>OU015547.1:0-2400000 GCA_907165065.1 Caprimulgus europaeus
GGCAGGGCTCTGAAACTGCGAATGAACGCTGCCTGCTCCAAGGCCAAAGAAGCCAGGCTTGAAAGCTGCTGCTGGATCTTTTCTCCAACCGCCCACGCACTTATAGCCCCATTCAACTCGGGCCTAAGTCCTTTGCCTGGCTCGCCAGGAGCGTTTTCGTTCCCCTAGAAGCAAACTGCCGAGAGAGCCCGGCAGGGCTCTGAAACTGCGAATGAACGCTGCCTGCTCCAAGGCCAAAGAAGCCAGGCTTGAAAGCTGCTGCTGGATCTTTTCTCCAACCGCCCACGCACTTATAGCCCCATTCAACGCGGGCCTCAGTCCTTTGCCTGGCTCGCCAGGAGCGTTTTCGTTCTTCGGGAACCGCACTGCCGAGAGAGCCCGGCAGGGCTCTGAAACTGCGAATGAACGCTGCCTGCTCCAAGGCCAAAGGAGCCAGGCTTGAAAGCTGCTGCTGGATCTTTTCTCCAACAGCCCACGCACTTATAGCCCCATTCAACTCGGGCCTCAGTCCTTTGCCTGGCTCGCCAGGAGCGTTTGCGTTTCCCGGGAACCACTCTGCCGAGAGAGCCCGGCAGGGCTCTGAAACTGCGAATGAACTCTGCCTGCTCCAAGGCCAAAGGAGCCAGGCTTGAAAGCTGCTGCTGGAACTTTTCTCCAACCGCCCACGCACTTATAGCCCCATTCAACTCGGGCCTCAGTCCTTTGCCTGGCTGGCCAGGAGCGTTTTCGTTCCCCGGGAGCCACACTGCCGAGAGAGCCCGGCAGGGCTCTGAAACTGCGAATGAACGCTGCCTGCTCCAAGGCCAAAGGAGCCAGGCTTGAAAGCTGCTGCTGGATCTTTTCTCCAACTGCCCACGCACTTATAGCCCCATTCAGCTCGGGCCTCAGTCCTTTGCCTGGCTTGCCAGGAGCGTTTTCGTTTACCGGGAGCCACACTGCCGAGAGAGCCCGGCAGGGCTCTGAAACTGCGAATGAACGCTGCCTGCTCCAAGGCCAAAGGAGCCAGGCTTGAAAGCTGCTGCTGGATCTTTTCTCCATCCGCCCACGCACTTATAGCCCCATTCAACTCGGGCCTAAGTCCTTTGCCTGGCTCGCCAGGAGCGTTTGCGTTCCCCGGGAAGCAAACTGCCGAGAGAGCCCGGCAGGGCTCTGAAACTGCGAATGAACGCTGCCTGCTCCAAGGCCAAAGGAGCCAGGCTTGAAAGCTGCTGCTGGATCTTTTCTCCAACTGCCCACGCACTTATAGCCCCATTCAACTCGGGCCTCAGTCCTTTGCCTGGCTCGCCAGGAGCGTTTTCGTTCCCCGGGAGCCACACTGCCGAGAGAGCCCGGCAGGGCTCTGAAACTGCGAATGAACGCTGCCTGCTCCAAGGCCAAAGGAGCCAGGCTTGAAAGCTGCTGCTGGATCTTTTCTCCAACCGCCCACGCACTTATAGCCCCATTCAACTCGGGCCTCAGTCCTTTGCCTGGCTCGCCAGGAGCGTTTTCGTTCCCCGGGAAGCGAACTGCCGAGAGAGCCCGGCAGGGCTCTGAAACTGCGAATGAACGCTGCCTGCTCCAAGGCCAAAGGAGCCAGGCTTGAAAGCTGCTGCTGGATCTTTCCTCCAACTGCCCACGCACTTATAGCCCCATTCAACTCGGGCCTCAGTCCTTTGCCTGGCTCGCCAGGAGCGTTTTCGTTTACCGGGAGCCACACTGCCGAGAGAGCCCGGCAGGGCTCTGAAACTGCGAATGAACGCTGCCTGCTCCAAGGCCAAAGGAGCCAGGCTTGAAAGCTGCTGCTGGATCTTTTCTCCAACCGCCCACGCACTTATAGCCCCATTCAACTCGGGCCTCAGTCCTTTGCCTGGCTCGCCAGGAGCGTTTTCGTTTCCCGGGAGCCACACTGCCGAGAGAGCCCGGCAGGGCTCTGAAACTGCGAATGAACGCTGCCTGCTCCAAGGCCAAAGGAGCCAGGCTTGAAAGCTGCTGCTGGATCTTTTCTCCAACCGCCCACGCACTTATAGCCCCATTCAACTCGGGCCTCAGTCCTTTGCCTGGCTCGCCAGGAGCGTTTTCGTTCCCCGGGAAGCAAACTGCCGAGAGAGCCCGGCAGGGCTCTGAAACTGCGAATGAACGCTGCCTGCTCCAAGGCCAAAGGAGCCAGGCTTGAAAGCTGCTGCTGGATCTTTTCTCCAACCGCCCACGCACTTATAGCCCCATTCAACTCGGGCCTCAGTCCTTTGCCTGGCTCGCCAGGAGCGTTTTCGTTCCCCGGGAACCACACTGCCGAGAGAGCCCGGCAGGGCTCTGAAACTGCGAATGAACGCTGCCTGCTCCAAGGCCAAAGGAGCCAGGCTTGAAAGCTGCTGCTGGATCTTTTCTCCAACCGCCCACGCACTTATAGCCCCATTCAACTCGGGCCTCAGTCCTTTGCCTGGCTCGCCAGGAGCGTTTTCGTTCCCCGGGAAGCCACACTGCCGAGAGAGCCCGGCAGGGCTCTGAAACTGCGAATGAACGCTGCCTGCTCCAAGGCCAAAGGAGCCAGGCTTGAAAGCTGCTGCTGGATCTTTTCTCCAACAGCCCACGCACTTATAGCCCCATTCAACTCGGGCCTCAGTCCTTTGCCTGGCTCGCCAGGAGCGTTTTCGTTCCCCGGCAACCACTCTGCCGAGAGAGCCCGGCAGGGCTCTGAAACTGCGAATGAACGCTGCCTGCTCCAAGGCCAAAGGAGCCAGGCTTGAAAGCTGCTGCTGGATCTTTTCTCCAACCGCCCACGCACTTATAGCCCCATTCAACTCGGGCCTCAGTCCTTTGCCTGGCTCGCCAGGAGCGTTTTCGTTCCCCGGGAACCACACTGCCGAGAGAGCCCGGCAGGGCTCTGAAACTGCGAATGAACGCTGCCTGCTCCAAGGCCAAAGGAGCCAGGCTTGAAAGCTGCTGCTGGATCTTTTCTCCAACCGCCCACGCACTTATAGCCCCATTCAACTCGGGCCTCAGTCCTTTGCCTGGCTCGCCAGGAGCGTTTTCGTTCCCCGGGAGCCACACTGCCGAGAGAGCCCGGCAGGGCTCTGAAACTGCGAATGAACGCTGCCTGCTCCAAGGCCAAAGGAGCCAGGCTTGAAAGCTGCTGCTGGATCTTTTCTCCAACCGCCCACGCACTTATAGCCCCATTCAACTCGGGCCTCAGTCCTTTGCCTGGCTTGCCAGGAGCGTTTTCGTTTCCCGGGAGCCACACTGCCGAGAGAGCCCGGCAGGGCTCTGAAACTGCGAATGAACGCTGCCTGCTCCAAGGCCAAAGGAGCCAGGCTTGAAAGCTGCTGCTGGATCTTTTCTCCAACCGCCCACGCACTTATAGCCCCATTCAACTCGGGCCTCAGTCCTTTGCCTGGCTCGCCAGGAGCGTTTTCGTTCCCCGGGAGCCACACTGCCGAGAGAGCCCGGCAGGGCTCTGAAACTGCGAATGAACGCTGCCTGCTCCAAGGCCAAAGGAGCCAGGCTTGAAAGCTGCTGCTGGATCTTTTCTCCAACCGCCCACGCACTTATAGCCCCATTCAACTCGGGCCTCAGTCCTTTGCCTGGCTCGCCAGGAGCGTTTTCGTTCCCCGGGAAGCCACACTGCCGAGAGAGCCCGGCAGGGCCCTGAAACTGCGAATGAACGCTGCCTGCTCCAAGGCCAAAGGAGCCAGGCTTGAAAGCTGCTGCTGGATCTTTTCTCCAACCTGCCCACGCACTTATAGCCCCATTCAACTCGGGCCTCAGTCCTTTGCCTGGCTCGCCAGGAGCGTTTTCGTTCCCCGGGAGCCACACTGCCGAGAGAGCCCGGCAGGGCTCTGAAACTGCGAATGAACGCTGCCTGCTCCAAGGCCAAAGGAGCCAGGCTTGAAAGCTGCTGCTGGATCTTTTCTCCAACCGCCCACGCACTTATAGCCCCATTCAACTCGGGCCTCAGTCCTTTGCCTGGCTCGCCAGGAGCGTTTTCGTTCCCCGGGAACCACTCTGCCGAGAGAGCCCGGCAGGGCTCTGAAACTGCGAATGAACGCTGCCTGCTCCAAGGCCAAAGGAGCCAGGCTTGAAAGCTGCTGCTGGATCTTTTCTCCCACCCGCCCACGCACTTATAGCCCCATTCAACTCGGGCCTCAGTCCTTTGCCTGGCTCGCCAGGAGCGTTTTCGTTCCCCGGGAACCACACTGCCGAGAGAGCCCGGCAGGGCTCTGAAACTGCGAATGAACGCTGCCTGCTCCAAGGCCAAAGGAGCCAGGCTTGAAAGCTGCTGCTGGATCTTTTCTCCAACCGCCCACGCACTTATAGCCCCATTCAACTCGGGCCTCAGTCCTTTGCCTGGCTCGCCAGGAGCGTTTTCGTTCCCCGGGAGCCACACTGCCGAGAGAGCCCGGCAGGGCTCTGAAACTGCGAATGAACGCTGCCTGCTCCAAGGCCAAAGGAGCCAGGCTTGAAAGCTGCTGCTGGATCTTTTCTCCAACCGCCCACGCACTTATAGCCCCATTCAACTCGGGCCTCAGTCCTTTGCCTGGCTCGCCAGGAGCGTTTTCGTTCCCCGGGAAGCCACACTGCCGAGAGAGCCCGGCAGGGCTCTGAAACTGCGAATGAACGCTGCCTGCTCCAAGGCCAAAGGAGCCAGGCTTGAAAGCTGCTGCTGGATCTTTTCTCCAACCGCCCACGCACTTATAGCCCCATTCAACTCGGGCCTCAGTCCTTTGCCTGGCTCGCCAGGAGCGTTTTCGTTCCCCGGGAACCACACTGCCGAGAGAGCCCGGCAGGGCTCTGAAACTGCGAATGAACGCTGCCTGCTCCAAGGCCAAAGGAGCCAGGCTTGAAAGCTGCTGCTGGATCTTTTCTCCAACAGCCCACGCACTTATAGCCCCATTCAACTCGGGCCTCAGTCCTTTGCCTGGCTGCCAGGAGCGTTTTCGTTTCCCGGGAGCCACACTGCCGAGAGAGCCCGGCAGGGCTCTGAAACTGCGAATGAACGCTGCCTGCTCCAAGGCCAAAGGAGCCAGGCTTGAAAGCTGCTGCTGGATCTTTTCTCCAACCGCCCACGCACTTATAGCCCCATTCAACTCGGGCCTCAGTCCTTTGCCTGGCTTGCCAGGAGCGTTTTCGTTCCCCGGGAGCCACACTGCCGAGAGAGCCCGGCAGGGCTCTGAAACTGCGAATGAACGCTGCCTGCTCCAAGGCCAAAGGAGCCAGGCTTGAAAGCTGCTGCTGGATCTTTTCTCCAACCGCCCACGCACTTATAGCCCCATTCAACTCGGGCCTCAGTCCTTTGCCTGGCTCGCCAGGAGCGTTTTCGTTCCCCGGGAGCCACACTGCCGAGAGAGCCCGGCAGGGCTCTGAAACTGCGAATGAACGCTGCCTGCTCCAAGGCCAAAGGAGCCAGGCTTGAAAGCTGCTGCTGGATCTTTTCTCCAACCGCCCACGCACTTATAGCCCCATTCAACTCGGGCCTCAGTCCTTTGCCTGGCTCGCCAGGAGCGTTTTCGTTCCCCGGGAGCCACACTGCCGAGAGAGCCCGGCAGGGCTCTGAAACTGCGAATGAACGCTGCCTGCTCCAAGGCCAAAGGAGCCAGGCTTGAAAGCTGCTGCTGGATCTTTTCTCCAACCGCCCACGCACTTATAGCCCCATTCAACTCGGGCCTCAGTCCTTTGCCTGGCTCGCCAGGAGCGTTTTCGTTCCCCGGGAAGCCACACTGCCGAGAGAGCCCGGCAGGGCTCTGAAACTGCGAATGAACGCTGCCTGCTCCAAGGCCAAAGGAGCCAGGCTTGAAAGCTGCTGCTGGATCTTTTCTCCAACCGCCCACGCACTTATAGCCCCATTCAACTCGGGCCTCAGTCCTTTGCCTGGCTTGCCAGGAGCGTTTTCGTTCCCCGGGAAGCCACACTGCCGAGAGAGCCCGGCAGGGCTCTGAAACTGCGAATGAACGCTGCCTGCTCCAAGGCCAAAGGAGCCAGGCTTGAAAGCTGCTGCTGGATCTTTTCTCCAACCGCCCACGCACTTATAGCCCCATTCAACTCGGGCCTCAGTCCTTTGCCTGGCTCGCCAGGAGCGTTTTCGTTCCCCGGGAACCACACTGCCGAGAGAGCCCGGCAGGGCTCTGAAACTGCGAATGAACGCTGCCTGCTCCAAGGCCAAAGGAGCCAGGCTTGAAAGCTGCTGCTGGATCTTTTCTCCAACCGCCCACGCACTTATAGCCCCATTCAACTCGGGCCTCAGTCCTTTGCCTGGCTCGCCAGGAGCGTTTTCGTTCCCCGGGAACCACACTGCCGAGAGAGCCCGGCAGGGCTCTGAAACTGCGAATGAACGCTGCCTGCTCCAAGGCCAAAGGAGCCAGGCTTGAAAGCTGCTGCTGGATCTTTTCTCCAACCGCCCACGCACTTATAGCCCCATTCAACTCGGGCCTCAGTCCTTTGCCTGGCTTGCCAGGAGCGTTTTCGTTCCCCGGGAACCACACTGCCGAGAGAGCCCGGCAGGGCTCTGAAACTGCGAATGAACGCTGCCTGCTCCAAGGCCAAAGGAGCCAGGCTTGAAAGCTGCTGCTGGATCTTTTCTCCAACTGCCCACGCACTTATAGCCCCATTCAACTCGGGCCTCAGTTTTTTGCCTGGCTCGCCAGGAGCGTTTTCGTTCCCCGGGAACCACACTGCCGAGAGAGCCCAGCAGGGCTCGGAAACTGCAAAGAAACGCTGCCTTCTCACGAGTTTCACCTGGGGTGCCCCAACCCACTGCTGAAGCCATTCAGGATTGGGGAACCATCTACCTTGCCCCACAGTAGCCCAAAGGCAGCAGGACCAAAGCAAAAAGAGAGAAGAGAAAAGCAGGAGGAAAGACAGGTGGACAAAGAGAAGAAATGTGGGACAAGGTGACAAAAAATGAGATGTTGCTAACGAGAGATATTAGCAAACAGAGACACTAGTTCCAAACCATAAGTCCTTGGGAGTACCCCTGGTTTTGGTGTGGAACCCTAATTGTAGCCTGGAAGTCCCTGCGAGTACCCCTAGTTCCAGGGGAAAAAAAACCCTAATTCCAGAGTGAACATCCCTCGGGGTACTCTGAGGTCTAAGGTGGAACCCTAATTCCACACCAGAAGTCCCTAGGGGAACCCTTTGTGGCAGAACTGAACCCTAATTCCATACCAAGATTCACTGGGGGCACCCGAAGTTGCAGGGCAAATCTCTAATTCCATACCGAAAGTCCCTAGGAGTACCCCTGGTTTCAGTGTGGAACCCTAATTGTACCCTGGAAATCCCTGGGGGTACCCCTAGTTCGAGGGATGAACCCTAATTCCACCCTGGTAGTCCATGAGGGTACCTCTAGTTTCTTGGCGGAACCCTGATTCTGCCCTGGAATTTCCTGGGGGTAACCCTAGTTCCAGGGCTGAACCCTAATTCCATACCTGAAGACTCTAGGAGTACCCCTCGTTGCAAAGAAGTAATCCTAATTCCACACCGAATGTCCTCGGGGGTAGCCCTGGTTTCGGAGTGAAACCCTAATTGTACCCTGGAAGTCCCTGGGGGTACCCCTGGTTGCAGGGCGGAACCTGAATTCCACATCAGAAGTTCCTTTGGGTACTCCTAGTTTCAAGGTGGAACCCCAATTCTACCCTGGAAGTTACTGAGGGTACCCCTAATTCCAGGGCAGAATCCTAATTCCACACTGGAAGTCCCATGGGGAACTCCCTATTCCATCCTGGAATTCCCTAGGGGTACCCCAAGTTCCAGAGCAGAATCCTAATTCCACAGTGGAAGTCCCTGGGGGTACCCCTACTTCCAGGACGGAATCTTATTTACAGTCCAAAAGTCTCTTGGGGAATCCCAACTTCCCTGGCAGAACCCTAATTCTACTCCCAAAGTCCCTAGGGGTACCCATAGTTCTGGGGCAGAATCCTAATTCCACTCCCAAAGTCCCTAGCAGTACCCCTACTTCCGGGGTGGAACCCTACTGACACTCCCAAAGTCCCTAAGGGTATCAATACTTCTGGGGCGAAACCCTAAGTCCACTCCTGAAGTCCCTAGGCGTAACCCTACTTCCAGGGCAGAACCTTAATTCCACTCCCAAAGTGCCTAGAGGTAACCCTACTTCTGGGGCGGAACCCTAATTCCACTCCCAAAGTCCTTACAGGTAACCCTACTTCCAGGACAGAAACCTAATTCCACTCCCAAAGTCCCTAGGGGTACCCCTACGTCCGGGACAGAACTCTAAATCCACACTGGAAGTCCCTGGGGATGTTCGTAGTTGCGAGGTGGAGCCCTACATCTAAAAGGGAACTCCCTAGGGATAAACCTACTTTAGGGGACAAAACCCTAACTCCACTCCTGAGCTCCCTAGGGGTATCCCAACATCCGTGGCGGAACACTAATTCCACATTGGAAGTCCCTAGGGGTACCCCTGCTGGCGAAGCAGAACCTTAATTCCACTCCCAAAGTCTCTACGGGTACCCATAGTTCTGGGGCAGAACCCTAAATCCACTCAGGAAGTCCCTAGGGGTAACTCTACTTCTGAGGTGGAACCTTAATTCCACTCCCAAAGTCCCTAGGGGTACGCCTACTTCCGGGACGGAACCCTAATTCCACACTGGAAGTCCCTGAGGGTACCCCTATGTGTGGGGCAGACCCCAATTCCACTCCAAAAGTCATAAAAAAAAAACAAAAATGGAAAAAAAAAGCAACCCAGAGGAATAACAAAAAAAGAAAAAGAGAAAAAATATTTTTAAAATTTAGAAAAATTAAAAAAGGAATAAAATTAAAAAAGAAGAAAAAAAAGGGGAAAATAATGCGGAAAAAAAATATATTAAAAAAAAGAGCAAAAAACCCCCCCTCCAGTCCGACCGGAACTAGTGAGCCGGAACTTTGGTTCCGCTGCCGTCACCGAAATGGGTCCGGCTGGAACTAGTGAGCCGGAACTTTGGTTCCGCTGCCGTCACCGAAATGGGTCCGGCTGGAACTAGTGAGCCGGAACTTTGGTTCCGCTGCCGTCACCGAAATGGGTCCGGCTGGAACTAGTGAGCCGGAACTTTGGTTCCGCTGCCGTCACCGAAATGGGTCCGGCTGGAACTAGTGAGCCGGAACTTTGGTTCCGCTGCCGTCACCGAAATGGGTCCGGCTGGAAACTAGTGAGCCGGAACTTTGGTTCCGCTGCCGTCACCGAAATGGGTCCGGCTGGAACTAGTGAGCCGGAACTTTGGTTCCGCTGCCGTCACCGAAATGGGTCCGGCTGGAACTAGTGAGCCGGAACTTTGGTTCCGCTGCCGTCACCGAAATGGGTCCGGCTGGAACTAGTGAGCCGGAACTTTGGTTCCGCTGCCGTCACCGAAATGGGTCCGGCTGGAACTAGTGAGCCGGCACTTTGGTTCCGCTGCCGTCACCGAAATGGGTCCGGCTGGAACTAGTGAGCCGGAACTTTGGTTCCGGGGCAGAACTTTTGTTCCACCCTGGATTTTGGGGTACCCCCAGGGACTTCGGGAGTGGAATTAAGGTTCCGCCCCGGAAGTAGAGGTAGCCCTAGGGACTTTGGGAGTGGAATTAGGGTTCCACCCTGGAAGTAGGGTTGCCCCTAGGGACTTTGGGAGTGGAATTAGGGTTCCGCCCCAGAAGTTGGGACATCTCTAGGGACTTCGGGAGTGGAATTAGGATTCCACCCCAGAAGTAGGGTTACCTTAAGGTACTTTGGGAATGGAATTACAGTGTCACCCTGGAAGTAGGGTTATCCCTAGGGACTTTGGGATTGTAATTAGGGTTCTGCCACAGAACTATGGGTACCCCTAGTGACTTTGGGAGTGGAAGTAGGGTTCCACCCTGGAACTAGGGTTACCCTTAGTGACTTCCCGAGTGTAATTAAAGGTTTTCCCCCGGAAGTAGGGTTACCCCTAGAGACTTTGGGAGTGCAATTAGGATTCTGCCGCAGAACTTTGGGCACTCCTCGGGACTTCGGGAGTGGAAGTAGGGTTCTGCCCCGAAGCTGGGATACCCCTCGGGACTTTGGGTGTGGTATTAAGGTTCCACCCTGGAAGTAGGGTTACCTCTAGGGACTTTGGGAGTGGAATTAGTGTTCCGCCCCAGAAGTTTGGACACCTCTAGGGACTTCAGGAGTGGAATTAAGGTTTCGCCCCAGAAGTTGGGATACCCCTAGGGATTTCAGGAGTTGAATTAAGGTTCCACTTCAGAATCAGGGTTACCCCTAGGGACTTCGGGAGTGGAATTAGGGTTCAGCACAAAAAGAAAGGTTATCCCCAGGGACTTCAAGAGTGGACTTAGGGTTCCGCCCGGGAAGTTGGGTTACCCTAAGGGACTTCCAATGTGGAATAAGTGTTCCGCCACGGACGTTAGGATACACCTAGGGAGCTCAGGAGTGGAATTAGGGTTCCGTCCTCGAATGTAGGTTTACCCCTAGGGACTTACCTTTTAGATGTAGGGTTCCACCCCGCAATTAGGAACATCCCCAGGGACTTCCAGTGTGGATTTAGCGTTCTGACCTGGAAGTAGGGTTACCACTAGGGACTTTGGGAGTGGAATCAGGGTCCCACCCTGGAAGACGGGTCACCTTGAGTGACTTCCCAAGTGCAATTAGGGTTCCACCAGGGAAGTTGGGATACTCTTTAGGACTTCTGGAGTGTAATTAAGATTCCATCCCGGAAGTAGGGTTACGCGAGGGACTTTCGGAGTGGATTTCAGGTTGCACCCCAGAACTAGGGTTACGCCTAGGAACTTCAGGAGTTGCGTTCCCCGGGAGCCAAAATGCCGAGAGAGCCCGGCAGGGCTCTGAAACTGCGAATGAACGCTGCCTGCTCCAAGGCCAAAGGAGCCAGGCTTGAAAGCTGCTGCTGGATCTTTTCTCCAACCGCCCACGCACTTATAGCCCCATTCAACTCGGGCCTCAGTCCTTTGCCTGGCTCGCCAGGAGCGTTTTCGTTCCCCGGGAACCACACTGCCGAGAGAGCCCGGCAGGGCTCTGAAACTGCGAATGAACGCTGCCTGCTCCAAGGCCAAAGGAGCCAGGCTTGAAAGCTGCTGCTGGATCTTTTCTCCAACCGCCCACGCACTTATAGCCCCATTCAACTCGGGCCTCAGTCCTTTGCCTGGCTTGCCAGGAGCGTTTTCGTTCCCCGGGAGCCACACTGCCGAGAGAGCCCGGCAGGGCTCTGAAACTGCGAATGAACGCTGCCTGCTCCAAGGCCAAAGGAGCCAGGCTTGAAAGCTGCTGCTGGATCTTTTCTCCAACCGCCCACGCACTTATAGCCCCATTCAACTCGGGCCTCAGTCCTTTGCCTGGCTCGCCAGGAGCGTTTTCGTTCCCCGGGAGCCACACTGCCGAGAGAGCCCGGCAGGGCTCTGAAACTGCGAATGAACGCTGCCTGCTCCAAGGCCAAAGGAGCCAGGCTTGAAAGCTGCTGCTGGATCTTTTCTCCAACCGCCCACGCACTTATAGCCCCATTCAACTCGGGCCTCAGTCCTTTGCCTGGCTCGCCAGGAGCGTTTTCGTTTCCCGGGAACCACACTGCCGAGAGAGCCCGGCAGGGCTCTGAAACTGCGAATGAACGCTGCCTGCTCCAAGGCCAAAGGAGCCAGGCTTGAAAGCTGCTGCTGGATCTTTTCTCCAACCGCCCACGCACTTATAGCCCCATTCAACTCGGGCCTCAGTCCTTTGCCTGGCTCGCCAGGAGCGTTTTCGTTCCCCGGGAACCACACTGCCGAGAGAGCCCGGCAGGGCTCTGAAACTGCGAATGAACGCTGCCTGCTCCAAGGCCAAAGGAGCCAGGCTTGAAAGCTGCTGCTGGATCTTTTCTCCAACCGCCCACGCACTTATAGCCCCATTCAACTCGGGCCTCAGTCCTTTGCCTGGCTCGCCAGGAGCGTTTTCGTTCCCCGGGAACCACACTGCCGAGAGAGCCCGGCAGGGCTCTGAAACTGCGAATGAACGCTGCCTGCTCCAAGGCCAAAGGAGCCAGGCTTGAAAGCTGCTGCTGGATCTTTTCTCCAACCGCCCACGCACTTATAGCCCCATTCAACTCGGGCCTCAGTCCTTTGCCTGGCTCGCCAGGAGCGTTTTCGTTCCCCGGGAGCCACACTGCCGAGAGAGCCCGGCAGGGCTCTGAAACTGCGAATGAACGCTGCCTGCTCCAAGGCCAAAGGAGCCAGGCTTGAAAGCTGCTGCTGGATCTTTTCTCCAACCGCCCACGCACTTATAGCCCCATTCAACTCGGGCCTCAGTCCTTTGCCTGGCTCGCCAGGAGCGTTTTCGTTCCCCGGGAGCCACACTGCCGAGAGAGCCCGGCAGGGCTCTGAAACTGCGAATGAACGCTGCCTGCTCCAAGGCCAAAGGAGCCAGGCTTGAAAGCTGCTGCTGGATCTTTTCTCCAACCGCCCACGCACTTATAGCCCCATTCAACTCGGGCCTCAGTCCTTTGCCTGGCTCGCCAGGAGCGTTTTCGTTCCCCGGGAACCACACTGCCGAGAGAGCCCGGCAGGGCTCTGAAACTGCGAATGAACGCTGCCTGCTCCAAGGCCAAAGGAGCCAGGCTTGAAAGCTGCTGCTGGATCTTTTCTCCAACCGCCCACGCACTTATAGCCCCATTCAACTCGGGCCTCAGTCCTTTGCCTGGCTCGCCAGGAGCGTTTTCGTTCCCCGGGAACCACACTGCCGAGAGAGCCCGGCAGGGCTCTGAAACTGCGAATGAACGCTGCCTGCTCCAAGGCCAAAGGAGCCAGGCTTGAAAGCTGCTGCTGGATCTTTTCTCCAACCGCCCACGCACTTATAGCCCCATTCAACTCGGGCCTCAGTCCTTTGCCTGGCTCGCCAGGAGCGTTTTCGTTCCCCGGGAACCACACTGCCGAGAGAGCCCAGCAGGGCTCTGAAACTGCGAATGAACGCTGCCTGCTCCAAGGCCAAAGGAGCCAGGCTTGAAAGCTGCTGCTGGATCTTTTCTCCAACCGCCCACGCACTTATAGCCCCATTCAACTCGGGCCTCAGTCCTTTGCCTGGCTCGCCAGGAGCGTTTTCGTTCCCCGGGAACCACACTGCCGAGAGAGCCCGGCAGGGCTCTGAAACTGCGAATGAACGCTGCCTGCTCCAAGGCCAAAGGAGCCAGGCTTGAAAGCTGCTGCTGGATCTTTTCTCCAACCGCCCACGCACTTATAGCCCCATTCAACTCGGGCCTCAGTCCTTTGCCTGGCTCGCCAGGAGCGTTTTCGTTCCCCGGGAACCACACTGCCGAGAGAGCCCGGCAGGGCTCTGAAACTGCGAATGAACGCTGCCTGCTCCAAGGCCAAAGGAGCCAGGCTTGAAAGCTGCTGCTGGATCTTTTCTCCAACCGCCCACGCACTTATAGCCCCATTCAACTCGGGCCTCAGTCCTTTGCCTGGCTCGCCAGGAGCGTTTTCGTTCCCCGGGAAGCCACACTGCCGAGAGAGCCCGGCAGGGCTCTGAAACTGCGAATGAACGCTGCCTGCTCCAAGGCCAAAGGAGCCAGGCTTGAAAGCTGCTGCTGGATCTTTTCTCCAACCGCCCACGCACTTATAGCCCCATTCAACTCGGGCCTCAGTCCTTTGCCTGGCTCGCCAGGAGCGTTTTCGTTCCCCGGGAGCCACACTGCCGAGAGAGCCCGGCAGGGCTCTGAAACTGCGAATGAACGCTGCCTGCTCCAAGGCCAAAGGAGCCAGGCTTGAAAGCTGCTGCTGGATCTTTTCTCCAACCGCCCACGCACTTATAGCCCCATTCAACTCGGGCCTCAGTCCTTTGCCTGGCTCGCCAGGAGCGTTTTCGTTCCCCGGGAACCACACTGCCGAGAGAGCCCGGCAGGGCTCTGAAACTGCGAATGAACGCTGCCTGCTCCAAGGCCAAAGGAGCCAGGCTTGAAAGCTGCTGCTGGATCTTTTCTCCAACCGCCCACGCACTTATAGCCCCATTCAACTCGGGCCTCAGTCCTTTGCCTGGCTCGCCAGGAGCGTTTTCGTTCCCCGGGAAGCCACACTGCCGAGAGAGCCCGGCAGGGCTCTGAAACTGCGAATGAACGCTGCCTGCTCCAAGGCCAAAGGAGCCAGGCTTGAAAGCTGCTGCTGGATCTTTTCTCCAACCGCCCACGCACTTATAGCCCCATTCAACTCGGGCCTCAGTCCTTTGCCTGGCTCGCCAGGAGCGTTTTCGTTCCCCGGGAACCACACTGCCGAGAGAGCCCGGCAGGGCTCTGAAACTGCGAATGAACGCTGCCTGCTCCAAGGCCAAAGGAGCCAGGCTTGAAAGCTGCTGCTGGATCTTTTCTCCAACCGCCCACGCACTTATAGCCCCATTCAACTCGGGCCTCAGTCCTTTGCCTGGCTTGCCAGGAGCGTTTTCGTTCCCCGGGAAGCCACACTGCCGAGAGAGCCCGGCAGGGCTCTGAAACTGCGAATGAACGCTGCCTGCTCCAAGGCCAAAGGAGCCAGGCTTGAAAGCTGCTGCTGGATCTTTTCTCCAACCGCCCACGCACTTATAGCCCCATTCAACTCGGGCCTCAGTCCTTTGCCTGGCTCGCCAGGAGCGTTTGCGTTCCCCGGGAACCACACTGCCGAGAGAGCCCGGCAGGGCTCGGAAACTGCAAACAAACGCTGCCTTCTCACGAGTTTCACCTGGGGTGCCCCAACCCACTGCTGAAGCCATTCAGGATTGGGGAACCATCTACCTTGCCCCACAGTAGCCCAAAGGCAGCAGGACCAAAGCAAAAAGAGAGAAGAGGAAAGCAGGAGGAAAGACAGGTGGACAAAGAGAAGAAATGTGGGACAAGGAGACAAAAAATGAGATGTTGCAAACGAGAGATATTAGCAAACAGAGACCCTAGTTCCAAACCATAAGTCCTTGGGAGTACCCCTGGTTTTGGTGTGGAACCCTAATTGTAGCCTGGAAGTCCCTGCGAGTACCCCTAGTTCCAGGGGAAAAAAAACCCTAATTCCAGAGTGAACATCCCTCGGGGTACTCTGAGGTCTAAGGTGGAACCCTAATTCCACACCAGAAGTCCCTAGGGGAACCCTTTGTGGCAGAACTGAACCCTAATTCCATACCAAGATTCACTGGGGGCACCCGAAGTTGCAGGGCAGATCTCTAATTCCATACCGAAAGTCCCTAGGAGTACCCCTGGTTTCAGTGTGGAACCCTAATTGTACCCTGGAAATCCCTGGGGGTACCCCTAGTTTGAGGGATGAACCCTAATTCCACCCTGGAAGTCCATGAGGGTACCTCTAGTTTCTTGGCGGAACCCTAATTCTGCCCAAGAAGTTCCTGGGGGTACCCCTAATTCCAGGGCAGAATCTTAATTCTTCACCGGAAGTCTTTAGGGGTACCCCTAGCTCCGGGGAGAAACCCTAATTCCACCCTGGAAGTCTGTGAGGGCACCTCTAGTTTCTTGGTAGAACCCTAATTCTGCCCTGGAATTTCCTGGGGGTAACCCTAGTTCCAGGGCTGAACCCTAATTCCATACCTGAAGTCTCTAGGAGTACCCCTCGTTGCAAGGAGGAATCCTAATTCCACACCGAATGTCCTCGGGGGTAGCCCTGGTTTCGGAGTGAAACCCTAATTGTACCCTGGAAGTCCCTGGGGGTACCCCTGGTTGCAGGGCGGAACCTGAATTCCACATCAGAAGTTCCTTTGGGTACTCCTAGTTTCAAGGTGGAACCCCAATTCTACCCTGGAAGTTACTGAGGGTACCCCTAATTCCAGGGCAGAATCCTAATTCCACACTGGAAGTCCCATGGGGAACTCCCTATTCCATCCTGGAATTCCCTAGGGGTACCCCAAGTTCCAGAGCAGAATCCTAATTCCACAGCGGAAGTCCCTG
This sequence comes from Caprimulgus europaeus, assembly GCA_907165065.1. The sequence goes on from OU015547.1 coordinate 15,801, forward strand.
GGGGTACCCCTACTTCCAGGACGGAATCTTATTTACAGTCCAAAAGTCTCTTGGGGAATCCCAACTTCCCTGGCAGAACCCTAATTCTACTCCCAAAGTCCCTAGGGGTACCCATAGTTCTGGGGCAGAATCCTAATTCCACTCCCAAAGTCCCTAGCAGTACCCCTACTTCCGGGGTGGAACCCTACTGCCACTCCCAAAGTCCCTAAGGGTATCAATACTTCTGGGGCGAAACCCTAAGTCCACTCCTGAAGTCCCTAGGCGTAACCCTACTTCCAGGGCAGAACCTTAATTCCACTCCCGAAGTGCCTAGAGGTAACCCTACTTCTGGGGCGGAACCCTAATTCCACTCCCGAAGTCCTTACAGGTAACCCTACTTCCAGGACAGAAACCTAATTCCACTCCCAAAGTCCCTAGGGGTACCCCTACGTCCGGGACAGAACTCTAAATCCACACTGGAAGTCCCTGGGGATGTTCGTAGTTGCGAGGTGGAGCCCTACATCTAAAAGGGAACTCCCTAGGGATAAACCTACTTTAGAGGACAAAACCCTAACTCCACTCCTGAGCTCCCTAGGGGTATCCCAACATCCGTGGCGGAACACTAATTCCACATTGGAAGTCCCTAGGGGTACCCCTGCTGGCGAAGCAGAACCTTAATTCCACTCCCAAAGTCTCTACGGGTACCCATAGTTCTGGGGCAGAACCCTAAATCCACTCAGGAAGTCCCTAGGGGTAACCCTACTTCTGAGGTGGAACCTTAATTCCACTCCCAAAGTCCCTAGGGGTACGCCTACTTCCGGGACGGAACCCTAATTCCACACTGGAAGTCCCTGAGGGTACCCCTATGTGTGGGGCAGAACCCCAATTCCACTCCAAAAGTCATAAAAAAAAACAAAAATGGAAAAAAAAAAGCAACCCAGAGGAATAACAAAAAAAGAAAAAGAGAAAAAATATTTTTAAAATTTAGAAAAATAAAAAAAGGAATAAAATTAAAAAAGAAAAAAAAAAGGGAAAAATAATGCGGAAAAAAATATATTAAAAAAAAGAGCAAAAAACCCCCCTCCAGTCCGACCGGAACTAGTGAGCCGGCACTTTGGTTCCGCTGCAGTCACCGAAATGGGTCCGGCTGGAACTAGTGAGCCGGAACTTTGGTTCCGCTGCCGTCACCGAAATGGGTCCGGCTGGAACTAGTGAGCCGGAACTTTGGTTCCGCTGCCGTCACCGAAATGGGTCCGGCTGGAACTAGTGAGCCGGCACTTTGGTTCCGCTGCCGTCACCGAAATGGGTCCGGCTGGAACTAGTGAGCCGGAACTTTGGTTCCGCTGCCGTCACCGAAATGGGTCCGGCTGGAACTAGTGAGCCGGAACTTTGGTTCCGCTGCCGTCACCGAAATGGGTCCGGCTGGAACTAGTGAGCCGGAACTTTGGTTCCGCTGCCGTCACCGAAATGGGTCCGGCTGGAACTAGTGAGCCGGAACTTTGGTTCCGGGGCAGAACTTTTGTTCCTCCTTGGAATTTGGGGTACCCCCAGGGACTTCGGGAGTGGAATTAAGGTTCCGCCCCGGAAGTAGAGGTAGCCCTAGGGACTTTGGGAGTGGAAGTAGGGTTCCATCCTGGAAGTAGGGTTGCCCCTAGCAACTTTGGGAGTGGAATTAGTGTTCCGCCCCAGAAGTTTGGACACCTCTAGGGACTTCAGGAGTGGAATTAAGGTTTCGCCCCAGAAGTTGGGATACCCCTAGGGATTTCAGGAGTTGAATTAAGGTTCCACTTCAGAATCAGGGTTACCCCTAGGGACTTCGGGAGTGGAATTAGGGTTCAGCGCAAAAAGAAAGGTTATCCCCAGGGACTTCGAGAGTGGACTTAGGGTTCCGCCCGGGAAGTTGGGTTACCCCAAGGGACTTCCAATGTGGAATAAGTGTTCCGCCACGGACGTTAGGATACACCTAGGGAGCTCAGGAGTGGAATTAGGGTTCCGTCCTCGAATGTAGGTTTACCCCTAGGGACTTACCTTTTAGATGTAGGGTTCCACCCCGCAATTAGGAACATCCCCAGGGACTTCCAGTGTGGATTTAGCGTTCTGTCCTGGAAGTAGGGTTACCACTAGGGACTTTGGGAGTGGAATCAGGGTCCCACCCTGGAAGACGGGTCACCTTGAGTGACTTCCCAAGTGCAATTAGGGTTCCACCAGGGAAGTTGGGATACCCCTTGGGACTTCTGGAGTGTAATTAAGATTCCATCCCGGAAGTAGGGTTACGCCTAGGGACTTTGGGAGTGGATTTAAGGTTGCACCCCAGAACTAGGGTTACGCCTAGGAACTTCAGGAGTTGCGTTCCCCGGGAGCCACAATGCCGAGAGAGCCCGGCAGGGCTCTGAAACTGCGAATGAACGCTGCCTGCTCCAAGGCCAAAGGAGCCAGGCTTGAAAGCTGCTGCTGGATCTTTTCTCCAACCGCCCACGCACTTATAGCCCCATTCAACTCGGGCCTCAGTCCTTTGCCTGGCTCGCCAGGAGCGTTTTCGTTCCCCGGGAACCACACTGCCGAGAGAGCCCGGCAGGGCTCTGAAACTGCGAATGAACGCTGCCTGCTCCAAGGCCAAAGGAGCCAGGCTTGAAAGCTGCTGCTGGATCTTTTCTCCAACCGCCCACGCACTTATAGCCCCATTCAACTCGGGCCTCAGTCCTTTGCCTGGCTCGCCAGGAGCGTTTTCGTTCCCCGGGAACCACACTGCCGAGAGAGCCCGGCAGGGCTCTGAAACTGCGAATGAACGCTGCCTGCTCCAAGGCCAAAGGAGCCAGGCTTGAAAGCTGCTGCTGGATCTTTTCTCCAACCGCCCACGCACTTATAGCCCCATTCAACTCGGGCCTCAGTCCTTTGCCTGGCTCGCCAGGAGCGTTTTCGTTCCCCGGGAACCACACTGCCGAGAGAGCCCGGCAGGGCTCTGAAACTGCGAATGAACGCTGCCTGCTCCAAGGCCAAAGGAGCCAGGCTTGAAAGCTGCTGCTGGATCTTTTCTCCAACCGCCCACGCACTTATAGCCCCATTCAACTCGGGCCTCAGTCCTTTGCCTGGCTCGCCAGGAGCGTTTTCGTTCCCCGGGAGCCACACTGCCGAGAGAGCCCGGCAGGGCTCTGAAACTGCGAATGAACGCTGCCTGCTCCAAGGCCAAAGGAGCCAGGCTTGAAAGCTGCTGCTGGATCTTTTCTCCAACCGCCCACGCACTTATAGCCCCATTCAACTCGGGCCTCAGTCCTTTGCCTGGCTCGCCAGGAGCGTTTTCGTTCCCCGGGAACCACACTGCCGAGAGAGCCCGGCAGGGCTCTGAAACTGCGAATGAACGCTGCCTGCTCCAAGGCCAAAGGAGCCAGGCTTGAAAGCTGCTGCTGGATCTTTTCTCCAACCGCCCACGCACTTATAGCCCCATTCAACTCGGGCCTCAGTCCTTTGCCTGGCTCGCCAGGAGCGTTTTCGTTCCCCGGGAAGCCACACTGCCGAGAGAGCCCGGCAGGGCTCTGAAACTGCGAATGAACGCTGCCTGCTCCAAGGCCAAAGGAGCCAGGCTTGAAAGCTGCTGCTGGATCTTTTCTCCAACCGCCCACGCACTTATAGCCCCATTCAACTCGGGCCTCAGTCCTTTGCCTGGCTCGCCAGGAGCGTTTTCGTTCCCCGGGAACCACACTGCCGAGAGAGCCCGGCAGGGCTCTGAAACTGCGAATGAACGCTGCCTGCTCCAAGGCCAAAGGAGCCAGGCTTGAAAGCTGCTGCTGGATCTTTTCTCCAACCGCCCACGCACTTATAGCCCCATTCAACTCGGGCCTCAGTCCTTTGCCTGGCTCGCCAGGAGCGTTTTCGTTCCCCGGGAACCACACTGCCGAGAGAGCCCGGCAGGGCTCTGAAACTGCGAATGAACGCTGCCTGCTCCAAGGCCAAAGGAGCCAGGCTTGAAAGCTGCTGCTGGATCTTTTCTCCAACCGCCCACGCACTTATAGCCCCATTCAACTCGGGCCTCAGTCCTTTGCCTGGCTCGCCAGGAGCGTTTTCGTTCCCCGGGAACCACACTGCCGAGAGAGCCCGGCAGGGCTCTGAAACTGCGAATGAACGCTGCCTGCTCCAAGGCCAAAGGAGCCAGGCTTGAAAGCTGCTGCTGGATCTTTTCTCCAACCGCCCACGCACTTATAGCCCCATTCAACTCGGGCCTCAGTCCTTTGCCTGGCTCGCCAGGAGCGTTTTCGTTCCCCGGGAACCACACTGCCGAGAGAGCCCGGCAGGGCTCTGAAACTGCGAATGAACGCTGCCTGCTCCAAGGCCAAAGGAGCCAGGCTTGAAAGCTGCTGCTGGATCTTTTCTCCAACCGCCCACGCACTTATAGCCCCATTCAACTCGGGCCTCAGTCCTTTGCCTGGCTCGCCAGGAGCGTTTTCGTTCCCCGGGAACCACACTGCCGAGAGAGCCCGGCAGGGCTCTGAAACTGCGAATGAACGCTGCCTGCTCCAAGGCCAAAGGAGCCAGGCTTGAAAGCTGCTGCTGGATCTTTTCTCCAACCGCCCACGCACTTATAGCCCCATTCAACTCGGGCCTCAGTCCTTTGCCTGGCTCGCCAGGAGCGTTTTCGTTCCCCGGGAACCACACTGCCGAGAGAGCCCGGCAGGGCTCTGAAACTGCGAATGAACGCTGCCTGCTCCAAGGCCAAAGGAGCCAGGCTTGAAAGCTGCTGCTGGATCTTTTCTCCAACCGCCCACGCACTTATAGCCCCATTCAACTCGGGCCTCAGTCCTTTGCCTGGCTCGCCAGGAGCGTTTTCGTTCCCCGGGAACCACACTGCCGAGAGAGCCCGGCAGGGCTCTGAAACTGCGAATGAACGCTGCCTGCTCCAAGGCCAAAGGAGCCAGGCTTGAAAGCTGCTGCTGGATCTTTTCTCCAACCGCCCACGCACTTATAGCCCCATTCAACTCGGGCCTCAGTCCTTTGCCTGGCTCGCCAGGAGCGTTTTCGTTCCCCGGGAACCACACTGCCGAGAGAGCCCGGCAGGGCTCTGAAACTGCGAATGAACGCTGCCTGCTCCAAGGCCAAAGGAGCCAGGCTTGAAAGCTGCTGCTGGATCTTTTCTCCAACCGCCCACGCACTTATAGCCCCATTCAACTCGGGCCTCAGTCCTTTGCCTGGCTCGCCAGGAGCGTTTTCGTTCCCCGGGAACCACACTGCCGAGAGAGCCCGGCAGGGCTCTGAAACTGCGAATGAACGCTGCCTGCTCCAAGGCCAAAGGAGCCAGGCTTGAAAGCTGCTGCTGGATCTTTTCTCCAACCGCCCACGCACTTATAGCCCCATTCAACTCGGGCCTCAGTCCTTTGCCTGGCTCGCCAGGAGCGTTTTCGTTCCCCGGGAACCACACTGCCGAGAGAGCCCGGCAGGGCTCTGAAACTGCGAATGAACGCTGCCTGCTCCAAGGCCAAAGGAGCCAGGCTTGAAAGCTGCTGCTGGATCTTTTCTCCAACCGCCCACGCACTTATAGCCCCATTCAACTCGGGCCTCAGTCCTTTGCCTGGCTCGCCAGGAGCGTTTTCGTTCCCCGGGAACCACACTGCCGAGAGAGCCCGGCAGGGCTCTGAAACTGCGAATGAACGCTGCCTGCTCCAAGGCCAAAGGAGCCAGGCTTGAAAGCTGCTGCTGGATCTTTTCTCCAACCGCCCACGCACTTATAGCCCCATTCAACTCGGGCCTCAGTCCTTTGCCTGGCTCGCCAGGAGCGTTTTCGTTCCCCGGGAACCACACTGCCGAGAGAGCCCGGCAGGGCTCTGAAACTGCGAATGAACGCTGCCTGCTCCAAGGCCAAAGGAGCCAGGCTTGAAAGCTGCTGCTGGATCTTTTCTCCAACCGCCCACGCACTTATAGCCCCATTCAACTCGGGCCTCAGTCCTTTGCCTGGCTCGCCAGGAGCGTTTTCGTTCCCCGGGAACCACACTGCCGAGAGAGCCCGGCAGGGCTCTGAAACTGCGAATGAACGCTGCCTGCTCCAAGGCCAAAGGAGCCAGGCTTGAAAGCTGCTGCTGGATCTTTTCTCCAACCGCCCACGCACTTATAGCCCCATTCAACTCGGGCCTCAGTCCTTTGCCTGGCTCGCCAGGAGCGTTTTCGTTCCCCGGGAACCACACTGCCGAGAGAGCCCGGCAGGGCTCTGAAACTGCGAATGAACGCTGCCTGCTCCAAGGCCAAAGGAGCCAGGCTTGAAAGCTGCTGCTGGATCTTTTCTCCAACCGCCCACGCACTTATAGCCCCATTCAACTCGGGCCTCAGTCCTTTGCCTGGCTCGCCAGGAGCGTTTTCGTTCCCCGGGAGCCACACTGCCGAGAGAGCCCGGCAGGGCTCTGAAACTGCGAATGAACGCTGCCTGCTCCAAGGCCAAAGGAGCCAGGCTTGAAAGCTGCTGCTGGATCTTTTCTCCAACCGCCCACGCACTTATAGCCCCATTCAACTCGGGCCTCAGTCCTTTGCCTGGCTCGCCAGGAGCGTTTTCGTTCCCCGGGAACCACACTGCCGAGAGAGCCCGGCAGGGCTCTGAAACTGCGAATGAACGCTGCCTGCTCCAAGGCCAAAGGAGCCAGGCTTGAAAGCTGCTGCTGGATCTTTTCTCCAACCGCCCACGCACTTATAGCCCCATTCAACTCGGGCCTCAGTCCTTTGCCTGGCTCGCCAGGAGCGTTTTCGTTCCCCGGGAAGCCACACTGCCGAGAGAGCCCGGCAGGGCTCTGAAACTGCGAATGAACGCTGCCTGCTCCAAGGCCAAAGGAGCCAGGCTTGAAAGCTGCTGCTGGATCTTTTCTCCAACCGCCCACGCACTTATAGCCCCATTCAACTCGGGCCTCAGTCCTTTGCCTGGCTCGCCAGGAGCGTTTTCGTTCCCCGGGAACCACACTGCCGAGAGAGCCCGGCAGGGCTCTGAAACTGCGAATGAACGCTGCCTGCTCCAAGGCCAAAGGAGCCAGGCTTGAAAGCTGCTGCTGGATCTTTTCTCCAACCGCCCACGCACTTATAGCCCCATTCAACTCGGGCCTCAGTCCTTTGCCTGGCTCGCCAGGAGCGTTTTCGTTCCCCGGGAACCACACTGCCGAGAGAGCCCGGCAGGGCTCTGAAACTGCGAATGAACGCTGCCTGCTCCAAGGCCAAAGGAGCCAGGCTTGAAAGCTGCTGCTGGATCTTTTCTCCAACCGCCCACGCACTTATAGCCCCATTCAACTCGGGCCTCAGTCCTTTGCCTGGCTCGCCAGGAGCGTTTTCGTTCCCCGGGAACCACACTGCCGAGAGAGCCCGGCAGGGCACTGAAACTGCGAATGAACGCTGCCTGCTCCAAGGCCAAAGGAGCCAGGCTTGAAAGCTGCTGCTGGATCTTTTCTCCAACCGCCCACGCACTTATAGCCCCATTCAACTCGGGCCTCAGTCCTTTGCCTGGCTCGCCAGGAGCGTTTTCGTTCCCCGGGAACCACACTGCCGAGAGAGCCCGGCAGGGCTCTGAAACTGCGAATGAACGCTGCCTGCTCCAAGGCCAAAGGAGCCAGGCTTGAAAGCTGCTGCTGGATCTTTTCTCCAACCGCCCACGCACTTATAGCCCCATTCAACTCGGGCCTCAGTCCTTTGCCTGGCTCGCCAGGAGCGTTTTCGTTCCCCGGGAACCACACTGCCGAGAGAGCCCGGCAGGGCTCTGAAACTGCGAATGAACGCTGCCTGCTCCAAGGCCAAAGGAGCCAGGCTTGAAAGCTGCTGCTGGATCTTTTCTCCAACCGCCCACGCACTTATAGCCCCATTCAACTCGGGCCTCAGTCCTTTGCCTGGCTCGCCAGGAGCGTTTTCGTTCCCCGGGAGCCACACTGCCGAGAGAGCCCGGCAGGGCTCTGAAACTGCGAATGAACGCTGCCTGCTCCAAGGCCAAAGGAGCCAGGCTTGAAAGCTGCTGCTGGATCTTTTCTCCAACCGCCCACGCACTTATAGCCCCATTCAACTCGGGCCTCAGTCCTTTGCCTGGCTCGCCAGGAGCGTTTTCGTTCCCCGGGAGCCACACTGCCGAGAGAGCCCGGCAGGGCTCTGAAACTGCGAATGAACGCTGCCTGCTCCAAGGCCAAAGGAGCCAGGCTTGAAAGCTGCTGCTGGATCTTTTCTCCAACCGCCCACGCACTTATAGCCCCATTCAACTCGGGCCTCAGTCCTTTGCCTGGCTCGCCAGGAGCGTTTTCGTTCCCCGGGAACCACACTGCCGAGAGAGCCCGGCAGGGCTCTGAAACTGCGAATGAACGCTGCCTGCTCCAAGGCCAAAGGAGCCAGGCTTGAAAGCTGCTGCTGGATCTTTTCTCCAACCGCCCACGCACTTATAGCCCCATTCAACTCGGGCCTCAGTCCTTTGCCTGGCTCGCCAGGAGCGTTTTCGTTCCCCGGGAACCACACTGCCGAGAGAGCCCGGCAGGGCTCTGAAACTGCGAATGAACGCTGCCTGCTCCGAGGCCAAAGGAGCCAGGCTTGAAAGCTGCTGCTGGATCTTTTCTCCAACCGCCCACGCACTTATAGCCCCATTCAACTCGGGCCTCAGTCCTTTGCCTGGCTCGCCAGGAGCGTTTTCGTTCCCCGGGAACCACACTGCCGAGAGAGCCCGGCAGGGCTCTGAAACTGCGAATGAACGCTGCCTGCTCCAAGGCCAAAGGAGCCAGGCTTGAAAGCTGCTGCTGGATCTTTTCTCCAACCGCCCACGCACTTATAGCCCCATTCAACTCGGGCCTCAGTCCTTTGCCTGGCTCGCCAGGAGCGTTTTCGTTCCCCGGGAACCACACTGCCGAGAGAGCCCGGCAGGGCTCTGAAACTGCGAATGAACGCTGCCTGCTCCAAGGCCAAAGGAGCCAGGCTTGAAAGCTGCTGCTGGATCTTTTCTCCAACCGCCCACGCACTTATAGCCCCATTCAACTCGGGCCTCAGTCCTTTGCCTGGCTCGCCAGGAGCGTTTTCGTTCCCCGGGAACCACACTGCCGAGAGAGCCCGGCAGGGCTCTGAAACTGCGAATGAACGCTGCCTGCTCCAAGGCCAAAGGAGCCAGGCTTGAAAGCTGCTGCTGGATCTTTTCTCCAACCGCCCACGCACTTATAGCCCCATTCAACTCGGGCCTCAGTCCTTTGCCTGGCTCGCCAGGAGCGTTTTCGTTCCCCGGGAACCACACTGCCGAGAGAGCCCGGCAGGGCTCTGAAACTGCGAATGAACGCTGCCTGCTCCAAGGCCAAAGGAGCCAGGCTTGAAAGCTGCTGCTGGATCTTTTCTCCAACCGCCCACGCACTTATAGCCCCATTCAACTCGGGCCTCAGTCCTTTGCCTGGCTCGCCAGGAGCGTTTTCGTTCCCCGGGAGCCACACTGCCGAGAGAGCCCGGCAGGGCTCTGAAACTGCGAATGAACGCTGCCTGCTCCAAGGCCAAAGGAGCCAGGCTTGAAAGCTGCTGCTGGATCTTTTCTCCAACCGCCCACGCACTTATAGCCCCATTCAACTCGGGCCTCAGTCCTTTGCCTGGCTCGCCAGGAGCGTTTTCGTTCCCCGGGAACCACACTGCCGAGAGAGCCCGGCAGGGCTCTGAAACTGCGAATGAACGCTGCCTGCTCCAAGGCCAAAGGAGCCAGGCTTGAAAGCTGCTGCTGGATCTTTTCTCCAACCGCCCACGCACTTATAGCCCCATTCAACTCGGGCCTCAGTCCTTTGCCTGGCTCGCCAGGAGCGTTTTCGTTCCCCGGGAACCACACTGCCGAGAGAGCCCGGCAGGGCTCTGAAACTGCGAATGAACGCTGCCTGCTCCAAGGCCAAAGGAGCCAGGCTTGAAAGCTGCTGCTGGATCTTTTCTCCAACCGCCCACGCACTTATAGCCCCATTCAACTCGGGCCTCAGTCCTTTGCCTGGCTCGCCAGGAGCGTTTTCGTTCCCCGGGAACCACACTGCCGAGAGAGCCCGGCAGGGCTCTGAAACTGCGAATGAACGCTGCCTGCTCCAAGGCCAAAGGAGCCAGGCTTGAAAGCTGCTGCTGGATCTTTTCTCCAACCGCCCACGCACTTATAGCCCCATTCAACTCGGGCCTCAGTCCTTTGCCTGGCTCGCCAGGAGCGTTTTCGTTCCCCGGGAACCACACTGCCGAGAGAGCCCGGCAGGGCTCTGAAACTGCGAATGAACGCTGCCTGCTCCAAGGCCAAAGGAGCCAGGCTTGAAAGCTGCTGCTGGATCTTTTCTCCAACCGCCCACGCACTTATAGCCCCATTCAACTCGGGCCTCAGTCCTTTGCCTGGCTCGCCAGGAGCGTTTTCGTTCCCCGGGAACCACACTGCCGAGAGAGCCCGGCAGGGCTCTGAAACTGCGAATGAACGCTGCCTGCTCCAAGGCCAAAGGAGCCAGGCTTGAAAGCTGCTGCTGGATCTTTTCTCCAACCGCCCACGCACTTATAGCCCCATTCAACTCGGGCCTCAGTCCTTTGCCTGGCTCGCCAGGAGCGTTTTCGTTCCCCGGGAACCACACTGCCGAGAGAGCCCGGCAGGGCTCTGAAACTGCGAATGAACGCTGCCTGCTCCAAGGCCAAAGGAGCCAGGCTTGAAAGCTGCTGCTGGATCTTTTCTCCAACCGCCCACGCACTTATAGCCCCATTCAACTCGGGCCTCAGTCCTTTGCCTGGCTCGCCAGGAGCGTTTTCGTTCCCCGGGAGCCACACTGCCGAGAGAGCCCGGCAGGGCTCTGAAACTGCGAATGAACGCTGCCTGCTCCAAGGCCAAAGGAGCCAGGCTTGAAAGCTGCTGCTGGATCTTTTCTCCAACCGCCCACGCACTTATAGCCCCATTCAACTCGGGCCTCAGTCCTTTGCCTGGCTCGCCAGGAGCGTTTTCGTTCCCCGGGAACCACACTGCCGAGAGAGCCCGGCAGGGCTCTGAAACTGCGAATGAACGCTGCCTGCTCCAAGGCCAAAGGAGCCAGGCTTGAAAGCTGCTGCTGGATCTTTTCTCCAACCGCCCACGCACTTATAGCCCCATTCAACTCGGGCCTCAGTCCTTTGCCTGGCTCGCCAGGAGCGTTTTCGTTCCCCGGGAACCACACTGCCGAGAGAGCCCGGCAGGGCTCTGAAACTGCGAATGAACGCTGCCTGCTCCAAGGCCAAAAAAGCCAGGCTTGAAAGCTGCTGCTGGATCTTTTCTCCAACCGCCCACGCACTTATAGCCCCATTCAACTCGGGCCTCAGTCCTTTGCCTGGCTCGCCAGGAGCGTTTTCGTTCCCCGGGAGCCACACTGCCGAGAGAGCCCGGCAGGGCTCTGAAACTGCGAATGAACGCTGCCTGCTCCAAGGCCAAAGGAGCCAGGCTTGAAAGCTGCTGCTGGATCTTTTCTCCAACCGCCCACGCACTTATAGCCCCATTCAACTCGGGCCTCAGTCCTTTGCCTGGCTCGCCAGGAGCGTTTTCGTTCCCCGGGAACCACACTGCCGAGAGAGCCCGGCAGGGCTCTGAAACTGCGAATGAACGCTGCCTGCTCCAAGGCCAAAGGAGCCAGGCTTGAAAGCTGCTGCTGGATCTTTTCTCCAACCGCCCACGCACTTATAGCCCCATTCAACTCGGGCCTCAGTCCTTTGCCTGGCTCGCCAGGAGCGTTTTCGTTCCCCGGGAGCCACACTGCCGAGAGAGCCCGGCAGGGCTCTGAAACTGCGAATGAACGCTGCCTGCTCCAAGGCCAAAGGAGCCAGGCTTGAAAGCTGCTGCTGGATCTTTTCTCCAACCGCCCACGCACTTATAGCCCCATTCAACTCGGGCCTCAGTCCTTTGCCTGGCTCGCCAGGAGCGTTTTCGTTCCCCGGGAGCCACACTGCCGAGAGAGCCCGGCAGGGCTCTGAAACTGCGAATGAACGCTGCCTGCTCCAAGGCCAAAGGAGCCAGGCTTGAAAGCTGCTGCTGGATCTTTTCTCCAACCGCCCACGCACTTATAGCCCCATTCAACTCGGGCCTCAGTCCTTTGCCTGGCTCGCCAGGAGCGTTTTCGTTCCCCGGGAACCACACTGCCGAGAGAGCCCGGCAGGGCTCTGAAACTGCGAATGAACGCTGCCTGCTCCAAGGCCAAAGGAGCCAGGCTTGAAAGCTGCTGCTGGATCTTTTCTCCAACCGCCCACGCACTTATAGCCCCATTCAACTCGGGCCTCAGTCCTTTGCCTGGCTCGCCAGGAGCGTTTTCGTTCCCCGGGAACCACACTGCCGAGAGAGCCCGGCAGGGCTCTGAAACTGCGAATGAACGCTGCCTGCTCCAAGGCCAAAGGAGCCAGGCTTGAAAGCTGCTGCTGGATCTTTTCTCCAACCGCCCACGCACTTATAGCCCCATTCAACTCGGGCCTCAGTCCTTTGCCTGGCTCGCCAGGAGCGTTTTCGTTCCCCGGGAGCCACACTGCCGAGAGAGCCCGGCAGGGCTCTGAAACTGCGAATGAACGCTGCCTGCTCCAAGGCCAAAGGAGCCAGGCTTGAAAGCTGCTGCTGGATCTTTTCTCCAACCGCCCACGCACTTATAGCCCCATTCAACTCGGGCCTCAGTCCTTTGCCTGGCTCGCCAGGAGCGTTTTCGTTCCCCGGGAGCCACACTGCCGAGAGAGCCCGGCAGGGCTCTGAAACTGCGAATGAACGCTGCCTGCTCCAAGGCCAAAGGAGCCAGGCTTGAAAGCTGCTGCTGGATCTTTTCTCCAACCGCCCACGCACTTATAGCCCCATTCAACTCGGGCCTCAGTCCTTTGCCTGGCTCGCCAGGAGCGTTTTCGTTCCCCGGGAACCACACTGCCGAGAGAGCCCGGCAGGGCTCTGAAACTGCGAATGAACGCTGCCTGCTCCAAGGCCAAAGGAGCCAGGCTTGAAAGCTGCTGCTGGATCTTTTCTCCAACCGCCCACGCACTTATAGCCCCATTCAACTCGGGCCTCAGTCCTTTGCCTGGCTTGCCAGGAGCGTTTTCGTTCCCCGGGAACCACACTGCCGAGAGAGCCCGGCAGGGCTCTGAAACTGCGAATGAACGCTGCCTGCTCCAAGGCCAAAGGAGCCAGGCTCCTAGTTTCAAGGTGGAACCCCAATTCTACCCTGGAATTTACTGAGGGTACCCCTTATTCCAGGGCCGAATCCTTATTCCACACTGGAAGTCCCATGGGGAACTCCCTATTCCATCCTGGAATTCCCTATGGGTACCCCAAGTTCCAGGGCAGAACCCTAATTCCACAGCGGAAGTCCCTGGGGGTACCCCCACTTCCAGGACGTAATCTTATTTACAGTCTAAAAGTCTCTTGGGGAATCCCAACTTCCCTGGCAGAACCCTAATTCTACTCCCAAAGTCCCTAGCAGTACCCCTACTTCCATGGTGGAACCCTACTGCCACTCCCAAAGTCCCTAAGGGTATCAGTACTTCTGGGGCAAAACCCTAAGTCCACTCCTGAAGTCCCTAGGCGTAACCCTACTTCCAGGGCAGAACCTTAATCCCACTCCCGAAGTGCCTAGAGGTAACCCTACTTCTGGGGCGGAACCCTAATTCCACTCCCGAAGTCCTTACAAGTAACCCTACTTCCAGGACGGAAACCTAATTCCACTCCCAAAGTCCCTAGGGGTACCCCTACTTCCGGGACAGAACTCTAAATCCACACTGGAAGTCCCTGGGGATGTTTGTAGTTGCGAGGTGGAGCCCTACATCTAAAAGGGAACTCCCTAGAGATAAACCTACATTAGAGGACAAAACCCTAACTCCACTCCTGAGCTCCCTAGGGGTATCCCAACATCTGTGGTGGAACACTAATTCCACATTGGAAGTCCCTAGTGGTACCCCTGCTGGCGAAGCAGAACCTTAATTCCACTCCCAAAGTCTCTACGGGTACCCATAGTTCTGGGGCAGAACCCTAAATCCACTCAGGAAGTTCCTAGGGGTAACCCTACTTCTGAGGTGGAACCTTAATTCCACTCCCAAAGTCCCTAGGGGTACGCCTACTTCCGGGACAGAACCCTAATTCCACACTGGAAGTCCCTGAGGGTACCCCTATGTGCGGGGCAGAACCCCAATTCCACTCCAAATGTCATAAAAAAAACAAAAAAGGAAAAAATAAACAAACTCCAGAAGAATAACAAAAAAAGAAAAAGAGAAAAAATATTTTTAAAATTTAGAAAAATAAAAAAGGAATAAAATTTAAAAAGAAAAAAAGTGAAAAATAATGAGGAAAAAAAAATTAAAAAAAGAGCAAAAAGCCCTCATCCAGTCCGACTGGAACTAGTGAGCCGGCACTTTGGTTCCGCTGCCGTCACCGAAATGGGTCCGGCTGGAACTAGTGAGCCGGAACTTTGGTTCCGCTGCCGTCACCGAAATGGGTCCGGCTGGAACTAGTGAGCCGGCACTTTGGTTCCGCTGCCGTCACCGAAATGGGTCCGGCTGGAACTAGTGAGCCGGCACTTTGGTTCCGCTGCCGTCACCGAAATGGGTCCGGCTGGAACTAGTGAGCCGGAACTTTGGTTCCGCTGCCGTCACCGAAATGGGTCCGGCTGGAACTAGTGAGCCGGAACTTTGGTTCCGCTGCCGTCACCGAAATGGGTCCGGCTGGAACTAGTGAGCCGGAACTTTGGTTCCGGGGCCGTCCCCGAAATGGGTCCGGCTGGAACTAGTGAGCCGGCACTTTGGTTCCGCTGCCGTCACCGAAATGGGTCCGGCTGGAACTAGTGAGCCGGAACTTTGGTTCCGGGGCAGAACTTTTGTTCCGCCCTGGAATTTGGGGTACCCCCAGGGACTTCAGGAGTGGAATTAAGGTTCCGCCCCGGAAGTAGAGGTAGCCCTATGAACTTTGGGAGTGGAAGTAGGGTTCTTCCCTGGAAGTAGGGTTGCCCCTAGCAACTTTGGGAGTGGAATTAGGGTTCCGCCCCAGAAGTTGGGACACCTCTAGGGACTTCGGGAGTGGAATTAAGGTTTCGCCCCAGAAGTTGGGGTACCCTTAGGGATTTCAGGAGTTGAATTAAGGTTCCGCTTCAGAAGCAGGGTTACCCCTAGGGACTTTGGGAGTGGAATTAAGGTTTCGCCCCAGAAGTTGGGGTACCCCTAGGGATTTCAGGAGTTGAATTAAGGTTCCGCTTCAGAAGCAGGGTTACCCCTAGGGACTTCGGGAGTGGAATTAAGGTTCAGCCCAAAAAGAAAGGTTATCCCCAGGGACTTCGGGAGTGGACTTAGGGTTCTGTCCAGGAAGTTGGGTTACCCCAAGGGACTTCCAATGTGGAATAAGTGTTCCGCCACGGACATTAGGATACACCTAGGGAGCTCAGGAGTGGAATTAAGGTTCCGTCCTCAAATGTAGGTTTACCCCTAGGGACTTACCTTTTAGATGGAGGGTTCCACCCCGCAATTAGGAACATCCCCAGGGACTTCCAGTGTGGATTTAGAGTTCTGCCCCAGAAGTACGGTTACCCCTAGGGACTTCTTGAACTGTGGGGCCCAGAACTGGACACAATATTCCAGATGTGGCCTCACCAGGGCAGAGTAGAGGGGAAGAAGAACCTCTCTTGACCTACTAACCACACCCGTTCTAATGTACCGCAGGATGCCATTGGCCTTCCTGGCCAGAAGGGCACAATGCTGGTTCATGGTCATCCTGCTGCCCACCAGGGCTCCCAGATCCCTTTCCCCTACACTGCACTCTAGTAGATCATTTGCCAACCTATACTGGAACCTGGGGTTGTTCCTGCCCAGATGCAACACCCTACACTTGCCCTTATTATATTGCATTAAGTTTTTCCCCACCCAGCTCTCCAGCCTGGCCAGGTCTCTGATGGCAGCACAGCCTGCTGGCATGTCAGCCACTCCTCCCAGCTTTGTGTCATCAGCAAACTTGCTGACAGTGCACTCTATTCCCTCATCCAGGTCATCCAGGATAATCATCCAGGATAATGAGAAATAAAAACAAATCTTTAAACACCTCCCCACCCTTCCCTTCTTCCTGGGCTTCACTTCTCTCCCGATTTCCACCTCCTCCCCTCCTTCAGGAACAGACTGCTCTAGCGCGGGTCCCCCACAGTGTCACAAGTCCTTCAGCAAACCTCCTCCAGCGTGAGCTCCTCTCTCCATGGGGTCACAGGTCCTGACAGGAACCTGCTCCAGCACAGGCTTCCCACAGGGCCACAGCCTCCTTCAGGCATCCACCTGCTCCAGCGTGGGGTCCTCCACGGGCTACAGGTGGACATCTGCTCCACCATGGACCTCCATGGGCTGCAGGGGGACAGCCTGCCTCACCATGGTCTTTACCACAGGCTGCAGGGGAATCTCTGCTCCAGCGCCTGGAGCACCTCCTCCCCCTCCTTCTTCACTGACCTTGGTGTCTGCAGAGTTGTTCCTCTTGCATCTTCTCACTTCATCTCTAGCTGCAAAGTGTGCAGCTTTTTTTTTTTTTTTTTTCTCTTCCCGTTTTTTTTTCTTAATTATGTTATCACACACAGAAGCATTACTGATTGGCTTGGCCTTGGCCAGTGGCGGGTCCACCTTGGAGCCAGCTGGCATTGGCTGTTTCGGACATGGGGGAAGCTTCTGGCAGCTTCTCACAGAAGTCACCCCTCTGCTCTGCCCTGCTACCAAAACCTTGCCAGGTAAACCCAATACACCGTGTCATGCCTGGACCGTATCAATCTGTGGGTTCAAATCAGAGCTGAATGCTAGGTCGCACAATGAAGGGTTACTGTAGTGATCCTAACTGGAAGACTGTTGTACTAAGAGGAGTTAGCAATCCGTGTAACGTTTAATGTGAGAAGGTGCTGGCCTGTGCTATGCTGCATGTATAGCTTGGCTATCAGGCCTGCTTTACGCCACATGTATCACTCAGTCTCAGCATAAATATAGCTGGCTAACAATGATGAAGGAGCCTCTAGGTAGCTCCCACTTGGCACTGGCAATTATACTAGTCATATGTCCTTGACTTCATGTTCAAGCAAAGCAGGAGAGTCTCATACAAACATCCTTGTGACTGACACAAGTAGAAATGATTAACAAAACTATTTTCTTTTTAGCAAAGCATCGTAAGAGCTCTAAAGACCAAGATGTCAGTGGAACCTCTCCAGGGACAAGTCTCTCCGATTCTGCAAAAGATGGGGTTCCCAGCATCTGAAGGGATGTATGATTATTTTCACTATCCTCTTTTTCCTTCTAGCATTAGCATCAAGTAATGGAAATGTAACCAACATGGAGGCTGAATGTCTTTCTTACTAGGATCGTAACAAACATTAGCCCTCAGTGCATTACAGTTATGAACCGCAAAGAAGCATTTGCAGCCTACTATTTGGGATTCGGGGCTTACAGCTTATTGTCACCTGTTCAGTAGAAAGGTCAAAATCCTTAAGCTGTAAACCTTGAATCCAGAAGTGATAAACTGCAAATCTTGAAACCCAAATAGTTGTTGGTGATTTAAAAACTTTGGATAAGGTTAGATTTAAAATCCTGCGCTGTGATCAGTAAATGACTGAACTGGAAACACTGGTTGATAAATAACAAGCTCCACAAAATAAAGTTATGACCCTTGGTGAGAAACCCTCAAAAGCAACCTTTGAACAACAGCAACAAAAAAAGTAAATTAAAAACTCCTAACCCTCTGTTTTAAACAGTAAACACCCACACATGTATAAGCAGGAAATCGATAAAGGGAAGCTGTGGAATTTTTGCTCACAGCTCAAGATGTTTTGCTCCTCACTAGGATTCTCAGCAGAACATGCAGACAGATACCAGGAACACATTACAGTTGCTTTTTAGAAGCTTGGTTTTAGCTGCCGTACGAACATGTTTGTAGGCATGAATCAATCCCAATTATTGAACTAAAGCGCCATACCACCCAATCTACCTGCAACCCCACAAGAACCAGTTCATCTGCATTAGGGGCAATAACTTGATATTTCTAGTCCTCACAGCTCCATGGGCAAACATCCAGAGTCAGTGACACCTGTTACAACCAAACAGCCTTTTCTTAAGGAAAAGGGTACTTGCTGAAGAGAAAAGCATTTATGACAAATGGAAACGCTCCTTCTGTGGTTGCTAACGGTGCCTCAAAACCCATTTCCTCAGGTCAGTAAATGTCACCCCCTACAGAGTAACTGGAAATTTTCTCAGACTGGCCAGAACAAGGGTGAAACATTTCCGCTGAGGAAAACAGTTTTTATGATTTTTAGACTATTACCCACATGATTAACATGTGCAGTCCAAGCTACCTAATTGACTGGCATATTGCTCAAGTTCTCTTCAAGGAAAAGTGGTACCCTTTTTCTAAAGATGCCAAGACTCCTCTGATTGGATGTTTCTTGGTTGTAAGGACACAATTTAAATGTTTTCACCTCAGATCTACAAAATTTCTACACAATCAGTTCTTAAATAGCAAGAAACTGCTTTTTGAGTGTTCTGTAAACATCTTGGAATGGAGCATTTGGGAAGTACAAGCATCCTGCTTACTTTACTACAGGTCTTTTCAATATAGTGAAGAACTTGTGTAGGTAAAAGGGAAGTCCCAAGTGGAAATACGGCATGCAATCTAAGCTTAAAAATAGCTAATTAGTGACCAAAAAACTACCTTAAACCTTTTGGATGAATGCCAGGGCAACTTCAGAAATTTTGCTCATGAAAGTGAAAAAAACAATCTGCATCTACTGATTTGCATGTGTATCTTAGCAAGCAAAAGTGAATCTATTAAGCCAGCACAGAAAACAGACGAACATGAAGAATGTGTGCCTCAGTCGTTATATGGTATTCTCTGGTCTGCCTTCAAACATAGTACCACAGGATTTGGCGGTCCTAAAGACAATATTGAGTAGTACAGTTGTCCAAATTTCTCATTATTTCAGTTTATCATTGGTGATCCTAACTTCACTACTGAGAAAAGAGTGAGTCCGCATTACCCTGACAGTCTGTAGGACACACTGATGTTTGTGCCTCTAGTTATCTAGCTGGTCACTGTGGGTCAGACAAATACAATAAAAAATAAAAATCAATTGTACACATAAAGTGCACATTATTGATGAGTAGGAATGAAAAAGGTCTGGATCTTCAGAGATTATTTCCAGGATATAATTATTTCTGTGGCATTTGACCCTGAAACTAAGAAAATAGAATATAGTTTTTAAATCTGGGGGGATATCCATTTTGCAGCAAGCCCACCACCAGTGGAAAGCCAGTGAGGTAGCTTCTAGACCTGGAAGAAAAATGAGTGTTATCTCCTTGCATCACTAAGTATTTTGTTGATAAACACTGCATGTTGGTATGACAGTTTCTGTAAATAGTCATATCCACAAAATGTCTGGAATAAGGTAAACAGCAGCATCAGTGCTACAAAATTGTCATTGGCACTCAAATTCATTTTCCCTCCTGACTTCTTGTCATTTGACTGAAATACAATTTTCAATGAGATAATGCATCCCGGAACATTATGTGCAGATCGTTAAATGTTCGTCTTAACATTTGTCTTTTACAGAACAGGTAGATCCCCAGCCATCATAGTTCAGTCTCACCAAACACTTAGGATTTTCAAACAAAGCTTCAGTATCTTTGCAGGAGGTGGGGTGAGGGAGTCTGTGGACCACTTCAACGGACTTAAATTTTTTTCACAATAGCAGAAAACATGTTTAGAAACCTACTTTAAGTACTTGATAGAAGAAATGTATGTTTAGAAACCCGCTTTACGTACTTAATAGAAATGGCTGGCTGTAGACTGATAGCTTGCCAAAATGATCGAATACTTCCATGCAATCTGTCATTTAAGTATGAAATCGGACGTGACCTATTGACTGATCCTCAGCACCAAAATTAAAAAATAATGATTAGCTTTTCAGAGTTCTCAGCAGAGGAAGTTTATTTATCCTATACAGGACACTTGGTTCACCCCTATGCTTTTGCAGGGCACTGAGAAGGACCATCTAAAAGAGCATTAGTGCTCTTAACTCACACTGATCCTAGTGATGGAGTTACACATTAATTCCAGGCATGCCTAACAAGGCCATATCCTTGGCGATTGTACTGCTAATGCTGGCTCCAGGACAAAATTTGTACACAAAACAAACATATTCCTTTCCCCATCTTCCCTTTTCTAAAAGGAGGTCTCTTTCCCTCTCCTTTCCCCAACACTTTTTGCAGGCTTTTCCTGAAGTTTAGAGTGTTTGAAAGGGTGTTTCCCAGTCTACCATCGGTCTTTAAAATGCACTTTAGCAGTCTGATCAGCTCAAAAAAGAAGTTCAAGTGGATTTTAAGCTCTCTCTAAAAATTTTTGTGTGTCAGCTCAGTTTAGGAGCTGCAATCCATCCCTGAGTGCCTGGTGGACTTTTTAAAGACAGCGTTTACTCTTAGTCTCTTTGTGTAAGCAAAGGAAATTATTTACAATGAGGGTAGTGAGACACTGGAACAGTTTGCTGGAGAAGTTGTGGATGGCCCATCACTGGAAGTGCTTAAACTGTGGTTGGATGGGGCTTTGAGCAACCAGATCTAGCAAAAGATAACCCTGCCCATGGCAGGGGGTTTGGACTAGGTGATATTTTAAGGTCCCTTCTGAACCAAAACATTCTATGATTCTATGTACCTTTAGCCTGTAGAACTTCCACTGCCATTCTTCCACTTTCTCCTCCCCCATATTAACCTTTTCTTTTTCAAACTTGGTGAAAGGATAGGGAGTTCCTATTCTATTCATTCTGTTCCAGTAGCTCCATCTTTATTCTCCTCCAGTGAGACACAGAGAATGATAAGTTTGTGGAGTACAGGTGCGACCGTGGGTTCTGTTTCTAATACTGCTGGACACTGACATGGGGAGATGTAAAGTATGTAGCTTTACCAAATTTTTTACTCTACATAAGCAGGTTCTTCAGTAGGACAGGTCCACTTATTCACCTTAGTCTCAGGGGGACTCTGCTGCAACAATCCATCTGATTTTAAAAAAGGAATGAGAAAGGGAGGAATTTAAAAGGAAAAGTTAATAACAGTAGGTTGTAACCTGTGAATAATTATAGCAATTAGTATGTGTGGTTTTTGCATTCCTGAACACCTAGAAAATTCCCATTCTTTGAGACTAGGCAGTTTGTGTACTGCTTTATACTGGAAAATATTTCAGCCTATTCTTGGTATTCTTCCTGCTGAGGTAATGTGAAGGGGTAGCTGAAGGCCTGGTATAAAAAGGGAACTTGTGTCACCTGGTATGTTTTTATGGACTATATGTAAGTCCATAAGTCTGTCAAGAAGAATGACTGACATCTTTAGTATGTCCAACACTTAGACTGGAATGCTCATAACTTGCTCTTAAAAAGAAATACTGAGTTATATGGAGGGGGAAAATGGCGTAAAACAGTTGCCACATTCAGGGGCGTTTTAAATAAATCAGTATGACAACTGGGATGGCATACAGAGAATAAACAAGAGGTGCAGAATCGTAGAATATAAGGACAGATGCTGTCTATGAAGAGGGAGTGAGTTTGGAGGGGCCAAAATTATTACCATTGGGTTTTTACATCAGGAGTGTGGTGCTAAGCCTTTCGAGGAGAACAGACTGTCTGCAGAAATTTACTGTGATATTACCTGCTCTGCTTTTGCATAGGCAAGCTGGGTCTTTGCTGCTACTGAGATATGTAAACTAAAACTTAGTCAGAAAGTTTTCTTTTATTCTGTTTGTCTGATACTGAGATCATTATTAAAATTTGGAGAGACAAAAGGGAAGATAATTCAAAGGAAGTTAGAGCTGCGTATTTTTCATTTCTAGCTTTTAAAAATGAGGTTATTTCACCTGTTATAGTTAAACTATGCTTGGAGTGGTAGACTGAACAACAGATTGATTTTCTCCTCCCT
Organism: Caprimulgus europaeus; assembly: GCA_907165065.1. The sequence continues at coordinate 37,620 of OU015547.1, forward strand.
CCATCCCTAGCAAATATAAATTCAATGCAAAGCTTGTGCTCTATCACTTGCTCCTGCAGCAAAATAAACCGCTTATAATGTGAAATTTACTTACATGGACAGCAGATGGAAGGATGCCACTTTTTATCAGATGCTGATCTTTAATTTTACACATTTTTAAAAAGAAAGGTATGTTTTATTTTTAATTTGCTGTTTATTTTTAATTTGTTTATCTTTAAAAAATGTCTAACTTGCCTATTTAAATACTGATTTGCAAGAGTATTTTCATGTTTAGTAAGCTGCCTTAACATAAAGTTTCCTCTATAGTCATTGGTGTTGCATCCATAAGACTGCAACTTCCATTTGATTTCTTAACACTCCTGCTTTACAGGGTGAAAATGAATCCCATTTGAACAGAAAACACTGTATCAAACCACCTTTATCCTAAAAAAAAAAAAAATCACATTATTCTGTTTTTAGTATAACTGAATTCTATTGCATTGTACTGTATACACAATAAAAAGGTAAATCTACAGATGTACTGGTTAACCTGACACATAAAAAAGAAAAATATTTTTGTTAGTGTATGCAATAACATAAACACTGAAAAGGAATTTAAAACCTAGTCCATAATGTAGTATCCTGTAATGGAGAAAGAAACAAACATACAAAAGAAAGGTGAGATGTGCAATACACACAAATATTGCCAGTTTATCTGTATGCAGATGATTGATAAACATTTAGGAAAAAGCTGGTAGATAATTTTTGCATAAATAATTTAATTTTCACAGAACTGGGGCCAAAGATAGCAACATGTGACACTTAGGCAATCCATTCTGTATTTCAAGTGCAGGTATCATTGATCAGAGAAAACTGTACCAATTATAGTGATTCTATTTATTTGTTTATCATTGACATTTGCAAACAAAAAGCAATTGTTTGTGCCAAATTATATGCTTAAACATATTTTTAAATTTAACAATGCAGTTTTAGTGAGATGCTTCATTTCTTCATCCATGGGCAGATGATGCACTTCTCTATCTTGTAGATGAGAGAGAATAATACCCAGATTATCTATGAGCAGTGGGTCGTGTTGCCATGGTTGCAATGTGAGATATGATGGTTTTCCCAGTGTCATTTTTTTCATAATGTGTTAAGGAAGGATTGCAGCTTTTACAATGTTTGATATTTTTTTTCTCTCCTACGTTTTAGTGTTAAGATGGCAGAATAACCATGGGAGACTGGAATTTCCTTGGAGGCATTTTAGAGGAGGTCCACATTCATTCCACTATTATTGGAAAGATTTGGCTAACGATCCTCTTCGTATTTCGAATGCTTGTCCTCGGGGTGGCAACTGAGGATGTTTGGAATGATGAACAATCAGAATTTATATGCAATACTGAGCAACCTGGTTGCAGAAACGTGTGCTATGATGAAGCTTTTCCCATCTCTCTCATAAGATACTGGGTCTTGCAAGTTATATTTGTGTCTTCCCCTTCCTTGGTGTATATGGGTCATGCCTTATATAGACTAAGAGCCTTGGAAAAAGAGAGGCAAAAAAAGAAAGCTCAGGTAAGAGTGGAACTTGAAAACACTGAATTAGAAATGACTGAAAATCGGAAAAGGCTGGAGAGAGAACTCCGGCAACTGGATCAAAGAAAGCTAAACAAAGCACCCCTGAGAGGCTCTTTGCTTTGTACTTACGTGATACATATTTTCACAAGATCTGCACTGGAAGTCAGTTTTATGATTGGGCAGTATCTTCTTTATGGCTTTCATCTAGATCCCCTTTATAAATGTCAGAGAGATCCATGTCCAAACACAGTTGACTGCTTTGTATCTAGACCAACAGAAAAGACAGTGTTTATATTATTCATGCAATCAATAGCAACTGTATCATTGCTTTTAAATATCCTAGAAATAATCCACCTAGGATTCCGAAAAATTAAAATGGGACTCTGTGGACAGAATAAAAATAGGGATGACCCTGACAATTTCTATGTAAACAAATCTAAGAAATACTCTGTGATACCTCACTCTTCTTTGGGAATATCCACCACCCCTCAAAAAACTCTTCCTTCTGCACTTAGCAGTTATACCTTTTTAATGGAAAAGCAAACTGACACTGTCGTCTACCCAGTTCTAAATTCTCCTCCTATGTTTCAGCCAGTGCAAAACAACCATACAGAAAGCAGTGGCAATTCCAGCCATTGCAATCAGGAAAATAAATCACCAAAGAAGAGGCCAGCTACAAATGCTTTAGACAATCAAACTCAAAATACTAGCACAAATAATAATGAAGGCTTCCTTGGTGAGCTTGGGACTGAAGCACGTGATGCTCAAAAAGAAGATGAAAAGAAATGTTTCCTTCTTGGCACTCAGAATGCAGATACAGCTTTGGGCACGTGCTTGAGAAGCTCTGCTGAAATGCCATCTCAAACTTCACTGCAACTTGATACATCTTTTCCTGTTACCGGTTTCAGAAGACAACATGGAATCAGTGCATCTTGGAACTGCTCGGCAATGGTTGAGAGTGCAGGAGCTTCAACAAATTCACTTCCAAAAAACAGCAACAGAAGACAAAGCAGTTGCAGTGCAAACAAAACCCAACCTCCTTACAGTGCTGATGTAAAAAATTCTAGCCAACCAGACACTCCTGACTCTACAGGGGAGGTGAGCTCAGAATCTAAACAAAGTAGAAACTGCGATAGTCCTAAGCCTTTCTCTCTGTCTAGGCAACTGTCCCTGTCAAGTAATGCCAGCGGCAGGCGTGCCCCCACTGATCTTCAAATATAGCGTGAGTTAGCCCATGAATTGCACTAGTCAATGTTGGGGTAATTACTGAACATCATGACGTAAGCAAGACCTAGGTATAAGAGCAGCAAAATCGTTAAACTTTAACCAGCTGTTTCACATAGATAGAAAAGTTGTGTAGCCCTCTGAATGTTAGCTAAGTTACTTTTAAACAAGCCTCTACTTCCTTTGTAATGAAAGGGTGGATTAGACCTCAGCCTATAAACTTCTGCACTACCCTTCCAGCTAAAAAGGAAAAAATACATTTTATATGTCCACATATTATGAAAAGTCAGGCATAAAATCACAGGTAACACTATTTAAACTGAATAAAAGTAGAAGACAAAATTTACAGTCTAACAATGTATTTTGTGAAGAACAGTAATAAATGAAATTAGGCTAAAGATAACACTGTTGCTCTCAGGAGAAATTAATTATCAGTAAATAGGTTTCTGCTTAATCTCTCTGAGAATTCAAACAGACATTTGATAGCTGTCTGAAAGCAGAACGTCAAACATATTTCACTGTTTGGACTGTAATATGTACAAAAAGAACAAAACATTTAGTACATGTATCGATACTTCTTTGAATCCACAGTACACTTTTTTTTTCGGTGTATCACCACTGACTTCCTCAGCACAAATATCAGAGTGAATCTCTTATCGTATAATATTAAATACACTATTACATTTTTTAAGCATCATGAATTACAAATGAATAGTGAGCTTTAATTGTAAGATTTTGAGTAACACTAATAAGCTAGCAATTATTTTTTTTTTAAATCAGAAAACAAGTTACTGAAATTTATTAAGCAGAAATGTTTGCAAACCAGAAGGCTTACCATGGTAAAAAAAACAAGGAAAAAAAAAAAAAGAAAAAATGCTAGTACCTTTCTACTTTAACTTACAATGTCAAGAAACATATAAAAGGTTTATCAAACTGTAAAACTACTCCTTTTCTGGATGCTACAGGGTCCATCTGTCCCCCAAATTCTGACAAACTTTTAAATCAAAGAATGCTTATAATTGTTTAAAAGGAACATTTCTGTTTATGCTTTTTATGGGAGTAACAAAACAGATAAAGAACATTCATCCACTTGATGCTCCAGTCCATATAGCGTAAGGCAAGTTTCATGAAATACCTTGAAATAATAAAGAAGGGAAAGATGAACAAAATACTATGTTACATTTGTAATCAGGACTTCTATGAATGAAATGCATTTACTTGAGTCACACAGCTGGAAATACTTGGTGAGGAGGCCACATTTGGGATGCATTAGTGTATGTGTGTATATTTTTCACTGGTGGATTTGAATTACAGTACAAGTACTGTAAAAATAATTTGTGAGATGTAGCATCACGATGTTACAGCACCATTGAATTCTGAATTTGTGTTATCATTATGCTTACAAGCCAGCCATTTTTCATATTGGCTGAAGGCTGTACAGTATTAGGACAAAAAGGAGAAAACCTAAAAGGCTCTTTTGCTTGCAGCAGCAGCATTAATATGGCCCTGTTCACATAGGAAATACACATTAATGCTATTGAAAGTATTCATTGTAGATTTCTCTCCAGCAGCTGTTTTTCTCACCTCTAGTATCGCTCTGTGTGTATACATAAATACAACCCTACGTAATTCTGCTTACACTGTAAAATTTAAAATTGTGTAATATACAAGAATGCATATAAATGTATAGCATGATCTAGCTGAGTTAATACTGCTACTGTGGCTTTAATTCTTGCATTGCTTGCTGTATAAGTTTCTGTAGATGATAACTATGCTAATGCATGTTTTGCATTTAATGTCTCTGTAATAAAAAGCATAGTATTTAATGCACTACACTCCCGCTGTCTAAATAATAGAAAATTAGCATTTAAATGCTCTCATATGGGATAAAACATTTGCATTTCTGTTGGTTCAAGACAAGATAAAAGAGAAATTGTTTTTCTGCTGCTGACAGGATTTTTATTAACTTTTTTTGTGTGGACAGGGGTCAAGCTTTCTATTTCATCACAGCACCTTGCCGACATAAAAGGGTAACTTAATTCCCGTGGCAACAGAAGACATGCAGAAAAGCTTGCATAAAAAAGTGTGAAAAGACCCTAACATCACAGATACGCAAGATTATTCAGTTGGTTCTTTAAAAAATTGTAATAATTAACAGATTTTATCCATCAGTAGATACCACAGCGTTTCACAAAAATAAACCGGTATAACTGCTTCTGTTTTGAATTTCAAAACAGGCTATAGCAAAAGACTCTTCGATGCGAAGATTTCACCGCACACAACTCTTTGTAGCACCTTGGGTAGGCAAATCTGCAGCTGCAGCTTGCTGCAACTTTCTCCTCCTGTGATTTTTCAGTCAGTTCCAGTTATTACTCAAGCCACAAGCGCGACAGTTAACTGCGCCGACCGAAAGCCGCGGTACTAGGCGCAGCGGTATTTCAGCGCTCGGAGACCCAGGGAGTGCCAGACGTTACTCGTACCGGCCCCGCTCACGGGGGGAGCCCACACTCCTGCTGGTGGGGGGTGCGCCGGGGAGTTCCGGGGGCCGCTCGTCGCGGCACTGGCCGGCAGAGGTGGGACCCGAAACCGCTGGGTCCGGAAGGCACCTCCGCAGCTGGCGAAGAATGCCGGGCAGAGCGGGCCCACGGCCGCAGCTGCTCGGGAGAGGGGGCAGCGCCGGCTTTGCCATTCAGGGGCCACGAGGCGCCCTGCGAGGGACCGATGGTACCGAGACGCCACGTCGACCGCGGCCGACGCCCCGCACGGGCGAGGCCGAGGGCGTTGCTACGGTCCCGTCGCTATGGTAACCGCTGGGAAACCCTCGCGCCGTAAAAGCGAAGGGCGCAGGCGCGCGGCGGGGTGCAGGCGCGGTGGGGGTTCGATGGCGCATTACAAGGTAGGAGCGAGCGAGTTAGTGGCGGTGCGGGGTTGGTGCGGTTTCTGGCGCTGTCTGCACGGAGAGGCAGCCGCGGGCTGGCCTGGGCTCGGCCTTTCGTGCTGCTCCCGCGATGGAGAGCGGAGCCGGCCTGCTCCAGCGAGCCGCCTCCGTAGCTAGGGGGGAGGGGGGCGCCGATCTGACCGTGTGGGCGTCCTCCTTCAGGCCGCGGACTCCAAGCGGGAACAGTTCCGCCGCTACCTGGAGAAGTCGGGGGTGCTGGACACGCTCACCAAGGGTAAGTCTGCAGCCCGTGTCGTGCTGCCCGAGGGGCCCGTGGACGGCTCTTCGGGCGCTTCTGCGGCCGGGGGCCGTTCCTCTCTGGGCGTCCCGCTCCCGCGGCGCAGCTGCTGCTCTGGCACGGCTGTGGTGTGGCCATCCCTCGAGCTGCCTCGGCGCTCCCCGCCGGCTCCCCGCCTCGCCTTGGCGAGACGGTCGCTGTTTTTCCTCAGTCTGCCTGGTGCCCGGCAGCAGAACTCGCTGGAAAACTTGGTGCGGCAGTTGGAGTCGAGTCCGAGCTGGGCAGCGAGGCGGTGCGCGCTGGGCGAGGGTAGAGAGTCTCTGTGGGAGGGCGGCCGGTGGACTGCAGTGCCTTCACTCCTTTCTGGCAGTTTGCGCGTTCGTTGCGTGTGGGGTCGATCCTTGTGGGCCGAGACGCCTGTGTAACAGGAATGGTAGAAAAGAGAAAAGCAGTTCCTTTCCCCCTGTGTGGTGTATTGGGTACATCTCTTACTCGGCCAAGGTGCTTTTCTCTATACTTGCTTTTGAAAACAGCTGAATTTCTTGGGGGCTGTTATTCCTCTACAGTTTTCCAGGGAATGTAAATGCTTGAGACAGAATGACAACAAATGTGCTCTGAAGTTAAAAGACCCTTTCTTGAGTAGAGCTCGATGCTTCTCCTAAAACTAATGAACCTGGAAGTTTTGTGAGAGTGACAATCCATGGCAGAATGGAGCAAATGATAATGCTAAACATGATGCATACTTTGGCTTTCTGTTTGGCTTAGCACCTTGTAAATCTTTCTGAAGTCTTTTTGAGAGCCTTCCAAGAGTATGTGAAGAAAATCTGATAATATTACTGCTTGAAAAATACGCTGTTTAAAGAGAGAGCAGCAGATACAGGATGTCAAGAGAATAGGTGCCACACTAAGACTCTAGGGCTGCCATGGGGGTACGATTTGACTTCTTTATATCGCAACGCTAAGCATCCTACGGGGTGGCAAAACAAGTCTTCCAAGCAGCGTGGCATCCTAATTTTGTTTTTAACTTAGGTGCTTAGCTTAAAACCAACTTGGCTGTGCAGTTCAGACATCTGAAACTGAGAGAAGGACATCTAAGTATTTGTGAAAGCAGATGTCTTCTGTAGCCATGTATGTGTCCCTGTGAGGAGGAGGGTTCACTGGAGGTTTGCTTTTATGCTGGAAGTTATGGAAGTGCTGATGTTATCCTGTGGTTCAAAGGTGTGGATTAAGTGGAAGTAATAGTTTATGAAGGGAGTGTCTCAAAATAGTTAGAATTTAAATTTTGCTGATGAAAGCCAGTACTAGGGTTGCATGTGGAATGTCTAAAAATTGTCCAGGCTGTCTAGTGTTCTGTGCTAGAATAGCCAAAGACTGTGGTTAGGGGATCAACAAAACTTCTCTTGAGCTGTTACCGGGTGGGGTGCTGTGTTACCCATTGTACAGCAGACCTGTTATTTATGTCCAAGTATATAGGTGAAAATCTTGTTAAACAGAAAAATATGCTATAAATGTAGCATGCAACTTGTATGCCTTCTCAGTTTTAAAAACTTAGAGTTGCATGAACTTCTTGCAATTGTTGAATGTTTTTTATTTGCAGTGTTGGTAGCCTTATATGAAGAGCCAGAGAAACCAAACAGTGCACTGGAGTATCCTTTTTCTCTTCTGTGAATTGTTTGTAGAGATTTGACACAAAACAGCAGTATTGCTTCTGACTCGTAGGTGAAGTGGAAAGGCTTATTTAGAAGACTTACATGGCTTTTATGGATGCATTTTAGCCAATAATGGCATTCTTACAAGCTACCATAGAGTCTGACAGGATGCAATAGAACTGTGTATCAGTATACCAACAATTATGAATTTAAGTTAAAGGCCATTACAGAATGTCATAAACCTGCAGCATTAGGTTTGAGTATTTAACAGTATCTGTGGCTTCTGAATTCAACTTCTTCACACTTTTCTTTTTTTTTCCCATAATACAAGAGGGGGGCGTTTCTTGCTGTTTTTAAGCAGCCTCCTGTTTTGGCTATTGCTTATATTTTTTGGTTATTCCTTTTAACTCTTTGAAATTTTTGCATTGAAGAGAAGAAAAGAAGAAGAGAGTGTAGTAAAACACTGAGTTTGTCCTGTGTCTACTGATGTGTGTGGTTTTGTGTTTGATTTTTTTGTTTGGTATAATCCTAAAAAACACCCCAATGAACTTGAAAAGCTTTCTTATTTTTGTAACTTCATCCTGTAGGATAAAAAGCACTGCAGTAATCTTAAGTGGTTTAGTGCAATTTGTCATGTGTATTGCAGCACTAATTTTATCATAAGTGTTAAAACTAAAATGTGGTTATGCTATCTAATGGAAGAAATACTTAACCTCTATCAGTTTTCTGAAGCACCATCTGGGAGCTTCAGCTCCTGAGAATCCAGAAATAGAGGCACTTCGCTTGGAAGTGGCAGAGATGAAAGAAAAATATGAAGCTGTGTTGGAAGAAAATAAAAAACTAAAAACCAAGGTAAAAGTATACTTAGTGGTCCTCTGTAGTTCCATATTACACAACAAGAAGAGTACTTAAAATACAGCTAACTTTCTTTCTTTAAAATAACTGATAAATGTTGTTGCATTGTTTAGCCTTGTGGCTGAGGAATGCTGATAGCATTCATTGTAGTAAAGATTTTTTTTTTTATGAGACACTTCCTGTATTCTATAACACAGGATAGTATTGCTAAACTAGGGATCTTATTTATTTAGTGAAAGTATATGTTATTTAGGCTAACCACATGTCTTCATTCAGTCCTGTCTGGATGTGTTTAGGTTGTCTGATACTGTGTAGCTTGTGCTTCCACAAGAGCTTTGAAAAAGGAAAAAAGCTAATGTACCTATCACAAAGGCAACCTGAAGGAGGAATATTATATATTAGTTTGTGTGACCTGGCACAGACTTGCATGTGGCAGGATGTTACCAGTGGAGGGACTTGTATCCATGTGGAACAGTAATTTGCATTTTTCGGCTAAAATGACCCTGGTACTCCTCTATCTGCAACAACAGTGAATCTGAAGTCCTAGCTAAGGCAGAACCATTCTTGCATGGGTCTACAGGCTGTCTGAAACAGCTCTGAGATGTGAATGACTTCCCCTTACCAGAGAGCACTGATTGTAAACCTAATGACACTGAAGAAGGAAACCCTTGAGAACATTAATAATCTAGTAGTTTATGGGCCACTACAGGTTTCCATGCATTTGTTGGAAGGGGATGGTGGCTGTTATACTGTTATATGTGAACAACCCTATGGGGTTTTTTTACTGGAAGACCACCACCCCACTTTAGTACTGGGGGAAGGGATTCTTGGTCATTACCCCTTTGTATTTCTCATCTGGAGTGCCCTCTTGCTGTCCTAGTAATTCTCCTCCTTCTCTGTTACCTGCTGTGAGTCCTTACGGCTACGTTTGTTATTTCTTACTAGGAAATATGGCAAAGAGCAGAATTTTAGGGGGAATAGCGTTAGACCAGCAGTTCACTCGGTGTAGCCGACTTAAAAATGCAACTGATAGTAAGTAGGCACATGAAAGCAGAGTAACCTGGGTCTCTGAAAGAAATTTTTAAAGACATCAAAACTTGTTCCAGGAAAGTAAGCCTTTCCATTATCAGGGGTTTATTTGTGCTTTCGCCTTCTTCACCCTTCAAATTATAAGTCTTACTTTACATAAAACACTTTTCCAGTATTAATGTTTTTGTTTTTTCCCTTTCTTTCCCCTACCATCTTCTGCCCATCATTCTGACATACTGTAGAAGTTCACCTGCACTGAATGCAAGGAAAACACTACTGTCTAGCTTTTTGTATTTTTAAGCAGTCCTTTAGCATAAAATACATGCCTTTAACTGTGCTTCAATCATGTCCAAATAGGTAGTGTTTTTCTGTTGCATTCACCTGTGAAGATAAATTCTTATTCCTTAAATTTATTGGTCAGCATGTCAGGTCTTTGGGTGGAGCAATGGGGCAGGAAGTTGGTATTTAGGCCCTTTGTGGAAAAGAAAAAATACTTTGGATTGTGTATTGGCTGTCTTGTGTCAAAATCTAAAAGAATGACAAAATGCCATATTAGCGGGTTTTGTTAGGAGCATAGTGATTGCTGAATTCAGTGTTGCTGAGAAACACATGGGTATTTTAATTTTTTTATGTACTTTGTTTATTTTTAACCTACTCTGCAACTTGCAGGAGAGGGGAAGAATCTTAACTGAGGAAACTGGACTGGTATATTTCAGAGACTCAGTCCTAATGTTTGAACTGTTTTTGAAGCTTGAGCTTATCTTTAATCTAACTGAGGTCAAGTAAACACCTTCATATGTTTCTTTGGAAATAACTTTACAAGTTAAGGCCGTACTTTAGTGCATAGTTGCCTAGGCTATACTCTCCAGAAAGCATAGTCAAAGCTAGAATGATTATGGGAAACATTAGTTTGGGTACTGGTGCTATGAGAGTGACTGTTTCATTTAATCATATTTCAGTTAAATCAAAGCTTATAAGTCATTGATCATTATCAGCTGCTATTTGTAATGAAAAGTACTTAATGAGACCTAGAACAAGAAACAGAGAAAAATTAAGGGCAAGACCTATATGCTTGAAAGTGAATTTAAAAAGCTCCCTTGTTATAGCTGCATGATTATACAATGTGACAAATTAATGCTTTGAGGGAAGGGTTACTTTGTTGCCTGACTTAAAAATGGACTTGCATAAATATCAGAGATGGATTAAAATGTACAAAATAAATGGAACACTTCGAGACCAAATGTTTCTTAATGCAGCAAGTGTCTGAAATGTTGCAGCTAACAAAATTCCTCTCTTTAAATCCACAGCTGGCTCAGTATGAACCGCCTCAAGATGAGAAGCATGGTGAATAACAGTAGTTTCTTTCTCCTTTAATGCCTTGACTTAATAAAGGGCTAAAGGGCTTCCTGAGAACTGCAGTCTTTTTTTTTCTGTGCGTCTACTTTGTTACCTCATCATCTTAAAGAAAAAATGCACCATCATGAGTGTGCAGCTGCAACTGATGAGTTTAAGCATACTGTCCAACTTTTTTGCTTTCTGTACTTAAGAAAAAGTGATAGTTATGATTAAGTTGTAGATAACCATGACTGCCAACACTGTGTAAATTTTGCATTATGTCAACGGTCCTGTTAAGCTGCTGGTCTCCCTCTTGGTTGTCTTTTAACCAGAGAGGGTGACATGACACAGATGGACCAACTGTAAACTACAGCAGGACCTCAAAGATGTGTTCTGAGTTGGTACTCAGCACTGAGGTTAGGCTTCTGCTAAAACTTGTAGGCTACCAGCCTACTCAGAGGGGCACAAGAGGAATGAGTATAGTTAAGTGATAGACATAGCACAATGTTGGAGAGGCAGTGCCTACTGAGCTTAAACTTTTTAATTTGCATGAGGTGTACCTATTTCCATGCAGTTCATGCTTTTGATCCTGTTTCAGGAACTGGGCCTTGGAGAGTTGATCCAGATCCTGCCTGGAAAGTTCTGAACAGACTACAAAATTCTTACTTGTAGTGGATATCCTGTGTAATCAGAGTGGTGCATGTAAGGGTACAATGTGAAGAGTTCCGCTTTCTGATTGCTCTAACAGGGAAAAGAAAATATAGGCAGGGCAGAAAAATCTAAGAGGTGCATGTGACTTGTGATTTCTGATTTTGCCTCTATGTTCTGTGGCCCCTGTTTCCCTGAACTGGCTTCACAATTCTGCCATAATGCAAAGTTGTCTTTTACAAAAAAAAAAAAAAAAAAAAAAAAAAACATTTTAAAGACCTGCATTTGTCTCCTGTCCTAAAACTAGGTGCTTCAAAGGCAACTGATGACAGGAAAAAGAAAGCAAGGGAACGGGGTGGGGGTGGGAGGAAGTGCAGTAGCTGTGTTATGTATTTGATGGGCTGACTATTAGCTTAACAACTTTGTTTCTGGGATGGGTTATTCAGCCTGTTTTACAGGTGTGGTAGGATGGATCAGAACTTTGCTAAAGGCAATGTACGGACTGAAATCAAGGGCTAATGGGTGTAATGCTTGCTTACCTTACTACTGTACCTATTATTGATCTAAAGAGATCAGAAAAGAGCTAAATGAGGGGGAAATACTGTGTTAAATGTTTAAAACAACACAACCCCCAACACAAACAAAAAACCAAATAGAAAAAATACCTCAACCTCTGCAACAAAGGACAGGAGAAAGCTCACTTGTAAGTTAGAATGTACACCTAGTACTAAGTTGCAGCGTGTGGAAACAGGGAGAGGAGAATGCTGTAGAGAATGCATCCCACAGCTGAACACATGCTGTGAGTAGCGTGACTGGAGGAGGACAGAAGTTAACAGGGTTTGGGGTGCGTCTGTCCCCAGAAGCAGCAGGCAGGTGGGGCAGGAAGGGCTCCTTGGTCGAGGGCAGTAATACGCACCTATGCTTTTCATAACTGTTTGGTCTCGTGGCCTTAAATGGGGATTGCAGTTGTTAAAACGTCCACCGAGCTGCCTGCCTGTACGGAAAACGGCAGCAGAAATTTAATGACTTGGTGAAGAACCTTGGTTCGTAGATGGCGTTCGCTTGGAAAGGGGGGCTCTACCGAGCGCTCCGGGGCCTCGGTTTACATTTAATTTTGCGCCGCAACGGAGGCGGGTCCGCAGGGGCCGTACTCGCGAGTGGTCACCACAGCAGGAGGCCGGGCGACGGGGACGTGGGGGCGCCGCATGCTGGGCCTGCCGGGAGCGCGGCGGCTGCCCCCGCCCCGGCGGCGCTCGGTACCGCCCTGCCCGCGCGCCGGAGCCGCTGCTCGCTCCGCCCCTCCCGCTCACGTGCGGCAGTCACCGTCAGGTGACTCGGGTCGTCTGACCGGAGCCATCCTACCTCCCTGCCTTCCTGAGCCAATCGGTGCTGCGGAGCTTGATAGCGGCCAATCCGAGCGAGGCGCTGCGCTGTCGGGTTGGGTTGGAACAGCAGGGGGAGGTGCTGGTGGCTGGAGGTTGGCAGGCTCGGGCGGACATGGCGCTGCAGTTCGGCGGGGCGGGCGCGGCGGGCACAGCTGAGGAGCCTGCGTTGGTGGGGGGTAGTTTCGGGGCTGCGGACTCGTTTCCCAAGGACTTCGGCTACGGGGAGGAGGAGGAGGAGGCAGAGCTGGAGGGAGGCCCAGGGCCCGGCGGGCCCGGCGGCGGCGCGGGCGGGCCGGGCGGCGGCGCGGGCGGGGCGGACTCCAAGCCGCGGATCCTGCTAATGGGGCTGCGGCGCAGCGGAAAGTCCTCCATCCAGAAGGTGAGGGGCGGTGAGGGGCAGCCAGCGGCTTCCTATCCCCCACCCCCTCCCGCTGCCGCGCCGAGCTCTCTCTCCTTTCTGTGCTGCGGCTGTTCCGGCGATTTCTGCTTTTTAATGGGGGCGCGTGTGGCGAAGTTGGAGCGAAGGGAGGCTGCTGTTCAATAGATGCTTTCTTCCCAGAACGGACTCCGATCCTCTGCCCTAGAGAGGAAGGTTGCGTAGCACAAGTTGTAGCCGTTGTTGTTCTTCACTTTAACGCTTCAGGAATAAAAAGTGAAGATCCTGCTGTGAAATTTGTCATGAGGTGTTCTCTTGCGGTGGTGGAAGCCCTGCGAGTGGTACAGGTGTGTGGTGTTTAGCTGGCACTTCCGGTCGGAAGAAGACTCGAGCTGTTGTAATGCCTTTTAGTCCTTGGAAAGAGACTTCTGCTTTTGTATAGCAGAAAGGCAGCCTCTGGTTTCCTTTAGTATGCTAGATGGAGCAGCTGGTTGAGGAGGAAATAAAACAGTTTCAGTCCCTTAGTTTTGTTTGTAGCTTTGTGAAATCGTTAGCATTTCTTAATAAATATATGATAAACCTGACTATTTTCATTTGCCACATAGCTGAAGAAAAGCGTAGTGCTAAGAATGAGCCTTGTTCATCAGTGCAAATTTTGCAATTTGCAGTCCCTCGTACGAAGTTTTTAGGTGATATTTTTATGGTAAAGCACTGCTAGTGAAACGTGGTCATTCTTAAGATATAAGCTTAGGGGTCTCAGACTTCAAATGCAAGTGTGGAATCCTCCAGAGATTTCTGTAAAGGTTTTATGCAAAGAAGCCTTTTTTGGACTTTGCAGTATAGCAGGTATGAATCTGCTTCTTTTAGTCGTCTTATGCACACGACTTGGTAATCCCTAGACTGTACTAGACCAGTGGGTTCTAAACTGTAGTGTGAAGGCTCCTACTTTGTGCTGTAGGCTTGCCTTTCTTTAGCCAAGGTTTGCAAAAGATGCCATGTCTATTAGTGAGAAATTTTTTCCATTGTGCTATGCTGAGATATGCTGACAGACTGGACTGTCATTGCTTTTCAGTCTTTCCAGTTATTCCCCATTATTTAGGCCCAATGCCCCCACTTTATGTGGAAATGCAGTGATCACACTGAAAGTCCTTTTCTGAGTCGTGAGTCATGTGAACAGCTGCAGTCATTGTAGACTCTCATTAGAGATTGTTGTTGTTTGTTTGTTTTGAGTTTGTTAGGTTTTTTTTGTCATGGTCACCAGACTTACTGCCCTGCCTTCAGAAGATTAGCATAAATATATTATTGGGGAAGGAATCTGTGTGTGTGGTAGACCCTAAAGCAGCAGCTTTAGAGCTGCTGTAAACTTTCCATTTACACCCATTTTTCTTTAAAGGTGTTAAATAAATTAATTGAATTGGAGGAGCAGGTCAGAACCACCTGTCTGTTGTGCTTCTGTAGCAAGCTCTAATACTTAGAAAATTTTAAGCAAGATGTAATGTAGTGCTCCTAATAACTACTGAATTTATTTAAAAACTTTGTCTGTCTTGTCTTCCTTTAGCCTTACTTACCTTCTTCCTTTGTCACCCTGCACCCCCCAAATCTCTCCTCTGGAGAAAAAAAGATAGCTTCTGAGACCATCTCCTTCATTATAGCAGTTTAAGAAATCCACAGAATTAAAGCAAAGATTCTGGAAAGTATGAAAATGACAAAACGATTGTACCTCCAACTACTGTTAGGGAATCCTTTGGAGGTTGCTTTTCATTGTTACCTGTGAAGCAGCTGTTCACTTCCTATTAGTAGATTCTCAACACAATCTTGCAATACCATACCTTTTCTCTCTCTTTTCAGGGGCCTCCTTCCACCTGCCCATGCAAATTCCTTTCTGGACATCAGGACAATAGAAATAGTCTAATATTACCTCAAGAAAGAAAGGGGTTTACTATGACTGGGAAAAAAAAAAAGTTTGAAAACCCATTCTGCATTTGGACTTATAGGTAAAGGTGCCTGTTTTATGTGCAGAACGATCCTGTGCTGCAGTGGAGAGACTGGTTATTTATGAAGGGCAAATTGCCTGCTTTGGCTGTACAGACTTAATTGAGGCATGCTTCGTGGTGGCTTGGCACAACTCCCAGTGAAGGGTTGTTCCCTTTGGGTTACTTGCACTGTGAAGATTCTTAGAATTCTGGCTCCAGTAGCTGTTTCCCTTCTGAGGAAAAGGATGTCGATATAAATCAGTTATTCGCGTTTGCAGACAAAGTGTCAAAAAAAAAAAAAATGGGGGGGAGGGAAACTAGCATAGATTTGTTACTTTCTCAGCAAGTTGCAATTCCTGAGGTAGATATTCTTGCAGTTTATAGGAGTTGCTACAATGTACTGCATAAGGTGTCTTGCTGTGGCAGGTTATATTTGATCATAAACTCTTCTAGGAGGGATGTTGTGGACTTCTGCTTGTCACCTGATGCATAGGATTATTGTTTGGTGGACTGGGAAATTTTTGTTTGTATGGCTCAGGCCAACATTTCAACTGGAAGTGGAATACCAAATATGGCTGTTTTCTGATTTGTAAAATAAACAATCAAACAAAAAAAACAACCAACCACCCAAACACCCCCCTCCCCACCCAAAAAAAAACAACCCAAAAAAACCCAAACAGCCCACCAAAACGAAACATATGCTTTGCTGGGGAGTCTGTTCAAAGTTTATGGTGGTGGGAATGAACATATCAGACAAATTCAGCTTGTGAATCCAAGGAAGATTAAGTACTTGAAAGCTGAGATGGAATTGTGAATTTAAAAATACCAAACAAACAAAGGACTGTCTGAAAACATGGAGGTGGTTCAGAAATACTGCATTAGGAATGCAGCTTAACTGCTGCAATTAAAAAATTAAACAAAGTGCTGTTGTAGAAAAGTTATTGTAAGATAAAAGGTTGACACGTTAGGAAATAAAAGGAATCCTGAAAACTCGGAGATTGTGGCAGGTCAGATGTGAATGGGAAATCCGGAGGGATAAAAAGAATCTGAAAGAGTGTACTGCTAAGAGTGCTCAAGCCAACAGTGAAAAGTTATTAAAATATAGTAAAAGCAGGAAGTTGATGAGACTGTTGGATGTTGAAGATATAAAAGAAACACTTGGGAATGATAAAAGCCATAGCGAAGAAACAGCAGATTCTAAGAAACTTTACTAGGTTTTTCTGCTCTGCCTGTGTATGCCTAGTCAAAATGGCTCGGCATCACTGTTAGCTGTGTGATTCCAATCGGATGCTTCCACAGCCTTTTTATTTTCTTTATCAAAGCTGTGTAAAGCGGAGTAAGAGTTGGGGTAGGTGCTAGGCAATAGAAATGGAATTTGATGAAAACCATGTCCTGGTTCCCTTATTAAAAAACAGATGGGGAACATCAATCCAATGAAACACGCTGCTTTGGGAAGGAGGGGACAGGGGGATGATGGCATTGCTTCTCGGAGACTCATCTGCTTTAAACTGGATTCACTAACTTTGTCCTGCTTCCTGTGGGAGACAATGAGTTCCAAAGAAGGAACATTGATTTCAGAATGCTTTAAAACTCTGCTGCAGACCTTGAGGAATTTCTAGTCCTTGCAGTTCAGGCACTACATATCTAGAACTGTTCTTACTTTTTCATACGAATGTCCTGCTCTTTAAAACCTTGTTTAGATCCTGGCTTCATCAAAGGTTTGCCTTCAGGAACTGAATTTTTTTCCCTTGGTATTAAAAACGTAGGCTGATGTACTACTTTCAACCTCACTGAACAATCCATTAACTATACTGAGTGTGGAGTTGTTTGTCTGGCAGGTTTTTTGACAGATTGTTGCACTAGGTCTCTTTAATGGATGACTGTTTCTTTTTGCAGCCCTAGCATTTGACTGCCTTATGTTTGTAGCAACTTTTGTAATATACAGTTGAGTTGCTTTAGGGCAGTGTTCCCTGTTGAAATCGACTGCTTTGCTTCAGGCTGCTTTGCTGTGAAGTTACATGGTAGTTCTATTTGTTCAGGGAAAGGCTAAAATCCCACTGGGGCTTTTGGATTACTAGCAATGAGTATGTTTTTCATCACTGCTGCTAAACTGTTTACAAACTAGTGTGAAAGCTTTAATTCTTTCTTTAGGGTACTTGAAAGAAGAGGGTCAGCAAACATAACCTGGTTGTTAATAGATGGCAAACTACCTATCTGGTCTCTAAAACAGAGATGTTATTGTTGAAGGCTTTTATTGTAGTTTAGGAACAGTCTGATTATCTTGTGTCATAACACTTGACACCAGACGAAAAGCAAAGTTTCCTTTATCAATTTCTAGGACTAGAAAGGAACAGTTCTTAAAAGCTTGCAGTTGTTTAATTAACATCATGGCTCTATACCAGATCTGAATTGGCTAATATACCATAATTTGAAAATACTGTTAGACTTGCAAGGAAGAAAGAGTAACTGGGATGACTGTGTCTTTAGGCAGTAGGGTTATTTAGACTTGTGAAAATGTTTAACTGTATTCGGTTGCTTGGCTGAGATCAGGGGTAGGTTATTTCCTTAACTGTTGCAGGAAGCTGTCTACCAAAAGGAAACCGAACACTTTACAAACATATTTGTAAGATTTGAGTCACAGAACTCTTACCAATCTCTTCTAATAAAATAAAGTTGAGACGATTATTTGTGTTCTCTTAACAGGTGGTGTTTCACAAAATGTCACCCAATGAGACTCTGTTCTTGGAAAGTACCAACAAGATCTACAAAGATGATATTTCCAACAGTTCATTTGTGAATTTCCAAATATGGGATTTTCCTGGACAAATGGACTTTTTTGATCCAACATTTGATTATGAGATGATCTTCAGAGGAACAGGTGCTCTAATATATGTTATTGATGCCCAGGTAAATGCAAATCACTAAGAATGACAGGGAAATTTTTGCTTTGTGTGCGAGAGGAATGATCGCAAAGTTAATAATTTATATTTTCAGATAAGTTCGTAAAACATCTGTTAAGTATGAAAGGATGCATTGGCAATCTGACTTTCGGTGAGTGGTTTTTAGTTTTGTGAAGTGACTGGAACATTCGCTCCCAGTGGAGAGAGTGGAAAGAGGCGCATACTCTGAACTTACCTTTTCTACAATAATAGTGAGAACCTGCTGTGCTACATGGCCTGAATTATTCCTTTCTCTCCGCTGTTGACTTTTATGGAGTTCATTTAATAACAACACACTTCTGACTTCAGTTTCAAGTACTGGTACTATTGGGTAGCTTCTAATGAATTTAGGAATTTCACTGTGGGAGATTACTTGGTTATTAGGACTGTCTTGGAGATCGCTGCTGCCTTCTGCTGGAGTTGAAGTGTAACCTGCCCTTTGCTCTGAAGCCTAGTTTTGTGTGGCTGAGCCTTGTATAGCTAATGCAACTTAATTTACCTAACAGAATCTAAGATACTTGGATTTCTGACACTCCAGGGTATTCTCTTCTCCCATACTTCTGTTTAGTTAAAGAAGTGACGTGAAGTTCTTGCACTGAAATATTTTGTCCTTGTGCAGAATGGAACAGTTATCAGGGACAAAGCCTTGTCATTCATTCCTGCCAAAACTGATTTACAGGATGACTACATGGAAGCTTTAACAAGACTCCACATTACAGTTTCAAAAGCCTACAAGGTCAACCCGGAAATGAACTTTGAAGTTTTTATTCATAAAGTTGATGGTTTATCAGATGACCATAAAATAGAAACTCAGAGGGATATTCATCAGAGGGCTAATGATGACCTTACCGACGCTGGGCTTGAAAAACTTCACCTTAGGTGAGTTAAAGATTCTGCTGTTGCTGATATGCATGCATACTAACGGCTTTTAGATGTAACGGTGGATGGACCGGAGCAAGGGCCTTGTTAGTTTCTTAATTTTGCACAAACTCATGTTATAAAATACACTGCTGAGTTTATGGCCAAGCCTCAGGTATTAGGCAGACTAAAATAAGGCAGGCTACTGTATTAGATTCCAGTCAACAGATTTATTCATAAACTCACTGATAATTAATGGTTCCTTTGCATACTTTTCATTCAGCGTAACAGGCTGAATTTTTACATGTGGCTTGGAGGAGCAGGGGCAGGGAAAGGAGCAGGGAAGCTGCCTGCCTTCTAGTCCTGGCTACCACATGATTGGTTTTAAAAGCTTAGTCTCTTTTTTGCTATTTGTCTCACTTTTAAGGTGTCTTCTACTGACACCTTAAAATCCTTTCTCTGTTTTTACTGCTGTTCTGATTCTTGTGGAGCCTTTAAGTATTGCCAGTATCTCTTGGTGTTAATGTGAACAAAGTGGAATGCCAGGAAGAATGCCTTTGTGATAAGCATACTGTAGGCTAAGCGTGTTGTGAAAGCATGTTCAGATTTTTCTCTCTGTTTTCCCATCTCCCGGGGTGAAGGAAGTCTGTTTCATGTTTACTCCATTCACTCAGAAATTATGCTCTTAGTGCAGTGGCCAGGTATATTTGTGATAAAAGCATCCCAGCTAAATCATCAGTCCTGAATGTTAGAAAACATAGCTTTAACATTTCTATTGTATCTGAAATACTTTTGAATCTTTGTTCTTTTTTCTTTATTTCCCCTCCCTCCTCATCTCAGCTTTTATTTGACCAGTATCTATGACCATTCAATATTTGAAGCCTTCAGTAAAGTGGTACAGAAGCTCATTCCACAACTGCCAACCCTGGAAAATCTGCTAAATATCTTTATATCAGTAAGTGTTGATCTAACAGAACTTTGAGTGAAATACACAGAATGTTAAAGCAAGTCCTTTTGCTAAGGAATGCTGGCTAGATCTGCCCTTGGGAGATATGGGTGGCACTCATGTCGGTGCATTCTGCTGGCACAGTTGTCTACAGAAGAGGCTCTTTACCACAGCTGAATTGTACTGGTGTGTGCTTTGTGTTTGTTTTTCTAAATACTGACAAAGCATAGTTTGGCTGGTTATAACTGTCAGTATGGAAGTTTTCTGCCAGCATGATATACTAATTAGTCTGCTAAGGCACTTAGTACTCTAATGTAATTGTACTGGCAAGAGACTTTTTTCATAATATGAACCTGGCCTTGAACTAAACTGTCTTATTTTATGTGGTCTGTGAGACTTCTGTCCTTATTCTTTTAGTGTTTGCATTTCTTAAGGAATTTGTGACATAGACATTTGTTGCTGTATACTTAAACAAAATGCCACCTTAAAAACAAGGCTGAAGTAGCCTGTCTCATTTAAGTTATATTAGTGAGGCTGTTGCAGGCATGTGGACAACACAGGAAAAAAACAAAACAGTTGTGATTGAGAGGAGCTGTGTGGATCAGACACGTCTCCCCATGCTACTGCACAGTACTTGTTTCCTCTGTTGGTATCTGTAATAACCTGTGGGTAGTAGGCACGTTAATGCTCACCCTGCTCAGAGCCATGAGAGTATGGCCTTGATAGCAAAGAGATCACCTGGATGTGCTCAGGAGGCTGCCTTGAGTATTAAGACTAGCTAGAATGAAGCAATCAGGAATGCTTCTGGTGCATAAATAGAAATTAAGCTTTGCCTGAAATCCGTAGTATATATGTGGTAACTTGCGCAAGCTTCCAAACATAGTATGAGCACGTGCGCTTTGACAAAGGTCTCAGTTACAGATGGGATGGTACAGTTGGCTTGGTGCTTTTCCATACCCGTAACTGCCATAATGCGATACTCTTCATGGAGTCCTAAGTTTGGAAGCTGATTTTTTTATTTGCTCTGCATGTTGAACTACACAGCAACTGCCTCACACAGAAGCTGAACTGTCAAGATAATACAAGTGTAAAATTTAAGTGTCAGCATACTATTATGAAGTAATTTGTCTGTGAGCCTGGTCCATCAGGTGGATGTGAGTGTGCAGCTCTTCAGCAGTTAATAGAACCACAGAAGAGGAAAACTGCTGAGTTTGGGTTCTGGAAGCATAGTAAAATGTAACCTTAATTATTATCTGGAAAATAATAAATTAAAAGAATTCTAACTGAGTCCCCAGCTTTATTTTTGTTAACTAGAAGGTGATGTTGATATGTACTATGGCATCAAGGGCATTGTATTTATAAACTATATGCTGTAAGTCTTGATTCTGTCTTAAGCTTCTAAATCGGATATGTTTAGGCAATTTCCTGCTATTGAGAATGTGAAAGTGTATGAATTCTATTTGAGACCTTTAAAAAGCAGTTGTTTTAAAAATTCATCCAAATTCTTTCTCTTTCTGAAGAATTCAGGCATTGAAAAAGCTTTTCTCTTCGATGTAGTCAGCAAAATCTACATTGCAACAGACAGTTCCCCTGTGGACATGCAGTCATATGAGTTGTGCTGTGACATGATTGATGTAGTGATAGATGTTTCCTGTATATATGGGTAAGTGATAAAAACTTTTAGGGAAAAAGTCCTTAAAAGTTGTAGAATAGGTTGCAAAGTGTGCAAGCGCGGCTGGTTTTGTCCTCCAGCAAGATGCTATCGATTGGTCTGTAGAGCACATTGGTTCTGTAAATAACTAGAATGAAGCCACATTATTTGGCAGCTGGATCGAGCATTTGTACTCATTTTGTTTCCTTCCACTCCTGATCTTAGACAGCTATCTGATATTTGTAAAAGTCAAATGTTTCATGTAAAATATGAATACTGCTGTGTCTCATTTGGCACAGTGGGTGCAAGTTTGGTAATACCTGCAAGTAACTGGGGTGGGTAGCATGCCATAGCTCGTAAGTGTAACTCGCAGTCACATTGCTTTGAGAATTGTCGCTATCTGAACAGAATTGCTTTTCCAAGGTCAACTTGGCTCTTGCTGACTTTCTCTGAAGGATGCATATAGTGCTTGTTTCTCTCAGTTGACTTCACAAGAGATTTTTGAAGTGGCTCTGGAGAAGCAGTAATTTTATTTTAGAACTGTGGTTGTAGCCTGGAAAATATAGTGCTGCCAAGAAACGTTTATAGTGATCTGTCTTCTGATGGGTCCACCTGGGGATGTGTAACTGTTTTGGGTTTTTTTAGGAGTGAGTGCTTAGAAGTAGCCTGTGATACATCTTTTGCTTCTACAGTATTTTAACTAACACTAATAACTTGCAGATAGAAAGCAGTACCTTAATCTTTTCTTGTAAATGCAAGCTGGTTTCACTCAAGACCAAAAAGTATCCTGTTCCCTGTTGCAGCCCACCTCACGCCCCAGCCTCACTCAGGAAGCCTTTCTATTAATTTACCAAAAGTAATTTTGCTGAGGTGTCACTCCATTGACATTTCTGTGTAGAGGGGTCCTGCATTAGAATCTTCAATCACTTGATACCTTACTGTGGCACTGTAAATTCAGTGAGAAGCAGTGACTCTTTGGTTTGAAGGTAAACTATGCTATAACCAGTGTACTGTACTACCTCCATTAAGGATGCTCAGCTGTAAGCTGAAAACAGTGGCAACTAAATAGTCATAGCTCTTTAGTTTGATATCAAAAGAATCTATGCTGATAGCTTGCTCTTAACTGCTCATCTAAGACAGTATATAGTGAAGGCCTCTACTCTGTTTAGGTTTAGCTTTTGAGAGAAACTGAAGGTGTGATAATGGTCTTACAATACTATTGAGACCTGCATCACAGGTTCTTAACTAGCTCATGTTCAGTATAAGTAATACTCTTCTAACTGCATTTAACTGCATATTTGTTGTGACGTTACATATGAATGTCTGCTAGATTATGTCTTGGGTTAACTCCTTCTTTCTTAGGTTGAAGGAAGATGGCACTGGAAGTGCTTATGATAAAGAGTCAATGGCAATTATCAAGCTAAATAACACAACAGTCCTGTACTTAAAGGAAGTAACAAAGTTTTTGGCATTAGTTTGTATTCTTAGAGAAGAGAGTTTTGAGCGCAAAGGTAAGGACTTTGCCTGTTTTGAATGGATTTTATCTACTATAAAATATTTATATGACTTTCCAAGTCACCTTGATTTTTGTGTAACTAAATTTGTTTATTTTTTTTTCTGGGAGGAATTTCTCTTTTCTTAGAGATAGGTATAAAAAGGTCTTATTTTTATTCTTGTGAATCATTGCTTTAATCACTGTCCTGCAAAATGACTTCTGTAGCTAATGTGGCCTGTGTCACTACTATCTGCTATAGTGGAATCAGTAGAATGGAGTAATGCTTATTATGTTCTGCTTGATAGCTGCTGTATTGTGAATAGCCATATTTTCTATCATGTGTCGCACTGGTGTAATTTTTTTAACGTATAACTGAAGAAATCAACAGTGGTAGGTTAGTACAGTGTGTGGTAGGAACTTACAACAAAGTCTTTAATACACTGCAGGTCTAACCAACTATGTAGTTGCTTGGACCTGTAGGAGATGATGGTATAAATGGTCTTGCGTATGTTACGGGATAGAAATGACAGCGTAGGCCCTAAATTTCAAGTATTTGACTCTAAATCGTGACAGTACTTACCTTGGCATTTTAAAAAGAGAAAAAACAAATGTGTTTTTTAATACCTGTACTGTATTTGATCTCAAAGTTTTTATCCCCACAGTTAGGATATGTATCAATGACATAAAGTACAACATAACATTCAAGTGATGGTTGTGCTGTACTAGCTTGTGTTTTGGGGTAGTCTTGTGTTGTCCCCTCACCTGCTGTTTAATTATTAATATACACCTTGCATTCCAACAGAGACAGTCTAAATAAATATTGTAATCAGTAAAACTTAGTTAAATCTTCTGAATCTAAATTCATACTAAAATAAGTAGCAAAATAGCTGCTGGTTAAATTAAACATTTTATATTTATTTTGAAGCTCTGTTGATTATGTAAATGTGCCAAGCTGAGCAGTTTTTCCTCTTCCCTCCCCCTCCTTCTTGACAGGTCTGATAGACTACAATTTTCACTGCTTCCGCAAAGCCATTCATGAAGTCTTTGAAGTAGGTGTTGCCTCCCACAGAATCTGCAATCATCAATCAAACACCTCAAATATGAAAGCAGTGACTCACAATGGCACACCTAGGAATGCAGTCTAGAGGAAAACTAAAGACATTGGATAGACTTGTCAGCCCTTCACTCCGAAATTTTGTGGAACAATAGGAGAGTAGTCTGAAAGCCTGAAGTATGTTTCACAGCAGAAGAGTGGCAGTAACTGTGGAACAGCACCTTGTAACTCATGTCAGACAACTGAAGCTACTGTAAAAATACTTTGAGGCCAGTGGAATCAGAAGTGCTGATTTGAAACCGGTTTTATTGCGACTGCAGTGGTTTTTCAGTTTGGAGTCCTGTTTTAATAGTCTGTCTCTGACTGATCGGCCCGTCAAAACTTAAAAATGATTGAGTTTTGCGTGAAACACCAAATAGTCACTTGCTCAATTTTTTTTAAATTAATCTGTAGAATATCCACTTTTGCTTAAGTTTACCCTTTTGTCATGGCAGGGGGGGAAAGGGAGGTGTGTGTTACTATTTAGGCTTGTGAAACTCAGGCTTTTTTGTTTGGTGAGGCTGGTCTCACAAATCATTCCATAAAGTAGTTCTTGCTCTCACCTGTGTGCTCAGGATATTGTCGTGAATTCTGTACTTGTTAAGTGGATGCAAGGTAGAGCTCTGTTCTAGTGATTCATTTTAAGAGATCGTGATACTTTGCTTTCAGACCACGATTCTGGTACGCCCCCTTTGATGGAAGGAAGTATTAAAACCAGAAATAAACTACCTGCTCTCTTTTGCAAAAACATGGATGTCATAAATCTGTGTGATTAATCTTATTCACAAAACAACTGCATGGCTAACTAAACTGAAATGTCTGCCATCTGTTGGAATAAAGCAACCACTTTCAGCTATTCCCAAATGAAGAAAGGAAAAAGTTACTGACTTTTGATGATGGATCTCTCTACCCTCTGATAATCAAGACAATTCCTAGAAAAATGTCTGAGCGTGTTGTCCTTGGACAGCAATTAAATATCTATGTGCCACAACCTACTAATAATACTGGACACTGAAAGTGTGTTCATTGATTCTGTACTGTGGCAAACACCGTCTTATTTGTTGCCATGCAATCTGAATAGAATTTATTTTTTTCTGATTTTGTAAATGCTGGCTTTCATACTATGGGAGGTATATCTGAATTGTTTTATTCTAATTTATTGGTATTATTACTCAGCTACTGGCTTGTAAAGATCTTGCCTCTTTTTACTTGTCCCTATGTGTGTATAGGTGTTGCAAAGCTACTGGACCAACTGACTATCCAAGTGCCACTGTAAAAGTTCCTGCAAGAAGATCTGTAACCGTAAGCGATCTCTGCAGCTGATGTATTGATGTGGTCAGAAAAAAACACCGGAATGCTTCTGTGCTTGTAGAATGGATTTTCATTGAACTGTGTAAAAATGAATATACATGCATTAACATTAGGGTGTATGCACATACTATGTAAACGTTTTTCCTTTGTTTTAAATATGATGTATGATACTAAATACGTAAAGGATCTGCTCCAAAAGTTACCAGTCAGCAGGAGACTTTGGAATTCGAGTGCTCTAATTCAGTTCTCTGAATAGCAATTGTAGTTCTGAACCTAGGCTGAGCCCTTTTTTGGTAAAGCAACTGCAGTTAGTTTTTTGGTTTGTTTTTTGTTTGGTTGGGTTTTTTTAAAGGAAGCGCTGCGGGCTTGTAAAATTGGGGTTTGTAGCTTGCGAGCTCTAGTTCTAGTACTCAAGGTGAGTGGAGAAGTAATTCAGAAGATCACAGGAAGGAAGAAATGATTCCCATTTGTGCAGCGAGTTTTCCATGTTCTAAGTATATGTGTATGTTCCTCTTTATGTCTTCACTCTACATGATTTTGTGCTAATAAAATGAAAAAAGGTCAAACTAACACTATTGTTTCAGTTGGAGGGTGAGACACTTCAACAAAAGTCTACAAAAGCCTACATGGTTAAGCAAATTTTTAAAAAGCCATCTTCACAGTATTTTTTTAAAAAGTTCAATACAACCTTCTCACGTGAGGCTTTAAAAATTTTAGTTGACCCTAGCTTTCCTCTCAATTAAAAGCTGACTCCAAACTGAATACTCAGTTTTCAGAAGATTCATATAAATGATGAAGTGACTTGTGCTCTTCTTTTGATTAATGGTGAGCCTTGGGCTGTGTTCTGAATTTCTGCTTTCTGGTGTGCATTGTGGTGGCTTTTATGGTTGGTTGGCTGTTTTTTTTTTTTTTTGTCACCATTACCTTACTCTTGAATGGTTGCATTTACTAAAGGTTAATAGTAGCATCTTAAAACAGAATACTGATTATTCTCACTATTACCTGAATAATAATATCTCTAGTAAGGAGCATGATATTTCTTAAGTTTACTAGAACTAGTCTTAATGTCCTTCCTAACGTTAATCAACTTAAGTCAGATGCTGCTATATTGCTGCTTTAGCAAAGCAGTTTTCAGTTTCTGCTGAAATCTTTATGCTGTCAGGGAGGGAGGGGGAAAGATAGGATTTATACTTTATTTTCTTTTTTGTGCAGGGACCTGTCTTCCCTTCCTGTGTTGACCTGCTGCAGGGAGAGATCCTGTTAGAGATAAGGGAAGGCAATATCACAGTCTCTCCAATAAAAGGACTGAAATTGTAAAAAAGACCATCAACGCGTGCTTTACTTTTCCACCTTTTATATTAGCTCTGAACCTGTAGTGGTACAGATGCTATGCAGTCTTTTGCAAACAACGGAGGATGTGTGCTTGTAAGGAGAAAAAAGGTGCAGACTGGAGGGTGTCAGGGGAAAGGTGACTAGCCTGCAGGGAGAAGGAATAAAATCTCTTTCTGTTGAAGACTAAGGCAATCCCTCACAAGATACCTTTCAGGCACCAGGTGGTTGATGGTCACTGGCTGGGTTTCCAGCTGACAATCTGTAGTACAGGAGAGGAAAGGAGGGGAAGGCCAAGCCTGGGAAGAGGGGGCAGAGTAATAAATGGTGTCTCTCTGCTGTCCTGAAGATTTAAACCCACTTGTGTTTGACTGGAAGAACCTCTTCCCTCCCCGCCCTCCCCAGCAGTCGCGCGTGACTGAATCGTTCTGTACCTGACGGACAGCAGCTGTGATCGGGGGGTTGGTTACACGGAGCGGGGTCTTGTCTCCGCGCAGCAGGAAGGGAAGCGCGGGGAGGATGTTTGTCCGTCCCTCCGCAGCGGCTTGTCCCCGCGCCGCGGGTCGCCGAGGCCCCAATGGCGGCGCTCTCCGGAGCTCCGCCCGGGAGCTGAGCGGGGCCGGGGCTGCGCCGGCTTGAGGCGGTGCCTGCCCCAGCCAGCAGGGGGCACCCGCCTGGCGCGCAGCTTCCGGGCGGAGCGCGCCTTCTCGCGCCGGCTTCCGTTATTTTCCGCGACGGTGCGCGCGGGCGCCAGCCTCGCGCCGTTCCCGACGTGGGGTGGAGTCTCGTTCCCGTCGCTGTCGCCCGCGATGTCGCTGTGTCGGCGCTGGGCCGGGCGCGGGTCAGCGCGCGGATCGAGTGTTCCGTCCGGCCCCCGCAGCACCGGCTGTGACGGGCTTTGGGAGCTGCCGGTCAGCCCGACGCCTTGGTCTGCGCGGGCTTTACTTACTCACGAAGGACCGTTTGCGTGCTGCCCTTGGTGCGGAGTCGCGGGTGGTTTTTAGCTCTGAGTACCTGCTCGCGGTAGATGGCACCCTTGTAACGTGTCTACAAGAAGATTTAAAAAAAACCCGTTTCCTCTCCCGAAGCCCCCTTCTTCACCTGCTGCCTCGAGTACGACGTGGGACAAACAGCCGAACAAATTCGGAGCTGTCTGTAGTTTCTGCTTGAAGACTGAGTTAACTTTTAAAACAGAGCAGCTGAAGAAAACTGCCTTGTCAAGTGCTGTTGCTGTGTCCCAGGTAAAGCGCTTTCTTTTATTTTTTTTCCCGCTTTACACTTCCACTGACTGTTACTACTGTGCGTATGGCCATCTCCTCCCTTCCTTTCCTCTTCCCACTGTGCTTGGCCTTCCAAGCACTGGTTTCTACGCTGAAAGTTGGAAATA
The DNA here is from genome assembly GCA_907165065.1 of Caprimulgus europaeus. The sequence continues at coordinate 65,833 of OU015547.1, forward strand.
GGTAGCATTGGAGAAGTATCCTTTAAAAAGGAGTTCTAGAGGTGCCTTTTCTGAATGCTGGAGTGGTTTTTGCATCAACTTACATTTGGTAAAATTATATTGTCTGGATAAATAGGATTTTGTTTTCCTTTTCATTCATTCAAGTGCAAAGTAAATGTTTTCTTGCTCAAGATCAATCACGTTAGGAGGGGTTTTTTTGTGTTACACAGTATTTTTCCCTGTCTAGAACTATTATAATATTTCCTTATTTTCAGCGTGACTGTTCACCTCGTTTTTGCAACTACATGATATCCTTTTTAACTTCAACATTTGTTCTCACCACGCATGTGTAAATACACCGTCAAAGAGGGGGTACAGAGATGACAGAGCCAAGCTGTTCTTGATAGTGGCTGATGATATGATGAGGGAGGGTGACATCAGATTGCAGTGCGAGCACTTCAGATTAGACACTAGAGAAAAAAGTCGTTGGGAATGTGATGCAGTACTTGGAACAGGTTCCTCAGAGGCTTAGGTGTCTCCATCGCTGGATGTTTTCAGGCTTCAGCTAGGAAAATCTAGGGCTGACCTGATTTAGTGTTGTTGATAGCTTTGAGAGAGTGGTTGGACATGATGATGTTCAGGGTCTCCTTACATCCAACAGCTCTGTGATGCTGCAAAATTCTTATAATTTTGCTAGCTGAAGAGTATAAGCAGCAGATGAAACACTTTTTAATTTGCAGAATATATGTGCTTCAAAATACAATATCACTGAAGAGAGATTAGAGGTAGGACCACCAGGTACAGATGTGTGGTCTGTAGTGTGCAATGTGTTTAAAAATAGTGAGGAAAATGCAAGGTGATCTGATTTGCAGTTTTCCCTCCTTCCCCCCCCCCCCTTTTTTTTTCTTCCTTTTTTTTTTTTTTTAATATCCTTGATGGTATTTGATAAAAATATTTTTAACAGCTTTTGGAAAATGACACTGTGTAGGGCAGGGCTTATATTACAATTTTGAGCTACGGAGTGATGAACAGAAATGTTACCTTTGTGCAGGATGATCTAAATGTTAAACAGGCAGTTATCTTAAGACAGTGTCTTGGTCTGAGCTTGTAATTTCTGTTGATGGTACACGATTTTTTAAATACTAATCAAAGACTGATAAGAGATTAAGAAAAACAAAAAAACCCCACCAAAACCCAAATAACAGAACTCCTGAAACAGTCCTCTTTAAAATGAAAGAATTTATTTTTAAAAAATAATAATGGGCAACATCTGTCTTTCTCTTGTCATCTAAATACAAGGTATACCCTTTATCTGTCTCTGAAGGCATGACTCTCTAGAAACCTTCCATTAGCTGTTAGATCAAAAACCTACCTTTTATGGTTCCTGATGGAATTTAATTTCATCCCATTAAGAATGAATAATATAATTTAAAGCTTTCATCATAATGGGGTTAGAAGGAGGTGTTTTGTTTTTTATGGCTATACCAATGACCGAAAAGCCGGTTGAAACCATTGCAAAATTAGGGAAGAGGTCATGATTAGAAGACCAGTATAAAGAATCTTTTTAAGAACACTTGGATTTAATTCAAATATTATTTCTTTTTAGTGTTGGTAAGTGGGCCATCCGTACTTCATGTTGGATATGAAATAAAGGGAATTTGTGAAGTGTCTCTTGTTGCATTAAGAACAATTAGATCTCTGGTAGGGTAGAAAATGAGACAAACAAAAAGGAAATCAGTCCAGAGAGAGAGAACAACATTGCTGATTAATTATTTCTTCACCCCACAGTCTTCCCTTTGCCAAATCTGGAACAAAACTCTAGAAAGATTTTTCTCTGTACTTTCTTTATATAATTGTGTTTTTCTGCACATTGTTCTTCATCTCTGACATCTGTTCTGAAACAGCTATGCTTTCCCACTGCTCGGCATTGATCTAAATAGTAGGAATTGTCCAGAATTCTTTCCCACTGGGCCATCGTCCCCAAGGTACCGAGAAAAAGCTTCTTATAAAGGTGCTTTTCTTGGAACTCCCACTTCTCTGACGTACTGTGAAGGCTTGCAACTCACCCGTTCGGAGCTGCTGTGGGCGTTAGGGCCGCGAATGCTGTTTTATGATACTGTGGTAAGGAAGCTCACTGCTAGTTCAGCTGCCTTTTTCTGCTGTGCTTTGTTCTGTCCCAGAGCCAGTCAGTACAGGAGAAGGAAATGATGAGTACAGTAATGTACAAGAAGCTAGACAGAACTGACATCTTTATCTCTAATTATGGCATCAATGCTTTTAATTTTTTAGACTTCTGTGCCATATAGTGAAAAACATTTAGCTTTTCTAAAAATATGTACTTTCTGTATCAATTATCATCCTAAAAGGAGAAAATTGTCACTTTTGAAGTTCAGGGTTATCAATTGAGTTATGTTGAAATACCAAGAGAAAATAAACTCTCTGATAGGTAACAGAAACGTGGATCCTTTTCACTTAGATTTGCATCTGTTTGGCCTGGGTTTTTTCCCAATATACAGTGAGGGAATTGGTCAGTCGGTGTTCCCTTGTGATCTAAAGGTAGTTTATTTTTCTTACCCTCTAGATGGCTGTCTTGTTCTAAAGAAATCTGTTACACAAAGAGTGTAGTAGAGCTGTAAGGGAGAAAGTTTTTTAAATAGTCACAGTTTTTCCATGTTTGCATATTTGCAGTGTACTTAAGCGTTTATGAGCAAAAATACTGATATGTGAATATATCATTGAAAACCTGCTGTGAACACTTGTGAGCTGATACATCTTCTGCTAGTGGGCAGGAGGAGAGTAAGTACTAACTTGTTTCAGAGAACTGAAAATATTTCCTAATACACTTTTCATTATATAAAAAACGTGCTAATTTATCATGGGAAGAAAAAGTCTCCCGTGGTTCTAACAGGCACAGCTGCAGTAGTATTTTTCCATTGACTTAATTCTATAGCAATTTTGCTTCATTAATTTATCTTAAAAACTTATTGAAGTCTTTTGACTATAGCCAAAATTGCATGGGGATTATATTAAAGATACTGAGGGAATGTTCTTGCAGGATTTCTAATGTGTTATAGCACAGGACATACAAGATGGTTCTTTGAGTGAGTTTTTTCTGGGTTTTTTGTTTTTTCAAAAAGTTTTCTGTCTTCATGTTTCAAATTTGTATTTAGATTAAGTAAGTCTTCAGAAGAAACTTGTCTAGAGGATTTAAATGGACTATTGTCAATTAATTTTTAAGGTGTTTCATACACTTTACATGAAGGAAAGACAGCAATGCAAAAATCTGTTTATTTTGTAAGGGTTTGTTTTTTGTTTGTTTGTTTTTTAAAAAAACCCACCAGAGGAAAACCCCTGAAAACCCCCAAATGAAACACTGATCATATGTCATATGTCTGTTTTGGCTTGTTTAATCACTTCTAAAACACAGAAGAGCTTTATGGATATTAATGAATGCTCATGACTCTTTGCATGGGAAGTCAGCATTTGCTTTATATGCATTTACAGGAGGACAGTATGTATAGTTGAGTGCCATGCCACATTTATTGCTCAAACCTTTGATTTATTGGATCATTTTAAATGTTTGTAATTTGGTAGAATTGTGATTTGTTTCTTTCCTTGCATACGCATTTTGAAGTATGCACTGGGGCCTTCTTGCAATTACATATGTCGCATATGGAATGAAAACTTTCTGAGGTTTTCAGTTCTCCATTGGTAATAAAACTAAAAATTTTGCTTCTTGAAGTCCTTAATTTATTTTGTTAGATACAACTGCTTAACGCATGAAGGAGTGAGTCCAATGTTTGCTATTCAGTTGGCATGTATCTTTATTTGTAAGTAAATCAACCTGAAAAATGACCTTGGTATTTGCTGTATTTCAGTACAGAGAGGCAGAAATATCTATTCTACAGTCTCCTGAATTGTGATTAAGGCATTTAATTTTTACAGTGTTTCCTTTGTTTATAAATGTCTTTATATATATTTTTTTTCCTGCTTCTGAACTACTGAAAATGGAGTTTTCTCAAAGTGACACGCTGAACACTCAGTGCCCTCCTTTGACTACAGCACCGAGCTTAGTTTATAAACAATGTCTAGTTATTGCTTTTAAAGACAATTGCTAAGGGATGATAACTTATATGATGTGGTGTTGATTAAAATAATTGCTTTCTGGAAAAGACTCTCACATCTATTAAGTTAATGCTTCTGAAGGGGAGACATTAAGACGGTTAAGCATCCTTCCACTGTCATGAAGGAGGATGGCAGTTTCTGTAAGCCACAGTTAGCACAGTCTGATGGTAACTTTGGTTTGAGGTGACTAGATTAATCTGCCTTTCCTGCATACAACAGGTCATAATGTGATAGATAAGCCGTTATGCTTACTCTGTGATTAAGGATGAATGATATTTGAAAATCATGGTGTAAAGCATTCAGTAATCTTATAAATCATTCATAATAACTCCTATGTCATGCAGACTTTTTATGAAAAAGAGCAAAGTAATTGGTATCCGTCACATGCACTTGTGTTAAGATCACAATTTCCATGACAGTTCTGTGCTTTAATAGAGTCTGTCAACTTAGCTTAGCCTGTAATGGCTCACAGCACATCAGTCTTAAAGAATACATGAATCTATTAGTAAGTTAACTGTAATTTTACACGTAATTGTACCACAAACCTCTTTTAAGGACAAAAGTTAAATATAGAGAAAATCCAGTGCAATTAGGTCACACAGCTTCTCAAGTAGTAGGATGAGATTAAATGGTCAATTCACTTAAAATCAAAAGCCAAATCAGAGTCTTTTGAGGTTAAGAAAATCCCATCATAAGGTTTACATTTGACTTTATAAAGTTATTTGCTTTTATGGAATTTTTTTGCCACCCAATTTAAATATATTTCCAACCAGGTAGATGGCTTGGCAACATTCTTAAAAATCTTCAAAACCTGCAATTATTTTGACTTTCAGAAATGTATGGTCACGTGAACCATTTGTTTTGGAAAAAAAAAAATCTGAAAACTCAAGGAGTAGGAAAAAGATTAAGGTTTATTTGTTGTGCAGCTATGTTTGTATGAGAATGATGCATCACCAGGAGTAGTGACGGTAAAAGTCACACCCATTTGATTTTGCTTTCTTATGTTCTGTGTCTGTCTGTGAAGCTTACGCCCTTTAGCCACGTGGTGTTGGAAGTGTCACGGGTACAGGTATATCTACAGTTTAATGGCTTCTGTGACTGCAGCTTATGTAGCTACAGCTGAGCTATCTTTAAACTGGTTCACTTGGATGCTGCTAACATTTTGAGAGCAGAGTGGAGTTGCAATATATGTTAGAAAAGTGGAGAAAATATTAATATATTTTGAATGTGCTAAGATCCATCAAAATTGTGCAGTTAGAAGTCAGGTTAAGTAAGCCTGATTGATTTGGAGGTAGCTATGTCCCAAGGAAAGATTTGTGATTGAAATACCTGAGGTTTCCAATTGTGTAAAATTAGGGGAGATATGAGGTTGTGCTGTCACACTCAGTGTTTCTATAGTGCTGCTGTTCCCTGATTACACAAAAATACTGCTCATTCGAGTTCGTTGTTAACTTAAGCTTTTATTATTCTTTACACTCTCCTTTCTCATTTTTTTTCCAGTAAGAGTGCTGATAGGGTCTGTGTATGAGAAAATATGCAAATTGTAATGTGTGCCCTCCTTTTTTTTTTTTTATCCTCCTGCTTAGCAGGCAAGTTAAAGAAAAGACTTGCAGTATTTGCCATTAATGTAAGGGAGTTAGGTGTTTTCTGCCTTATTCTTTTCTGATTACTGGGACACACAAAAATGCAAACACAAAAAAGAGAGGGGAATGGTCAAAGGCAGGCACTCATGTGTGAGTGCTCCACATGTACAGTTCTGACAAAGTTGGTTTTCAGAAAATATTATAAAGCAAAAGCTGGAGGTGAACTTGAAGAGCTTCACTGGCTTTTTTCAGATTAGTGGTGTACTTTGCACAGATGTTGGACTCTACAATGGATCAGTTTGGTTTTCAGGTTATTCTAATGCTGTACAGAAGCTATTTTGCGCAAGCCTTGATGAAATAGGAAATAGTTAGGGCAGTTTTATCAAAGTTCCTATCTTCTATTCTCACTGGACTTCTTTTTTTGTATCTAATACTGTAATAATAAGATGCATATAGATAAATATGTAGCTCTGTAGAGGATTATTTGTAGCTCCTCTCTCTGTTTAGTTTTCATCGAATCATAGAATGGTTCAGGTTGGAAGGGACCTTTCAAGGCCATCCAGTCCAACCCCCCTGCAGTGAGCAGGGACATCTCCAACCAGATCAGGTTGCTCAGAGCCCCGTCCAACCTGACCTTGGATATTTCTGTGGCTGGATCTTTTACCACCTTTCTGGACAATCTGTTCCAGTGTTTCGCCACCCTCATTGTAAAAAAGTTATTCCCTACATCTAGTATAAATCTCTCCTCATTTAGTTTAAAACCATTGCCCCTTGTTCTGTTGCTGCAGGTCATGCTAAAAGTTTGTCCCCATTTTTCTTATAGTATTGAAAAGCTGTAGTTCTAAATGTATAGATGGATAAGGAAACTTCAATGTTCCTGACATGATAGAGTAGTCACACTATCCATTTTCTATCTGCTCTGGAATCACTTCTGCATTTCCCTATATCTTTTGGGGATTCAGTCAAGCAGAACTGTATATGCATATACTAAATCTTTCATTTTTTTACTGTCATGCTTCCTCTCTGGAAAAATAATGATAAAGTTTGCTAGCACTCAAGTAGATCTAGGCCTTATCTAAAGAACATTAAAATAACAAAAGGTTTCTAGCTGTACAAATAATGAACAAGAAAGAGTAGCAGCAACATCACATGACACTGCATGTAACCTAGGTATGTCCCAAAAACAGTGGAGCATTTTACTTGAGTGGCATGATAGCATGAAAAAATTTAAGTCCAGTGGCAAGTTTGTCCAGTATGTTTGTTGAATTAGATGTTGCCAGACAGTTAGTAAATGGCAAATTACTGTGCTCCGTGTGTGTGTAGGATGTAACTGATGTAACTACATTTTGGCTTGAGAAACATTCATCGAATTCTAAAGGCATTGGCATTCCCAACAGTATCTAAGAACATAGGTAGAGGGATTAAAGGAATCTTTTTTTCATCCTAGCTGTTAGGGTAGAGGTAAATAAGTGAGGCATCTTTTTTGTTAATTTGTTTTAATTTTAATTCTGCATAATACCATTAATGAAATAGAAATGTGTGAAATATTTTACCTTTGTAACCTCTGTTGGTTGGAAGGAGGATGTCTACCTCTATTTGTTAGGATGTGATAGAAGACAGTATCATATCTTATTCTTCTGCATAATACTCTGCCTTATCTTAAGTTTTATGACTACCTCACACCAGAAGGTTATTAAACATGAGCATATGGCTTCTGTCCTGGTGGTAGCACTAAGTACTCTTAATGAAAAGCACCAAGCATTTGGAGGAAAAGGAATACAAAAGAACATATGAAAAATAATAATAAAAAAAAAGCTGTAAAATGATAATGAGGGAGCATGCAGTCCTTCTCAGCAAGCAGCTCACCCGAGCAGAAGTGTGGCCTCAGTCACAGCACTGTGGCTCATTATTAGAATCCTTTGCCTAAAGGCTTGGAGCAGTGATGCAGGAGAACTTCACGCTGGGAAGCTGATAACTCGCTGGAGTGACTGTGAGACTAATCAGGCAGCCGCGGCTGCTGAAGGCTTGCGCTTGTTTCCTGACAGACATAGTCAAAATCAAATATTAAGACTATTGGATTTCATGCATTTCTGTGAGGGCACAAAGCATCCCAGCTTATTCAGTATGAAATGTTGTTGTTATTACAATAATAAAAATTATCATTATTACCAGCCTCAATTCTATGGGGAATAAGAAAATGTCCTTCTGGAACTGCTGCAACTCTGACATTTTGTTTTGTAAATTATTTCTTTGACTTGAACAGGGCAGGATGTTAATTTTCAACATTAGAATAATATTTTCCTATTGGCCTAGGAAAGGCGTTATTGGAGTGAATATTTTTCTGGTGCTGCTCTCCATCATTATAGTGACAGCACAGGAATTATTAGCCTAATTCTAAAAATTTTCTACCTTATGCTCATTTTCTGTTCCTCATTGGTTCAGCATCTTTGCGCAATGTGACTGCCACATAACTCCTCTTTTAAAGTGATAAAGTTGTTCATCCTTGGTCACTTCATAACATTGCAGATTTTTTATTGTAATGTCTAAAAGCCTGTTGAAGTTTAAATAGCATTCAGGTTTCCTTAAGTTATTAACTGTGTATTAACGTGTATGAACCGTGGATTCTTAGCTATATATCTGTATCTATAACTGTTCATAAAGAGAACAAAATTTGATGCAAAATGGAAGCATGGGAGGCCTACAGGGAAGGGAACACCAAAGCCTGAAAAGCCAAAAAAGCTAGGTTACATAGTCGGCTGTTACTTCAAGGGAGGTTAGTCTCTTTTTCATACAGAATACAGCAAGGAGAAGGTTCAATTATATGCAGTAGTGATAGGCAGGAATTAAAGTGCCTTAGGAATTTTCCCAGTGGAAACTTGGATACACAGGGAATTCAGGTACCTTCAGAGCTGACTGGCAACTGAGGAGAACATTAGGCTCATTGGTCCCACTTGTAAATTTACTGCTGAATGGTTCTTTTGAGTTTTATAGTTCCTTATTTTTAAGATCTAAGAGGAGAACGTATGCTTCTTTATGCCTATGTACATGACCAAACCAATGAAACTTATTTGTGCTCACAATGATATTAGAAACAACAGGTATGGGTTCGTGTGATTTTCAATTGTCTTGGAAAAATGAACTGTTGAGATTCAGAAAATTATTTTCTAAACCAAGTGGTCATGGCATATGCATTTATAACCTCATTTCTTCCATTGATTGTATTTGAAATGTATTGAATACAGGAATGCTTTGAAGAAAAACATCGTAGGTCGACATGTGATTAAACCAGAGACAGCTTAAAGCAGGAAGTGTCTTGAGACACTTGAGGCACACTTTAATTTATCTCATCTAGCTGAAATGAATTTGAAATATAGGATAAACTTAGACCCTTATACGTTCCGTGACAACCTACTTGACAGAAACAACAGTTATACAGAGCTATGAATTTGACATCCTTGTGGTTGGGTTTAAATATAGTTTAAAATCTGAGCAAAATGAAGACCTAGATTTGGATGTATTTTTATGAATTTGCATAATTGCATTATAACTATGGAAGACAATAGACTGTGTATGCCAATTCAGATGCATGCAAATCTGAACCTTAAATAGTATTGAGTAGTAATTTTAATGGCTTGGAGGATTAAAAATATTATTTCTGTCTATGTGTACTTGTTTTGTTTGGAAATTTCATTTTGCTTTGGAATGGTAACTTACCAAGCCATTATACTTGGCTAGAAAGTATTTGTGTGTCTGGGCTTTTTGATAAATAGTAAATTGCAAGGTCTGTAGTTAGAATACTTGCCAATTATTTGCAGTTTCCCATGCACATGCTGAAGAAAATTATGGAAAACTTCAAAATCAAGGATTTTGATTTTAAATATGTTAAGTAATTTTCTCTGTTTCAGATGTAGTGAAGCTATGGGTTGGTACAGTGCAAATGACATGTTGGCAGCACCAGGTAAAAGCGGGTATTGGAACATTTTGTTCATCACTGAATACTTGCAAAGAGTGCACTAAATAAAATGACAGATATTACTCTTATCTGCACATTATTCTCAGATACACCTTGATTTGTTTTGATTTTAATTCTCTTAATTACTAAGTGAACAGTATTGGCAACATAATTATCTGTGCTGCAGTTTTCCTTTTCAATGTGGTTTGTTTCTTGAAGGATTACACTGCTTCTTGCAGCAGGAGATATGGTAAATGCACTATTTTCTACCATCTATTCACTGTATTCCCTCACTGAGTTTTCTACTCAGTCTTTCTAAAGATTTTCTTGTTTTATCTCTTAAAAATGAACTTTATATAAAGATGGTTTAAATGTCTTTACAGTGTATCTCTTAAGCCGCTAAGTAGCCAAGACATTAGTTAGGACATTTTAACTTTTATTCTGTTCTTTTTATTGCTTTGGGCAAATAATTTGAATGAAAATACCATGCTTTAGTGAAGTCCAATATGCTGAAAGAGCATTATCTCTTAATTTTAAATGTATTCTCAATACAGGTAGAATGTGAGACTTGTTTAACATAATATTCCAGTTTAGTTATTGTATAACAGAATAAAAAAAATCCTGGAGGAATTTTGTTAGCAAGGTAAAATAGAATCACATACGATCCTTATTATTGAAAAAGTTTCCTTAATCGCTTTGTTTAAACTTTTCAATACACTATAATGCTTATTAGTGGTTTTTCATTTTCAGTTGCTGGATAATTCCTGTTGTTAGCTCTGGATAAATAGTACTCTCTATACCTTTGGTTTTAGTTATAGATGACTTATATATGACCAGACAGCTGATATAATAAAGAAGTATTGTGTTTTCCACAGTGTTGAACTTAGAGGTTTAAATGTGTTAATGTAATTGATCTGATTGTAATATTTTATAAAAGTTTCTTCAACTAAAATGCTGTTAGTGATTCTTGTTGTCAAAGGTTATGAAAAGAAATTAAATGTACTTTGAGCTGTAATGACAACAGATGGTCAGGGTCTAAAGCAGATAAAATAGAAGTAGTCTCGTGGTTTCTTTTTGTTACTGTTTTCCATTGAAAACTGGACATTAACAAAAGTCCTTATAATTAGAGACACTGAAATGTATCTTCTTTTAAAGGGGCATGTGTGAGGAAATAAACAAAAATTTTCCAGGATTTGGAATATCAGTTTGCTATGCAATTGCCAGTGGTGATTCCCCTTTTTAACTATGCTTTCCTTTTATTTCTTCTATTTGTGAAATTTGATTTGTGTTTGAGTTGGAGTCTAGAAGTGAAGTGGGGAAGGATTTGGAATAGACATAACAAAGTTGTCATAAGCTTTTAAAAACAAATACCTAAATAAATGCAATTTTTTGTTTGCTGTTTGGTGGGGGGTTTTTGTTGTTGAGGGAAGGATAATACTGAACCTTGTTGGGCTGGTTGGAATCTATATCCTTTGGTATGGAAAAGTCATCTAGTATTCAAAGGGGAAGATAATGAATGAACAATCTACTGTTTAAACTTATGAGTGCACTCAAGAATTTTTGAGTCTAGCATGAGTCTTTAAGATTTAAACTTCATTGGTTACTTTTTTAAGAATTGAAGCAAAGGAAATAAATGAAGTGGCCTGTCTAGCTACTGAGATGTCAGGCTAAGTGGTATTGGATAAAGTAGTTAATAGAATTTCAGATGAGAAAAAATCTTACAAATTCTGAACTTCTTAAATTTTAAAAACTTGAAATTTAATAACTTTTTAGGAAACTTAGAGAACAATGTAAATGGGGTAGGCTAATACTGTATTTCAACCATTAATGCCCTGAGCCCATTAACTTTTCTAAAAATGCACTGTACTCAGCTAAATTGGGTTTTCTGGAGAAGAAAATGTTTGAAAATATCAAAACACTGTGGACAGTCTGCTGTTTAAACTGGATCACCTCTACTACTGAAAAATGATGATGTGGGATGTTTGAGTTTTTTCGCCCTATATATAGTTATCTTTAGCTCTGTTTTTCTTTTCACACTAGTCTTCAAATGTCTGCAGAATATTTGTCATTTTCTTTCCACAATGATCCTTATACACAATGGTGAAGTTTGTTTGCAGAGTATTTTCCATAAAGAAAACAAAACAAAACAAAATAGAGTTCGGCAAGTCTTTTGTAATGGTGAGGTTCTTTATGTAAGTCTTTATTATTCCTTTTAAATAAGAACACTGGAATAACTTGTGTTACATGCTTCAATTGCTGCAAACTGCAATAACGGAATAATTTCCCCGTGTCGTCTTTACTCCTATATGCACCTAGTTATTGCTTTCATCCATTTTTCCACAACATCGTAGTGGAAGCTTAAATTGGAATGCTTCCCTAAGTCCTTCTCAGAAGTGTTCTTCTCCCAGGATCTTGTCCCCTGATCTGTACCTGTGGCTTAAATCCCTTTTTGATACCCATATCTTTGCATATTGTATTAGGATATGGTAGAATACAATACATTAGAAAATAACGGTAGTAGCTTGTTAACAATCCACACTACTTTTTATGCCTGAACAAATCTCATAATTGTTAATAAACTTGCCAGTACTAAAAACAGTGCAGAGAGGAGACTTAAGCCTCCAGAGGGGTGTTTTTGTTTAAATAGGTCTGTGCATAAGACTTTTCCCAAAGCAGAGATGCTTGAAGAAAAAATGTGAAATTTTCTGGTTTTCTAAAAAGTGTTTGGAGCCTCTTGGATTGATAGAATTCCCAGTACTGAAGGCATTATGATCTCTTTTATATTATAAACTGTGTATGAACCAAATGTTCTTGGTCAGCCTTGGGATACTGCATTTGGTTTGGCTAAGTAGAATTTCTAGAGGGCTAGCGAGTATATACTTGAGAATATAAAGAGAGAGAGAATATGCTTCTCCTGCAGTGGTATGTTTCAGTTATTGATCCTCTTCCTTTAGTGAGCCTGGCCAATGTTGTTGCATAGAATTTTAATAGAAGTACCTGAAATTCCAAGATTGAAAATGCAGGCAAACAAAAGATCAATCAGAAATCGCAGATTATAATTTCTAGTCAATTTTCTGGCCTGCTTCCCTTAGCCTTACTAACTGTTGTAAATAAGTACTATTAAAATATGTTGCCTCTTTTCAGAATAAGTCTTTTGTGATAAGATAATTAACATATTAGTAAATTACAAGGGACAGCTTGTCATGTGAAAGTCTGAGTTACCTGGCTTGTATTTAGATTCTTTACCTTCCCATTTTTTAAAACCTAGGAGACTGGTATTTCCATGCTTCTCCAGCTTCAAAATGTTTAGAGAAATGAGTGACTGCTGCATTTGAAGGCAGAGCATGTCCTTTGTGCCCACTTCTCCCAGTAATGTTCAGTGGCTAAAACAGAATTGTACTGGAACACTGAGTCAGGAGGGCTGACCCAGCAGAGCGCTCTGTGTGTGACACATAATGAAAGGTTGAACTGTCTGTCTCTGAGGTGGCGTGGCAGATCAAATCACAGAGGATCAGGCGGAGATATGTTGCCTTGCTCTGAGTGACAGAAGTTAATAATTAGTGACAATGATTGACAGATACACTCCATCTGCCGCTCTGGCGCCTAGGAGCAGTTATTTCACAACTGTCTGCAGGCACAATGAATTCCTCTGGGAGAGAAGATGGTCTGTGATTGACAGCTGCCTTGGAGAGAGACAGGCCACTGACAGGAAAGTCACTGTCAGCAAAAGTGTTGAAGTCTTCCCCTGTTCCCTGGAAGTTTCACTAGCTGTATACATTTATTCTCTTTCATTTATCATGTCAGGTGGGGTTTTAAATATATTACTAGCCAGCTGTTTTCTGAACTGCAGGTTTGTTTTTTTTTTTTTCCAGTGGTAGTGCAAAGATCCATATACAGTGAGATGACTTCACCTATCTTTGGCTAAATGAATACTGTACACCAGCATACTGACATAGCTATATCTAATTAGTAAGTGTTTACTCTCGTGCTGTCTCTGTTGCCCAAAGGGATTTGCTACTTTGCTGTTTCTCTGCTTCAATCTAAATCTAAACTTGTTGGATATGTCTGATACAGTCAAAGGCTTTTGTCTTTAGAGGAATACATTAATATGAAGTCTTCAGAATATTAAGCAGGCACATCTTCAGGTAAATAGTCTAAAAGTTGGGTTTGTTTGGGTTTTTAATAGCACCAGTACACAGGAATGGGCTGAATTTCTAATTCTGAAGTGTAACAACAGTATGGAAAAGGTATCAACTTATATGAGGATATAAACTTGCTTCAGTTTGTTTGAAACTGCAGCTTGATCTTCAGATTTAGAGGCCTGTAAACCTTAGAAAAAAATGATATGCTTTCCTGTCTTGTTGCAGGAGCTTTTAGTATTCTTTGGCTTTCTGCGAGAGAAGGAGAAAAGAGATTCTGTGGTTAATCATAGAATATAGTTGGTTAATCACAGAGATAGAAGGTAGACTGAACTGGGGAATGGCAACAACTCTTTAACTCACAGCTGTGCATGACTATGACTATAGATAGCATGATACATTAAGTAAATAGATGAAATCCTGTCACTTAAGACATTTAAAACAAATCTGCATGAAGAATTCAGAAACTTGACAGTTGTAAGACAATGCAGTTGTCACAAGGTAAAAAAAAAAAGATTTAGTGTCTTCTAAATCCAACCCAAGATATCTTGTACAGTAAATTGTAATTTGTAATTAGTAGATGAGATTATATTAATTAGAGCAATCACATACCTATGGAATCTTTATGTATTTTTTATATTGGCTCTATCTTGCCTTTAAGGAAAGAGATTACACTGCAATCAGCACCATTCTGTCCATTCCTTTCAAAATCCCAGGAGGTTTTTTTGCTCTGTGGGGCGACAGTGTTTTCTGAACTCGTAGAGAACACAGCAACTGCTCTACTTTTTCTGCGAGATGAAATGTTTTTTTCCAAGTTTAGACTTTGTCAGTCTGAAAAATGGTAGTGAAGAATGATATAAACCTCTCTCAAGAATGCATAGATTAGAGATGTGAACTCCTGATACAGGGATGCAAAAGAGAAACTTCTCTCTAGTAAGAACCACTCTTTTTTTATGGTTGTTTTTTTGTGTGTGTTACCACCATCAGGTGGTAATTCTGTGATTTGTGTTGTTGAAAAATAAAAATCTGTGACTTAGATTTCTTTTATAACAAATTCTATTCTTAGGAATCCCGTAACCAGGATGTCAGAATAAATGGACACTAATTGTGACTGTAAAATAACTTACTTAATTTTCAGTATTGAATTTAAGCCTAATGGCAGCATTCTAGCAAGCCAAGTATTCTGGATAGCAAGTGGAAAAAAAGATTCAGCTTTATTTCCATTTTCTTCATTTGTATTAGTTTCTTAATACCTCAGTCAGTAAACACACCATGTTGCCTAATAATATGCCAAAGAAAAGCAGGCCAGTCAGTTTGCCAGAGAGTGGAAAAATGAAAGAAGTACCAATGATTTAATGACTTTTTTTTTTTTTTTTTTTTTTTTTTTACCATAAACCTCAAGAAAGTGCATAGCTAAAGGGTAGAATTGGCTGCTGGCACTTCTAGAGAGCTTCCATGATTCAACTTGTTGGGTATTTTTTTGTTTGTTTTAAGAATGTCTTGTCGCTCATCAGGCTCATTATCTTCAGTAACAGTAGTTATAAGTGCACAACCACTGTCATCTTTCCAGTTCTGGGAAATACTCCTTGACGGTCTCCCTGCTTGCCTTCCAAGTAATGATGTAGATAAATGAACTGGGAAATTCTATGTTAGTATAAAGAAATAAAGTTCAACACACAACTATTTCAGTTATTCCAAAGTCTATATGAAAAGCTCTTATGGAATATAATGGTGTAATATTGGAAAACTAAAGCAAATCTGTTGTCTCCATTTTAAGGGGTAATCGCATTACTCTTCCATTAAACAAAAACTATACTGATTTTCCAGAGTGTGACATTTTTGACTGTCAACAGTCAGGTTGTGTGTCTTTTCCCATTTCAAATCTTTCCTTGATTCACAATTTGAATTAAAGATCTGGAAGGAACAAGGCCAACTGTGAGAGCTGCTTCAATCAAGCTTAGAGGCAGAGACTACAACTTGGAGTCTGAAGCTTTGGGCTTTTTGGACACATTCTTTCAGTCTGAGGCTTCATTTGCAAAGTTCAGTGTCCATGCCTGTTAGCAGTGAAAGTCAAGTCTTGTTGAGTGTCTGTTTGCTAGCACAGCAGGAGGTACATCATCTGTCTTTGAACAGGGCTGCTGTCGTTTCAGCTGACATGTACAAGAAGCAGCATGCCTTGCAGAAATAAGTGTGTGATAACTATACAGTGAACAAAATATTCTTAAGGCATTAGGAAACTGAACATATCTCACTGTGTTATACTTCATCTTCACAATTCAAAATGACACATTTTTATAAGTTCAGCAGTCCTAACAGAATACATGTATCTGGCCCTGTGAATGTGACCCTTAAAAAACCCTTAACGTCTATGGACTGCTTTGCAACACAGACCTCTAGAGATGGTTTATAAGGAGAGGGGAGAAAAAGACTCATCTGCTAAAGCACGATTAAAAAGAAGCTCCCCCTACCTGCTATGGTTAACTCACAGAACTTAAAATACTTAGCAGAATGAATAAGTATCAGTTGAGAGCATCTTTTTTTACCATCTTCATAATTTTCCTTCCTTCTCTTTTTTTGTTGATGTTTACACCATCCATTCTAGCATGTGCTACCTCAGCATTATTATTTCTGAGTTGATGTCCTTACCAGCAAGACATGTCTAGCTGTAATCTTTGTCTCATCATTAGCAGTGTGCTTTGAATCTGTTCATCAGTTGCTGGACACTTATTCAGTAATGTACATTTCCTCAGTGATACTTTCCCCTCAGAGTTTTACTTTTTTTCTCCTTCCCATTGTAGAATAATTAACCCTTTTGACCAATATACTGAGATCACCTCGAGTGCTACCCGTAAGCTCCACAGGGATGTGAGGAAACAGATGCTACCAGCACTTTATCATTTAATTATGGTTACAGATGTTTTTGCACTCAGGAGACTTGTCTATCTCCTCAGTACATTTCCCACCCATTCAGTCAACAGAACATGAAATAAGTTTCTGTATCACTTTTGCAATACAATACCGAGTTACCTCGCAACAGGAAAAAAAACCAACACCAGTGTAAACTGTAATGAAGCAGGTAAGATACTTTTTTATACTCGGAGCAGTGTTAAATTGCCTAACTCTCTCTGGAGCTGATTTCAAATCTAATTTTTAATTATTTTTTTTTAAAGTCCCAAGTTAAGTGAGGATGTCTCTGTAGGAAGATAGCTGTAGTATGCATATGTTTTGGGGAGTGTGGGAAGTGCTAAGTGATAGTTTGGTTCATCCCTTGCATGGCTTTCTCTTTTGTTTTTATCCCTTTAAAGCATGTTTTAATGTTGTTCTGTATATTGGTCTATGCCTTTGGTTTATTTTCTCAAATTAATTTGAAGGAATTATTTCATGTGGAGAGTGGAAATAAGCCTGTGGTAAGGGCAATCACAGTAACGGTGAATATATGAAATGGCTTCGTTTAAAGTCAGAGACAGCTGGAAAAATGGACAAATTTCACCACAGTTTGCTTTTCTGAAACTTTTATGTGGTTAGCTTGTTTCTAATCTTACTTCTTCAAGACACTATGTGCCAATTTTAAAGCCATTTAAGTATTTTAGTAGAATTTCATTCTTCACTAACTTGAGATGCCAAACAATATCAGAACTATGCTTGACTCCTCAAGATGGGATCTCAGAAGATGATAACTCTGCTGATAAGGATTGCCTGATGAGGATACAGCTCTGCAGCCAGATCTGTCCCTCACACAAATCAACTTCCATTCTTCACTGAAGTTCCATAGTGTGTGATCACACGGTGATGAATGTACTTTGCTTTGTATTGGTGTTGGTCTGTCCCTCCAGAACAGTGGGAGTTAATACTTTTCTTTTAAAAATTTTCACATAGGGTGCACCTTGAGTAAAGAGATACTTGTGTGTGTATGTGTAGTTACTGTGCAGGTAACAAAAATGTATTTATGAAAATGAACTGTGGCGTAGGAATCAAGTGAGAAGCAGCACTGTGTAGAGGCCAAATTCTTTATTGGAAGTTCAGCCCCAGAGCCTAAAGCTCTTCCTGGCATGGGACCTGGCAGCTTTGGGGCAGGTACAGAGGATCAGAAAGGTGCCTACTGAAGCTCTGGCAAGGTATAGTCACTTGTCTCTACTCTTCTGCCAAAGCACTGGTAACTCTTTAACACTTAGTACACTTGTGCAAATTGGTCTGCTGTTGCACTCTTCACGTAACAAAAAAAAAAAAAGATTCTGGTCCAAGGTATATTTTCTTCACATGCTCGTGTTTGTGAAAAGTACATGTCGGCATTATAGTATCAGTTGTGAAATCTGTAGCCTCTCAGCCCTGTCTTAGGAAGGGAAATAAACAAAGATCACTTTCAGACTAATGTTTTTTTTATTTGATCTGGATGAGGGAAAAGCAGAACCATTTATTTAGCTGGACAGATGAATTAAGACATGTTAGATTTTTCTTTGAGATGAAAGGGCTAGGGCCTGCAACAAACCTGCTCCAATTGAAAATAAAGCTTCCCATGAATCACATCAAAGACACTTCTATTGTTAGCTTCTTCCATGCAGGGGAAGATTGTCTCATTAAAAGCGGGAAAAGCACACTGTTTACATAAGATGGGCCTGATTTATAGCATACAATGGCTGCCATATTTATACCACCTTGAGCTTTTGTGCCACAGGAGAGCACTTCAGCTATCATGAGATGGCTCCTTTGAAGGTGTGTTCCCTTGAAAAAGGATGTCTGTGATTGCCCTTGTTCGGTTTCCAGTTGGTTTTCTTCTCTAATTAGGTGGTTACAGATAGAGCAGTATCTAATAAGTTGAGACATAAAACAATGTAACTCTGTGTGCAAAATCAGATTCACACTTACACGGGTTAAGTTGTACAGTGTTAGAAATATTTTCATACTGCACTGTTAAATCCTTGTTCTTGTGGGACTTTCAGACTTTTGATCATTAGGCCAATGTTTGTCTAACTGCTAGGGATATTTTTACAGAAACTGTATGAAAGTAATTATGGTGTAGTGATTACAGAACCCTGTCATTATTGTGAGATTTTTTGAAAGGGCAGAATATTTACACATGAAATGTGATATTGCTGTGTCTACTGGCATAATACTAACCAAAAACTACACCTCTGGCTTGTGAACGGATTAAGTTGCAGGTCTGCGATATTTCTGACTGGACAGCTAACTGATCATATTGTCAGCCTTTGTTTTATACTTTTTCAGGCATTTATCTCTATTTGAAAATTCTTAAGAAAGAATTAAAATACTTAAAATGTTCTCTTAGTATACTTCCATGTTTCTCCCTTTACTGTGCAAATATTTTAGTTCTGATTTAGTCACTTAAAACCCATAAAAATATTTTAAAATATTTATTTTCACCAGACATTTTAATAAAGAAGAGATATCTGAAGTGCCTGTTTATGGTTCCCATTTCATTTGCAGGATGTTGGCTCTGCTTCATTCAGTATAAACTGTCATGCAAAGGTCATGGAGATTAAATAACTTATTTAAAAATGATAATAATGCAGATAAAATAGTAGTTACGTCACATTTTTACAATCTAAAATTTACAACTAATGAATCAAGAACTGTGTTTGTTAGAAGATAGAGGTCCTTGACCTTTCTTTGGCTTGATTAACTGAGAGCGAGATGGTAATTTTAAAATTGATGGGATTGATATTTAATTTCTTTCAATGCTTTGTTTATAATTAAACAGTAACACTTTTAATGGCTGTTGTAATGATCTCTTTCTAAAAATTCTCTTACTGTATTTTTACAGACAGCATTTCAAATATTGGCCACTTGTGGACCTAATTGCTGTTGTTTAATGCACACTTTGCCTAAGACCAAAATGAAGAAGCAAGGAGAGAAAAGAAGATTCTAAGCTTTGATTAGAAGGGCTTTGTATTGGCAGGCAGAATGTTCAAAAGTAACTTCATGAAAGCATTGCCTACAGTATTGTCTGCTTGCTAATTATAACGAACCTTTCAGAATATGACAGATGTGAATCGTTAGAAATGAGTATGCGTCAGTAGCATGCGAGATGTTTATATATAGCTCCTATTTTCAAAACACGTAGATATGAACAATTGGATTCAGTTACTTGAACACCAGCCCCTAACAGAGTTCTGGGTGCTGCCACCAGCAGCTACCTCTCCAGAAGAGTATGGCTCTTCTCAGTCCCGTATTATGTTTGCAAATCATGTATCATTACCTAGGGAGCCTGAAAAGTTCGGAGCTTAGACTCTGTAGTATCAGAGGTTGGTTACTTTTGAATGGTGACTATCTTACTTCTATGCTCTTGCCTGCTAAAGCTAGTGTACCCTAATGATGTTTCATGGGTAGCACTTTAATTCCCCTGAAGTTGCCTGAATGGTCTATTACATCTCCAAATACAAACACACTTTCCCGTTACATCCTTGGGGTGATTGTGAAAGAACAGTGTGGCAGTTTTGAGTTGGGTGTAACAGTGCTTCTGATTTCAGATGGGTCATATGTGCTCTCATGTATTGACAGCGTAGATCAGTGGGAGGTTGAGAGGTGGTTGGACCAGTTGTACGCTGTGATCCAATAAAGAGTCTTCATATGCAATGAGGCAGGCTTGTTTTGCTTCAGGCCCTCATCACCTCCCTAATAAGAATGCACTGACTGAAGCATGTGTGCCCTTATGGCTCTTCTAGATGAGCCATCTCCTCACCTCTGCTCTGTTCAGTCACCCTTCTTTGGCTATGAGGAAAGTTGTTAAAAAGAATGGTTCTTCCTCTGCTGTTACAATCCACTTAGTGACACAAGAAATGTCACTCATAATGATTAACGTTTTAAAGCAGTAAATCTTGAAGGTCAGTCTGAAACAGAGGACTGGGAATGCTCATGGCTTTCCTTCCCTGCCTGCCTCCCATGAGGAAATGTACTGTATGAAAGCAGTGTTGGCAGGGTAGTAACAACCCCTTGGTTTTCCATTGCTTTCCATCAATAAAAAGGGTAGAAATTATTTTAGACACATTTCATATAAGTATAAAATAAATAACTATTTATCTTATAGAAAATGCACTACTTTGACTTATTCCCATATTCTCAGAAAAGAGCTGCTGCTTAAACCAGTTCACCTTCCTCTACCAGTGTCTTATTGCTCTTTAGAACTCATTAATTAGACTATTGAAACGATACAGTAAACCTAAAGAAAACTCAATAACATAGGAAGAGAGGATTTTTTTAATAGCAAAAGATGCCCCCTCTATAAACCCAGCATATTACAGAATTCCTCCCTCACCTCTGCTCCCCACTCCCCAGGTTTCTTGCTAAGTGCATTCTGATGCCACATTGAAACGTAAAATAGGTAGAATCAAGCAGTCACCAACGGCTATTTATATGCTAATATATATCCCTCGAGCTGAAGTAGGAACCTAAAGCCTATTGCTGCTACTAATGATGGCTATGCTTTAACATCTATGGAAAAAAGAAAAGAATTTTTCCTTAAGAAAACAACTCAGTTTCTTTAAGATGAAATGTAATTATCTATTATCAGATGTCCTTTAAAAATGGAAGGCCTATTTAAGCTGCTAAAAATATTGAAGCCCTAATTCCACCATAATAACATTTTAATTTCAGCAAATCACAGCTCTATTGTTACAGGACATTTTGCTGTAGGTATGTGCTAAGAGGTCCATCTTAACTTTTTAAAGAAACATTTCCCTTTCTTTTAGACATTCAATTAAATCTTTGCAATCATCTAACCTCTTATGACACAAAATTTTACCCATTAAGTGAGGAAACAATGGCCATTAGCATCTAAAAGAATTTGTTTTACAAAGTAGTTAAAGTTTAAATGCTTTACATATTCTTATCAGAATATTTTTTGGCTGTTGGCTTACTCATTTACTTTAGAAAACTAGAATTGAATTCATTACTGCTTTCCATTTAAAATACTTACGTAAATTGCTGGACAAAGTTGATGTAAACTCCTGCTGTAACTGTGTCTGTGAATTCATGCTGATGATCATTTCAAGAGTAATGTCAATGACAGATGAATGCAAGGGTTACTGTTTTCTGTCATCATCAAGTAAATTTACTTTTCTATTTAAAATTGCTTATTTATCAACATTTTTGCTGTTATAGTGCACATGCATGGGAGATACAATTTTAGCATCCTCATTTATATTGATGATTTTGTACTGTCATGAGAGTAGGTGCCTTATACAAAGCTATGCTGCCAATAGGTATCTCGGATATCTTTTTAAAAAGTTGAGCTTTGCTTCACCTTTTCTGTTGCATGCTACTCTTGCTTATCTTTCGCATTTTTGTTCTACAGGATCAGATTAAAAGTTTTTGTGTACTGGCTTCATTATGATGTCCAGTGTGATAATACGAGATTTTATTTTTCCCCAGTGTTCGGTAGCATCAGGGCTTTTGGTACCATGACACAGTTTTATTAACCCTGGAGCTAAGCCTTAATGGCACCTGTATTTAAATGCCAAAATCTGAAAAAAGATAGCTTTCTCTCACATCAGAGAAAACAGTACAATATAAAGCTATTTCACCACCTGTTTGTCTCATCTGAATTTGATATGGGAGTAAGATCTTTTAACTTGAGATAATCTGTACTGCTTTAGCATGCAATTCTATATTTAACATGTTATTTGCTCTGGTATTCACTTTCTGGCTTTTCACTTTTAATCAAAATAAACTGGAAAGTACTGTTGAGTTACTAGTAACACATACTGAAATATCAAACTTCCTGTAATGTGCTTTAAAAACTTAGTATTGCGGTTATACAGTCAAACAAAATTCAACTGTGAGATTTGTTTCAAGTATTGAGAGAAGTGCATTAATGAAAACTCTTTCATTGTCAGAACTGTATAGGTCACATGTAGTACAAACACTTCTATATATTTCCTGAATAATAGTAATAATATTAGGAAAGGAACGACAACAACAACAACAAAATATTGTTAAATTTGAGACAAGTTCTGCTACCTGGGGTGGAAAAAGGACACTGAGAATTACCCTGATGTTAAATCTATGGCCACTGATGAAGTGTTTGAACTTTAAGGTTTTGGGTTTTTTTAAGAATTTTAGGAACATAGTGAAGAAAGCTAAACAGCACTAACTACATAATTTATTTGTTCACTAGGAGAATTTATTTTCTTTTGTACATTTCTTTATTCTTACCTTCCATTCACTTTTCACTGAGATTTCATAGTTTCATTTGCTCAATAGATTGTATTCAGGCTACTAATAGGCTTCAATATCTGTCATATTGATATGAACTGAAGCAAAATGTCCTTATACATGCTTTTAATTTGTGTGCTTTTATGGCAGTAGGGAAGACAAGGCCAAAGCCCCAAAGAGCATTTAAGCCTGCTCCTGGAGAGCGATGGCCTTTTTTTTAATCAACAACCCTTGTTAAACTTGAAGGTAAAAAAAAAAAAAAAAAGTCAAATCTTTCAACAGAATAAAAGAGTTCTAGCTCTGCAGCATGTGGAGTTAGTACTATCATATTTTGCAAGTTATAATAAACAGGATACAGTGTAATACATACACAGAACAGTTATAATTCAATTAAACTCTAGTTATTCCAGAACTGAAAGAAGCAGTGGCAGACCTGTAAAGCTGTGGCATATAGCTATATGAAACAACCTATTTAAGGTAAATCAACTCCTACTTAAATGACTGTAATAAGCATTTGCCAAACAGCTCTACCCCTGGGGGTGTCATTTATCACAGTGTAATAGAAAATTGTAATGAATAATAACACCTAGCTATTCTGCAGGAGCTTGCATATATTAGGGAAGATGCAAATAATGTATCCAAGTGAAAAGATTAGTGTTGTAGTGGTTTTGGGGGTTTTTTTCTTGCTTTACCTCTTCCCATCCTTTTAAAAACTATATGTCTGTAATGTGTGGGGAATGAACTCTTCTTGCCTGGAAGGTTTGTGTTTGAGAGGTAAAGACTATCTCTCTATCATTCTAATCTATGTCTGTTTTCTCTGTGGAGTACTGTATAATACTGGCTTAGGTAATATTTACTAAACAGGAAAGTAAAGCAGAGAGAAAACATTCTGTAAGGACTGTGTGTGGGCTTTGGCAAGTATGTAAGAATGCAAAATTACAACAAATTTGCTAGAGCTCTAAACAAGATTTTACAGTTGCTATTCCCATGAATACCAATGGCTAATTTTCAGTGTTCTCTAGCAGCAATCCCTATTGTCCCTGCACCTCTTGTGTCAGATACCTAAAACCACACCTACACTATGCTTCTCTATTGGTATAGATGTCCGTGAAGTTGATCTTGCTATAGTTACCTATCTATGACACCAGGCAATGGAAGGGTTTAAAAGATATGTTAGAGGAGGAAGGATACCGCTATTACCTTAGTTGTCCAGGGATTTCTTTTATCCTTCATGGACAGCGTTAAGATTCTGAGAAGCAAAGCCCTTATCTCCAGGGCTGGGCTGCCAATCTCTTTGAGATGAGCTGGGGTCCTTTAATTTGCTTACTCAAGTATGGCTATTCAGTATACTTATATTATGTGAACTGTCTGTGTTTAGGAAAGTTAATGTCATTTCTTACTATGAAGGCTAATTAGTACAATAGTTTAGGAATGAAATTTTCCTAGCAGCTGAGAGCTCTTCCCCCCACCCATCCTGTGAACTAGATTCTGTTTGTTTGCATTCTAAGAGTATCTGCAAGTAGGTTTTTCTGGAGTTTTTAGATTTATGTAAGAATTCATGTTCTTGCTCTGTAACATCCCATAGTAAGTTGGGTGAACTTTTTGCACGACTGCAACTTCTGTTTTGTCATGAGTGTAATGGACATCCTATCATCCAAGGTGTGCTAATAACATTCACATAGTTATTATCCCATTAATAAGACTGTTAAAACCGTTGAATAGCAGAAATTTATTTTAAGGAGCAACTATCACTTGCAAGTGGGATGTTACAGCTGAATAAGCATATTTCTTGACTTAAGTTCAGGAAACGCATCTACTAGTAATACTTTAATTTTGATGATGAATGAAAGGTGTAAGCCATTAATAAGCCCTTTAAAAGCTACTGACTACAGTAATACCTTCTGTAAATGGAAATGGCACTTTTTAATCAAGTATCTAAGGTTATATACTCACTAGTAAGTGCTGCTTTGTCCATTAATAGTGAATCTAATTCTGTACTATAACAAAAGGTAAAAGTAAGAAGATAATTTCAAATGACTAATTAAGCTACTTTGTAGGCCAAGTTATTGAAGTTGAATCAATGTGAAGCCACCTTTTTTTATGTTTTTAAATTTTGGTCATAAATGGGGTCACTGTGATTACGTTGCACTGAAGGTATTTAAAGAGCGGGAATAAAATGGTAAGGAATTATTTTCATGTCTTGCTCAGAGGACCTCTACTTTGAGAGAAGTTTTGAGGGGAGGAAGAAAACATCACTGTTGTGACATGTTTCAGTAAGAATGACCCTCCCGAGTCCTGAAAAGTTACTTATTGTTAGGAGTTAATTGCTATAAAATTACTATTGCAGAGGTCACTTTATAGCAATTGGGATTATGTATGTATAATTATACAATTAAATTATGTATTTTTAAAGAGTTTTAGGGTTGGGGGGGACCCACTGGGAAACTGTGTTCTCTTATATTAAACAACAAATCCCAAACCGTCAACTCTAAAACCTATGCTTTAGGGGCTGGTGCTGATGCAGTGTGTGGGGGGGGTTATTTAATTTTTTAAGTTTTACCTTGGTGTTTATTTTCAAGATAATTATTTCACACACAAATCTCTTTGAACAATGCCTCTATTTCAATATTAAAATCAAAAAGCCTTGCGTCCTAGGGGACGCTGTGTTTTGAGTCCTGTTCTTTGTGCAGGTTTAAGTCGGAAGAGGGAGATTTGCTCCCCTGATAGTATATCATAGATGAGTTCTGTTCTTTCATCTTCATACATTAGCACTATCAACAGCCAAATTATGTCAGGGAAGTTCAGATTAGTGGTTGCAGTTTTAAATGTTATTGCTGAACCTGTTTTAACCCCTTCTGTTACATTTGACATGTAGTTCTCTCTCTGCCTCCCCTTAGAAAAATTAGTATCGAAGCTTGGATGTCTCACAAGAAAAAGTGTTTTCCAGCTTCTTCTAATATTTTTATCTAGGACATCCACTAAGCAGCTGGTGGTTATTGGAATAGTTTAATTTTATAGTACAGAAATCAGAGTACTTAAAAAACCCCACTATTTTTCTGTATGAATGAGTATTTTGGGATTTTTAAATAACTTTTTCTGTGTCGAAGAGCTTTTTATTTCTCTTTTGACAGTGTTTATCAAAATCTGCATATCTATTGTATTTTTTATTATATCTTTGGATCTATATTTCTTGTGTTTTAGTTGTAGGATATAAAATACATTTTTGGGCAAACTGCAAGAATTTATATGTAGCTATTTTATGCTGTTTACTGCAAGATTTATCTGTTCGGGAAAATTCACCACTGTATAGAAGATCAGGTTAAGAACTCCTTAACAATTAAGATATCAAAATAATTTAAATGAGATTTATTGGCAGCACACACATGTGGATCAGCTACAGTGATGCAGTGTGGGTTTGCATGGGGATTCATTGTAGCTATGAAAACTGAGTCTGTTGCACACAACACGTTTATTAAGAAATTCAAGCAAATGTTCAGAAACCTAAGTACAAGTGGTCTCTGGTGGAGCTAGTTTGTAATAGGAAGACAATAATAGGTGCTCCAGAGTTTGGATTGTTCCACTCTAAAGCAAGATGACATATAAGGACAGGAGAAGGGAGCAGAATTTAATAAATCATCTCAGCCCGACTCTTCTCAGAGATTCAGTGAAAGGACAAGTGGTGAGGGGTCACAAGTTGCAACGAGGAAAACACTGATTTTTACATAAGGACAGGTTGCCCAGAGTACCTGTGGCATCTTCACTGCTGTTTGTTACCAAAACCCCTCTAGAAAACTCCTGGGAGATGTGATTTAACTTTGACATTAGCTCTGCACAAAGCAGGAGTTTTGAATAGATGGCCTCCTGAAGTCACTTCCAACCTCCTAAGCTGTTTGGGGGTTTTTGTGGCATTTTTTGTTTGGTTGGTTGGTTTCGCTTTTTTATTATTCTGTGAGTGTTAGTCTAAATTTATTGAATTCGAGTGTATGTGTGTAAACTTTGGGAAACTTTCTGATGCTCATATTCAATAATTTCCTTAGTCCTATTTCTGAAAACAGGAATGTTGGTTTAGTTTGTCCCAACTGCATCCCTAAAAGAATTGGGGAAGGTGGGGAGGGGGTTTAGAAACTTAGAATAAAAATAATAATGTTTTAAAAACCCAAACAAAACCATTCTGAGTTTGATGGTGTGTAAGCAGAGAGAAAGAAATGAAGGCAGACTGAATAAATATTTAGATGTAAATAAGTTAAATATGTTTTACAGCAAGGGATTGGAACAGACACAGCTCGGAATTGTAAGTGCCACAGCATGGTGATAATGACAATTTAAAGTTGTATTATCTTTGTGACTAGGGCCATTTGTTCCCAGAAGTTCAGAAAAGAAATGGCCTTGTTTAATGCTGTTGCTAATAATAAATAATTTATTATATGGAGACTCATTTCTCTATAAGGCAGTTGATTTAAAGCTGAAGTTCACAAGATTTCTCACCTTTAGTGAAAGTTTAATACTGAGATGCTTAAAAAAAAAAAGGGGGGGGGGGGGCAGGAAGAAAACAGTAACATAAACCCCCTCAATGTGTACCTGTGGCAGGGGTAAGCCTACCTTGTTTGCAAAGTGTGGAAAATGGGAATCCAGGAGCTGTTTGTCTTATTTAAAATAGCTGGATAAGGGATGAGTAAATAAGAAGAATGTGAACATTTTGACTGCTAAGAGAAAAGCTTACAGACAAATTATGTTCTGCTTTTGTAAACCTACCATTGTGCACTTATGATACCCAGGGATGTAAAAGGTTGTTTTAGTATTAAGTTGCCATAGTCCTGAAAACCAGAATATTTTTATCCATTTCTCCAAATAAAACTACCACTCAGTTATGTAGTTATGCATTTCTGCAATGTCTTGATGCTTATTCTGGTAATTCAGTTTAAAGTTCAGCTGCTTTTATGATGTGAAAATTTGACTATGTAGTAAAAAAATTACCTGAAAAGTAGTTTTTATATCTAACATTTTATTTTAAAAGAATAACTAACAGGAAATGCTCACAATAACAGAAAATGTGTATTTCAGATTATCAAAAATATATATAAACATGTGGATATCCACAAGACTGCTTGGGATTTGATGGGGTTTGGTTGGGGTTTTTTTATTTGGGTGGAGGTTTTTTGTTTTGGGATTTTTTTTTATGTTCATAGCTTACATGATATTAAACTGTTCTAATTTCACATCTTAATTATTAAACAAATGAAGTTTGAATAAAATGGGTTTAGGGGAGTTACAACAGTACAAATGGTTAAATTTATCAAACTGGGACAAAACGTATGTGTTGCTCAGTTAACTGATACGAGTTTCTGTTCTTAGTAAGCAGCTTTCAAATGGCATAAATATGTTTAAACAAAAAGAGTAGTAGCATATAACCCAAGAAAGAAGAGAATTTCAGCCTTTTTTTCTTATGTCCCTCTCAAAATAGGTATAAGGCTAGCACTTTTAAATAAAAGGGTGTTTTCCCTCTTTTAGAAAAGGTGATAAGTGAGATTTTTCTCAAATGTTTCTTCTTTAGGTAGAGATTAGTGTGAAATATGGCCACACAAGAGTGGAGATACAAGAGACTGCAGTAGAAACTGTTGTCATCCTGAAACTGTCGCACTAGTTGGTCATTGTTTGTTGCGTATTAGTAGATGAATGGAAGATGGAACTTTTTCTGCCAATATAAGCTAACACCCTGTCTTTGTGTTAGTGGAGTTTTAAGATTTGTTATCAAAATTATAACTCTATCAAACAGCAGTCTCCTTACTTCTAAACAATAAAATACAGTTTTGATAAATTATTACCTATACTCAAGTGCCCCCCCAAACTTAAACCTTTTCGTTTTCCCCTTCCTACTGGATGCAAAAGCTCTTGGGTCCATATATTATTCATTACAATCAAATAAGACACAATGGTGGCTCAGTAAACTTGCTTTTCATATAAGAATTGATTTTATTGAGTAACGCACACTGCATACTCTAGCTTCTAGCAGCCAGGGCTGAAATGAGCAATTCTCTCATTGTAATAATGTGCCTCTGTCATCTCCTTATTATCAGCATGATAAAAGATGAAATATTCACAGATGCTGCCCTCCTAACCTGATCACAGCTTGATATTTGAGCTTTGGAAATGAGTTTTATAAGCTTTAATATACTCCTTGGCGGAGTGACCCCTGAAATTAAACATTATTACAGAGCGGATATTTAAAAAGCTGGGTCCGCAAATTACATCAAAATGAAAATATTAAGGAGTATTACGACTATACCAAGTGGGAACTCACTGCCATTGAAACTGTGAATGCCATAAAGCTCAGCACAGTGGTGTCAAAAACATCAGAAAAAATAATAACAGCGCAGGCACCTCAACTTCAGTTATTTTATACGTAGGGCTAAACTAAATTACTGGAATGGATTTTTTCCTATAGACTGGTTTTCCAGGGGGAAAAAGGCACGTTATTCTCAACTTCGTCTGTAGCACTCTTCACGGTTCTTTTAAAATGCACATCACTTCTTGAAGTGTATTGAAACCAAAGATTGCACTTAAAAAAGAATAAGCCAGCATTACTAGATGAAACACTTGGATTCCATTTCCATTGCTATCACCACTGTTTTGATGGACAGGTTTCTACCAAAGCCTGGGACATGAAGAGCTAAGGAAATTTCCTAAATGTGAAAATATATACAACATATATTACAGATCTTTCAATCCAAATATTATATTACCTTGTTAAAGTTAGTAAATAGCAAATTTTAACTCCCTGTCTGTTTGCCCTGTAATTTTCATTCTCCTGCTGGCCAGGCTGTGTTAAATGTAACAGAAAAGTGGAGCTTTAGAAGACACTTGAGTTTCTATTTGCTTTGGGAAAATTTATTGTTGAGTAAAAGAAGGGGTTATGCACCACTGAAGAAAGAGCACTCTGTTAGATACCTTGTTCAGCAGGCACAAGGTGTATGATGCCCTCCTGTTTGTAGTAGTTCTCCTGATCTAGAACCATTGCAATTGGAAAGAGGAAGTACAGCAAATGTAGCCCTTGAACCTGTTCAGCTATGCATGGAACAACTTCTTTAAAGAGAAGGGGGAAGGGAAAACCCCCAAACTTGAAACAACCCAGCCCCCCCCCCAAATCCTATTCCTGATCCTCATTGTGGTGTTTCAGCCAGTTTTTCTACAAAATAAGTAGTTATTTAAAAAATGACTTTATGAACTTGTATGGAGAAGATTGTAATAAACTTTATGAATATGACCTGGTCATTGAAGATACAGTCTCCAGAGGTTATCCTGTTGTGTATTTTGATGTTTGTTCTTGGATCCATTGGACTTGCGTGTTTATATCATGTTGCCTTTGCAGTTTAAACAGTGAAGTGCTACTCCAATAATTGACTGCCATTTCTAATTTTTATCTTACTGCTATTTATGAATTAGGACAACAAACATTTATGAGTCATAAGTTAAGCATAACATTTTAAACAGCTGAAATGGTTTGATGTACTTTGTACCATTTTAGTGCAAAATTGTGCATGCAAATCTGATTATTATAGGTTTGCTGAAGCAAATTTGCAAATGTGAATTTTGTGCTGGTTAAGAGGTGTCATCTTAATCTTGATTTACATTGTAGATTACTTCTGAAATATGGGGTAAGCACTAAAGTGCTTAGTGCAGTCATACCTCTGCAATTAGAAACCCAAGCTTGTCCTTTGTGATATAACATGTTTGTAGATAGTAGTTGTGGTCCTGTACCTTATTTCTCCTATTAGTTCAGTGATGAGTGTACTCATTAGGGCTATAAGATAACACTTGGCAGATTGACAGGTGATTATTCTTTCTTGAGAGAATCTAGAGCTATGGGTTCCATCTTCCAGGGAATTATTTTAATCATAATCTATTGGCTGAAGCTTGACATGTAGTTGATTTCAGAAACATAGAAGAAATTGCATTCTATTTGGTTTCAAGCATGGCAGAAAGCAGATTTCAAAGTGTGTTTTTGTTGCTTTTGTGAGTGATAATGTTTCTTGGCCCCCAATTGGACTCATCAAAACTTGTCATATGAGACTTAACATACATTCTGAAATTTAAATTCCAAGCTCTGTGCAATATAGAATTTTCTTCTATTAATATCATCAGTAAAACATTATTATGATTGCCAAACATTCTAACTTGATAATTTTGCAAACCACCTCCACCTATCCCAGGATTTCTTAAGTAAACCATAATTAAAGAATTGGCACCAAAACATGAAGTGATTGGGGAGGGAGAAGGTTCCTGTGTGGGGTTAGATGAATGTTCGGTCTAGAACATTTTTGTCACTAGCAGTTGTAAAAGAAGATTCTAGTTAGAGAGAAGATGCTTAGTCCAGCCACTGTGATCTGTCCTCTTCCTATTCCCTCAAGTGTGCAAAACCACATTTATTTTAAACTGATCTACCAGTAGTTTCAATGAATGTTTGGTAGTTTCAGTACTGCAGGATTTGGTAAGCAACTGTTCTACATTCACTGAATCTACCGCTTTCACAATTTTGAAATGGTACAATTTTCTAATTTCTCAGTTCATCTATTCTCTGAATTGAAGAGTTCCAGCCTTTTTGTTCTTCTTTAGTAAGGCAGCCATTCTCTTTCCATAATCAGTTTACTTGTCCTTTTCTGTGTGTCTGCCAACTGTGCTATCTTCTCCTGGAGATGTGGAGTCCACAACTTAAGTGCTCAAAGTGCAGGTCATCCAATTTCTTAAACAGCAGCAAAACACTGTCCTTTGTCTGGGTCTTAACACCTTTCCTGATTATAGCCTGCATTTTGTTGGTGTTTCCTGGGCTTCTGCTGGACCTGGAGCCAATGATTTCAGAGAGCTGCCATTGACAACTCAAAGGTCTCTTTATCTGTGATTCCGGTTTCAAGCTCAGCATTATGAAAACTCAATTTAGATTATTTTTTTCTTAGTGTGCTGCCTCACTTCTGTGCTAAAGTTCATTTGCTGTTTTTTCCCCTCTCAGTCAATTTTTTTGGGGGGGGTCTTCTGGAGCTCAACTGTTGGCGTGGCAT
Source organism: Caprimulgus europaeus (assembly GCA_907165065.1). Next base: position 97,829 of record OU015547.1, read on the forward strand.
TTGAGTGTGTACTGGTAAGTCAGCATGCACATATTGGCCATAGTATTTTACTTCAGTATATTTGCAATATGTTCTAATTTTCACCATTGACTGAAGGGTTGATTCTCTCAGGATTCTGTATGTGAAAATTCTTGTGAATGTTAAATGGCACGCTGCTATTTCCTGCTTCAAATCCTTGTATGATATAGAGGGGAATGAATAATTTAGGTTTATGTTTTGTTAGGTTTGTTTAGGTATGTTTTGTTACATTTGTTTAGATGTGCATAAACTAAAGAGAAGCAATCTTACAGAACAGATACATTTGGTATTTATAGCCGTTGGCTTTTTCCTGATGTCAGTGACTGTTAGACAATCCTCTGAGGGAGAAACATGAATCCTGTGGAAGTTGTGCAGTGAGATGGTGCTCAGTGCATTCAGAAGATAGGGGTGGTGGCAGGCGAAATATCTCTTCTTTCTGTGACAGAAATGAGAGGTGGGGGGGTTTGTTGCTGTTTTATAGATTATTTTCCCTTTGTTTGTTTTGAACTGAGGCCTTTGACCTAAAGTTCTCGTTAACTTTGGTATGCCTGCCTTATTGCATACATGTTTTTATTCTCGGCTTAAAATTAATGATACCTTTAAGGCCATTACTAATTTGTATTTACATCTTAGCTTTTTAAATCTGGCTGTCTGCTGAAGTGTGTGTAGCTTTCAGCCTATAGATAGTTTTGAGTTATGTAGCTATGGTAGTTTGGACATCACCAGGTCACTGTGATTGTAATATTCTCTGCACTGATCTAGCCAAAGCTCTTGCTAAATTGAGCTCAGCAGGAGCAAGTCCAGTGACCTCATAAATAGTGTAAATTATTGCAAATAGGAATTCATATATGTGCCTGTCTCAGTGGGTAACCGTATCTCCCACAAAGGAAGCAATCATCTCTTTCAAATTTCTGTTTGCCCTTTCACTCAGGTATGTTTGAAGATAATATGGAGAGGGAGGATCTTGCAGTGTCCGACGGAACTGTTACCTGAACTCCAAAATAAATGTCCTGTATCTAACAGTACTACTTAGAGATGTATGTTTCAAACATTACCTCTACTGCAAAGAACTTGGGGAATGGTGTGTTACAGTTCCTTATCTGGGTTTGGCACTCTTTGGCATTTGTACTTATTTCCCTAAATGGCCTTTTTTATTTTATTAGAAATAAGATTTCCTTTGTTTTTCCTTACTATCCTGTAATCTGAATTCTTGTTAGTGTTCATAGTTTGGTATTGAAACCACGGAGATTCATCTCCAGTTTTCTTTCTGTTAACATTCTATTCAGGTCTCGCCATTGCAGTGGGTACTTTCTTTGCCAGTCTGAAAGTTGAAACTAATTACTCTTTTTGTGTTAATAATACACATATTAAGAATTCTTGCTTCAACTTCAGTACATTACTTCATGAGGCTTGTAAAGCAGCAATTCAGATCTTAGTATTCTCTGTTTTGTCTCAATGAGAACATAGCTAGATATAAGTTATGATTATAGACACACTAAGCTTCTTTATAAAAGTCAGAACTGACAGGTAGCATAAGCTGTCTGCCTGTATTGTCAAATACAAACATGAAAGTTTAGTGGAGGATTTTAAGCATTTGCAAAATGTGCTACCACTATTTGTGTGTTTCTCAACTACTTCAGGAGTAGGAACTTGGAGCATTTCTCTTTCCCTGTCGTTATAAAAAGCTCCTGGAGATGGTGCTATTTAACAAACACATAGTTCGAGGATACTTCACGTGTCCCTTCACTCCAACTGCAGCAGTAGCAACAATGCTGAGATTCAGAGCAAGTTCTGTCAGCTTCCACTGTGTACTGGCAGATGCTGGGGAGGGGGATTTTTTTTTTTTTCCCCTTTAAAATGCATTGGAACTGGCTATTAAAGTAACAGGAAAGTGGAAAAGTAATAGACTCTTTACTGACATCACACTGGTGATGGTTTGTTTGACTGAGAGGATGAGCATTTCAAATGTCCAGTAAGAGTATTCAAATTAAAATAGAGTTGTTAGAAGTGGAAATTTTCATGGAAAATAATTATATGCATCAACGTGCTCTGTTTTTCAATGAAAGCCAAAAAGTGCATCTTTTTTCTTTTGGTTTATCTGGCTTTAAGTCTTGCCTTTGCCCTTTTCCAGGGAAACAGAAGAGGGAAAAGGAAAATCCTATCATATCTTCTGAATTAAAAAAACCCAAACCAACCCAGCAAAAACCCAAAAAAAACACAAACCTGTAAGAAAATTTAAATGAAGAAAAGAATGTTTTCTAAACACAGTGGAACTTTGTACCATAATTAAAATGAAGGTCCTAGTGACTTGGTGTCCTCTTTAAGTTTACTGTGGTGCTGCTGTAAGTTTTGGTTGAACTTGATATAAAAAGGGGCAACTATTCAGGAGGCTTCTTCTACCTTGCAAATGGAAACTTTCTTGGGAAGAGAACACAGGGTTAACAGTCAGTTGGATGCTGTTTCATTATGGATAGACTGTGTGTCCTTGTGGAGTTTGCCTGGAGCAGTGCTAGCCCTGCCAGCAATCACTGTATCCAGTGTCAGGCTCATGATTTATAGGCCTGTTTAAGTGAAGGCCATACGGACTCCCAGCACAGCCATTTGTTTCAACTCTCTCTCATTTTTTAACCACTTCAGAAGAATGTAGTTTTGGAGGAGCTTGCTATTGCTGACAATTATGGGGTTTTTTCCTTTGTAAACGGACCTAGAGAACAATTCAGCGTTACAAACAACAGTGTAGATCCAAACAATGATAGTGTTTTTATCTCTATAGTGATCCTTCCTAACATTTAGATAGCATTTTTTAACAGCACCTTTCACCTTATCTCAATTTTGCAAATAGGAAGCTGTTTTCTTTAAGGTCCTGCTGAAGTTGGCCCTAGACTAATGTGGTCAGGAGGATGTCATGTCCTTCTTTTTAGTATGACAGCAGTGAAGAACCCTTTTACTCTCTTCTCCATAAAACCTTAGTTCCCTTTGTCTCAGCTTGGTAATTTGCAATTAAAAAAATAAAAACAACTAAATAAATTAATATAGTACTGAATTTTCATTGAAATTGTGCATGAAGATAATTTAACTTGATTTACAAATGTCCCTCAGTGTTTTTCCTAGTGAGTGATACAAATTTTTATTTACCTGTAGTGGACTGGAATTCTAATCAGTTCCAGCTACCTGTAGTTCTGGGTGCTTAAAGCATTAAGAATTAAAAAGACAAAGATTTCACCACTTCTACAGACAGTCTGATCTCATGCTTCCATATTCATAGCCTTAGAAAGTTTTCCATAGTATTGAACCTTACTTCCCTTGCTATGATTTGAGCCATTTACCTTTTGACTTGTTCATAATCCCCTTATGTTCATGAGAGAAGAGCTGATTTCCCCTATATGTGCTAGCCTTTTACATACTTGAATACTTGCTATCATGTTGGGTTTTTTCCCCTTCTACCTTGAGATTTCATGTTCCAGTTATTTCAATTTTTCCATCCAGATCTTGTGTTCTACATATGTGCTTGTTCTTGTTCCTTTCCTGTTGACTGTATTCAGTTTACACATGCGTTTGTTAAGTATGTTGCCCAAAAGTTTAAGTTTTTGGTATTTCAGCTTTACTGTAGAAAATGTTAAAGGCTTTATAAATTTACATGTCATCCTTGTGGAGGCCTATATAAATCTAAGTGTCATTCACTTTTTAGTTCATGTGACATAAAGGCAAGCATATAGTCTTATAATGTGCCATGATAGTGTATGTACTTGTACTTGCCAGGTATGATAATATAACAAGGAGCCTCAAACTGAATGCACTCTCTGCATCTAATTGGATGTACTACAACAAGATGTACACTGTCTTTTCTACAGGAACAAACAGTGCTTCCCTTTTTTCCATTCCTGTCAGTATGGTTGAGTGTACAGCTGTGGGATGTGCCCTTTTTGCTTGGCTAAAAATATGAAACATCCTTCATTTTTATGAGAAGCTGGCAGTTCTGTTATAAAGCAAAAAGGGAGAGTTAATAGTAGTAATATGGGTCACTGTCTACATGTGCTTGTAGTTGCTGTGCTGGCATCTTGATCTGACTTTGCCTTTCAGCTATAGTGCAAGTTTCTATGTGGGCTCTGTCAGATCTAATATTGCCTACAAGGACAGCTGAATTTATTATGCTACTTGTACCTCTCTTATTCCTACCTGTGGTGACCTCTCTATTCGCCAGGTCAGATGGCTGAATTCTTTGAAGTCTTTTATTCTTGTCTGTGGACTTAAAGATATTTGAAAGGTTCTATAGATCTTTGCTATTGAAAGCCAAAAAATTCTTGTCTGGCTGTGAAAAGCTCTGGAAGGTTTACAGATCACTTACACCTAGGCAAGAGGCTGATCTAATGTAAAAGTTTCAATTTTACTAATCAGACTAGCCTGAAGGTGAGCCTATTCATCGATTTGTTTCTGCTATCTGGAAGATCTTTGCAGCAGATTGTTGGCAAGTCCTCATAAACTCCAGACAAAAAAGAACTATTTGCTCTGAGAATCCGAGTTTTCTTTTGTGTATTTATCTTTTTGATCTAATGTATTTGCATTTAGCTCTATTTTTAAAGGCCTTCTAGCAAGGCCTTTGCATAGTGGTTGTATGGTCTCATGAACATTTTGGATTTTTTCTGATTGCTTTATATGTAAAACCAGTAAGATGCTTTTCCAACTTTTCAGTTAATCTGATTTGGAATACAATTTTGTTTGTTGTTTTTTTTTTTTTTTTAAATAAATAAATCTTCCTAAAAATGCCCCCAGAGGAAGGAAGATTGTTGGACAATTCCATTTAGAATTTCATTTATTTAGCTGCTCCCAACTGCAAGGTAATTTAAAATTAAAACAAACATTTGAGAATAAATGATAGCCCCAATGATTCTTCAAGTTTAAACTTACCATTTTTGTCTGATTTATCAGTAAGATCAATAGATGTTTCTGCATTTGGAATTTTTCTGCCTCACTCAGGCATTTTATTGGAGGGGGTACCCTCAGAGTGAAAAAAAAAATAAATTACTCTCACAATGTTTCTATACCACAGATACTAGGATAGAAGAGAAAAATTATGGAAATAGGTCAAGTACAGTAGTCTAGAATGTGCAGTAGTGAATACTGTATGTTGAAACAGTTAAGACTTTTAAGCAAGTAGAATAAATACAGATTTTTAGATAGTAGTTATAAATCCAGAAGGATAAATTGAGTTGTTTTTTATCCTCTCATTATACAAGAAAAGCCCAATTGAAGTTGACAGATCAGAAGAGGTGATGGAAAATGGTTTAGAGGAGGTTCCTTTGGCCACAGATTCTGTAGGAATATTTGCAGAACTGGGGAGTTAACTGCAAAAGATTTTGCCTCAAAAACATGTCTAATTTCATTTTTAAAACCCTTCCAGTGGAGGTGAAGCTGTCTTGTATCTGTGTAGTGTTGAACCCCAGGAGGGTTTCATAATGGACACTAAAATAGATGAGTTGTGACAGACACTTCCTGAAGTCTGCAGTAGCAGTTCACACTCGGGGATCCAGTGACCATCACAGCTGCAGTGAGTTTTATGTATTTCTTTTCAGGTGTCTCGGTAGGATATATTTGGTGCCAGTGATAAGATTGGATCATTATGTAGACTTCTTACACTTAAAAAACCAAACCAAAACAACAAAAAACCCCAACCCAACCCTCTCCTTTTAATTCATTAGTTTACCCGTTGATTTCTTTCACATTAGACATGATTGGAATATTTGATAGGGGGGAAATAATTTTTAGAAATTCCTCCTTGCAGCCCAGAATCCACTGGACAGCTTAGATAAGCTGTGAGTACACATTGTATCTGCTTAGCTGTTGTCTCCAAATTGATCTTATGCTGGAAATTTTGTGAATTATAAGTAATTTAAATATTTCTTTCGCAATTCTCTATCTATGCTTGTTTCTTTCCTTGAGATGCTTATTGTGTTTCTCCTTAACTTTTCATAAGTATTATGTGTGTGTTGATATTCCTGTGGTACTTAATGATTTGGCATATGGGTTTTTTCATGTTGTCTTTTTCATCACATCTTACTGAAAAAGTTGAACTTTTTGACAGATTTTTGCATTATTCTAGACTCTAGATTTTTAGATCAACTGGTAGTAGTGGGTGTTTTCCTTCCTTTTGCAATTTTTTCATTACCCTACATATATTTCCTTTCTTCCTTGTTCTTCAACAGTTAGTTCAATAAGCAAGAGTAACTTTGTATTTTCCACTTAGTTGTCACCTCCATTTTGAAGGAATTTCAGGTGCCTGTTCATGAGGTGATTAATGAACAATTTGACAATTTTTTTACAATTCTAGAAGCGTTTCTGGGCTGCTGTAGTATGTTGATACTGTTTAAGATCTCATTCTTTTAAAACTCAAGTCCAATGCTTGTGAGTTTTATTATTCTAGACCGTGCCTGGCAATCACCATGAAGTTCCCATGCCAAGATCTGTGTCCCACTGCAATTGCAATAATGAAGTTGCTAGGATTCTTTTTCATTAGTTGTAGAACGAACTGTTGTTAATACTGTGATGTCAAATCATCTTTCTACTTAAATGTGAATTAGAGACGACTTCAGGGGAGAACAGTGCTTTTACACAGATGATAAAGACAGTCTTTCTTTTCATGGTTTCGTTTGAGCTCTCTTGTAATAGGCATTGGCGCATACTCTTCCTGCAACCTTTTTGTCTCTTGTATGTTTTGCTCCGCTAGATTTTCTACTTTCCCTTTTCCTCACTGCTCTTCAGTGCCATTTTTCATTCTTTTGAGTATTAGGTGGTTTCCAAGAAGCTGGTGGATTGTATACCTGAGAAAGACCATGCAACTTCTATTTAAAGGCTGAGGGACAAAATGCATTGCTGACATGAAGTCTGAAAAAATTCTGGAAAACATTACACGCTGCTCTTTCTCCTGCATTTCGATGCACTGTTAATGTCAGGTTTCTCAAAACAGTTACCAATGGGTACCCAAACTGTCCACAAATGGTACTTGAACTGCACAGTAATTCATGGAAAGTTAGTAACTTTATCCTTTTTTCCAGAATTGGAAGAGAATTTAGTATGTAAGCGTGGAATTAGCCTATCAAAGATGACTTCAGTTCTGTAGCTGACACCTTCCAGTTCAGTGACAACTTTTTTTTCTTTCTTTTTTTTTTTTCTTTTTCTTATGAGGTAACACAGTATTAGTTTCATGTGACAGGGCCCTCTTAATATGCAGTGAAGAAGCAGAACTACAAAGAATATAAGATAAGGTGTTGAATATTTTCTTTTCATGGTTGGAGTATATCTTTCTTGTGATTCAGTTATTTATATTAGCTTTACATTGTAACTTCTGTTTAGACAACATAGGCTTAAAGGAACATAACACATTACACCACTTCTGTGAACTTTCCACAGGAAAAACAACTTTTTAAGCCTCTGTGAGAACTATTATTTGTCAGACGTTCTTAGGAACATTTCTTTCTAGATAGTGCTTTTTTTCCCCCCCTTTTCTTTTTTCTAGTAACAGAGAATGATATACTGTAGACTTTTTTTTAATTACACATGGCAAGGTTTGATTAAGGTTAAATAACCGGCTTCAATATCTGTAGAGAATCAGCTTGTAACTTAGTACTTTCTTTCTTCAGGTTTTAGAATGAATGGCATTCTCATGTACATGAGTTTGTGTTATGTATTGAGGAGCCTAACTTCCTTCAGTGGTCCCTGGCTGATCAGTTAGTTTTAGGATGGCTCTTTGAGGATGAATCCTATTTTCTAGTTGTACTACCTTAAGAGATGTGTTTTGCTTTGACACAGGTAAAGCATTTCCCACCCTAAGGATGTTCACTCTAAGGTCAGTTGAAGTAATACAGTAATGTCTGTAACAAAGAGCGTAATCTTTCTAAAGAAAGTCTTATTTTAATAAAATTATAAATTTCCTGAAAATTATTGGAAACTTAAATCTTCCCATGCAGTTGGTTACCAAAGGGATTGCACTCTTATATGGAAATGTTTTTTCCTGAGTATTTTCAAATCCATATGTGCTTTTCCTTCATAGATTACTTGCTGTCTTCTCTGTTTCCAGTGAGCAATATGTTGTGACAGAACCCTTTTGTCCAGTTCAGCATGAGATTGATTACGCTGGGTGTTCTGGGGGCTGCTTGTGTCTCCAGGCATAAATTCTGCCCTGCATTTCTCATGATGCTGCTTTTGGCACTGTGCTGCAGCAGTAAGTAATAGCATGGGGCAGGGCTTGGCATGTCATGCATGCAGCCCTATGTCACAAGAAATGGCTTTACAAAAGCCACTGATATGATCCACAAGGCAGAAGTTTTGCTTTGTGAAATTTCCTAAGAAGGAAATCTGTCCATTGTGTCTGGCTGAAATATAAAAAATAAGGCTACCAGTTGCTGTCGTATCTCTTAGGAAGTCAGAGGAGAAAAATAGTGAAGCTTCTTTCTCTTTTTAACAATGGATGACTTTTTGTTCTACTGTTATAATTATTATTTATGGTGATAGCATAGTAAGAAAATAATGTATTTTGGGGGGAAAAATAGAGGGAAAAGCTTTAAAAATCTTCTTACTGTTATTTGGTTGCAAAAGCTTGTGTTGAAGTGGCTCCATATATGCTTTGACACTCCAGTTTAATTATCTTTTGCTGCTTTTTGCTTATACATTCAATTGGACTGCTCTAAAGTAGTGGGCTACATCTAGAAGTAAAAAGTTTTTCTTCTAGAAAACCCTCCCAATCACATACACTTCTTTCTCATCAAATAAATTTTCTTTCACTACCTGATTAGGTTTGAAGTTTTCAGCATTTCTGTGAAGATTGCTTGGGAAGAGACAGAACACTATAAATTGTAGCTAAAAATACATTTTTTTCTGTAACTGTCATAACATTTGGGCTAATTGGTTCTCAGTAGAATAATGACATGCAGTATGTAGTGAGAAATATTCATGAAGGAATCTGTGAAAACCTAGATCTGCCTTACTCCCCCAATAAATCAGGAAAATTCTTTAGAGCCCTCTACTTAAGAAGAATTAAATATAAGATATCATTAGAGATTCTTTACAGTCTGATTTCAGGATAGATGGAATTCCTCTAAGTGTTTGTGAATTAGGATTTGGCAGAACTCTAGTTCCAACAGGGCTTTTTTCTGCATATGCTCTGGGAGAAGGCCAGAGGAATTTAGAGAATATAGATGAAAGGCAGACTTGCAGAACAGGGGGAGAGCAACAAAAAGAAAGCCGCACGCATGTGACGGGGAATATAGTGGCTATCTGTGAAGTTACACATTTAGGAAATGAGATGATTGAGGCAACTGATAGGTTAACTTCAGAAAAGTGGACTTAAGATACCAGTAAGTGTCATGTTGTGTGGTGTGTGAAGATTTTTGGCATATTCCACAGACTTAGCAAACTGAGTGTGCTTTGGCAGCTGCCATAAATTCAGGTTCTTTGTGATTTCTAGTGTTGAGGCTGCGCAGAACTTTCTGCTTGTTGAAAGTATGGTGAACGAGGAGATGTGGTAGCTGTTTAAAGCAAACTTCAGAAGAAGTCATGCACCATGTGAAATCAAAACGTGAAGACTTGATGGCAGATTTTGGTTTGCAGAACAGAATAACCCAAAGCATCAAGGTGTTCCAAATGAGCTACAGAAGCAGGGTATCTCTTTCTTACAATGTGACCCTATGAATCAGCAAAGTAATTTGTAAAGGGGACGATCTGAACCATCCAAATCTCCTCCTCAGCCACCATGTAGCAGCATTTTCCTTCCTGAATTTGCAGCTATGCTTGCTGATAGACAATGCTGGAAGCATAACTGGGAAGATGGAGGAGAAAAGTGGGAACTTTACATGGAGGTTGAAGATAATGAGGTTAATTGGCATTTGTCTGATGGACTGCTTATTTGCTCTGAAAATCATGTAGATTGCAAGAGCTTGTTTGCTTTCTCCTTGGAAGCAGAGTAACATTTCTGAATCCCCCAAAAGCCTGCTGTTCTGTGAGCTTAAAGATTCTTTGTTAAATTACTTGATAATACAACTGGGGGTAAATGCTGGTTTTTGGGTTTTGTTTTTGTTTTTTTTCTGAAGAACCCAAGTATTTTGGGTACTTGCTGCAGCCAATGTTAGCAATGCTCCTTAGTCATGAGAACTTAAGGATTTCTGCCTGTAGCAAAAATGTCAAACATATCTGGGTAGGATCCTGCTGGTTTTTGTTAGTGCACTTAATGTAGTACTGGCCAGAGCTGCACTTGCTGCCTTCTGTGCTGACATGGTTCCATTGGTGTTGATAACGATGTGGTGTTGTATCATTCTGCTGACTGTGTGCTAGACATCTGCTGACTGCGGTTCAGATATTTCACCCACTGAGCTGAAGAGGTTTGGGATCACTGGGGCATGATCAGGAGCACTTGACAGCCACAAGGTCTCAGCAGGGGGACTGTGGAATGTAGGCCAAGGCAGACATAAAGCCTGTCATATTGTTATAGTTTCATTTGCTTATGGCTGCACCGTGTCAGTTGCCTGAACTTTATTTATTTCTACTGTTTTTCAGAGAAACTTTCATTTCTTACCGTGGTAACTGGCAGCAAGCACATTATATACGGTGGAGAGGGTAGAGGGCTTTCATGTGGAATCAGCTAATCTCAGGTTTTTTTCAAATCCATCAGAGGTGTTTCAGGTTTTTGGTATGTGCCTCACTAACATGTATCCAGTACTGAGATTTGAAACATAAAGGTTTTATGGCATTTTACTCCCTTTGAGGAAACTGTCTAACTGACAGCCAAATAATCCCCCCTTTGCTTGTGGTTTGGCAGAGAAATATCACATCATAGGCTCATAGAATAGGATTATTTAGGTTGGAAAAGACCTTTAAGATCGAGTTCAACAGTAAGCCTAGCACTGCCAAGTCCACCACTAAACCATGTCCTTAAGTGCCACATCTAGATGTCTTTTAAATACCTCCAGGGATAGTGACTCAACCACTTCCCTGGGCAGGCTGTTCCAAAGGTTGACAATCCTTTCAGTGAATAAATTTTTCCTGATAATCCAGCCAACAGGGATTGGAGCTGCTTGGAAGTAACTCTGTCCAACAGGATAGGAAAAGCCAAGGCACTGTTCCTTGTGGACTATTTAGCATCAGTTTCTCTAAGTACTTCTGATTCTTTCCATGCTTTACCTGTGATAACAGTAAATTAATTAGCTTTTATCAGAAATAGTCACACTTGCAGTATGTGTCACCAGTATGTGTGAACTGTTGTCTTTGCTATTCTAGTCCATTGTAGACAGGTAAATGACATGATTGTTAACCATTTAGGTAACGTACAGTGCATATTTTTGTCTTTCACGCCTCTGATGCCAAATTAAATCTTTTGAAACTATATGTTCCTGATGCAGATTGCCTAATTGTGATTGGGTCTTTAGAATTTGTGTCTTTGTTATTTTGAATTATATCTTTATTTGTTATAACCACACTCTGGCTTAGGGCATACATTGCATATACTTGTGTAGTGTTCTGCCTCTCTCGGGGAATTTGTATCTCAATTAAAATGGAATGTAAGATGTTAAATAAGAACAATAATTTGAAAGTTATGCATGTATGGCACTGAATAATGTGTTACAGCCATATACCTTGCTTAAAGCATGCAGAGGTGTTACTCCCATTGAAAAGTTCCCACCTCACCCACCAAACTAAAAGAATTGGTTATATTGTCAAAGAAAAATGCAAAATGAATGATGAGTTGTTTGTGCCAGTGCTTTTAATTATGTATTACAGTGGTTTAAAACAGTTAAAATTACCCTCAGAGGTAGTTTCTCTCTGTTTACTAAGTGTAGGGCGTAAAGGCATTTTCAAAGTAGCTCATGTATTACAGGACCTGAGTGGCTCAACAAGCTCCAGGTTTAATTTCATTATTCTCTTGCTTTCGAGAGATTGATGTTTGATCCTCAGCGCCATATATTCAGTTAAAGATAGCAAATGAGTTGAGCACCATCATTTTGAATCGCACTACAGAAAGGACAGGGCAGGTTTATCACATTGGGGCAGTTGCCCCCAGTGTAGAATAACAAACTGTAAGGGATGAGCCTGCCTTTGGAAAGTGAGCTACTGCATCCCCTGTGCAATCGGCAGTAGTTCAAGGGAGCAGCTTTTGGTAAGCTTTTGTGATGTTGCTCCCAATGGAGTTCATTAAAGACCCAGGTATAGTGAGAAAGTTGAAAGCAGTATTAGAAAATGTTATGTTCTTGATAAAGATGTCCTAATGAGTATTCTTTTATCAATTCTCAGAATTTAAAAACAGACCCCTCCATCTTCATTGCTAGTTAACAGAGGTTTTTGCTGTCATTAATCTTGAATTTGTATAGTGAAATAGTTAGCACATTCCATATGTATAAAGTAAAGCTCTGTTTGGCATTGAAATAGCTATCTATGAAGAAATCATAGGTTAATAGAAGCTCTGAGAGGAAAAAGCCACTTTTAGGATGTATTTAAATTTAACACTGAGATCCTTTTTCTTTAGTGAGAAAATAATGTCAGTTTGCTGTCAATGTGCTGATTTAACAGGTATTGTGATTTATTTAGCTGCATTGAGTTCTAAACGGATGAACCACTGAAATTACACACACAAGTGAATAATTTTATTAAACAACTTTGTGTTATTAGACTATGAAGATATAACTATTTTGAGATGTGTTCTTATTTTTTTACAATTGACAGGGCATATGATGCCAGACAATAGAGAGAAGCACATGATTCCATGAGATCATTTGCGTTTAAAATATAAAAAAAGAGTTGTGAATTTATTTTGACACTGAGATAACTTTGAAAGATCGCATTTCATCTTCACTCCACTCCTTAATGTGAGACTGAGTTCTGTTAATACTATGCTTTCTAGGTGAGGTGAGTTCTGTAAGTAAAATTCTATGAAACCTTAATCAACATTTTGGATTTGTAAGTTGATTGTATATCAGATACTTACACTGTTGTTCCATAGGAATAAAAAAAAAAGGAATTTGTATACTCAAGAGTTGCTTATATTATTATTCTTCATATGTGAACTGGTGTTGTTCATAATGATATGATGCAACTCTGGAAAAGTATTATTTTGAAAGCTCAGGTTAGTAGTTTATTTTGTAATATTCATGGGAGGGGGAAAAGGAGGTGTATAAAGATACAACTTAGAAAAGAACCCTAATTACAAGTGAAAAGCTCCTGCATTACTGTTTTCAATACTTCTACCTGAGTGTTCATATGGCATGCTGCTTGTGCTTTTAAAAATGACAACTTAACTCCCTTCAAAAAGTACTATACATTTTACTTCAGCAGACTTTCCAAATTGCTAAAAATTATTGAATGACAAAATAAACCTACCTTCAAAGTAAAGCAACAGCTTGATATTAATGTTAAGTCTAGACAGGTTTGCAGTAGAATATTTTCCATTTTGACTTTGCAGTGATCTCGGCACTGAGAAGCTGCCACTGTGACTCAAGGCTGAAACAGAATTTATGTCTTTTATTAAAATTCCTGATCATGTGGAAGGGAACTTTACTGCAACTCCTGTGCATATGTCTGTAGGGATTTATGATTTTATTTAAAGAGAAAAGAAGAAGGGAGAATTCATAATGGACTTCCTACAGATTAGGAACATCATCTGTTCTTTTACAAGAGTTCACAAACTTGGAAATGGTCCTTACTATAGCATGTTAACACCAATGAGCTGGCAGTCATTTTAATTATGCTGCATCGAGGTGCTTATTATGAGTAAATAGCAAACATCTCCAGTAACTATAATTAGCTTTTGTACTGTAATAGTAAAGAAGGCCTTTAATTTCCAAAGCATGCAATAATTTTACTTTATCCATGCAAATCATTCTTTCTGGAGCCCAATAATTTTGCTTGATTTATCTTGTGACTACTTCCTTCTGTGCCAGTTATCACACAGCCTGCTTGTGGAGGTCAGTGCTTTAGGCTGTAGCTAATGGTTCATTCATTTCTGAGTTAACTACAAGCCTCTGCCTGGATATGTTGATCCAGTGCCAACCTCCTTGCAGCTCTTGGCTTAGTGACACTTGCTTTGTCAAACTCCTGGCCCATTTTTGAGAAAATTACCCATCTCCCAGATACCTTAATGTTTTTTGAGCAGAGACAAGTTCTTTCCATTTGCTGGACTTTGTCCAATTCTTCCCTGAATTAGAGTTCTTGTCTGCTCTGTTGCTATGGGACTGTTCTTTACAGCCAGCAGCTGAACAAGTGGCATTTTTCTTTAGGCCTAGAAGCTAGCCCTGCATCCTCATGAGTAAACAGTAAATGAGTGCTGCCTTCTGGGAGGTTTGTTCTTCTCTGGGATATTTTGCCCATAATATAGGATGCACATGCTAATAACTTCTGCTGAAGCGTAATACACCTAATCACCAAGATCATGTGTTACTGCTAGACCAGCACACTTTGTAGTGTTTGAAAGAGTGACGTGTTTGGATGTTGATGGCAAACAATGATGGCCATGTCCATCTCTTGAAGTACTCACTGCCAGATAAAGAAATCTAGAAATCTTTATCACACTTCATTTGTTGTAAAAGACACAGTTTTGGAGGAATAAGCACAAAAGTATTAATCTTATGTTAGTACTAGGGGAAAATTTGCTGGGCTATTGCAGCTCAGTCAGCACAAAGGGGTAGTGCTGAGGGCGGGTTTTTGCTGTTGAGCTCTCTCAGCGATGCAGAATTTCATGCTAAGAATTCAGCGTGCTTTCCAGGCTGAGCTCCTGCCAGGCTTTCACAGGAAACACCGTGAGGAAGTGTGTAACTGATAGACAAACTAATTCTGCCTTTTACCTTTAAACAGAAGAGTGGTTATATTTTTCTGGATGCTCACAGGAGGTTAGTGTAAAACCGGTCACTGGGTGTCACTGCTACACCGCAGGAATCTGGATGGAAGTGGATTTCTCTGGCCTCGAATTACAGAGGTCTTAAAGGTGGATGTTGTTAAGTACAAGTGGCAGAGGCAGGTACCATTGATATGACTGTGAAACCTATTATATGTAAAGAATACACCAAAAGGGTATTTGCATATGACAGCAGTGCTTATAAACTCCTTCATGTTTCCTGATGTGCCCATATTTGAGCTAATAACAAAGCTTCATACCCTTTCCTGGAATGTAGTTGTTGGCTTGTTCCACCTAGCAGGAACTGAGAATTAAACCTTCCTTTTGCTTCACACTCTTAAGGGGTTGTTTTTGGGGTACTTTTTAAACTTTCGTTTAACCTAACAATCAAATAGATATGTACATCAGGAGCGCATGGGAGCTTATAAGACTAACCATGGCATCTTTACAAGCAAAATAATATACCACAATTCTTACAAAGAACTGTGCCCACTATTGAACTGGTGAGTTTTGTCTGTATTTTATTAAAGGGGGAAAAATTCAAAGTAATTCAAAAGTGTTTATTTAATATTTTAAAACTGTGGGTGGTGATTCAAGCTTTACTGGCTTCTTTCATCATTTTCATTCAGATAAGACAAACCCTCCCTATAGTTTTAAAATGTTTGGCTCTATTTTTCCTCTTTTGTTTCAGTTTGGGGCCTTTTTCCATGTCCTGTAAGATAGTATATCACATTTTGGGAGGGGGAAAGATGAAGACTTCTTCAGGAATTGTGTAATACTAAGACATCTAGTAATGTGAAGCGTATCAGGATTTCATTCTGACAGTCAGCAAGCAAAACAACAGATCAGTCCACCTCCACGGTGTTTTTCTGGCCACTCAGTATGGGCACAACAACTACACATTGAAAATCCTTTGCATAACGGAATGGTGTTATCATGTCTTTAAGTCTTATTGAAGAAAGATTTCTTTGTATGTTTACACCCCACCCCAGCATTTGTCTTGTTCTCTTCTGAACAGTCTCACAGTTCTACAGCATATTTTTGAAGTGTAGCAGCAAAAACTAGATCTGTTTACCCTGGGAGGAATGGAAGGAAGTTAGAGTAAACTGACATGGAGGAGGGTGGGGCCGTGGGGGGTGTTGTGTGACAAATGTGTTTGCTGTTAGTAACTTCCCTTTTCTTCCAAGAATATAAGAGATTATTTTTCCAGTTTCATCCTGGATACTTTCAACAAGAATTATGACACTAGTATATAAATTCTTGACTCCTTCTTTTCTGCCTTTTAAAAGATGGAGGGTTTTGCCCATTTTTGTTTTTCAAGAATAGTGACCCTTTTGGTAAGAACTTGTAGATACTCACTGCTGGCTCTGAGTGTACTGGAAAAACTTCTCTGCGTACACTATACAACCTACATAATAAATAAAAACACAGAATTAAAGAAAAGCTTACTACACCTCTAACTTAAATGTTAGATGTTTCATAATTAAATGATCCCATGAAAATTCTCAAAGACAAATTCTTCACTTAAACTAGCGTTGCAATGATATCTGAATCTGAGTATTTATTAGAATAAAAGTTTTTCACTTTTATTTGCTTGTGATTTTATAATTGTTATGTAGAAGTGTGGGAGTGTTTGCAAAGAAACGACAGGAGTGGTATTTTGAGGTGGCTGGAGGGATTCTAACCGCTAGAAAAGAAAAATGTAAACATTTAAACATTCAAGAGTTTCTAGGTATTGATTTTTGTGCTAAGAGGTCAAACCTGCTTAGTTTAATTGCTGATGTCATAATACATTTAGTTACATTTTGCCTTTTCCTTAAGGTGAGTGGAGCAAGACATTTGCAGGTCATCTGCTGGAACTGTGCATCTTTGACAGGATTGATGAAGCCAGCATTGTGATGGTCAACTAATTGCCCATATCACTTCTTGAAAAACCTTCTAGTTAATTAAATGCCATGTTTATCTTTACTATAAATGGACACAAGCTTTTATTTCTTCCTCACTAATTGTCCCACATTTATCAGAGCTGGTTGACTCCATGCTCTTGAAATTTCCTAGTTTCTCAAGGAAAATTTAAATTATTTTAACAGAAAAGGGGATTAATACCAGCATTCTTGTCAGCTGCATTGACAGCTGATGCTTTCTTCACAAGCAGATTGACTTGACCTCATTACTTTTTGCATCCAGCTCCCTTAAACACCAAAGATTGTATTTCAGTATGAGCCAATCATGTTAATTACATCTGATCAGTTTGCATATTCATAAGCCATTGCCTGTTTTATGGACAGCAAAAATAAACACCATAACTTTTTAATAATTTTAAGTGGGTCACTTTCGAGACTGTATCTCTTTTAAATAAATTATGGTATTGTTAAGGACCATAGGCAAATGCTTCTTATTAGTAATGTGATGGTTTGGGTTTTGTTTTTTAAGGATAGCAATATTTGTTTATGAAATCATTGCTAGCCAACCACTTTAGAGGTATGATAGTATGTATATCTTATCTGGTTTGTGGGAATTCTACATACTGTGAGTAGGTAAGAAACCATTTTTACATGGAAATGCCATAATTAGCAATTTGAGATTCCCAGACTTCACAGAAAGCATATCACAATAAAAGATATAATTACATGGCATTTTAAACTGTTTAACAGCAGTACTTAAGTTCGAGTTCTGTTGGTGTTTGCTGGTGTTTCCTAGTATCTTTTAATGCTGTTTCTTGATTGTAGTTTTTGGAGAAAAGGGTTTAAATCTGTCTCTTTGAGAGTTTCCTGTTTCTCTGTGTTCTGTCTCTTTCTGCGTGATCCTTCACGTGCCTGCTGCACATTGTCATTTGCACATTCTTGAGATTGTACAGAACTCCTCCCAGTATCAGATATGAAAATATCCAATACCTGAAAATAATTACAGAGGTTTCCAGAGGGTTTTCAGTTTAACATCAAGAAATATTTTACAGTGGTTAGTTTTAACTCTTGAATCTGATCTGTGAATTGAAAATTGATCTTACAGTAGGAAATAAATTTTCATGTTATTAACTAGATTAAAAGGAGGTTTCTATACTGTAGTCTCCTTAATTTTGTAATATGCTATCATATATGCAGTATGCTTCAGCATTATAGCTAATAGTCTCAGTAAATTTTAACATACCTGAATGCTTACAAGCTCATTTACCTCTGGGAAATATGGAGTGATCTTTTTTTTGTGTGTAATGTAATTAGTCAGTTTCAAGTGAGACTAGATATAGAGCAGGATTGATTGACAAATTAATGCTCTCAGCTTCTGCTCAATGTATGTGAATTGTAAATATAAAAGGCATGTTATAAACTCACAATTTTAACTCTATTCCATTGCTAAAAGCTACTAATAATGGAAACAAATCAAAATAGTAAAGTAAGCCCAACTCGTCCATGTTATAATCAATTAGTAGTGTGACTAACAGCCTTTTCATTGATCAGAATGTAGTAAATACTTCACCTACATACTGCCTTGGGACCTGGTCAACAGTCTATTGAAATGTCACTTAAAAGTGGGGACTTTATAGATGTCAGGC
This sequence comes from Caprimulgus europaeus, assembly GCA_907165065.1. Next base: position 116,263 of record OU015547.1, read on the forward strand.
AGATTTGGATAATCCTGGTTTTCTTCTATTAAAGTGTAGGAGCATTATGGTAAGCAATTGACCCTAGTGTAGATTTGCAAATACATGTATTTTTCTGCTCAGTTCTTATGATCTGAAAAATATAATTGTATTTGTGGACTTTTTTCCTAACAAAAATGAAGTAGAATTAGTGATTCAGAGGATGGCACCACATGTAAAAAGCAAATTTTGTTTTTTACCAAAATTTGGTAAGGAAATTTTGTACAGGAAATTAGATGAGAAATAATTTCCAGAGATCTGTTGTTTGACAACAATAAGATAAATACATCTACTATGACGCTGATGTAAATCATGGGACAATTTAATGTTTTTATTTGACTCCTAGCTTTACCATCTTAATTAACTTTTCTCAGCGTTTTAGTGTTATAATTTCATGTTGACTCTGCAGAATCTCAAAAAATATGATAGTATTCTTCCTGTTAATTTATTGTGTTTCACATAAAGACATAAACATTTTGCTTTGTGGAAATCAATATTCAGTTATGGTAGAGAATAATATAGAAGTAGCTGTCATCCAGAATTAGGTAATTTTACACTGAACATTATTTACAATATAATAGAAAAATTATTCTGTGATTATTTGTTAGTATAGAACAAATGGTTGTTATTCGTACAGAAAGAAACATTATGTGCAGAGGAAAAACAACATTTGCAGTTATTAAATATTAGTGATGCTTTCCATGTACTTTTCTCTGAAATGCTCTTGCAATCTATTATTAATACTGGCAATTTGCTTTATTTTGTGTAGTATTCAGACCAGTGGTCACTGCCCCAAAAGGTTTATCATTAAATGGTTGTAAAAAACCAAAATGAACAAAACCAACCAAACAAGAAACCCAAACAGTCATGTAAATGTGAAAGCCAAGAGAAAGAACAAAAATTGCCAGATAATGCCAAAGCCAAATCCATTCCAAGTATTGCATTCAGTTCTTAGTCCATTTCCCGACTGCTTCACAAAATAGCTTGTGCCATCTGGAATTTAGTGTGGATAGTACGGCTGTGTCTGCTATTTCTAAAATGTAAGCTATGTTTGAGGGAGAGTTTTGAGGTCTTGTTTGTTTATTTTTCAATCCCACAGACTACTGCTCTGTAGCTCTGCAATCTGTGTTTTGCCGTAGCTTTCCGGAGTATCTGGCTGAGTGCTGTTTCATAGGTATATGCAGAAGGGGATGTGTGAATATAATTAAAGAAAAGAGTCAGACTTGACAGTTTCAGCATGGAGGTTTTTAAATCACATTGGGAATGTTTACATAACTGCTCAAAAGAGGCTTTTCCATGTACCTGTTTACACTCTCTACTTCTGAAATTCTTGAAGCAATCAGCCCTTGGAGAGCCCTTACACAGCACTCCCAAACCCTTGATTGAAGAGGAGAAAAGCCCTGTTAGTGAATCATTGGGAAAACATTCCATAACAAACGTCTTTTAATGAGGGTCACTACTGCCTTTGCAGTGGCTAGAAGGAAAAAGACAGGGGGAGAGAGCTGTTGTTATATTGTAAAACTTTTTGAGAGACACAATAGTGAAGGAAAGACCCAGACACCGGGCCTTTGTGTGCAAATTTCCCACCAGAGCTAAGCAACCATTTCCCAACCCCCTGCCCCCAATTTAATTAAGTGGGTTTGGAGTCCAGCACTGGCCTAACAAGCACTTCTTCATGAATGAAAGATTTGTCTCTGGCAGTGAGGCAAGGCTCCGAACAATGTCAACAGCAATTACTGCCAGCCATGGCCGTTTTAACAGCTCACATGAACAAGAGGGTGCTGGGAAGGCAGCGTAGCGTGTAAGGCTGGCAGAAATGTTTTGGGGATTGTCTTTGCCTATCTTACAGCAAACTCGTCAGCCGTGCACCCTAGATTTCAACCCAAGCTCGGCCTTTTGTGGGAAGGATTTGTCTAAAGATGCTAATGCAATCTGGGAGCTTTCTGGCAGACGTAACACCAGTTGATAGGAAGGAGCTGGTAGGAATCTGTGTTACAAAAGAAGGTGACGTTTGTTTGGGTGAGGTATGGGACTTAATCATTTATTGCAGAAGTAGTGAAGGTAATTTCACTTAAATGGAATGGGATGCATCACTGAAGGTTACAGTGATCTTGTTTATGCATCCCCACTGATCTTTCTTAATTTGTAGGCTCATTTTAATGGAATTTAATGGGGACCTAATGAATCTTTTCTCTATGTTGCTTCACTTTGCTTTGGTTAGGGACCTATTGCTTGTCTTAGGCTCTCTCTTTGGAAAACTGAACTCACTAGCACTGAGGTTAGTTTTTCATTTGAGAAATGGTTAAAAACAATAGTAGGTAGTAATAGATTTATCTCCTCAGTCAAAAGATAAACCCAAAATGTTTCCCTTTTTTGTTTGTTTTCTAAAAAGCCTATGATAAACTAGTTGAGGGATCTTAAATCAATTATTAGTAGCCCCTTTAAAATTACATACAATCAGAGAGCTTGGGCATCCAAGCATGTTGAGGTTTGTACTTCAAAGCTATGGGAAGACAGAAATTGAGGCATGTAATGGTGGTAGAATATTACAGTAATAAGAAGCTAGCAATAAAAATGTAGCAGCTTTGATTCCTAGCTGACTTACCCTAGAGGGTGTCACCTAGGGAAACCCTAATGCTGATGGGATAACTGCACACAATAGTCTCTTATGTAGATGAATCAACTTCATTGTGCATAGTGTAAATATAAATGTGCTTATGTGCAGATATATATGTCATATTTTAATACAATCCGATATTCCCAAACCTGTCATTTTACGATGTTTGTGTGGGTTTATTTAAACCATAGTGAGCTTGCTTAGGTAACAGTACCATCAGGTTTTCTACTTATATTCAGTCCTATTTCACCCTGTAAATGCCCTGAGACTCCTTGCCAGGATAGAGAAAAATTCTGTGATACAGTTCTGCACTTTGTCACTGCATTTTCAGAGAAACCAAATGCTGCCTGAAATTGCTTTTTAGTCAGGTTTATGAATGCAGCTTCTGACTTGGGATGATTCCTGTCAGTTTGAAGCCCTGACAGTACCATTTAAAAATTGACAAGACATACCGTGAACTGCCTGACCATCAGCTTGAAGCAGACAATGAGAAGTTTCTTTGGGGCATTTTCACAAGTAGATCAAGGTGAGAAATACAACTCTGCACATTTATGTAATGTTTTATCTGTATAATGCTTTCAAGTGTGTCGAGATAATAACACCCTCACAATGTCAGGGTTTTTTCACCTAAGGTGACTACTTTATTGGTTCATTTTAGTTTTTTGTAGGAGATTCTCATGGTAACAGTTCTATTCGATAGCCATCTAACAAGACAAAAATTCAATTTCTTATTTTAAAAGGAGGGAGAAAGTGGCAGTTACCACCAGTATTTTCCCAGTGAGCAGAAACACATCTGTTTACTGGTTTCTGTTGGCTTGGGGTTTTTTTCAGCATTGAAAAATTCTTTCAGATTTCCAGATTTATTTTTTTTTTCCTCTCAACTTAGCACTTCTGATTGAATTTCTTTTGAGAGGCCTAGCTGTAGTCCACTTTGTACCATCAGAAAAGCATCATTCTCAGTGTCTATGCCTACTCTTTCTTTCTTAAAAATACTCTGCAGGTAGGTCTTCATGAACATACTAAACAATTCTGAAGCTTTCTATTAAGTAGTGTGTTAAGTCTGCATCCACATAATCTAATTTTTAACACATTAAGTAACTGATTTTTCCTAGGTGATATGCACAGTACTGTACTATGTGGAACTCAGCTGATCACCACTGTTCTGGCTGAGAAGAAAGAATTTTTTTTTTTTTCACAGCTATTACACGCTATCTGTTTCCCTAATCACAAATTCCAACTAGTTCAGAAGACTTTATTTTCTTTTCTAATTCTCTATAAAATCTATGCATTTTTCTATTTGTTGTTCTGTGCTCTGCATTATTGTTTCCACTGTGCTGCGTCGTGTCTTATCTCGGGCATTGTAGAGGTGCAAGAGAGCACTGTGCCCTCAGCCGGCAGAAATCTCCTTGTTCCCCTGGTCACCCTCGAGGGATTTAAATTATAGAGGAATGAGAGGGAACAATTAGCTTCTGTTCATCTTCAATTGCCTCACCTCATCATTCTCCCCACGGATAGGAAATTTTAGAAGTGGACAACCTTTTAATTTTTTTGTTATGTTTGAAGGAGGTAGGTGAGGAAAATTTTTCAGTACGTTAAAAGTTAGAGGTGTGAGGATTGAAAAGAATAGGCAAAATTGGAAAATCCTCTGGAAGGAGGATTGTAAATTTGAGTAATTTTGTCAGTGGATGCATAGGATGGGGAAGGAACTGATATAATCACTTGTTTTCATGAAGTTTGACTGCAAGACTGCTTTTCATATGAGCAAAAAAAGATTAGAAGCCTCTCTGCTCAAAGGTGAGAGCCTACCGTCGTGTGTGTGTGTGTGTGTGGGTGGGTGGGTGGGTGGGTGGGTGGGTGTCTGCCTTGTTGCAGAGTAGAAGGACTTTTGTCTCGAATGCTAATACGGTATTTCTGGAGTGGCAGAATGTACCCTCTGGAGCCCAAATCCTAACTGGGTTAGGAATTTCACATGTGGAAGAAAGGCACGTTAGAGTGCTTCTTGGAATTTGCTAGAGGTTTAAGGCTTTTCTTATAGACAGAGTGAATCACTTTGAAAATTCATCACACTGAATTATTTGATTTTTGTAAATAAATTCTTCTCATAAAATGCGTAGTATTTTATAAAGTCAAAAGTAAAACTCCCCCATGTTTCTGATGCCTTCAGCAAAGTTTCTAGGATATCATATGTAAAGTAGAATGATCCCAGTAAAAAGAAATTGTATATTATTTTTTATTTTATTCTCACTTTATTTTCTTTATTATTTCACCGTCCGGAGCAGTGGCTGTGGCCTGAATGAAACAATGTATGGCTTCACAAGTTCAGCAAAAAGGCTTTTTTTCTCGAGATGATGATCTTTTGATGAAGAATTTGCTGAAAAGTCTAACTTATTGGTTTCTCTGCCTGCCAATGGCCATAATTTTAGCTGGGTGAACAATTCAGAGCAAATAATTTGTCTGACAAATTTCTTTTTAATCTTATGAAAAATCCATGAGTAGTTCACAAGCTCTTCAGATTTGTTTGTTGCTCATATTTATTTATTTGCTCTTGTATAACTGTTATTGGCTGTACATATCACCTGGTAGAATTTGTTCTTTTATTTTTTTTTCCTTTTTTCACTCACATGTTTTGAGCCTGGTTGTACTTTCATATTAAATACTGAGCAGCTGGAGGTCTGCGTTGAACAATTCTTTACCGTTTCAACACTTGCAGAGTATATTTCTTAGATGCTCTTCTCTGTATGTACACGTTTGTCTTGTCAGGTCTCCGTGTCCATATCTGGTCTTCTCATGGTCCACAGTGTATTCACTAAACTTATCATTGTTTCCATCTGATGCTCTGTGCTGTATCTGTGTATTTTAGTTAATGAGGTTCTGGTCTGGTTCTGAGGAGCTCTACCCCTTTTTGTTTGTTTTCCTGTTGTAGGATAACCTTTGCTGATAAGGCATGACAAGTGGATTAGATATTTATAACTTCTGTGAAGAAGGGCATGTAACTGGTTCATGATTTGTTATGCTCTTTTCTTTACTAACAGCATCTTTCACAGTTTTTACCTCAAAAGCTGTGGTGTTGTATTACTGAACTTCAGAGTGTTTAGGGATTCCAAGTTACTAATCAAGTCCATATTTTAGTTGTTGATTTAACAAAAAATAATGTTTTTATCTTTGAACATAATAAAAATAGGCATTTATAGACCTCTTTCTTTCTCAACTTGGTTAGAGCTTCCAGAATTGCTTCAGGAAGTTTGCCTAAAGAATAAAACTGAAGAAGGTTGTGGCTTTTCAAACAAACTTACAATGAAAAAAAGTTTTACTTCTCTTCAACACAGTCTTCAAATGATGGTGCTGCTATTACCAAGCCTTTAGTCTAATAAGTATACACATAAATGGTCTAGTCTAAAACACAAATCATTTGTGCTATATTTTTGGGTACCTTCTCATCATAGGAAGGACATAATAGTCATTATGGAATGCATCTGTTCGGAGTTGAGTAGACTTTCATCAAATATGAAGAACTTAATATGTTTTCAGGAACACTAACTTGTGCTAATACTTTTTATTTTGGTTTATAGCCTGTGGAGGATCAGTACAGGACTCCTGAGTGTCCTAGAGATACTCCAAATTCTTTTTGACAGCTCTTTAAGGAAGACAGATCTAGTCTAGCATGTAATTAATGCTGGTGATTCTGCTCTGATCTCTTCACTCCTATAATGTGCATCTCTACATGAGACGGAAATAATGGACAATCGTGTAAAAAAATCCTTGATTATGGTTTGATTGAGCTTATGTGAGCTCTAGAAAGCTAGTGTTGTCATGGTTTCCAAGCCATTTAATGTATGACATCTTTGCATAGACAAGATGTTAGATAGCCATCCAAAAAATTGTAATTTGTATTATGTCTACCCATCTTTGAATGTCAGTTCAGGTTTATTTTCATAGAAAATCAGTAACCAGTTTTCATGTTAGAAGTTATAAAACCATATTGTCTTCTATAAAATTTGCAAAACAGAGGACTTGTCTGTGAAGAAAGTTTCTGCCATTCAGCGCAAGAAGCAGATCTGCAGTTTTTAGCAGTACATATTGGTAAGCAATTCCCATTCTTCTCAGTTTTAGTCACCATATTAATAATAAATTGCCTTTTTTTTAAAAAAAAAAAAGAATTCCATTACTCTGGGATCAGTAAAAATGTGCTGAAAATTCACAACCTCAGTGTCTCAACTCAGGCTGAACTTTCAGCAAAACAAAATCACAGAATAATATAGGTGGGAAGGGGCCTCTGGAAGTTAGCTCGTCTAACCCACTGCTCTGCAATGGTCCAATGCTGATCAGGCTGCTGAAGGGCCTTGTCCACTTGACTTTTGAATTTCCCCATAGGTGAACTATAGGGACGATACAATACAATATTAAACCTATTGAATATAGATACTTGTCAACATGAAATGTGCATGATGCTTGTTGCTCTGCAATGTCTGTGTATTTTGAGAAACTGAGTTTATGCATTGCAGTTTAGTTAACAGATATGACTTGAATTCTCTCAGCTGATGCTTTGGGATATTTGAGGGTAGTATGTATGATCACCAGAATAAGTAAGTGACAGCCCTGCATGAAGACTCTGCCTATCTAGAGCTAAGTGGAAGTGGACAAAAGGGGAAGGCAGTATGAACAGACATTTTTACTGGCGGGGCGGTGGGGGGGGGAAGCAAATAACCCCGCATAAAAATTTGTTATATTCCTGTTGTCTGCTTTCTCTAAATTGACTTTAAAATTTTAATTGTATTTACCATCGAGTCAGCTTGTTTGAGCGTGACAAGCTTACTCATTCTGATTATCACTGAAATGAGTCTTTGATCAAGCATTATTTAGTGCCAGGATGGTGTATGCCTAAGCATGCCAGGTCTTGCCAGTGTGTGGAGGCACGTAGCTCTTGTCACTACCTAAAGAACCATCATAATTGTGTTATGTTTTATTTTTACCGAATTATACCTATTTCCAGAGACTAGAAGGACAGGGTAAAGAAGAAAATGTAGGTTCGTAATATGTGAGATAATATCTTGTATATTACTTGCATCACAGTGATTTTAATTGTATTATTGAAATACCACTGTCTACTTTTTCATAATGCTGCTTCTCCACAGGCCATACAATTAAGGTTTAAAGGGACACCATATCAGACAGATACTCATTTTCCCTTTTCTTCACTTAACGCATTCTGGAGTCTTTATCCATACAACTCCATCTATACAGAGATCACAAGTGCCAGAGGAGAGTGTCTCCTGCGTGCTGGACTGTATTAATATGTGTCCTATGTGGAGCAAACTTTCTGCTCCTGTGCAGGAGAACATTGTTTCCCCAGATGTTTTCAATGTTTTTTCTGGGCATTAGGTAGCACCTTGCTCTCAGGATTGTGTTTCTCAGTCTTTGGAAAAACCCAGAAGTCTCTTTGTCTGAATCATAAGAAACTTAAGTGAAGATACTGGGACATTTTCAGTGTTCAACTTTTGTGTATGGGTAAGCAAAGGCATCAGCATCATTCTGCAAATCACTTTTTCCAACAGTGATATTTTTAGAACCAGCAGAGGGAGCACAATAATAAAAGTAATTGAATTTACAGATCTTTCCACTTGTAGGTAGTCTTAAGAATCTAAAAGCGTTCTTCAGATATGGCAGTGTTGCAAGTCCATTTTACTGAAAAGTGAAATGTGTGGTGAGGTGGAGCATAAGTACAGGAAGCAGAAAGGTGAGGACACAGCTAAATTTCAAAACAAAAACTAGTGTTCCTCATTTTCTGTAGTTGCCATTGAGAATACACAAGTAAATGGCAATATTTTTTGCTGGAATACTAGATAATCTAATGCAGCTGCTCGAGTAATTCAGTAGCCTATAGGACCATTGTTAAATTGTTACAGAAATGCAATTCTTACTAACTTAAAAACATACTATATTCATTTCGTCATTTTATGTGGCTCCCAGTAGATTCAAGGAAAATCAGAGAGGCAGCATGTGCATCCTTTGTTAGGAGGAGGTCTTTTAGTTATATATACACAGAGAGCATAGTGAGATCTTGAGTCTGACTGTTGCTTAATGTTTATGGACAGCAATTGTAGCCGTATTCTACTGGATCTGTTTCTGTGGTACCAAAATTTTTCTCAGACCAGTTGTCCTTGTCCAACTTTTTGTTTTTCATTTGAGTGACATACTAACTGGGCACTACTGCAGTGTATAGGAATAATAGTAATAAGAAAATAATTCATAAAGTGGTGAGATTGGTCCTCATCTATTTCAGTTTTGCTCTTAATCTCCTTGTACTTATAAGTTTTTTTTGTGTCCTTGTGCAGTCCCCAGCAATGGGGCTATTGACATGGTTGATAAAACTGCGAATAGTTTTTGAGTTGTTAACGCACCATCCAACAATGGAGCATCCAACTTTTTGTGACTGATAAGCACTCTCAGTCCTGCAGAGATTCAGAATGGTTTGCAAGTGTTTATACCTTCTCCTGCTCTTCCTTTGTTGTTAAATTTGATATATCCATTGGAGGCAACACCACAAAGCATCACTGTCAGCTGAGCAATTAAAGTTTCAAATGTCCCATGGGAGAACAGCTGTACATGAGGGGGACTCTGGTTATGAGTGTGTAATTTAGGCCAGGTTTGATTATTTAAGTTTCCCTAGCGAAGTCAATGTTGTGGAACTTGAAATGCCATCCTTTACTTAGATTTTTCTCTTTTCATCTAAATTCAAACTTTATTTGAATTAACTGAAGATCCACAGCTATAACTGCTTGAGTTGACCAAATCACATTAATGGGTTGGCTCAACAGTTTGAAATTCAACGTTGCTGCTGCTGCCTTACAGAACAGGCCTACTGCCATTCTGTAAGTGCACTGTAAAGCCTTCAATTGTGATTAATGGTCAATGTGTTGATTGCTTTAATCCAGCATGTCAGTTATGTGCATCTGTAGCACCTTCTTTCTACTGTCAAGCTTGTTGGGATTTGTGTGCCTGGGATGGAGCCTGAGGCATTTGACTTTTTAGCTGTGAAGACGGGATTTGCAAATTAAAAAGAAGAATACTAATCACTTAATGTCCTTGTTTGTTCCTTTTTAAACTTAATGGACTAGACAGTTAATCAATTATTTGAAATGATGATTCTTGCAATGCTCACATATGAACAGCAGCACCCTAAGAAAAGTCAGTGGGCAATCTTGTAATAAGATTGTGAAGTAGGTAATAATTTAATTTTTTATACAGTCTTGGCAACTATAATAAGCTGGCAGTCTGTGTGCTGATGCTTATTTTAATTTAATCAAGATTCATAAGTAATATATTTGTGTTTTTGTCTAACTGTAGGATGCATAGTTTATTGTGGGGCACATGTTAATGAGTAGTTAAACTGAAAAAAAACCCCAAATAACCAAATGAAAACCCATAGAAGCTCCGGGGGAGGGTAGCTGTGATTTATGATCTTTGATTTTTCTGGTTTTCTGAGAGGGATTCCTTTGCCTTCCTTACCTATGTTCTTTTTTTTTTCTGTTTGCCTTTCTGTTTCAGAACCACAATCCAGCTTAGCATTTTTCTTTTTAAAATCCATACGTGTATGACTTGTTAAGGCTGTGCGCTTTACAACTGCTTTCATTTCTTTGTGGTGCAAAGAGAGAAGTCCTGCGCTGCCAAATTTTTCATGTTGGAGGTCTTCTGGCACTGGTCATAGGGCACTAGGTGTTGTGTATTCTTGATATTGCTGGGAATTATCCTAGTAGTTCTCTTTCTCTGATTTTTCTAAACTGCCTTCTAATCATGGGTGAATCTTTTGGGTTCTGGAAAAAGCAGTCAGAATAATCCAGAGAAATTAGTTAGTATGTGAACTTCTGAAAATTATCCCATTCACTTGGGTTAAAGCAATGCTAGTGGCAGGATTTTTCAGTTACTGTGTACACAAACAGATAGTGAAGCAACTGTTACAGTCCAGAGAGATCCAGTGGTTGGAAAAAAATGACTGGATCAGAAGAATGCATTGAAGCTTTTCTTCCCCTGACTGCTTAGTGAGATAGTTGCTTGATGTTTTTTCCCCACTTCCTCCAAATCAGGTGGAGTTTGCAGCTGTTATGTATCCATGCAAGGTTAGTATGGTACCACGTCCTTCCATCTTCAGTGTATGATATTAGACTGAAAATTGTTATACAAGGGCATTACACACACTCAAAAGACTGATATTGTATACTTCTTGAACATCCAGTCCACAGTTCAGTGTTTTTGTACTGGACTGTCTTGGACAAAACCACCAAATTCATATTACCAGCCCTTTGCTGAAAGAATTGTCAAGAGAGAAGGCAACACTGTGTGTCTCATAGTTAAATGCATATTCCTTTATCAAGTATCCTTTTAAGAAAACCAGCAGTGATTACACACAAGCTGGGTGCGACAGGGATTGCAGGGGACAGAGTGGCAGATGTGGGCTGCTCTGAGTCCTGTCAGGAAGGAATGATTAATGAACACCAGCTCCAGCTGAGGTTAACCTTTGGAGAGCTGAGCAGGACATCTGCAGAACTGTCAGAGCTCTGACAAGGACAGAGCTGAACAACCAATTATTCCACCATCACTAAGGTGGGCTGTCAGTTTAATCCCAGCCATTCACTTAGGCAAGGACAGGGAAATTTCTCCTTTACATAGCATCAGTGTGTTGCGACCTTAACTATTTCAGTACTGCTGAGGGGAACTGTGGGGTGACACCATATATACAGCAGCTCCTGCAGACTGAGCAAAGGTATAGTTGTCAGACATTCTGTGTTAAGAGCCCTTGTGAGAAGAGTTGTAGTAGCTCTCTACTGAACCATAATGACATGTGGGAATTCTTGTGACTTTCAAAAATGGCGAGTGCTAAGTTGAGTATTCTGCAGACACCCCCGTGTTAGTCACTGATGTTGTCCAAGTTTAGTAGTGACAGGAAGATCTGTTAATTGCTAACACATCCTGACTTGACCATGCTCAGCTGTGTTTGTCCTCCACAAGAAGGCTAAGTATTGTTCCAGGATGGTTCACAACCATCCAGAGCTGGTTGTCAGAGAGAGTCCAGAGACCTATGGTGTTTTTGAAGACTACAACAAGCATTGCCATTGAGCTGAGAGGGAGCCAGGGTCAGTCCAGACTGGGAGGAGACCCTTTAGGGCACCTGGTACACAGAAGACATCTGGGTCCTCCAGGAGGGCTACGTACCCTATGCACAGTGAGCAGTACAGGCAGTAAGCTTTTGGCCACATGCTAGTTTTATTTCCTGCATAGTGAGACAGTGCCTGTGTTGTTTCGATTTTCCTATGCAAGTTTTCCAGGCATTTTATGTCAAAGTGGCTTTCTTTTTCTTACACTTCTTTCTCCTGCCACATGGGAAACTGAGAACTGGGGAAGCTGGAAGCACAGACTGTGAATCTGGAGCATGGCTACAAGCATATACCTGTGAAAGGATACTTCAGCGTTGTTACAGATGTCCTCAGTGCCAGGAAAAGAAAGCAAGTACTCTAAGGTAGCTAACTCAATTATTTTCTTGTTCCGAGTGGAAGCTGTCATATTTTTTCTGAAGTTGCTTAATCTTTGTTAAAATAACCCCAGATACAGCATTTTGTTTTCAATTAGGCCATGCAGTCAGTTACAAAGTACTTGTTAACACTGAAGGGAAAATTGGCTTAATTAATGACTTGTGCTGGACAGCATTTTACTCCGGAACCTGCCCCACTGTGGACCATGTACAGAGTGGAACATTATTCATAGCAGGTAAGGGTGGTAATACGTCTTTTTGTTAAGACTGTTGCGTTCTGACTGTTCTTTCAGCTCAGGCCTTGTCCTGCAGAATCTCATGCATTTCTGATTATTCTTGTCTATATACAACCACTTGAAACGGGACAAAACAATGGCACATAGAGAAATTCCTCAACAACCTGCAAAACAAAGACCCACGACTTACAGGTGTGATTTGGGATGCATTAGTTTAGGAAGAAGCTGGACATACACAGTTAAGTACAGCAAATGTGTTTCTGTTTTTGAAATGTGTGTTTAAATGCTGATATGTCTGGTTTGCAAAAATAGTAGGACTTGCCAGAGAGCAAATCCTATTTATTTGTTCAGCTCTGCTTAGTCTTCGTACTAAAAAACACAAACCATTGAGAATTGCGAATAATTATTCAGAACAAATATATCTTCAATGTACTGGAGAATATGTAGAATTTGTAAACATGGCCTTTTTTGGTGGATTCATTATGTTTAAATATCTTGCATCGGAAATCCTCTAGGCTAAGTTGATGGAAATTTATTCTCATTGAGGGCTATAAGCTCAAAATTAAAGCATTCTGGAGGTATTTAAAAGACATGTAGATATGGTGCTTATGGACATGGTTTAGTGGTGGACTCGGCAGTGTTAGGTTAACAGTTGGACTCCATGATCTTAAAGGTCCTTTCCAACCTAAATGATTCTAAGATGTAAAGATGAAGCAATCTCTTTGATGGAAGATGAGTCAAACACCAAGATAAGAAAGGACATACTGAAAGAATGGTGAGCTTTATAGGCTTGAGAAGTAGAGGTTGAGTTACAACCTTTGATATTGTTTTTTTTTGTTTGTTTTTTTTGTTTGGATGGGTGTGTGATACAGCAGGCTTCTTGATTTGGAATGCCTTCAATTTTTTTATCCACTTTAAATTCTTGAAGGCCTTAAAATGCCCTTTCAGCTGAAGATGTATGAAGAGTCCATATACTGAGATATCTGACAGACATGAGAATAGTTTTGTGTCTGGTTATACCTTGCCTGCTTTAGATTCTAGGTTGTTTTTTATTTTGTGTTTCTGTTGATTTTTTTTTTTTTGGTTGGTTGTTTTTTTTAGTGTTTTAGGAGCTGATCACACAGTTTTGGTGTTTTACTCTAAAATAATCTGTTTAAATTTGTCACAAAGTTCAGGAAACTGTCACAGGTACCTTCAGTGCTACCAGGAAAACCCAAAGTGGATGGGAAAAAAAATGCAGCCCGGGTACAACTCTGGAGAAAGCCACAGACAGCATAGCTGTGTCTTGTTGATGTTTTTCTAAGCACTTTGTGCTTAATGAACACAGAAAATGTAATTGCCACTGCGCCTCTCTCTCTAGATTCTCTTGAGTAAACCTTGAATTTTGTCATCCTTAATTAGGACATGCAGTCTGTAGTCACTTTTACCTAGGAAATGCGCTAATGTCACAAAGCAACATAAAAAGACTGGAAAATTTTGAAGTGGGATTTTGCAGTAAAATAGAATAAATCTCACTCCCTTATGGTTTATTTTCTGTGTATGTTTGAGAAGTTTTTGTTGTGAAAACAAAGATGATAAATTCTGTCTGTTTTACACCTGTTAGGCAGAAATTTTGCTAATGACCTCCCAGTTGAAGTTCCGGTATTACAGCAGTGTTCTAGATAGCAAAATGCTTATCTGAATGAACATAAAGTCATTTCTTATGGAATTATATTTGCAGATTGCCTCCAGTGCATACCATCCGTAAAAAGATGCTATACCATTGTACTAGAAATCAGCTTTAAAATGACAGAAAATCTTTGAATTTCTGATCAGGGCAGCTCTACTTCACCAAAGGTTGAGAAAATTCTCTCAAAATGTCTGCTAAGGAAAATAATACAGAGACTATTACTTTAATCATGCAGATGTTTCTTCACATGGTAAATTTTATCACTGTCTGAATTTTCACGTGTATAGCATTTACTCTACTGTGTCCCTATTCCTGTCTGAGAAACACAGGAAGCAGTTATACCAGTCAAAAGAATGGAACCGGGTCTTTAGGTTTGTGTATCATCTGTATTGCACAAAGATGTTCTTTAAGACATGGAGGTATGCAAAATTTGTTCTTCAATTTCAATTGTAGTCAGTGCTCTTGTAGAAGGTGGAATTCGGTCTGGTGTGTCAGGGAGGTTGCAAGGGGAACAGACTTGAATATCGATTATTTGATGCTGAATTGCAACCCAGAAATGTTGAAACAGCATGTATGCAAAACAGTGTTTTCAAAGCTGCGGTTAAGGCTGAAGTGATTGCTTTTCCTGCTCAGGAATGGATTAAATCTGAATTTCCAGCATTAACTTCCTTTGCCCTGTGAGACTCATCTTGGAGAATGAATCTGTTGGTTACCTTCTGTGGTGGGTTGACCCTGACTGGATGCCAGATGCCCACCAAAGCTGCTTTATCACTCTCCTTCCTCAACTGAACAGGGGAGAGAAAATAAGATGAAAGGCTTGTGGGTCAAGATAAGGGCAGAGAGAGATCATTCACCACTTACCAGCACGGACAAAAAAGACTCAACTTGGGGAAAATAAATTTAATTTATTACCAAACGAATCAGAGGAAGATAATGAGAAATAAAACCAAATCTTAAAACACCTTCCTGCCACCCCTTCCTTCTTCCTGGGCTTAACTTTTCTCCCAGTTACCACCTCCTCCTGCCCAGCGGCACAGGGGGATGGGGAATTGGGGTTGCGTTCAGTTCCTCACACATCATCGCTACATTTTTATTCTTGTGAGGAGGCTGGGCAGGAGGCTCACATACTCTTGCAACACCCTGAACCCCTTCTATTGCAGTGAGAGTGGTGAATCAAGCATGTTGCTTTCCTTCTTGTATTCCCGTCTCACTACTCTGCATATTTTTTTAATTTTATTTCCATGATCCTTGTGTATTGTACCCTCTCCCCCCCAGCCCTTGTTATGTGTTTGTGGTGTCATACAGTTCCCTGCACTTGTGTGCTACGTTCACAAAACCTTTGCAAGAAGCAGTTACATTTGAAAAGGGATTGCAGCTGTGTCTGCAGCTGGGAGATTAGTTATTGAAGAAACACATCTGCTATGCATGAACTGGTTTCAGATGATTGTATTGTCCCCCTTTGGACATGAATGGTTATAAAAATAAATAAATGTGAGGGCTTTTTAATAATAAAAATATGTTGTTCTTCCCAAATTAATTCATATTTTCAAAATGTCTTGAGATCTACAGGTTACTTTCAGTGCTTATTTCTAGAGGATGTCATTATTTGCTTTTTTCCTGAAAGTTTGTTTTGGATTACATTTCCCCCAAAATATTACTTTTTCAAAGTAAACTCTCTTAAAAATAGCTCTCTCTGAATCTATCAGATAGGGCATTGTCAGATTTTGCCAATTTCAGACCAGTTTTCAGATTTAAAAAAAAAGAGAGTGAAAATTGTCCATTTATGCAGTTTAATACTGCACAAGATTTTGTGTGGGATTTTTTTATCTTCAGTGTGACTTTATGTGACTGCAGGCTCCATCCTCAATGTAAGATAACTGGATTGTTTCCTAAAGGTCGTGCCATTCCTCTTAAGAAATACTTGTTCTAAATCTACTAAGATTCAAATAACACCATTGTTATTAAGAATAGTGGGCAAGCTTCTTATTAATTACTACTGGGGAAAGTTGACTTAAACCTTCCTAAATGAATTAAGAAAGACAAATCTATTGACTACTCCACAGGTTGCTTGCTGGCCTTCTCTTTTTTGACAGAAGATTATTAATATAGAGGCTGCTTCCTCCAGTCTTGTTAATAAATATTCACTAAGATATCCTACAGAGAGATTAGATCTTGATTCTGGAGACATCAGGCAGCTTTGAAATGTGAGCCTGAACCATGGGGGGATTCAGGCCAGTAGAAGGTAATCAATTTAAACTAAAAAATTCCATGAAGTTTGTTTCTTAACCTCTAAATCTTTAATACAGATAATGGATACAAATTTGAGAAGCACATTGCAGAGGATATTGTCTTGAAAGATGCAAAACTGTTTGTCTAAGTGAAGACGATATAAAATTGTGTACATTAGTGATGTGTGCATTAATGAGATGAGCTGCTTCAAGTAGAGACTAGTACTGCTGTGGTCAATAGAAAAGCTTGTTATATGATCTTCAGTTCTGAAGGGCTAAAAATGGAGCTGCTTATTTTTTTGCATGGGATCTTGGCAGTAAATATTACACAAGCTACTTCTTTCTCTTGTAATGTAATGTAAGAAAAGTCTCTACCAAGAGGTTTTCTCATGCGTGTGTGTGTGTGTCTGTCTCCATCTGTTGTTTCTCTCTCCATTTGTTGTGAATATGGCTGTACAGATCCAACTTTCTGGATACTTTTGGTAAAAAATAGAGGAGGTGCTTTTTGTATTTTGTTGTCTGTTCCTGTTTATTAAACATAAATTGAACTAGAATGAAGCAAAAGATGCCTTTGTTTGAGGTTTGCAAATTTTTCTGGCTATGTGGAGTTGCCATCTGTTGTTTGACCAAGATCTCATTTTCTAGCCTATGTTTAGCAATTTCCTGCTATAAAAAGTTGTTCGCATTCTTTATTGAATCCTGTAAATGTAAGCTGTGCAAGCATCTGAACAGCCACGTGTGCACGGAAAAGAACCTGATTCCTGACAACAGTATGACTGAGGATTTCAAACCTTTCTGGCTTAGGAATTTTTCCTTTGAAGCAAATTGTTGACCAAAGCACCTTTGTTTCTCAAAATGTTTTTTTAGTGAACTCTGGCAGCAAGCAGTTCAGAGGAGGATGAAGGTACCGAGTCCAGAAAAGACCATTCCCTTGCTTCTTTCTGTGTAGCATGGTTCTTCCAGACAATGTAAAGCTGCGGCTTAGACAGGTGCAATCACAACTTTAAGACAGATTTTTTTGTATTTTATAATTTTTGTTAAATTGTTGGTAAGCTTTTGTAGTACAAAATACCAAAGCAGTGCACCCTCTAAACTGAAATTCCGAGAGGACTTCTCCTCTGCCATGCCCATGAAAGGAAATCAAAGCTTTACAGAATTGTGTATTCTGTCTTTCATAAATATCTGGAAAGTCCTTTCTCTTGAAATCCTAGAAGCAAAGCCTGTTCAGACACTCCAGTTGTTTTACTTAGAACCATGTTCCACATACCAGGTATATTTATGGATGGGTAATCTCTTTTTTAAGTACAGGTGGGTTAGCAGAGGGGAATCCAGGCCTGTTGTTTTCAACACAGGTAATTGGATTTGCTGTAAGAAGAGAACATGCAGGAAATTCTAAAATTGTCTTGTCAGAGAGGTCAGAATGTCTGAGTATCAGGAGATGCCTTCTATTTTAATAACAAAGTTGACTTCTGATGTTGCCGGGGGATTCAGTCATTTCTCCTGCCTCCTGTTGGCCATTTTCATATATTACATGGTTGCCACATGGGCTTGACCATTTGGTGTTCATTAAGTTGCATTTTCCCGTAACAAAATAGATGAAATATCCACTAAATGGAACCAAATAATTAATACTGCACAGAGTGACACCATTTAGCCATAAATTTTCACAACTAGAAGGATTAACTGAATATGTAACGCATCACTGAATGATTTAACAGAGCATCATAACTCTTTTCTTTTCACCATAAATTGTAACCTGGAATTGTTTTTCTAATGGTAATTGCCTTATCTTAATAAATTCTACAGTCTTAAATAATTTAACTAGCATTGTAGCAGGATTTCCCAAGAATAAAAAAAGCAGGTGCTGTCAATGGTAATTTAAATAAGAAAAGACACGTTAAGTGGTTCTTCTTTCACTAGTAATAGAAATTAATTAGCTTTGAGCTGCTTTGGAGGTTTAAAATTTTTTGCTGTGACCTGTTATGTTTTATAATTGTATGGAAAGTAGTTTTGATTTGATCACATTATCTGGTGTGAGGGCTCTGCAGGAAGGCAGAGGTACCCAAGTCAAATGTCAGCCTGCCTGGGTATGGCAACTGCAGAGGAACAAGAGTGCAAGTCAAGATCTTCCAAATAAGTCTTTGAAGTGTTGGCAAAGGTTGTGCTATAAGTCTGAAATATGCTACTAAACATTTCTTCCTTTAAAACTAGGAACTATTGAGTGTTTTAAATGAAAGGCCGCTTTAGACTGACTCTGCCCTGATGTAAACTGTTGGAAAATAGAATTGATTCATTTAGATAAATCAGTGCAAAATCAGAGAGAACAGACCCACATATGAAATACAACTGTGCCTGTGTGTACATTAGCAGTGTCCCTCAAATACACAGATTTTGTCAAGGGATTGTGGTATATGCCTGCATTAGCCCCATGAGTGCAGGTTTATACAATGGTAGTGCTGAGGTTCAAACTTCGTGTTTCTTAGTAGGTTTTTGTTTTTACTTTAGGCTGATTCTTTTGGTATATTGTCTATTTGCTACTATTTTAAAAACAGAATGATTCTTCTAGGATTTTTATTTATATTCTTTTTATTCCAGAAAACTTATTAGTTTTTCCAGAGTGTGTTACATTACTGTTATTGTGTTTGCTTGACACTGCAGCAGTATTAATAGGATGTGATTATTAGGAAATGCAGACCAGTCCTGTGTTGTATCTGTTGTGCCAGTGTTACTTCTCATGTGTGAATTACAAGCAATAATTAGCCCTTTTATGAGAATTACTCTTGGAGTTCAGAAAGACTTTCTAAAAGTCATTTAGTTACTCTTACTTCTAGGTGATTTTTTTATATAGAGGTAATCACCAGATCTTGTTCATATTATTGATGGTTGAGGATGGATATCTTTTTTTTTTTTTTTTTAAATCTGAATGTACAAATTGGGGGTGGGCTAGATGGGAAATACTTCCTTTTGTTTTCCCTGATGGTGGAAGCAGCTCCTGAAATTGAGCCACATAATGCCATCTAAATTAAAAGAAGGAAAGCACTTGGAATAATTCAATGAAAAATAAGTGGGTGGCAATCTAGAAAAAAAAATTAATTCATTTCATGTGTTCAGCATATTTGCAATGATGTTTAATTACTGTTATGAGGGCTTGGAAAACCTGAAGGCAAGTACACTTTAATTCACGATAAGTGAATACTTTTATGTTGAAAAGGGTTGTCTTGCTTTTCTCTTGATTGGGCTGGCAGAAGAAAGGTGACAGGAACAAAGGCGCTGCCTCCTTCCATTGCAGCAGACTTATTTGCAGACTTCTTAATTTTTCTGTCAGAAGAAATTTCATTTCACTCGACTTAGGTCACTAGGACATAAAAATTTTGAATAGAGTGATGTGAGAGAAATGTGGTCTTCCAAGCTTAGGTAGCCTGTCTGAAGATGTTGCAGGTCTGACACAATTCGTAAGGGGCCTTTTCAGCCTCGGTGGATCAAAAAGGGAAATCTAGCAGTAGATATCAAGGTCCATTGGTCTTTTTTTGTAACTTATTAACATATAATAGAATTTACTCCTGCAACCAGAATAAGTGCACTTGGGAACTACAATAGCTTTGGACTGTAGCTTGCCAAGCATAGAGCCTAGATTTAATCATTGGGATACACACCTTTACTTTCTTTAGGTTAAGCTTAAGAAGAGACAAAGGGAAATATTTGTTGGTTGACCTCTGGCCCCAGTATAAAATATAGAGAGAATAGTGATGAATCTCCAAAGCCTACTGGCATAGTAAAGTGCTTGGTATTCTATGAAAAAAACATCGTGTATTCCCTAAATAGTTCATTTTGTTTTCTAAAGTTCTAAAAAACTCGCTTTATTGAAATGCATGTTGTTGCATCGATTTTTCTAAAATACACGTTGTTATCTTTTCTTTGGTAATTGGTGACTGGTAATGACTTTGGCAATTTAACATGTTCTTGCAGACACTTTTCCCATTCCCCCAGATAACTGAAGTCAAGAGAGAGGGCCTGTCTGTCAATCTCTGATGCCTGTCAACCTGCTTGATTGACGGGTTTTGGTCCCACAATAGAGACCATTTCTACAGCCCCCATTCTGTTATTTTCTTCTTCTTAATACTTGTGGGGGATGGTGTTTGCTTTATAATCTGTGTTTAAAATCCGACTTGGAATGAGGCCAGTTCCTAAGAAATTATCACAAAGTCTTGTTAGCTTTGCATCAAGAAAACTCTCTGGAGACTATCTTAAGCTGTGATCCCACCTTTCGAAATTACCTTTGCTCAAAACCTAAGCTTCATTGTTCCTCCTGAATCCCCTTCAATATCCAACAAAGAGGCTGGGAGGTCTGCCTAGTATGTTTTGATATAAGAAAAGTAATTCATTTGTGCTTTACTTTATTTAGGAAGTTCTTGCTTGTGGGATAATTGCCATACAAATTTTTATGCATAAGGAATATGGGCAAAATATGTGAGCAGGGAAGTGGAGGGATATTTGCGTTATGAGGAGAAACTCTGAAAAAGAAAAGCAGGAACACATCTAGAGGAAAGAGTAAATATGCTTATTAGTTAAAAAGGAAAGTAATGCATCTGTCATTGTTCATCCTCAAAATTATGTATTCTTACAAGAGTTCTAATCAAATTGGCATTAATTCACTTATTGTGAATTGGGATTGTGCAATAGAGTTGTTCCTAATATGAGTTACACTTAAAATTTAAGACTTTTTATGATGAAAGAAGAGAGTATGAGAACTTGTTTCTGTATTAAAAAAAATCTTAGATTTTGTGAAAAAATCACATTTTAGTCAAACGCTTTTTTTTTTTTTTTTTCTAAAAATAAGAAACAAGTGTAAAATCTGTTGCTGCTGCCATGATTTATGGAAGTAAATGTAACTGCTGTGTCAGTTAACTGCCTGTAGAATCAACAATATTGATGCCATTCCACTTGGTGTAATTTGGACAGGAAGAGAAAGGAGACTAGAGATGAAGAATTGCCATGTTGGAGTCTGAAATACCTTAAAGGAAGTACACTTACCAAATGCACTTACAGAGAAATAAGTCCATGATGCGGAGGTTATTCTGATTAATCACAATATCAAATGTACCTGTTGGTTCTTACAGGTATTCTTCTAGTCCCAGTACTCATGCAACTGGGGTCTGAGCAGTGTGCTGAGCAAATGCCAGTGAATGTTTTGATATTGTTCATTGATTTCACACTGACTGTTTAGAGGATGAGGATTCTGTTATGGACAGATACAAGAGGTGGATGAGGTGGATGATAGACTCGTGTTTTTTGTTGAGAAAGGATGGTTTGGTTTGTGGTGAGTGGTTCTTTTTTCCCCCCTAGTTGTTTACTGAAATGTAGGCCAAAAAACCCACCAGACCTAAAAAGGATGTATTTAATAAAACAAAGATCCTTCTCCTCTGATAGAAATGTGTCTGTGACATCTGAGTTTGAACATAAAGTATAAACAATAGCTGAATTTTGTTTATTGTTGTCTAAGTAATGAATAGAATTTTAAAAATCAGCTCACAGATAGAGTCTAAGAAGCTGGCAGGAAAGTTGACATAGATTGAAATAGACTGAGTGTGTGGATGTGCGTATGAATATCCATTTCTGTTACATTGCATCACCCTTCAGATCTTGAATTGTGTTCTTACTGTATAAATTGCTGAGCACCTTCAATTCTTTACATGTATAGAGCACTCAGTAGTTCCTAATAAATAGTCCTGTATATTCTCAGTTGAACTACTTGGATTCTGCCTCTGCTGCAGCATGTACTAACTTGTTACCTATTGGCCACGTGAACTGATGATGGTGAGTGGGCCAACAGTGGCAGAAAAAGAGAAACAACAGATGCAGCTGATGTGCTAGTAGATATTTATGGGGGGCGGGGGAGCAAATATGGGAAAATGTATAATCCTTGGACCTTTTCCTGAGGTCCACATTGCATGAATTACTATATAATATGTTCTGTCTGTCAAGAAGAGAAAAATATGCTCGTATGATACCAAGTGTTTGAGTAATATACCATGTGCATCTTGGGTCTATTTAGTTGGTTGCATTTGGATGTTGCTAACCTATTTTTCCAAAGAGTCACAAAGACTAGTTCAGGATAAAAATAAGCTCATTCCCCACTGTGCTTTCTTCTTAAAGTGTCCACAAGCCTCTACATCAGGGGATACAGATAACAAGTAGTTATAACAATTTTATGGAACTAAGAGAAACCACATCTACCCTGTCTTTTCCTTTTCCGGGGAATTCTTTCCTGTCACTGCTGAACCATTGAGAATGTATACTTCAAGGAAAGTTGTAATTTTCTAAGCTTTGGAATAGGGGGCAGTAAGGTCACAGTATTTCTTGAACACTTTTTGTTCTATGACTGCTGGAGGACATAGTGTTAAAATGATTTGGAATATATCTTTGCTTTTGAACCAAGACTTACCCCTCATACTATGGAAAGCTGACTGTTGCTAGAACTCCTGCTGTTGCAAGAGACTTAGTGTGGACAAGGTGTGGAAACTGCACCCACATTAAATAAGATGATTCTGAAACATGTGGGTGGTACTTTTAAAATGTCTTACAAACCGTGTTATGTATTTAAATCCCACTGTACACAGAATGGCAAAAATCCAATTTATACTTTCCCATTTGAACACAGTGGAGAAGCTAACAGACATACTCAGGTAAAAAGTCTCATTTGTGCTATCACTGATTACAGTCTTGGTACCAGCCTGGTGATTCTGAATGTGATCGGTAGTGGCTAGAACTTCAGTATTTCACATTGGAAAGTGGTACCTGGTCTAATACTGGCATCTTTAGCAGTGTGCAGCGTTGTGGCTAGTGCACTGTGATAGACCTTACCATGCCTGGATGTGTGTGTCTAGCTCTTAATCAACTACTGAGAGTTTATATAGGTAACCAGAAGCCTGTATTGAATTCCACAAAGTGACAGCCCTCAGTTCTGGAACAACTTTGTAAATTACAGCAGTTTAAGTTAAATCAATGTGTTTTATAAAATTTAGCCTTGGCTAAATGACTGTGACAGTTCATAGCAACCTCAACTTCAGATGAACCTACCCTGTGTATAAATTAAATATCTGATGTGTTTGTTTTGCTTCTCACATAGCATCTTTCTACATTTTGGCTAGATGTTCTGGATCTTATGTTTATTTCTTGCAGAAGGTATATTTAACCTTCCGATTTTCACTTCATGGAGTATGATGATGGAAGCCCTGATTTTGCACACAATAAATATATCGAGTAGATTTATCTCTTACTGTACTTATCTGTCATAACTAAGGACACTAATGAGTCATTTTCAGAGACTAATGAGAACTGTAATGGCTAATGAATGTTCACAACATCACTGCGTTTTACCATGTGATAATGTGAACACCAACTTCAGTTCCTTCAAGTCTTTAATTGGCACCATCAGCGTCTTTAATTACATTTCATCAGACAATAAAAATCTCATAGAAATCAATGAGGAGAAGCTGGTGATCCTGTTGGAGTGACCAGTTGCTCTGATGGATGCTTTTTTGAATGCTATGCTCTTTAAGTCCTGTAAAAGGCCTTTGAGAACTAATTTTAAAACAGAACCAACTCAAAAACAGATTTTTCCTATTGGCTCTTTGTTTCCCATTAATTCAACTTTTAAAAGAAAAGTGACATTGATAAGCTCTCTATTTTTTTAGATATTTTTAAACAGTGTTCACTTATAAAATAGGAAATATTGACTGGAAAAATAGTGTTTCCCTTGGTCATAATGGTCCAGATTTGTGGGCAACTGGGATGGAGTTTAACTTTTCTGATTTGGACATCTGAAAATTAGGCATGTAGTCTCAGGTAAATTTCTGGTCTACTTGTGGTTAGAAAAAAGAAGGATTCCTCCTGAAGGCAAGACATTCTATCATAAAGCAGGTTTCCAAAAGGAATGGGACAATTTACCCAGCATGTGCACGTATATGCTTTTTTCCCTATTATGGTCACAGTCCAGGAACTAGTATGCAGTTTGCAGTCCAGTCTAACTGCTACCAAATATGTTTTCCAGTTCTCTGCCTGCCAGATGTAGACAAAGGTTTTTAGCCCTTTCTGAGTTGGATCTGGGAGGTTAGTGAGATAGTCCAGTTGGTTATGTCATCGTGCACTTTGATGCATGGTGAGTAAAACAAGACAATGCAGATTCAGAGTCCAAGGACAGCAGGACAATCTATTTTAATGGCAACCTGTAGTTAGATCAGTTTAGGCATAACATACTTGAACTGCTAGGCCAGTACCCATTTAGCAGTTCTCCAAAAAATAGCTGTAGATACCTGCAACTACAGTTACTTAAACAGTCTTCAAAATCTGGCCCACCATTATGGCTTTGAAATAGTAGATCTGATCCTCTCTCAACTGCATATTACACACACCTACAAAGCAGGCATCAAGCTTTCTATCTTCAGATAGAAAATTCTCCTTGCTTCCTTTCACTTAACTGAAACCAAAAGTAGTTAAACCAAAAGCATTTATTGATGCAAAACTCCTAAAGAATTGGCAATGAAAACACTGTGTGAGAAAGCAGAGCAGACAGAAAGGAGAGTGATGGTAGCCCCAAAACAGAGGAATATGGCTTTTAGAGTTAGAGAAAGGTAAGGTAAGCTTCATGGTTTCACACTATCAAACCCACTCCTAAGATGTGTGGGAACACAGGCAGTGATAGAGCTCACGCTCCCATGTTAGGCTGGTAGAGTGATTATTTTTAGGATTTTTAAAGAAAGAAAATGGGTTCCCTGCAGTACTGGTACCCTAGCACACACCACCTATATCCTATCAAGTGACGGATGTAGTCAATAAGATACAAAAGATATTATCTCAAATCCATCTTGGTTGCCTATTCTCTGATAATTATTTTTTCTAGAGAGCTGTATTTTCAGTGCCTTATTGTCCTATATTACAAACTATCACAATATTGTCTTGCTTGCCTGACCTGTTAAACATTTTCAGATGCGTGTCTGTGCTTTTCTGATTAATCACTATTCTCAAAAAACAAAAAAACATAAAAGCAATGAAGCCTGGGGTGTTTTGCTAGACAGTTGTACCTTTTTGATTACTTTCTCAATAGTTATAGCATCTACTCAATGTTGTGGGACTGCATATTCCTTTACATGTGCCTTTGAAAGATACTTGCAAACACCATTTCTTGTCTCAGATTCACTGCACAATTTGTGTGTGCTTCTTACTCTAGGTTGGGATGTTCAGGTGAAAAGGGAATATTAGCGATTGGTTTCTGTGGTTTTCCCACTAGAGAGTCATTTTTCCTTTGAATAGCAATGTTGGTGGACTGTTCAGTCATTTCACTTTTTCTTCATTCTGTGCTATCTCTAAATTCTTCCTTTGGTTTTTTTTTTTGTTTTTTTGGTGGTTTTGTTTTGTTTTTTTCAGAAAAGTACTCTTTTCTCTGGCTTGCCTAACGATGAACAGTTCTTCTGGGCAGTCACCCATCTGTCTTCTCTCCCACAATGAACAAAATGAGATAACACCTTATGGTACTCTGTCTGCTGAACTATTGCCATATGCTGGGAGATGCTCCAGTCCCACTGCCAGTGGTAGTGCTGCACAGACTTCTCCCCACTCTGGTAATCTGAAATACGTGCCCCAGCCAGCATCTTCAGCACTGACCTGGGGACAGAGTTCTGCCTCTGATTTGTGTTGGATAACGAATGCAGTCAGTGAACAGCAGCAGCTTTTTGCTGTGGCTAGAACAAGTCTAGAATTTCAATACCTCACATGATGCCGCTTTCCTTACTCTCTCCTTCCTCCAGTGTTTTTGAGTGTGCAGATGTTTCCTAGTTAGTTATTATTAAGTGAGCAGCTTCTTGCTAACATGTTAATTAAAACTTGCTGTCCGGAATCTCTTGGTACAATTTGCAGTGTAATCTGTAGCCTCTAGTGCATCATTGTATCTCTATTAAAAGGAATTCTGTGTAATGATGCTGGGATTTAATTAGTTTCATTGCCAGTGTTGTAAAACATAGTGATAAATGAGCTAACAGGTCCATGGATCATTATTCTACTAGAGATGAGCTTATTAGCTGATTATGAATCATTAACAAAGTCTACATGGGATTTGCTTATCTAATTCAACACAATTTTGAACATTCAATACTCTACATTCATTTCTTTCAACTAGCAACATTGTATTTAGATTGTAATCTTTGCATCCTTGATTCAGGGAATTTTCTTTTTTAGTGTTGAGTTCCAATTATATTGCAGGTGCTGTGGGAAGACCTCATGTCCATCTGTGATGAAAGCAAAGCTGTGCATTCTCAAATGGAGTTTGTGTTGTACTTCTGTAATACCAGAGCAGCAGAGTGAAATCATGACACGATGGTGACACCAAGAAGGCATTGTGCATGATTTCCCCAGAGTTCTGTTATGAGCACTCTTAGCAGGTGTGTCCCAGTTCACCTCTGCCACGAGACTGGTGGTCAAGGAATAGTTCTGCAGCCAAGCAGAGCACACCACCAGACTCTATGAAGCTTTCTGTGAGAGCTCTGTTAGTCAGAAAGAATGGGTTTCTTGATATTTCTAGACTCCTGCTCAACTAGGAGTGCTGGTGCTGACTGATAGTTCCCTTGTGAGATGTGAGCAGGTTTCTTAGAGTGATGAAGTTTGTGATTTTTTTTTTGGCTGAGAAAATGGACTATAATAAGTTGTTGCAATGCGTATGTTAAATAGGAAGCTAAAAACTAAGAAAGCTTAACATGATAAAAATTCCTGTTCTTGGAATGCCAGGCATGGGCTGCAGGAGGAGTCCAAGCAAATCCTCTGTGTAAGATCTCACTGTAACTCTTCAGCTTTGTGCAATGTGGAACTAAAAAATTATAGTGGCAGGTAAGTTTTTAATGGAGATGAGTACACAGTTGTTGTTTGTTTGTTTTCACAAATTCATTGATTTTTGAACCAGTAGAACAGAAATAACAAGTTTAATTCCTGCTTGCTTGTCTAAGGTCTTTAAAGCTCATTCCTTGCAAGTTACTTCTATTCTGTCCCCAAGTGCATAACACTTTTCTGTATACTTCATACTCTGGATATGTCTTTATTTAGTCAATTTATTGCTGTGATTGCTATCAGTATTACTAACAAAGAGACATTTGTACAAATAGCTGGTCTGTATGCAAATATTGTCATGCACTCGTCGTTTCTTCCAAGCGTATTTTATCTTTAAGATCACAGTCCTTTTAGCGCAACCGTAGCTATTTTCAGTGTGCTTGCAATGATTTGCACAGTAGTAGGCCAGTTGCTGGATGTGTGTTCTAGAGGGTATGGCAGCATCAGGGATCAGTAGTCTTCTTGATATAAGTAGATGAGGCAGAAATTAGAGTGTAGGGCAGCTCACTGTTAATAGCCAGAATGGTCCTGCAATCACTGATAGACTAACCAAGTTATTGATGAATACATTAGCAATAGAAATAAGCAGGGTGAAGTTGCATTGACAGTTAATGATCTGCAAATGATGAGCCCTTGTTTGTAAACAGAAGGTACTTTGGCGTAACTTACCTCTTACACTCCTTACTAGAAAATAACATGCTTAGCTGTACAGGGTATATCCAACAGGTCTTTGATTCTCAAGCATTCTGGTACATCCCCAGAGTATTGACTTGCCTATGCTGTGCTTTAGGTATTCTTATCCTACCTTTGACCCACAGCTGGAGAAAAATGATTATTGATAAATAGGTATTTAGTTTTCTCAGTCCAAGGTCCCCTTGACTTGAGTGCTACATAAGGATGCTTGTGTATTCTTTTTGGAAGGCAGGCTCTTTTGCTGCATATGCTTTTACTCTCCTCTCAGAATTGTAGCTGTCATTGAAAATGACCTCTGCGGTACCTGCCTGAGTTGCTTCTGCACAGGAGACTGTTAATAATTCTTCAGGAGAAATCCTGGCAATAATGTAAAAAGATGATGATGGTGATGGCAGAGTTGCTGCCATCATATGCTTCCATAAATACAGAGTTAAAAAATCAGGATGCTCCTCAAAAATTGGCAGCTGAAAGTGGATACAATTTTCTTGGGATTCTAGCATGATTCCTCTATTATGAATATACTACTTACAGAGCCATTAGTTATAATCCTTTCTGATTTTTTGTTTATCTTGCCAGAGGTAAATATTGCTTGGTTTGTCCCTGTGGGAGCAAAGAGCATAATATTTTTGTTTCTATGTTATTTTCTTTCACTGAGACAACCTGTTATTTCTTCCTTTGAAAAATATTTGTAAAATGACAGGTTAATTTCTAGCAA
Organism: Caprimulgus europaeus; assembly: GCA_907165065.1. Next base: position 144,834 of record OU015547.1, read on the forward strand.
CAATAATATTTCTTAATAGTTAGGCAAACAGGTTTGTATTGCAGAGATGCAACCATGAAGGAAAAGTAGGAGAATTAGAAAGGCATAGTTTGCTTTCTGTCATAGGATAGTAACACCAAGTGAAATACTAGAAATTTTCAATATCCTTCATGGTGCAACCAGAAAAGTTGATTGTGTAAGCATATACCCTTTACTTTTGTTTCCATTTACATAAACATAGTACCTTTTCAGTTATACATTATCAGGATCAGGAATTACAGTATTATTGGCTGCACTCAAATCTTTATATAATTGTGTTTTGATATTGTACAATAATATATTAATTTAAAACCATTTATTCAATTACTAAATAGAGATAATTGTATAAAAGAACTTATCTGTTTGAGTTTTTTGTAAACAATAAACTGGATACAATGTAAGTATAAAAACATCAAGTTGTATTCTTTTATAATTAGGATCAAATACTTGCTCTCAAAATTTATTTTTTTTAACAAAGCAATGTAAATTTTCATTTTGAGTAAAACACTTGAATCCCAAGAATCAACATGAATATCTTTTTTCATATCAGTCTCTGTACAGCTCTGGAAGCAATGTGACTGCTTATTTTGTAGAAGACATTCCAATTTCATACACGCTAGGATATAGCATTTAAATGAATTGAAACAAAGCAGGTTAATTATTCAGGGACCTCAGACTAAAGTAAGTTAAGTCACAAATAATGCATCATGTGCTCTCATTATAACCTGAATGTCCCTAGATTACTCTGAGTATTGCCCCTCGCTCTTAAACTGGTATTTTCTGTCTGATTAGAGGTTTGTTTTCCTTTTTAGTTATCTATTTTACTATTTTGAAAAACAGGGTCCCTTTTTAGATACACAATAGTACCTTGATAGGGATAAATCAGTATTTCTGCTAACAGAGTACTGATTTCTGGGTTTTGTAAAGGTCGCATAAAATGTGGTTAGGAAACATTCTTTGAAGATCATTATTACTACCTCTATAAATATATATAATAGCCAATAGCAGAGAATGCTAATTTTTAGAGCAACATTTATAAAGGTTTATCTTATCAAGGTGATGCCCTTTAATAGAGGACAATGCATGGTTCCTAGTTCAGCAGTTCTGTCAAGTCTGAGGCAGTCATTTGATTTCACTTTTATACATATGCTTAGGTGGTCAGAAAATTACTGTATGTAGAAGAGAAGTCCTGAATACTATAAGGCTAGGTCAGCAACAAGGAGGTAGATTTCCAAATTCTTATTGTTGTTGTTTTCTGTGATCTGACTTTATTCTGACTTTGACTTACTGAGGGAAAACAGCAACATGCACAAATGAGTGCTATTACACAGTTTGGATTCCCATGTAAAAGGATCTTGTACTTAAGTGGAGTTGTTCATATTCTGCAGATGAAAGTACTGCTGAATGTTTGCTTTTGTGTCTCTTGCAAGAGGAAAAGGCTAGTTTGGGGTTTTTGGTTGGTTATTTTATTTATTTTTTTTTTAATTTTATGAGCATCTTTGAGCGGGCTAAGTGGAAGCAAAACCCAACTATAATTTTATTCTGCCTAGTATTTTGGAAGTGCTCTGTCTCATCTATTTTTCATCTGTCTGATCATACAAAAGAAGATGCTTTACCTTAGCAGAAGCCAGCAACCTAAGTCTCAGTGAGAAAGGGAACAAATTTAAACCAAACCCTTATTTGTTTCATATAATCTCATTAGAGTGACATACAAAAGAATATGGTTATTCATTGTTTGTCCCTCTACATGGAAGTTTAGCATTTTTTTTAAAATGTATGTTGCAACACAATAGCCATTATAGACATGTTGCCCGAGTTACAAGTTCTCTGATCTTTTTGCCTGGTCTAGTCTAGATATAGACAAGCATTGTTGTGCTGTCTTCTAGCCTTCAGAGCCTTTTTTCTTGTTTGTAAGTAGTATCTCTTTCCTCCTGTGCAGCAAGGAGTTAAATTTTTGTAGACTATGAATTCTGGGGATTGATTGTGTCATTTTATATATTTTACAGAATATGCTTATATATCTCCTCACACACCAGCAGCAATAAACTATTAGGTCGAACTACTAAATGACATCATGCTTCCAGAGTTACCCATGCATTCAATATGTTAGGACCCAAGCATATGAAACGCATCACTGAGTTTTTTTTTTTGTTGTTGTTGATCTATAACCAAAATACTAGATACCTGTATGCCAAAGCATATGATTAGACTTAGTCAATATTGTCTTTGTGTATGGAGGCATTAGTTTTTGCATGTATACATGACCTAACATGGAGTGTTGTACATATTGGTCAAGCTAGCTTAAACTAGAGCAACTTGGTGCAATAGGACTAAGCAAGCAACCCAGTTCCAGGCTTCTTCTGTTGGACTGTAATGTGGTTTTGCCAGGAATCGTGGAATCCTACATATGGGTGTTAATTAACTCCAACAGGTATTTAATGGAGATTTAATAGGGCAGTTACTGTATGTTAATTAAATGTCAACTGATTGCTAAGAGGTTTTTGTAGTTATTGAAGTTTACTAATTATCTGTTAGATAAATCAATTTTCCATGTGAATAACTCACATCTATGTAAGCAATAAATATTCTGGTAGATAATGTTATATTGTCATATTGAAATGAGAGATGTGCTATGTTGACTAAGCTTTTTGCATCTGTCCAGTATAGGCAGGAAGAAAACAGTTTACACCTCTTCTACTTTACAGTTTTCTTGCTGAATGCAACCCAGCTGTTAGTGCAGAAGCTCCAGGTCGCAGGACCCGAGAGTGTAGCAGTAAGAGGTGTCAAGGGTTTGCCTGAAGCATCTGTATAGAATCAGAGATGGGCCACAAAAGTAGCTCACATCTTTCCACCCTCCCCCCAGGGTTTAAAATGAAGACGTGTCCCCAGGAACTAAAGAAACGATCAGGTCTTTCTCTTCCTTTCGAACAGCGACTGCATTATGATGTAGATTGGCTGTCCTTTATGTGTTGAAAATAAGCCCTCTGGAACAGAAGTTTTGTTTTCAGAAACATTTTTGGCATCAAGCATGCATTCAGACCCGTACAAATGCAGCAGTACATTCTGTGTATTACCAATTATTAATCAGTACTCAGTGTATAAATGAGAAAAGTAACTGTAATCGGCTCTGATTTATGCAAATTAAATACAACCCTCAGACTCTTGGTCAGTTGCCAGGACAGCCTGCAGGTGGTGAAAGCATGGATGACAATCTTTTTTTTTTTTCTTCTTCTTTTTTTTTTTCTTCTTCTTTTTTTTTTAAGAAAAGAAAAAAAAAAAGAAAAATTATAGGTCTTAGAGCTTCCCCTCTGATAGTTCTGCTTAAGTCCTAATTCATTAAATAGAATATGCCTGATATGCAGCCTTTACAGGTGGTTAATGAGTCAGGCCACCTGAGAGATGCAGACAACTGCCTTAGAACAAAAAAGTTTAGATTTTAAAGTGGAATGCTTAATACTGGTGTGTAACTAAGTCTATCTGTGTGGGACTGTAGCACAGAAATAGGACTGAGAAGTGTCCACCAGAACAGAGAGGATTTCTTCATTAATTATATCAAAGCTATGAGGATATTTGAAGATTTTGTTGGACTTGTAGAAACAGCTAAAGCAGGTTAATCTCTCATATCAGTCTTTTAACTCATCTTTAGGTAAAGGGCATGCTTTGACCATCCTTAAGAATGAATTAGTTTGCCATAATTTACTTTTAAAAATGCAACGTAGCAAAACCACTTAAAAATGCAACAACAACAAAGTCGGATCTTTGAGTGCCAAAATGCTTGATGTCCTCTAAGTTCTGTATTCCTCAAAATTGGAGAGAAATTGAAAGTGTATCCTTCTCGGTCAGTGCTATGAAATCAGCAGACTCATCTTGCACTGGAAAAGAATGATCATGATGAAAATAACTACTACTCCCAGCCAATGCTAGACAAACTCAGACCCATGACCTCTGATGTCAAACGGGAAGATGCTTCTTATTTATACAGACATCTTTCTGGAACTCAGCTTGGGTGGCAGGCATGCTCTATCCCACTCTGTTCAGGCTTAGTGGATTATCTCTGCTTCTCTCAGTCTAGGAATTGAGCACAGCTGCCCTGAGCCCTTTGTCGTGGAGGCTTTTTATGTCTTTGGTATTCTCCAGTCCTTCGGCCCCCAACAGCCATTGTGCTGTTCACTTGTAAGAGACAATAGCTTAGAGATGCACATTGACCAAGTAAACTTAATCAATAATATGGTGCACGAGGGTGACACAGTGCTGTCGATAGCTAATCAATTGATGCTTCCTGCTGACTTCTGTGCATCTGGCATGTTCAGTAAATAAATCTGATCCTTCTGAAGATAATTTGGCCCCAGGCGTATATAAATTGTCTTTGTTTTATGGCTTAGACAGTGTTTCAGCCAATTTAATCCTTCTGTTATGCATTTAGTAACTTCAGAAATTGATAAAACATCCTCAAGAAGTTAAGTTTCAATATTTTTCTACTTGAAAAATTGAAATTATTTAGCAGATTCCAATAGAGAATTATGAAAAATAGCTTTTCTTTTACAGATGCATGTGTATGAATCTTTGCAGTCTTCCTTGACGAAAGTGGTGTCTGTCCTACAGCACGAGAAAAAGACTGCTTTATGAAATGCTTCCGTTTGGCAGTAAGGATTTACATGCTTTTTTTCCACTCTTGCCTATGTTGATTTCCAGTGTTTACAATTCTTAAGTTTGAATTGCAGGCTATAGCCAAAATGTTTAAATAACTACGAAGATACCTAAGTGTAACCTAGAATTTCTTTGCAATTGACTCCTTAAGATGCATTTTTATCTTACAACTACATCTGTCCTAAAGATCTTATTTTATTTGTTATGCTAGCCTTGTCAATAGCTGTTGTCAATGATCCGATTAGTTTAATTATGCACTTAAGAGTTAAAAATTCTCTGCTGTTAACGCCTACCCAGGCCTCTCCCCTTTAGTTCCATAGCTCTCCTTGCTAGTCTTCTGAAGTGAGGCTTTTCTCTTGTAATCTCTGTTGATAATTAACATCAGTTGGACTAGATGATCATTGTAGGTCTTTTCCAACTGAATTATTCTATTCTTTTCCAAATAAGAAAATGAAAGAAGATACCATGTGAACACAGTGACTAATTTTTAGGTCACTAAAGCTCAGCATACCCCCTCTGGACTTCCCTTCTCACAATAGACTGAGGTGCAATGATGACTATGAATGCAACTGTGCTATAAATGAGAATATCCTGTAGGCTGAAACAGGGATGCATTTTCATTTCCCTTTAAGTGTGGTGCTTCCTGTGGCACAGGCTACAAGATCCTTTCACCCCATAGCATCGTACCTTGTGCAGGGCAAGAGAAATTATGTCTGTAAATCTCTTAAGCTGCCAACTCCCTTTCTAACAGGAGAAGACAAATCAGTTTTCAGATTACAGATAAGAAAATAAGGTGTGCATGTTAGGTTTTTCTAGGAACTATGTCAGTTCATTCACTTGCACCTTTTTCTCTGGGAAAGTCCCTCATTGTGATCTGCATTACAGAAAAGCATTGGACAGGTTTTTCCTGAGGCCTTGACAGTGAATCTCCAGAGGCTACAGATGTCTACCCTGCAGTCACAGAAATTATTACAGTACAATGTGGGTATAGCTGATATAACTTTAGGCTGTCTAGCTCAGCTACCAGTTGTGTTTTAGTTGCTGTAGTATAAAGCCCAGTCTGGATTGATTTTTCTTAATGGGTTTTCAGTGGAGGTTAAATTACTTAATTCCAGCTATGCAATGAATACCTTCATGTATGTGAGCCTTATTGTCACATATTTAAGGCAGAGTATTGAGGGTGGGTGGAAGAAGTCCTTGTAATGTGAGCTGCTGAAAGACCTGATTATCACTGAAATATCTGAGGTCCAGTGAGACGGAGTGGTCTTTTAAATCAATGTTTCAACATAAGCAGACAGTTCTGCAACGTCTTATCTTAATAAATTCAGTGCTTTTCAACGGAAGCTGTTTACTGTATTTAATTTGTCTTACTTTACTTTTCTCCTTAATTGGAAATGTTTCTTAGAGTAATGTAGTAGCAATTCCCCCTTGTCCAGAAACAGAGTACTGCCCACAGGCCGTTAGTTAAGGATATGCCATTATGTTGTTCTAACATATTTGGGGCATTAGTAGAATTCTCTTAATCATTTGAAGTGTTCGGTGACATGCTGCTGGATTTAAGAGATTTCAGACCTTGTAGTTGGATGATGAAAGAATGTGTAGCCCTGTGTAAGAGAAGAGTAAATCTTTTGGTTTGGACTAATGCCTGTGAATATTTAGAAAACAGTTGTCCACTTTGATGTCTTATGTGTTGCTTTCCCTGCATCACTTGTAATTCCTGTGCTGCTGCTGTTGGAATTCCAGGTTGCCTCATAAGTGTTTCTCAGGATTGTAGTATAAATACCAGTGAAACGTGATCAACCTTAATCTCACAGATGTTTGTTCTTGCCTCCTTTAGTGGTGAATTTCTTTACTTTCTTGTGTGTCTTTTTTTCTTTTTTCCTGGGCTTCCAGGTCCTTTACTTTCTTCTCCATCCCAAAGGCTGACATTGTGAAAGGCAGAATTGCTAGCTAGTGTGCAGGTTCCAGCTAAGGTAAGGGATGCATCAAGTGCTGTTTGAACTTGGACCTTAACTCTCCCTGCCTCTTACTGTCTTTCAGTGGATCTGGAGAAACAGGCCCCCCAGTCTGTCTGAACTGATGCTATGAATTGTAGAACCACATGGAGATTTGAGAGCTAGAATACAGCTGGCACTTGTGTTGATCAAAGCTATTAAAATAGCATTTTCTTTTCATGGGAGATCATCAGGAAAATTCTGCACATAAATACTGTAGTTTTGTACTAAGATAATTTTTCAATTAGAGAGGAGCAGCACACTTTGGTTGTAAGTGGCTTTTAAATTTAAGCCACTTTCCTCCTGAGAAAGATACTGTTTTTCAGAGCAGAACATTTATTTTTCTTATCTAAATTAAAATAATCCACAAAGAACCCCTGAAATACTGAGTTGTGTGAAAGGACATTTTAATAAAGCAATTCCAATCCAGCAGGTAGGCTAGGACTGTGGTAACAGGAACAAATACGACACAGCTGTCTGTTGAGTGTGTGCATTGATGTCAGCTTTTCTCAATTATTTGCCTAAGGAAACATTACTTATAGACTAATTTTTCTGAAACCTCTTCACTGGGACATGAGACAACTTACAATTTCTAAAGCAAAATAGAAGTTGTATGGGAAAAGGATATGGTAAACTAAATGGAAACTGAGTACCTGGGCATACCAAGTGAAAGAAAACCAATCGTAATTCTTCATTTTCTTTCAAGATTTATGAAATGAGTGTTTTAACTCACATGCTATTTTAAAAATCTTTTAGACTCTACAGCTGTCCCTTTTTATTGGAGAATTTGCATACGCACAGATGCATGCGTACACATACATGTGTTTATTCAGAAACTCCTTCTCTTCTTGCAGCTTCTGTATGGAGAAGTTATATCCTATTAGTATGTTGTTCACAACTGTAAGGAATGGTGTGGGAAAAATAACTGCATTAATCTAAGATGCATGTAAATGTAACAGTAATTTAGCTAGTAAATACAACACAGCACTGAACACATGACCCACAGTTTTTCTGTCAGCACTGTCTTCACGTCTTTGACTGTTTGCTCCAGTGTCATCTTTATTGTTCACTATCCAGGCTTTCTGTATGCTGAGCACAAAATAGCTAAATTGGGAACTTTAGGCTAAAGTGAGAGGATAAATTCTAACCTCTCTGTCTGAGCCAGCCCCCAGTTATTGGTGAACCAACTCTTTGATTCTGCTATATCATAACTTTCTTTTCTTTTGACCAGGCCATTGTCATATTGCTGTTGACCTCTAACCCCACATACACAAACCTGAACTCTGGATTAGGCTTCCCAGGGAATAAACTATGGGCAAAGTTGAACTACTAGCTAGAATGAGGGGAAATGGTTCATGCTGCCATAGTAACATGACCTCATACTGTCTGCCTGGAACAAAGATGGTTTTCTTGTCCTTTTTTCTGCCCCTGTGAGTGTTTAAGCCCCCCTGCTGTCTCTCCACTTGGGAGACGGGTAAACGCTCTACACTGTGCAGTAAAAAAAGAGGTTACTGTCCCCTGCTTAAAGTAGAGCAGTCATCTACAAAACTGGGGAATCAGGCAACCAGAAAAAAAACAAACAAACAAACCAACAAAAAAACCCCATGCCACTAACCATCTGCATCAGAGAGGTTTCTGAGATAACATTGCCTTACAGATGACCATGAGGTTGTTGCCTTTCTTAGAGGAAAAAGCACAGACTGGCATTCTAGCAAAAAGTTTGCTGAAATGGCTACTGCATGAAGGGCGTTGAAGGTTTACACGTTCATCTCTATGCTGATGTGTGTGTGTTTGCTTTTCTTTTTCTTTTTTTTTTCCTTTGGGTTTTTTTTTTTTAGGAGAAGAGGAGGTTAAGGGAGACTAGGAAAGTCAGGAAAGGTAACTGAAAGGATGGTGGAGGTTCTGCCTTTAGCAACCAGATTCTTCAGAACTACTGCAAAACATTTATTTTGATCTATCAAGTGATGCAGGTAGAGAAGTGAAATAACCATGAAGAATTGCAAAAAGGCCTTATGAGATTGAGTAGGCATTAAAACAGCAAATGCAATTCCATATAAATAAATGCAAAGTGATGAACTTGGAAAAAAAAAAAAATCCTAAGTCCATATAAAAAATGTTGTACTCTGAGCTGCTTGCTGTTGCCAATGAATGAGATGTTGAAGCTATCATAGGTGCATCTGTGAAAATGTCAAATCAGCACTCAACAGTAGCCAAAAAAAGGAATCTGAATGCTTGAAACTGTTGGGAAAGAAACAGACAGCAAAACAGAATAGGGTTGCTACAACAGTGTATAAGTCTGTGGCCTCCTGCACAGTAAATATTATGCAGTTCTAGAGCCCTTGTCTAAAAAGGACATAATAGAACTGGAAATGAGCCAGTGAACGACACCAACAATAGACAGGGGCCTTACACTGTTTCTGTGTGAGAAATGACAGAGTGAGCTAGGAAAGGCATCAGAGGAGACGTGATCGAGTGGCAGAGAGAGGCTAAAAAAGATTGATTGTGCACTGTTTCTTTCAGTGAACAATCTGGAGGACTGAACCTATTATTTACCATGTAAAAAATTAACAGAAAGAGAGAGCTGTAGAAGTTTACATCAGTACATGTGACCTTGGCTTAGGAAGCCTCCAGGCTACTGACTACAAGATGACAGGAAAGAATTTGGGAAAAGAATCACTACGTAGTGTGCCTGTTCTTAGGCTCTTCCTTAGGCATAAGCTATTGACCACTGCTAGGATCAGGCTTTTAGACTAGCTGGGTCTTCATCTAAAGGACCTTCTCTGCAGAGCTCAAAGGCTGCTGCAGAAGTAAGAAGTGTAAATTGGTAAATACAGTATAGGTTCACCCAAGCTCTGATGTCTGTCACAACTTTGGCAATGTATTGTCAAGTCATCGTTGTCTCTGGAAGCAGTTCCCTTGATTTAGACACAGGAACAATCAGGTAGAAAACAGTAATGCCTGCTTCAGCAAATAGCAGCATCTCAAATTGATTGTTATTCACTTACTTTGCAGGTTTCTTTACATGAGGGAAAGGGTCAAGGGAGGAGGGCTTACACCTTTCATATCGATGATTATTAAATACTACTCTCTCACCAAATCAAGGCTTTTTCATTAATTCACAAAGCATTTACAAGTGGTCTCCAGCAGCTTTCCTTTTATATTTCAGGAGATAAGCCTTAAAAAAAACCCCAAACAAACAAATACCAAAATAAAGTAAAAGTTGCCTACATATGTAAATGAGGAAAGCTCTTATTTTAAACTGTGGTTTGATATTTAAATTGGTGTTCCAACTCAATAGGAAGAGCTGGAAGCTGAATGTTTTATCTTAAATGAGTGCACACTAAGAAATTCTATGCAATAGCTAGTTTCCATTTTCCATTATCTTACAGTGCTCTGTGTGTGTTTGGTATTGCAACTGCAAGCAAAGTCCCTGGGAACAGTGGATGGCAGTGGGACTGAGGGCATAGCAAGGGCCTTGACTGATTTCTTCAGCTTTGTGGTTTTAGGTCAGACCCAAGTGGTGCTGGAGCATTTCTAGTGAGCTAATTTTCTTTGCTTCATGGAGGTTTTTGTTTGAGGTGGATTTTGGTTTTGCGGTTAACACATTAAAAAAAATCAGAGCGGATTCTTTTCAGTGTTTGAAAATAGAATTTTTATGTTCAAACCTTGGAAGTGGAATTTCCCACTACATCAAATAGTCAAGAATAAATAGACACCTTCATCTCCTGAGGGGGACAGGGAAAGAGTGGGAGTGGCAAAGATAAATTGAATATTTTTATCACCTGGAAAAGTCATTAGTACTGTTCAGTCACAATTTACAGAAGGGAAAAGAAGCATGGAATAAATAACCTGCCTGACTTTGCTACAGTTCATCTTGGAGCCAGGAGAGGCTGTCTTTTGACTAAGTCACATCTTACAATACTTCCCTCTGGCTAGGCACATCTCTAAGTAAGAATGGGAAGGCAAAGTTGACAGCTGGAACTTCATAAAAGCCCTGTTCTCCCCTTCCCCACAAAAGTTCTTACCAACAAAGCCAAGACTGTCCATGTTTGGAAGCTCTTTTCTCTCCTTGCTCCCAGGTTCTGTTTTTCGGTTCTTGTGTGTGGCCTCTGTTTTCCTATCCCTACTATTAAGGTCTGCTTGTTATCTGCAAGACCCAACTCTTTCGTTCTGTGTTTCCCTGCCGGCGTCATAGTCTTCCTGACACAATGACTAACTGTAACATGCTAGTGCAGGATGGTACTAAAAAATGAGGGGAAGGACTTCAAAACCTAATTTGGAAGAGTTTTCTATATTTAATAAAAGAAGAGTAGGGTTCCTTTCCTGCTTTTGAGCATGGCCCTCAATTGTCATTTCTCAGACTGTTCCCCTTTTGCAATATTTCGTATGTTCCGCAGCAGGCCTGTACCAATGCCACACTCCCTTCCAGGGCAGCGCTCTGCTGTGTCTAGTACATCACTAGTGGTCAGCTGGGTGAAGGGAAGAGGAGTAATGAGATATGACTAATTTGCACCAAGACTTACTTTGGGGAGCAAACTAAGGTAGCCCTTTTAGGGAATGTCCAAATGACCTTGTCCATTTTCTGTCTCTATCTCAGCTTTTGTTCTATCGCATTGTCACTTCCCATTTTTCTTTCAAGTGTGTGATAAGATGGAGTATTGCATCCTTCGCCATCCTGCAGCAATGGAAAGTCTCCTCTGGGGTTCTCAGAAGAGCAGCTTCAAATTATCCTCTCATTAGTGATGATACATCCCTTTTGAACACTGTGCCATTCCATCACACTGTTTCAGCGTTGAACATTAGGAGATAACTGCCTTCACAACATATGTCATTACTCATTAAGGGACCCTTCCTGGATTATGTCTGAGGTTTAATGTCTTGTTAAAGATGTTTAACACTTACAGTTTTGTTTTTAATTTAGGAAGCAGATTGATCAAAGCGTGCCCTGAGAATTTCTCTCCGATTTTGTGAAATTTGCAGGTTGGCCTGTTCAGAGGAGGTGATCCTTAAATTGAATTGCAGCCCTCCAAGGCGTGTTTGGATGTCAAGCACTGCCATGATCTGACATGTTAATGGCTTTGAGAAAACAATGTGTTTCAGAGGTAATTGCTGAAGCAGTGAGTTCCCAGCAATATTTTAGTTAAAAGAAATGTACTGCTGCTTCTCACTGAACAACTGAGTGATACAAATCACTGCTTACCTTTTAATGGTCATTAAATTCTTCTAATAGACCAAAGCAGGACCTCTATCCCATCTATTGTTTGGAGCTGAGGATAGCATTAGAATCAAACATGATGGTGCTCTTGTAACTGGACTTCACAATTTATTTTATTAACACAAGAACATTTTTAAAACTCACAGCATGAGTGTGAAAAGAACTCCCTAAATTAAAACCTCACCATTTGGCTCTTCCACTGATAGTCATCTTCGATTTTACCAAATGAAGTCAACCAGTGCAATGATTCAGAGCAATCCTGTTGTTACACGTTCAATACTTGTCTTTTAATTAACGTGCAAAAGACAGAGAGCCATTTTTTCAGACAGGTGAGTAGGACAGTGTGGATGGAAAGGAGGGGTAGGTATAAGAGAACAGGCTGCCATCCTCAAGTGAGGGTGGCAGGGCCAATGCTTCATTTATCAAGACCCTTTTTGATAATATATGTGTCACTATACATGTGTATACATTTAAAAAATTGAGAATTTGGCTCCCTCTACCTCGATTTAATGCCATTAAGCATGCCATTTTACTTAAATGATTTTTTTATCAGAGGGTCAGCTGCCAAAACTGTGTTGCTAAGTGTCAAAATTATAGCATGTAATAATCGGGTCCCAATATTTATGATTAAACAAATAACAAAATATGACAAATTGCATGATAAAATTTGGTACAACTGCTACTGAAATTCACCTGTATATGAAGTCACCATTGATCTCTCACTTTGGTGCAAAGCAAATCTGACATCCCTCCTTTTTTTGTTACTTTCACTGTCATCCACCAATTTCAAATTTGATTTCAAGGCCTGCCTTTGCACCTCCTGACTGAAACTGAAGTACACTGGTTGGGATCAGGCTATTTCCTCTCATTAGCTTTGTGTCAGACTTTCTGTACTCTCAACAACTCTTTGCACAGCATATTTTAAAAACATCTTTTTTTCTGTTGTTCTGTTTGAATTGCACACCTGCAAAGTGGTGCCACTGTTACAGTTAGGCTGCTTAAGGAGCAGAGCTGCTGCTGTATTTCTATCCTGACCTGTAATCTGACAAGCACAGAATGACAAAGGACAGTAAACCCCATTCTTGCCTTCTCTTAGACTAACTTTCTTCATTATCGCTTTTCTTTGAACTGCATAAAGAAAGAATAGTGAAGAGATCTCTTGTACTGTGAAAATATGGAAACACGTGAACTAAAAACGTTTGTGGTGCTAAAGAACAGAAGAACTTCTGACTGGTTTTATGGCTTGAGCCAGATGTGGCTAACAGGCCATAGGGCCAAAAGCTTCAATCAGTCTGGAAAGATCCCTGTCTCACAAAGAAGGTATTCCTGATAGAGACGTGGACTGTCATTAGCAGCTGTGATGAGATATGAAGTGAGGACCAATTTATGAAGGTTTTTGCTTTTCAGAAATAAGGTAAAGTTATTTTAACTATAGCAAATTCAGTTTTAAAACCTACATTTTTAAATGTTTTTTTAAGAGTTTACCTGTGCTTTAAAGGAATAAGGTGAATATTTCTGTGTATTTTCTTGCACACGTTTGTGTATATTTGATCTTGCCATCCAAATGTTAGATCTAACTAGCAGTTCCTAGGTTTGGAAAGTTAACTCGACTACAGTCAGACGTTATTCATATTAACTGCCTACTAATTGTAATTGAATAAATCTCACTAACACTTTCACTGATAAAATTTCAAAATTGGTTTCTTTACAGATATCAGTGTACACTTCTGTAACATTAGTAATTGGTATGTCTGGGGTTTTTTTCAGCTTGAAATGCACAACAATGGTGTACGTCTAAATGAGGCGGCTTGGCTAGCAGTGGGATATGGCACTGTTACTGTGCTCTTTGCCACGCTTTAATAATTCTGTATTCTACAAATGACATCATCTCGCATTCAAGTTTATAGTATATGGTAAGGGAGCACTGGACAGAGAACATAGGAACAAATACTGCATCAGGCCTAAAGTCCATGTAGCTCAGAAGCCTGGCTAACAGGGGTGAGGGGTAGGTGCATGGGCATGTGTCTGCCCTCATGTCTCTGGAAGAGGAATGAGTGCAAGTTTTTAGGATTTATTGCTTTGTAGGTGAACAAAGCTACTAGGTCACCTGTCTTGTGAATCTGTGACTGAATTTTATGGAGAATCTTGTGTACATGCTGGTACTTTTGCAGGGGTAGATAAACTTTGTAAAATGCCCTTCATTCTCTAAGTGCTCCAAATTCACTTTAAAAATCTGTACTAGTTACTAGCTCTGTAGGAAATCAAAATTCTAATTCTTTCCATGGGAAAGCAAAAATCTGAAGATTTTTATTTTTATTTTGTAGCAAGTTTTGGATGAATACTTGAAAAAGGGTTAAACAGCAGCCAAAACAATTCACTGCAAGATCTTCAAAGCAAATCAGATTTTTTAATTATATCAAATTAAGGTTATTAAAAGTTAAGTTCTGAACTGAGAGCATTTTCCAATGAAAGGTGCTGCAACATCATTATTTCTCCCCAAAATGCACTTACTGTACATTTCTCAAAGCCATCAACCTTGATTGAAAGCTAATGAAAAAGCTGTCCTGCGTCAGTTTATTCCTTGTATCCATTAAGAATAATTACGGCTGAACAATTTTTGATGCCTGTAACCTTCGCAAGTGTTGCTAATGGCATTATAAATTGCTCCTTGTCCAATGACTACAGTCTGAAGCTTAATTCAAAAGCGCTCTGTCAACAGGGCTGATTTGTGTGGTTAATGAGTGCGTTTAAAACAACAGCCTGGGCTCATGCATCCTAATGTCGATAAGAGGATGTGGTTCAATAAAGAGGCTTGTCCGTAATAATTAGCAGCGACAAATGCTCTGGATTAGACCGATCGCAGCATTAATGACTCTGCTTTCAACCCGTTACAGAAGAAAGTTTCCAGCTCTAACTTTTCTGGGTTTAGATTTAACTTTGAAGGAGTGGTCTTCTATAAGCAAATGATGCAGCTAACTAAACATAAATCTTTAATACATGCTGTGTCAGCAGAGTCACTGAGCAGTCCAAGGCCTCTGTAAAGACTCTCATGGCCAAAGTTACATTTTTCTGAAAACATTTTTTTTCCAAATGCATATCAGTGAAATAGTGGGGCAAATCTACCTTTCACCATGTTTGGGATATGAATGTTGAAACATTGTTCTTAGACATGATAGTATTTGCATGGCGTTCTCATGTACTGCCTGTTCTGCATTTTTGTTTTTACCTTTAAGATACATTAAATCCATGTTGGATTTAAAAATAAATTTAGGCTTTTGGCATAGGAAAAAATACATCAGAAGTGAACCCATGAGGAACAGCTTAAACGCTGTCAGTAACATGCAGGAAAAACACTCCTTTTAAACACAAGACAGTGTAGTTCACCTAGCCATTCCTGCACTTGGTAAACTAATTACTGGTGCTGCCATCTTAGTCTATATATCACCTTTAGATCTTGGCATGGAAATCTTATTTTGCAAAATTTGGGAACAAAAGGCAAAAGCGCAGGATATAGAATGTTTGAAACTACTTTGAGATCCAGTCTCAACTGTGGCAGTTTTCTCTGCAAGTTACAAATATTTAATAAACTCTGAAATACTATGAATGTTTTTGAATAGTAGTTCTGAGATTAAAAAATACAGACACCCTGTCAGGTAAGAGTGCTCTGACATCCAACTACTCCTTTCCCTTCTGTAACATAGTGTTTACTACCAAGGGGCTCGTACCTGCGTTTTCTCCGAAGTCAAGTGCTTGCAAAAAAGATTAATTTAATTTACTTCCTTTAAAACCAAGTTGTTAAGAGCAACCTTCATACTTTAATTTGGTTTGAGTGAGTATTTACTGTGATTTTTATGATACTTATAACTGAGAACAATTGCCAGATATTTTGCTTGTTGTTGTAATTAAACATTGTCTGTAGTCACACACGCTCCCATAGGCCTTTTGAAGGGCTCTTCCTTGAGACTTGTGAGGAGTAGCAGGGAGAAGAGATGTGGCTGACTTCGGACAAAGACTGATTTACGTGTTATTCATGTCAGGAAGGTGGGCTTCTTTTAATATTTTGAGAAAAAGAGCGACATTATTTTGAAGATGCGACCAGAAATGCTGTATTGAATGCCTAGAATATCGTGATAGAGAAAAGGGGCAAGAAAGTCTGGGCTTGGCCCGGTAGAACTGTCAGCAGCGATGTGACGTGCTCACGTGAGCAGGCTCGCTGCTGGCCGAGGAGAGCAGGCAGGCGAGGGCAGGGGCTGAGCGAGGGCAGGTGACGCTGCACGGCAGCCTCTGCTGAAGGGCTCTGGAGCTGGCACACAGCAATGTGCGGTCAATAATGTTTCAAAATACCTTTATTGGCACTTGCTTGTCATTTTTATGCTTGTTTGTTTTCTCTCCCCTTAGCAAAAATGTCAACTAACTAAACAGAAGTCTTAAAATAATAGTTTTATGCCTATGAAGTCATTTTGACATGAGCCACTGAGCTTCACAGCTAGTAACCTATTCATTTAGTCTTCTTTTCTCAAAGTTAGCACTTTGGAGTGGCATGCTGTGGCTAATACTGTACAAATTGCTGGAATGGGCAGTTAAACGTTGAGGTCAGAGGTTAAATGAACATGGTTGTTTATGAGGACACAGCCCGAATCCATTTGCATTTTAATATTCTTTCTGTGAGACAAAAAACCATTTTGAGGACAGCTTGTTTGGAAATCCCATTAACAGGTTATTTATGGGACTCATGACTGCATGACCCTTAGCCTTGTTTTGTTAAACATGAACTAGACATGAATCAGATGAGTGGCTGAGCTGCTGCTATTGTTTTCCATAGCATTAAATGTCATTGAATTCAATTATTCTGAATCTGACACTTTCTAAGTTATTACCCTCATAATGCTCAATTTTCCTTTTTCCTTTGTCAACCTTATTATTTCTATCTGCTTTAAAAAGCAGAGACACTCTAAAAAGGCCATTTCCTCTCTTATCGCTGATCTAGGTGAGAATGGAGAGCTTATCTACACAGCTCTTAAATAACTGGGGAGACACAGTTTGAAGAAATTAGAAGATTCCAGCTACTATCATGGTGGATTTTAAGGAATACAGAAATCTAAGAATTCTGTCAGGGTAGTAAAATTAGCCATGTAAAGGTCAGGTACTAAATGATTGGAAAGAGAGTGCTTTTAACCCTTTTTGGCAGGAGTATAAAATTATGAGTGATAAATCAGACTAAGATGATGATGTTGCTATCAATCAAAATGTGAAAAAGCCTCCATAATTCCAAATAGTAAGTTTTATAAAACAAGTTTAGTTTTTATGCCTTTTAACACAAATCTTTAAATGAAAGGAGATGCACTGGGTAACAGACTGTAGCAGAAATTAATGAAAATGCACTGATGCTTAATATGAGAGTTGTGTAGTTGCGAGCAGCATTATCTTTGCTAAAGGCCATGGTAATACCTAGTGATCAATATTTCCTATCTTACATATTCTTCTCTTGGCATTTGATCTCTTACTGATCCGCAATTTATGATACTAATCAAATATTCAGAGGACTTCCAGCTTTTGGAAGGCAAAAATCACACCTATGGAGTGCACCAGCTGATAGCACGTAATTTCATTTCAGTGCAAAGTACCTTTTAACCAAAAAGAACTTCGGTGCTGCACATATGCAGATTCATATAGGTGAAGAACAGGACGAACTACTGTGATGATTCAATCCAGTTCTTAAACACAAGCCTAAGAAATTCCCTTGTTTAGTACAGGTTTGCTCTGTAACAGATCTTCACTTAGCTGGAGGGGGAAAATGACAAAAACAGATCTTCCAAGCCTGTGTAAGGTGTTACGGGTGGAACTTTTCTGTATTAGCTAAGAACAGCTGATTCAGTACATGGGTGCCTACACACACACACACACAGTGCTTTATGGAGTCCCTGACTGAAGAGGAGATGTTTTTATTCTGAAGTTGGTAGAGCATATAAAAGTGCTGAAAGCGTATAAAGAAAGTAGGTACTCCTTCAAAGTTTAGAGAGGAAAAAGTTGCTTCAAAGACATCAGGGTTCAATGTATGTCAGTTGTTTTGTTTTGTTGGGTATTTTTTTAATTACATAGCACAATGTTTTGGGCTAAAAGGCATAAGCAGCATCTAGATCTCTAGAGACATCTGATCAATATTATGTGCGTCACTGCAGCTTTCCTAGTCTGGTTTACGGGGCAGGAGCCTCTTGTAAGATCCCCTCCATGCTTAGGATTTCCATACCTCAAAAAATAGAGTAGGTTTCCTAAATTATAGGTGTATATATATGTGTGTGTGTATGTGTGTATGCAGACACTCATATATATTTTTTACAGTGAAAACTATCTGCTTTTTCTGAACGACTCGCTGTTACAAGAATAGCTGATACCCTCTGTCATGTAGGCTGCTGTTCTGCAGACTGCATGCTAGAAGTAGGGTATTTCTGCACACATTCTGCACGTATTTGCATTCTTCTTTCCCTTGTTCTTTTCTTCCCTCTTTTCCCTTCCTTTCTTTTCCAAGTTTAAAATAGATTTCCAGTATGAATTGGCCATCAATGGAATTCTTTAATGGCTAATTTATTCTTAGTAGAAACTGGTGGGGTTTTTCTGAAGAAAAAGGAACAATACATCTTTAGAACAAGTTTGTAAGTGTCATGATTTTTCTACTAATTTATAGTACATACTCCCCTTTTTAGATCTTAAATTACCTCATTGTATCTCTGAATATCATATATACTTGGACCTGAAATTAAGCTTGCTGTATAGTTTTCAAAATGACCACAATTTGCTCTATGAAATGTCCTGATTGCATGTGTAATTCAAAGCAATCCTAATCTCTGTATAAACCAGTACAGACTGCTTAGGGGCAGAGTTTATGTATGCTGATTGGGCCTTCAGTTTAGCTGATAGTGAATACACCTGCTTGTTTGAAAAGATGCATTACAGAGTTTCAAACTCCTAAATGCTAAAGAGAACAGAGAAAGAAAGAAGAGACAAAAAGCTGTTCCACCACAGTAAAGGTTTTTTAAGAAAAGGCCCAGTTTATCATATATGTTTGTTCCAAGCTCTGAAGTGAATATATTAATGTACCAGAAATTGTACTGCAAATATGACTTCTGGTTATAACTCTTGGTTTGTCCTATTTCTTACTGAAGTGTATGATTTCAACAACAAAGATGAATTTTATTAGGAAAACTCCTTCATTGAAAGTACCCCATCCTGAAAGTTTAATATGGTTCATCATTCTGAGAAATACCTACTCTTAAGATATTTTAGATAGTTAGTCAGGAAGCAACTGGCTTTTGAGGAAAGTTGCTGTAAGTCTTCTGAAATACTGTGTAAGTCTGTGACACTTTGTGGAGGACCCCATGCTTTCCTAAACACTTGAATGGGGTTAATTCTTCCATATATTTCATTTGTTAACAAATCTTTTATATGATATAGACTTTTAACTATTTAATATTCTTTATGTAATAATTAAGGCAGATGTAGTGTAACACAGGTAGCTGGTATGCCGTAAATAAAATACTTTTCAATTCTGAAACTGTTTCAGAAAGGCACATATGAGCATGCACCACAATGGAACAGCTTATGCAAATGCATACAGATTCCATAATGTGATGTCTTGTATGTTTTGTTACAAAGAATGTGCAAATTAGGAAAAGTTCCTGCATAAACTACATTTCTTGGTTAGTTATATATTATTTTAATGATCTGAATTCTGCTATTGTAGGCAAAAATAACTGTTCTCTATTTAGTGTCAATCATGGTAACTTTGAAAATGAAAAAAAATAGATCACAGAGTAATTTACTCAAAGAATTTAGGCTTTACTTCTGTCTGCATCATACCTTTGAGAAGATCATCATTTACTCGAAATGATACATAAGTAATACTCTTCCTTGAAAACATTTTGCTAATATTTTTTTATCAACATGGAGAATGAACCATCAAGTTTGACCTGTAAAGTTTAGCTGTGACTGAAATTATTATCTGTCATAAAATTGTTGCCATGTTTTACTGAATAAGCACAAAACAGTTCCCAGTAAGAATTTCTTGCTCATGGAACTCATGTTGATTTTCACAAATGCCTCTGTGTGGACTGCAATTTGTTTTTCACTAATAAATGATCCACTAAAGTTCCATTTCTCCAGTGTTCATGAAAAATTAACATTAGTAAGAAGGAAAGGCACAGCTTTATCAAATCACATGAGGGAAAAAAAAAGTCCTTGTGGAAACTCTTTTGTATAATTCTAGTTGTTGAGTCTTCACCATTGAGTGACTGACTTGGAACCAAGGCTGAACTGGTTATTAACAAGTATTAGTGCTTCAGGCCGTGCACATAAGTCCAGAAGCACTTTTCTGCAGGTGGACGTAGCCTCGGCTGACAGTTTGGAATAAAAGCGCACGTTTTCTTCACACTTATTGTTACTGAAAAGTAGGATTTGCAGTGTTTTCACAGCATTTAAGCCAACTCTAAATCATAATGATCAAAATAATAATCATCATATTAATTTGCTCAGCATTGATAACAATTTTGATATGCTGTTATGGGAGAAGCGTTTTATTTTCTGTCATTAAGCCTGCTTAAGATATTTTTAATTAGCTTTTGAGTGAGGTTCATTTGACATAACAAATGAAGAGTTTGGTTGCCCATCTGAACAGAAGCTGGAATGCAACCAGACAATTTTTTCCCAGAGTGAGCTTTTTCATTACTTGTTGGAAATTTTGCATTTCTTCCTTAAGCTTCTGAAAGTTCACAGATTATTCCCAGTTTCCTCAGCTTCAATCTTACAGTGGGAGCTTTTGGTTAAATATATGTGCTTAATAACAGTAAATAAATTCTGACATTTTATTTTTACTCCTAAATAAAAATGTTCATCATGTTGGTGAAAATAAGCAATCACATTCTATTTAACAGCGAAAAAGTACATATCACCCTGCAGGAACTGTGGAATCTATTTTCATTATAACAAACATTGATTTTGCATTTAAAAGTCTCATTATTTGAGATAATGACTGTTGAGTTTCTTAGTTATCCTTCTGGTTCTTAAATCATTTAAGCTATAGCAGTTAAAGAACAAATAGGAATGCAGAAGACCTAAAATTGTATTAAAATATACTCTCATTTTGTCTTTAATTAAAATTGCAATCATCTTCATGGCAGGTAGATACTGTCAGAAAATTGTTTATTTTGAGTTTATTTGAATGGCACCTGTATTTTTGCCTATAGAAACATCACTGAACCTGCATGTATTGATTTTTGGATTAACATTAGTGGAATTAATATGTGAGCTCCTGGGGGCCTCATTCATCAGTGCAGTTTCTCGACAGCGTAATTCTGGCTGCACTGAATCAGGGGAGCTTAACCTGCGTTTCTTACAGTTAGAAAATGTAAGACAAATCTCTGTAGCACGTGTATGTGTAAAGATATGTATTATTACATTTACTGTCTCCCTCAAATAATTCTGATTATGGACAACTTGAGGAGGGAGTCTTATTTGTTTTGCTTTTTCTAGGTAGAGTGCTACTTTGAATAATTTTTTTTTAATGGGCCTGAAAGGAAGTCAGTCCCCTCTTGTGCTCTCCCCTTCCCCCACTGCCTCTCCTCAGAGCTGTGGCTGCCTGGGCATTAATGTATTCCGTATAATGTTGGGGGCTAGCTGAGAGAACCTTCCCACCAACAGCACTATGAATTATTGACAGGAGGGATGTTCCCTCGTGTATACTTTTCCAAGGTTATACTCTCTGATATTAGATATTTATTCTGCATAAGGTAGGGATAAGAACCTCATTGCCACATTATGTCTGACACAATCAAGTTTTGGGGAATTTCAACAACATTAGAAGATTTGTATAATGTATTCTTTTAGAGGCAGAGGCTCAGCTTTAAACAAAGCATAATCCTTACTGCATATCATTTCCAGCCTAATGCAGGGAGAAGAAGCGGGACCATAATGCTATCTGCATCATTTCCCTTTTGTGTTCAGTTGCAAGGACTATTCACCTAATATTCAAAATCCATGTTTTCATTAAATGGAACAGAATGATGGAAAAACTAAAAAAGCAAGAAAATAATGAAATAATTTCCATGGAAGTATCATAAAATTGAGTTATTACATCTAGATATATGATAAAGTATTTGGAAATAATTAAATATTTGATATCTACTATCTTTTCTAGTGCTTGAACACTGCAATTTTAGTATTTTTGGTGCTAACATTATTTCTAATTTATTTGAATCAAATATTATTTTTATATTTCTGCTATCTGTAACAAAAGGGTCTTGTGAACACTTCATTCATTGTGTCACCCAATCTCTCCTTGTCAGCCGCTTTGTTAGCCTAAGCCTCTAGGATTTGTATCCTGGGCAGTGGACCTTTTGTACTCCTTAAGCTATACTCTTAAACAATGGGGGGGAAATCTTCTGTGACAAGTTTACTTAAAGGGACAATATCACATTAAATAAGTATATAAATATATCCAGAAGTAATATTATTTCTTGAAATTTTGTATCATTAGTTAACACCTTCATCTACTTGCAACGCAGTAACTGTAAAAATTCCTTTTCACACTTCAGACTGTTCTTTACACAGTACTTTTCAAAACCTAGGAAAACGAGTCAGTTATTTTACCATTTATTTTCAGTTAGCATTCAGGATTAGAATATTGGGTGCTGTCCCAGTGGGAGACTGGGATGCAAATATTGTAAGGGAGCATTTGGACTTGAAACAGACAGTTCTATTTCTAGTGAATTGTTTATGGAAAGAGACCAAAAAAGCATATTTTGTAATTATGGTTGTTGTAAGTCAAAGAACATAAACAAAATTAAACATTTTGATGAGATTAATCTAGTCCTTTTCAGGATAAATTCTATTAAAATATGAGGTCCTCAGATCTGTCTGGTTCTTTGTCGCCTTCTTATTTTATGCAACTTTATAAGTTCGCTTAATATAATTATCTTTGAATAATTTAGTGGATTTTAGTGTGATAATAGAACTAGAGTGGTTTTATAGTCATCCTCATGTCTTATTAAATCAGGTGGTTTATAAGTAATTCCAGTTATTTGTTTTTAAAATTCTTAATAAGAGAAACTGAGATCTCAATATAAAGATTAAAGAAAACAACACAGAGTTACATATTTAGAAAACATGCTGATAGAGAAAATACTGCTTAAGTTGTTAACTGGCTATCTAAACTATAGCAGGAAATGAGGTTTTGATAATGTTTCCATAGCTGCACACACACATACACTGTGCTTGTTGGCATATGTATGTGCATTAATTTTGTGCACGCTTCTCAGTCAGCACATGAATGCCAGTGACATCCTCTGGAATAGTAGGAGAAGCTGTGATAGTGGATCTGCCAGATCTTCATACTGAAAAATACGTCTGTGCAACAGTCGTCGTCATCATCATGTAAAGTAATCTGTTCTGGGCTGTAAGGCTGCAGTTCCCAGCTTACAGCAGCTCTTGTTAAATCTCAGTAGTTTATATAGGGATTTCTGTGTTGCTGTGCTTTGAGCTTTTCTCTGAATCTGTCTCTATATTAATTAATTACACTGAGGGTTTTGTTTGGGGTTAGGGTTCTTTGTTGGTTTGTTTTGTTGAAAAGAAACCCTGAGCACTGGGGAAAGGGCTCAGTAGCTAATTGGATGTTAATGAATGGAGGAGGATAAATACCTTACAGGGGAGGGAAAAAAAAAAAGTTTGCTATTTGAAGTCCACTTTCTCTAGTGATTCTGGAGTGTTTTTCTGTAGGTTTTGCCCGGAGTGTATTCTAGGATGTCATAAAGTTCTTACCTAATATTTAGGTTAACATACGCATTGCCTGCTGGAAACTTGGGTCCCATTGTGCTGGACTTTTTACCAAGGTATGCATGTCTCACTCCTTTCATCTGAGGAATGTGCAGACTTTGTAAGACTTGGTTTTCTTACTTGTTCGAAGGCAGCAACAATACTGCAGCTTCTGGGAAGCTAGTTCCTCTTGGCAGGAGCCACCCAGGTAGGTCTTCACCTTTGATTCCTAAGTATTGTTTATGAAGCCTTTCTGGGAGGCACTTAGGAGTAAATATTAAGTGTATGTCTATGCACCAGTGTGCTGGACTAAACATATTGCATTGCAACTCCACTAATGTGTACTGATAGTTTACATGAGAATATTCTGTGTGCTTACAGTGACACTTTCACCTGAAGATCTCTATAAACACTTTCCAGGCCTACGAAACTTCTTTTCTCTTCACAGCTAAGGGAACACTAGTACAAAGGACACTTGAGATTCCATAGTGAGGTAGTGGCAGAAAAAAGATCTGTGTTTGACAGCAAAATACCCTTTTGTAGCCACTGGATAATGTTGCTGTAGTAGTGTTTCCTCACCACATTCTTTGTGGCACACTTGCAAAAAGTGGGGTTCTTCCCAGCTCTTTGGCTTATACCAAATCAAGAAGCTGGCCTCAAGCAACTTTTTTTTTTTTGCTTTTCCTCTAGCACTGTGACTGTTAAGGCTTCGTGACATGTAATTTGTTTTTCGCCAGTACTACGGATTCTGATTTTTCAGGTTAGATGTTTGAGTCACCATTTTCAACAAATATGTGTGCCACCAGTCAACTTCCCTGCTATTAGACCAGCAGCTGCTTGCAAAGTATGTGAAAAACATTACTTAGTCTATCAAAATCCTCTTCCTTTCCCCCAGCCTACTCCAACAAAAAGAGATACATACATGATTTGTAAAAGGCATGTTAAAAGAAACTATGGGTGGAAGCAGAGGACACTGTGAATGATGTCCCTCTCAAATGTAACGTCCAGCATTGGCTTAACGGTGGTCTTACAGGCAGTTCAATGAAGGAGATGGATATTGTGGAAGAATACATTAAAAAAGGAAAGATATGTCTCTTGAAATCACTTGGAGTGAGAAAGTGACTGTCTGAATCAAGTGACTCTACCACCCTCACTGTATCAAACAGGCCTCTGCTGGGTTAGTCAGCAGAACATGGGTCACGGGCCATAGACACTGTCAGTTTAGCAGCAGGGACTGCCTTGTGCCCTCTTGGCTCCATGATCAAGGTTACTTTCACATATAAGTTACTTCAGTGTTACCTAGAGAAATGAGTCAGAACTCCAAACAGGCAGAAATAATTGTGTTGTTGAGGGGAAGGGGGCATTTATTCGTTTCACTTCCAAGAAAATACCAAAAAAGTAAAAAATTGCCCCGAGAACTACTGAAAAAGTTCTGTATATTGCAGTAATATAAACCCCTGTGAAAAAGAGAGAGAGAGGCTCGAGGCTTCAGGAAACACCTGGAAAAGCTAGCCCAAGGAGTCAAGTGACTGGTGTTGAGTACAGTCATGTTCCAAAGCTGACAGTGAGTGAGAAATTCATAAATCACTTCTCAAGCTCTCTGTTATCAGCAACTGATGATATTTTTCTGGGCCTGGGGAAAAGAAGCTCTCTAACTGAAGAGAAAATGTGGGACAGCAACAGGGATGGCTTTCCTGAGCTTGTTGGAGACTGGAATGGCGTCTGCAGAGTGCCTGTCAGAGAATGCGTCCCTGCCAAGGACTTGCCATGTCTGCTTTCCCTTTGGCTTTAGGCCGGTGTAAACGCCTTGGGTCCTGTTCTTGCCTTTTCTTTTGACTCCGGGAGTGTTCCTCTCTCCACTGCTGTTTGGTTCACAGGCTGACCAGAGGGATCCAGTGTTTGACCAGTATTTGTAGTGTGTCAGGCCCCGTTTCTCTCTGGGGAGAGAAAATGCTCTCTGTGCTCTGGGAACACTCATTCTTACTTCAGAGGTTTGCTCACTTCCAGTCTCACTCCTAAACCAATTTCCACTGCTCAGGGTACTGCTTAGAGGATGGAAATTTCCATCCCACTGGTTCTGTTAAAGTTTTTTGGGTTTTGTTTGTTTGTTGTTTTGTTTAGGGGTTTTTTTTGGGGGGGAGGGGCGGGGAGTGTTGGGTAGGTGAGTGACTTTATAAAATGATATGTATTTATTGTGGGTTTTTTCTAGTTTGTAACTGATCTCTTGTTTCCAGAGAGCATCACGTTTGTCCTACGTGTAGTTTGGAGGAATTAGGCTGAGCTCTAATTTACACTTGTTTAACTACAGATGCATCCCCACTGCTATTTGTTTATCTCACATTTATTACACTCTTCCAAATTCAAGTTAAGCACTCAGGGGCTTTTTCTAGTAACATTAATGGAGGAGAATAGATGCATTATATGTGAATAATGTATTATGATGATACAATTTGGGTCTCCTAGCTCTAACCGAGACCAGTCCTCCCTTACATTATTTATAATTTACACACACCTTCCTGAACATTATTATGTAAATATTTAATATAGAAAGTGAGTTAACTCTTTCATTTGGGAGGTTTCCTGTCAAAAACCAGGAGAGAATGTAAGAGGGCACACAAACACCTCACCTGAAGTGGGCAGATAGCCGGTCTCGTTTATTTACAGAAATTAAGAGAGGAACATGACAGATTACAGAGGAAAAATGTATGCTACCATTGCACCAAATCCTTTTTACCCTTCTGCTTCCCAACTACTCCTATTAAACTGAATGAATGTTGACTGCAGACAGTATATTTGTGGACAATTGGCTGGTAGCATTTGCAACACAGTGTTTTTTGTTTACTGTTTTCAGACACATTTTGTCTTTTGGGGTTTTGCTCATTTTGTACCAACATATCCATTTCAGAAACACAGTGGGGTGCCCTCCAGACAAATCGACAGACTCCCTTTCTTGTAGTCTCTCCAGTGTCTGGATTTGCCAACAAAAGCAATTTACTCATTTCTTAGTGATCTTGATTGCTCCTGTCTTCTTCTCTCTGACCCCAAGTAGGTACAGAATTACAATAATATTCCACAAGCACATGGCAAGATTTGTAATTTTAAGTCTTTCATTGTGTTACTGGTGGACCCTTGTTTTCCCCATCTTCAAGAGCTGAACTTACTGTACACAGTGACTGAGGAGCTAAAAGCTTTCCACTTAGAATCACGCCAAAAGACAAACTTCTGAAAGTTACAGGAGAAATGTTATGTGTCACACAGTCTTCCTCAGTCAGCTGTATTAGCTACAGCAGCTACTTACAACAGAGAGAAATGTATTTTTGAGTTACAAAGACTGTCAATAATACTGATTTTTCTTAAACTCTTCTAATTTGGAACATAAACGAAGTTTGCACTCGTGAGGTTAATGAGTTCTACAGTCTAAAGAAAGTAGTCTTGGTAATATTTTGCCATTTTGAGACCACAAAGTATCAATGAGAAGTGTGAAAATTCACTTTTACGAAGTGAATTTTTTATTTTTATTTTTTTACTTTTTATGTACCTCTCTGTTCATGGGAATGCACTGCCCTGCTGTGACAAATAAAAATCAACTTTGTGATATCCAGGGAAACTGAGGGGGTTAGCACACCTGGAGTGTAGGTACCTTACCTCGGGAAGACGATCTTTGTGAATATGGTGTATCTCTGTTGAAAACTAAATATTGATCTAGATGGATCCTGAGACTGATCTAGCTTGGCTCTTCGAATGTTGGTGGTCTGCCTTTTTTCAGAGATTACAGAGTGATCAAGGAAAACCCTTCTCCTAAATTACCATCTCCTTTTGCCCACCTCTTACAAGTTCTGGGGATTTTAGCACGAGATGTTGACTCTCGTATCTGAGTTGCTGCTTTTGTGTGTAAAGAATTTTTTATTTTAAAGATTAGCTTCAGATCTTTTGAAAAATATCATCCTATAATTAGAGTCCGTGTACCTACAAATTCCCAGCAGACTCTGAGCCAAAGAAATACACAGATAAAATAAACATATAAAGAGGTGGCTGCATTTTGAAATGTAAGAATTGAATTATATACCTTTTTGACAGCTTCCTGAATCACAGCCCATATCTAAGATTAGTAAATAGGTATCTGGCCCTTTAACTGGGTTCCATTTCATGTAATTAAAGACTCCCAGAATTAAATGGCCTATATGGAAAGTGGCTTTCAGTGGACTAAATGCCTGAAGCAATCTCCTTGCCTGAGCATAGAAGTGACACTGGCTTACAGATCAATATCATCTCTGTTATTAATATCAAAAGCGCATTACTTTGTTTTTGCCTGGCTGCGCTCCAAGCCTTGGGCCCAGCTCACATTCAGCCATTTGCCTGGACCATAATTTACTTTCGTGAGTTTTTAAGGTATTGTTTTGTCAGGGCCAATCACCATGAAGTTATAAATGATTCTGAGGACTTGCACTCTCTGTTAGTGGCATATGCGGTGAAATTAATTTTTAAAAGTTTCACGTCAATTACTCCTGTCCTTGAGTTATGCAAGGGGACAAAAGAGCAGAGACTTAAAGACATGAGTGATATCAAACAGATGAGGTAACGACAAACAGAAACAGCAGCTTGGGACCAAATCAGACATTACACTATCTTTAATCAATGCATTGAATTAAACAATGCTAAAGCTAAATAAATATTGACCACTTAGCAAAAGAACCATTGATTTTTATGATGGACAACATTTACATCGTATACTGCTCTGGTCTACAGATTTTAGGCTGCTAGCCTGTCAACTCTGGTACAGATATTCTGCAGGACAGCTTGTGCTGATGCCAAGTCCCTTTTTGGAATTATTGAGGTAAATGTTGACAATTGCCCCCACTTTTTGTTTCCAAGGATTGTTTATTTTTGAAGAGTTAAATTCTGCCAGGTCTTTCTTTTCTAGTATTGGCTGCATTAGTGAACGGGTACCATATTTTGCACAGGTAGATGAGTTTTGCAGTGAATTATTTGGCCATGGATTGCTGACATGGTTAAGGGCACTTGCCATATCTATTCATCAAACATCTGCCTCCTTCTTTCTTGGGGACTGAAAGAAAGGCAGATGCTCAATTTCTGTCAAGTGACAGAAATGTTCCCTTCATTGCAGTGGACGCTGCCCAATGGCCACAGCTCCCCTCATACAATAAATTGCCCTGTGCTATAAACTGGAAAGGACGGATACTGTTGGGCATCCTCAAAAGGGGTGACCTTTCCAAACACTTCCTATAGCTGCTTTGCTGAAGCTGACACTTAATGTTCACTCTATTAATATTGATTTAATTACTTCAAACATGCCATATCTTAATGATATGATATCTAACTATTCTGTAAACAAACTCAGACAACAAAATAATTTGCTTACAGAGCAAGAGTTTGCATCTCTGTGACTGTTAATGGTAAAGCTGCAGAGCTAAACTGTATTTAAAAAAAAAAAAGTAGCCGATTTGTAGTTCTTTAGCATGAAATGTGTTCCTGATTGTGAAACTTAACTAAATACAAGTGATTAACATTTTATATTCTCATAGAAAGGGAAAGTGTGAGGTCTCTTCCTGGCAATACAAGGATTTCATTAAGAAGGACAGGTCTATATGCTTTGTAATGCCAGCTTCAGTTACATGTAGCTTCCTGTGTCTGCAAGGACCGCCAAGACACCAGTTAATAGCTTATTGTTTCAATTAGTCCATTATTACTGCTGCTAATCTCTAATTCCTCATTGTTGTGGCTCCTTTGACTTCACTACAGTGATTAAGAAGCATCTGGATTTTATTACAATTGACAGGAATTCCAGCCTTCTCCATAGATAAAACACTGTGTGTTGCAAAACGAATTCAGAGGTAATGAAAAGAGCCTTTCAAGTTTGTTTTTAGGAATTTTTAAAGTTTCATCATAAACACAATGTAGAATTCAATTAAGCTAGAAAATTATAATGTTCAAGGAGAAGGGACTGGATTTCTTACAGAGATAAATCAAAATATCTTTAATTAGTTTTCAAACACAAGTCTAGCCTGGTAGAATGAAAAAATGAACTAACACAAAATATGATAAAGGAGTTAATAGCAGGATAGGCAGATAAATCAGGCATCCCTATACTCTGTTACAAACCTCTCAGCTTGGAGATCTGTGTGTTGCACTAGTTTGACCTTGGAAATCTCAATGGTTCATTTTTGATGAGCACATGGCAGTGCTGATGCTTGTCAGAACCTCAGTTGTTAACAAGCTGCAAACTATATGGAGGGCAGCTGGAAGGATGTGGATGGTGATCAAGACATCTCATGTGTACAGCTAGCTCAATTTGCAAATGGGAGTAAATTGCTAAAGCAATAGGTAATAAATAAACAGTTTTGGAACAGACAGTTGCGCATTTTCCATGTCCAGCATTTACACTGACTCAATTTCAATAGTTGTCTGTCTTTAACACAGTGTTGGTAGCTTTAATTGCTGTTTAATCAAAACTCTTCAGGTCTCTGTTAAAGTTTATTGAAGGGTCTGGGTGAATTTGCCTCACAGTGGGGAAGGAACTGACCTGCATACAGAATGAAACGGTTGAACTGTAAGCAATATTAACAGCTTCTTAGCTTTTGATACATACATCTCTAAACACAGAAAGGTGCCACTCCTTTACCTGATGTTATACTGGGTGGCCTGTTCACACTGAGCAGTAGGTGCAAATGGACAGCACAGGTATTACTTTTTACCTGATGACATTGCAGTTTTTGTTAAGCTGCAGATACCAGGGAGCATCTTATCAGTGTATAAGTATATGAAGGGAGGATGTGAGGAAGACAGGGCTAGGCTTTTTTCAGTGATGCCCACTGACAGAGCAAGAGGCAATGGGCACAAACAGAAACACAAGAGGCTTTGTTTGGACATGAGGAAACAGTTTTTTACTGTGAGGGTGACTGAGCACTGGCACAGAATTGCCAGGGAATTTGTGGAGTCTCCATTCTTGGGGGTATTCAAAAGCTGTCTGAACATGGTCCTGGGCAACTGGCTCTAGGAGTCCCTGCTTGAGCAGGGAGGTTGGACCAGATGACCTCCAGAGGTCCCTTCCAACCTCAGCTGTTCTCTGATCCTGTGATGAGTCTATTAGAGTGCTTCCATCTGACAGGCTTCAAAGTGGAAGTGGACTGAGAGGTAGGTGGTATGAGATGTAGAAGAAGAAAACAGGAAGTGATCTAAGGGGAAGAAGTCTTAAGCCATGAGAAAGATTGTCAGGATGACTGAAAGAAATATAATTTGGGTTACATAAGGCTTCTGATACTATATTGTAGTTCTTAAAGAGATAGAGGTTGTCCTCTTAGGAAGCTGGCAGTTCCCCTGCACAGAGAACCTGACATCACAGTGTGAGTTTTAACATCCAAAGAAGCACTTCATCTGTTACTTCAAAAATTAACTGTAAGATGATGATGGAAACCCTCCTTTCCTTTGCTGCCTGTAATGTGGGTAAGAACACCGAAGCAGGGCACAATTATAGGTTGTCCTCTGATAGAAGGACAGAGTTAAACTTCTTGCAAAGGCTAAAGGGCCCTACTTCATGGATGTGCAGGTCACTGGCTTGTGTCTGTCAGAGCATCCCATTGCTAGGAATGGGCTAAAACACTTTCCATGGCCTGCTTCCCATTCTAACAGTAGGGTAGGGAACAATAAGGAGAGTCTGCTTCCCCCTTCCTCCTTTCCAGTATGCAGGCGCCTCCGGTTACAAACATGGCAATTTAAAAACATGTAGAAATCATAAATGAGACAGCAGCTGTGTACAACTTCAGCTAAATTGCTGCATCACTGTGGACTCTAAATGACAATAAACCTTCCACCTCTCATAAATTAAGCAGACTTTCAAAAAATGGTATCTATAACTGCAACTTTTTATAGATGTTTGGTAACTTTAATCATTTTGCAAAATGTGATTCCTGGTCATAAATTCTCTCCCAAGTACAGATTTAGGGAGAGCTAAAGCACTGCAATGAGTTGATAGGTAAGTTTTAATCTGACAGGGCTAAAAAGCCTGTTAGATTTATCCTGAGGCAGTGGCTGCCCAGTAATTACAACAGGGCAGACTTAACAGAGATTTTGAATATCAGGAGGGTGACTTAGAAGAGTGTGTCACAGGTACAGGAGATGAACTTGGAAATACTTCTTACCAGGTTTTAAAAAGTGAGTTTTGAACCCACCTACTTTTTAAAAACTAGTTCAGTGAAAGGCAAGCCTTTCAGGGGATAGCTGTGACCTTCCAGCATAAGGTCTGGTAACATGTACCTTGTAGCTCTTCAAGAGAAGTAACGTAATCCTACTTTCTTGCTTTTGTTTTTAATACAAAAATGACATTCCTGTATCTGTATGGCTGTGACTTTTCACTGTGCAGTAGTACACTGGTTTTTTTTCCTAGTGTTGGTCATTTAGGAATCTCAAAACACTTTATAAATTCAACTTTGTCAGTTGATATTTTAATTATTCCTGTTACATGGAAGAGCTGTTTGAGACAGACAGTACTTTGCCCACTAGTGTAGCAAACTCAGGAATTAAATCTGGGTTTTCTATCTCTTTTTCCTTTGTGCAAACCATAGACTAATTTTTCACTCCAAATATGGAATGCGTGTATGCTTTTTACATATAATGGTAAACAGAATAAGGATTAGGAAGTAAGTGCAAAACCTGCTATTTGGTGTGTTGTTCCATTACCTGTGGATTAACTTAGAACAAATAATATCTATGGAAATGTATGAACAAGAATGAAAGGGGAAAAAGATTTGTGTCCATTCCTGAACAGCAGCTGGTGCCCCTAGTCAGTGTTTTTATGAAGTGATGCCAAGCTGTGGGGATGAACACAGGTACATGTGAGTGGAAACAGCTGTTCTACAGCGAGCTCTTCCTTCTGCTTGCTCTGTATGAGTTCTTCTGTTGGTTTACTCACCAGATAACGGGGGAGAAAAAGACCAAATTCCTGAAGGATGCTTTGAGTGCTGTTTGTCAGGGTTGCACACTTGCAAATAAACTGCAAGAGGAATATTTTGTGTTCTGTGCAGAAGCTCATAGCACTTGAGGTCTTACCATGGGAAAAAAATGTGAGAGAGAAGCAAACCCAAGGCTTCCTGATATGAGCTGTTTTGAAAAGCTACTCTGTGTAGGGTAGCATTTTTAGGATAAAGTTAACCTTAGTGAAATATATCGTGGTTCACTAATGTATCTTCAACTGTCTGATAAAAGGCCTTGCCCCCAACAACATATGAATATTTAAATTACTGTTAATTGTTTATAGTCTATTTTTATTAGCACTGACTTACAGCATGGTCAAGTCGCAGGTAAAGCTGCTCAACCAACCTTACTGCTGCTCAGGGGAAGATCTCTTCCATATTTTTATCCTGTGTTAATTACTGAGAGACTGAAGATGGAAGAGGGTCACTGAAATTAGGCATTTGTTGAGTTAAATATTTTAAAGAGATATTCTAATATCTGAGTGCAAGTTAAACTAAAAGT
Organism: Caprimulgus europaeus; assembly: GCA_907165065.1. The sequence continues at coordinate 177,996 of OU015547.1, forward strand.
TACGGTTTCTAATAGAAACATTCATTGAAGTGTAGCATCTCAGCACATGGTTGGGGACAATTGAAAAAATCTGTATCTTGCCATTAAAGTCCCAAGTGATGTCTCTTACATGCCTCTCACCTGAGAGACTCTTCCACAGCCTCAAGTTTTTAATTACATTTAACCTAGGTTATCCTATTTTCATTTTATCTCTTTGTGCATGTTGTGAAAATGGATTTCTCCCTCCTTGATAACCAAATATCTTCTGTGTTGGCCACTTTTTTGGTGAGCTCTTTAACCCCTTCCTGACCAAGCTAAGAGTGCTATTCAATATTTCAGCTTCTTGATGTTTTTTTGTGGATCCTCTTTGAATTCCCTTTAGGTTGTTGTCAGTTCTTTAGTGAATATTGGGGATACAGTTTATATAAATACCTGAACAGACAGATGTATTGCTGAGGCAACGTTACATACAACCTAATGCAGTATTCCATATGAGCTAGCAAGAAATCCCTATAAGGCCTGATGTAAATCTCTCTGGTCTGTAACACGAGGTGATGCTTCTGCATATGTTGACAAGATTTCATTAGCCTTTTCTGTAGCCGTATCTTCTTGCAAAACCATATCTAATCTTCAGTTTGCTGTCTCTGCTAGATCTCTTTCAGCACTGCAGCTCCTTTGGATCTCCCCTCTCTCTCACTGAGTGTCTGCATTGTGGATTATTTTCCCTGGAGGTATTAGTGTATATTTTTCCATATATGAAGATAATAAATGGCAGAAACAGAGATGAAAAGAAAAACAATTACTTGAGAGCAGAAATAGAAAGAGATACAAAGAAAAGACTGACAGGGAGATAAGGGAAGAAAAATCAAGGAAGAAGAATATGTAAAAATGAAAAAGGAGTTAAATAATCAGAATAAATTAATTAATCAAAGTGCAGATTATTTAGACTAGAATAGCAAAGCAGCAATACAGAGAGCTAAAAGAAGATGGGGTAAGGATAATGAAGAATAAGTTTTTCATCTTATAGTTTGCATAGTATTTTAATGTATATGAAAATATATGTAGTATATATTTTCAAAATAATGCATTTTCTTGAAAGTGCTATTTGACTTGTTAGACCTGACTTTTAGCAAGGCAGTCACACTTTTGGCACTATAAAGCTTGTGACAAGAGGTTACAAAAAACATTAATTTTTTTTGTTAACAAAAGCAGTGTTTCTTACTATGATTGTGTTTTTGTTTACAATTCAGACCTCCCTGATTTTTACAGTGGTGACTCATTATTTTCATCGCTGTATCACGGATATGAAAATGTGATTTAGAAAGGCTAAGTGAATTGGCAAAGGTTATAGAAGAAGTTATTGCGAAGGAACACACATTTCCATGTCTCAGAGTCAATCCACTGTCCCCAAGTTTCTGCAATGCTGTGGTTAGAGAGAAGGAATTCTTGTCAGTTCTCAAACCTTCTCTCCCTCTTATGGATGCTCTTTTATCATCAGGGTTAATTACGATTGGTTGACCTCTTCCTTCACCACCTTGCCTCAGATATTTGATCATACAATGCCTGTATCATCCTGTCAAAGTCATTGCCTAATTTAAAGATGGTGTTTGATTTGCTTTTCTTCTCCTGACGTGAGAAGCACAGAATTGGGAGCTCTCTGTGCAGAACCGCCCGCGTTCTGCAGAGCGGGCAGCGGCTCGCAGGCCGCCATTTGGGAACCACTGGCCTCGGCGCCACAGTTAGCGGGAAGGGGAGCCTGGAGCAAGCCCTAACTAGTTCCTAGAGAAGACTGTAAGTCGGGGCGAGGAATGACACTGTCAGCAAATGAAGGTGGCTGGGGGGAAGTGCAGGGGAGGACTTAGTTCAGTAACCAAGTTGCTTACATGCAAAGAGCCAATGTATCAGATATTACTGCTCAAGGCATTCTCACTATTGCCAGGGGCTTAATACGATTTGCATAGTGTGTATGGGTATTCCTAGGGGAGAATGACAGAGATCATTAAATGAAAACAAATAATAAATAAGTTCCTTACAGCCCCCACAGGTACATAAATGTGACTGTACGTGGGGCACAAAGGCGAAGATAAATGGCTCGGTGTATATAGCATGAGGAATCCATAAAGCAGAGTGGCTTCATATTCCCCTTTCTGTCCACAGACAATGCCTTTGCTTACTGCTAAGGAGGGTCAAGTGACTGGCACAGACTTTGCACTGAAGAGATATAACCTGTGTCACAGCTGCCAGCCATTCTGGCTTGAAAAGGTCAGCTCCCCTGACACAGGTGGTAATGTCACAAGTTAAGTACGTGAGGGCCCCTGGAGTGCATCAGAAACGGCAGATGAGCAGCCTCTAACCCCACCCAACCATCCAGTTGTCACTGGGCCAGCAGAAAAGGCATCAGAGAACAAGCAGGCTTGTGTCTGTGGTAGAGCTGCATGTTTTTTGTTCATTAGAAGATTTTAGAATCCCAGTAATGTTGTGTTGCATAGGAAGATGAGGGATACTAGGAGATTTCATGACTGTAGGTGTGACTCTCTTACTTATTCCACATTATAGACTGGTGTGGTTCAAATCAAACTAAGGCTTAGGAAATTCTCTAATTGTGACCTTTCCTGTGACTTAGATCACAAAGATTTTCTGTCAGTTTGGTCTGGGCTAGATTTGAAATTATGTCTTAGAAGCTAAAGTCGCAGTGAATGAATCCAGCAGATTAAACTAAATGATTGGCTCCAGACTTGAAGTACTCTGTTTCCTACAGATCACAAAGAAATGTGAAAGGCTGTTTTATCATATCCCATGAAGCAGTTAAATATTTCTTTAATTATAAATGTTATAAACCAGCACCCAGTTTCAGGCTCTTATAAGACATGGCAGATCATTGCACAGGAATTCATGCCAACTCTATATCAGCTCTGTATCAGAATAACCTAAGTTCTCTGTTATCTTTGTTGTTTAGTTACATAAATACCTAAAAAATAGTGTTGAAAGAGGAGGAGGATATTTTTGTTTCTTTCCAAAGAGAAAGGATAAAGCTTATTCTTACTGTCTTTTAAAAAAGGCTGCTAAATTGGATGGGAAACAGATATCTGCAATGTTAGAGAAAATTTAAAAGATATTAAGCTTACTGATTACAAAATCTAATTGTGACACCAAGTATGAATGGAGATTTGAATGCATCTTTTCAGTGCACAGCATTATGACATTATACCTCTTGAGGATCTATTTCTATCATCTCAGACTGTCTGTTCCAAGTAAATGTGAATGAGTCATTCATAGAATAATTTAAAAAGTAGTTTCACACTGTCTTTAGTAGGTATTAATTTCTATTTTTTATATATCTGAACTTGCAACAAAGATCGCAATGCAATGAAGAAAATAAGTCCCCTAAACTGTTGCCTCTTGGGACTTCCCCGATGTCATGGCAGGATCAGACTGGACAGTCACTTTTGAAGATACTCAAATAGTAACAACTGAAACTGTCAGTAGCTTCTCTAGCTGGTTGGTTTAAATTTTTCATTTATGCTTCTAATTTCAGCTTGCAAAGTGTGGGGTTTTGAGACTCTAAGTGATTTATTACTGCGGCCGTATTACACTGTCCTGAAAGTTGTTCCTCCTTTTTTCTGACTCTGCTTGTTCATTTTGGGAATGCACATATGCACCCATCACCTGACCTGCTAGGTAGTACCTCTGCGTGGAGTATCTGAATTGCCCAGCTAAAACATGTCTGAAAACTCATTGAAAAATTGATGAGAATTTTTAGAATTTCTTAGATATTTGGAGGGGGAAGAAGTAATCACTACAGAGCTAATTTAATCTACAGAACTAATCTTTGAGCCGAACTTTCCCAGTTCCAGTGGCTATGTTGAAATAGTTGGACATGTCTGTCACTACTTCCAAATGCTGTGAAGCAACTGCAATTTTTTCTGCTCCCACTGGAAGCCACAGCTCCTCAGAAATACAGCAAAATGTTTTTGTGTCTAAGTAAATAAGTGGTGCTTAGTTGGGTCAGCTTGGACCCTTATACTTCTATAATGCGAAAGATGCCCCTTATGTAGCTTGTTTTTTTTTTTTTTTTTGTGGGAATTTTTTTTTGTTCTTAAGTGCTACAAAACTGACATCTAAAAAAACCTGAGCATTTAAGAAAGAACAAAAGAATCAGGACATTCAGACAGTATGTTTTCAACACATTAGGAATTTCGGACCATCGTTTGGAAACCTTGATGGTTAACCTGGTCACCTTAGGGCCTCTAACAGTTCTAACTCAGCATATGGTTTAATGTACAGATTAATTTACATCAGTAGAAAAATCCAGAGTTCTTAGTTCAAACAGTTTCTGAAAGGGCTTGAAATAAAGCTGGAATCTACTAAATGGCAGGTGGAAGACACAGTATTGACCAGGTGGGGGCTTGTTCCTCTGTGATGACACTGAATAACACTCTGACATGTTTTGATTTCTTTCGTATTTCTCATTCTTTATGAAAGCTTGAAGAGTTGAGGACATTCAAAGAATTGAGGAGAGCTGTGAATGGAAGTTCATTTGAGCAGTGGTTGCCCTTCAATGTGAACCAAGCATTGAGTGCAGTTGTCTGTAGTGCTTAATTGCCCCTGCAACTTTTTTTGTCTGTCTTCTCATTTTTCTGAGGTTGGCATTTTTGTGGATGAATACCACTGGGAGTTAAGGACTTGCTGTGACTCTCACTCTTACTTAGAGGAGTTTTGCCTGCAGCAGTCACATAGTTGAAAAATATAGATCCGTGTGACTGCTAAGAGACCACTGAGAAGCCAAGTAAGTAGGACTCATGGCCATTTTGCAATTCCACCTCATTAGACATGTTTTGGGGCTTATGATTGTGCTGTGAGGATAAATAAGTATAAATATTATATTTGCCTCCAGGTTATCTTTAAAAATGTATTTCTTTGTCTCCCTCTCCCTCTTTCTTTCTTTCTTCCCCCCCACACCCCCCAATTTTCAGTGTAGTCTGTCAGCTCCTGGTAGGTGAGTTATCAACTCTGTGGTCTCACAGTATGGTGGCGCAGTATAAGATATTACATTGTAAAGGGTTACCTTGTGCTGCCAATTACCGGTGCTGCAAAATGTGCAGCGGTGTGATTAAGTTCACATACAACTAGAAATTCACACAACCCCAAAACTACTGTTAGAAAAAGTATTGCAAAAAATATTTGACTTGTCCTTAATGCTAGATTTTAAAAATACAAAAAAGTGGCAATAGCTGTCTTTTTTATCATTTGAACAACTCCTGTGAATTACCTTTGAGATATAGAGAAGCAAGACACTATGGAAAAACTTAGATAAATGCATATCTAAATTGATATTGTTGCCCAGATGTTGGTCTGTCTTAAGCACACAAAGTGCAAATTCTCTGTGTTGAACACGCTGATCCAGTTTGCTACTTGCTGCAGACCTGTGTATCTCCAGTGGAGTCTGTGGAATTATGCTGATTTACACCAAATGATGACCTATCTCTTTGTTCTCTTTTACCTCAATTCAAAGTCCACGTGTTTTCAAAAATGAATGGACCAATTCCTGAAGGAAAGGACTTGCATCAGGTTGCTGGAGTTTGAGAAGTATCTAGGGGAAGCAGTGTTTCTGTGGTTATTGTGGTCTTTCTTGTGAGTGTGCTATTAGTCTCTGTTAGACCCACAATCATGAGGTTTTTGCAGCTTTAGCTTGGCTTGGTATATTCAGTCTTACATATTTCCTGATTATGCTGTTATGGCTGCTGACACTGGTATTAGAACACACCCCTTTTGAACAGTTCTTCAGTCTACTTCATTGGTTTTAGTTTCTGTATTTAATATTTTCATAGATTTTAAGAGCTCCTATCCAAAAAATCAGTTAAGTTGTCATCGTCAGCAGCTGTTTTTTACGTATGTACAAAGGGACTGCCTTAATAAGTGCACGTGTTACAGTGGCGTAGAGTATGGTCTGAGGAGCAAAGCAGAATGAAATCTACATCCTGATTTATCTAATTTGGTCTGATAAAAAGCACAGCATTGTGGCTGGTAACACATGCTTATTTCCTCTGCCCTCAGTTTAGAGATGCAATGTAAATGCTGAGTATGCCACTGTACTGCATCTCTGTACAGTACAGCTCCAAAGCTGCTGCTGCGGCGCAGGAGAATGGGTTAGGTGCCAGACTAACCCAACCCTCTGCTGTGGTGACAGTGCTTTCACTGATGAGCATGCCAGTTAGAGGTACCTCAGAAAGACTTCAGCATGTGCAAGGAGATGTAGGAATGCTTGGTTTTCAATTTCCTAAAGGTATTCCTGCTCCTCCTATTTCTATTTTTACTCATCAGAGTGTTCGGAAAAGTAATTTGACAGCCTTGCTTCAATTTAGCTTTATCTAAAATGGCACTTTAAATTTTGATCTACCTTTCAGTATACAGCCCTCTTAATGACTCTGTCATGAATGGTGCTTTAGGAATGTCGAGATCCTCAGTGTAACCGATGCTGTCTTCTGTATGGAAAAGCCTGAAATTAGTGAGTTGATCTTTTGAGACAGCAGCTACGTGATGCAACAAGAACAGCTTCTTTAAAGTAAAAAGCAATGCTAGGGTTTGTACAACTTACACCCTTCTTTTGGCTCATTGATATTTCTAGGAGATGATGCCAGGAAATATTGTTGCCTTTTTATATTCAATTTTAAGAGGATGTTTAGTGTTGGGGTGCGGGTATTTCTAGACTGATTTACCACGAGGTGGCAGTGTGCAAGGCCCAAAGTAGATGTTGGTTTTGCCACTTTTCTTTTACTTTGTTATCAGATCAGATAAAAATTGAACTATATGATCGCTGTAGGTCCTTTCCAACTGGAACTATTCTATATTTGCCAGGAAATACAGATGTTAGAAGGTCATGCATAGTTCCTGAAGGATTTATGTTTTTACAAAGGATACTGATAGCCAATATACGCTCAAAAATTTTGAAGCAAGTTTGAACACTGCTGGTGAGGAGGACTGTGGTCCTTTACTTAAGAATTGGAAAACAATTTTTAAAACAGTGACCATACTCTTCTCTACTTCTTCCTACACTAATCCTCCACATTCTGAAGTACAAATAACAGAGCAAAGAGACTGTGCTGTCTTAAATGGAAATATTTGAGAAATATCGAGCATTCCTCTCTCCATGTGTATGTACACACCTGAGCAAACAGACATAAGACAGCCAGAAGAAAGAAACTGTGCTCATATTTGTTTCCAAAACATTTTCACTGGGACCATTAAAAGAGCCTTCACCAATATTTGGGAAAACCATATGCAACTCTAGTGAGGGACAGTTACTGGGTAACCAGGAACCATGAACACTAAATGATGACCAGCTTTGTCAATAAGAGGTACTTTTTGTTTTCCTTTCTTAGTGTTTATTCTTTTGAATAGTTGTACAGTGTCAGTAGGAAAAATTGCACCAAAAGCAGTGGCTTAATCTATATATAACACAGTCATAGACAGTGTGAATTAATAAATGCTCTCCAAATTTAGTCAAAACACAGTATGCTGGGAAGAAACCATTATTGCTGCAAAACTTGTACAAAACAATTATTTATGGCCAGAATTCTGAGTGTGCATGCTCAATGAGTAAGTAAAGCTCTAACAGTGAACAGAGCTGAAAAGAATCCTGTGGTTCTTCATGAACAGGTATTATCCAGAAGGCTTCTTTTTTCAGTAGCGTACAAAGTCTCTATACATAATGTCCACAGAAGAGACACTGGACATAACCCCTGGCAAGGAATAAGTTACTTGCAGTGGCAATGCTCTTTAGCTAGAAGCCGTATACCGATGAGGTTCATGCTTGGTCCTGTGGGAGCTATATAATCATATTCAGTCTCTGGTCAAACGAGGCATTGGTCTTCTAATCACAGAAAGCTTCCTGAAAATTTTAGCTGTGCGTTTGACTCGGTGAGAGACCCTCAAGGTAAATAAAATTGAGATGCAGTTTGTAGCATTTCTGCTGTGTGCTTTCACATGTGGTATAGACTTTAACTATAGTATCCTTTGGTTGTCTGGATTGGAGTTTTTTTTCTGTTTCCTTCTATTCTGAGATCTAGTTTCAGGTTTTAAAACCTCTAAAAAAATTAGTGTCTTTTTAGGTCTTCCTAGTGAAATAGGTAATGTCAGACTGTTTGGATAATGAAAGTGACAGTGTTTTGGGGAGCTTTGTGGCATTGCACTGTAATACATTTGCATTTATCATCTCATATTATTTCAAATTATTGACTTTAGGAAGTCAGACAACATGCCCCAGGAGGTTATTTGACTGAATACTGGTGTGTTGCCTATAAATCTTACAAAAGGGGCCATTTGGCTCTTTGTGTGTGGTGGCTCTTCATGCTATGGAAGAGATATGATCTCATTTAAGCATCTGAGTGTTGCCTTATTTGTGAAAAGCTTTTTCGTAACAAATACAATATTTATCAAAACTAAGCAAAATTCTGCTCAGCTGCATATATTTTCCTTCAGACCTATGCTTAATTTTTCAGATGGTTTCTTCCCCTGCATTCAAGGACCCTCAGCACTTTTCCACTGTACCCTTTTCCTCCTTGGCCTCAAACTCTTTTAGTTTATTTATTGTTCGTCCCACTCTCTACCAAGTGACTGTTCCTGCTGTAAGGTTCCAGAGCAGAGTTGGCAGCAGATGGCTGGGCTGGTATTTTGACTACAAGCCTTGAAAGCAGCGATGTACTAGGGGCAAGTAGTGAAGGATACAGAAAGATTCAGTGAAATGTATTAAACTACCAATAGCTATTCTGAGCCCTACCCATTCCCTAAGAAACAAATTACATTCCCTCAAACTTCACGTCTTCTCACTGCTGCAGATAAAAGCATGAACTGGTTTCTTTTAATTTCCTAAACAAGCACAGAAGGAGAATTCTGCAAACAATTAAAATTGCAAATTTCTTGTTTGCTCAAGATCAGATTTATTCAAAAGGGTGCCTGCTCTTTGGGGACTGGAAGAAGGGTTTTTTTTGAGATGCATTTTGAACAGGGTAAGCATTTTTTTCAGATTATTCCCAGCTTAATATGCCAAGGGCAATACAGTGCATTTGTTATTTCCTTAATATTAAAAAAAAAAAAAATCAATGAACTGAAACATTCCCTCTAGACCTATAATATTTATTTCAATGTTCTGTCAATAAATATAACAAGGTTAGTTTTCTATCAGATTAGTTGGAAGCATCATTTGAGGGAAGTTCTATTTGGTAAGCTCGATTGCAAAATGCAATCAATAAGAAAAAATTCCCTTGTTGTTATTGAAAGAAATGTGGAACTCTGAGGAGTTGTCCCAGAACAAGTATTTATGTCTCTGCCCCAGAACTCTTTTGCTGGCAGCTGAAGCCTGATGTGCTAGCCCTTCTTCTCTCTTGCTTCCAAATGCCGAAAGAGGGGAAAGGAAAGCGCACGGGAAGTCTGAGACAGTGTTTGAAGTACTAGCATAGAGTTCTGAATCCTCCAGTTCTGTTCCTTATTAATAGGAGATCCTCGTTGACTTCTTTTGTGCATTAACCAAACCATAATCCCTTGCATTTCAGGGACCATGTGAAATCTGGACAATAGCACTTCTCAATTTCAGTGGTCCTCTCAAAGACAGTTTTATGAAAGTAATGCAAAACTCATAATGCAGTTTCACCATTTATCTGTAACGTTGGACAGGAGAGCCAGGCTTGCCTGTCCTGCTAGAATAATCTTTTCTTGACATTTCCAACTCCTGTTGAATATGCGAGAGGCAACGTTCTCACTGAGCTCTGTTCTTCAAGCTCACCTCTGCTGTTATCAAGGATGAGACAGCGTGGGGGTATGACACAGTATACATTTGAAAGAACTCTCATGACTCCTGTGCAGCTGTATTATCCATTTAGCTCAGAATTGATGGGACTTGTCATCAGTTGGCATGCAGGACTGGAGAAAGTAAAGCCAGAATGAAAACAAACACAAAATATTTTAAAATTAAATGAGAAACAGGACTGTGAGGATTCTGCATCCAGTCATCAGTTTGTAACACACTCCAGCAGAGATAGAGATGTGACCATCCCGCTCTACTTGGCACAAGTTTGCTAGCTGCCCCCATTTGTCAAGCGAGTTTTCATCTGTGCACCTTCCCAAAGGATGTGTGCCCAGTGGTTCCCAACAACTGTTGCTGCTGTGTTTTCTCCAGTGCCTTAGCCATGCTGGGGCAGAGACACCTCACCTCCACTGCTGCAGACAGACGAGTTTGGGTGAAACGGCCTCCCTCGTGCTAGGCTGCTGGAGAGAAGGATAAAAGCTGCTGCCCATGTGTCTCTAGCAGAGCACCAGTAGGCCCATTTTGTTGGTATTTGCAGCGTTTTGTCAGCCCAGCAAAATTGCCCATGGAATTTGTGCATTTTTTTCCCCTCAGAATTCCACACAAAAAGGTAACCAGTATTATACATCATTATCTTTCTGTAAAGCAAGAAATCCATTGTATTGCACAGCAAGCCTGTAAGAAACGAATGGTAATCCATTTGCTGTGAGATTTTCCTCTTCAGGCTAAAGAATCTTTATATTAAGAAGTAATTCTAAGTGGAATCCTTTGTATTAAAGAATTCTGTGATTCTTGAGTTCTTTTTCTCACAAGCATGAGCTAATATATACATGCAATATGACCCTGCTCTGTTGTTTATACTTATGGAGCTAGTTTTAAGCAAATTAGTCTTTTATTCACATAAGTCAATAATAAAGGGTGGCCACCGCATGAAAGCTATCTCAGAACTCCAGTAAGAGGAAAACTTCCCATGATTCCCAAGCTGTATTTTTGTGGTTTCAAAAGAATGCTGTTGAATCTGCACTTGGAAGAGAGTAGCTGAACCTTATTTATAGCTCTGTTCTCTCTGGGTCATTTCCTCTTACTTCCCTACAGTATGATATGAATGAAAATTATACTATTGACTATGTGGGTAACAATAAAAGAGCTTACAGAAGTAAGGTTTTTATAGTTTCAAGACTAAGGGAATCAAAAGCCTAAGAGTTATGATCTTGGAGAACAGGAGAAGGATCAGACTGGACTAGTTGAAGAGATCCCACTGGTGGATCTTCTGGGTTTGGGGATTGCGGGTTTTTGGGGTTTTTTGAGCACAACTTTACAAACTACAAATTCACATAAGTGATGCGAACATTGATTATGACTTATATGGGCATGGAAATGCCACGTCATAACTATAATTCTTGGTTTCATTTGCAGCCAAATAGCAAGATGCAATTTAGTTCTACGATGTACACGTTAAAAAAATATTATTTTGAAGTATTCTTAATTTTTCTGATTGTTCAGTGTTTTCCAAATGAGCAAATAAACTACAAGGTCCTCAAACCTAAATCCACACAAAGCAAGCAAAAGTCACTAGCCTCAGTACATTGGAAGAGGGGATGCATTGCAGACAGCCAGAAATAGAAAAGCAGAAAAATGAAAACTTGAGAGTGTTTCCCAAAAGCACTGCCATAGAGTATTGTATTATGGAAAGTGTAACTTGCAAATTAAATCAGGCAAATTTTTATTTCTTTTAATTCCCTCAGAAGCCATATTATGCTAAATTTTGCCTATAAACAAAGAAAACTTGGTGCCTTCCACAGCAAGCTTACTCTGCACATTTAACAATGAAGACAGCAACTAAATTGGTGTGAAGATGTGCTGCAGATGAGCCAGCACGTCATCTGGAAGGGCTCTCTGCAGTCAGAGCTGGTGGAAAGGCTGCAGAGCTCCTTGCACTAAGGGTGGTGGGTGGTTTGTCATGAAAGTGTGTGCAGCTGGCCACACTGGGAATTGCTCACACACAACACTCTCGCTATAAGCATTGTTCTGCCTTCTCCATAGTCATGTCTGACACCTCTACACCAAGAAATTGGCACTGATTTCAGAGAGAGTCCCACATTTGGAGGTCTTCAGGTTAGCATCCTGAATACCTCACTTCAACTTTAAAAGCATTTACTGTTGTAAGAGGGGTTCTCTTTGTACGGACAGTTGTTTTCTGGCCTAGACACTACTGACAAATGGTGACAGATACAGAGAGTTATATTAGAAGCAAGCAGACACTACGGCATCTTCAGGGTAATTTGAAGTGAAAATATTCAGACCATTTGTCATAACTTACAGGTAAAATTGTGCACAAGTATATTATGAGCAAGATTACATTCAGTATTAATCACACAGAGTAAGTACATATAGCTATCTTGTTGCTCCTGCCCTGGCATTTAATGTCATTTTGATGTACATAATGTATGAACAACAACCACGTAAAAGAAAATCATCAATATATATAGAAGAGGAATTATCACAGTGATGTGTACGTGGCAAATAAAGAAGGGAACTTGAATTCTCAGAGAATGCAACTGTGCAGGTAAAATATTGTCAAGTGGCGTGAAAATTTCAGCTTGATTGCTTATAATAAAAGTTTTACAGATGCTAGGGAGTTCTATCAGACAGGTTTAATTTCTGACAGTCCCTGTGAGACAAGGATAAAGAGAAATGAAAGCTGTGAGATATGAGAGTACTTTTCTTAGTGCTTGTCTGTGCCACACCTTGGCCTTAGAGCTTGAAGTCACCCACTCTATATTTACTGAAATGTAATGTAAGTGGCTTAAATTTAGCTGAATGCTTCACTACTTTATACTGGTGTGAAGTAAATGAAACTAAAAATGAACCTAGAAATGTGAATCAATAACCCAGGCTGACATACAATGCCTTGGCATGGGATGCCAAGAATAGTCTGAAACTAGTATCACTAAACAAGACCAGTCCTGGGATCTCAGCATTCACACTGACTGAAGCTTTCAGTTTATGGATCTTGATTGCACCCAGCAGGGTATCCTACTCAGTGATGAGAGAAGAAAAAAAAAAAACCTGAAGTCAGTTTCTTCAGTGTACTATTACTGCTGGGAAGTTAGACAGAAAGATAGATTTGCACATATTTTTCTTCTCTGTGCAAGAAAACTTTGCCTGCTGCTATCTTTCTGTTTGTGCATTTCCATTCAGCAATTTATAATGAAGATGTGCATTCTTTAGGATTTGCATTTCTTTACTGTTAACTAATAACTGGTTTTACTTTAAAGTTCATATCTGCCATGTGGTTAGTCCCCACTGAGAAATAGCCACTTTGCTAAACACAAACCAATTAATTGAGCAATGAGTTGTCAGACAATAAGAGATGTTCCGATCTTCACATGCATATCTGTAAAAAATGTAATACAGCAATATTAGATGTCACGTTGCTAAAATAAATAATTGTCTGTAAGGGACTGCACAGTCAATAAAGTTGGTGGCACGTTTGATTCAGTTTGAAGACGATTACTTTTTTGTTTTCACTTTGCTTTTTTAAGAAACAAAAATGAAATGACATTTACATTACTGTGTAAATTTTTTGAATTTTAGAGTACACATTTGTCAGACGAACGTTTTGACTGTTGTTGTACTTTGCTCAAATACTAACTGAAAGCTTTATCACGTAACTTAAGAGACAAAAAAGATTTATTAAGTAGTTCAGCTTATTCCCCGGGGACCAGTTTGGGATCATTCTTCACAATACTGTTCTGTGTTTCTTGGGTTAGAGCTCCTGCCTTTTATCATTGTATCATGACACTGAAAAGTTAACCAAGTGAATCTCATATAATTCTTGCTCTTGCACAGTAGATCAGAACCCAAGATATGTACATATGGTTGAATTTTGCAGCAATACATGAGGCTGGGATCACAGCATTCCGACTGACTTTAAGTTGCAAGTTTATGGACCTTGAGTACAACCAGCAGGAATCCTTTGGTGATGAAAGAAAAAATACTCAACAGCCTGTCTCTGCACTGTGTCTCTTGAACACACTTTCCTGATTTCAGATTAGACGTGCAAGTTCTGGGAGACAGGCTCCTTGTAAAGGTGCCAGAGTCTTAGAGAAGTAAAAAGAGACAAGTCATACTAACAGTACTGTGACTACAGCCTGGCTTTCTCTTATGGCTTCTTTCCTTCCCACTGCTTTGTGTCCTGTGTGGCTCGGCAGTGGTGTTACTCCACTAATAAGGTTATAAAAACTGTGCGAGATGTGGTTAATTGCAGAGTGGAAGGTATCTGTGGAAATGTTGGAACCTCTTTGGTTGTTTTGTGAATGACCACAGCACAGTTGTTGGGAATTATATTACTATACTTATATATTTATAGGGCCTGTGTACCTGTAATAGAAATTAAATGGATTATCCTTACTAAAGTAGTATGTGGCTGAATGTGTTGTGAAGTTATTTTATCATATGTAGTAATTACAGTGTGAATCAATTTACAACTTATATACGTTACTCTAGTTTTAAATGCAATTATCTAATACCTGAAACTATGGTTGCTGTAAAAAAACCCCAAAAAAACTTCCAACACTTAGATGTATATTCACCCAAAGAAGAGCTGAGTTGCTGATTCCTGCTTCTTACCTTCTTTCTTTAGCTCCATGAGTAGTACAGATGTCCCAGTCCACAACACTCGTAATTACTAAGGTCAGAAATGAGCAGCTGCCCTTGGTTTGGAGCCTCTGGTTTTCTAGGAATGGTCACCTGCATGACAGTATACACCGCAAGCATCAACCTCAACATTCAATAAAAAGTAGATATTGCCATGATTTTGGTAGGAACGGAGCTGTTTTCTTTTTTGCGAAGAGCAGTGTGTCCTCAGGAAGTAAATGCAGCAGAACAGCTGTTTGTGCTGGTATTGCTAGTGCTCAGATTGTCTTTTTGCCCTTTTTAGTTCTAAGTTTGGGAGGGAACCCTGAAACTCTGCAAGTGTGATGGATCAGAACTTTAGTATCAGTTCCTGTGACGTTATTTATGTGATGTGTTTCTCACGGATTCTCTTGAAGTAGGAATTGTTCCCCATCACACCCCACCCCCAGTCCCATCTGGACTCCAACCACTCCCCCCATTTTCTCTATAAACCTAAAAAGCTCAGCTGCATTCTTTTGTTCTTCTGCTTGTGCTCAGCCAGTCCGTATAATAGCACCCTTTCTATCAGACCTTCTAAACCTGGCTGGAATTGCTGTAATTAATGTATAAGTGACAAAAAGAAAAGCAGAGTGTAAAAGATGCTAATCAGCCTTTGTTCTTTTCAGACATGACATGCGGGACCTGAAGTATAGATTTTGTATGGAGAGAGATAGATTTTAATTAACCATCTTAATAGAGAAATCCTTCTTGTTTTTTTCAGAATAAATTAAGGAAGTAACTTTGATGCAATATCGTCTTCATCTAATCAGTAACATTCTGAAATTACCATGTTGTTTTCCATTAGAAATACCATCATCCAACAAATCAGATAAAATTATTTAACATGGCTATACTGCAACCTCAGCTAACATTAAGCCGGGGCAAGTGTATACACAGAACAGCAGATGGCGAGTGAATTGACAAATGTTTATAGGGAGAAAAGGGCAGAGAGTATCAACAATTTTATATACTCCTTTGAATAAGATGCCTATATCCGATCTAGATTTGTTAATAATCAAATAAAGGCTTATCAGAGTTTTACCATCTGCATATAGAGAATACTGATTACTGACACCAATAAAAGGCAAATGTCATTAGCTTTTACTTGCATTTACAGAATATTAATATCGCCATTAAAACATTTGACTTTATATTTTGCATTAATTCAGAAGGGCTCTTTTGATATAAACTGATAGGTTGACAGAGACATTCCCGTTAGCTTTTATACCATAGTGTCTGCCATTTTTTAACATATAAAACAAAATGCATAGAGAGAAACCACCTCGCAAAGCTGGGACAATAGTTACAAGTCTGGAAAAGCAATGGGTTGCTGCTATGTGACTGTGTCGTGGATAAATGTGTGGTGGTTATGACAGTTTTACACAACTGTAGTTTCTGTGGACATATTTGCAAAGTTCGTATTCATGACAGCCAGAGGCAGACCACAGTTCGCCTTCCATCTCCAAGCACTCTTTATTGTTATTAATATTTATTTTCTGCTACAGTAGTGCCTTGAGGTGATGTCAAGTGGGTGCCATGTTTGCCTGGCGTGAGAGCTTGACAAAGTGAGCAAGGAATGGGAAACTGAGACACCTGGAGACCAAGTAAGCTACTGAGCAGCATGCAGAGAATCTTTATGTGAGCTAGAAATAAAACACAGCTCATCTGAGTAGAATCTCTCTCCTGATCAATTTTACGCTCCTCTCTTTCTCATGGAAGGAGTTTTCCCAAGAATAAGACATTCCCAGTTGAGGTGTAGGGAGCATTACGTCTTGATCGTGTCATTCAGTTCTGGCAACAAGTCGCATGAGGATTGGACTTAAGAAAAAGCAAGGAAACCTGTCAGCAATAACTTTTTGTGGCAGCAGAGAGAAAAAAATCCCACAAATACGTATTTATCTAACGTATACTTGTAGACCTTAAATCCTGTCTAACCACATGCAGCTGTGTTTCTCTGATCTCTACTGTAGTGGAGGATTGTGCTTTTTGCTTGTAGGTAGAGCAGAAGCAGCTAGCAGGGCTTGTGCAAGTAGGATCTCGGAGGAAAATCGCAGTCTAGCCTTAGTTCTGCTCACTTGGTGCATGCAAGGACTTGGCACCCTCTGCAGTCCTACATATGTACAAGAACATAAAATATTTTTTGTTTTTATTGTTCAATTTTCCTTCTTTGATTCTGAACACAAATAACAGCTTAACCTAATGAGAAGTCAGAGGAATAAACCCTAAAAAGATGGTACAAATCAAGAACAGATGAGAACTGCAGGACTCGTGAATTTCAAACACCCAGCAGTGTGTGTTTCACTTCCTGCTGCCTCTCCTACTGTCACAGACCAATTTATATTTTGTGCCTCAACAGGAGATGCCCCACTGCCAGCAGAAACTTTTAATGATCCTCAGTCTCACACGCTGCTTGGGAAACAAGCTCTGAAGAATACGGAAGATTTTGGAACATATTCCTATAAATAAAAATTTATTTCTCACCAGGAATTCATATTCAGATACTCTTCCACGTTTTAGCATTGTGAGTTCTTTTTCTCTTATGGATAAGCATTAGCCCTTGTTCATGTCCTTTTAGCTTTTTCATATATCTTTTTTTCTTGTGAACTCTGGTAAGCAGTAGTATTGCCAGTGGGATTTTAGTTTATTCGTTTGTGTGAAGATTCTCCCTAGTTTCCTTCTATACATGAAGTTGTAATGAGTCCCTTCCAACCTATAATTAATACATTATCTGAGCAGGAAGGTGGAAATATTGCAGTAAGGAAGCTCCATGTAGCAAGCAACTCACCTTAATGTCCACAGTTATACATTGTGCAGTACTGCTGGCGTGACAGTAGCACCACGTGCTTTGTTCTACATATCTCCTCCTATTGCTCTAATGTAAGTAGTATCTGGGACATGAGTTCAACTCGGTGCTCTGCATAGTCTGCTGCAGTAACTACATGTATTTTTATCTGGGGTCTGAAGCATGAGCAAAAATTCAAGCACCATCCAGTTAAGATCTAAGTCACTGGGCCTTCTTAAGAGCCATAGACCCAGATATCATTAACTTGAGTTTTACATATGGAATTAAAATAGTGTAAGAATGACCTAAAAAAGAAAAAATCCTGGGAACTGTTGTGTGAAATGATAGGGTTTACATGCAAATGTAACTAGCCATGCTCTCTACACAAAAGAGTCTCACCAGATACTTGACAATGAATTCAATGTGGAGTTAAAAGTGCAGGATAAGGTGGAGGTGGGAAGAGTTGGAAAACTTTTTGAAAACTCTTTCATTGAGTTTGCCTGTCATTTTTCATTTTTAAATTATGCATTTGAAACAATGTTCAAGACTGCTGAAGAAAGAGAAGGGTAGGCAGGGAGGCATCCCCACAAATCCTACCAAACGTAATAAATAATGAAGCTTAGTACCCAGGCGTCTCTGACTACAGCAAATCCTTTCCTAACTGAAGTGCCCCACAATCTGGTTTTGTGTTCTGAGGTAAAATGCAGATAGCATTTGTTCTGAAATGGGAGTCTGCCAACCAGTTTACAAGGAAGCTGGCTTCACTTCTGTCCCTCAGCTTTCTGGGTGCACAGTTAGTGGTGTGTGAGAGATTGTCTCTTTGGCTGAGAAGCAGACAGTGGGGTTACGTACCTTGGCAGTGCTATGGTTGGCACTGCAGGACAAGACTTTAGCACATCTCTAAGCATGTTGCTTGAGGCAGAGCCAAGGGGGTTTTGCAATTAAATCCTGCAGTTGCTTGATGTTGAATGTCGCCATGGCTGTGGGACTGTAGGGAGAAGACAGTATGCTATTGGAACAGTAGAGATTCTAAAGAGATCATATGTTAATTGCACATGTAGTTCCATCACTTAAATTATTAAATTATATTAATGACCAAATATCCTTTGGATTTAAGTTGGTAACTAGCATGGTTCATGAGGAAACTGCCCCTTGAGCAAGGAGCAACCTAGCATCACAAATTGGTCCATCCCTTTTTCTGGAACATCTGTGTTGAACCACCTTGGAATCATGGGAAAGCAGGTTAATTCAGCTTGGAAGGGACCTCTAGATGCATTTGGTTTAACCCCCCACTCAAAGCAGGAGGAACTCTGAAGTTTGACCAGGTTGCTTAAGGTAATACTGCAAGATGCAAGGAGAGCATATCTGACCCATGATTTTGATGCAAAGGCCAGAATGAGAGGTGTGAGAAGATGAACTTCTAAAGCTCTGTAGCCTGAGGTAGATAGTGCTCAGCATGGATAACGATCTTTCAGTCTTTCTCATGGTATGTTAGTGGAATTAGTCATCGAGTTTGCCAAGTTTTATGTAAGAGGAAGGCTTCTAGCTAAGATCAGATCAGCCAGAGAGACTCACTTGACAGAACTGCGTCTGAGTTTATTTCGTGCTTTGGCTGGTATCCTACAGATTGCCAACATAGCACTGTCCTGCTAAGAGGCCTTGCTGAATTTCTGAAACTTCTGTAACTTCCCGAGTCTCTGTTTTCCTCACCTACAATTTTAGTCCATTTTTATTCCCTCTATCTTGGTTCTAGCACTCCCTAAAGCTGTATGGGGGGTTTTTTATGCTTCCCTTTTATGAATGCTGTGCTTATGCAGTACATGACTAGCAAGCACACAGCTTTTGCAGATCATAATGTTCTTTATTTTCTCGATGTGGTTCATTTAGAGGCACTTTAAGGAAACATATTCCTGCAGGTTGCTTGTGAAAGGAGATTGCTTTGGGTAGTTTCTTTATATTCAGTTTATCTTGACTTTTATACGTAAAAGTGCAAATGTACATTGGCAAAACATGGAAATGGTAAAAAGAGAAATTAAAACTGCTTGCATATGCTTTTTGAAATGTGTTTCTGGTCTGAAAAGTAATTATGTGAATTTGACCTGGCCTCACTTAGCTCATCTTCTCCCTGAGAGTCGGTCTGCTGACATTAGCAGGGTGGATACTGTTTTCAGAATGATATTCCTAGCTACTCTTGGAAAGACTGAATTGAATTTGAGATTTTATGCATCAACAATAGATTATTTTTTTCCTGTAAATTCTAATTGCAGGAATACCTCAAGCACTCTTGTGCCTTCAGGATATGGTTGACAGCACTGCACAAGTGTGACCGAGATCCTGATGAGCAAGTGGAATGACATGGATGCATAAGTCTACCAAAACCAGAATAAAGATAATTTTGCTCAGGTGACAGATGGAACAAAACTTTGGTGAATATGGATTGAGAATGCTTTGGCACCTATTACAGTTAAGAATTACATGTAATTTCTTATGTGTCTCGATGCACAGTGCACATAGGTACATCTCTGACTTTTTTTCTGCCCTCCTGAAGAATTCTCGGGACATGTGTTTGGCCACATTTCTTATTTCTTTTTACAATTTGGGCATGAGTTTGAATGTGGAAATTTAGGCTTACAAAGATCAGATGTGTCTCTTAAAAAATCAGAGGTTATTAAAAGAACATCCTTTTTCCCTTGAAAACTGCCCTCAGCTACCCCAGAATGGCTCTTGGCTTGGAAATGTATGACTTGAATTATTAATTAGTGTTTATGTTTGTATGTGAAAAGCTAATATTCTCTACCTTTCTGAAGAGAGGTCAGTGACCATTTTAGAACCAGTCCATTTCCAATCTGTTTTCTCCTTCCACCACCGATGCCCCAGCCTTGCATGTGAAATGAGCTGTTACTAGATTTCTCAAAAGAAAGATGCAGACTCGGTGACCGTCAGAAGATTGTGTGTATTCTGATTTGTGTAGGCTTCTCCTTCATTCGTCCTCCTTCACTTGCCTAAAAAAACAGAAATGCGTGAATTTAGAAGCACTATGATACCAGTATTTCCTCACAGTATATAATGTATACTCCTCTTTTCACTGAAACAGAAACCCATGATCAAAAACCCAGATATTTTTTAAGAATAACATGTAGCTAAGGGGATTTTATTACATAACAAATAGTAACAATAAATATGATCAGTGCTTAAATAGTAACACAGGTGCTTTTCCACAGAGCATAGACCCTGAAGTAAATGATAAAAAGAAGTTAGTAAATGGATAGTACTAGAGTGGGGTGTGTTGAGCAATATGCTGCAGGATTTATTAATGCCAGTATTTTTTAAGAAAATAGATTTTTTTGGTAGTCCTTCTCCACATATAATTTCAAATCTTCCCATTAAAATCTTGCTGTAGAAATAAACCTGTTTAAAAGAATTTACTTCTGTGGCACTGCATGCCTTAACGTTTAACCAAAAGTCAACATGATAAAAAAATTGATCAGTTCAGTGAATACATTTCTTTGACTTAAACTGAAATGTGCATTCTGAAAGAACATGGCTTGTGAATTGGAGATCCATGAAAGGAACAGACCTGCTAAAAGAATAACATTTTGGTACAACAAGTTTATTTGCTTAACAGCTTTCTACTGCAATTAACATATGCAGCAAATGTGTTTATTTAATGTGACACTCTGCTGAAATAACCCTCTTTCAAGACTGGGATTATATAATCTGGAAATAGCAGAGTTACACTGGGATTAAAATTATTGAATGTCTTGTTTATCCAAAATGCCAGCAGCACTCCCTCCTCCCTTTCCCTGTACTTCATGCAGACTTGTAAATTATCTGCTTGGGCTCTGGTGTTCTTAAATTAATAAACTGTCTGAGAGCACTGTTCCGCCTAGGACTGCTGTTTGGAGCAAAGGAAAGAGAAACTGAAAGAAACCCTGAGGAAGAGAGTTTGTGCAGCAGCAGTACTGAAAGTATTTGACCTCATTAGGCTTTGTAGGTTGGCATTTGCATTGATCCTACAAGACTGAAACCAAGAGGATGCTAATGGCAAGGTGTAAAAAAAATAAAGTTATAAGGTTTATAGTCAGGGATCAGCCAGTCCCTCGGGCTTGGCTAATCAGTGGTTAGGCAATGTTCAGATGGCTCCATTGAGACCATTTTCTCCTGGGACACACACTGGGGACCTTCTGACCAGAGAATTGGCTTGGGCTGAAAAAAGGGACACGGACAGTGTGTAGTCTACGTGGCCACATGGGGCATCCTGAGCAGGGTATGGCTGCAAGTCACAGCAGCTGCCCTCAGGTGGATGCCATAAGCATGACTTGGACTTGAACTGTTCTTCTCAGGAATCGCTGTGCTGGTGAGGGTGTGAGCGTGCAGCAGCCAAGCCCCTGCCATTGTCACTGTCCCATTCTGCCCACCTCTGTCAGAGGCTTGTTCCCTCCAGCCTTCTCAACTGTGTTTTAAAAATACACAAATTGTTTTTGCCTCGTGTTGTGAAAAAAAAAGTAAAGAGCAAAGTCAAATGGGCAGAGAATCTGAAGACTAGAGGGTTTAGACAACTCTATGAAAAGCAGCTGATTTTTCACTAGTTTATACTTTAGATATAAAATGTTGCCTAACAAAGGGGCTGAGCTAGCTGAATCGAAAATCTAACACAGTAGTTGTTAACAAGTTTGGAGATTTGGTGATGCCAAACTCTTCTGAAACATTAGAATCCTTAGCAGTGCTGGAAAGGGAAATAAAGGGGAGTTGCAATTCTGCTTTGTATTGGAGAACAAGACGCAGGAGTCTGTATAGGAGAGGGAGACTTGTGTGTGAAGGAGCTCGCATCATTGATCCCTGGAAATGTGTCATCTAGCCAAGTTACACATACAGAGAGCTGTTTCCCCTCCTGCCTCCTTGGTCCCATTGGAAAACTTCAGAGCAGAGCTAGGTCAAGGGCTCCAGACCATAAGCCCAGGTAGGCTGTAGTCATCTCAAAGATTTTCTGCACATTCAACTGTTACTACCTTGTGCTGCTTAGTTTTGTATCATGCCTCTTCCTTATCCCCTTGCATGTCTTTTCACCTTAGTTTCATTCCACTTGTGTACCTCTTACCTCTTTTCTTGCTTGTCCTCTCCTGCCCTTCCTATTTATTTATGTTGCATTGAATCTTCTCCTTTACTTAAATTATGGCAATGTTATGCTTTTTGTTTCCATCAGCTTATCTGTTCTGCTCAGCTATTTTACCTCTTTTCCCAGCTATAGAAGTTTTTATATCTGATCAGGTAGTGCTCTCTATTGCTCTGTTTGTTCAGTGCTTAGCACAGTCTGTCCCTGTTCTTGGTTACCTCTTAGGATTCACGCTGGTAAAAGTTCCAATTTCTTAACAGTAGTCCTTCCTGAGGATGCCTAAGTAGGATTTTCTGTAGCCCACTGTAAAATAGCCTGACTACAGCCTGCCCACTCAGAAGCACACTGCATAAACATCTGTAAAATTGTGAGGAACAAGGTAAACCAGATCCTTTCTCTTCCTATCTGGCAAAAAAGCCTTTTTTGGGGGCAGCACTACGCTGGTAGAAGCTGTATTTTAAACACCCTCCAAGGGTGATCATGAAACACCTAGCAACCAGAGTATCTTGTAACTTTTTTTTTTCCTGAGAATCTGGGAAACTCCTTGAGATGTACCCAACCCTGGAAAACTTCCAAGTATTCCTAAGAGAGTATAATGAAGCTTTAACTCTGAGGCATTGCATTTTCAAATGTGGAGGAGGCTGTTTCCATTCTTGCCAGAGGATTTGGCAGTCACTGTGTCTCGTTGGGATTATCCTCTGTGAGGATGGAGGTTGGTCAGCCTTATTGAGTGTCACCTCACAGTGCAAGAGCTCAGCATCTTCATTGCAGTAACGCCAGCATTTCCCCGAGGTAAAACTGCTGTCAGTTAGGGGTAGGAGACTGTGAAAGGAAGGAGGAGGAGGTTTGCATGCCAATGGAGAAATCAAATTACAGTTTGCTGTTTGAGGATGCAAAGCCTTCTTTCAGTGTGGTTTTTGTAATATGGGACATGCAGGTGGGTATCTGGGCAACATGGAAAAAGCTTTTGCTTATGGCTAGAGGATGGAGAGAGCAACCAAAGAATTAGGGTTTTAGTCTCATTCTCCCCACATTTTAAAAATTACTAAATTGCTAACTGGTGTTGCCTGTTGCCCAGAGCACACCAGGTCACCTCTAAAGGAGTAATGTTGTCTCTTCTACATGCTAAACTTGCAGACTCTTCAAGGTACAGCATCTGCATTTCCCTCAGGTATACTGAACATTTCAGGTGATGATTGACCGCTCTCCCTGATATTTGTATGATTATTAGTCTCTTCTCTGTGTGCTATTCAGCGGACAGCACTGCTCATAAAAAGCCGATAGGAACAAGTTGGGCTGCTGCCCCTGGTGATTAGGAGAGAGGATGGGCTGATTGATGACCCTTGGCTGTTTTCTGATGTTGCAGTTGTTTTTTATGATGTCATTAGGAGGCTATAGTCACATTAAGGAATCCCTCATGACATCATAAAGGACTTGATATTTCAGTAATG
The DNA here is from genome assembly GCA_907165065.1 of Caprimulgus europaeus. Next base: position 201,797 of record OU015547.1, read on the forward strand.
TTATTTCAGCAGAGTGGAGCTCTGGCATTTTATAGTCTTTGCTTTCCCCATAGAATTAGGAGTTGTCTAACTACAACCTGGAAGAAATGCAAAAATAGTCAAATGCCGACTTCAAAAGTTATGGTTGAAGAATTCTAATATAGTTGGCTGTTCTGGAGCACACAGCACCTTTAGGTGGAATACATGATGTGTTTAAAAAAGATGCCATCAGTGAATACTTATCCTCATGCAAAGGAAGAATCAGGCATACCTTCCAGTCTTTTTTGTGCACAGACACAAAAAAATATTTTTTATGGACACTTTTTAGAATAGCATGAGAGACAAAGGGGTCATAGGACAGCACCATGGCACCATGTGGGCTTTGGCATAAGAGAGAGTTGTGGTGTCATGGTGAGTTCAGGAAAACACTGACAATGGAACCAGAAGCTATCATTTCCTGATACAAGAGGGGAATACTAAAAATTGTGCTGAGAAGAGACATTATTGTGAAGAGGTTGGTGTAGGTGGAGAAAGCACTGAGAGTGCTGTTGCCAACTGTACCATAAGAGCGGTATGTGAGGACTGAGGTTGGTCAACCTTACTGAGTCTCACCTCACAGTGTGAGAGCTCAGTATCTTCATTGCAGTAACACAAACATTTCTCGAGGTAAAACTGCTGTTGGTTACGGGTATGACACTGTGAAGGGAAGGAGGAGGAGGTTTGCGTACCAAGAGAGAAATCAAATTATAGTTTGTTTTACAGCAGTGTTAAGGGATCCTTCTACATGGCTTTATGCTGGGCTCTCCTGCCTTCCTTTCCTAATGCACGTAATAGTATATAAATACTCTGAATGGTTCCTTAATCTGTCCCTTTTTCACAGAGGAAATGCAGCTTGATTTTCTTGATTCCAGAATGTATCTTTAGGAATGCTCAGTGCTGCTGCTCTGCAGATAAAAAAAACCAGCCTAATTTTTTTTGTCTAGGGCTAGTTATTTTACCCATGTTTTATACTCTTCTCTGAAGTGTAAAGCTTTAATTATAGTTTTCTTAACTGGCAGATTGTTTAACATTTTTAAGGAATAAATAAAATTGGCATTTTCCCTGTAGCTTACTGAAGCAGCATATTTCTTTTTGCCTTTTCTTCCAAGACCCTCCTTTTCCTAGTATATGTCAGTAGAGGAGGAGAATAGCCAAGGTGTTTGGTGGGGAGGGGAGAAGGAAGAACATTAAGTGACATTAAATCAAAGATAATGATCAGCTGTCAGTCAAAGAATGGCACAGAGCCAGAGCAGCACTCAGTAGTGGTCTGCCCGTCCAGCCTTACTTCCTTTCCCTTCAGAGTTTGCAAAAGGTGTAATATTTGTCTTTAAACAACATAATTTATTACAAGGTGAATCTGGAATTTTAATACAAAGCTCCATTTGGAGAATGAAAACACCTTTCAATAGAACAGTATCTCTGATGAGGCATCATTTATCCTTTCCATTTCAATGCCCCACCCTCAGAATCCAGTATTGCAGCAATTTTTTTCTTCTTCTGCTTGGCAAGAAAAATATTCTTATAATTTTGAAGGAGTTACTGTCACTGACATTATTAAAAGCTATGTTACTAAATTTATTTATATGCACCATGTGTAATATTTGTCCTTTTTTAACATGCTTGACATAAGAATCTCAGTGAGAGACCCTGGTGTAGCGTCTGCATTTCAGGACATATGTCAGAAAAAAGCTGAAAGGAGACCTTAACCTGTTCTAGAGGAGGAATGAGCATCCTTGTTTATATTCAGTTAGGACTAAATATGTCAGCTGGATCTGAAACCTTTTCTCGTATTAGGACATGTTCCTGGTATTATGTTTGACCAGTTCCTCTTGATGAACTGGTCCTTTCAATAAAATTCTGGGATATTATAGAACTTTGCACTTTGTGTTGGATTTGTGCAGCCAAGCAAAAAGCTGCATAAAAAGGCATTCTAAGTACCAGAGGACAAAAATCCCCCATTGTTTCTGCAAGGTTTCAAACACTGGAATTTGTTGCTGTAGAAGAGGCTGTTTGCGGAGTCACTGCGCAAGAGAATTTCGGATCAGGCACCACGTCATAAATGTTCCTTGCAGTACTAGAGGTTATGCCTCATTTTCTTCAGGCAGCCCTGCCTGTGCCTTTGAGTCTTGTCCTTAGATCTGAAGAAGGGAGCAGAGGCAGGCAAAGTGTATGCATTTCAGAAGTATACCAGTAGCTCAAACTACCTGAAATTTTGCTGAGGAGACTGTCCTTCGTCAGTCCTTGTGGTCCTGAGGCCATCTCTCTCTGCCTCTGCCTCTCTGGCAGTGCCCTACTCATCACACTAATGCAAAGCCTGTGGCCCCTTGACAACCATAACCCCCAAAGAAGGAGATCTTAATTCTTGTCAAGGGTACAAAAATATCTGCCTGAGAGCCCCCCACCTACCATTATTCTGACTGTGAGCTTGTATGTGGTTGTGAATGGTTTGATCTCAACAAGAGTTGCCTCTGAATGGCAGTCACCAAATAACAAACCTGCACTCCAGAGTCTGTCCCTTGCTCTTCACTGCACTGACATGAAACGCAGCCTTTGCACCAGGAGTGAAAGGGCCTTGGGGAATGGTGGGCACTGCAGTGTGATCTGGTATTCTTCTCTTGCAGTCAATGACTAGCTTTGCCTGCAAGTAGGCTATGTGTGTCTTCAGCATTGCTCACTGCCTGTGCTGCTCTATTCTCAGTTGCAGCCAGTCCCTTCTGTGTGATATCGCAGTCAGTTGGCTGTGATACTGCAAGTAGATTGGGACTTCAGATAGCAGGTGAGAAGCAGAGGGACACAGCCCCCTGAGAAACAAACAGTTTTACTTTTGTCCATTAACGGTGTCACATACAGTGAAGATGAATACAAAGGAGAGTTGTCAGAGGACAGTCTGGCACTTGGCATTTTCCAGGGTCATTGGTGGCTTTGTGATTCTCTTTTTAAGTGTATAAATGACTGATTAAATGTCTGTTTGCCAGGCTGCACCACCCTGGACGTGTCTGGAGATGTCCCAATGCAGGAGGTGGGAAAGGGAGAGGGGGAGAGTTGCCTGCAGCCTGGGATAGTTATCTGTTTGCTTTGAACAGAGCAACTGATCTACCTCTGGGGTTTTGCTTTCACACAAGTTCATCCAGTTCACCTACTTACACTGCTCGTTATTAATAGAATTGTTAGCAAGTTCACTCCACAGCTTGTAGGGAAGGTGTGCACATGGGTGGCACCTGAAGACAGAAAGTATCTGATTATATCTAATACTTATTTGGCTCATCTTCCCAGGTGTGCTGTTCTACAGATAATAAACTAGGCAACTTCACAGAGGGAGGTACAGGCACACCCTAGCTGTGGGCTCCGGCTGTATTCCAGCATAGGCTAACAAGTGGGGTACCCTTGCTGGTGAGTCAGGGTTGTGCCTGCATATACAAGGGAACACAGGCATGGATGCTATGACCTGCAGAAATGGCTCAGGTGAACAGGTTTGTCACTGAGCAGTAGGATTTTCAGAGGCACCTGTGTTCCCAGCCAAGCACTGACACATCCTTCCCTTCGTGCAGCTTCTGTCCCTGACTTCTGCCCATTTATACATAAGCTCATCAAGTCACAACTTGCTTTCTGTAGGTGTAATGCAATGAGATGTGGCTGCAGCATGGCTATATTTACTTGAATTTGCTTGACTGTACCTGCTTAGGTGCCAACAGCTGTATAGATGTAACCTTTGTGTTGGAGCACAATGTCATGTAACAAAACATAGGTCTGATGCGTGCATTTGGGGAGTGGATCATGCACACTGCTTGTGATGACAGATTGCTCTGGGTCTTAGCATGTACAAGGAGGAGGAGGTCTGTCACGGACCTGAGTGTTGTAGGCTGAGCTCTCTGCTCTATGATATGTTCTGTGGCATCCGTGGTCTTCCTCAGGCAGTGAGGCTTAGCACTGATACTGAGAGGTCAGATCCAAGATTTCATCTGGAGGCAGCTGAAGAAGAACAGAGAGGAAACAGAGGAAAGAGTCTGCTAAATCAATCAGACTTCCCCACCTCTCCCAGTGTTATGTACCATGGTATATGGACCTCTTCAACTGGATCTGCTTGCAACCTGCTACACTACATCTAGAAATGAGCCTGTAAGGGTGAGAGGTTCATTATTACTGAACACTCCATTCTGCCCTCACATGTAGATAGTGATCTTGATTTAGCTGTTCAGCCATGGATGCCTTTGAACTCAGACCTAGCAGAGAGGGCTGAATCTTTTCCATCTGATTCATATCCAGAGCTTCTGCTATTTACTCAAGCCTCTCGGGTGGAGACATTGGGCTGGAGAGCTTGTGGGAACAACTCCCTTCAAGTTCTAGCTGCAATCTGAAAGCTGTGGTGTAGGGAGAAAAACAGGGTAACCAGCCTGTCTTCAAAGTGAGCCTTTCTTCTCCCCAGAGCAAGTATAGTTCTGACCCCGTTTAACACCAGCTCTCTCACACAGAATGAAAGGTTAGTACATGCAGCATTTCAGGCTTATGGAAGAACTTCTCTGCCTGATTAGAGCAGGTACACGTGTTTAATAAGCACTTTTTTCAGTACAGTACAGTAATGGTGGCAAGTGATTTTTAAAGAATTTTTTCTTTTTAATCTGGACTGCCCAATTTTCATGACAGTCTTGACGTTTTTGCAATGCTAGCTTTAGCAGTAACGTGCTCCGTGCAAAAGGTGACACTGCAGCAAGTTAATGCCTCCAGATATACCTCGGAGTGAGCTGGAGACCTCTAGCCAGAGGAGCACTGTTTTAGCTTTTTGAGATGGCTTCATTAGAATTTTCATTGCAGATTTAGTGCGTGAAATAAGTTTGGCTTCTAGCCTGGTGACTTGTCTCAGTCACCTATGCTTTGAGCCTGTGTTCAGGATGAGTAAGAATGTCTTACTCAGTGGTAATCATGTCATCTTGGATTTTTAAACCTCGCCTTTATTCCTGGCAAACCAACACCTAATTAGTTTGATAGTATTAGATGCACTGGATATTTATGTGTTATCAGTTATTAATGTATGTTGCTGATATATGATTCTATTTGACTTGGAACAAAGCACCATTTACACTCTAGGTGAAACAGGCATTACTTTGCTTAACTACTGGGCAGATGGTAGCCAGATAGTCATTCGTCTGCCCCTAGAAAGCATAGCCCTAGTGGACCGGTTTCTTGGGCAATGCCTTTTTGTGTCAGCTGTTGGGATATCATTCTCACACATCTTTGGCCATGAGTTTAGAAGATACTGTAGGAGCTCTTCAGGCTGACTCTATTGTATAGATTTGAGGACCGCAGTCGTAATATCCATGAACAGGAAAAAAAAAGAAGGCAGCACATACAGATTAACACACCTGTTGTGTGTCCAAAAACACTGCTCAGAACAGATGCAGCACAATGGCTGTTTGCTAAAAGTTCGCGGGCAATTGGCTCAGTGGAGCTGTGCTGCAGAGAGTGCTCCATAAACAGTGGTTCATGAATTCTTCAGGACATAAAGCAAGTCCTTTTTCCAGTGGAATTTTTTAATGCACCTGTATGTATAATAGTAATAGGAGCATTCTGTAAAAGGCAGGAGCTTGACCAGATAAACTTTACCATAAAACAAATACTAAAGCTTATTTATAGTGCCATGCTCTCCTTTCTTTTTATGAAACCTTGACATATTTATCTTTTATTTAGAAATTATTAGTTTCAAAATGGGCTCAGATGTTTCATCTCCTTTTTGAATTATGAGCAAGAAAAACATAGTAGAGCAACAATACCCCTAGACTGATGGCTTTACATCTTTAATTAATTTATGAACATTTCCTGGGACTCCCTACTACAGCACCTGAATGCCTGGAAATCCTGCACTGTAAGAGTTTTCCATTTGATATTTTGTTTCTTCCTGCTAGTATGGGTCTCATGTTTCCAATCCTGTAGTGTTCAGTACATAGAAAAACAGTATTAATCAGTCTTAGTGCTTGTTATGTCAAATCAAATGGAATTAATTTCTCTTGAATTGTTTGTTGGTTATGTTTGTCCTGTTCTGATGAGATGCTCACTGATAGCAGGCTAAGGGAGGGGTCCCTATTTGTGGCTTCTCCTGTTGAGTTTGAGGTCTCACCTTTGCTTTGTTTTTTGTATCAGCAATAACCAGCACATTGATGTGTTTTCCTTAAACCTTTTCTTACAGGGGCTTTATCTTGAGCTACCTTTAGTTTTTGTAGGCTTCCAGGAAACAGTGGTAGACGTAGTATCATGTGATATGTCAGAGGTATCAAAATCCAGTCTATTTCAAATCTGAATCATACTCCTCTTTCCCACTGGCAGGTGTGAAAGAGATGGAAAACTCCTGAATTAGCATTTGCTGTTTGTCAGTGCTGCGCTCCTTGACAGAATCAGACTCATATTGTCTCTTTTTCTCCCGCCTTCTTAATTAATTTTGCCTGTGCTGAGCAAGCGGGCTCCAGCACGCTTGCTGCCGTGGACTGATTTCCCTGTCTCCCTTTGATGTGTCTCTGGAGAGGGGCAGGGCACACTGGAGAAACTCATCAGAGAGACCTGCTATTGCTCATTTTCATGCTGCCTTGGGCAGAGCTCTTCTCTGTCCTCTACTCTTATGTTACTTCTCTTTCAACAACAGCTACCTTGTCTTAATACAGCAGTCGTCTCTAAGTCTTGTGAGCTGTGGGAGGCCTGGGGCCCGTTTGTTCCATCGCTCCAGCAGGAGTCAGTGCATGCAGAGCACCGGCCGCCCAGGACGGTGTCGGGAGCCAAAGGCTGGGCCTGGCTCCCGGAGACACTCAGCACCTGCGTCCCTGGAGAGTTTACAACTCCTGGTCCAGGGTGAAAGGCTGGTGCTCGACTGCCTGCTGCTCTGGCTCAGGCCACCGTCCCTCTCTGCCTGCCCTAAGGAGCCTTGTCGCCCACTGAGAGGAGGTTTCTTCTCTCCCGTGGTCGACCTCTTGCTCTGTGCGTCGGCCAACAGCCGCCTCGTGCCAGCCCTGCCTGGCTGCCGCAGCCAGGGCGGCTCTCCCAGCCAGGCCTCCCGCCCAGGCCTGGCGAGGAGGGAGCCGCCGAGGCTGTGGCCTCTCAGCAACTGCTTCCCCCTGCGCAGGCGGGAGCTGGCGGTGGTCAGAGGGACGGGGTGGAGGAGAGGAGGCGTGTTGGCCAGGGAGAGCACAGGCCTGCGGCCGAGGAGGGAGGTGCTCGCCGCTGGGGACCTGCGATGTCCACTGCTTCAGAGCTGATGTTTTCCATGGTGCTATCAGGGAATCTGCTGAGAGCTGGCTGCTGACACAGGGAACTAATGGGCTTGGAGAATCGTTGATGCCTGCCTCTACGTGTACGAATGCCTGTGCGCAGAGCAGCTGCCAGTCTGCAACAGTTGTGTGCAAGGCGTGAGTCAGAGCCGTGGGGCACTTGTTTTCACTGCACCAAAACAAAGTGATCACCACTTTTCACTATTTGCCATGTTTTCTCTCGGTCTCATTCTTCTTTTTTTTTGTGATGGCAACTCTGAACACAAAATGGGGAATTCTGTCTATTTGATCCTTTGTATACAGCTGGGTATTGTTTTACAGACTTCACAAAAAATACTCAAGAATCACTCCCCTGTCATGGGGTTCATCCTGCAGTTGTGATTTACCACAGCATAATGTCTCATCATCTGCGTAGTATCACTGACATCTTGTATTGGTCAGGTGTGTCTCTTCTGGAATGAATGCTTCTGTTCTTGCTAAAAGAACAAGTGTTAATGGGATTTAGGTCTTTCCCTGCCTCTTTAGTTGGCAGGAAGCTGCAAAGATGCTCAAATGACTGTAGAAACAGCCTAGAGGAAAAATCTTGGTAGTTTTTGGTAAATTGCTCCATAGAGCACATTTTCAAAAACTAGCTTCTGGATTATGTTGAGGCAGAAGCTCCCAGAGAAAGATCTGACTTCTTAATTGCTGTTCCTGCTTTCTGCCATCCATCTAGTTCTTCATGTGAGTTCTTGATACTTGCACTGCAAGCGTGCCATACTTCAGTTCAATACAAGGACCTTCCAGTTTAAGCACAGGCATTGTCCAGTTTTCATTTTAAAATGAAAGAGGTTATTATTTGCACATCAAATATAACATTCTACACAGCTACTACTTGGGCAGTAGGGAAGGAAAAAAAAGGGCAACAAAGTCTGCCTGCCCAGTGCAGATTGCTTGAGTCATGAATATTAATCATCAAAATGAGAAGACCTGGAGTTTTCCTAGCAACTCCACCCACCAAACTGAAATAACTGTTACAGCCTTTGCCAGTAAAATGCCAAGTGAAATGGATAGAAAATGAAGCAATGTAGGCTGTGCGAAGAGGCTGTTTTGTACCCTGTGACTTTAGTGAACAGAAACAAGACGTCTTCAGCAGCGAAAAGCAGCTCTGCGTCTTGTGATTGAGTATCATTTAGCAAACACTGAATGTGGAGAGCATGGGTGATCTAGACTTTCACTGCCTTTGCCTGCACCCACACACTATACTCATGAGCACTATGTGGGTACTCTAGCACAGACTTTTCCTGGGGCCGAGTTGTTTTGTATGACTGTAGTAATCCCCTCCTTCTAGCTCTGCTTACTTTCCATGTCAATTCTCTTGTATCAAAACACCTAAATATCCTTCACTGCTGGTTTTAATTAGAAGCGTGTTAGCTGGTTCTCTCCATGTAATTACTAAAATGAATGGGGAAAGCAGAGATGAGAAGAGTGTAAATGCTCTTCACACAGAAATACAATTATGTCTACAGGCATCTTTCCAACTGTTCCATATGTTATGTAAAGTTTTGTGTATGTATGTATGAGTTAATGAGGATACTTATGTTTTCGCTTCTTACTTTCACAATGGATTAATTTCAGACATATTTTATAAGATATTTGTGATTGTTAGGTAGACAGATCAGTATCTCCTTCATGTACAGTCATATCTGCCTCGAAATCCAAAGAAAAACGATTACATGATTATTCCAGTGTATGTGCACTATAGGCAAATATCTGATCTTGTGTGCTGCTAATCATCTAAAGTCTAAGTGCAAAGAGCCTTTGAATAGTCTCCTGAAAGGTGTGACATTAGGCAAACACCTGCACCTGTGCATCATTTCTTTGAGGACTTACCTTCACTGTGACATTCAGTTAAATTGTCTGCACCTGAGCATCTTCTCACCAGTTGGCCTCACTGGAATAAAAGCAACTGTATTTAGCAACTTCAATTCTTTGTCCTGAGATCAGCTGCGCTGTTCTGTAATCTGCTGTTAGCTCTTCTTAGCCCTTTTGGGATGCATGATAGGACTCGGAAGAAAAACCTGGAGCATAACGGTATGTGAGTGGACCTAGCCTGCATGCATGTGGTAGAGTGATTATAACAGCCTCTGATAAATTATACTTAGTCTGCTGCTAAGGCAGATAAGCTAAACTGTGTGCTGGTGCATCCAAGCTAAAGAGGTTCTGTGTATGGAGAGTACTTGCGTAAGGAATGGATTTGTAGTATGACTAAATTTATATAGCTGTTGTTTTAGGATCTGCCACTTCCTGCTCTCTCTCCAGTCACTATAGAAGGTCAGGGAGAGGTGGTTCCACTGTTCTTGGGAGAATCTTGGCATCAGAATATGCTGTTGTGTTTCTTGTGAAGGACAGAAGCATGGGGTTGCTGTGAGCAGCCTTCTCATCTGGTTGTTCCTGCTGCAGAAGTAAAAGGAAATTCAAATGAAATCAATCCTAGAATGCTTGTGTGTGTTTCTCGAAGGTAGTTAATATGGTAGTGACCTGGTATGAATGCAAAAGTGAGTGAATTGTAGAATTAGCAAAGCAAAAAAAAAAAAAAAATTTTTTTTTTAGATTTACCAGAAAAAAAATGAAAAAAAAGTTGAGTAAATGGCAGGGGGGATATCAGAGATGCAGGTGAAAAAAAGGTTTTTCGAGTTGTTTGACGTGTATTTACTTGATGTTTGCAATCTTTTGAGTAGGAATTTTTCAATGGAAAGTCTTTATTCCATGTCCAATACTTGCAAAAGTGAAGCTAAAATATCTTTTCAGGAAGCATCTGAACCTGAAAGCCTTTGATGCACGGTAACTTAAATAGAACTGGGGATCAGGAATGATGTCATGTGGCTCATGTGATCCAATGGCAACTTTATTTATGGACCAGAGAGTAAATATAATCCACAGAGGGTGTCATGACATCATTAGCAATACTAAACAGTTTGTAGGTAGGTGCGTCTCTCTTATCTAGATCCTGCGAAGAGAGATGCAGTGCACACACCAGGTACATTCCTGTTAGGAGTCATTGTCATAGGTTTTTAGAGAAATGGCAACTGTCCTTTTACTGAGTTGATTCAAATACCCTTACACAGGCAGTGCTGAAATAAATGCAGGATATAGTTAGACTCTGGGGACCACAAAATCATAAATCATTTTTATCACTTAAGATAGAAAGTGAAATCTAGTTTCAGTGAAGTCAGTAGCAAATTTCTTTTTGCTATTCCAGTCTTAAATAGAAAAGATGTTGGTTGCACACACAGGGAACATTCTAGTGGTATTCTACTTACTAAAATATTCCAGGACCTAATATACAGTAATATTCCTTTTGAAGAGTGGAATATTTGAAGCATATTCCATTTGAGTAGAGAACAAATAAAAAATTACTTTTTTTAAAATACACTGTAAGATGCATGATAATGTATCAAAAATAGGAAAAATATACTTAATAAAATACAGGAAGTTGATACCATAATGCAATTAAGATTTTTCAGTCAAATGTGCTGTTTGTGCTGCCTCTGTCTTCCACGCTAGAAATCTTTGTTTCTCATTTTTTACTTAATTTTTGGTTTATGGCATCACTTCTCAGGAGTATCAAGAGGAAGTTTTTACGCAAGACAGCGGTTTCGGAGATTTGTGTGACAAGGCTGGGTAAAATTCAAATGATTCTGTGATTTTAATCCATTTGGAGCTGTTGCACTAAATCACTGTAGCTGTTGCTGACATACCAGCCCACAGAAACCTGGAAACAGATGATATAAGTTTATCTGTGTATCTACAGGTGAAAACTCAGGCAGCCTTGAATTGCAGTGTTGCCTCTGTTCTGAATACATTTGGAGAATGAGCAGAATCTGCTTCTCTGAGCGCTCTGTAAGGAGTCTTACTGTGCTTTTCCACTTGAAATAAATTGTCCTCAAGGTCATGCTATCTTTCAGAATATATAGTAGGAACTTTCTTCTTTATTCCCAGTGACACAGGCCACAACCTTATTTATGCAAGAAACACAGATCAGGGAGCCAAAAATATTCATAAATTACCTATTGCTAAAGTAAATATCCACTTGACAAATTTGTAGCTGGTCTGTCTCCTGCAATGGAGGCTCTAGTTGGGAGCTTGAGTTTCCTGCAGTCATCCTGTCGATGTTCTCTCCTGTTTGCAGAAACCCCACTGACTTTCTGGGTTAGGACTCACCTTTCAGGTAAAAGGAAATGGAGAAGGAGGGAGGCTTTAGTCATCTGTATCAACCTTTTTGACTTGGCTTTGGGAAGGCAAGCAGTAGTGTTAACCTTTCACCAATCTGATGCCAGTTTCATATCTGCTGTTACTTTATAAGCTTTGAGGTCTCAGTCATACACCTTTAAGCTGATTGAGTGTGTTACAGAACAATTGCAAGATCAACAGTGTCGAGAATTTGCAAGTAAAGGTATGAATTTTGAGAAATAGCTCACAGAAGCTAAGACTGAGAATATGAGAATACAATAGAAGATAAGATCAAACAAGATATATCACTTTCTACATGAAGAAATAAAAGTTAGAATTTTCCATTCTTGCCTTTCTTCTCATGAAAGCAATTTTTAATGAGTCCTGAAAGGAATGGGCACAAAGATTAGGGCCTTCAGCTTGTAAGTCAATATGAAATGGATATGAAAACTGTTGAGTGGCAGAGCAGCACACTCAAGCACATCATCCAGACACTTTTTTCTGGCCACAGAATTTTTCGCTTGTTCAATCAAGGTATTTTGTTTTCAGCTAAGGTGTTGTTTCAGAGGCTATTGCTCAAGCTGCTCCTTTTCAGAAGAGCGTGACTGATATTGTCACTCACAACCATGGCTGGTCTTTGGCAGTTTCCCTGGAGCCTCCCAGGGAAGAGGGCCAAGGAGACTATGTTCCTCATGTCCCCTGGGACAGGAGGACACAGTCACACAGCGTGTCTGTGCTGCCTTTTTCCCTATGGGCAAAGAGACAATTTTAGATCCAGAGTTGTCAGGCTGCCATCTGATGCACCTTTCAGCATCTGATACAGGGGCTTAAAAATCTATAAAAAGAAGCAAAGAAAAAAAGCTGTGTTTCATCCAGATCATCTGCTGAGTGATACTTTGTTCCAGTGGGGTTTAGCTGCCATTTTGCTTTGGGTTATCTTCCCCCTGAGGCTGAGAACGTGTTGTATGGATGTTGTGAATACAAAATAGAAATTTCTGTGGGGTCTCTAAGTCTCCAGAATTTACCTGCTGCACAGGATTATGCACAGGAAGCTTTTGGATGGAAGAAATATGGTGTAACATTAAGGTTCTGTTCTGTTCTTGCATATATTCTTTCTGGCAGCTGCATGGGAGTGCAGCTATTGAGCTTCCCACCTTGTGCCAAAATCTCAACCATTCCTTCCAGCACAGAGGAAAGGACTGCAGAGACAGTTCTACTCATTAAACATATTTTTATCTTTCAATCTATTTTTATAATTTTATTTTTGGATGAACCAATAAATAAAGGACTCTATTATGATACTTGCAGCAGCTATAATGCACAAGTTAAAGTTGGAGCAGGAGATTTGAAATGTTTCCGTCTTTCTTAATGAAGCTCTAGTCAGTTCTGTCATCACTGTGCTGAGCCAGCTATGTCTGGGAAGAAATACACGAGAGCTTCCTGGTCCTGTTTTGGGATACAGGAGAGGAGGGTGCCAAGTTTGAGCAGGTGGAGGAAAGTTATTGCTGTTAAAACATTCCTAAGACTGAGTGCATGCGAGGAGAGCGCAGACCAGGCGTGGTGCTCCTGAGAGGTTCTAGACACAATTGTAGTGCATCAGCAGTGGCCATTACATCATGTGAAGGGCAGCTGGGGAATGAAACTGGTGTAGGGACTGGGAGTGTTTTCAAAACAATACCAATTTTTTTTTTTTTTCCCTTTGTCCTCTGAGTTCTACCACCTGTGTGCCTGGGAAAGGCAAAGCCTGTGGAAAGACTCCAGTAAATTGTAGGTGTGGAGTGAAATGCCTGGAGAGCACAGAGAGGATAGGCAGTGCCAGCCCTAGCCACTACCTTATTAAATTTAAGATGAAAGGCCTCAACCCCCTTCCAGTCTCTCTTCAGTGAGCCCCAGATTAAAATTTTCAGAATCCTGCAAGCTACTCTGCTTTGCTCGGAAAAATTAATAACATTTTCAAATACTTACTTTATGGTGAAGGGACCCCTGAGAGAAGTAGGCGGTTGGAAATGGATGCCAGATCAGGACTGAACCAATTTCAGGATGGCATAACTTCTTCCAAGAGTGAAGTGTCTGTCAGGAACTCTCTTGCATGCCCTGCAGAACTGGCAAATAAAGGGAAAACCCAACTTCTGGCTTTTTTCTTTGTGTCAGTGGATATCCTGCTCAAATGTGGACAAATTTTTATTTCTTTCCTGCGTTTGGTTCATTAGCTGCTATTCAAAAGCCACATCTCCTTCTCAAGAGTCTCCTCTGTGCAGCTTCTCTAGAAATTCTCATATTGCCACATTACTGTACGACTCTGCTGTAATTCCCATCTCAGACGAGCTCTGCTGAAACAGGACCACAATGAGAACAGAAAGATTTTTTTCAAGAAAGACGATTTCTTAGTAGCTAGGAGAAATAAGAAGGTGAATTTTGTTTTGTTTTCCTCCCAGTTCCTTTGCATTGGCCTCCTGTAGTAGCCCACCATGAAGGAGAGCACAGGGCAGAGCAACCTCAAGCATATCACTTCCTTTAAAGGGTCTATCACATCATCTCTGTCTGCTCTGATCAACATCAGAGTGAATGCTTATTTGCAGTTCCAGTGTAGTCAAGGCTGAGGTCTCTGCTCAGTAGGTAATAGCTGATGAGGGGCAAGCAAGTTTGCTAATGAGCAAGCTGATTGGTCTGCTTCTCAGAAGCACTTCTTAAGCTAATGGTAAAGTTCTGAGGTAATGGTTAATTTCTGCCAGATAAAATAATCTCTTCTCTGTCATGGATTTGAGGTGATCCACCTCAGTTGTATCCTGCATTGAGAAGGGAGCGCCAGGAGATGTATTTCTACCTAAAACTTGGTGTAAGGTAAACTGAACAGTGCTAGCATCCTCAGCAGTGTGGAAACAAGTTTTTTATCAGACTTGCTCATCCCAGGGAAGATGCTGCCCTCCCGGTGTTACCTCCCCTGGAACAACACTTGAGGGGGTGGTAAGCATCTGATGATCCTTTTCCCAGGGAGTATTAGAAGATTTTCTCCCATGTGTCAGTTGTGTGAGCTGTTAAAAGTGTTAGTTTCTTTCTAGAAAAACAAAAATATCCGAGCTCTTGCGCAGTGAACTGGAAGACTGTGTCATGGCCATGCTCCCATTTCTGTGTTCAGTTCTCCTACCCTGGCTTTGTATGTGCAAAGGAAGCTCTGTTAAGAAAATCTCTCTCCTACTCTTATTGTAAGGAGATTGGATTTTAAAAATAATTTTGTTTAAAAATTGAATAAACTAGATAGAAGAAATCTAGTGCCTCCCCAGCTTGCTGTGCCTTCCAAACCTGAGATCATTCTCATTTGAGTGGTTGGTTGGGCATTTTTGCTCCCCATGGTGCAAAATGCATTTTCTGTCCTGCTCTGTCTGACAATATATTTGCATCTAGTGCTAAACAAGTGAAACAAAGCCCTCTTTGAATTCCGTAAAGCCATTTATTTCAAAGGGGAAGCATGGAGTGTGGCATGTTGGCAGTGCACTTGACTTGAATTTATCTTGACATGCTGAGATGTCTTTTTGTGTGTTTTTATAATGACATCATTAGCACCTTTAAAGACTGTTTCACTATCTTCTAGATGTTCTGGGTAGAAATTCAGAGACAGTGAGGTGTATAAGTGAACAGAAGAAAATCAAGCAACTTCACAGTCCAGTTTTCCTGACCTATTAGACCAGTGGTAGCACCCAGCTCTTTGGAAGACAGGGCTGTCTACTAGTCTGCTTCACTCACAAGAACCATGTGCTTTTCCTGCAGGTTATTTCTTATACATACATAAGGGAAACTCCCTTAAAACAGTCACTTCCTTAACCTTCTTTAAGGCTCTCTGAAGACTCATCTTTGATGCCTGCAGATCTCTGCCAGCTGGCAATGCCTAGCTGTTGCTGAGCAGAGAGTTCTGCTTAATGTGCATAATGCTGCTTGCTTTTCCACTTCCTCCTCCTCCCTCCCCGCAAGTTTGTCTCCTCCACCTGCTGCATCTTGTTCTAATCTGGTTTGTGAGCACTTTGGGGCAGGGACTGTCTGATTTCTAGCGTGTCTGCGTGGCCCCTAGCACAAGGTAAAAGCTATTAATTCAAATCATCCTATACTTAAAGAAAGCTTTATGGGATCAATACATCTGTACTATTAATAAATAACACAGCTACATTGCAGTAACTTCATACTATACATCACCTTAGAATAGCCCTATAACCTCTTACAAAGAGTCATTTCCTCAAAGCTATGGCTGTAACCAGACATGGGTTTTAGTCCTACATTGAAGTATTTGTTGCTGTTATTCTGGCCTCAGAATCCCAGTCAGAAAGACAGACCAGGCTGGGCACAGAGCTGGAAAAAATGATTTGATCTTTAAGAATTCCAGAAATGCTAAAAGCGCTAAGGATACTTACAACAAGACTGCATCACAATTTTTTTTTTTTAAAAGCTTTATTTTCTGCTTTGAACTTATGACTCATATTTAACATTTCTGTGGTGTCTTTCAGATTAAAACTTATTAGCAATGTTGGCACAAATGTTTTGCTTCTGTTTTTTTGAAAATTCCTACATAGATGTTGAATGAAAAAAAAATGTCAGAAATAATCAAACAGTTACTACATCATTTATTAACGGTCTTACTCTGGTGCTTTAGAATATAAGATTGCATGTGGCTGTCAATGTGACATTCTTCCTTGGTGTATATGAACATGAATCCTGCCCTAGCTGTGCATGTACCCTGTGAGTACTGCAGGCTACAGCAGGACTCTTGGCAAGTGGCCATACTGGTAGTCAGGGCAGAGGGGTAGCCCATGAGCATCAGCTGCGAGGTTTTCACTGTCACTTGGCCTCAAGAAGCAGCAGCTATGAGTTCAGGAAGGTACTTATCATTTAGCCACTACAAGCGTTACTGTAGCAGATCTATGGTTTCAGGCTGCTTGTCATATTGGCTGGTGCTGTGCAGCTGTGATGCAGGATCATCTCATCTCAGGTTATGTTTTGCAGACTGCCAAAGGCTATCTTGGTGTGACATTATATCTATGGTTTTAAACATGTGTACCCCGAGACAGTATCATGAAATGACATCCTCTGAGCAGTGAACTCTAAGATAGCCCAGCCAAATATGTGAAAAACATGCTGCTGTAGAGTTTTTTACAGTGATGCCAGACCCCAGCCCTTGGGCAGTGTGCCCCCAGACTGTCACACTTCAAACCAGGAATGAATGGTGTATGCAAGTATGCAAATGCATTGCTGGAAAGCCAGTAGGTGCTAGCGAGCTATCTGTGCAAGCAGCTTGTTTAAACCACTATAAAGAGAAGGCATTTGTCCTTTGCTTTGACTCCCTGGAGAAGGAAGTACCATAAAGCTTTAGCAACATATGTCTGAGCTTTTAAGCTCTGCTGGAGGCCTGTGGGAGGTGGTGATTGCAGACTGATACCTGTTCCCCTGCAATGCACAGCATCCCAAAGGTGGAGTCTGGGAAGTCAGTGGATCTTTGTACACAACTCTGTCTTCCTGCCAGGTGATTTTCATGTCGAAAGGTCTCCTCCCATTCCATCTTACTTAACTCTAAACTCATCACAATGAGGAAGCAGAAGCACATGCTTGGCTTGATGTTCCTTCAAGTACAATCTGATTAACTGCCTTAGAGAAACCGGGTAGGACCTATTTTCCTGCTGTGACCTTTTTCTTCCAGGGCTTCATAAGCTTCTGTCACAGCTTTGACGTCCAACCTGAAGAGTCAGGGGTGCTTCTGAGAGTGATGAAAACAACTGCAAGCTCTCTCCTGATGCTATGCAGCCAAATTAAAAGGAAAAAAAAAAAGGAGGGGGCAAGGAGGAGTCCCTTTATGTCCTGACTTCAGAGATCCTGCTCTGGCAGGGGGATTGGACTCGATGATGTTTCGAGGTCCCTTCCAATCCCTGACATTCTGTGACTCTGTGATCATAAGAATGGTTTTACTTCCACATTGTTTTCAGTAGAACTGGGAATATCTTGGCGATCAACAATTGATTTTGAATGTGAAGTATAAACAATTGACCATTTAAAGATGTATTCTCTGAGCATTGCTGCTACCTTTCCACATCCGAGCATCATCCAAGTCGTTCATGTGTGTTAAACATTGTGCCTGCATGCTGTGTTGCATGTGTTACAGATCAGCTGCAAATGATGGTTGTATGTAGCTAAGCATACTAGCTGCACATGTAATTCACCTTTAATAGTATATTTAAGATTCAAACTGGATATTTCTGTTTTCTTTTTTTTTTTCCCCAGGCTATTTTTAATTGCTCAAATCGCAGGGCATTCATTATTTCCACTAGATGACTACATTTTTTTGTTCCCTGGTAGATGCTTGAAAAAGGAGTGTAGTGGTTTACTGTTTGCTGAAAGTGACTAATTAAGAATTGTATTTGTCAAAGTAGTATTTGGACAAGTTTCCCTGAAGACTGTCATGGGAAAAAAATTATTTTAGTAATCTTTCCAGAAGTTAAAGCTATAAGAGAATGTAAACTTTTCCTATAGTTTCCTATAGGTGAAAGCTGTTGAGAGATAAGCCTTGTTTTGTGATCTAATTTGTCCATGCTTCAGGACCACCTTTTTGAAAATGACTGAATTAATAAAGATTAGTGTGATGCAAATGAAGTTTTCTGCACTAGGCTATAGTGTCCTTTTGGTTTCTGCAAAGTGCCAAGTGCAACTGGCTTGTGAATTTTTATTTTTTTTTAAAATGTGAGCACATTCTATTACAGCTGAAGAATATACATTCCATTTCAGTGTTATGAAAATACATTGTGAACAAACTTATGTACAAAAGAAAAGTATGATGTCCTGGTTACTGAATAATGATTAATCTGTTGACAAAATCACTGTTATTGGGTAAAATTACTCAGTAAAGGACTACTGTGTTTAACAACAATCTTAATAATGGAATAAACAGATCGTAGTTTGACTTGCATTGTCAATATGCTGCTGGCTGCTTTTCTTTTTGCACTTTGTGATAACAATTACTGTGTATGGGGCTAGAATATTATTCACCATATGTAACCATTATTAGACCATTGTGCATCTTAAGCTTCTGTTTCCAAACTGTTTCTGTAGTATGGATTTTGTTAGGCAGCTTCTGTAGTGACAGAGATTTTTGGTGTTTAGCATTTGGGTTTTATGATTGAGGCTTTAAGTCAAAAAGTCACTTTTGTCTCTTTGTCATTAGCAGATCATTGTGAAGCCCAGAAACCTGGATGTAGTTGCACCAGAAAATACTGGGCGTATGTAGATATGAGCTGGCAATGCCATCCCATCTTATGTGGATATTCCATGTCATAGGTCTTGAACAAAGATGTGAAAACTTTTGTTTTAAAGACAAAAGTCCAGAGTTATTCCACAGATGAAATAAAAGATCAGGAAGTGGATGGCTAATGTATCAAAAATTCGAGGCTTGTGGCTTGTGTCAGCATTCACCATCACAAATGTTGTAAAATGGTGTTCCTCAGATCTCGTCAATACTTTCTCTTTCATGGTCTCTCGTATGCATTAGAAGGACAAGCAAGAACATGGAAGTGTCTGTTTGCTTTCTCTCTATCTAGTCGTGTGACAGTACATAGAACTGGCATGTTCTGATGTCTGTTTTGCGATCCAGGTACACAAAAGTCAATTAGTTGAAATAAGGTCAATGAAGACAAATTTTCAAAGTATCTAAATCATTAAGAAGCCTAGTTAAAAATTGTGGTTTTTTACAGGTATTTAGCTGTTATACCAATCAGTATTGCAAAGGCAAAGTGATTTTAGGAACTTGTGCTTCAAGCTTCAGAGGCAGTTCTTCTGGAAGTCCACCTCAAAGTTTGGCTGCAAAATGTAAGGGAACATCTCAGATACTCATGTCAAGTCACTGCGACCTACTCTCTGAAGTGCCTACACTGTCTCTTAAAATATGAATTAAGACCCAGAATTACACAGAAACTCTTGAAGTTTTTACACTAAGTTTCCATTTCATTCCATGCTTTTATTTGTTATAATGCAAAAAGCTTTTTCTCTGATCTTTACTTTTCAGACATTCTGAGTGACAGCCCTCTCTTGAAGGCAAATCATTTCCTCTGTTTCATGAGGGGAGACTTATATGGGAAACTTCTTTACTGGATGAGCAAGACTCCCCCCACTGCTGTGCCCTTCTTTTTTTTGAAAAAAATAAACCATGCTTCTTCAAACAAAATGTAGCACTCAGGCTTCCAGTTCTGCTTACCTCCTGGCCTGGGCTTTCTAAATGTGAGTGTAGATTATGAATGCATGTGCAGTGTCTGATATTTCTAAGAAGAACACTTTATAACTGAAATCTCTCTTCTCCTGGGTTTGAAAGCAAAACAAATTTAAGGATTAAATCACACAGAGGTATAATCCCCAAGGGAAACTTACTTTAGTTATTATGATTATATTACGATGTACGCCTCAGTACAGCAGAAGCTATGTGAATACCATTTCAGTGGGGAATAATTTTTAGTCTTACAGCCTATAGTACATTATAATGCATTTCTGGGAGCCTGATGAATAATAACTGCAATCCTCACACTTTGCTTTCTTCAGTTATTTTGATACTTCTCCTCTAAAAGGGAAGGGAAAGAATATGAGATTCCTAAAATAAAAACTTACAATAATTGAGTTAGAGAAGTTTTAATCATGTATTAATTGCATGTCTCTGTATATACTTCATGGTGCACAACATTTATACAGTTTATGGAAAAGTAACAGGGTCAACCATTTCAAAGAGTCTGGTCCTGCTTTTATTCTGGTGTAAGATCCGAGTGATCAAACCAGGTAGATTTCCATGTTTTCTCTATGGAAGGCAGCCGTGCAAGGGGTAAGATGTGGGAAACGAGGGCCCTCTGCATATAGTAATTGAACACTCCTGCGTGATATCACTTACCTGGTACCTTGAGGCAGCAATTAACCCCCAGAGCCCACTGTGGACCTGATATTGGGGTACAGCAGTGTACTGATAGCTGTATTAAGATGTAGCATTTTGCATCCCACTGAACCCTGTGAAGGAAATCTACAACTCAATTGTTAGAAAACAGAAGTTCTGGGATTTCAAATGACATTTTGTTGGAAGATGCAGCTGAAGCCCGTCCTGATGTTTGAATGAATATGAAATAAATGAGACTAGCTAAAAGTGAAACAAAAGGATGTGGTCACAATAATTAGGAAATGCTAAAAGTCACAGGTACAATAACTGGCAAGCCACGCTGCTGGTACACTGTTGTCTGGTGGTGTTTAACAGCACTGTACCAAGGAACAGCTAGATGTACTTCTGCAGCAGCAGTGAATGAACCACACTACAAAACTGCTATTTGGCTGAGTCTTAGTGTTTCTTGTCTACAGAGCCAGATCCTTATCCTGCCCTCCATACCATCGTATTTCACTGGTTGTGTGTACCAAACAACAGTGTTTATAGATGCTTAACTGAAGAACAGACTAAGTGACTTGACCAAGGTCACACAAAGAGTCTCACAGAGCAGGAGCATTAGCCCAGGTCTGCAAAACCTTAGACTGGTGTCCTTACCATTAGATCATCTTTCCCATGAGGACTGAAAATCCATATTGGTTGCATCGTTGCTCTGTATACAGCTTCAGAACAGCTGCCTCTAGAATACTGTGATCCTTACAGAGCACTTCATTACCAGGAAGATATTGATTGACACATTGGAGG
This sequence comes from Caprimulgus europaeus, assembly GCA_907165065.1. Next base: position 222,956 of record OU015547.1, read on the forward strand.
GAGTTCAGAGAAGAGCAACAAAAATAATTAGGGAGTGGAGAGATTGACTGGAGAGATTGATTTATGAGGGAAGATTAAGTGAGATAAATATGTATAGCTTGGCTCACCTGCAGCTGAGGATGGTGCATGATAAGTCTGCAAATATTTGAAGGGTATAAACAATCAGGAAGAAGAATTACCAGTCCAGTGTATTTGTAATTTGGTGGTACCACATGCTATTGTTGTACAGAGCTTTCTTACAGTGTGGCTGGGCCACAGAGTCTGCCTCTGAACATCCTTCAGGGAAAAAATGGCTATTGGATCTATGGGATCTGTGTGACAGTACAGCAGGGATGCTTGTGTGGAGACACGGTTGGGATATGGGAGCATGCAGTGGTTTCACTTAATAGAGTCATGGACTCTACCTTGCATGAGTCTGGAGGGTGATTTCTGACCTGGAACAGCAGGATCTAAAGTCCTACTCATACCAAATGTGTGATATGCTGTAGAGGAAATGGGATTGTAGTTAATATCGCTTACATCAGGTAATGTCAGTTGCCATGGTAACTATGGTACCTGATTATTATGGAATAGCAAAGCAAGAAGCCAGGTAGAGCTTGTGGAAATTCATAGTAGATCTGGATTGGATATTCTCAGGTTTGATCGACCATAGAATGAGTTGGAAACAAGCTAACTCAAATAAATCTCAAAATAACATCTGAAATTCCATTTTTCAAGGAGAAAGTGAATTTCATAATAATAAACAATTCTTTGGAGAAGTGTGGGCCACTTTACCAATTCTCTGGGCATGAGCAGTGCCTGCCCTTGAGGAGCAATTGGCAAGATAATGAAACCCCCGTCCATCGCGTAGCCTGAGGGAAGAGCTGACAGGAGGCTGCAGCTCTGACCACAGTGGGGAAAGGCACAGCCCTGCCAGGAGAAAGGGGAGTGCTGTATTTTGTATTTAAGAAAGAGAACCAGTGGTTTAATTTAAAAAACAACAGAACCTTTAGGGTGCTTCAAAACACATGTGATTAGGTGTTGGGTTTTTATAAGAAATGGGCTGTTCTCAGTGTAGTAGGGGACAAAATTTCAGTGTTAATATCTTGAGGAAATTAATAGCAAATGATCACATTTCTATAGAGATCTTTAGTTGTCTTGTCACTGTTGTAACAGAATAGATCATCTCCGCCATAAACATCAGCAGGAGGGAGCCTCCTGCTGTGTCGTCAGGTCTGTAGGTCTGTGGAATCATCTTTATGAACCCTGCTGAAATGTCTGGGGAGGACTCTGTGTGTCCATCAGCGGACTCTTCTGCAAAGGACTTGTTTCCCAAGCTTTCAAAGAGTCTTTTGGCATTTAGGATTTGGTTTTGGTTTTTCCTTTTGCCTTTCCTTAGGATTGTGCATATGTGCTAAAATCTGATCCAGCTGAGAAGGACTTCTTTTCATATACTAAAGTTTTCACTTAGATACTATCACTCTAGGCCTAGATCTAGGACTCATGTCAGGGACCCCACGTTTCGGCACACCTGGAAAAACTGGGAGGTTTGAAAGTGTTCGGCCCAGCTGTCCATGAAAGTATAAAATTTCACTGAAATCTCTGAAGATTTTCTACTCTATGTTTTGACAGGAACTTTGGCTTTCTGGTGTGAAGGAGGACAGAGAATGTCCTTAGTCCATGCCAGAGAAAATGTTGGGATTTTTTTTCCTGATGTTTTTAAATTGTAAATGTCAATGTAAAGGAAAAGTAAGCAAAAAAAAATTTGCATTCACATTAAGTCAGAAAGTGGATTGCTTGATGCTGGTGCACAATAAATAGATTTGAGGAGAGGGTGTTGTTTGAGGGTTGTTTTTTTGGGTTTTTTTAAACCGTGTATCAATTTACAAAGCCCAAGTGTGCTGATCTGTGAATATGTGACTGGGAATTACAACAGAATTGCATTGATGTGTGCAGCTATGAAACAGAAAGACGCTGACATATAGTTGTATGTACAGAAATTCTTGAGTGAGCTTCCTTGACACTTGCCTGCCCTACCTGTTCCTCCTGTGCATGCGGAAGAAGAGCCCACAGCTTGTACTCCCGTTCCAGCGACTGACTTGTGCATTCCCATTTTCTTTTCTCTTCATTGCAAGCTCTGTTTGTAGTTATACAGTCAGGTCTCCACAGAGTAATTTACTGGCAGAATCTCTCCCAGAATCCAGCTTGAAACCAAGCTGTAAAAACAGCTGAGAGTGTAAATAATTCATGCAGACAATATGACTTTTTTATGTAAATTCGGTGCATTAACCCTCTATTATAATGATGGACGACAGATATGGGCGACGTTGCCTTGGTAAGAGCTAATGGATGGCCGCCATAAATTCACTGCACATTTTATTGTGTTGCTGGAAATTGTGCCTTCAGGCAATGCTGTTTACTTTTATGTAAAACTCAGGGTTCCCTAAATATTACAAATATTTTACATCCGACTCCTCAGCATTTGGGCACAGCACACAAATCAAGCTTTCTTCATCTGAGTTGTAATTAAAGGTTTGGGTTTTTTTCAGGGACAATTATCTAAAACTATAAAGAGAAATATTTTTTTCCCCTTTAGATGTTCAGTCATTGATGTATTAGCAAAACCTTTGAAGAAAGATATTAAATAGCTGCAACATGTAACTTTCCATTAGGCTACATGTTGTATACATACAGAACAAATTTGAAAATAGTTTCTTGTTACTGGTTTTTATTTTTTACTGTTTCTTGTGCTTAGTTACACATAAAATATTCTTTCTTCCCCCACATATGCTTCTTTCTGCAATTCATACCTTTTTTATCAGGGTAATTCTCTGAACTGTGTCCTTGAGGAATTCTGTCTCTCAGTCAACATGGAAACTTCATTTCATTTCAGGGAATTTTAAATAAAGAAATTTTTGTTACATTTTGGTTTCATTTTACAGAGACCTTAAGTAAATTGGGATGACACAGGTGATTTTTCTCACACAAAATGGTTTCAGCAAAACATATGCTGAAGTATAATGTTTTCTCTATAGGGTTTTTTATATATAGTTACTATAATAAGTATACAATTAATTCGCCTTAATCAGACCTTCAGTTTAGTCTCATAGTACACTCCAGCTTTAGAAAAAGAAAACAAGAAAAAATGCATTCACATGTAGAAAAGGATACTGCTGCTTCCAGCAGTGTGAATTGAATCCCATTTGTAACAAAGGTAGTTAACATCAGGACAATGGCATGTTTGTCCTTCTGCCAAACACGGGTTGGACAGAGGACCCTAATTACTACAACAGTCTCTTGGGAAGCACCTATGTGGGAGGTTATTGAAAGCTCTATTGCAATTTCTGAGGCAAATCTTGTAGATTAGTTGTGATAAAGGCTTGTTCTCGCAGTCATCTCCTTTCAGTGGAATGTGATATTTCTTGGCAGTTTTGTTTTGATATCTGTGTGAAAAAATGCTGCACAAAGTTGAATATGAGTGATTTCGACTGAGCTAGCCCCAGTAGAAATGCATTATACTTTGCAAAAGACCCTAATTTCCTGAGGACTAAATAGAAGGCACATTGTAAAGAGGTAAAAAACACTGAATAAAAGAGGAATGCATCAACTATGAGGGTTAAAAAAAAAAAAGCTAATTAAATCAGTGTTGTGAATCACATGTAGTATTAAGCAAAGGCTAACAGTTTAATTGCACATAAACCTATTTAATAATTGGATTTATTTCGTGTCCTGGCTATGCATGCTGCTTTCAACTATATTAGGAATGTCACAAGACAAAAGTGCATAAGTTATAACCAAGGGCATTGACTTATTTTTTCAGTCTTTAATATTGACTGAGATTCCTAAATTTGGACTTTCAGATTTTGCACCTTATTCTTCTGACGTGCTTTACTGCCCTGAAGCCACTTTGCAAAATTCATAGCGGCTTTCACATGCTCTGATGCTTCTTGGGACCAATTCAATCTTGAACAATAGATGTGTGTGCAGTAGAGCCAGAAAATGTTACACAGGAGATCATGGGCTTATTCCCCAATAACATTTTGATTTGTAAAGTATTCCACTACACAAAACACACACAGGAGACAACATTAAAAAGCATTAGAGACCATAGCCAGCAAGACAGAAAGGTGGCTTAAAATACAGATTGACAGCATGGCCTGGTATATAGGCAGGACACACTAAATAATCAGTGGAAATGTTATAGAAAGTGTTTTCAATATTTTACATTATTCAACCACTTAACAAATCTCTCCTGGGACAGCATTTTGCCTTTTAAAAAACAAAAAAACCCAAACCAACAAACAAAAATAAACCCACCACCCCAAAACTCATATCCAGATGAATGTGTTTTTCCTGTTGTTTAAAATAAATATGTTTTTCTGTAGTTCACACATCTAGAGAAAGCCAGTTTTCCAGTCTTGTTCCTTGTCCTGTGTGTTTCCATGTCGAGCAGACACAGACGTGGAGCACTGGGAGGAGGTATAGGGCAGGTTTGCTCTGTCTGAAGGAGGTATTGTCTATAATCCAGGACATACAAATGTTCCACAGGATCCTGTTCTTCTGTTCCTTATGTAGAGCAGAGTATTCCTGGATCTGTGGGTCAGTACTATGCTCTGGTTAATGATATGTAGAGCATAAGGCATCATTCTGTCCAGGTATGCAATTTAAATGCATTGTCAAATGTTCTGAACTCTTGAATATTAATATATGGCTGCCACCCTGTCTTGGACAATTTGCTTTTATGTAATTCACTGCAAGCATTAGAAGACTTTGGATGTACTGGGGGAAAATGCGCTTTCTTCCCAGTGCCGCTGTATGAGCTGTGTGACAGTGTGTCTCTCAGAGGTGATAAAAGAAAAGGAAGATGTATTTTGAGGTGGAAGGAGGACTTGAAAGCAGCTGGGCTGCCTTGTAGGATTGTGAAGGGAACAGTTCTCTTCCTAGTGATGCACACATGCCTGGGTCAGTCCAAATACAATCCGCAATTATACATTACTACACATCAGAGAATTACAGATGGGACTCATCTATGGAACTTAAATAACCTTACATGTTTACATGAATGTGATAGAAGTGAGGACCTCTTGGAAAGGTGCTGGAATGATATCTCTTCCTAAACTGTGGAAGAGGTTTCACTTTGGTTAATTTAGGGGTCACGAAAAGAATGATACGCAGGCTGGCCCACGTATTTCTCATCTCTAAACACAGCATTGTCAATATAGAATAAAGGTTTTTGCTAGTCTTCTTCTCTGTTTAATACATTTAAGTACTGCACTCTGCATATGAAGAATAGTGATGTTATCAGAAAGCATTCAAAAACATATGTTTTAATGAAATGTGTTGACAACTGCTGAAGTAAAGTTTTTGTTAAGTCTCAAGAGTTTAGCCATGACAAGCAGTATTAATGAATTGAATTAATTAAAAAGCATTTCAAGATGAAACAGGGCCTGTTCTATGTAAAATGCTCTATACATTAGACAAGCATTATGGAAATCACTGCTTTGTACTACACTGTAATGCAGCCATTTATAAAAGCTTCTCAAGATCCATGGATAGCAGTAATTTGGGTTTAGTGTGTCTTTGAAATTCATTGAATACAGCATGTGCTGTTTAAAAGCATGAAATCTGGATAGTTCCACTGTCATCAAAGTTTGTACAGCTTGGAGAGGGAAACGGGAGCTCAGTGCTACTGGAATGAGCAAGTGGGCATGGAAGCAGGGTGAGCCAAAAGAGCACCTGGCGAGCAGCAGCAGAGGCTGGTGCAGATGTCTTTAGGGAGCAGGCTGTCTGACTAGGGAGAATAACTCGGTCCCGAACTAGTCCAAAATGTGAGTCATTTTACTAAAAGAGTACTTTCTCTTGCCTCTGCTGTTCCTCTGCTTGTCTGCCAGGAACTCCCCGCGTTAATGGACAAGGCTCTTCAGCACGTCTTCTCCTTTTTAGGTTGTTTTTGTGCTCTCTCTAAGAATAATACCATCAGCTGTGACCAGTGGCGTTGCAAAAACATCTGTATTCCACATCCGTGGGCAGAGCAGTCGAGTGAGCGTGTGCCCGTGTGGGCCCTTTCTCTCAGCGTGGGCTGTTAGCAGGAGCATCTGGCCATGGGCCTAAGACACCAAGCATGAGAAAGGATAGTGCAGTCCAATAGCAGGCTCAAAGAGATGGGTGTCCATGGGTTCCTGGAGCAAAGGGCAATTCTGCCTTGCCTGGCCAAAATCAATCATTAAATGAGAGTCCTTCTCAGGAAGCTTTTGTCAGTGGGAAATGTCTATCTGTCTGCACACAGGGAGAAGATTTAACTTGAATTGAGTTAGGATTGTGACTTAGATTTGGATGAGTAGTGTAGCAGCATGAACTCATAACATATTAAAATAAAATATCTTTAAAATATTATTAAATATCTAACATCTTTGTAATAAAAATATTAAGGTCTTCATAATAAAATGTTCTTCATAATAAAAAATATGAAGAGTGAAAGATGAGAGAGAAACTGAAAACCAATATGATTTCATACATGCCTAGTGAAGGTTGTTTCATTTTATGTGTTTTAGGATTTGGCATGCGGCAGATTATTTCAAATGGATGCACCTCGATCTATCTGTTTTGTTCTTTGTATCTTAAGATAGGAAATTACGTGCTTCAAGGAGAACTAGTCACAAAACTTTTGGTAGATTTCAAATGTTGTAATATATTAATACTAGCTATACAATCAAGAATATGACCACTCAGTAGAAAATAATTTTTAAAATCCTAAATATGAAATTATAGAATCAGATTCTTTAAGCAATGTAGACAGACACTTAAAGGATGGTAAAGCTTGCTAAATGCTTAGCTACTGCACGTGCTTCTAAAAATTCATGTAAGATATTGCTTGGAATACTGGTAGATCTGACAGGCAGCCTAGTTGGTTAGCACAAGGGAGAATTCATTTGGCCCGTAATGTGTTAGGAAAAGAGCTGCGAATGTTGCATCCCAAAGTGCTTGGGAAGATTTGCCCCATAAGCAGGTATGATACTGCTCTGGAGAAAAAAAATGAGAGCTTGTTCTGCTACTTCACTAAAACATGAGCAATATGTTTGCACTTGTCACGCTTAACATTTGCATTTAGTATCTACATGGTGAGAACTTCTAAGCGTGCTTATACCGGCTGAACAGGCACAGGTAGCGTTTGTGTCTGACCAAAAGAAGTCTCTCCCCCCTGGCTAGGTGCTGTACTACATGTAGAGCAGTATCTGCCGAAACGAGGTCTAGCATTTTCCATTTCCCTCTTCTTGCTAACTAGACTCTAGAAAGGACCAAAAAGCCTTTTCTGTGCAATCATGCTATTCTTATGGGCTGAAGCAGCCTGGCCTTGATTAACTGGCTAATTACTGCCGAGTCATGCTGGCAGATGGTACCTGTGAGAGGAAAACAGCTTAAAAAGGTGATGGCACTTTCCTTTCCTCCCAGTGTATAAGGATTGGTGAGGGGAGGTGCAAGAGTAAAATGGTGGCAAGGGTTTGTGTGACTGCAGTAGTTGGTTTAGGATGACTTTGAGACTTTAGCCCTGGTTATTTACTAAATTGTATTTAGTAGCACCAGTAGTTTCTATGCAGAGCAACGTACTGATGCAGATCTGTGTGTTATGCTGGTCTGAGGTTCTGGTTTGGTACAGTAAACAGGGAATACAGCCGTTAGTAGCTGCCATGGCAGGAATAACTGAGTAAGGCTGTCTCTGGGAACAGCCACTAAGCATCGTGCTTGTCTCTTGATTGCTATGTCCTGTAGCTCTAAGAGATTCGCTGCTCTGTAGGGCCTGGGAAAACTGCTCAAAAATAAGCTGTACAAGTTGCAGAGTAGTTATCAAAATAAAATCTCTGTTGTTACTCCGCTCTGTGAAGGCCTGAAGAGCTGGTGAAATATGTGGTTGTGTTGTGTTGGCTTGTTGTCCAACTGAGTGTGAAGGAGGGAAATGACTTTCAAATAATACAGCTAACTGCCCCTGCTCTTGAGATATCAGTATTTCTTGGTGTCAGTTGTGTCACAGGAGAGTGTGTTCTGGGATCGCACATCTGTCGGGCCAGGTGACCAGAGGGAGACAGCAATTGTGCAACACAGCTAGAGTGATGAAAGTAAAGGTTGAGGATGCTGGGCAAATGCTTGTTGCTGCTGACTGATGGTTCATGTTGAGGTGTCCTGTGGTGGTGCTGGTTTTGAAGGCCTGTATTTGGAAGAGCCGTAGACTGTAAAATTCTGTCCATGGGGGACCTGTGGCTCAACTGAACCTGGGCTCCCAGAACATACAGATGTGTTAACCAGCTACTTGCATAGCTAAATGGTCATCTCTAGCATTGCTTAACCAGCTGAAATTACTTGAAGATGCAAGCTCAAGATAAATGCTGACTGATGCTATTACCAGTAATATTCGCTAATTTTTAAATGTTCAGTCTGTCTTCATAGAGGTGTATGTTTCTTCATTGTTGCTTTTTCACCTAGCAGTCTGTTTTGATTGATTCAGTGCAGTTCTTTGCTGTTGGAGCAGCATCTTTAAGTCAAAATATCCAGCTGTTTCCTAATCAAACTGTTACAACATTTTAAAATCCAAATTGTTACTTACTATGTGCACAAATGGGCAAGTAAATAAAATAGACAAGGTGGATACTTGTGGGAGAAACAGCAGTAAGAAGGGCAGAAAGACATGGTGATAATGGAATAAGAAATGCCACTTGTACTATTTCATTATGGAGGACAATAAACATCTTTAACCCAGCCAAGATCAGCTGTAATCAGAAAGAAGGGAAAAAAATTCATGTTCAACTCTCACCTTATTGCCAGAACCTCAAGGTGGAATTGCAGCAGCCCTGAGACAGTTGGTCAGACTTAATGCCCTGTATTGTCATTTACTTTTAAGAGAAGCAGTAGTCTTGTCAGTGGAGAATTATTTTCTCTGACTCTTGGGAAGGATGGTTTGCTTTGAAACAGTTTCTAGAGCACAAATTGGGGAACAGTTTCATAGTGCACTTGATTATTTTTATTTTTTTTTCACTCAGTCACAGCTGAGACTGGCATCTGTAGCAGTCAAGTGAGCATGGGCATTAATTGCTTCAACTGATGTAACATAACCATTCTATGTAACAGCTACTATTTGAATTATATTTTGCAAGGAGTGATATAGTTGCAGTTTATCCTGAAATCCTGGCTGGAATCTGCATCTAATCCCAAGTGAAGTAATTTTGTGTTCTCAGTTCAACATGCAGTAGAATGGTAATCAGAACTGCAATAGCATCACTGAACTGCTTAGAAAACACTGGAATTTAAGGAGCATTTTAAAAAAAAAAACCAAAAACCAAACCCTTCATAGTCTTCTCCAAGTAGAAATTGCTGTATACAGTAAGGCAGAAGGTAACACTTCAAAACCTAGGGCACCAGCCAGCCTTGCATTTTTGAGAGAGGGCAAGTGGGCTTTTTCTCTCATACACGTGCAACGTACTACTTGTGAGAAGGGGTAAGCCTGAGCCCTTGCTGAAATAATGTCAGGGAGGGTCATCTTGAGTGCTTTTCTGATCTTTAACCTCATGGTGCTGCTATGTTTCTTCAAAAGGGCAAATAAGCAGCCTTGCCACACTGAGACTTGAAGGGAAAGCATGGTCAAGTTACCAGTTCTAAATAGTTCACAACCTCACAATAATGCAACAAAAGTCTGGTCAACAGTCCCCAAAACAGGGGTGAGGATATTCATAAAATCTGATGAGGCTCCTATTAATTAGGGTTATTAAGTGATAGTTACACTTTTTCTAGTATTACCATTTGGAGATTTAACTAACAAACCTAATGGGGCTACTCCTGCAAGATGTTAATTAGATATGGCAATTCCACTTACCCATGCAGCCTCAGCACACAACCATCACACATCAATATTTAATTTAATTACTGATGTTGTGGTGCAAGTCACATCTGATTTAAGAGATAAATATGCTTAATTAATAATGAGATAAAACACATACAGTATGTCACCTTTTGTCATTTGAGCTTTATTAGGTACAGTAAGAAAAGACAAATGTGACCATTGAAGGGGCCATGATGTGGTGCTCTGCATCTCTGCATGATCCTAGTCCTTCAAGTTACCTGAGCTTACACTGTATTATAAATCACAGAGCTGCAAGTGTGCAGGGTACCATTCTACATAAAGGTACAGTTGTGTCTTGAGTAATTCATCATTTATTTTGTTTTTTTGCATAATTAAAAATGGAACATTCATCTTGGATTATATGTAGCATCTATATATATTAATTTTATCAGGTTTGATCACAGTATTCTAACTTGTGTTGATGTAGCCTGGTACAGAGGCCAGGTGTGCAAGAAATCATTCTGGAGCAGCATCCTTTGGAAGTCAACCTTCTTTCCATTGGCATTGGACATTCTCTATCCAGAGCTTCCTACAAGAAGCTATTGAGAACAGTGTATGTGATTGTCATACCACAAGGCAGAGTTCTTGAAAGGTGCATGCAGAGAGATTGCTTACCACTTTGTAAAGTGTGGGGGGAGAAAAGGACAGACAGCTAAGCCTTGAGGCTAGTTATGATGACTAACTATTTTAAAGCAGCTTTCAGCCAGGACTAGATCCCTATTTCATAAGGGACTTTTTAAGCTGGAGTGCCAGTCTTAGCCCCCAAGACTTAGAGTTAAATACAAAACAAATGAATAACCAGGTGCCATGCAACCAGTGCACCAGATCTGGTGAAATTAAGGAAACTTCTCATATGCTTTTTTTATGAGTGATCAAAGCCCTAGAAGGTCCCCCTCTATATGCAGTGTCCTTTGTAAGCCTATGCTCCCAGGGGTTCACAAGCTAGCACTAGAAGTTTGTGTGGGTTGAAACTTGCTATGCAAGATCTTTGCCTGGGGGCCATTTGGTTTGATGTGTTTGACAAAATTTTAAGAGCTCCAAAGTTAACTGTGCCAAACAAATAGTTTCCTAGAGGCTGAGAAGGTTTTTGGAACTTCCTTGAGGGAAAATTCCCAACTGGCAGAAAAACTGTGAAAGCAAAAGCAGCTCATGACATTGTAACCTACTGAAACATGTATTGCTCTCAGATCTATCTGTAATATTTTTTTCTATATGGTATGTAACTCTTCTAGTATCAATATTGAGATTAACTAGCATAATGGGAACCTCTTGAGCCATCAAGAATGGTTAGCAAAGGAGGCCATCTCAGTATGGTCTGAGAGCTCCTCTCGGACACAAAGAGTCAGACAACGAATCAAGACTGGGAAGGCTTTCAGCTAAAAACACATGGGGAGAGCAAGGAGGGGAACACTAATGCACAAAGCCTAAGTGGAGCAATAGGCAGGGAATAATGGAAGTGCCAGTACTTGCAGTGAGGGAGACTCTTCAAGGATGGAAAAATAGACTGGCTGTTTTTTCAGCTTCATGACCCAGTATTGTAGGTGGCCACCATGGCTGGCACTGTGATCTGTTGGTATGATGGATGTACTGCAGAGTTTCCAAAGGGTGTGACTGAGGTGTGGAATTCAGCAGTGCTGAGCTCACACCTTCTGTCAGCTTCCAGAAGTGGGAGAGGCATCCTGGGACCTGTTCCCTCTAATTACACTCCCTGGTCTTGACAAGTAAATGAATCCAGAATCGAGAATGGGGAATGGAGGAATCTGTGGAACCCAGAGCTCCACTAGCCAAACCTAACATTTAGGAATGGTGTCTTAGGAACGCTTTCCCCATGAGACCAGCAGCCTGGATGGCTAGCCAAGAAATGTATGGGAGGCAAGAACAAATCTCTTTGAGAAGAACCTGTAATTTTCCCCCAGGAGAGAAATAGTGCTACAGCTGGAAGGACAGGGTAACAGCAGCAGTGCCTCCAGCTCTCTCTGAGCATACTGCAAATCTGCAACTTGCATGGGAACACTGAGGGTGAACATCACCATAATGTACCTGATAGTGTGTGTTCATCTGAAGAGAGAGTGCAGGAGGTAATAGCACAGCTCACAGTGATTTGGCTTTCAGAGAGTACACAACACAAGTTATACCAATACCATGGGTATGTCTTGGGCAGAGACAGACTGTGGTGGTTGTACCAGGATCAGTAGTTAAAATGGAGGTGTGGCATAAAATGAAACTCTTGTAATGAAGTTGCAGAGGTTGATGGAAGCTTTATGCTGCTGTGTGGTTAGCAGTTGTATTGATGTGTGAGACGCAAAAGAGTCCCATTCTGTCTTCCTTAACAGTGCTGCTTTGGTAAACATTAGTGTCTTCCCTTTTATTTCTGAAAAGCTTGCAGTCTAATCCCGAGTTCTCTAGTTTTATATTGTCATGGGGAGATTTTATAAGTTATTCTGTGGCAGAATGTGGGCTGTGTGTGCCACAAAGTACATCCATGAGCTGATGGAAAATACTAGAAAACTGGCTGATCCTTCATGGAGACAAAGGCATACAGGAAAGTGTTAATATTCTTTGTCTCTTCTTTCCCTCTTCTTCCTTCCAAATTCCTACCTGTCCTCACTGGGGAAAAGCTGAGCACAGTCTGGCCCAGGCACATGTAAAGCCACTAGCACCTACACGTGTGAAATCCCCCTCTCACTCTTTGCAGAGCAGGGCCCGGGGCTGTCCCTTATGGTTCAGGCAGCAGCAGCCACTTAGCCCAGGCAGTTGTAGTCCTTCTCACCTGCCCAGCCTGCCTGACTTTTCCAGGCTTGCTAGTGCCTGTGGGAGATGAACTTGATCCTCCAGCTCTCCTTGCCGTTCACATGCTTCCTGGAGACTTGCTTTTGCATTAAAGTGCCTGAATCTGGTCTCAGAATTTGCAAAGGCAGCATGCCACTGATTATTATTGATAGCAATTACTGCAAATTAGGATATACACCCAGATGACATCTAGCAATAAAAGATAAAGCAAATTAAAGATAAAAACAGTCATTTGACAAGGGAATAATAGGCACCCTGTCCTTTCAGTAGAGAACTGTTTCTGGCCCGATATTCTCACTGTTCTGTTCATTTATATATGGGCATGTTTCTGAGAAGCCACCACTTATTTAGACCCCCCCCTTCCTGTGAATGAGTAGTTTAAAATTGTTTCTTCCAATGTTCATTATTTTGCACTTGTCTATACTAGTTATCAAATGGAGTTGTGTTGCAGAAGACTCACAGCTGGATATGACAGTCAGAACCAGATGTTCACACCCTAGGCCAGACACAGCTGCTTTTCTGTATCTGGCAAGGGACGTAGAACAAGTAAATGCACAGACAGCAAGCCTGAAAAAAAATCTAAGATAATAAGGCTGAATATGCCTGGAGATTTAGGCCATCTGGAAGATTGCCAGAGGGCTATTTATTTAGATGTCTACACCTGCTGAATGGGAATGCTTTGTGTGAACTCAAAGCTTTAAGTGATACTGTATCTCTCCCTTTTTCAGCACTCCACTCCCTCTAGGCAGTGTTGCTTGCTTAATAAATTGTGCTCTACAACTTAGGTTTGGGTTGTTTTTTTTTTTTCTTTAAAAAAAGCCCCTAAAACGTATCTTGTTTCCTGGCTATTGATGAGGGTAGAAGGAAAGTGCTGCAGCACTCAAGAATAGAAAGGGAACACAGTGTCATAAACTGCCCCTTGGAGGGTTGAAGGCTGTAGGCAGTGTCATCTGCTCGATGTGTTGTGACCACTGGAACAGTTTTCTTTGCCCCATTTATAGTGAATTGAGAGAAAATTCCTATAAGCGTTTTACCTACTGTTCTGTGCACGCTACACCTTCGTGTGCTTAGTGTAGCAGATTTATCCCACAGTGTCCCATCTGGCTCAGCCCTGCTGGCATGCAATCCCCTCTTTACAGACAGCATGTACCTGCCTTGCTGTTGGCTTGAAAGCTCTTGGGATTTTTATTTTACAAAAAGTTTTGGTGTTGATAAGTGGTGATGAACATGCTCCTACAGTGGTGAACATTTAATTAGGATGATTTCTCAGGGCCAAGGCAGGATTTTTGGACAAACACCACCAAGGGGGATCAGAGATAGAAGGATCACTATCTTTAAGTTGCTTACAGGGTAGAGGTGTCTCAGAAGATGTTGGTTTCCCCAAGTCCCTGTGCTACTCTAAGGAAACAAGAGTGTCTCACAGGTGAGAGAGCAGTTACCTTAAGCAGCAGTGTCCACCACTGAAACAGTAATCTCTTCTAAACACACAAAAATTTGTCTTCTCTTGTCTTTGATTTTTACCAATATTTTCCTGGTTATTGTTCTGATGCATTCAGCATAAATTTGTGAGCAATCTTCTACTCTCACACTCTCCACAGCCACTAGCAACACAGATTTTGCCATCTTCCCAGAGTATGCTGAGCAGTAACCCTGTTGCAGCTGATGTGCAGCATATGCATCTGCCCTGATTATAATTGTGCCCACTGCTGTCAGTACCATTCCTGGTTCTCAGAGGTGCAGCAAACAAGCATCTTTTTTTTTGTTCATGCACATGACAGTTCTTCAAATGCTGTTATTTTTCTGTACTGGTTTTGGTGGGGATGGAGTTCCTTTTCTTCATAAGTAGCTCATACTGCACTGCCCTTTGTGTTTGTGATTAAAATAGTGTTGATAACACACTGATGCTGTAGTTATTGCTGAGCAGTGGTTATATGGTGTCAAGGCCTTTCCTGCCTCTCACACTGCTCCCTGCCTCAGCAAGTAGCCTGAGGGTGGGCAAGAAGCTGAGAGGGAACACAGCTGGGGCAGCTGACACCAACTGGCCAGAGATATTCCATACCATATGACATTGTGCTCAGCAATAAAATGTGTAGGGAAGAAGCAGGAAGTTTGGGGATGTTCAGAGTTATGGTGTTTGTCTTCCCAACTAACCATTATGCGTGATGGAGACCTGCTTTCCTGGAAATGTCTAAACATCTGCCAATGGGAAGTAGGGAATGAGTTCCTTATTTTGCTTTACTTATAACTTTTGCTTTATCTCTTGAATTGTCTTTATCTCAACCCATGAGTTTTCAGACTTTTACTCTTCCAATTCTCTCCCATCCCACTGCAGGGGGAGGAGGGGGGGTGACTAAGCAGCTGTGTAGTGCTGAGCTGCCTGCCGAGGTTAAACCATGACATGTCCCAAAGGCAATAGTCAATTCAGTGGATTATCTGAAAATGCACCATAGTTCTCCCTCAATATCCTCACCTTTGCTGGAGGATAGAGTGGATAACATAACGTTATGCTTAGGAAATATCTATTTTTTAAACTGACCCAGATAGTGGAAAAACTGATATGTTATGCTATGATGCTTTGCCAGAGGAAGAAGGTACTTTTTCTTTTTTCTTTGATTGTTTAGTTTCCATTAGCAGATAGGTGAACTACAGAGAGTAATTGAGCTGACAACTTTGAAGGACACCAGATTTTAAAACAAATAAAAGGAGATCTACTGTGTGTTATAAGCAATAATCAATAATTAAAAGCCTTGTTAAAGCATTGCTGAAGAGTACTTCAGAAGAAAAGTAGTTATACTGCATTTCATGGTTAATTCAATGTCAATTAGCTGATTGTTAACTTCCCTCCAGCTAAATCTTGTTCAGCACAGAGAAGAGAAATCAAAAGCATTCTAGCTCTAACAAGCCTCGTGTTTCAATCATTCATCTCTGCCCGTAGGCTCAAAATCAATGTCAACAGACGTTTCATTGCAATTTTATCAGTCATTTCTGCATGTCACTGTTTTCTTGGGTGCCCTGATTGTCCCTGAAAACTGTCTGTGGGAATCGGAATTCATCTTGAGTAGAAAGCTAAACAGTCTGCACTCACTCTCATCTAACTCAGGGCTGAGTTCTCTTTCATCTCGGTAATAACGAGCGCTGGTGTCCGCCTGAAATTCCTCCGGGGCTCGGTGAACTCTCTCCCGTGGGAAGGCTGGCAGGAAGCTCTGATCGCCGGCGCAGCCTGGGGCCCGGCGCGGCCCCGCCCGTCAGCACCGCGACAGCGCTCGCTCCGCCCGTCAGCACCGCGGACAGTGCCCGGGCCTCGCGCGGGGCCCGGCACGTGCGGCCCGGTGCTGCCTCAGCCCCCGTCTTCCTCCAGCAGCCGAGTGCGGGTTTACCGGTGTGAATAACTCTACAAGCACGAAGAAATCGAGTTTTTCTATCTGCATGTGCTTGAATTGCCTGTAGAAAATGGCGTCAAAAATAACAAGTCACCACACAAAATGTATAAGCCCTCACAGACCTCCCCACGTGCTTCACAATGACATTGCTAACGGGGAGATTCCCTTCTGTGAAAAGTAGAAAGAACAAGAGCTAGGCTGAAGCCTAAAGTCAGATGCTGGTGGTGCTTGCATCTTGTCTAACCGTTACAGAACTTTAACACAACATTGTCTTCTCTCCTTTATGCTGATTTTCCATGCTATTGAGTACTGTTGTGGCACAGCCAAGCCCTCAGTCCTACCGTTTATGGTGTTCTACCTAATCTGCAACTATGGGTTGCAGACCTCCGTTGTCTGTTCTTTAGACCAAATGAAACCATCCATCGCAAGATAGACCCATGGTCTTCACAGAAGCTTTTTAAGGTTTGACCCACCATTTTGGCTGTTGCTTTCCAGGAGGTACAGATAGCATTTGGCTTGGAGCTGTCTGCACCATTGCATCTCCTGCTTTTAGTCTGTGTGGTAGAATTCTTTCTGGAGCGTCACATTATGTTTTTGCTCATTTAAATTCTGTCTGAAAAAACAGCTGTTGTGACACCCACAGTGTGATATTCAGTAGTACTGCTTGTTCTCTCGATTAAAAAAATATAATTGACAAAAACAGTTTGTATCTGCATGAGTCACCTACACATCTAGTTGCTATAACTCTCTTATTCTTTCATTCATTCACTCTGTCATGACTAATGGTTAGACAGGGTGTTTGTGGATATGTGGATCTTTATGATCCAGCCTAGCAAACTCTGAATCAGTTACTTCTAACAAGAGATATGTGTGGATTACTAGAACTGGATCTGTATGCGTCTCTTCCCTGTTTTGGGGGGTTTGGCTGGAGTTGGGTTTTTGTTGTTTGTGTGTTTGGGGTTTTTTTTTGCAGGGAGAGGGTGTTTGTTTAAGTAACCTTTCAACTCAGCTTTTTTGCACCTCTTTTCTTCCCCTCAAAAAATAAGCTCATGGACAATACCATGGGTATCAGCTTTACTTGTGCGTTGTATTTGAAAAATAAGTTCTAGCAATGTTTTTAGATGCTTAAATATGTGAGGGCTATGGAATTACTTTTGGGGTCTATGGCTTTCTGCCTACTTGCTTCATGAACAGGGTGTACCAGCCCAGCACCTGGTGGGAATAGTGGAGTCACCGTCATTACCATTAAGGCACAAATTGGTTCTTCAGCCATTATCCTCATTCACCTTGAACAAAATGACTTGGTGAAATGGTGTCATCCAAATCTGCTCACCAAGATTAAGATAAACTTGGCATTTATCCAGGTGGCATTTGATCACTCTTCCTACTAAGCTAAATGGGAGCCAAGTCAACAAAATTGAGTTTATTTGCCCAGTTCAGAGATGTTTGCTAACACTGACACAGTGCATGTGGATCAGATAAAGTTCATTAATTTTGACAATGGGCAGGAGGCCCACTCTTTTGCTCTGGTTTGTGTCATGTTGAGAAGGCATCTATGGAGAGGCAAAATAAATTACAGGTCAAACAAGACCATACTTGTACCATTTGTGTCTGAAAAGCTGAATTCTACAGTTGATCTTCTAACAGTTTCAAACATACTTGCCTTGATGGCTGGCATTGGATTTCCAGTTCTGTGTTCCCAATTTTGCTGCAGGTTTGATGATCACTGTTTGTGACAGTGTTTCAGCAGGGCCCCTGATAACAGTGATGCTGAGGAAAAGTTCAGTTCAGGTACCTGCTACTCAGAAGGTCCTTCATCACAGAACTAGTTTCCACTACTTCTTCCTTTTCTTTGTTTTCAAAGAATAGATGCTTTCATTCTGGTCACAGTAAGGTAGAGTATTGTTGCCATAATAAAGCTTTGCTTTTGTGCTGCTGCTCCATGCTGCCTTTCCTTTGCTTTCAGACATTTTACTTGACCCTTTCTTAGATGTCCTTGTCCTTTCTTCACACGTTAGAGTCAGAGGTAAGCACATACTATGAGAATTCCAGAGCAAGGAGGCTTTATGGCTTCATAATGCATAATATGTAAATTCACATACCAGTGTCTGACCCTGGAGTCAAATAGGAGTTCACACTGGGAAACAGGAGAGAGGCTTCTGATTGCTTTGGTTCAAGAAAAATCCTTCGTAATAGAATTTTTGTAAAGTACATACAGCTAACATTAAAGGCTTTTCTCTACATGAAACACCGATCTTCACGAGGTAATTTTACAAACATTCCTTCACTGGAATGGTGTTTCACCTTAGCTTGATCCTGTGAGCATATGATACTTCCTTTGGTTTTTCTTATATTTGTTTCCAGTGCAGCATCTCGGTTCAAACTGTGGCTGTGTGATACTGCATTGACTGCTCTGTGGACACATATCTGTGTCTTCATGCAAATACGTTAAAATGAGTTTTTGTTTTTCTAGTATAAACTTTTAAAAAGAAAGAACCAGTCCCTTGTGGAAAGATGTTCATGTGAGCTGACAGGAGTCATCCTCTCTTCTCAGGTTCTAAGAAGTGGTGTTTGCAGTGCAGGAAGGCGATTCTTGTCTCTTAGGATCTCTTTCTCTCAGAAACAACAGCCAACTTTTTAGCCTAAATTAGGTGAGGATAAGAAAATAAAACACTCTGAGAAAAATTCAGAGGGAAAAAGAAGAAGAAAAAATCTTCATCTGAAAAAAGTTGAAACTTTTTAGAATAAAATAATATTACCCTGAAACTATCACACCTGTTTAGATTTTCTAGTTTCTGGGACGTTTAGGCTTAAAAAAAAAAAAAGGGGGTGGGGGGCTTTTCCTATTAGGAAAATTGTTTTCACTTTCCTGCAATGAACAGAATGTTTCTAATGATGGAAGAAGTTGAGTGTAGCTGCTCAGTAGCTGGAGTGGGGATCCGACTATCAATGCGTCACTAGCTAAATGTGATTTGAGATGCAGTTTGCTTTTCTGGATCTCAGATCTCAGGGCTAAACCACAAACTGTACATGACACAACTAAATTAATATTTAAAAATAATTACTTGCTGCCTGAAGGTAAACAGAAAAAGGGTAAATAATTGATAGCACTGGGACTGCCACACTGTAAGTCTGCTGAGCGTTTATGATGTGCTGTGAAAGTTCAAAGGGATTGCTCGTCTGCTGCCTCTGAATGAGGGCTTTTGCTAATCATCCAGGGCTTATTTTGTCAGCCAGCAATGTTTTCAGAGTTTGAAGCGCCAGAATAGAATGCCAGTTTAATTTAGGCGAATCTCTAACTTAATTTACTAACTTTCCTTCCAAGATTTGCATTGTAAATGATAAGATGATTTTCATATATATAATTTTTTTTTTTATCCTGTCAGCATCTGAAGGGAAATTTCATGTGGTCTGCTGCCAAGAATGTAGAGTAACTTGCATTTAAGGAGTGCTTACATAACATGCCACCCTATGACAATACCTGTATGCAGAGCTTGGTGGTGCCTTGATAGTTGGCAGCTGTTCACTTTCCAGTGGTAAATATCCCTCCTCTCGTGGCCCAACATCAGAATAACCAGCGTTCAAAGTGGCAAATGACCATGAAGAAAGGTCAGTGATTTCAAATTCCCCCCACAGTCAGAAAACTTCTTGCACTGATTTTTTCATTGATGGGGGTGGAGGGGAGTTGCCTCCACACAGGACTTCAGTTTTCTGGTGTTAAAGCAAAGGATAAGAAAATATACGGGCAATATATGTGGAGAGTCAATAGCTGCAGGTCCACACAGTGTATTTAGATGAAATGCCATACACCCCTATGGGGCAGTGGCCATTACATAAAACTTTTTAAAAGAGAAGAAAAATGAAATAGATGCCAGGATCTATCAGCAATGCCAGCTGGGCCACATGGTCAAATGATTCCCAAGTGTTATTTGCAATGTGTATTTTACTCCGTTCTAGGGATAGGAACACAGGTTCTGGTCTTTGTGCCCAGTCAGACCTTCAGCAATCAGCTACTCTAACACCCAGCACCGCATCATACCTCACTTTCACTGCTTGAAAATGCAATCTAAGCTCTCATTTGGATTTTGAAAAAAAAAATAAAAAATATTGTACTAAGGTGTACAAGCATGAGTGTCATTTGAAGACACACAGTAATTCTTAACTCTCTACTGAACAGTGGTAAGGCTTTAAGTAGGATCTGTGAGACTTTTTCCAGCTGATGTGCATCTGGAAGTAAACAGTAAGAATGCCTAAATAAAGACGTGCAAAGAGGGACTGAAAATGCATGTTTTCTTCAGTCCAGAGAAGACAAATGGGAAATAGTAGAGCAGCTATCATACATGTAAACTGTTGCAGCAAAGAGGAGGGAGTACTCTGTTTCCCCGTGTGTTACTTCTAATGGCTTAAACTGGGGCTTTGCAGCACAGGGAAGGAGAAATACTTGTGATGGTAGAGATGGGTCATTGTTGGAGCCAATTGCTGGAGGATGATGTGGAATCTCTGTCACTGGAGTTTAACAGCGCATCAAACATGGTAGATAAGGGATGATTTTAAGAGTGTCTCAGTCCTGTCTCTCTTCCAGCCTTGGCAGTCCAGGGCTAAATAAATGAGACACAAAGAAGCTGAGCACTGAGTCTCAAGGGGGACATAAGAGTCTGTGTATATCAGGTCCAAGCTCAGTGTTTGTGTGAAACATAATAGGGAGAGTGAGGTTGCCAGGTTTCATATTTTGTAGCTACTATTGCAGCATCTGGCTATTCCTGTATGTCCTAGCTCCACGGGTCTTTAGTTCCCTGAGAATCCCCATTCTCACTGATAAAAATAATACTATTTCTAGTCTTCATGGTTTCAGAGAAAGGCCTGAAAGTGTGGCTGTCAACAGCCAAGAGGCTCAGAAAGCAGAAGGCAGCACATCCCTGATGTGCTTTCGTTATATCATTGGTGGGGCAGGGAACTCCTGCTCTTTCATGTTTGGGGTTCCCAATGTGAGGAAAGGCAAAAGAAAAAAATTTTAAAAAGTCTACTCTGAACTCCATTCCAACATTCAGGTCACCACCCTTCTTTCTTCCCCACACCCAAGACCACACACTTGCACTTGCACCTCCAGGCATGCATGTCTGCCTGCCAACACAGAGGAGGTTACCAATCTCATCACAATTCTGGTTATCTTTCAAAGAAAAATGTACTAAAAGAAACCCGAAGAGCTCAGTGGTGCAGCCCCACCCCCTGCCACAGAGCATGGCCACAGAGCCACACACAGGCTGTGTAGTAAAGCTTTTCTTCTTGTTGGGAAAGTGGCCAATGGGTTTCACAGGGAGAAGCAGCTAGAGGCAAGTAATATTGTTCAAGTGTTTGCTGATTTAAGGGAATATGAAGCATTGAAACAGACTGGGGCATCTCTGGACAGTACAAGAATCATATGTGGGATTTCCTTTTTCTTACCTTTCTCTGAAAAATTATTTTATGTTATTTGCAGGAGTGTTTTATGGGACCAAGGCCTTTGTTGTATGACCAGCTTGAGGGACAGGAAAATGGAGATTCTTTCTTGAACACTGGTGTGAACAAGCACAGGATCAAATGGCAGTATCTGCTGGTAGCTGGATGTCCACCCAGTGCTCCAGCCATTCTCTCTGAGAGCTTGCTGCTCTCAGTGGGATGTCAGTTTTTGGCTTACTCATCTTTTATGATTGATGTCTGTAGAAGAAAGTAGCTAATAAGGTGTTCAGAACTGCTACTGAGTCAAAACAGAGATTCAGTCCACTTTTCCAACAAGTGGCCCAGCAAGGTCTGTTTCAGACACCCTTCAGAAGGCCTTTTATAAGGGATGTGCTTACTCATGGTAAATATGACATACACAGAAGAAATTATTTTAAAATAATTAAAAAAAAAAAAATACTGGGAAACTTGTACAAAATAATCAGCTTTTTAAAACTGCTCCTTTTGTAGGACCGGTAACACTATTGCAGTTGAAAAAATAAAATCTCTGGGAATAGCTACTGGGCTGAAGACATTGGTTTGTCTTTAACAGGGAATAAATTGGCATTTCTATAAACAGTAGAAATGGTATTGCTTATGTAAACTGTGTTTGACTAGGAGGTTTCTGACAGAGTAGTAATTTGGTGTATTAAGGGGTTAGTCCTGTAGAAAGGACAGTAGTGAAAATAGCTACTGAGCAGTCATTGAACCAAAAAACTAAAACCTATCACCTTGAAAAGAACTTTCCTTGAAAGTGCTGGGGCTTTGGTGATGTGTGCCAGCAGCTGTAAGCCAGCCACCCCAGGTAAGCTTCCCAGAGAATGCAGTAATAAATGCAATAACGAGATTTTCCTAGTGAAATACCCACTTGTGAACTGTTCATGGGTATAAGAAAAATGGATCTGAGGTCTTGCCACCTGAATTCCCTTCCTCTCCTTCAGTAGGTTATCAGCATGAAAACAGGAAATGAGTTGGACACCATTAATAAAACATGAAGCCTTCGTGTTCATGCTGTGTGCTCTGGCGTTCAAGTGTAGAAGACACTGTGTGAGAAGGAAACAGAGGAGTCAAATCCACAAGTTCATTTACTCTTTTTAACTATACAGCAAACTTTGTCTCAGAGTTGGAACTAAATCTTTATTTTCTTCCCCTGAATTTATTGAAAAACTTTTAAACCCTCATACAGAAATCCTGAGGATTGTTAACTGAACTGTGAGCACTCTTTCAGAACATAAAAGATTTTCCTAATAGATTTCACCAATAGTTAGATACTGCCAATACTGTTTTTTACCCAAAAGTGTCTTTTGCCATGATGTAAATTTTTAGACCTTGTTATCATGCATTTGCTTCTGGAGCTGTTTACATGGCGCAGATTTTTTTCACTGTGATAGATGCCCTTTTTTTGCCAGTTGCTTATGTTTGTGATTTTAGGAATGTCCCAAGATACGTACCTTGCTCTCTTCTGGGGGCTCATTTTGCTAGAGGGGAATCTGTGATTCAGCTGTCTCATGACAATGTTGTTTTTCACCAAAGAACAAAGGATTAGCCTCAAAGAATAGAGGTCTATATGAAGTAGAGTGAAAGACCCCGCTTCCTCCACTGCCAGCACCACCACCTTTTCTGTCTGTATTTTAAAACCATCTCATGAAAGCTTATGGTCACAGCAGTATACAACCCAAGGATGAGAACTCGCAAACCTGTTATGAAAAAGTCATGGGAACAAAAGTAGAAGACCCGGTTCAGCCAGACAAAGAGGCCTTCTGCAGCTATAATAAAGGCTTGTTTTGCTCTATGGGGGAGTTTAATTGCAATATACTTAGCATAGGTGAATCATAAGGAGCCTAACCGTAGGAAGAGGTTAACCACAGTTATAGGAAAGATGCATCTGAGGATACAATAAACAAGTTCTTGGTGGGAAGAAACCAGAAGACTCTCCTCAGCTGTGGACAGGTCCATTCCTGAAACTCAAAGGTCGAGTTGCGAGTCTGAAGCAGGAATTCTGCTCCTGACCTTAGATAGTTCTTTTAGGAAATAGCCAACTACAAGTTCAGGTGGAAAGATAAGATGTTTATTGCTAGTGGGAATTTTTGTCAGGCTACTATGGCTGGCACCACCAGTTCATCTCCCATGGGAGATAGTGCTTCATAGTAAGGTCTACCACAACTGTAAGTGTAACCTGGGGATTAGTAGAACTTCCATATTTTTTAACAAACTGATATATTCTCACTGTTAAATAAATGTGGAAGCACTGCGTCCTGGATCCTGTCAGGAGCAAGAGGCTACAGTTTCATAGAGGTTTTAGGCCAGATCTAAATTCCTTTAATTATTTCTGTTTAGTCTCCTTTGAAAGAACCTGTTTGCTAGATGAACCTGTTTGCTAGATGTGCCCCTTGCTTAATTCCTAAAATGCAGAAGTAAAACCTCAAACTGGGTGAGAAACCTGAACCGTGATACAATCCATATTCGGCAAAGTTACAAATTCAGTGTTATAGTTCAGCTCAATTAAACATAATTTTCTCAGCTGCCATCTACCTATTTGATGATAGGAAATTGGACCATTTGACTCATTACTATACAAAGGGGCAGTTTGGTAAATGTACATTTTCAGCCAAAATCATTAGTCAGCTAACAGAGTAGAATTATGTTTTCATTGACGTTTACGTTACTGTTTGGTTTACTTGTTTTTTGCTCTCTGGCTCCATCCATAACAAGTGCAGCCAAGCTCTAATTCTCAGCTGTTTGAAGTTATTCAGTCTCATGAGAGATATGCCAGAAAATTCATTGGACATTATTCAAAGCATTAGTGAGGTTAATTCTAATTGCATGGAAGGATCTATATTAATATTTCTATTTCAACACATTTTTTTGTTACTTGGGCTTTAGGTCATATGAATTGTTTTTCCACATGATTGTATTTCTGTTGTTAGAATGTCTAAATATGAACTATTAAAATTACTGTACAATCAGTTCATATGCCAAATAATATTCCTTTGGTTGTATCAGAATATTTTTGGAAAAATTCTGGGTTCTTAGAATGGCAATCTGAAAAAAAAGTGTTGAAACCGTTCTTTTCCCTCAGAAGGATTTGTCTCAAAATGCCCGTTTCCAGTGCTCCCATCTAGCTCTAGCCACTGCTTAGGCTGCCGGCTGCGGCAGCACTTGAAGACAGCTGAGGTGTTCAGGATTGTCCCCAGGGGTGCTGCAGACTGCGTGGGTGCTGGGACCCGCACAGCAGCCCTGCCCCAGCGCTGGGGATGTGTGTGTGCCAGGGCTGCGCAGTCCAAAGGTGTCGGGGTTGGGTGGGGGATCTCAGCGAGGGGGGGATCCCCCTGGAACAGGCTCGGTGGAGCCGTAGGGCCAGGAGTGGGCTCCAGAGAAAGCCTGATAAAGGAGCGTGTTCTCTGGTGCGTGCGCGGGTGTGCGAGCCCACGTGCCACCTCATCACTGACTCTCACATGGCTTCCACCTGAGCTGAGTCTTGCACTCTGAGGAGAAATAGCACCTGGTAAATGAAAGAAACAGATGAAAAGGGAAATGTTGGAGGCAGAGAAGCACTGCTCTGAAAAACCTCTTTTGGACAAATCCTTCCTATCCAGAAACCACCTTCTCTTTGCAGTTTGAGGTCATTGGGAATAGAAATTGGGAAATTCTGTGAACAGCAAAGAATAATGCAGCTGAAGCCTTGCTGTTTGTAATCAGCTGAGTGGAGTCTGAGTGAACACAATCAACTGTGTGGAAGTCTAACTGGATGTGTTCATGAGCGGGTGCTTTAGTATGATTGAGGGGATGTGGGACTAAGCATGATTTATTGAGAGTAATTGAGTATTCAGTACTGGAGTAGGAACAGGAGTCACTTAAATTAAAATATAACAGCATCTGGTGCTTGCTGCAAATATATTTTTCCTGGAAAAACAGATAGTAAGAAATAGCCTTCATTACCCCTTTAGAGTGTTTTACTAAGTAGCTTATCTCTGTTCTTTTTGAAATATTAGTATGTTAAATGTCCAAATGGTTTCTGCTGAAAATGATGCCTCTGTTAAACTACCTGTGCCCACTCATTTTCCAGGTAGAGGTACGAGGTACCCAGGGCCATTTGGAAACCAGTAGCAGATGACTGACCAGCTGTGAAAGACCCCTTGGTTCTGCTGAAGGATCTGAGCCAGGCCCCTTTGCTGCAGTCATTCATTGCAACTTTCCTGCTAACTCTGCATCTGATTTCCTTGTCAGTATTTCCTGTGACTAAGCCTCTCCCTGTAAGGATCTGTGTCATGACAGTCATTTTTTGTAGCATGATTTTATTTTTTTTTCCCCATGCCTAGCCTAAACTTTTCCTTCCCTAGCTCCAGATCAGTGCTTCTCATGCTGGTGTCTCCTGCCTCTCCCTCTCCTCATCCTGCTGCTCATTCACATTAACTGCAAGATAATTAGAGACTGATCCTGTCCCCTGAGTCTTTGTTTCTCCAGACTATGGCTTAAATCCTACACTTCTCCAGCAAACCCCACTAAGATCCTCAGGATTGGTCCTTTTGGGGCTGCTCTTGCTGTTGTATCTAGTTCTCAGCACAAAGTTCTTTGATATTATAATATTGCAGTGGCAGGAGACCCTGGTTAAGCAAAAACAGAACCAGCCCTCCCTCTCGGGGTTTCAGGTTATTAATGGAGCTTTGCTCAGCTGAGCAACATGGAACTGTCGGGTCTCTGCCCACATTCCTGTATTGCAGCTTCAAAATTCTCATACTATGTAAAAAAGCAGGAACAAGGCAACCTACAGTCCCAGCAGATCTTCATGCTGCCATGGCTGCTGATCTTTTGACGTTAGAGTCTCACAAAATCCTGCTGTCCATCTTTCTTTCCCAAGAGGAACAGGTCTGGGAACTAGATCCTCTGTGAGGTCAGCTTGCACCCCACTACTGGCTTGGCAAAGCTGACTGCAAGGGGTGGGACCCCCTTGATGCCCATGCATGCCATTCAGGGAATCCTTGCTGTGAGCCCAGACCCCTGCCTGCTTGCCTGCCAGCCTCCACCTCTGCTCCACTGCACTCCTCCACAGAAAAATTGAGACTTTCTTGTTTAGTGTTACCTGCTTTCTTTAAGTTCATTGTGCAGCATTGCATCAACTGTTTTATTGGAACAAAAATTAATTCTATCATCTGCAAAATCAGTGTCTCAAGTGAAGAAGTCTCTTGGACTTGCTTGGCACAACCTACTTTTAATAAGCCCCTATTACCCAGTAGCTGTTAGAGCTTATTTCCAGGGGTTTCACACTGTTTACTCTCCTGTGGTGTGTGGAGCTGATACCAGGCTGAACAGTTTGCAGTCTCTTGCTCTTCCCTTTCCTGGTCATCCTGACAAGCAGCAAGGTTGCTTCATGTTCTTAATGTAAAGCTGCCAAAACTCATGTGGGACTGTGCCCAATGCTGGGAGTCCTGGCAGAGTCTCATCCCTGTCCTATGCTCTCCTTTTTGGTACGTGAACTGCTCTTTAAATCATGTTAGCAGAAGGCACCAGATCCGTGACGTTGCTCAGCCGCGCAGCGGGGACTGGCAGCAGTATCGGAGCCTGGCAAAGAGCATGGTGCTTCAGAACCAGGTCTTGTTGGTTTGAGTTTTTTCCATTTAAAGGCCTCTGGCACATTACGAGCCCTCCCCTGAGTTTTCCATCCTCTTTCAAGCTGCTGTAATAAACCTCTTTTTCAGTTGGCTCAGCTAGTCGTCTGTGGTGGGTCTCTTGTGCTGTGCACTTGCACGTCCCGAGACCTGGACTGGGCATCACCAAACTCGTCTCGTGCGCGCACTGCAGAGGAGCTGCTGACCCACCGTGCGCCGCGGAGCTGAGCAGATCTGACGGCAGCGTCTGAGTGACTGAAAGCTTCGTGTCACATGTGCAATCTGCTGTGTGCCCTACTCTGCTGGAACGATGGCTCTGTGCAGCACCGAGCATTTGTCTCCAGTAAAGCAGGCTGCGCAGAAAGGCTTGGGAGTGCATTTTGCATCGTGCACAGCATGGACTGGGCGCAGGCCAAGACTTCTGCAGCTGCAGCGTAACAGAGGGAGAAATCCAGGAGCCTGCATCTCCCTGAACAACAGCACCACTCACAGCCTGGCCTCAGATGCCAGCCTGGGCCGGAGCCACAGAGCAGCAGTCTGCCAGCACCAGGGAGGAGGCTGGGATCTGCTTTTCTGTGTGCCTCAGGATTAGCCCACTGCAGCTGAGCATGTCCAGGT
Source organism: Caprimulgus europaeus (assembly GCA_907165065.1). The sequence continues at coordinate 250,690 of OU015547.1, forward strand.
CCTACTCAGTGGATCTCTGCCCTGCACCAGTCTGTGCTGACCGTGATCTCTGCTAAGTGGCTCCTCCTTGCCTGAGGGTTCAGCTTAGCAGGGTGCCTATGCCGTGGACAGAGTCTGAAGAGTGGAGCAATGATTTAAACTGCTGCTTAAAAACATTTATTTGGAAAGGTTCTACCTGCTGCAACAAAGAAGGTGCCTAACCAACAGGAGAAAACATCATTGCTCATGTCTTGGTTTGCCAGAGTCTAGGACAGTGACCTGCCAGACAGTGACCTAGGCAGAATTTGTGGCATGAACTTGAGATAGCTGGAACTGGGGGTCAGACTTCAGCCTCTTCCAGATAATCCAGTAGTAGAAACTATCTGAAGAATCCCACAGACTCACACCCATTTTTTAAGGCCAGCATTTCTCCCAGCATACACAACCCTGCCCAGGAGGCTAGCAGGGTTACATTATCTGGAGTTTGAATCTGGACATGAGGAGGCAGGTGCTGGAGAAAACAGGCAGGCACATGAGCAGTCAAAGGCAAGAGCAAGCGTTTGAGGTCTGCACACTCAGCACATCACATCCCATCCAGGCAGAGCTGGGGATGGGGAAGTGAGACAGGGAACAACTAGGGATGTGTTGCAGGGCTTCTGCCAGACTGAGCACCAGGAATAAGGCAACATCCGTGCTCTTGTGAGACAGGGGAAAGGAACAGATTCAGGTGAGATTCAAGGATTGAGAGGAAAATTATAGTGGTAAAGACCAAAGCATGTTGGGCTACAATTCCTGAGGGCTGTGATGAGAGACCCTCTGTCCCCTCAACCTGTTTGCTGGAGACACATGAGTCTCAACAGATGGGCATGAGGGAAGACGATCCACGGATCGTCTGGAGCGGGTGCCCATGGGAGGCACTGCCAGCGAGGTTGGGCAGGGCGTTCAGGGCAGACCCCCACAGGGTTGCTCTTGTTGTTGTTGTTGCTCTAACTCATCTGCTTTACAGGAGCATGTAGGGCAAAGCATGAAGCTGGAGGCCCGCAATGCCGGGTGTGCTGATACCAAGAGGTGCCCTGACCCCCCTCCCTTGGATGCTGTTTAGCGTGACCTGCAGCAGCTGTAGGGAGAAGTGCCCACCCCTCCTGCGGGTCAGCGGCGGCTGGAAAATGTTCCTGATGGGCCCCCATGTCCTCAGTGGGCTCGCAGCCACCTGCCACCCCCTGGGGCTGGTGCCAGCCAAGCCACACATAGACCCACCGCTCTGCCCAGAGGGACAAAGCCAAACCCCAGTGCTGAGCATGGCAGCAGGGCAGGCAGCGGAGGGCCCAGCCAACATGGGCGGGTGTGCCGAGGGGCAGCACCCTGCGCCAGACTGGGTGTCCCTGAGGGGCACCTTGAGGGGCGTTAGCACCTTATTGGGCCATTGCTTGTGTACAAGTGTTAAAGTTTCAGGTGGAGTTTCACCAAAGAGAAAGTTGATAGAACTTAAATGGAGGGTTTCAGGGCTGCCCTGTGCTGGGAAGGGGCTCTGACCGCAGCTGGGTAAATGTCAGGTGGGTGGCAGTGGAGACGGTGCCGATGCTGGGAAGCGCTGCCAGCACAAATCTCTTAATAGTCTTTCAGTCTCTGCAAGGCCATAAGATCAATCAGAGGATTAACTAAGCAAAGCTGGTTTTATGATACATGATCCAGCTTTATGCAATTGGATCTAACTTTCCTTTGTGGCTGGGCTTGCTGATGTGCCGCCTGCGGCCCAGGAGCCTCATGGAGGAGCGAGGGAAGCCTGAGGAGGAGCAGGGAAAGCCCTCCCCATCAGGGCAGCCAGGAGGAGCAGGGGTCCCCCTGCCACAGCTGTAACCCCCTCAGGAGGGGATGCCAGAGAGCAGCAGCATGGCACTGCTCATGCAAGCCAGTCGCTTCCCTCCCATTGGCATCTTCTCTTAATTCAGCATTTCTCCTTGCAGGAGCTCTCTGAAGGTGAGCCGCTGACCCCTTCTCATTAGCTACCAGCTTCATGTGGCTTCTGTGACACATTCTTCCATGGAACAGGTATACGTTGCATTTCCCCTTTTCTGTTATGGTAGCGGCTCCTGGTCGCGGGTGTTTTCAGGGCTGAGCTGAAGCCTGGGAGCAGGTACACCCTTCTGCTGCTTGCCTTGGTAAGCCTTTTTCTCAGAGGAACACTTCTGAGATGTCACCAGTGAGGGAAATGGTGAGTCTCCCTTAAACACACACTCTGGCTCCTGGCCGATCAGTACTTTAGTTCATTTGATGACAACAGGGACAATCCACCCAGCTGACACCAGGCAGCATCTCTGTTTCAAGCCAGGTGTAGGAGTGTTTGTTTAGTTTTTGCCAAAGCAGTTTGCTTTCTCCCAGGCTGAAAGCTACTCATAGTGACAACGTGTGTGAGAGCTCTGTCTGGCGGGAGTCTGAATCCCCCTGAACAAGCTGTGGCTGCACAGCACGGGCAGATCTGGATGTTTCCGCTGTACCTGCTAAGCAGTCATAGTGCCAAAACGATGTGAGGAATAGTGAAATATCCCCTCCAGACCAAGCAGTCTCAGTTTTCTGGCAAAATTCTCCTCTTTCCCTTTTTTCTAGACTCGCTTCCGCAGTCTGTGGCCAGGTTGGTCCGGTCCAGCGACGCAGAGGTCGTGATGCAACATAACACAAAGTGATACCTGGCTGCTGAATTATCCTGCTCTCCAGTATCTGCGCTGACTTCTGAGCCTCACAGCTTTCGGCCTGTCAGCCACCAGGAGTTCATCTATGCAAATTTGCTACAAGAAAATGAGATCTATAAATAATAGACACCTTGGGCCTGCACGTCAGTACAAGGTAATCCATTGTCTTGCTTGAAATGTATCTGGTTATATTTCATGTTTCTGTGTGAAAGTTACAAGGAGAGAGAAGTACCAGGACAAAATCCAACCTTTACTCACCTTCTGACCTAAAAAAAAGAGTGGAGGGGAAATGTTTCTTGGCTGAAACTGGTCCGCCAGGAAGCCAGCCCTTGGACATCACTCTGTGTTAAGGGCTGCTGTAAGAATCACTCCTGCTTCTTCTGCCTACTGCCCAGCAAAAGGCTACTTTAGATGTTAACAAAAACCAAACCATTCCTAAGTTGTACTGCCTTTAGATCTTTCCAAACTGAATATATTCGCCTCACAGCAGTCTCGGCTCTTGGGAGGCATGTCTCTCCCAACTGCTGCTTTGGGTGGCCCAGTATTCTTGGGAACACAAGCCACAAAAATCAGGTGAAATTATTTAATTTGCTTTCTATCCTAGTTTTCAAAGCATTTATATACCTGGAAAATATTGAGAAATGTGTAACAAGGCTGATCAAGGGCATAGAACAGCATCCATAGGAGGCAGAGCTCCATAGACTCTGATTCCTCAGCCTGGAAAGAGGTGAGTGCAGGACAAAATGATAGCAGTCTCTGAAATCATGAGTTGCATGAAGAAGTCACCCGGTGGTGATTTGCTCACTGGCTCTGGTTGTTCAAACAAAAGAACGTGGTTCTTTGCATGGTGTGTCGTTAATCTGCAGAAATCTTTGCTGCAGAATGTTGTGGATGCTGAAGGTTTATATAAGTTAAAAAAAAACAAACCCTAAAGTGGACAAAGTTGTGTAAGGAAAAAAACCTAACAGCTATTGAATAACAAACCTCACTTCTGTCATGGGAAATCTATGCAGACTGTCAGACTCTGGGAGAGTATTCTGGAGAGGCATTGCTGCAAGCTTTGTGCTCTTCTGACAGTCTTCCCTACGCCTCTGTTGCTGGACAGGGTATCTTTGCTCTGACCTCCTATAGGCATTCGATGTTATGTTTGTATGCCTCTCCTTCCCCATGATTTCCACCCCCATCACCTTCTTCTAAAACTCACAGATTTAGTGTTACAATTAAATTCTACACTGAATATATTTTTGCTTTGAGAAGCATCCAAACAATTCTTTGTGAAAGCGCCTTCTGGCTGCCTGTGTAGCAGTCTGAAAAGGATGAGCCTTTAGATAGGCTGGCAAGTCATATAAATAGCAAATGCATGGTTCTGAGAATTGAAGTTTCCCTGGGAAGCCTGAATCTCTAGTTCTGTAACGGCTTGGTTATCAAACTGATGATTTACATCTTATTAGGTCTTTCCATCTGTTGATAGAAAAATGCTCTACTGCATAATACTCCTTTTGCTCACGATTGAGTTCTCAGAATTGCCAGAAGTGCTTTTGGGCCCCTAGACCAGCCTGTTTAAATAATCAGCTCGGAGCCAGTGGCACTTTGGGGTGCTCAGTCTGGTGGGTGAGCAGGGAAGGCCAGCGGCAAGGGCCTTGGCAGAGCCACCTACCTGCCTGTGGGCCGCTGCCAGCAGGCACCCGGCTGCGTGCCCCAAGGACATCTCCTGCCTGTGGCTCTGCCTGCTGAATGCTGATGCAGCTCTGGAGCACCTACCTTGGGGCTCGGTGCCCACTGGGCTTAATGCCACCTACTTCTGAGAATGTCTTTTTCCAGGCTTGGTGCACATCATAGTTGCTTCTTTTTCAGCACATGTAAGTTCACTTTTGGTCAAGCTTGCCCAAAGGACAGAATTTGTCTTTTATTGCAATTGCAGGGGAAGTTTACAGCCCAGTTGCCTGCAGATGTTCAAACTTGCAGCTGCCAGAGGAAGGGGATGGTGTGTGCAGAGCTGAGTGCTGTTCCTTCCTTTTGTGTCTGTTCCACTGTGCCAGTCTGTATGTGGACTGCTCTGCTTCTGGAGGATGAATGCAGAAGTGGCAGTGCCAATAGTAATGCGTTTGTTTGTTGATAGAAATTCACATCTCCAAAGAACCCCAAGAGCTTTAATTACTCCAAAGTATCCCAGAATGCATTGCTTTGTAGCAGTCACTGGGAATATATTATCCATACATGTAAAATAAAGAACCTGGAAACTGTATTCAACAGGCAGGCAAACCAGGGAATATTTTAATCAGCAAAATGAGGGGAGAGTGTTGAGATGAAGAGAGGAGGGAAATACTGGGCTTAGTGCCTGATTCCTAATCCCTATACTGTCTTACTGTAGTATTGTGAAAGCCAGGAGGAATAAACCTAATACCACAGCTTCTTGCCATCAAGAAACTATGTATTAATACAGTACTGTTAAGGTAATTAACCAAGTCAGACTTAGTCCAGTGCTGAAAAAGATTTCTTCCCCCAGGGATAAGCAGATATCTCAATCTAATTATACAAGTTACTTAATCAGAACCAGAGGTCAGGTATCTAATGAAATACTACCTAATGTGGGGAGAAGAGGTTGTAGCTCTGAAGCAGTGGAAGCAGAGAGGGGATACAAGCTTCCAACCTGGTGCAGTTTCTAACACTCTTCTGCCTTATTTCTGTACAAGACTTTAAGAAAGATCTCAGGATAGGAATTTGAAAAAAAATCACTTGTGAAAAGAACACATTCTAGCAAAAGTTTGTTTCGCTGCCTGACATGGAAAGAAAATTGTCCTGTAAGTGTCATCAATGCTTCACCCACTCACAGTGCTGAGATAGGAACAAACAGCTGTGTTTGATCTAAGGCAGTTAATAGCTCTAAGTGTTACTGTTTAGTTAGCCTTGCTTCACCCAGGCAAAAACTGTAACGGATGCCTAAACCCCACCAATTGTTCTGTGTGCCTGTAGCTGACTTGCAGGAAGGGTGCTCACTGTGTTCTCGGGAAGGCAGAGCCCCTGAACCTGTGACTCCTGTGATATGCAAATATCAGAGGGGCACGAGGCTCCGGGCAGGATCACTCCTTTCTGTGCTGGCAGCAATCGCTCCAGGCTCTGCCCCTCTCTCTCAGTTTAGCACGGTCCATAGATGAGGGTCTTCTCTCTTGATGTCTTCCCCACAGCTTTGTCTGCATCTCCACCTCTGCAGGCCGGTACCTGGTGCTGGCCACAGCATGCTGCTTCTCTTGCTGGCTTGCCAGCCCTCTCCGTTTCAGGGCCAGAGGGGCCAGCAGTGCCACGTTGCCTAGCGATGCATTTCTGGCTATCCCATCTCATTAAGCTGTTCAAGCCGCACGCACCCATGGGGTAGTCAGGAGGGATTGCCAGCCCTGGCTGCCTTAATTGGCTTCTTGCATGTGTGTGCGTGCACATGCGTTGCAGATAGTGCCGAGTCTTCCCAAGCGATCACTGACAGGCAAGGAGTTAAAATGTACAGTTGTGTGGCCAACCAGTCGCTGCCTTGGAAGCTTTGTAACTGAGGGAGTGTGGCAGCACCTCCAAAATTAGGATTCTGCCCTTTTTTGATCTCCAAGACTCTCATTCCCCTTCTTTTCTACCAGCCAATTTCAGCAGGCTTGGTCCCACTAACACACGGATGGGCATTGAGGAGGCTCCTGCTCTGCATCCCAGCGGTGAGCACTTGTGGGCTTCTCTCCGACAGGCAAGAGCCCGGCTGCTCTCCCTTGCTGGGTTCCCCCTGGCACCACGCTCAACCCTCAGCCTTTGTAGGACCACAGGGTGATGTAGATGCCTAGCAATGCCTGTGCACCCACAGCACGCCCCGGCCTGGCTGCCACCAAGTTGTGTGGGCATGAGTCTTCCTGAGCAAAAGCAAGGTAGCCTGTGCAGCACCAGGCTGGGGCCTCTCCCAGAGAGAAGGGGAGAAAATAGGAACACCACATGCAGCACAGCCACATATTTTACTTTAAGTGAAAGACTGTAAAGATCCAAAAGGCTTTGGGCTTGCTGGCCATCTGTAAGTTTGCAGAGTTGCTGGGGGTTTTTTTATGCTGCCACCTAAAAAGTTGTCCTTCTGCCCTTTCTGATGCATTAAGAGTTTAAAAGGGTAGCTTATGATCACATTGATTAAATGAGGGCAGAGGGAAAATGCTGTTCAGCTGAAGATTTCCTTCAGTTATTTAAATTTACTTGTCTTTTTTTTAATTAGTTTCAATGAATCTTAACCTTATATTTTGTTGAGTTCAAATAAACTTACGTATTTTCTCTGCTGTGTATATGTATGAAGTGACACTCATATCTAGAAAAAACAGGCAACCTTCATGCGCATTCTTCGTTCTGAAGCATAGGGCACCTGTTTGTAACAGCTGAACTGAAGAAATATGGCATTTCTGAACATGTAGTTGTAGACAAATTGGTTGTGATATGTGAGAATGAATGAAAAAGGGGAGGAAATAAAGTGCATAGGCCACTTGAGTTTACACAAGTATCAGTTCCATTCTTTTAAGAATCTGCTCTATGGAAACTTACTTGCAAAGTGTAGTTTCTCTTTGTTCATGTTCTTTTCTGCTAGCACCTACAAATGGCAAAAATACAAACTGAGCACAGGTTGGGGGTGAGGGGTGGTGCATGTTAATTTTTTTTCTGTGAGCTCGTAGCTGTGCAGAAACAACTGAAGCTGAGGTGAGGCACTGCAGCCATCGACAATCTGGCCCTGGGAATTAAACAACCCCACTGCGAGGCAGGGTTCATCTAGGGGATTTAACCAACTCTGAATTGCTAAACCACAGTGCCCCAACAGATAATTTACTAGACAATAGAAAAGGAATTGATGGAAAAAGAAATAAAGATGAAATGTGATGTCTGTTTCATCTAAGTTTTTTCACTTCCATACTTCGTCATGTATTCTGACTTCTTTAACCAACCTCTTATCAAAAACTCTTCTCTATTTTTATATCCACCATGAATGACTGAAGTATTGTCTGCCAGAGGCTTGCACCATCTACCCTTCCCCAGTCCACTGCCCTTTTCCTGGGAAGGACAGACGTGCACATCGACAGACAGACCTGCCTCCGAACATTGCTGTGATGTGACCACCTCTGCAGACCACCAGAGTGTTGCCACCTCTGCAGACTACAGCAAGAGTAAGTCAACTCTCCAGGGCTGCTGCTAAGAACTTTGTTGATGAGGTTCTAGGAAACATTGACCCAACTAAGTGGGGCTGGGAAGAAAAGTGTTCAGAACAGTAGTAAGAGTGAAAAGGTGGCAAGTCACTGCACATGGCTTGAGAGAAAGACTGGATCCCGAGGGCCTGTTGACTGCAGTGGGAGTTTGTTGGCCCACATTGCAGCTAAACAAAATACAAGAAATACAAGATCAGAGCTCAGATGAGACAGTCCCGTAACCAGTCTGAGAAGTGCTGGGCCCTCGCCAGCGAGCTACTTGTAACACATAAGGAACAAAGAGATTTTACTTTGAACTGTGCTGTCCTATATCCAGAAGACCAGTTGCATTTTTGTATGCTGTATAAATAATACACTTCTTTTATCACCTTGTACCTGTTCCACACCAAATACCTAAGCAATCTGCCTGTGAATAAATAAACAGCTGCTTGTGATTGTAGAGTACATGGCATTATGGCATCAGACCCCATGCAGACACATCTTTAGTGCTGCACCAGATGACGGTGTTTAACTTGTTCTTGTAACAAAGCAGGATCCACTCCTTCCTTGTCAACTGTGCAGTCCAGTATGACACAGACAACCTGCATTCAGTCCTCTGACTTCTTTGAAACACAAATAGTTTATGAAAATGAGATTGAGGAACAGTTCTTTTCTAAAATTTGCCCATTTAAAACCAGCCTTGTGGAGCTGTGACTTAGTCCCTGCTTGGGAAGATTTCTCTTCTAGAAGCAAAACTGTTAAGTGCTGGGAATGATCTGAAGTATCATTTCAGATGCAGTGATCACTCTTTGAAAATCTAATTAATTAACTAACGTCTGTTCAGCTTGGAAGGTGAAAAGCTCAGGGCTTTTTTTTATAGGGAGCAGAAAAATGCCAACGTTTAAGATAAGATACAGGAGAAAGGTTTTGGTGGTAACTACAATGTGTGGCCCCTGTGATGGTGGCCGCTTGGTCCATTGTCACTGGGACTGGCAGAAATCATTCTCTGCAGACCATGTGTCTCCCTAAGGCAGGTGCTGATGGGGAAGGGGGAGTGTGTTCAGAGGGACAGCTCTCCTGGCAGTGGCACTGAGTGTGGCCATGCTCCAGGCTGAAAGCGGACGTGGAATTAATGCCTCCTCCCGTCCAAGTCTGTGGAGAGCTTTTTACTGGCGTCAGTGGCAACAGGATCAGAGTAGAGTCTTAAGGCTCTTCCCCTGGAGCTTAGAGGAGTTTAATGGAATAAAATCTAAGTTGTAATTAATTGGATTCTGCTTCTCCTGCAGGAAAGAGTTAATGAAGGCAAAGCTCGTCTGGCCAAGGGGCTGGTACGGCTCCAGTAGAACTATGACTCACATTGCACATCCTGCCAAGGCACCGAGCAAGTTCCTCATCCTCAGCTCCTCCTCTCCCAGCAGTAATAGTGCGAATTGGTCCAGTGTAGTGGCTGTCATGGCTAGAAAGGTAGGTCCCTTGCAGCAACTGCTCTTCACACCGAGTTCAATACTTTTTGTTTGCACAAGAAAGCATTGTCTGCCAGATAAGACCTTACATGTCTGGCTGTATTAGGTTGTTTCTATGGTGCAGACCCCCTGATAATCTCGTAAGGGCTCTCTACAGGACTGAAGGAAGTAGAGGTTAATAGCATAATTTAAATGAGTAAAGAAATGGCCAAAGGGAGGACAGAAACCGATAGACTGCTGGGAAGCAACATAACAGGAGAAGTTACTGGGTGAGTTGGTCAAAGATGAGTCTTAGAACTGACCAAGTTTGATATTTGCATCACTGAGCTTAGCTCAAAAAGAGGAGTGAAGAAATGAAATGTCTTGGTAGCATCATCCTTACAAAACAGCCCACGCATAGTGACTGACACACTGTCCCAGGCATGATCCTCTATCCTGGTTGCTCACCACTTCCCTCTCTCTGGAGAGAATGAGACAGCAAAGAGCCACCAGCAGTGTCACCTGTCTCTGCTGCTGAGTTTCAGCCTGTACTGCCAGGCCCCTGTTCCCGGTGTGGGAGTACAGGCAGGGAGAACCAGAGGTGGGCAGTCTGAAGGCAGGTGCCTGGTTGCTATTCTCTAGTAGCACGGGATCAGCTTGAGAAGTTAATTTCATTGAAAAATTGATGTTTTTCTTCCTTCTGAACTCTTGTCCTCTGCCTCAGTTATCACAACAAGGCCAAGGATGAGTCACAAAAAGTGCAAAAATTATGATAGAGTGACAGTGCAGGCAGCAGATAGGGAGGAGTCTTGGTCTTGATGATGAGCTGAATTATACCACCTTGAACCCAGACTAGCAAAGCATAAATGTATAGATAAGCACCAGTATAACAGATTAAAACCTGAGGTGGAGAGATTAAACAAGGCATAATTTCTAGTAACAACAAAATTACAGGGATTCATCCCTTCATCTCCCAACTCTCGCACCTCAACCTTATGACAAAGAAAATTTCTGCCTCCTCGTTCTTCTACACCTGTACATTTCTCAAAATATCCCATTTTGAGCAGCCAGCCTGGGAAGTGTGGCCTGTCAATATTGAAAGACCAGCTCTGGAACTGTGCATCGTTAGAGTAATCAGTGTGGAACAGGGAGAATAAAGGAGCACGTGTCCTACACCAGATCTGCTTGGAAAATGAAAAAATGAACCATTCTGCATGCAATTCCCCTTTCTCAGCAATCAGACTTTGTAGGTAGCTACGCTGACTGTAATCACTGCTGCCTGACTTTGAGGGACGAGCACACCAGAGCTCCTGAGTGTGCAGAGTGTGGCGATTCGTGCGATCCCGTTACTCATTGCGCACCAGCAGAATAACGGCTGCTTCTCCTCCATGTTCGAGCTGATATTAGATTGACAAGATCAAGTGACAGCACAACCATAGACACCTTTGTCTGCTGTATGCATAATCTTCCTTGCTGAAACCCCGCCAAACTCATCCCCAGGTCTTATCTTTTCTAAACTGAGTATTTATTCATGTGGTTGTTTTATGTAAACTGCAAAGAGCCTCATTAAATGGAAACCTTAACTCAAAAGCTTCATTATTAAGGTGGAAAAGAGCTCGGAGTGCACAGAGCAAAATTGCCAAGCTTTTGTGTTATTTTGGGAGGAAGTGCTTAGTGCCACAGGCACCTGACACAGTCCAGTGCTGAGCCCTTCTGTTACTCCTAACCTCACTCAGGGAACAAGTCTGGCTTTAAGGTGACAAGTTTTACTGGCCATTACACAGGAGAGGATTCCCTAGGGCTGAGGAGAGCAGATCGCTTCGGGGAGAGGCGGGCAGGGACGCCTGGCAGCCCTGGGGATGGCTGCCTCAGCCCCTGCTGAAAGTGAAGCTGGGAGACACTGGACCCTGCCTTACCCCAGCAAACCAGAAAAATCCCATTTGGCTTCTGGAGGAGGACTGGGCCAGGGGTGAAGGTGGCTTGGGCACGCAGCTGCTCACCAGCTCTTGCTCCCGGTGTTGCTTGGCACTTGGTGCCTGCAGCACCTTCGGGGCTGGCTGACAACCCAAGAGCTTTGGCAGAGGATGAGGTTTTTGCAGACAAAACTCTGCATCACTTGAATGCTGGCATTCACTGAAGATAAATACCAACATTTCTGTGCTCCCATGTTCTAATTTATATTATAAGTGCGAATGAAAGAGTTGGAAATGAAAGACATGCACACATGCTTAAGAATATACAGGGCAGTGAAGACATTTCTTTGCAGCTGGAAATTAATTCTGCAGTATTTTCCCTTTCTTAGTTTGATTGAATCCTAGATATAGTTCACCCAGCCATCAGAACTGCGAAACTGGTGGTTCACCAGACAAGAGTCATGGCATTTTGTTCCTAAACCATGGACAGTTGCTAAGCAGGCTAAAATTCAAGAAGGTAACAGATCAGTATCCAATATTTGCATTTCTTCTGGAGAATCAGCTTTTCAGGGACAGCTTGTTTTCCACAGTAAAGAACAGCTTTTTTTAATTCAAACCCCTCAGCAACATTAACATGCTTGGTGCAGAGCTATACCCTGTCATACTTCTTATCTCAAGGACAGCACCTCCGACAGCAAAATGCCACATCCATCACATGGGAATATTAGCAAGCATCCAGTCTTCTTGAGTATGAATAAAACACAGAACCCACTGGCTTCGTGCCCAGTCAGCTGCTTTCTAAAGCTGCTATGTACCTCCTGAAACATTACTACAGACTGTTTGTTTCGTTATCACAGTGGGCATACATGATTAACCGGTATTATATTTGTGGAAAAAGGCTTGGAAAGCTGAGAGGGACTTGATGCATCAGGATGCTGCGGTATCATGCATGTGCTCAACATCACGCTGAGCCACTTGTAGAGTTGTGCATGTGCGTGTGTTGGAGGTGGAGGGGGGATGTGAGGAAAGCTGGTTTGTCATCCCTATTTCCTTCTCTGTGTGCTAATCTTAAAGATTGTGGTGCATGTCTATGGATGTGTGCATGTATATATTTTACTTCCCTTTGTTTTGTTTGGTACTTTTAATCCCCTGGGGCATATCTCTGAGCTGAAGAACATTAGAGCTGATACAGCTTTTTAAAGTGGGGATTATGTAAATGCATATTATGGGGCTTTCATAAATAGGGATTATTTGTCGAATACATTTGAGTGCTTCCTTTGGAGCCATTAAGGTCTGTTGTGTAAATAGGAATGTAGCAACTGCCTAATCTAAATTTCATTGATTCAATGAAAGATCACAACAGCACTTTTTTGCATTCATTTTGGCCCTGTGAGAACATATTTCTGGACAATTTTCAAATAAGTACAGGACCATATACTGCTAAAGCTAATGACAGTGAGTGTACCTCGCACGTCTGTATTAACTGTTCTCTGTGATTCACCTTTTCTCTCCCTTTCTAGTTTTATGGTTAAAATCATTGTTGTCCCAGCCACTAACTTGTTAATTGTCACTCACTAGATGGGCAAAGCAAAAATAATATTTTGCCAAAAGATACAACCCTCCTAAAAGTTGCGAAAATTTATTATCTGTGCTCTAGTCCTAGACGAAGGACATCTGAACATGCTAAATGTTCCAGGAAATGCTGCCTCTCCTCAGGGGAGCTTCCCACTTACAGACAGAGCTTACTCAGAACACTTGACTTTAGGACTCCTCTCAGCTGACAGATAATGCCGTTATCTTTCCTTGCTGCAGAAATGGTGCAAACCCACTGAGCCAATGTTCAATCGAGTTGTCTCAACTGATGTCTGAGGTGAGGCCTGGACCCTAACAGCAGTGGCTTCACTCAGTGCTGAGCTGCAGGAGATGCAGATCCAAGGCACGGTTCCACCGTGGTCAGGGGAGCTGCAGTGTGCCGTGGCCGTTCCTCCCCTGCAACCCCCTTACGGTGCAAAGGCTGCAGAGGAAGTAACACCAAGAGTACCCACAGCGTACGTGGAACTGAGTGACTCCTGAAGAGGTGAGCCAAATCCAGTTCAGAAGGAGACTGCAACCAAAAAGGACTCTCTCTCTTGATTGAAGATTGTTGGGATGACCGTGACAATGTTTTCCCAAAGAGGCAGCTTCCAGGGCAGGCAGCTGCAGGGTGAGAGCCTCTCCCGTAACTCTGTTGTTTGGTATTTGCCATATCTCCCGGACCCAAAGCTCACAGAATCCAGCTCATCATCTTTTCACAAATTGATTTTGTCTTCTGTGTGGGAGTCTTGATGACCTGGAGGTAGAAGCCACAATGTCTTTGTTGTTTTAGCTTAGAAGAGAAAGCAGTCCTAACCCCAGGCCAGGTTAAAGCCCCTGCAACATACTTGAATTTACTGGGTCAGGCAGGATTTGTCCAGTAAGTGAGGGCATGACATTCCATGCTCACTTCACAGGGTGTTAGCAGATGTGTCATTCTGCAGTGTAACTCCAGAACAGCCTTCCAGTATGTACCAGTGCAGAAGAGAAAGCTGGTGCAGTTCAACACCAATAAAAGTGGAGGCTGGAGGGGTTCCCCCTGCTCCGAGCCCCTCCTGTTCCAGTGCATGAGTTCTCCTGCTACCCTGGATGGCACTGCAGTGTCAAATGCTGCATTGCCCATAGGAGCTGAACCTCAACTGGGAGGGGGGTGGAGGGGGAACTGGCATGCCTGTGCGTCCAGCAGAAAACTGATGGGGAGGATTCCTCCAGCTCCTTGGAGACAGGCTGCCAGTCTTGCTGCCCTGACACGACACGGCTCCTTGTCGCGGATCATCCCCAAGCAAGAGCAAACCTGAGCGTCCCTGTTACCGGGCTGGGTCAGGGGAGCACAGCACATACTGCAGAGCATCCCCCTTGCCACGCACAGCAGCTCTGGCTCCGCTTTCCTGCGTGCGTGCCGAGCTTGCCTCGTTATTTCAGTCCTCCCACCAGCCTCAGATCCAGCTGCATTAGGCAGGTTTTGATGCTGTCACAGTCACACAGAGAATGAATCATATCGAACATTGCCCATGGGGTTGTTTATTCCTTGAAGAGGGAATGGACTGCATGCCAATATTCCTGGTAAGACATAATGAAGGAACTAGCTTTTGCTGGGAAACTTGGATGGCCTCCTGCAGGGATTTGCTGGATGATACGGCTCTGGAAAAGCTATGTAAAAACAGTAATACATATAATAAAAATATTTTTTTAAAAAGCAAATAACTTTCAACATACTGAAATATTGACAGGGTCTTTCAAACAGCACACCTCCTCAGCAGCACACCTCAGTGGAGACAGGGGCACCAGGAACACAAATAATGTACGTCTAGCTCTTGAAGTTAATGCTTATTTGGACATATCTTAACCACTCCTGTCGACTTTACTTAGGGTCAGCACCTTTGCTTTTACCTCCTTCATGTTGTTTTACAACAGAGGTACTTTGCCACCTGGCTCTCACTTCTGGAGTTGAGTTGTGGAGGAAGGTGTTAAATAGGAATTTCTCATCTTCCTCTGTTCTTTGCTGTTTCCAGTCTTCAAATTCGACTTTTATTAAGCAAAACAAGCCCAGACGTTGTGCACAATGCCTTTGTTTGAAAAGATCATTTGATCACGCATAAACCAATACTCCTATGTAAACGGTCTGTGATGGGGACCTAAGTTATCACACACAATGTATTTTCTCCTCTGGTGACTTCTGAAATACATAAACAGATAAAAGTTTGAAATGCAATCCAGTCTCCAGCCTTTGGAAATGATTCATTTCTACTAATGATTTACTGATTTACACACAGCTTATTTTGCATAAAGTTGGAGCTGGGCACATTTATTCAATGTGATTCCCTTAAAAATGGATATAAATATCAAAAGCAATTGGCTACCAAAAATTTGAATATTGTGGCACTGTATCATGGAGAGTTGACATGAACGAGTCTAGGTCAGAAAAAAATATACCGAAAATGCTTCACCGAGTATGATATTTTACAGCATATCACTGAATCATCTGAAAGGGTTATATTTGTTACAGATGTATTCAGTGATTGCAAAGGATTTCTCAGGAAAAAAAGGAGACCGGTATTCTCCTAATGAAATATACTCCATGATCTATGAAAGCCATCTCTCTTGCAAAGTCCAGCCTCTTTCTAGGACTGTATACCTAAAGAGAGATACTATGTTCAGCAAAAGGAACCAATTACACATCATTCCACAGCCAAAAAGGCACATGTTCAATCCCAAACTTGTCAGTTTTGGCAAGGACAGCGCAAAACTGAGCCTGCCAGCAGCAATGTAGCTCTTCATTCTGTGATTCAGCAAAACAAGGGCCAGCAGCTCCCTGGTGCCCTGACGTGATGCCTGAGCCCTCGCAGCGGGCAGGGGCTAATCCTGCTGCTGACGGTTTCGCTCTCAGCTGCTGCAGGGCAGGAGCAGTTCCTGCTGGGCTGGGTGTTGTCCCGCACGCTGCAGGCCTGGAGGAGGAGACGGACCTTTCCAGCCTGGCGTGATCCCACCCAACCAGCAGCGCCAGGGCCTGGGTGAACCAGCCATTGTGTGCAAGGAGAGGGGTCGGGCGTGCACCAAATTGAAGCGATCACAGGGCAGGCACCTCGGGGGGTGTTGGCAGCGCCATGGCCGTGCCACCCCGCAGCACCGGGGGCTTGATTCGGCACAGCCTGCACGGCCGCCGTCACCCCGGCACGAGGCGGGGCAGTGCAAGTAGGGGTTTGCACCGGGCAGCACATTGTGCTGCACACTCACCAGTGTGGGGTGTTTCCACAGCCCTGCTTGGTCCCCTCAAGCCCAGAGGCCACCACCGGTTCTTCTCTCTGCCGGCTCCATTGTGCCAGCACACGGGGCTGGAGTCACCCAAGTCCACATCACTGCTTTGGTGCGCCAAAATGGCAAAATGCCTTTAATGCAGGGGAAGGGATGTGGCACACCTTCTCGGGAAAAGTTTTTCAGGAGGCAGCAGTCAATGTCCTTAACAGGAGAGAGCCATCCTGCCCAGGTGTCTCCTCTACTGGGAGAGAGCAGGGTATCTGTGTGCAGCCATTGACATGTTACACTCGTACACATATTGATCCGATGGTTCATTGTTCACCCAAGCCCTTGGCAAAGGTCACTGTCGCTGCTCCCATTTTACAAATGGGAGCATAGAGGCGAAGATTAATTTTCAGAAGTGATTAATGTTCCTGGTGCCCATCCTGATTCACTTTGGGCCTCAAGCCCCAAATGAAGTCTGGAGCTGGGTTAATTAAGGTGTCCCTTGCCCCTCTCCCAGCACTGCCAGACACGTCCGTTGCTTGTTGTCGTCGTCTTTTCCCACAGACTCCTCCACCCTTTATCCTGTGCCAACCCTCAAACCGGCTCAGAGACTTGCCTCTGAGGCTGCTTCCAAGACCCACATTTCCCGTGACGCCCAAGTGATCTCAGGTCCTCGTTTCTTGGCCCTCGGTGCTTTATCCTATAGGGTGTTTAGGAAGGAGCTCCCACCTTCCCAGGGTCCAGGGGCCGAGTTTACCGAGAAGGTAAATCAGGGCTTTTAATGTTCAAGAAGCTCTCTATTACGGGATGGCTCATGGGCTCAAGGCCAGTGGCTGCCCCTGCACAGCGGCTGCAGGAGGCCACGCGCCCCATCTGCTTTGCAGCAGCTCAAAACCAGAGGGGACAGCGGGGCCCGAGACATCCCCAGAGCCCAGCCCGGTGACCTGCGCGTCAGCGAGGCTGAGCCCTGCGCCACCGGGCAGCCGTGTGTGCCGGGCCGTGCCGCGTGCCCTGTGCCGTGCCGTGGCTGCTGGGCCGCCAGTGCCGTGGGTGCTGCTGCGGCCGTGCAGGACCGTCGGGGCCGCGCCGGGGCACGTGCCCCCGAGCCCGCCGGTGCCCGGGACCCGCGCCTCCGCGCTCGCGGCCGGCCCACGTGGCCGATCGCCGCTCGGCATGAATGAACCGCCCTCCTCCAATCGGCGGCCGCCCGCCGGCGGGCGTACGCGGGGCTCCCCCGCCGAGCGCCTCCGCCGGCCAATCGCGCGCCAGCGGCCGCACGCCGTCGACCAATGGCGGCGAGGAGCGCGGGGCGGTGCCCCGAGCCGGCGGCGGCCTATGGCGGAGCGGCGCGGGCCGCCGGCGGCGAGCGGGTGGGCCAATGGGGAGCGGGGGCGGGGCCGGCGCGCGGCGGCCAGGCGCCCCGGCGCGCGGCTCTAAAGCGCGGCGCGGGGCAGCGCGGGGCAGACGGGCATGGCTGCCGCCGCTCAGTACCTGCCGCGCGGCGCCGCGCTGATGCACCCCGACGGGGACCGGCTGCACCCGGGCACCACGTACCGCGAGGTGCAGAAGATGATGCACCACGAGTACCTGCCGGGGCTGGCCCCCGCCGCCGGGCACGCTGTCGGGCTGGCGCACCACCAGTGGCTGCCCAGCGCCGGCACGGACTGGGGCAGCGGCGGAGGCGGTGGCGGTGGTGGCAGCGCGCACCTCCCGCCCGCCGAGCACGGCAAGGGCGGCCCCCCGGGGCCCCGCGAGGAGCTGTCCGCCGCCTTCCACCACCGCCCGCACCTGGTGCACCAGCCGGCGGCAGCGGGCGGAGCGGGCGGGTGGGCGCAGGGCGGCGGGCATCACCTGCCGCCCATGTCGCCGCCGTCAGGGCAGCCGCTACTCTACGCGCAGCCCTACGCGGGTCTCAACGGGATGCTGGGCCCGCCGGCGCCCGCGTTGCACCACGGGCTGCGCGACCCGCTGGGCGCCGAGGAGGCTGGAGCCCACGAGCTGGCGGCCTCCCCGCCGCTTGGGCCGCCCGAGCCACCGGACGAGGACGCGCCCAGCTCCGACGACCTGGAGCAGTTCGCCAAGCAGTTCAAGCAGCGGCGGATCAAGCTGGGCTTCACGCAGGCGGACGTGGGGCTGGCGCTGGGCACCCTTTACGGGAACGTCTTCTCCCAAACCACTATCTGCCGGTTCGAGGCGCTGCAGCTGAGCTTCAAGAACATGTGCAAGCTGAAGCCGCTGCTCAACAAGTGGCTGGAGGAGACGGACTCCAGCACGGGCAGCCCCACCAACCTGGACAAGATCGCCGCGCAGGGCCGGAAGCGCAAGAAGCGGACCTCCATCGAGGTGGGCGTCAAGGGCGCCCTGGAGAACCACTTCCTCAAGTGCCCCAAGCCCTCGGCGCACGAGATCACCTCCCTGGCGGACTCCCTGCAGCTGGAGAAGGAGGTGGTGCGGGTCTGGTTCTGCAACCGGCGGCAGAAGGAGAAGCGGATGACGCCGGCCGGGGTCCCGCACCCGCCCATGGAGGACGTTTACGCGCCGGCGGACACGTCGCCGCTGCACCACGCGCTGCCTGGGGCCGTGCAGTGACCGCTCGGACCCGCGGGCGGTGGGAGACGCTTTAATTTATTCCTCAGACCGGCCCGGCCGGCCCGCTCCGCGCCCGCTCCGCGCCCGCGCTGTGTTTATTCGCCCGCCACGGGCCGGAGCCGCCCGCGGCCGCAGCAGCAGTAGCCAAAGGTTTGCCATCTCTAATTTATTCCCTTCCTCGCCGGGGCCCGGCCCGGCCCGTTCCGCCCGGAGGACGCTTCGGTGCCACTTCCCGGCCCGTTTCTATTTATTTTCTAACCGTGCGCGGAGCTCTCTCCCTCCCGTTGGTGGGTTAGGTCCGGTCCATCCCCTTGGGTTTCGGTTTTTGTTTGTATCTTTATTGCAAAACCAATGTAGACTGCGAGGGTGCGTTTCTATTTATGTTATAGTAAATATTTTATTACTTACATAAACCATTTACCCAGGAACCGGTCTCGTGTCGTCTTTGCGGGCTGCGGCGCCCGGCCGGGAGCGGGACGGCCCGGAGGAGCCGGGGCCGCCTCGTTGGCGGGTCCCACCGAGTTCCACTTGCAACGGCCGCCGAAGCCCCCCCCGGGCCGGTCCCGCCCGCTGTCCCCGGCCCCTCGGCGGGACTCTCCCCTCCCGTTACCGGCGCCGCGGGACCCCCCGTGCGTTGTGAGTGCCGCGGACCCAAGGACGGAACCGGCCGGCACCGCTGCCGCCTCTGTTTGTGATATTGCGATATTTTACTGATCTTCACGTAACTTTTTGCAGGCGACAGCGGAGCAGAACGCGCTCTGAAGGTAACGCAGCCTGCTTACCGCAGAGGCGATAACCGCGCGGGTGTAGCCGATCGCTTCCCTCCATCAAACCGCACTCGCGGGTTTTTTCATGTCGCCAGTTTTCCCTTTCATGGTTTCACGCCCTGATACTTTGTGGCTATGACAAGAAAGGCTGGAAGCTTAGTCCCCGCGTTCTCTGTTTCTAGCAGAATCGGCTTGCACCTGCACTTTAAACCTCTTCCCTTTCAGCAAATATCAAGGAAAGTCGCGTGAGGGTTGCGTTTGCCTTTGCAGGTCCTTTGATTCCTGCAGCGTTCTGTGTGTTGGAAGAACTTTTGAAACATGTGCCTATACTGAGCTTTTGCGCTAGTGAAATACTTAGCTGAAATCTGTTAGTAAAACGCCAAATTCTTTCTTTTTATTTGGCAGAGAACTTACCAATGTTCTTGAACATCTGGCACTTGCTGGCTTCCCTGTTTGCCTCTTGGTACAATTAGATGCTGTGAAAACAGGAGGCTTAAAAGGGATTTTCTAGTGATAACACTGCATCCTGCATAAGAATTTGTGTACGATTATTTATACAGATACACATTTTTAACATACCAAATGTAACTTACATTGAAAATTTATACATGAAAATTCTTGTCTTGACTGCAGTTGGATTTTGTTGCATTTTGTGCCTTTGGGGGGTATGTATAATACGTGCCTAAGCAACAATGCATTTACAGTGGTTCATGTTATAAATTACCGCATTCTCAATGTCTCTTAAAATGTAGTTATTCTACATCAGCCAATACAAAACTGCGTTCTCCTCGTTCAAAATTCTAGGAAACCTTTTTGAGATTTTAAAATAAAGTCACTTTGAGCAGTTATTTCATTAAATATTATGTTTGCTCATAAGCATGTAAAAAAAAAAAAAATTGTTTGCTTTGTGGTACAAATAAGCTAGCCAATGCTGCAGTTCAGTGTATTAATAACTTTCCTTGGCATGCAGAGCATAGTAAGAAATCTCGCTTAAAGGATTCAATGTGCATTGTATGTTTTGTCAGCTTCTGTTACAGACTTAGCTTCCTTTTTTGTAGTGTGGTTTTTATAGAAAAGCACAGAATTGTAGGGCTGTTGTAGAGATCCTGAATTCTGAAAGTTTTGCTGTATTTATTGAATATTTACTAATTTCTAAATAGCTGAGCATATGCAGCAGCTTAGATGATGCACTCTAGTAAAAAAGTAAAGGAGCATGATGATTCAAGGGTTTGAGTTAGCGTATCATGAAAGCATTTAAATTAACTTGCAACTCTGAAAAATCTTTCCTTAGCTCTTCTTTTGTTTGTTTCACACACAGGTACCGTTGTGTTTAATGTTTGGTAATGCCATAACTCTGCAGCCTTTACTTAAGGATTTCTGTGTGATAGCCAGGCTTTAAGGGAAGAAGAAACAAAATCAGAAATGAACAAAAGAGGGTGAGGGGTTTTATTTTTTTAAAGAAAACAAACTCTTGTTTGTACTGAATGATTAATTGTACTGCTGTTGTATACCAGGAGTGATTTCAGTAGCCTCTTCATTCTGTACTAACCTGGCTGGCGAACAGTATTTATACTGATAGTTAGAAGGGAAGGGTCAGTCTTCACATTGCGTTCTCATAATGGATGAGATGTGCGGTGAGTGCTGGGGAGGACGAGCACCCTTGGGTTGTTCAGTTTGTCAGATTGTATAAGGCACTGGCAGCCCCACTGCATTAGCTCTTTCGTGCTGTTGAGCAGCAAAAATAAAATATGCTTTATATATCTTATTTCTGCAGTGCTGCAGTGCTCATCCATTCTAAAAACCAAATACCCCAAAGGTTTGCTTCTCTTAAAAGAACTTGTTAGTTTTCTTGGTCAAGGATTAAATAGCAATTACCAGGGGGAGACTGGGGGGTTTTTTTCTTTATTTTTTTGGTGGTTGTTTCTCACTGAAGTGAAAGTATGAGCTCATGCTACTACATCAGGAGTAAAGCATGTGAAGGTAGGACTGTGATGTCAGTACGTTAAAGAAAAGCAGATGTACAAATAGTTATTAAACAATGCACAAAAAGTAAATAGAATATGCAAAGTAGGGAGTGTAGATAAGGAGAAAGAGATCTACGCGTTACCGATACTAGAGGGGTGTAGATCTGCACTGGTGTGAAATCCTTCCTTGAAAGCCAAGGGCAGAGGGAGCTGCAGGGGCTCTGCTGCTGGGCAGTGCCTGATCCCTGTGACGCTCTCCCGAGCGGCATCACTTTTGCGCTGGTGTTCAGGCCGTGCTGAGCCCCTCGATGGTGTTGGGCTGTGCTGACCACGCACAGGGCAGGCACTCTTGCAGCATGCCACCCGCCTCAGAGCAGCTGCTGGTGGCCTCTTTGCCTTGGCCACGCCAGGTCCTGCCTGCACGCTCCGGAGAGGTGGGGAGCTGGGTCTCAGACTGGTGAGTTGAAGTAGTGGCCGAGGGCTGTCTGGGCAGCTGGGGCAGTTGGCATCGGGCAGACGTATCCCTGATGTGAGCCCAGCCCTTCCCTCGTGCCCGCAGAAAGGCTCAAGGCTGCGAGCACCTTCTGTGGGCTTCATCCTTGCGGGGAGCCGAGCTGCCTGCCTGTGCTCCCCGGGCACTCGGGAGGGGAGCTGTGCTCTCCAGATGCTATTGTCTTCATCAGTTGTTTATCAGCAACTTCAGGAAATTGCTGTTTTCTGTGAGGCAGACAACATTCAGCAGAGTATCACTTCCATTTTTCTTTTTATTTTTAACAAGTTCGACAGCTGCTGCTCAGCTTCCCTGTGTGCTTAGGGAAAGGCTGTGGTGTTTCAGTATCCAACTTTCTTTTCAGTTTTCTTAGAATATTATTGCTGCCACTTGCAGGAGCAGGGAGTGCTTGCTCTGTAGTAACTGCAGAAGTGACTACAGCACCGCAGTTTGCCCTGCTGGGCACAGTCACACATAATTATTGATGCCGTATTCATCTTAGGCTTTTAGCACAATCTGGTCTCTTCTGCTGACTGGGATCCACTCAGAGCTTGATCCCAGCAAAGTGCGGGCAATGCAAACTCTTCCCTAACTAGCTAAAGCACCAGTGGAAACACTGTAATCTCTTTTCATGTAAATTTGGAGCATCAGTGTTAACACTTTGGGACCTTGTTCCTAACTCTAATCCCTGCTTGTTCACTCTCCCACAAGGAGAGATTTAAGCACCGTCTGGTTGAGTGTATATTTTAATTCTGCACTAATGTTGTTTGCATATATTTTAATTTTATGCTAATACTACCATTGGTTTGGTTGGAGGGGGATCAGCCCCGGGAAAGCTCAGCGTTGTTACTTCACAGATATTGGAAACAGGCTTGGGTTGTGCCCCCAGGGCAGAAGTCCACAGCTGTGGAATTGGTTCTCCTTAGCTGCCTTGTATCCTTTCTTACAGTTGGGTTGTTTAAAATTAGCACATCCTGGCCAACAAACCCCGAGCTGGAGCTTGTCGCATGTGTTGCGGAGAGGAGCGCAGCCCGCCCTGGCTCTGGCCAGCGTGCCCTGCCCGCAGCGGGTGATGCACACGGACTGGCCACCCTCCTGCTGCCCTGGGAGCTGAGCAGCTTCAGGCAGGGCAGGAGCAAGCTGAGATGTCATGGGGGCTGTTTTGGTTATGTTTAAAAATGCTAAATGTCTGTAGATGAAAGTATCTGATCTCACCAAGATTAATATTACTGTTTAGAGAGACCTGGACCAACAGACCCACCTGAGATGGGTAGCTCCAAAGAACAGGATTCTCCAGGCTTACACCAGTGGATGTGATGTGGGCTCTGATCAGCATCATCCCTCCGGTTTACATCTATGTGCGTGTATAGGAAACACACAGAGAAGGAGCTCGTTAAGTCTTTCGTGTGAATTCCCGCTGCGCTTTGCAGAGCTGACTTATGGGCATTCAGCATCTCTCCTACTTGTCGTTTGTTAGTGAGTGTAAGTGCATGTGTGCACACAGCTCACACCCGGGCACAGAAGTAGATACAGACAACTGCACTTACTTGGGGGTTGTCCTTCGTTGTTCCTGTAAACTCTACCCATGAAAGTTCCCCCAGTTTCAATTTGAACTGGCAGGACCAGGCATCTCCATGTAACCCGCCGTGCCATGCACGGCAATCACAAGGCTGCGAAGGCAGTGTTAAAGTGTAGGATACTGTACACGAGATATAATGTGCATGTTAGATCAAACCTCATGAATATTTCATGTTCCTTGATATCACATTATTTTTTATGTTGGTCAAAATGCATGTTATTTCTTGTAAGCCTTGCAGAGACGTTTTAGTTACACAGGTGCCCTGGCTCATATGCTTCTGAGATTGCTTGCTGCAGAGGAGAATGCTGTCCATGCCAAACTTTAAAGACTTTTGACATTGATTTTCTTCTTTACCACCTTGTAGAGCATTCTGCCTGATAAAAGCATCTGTGCAACACCTCCAGCACCCGGGTCATGTTTGCTTGTGGACTCACTGACGTCTTGCGGCTTCGCAGAAGGCAATCCGCTTTTGATCGCTTTGCCAGATTATCATTCTTGCAAGTCTTCTTGCTTTTTAATCCCTCCAGCAGCTGCTCTAGGGCCAACGTGGACAGCAGTCACCACAGCCAAAGCAAAGTGTTTCTTTCATGATGTTTTCAAGCTGTCTTTGCTGTCAACATATTTGAGAGGCAGATGGCTCGCTGAAGCTGCTCGGCTCCCTGTCTCAGGAGCTGTACCTGGAACAGTCGAGTGCCTTGGAAGTCAGTGAATTAACAAGTGCACAAAAATCTTCTTGCAGGTGTCGTGTATATGCACAAGAGTTGTCAGATGCTCCGTGGAAGTGCCTGCTCCTCACTAGGGGATCAATAGAAGGTATGAGAAAGCCCGTGGGCATTTTCTCATTTCACTGTAGTTGCAGGGTTTTTTTCCTGTGGAAATATGTCCTGTGGATTTTCATTACCTGGAACTCAATGTGTGTTAACTCACCCCGGAGCCTGTGTGACTTTGACCAAAACTCTGGGAAATTGATTTACACGTTTGCATCTTTTGCAGTCATTGCACAGTATCGTACACCGTAATGCTGCCTTTGCAGCCTCCTAACTCCTGTGCACTGTACTGCTCTCGGGTCTGTGTGAGAATCACGCCCTCCTTAAGAGGGCTGTGACACAAAGGGGATTTGCTCCCAAGAGGAGGATTCTTAGCTCTTCATTTTCATAAAATTACTTCATTTACTCTCAGCAGCAACATGCAATTTTATTTTCAAATGGGAACATATAGCCACTTAACTCATCACGAGCAGAGCTTGCCACTTCTGACTGCAGCAAGTCTGTGTGACAGTCTTTCTTCAACAAGCCTCTTACTGGTGTATTGAAGAAAAGAGTTTTCTCAGCTTTGGAGCATCCCACGTTTGGCTCTTGCTTTCTTAGTTTTACTGGTTGCTGGATTGTTCTGCTGCTTTCATGGCACCAGGCACTTTCCAGCCCCTGGGTCATGGAGATCAGTGCTGTCCCACCTGCTGAGCTGCACCCTCATCTCCTTGCTTCTGCCGAAGGTGCAGGCAGTGATACCTTCTGCTGCGACCCAGAAAATGGCTATGCTCACCAGAAATCAAAAACCTGAAACTGTCCCCAAAGTCACGGAGATGCTTTTGCTTGTCTCATGGTGTGTTTCCCTAAATATGCTTTTTAAAGTGAAAGGCAAATAGGCAGATCTTTGGGGGGTTTGTGAGCCAGGGCTCTGCAGCACAACAGTCTAATGGGCTGCACAATTGGTATATGCACCCTGACACTTGCCTTGCATTTCCTTTCCTGTCACTATTCATTGTCAGACATTTTATTTTAGTGTAGATTGCAAAAACAAAGCACTCAGCCATACTTTGCTGAACATGTTTGTCATCCAGCGTGCTCCTTCTCTGTAGGTCACCTCCAGTGCCAGGTCTGGGGGGAGCTGGGAGTGCTGGGCACAGTGAGGGCTGAGCAGGGTGAGGAGTGGCTGGCACAGGCATGTGCCCATGTCAGGGTGTTTGCCTGGTCCGGCATTGCCCATTTGGACCCTCCCCAGGACACGATGGGGGTCAGCCTGGCTCTGTTCCCAAGTGGCCTGTGACAGCCCGCAGCGGGACAGAGCCACGGTGCCTGTCCTGGGACTGGCTGGCCAGGCTGCTGCCCGCAGCATGGGGCTTCAGTGCGAGGCCACGTCTGCTGGCTGGGCTGGCTTTGGCCAGCTACTTGGGGAGGAGAGGGTTGGAGCCGGAAGGTACCAGGTTCCTGTCCCAGAGCCCTCCTGCAGTTCTGCCCCATCTGCCCAGGCAGGGGCTGGCTGTGCCCCCAGGGTGGGGCTTCCCCTCCCCAGCCCTGGCTGGGGTCCGAGCAGCCTCACAGGCTCTCCCAGCCTGGCTGGGGTGGGGACAGGCGCAGGTCAGCATCGTTAAGAGGGAGAGTATTGAATCGATACCTGGAGCATTTGATATTCTGCTTAGTGGAACACTTGTTATGTCTTTAATTGCTATTTCTAAAAGCGCCACGGGATGGAAAGCAAAAGGCAGAAATAAACAGCAAGGGGTGATCAATTGGGCATGAAACCCTTGTTATTGATCACCTTTAACCTCTGCTTAAACTAATGACAGAGCTACCATTTAACTGTCCCCAGGCACAAAGCGCATCAATTGTACAAGTGCCACATAAATCACGGTGGGCTGCAGAGCGTTGCCAAGCGGACAAGGAGCCAGCCTGCCCCCCGGGGAGGGCGAGGGTCCCCTCAGAGCTGCAGTGGGGTACTGGCCTGTGCTGTACTTTTGGCTTTTCAGGTAAGCGGCTGCTCTGTGGACTGGTATTTCACACAAAAAGGCTCCCACAAGCAAAGCCATGTGCCAACTCTGCATATAGAGCAGGGCTTCAGAAGTGACAGTATTTCCCCTGCCTGTCTCTTTCCCCAAAGAGCTAAGAAAAGATTTATGCTATTAAAGATCCCATTGATGCCTGCTCTTGACCTCTGGATACCATGGCTTGGGGATTGTTACGGACACACGGTGAGTTTGCAGGAGGAAGGACAGACAGGAATTAGGTGAAACAATAATCCCGTATCGGAGCAGAGTTTGAGGAGGGAGTGACACAGGCTGGGTACAGTAAGGATCACCTTTTCCCATATGCCTTCAACTGAGTTCCTGAATCATCAGCTGTACTGGAATTGCCCTTTCTATTTGGTATAGTGGTAAAAAAAAAAAAACATCAAGATCTGCAATTGGCAGCAGAGTGAAGTCAGCACAGCCTTTCCAGATACCAACAATAATATTCATTAACATTCAATCAACAAATTATCCCTTGAAAGCCCAGCCTGGAGATTTGCCAGTTTCAACACAAAATAATGTTGTTTGTTATGTTTCCAGCGTGCTAGCATTTCCGGGGCTGTGTCTGACATATGGCATCACAGAGCTATCAGCTGTACATCCTGCCATGTACAGGGCGAGGGGCTGCACCCTGCCTTTTGAAGGGAATGTTTGCATTTCATTAAAACAAGAAGGCTGTTCTGCAAATTCAGTTCCCCAAAGAATTAGGAGGTGATCTTCTCCCTGATGTTCCCTACACTTAGTTTTTGTGAAAGCAGTGGGCTTTTCCAGCAGCTTTCAAAAAGCTGTTTGTTTCCAGAAACTGTTTAGTAATCATTCACACCGAGCCCTGGGTGGGCAAACCTCTCACCAATTTGGAAGAGTCCCATTGAGCAGCGTCTCTGTGTGCTCCTCCCTCTCGGAAAGCTCTCGGGATCACTCTTGGCTGCTATTAAATGTGCTGTCCACAGCACGATGCTGAGCACATCTCTGCCCAGGGCTGGCATTGCTGTGCACATCCCTGGAGGATTTTCTTAGGAGACCAAGAATTAATATGCAATTTGCCTTTGTTCTGCCACTGGGAGGGTTTCTACTGAAATCATTTGGGTGTCCTCATTCATCACCTATCGGAAACACTATTGATAATACAATCATTCCTCCTTTGGTCCCTCTGTTTCCCTTTTTCTCTGCTGCAGATGCTGTAATTTGTCACTGCTGTCCCCCTGAAACGTTGTGAGATTGGAATCTGCCTGGGTGCAGCGCAGGAGCATTGCACATGCAGCACAGGGAGAACTCCTGCATCTCTCACCACCCACACATACAGCCAGGGCTGCAGCCTGCTTGTCCACAGCTGAGGGACAGTCCGATATGGCCCTGGGGAGACTGAGCAGCCTTCCTGCCTCTACGTGTGCCCAGCTCTGCACTGGCCAGGCTGGGGCTCTGGCTGGTCTGTGCCAGCAGGACCCCACTCTGGGGTGTCACAGATTTGAGTCTCTGAAGTGCCTTGTCCCCTCAGCTCTGGGCATTTCACAGGGACCTGGGTGACATGTGAGTACCCAGGTGTGTTTGCTGACCTGGGTGACAGGGCTGCTGGAGGAGAAGCCAAAACCAGCAGCGTTCCAGCTGGCATTGAGGAGGGCAGCGCTGTGCCCTTACCCCAGCCCAGGTTCTGGCTGGTGCAGGAGAGCCGAGCTGCTTTCTTGAGGCTGAGCAGTGAGCTGCTGGCTGCCAGCCACAGGGCTGCAGGAGTGTACCAGGACAAGCCCAGCACCCTGCCTGCTGCAGAGCTCCCACCGTGCCGCTCGGATGGGCTGGCTGTGCAGGATTGTTAGCAAAGCCGCCAGCACACAGGGAGGAAAGGGAAAGATCTGCCCTCAGAGCTCTGCCTCCTTCTTCCCAAGGCAACTGTGGTCTCCTAGGGCTTCCCTGGAGCAAGTGAGCTCCATGTGCTGAGAGTGCAGAGAACAGGGTCAGGCTCTGCTGTATCCACTTTGTTCTGCTGTGGGACCAAACCCCTCTCCCTGTGTTGTATTCCCTCACTGCCTTTTTCCATGGGGGTCTGGGTGGTCCCCAGCATGACGCAGCCCTCACAGAATTGCTGCAGGTGAGTTCCTTCTCTAGGAAAGCCTCTGGCTGAGCTGACACTGCACCGTGGCAGTCCCTGGTGATGGACCTGAGGCTGCAGAGGCCCTTTTTTCTCAGGTAGCACTTTGCTTTCTGGTTTCCATCCATCTGATGTCATCCTGATCTGACAGGGTTGGCTTAAGGGGTCACTGTCCTGCTCCAGGTCCCCAGAGGGTTCCTGTTTGCTGATGCCATGGTCACTACAGACAACTATTGATACAGGCAGTGCTGCTCCTCGTGGGCAATGAAGGAATGAGCCGTAGGTGTCATTAGCTTTAAGCTGGTGGTTAGCTTTCACTCTCTAAGGGCTCCTAAGTTCTGGGCATCTCGGAGCAGAGGGACAGTGAGTGCCACCTTGCAGAGCCCCTCACTGAGCCCGGCTCTGTGCAGCGCTGCCGGGAGGATTCGCCCCAGATGCCCGTGGATGGCAGCTGCAGCCACGGGGGACATGGGTGGATGCGATCCCTGTGCCGTGAGCTGCTGGTCTGGCAGAGGGAGCATCTCAGTGCACAATGCAATCTTACATGTCAGGCCAGAGGGGCAGAGCTCCCTGCTGACAACAGCTGCGCAGAGAGCTTGGCATGGATTTGCATAGATGAAATGATTTCTCCTGCCATTCATTCAGTCTTTCTGTCTGCCGGCTTCCCTGCTCCTCTGTGGAATCCGGGGTCCACACAGAGAGCATTCAGCTGGCCGCCAGCTCTTTGCTGCACGTTGCTTTGCACAGATGTCCCCGAGCAATTCCATGAATTGTTGCTCTATAGTCAGTAAGCTGTTTGGGAAAACATTTCAGATAACTGTCCTACGCATTGGGGTGACTGAATTAATGGCATTTGAATGGTCAAAAAGATAGTGTGAATTGGAAACAATGCTGTCCCTGTAACGAGTGGCAGGAGAATTCCAGCTGGTATTTTCATTGTTAATGAGCAAAGCCGGGGCACTGTGCACCCTCGCTACCTTGGAAGGGGCTGGAGAAATGCACAAACCAGCCTGTCACTTCCCCTTCTGGACTTTTCAAATGCCAGGAGAGGAATGCTTGTGAAATTATCTGTTAGAGCTCCACAAATGAGACGCTGTACCTCAGCTGTGAGAAGGGAAGGGGCTGTGCTCCTGGCTGGCCAGGTGTGTGTGGTCTGAGCAGGGCAATGAGCCTTGTTGTGCACCAAGTTCAGGAGCTCCTCAGCCCTTGGGTGCCAAGGTAGCACCTCTGCCTGGGGATGCCCGTGAAGGTGGCAGCAAACTCTGCAGCACCATCACCCTTTGCCCACTCTCTGCATGTTCCCTACTGACCGTTGCTGGAGTTAAGGTACGGGGAGCACGGAGACTGGTGGGGACGGAGAAGAGGGAGAAGGGCATGTGCTGGTAGGACCGTGTGGGGAACAGAGACGCACCTGCACGACTGCTGCAACGGAGCCTGGGTCCCCACAGCCTGAGCAGCCACCTCAGAAGTAGCACTGTGACCACAACCGTTACTTTGAAATACACCGCACGGTCCCAAACACAGTTTTCACTGCAGGCAATGACCGTCGGTGACAAGAAGCCCCTGGTGTGACAAGAGGTGTCCTTCATGGCAGGAGGAGGGGTGAGCCCACCTGCAGCTAGCCAGTGCACCCTGTGCAGTGGCAGGTACCGCTCCTAGGAGGGTGCTTGGCAGTCAGGAGAGCTTTGTTGCATCTGGGCTTGGCAGAGCACGGCGATCCCAGCCATACATCATCGGGAAGAACGTGCACTTGGGTAACACATTAGAATAATACATTATTAGAGTACTGTTGCTATGGTGATGTATTAGGGCAATATATCATTAGCTAACTTCCATTGATGATGTATTACTCCAAACACGGCTCCTGCCAGCACCAGCAAAAGGGCCACAAGGGAAGTCTTGTCTTTTTGCAGAAACTCTATCCCTCCCCTAAGGAAAAAAATCACAGTGTAATGGCTTCATTAGGGGTTACAGGACAGGGGCTGGCCTGGGGCACCTCTTCCTCTCTCCAGAGGCCCTTTATAAGTGAGGCTTGCTCTGTGCTGAGCCACTTGCTGTGCTGCCTGAGGACCCCGTACCTGCATTTTAGTGCATTTAGGCAAAAGGACCTGCCTGTGACTGCCAGGCAGCGGGAGAAGGTCCACCCGGGCCCTGTGCTGAGCTGCAGGAGCTGAGGCATTGATGAGTGCCTCCCCCAGTGCAGCTTGGAGTCCTGTCAGACACAATGCCTGCTGCTCCCCATGCCCGTCACACTGTGCTCTTGTGCAGGGACCAGGGCTACACAGGCTGGAGCACGCTCTGAGGAGGTTTGTCTTCCGGTACCCAGGTGGCCAGACATGCTGGTGGCATGTGCGAGTGTCCAGGCCTGTGGCAGAGGAGACAGATGGACCCAAAATGGAACCCAGGGCATGGGTGACTGCTGCTGCTCACCTTCCTGTGAGCTGCAATGCTTGTGGTCAGCTGGGCTCAGTTCCCTTGGGATCACACTTCCCATGCACACGCTGCTAGGTGACCTGCACCTTCCTGGGCCAGGTGTCTCGCTGGGTAGAGGGCATGAGCAGATGCTACCATTTACTGGCCCAAGGCAAGAGGGATGTGAGCTGCAGACGTCTGCAGTCTTCCCTGGGCATGGGTTTGTCACTTGCTGGAGGAAGGAACTGATGGCAAAGCTGTGAGTGCTGTGGCACTGGCAGAGCTGTCTGCTGCCTGCAGCAAAAACAGCCCTGTGCCCAGCAAGCAGCACTTTGCACTCACGAAGCTGTGTCCCACCTGAGCATGGAGCAGAGAAGAATTAACAAAGTGCTCAGCGCCAGAGGGTCGCGCAGGGAGACCCCTGACACAGCAGACAGGCTCACGAGTACCCGCTCTCCTCTCTCTGCTGCGCCCCCAGGTCCCAGAGGGCCGGCACCTCCTGGGGCTGTGGGGCAGCTGGTGGGTCAGCACTGGCACTCGCTCTGCAGGGCTGTGCTCCTTTCAGCTCAGCGGACTAAATAAATTGCTTCAGCGACAAAGGCTCCAGAGAGCAGAATGGGAAAGCAGGTTGCTTTCGCGGCAAAGTATGCAGTGTGCATCAGATATAATTTGATTTAATTAGTGAAGAAGAAAGTAGCAGAGTTAACAAAGCATGCATGGCCTTTTGCAGGGATGTCAGTGCTGAATGCCTGAAAAATGCAACCAAATCAGAAAGACAAGTGCAAGGTGGGCAAAGGCTGGGCAGTGGCATCATAAACAGAGGGCTAAGAGATATTCTCAGCCCCTGTGAGGTCTCACAGTCAGGCTCACTGCAAAGAAGTTCATGGAGCACATGCTGTTGCTTGGCGTGGCTGTGCCCCGACTCTGCAGCCCCAGTCCCCATACTGTGTGTCAGCTGCACCAGGGACTTTTCAGCTGGCTGCTGGGGAAGTGCTGGCTGCCTGCCCAACTCTTGTCTCAGGCACGACGATGCAAATTGAAGGCTGCTGCTGAGCCTGTGCAGGTCCCCATCACAGTCCTCTCCATCTTTTCCCAATGCCTGGAGGGACCTCAGTGTCTGCCCCCCTTCCCTCATAGGGCACAGTTGTGGCAGGGCTGCTGCTGGATCTCCCCTTCTCCAGCACTGCTTGGAAGATGCAGGTTCACAAGCAACCCTGGATACAGCTGCTTGTATACACAAGTTTTTATTTGGGCAGCAGGTCTTCTGGGCTCTGTTCCCAGCAGTGCGGGCTGGTGGTTAGACCACTTAAGAGCCAGGCTGCCCCCACATCACCCTGCAGATGCACACTTCCTTCCCTTGAAATCTCTGTGGGAGCAGAGTCTGCCCACTGAGGGCAGAGAGGAGAAGAATAAGAGATTATCTGTGCAGACTTGGAAGCATGATAAATAATATTCCCCTGGAACTGCCCTGCTGCTGATTCCTGTTCGTAATAATGATGTGTGAGACACTTTAGGAGAGCAAGACTGTGTCTGCCCTTGATGCCAATGCTTTTAAGGGTTCAGCGTGCTGCCCTGCTCCCAGACACTGTTGTAATACTCTAAGCCAGGGCTGCTTTCAGCTTCTCAATCAATTGCATTCAATTAAGTGATAACGTGAGCCTGTGGCTAGAGAAGTGATTGCTTACCCCTTAATCAGCAGATTCTCCCCAGGTAGGGCAGAGTGGTTTGCCACCCACTGTCCATGTGGTTTTAGTGTAGATGTCCCCCAGATGGGAGCTGGGGTGAGAGCTCCTGGCTCAGCCCTTGGAGCCCTGACCTCCAGCTGGTGCCTCCTGCCCTCGCTGCTGAGAGCCAGTGGGAATGGGGGGCACCCTGCAGCCACAGACTCAGCTGCCTTTGCCCTCTGAGGAGCCCAAGGCTGAGGGTGAACCCTTTGCATTGGGGTTGCTGCCCCACACACCCCAGAAGAGAGGACCAGCACACCAAGCTGAGGCTGGGGATGCTCAGCACTGCCTGCGCAGACAGGAGCAGCCGCCACTCTTTTTTTTCACTCTGTCCTCAATGCCATGTTTTGACTGGGAGACGCTGCCAGCATCCACCCTGACACGTCTGGGAGCAAGTGTGTTAGGGAGGCTGTGGGCATCTTGGTGAAGCGGTGCTGGCTCTGCCCCTCTCCCCGCTCCTGCTCCATGGCCATGGGATGCGCAGGGCACCTCGGCTATCTGAGGCCAGACCTGGCTGTAAGGGATTTCAGACATCAATAAACATCAGTGTCAAAAAGGACAGGAAAAGGTTATTTACCAGAAAACAGGCCAAGAAGCAGGACTGCAGCAGCGGTGACATGTGCTCCGGCCATGCTGCCAGGGCTGCGTCCCGTGGCGGCTCAGAGCCACCGCTCCAGCACTGCTCGCATCCCCACACCAGCTGATAACCGTGGCTCGGCCCCCGTGCTGTGCCCAGGGCCAGGCTGTGGCCACCAGCCATGACAGCAGCCCAATATTTCTCTCACTTCCTCTGGTGTAATTAGGACTCTGCAGGAGTGACAGTCTCCTCAGAGCAAGTCGGGCTTGGAGGGGGCTGAGGTTCCTGAGCGAGCTCCGCTGCCCCGCATGCTCCCCTGGCTGTGGGGGACTCTGTGCAGAGACCAGGGGCTCTTCGACTGCGGAAAACTGTTTGTGGGTGCGCGCACATGGGTGTGCGTGTACATAAGTGACATGGTGGAGATTTAAGAGAACAATGTCAGACGAAACAAGAACAGAACAGGTGATTAATTTTCAAGATAACACCTACAAAAGGAGTTACTGTTAAAATTGTTGATTGTTTTCTGGTGACTATCTAGTAAAGACCCTCGTGAGCCACGTGGCCTCATGTTTCTCCTCTGCTGCCACAGGCCACGCACGGGCTGTGCCGGTGATATGTGTGGGGCTGATGACAGTCATGCTGGCTGCAGCCGGCGGTGGGGAAGGACCCCGGGGTCTGCAGGCTTTCACTGGGGAGCAGCACAGGGGATGGGCGCAGGACGTCTGGTGATGCTCCAGGTGCCAGTGCTGCTCTGCAGGAACACGTAACATGCTGAGGTCTCGGGGATGCCATCAGCACATCGTTGGCATGGCTGGGAGGTTCTGCATCCCTCAGCCCTGTCCTGATGCCGCAGTTCAAGGTGCAGCCCCAGTGCTGTACCCTCCCTCTCTCTCATCACCCACCTCTGATTAGAGCCCTCAGAACAAACCTGCTCATGCCTTTCCCAAGCTCTCGCCCCCACGCTTTTGCCATCTAAATCACTATAATTAAAGTGTTTGGAAAATGCTTTGGGAGCCCAGACAAGCATCCCCACATGCTCCACACCCAGCTCGGCAAACCCGACTTCCTGCTGCACCCACCACGGCCCCGGGCGCTGCATCCCAGCGGGACAGGGGTGAGGGCTGTTCCCAGGCTGTGCTCGCCCGGGCTGCGGGGCTGCCCCTGGGCCCAGCCCTGGCTGACAGCCTCCCCCAGCTGAGGAACTGGAGGGACCGGGCAGGACCCTCCGCAGGTCCCTGCACTGCCAGAGGGGCCAGGGAATGGTCACGGCTTCCCTCTGCCCAGAGCCAGGGCACCACGAGCCCGCAAGGTTTTGTCCCAACAGTCCTTCAGGAGTTGGTATGAGCCACTACCTGGGGGAGAAAAGCCATTTTTAAAGCCATCAGCAGCAACTTCGGTGAAATATTAATTTTTAACAGTGAGCCCCTGGAGTGAAGATCAAAGCAATTATATGAGGAGGCAAAGGCAGAGGGAAGAAGCAGAGCGGCAGGCAAGGAGATGAGAGCTGCCTGGGTGGGAGCGGTGCGAGTGTCTCCAGGAGCCTCTGGAGCAGGGCTGAGTGGGGACCAGCTCCCGGGTGGCACAGGGCACAGGGTCCCGTGCAGAGCAGCTCCGGTGAGGAGGAGCCTCTGGGGACACAGGAGTCCCCATGCAGGGAGTTGGTTTTCTGGGCTCAGCTGAGTGCAGCCGTCAACATCCCTGTTGGTGGAGGAAGCACTGGCCAAGAACCAGAAGGAATCAGGGCTGGAGCTGGTCATCAACGCTCAGCTGGGCCCCGGCATTCGCTGAGGGAGCATCTGCCAGCAGGAAGGTCCCTGACCCCGGGCAGAGTGCAGTGTCCCAGGAGCCATTCACTTGCTGAGCCCATCCACAGTGGGCTGGGGTCCGGGCTGCTGGCCATGCTGGGCTGGGGGCTGTAGGCACAACTGAGCAGTTAGAGTCTCTCATGCAACGTCCTTTTTATCTTGCCTTGTGAAATAGGAGTAACTGCAGCTCCCGATCTTACCACGCCTGGACCCACCATCACTCAGCAGCCTGGCCCGCTCCTGGCCTTTCCCCAGTGACCTCCCAGACCACCTTCAATGGATGTTCCCAGGCCCCTCGTCCCAGCTTCTGAGCACCGCAGTTCTCTGCCCAGACTCTTCCAGCGGGTCCCTGCCCCCTTGTCCTCCTCTCTCACGCTGTGCTCAGCTGGCACCAGTTGTGCCCCGTGCCAGGAATCTTTGAGTCACCTGGACTTTCCTGTTCTGTTCCCAAGAGCCCTGCTACTCCCCAGGTGCCAGCACTGCTGGCCCTGCCACAGCAACAGCAGCCCAAGTGCCAGCCTGCAGCGAGGGCACCTTCCCACCCAGCACCCCAGCCGCTGCAGCTGCTGCCGAGGGCGGGGAGCCAAACACGCCAGCCTTTTCCCTTGGGTTCAGCTCCAGAAGTGGGAGCCAATTCCTTCCAGCCCAGGTACCCTGACTTGCAGTAGCTGGCAGGTACTCTGCTGGCATCACCTTCTAGGCTGGCAGACCCTGTCTGAGTGGTCGGTCCCAGGCAGACCACAGCTGTCCCCCCTGCCTGCCCCTGCCTGCACCAGGACCACCGTGCATGGGCACTCCTGCATCCCCTTCACCTTGATGCTCCCGTTCAGCTTCCCCAGTCACCCAGCAAGACCGAGACCCACACACGGGGGTTTGCAGGCTGTCCTTCAACAGCACCAAGGGTATTTCACAGGCTGACAGAGTCCGTGACCGCGTGAAGGTCTGTGTTTTGCTGCCACTTTCCCTTCCCCGGCAGGAATGGTTCAGCAGCCCTGCTCTCTGTGCGGGCAGAGCTCAGCCCTGCTCTCAGCTCCTGCTCAGCATTTATTTTTCACCTTTTAATGAAAGCAACTGAACTGTCTGAAGCTGCCTCTCAACTCTTCTCTGGGGCTTGGATTGCCAAGAAATGATTGACGCATATAATGGAGGCAGTGGGTGCAGAGGAATTTGGCAGGAGTCCAGCCTCACGGTGCACAAAGGACACTGCCGTTCCTGCTCAGGTTTTCTGAGCTCCGGCTCTCTGGGAACAAGCTGTCCTGTGCCGGGATATTTCACACTCGCTGGATAGCCCTCTGGGAACGAGGCAGCTGAAGCCCTGGGGATGTGGAGGATCTCCACGCACGCGCAAAGGTTTTAGGCAGGTGGGGGTTTGCCAGGTCTGCAGCGCATGGCACTGGGCACAGACTGGGGAAGCTGAGCCACCCTCAGTGCCTTTCTGGTTTTGTCACCACTGCTTTGAGATGTAATCGCTGCTGTACCCACCCTGAGCCTGAACGTGTACCGTGGATGCTTGCGTGTTTTTGCATGTGCACGCTCGTGTGTGAACCTGCATGTGAGAGTTTTTTTCTTACAGTTCCTGGAGAGAACCCCCCTGCCATGCATAGACTAGTTTGGGAACAGCCCGCACAGATTGCGTTCAGCCCACATACCTCTGCACGTGTGCTCCTCAGTACACCTGCATGCACACGTATGTGCTCACAGATAGGCGCAGGTGTTCACCCTGCGCCGCCACGTCCCTGCAGACTGAGCGTCTGGTATGAGCTGTGTGGTACTTGCATGCGATGCAAATGTCAGTTTGAGCTAACCCATTACTGATCAGTAAATAACAGTCAGCAGTCAGCCAGCCTCCCCTCAGCAAAGGAACATTTTGTCAGCCAACTCCACGGTGTAGGCCAGGACAATCTGAGGGCTTTCACTTCTCCAGCCTTCCTGGGAGGTATCAGAGAGTGACCCTCAGCCATTTCTTAAGCTTAGGAGCAGTTAGGAACAAAGGCCCCTGTCAGTGCCTGACCACAGTGTCTGACCTCGGCTTATCTCTATCCCATTGAAAGGCACCATGAAGCCAGCACTGATATCACTAATAACATCTCTCCACAGCAGAGGACGCTCCCTTGGGTATTTTCAGAGGGGCACCCATTTCAGATATCCCTACAGAGTGACTTCCAGGAGCAGACTAGATAATGGCTTTCTCATGCATTCAATGTGTACATTGCTCATCCCCTGGAGCTTCCCATCTCCTACAGATATAAAGGGCAATTTGTGAAGCTTACATAGGCTTATTAAAATATTATTGTGAAAGGGTGACATAAGTGCCTGAACAGAAAATTTGTCACATTAACGAGAGACATAAGTCCTGTTTCCTCTTCCTTGTTTCTTCTTCCCATAGGAGTATAACAGTCATTTATTATCATGCATGAAAAAAAAGCCTTAGCTCTTTGGAGGATGTGCTGGTTTCTTGCAGGGAAGCGAAGCCACAGTATCTGACTTGTGATCTGACGCAGGCAGGCTGGCAAAGTGAGCGTGCCTGGTGCTGAGATGCCTGGCACATTCTTTCAAATAATGCCAAATGAGCAGCATTATCCTGAAAGCAGGGCAGCCTGAACCTTGTTTGTGTGGCCATGGCAAGTGTGGGCTGGAATACAGCTCGGGCTATTATCATGTAATGAACACAACAATTACTCTGTAAGGGGGAGAAAGGGTTCGGGCCAGATAGAGTCTTAAGAATAAAGGCTTGTTTGGGAGAATTATTCACTGGGTCCCTGCTGTAGGTGGACGGCAGCGGATTAGAAGGAAACATTATCTCTCAAGGCAAGTTCAGAAGGACAAATGAAGCCAAACTGGCACGGGCTGAGAGTCTCAATACATTATTCTCTTTGCTCTACAAATCTGTGAGAACAAAGTGCTCAGTGTAAATGCTCACCAGGGCCTTTTTTTTCCCCCTGTAGGACCACAAAAGTTCAGCATGAGACGAAGGGCCACGTGTTGGCTATTAGTCCACTACAAAGAGCATTTGAGTTTAGAATTTAAAGTCTCATAAAAACATTATTGTCTGCATCCTGGGACATTTGTTTGTTAGGGCAACACGGACTGAAAAAATGTGACCCCCTGCGCAGCTGTGTGCCTCACCGCTCTTGTCATCGCCGGCCCACCTAAGGGGCTCCCTCAGGCCAGACCCCCAGCCCGGCTTGTCCTGCAGACGTCCCCCGTGCCCTCACTGCCCCAGTGCCAGCCCCCAGCGAGTCCCACACCCTGGGGGCCTCCCCGATGGCCAGGCATCTCCCAGCCCTCACAGGGGAAACTGAGCTCCTGCTTCCTTGGAAACCTCCTGGAACAGGTCTGATGCCTGTGTCTGGGCATGTCATGCAATGGGAAGGCTGGCCAGACTCGGAGGGGTCCCACCTGGCCAGGGACCCCTGCTCATCCTCCACCAGTGCAGTGTTGGAAGGGCACAGGGAGGTTTGTGCTGCCCTCAGCAGGCATGTAACCCTTGCAGCTTTTACAGGCTGAAAATCAAATCCGCTGCTTTGGGGCTGTGTCCTGTTAACTCCGAAGGTGGAGAAGGATTTTTGCCCCAGTGAGCAGTTGGCCTGATGTATTTTGTTAGGGCAGGATGTTGCACCTTACCCAGAGGCCTTTCTCACTGCGTGGAGCAAGGCACAGGACGTGCTGTGGAGTGGTACCCTGAAGCTTCCCTCGACATTTCTGGCTGTGCTCTGCTCACATATATCTGTGGTTTGTGTGTTCACCAGGTTTGATGCTAGGAAGAAGTTTACATCCAAGTGAAAATGCCAAGGACTATAGAGGTCTGTCTTCCTCTGTCCCAGGGGTCACAATTTTGCTCTTGGGAGCACCCAGGCGTCTTTCCCCTCAGCACTTCTCTGCCGTCACTGAAGCCCTGGCCATGGGTGAACCTCTGCTTGAGGCTGCTGTGGCTCAGCCTCCTCAGGACTGAAATGCCAAAACCCAACTTGAGCTGCTGGACTCAGTTGTGGCCCTCTGATTGAAATGCAGTGGATGGCAGCATACAGGCAATCAGAACACCGGATTCGACAGTCCCTCCTGGACTTGCAGTCTGGAATCAACAAAATTATGGACAAACATTTGCAAGTACATCTATGACATCTTCTGGGTTGTAAGCTGCTTGCTGCCTTCCTGGTTTAGAAAGATTCTGACAAAAAGCATCTATATGATTTTACAATAGTTAAGCCCGTGGCCAGGCTTTATAAGATGCTCGGCAATCTACGGGACAGTTTTTAGAAGCATTTTGTTTTGCATTTGGATTGTGTTCCAGCTAATGAGATGATCAACTTTGGGTGTAGTCAGTACTGAGAGGAAGGTTTTAAGCACTGTCTCTGTTTGAAGCAGGAAATGTAGGCAGGGCCACTCCAGGTCTGTGGCTGCCTCAGGATGCCGCTGGATGATGCCTTGAGCTGCGGGCAGGCAAGTGAGCATGGTTCAGAGC
Source organism: Caprimulgus europaeus (assembly GCA_907165065.1). Next base: position 289,943 of record OU015547.1, read on the forward strand.
AATCAGCCTCCCCCCAGATCTGTTTATCCTCCTAGCTGTCCAAGGCAGCCTGCACACAGCAGCCACCGCTTCCTCCAACCACACTACAAGAAGTATGTGCTTTTAAAAGGTTTAAAAAAAGGTGGAATATATTATTGGTTCACAAAGTCAGTGTAAATATTTAAGAGCCTGTGAGGGGCAATGTCTCTGATGATGTCTTTTCAGGACTGTGGGAGAAAAATCCATCCAAAGGCTCTATTGAGGGGTATGGCCAAAAGGCAAGCAATGCTTTGAACTTGTTCAAAGCCGCAGGTCAGCAGACTTTCTGGGACTGCAACAGGAAGCAGCTGCCCACCTCTCCTCAGAGTCAGCTAGAAGGTCACTTCAGCAAACCCACAATTTAAATAGAAGAAAGTGAATCCCAGAGCAAGTCGTTTGAAAATGAAAGGCATCAAGTGTGAAGATAGACTGGTACATCCAGGTAGTAGCAGACCTGGAGAGCTCTGGCTTAGTGAGTGTGCGGTGCCAGGAGAGGACAGGTCCCCCGGCTGCGTCCGAGTGTCACGCCAGCGAGCGCCTGCCCGGCAGGGATGGAAAGGGAACCTGCATCCCCTGACCACGGGGCACGGAGCAGCCTGGGCCCTGGGAGACCCTCCTGCCCTGCCCACCAGTGCACTCGGGCTGGGGAACCTTGTCCCTGCCGTCACGGGCCAGTATCCAGAGAGGCTGAGAACTGAGCCCAGCTCTGAGAGAGTCGTGGGTTTGGAGGGGACTTGTCTCCTGTGCTCCCGAGCTGTACCGGGGAAGAAGGACAACAGATTATTTAAAAAAACGAGGAGATACTTTGATTGATAAGGGCAAGCAAAACAGTCCACGGTGTTATGTAACGCAGCTCTGTTGAAACAGTGCAGGAAAGTTGCCTTTTGCCAATAAATCAGGCGGCGGCCGTGGAGGAGCAGATGTGAATCACACCTTGCTTCATATGCCCTGCAGTGTTTTCACTTATTGTTCTAGTTTTAAAGATTAATGGCACTCAGAGATGAGTATTATCTACACTTCCATTTCATACTCGTTATCAGGAGGGCTTTTTTTCAGCATAATTAGCATGGATCAAATTTTCCAAGTGGCTTGGCAGACTTGCTGCTGTACCTTGGCTACCCATGACCCCTGGGACAGCCCGCTGCTGCCACTGGGCATACTGGACCCCAACTCCCCACAGCACCCTGACCCTGCACCAAGAGAAAAGCCAGGGCTGGGGGCACCCAACCGTGGCATGGGGGAGCAGCCCCCCAACCTGTGCTGCTGCCTCACTCATCAAGGGGCAACAAGGAGGGTCAGGGCAATTAACGGCGAGTGGTCCCTGCTGCCCTGCCCAGTGAAGATGAGCAGCCTGGTGGCAACGGCTCCCAGGGAAGGATGCAGCAGCCCAGGTAATGCTGGCCACAGGGAGCCAGGCTGCCCACACCCTGTGCCTGCAGTCCCAAAGCATGAAGGGCTGTGCCCTGGCTGCCTCTGCAGCCCCCCAGCCCCTGGGAGCCCGCTGCTCCGGCTGACCCTACAGTAGTAGAGCTGCCAGTGCCAGCCACAGCAGAACTGACATGGGCACAGCTCTGGATCTTGTGCCACAACATCCCTGTGGGCTTCCAGGGGATGAGAGCTGGTGGCATATCTTGGTTTGGAGCCTCTAAACATGGAGAGAGAAAGGTCACTGCCGTTTCCTCTGTCAAGCAGAGCTGCAGCTGCTACTGCTCCTGCAGCCCAGAAACAAGGGTGTCCTGACCTGCACTGGCAGGAGCCCCCACACTGACACAGCACCCCTGCAGAGCACAGAGCTCCAAGGGGCTGACAACCCCTCTGCCTTTAAACAGGAGGAGAAGGGTCCTCGCTGCGGCAGGCAGAGCAGGGCCAGCTGCTCACCCAGCCCAATCAGCCCAGGCAGCAGAAGCCTTAAAGCCCCTGCCCTGGCTGTGGGGTGGTTCTCCACTTCAGGCTGCTTTCTGTTATCTGGGTGCTGGTGCAGAGCTGCTCAACAGGCAATTAGGACATGGGGTATTTGAGGCCTGGAGGGGTAACGGAGGTAGGTTCCTCATCCTAGGAGCTCAGCCTGGCTGTGGGGCAGGAAGGTCTGGAGAGGGTGAAGGTGGTGTGGGAAGGCTGGAGGAGGAGGTGGCTGGGTAAGAGAAGTCTGCTGGCATCTTCCACCAGGCTTATCTGGGACTGCCAGCACATGGTTTGGGTTTGTGTGTGCTGTGTCTTGCCAGGTAAGTGTGTGAGAGATGCAGGGGCGTGGGTTGGCATGCACCGTGTCTGCCTGGATGTGGAGGTGTTGGAGCTGGTGGTGGTGCATCGGGGGGATCAGTGGGGAGCAGGTGGGCTGTGGAGTGCTTGTGTGGGGCTGCCACTGGGCTGGAGAAGCCCAGGGAGCACTGTGCTGAGCTCCCTGCTATGTACAATCAAGCCGTGATCGTTTCTATCATGAAGATAAACTGGCCATTGTTGCCAAAAATAAATGTTAGTGTTCCAAATCCACACTTCAATAGCACCAGCTCATTAGAGATGCATATCATTTGGCTCCAGTCCCACACCTTCCAGCTCGTTATAAATATGCAGTTGCTGCTGGCTCTACCCCAATCATCTCTGCAATCAGAGCTTTTAATTAGGTTAATTAAATTGTATCAAACCTCGCAGGGACGCAGTTCACTGATGCTGATGAGGCAGCCAAAACAGACCTTAACTCTAGCTCTAATGAAGGCCCTGCTGCCTGCTGCAGCTAATGACAATGCATAATAAATTAGAGCTTCCCTAGAAAGGTGCATCAGGGCTTGTGCTTCAGTAAGTGATGATCTATATGCACAAACTTACTATTTCAGTCTTTAGGCCTGCCAAGCCAGGGACATCCTGGGAATATGTTCTCACTAAATAATGGGCTCCTACCTGCTCACAGCAATGCTCCTCACCTTGGTTCTCTCAAGGCACTAAAAGCTTTGGGTATGTCACTGTAGAGATGGCAATACAAATATTTGCCGCTTTCACCTTGCACAGCACTTGGTCTGCTCTGGTGCCTGGCTTTTCCCAACAGAGGCAGCAGCAAAATGCATTTGAAACCCTCTGTAATTGAATTTGGGCAGGAACACCCTGTTTGGAGGGAAATGAGGGGCTGTGTCCAAGTGTGTGGCAGTGGGAATGGGGGTGATACCCTGTGCCCAGGCTGGTTCTGGCTGTTAGCAGCTCCCGTGTTGCTCCCAGACAGGCGGGAAAGATCTGGGTGGCCAAGAAGCCCATGGAAAAGAGAGGTTTAAGGCAGCCATGTTGAGCAGCAATTAGTCATTCCTGATTTACATCCTTCTCTTTCAACTCCCTGCTGTGAAGCTGCTTGGGCTTGAGTGGAAGACTGCGTGGAAGAACTCCACCACCCTTTTCTCCTTGGCGCCCTTGGGCAAGTCACCTCAGCTGAACCCCGCTATGACAGCAGGGTCTTAGTGACAGTCGGAGCCAGGGCAGCCAGTCCTGCCCCTGGAGGTGTCTGTGACCCCATGACTGGACCATTGTCCTGCTGGTGGCCCTGGGACAGCAGCATCTAGACAGCGAGCGGGAGATGCTGGACTCTGGGCTGACGGTGAGTGGGCTCACACGGTGCGGTACAGCACCTGCGGGCACGGGCAGTGGGATGGGGGGATCAAAGCTTCCTTGCTCTGCTCTGCTGAAAGAAAACAGTGAGGGGGGCTCTGGGGTTTCGGAGTGTCCCTTCCGCTGCTGCAGACCTGGCAGCAGCTGCCCGTGAGGGGCTCCAGAGCCTCCCCCGGCATGTTGCCTTCTGACTTTGTTGCCATGCCCCAGGGATGGGGTGGGGGATCCCACTGTGTTGGTCTCCAGTCTGGTTCAGGCTCAGAAAATAAGGCCTACAGGAAACCACCCGTGAAGCCTAAGGGCTGGTGATGGTTCTCCTGCTAGTAATATATTGTTGCAGTTGCCTAGAGATAATCCTGCAAGCGTTTTAATATAGCCTGCTATTAGCTTTTATAGACAGTCATTATCAATTGAGTTCTTCAGCGTGAACAAGGAATTACATGAAATTATTATATGGCACAATATTATTCTGAGTCACCTGAAACCTGAGCTGTGAATCTGTGGGGTATTTTGATATCTGTATCTTGCAAGCTGCAGGGAATCTCCTTGCTAAAGAACCTGTTGGTTCAGCCTTTGATACTATAATTATCAGAAGCAGAAAATAGCTGTGGGCTGTTTCTCTCCATCCCTCCCCATGAGGGCCCAGCTAGGGGATGGCAGATCCCACCAATGTCTCGCTTCAAATCTTGCGCTGTCATTGAGTGAGCTGGGTGTTTTGCTCAGCTATAAGGTATTGACTCTTCCTAGAAACATTTCTGTGCTAGGAAACTAAGCTAGGGGCTTTGGGAGCCAAACCAAAAGGAAGGTCTGGCAGATGACCTGAAGGGTCTGGGTGTTTGCGATGTGCCCAGGAGGGAGTGTTGGGTCCAGTGACTGACTTGCAGGGACACGGCCCTGCACCAGACCTGTCTGCTGCTGTGCAGTGGCAACTGCGTCCCTCCCGTAACCCTAGTCACATATGATGTTTACTTAAATATCTCTTAGAGATGGATGCTTTTCCAGAACCTCCTGGAAAACATTATTTCCAGCCCAAATTTGTTCCTGAGCAGTTCAGTTGTGTCTGTGCCAGTACTTTTCGCTGCCATAAGTATTTTCATGCTGTTTGCTGTCTGTAAGCTTTTTAAGGCACTTGTCCAGCCTTTCCCTTGCTAGGCTGAAGGAGCCGAGACCTAGTTCTGTTTGTAAGATGCTCTCAATTCTCTTCTGCATCTTAGAGACTCTTTCATCTGTCCCATTGTGAACTAATCTTTCTTGACTACTGGTGACCTGCATATGATGGTCCAGGTGAAGTCTCATGACTGTCCTGTGAGATACTTCCAATATTGCCTCCCTGATATGTTGGCTTTTTTTCCTCTGGCATCCTGGAGTCATTCTGTGATTGCACCACAAATTTTGCCTTTTTTTTTTTTTTTTTTTTAATGTGGAACTAGCATTAACAAGGATTTGTGCAAGTGCACGCAGATAGCTGCTGTATGAATAAGTACATAACTTTCCTATGAAAGGTTAACTGTGAAGCTGAGGGAAGAGTCTGATGCTCTCCATAAAACCCTCTTTGTCCATTGCCTCAAATCTTTAATTGTTTTGAAGTGTGATGTTGGATGTGGGAAGCTGTTTTCAGATAACTCCTGTCCAGTTTCTTTCAAGATGGGACTGCAGATCTTGCCAAGAAATGGCAAAACAGAACCTGGGCACCATTTTTGCTCCCCACGCTTTCAAAAATGCATAGGCTTGTCTGTGAAAGAAAATCCAAAGGGATTCTCTCTTCCAGCAGGCAGCCCATTTCCCCTTTATCTGTGCTCTAGGGAGCTGGGTCTTGGCACCAAAAATAGCGTTTAATCTGTGATGGCATTTTCAGCATTACCTGCCTGGATGTTTCTCTGGACACTGGGCCACAATAATACTGAGACACACAGCAATGGCTCTTGGTCAGAGAAAAGAACTTTGTCTTTGCCTTTGAGATGGTGCAATTGTTCTGCTGGCAGCCGCTGGGATCTCTGCAGGGCCGCGTGTGAGTCAGCTCTATCTGCTAAGGTGAAGTTCAGTGATCAGCACCCACCAAATCCTTGAACATTGCAGGCAAGAGTGAGTGAAACGTGTTTGTGCATGAGAGCTGGCACCTCCTTTCAGCCTGTCGTGGCCACAAGATGATAAACCACTCCACAGCTGACTGGATTTGTACCAGGCTCCTGTGGTCAGGGTCCAGCAAGAAGCCCGCTCGATGTAACCCCGCGGACGTAACGGTGCTCCGGTTTCCCTTTGTTAAGACCTTCATGATTTCCCAGGGAAGAGTAACTTGGAACAGGCACAGCTTTTGCTCCTCGTACCCTGTACAGTGAAGGTGAAACTGTCTTGTCTTCACGGAGAGCTCCTGCCTGCCAGCAGGGAGAGCTGCCCCGGGAGAACAACCTGTAATTTGCCATGGTGAGAGCACTGACCACTCGCAGCCTCGCAGCTACCTGCTGGATCCCATAATATCTTGTTCCTTTACGGGGAAGGGATGGCTTTCTTCCCGGGATTAGGTCATTTGCACCCATTGCAACACTCGATCTACCGGTGGGATTGTGAGGCATTTCAGGCAGCAGGCTAATGAGCTGCTTCTCGTTCAGGTGGTTCCTTTTCAGCTCCTGCCAGGCAATAATCCCCGCCGTGGCTCCCGGGGGAATCACTGGTTTTCCTTCCCGTCCTGTTCAGTGACTCTCTCGATGCAGGTAAAATTATCAGTGATAAGGATCAAATATTGATCCATTTAAATCTCAATCTAAAAGATATTTCACTTCAAAGACACCCAGCTGGTGTAGCAGGGATCTTGATGTGTTTTAGAAACAATTAAAAGGTTCCCCAAAAGCACGGGTGAACTTTTTCCTTAAATATCTGGCTCGCTTTTCGTACCCCTCTCGCGCCAACCTGAAGCTTTCAAAATCGATGAATTTCACTTCTAAAACACTCGTGGAAGCAGCGGAGGCTGCTCTGCCGGAACGGCCTCTGTCCGGGGCGGGTGTGGGGCCGGGACGGGGCCGGGACCCCCCGGGAGATTCTCCCCCCCGCTCCCGGCCCCGCGTCTCCGCTCCCGCCGCGGCGCGCTGCTGCCCCCTGCCGGCCGGGACCGGACACCGGCCTCCCGCAGCACCGGGGCGGGCGGGTCTCGTCAGGGATAAAAAAAACCAACTTTCAGTCGTGCGCGTGTTTTCCTGCGGGGAAGGAAAAGGAGACCCTTTCCCCACGCGCTGTGTTTAACCGTCCCCGCGGGTCCGGTGCCCGGTGGTTGGTACCGCGCTGTCAAGGGCGGAACCGCAGACCCTCACCTTCCGTACGAGGGAATCTTAACGGCTTGTAAGAAAAATCACAGTGCCCACCTTCATCCTGCCAGAAAAAAGCTCACCCCACAACTGTGGCCAACTTCGGAATCTTTGCAATGGCAGAAAGTGTCTGAAGCTGCATTTTAGCATGTAAAAAGTCATGTTTCTTCTAAGAGAAGTCAGGAAAACTCCCAAAGTGGTATAAGAACATCTTTTTTATTTCTTTTTTTTTTTTTTTTTTTTTCCCCATCTTGCATGGGCATGTGCTACTTATTGGCAGACACAGTACAAGAGAGAGAGATAAGAAAAGGAATGTTTATGCCTTGGCTCTCTGAACTTGCCCGAACTGCTCCAGGACACTCAAGGATTTGTCTTCATTGTTCTCAGCTGGAGCCCCCTTCCAACCACCAACTGCAACGAGGAAAATACAAACAGAGAGGACAAACTTGTGTCCCACAGTTGGCTTCTGTACCGTGGCTCCCTACACGTGAATTTCTGTATCATCGCCTCTGTTCAAGCTTGGTAGGCAACACTGGGAATTCAGCGTGCCACAGGACTACCCTGTTGCACAGGAGAAGACAGAATAAGCACAAACAGCTTCTCAGCTATGGAGATTATTCATAAAGGTCGAGTATTTCTTCCTTTCTGTACAGTAGAAGAAACAACTCCCTGCTGTTAGAGCCATTCCAGAACAGTCTGGATAGTACAGTGTGTGAATTCAGCAATGCGCCCTTAGCAATGCCTTTCAACTCTCGGTTTTAAAGTGAAATACTTTGTGCAGATAAAGCAGAATGAGAAAATTAAAGAGGGATTTGGGGGTGGTGTGGGGGAGTGATCAGAAAGATAGTAATTCAACTTTAACCTGCTTGAAGAGATAGCTAAGAAAGCTGATCTGAAATCTCTTACAGCTTTGGACACGTCGTGGTCCACCAGCCACAGAGCTGAACGAAACAATCCCACAGCGCCTTTTCTGTCCACGTGCTGTGTGCAACCATCTCCCCACCTCTTTAGTATTGACTTTGACTTTCCAAGGATTGTTTATGGTGCATATTACTAGGACACTCAGGCACCTCTTGTGGTTTCCCACTGTAAATACCAAGAGAATAAACACTCTGATTTATTAATCAATTAATTAGATACAATGTATTTATGGCTACCGCAGGCCCACAGTGATTTGTTTTAACAAAGCGCTAGGCTGCAGTGAAAAACAAACTGACTCAGTGTGTCAGTCCTTCTTCATAAGGAGAATCCTTTCTTTCCTCTTTTACTGCAAAGATAGTAACCATTATTTAATGGAATGGTTAACGTTTCCGCTGAAATTTGAATTTGTAAATAGCTGGACCATTTGTTGTCTCTTTCTTCACCTTTACTTTATGAGTTTTGTCCTGGAAAAAAAGAACAAGGAAAAAATATTTGCTGACATGTAAGGAAAAAAGAAAACAAACCCCACCCCTGTCTGGGACTGACAAGGCATTAGTGAAAAATGGTCACTTTCCACTGTTTAGGTGGGAATTATATTTGTCTGCTCTTTCTGCCTTCAGGTTGTCAGGCACAATCTCCTTCGTTCACAAGCACCAGTGAACAGTGAGTCCCACTGAGACTTTTGTGGTCATTGGGATTTTTAAGATCTTCTTGTAACCTACACAAACGGTTCCTTGCTTCTGCTACCTGAAAGTATTAATTTACTACTTGAAAGGTGGCAAGAGTATTATAGACAAGACTTGTGAGCACCATTTCAAAGGTAAGTCTTTGTCCTTGCAGACATGGTAAGAGTTGGACTAGCAGATACAACTTACTAGCCATGGCACAACTGGAATGCTTCATCTCCTCGCTTTTTCCATGCTAAAAGAGGATTACTTGGTTTTAGGAGTTATCTGGCAGTGTTAGTGTAAAATCAGAGTGAAGAAACGCATACACACAAAACCAGTCCTAATGACCTTGACAAAACAGATTCAAAGGACCAGAACTGAACTCCTCACCAACAGATCTTTACGTGTCTGGATTTTCTGTGCAATAACAAACATGGCCTTTTCCCTTTCAATGCGCTGCTTCAGGAGGTCGTACTGATTCTTCCTCTGCTGGGCCAGTTTCTGGAGGAGAAAAAAATAGAAGTGTTTTTAAGACAGAGGAACAAGACACTATGGTCTGTAATGGTCCTATTCTGAGGCACTTGGACCTCACAAACATTTTTCACATTTTTAAAGCATAATCACATTAAAGAATGCTGCTTCAATTCCATGGTTAAATTCCAGAGAACTGGTTTAATATCCTGAGTCTCATACTAGAAGCTTTCTAGTTAGGACTTAATTCTTTGTTGTTTTTTTTTAATCTCCTAAAACCAAACCTAAAAATCCAAACCTCTTCTAACCTAATTTAGATGCTGTGTAACCTTGTTCAGTAAGTGTCTGGAATTTCATTCTTCTAAATCCTCTGAATTTCAGTGTTGAGTGCAAAACAACGTTTAAGTCCCTAGCAAAAACACAGTTTATCCAGGTGGGGGGCAGGGAAGAGGAAAAAAAAGACCAGAGACCAGTTCCTGAAGTGCTTAGAAACTGCACAGAGGCCTCCCAAAATGCAACTTGTTTGGTCACGTTTGCCTACTAAGAGCGGGTGGCTTTCCTAGCACAAAATTAGTATTAGTGCAGGTGTGATTTAAGTAATTAAATTAAGGAGAACAGATCCCAACATGCTTAAAATATGACTCAGACATTTAGAGGAGAAAACTTGTCAGTCTACAACTTGTCCAACTGCTTTCCTGACAAGCCAAACCGAGAAAGCTGGCAAGAAGAAAGGGACCACAGGGTGTTTGTTATCTGACATCTGATTCGGAAAACAACAGGTTACAAATTTACCAATCAGCAATTTTAGACAACTTTATTTTTACCTTTTGCATACCAACTCAAGCTTAAAGGACTGCCCAATATGGCTAAAGTAATTAAGTGGTATTTACAGTGTTAAAGCCAAGTGTAGCTACTTCTAGGACAGAAGTGCTGATATCAAAATATCAGAATCAAAGTTGATTGTGTAAGCAATTCCTCCCTAAGGATCATGAAACACCTTGAATTAGGAAAGCCAGGAAGTGAGACTATAGCTTAAATGTCTTTAAGGAGAAAATGGGGGAGACAAATCCTGAATCTCAAGCGACTTCAGGCTCAGAACCTAATTGAAAAATAGCACGAGATCAGAAAACAAACAACAGACACATCTGTGTTGGAATAAGCTTCTTCATATTTGGCAGGGCAAGGGTTTTTGTGGAGGTGTGAGGGGAAACTTAACAATGGCTGCTGCAAAAATTACACAAAACTGCAGCAATCTAATGAAAAGATAGTCCCATAGGTGTATGTCATGTAACAGTGGAGAAATATATCAATTTTGCCAAGGAAACTGCCTCATCAGATCTGTATCATCCCTTTCTGGCACACAGGTCACAACCCTCGATTTACAATCCACAGAGGACTTGGGATACAACTGAACAAGTCTTCCATGTTGGTCCAGAAGAGCCAACTGTAGGCTCCAGGCACTTGATGATTAAGTGACATCCACTACAGCCTTGTGTCACCAATAAAAACTCTCAAGACAACAGAAAACAAGTTTGTTCTCCTTGGCAACGGGCCAGCAAATCCTATTTCGTACTTACCATATAAAAGATGTAAAACATTAAGAAAACTATAATGCAAGTAGTGGCAGTACAAACTACCTTTAAGTGGGCAGGATTGGTAGCTCCCTTCAGTGTCTCTCTCTGCAGCGTTGCAACGGTTGGTCGGTTGTACACTCTGTCTACGAGCTCTGGGACAGTATCCAGGTGAGCTGCAATATCAAACTCCTGAACTGTAACAAAAAAGAAATCTAGGAATAAACTCACAGGGACTTCTTAGACAAATGCTCAGCAAACCTTCCAAACTTGTGGCTTAAGTACAGTCAGCAATGGAAGCCCCAGCAACATAGCTCCTGTGGTCTTATCTAGTAATCAAAAGAGATTTCTAGAGCACCTGAATTATTATTCCTGAAAAAAAATATATCTTTTTTTTTATGATAACAGCATAAAGAAAGCACCATACTATTTTAAACAGCCTGCAATAAAGCATCACAGGACAAGTTTTCAGACAAAACCTATTTAAATCTCACCTTCTTTTTTGGTATCAAAGAAGAACACGTGCTTGTTGGGCTTCTTCCCGTCCGCATCCAGCAGATGGAGCTCCGACTTCAGCCGCTCGATTTTCTGCAGGAAAGAAAAGTTAAACCTGCTTTGCCAAGCATCCCGAACAAGATAAATGTCTCCCCGAAGTAAATTCCTGCTTGTTTCTCAACAGTAAGTTATCTGTATATCAGATTTCACTAAACATAAACGCAATAGCCAACAACAAAATAACCACAATAAAAAGAACAATTCTGAGCAAATTGGAAAACACTAAAAAAGTGAAGTATTACCTTGGCTTCTGCCACTCTTTTCATTTCCACATATTTAATATCCTGTGTCCTCATCAATTTCACCTGTTCGGGGGTGACTTCATCCTTTGGCTGCTTTATTACGTGAACTCCATCCTAAAACCAGAGAGAACACAGCACGTGCAGGCAGATACCATTCCAGCTGCAGTCTACCATGGGTCCTAATAAGACTTTTTGCCTTTTGCCCCTCATTTTCTTCAAAGCCTTCCAGAGGCACCAAACCAAGTCTGCTGATTTATTTACCAATTCATTGATTAAAACCAAAACAAGGTAGGAAAAAAAATTATGTTACTTAGAGCAACAGAGTGCAACCCTGCTTGAAGGCAATTTAGATTCTCACCTTGAGTTCTGCACGTATCATTTTAAAGTAGAACTCATCAGGATTCTTGTCCAGAGCTTTCTTTTGAAGTGCTCTGAGGGCATTCTGCTTCCTGTGATAGTCACTGGAGGAAAAATAATAAATAAATTAAAAACCCAGAAGTTGTTCAGCAGTTTCTACGTGTTCACACTCCCTGATGATGCTGAGTCCTTCAAAGCGATGCTCAGAACTTTGAGACAGCAGACAAGGCTCCACATAGAGAGCTGGACACCAGCAAACGACTTCAGCTTTACAGTTTATTCGTTAACAAAGCTGGAAATGAGCAGTGCCCAGAGTAAGGCTCAGAGGAGTCACGGAAACGCCTTCAGGCAGCGTGCACAGCTCACTGCGAGGCTCAAGACTGTGAGATCGCCCACAGAACCAGCCAGGACAGACGGAACGCAGCGCTTTTCGGTTCTGTACTAATCACGGTAACGATTTTGTGGGCCCTTCGCCCTCCGCGTCCCCTGTCCCTGTGACCCAGCCCCGGGGACGCGGAGCGCGGTGGCCCCACTCACTCTGCGCGGAGCCGGTAGTCCTTCTTCTTCTCCAGCAGGCCCAGCTTCTTCCGGGCGGCGGGCTAGGAGGGAAGAGAAGGCAGGGAGCGGCGTAAGTGACCGGCGGTGCGCGGCGGGGACGGCCCGGGACAGCCCGGCCCAGCGCACTGACCTGTGCCCGCTCGCGGTGCGGGCGCTGCCCCGACTTGGCGGCTTTCCTGAAGGCGGACGACATGGCGGCGGCCTCGGCTCGCTTGACTCGGGACTGGGGCTCCGGGCTCCGGCCCCGCCGCGGTGCCCCCGCCCCGCCCGATCCCGCCCCGCGGTGTCGCCGCGCGGTGACAAGCCAGGCGCTGTGCACGAGGCGGAAGAGGCGGGGCCTCGGGGTCAGAGGCCGCGCGCGGGGCTTGCCGGGCGGTGGCGCCGTCTCCATGGCAACGGCTGGTACGGGTCGCTCCTCCCGGCTGGGCCCCGCCCCCGCCCGGCCCCGTTATCTGCGGCGGCGGCGGGGGGGCCTGGACCGACTCGGCCTCCCACGTGGCGGGGGTGTCTCTGCCGGCGCATGGCCCTGAGGATCCCGCGGGGACTGCGCGGGTGCTGCCCGCTTCCTCGCTCTTCTGCCGTTCGGCGGCAGAACCCGCTCGGGTCCGGGCGGGAGCGGCGGCGGGAGCGGTTGGGCTCGCCGGTGGCTTCGCCTTTGCTGTAGCCGGGATCCCGCTGCGCCGGGCACTCAGGGGCTCTCGCCCGCCCTGTGCAGCCCGCAGCGGCGCTGCCAGGAGGGGGAGCTGCGGGACCGCCGGCGGCAGCTCCGCGCGGCCGCCTCATGCCCGGAGCAGCAGGGCGGGCTGCGCTGCGGGAGGGAGCCGGGCTGGGCTGTGCAGCCCTGCGGGCAGGAGCCGGGCTCCTCCGCCGCCTGTCCCGAGACAGTGGAGCCCGCGGCTGAGCGGCTCTCTCGGAGCCGCTGCTGCTCCCGTCCTGTGGGCAGCCCCGCGCCTCGCCCAGCTGAGCAGCGGGGAGGGGGCGGCCCGCGGCGGAAGGGCTCTGCGGCAGCCGGGCCCTGGGGTGGCCGCTCGGAAGCGAACGGGGAGGTGAAGGGGTCAGAGCCGGGCCGGCGGCCTCGGGAGCAGGGTGCACGGACGTGACCCTCTCCCGGCTCTCGGAGCCAGCGCTTGTACGGGGCGGGCACCGGGCGGCCGAGCCCGCCACCCCCGGCCCAGCCCCGGCCGAGCCCGCCGTCCCTCCGCTCCGCCCCGGGCCGGGCGGGGCCGCGCTCCGCGCCGCGGGGCTGGGGAGCCGAGCTGAGCCGCGCCTGCCCATCGCCGGGGCGAGCAACGAGCGGGCCAGGTGGGTCGGCACGGGCCGGGGCGGGAGCCCGGGACGGTGTTGGGGGTTGCCCTGGGGCGCGGGAGGGGACGGTGCCTCCGCGGCGGCTGCTCCGGGCGCTGTCCGTGGCCGGGGCATCCCCGCGGACCCCCGGCCGGGTCGGCTTTGTCGTTGCCCGGAGGGAGTTTGCTCAGAGAGCTCCGCTTCGGCTTCTCCCAGGAGCCTCGGCCGGCGCCGTTCGCTGAAAGGGGGGAAAAAAATCAGAATCTTTCGGCCGTGTCTCTCCCCGGCTGTGAAATTGCAATGCTTAAGCTGTGCTTTGTTAAGAAAGCGCTGAAACTTTACCCAACCAATAAACTCGGAAGTAAACTTAAACCAAATGCTCAAACGTAATATAGAAATTTTTTTTATCTCATCCTAAATGGTTGCTATGTGCCCAGGGAATCCCAGGGTAGTTACGGGATAGGACTGCTCAGAGCCTCGCTTTCTGTGTTTGTGTTAAACAAAGAGTCAGAAGCTGCAGTTTGAATATTGCTATTAAAAATCAGCTCAGCGTCTTCTTAATTTTTTTATTTTTTTTTACTCAACATAGTTTTCTGTCAGATTGTTACATGTTTTCTGACAGGTAATGTTTTATTTTCTGGTTTCCAGTTTTGTTGGTATTTTGTACTTAGGGTTACATTAATCACTTTGACTCTTTCATCGGAATTCATGGACGTGTTGGGTACGCTGTAGAGTTAGCCCGGGTGAAGCGTGTTGGTAGGAATGACTCTGCGCTGACTCAAAGCTCAAATGGATGGCATATGTTGGTGGTTACTTATCTTACAATGCAGGCTTTGATACTGAGGTCTCTGTACTTAGATTTGAATTTAATATGATCACTCTTTCCCAGTTTTGAAGATCATAAAGAAATCTTTCCAAAGTGGACATCCTGTTACAGGAGCGCAGGGAAGGTGGCTCTCGCCAGCCAAAGGTCTGATGAATGCAGTGTCCTAGTTAACGGCTGGGGAAGACTGTGAGAAGACTTCTTTTCCTTTTCAGGCTCCTTCACCAAGCATTAGAAATCTGTGGCTCTTGTAGCTGCTGTGCATGTGTGATTGTCAAATATTCTTTACTGTTAATTATTGAGAATTTCTTTCTTAGAAGTCTATTGTATTTAAATATCTGCCTTTGGCATAAGTAATATTTTTCTGGTGTTCACAAAGGTGTTGAAGCTGCTCCATTCCCCTAATGTGCTTTGCCAAATGTGGTTTTACTTCCTGATAGGCAGGCCATCAGCAGGAAAGGGAAGTCCTGTCTTATTTTTGTGCTATTTTCTTTCCTTTTCTGAGGATGGAGATCATATGGTTGCCTCTTTCTCTTGCTGTAGCCACTTCCTTAGAGGCACAGAGTTGCAAGCTTTAGTTTAATTCTTACCCAGCTAGCTCTGTAATTTTGTGTACTTCTAAGGCAGATGGCATAGCACAGGAGACAAAAATACAGGCACTATAGTTAGTCGTGGGCACTAATTATAGTGGATGCTTTACAGCAAAAATGATGTTTTGGAATAAGAACTCCTTAAACGTGCACATAGGGAGTGGTGGGGACACACCAAAAGCAGGGTGGTGTTTGGAAATATCCAGAATTCCCTAGCAGGGAGCCCTGTGAACAGTTCCACAGTCTCAGCTTCTGGGGCACCGCTGTCTCTCCATGCTCAACGTTTTTGAGGTGCCTCTTGGGGGGGAAAATCTGTGCATGTCCCCTGCCTGCAGAACAGCACTCGAAGAGCGGAGCAGTGACTGGTGTGCAGGAGAGCAGGCCGGTCCCTTGGGCTCTGGGAGGACAGTGGGTCGCTGCTGTTCCCTCTGCAGTGTTTGCAGCCATCTGCAGCGCGTCTCCTGTCAGCTCCGCTTCCTGTTTACACTGCAGTTTGTTTTAGAGTGGACTCTGGAACAGCCATGCTGTTTGAGGATGCAGCTGGGTGGCTCAGCTTGCCGAGATCATCACGAGGAAGAAGGGCAGGAGTCTCCCCGGCCCGTGCCATTGTGGTTGCACTGATCACATGCTGCCTTGTGTGGCTATAGGCAGCGCTCATGGGCATTAGATTTCTGAGGGGTATGAGCTCAATGATGTTCTTCTGGGTTTTGGACCCAGCAGCTCTAAGATGGAGGTGAACCCTTAACATACAGAGCCAGGAAAAACTTCTCTGTGGGCCAGTTACTGAAGTTCCCAGTGCGCCAACTTTGGAAGCACTGGTTCTGTTCACAGCCTGGACTCACTTGCTCTCTTGCTCGCTCTGTGAGGTAAGATGCTTTTTACTGTGTTCCTAATTGTGACTAAGCTGATGCTGGTATGTGGCCTCCTGTTTTTTTGAAATGCCAGAAGGAAAATGGAATAAATTGATTACTCCCAGTGCTCAAGTGATTCCTAGCCCCTCTTCCTGGAAAAGGACTTTTATGGCAAGCACGGCACTGATAACACCAGATTTTCACGGTGGCCTGCTGGGGTCTTCGTTCATGTTGGGATTTTCACTGTCCCTGGTTCTCATGAGGTTGTACCTGAAGAGCTGTAGTTGCAGCAGTAGCCTCAGGAGAGACATGAGTATAAACCTTTTTGCCCATGCCTCACCTTCCGTGTGAGAGCTTCCATGGACAAAGAAGGTGCTTACAGAAAACTGGGGACTGGCTGGTCTGAATAAATGGCAAACTTCTTAACTGGACAAACAGCTTCATAATTTCTTGTAATTGCTCAACTGAGGAAACCTTGGTCAACATCCACTGTTCTTGGATTGCCTGGGCCCACCATGGAGCTTGGTCTGGCAAGAAGGTGGTGCCAATGACATTGGCAGTTTTGCTCAGCGTTCAACTCCAGAGTGCAAGCTGCTGCGCCTCATTCCTTAGGGAACTTTGCAGTTATTTTGGCAGAAATAGTCAATTTCAATGGCCAGACTGGAAAAATTCAGAGAGAACTTGACAGTGTTTTGCCTGGTGATGTTATGAAAACAAATGTAAATATTTTACTGTGTTAAAAACAAACAAACAAAAAAATCAAACAAACCAACTATATCAATAGGCACCAGCTGCATCTGGGAAAGACCAGTTGTTAGAGGGCAGAGAAACTTTACCAGTACTCTTTAATCTTCAGATTACTACCAAGAGTTTAGGATCACTTTTAAAGGATAGGACAGGACATTCAAGTATGAGGGCTGAGAGTTTGCAAGCAAAGGGTTCAGCTGCATGTGCTTTGTTGGTTTCCATGGGACTTGGGTCCCACAGCCAGACCTGACAGCTCTGTTCTCTGCCGAGGAGCTGCTGCAACGTTCTCTGTTCAGCAGTTGTTAGACAGAGGAGGTGGCATTTCCCATGAAGGCTGCTATGTACTAGGTAGACTTTGTCCATTAAGAAGTGGTGGGTCTTTGGCTAAAGTTGGAAAGAAAAATGCTCCATTCTGCAGAGTTTACCAAGAAAACTCCTTGGTCTTTGTTTCTTCTCTTCCTTCCGTTTTGCACTGGTTTTACCAGGTGTAAAATACAATCGTCAGCAGTTTACAGGGAGGGGGAGTGTCAGTTTTCCTGTTGAAGAAAATATCAAGGGTCTGATTGTGAAAGGAAAGGGGAAATTGAAGAATGCCACATGGCTTCCACCTTCCTGTATTTCCTCCTAGCAGAATTGCCTCTGCTGAGTGACTCACTTTGTGACTGTTGGTATTTGCTAAATGGAGAGCAGTTTAACAAATTATTCTGCCCTTACTCAACAGGAGCCCACTGAGAGGATAACATTACTCTAAGAGGGATCAGGAAGACATGTCCATTAGGGCTAAGTTAATAGTTAATAGTGTTGTTTAGAAATGTGTTAACACAGAATCCAAATAGCAATGGAATAAAAATCCTGACATTTATGTTCTTGTTCTTAGTGCAGTCTCACTTTGGCTTTATTTAGCCTGTGGTCATCTGACTGTTAACATTAACTCATATAATTTTTTTTATTTGCCTCTGAATATATTACTGTAGATTGCCTTAGGCTTGCAAGTTGCAGGGTTATTTTATGTAAAGTATTTTAAACTTCTCAAATAAAAAAAAAATTCTTAAATCAGCACCATGGATAAATATTAACTCTAGACCCTTCTGACTGGTGTCATTGCTAGATGAAAGTTTGTTGATGTTTATGCCCAGTCTGCCCAGTTCCAGTTCTGTTCTGGAGTATGAATTATCTTCCAGCATCAACCTGGTGTCTGATGCCAAGGACATAATCTTGTAACTGCTTCCTAACTTAGTTTTGAACCTCTGAGCTGTAAGCCAGAGGAATGTGCTGCATCCAACCTGGAGCTGTTTGCAGCCTCCAATGTCATAAATCCAGTGAGTGGAGAAGCCAGCGCAGGTGACTGGACAGCTGGGGCTGTTTTCCCTACACATGAGGGAGAAAGGGACCTGTGAATAGCTCAAGGAAATGCTCAGTGTTGTTGGAACGGCTGCAGATCTGCTTCCCTAGTGCTTCCTTCAGCACATGTTACACTTGACCCTGCCAATACTAAATGCCAATGGGAGTCAAGTCATTGTCCCCAGTGGCAGATTAAACTCCTTGGCCATTGTTGAGAGTCCAAGATTTTCCTCTCTCACCCTGTTTAAATGACTGCTTGGATGTGCAGCCAAAGTAAACATGAGCTAATAAAAAAATGTAGAGATAACAGATGCAGACTGGCTGTTGTGGACTAAACAGGGTGCTGTAGCAGAGAGGTGTGAGTTTTGTTTGCATCATTTCTGCTTTAGTTCTGAAGCTCAATTACCTGAAAAAGAGGTGGTACTGATCAAGTATATCTTCCTTTCTGTTGCGATACAGGAACTCTATTTGTGTATATCCTTTGAACACAAAAGGGATCTGTTAGGCTGCTGAGGACCTTGCCTGCCTTGCAAGGTATAGCGTGCAAACCCCGGGGTAACGCTTCCTCACTTGAGAGCTGCAAGTGCTGTGGGCGTCCATGCATCTTCAGAATACTTCCCTGTATTTCCCCACAGTCCGTTTCCTTGTTGGCAATAAATGTCTTTTCAGTTGACGTTTACTTTTTCGTTTACTCGGTGCACAGGCTGTGAAGGCCGTTGCTGTACGATAACACTGAGACCAGTAAGCTGTAGGGGGTTGTAAGGAGGTGAGGTATCTACGTGGCTCTTGGGAGTGCCCAAATTTATGGTAAAGGAAAGAATGAGACTGGGAGAGGATGAAAAAATCTTTCCGTGTGTGAAGCCACTGTGGAGTGGCAGGGGTCGGATTGTCCCTGTATTCCTGTGGTGCAATGCTGTCGAATACTGTGTTATGCTATAAAAACACTGAAGTGAATAACTGGCAAAATACTATAACTGTTTGGCTGTACAACTGGTTTAAGTGCTGTGTATTGCCAGCATTCCTCATCACTGTGTCTGAAGGTGGCTGACCTGCCCAAGTCCTTTTGCAGTGGCTTTCTTTGCTTCCTCTTCCTGAGGCTTGGGTTGCTGTGCCTTCGGCTCTGCTGGGATAGTTCAGTCTGGCACTCTGTCCTCCAGCCTCTTCTGTAGTTGAATGGCAAGCAGTGATCAAAAGGTTATAGAGAAACTGAGGACTGAGAGTGTGATAGGACGTTAAAGGATTAAAGGCTGCTGGGCAATTATTACCATAAATGATGCAGACAAGTCCAGATCTAGGAACAGTTTTTCCTCTTTCATCCCAAGCCAGTCATGGCTCGTGCTGACAGCACACCTGGAAATGAGGTAACTGAATACTCTGCCCACATTGTTCAGATTAGTTTGGGCTTGGGCACAGACCTAGCATGTGTTTTCTGTGCTCCTGGGCAACCTTTGTTCTCCTGAAGCCAGGAAGTCTTACTGATGAAATGAGACAAGACATGAGAAAGGCTCTTCCTTTCTCAGGAAAGATGATCCTAAGCCACCTGTGGTGTGACTTTCCTGAGAAGTGCCCTTTCCAGATGTGAAGATCTTGCTGCTGTTGAAGTATGAGGCGGAAATACTTCTAGTGCTGCCTGAACATGTTATTTAGGTCAATGGCAAAGGAGGTGGCAACGTGAATCAGAAAAGGAGTTGGAAGAGGAGGAAAGTTATTAGGCAGCACCTTGACATCTCCTGCCAGTGCAAGATTTTTCTCTGCCAGCACAAGAAGCACAGTTGGAGATCAAATTTGTTGTCTTCTGTGCTGTCTGTACACTCCTGTAACTATGAGTAGCTGGACTGGAAATGAAAGAGAAGACTGCAGAGAAAAGTCTTGCCTTTATCACTCTGTGTCAGTGTACCTATTTCCTGGTGTATTAAGTAATCTCTCTGAAACAGAGAGATAGAGCAAGGTTTCCACCTTATCCCTCTCGAAAACAAGATGCATCAGAATAATTGCTCTAACTGCCTCCATTTTGGGTGAATGAGTCTCCAGAAGATGCTTTTGTGAGGCTCAGTCATTGCATTTTTGTGGCAACTGCTTGCTGGCGTAGTGCTAGCCGAAACAGCTCGGGTGGTTTTCCCACCAGGTAGTCATCAGGCTGTACCTGGTGTGCAGCAGCAGCACCAAGGAGTGCTGGGGGTGCACAGGGTATAAAGCAAATCAACAGCCTGAGTGTGCTGGGCTAGTGTTGGGCTGAAGAGATGTCAGTGATGGTGGGAAACCTAAAAACATCCCACTGGGCAGGGCTTTGCCAAGCACTGCGTTTCCCTTCCCAGAGGAAGCAGCCTGAATTTACCCATTGCTCTGTAGAGACCTGTAGGCTAAAACAAATTATTCTTACGCAGTAGAAAACATTGGGACCAACCTTAACTGATGAAGCAATTTGCCAGCTCCTAGCCTCGAGGGCCCTACTCCCTCAGGGGTTTCCAGCGTAATGACTTGGGTCGGTTTCCCAGAAAGATTCTCTTGGGTATGTGCTGTTGGCAATACTCGGGCTCATTACTGGCCCTTTTATTTTTCCAAGAGCCAGCTCTTGTTAGCTTCGTTCTCACAGTATTGTTTTCTTTCTAGAAGAAGCTTCTGCTGGCTCTCCTAAACTATCACATGGGAATTGCTTGCTAGCTTAGATTTTTTTTTTTTGTTTTGACCCAAAGCTGCGCTTTGCTCCCCTCTGTAACCCCGCCAACATCATTTCCAGTCTCTTTTAAGCATATGTTTTGCAATAATATCTGAACTCTTGGCTCCAAATAACTGCCTTGCAGAGAGATTAGTATCTTTTAACAAAGGAATTGAGAAGCAAATAGTGAGAACAAAAGCAGTATCTTGAGAGCCTCTAAGACTCTCCTGACCTTTCCCAAAGGCCTCAGCCTGGACTTCAGCATTCAGCTAGCAGATGGCAGAAATCAGGGTGGACTTTAGTTTGCATAGTCCTCTGTCCAGTCACTGTCTTTGCTGGAAATGTGCTCTGCACGCTGTTGCCATCTGGGCTTGACTGTACTATTCTTATAATCTCCAGGGAGCCTTCCCTAGCAGAGCTCCTCTCTGATGGAAGTCCTCTTTGGCTAACCTTGCACTGAGGCTCGTATTAGCAATGTGGATGTTGGAGATTGGACAGCAGCATTCTTCATAGGAAGAAAACTGGCTTGGGAAATGTTTTGTCCTGGCTGGGAAAGAAGGTGTGCCACTTGTCAGCTGTGTTCTCCAGGTATCCAGCTGGGTACATGGTATAAAACTAAAGGGCAAGGAGGTCAATATTAATGTTTTCAAAACTTCAGGAGAAAGTGCTACAGGAACACAAAGGCCTTCAGAAAACCAACTGAAAAATTGCCTTTGCTTTGGATGAGAAAACTAGATGTAAAGGTGGGAAGGAAGTTGTATGAGGCCATTCAGGAAATTAGCAGCAGTGGTGGGAGTATACCCCAGATCTTCTGATATTAAAAAGCTTCTCCTTGGTTTGCACCAGTTCATGTCTGGGACACTGTGTCTGATCTGCGGAAATAAAGGTTGATGATTGGAGAATTGGCATCTTTGGAAGTGAAATTTCTCTCCTAATTAGTGCATTGCTCAATTTGTGTTGCAGGTGAGTTGAGTCCCAGTTGCTCCATGCATTTTTCTTAGTTTCTGTGTTATTAGTGCACATGACTAACACGTAAGTGCACAGATTTCAGCATCTGCCTGGGACTAAATAGCACCAGGGTTAAATCTATTTGCTTTTGTTAAGGCTTTGGCTACAAAGCCTTTGTGCCAGAATAGCAAAAGTGTAAAGCTGATGGTCTGGTGGAGGTTAAATGGGACTATCTGCACTTACATTTCTATCCTCATTGATTCTTCCTTTGTACTGCAGCAATATCATAGATCTGGAGGTTGCCAATTTCGATTAAGTTTGCCCAAAATGGCTTTGGGGCAGTTCCTGCTTGGGAATCTTTGTCCTTGTAAATATAAAACCTGATGCACCCCACTAACATAATGCAATCAGAATGGATTTTCTAGAAGTGTTCTCTAATCCCTCTGAACTGTGATTCTTAAAAATTTTTATTCAAATGTTTTCTGTTACACAGACAGAATGAGGGCTCCAAATGATGTGAATAACTGCTCTTGGCAGCACTATTTACCAAAGTAGTAGCTGAGTTTTGGACCCTGTGTGCTCTGACTTGCCCGAGTTGCAGGTCACCCATTTGCACCAGCTGCTGCAGTGTCCCAGAGAATTTCCTGCTGCGCTTTTTAAAGATTTATATATGCAAGCACAAAAAAATAGATCAGAGGACTCATATACACCATGCAGATCCTTTCCTGATACTATGTGCTGTGTAGCCACCTTTTCCTCCAAGCTCTTTCCAGTTGGCCTCATCCCTCCATGCTATTCCAAGGTTTTTTATTTGCATGAGTGAGCCTGAGGTTGTGGTGTTCTCTTTTGCTCATCCTTTGGTAGGCCAGGCAGTTGAAATGTGTTGAACTTGGAGCTGAGAGTCTCTGAATTGCCAGGGAGCTGACTAACAAGTGGCTGCTTACAGAGGCAGGTGAGAGTCTAGTGTGGGCATCCCAACAGGAGCAGAATCTTCATCTGAGTCTAAAGGAACGGTCTCCTTCTCAGAGGAACTGACCTGACTGCCTGAAATCAAAAGGGATGGATAGGTGCTCAGCATCCCTGGAACTGAGAGGCCAAGATACAGGCTGCCAAATACAAAACCAAAGCAAAGCAAAACTAAAACCACTCCCGACCTCTGTCTGAGGCTGTAACTGTGCTGGCTCAGACACACAGCATTTCAGGTAGGTATATCCCAGCTTGAGCAGCCAGTCCCTCGAGCTGTGCTGTCCATGTGCCTGTTGGCATTGTGCATCTCGCATTGTGCACCCACAGACCCGTGTTCACTTCTAAATCCCACTGCTCTGGACTGGTGACTCCTACTGATTGCTGAACACGCAACCTGCAGCGCCCATTTGTCTTCTGCTCCCTCCTGCCTGCTCCAGTCCATCCCTGGTGAAAAGTCTCGCTCTTTCCTCAGCCTCTTGCCCTCTCCAGCTGTGCACCCGTTGTGCACTTGAGGGTACTTTGGATGCAGTTTGTGTGACAGTCCCCAAGAAGCTCTTCCTTCTCCAGGTGTGTCCTGCTGCCGCCGTGTCCCTCCCTTTCCCAGGCGTAAGGGACGCTGCCTTTGCAGCCGCCAGCCACGCTCTTGAGAAATCTTAGTGGAGAGTTGGACCTGGCAGATGGAGCCTGTTACCTCATTCCACAAAAATGCTTTGTTATTGAGAAAATGGAAACTGTCTGAGGTTTGGGAGCTGAATAGAGTCATTGGTGTCTGTTTAAACCGCAGTTTGGTGGTGACTGCTGAAAGTTCCCCTCTCTGAGCATTCCCTTTTCCTGCACCCATAATCTTCATGTTATCGGAGAGCTGCAGTGATTTAACTCATTAGCTGAGCAAACTCTGAATACTATTGCATACTCTGCAGAAACTTTGCTAAAATCTCAGCATCTTCCAGCAAAAGAAAAATGGCTAGCCAATAAATAACCCTTTGCAAACAGAAAAGTGATCCCTGTGGATACTGAGCCAAATTCAACTCTTTTTTTAGCTTCAGCTGTGCCTCTTGTTTACTTGATTTTAAAAAAGCTGTATTAAAATTATGCAGGAACTTCTTGGAGAGAAAAGGCATGCCTGGAGCCTTATGTTTTGTAATTCTTTAACTCGGGTATCTGAATCCCAGTTCTGAAGAGAAATTTATTTTCATCAGTAAGTTTTTAAAGTAGATTTCAGCACTGGGAATTTGGGAGCATAGGAGAAAGAATAAAAATAGGCATTGAGCTGTTTGCAAGCTGGTTTTTGTATTGCTGTGAATAATGACTTGAGTTAGTCAGTACAGAAGAGCTTTAACCTAACGACAAGACTTGTTTTAGTTAACAGATACTTGTATGCATTTGTGAAACTCTGGTATCTGATACCTCCTGCTGAGAGTGTTTCATAAGTATTATTCACCAGCCAGCCTAATAAAGCTGAAAGCAGCAGTGTTAGCTTTTTGGAAATAAAACAAACATTTTATTTATGTATTTTTAAACTAATGAATCTTAGTGGGCCAAATGAATGTCTTCCAGCTGCTACAGATGTTTTTTACATGACTAAATATTGTGGTGCATAGAAAAACCTAGAATACTGGAACTACAAGATATTAACTATTTAATTATTACCCTGGAATGTAAATATGGTCTTGATATTTTGAATTTGTTTACCCGAGTTTCAAGTGTTCACTTAGAAACTCATCAATTAATATGGTTCCAATCGTGTTATCTGGGAAGAAGAGTGACTACTCATCATCTTATCCAAATTTCTTTAAATATCAGAGTGGGTTTCAGTAACAGGAATTTGCTTAACTGAGAAATAATCCCAGCTGTTTCAGGCAGAACCCAGGATCAGTATTTTAGCTGTAATGAGCTGTTTCCGTTCTAGGTCCCTGCTTTCTGTGGGTTTACAGTGTAACCATAAAAATCCTTTCCAGGCTGAGCTCTGCCTCCTGAGGTCTTTGGGAGGTTTTGGAATGTAAAATGCAAATTGTAAAAACAATTAGCAGTTGATTTTTCAAGCTGCATCTTACCAGTTTAGAGCCCATTCTGGACAGTATTGTTCCTGTAGCACAACCTTATTTCTTGAATGGTCCAAGTCCACAGGATTTCCCTCATGTGAGTGTATCAGAGGTTAGGTAATTTCTGTTGTAGTTCAGATGTGTGGCCGCAGATCATGTCATTTTTCTGGTAAAACAGTGTGTATATAAGTCAGTACTGCTGCAGAAAAAAATGTCTGTTCTTTAAGGCTCTTCTAATGGAAAAAAAAAAAAAAAAAAGAAATTTACTAGTAATATAAAATGTCTGTCTGAAAGGCCAGACTTCAGCACAGTTGAAGACAGAATCACAGATTTTTTAAATTTATTTATTATTAAGAACTAACACAGTTTGAACTGGTGCTTAACTCCTGGTGCTGCACTACTCCAGTGCCTTCTCCCAGCTCAGCATGCTCACTTTTGAAGCCCAGGGTTTAAACAGTAGGAGTGACTAGCAAAGGCATGGTGTTACCTGGTCAGAAGACAGAGAGCCTGGATTAGCTGTCCTTTGTAACTGTACAGTACTACGTCTGTCTGCCACAGAATGGTTGGGTTGGAAGGGACCTTAGAGATTATGTCTCTCTCTTCCTTTTTCCCCAGCTTCCCACAGAGTTCAGTCTGTGGAATCTATTGGGACGTAGGTCTGTAAGGTGTGTTAGTGGGTGTCACAGTTTCCAGGCTGTGTGTATGTGCTGCATCTCAGAGGGAGCAGGAAGATGGACAGGGACTTGGATCTTGGTTCCATTTATAACTCTACCAGGCTTGCCTTGTGCCAAAACCCTCTGAGGTGCAAATCCCAGGAGGGAGATAAAATAACTCCCTGCCCTGCAAGTATTATAAGGATAAATAATGTTTTTGCTGGTGACAGCTGTTAGGGAATTGAGGCAGCAACGATCCTGTGAGAGGTGTGGGATATCGGATCTGTGGACACTGGGCTCTCTTGCATTTAAGGTCTTTCACTGCATCATCATATATATTTGTGTTATTTGCAGTAGGGAGTCAGGGAGGTAAACTAATTTCTCCAAGTAAAAAACCTAATCTTTAGTTTGTGTCCTTAAATGAGGATTAGTTATTCTCATCTGCCTCTTTGCTCAGCACTTGGAAATCTTCAAGTAGAAAAGCATTTAAATTTTAAGGCATTTCAGTGGCTACTTTTAACTCAGTGAACACTTTGTATCAAGAAAATTGCTGCGATGCCTTAACTCAGAGTTGATACTTACTGAAGTCATCGATAGCCAAAAGTTCCCAGTGTGTTCGTGTAACTCGGCCAAGGGCAGTTTTATTTCTAGTATTTCTCACCCTGTGCAAACATCCGGCAACTCACAGGAAGATTAAATCTGGCCCATTGTGCTCGTATAGAGGTCTCCAGCGTTGCTTTTGGAGAGCCTGGAGAGCTGTGTGCGGAAAATCACAACTGCATTTCAGGCTGGTGAAGGTGTCGGAGCGTGTGCACAGGCTCCGCCAGGCTTCGTGCTCTGTGAAACAGTGACTCAACTGGGGAATGATGGATGAGGTAAGTGCTCTCAGACCCTTGACAGTTTTGAGCTTTAACTTTAGAATAAGATGCTGAGCAGAGCTTTGAGAGCAATCTGAAGGTTTTGAATAACTGGGCACCAAGTAGATCATGGTGTTTGAATAACACTGACCCTTTCCAGTGGAAATCAATGAGTTCTGCCGCTTACCTCATTAGCTTTGCACTTTCTGTCAGGGGTTTGGCTGGTTCTCCTTTTTTTCTGTCATCGTGACATTGAGAAATAGAAAGGGTTTGGAAGTGAAATACATCTGCACAGAATTGGAATTCTCCTGTCTCTTATGAAAATTTAGAGTAACTTGGTTGGTAAGTGTCCAATTTCCAGTCACAAGTAATGACATTTAAACCTCTGTAGGAAACGCAATCCCTGTGCTGATGTCACCCTCTGGTTTATGATGTGACTGCTTTTGTTTCTGGGCAAGCACTTGAGTGTTTTGCTAGTGAAGTGATGATTTACTGGTGAGAGTCCCTGGCTGGTCACACCTGCTCTAACTGTCTGCGGGGTGAGTCACTGGGAGAGCCACCCTGGCCCGCGCCTGACGGGGCTGCTGCCCTTGAGGCTGCGGGGTTTGCGCTGGTCCTTCCCATTCGGCAATGCAAGGTAACAGAGAACTGCTCTGAATTTTTGTTTCCAGGGGTTTGCCAATTTAGGACAAATAGTTTGTAAATAGAGCATTTTTGTTCTGGTTGGTTAGGAGAGCGGAGGCTTATTGGGGTGTTGGTAGTGTCTTGTTGCAGTGAAGCCCATGATCCTCAAACTGCCTGAGCATGCAAAGAGCTTTGGAAAGTCTCTGTCTGGTCAGTGAGCAGGTTGCTGTTGCTTCCTTCAGCGAACGAGTGTGGAGCATCTTCGCTGCAGCATAGAAATGGGGCATTGCTTTATATCTGCTGCTTCAAGGGCTGAAACATCAACTCTTCTTGGGCTTTACCAGAAAGGCACCAGGAGAGGAGCCTCCCTTAGTTAAAACCTGACCTATTGGTTCCCTTCCAATCCTGACAAATCTGTTTCATATAGGTTTCCTTGTAAATCTCAGATTTGAATGAGAGAATGAGGTTCTGTAAGTGTGTCCCAGATCTGGATCAGGGGTTCTCCAGTATTGTTACTTCTTTTCTGTTCATGTGGGTTGTTTTCTGTAAAGGAGCAGTTTAAAGGAGCAGTTCTCGCTCTGAGTTCTTGGCACAGTCAGGACGTCTGCCAGCAGCGGTGTTTCCCAGACTGGAGTGCTGCTGGTGTGGTGAGCAGCAGCCCTGGTTCTGAGACAGGCACGTCCAGTGCACAGGGGCGTAGATGTTGGAAACTCCTTGTGTAGCTGCATGATATTCATAAATTTTGCGAGCATTTATGCCCCTTAAAATAGCTGTTTCTGCTTAGTCTTTTGGATGTGGCACCAATTCTTCCTTTCATAGGTACAACCAAAGGCTCTCTCTCCCAGTCTGGCAGCCAGCACAAACTGGAAAGCATGTTGCATCTTGCAGATTTCTTTTTAGTGCTTGCAGAGATTTTATGTAAAATATGTGACAATTACAACTGATGGCCTCTATTATTTAAAATGTGCGGTATTTAAGAGTAATTTTTAAAGGTGCTAGTGACAAAGGAGACAGATTTGAAGGTAATCAGCTCCATATAGTAGAAGTAAATGACAACTGATGACCAGATCACCTAACAAAGAAATCTTCAGCCACAGAAGAAACCTGTTTCACTTCTACCTTAGCAAGGCAGTGGCTAGAAGAAGAGGTTATCTCCCTCTCTCAAGGATCCCCTGTCTGTCCCCATTGTGTACTTCCCTGTACTCCCGAGGCCTCAGCTCTGCTGTCCTTGCAGAGCAAAACCTTTTTTCAGGAGGGTCACAGCACTTCCCAAATAATCTTGGTTTTGTTTCGGACCACAGGCAAGCAGTTCCTGGGATGGTAACCTGAGTCAGTTTGTCTTTGCCAGGGTTCAGTCCTTACCCAGATTTAGAAGCTGCTCACATGCTGCGAGGTACGGAGCTGCGATTGCCTGTGCCTGCAAGGGACACCAGCAGCTGTGAAAAGGGGGGGACCGTCCTTGGGTCAGCGCAGGAGGAGAGGCCTGTGGAGAGTGACAGGAGAGAGGCTGCTGGGCAAGGGCTTGTGTGGCACACGTGTGTCATTGCAGTGTCCCCCCTGCCACCTGGATTTCTCTTTGCTGCTGATTTTGCACACAGGTGGGGAGCCCTGAAAGGCAGAAAATGCCAGGGTTACAGTGCAGGTTACCTTTCTCAGTCAGCACATCTGCTTGTGTGCAAGAAACTGACTACAGATGCTTGTGTTTGGGAGACAAAGAATCACATCGAAAAAGGGAATATTTTGACCAAATTTGGTGAAAAAATTCACTTTGCCCTTTAAGTAACAGGCATGCATTAAATAAAACATGTCTGGTTTATATGTCTTTTCCTGCTACTGTAAGTCAAAGTTGCTTTGTTTATTAAAAAAAACCCCTGAAGTTGAGCAGAGCCTGAATCAGCAAAAGAACTGCCAAGCTTTCTGGAGAAGATGGTTAATAAGGGATTGGGCTCAGACCACGCAGGTCTGCTCTTCAGCATGTGAGCACAAAACATGTGCACTGTGACTGCATCCATCCCCTGCAGCCTGTCCCCAAGTCCACGTGCACGCTTGTTCAGAAGCAAGCTTGAAGCAGCCCTTTGATTGCCTTTATGTGTGCAAAACAGAGGTATAATCTCGTAAGTATCTGTTATTCAGGGACACAAAAAGATTTGTAAACACTAACTTAAATTATGTATCACCTCAGAAATAAGAATGGCTTCATCCTCAGTTTAAAAAGTAGCTGCCTCTAAGGGAGAGAAAAGTGAAAACGAGAGCATAAGGCTAGAATTGTAAGAGAACTTAAGGGAAATAGAGCGGAATTCTATTATTTTGCTGTCATATCTGTACTGAGATGCACAGACCCCAGGAAGTAGCAACTAGAGCAGTCGGATTATTTTTTCTGCATATAGGCTCTGATGTCTGTTTGAATTGCAAGATTCTTGTGTGCTGAGCAGATCTAAGATGAAGGTAAATTGGCCTCAGTGTGCAGTTAGTCATTTCCTGACATGCTTTCATGTTTGAATTCTAGTGTACTAGATATGACCTTTATTTCATGGGGCAAAGAGATTTTGAGACATTATTGCCGGAGTCCTGGGCTGGTGCAGTTGGACAAGCCGTTAGGCATTTGTATGGCTGTGGGCCAGCTTTGCTGGCTTACATGGGCATAAATCAATTCAGTCCAAAATTAAACTTTCATTGCTAGGTTATAATCCTCACAACATGCTTATTCTTTTTACTCCCTCTTTCTTTCTGCAGTAGCCAGGGCACTATAAAGATCTCCCCAGGCTTCTGTGTTTGGAAGGTTTAGGATACGCCAGGCTCTGTGCTGTGGAGTTCTGTCCTTTGAGCTTGGGGCAGGGATGCGTTTTCACACTTGATCTTTTTGGGCATATGTTTGTTTCTGGAGAACACTGACTTCATGCAGGGGGCCTGGTTCCTCATGCGAGGCTGTAATTGCGATGAGGTGTGGTGTTAGGAGGCTGCAGCACACGAAGCAGAACACGTGCTGCAGCAGGCGACGTGGAGCACCTTGGGTACCAATTTGTAGTTTCATGTACATTTATATAAACTTTCTTCATTACTTCCTTGATGAAACCTCATCCAGTTACAGACCCTTCCCACCACCTTTTCTTGTCCATCACTTCATAATGGCACAGGCAAAGCAGATTCACAGATAAATGATACCACTTCCAGGCAACAGGCATTTCCCCATCCAGAATAGCTTCTGCCTAGAGCTGGTGTGAAAGCTGGGGCCTGGAGGGCAGCCACTGCCCCTTAATTTGTTTTATATGGTTGATGATTATCTTTAGGGTTTGTTTTGTGTTCTTGTATTACTGTTTGTGGCCAGTAGGATGATGGTTAATGTACAGTCTGCTCAGTATGTCTGAAAGGCTTGTTCAGCCCTGCACAAGCAGCAAGTTCCTCATTCTTGCCCAGTTTTCTTCTTGACAGAGGAAAACAAGAGAATTTGTGGATTTGACAGTAGCAGACTCTCTTGATGTGATCTGTCAAGGATCCACGAGCTGATGGCGTTTTTGCCAGGGCTGTTGAGGCTGACACAGCACAAGCAGGTGGGAATTGTGTATGTTCCCACATTGGGGGTTTAGTGTGAGCTGATGGCACAGGCCAACTCCGGCAGCCCCCGTGCGATGGCACGGGCAGTGCTCCTGCCGGGCTGGCGTTATCCCTGCTGGCTGCCACACGAGGAAAGCCTGAAGATGTGTGTGCTCCCTTCAGTGTGTGCTCCAGTGTGTTTGGTATTTCTGTTACCATAACTGAACGGGAGCGTATCCTTCTCCCTGAGATGGGATGAATAATGCACTTGGGAGGAGACGAGAGCAGGAGTTCAGGAACCGGTTGCACCCTCGTTCCTCGCTTCTTTTTCAGAATTGATACCAGCAGCCGTTTCCCTGGACTCTGTCTCCCACCCCTCTGATCACACCGAGGCTCCCGTGGTCAGTCGTGCTCCCTGAAACTTGGCTTCAGCCTCTTTCTTCCTATTACGGTCACCCTGGCCCTGTCTGCAGCTGCTGCCCCGCAGCCGGTTACGGGATTCGGTAGCGGCCTCGCTCGGTGCCGGCTGTTGCTGCCAGCGGGCTCCCGCTTGGTCCGTGCGGCACGTGGCCAGGGAAGGCACCTGCGATGTGGAGCTTGGGCTAAGCTGGTCTCTCTTCTCCCAGGCCTCTTCAGAGACTGGCCAGAATCTCTCCTGGTATGTTTTTAAACTGCAGGTTTCTTAACCATCTGGTAAAAGGGACTCATTTGGCTGGGGGGAAGTTTCTGATGTGTCCCTATCTCACGTTTCTGCTTTTGGACTTCCTCCTTCATTAAGTGGTCTGTTTGAATCATGACAGGTCCAAATTACTCAAATGGTTTCAATTCCTGACTTGCTGTGGAGTGTGCAGAATTTGCTTGTTTTGTATACATTTTGAATCAGACTAACAGCTGATCTCTTGAGCAAACGTTCGGTTTTAATGGCAGCAGAATGACACAGGCTGCTTGTTCTGAGTGTGTCCTCTCAGCTCTGCTGTGTTCACTGTGCTCTCTCTCCAAGCTGCTCTCTGAAGGGGAAAGATATTATTCAGGACCTGAAATAGTTAATTAACCCTTACAGGTGTTTAGTAATAAATTTTCAACTCTGAAATCATTCCCTCCCTTCTTCCTGAGCAGAGTTTTTCTTTTTATGGTTGCATAGTGGGGACTCTTAAACTTCTTCCTCTGACCCTGTTAGAATTAACTTTCCCTGAAGAATATAAGTCTAGAGCAAGAGCTGAATTGTCTGTTGCCTTTCTCCTTCTCAGCTTGCAATTTGCTGTCCCTCTGAGGTTTAGGAAGGTGGTTAGACACAGTGAAGACAGGCACCCATGGGAAGCCTGGCATTTCTCACTGGTGGTGTTTGAATAAACCTATTTCTCCTCCTTCAAACCTTGTATCTTCATGCTCACCCTGTGGATGCTTCAGCCCACAGCTGGATTCTGGGAACCTGCTCAGATAGGAAGGATGTGGGGAGGAAAGGGACAGAAGCAGCTGAAAACCAAATGCAAAGCGAGGTCTTGGCCACAAGGAATTAACAATGTGAATCTCGGATGGGCAAACGCTCCTGGTTTTCCACTGTAGCATGGAAAATTGGATTCCCCTGCAACTGTGGCCTCGTTAAAAAGAGATTCTTTCTTTAAAGGGTAGAGAAGGGACAAAAGTCCCAGTGTGCACACATACTGGCTCAGAGCTTTGTCCCATTACCTTGTATGGGGATGCTGCCTTGTGAGAGCCTGACTTACTAGCAGCAGGTTTTCCTTCCACATACGAAAAGTTTTGGTTTATGTTTCCTTATCTTAGGATAAAGAATGAGGAGTTTAGTACTAGAGGAAAAAGGTTTATGAACTCATTGGTGTTTGGAAACCAGAGTAGCATTTTGGAGTTAGAGACCCTGAACTTCTGGGCAGCAGTGTCCCCAGTCCGCAGGCACAACTCATGGCTTGGGGATGTTGGGATTTCTTGTGGACCCAGCCATGTCCACTGGAGAGTCTGTAAGCACATCAAGGCCAAAACTATTTCCATGTGCAGGTAGCTGACTCTGCTTATGGTCTCTCTAAGGTTTGTTTGCCTTCCTGGGAGACCTGGCCAATCATTTCTGGTAATTCAAAAATTTAATTTAGACTTTAAAAAAATCATTGCTCCTTTCTGGATCTTTTAAGCATATCTGGCAGAATTCAGCAGGTACTTAGACCAGGCATCAGTGGTCATTTTCCTCCCAGAATCAGCATTGCTGGTGTTACAAAAAAGCATGAAAGTGAGCCTGGCCTCATGGAGATGCATCCTGTCACCTCCTCCCTGTGGATGTTTTGTCGTTTAAGCCTGGCCAGCAACTAAGCACCACAAAGCCACTCACTCCCTCCCCCTCAGTGGGATGGGGGAGAGAATTGGGAGGGTAGAAGTGAGAAAACTCGTGGGTTGAGATAAAGACAGTTTAATAAGTAAAGCAAAAGCTGCTCATGCAAGCAAAGCTGATACAGAAAATAAATATTAGCATACATGTTGTGCCATGTCACTGATGTATACAGAGATAAAGATGCTTCCTGTCCCTCATCCTGTGTGTCAGCCTGTTGTTTTTGAGGCAGAGGGCACCTCTTATTGCACTTAACAGAGTCAGGCTTTGTCTCTAGTAGGTCTTCCAGTGCTCTCATTGCACTTGTAGCCTCACTTGTCAGCCTCTCCTCTCTGCAGGAAGCTTCTTTGGGGTGAGACTGGGCCCTTAGCAGCAGCCTCCTCGAGCCCTCTTGCCCCATGCCCCTGAAATGCAGGGTGTTCCCTTACAACTCTTCCAACCTTTTTGCTCAATCTATGTTGCAGGGCCCGGAGCAGCCCATGAGTGCTCTGGGCAGGAGGTTGGCCTGCCCGTGCTGGGGGAAACTGCTGTGGTGCAGCTTGCTCAGCTGTGCTCGCTGTACACACACGTGTGAGTGCGATGTCCCGCTGGTGCAGCTGGGGGCTGTCTGGCCTTATACCCAGCTGAGTCATTTCTCTCCTGCCTCCCCCTCCAAGGTCAACTGTAAGAACCAAATTTTCCCTCCTTGTTGGAGAAATGATCTACAGCATCATCCTGTTGTGCTGGCGATGGGGGAGCTGCCAGGTGAGGTCCAAGGCTGTGCTGATGGTCTCTGCGAGGACTCTGCTCCTCTCCACGCCAGAGCCTCCCCAGCAGCCCTTTGTAATTGAGATTTCAGAGTGGTTGGTGGGGATGCTCAGGCTGGAAGGCAGCTTGGAGGCGAGATCTGAGGGCAGGCAGTGACTCAGTGGTGCTGTGAGCAGACGGGTGAAGGCTTGATGCAACATCACTTCCAAGGGTGCTCCATGCAGGCTGGGTCTGGCTGGGTTACCCTGATGAAACACTCGGCACCTCCCTGGCAAGCTGCCTCCAGCCTCTCACCCGAAAGCAGGCTCTCCTGCAACAGCAGATGGGGGACATTGCTCCCACTGCAAGGTCTCCAGCCGTGCTCCTGGGTTTGGGGGCAGAGCACAAGGGTAGACACAGTGGCAGGAGGTGCAGAGGAACCCACGCAGCACCCTGGGGAGCTGTCCCCACTGCCCCGGGGAGCCGGGGCTGGCTGAGGCACACGGTGACCCTGAACAGATCCACGGGAGCGGTGTCAGGAAGCGTGGACTGAAAATGTTCCCAGCCTAACGGGGAGGCTGGAGCTGCTCCTCGGAGAGAGCAGCTGGTTTCCCTTTTAGGGTTGGTGGCAGGCAGAAACAATTTAACGCAGATTCCAGGACCCATAATGGTTCTGGAAAGCCAACAGGAACAAAAAGTGTTCTTCTCCTCTTCTGACCTTGGAGCGTGTTGAGGCCCATCTTCCAAAGCTTTGTCCCTGAGCAGTTTCATCCTTACATGGGGAGCGCTCGCCTGTCCCAGCGAGGTTGTGCTTCTCTGTGTGTCTGTTTAGGTGTGAACTGCAACTGCACCAGCTGTGCTCAGAGCAGCCCAGGGAAGATGGGAATAGGCAGGGACCCGACAGACAGTGAAAGGCAGGTCTGTTCCTGCATCCTGGGAAGATTGTTTCCCTAGGAATAGCATTATGGGTTGCTCTAGGATCACTTAGTGGAGCGGCTGGTTGTGACCTGACAACGAACAACAAACTGGTGTGAAGTTAGTTGCACAGGGTTAAAGGCTCACCATATACCTGAGACCTCTCACTGAAGGAGTTAATTATAGCAGGAATCATCTCAAAAAGCTGGTTAAACTCTTAAATGATTGTGTGCAGCAGGAAGCCTGGCCCTGGACAGTCTGTGCTGCCTTCATGGCATAGTAGGTCCCCAGTTTATCAACACTAAAATTAATGTAATACTCTCCTGGGGCTGTTGCTAAGCCATCTGCTGTGTTGCTGTGGACAGTGACCCCAGGGTGGTGTTAGGTGCATGTTACTCTCTAATTAGAAAGTGGACTCTGCGGAGTGTCCTTGACAAATTGCTGACCTTTCTCATACGTGAAGCTATTCTGAGCCCTGTTCCAGACTGATCAGATTTGCATCCTGGAGCACTTTAAATGTTGTTTGTGAGAGAAGCTCTTGTTCCCAAAGCTGTTCATGGGCACAGGAGAGGAACTGAACTTCCTTTCTTCCATGAGCACAGTTATATCTGTCAAAGGGCAAGGGTAGGCAGCTGGCAGGCATATATCTGTTGCTTATTTTTGCCCTCAGCCAGCCAGTGAGACCGCTGAGAGAATGCTCCACATCCAGCTCTACCGTCCCCCCTCGTATGAGGGATCTGCTTCAGTAGACCTTGTCCCACAGGGACTGCAGCCATCTGGTAAGGGCCAAGCAAACACTCTTTTTGCAGCTGGAATCCCATCATTTTAGGGCAACACCTTGGTTAGTATTTGAAGGTGTTACTTACATCAGCCTGGCACACAGCTAATGGTTACAGGGTGGTGCAAAGTATGAGCGCATGCTAATTAGCCTGTGTAGTGACTGCCCATGTTGTGCCTTCTATAGTTGAGCCTTAATTAAAGGGGCTTTTTAATGCATTTTGAAACTCTACCTCTTTTCTTCATGAATGGATGTCACAATGCAGACAATTTCCAGGTTCCTCAGTGCAATCACAGTAAGAATTGTGGGCTTTTTGTACTATTTCTTTTACTCTATTTCTTTTGTCCCACATTTCTCTTCTCCATGAACTCGGTCTCCGGCAGTGCCGTGTCCTCAGGGGTGAGGATGCAGAGTTGGCATGGGCATTGCATAGGGCTTCAGCACCCCTGCCCAGTGCTATGTGTGAGACCAGAACAAAGAGAGCCAACAGCTTATCTAATGCAAATAACCCTGAGCAAACTTCCTGGGCCTCTTCCTTTTTCTGTGGAAAAGGCAGTGCAGAGTCTGGTCCCTCAGCCACGTGATGCTACTGGGACTTGCTCAGGTGCCAGTCCGTGCATCTGCCAGCCCGCAGGACTCTGCAGCCGGCAGAGCCGCAGCTTGGCTCTCGCAGTGGGCAGCAGACATAGGTAGAGTTTGAAGAGAAACTACTCAAAGCAGAGGCAAGCAGGGCTCCCTGCTTTAGCGTTGTCCTCGGTACATAATTTTCACAGGCTTTCTCTAGCTCTCACTTCCTCTCCTGCGGTTGCTGTTACACACCCTGCTGTGAAAGTGGCACCACAGGGCACCCACTGGCACTGCCTGTGGTATTGAGGGCTTTGGCCAGCACAAGGCTAGCTGGGGGGCCTGGTGGGCTTGGGAGGGCCGGATGCCCTCCATGGCGGAGGACAGGAGGACTGGCACAGCTGGTGCTCACAGCCTGTAGCTCTCCTGTGCTTTGCTGGCTGGCACTGGGGGCCAGGGGTGCATGTGGGGCCAGTGCATGCTCAGGACAGCAGTACCTGCCTCACTGGAGTGGTTCAGGGGTGAGAGCCCCAGCAGTCCTTGGTGGGTTTATCCTGCCCCCCTCCTGCCCTGTGACACGAGGCAATGCTGTCCCTTGGTTTGAGTTTGGGGACCGCAGCTCATGGAGGGACAGTGTCAGGGTCAGGCACAGAGAGCTCAGGAGTCTGTGTCACCTGTAAAACCCAAGGCTTCTTCATTCAAGTTGTTTTTCCTTCCCTCACATTTTGTGGTGTCCTCTGATCCCGTTTTACAGGACCATGGAGATAAAGCACGGCCCATTGAGCAAACATGGCAGCTCCCTGCTCCGGAGGTACCGTGGCTCCTGGGAAGGGAGTGCTCATTAGAGGCCCTTTTATTACAGACACACCTTGGAAAGTTCCCTTCAACAGGGCTGGGAGGAGGAGGATTATTAATTTGGTTTTCATTCTTTGCCAGAGAGAAAGGTCTCAGGTGGCTTCAGCGAGTGAAGGCAATTGGGGTGGCAGAGGAGGAGGAGGTGGTGGGTGAGAAGTGGCCAGGGGCCATGCTGAGGGGTGCAGGAGATGATGCCCAGCTGGGTGAGCACCTCATGGGGTGTCCCAGAGGGAGGGGGTGCTGGGGGGCCAGCACAGGCTGGGGACAGAGCTGGGGCAGTGGGTCCAGTTTGCTGCCCAGGCATGTGTCTGGCTCCCATGTGCAAACCACCCTGAGCACCTGTCCTGTCTCCAGTAACAGACTGGAAATTGCCCAGTCTTGCCCAGGCCACCTTGTTCCATGAGCAGCGAGTCTGGGGCTGCCAGCCGGGGCTCTGGAGGACGGGCTTGGCAGAGCGGTGGCCCCAAGCCCGCGGTGGTCCAGGGGCACATCATG
This sequence comes from Caprimulgus europaeus, assembly GCA_907165065.1. Next base: position 326,766 of record OU015547.1, read on the forward strand.
GAGCTGCTCCCACAGCCACGTGCAGCAGCCTGGAGTGGTCAGCGGAGCAGGCGATGGCAGGGGCAGCAGCTGGGTAACGAGAGTGTCTGAAAAGGGACTTTGTTCCCCCTCCGCTGGTCACGTAGCCATGTGGGAACACTAGATTTATTCACCAGCAGTGCTATCAGCACATACCAGGCTTGACAACAGCTGGGAGCTGTGTGGCTTGACCAAGAATAGCCCTGGGGAGCTCGCTGCCCTGAGTCAGAGCTGTCTGGATCTGCTCCCACCTCAGAGGCTGCTCCCAGTGTAAGGGAGACGGGGAGCCTGCCAGGACAGAGGCGCAGGGGCTGGCGGGGAGCTCCCTGTCCCATTAGGAGGTAAATTGGAGATTGAGCCATAATAGCTCTTTCTGAAGTGGGTGGGTTCATGAAGAAAACTGCAGCGTGCAGCACTCTGCCGCTGACTGCTCAGATGTAATTCCGTGGGCTTGTCTACACTTGATAGCAACCTGTATTAAGGAGGGTGTGATTTTGCAAGTGGAAAACTCCATATTTAGGAATAACCAGGTTAAACCAAACAGAAGGAAGATACTCTTGTTCTGGAGTTAGTGCTCCAAAGAAAGCTAAATAGTTCCACAAACCTCTTGTCTGAGAGGGAGACAGGGGCCAATGAGGGATGTCTGTTCCCCTGCGTGCAAAACCCCAACACCTCTATTGTAAAACATCCATCCTCGCCAACACTTTCTCCCTGAAGAGCGTTTGTAGTTGGAGCAACACGTGCAAAACAGTTTGCTGGGATGTGGCTTTGTAGCTGGGCACAGCGTGAGGTGCCTGATTTCTGCTTCCCTGTGGAGCAGCTGCTTTAAAGTTCTGGAGAAGTTCCAGGCTGCCCCGTCGGGCAGAGCATCAGCTCACAGGCTGTGGGGAGGAATCTCGGTGTTGGTCCGGGGTCACACTGGTGGTTGAGTGTGGGTCTCTGAAGGGCTGCTTGGTAGACAGATCTCTGTGTACGGCCACAGAGCAGGCGCAGCAGCTCAGGTCCGTGTCCTGTCTCAGCAGCGGCTGTTTGGTGGCTCAGCGCAGGGATTTGCGGTCCCTGCCCTCTGGAGATGGCCGAGCTCTGCAGGGACATCTTGGGCAGCGTAAGCTGATACTGACCCAGCATCTCTGCTGATCTCTTAGCAGGTGAAGGAGGCCCTCAGACTAGCACCATGACAGAGTGCTTTGACTGCGACAACTGCAAGGAGTCCTTGTATGGGCGCAAGTACATCCAGATGGACAATGGCCCGTACTGCATCCCCTGCTACGACGCCCACTTTGCCAACACCTGTGATGAGTGCAAGGAGCTGATCGGCCATGACTGCAGAGTGAGTACAGGGCCCCACGGCCGGGCAGGGCAGTTCCCTGGGGCAGTCGGTCCCCCCCTCATCTCGACTGTCCTCCCCAGGAGCTGTACTACGAGGATCGCCATTACCACGAGCACTGCTTTCGTTGCTTCCGCTGTGACCGTTCTCTGGCCGACGAGCCCTTCACCTGCCAGGGCGAGGAGCTGCTGTGCAATGACTGCTACTGCAGCGAGTTCTCCTCCAAGTGCATTGCCTGCGAGAAGACAGTCATGCCAGGTAGGAGCGGCCGGACTCGGGTACTGCGGTTTGTTCCTGGTCCCAGCACCGTCCGCCGGGGCTGCAGGGTCCAGCACTGGGGCAGCGAGTGAGAGAGCGGAATGTCTGCTCTCCTGCCCCACTGTCACTGCACCGAGTGGGCTGGGCACTTTGCTTATCTGAAGAGACAGCAGGATCCCATGCTGGGATCACCACAGCAGCCCTGTCTGTCTGTTCCCCTTTTTCATGGGGAAGTGAGCTGCGGAGGAGATAACAAAGGGTTTCCTGGGCATTTGCTGGTGTGTGCTGACAAGAGGAGGAGGAATGACTGAAGGCATGTGAGTGTTCCTGGAGATAGCCTGAGGCAAAGGAGTGTCTTTGCTTGGCCATTCTGGCACCATCATCAGATGTAGGTTACAACAGGCTTCTCTGCCTGTGTGCTGGTGTTGGGGGCCTGTTCCCACAGCCATCCCTTTGCGGCTGCGGCCTCCCCTCTCCAGCTGCCTGCGGTGCTGCGCTGCCATGGAGAGAGCAGGCATAGAGCTGGGTGTTCAGCTGATCGTGCACAGCCTCCCTTTTCCCCTCTGTGTATGTGTGTGTGTGCTCCCTCCCATCACTGAACAACAGCTCTCTCTGCAGGCTCCCGTAAGCTGGAGTACAATGGACAAACCTGGCATGAGCACTGCTTCATATGCAGCAGCTGCCAGCAGCCCATCGGGTCACGATCCTTCATCCCAGACAAGAAGGATTATTACTGTGTCCCCTGTTATGAGAGCAAGTTCGCTCCTCGCTGCACTCGTTGCAAAAAGGTATGTCTGGCCTGACAGCCCAAAGCCCCCCAGTTCTCTGATCCAGGGACGTGTTCCCCATTCCTCTCTGAGCCCCAGAAGGGCTCAGGTGCCAGCACCCCGGCTAGCTGTGGTCGTGCTGTTCCCCATGCCCGTGTGTCACCAACGTGTGTGCTTTTCCCGCAGACCCTGACCAAGGGAGGAGTCACTTACCGGGATGAGCCTTGGCACAAGGAGTGTTTCGTCTGCACGGGCTGCAAGACCCCCCTGGCTGGGCAGCAGTTCACCTCCCAGGATGACAACCCGTACTGCATCAAGTGCTTTGGGAACCTCTATGCCAAGAAGTGCAGTGCCTGCACAAAGCCCATCACAGGTGAGCAGAACAGCCCTGGTTGTGGGGTGCTTCTGCACCTGCCCTGTTTCCAGACATGTGGTACCTTCTCGGGGTGAAGCTGCCCCCTCAAGTGCACGTGTGACCCAGGCTCATATGATGCTTTATACACGTCTCCACTATGCAGGCTTGCGCAAGTGTCTCCAGGCACTTCAGGCCTCCTGGGGACAAATGCTGGGGAGCACAAGGTGCCCTCAGGCACGTACCCCACAGAAACAACTGCAGCTGCCTTCTGAGAAACGCCATGAGAGAGGATCTCTTTGTTGCAGTGATCCTAGGGCTGCTCGTGTCCCTTCATCTGCATCTTTCAAAGTGGTAAACTGTCCCGCTTGGGAGGACTCCCTGTGTCCAGGGCTAAAGCTCACAAAATGACCCGTCACAGTGTGATCTCATGTCTCCAGCTTGCCCTGTTTGAGGCTGGTTGCCACATCCAGTAGAAAGATTGCTCACAAACAGGGAAAGACAGAGACTTCCAACCATAGCTGGTGCAGCAACTGCTGCAGGGGAGTCTGGACCTGTCATACCTGCTCGAAGCAGGGGGGTCCTCTTCTGCAGAAACCCGAGAGAGGGTCTGGTTTCCTTCCTGCCCTCCCCCCGCCACTTGACCTTTCCCTTTGCAACTCGTGTCTTGCTGCTGGGAAGGCAGGCAAAGTCATGAATCATCTGGTGACTCAGAGGATGACTCTGGCTGAGGACAGGGCAGCTCCTGGGCACCCCACTTCCCGTCTGGTCCTTATCAGTTTGTCGCAGTCCCAGGGAGAAAGGGGTCACAGCCCCACTGCTGACAGAGGAAGGAAGCTCCCATGGAGCTCTGCAGGAGCCCAGGCATGGGCTGGTGGCAGGAGGGCTCTTCCCAGGATTTCACTGTCCTTGGAAGGAGCTGCTCCAGGCAGTGCTGCCAGGAGCTCCCGACAGCCCCTTGTTTGCTGTGATGGTGCAGCTCTGCTCCCTGTTCCTCACTAGGGAGAAAATGGTGATTCTGGTCCACCTGCAAAATCTGTTGTGAAATCATTTTGGTCCTCTTCCCGCCCCCCCAAGAGTGGAGATTTGTATTTCAGATGTATTCAATACTGGGGGGTGTTTGTGCAGCGCTGCGTGTGCAGACCTGACTCGGAGATGAACAGGCCAAGACTCGGTCTGTGTGGGAAGCTCGTCCCAGTTTCCCCAGGGGTTCTAACGCTGTGTTCTGTCCCTCCTGCAGGCTTTGGTGGTGGTAAATATGTCTCCTTTGAGGACCGTCACTGGCACCATAATTGCTTTAACTGCGCCCGCTGCAACACCTCGCTGGTTGGGAAAGGCTTCATCCCTGACAATGATGAGATCCTCTGCCGCGACTGCAGCAGCGACCTATGAGCCTCCGAGGACACCGTGAGGCAGGGGCTTTCTCTATTCTTCAGGGTCTTTGTGCCAGATACCCCAGTAACACTTCAGGGGCAAGGCAAAAGGCACAGGAGATGGGGGCTGACCCCGAACCACGGCGTGTTCAGGGGGTTACTGTGCCCCTCCCTGAAGGCTAGAGTACGCTATGCTATGGCTCTGTGCAGAGTCAAAGCTAAATAAAGTTGAAAAAGGAGCTTTGAGAACCCCCATTATTTACTCTTTCCTTTTGCTTCCTGTCTGACCAGGCACGAGCTGAGCCCAGGGCCCCAGCTGAGCAAAGGGCAGCAGCAGCTTCAGCGTTGGGCTGCTGGATCTGCACGCTGGCAGCATGTCTTTGCTCCTCCTGGCACAGTGCTGACTTTTCTCTTTCCCCGATGTGCTTCCCTTGCTCTGTGTGATACAAGGCAGCAGTTCCTGCTCCATGTGGCTTGGCCGTGCTGGCCTGTGTAGCAGTTGACTTTGCAGCACAGCCTTTCCGTAGGTGCAGCTGGTCTCTGCTGACCTGGGCACGAAGGGCACTCTCTGCCCTGTTTGGGAGCTTTGGCTGGAGCATGGCCAGGAGAAAAGCATGTGTCCTGCCAGATGGGATCCACCTCCAGGTTTCTGTAGCCACCCCATTGTTTGCAGGCCAGACCCTTTGCTCTGCACATCTCCCTGGAGATGTTCTCGCTCAGATGTGGATGAGGATCTCGGATCACACAGATATGGGGTGTTCTGCCCCCACCACCTCCCTGCCTTGTTCCTCGCCATCTGTGCCATGATCTCCACAGCTGCCTCTGCGGTGTCTGAGCTGGAGCGGATGGGTCTTGGCCCACTGGTGGGTCCCCAGAGAAGGGTGTGCTGAAGGCTGAGGGCACTGAGGGCTTTAGTCCTGCTCCAGCCCTCTCAGGGGGAACTGTGGGATGGGGGCTGCCTCCCTGAGCCCACTGCCACAGGGAACACTGAGGACCTTCCGTTAACTGGGGGAGAGGAGCGTTGCCACAGGCTGTGGCTGCACTCGGTGGCTGCTGGGAATGCTGGAGGAGAAGGTCTGTGGGAGCACAGAGCTCCAGCGTGGAGGTCAGCCGAGGGTGTCCACAGCCTGGTCCTGCCAGGGCTGAGTGTCCCCCACCCTGGTGGGCAGGGAGTGGCAGTCCCCCCCAGCTACACTCATCCCTCGCTGTGTCCCAGACGAGAGGCAAAGCAAAGGTGGCACCTGGGCTGCCCTGAGGGCTTTGCATCTCCCAAGTCCCTGCCTTGTCCTCAGCTGCAAAACAGGACATCCTGAGCCATCCCAGACTCACACAGGGGCTTCAGCTGTCCTTGCCCACTGGCTGAGCTGGCCCTGGGCCCCCTAAGGCTCCTCTGCAGTGGGATGCTCATGCCTGCCTCGTCTCTACATCCCTTCTGCTTCTGTCTTGCTGGGACACTTATGCTGACCCTGCTTTCCTGCTTAAGCCACGTGCTTTTCTGAAAGCATCTTCTTGTGTTTTTTTTTTTTTTCCTTTTGTACTCTTTTGTCATGAATATCTGTAATTTTGTAACCAACTGCAGGGTGAAGGGGCTAGCCCCTGCCCCGGCTTCACTTAGGAACAGAAAATGTTATGCATGTTGAAGTGTTATTAACTCTGTACGCAGATCCTTGTTGAACCCTTGTTTGAAAGCTTTGATGCAGGCAAATCAGAGTTTGTGTGTTTGCTATTCTGAGGAGCTTGGAGCAGTCTCTAGAAGGAAGTGTCCTAAAGCTCAGCCTCCCGTGTATTTCCTACGGCTTTATATAATAAACCGTTTTAGTGACTCTTGCTCTCATGTGTTTCTCGAGCAGCAGGCACGGGGCAGAGCGCTGTCTGGTCGGGGTTCAGCCTTGTCCTCAGCCCTGACCCCGTCCTGAGGCAGCCTATCCCTGCGAGGCTCGTGCCTCCCCAAACCACAGCCCGGCATCAGCTGTGCCATCCCGTGGGTTATGGCAGAGGAACAGCAGCTCCCTCGTCCTGCTCTGGGGCTGCCTGTCTGTCCGTGCCTGCTGTCTGTCCAGGCAGGCTGTTCCTCAGGACAGGCCTGAGCAGGACTCGGCCGATGCCGGCGCTGCCCGGGTGTGATGCCTCGGGGCTGGCTGGGGTCGGGCTCAGCAGCAGCCAGGGTGCTGCTCAGGATCACTGCGATACGGAATCGTGTCCCCTGTGCAGCCAGGGGTCCTTCCCCCCCCACGCACCCCCCAGTCTGCACACGTAGGTGCTCAGGAGGGGTTTGGTGGGGCCGTTGCTCTGGTCTCCAGTCGGGGTAGCAGTGGTCTCCTGGCAGCTTCCCCGAGCAGTGCGTGCTCATTACTCACTTTTATCAGCCAGGGAGCTGTTTATTCCCCTAACATCTGAAAGTATTTTCCACAGATTCCTTTGCATTTACTAACAGCTGCCACGACTTCCTCTGGGCCTGCCTGCCCCAGCCCCCAGCACCCGGCTCCGTTCCCTGCACAGTGGCTCTGCTCCTGCGGCCGCTGTGCCGGTGGCACGATGGGCACAGCCCGCGGGGTCCCCGTGGGACCAGGGCACCAGCTCTGTGCCTGCGCATTCCTGCCTCCTTCAAAGGCTCCTGCTCTGGCACTTAATGGGGTTTTTAAAGTAAGATTTTTGCTACTGCCCTGTGACCTGCACCCGGCTCTGGTTTTGCTGCTGCTGGGTGAGCGAGCAACTCCAGCCCGGGGGGGTTTCCAGCTGAGCCCTCGTCCAGCAGCAGCACCACAAACCCTTGTTTCTGCAGTGCTGTTTCCAGGGATTAACCACAAAAGGTTTCTGTACAAAGGGCCCCCGGGCTCCTCTTTCAGTCAGCCTCAAGAGCCTCACGTTTTTAGCCAAAAAAGGAAATGACCCAGCTGCACGTAGCGCTAGAACATCTGGATTTTATCCTTGTCATGAATGGGTCATGGCTATGCACGGCCCAGTGCCTGATTTACGGGAGGGGGAGGGTGATGTCATGCACAAACATCCCCCGAGATTCCCAGAGTGCGGGTCTAAAACAGTCCTGAAAATATTATTAAGTGCAGGTGAACAGTGCAGGGGGAGGGCAGGGCTGGGGCTGCTGCAGGGGGTGAGGAAGGAGCAGGGAAACTCGCTGGGAGCCCAGGGCAGCACTGGGGGTGTAGAAAGAGCCCCTGGTAGTAACCAAATGCACCTGAGCTGCTCTTCCCTGTGCTGCCCGCTGGTTGCCTCAGCCTGGCTGGGGCTCAGAGACAGGTCCCAGATGCTGCATGCCCTGGCCCCAGTGAGGTGTCCCTGGGCTGCCAGCTCTGGGCCAGGGCAAGTGCTGGTGCAAGAGCAGGACCCTGCCATGGGCTGGCTGGTGCAGCTGCAGAACTCAAGCAGGGATGGGGATGGGTGCCAGGACAGGGACATGGTGCCCCTTGGTGCCTGGGAGCAGCCTTGGGCACCAGAAGCAGCTCAGCTCAGCGGCGGGAATGGCTGCTCGCTGCCGGCCCTGTGGCAGTGCCTGTGCTGGCCGTGTGCTTCCTCCCCTGGAGATGGGGAGCTCCTGGCTCAGGCTCGCCGTGGGCAGCGGTTTCACTTCCCAGGGGTTTGTTCTCTTTCCAGACAGAGTTTCCTCTGGAGGAGAGCTGAGCTGCTGGTGTGTTGGCGACAGTCTGCGTGGCAGCGACGTGTGCTGGTGTCCCAGAGCTCATGGGAGCTGCATGGCTGGGGAGTGAGCTCTGCCTGCAGTTGGGCAGGAGGGAAAGGCTAATTTCAGCTGCCTGCTGGCGTTTGCCCTCTTCCAGCTGTAGCTGCACACAGGTTCAGACAGCGAGTCAGATTGCTGGGCTGGTAACACATTGTCTGAGCTCCCCAAACCCAGCACGGACCTGCCTTGGCTGCTCTTGCATCCCTCCAGGTGACTGGTCAGAAGCCTGGACGGTGCTGGGAGAAGCTGGGGCTTGGCCCCACAGTGGTAACAGGCAGGTCTCCAGGGCAATCGCTGCAGATCCCTGGGCTGGTAGGAGAGCTGGTGTTAAAGGGTGAATAGCTCACCTTTGTCTCTAGTGTCTTTCTTGTTGCCCCTTTGTCCCCACCCGGCGAGGGCAGCACATAGCAAAGGTCCCTGGGGAGGTAGGGAAGGAATGGTTGCTCAGCTTAAGTAGGTTTGTTTCCATTATCCCAACTTTTCTTCCCAGAAAACTGTGCAGTGTCCCTCCTTGGTCTGTACCGTAGCCATGGGCACAAAGGCTGCTGCTGTGGCATGTGGCACTGAGGGGCTGCAGGGGCTGCGCTGCTGCCCCAGGACAGAACAGCACCTCCCGGGGCAAGGGTCTCCCACCAGAGCAAACCTTCTCCCGGGTGCGGTGCCATTTTGGGGGCGAGGGGGAGAGAGGACACGCAGGGGCTGGTCTTGTCCCACCTCGATCCTCCTCATGCCAGCAGCCCAAAATAAAGAGGCCACGTGGCTGGATGGGACATTGCTGGATTTCAACTCCTTCCCTTTCCAGAGATGAAGTTTCATGCAAAGGGAAATGGTAGAACACTAAGTTCAGAATCTTATCTCTGTTTTTATTTTTAGACAAGCATTCATGATGAAGAAATGACGTACTTTGGGGCAGCCTGTAGTGCAAGAGTATAATTAAAGACAATATTCTTACGTTCGGTACCATTTTCTCCTCAGTAAATTGGCTTTTCCCAGGGTAGGATCATGTTTGTCTGCCATAATTAAGCCAAATTTTTGGTTTTTGCTTTTGGCTTAAAGTAATTCATCATGAATAGTACAAAAAAATGAATAATTTATTTGTGAGTTAAAATTTAATTATAGCTTTGCTTTTGGCAAAGTGGGGGCAAAGCACTGGCATAATCCTTCCTTGGCATTTAGGGTGGATCTCAAGAAGGCAATTAAAATCCAAGTGAAAGTGAAAGGTTGCAGCCACGGTTTCTGTGGGAGGACTTCCACCAGGATGGCGTTACTCAAACACCATCACACTGTGGAAAGCCAGTCAGGCAACAAAAGTCTGCACTTCCCAGGTACCAAGGGCAACAGCTCTGACCCGTGAGAGACAGAGCGAGGGCTGCATACCAGACCCTACATGTTTACCTCTTTCAGCTCGTTCCAGTTCAAACTCTGATTCACAATGGTGTAACGCTGCTGGAGCCTGTCAGCCCTGCCAGCCGCTGGCACCCCACTGCCTGGGGTGGGGAGGGGGTTCTCCCCGGCTGCAGGGGCGCGGGGGCTCGTGCCCAGGTGGGTGCATGGTGCCAGCCATGGGGCTCGCAGCTCTGCCTGGGCGGCTGTGATGAGCTCAGGTGACAGGGACACCTGGCAGTGCCAGGCCTGGGTGTTCTCTCCCGCCCCACGTTCAGCCCAACCCTCACAACCAGCTGTGGGAGGGGATTTTACAAGTCGTGTGCTGTGGATAACGACCGTCTTTGGGCCAAGTGACTGTGCCTGGGAGACCCGGTCTGTCCTCCTTCCTGGGGCTCAAGAGTTTTTGTAGGAAGACAGAGTGGAGGCTGGCTTGCAGGTAGCTCAGAGTCACCGCACGCCTCTGCCTTGGCTCTCGGCACCCAGTGCTGCATGGGCTGGGCAGCCGTGCTGCCCCGAGGAGCCGTGCTTCCCGAAAGGCAGGCCTGCCCGCCCCGTGCCCTGCTGCTCACACCGGCTGCCGGCCGCTTCCAGGCGGGTCCTGGAGCGTGCAGGGTGACGGTTTACTTACGCAAACGCACCATAATCTTGATAATGGTAATTAAACCATGACGTTTTCAAAGTACTTCTTCCCGGTGTCTCTGTCCTTGTGGCCCATGTTCTGTGGCCAAGGAAGGGCGCGGGTGTGCGGAGGGCAGTGTGCGGGTGTGTGGCTGAGGTGGGGTGGGGTTGCTGTGGCGGGGGGGTGCTGTGTGCGTGCCCTGCGCTTGCACCGGGGCGTGAGTGAGTTTTGGAGCACTTGTCCATGGTCAGGAGGACGTCGGGCTCATACTGGGCTGGGTGTTGTGCTGGGAGCACATGAAGGTGTGTTTGTGCACAGGGCATACTGTGGAGAGCAGCCGTGGAGCCATGCTTGGAACAGGACTTTGGGGTATCTCTGGCATCCCACTCCTCCGTTCCCGTCTCCCACCCTCTGACACCAGCCCAGCCCTTCCCACCCCTCAAGGTTGCCCCGAGCGGGGACAGGGGAAGGGTTTCACAAATGTCTCCTGCTTTTAACATCGCTGTGCGTCCTCAGGAAAGGTCATGGTGGCCCCGAGGCTGGGTCAGTCCTAATCCCGAACCCAACGCCAGCATCTTGGGGCAGCCTGTGCCGCCAGACACAGCCACACTGGGGGGGGGGTGGAGGGGCCGGGACGGCGGCCACCGGGAGGGCCCTGCCCGCAGAAACCCCCCCGGGGCTGGTGCCGGGTCCCGCCGCCGGCACCGTCCGCTTTGCTGTTGCTCCCCTGGCACCTGCACAACAACCGGGCGCTCCCCGGCGCCAGGAGGACGGCGGAGCCGCCCGCAGCGGGGGCTGCTCGGGGGGACGCAGCTCCTCTGCCCGCCCCGCGCCGGCAGCACCGCGGCCGACCGCCGCCGCCGGGGCCGGAACCTCCGCGCCGGGCGCGGGCGGGCCCGGAACCTTCCGGGGGGTACACAGGCCGGGCCGGAGCCTTCGAGCGGAGCACAGGCGGGAGCGGAAGGGCGGTGCGGCGGGTTCCGGGCGGGCGCGGGACGATGGAGACCATCCTGGAGCAGCAGCGGCGGTACCACGAGGAGCGGGAGCGGCTCATGGACGTGATGGTGAAGGAGATGCTCACCAAGAAATCCACGGTGCGCCCGGGGCCGCGGGGAGGGCGGGCGGGCGGGCACGGCGCGGGCCCGCGCTAACGCTGCTCCTCTCCTCGCAGCTCCGCGACCAGATCAACTCGGACCACCGGACACGGGCCATGCAGGACGTGAGTGCGGCGGGACGGCGGCGGCCCCGGGCTGGGCTCCGCGGCGGCCCCGGCAGCCCCGGGAAGGCCGGGCCTGGGCCTGGTGCCGCCAGAGCGGCGGGGGGGAGCGGGCCCGTCCCTGGCCGCGGCCTCTGCGGCACCTGGAGCCTTGTTTTGTTTTTCAGAGGTACATGGAGGTGAGCGGCAACCTGAGAGACCTGTACGACGACAAGGACGGGTAAGCGCTGGTGCACACACCTCGTCTGGCGCGTGGGCCCGCGAACGGCAGCGAGCACGTTCCGCGGGGGAGCGGCTGGGGCTCTTCTCGGTCCGTTGTAAATACACGGGGAGCGATGCTGGTACGCGAGAGGGGAAGCGAGGTTGGGAGACTAAACCCGTGAGGGCAGGGCGCAGAGTGCACGTCGGTGTGTACCCAATGCGGGCTGGCCGCGCTTCGTTATTCTCTTGGTTTAACTCGTGGGCGGAGGTCCTGAGGTGCCTGGGAGGTTTGTGAGTGGAGAGTACAGCGTGTTCAGTGGGAGACGTGACCCAGGCTCACACCGTCAGCCTGGCCAGCTCTGGGGGTCTCATGTGGCTTGCTGAGGTTTGCAGTCAGTCTCGGTGGAGTTTGTGTGATCAAAATGCAGCACTGGACCTGGAAAAATATTGTACCTGTGTTAACGTGTTTTTCTTTCCACTTGTAATCTCTCCTTTGTCATGAACTCGCAGCTTACGGAAGGAAGAACTCAGTGCCATTTCAGGGCCAAATGAATTTGCAGAATTCTACAACAGACTGAAACAAATTAAGGAATTTCACCGGAAACACCCAAATGAGGTGGGTGGTTATCTTATTCATAGGAATAGGTGGTTTGTGGTCTATTGGACCTCATCCCTGCAATAAACAGACCTTTTTTTTTCCCAGCGTAATTGCCTTAATATATGAGTATTAAGTACGTTAAAATGTCACTTGGGAAAAGAATGTGTTCAAGGTTAGGTGGTGCTTCAGGGGCAGTCTGGAAGCTCCTGCGAGAGCATTACGAGTAGCAGAAGATGCCAGTTGCTAAGAGCATTCTGTGCTTGCAGTGTGTTTGCTCAGGAGCATTCTGCTGCTGAGCTGGTGTTTCATCTTGCCTGTTTCATGCTGCCTAAAAGTCAGACTTTTTTTCTTTGTGCAAAAGTTAATAGTGAAGAAAAGCTTTGGCTACCTTTTCAGTTAGCAGTTCTATTGTTTGCAACCTATTGTGATTTTATGTTAACTATTGTGGGACACTAGCTGAAGTAATCATTTTTTCTGTCACTTCTGTCTGTCCTTGAAGATCTGTGTTCCGATGTCAGTGGAGTTTGAGGAACTGTTGAAGGCCAGAGACAACCCAAGTGAAGAAGCTCAAAGTAAGTTTGTAGTTTTTCCCTGGGGCCAGTTTAAGTGAAAATACTGTGCTCGCTTGAGAGGTGTTATTTAGTGAGTAGTCTGTGCTGTTTTGCACGTTTCAGAGTTCTGCCTTCCCTTTACTAAATGACTTCTGAAAATTGTTCTTTGTCATTTAAATTGTTCTGAACTGCAGCCCTCTGGAATGTCCCACAGTAGTGTTGCTTGTCTTCAGGAATGTTCTCGTGTGCTTACACAGAGCAGCAGTCATGAGTATCCCACTTGCATTGTAAACATCTTCCTTAATCATAAATTAGTCCACAGTTAAACCTTTTAAAGTTATAAAGCATATGTATGGTAAGTAGGGAAGATGAAGCTCTTAATGATCTTTCCTACAGATCTGGTGGAGTTCACAGATGAGGAAGGGTATGGACGATACCTGGATCTGCATGATTGCTATCTCAAGTACATTAATCTAAAATCATCAGAGGTAAGTGGCTGCATGTGTCTGGGTAACTTCAGTTCTTGAGGTCAGTGTTCTTTGGTTAGCCTGACTCAAACTTTTTGTTCTTAGAAACTGGATTACATCACTTACTTATCCACATTTGACCAACTCTTTGATATTCCCAAGGAGAGAAAAAATGCTGAATATAAGAGGTGAGCCCTTTTCCCTGTCTGCTTCTTTTATGACAGGTGATGAGAAGAAATTTGCTTAAGTGTCCAGCTGCTAAGAATATAATTAACAATCAAACTTAACTCATATAAGTTGGGTCAGTTAGCTACAGTAACTCAGTCATACCCTGAGAAAGCATGCAGTGCAGAAAAAAATGTGGGAAGCCTCATTCTACTCTGTGGAAGGACCTTAGGACTTTATCCTTGTAACTGCTGTATCCTGTGTTGAAAACTGATGTGATCTTGATTTCCCGTTGGAGCACTAGTGGGTAATTACTTTCCAAAGATGTGGTTAGAGGAATGTGTTAGAGGTTGATTCTGAATTAGCTGTGCTCATGATTACTCTGCCAGGTACCTTGAAATGCTTCTTGAGTACCTACAGGATTACACAGATCGAGTGAAGCCATTACTGGACCAGAATGAACTTTTTGGGAAGATTCAGACTGAGTTTGAGAAGAAGTGGGAAAATGGAACATTCCCTGGCTGGCCGGTGAGCACTTGCTAAGCTCATGTGAATGCTTCTGTATTTGTGGAAGATTTTCTAAGAATCATTTGTGTAAAGTCATCACTGAGTTTAAGTCCAATAGTGAGGTGTGTAGCTTTGTATTACAAAGATGCAATTTAATACTAACTTGAATTAGAAAACTAACTTAACTGGTTTGAAATTAACCTTTTTTAAGGTTTGCTGGTCTTGTATCTTTTCTATTGTTCCACTGCTCACTTTAGTGAAAGAATTTTTCTCTGTGAAATTAACTGCTTTTCTTGATGTTAGAGTATTATATTGTATGAAGTGTTGTAGGATGTCATGAAGATCTTGCATGTGTTTTTTCTTTGCAGAAAGAGACCAGCAGTGCACTCACTCATGCTGGAGCCCACCTGGATCTCTCAGCATTTTCCTCTTGGGAGGTATGTTGTCAGTGCTCTGCACTTAGTGCTACATTTTGAGCAGGTGGAAGCTTAGTAATTTTGTTTATTTTCATAATTTTACTTGCTGCACTTTCACCTCTGGCTCTGTGCTCTCTGAGTAAAACTTTAATTATACTGATGACTTAATTTCTCCCTTTACGGGGATGTAAAGTGAAAGATCTGATTAGATTTGTCACATTCCTCATTTTTCAGTGGTGCACCCTGGACAGTCCTTCCTTGAGTGCTGATGGTTGTTTGTTTGTTTACTGTGGGGTTTTTTAGGGGTTAAGATGGATGTACATCTATATTGTATTTGTTTAATAGCTTCTCTCTTACTGCAATTGAATAGGAATTGGCCTCCCTGGGACTGGACAGATTAAAATCAGCTTTACTGGCCCTGGGACTAAAATGTGGCGGGTAAGACACAGTCTTTTTATACCTCCTTTTCAGTTTTTGAGGTCTTCCTGTCTTGCATTCCTTTATGACATAGTTGTTTTGTCATCTCTCATTGTACAAGAATTACTTTAATAATATTTGAAAGACAAAACATGGAGGACCAGTCAGGGGATACTGCAATCTACTGTTCTGAAAAGTGTTCTTTACTGAAGTCTCTTGTATAGAAAAATTTGGCTTAAGGAATTAAGACAAAGAAAATAGGAAATCTCATGATCTCTTAAAAGCTAAACTTCGAGTTTTGTTGCACGATTTAAAATAGTTATTGGGACATGTAAAGCTATGGTTTGGGTTAATTTCCTCCCTGCTTCCCGTAGGACTCTGGAAGAGCGTGCTCAGAGGCTTTTTAGCACTAAAGGCAAATCCCTGGAAGCACTTGATCCATCTTTGTTTGCTAAGAATCCGAAGACAAAAGGAAGCAAAAGGTGAGTTTGTCATTCTCAGGTCAGTGTTGTTCTCTTCACTTGGATGAGAAGTGTTCTATAGATATCACTCTTGTATAGTTGTGACAGGGATTCTTGGAGTATTGGAAGCTTTTCATGTTGGATTAAATAGTCCTGAACCAAATAGAAAACAGCAGAGCTGAATGGTTTGTGTGCAGTTTAGTTTACATGAACTGTTTGGTACTTGTTTCTGTTTTCTTGCTGTATACAAGTCAAAGGTGTCTTTAGGAGTTCAGTGTACACGTGATATTTGCAGTTCTGGAATGGACTTCATAAGGTTTCTTTATCTATTTCCAGAGACACTGAAAGAAATAAAGATCTTGCATTCCTGGAAGCTCAGATTTATGAATATGTAGAAGTTCTGGGGGTAAGGATTTTATTTTTCTCTTTGAGCTTTTTATTTCAGAGCTGTCAAATAGTGACTGGAAGGTCATCCACATCTTTATCCAGTGCTTTCATAGACAGCATGCCCAGAAGAGTTATTTTCATTTCCAGAATTGCAATGTTTTAAAGTGCATGTTAGCAGATGGCTTGTTCTGTCAGAAAGTTGAACATGATGGATTACATTTGCATTAGCTCAGTATTTGTCAGGCTTTTGTGAACAGGCCTAGATTCTAGGCACCACATCACTGTAGATAATTCCTATTTCATGCCTAAGTCACAGGGTATTGCAAACCTTGCCTTGTTCTGCCTTGACACTTGCCTGAAGTCCCCTGCTTCAGTTTGAGGCGATCGCTTTTAGCAGCGTGGCTGTTGCTGTCAGCTTGTCGTCTTGGAAGCGCTAATGTATACAAGATTTTCATTCTTTGGAAGTAGGAAATGTTTTACTAAAAACTCAAGTTGTTGGGCTAAATAAAATGAGTTACCTGTTTTGTACTGGTCTTCCATTCCCCTCCCTGTGTACATTAAGGAAGTGTTTCACACTGCAAGAGCTTGCCCTTGCTTTGTTGCTGTTGCGTTATGTGAACAATTCCTTCTCTTTTCTCGCCCTCTAGGAGCAGAGACACCTCACTCATGAGAACGTGCAGCGTAAGCAAGCACGGACAGGGGAAGAGAGGGAGGAGGAGGAGGAAGAGCAGATCAGTGAGAGTGAAAGTGAAGATGAAGAAAATGAAATCATTTATAATCCTAAAAATCTGCCTCTTGGTTGGGATGGCAAGGTAACTGGGATTGTCAGGTCTGGGAAAGTGGGAGATGTCACGGACTCCACACTACTCTTCTGTTTGAACCTGCCGTGCCATTTGGCCTGATCTTTTTTTCTCTTTGCTTGCCAGCCAATTCCATACTGGTTATATAAATTACATGGTTTAAACATCAACTACAATTGTGAGATTTGCGGCAACTACACCTACCGAGGGCCCAAAGCTTTTCAGCGTCACTTTGCAGTAAGTAATGCTTTGCTACAAAAACATCAGTACTGTGTTCAGATAGTCTTTGTAGTAAGTAAACAGTAAATCACTGGGGTGCCCGAGGGGGTCTGGGCTGGCGCTGCGGGGCTGTGCGATTTGAGCTGTAGATTGTGTAGGGCATGCCAAGATATCTTCTGCAAATTTCTGTATGGTCCCTTCTTGCTTGAACAGCAAGTCCAGTATCCAGGTCTGATTGGTGCAGAGTGCCCGCTGACTGACAGTGTATTGTTACTGTCTAAGACACAGAAAAGATACAGAGGTTTTTAGGAGTGGCAGATTTGTGTTTTGATAGTGTTTGTTTCACCCTGTCCAGATGTTGATGTCTTTTAGCCTTTGGCATTGTGAATGAAGTGCCGTTCCCTCTCACACACTGACCTCTTGCCTCTCTTCCCCAGGAGTGGCGGCATGCTCACGGGATGAGGTGCCTGGGCATTCCCAACACGGCACACTTTGCCAACGTCACGCAGATCGAGGATGCAGTCTCATGTGAGTAGTGACGGCAGAACGGGGAACACCTGGCATAAGAATGCTCATGTTCGCTCTCGCCAAAAACTTGTCTTGCCCTATGACCAGGGACTAGTTTTGGGAAGGAGAGCGTGTGGGATGATTCTTCCTTGGACCATCCCTCCCAGCTCTTCCGAGTGGCTTTTTATTCTTTGCTGGATAGCTGCAGGAGGAGATACTTGCTGGGATTGCAAGTGAAGTGTTCATTTATTCCCAGCTGTTTTGTCTGTGATGCTTTGTACGTGAAATATCAGCCAAGTGCAATGGGCCATCATTTCTTTGGGCAGCGTCTGGCTACATCATTCCACATAACTTTTACTTAACCGATATTCATCAACATCTTCATGGGGAAGCCAGAAAAACCTTCAGAAATGGTAGATTTTGAGAACCTGCAGTACTTGGGACCTACAGTGATTAATGTGGTCAATCTGTGCTGATGTTTTGAGGTGGTTACGTCCTGCAGAGGTTGTTTATTGAATCTACCCCACTTAGGTTAACAGATACAGGTTATGGTTCCTGAGGGTTAATTTAATTTCTGCCTGGAAGAAACAAACAAGCTATTTCCCAAACAAGCTATTATTACCTTTGGAGCTGTATCTCTGAAGTAGTGTTTTTGGACCTTTGTCTCTTGTGTCCCATCCTGAATGATCACTTTAAAGCCTTGTTTGCTTTAGTTCTTGTGCCTTTCAGTGAACTCTGTAGAGGAGCCATATGTTTGTAATGGGTATTGGGTACATTCCTGGAGTGCTGAAGTGACAGCCTTTTAAATGAAAGAAAGAAGGAAAAAGCTCATGTATATTTTGCTAGATTAAAAACTGGTATCTCAAGGGAAATGGCATCAGATCCTCTGTGACTTTGTATTCACAGTGTGGGCAAAGCTGAAACAACAGAAGGCTTCAGAGAGATGGCAGCCCGATACAGAGGTGAGATGTTACAGAGGCATTCGTGTGTCTCTAGTCCTGTGTACACAGGAACCCCTCATTTTCCTTCCATGAACTGTCTGGCTCTGTCAGAAGAGTTTGAGAGTCCCCTGCATGCTGGAGAGATGAGCAGGAGCCTGCGCTGGGCTGCACAGCTCCCGTTAGTGGTGATGTACAAAAAGCACTTGTGCTGCGTTGGAAAGCAGTCGTGGCAGCACAGACTCAGCCCTTGGTGTGAGAATTGTCTAACACTGCTTTCCAGCACCAAGGTCATCTTGGTTTTGTAAAAAGAAAAAGGAACTGTTGTGAGCAGCGTGTTCACTTACAGTACTGTCTTTTCTTAAACTTCTGTCTCAAACCCTTTTCCAGCAGCATGCAGGGCAGCTGTGGGGAGTAGAGCCCGTGCAGTTGTAATTCTTCTGACTTGGGATAAGCTCTTCTCATGGTGCCTGCTGCTAGATCCACTGTGTGCCTTCCTGTAGAGAGGTTCATGGCAGGATGGTTGTGTGCAGTAGGTGCTGCTGGAGATAGAATTCAGGTGCTGGAGGACAGCTCGAGTCAGGCTGTGTCCAGGTGTCTCTAAACTGTTTATTCATTTCTAGGAGGAATACGAGGATTCCAGTGGGAATGTGGTGAATAAAAAGACCTATGAAGACCTGAAACGTCAAGGGCTGCTGTAGCTTTTCCCAAGAGAAGGGTTTCACGTCTGAAAAGCCAGTGGAACCACGTCAGCAGCTGATTCTTCTTCAGTTTCTGGATTTTCTATGTGCATGAATATAGATTTCAAGGATACTTTATAGAATCACTTTCTAGTAAGCCCCTCGTGAAAAGCAGAGTCGTGACGTTATTTTATATTAAAAAAAAGTTGAAAAATAAACTGGTTTTAATTTAGGAAGTGCTGAGAAACTTGTCTCCTTTCCTGTGCTGAAAGCAAGAGATTTGGTTACGATATTTTAAAAATGCTTTTTACACAGTTGGAATTGTCAGAAACAATTGCTTCTCTCTCATTCCCGTTCTGATGGAAATTCTTATGACGTGTGCTTCACAGAAAGTCTTCATGAACACTGCATGCTGACGAGTGACAGTCCTATGCTGTGTCTTTCTGTAAGCTTATGCTTTTCGTTGGGCTCCTTTGCAAAACAAATTTATTTGGCTGGTGTTGCTGCTTTTGCCTCGGGTCTGTCTCCCTGTGGAGGTTTGGCCACTGGGATTTTTTCAGCCAATTAATGGTAGCGCTTGATTTAGGTTGGGCTGAGTGGGCAGTTTGTGGTAATTTCTCCAGTGCTGTGTCAGTCCTCGTGCCCCTCAGGTGGGGTTTAATTTTGGTGTAGAGTTGGCTTGTGTGACATCTCTCTCACCTCAAAAAACTCCTTTCTCTGTTGTCACTGTGCAGGGCTATTTGCATCTCCAGATGCTGTGGAGCAGCAGGTAACAAGCACTTCCCCGGGGGACGGTTTGCGCAGCGGTGGTTGGCAGGGTGGGGCTGGTGGCTGGCACCAGCGTGTGAGCCCGTGGGGAGGTACCGCGGCTGCTGTCGGCGCTCGGAGCCTCTTGTACCGCCGGCAGCGGCTGCAGCGGACGACTGGTGCTGGGGGCTTCGGGCAGCAGTCAGACAGGGTGAGTCAGTGCTGGGGGCTCTCTCCTTTCCCTGTCCTGGGGGGAAGTTGTTCTCCTGGGGATGAGGCTGTGTCTGATGGGCATTTATGTCCAGTGAATGTTTGTTCCCAGCTGCCCTGGAACTGGATTGGGCTGTGCTGCAGTGGCACTCTTCTCAGTCAGCTTGTCCAAACCTGGCCTGGGTGGTGCTTTGGAAGGTGAGAGATGCCAGCCTGCGTTGTCTTGTCTTTGACTCTGAGTGAACAGCCTCAGTGGTCTCTATGCAAGCTTCTGCCATTCCAGGTCCTCAGGGAATGCTAACTGGGCCTAAATCATAAGGCAGGAGGGGAGTGTTCTAGTTCTCCTTGGAGAACTTGGCTGTGGAGCCTCTCTGGAGTTATGTCTCCACTGTTTCCTTAGCTAATCAGGTAAAGATTTTTGAATGAAAGCAGAGAGATTCCTACAACACAGAGCTGGGTGTCATGGGAAGCAGCAAAGCAGGTAGCATTTCCTGCTCCATGGGGACGGGTGGCAGCTCAAGGGACTGGGTGGCGGGAAGCTGTGCAGACCCCTCTGTAGTCAGGACCTGACAGCAGTGTGGTGGAGGCACCTGCAAGGATGTTAGCAGGGGCTTTACAGCAGAACATCCGTGTCCATTGAACCCGCTCCATCATGAAGCCGCTCTTGGCATGAAGCAGCGGTGGCTCCTGTGCCCACGCTTGGGAACAAGCTGCTGGAGAGCTGCCTTTCCCAGAGGTGCTGCCCGATTTCCTTCCCCAGCCTGGGCAGCGAGTTGCTCTTGCCTGGTCCTGAGGGCCTGTTGCACAGGTATGTCTGGAAATGGGTTTTTCACACCAGACTTTGTCCGTCCACAGTAAGAACTGCTATGGAGGGTCTCTCGCTGCTCTAAGGGCTGGTGGGCTGGGGTCCCCCTGTGATGGGTGCTGATGCTGGTGGGTCACATCTTCATTTGGAACAGCATCAGCAAACTGCTGAGTGGTGCCAAGCATCATCTGTAACTGCCCTGCCTTCGTGCTCCTGCAGCTCTGTGTCTCGCTGGCAAGCACCGGTGGAGGGTAACCACACCAACGGGAGCACGTGGGTCCCTGGGGAGCTCCCGCTCGCTGGCAGCCCTGCTGTGTCCCTGGGCCCCATCGATGGTGGTTTTGGAGGGAGTGTCTGTGGATGTCCTGGGGCTGAGCGCCGCTCCTGCGAGCACATGGCTGCGTGCAGCGCTGTGCTGCAGCCCCGGGGCTCGTCCTGGAGGCAGAGTGCAGACCTGGACTGGGGTGTCTGCCCTGGACTGGGGTGTCTGTCCTTCACCTCTGCAGGGCCAAGTCCCTGCACCTTCCAGCAGCTGATGCAGGCAGGAGCCAGGCAAGCTCCCAGCAGCTGCCTCTCTCCCCAAAGATGCTCACAGCCAGTGTCCTTGGGGTGCCCTGTGCCTCCTGCACAGCCCAGGCACAAACAGAGCCCCAGCTCAGCGACGCGGCTCTGCCCCGTGCTGGGGACGCTGCTGCTGGCACCAGAGGTGGACGTGGAGCTGCAGGGGAAAGGTGATGCTGCTGGGG
The DNA here is from genome assembly GCA_907165065.1 of Caprimulgus europaeus. The sequence continues at coordinate 347,598 of OU015547.1, forward strand.
CGTGTGGCTGTGCTGGTCAGCACCGCGCTGGTGGCTCGGGGGTTTTGGTCTGGGGTAGGCAGCTCCCAGGCCCCTTCTGTGCTTATTCTGCTGCAGCTGTGGCTGAAAGGGCCTGACTTGCTCCCTGAAGTCCAGGCAAGCACAGTGACAAGGGTACTGAATTATTTGGTTACTTGCCTGTTGAGGTGACCTGGATGGCAGTTTTCAGAGGTGCTGTTGGCGGGTGTTGTTATTGCCAGGCACTTATTCCTGCCTGAAAAGCATGTCCTGCCACTACAGGGACCAAAAAGGGAGTGCTGAACAACCTGGATTTTTTCTCTGGTGTCCCATGGTGTCTGGAACAGAGGCTGTGGAATTTCCTAGGAGAAAGATTTCTTAAAAAAAATAATAAAAATCTCAACAGGAAAAGTCTCTTTTATGCAACTTGTCCTGATGCTGTTTCTGCCACCTCATCCCGAGCTGTGTGCCAGGCAGATGCAGGGAGCACGTGTGTCCAGCATGAACTGTCCCCTCCTGCTGCCCAGCTCTGACTGTGCCTCTTGCTGCCAGGTCCCGGGTGCAGTTGCTGGCGGATGAAGATGACAGGTTGCCGCTGGCTCGTCCCCCCTGTTCAAGGTAATGGGGGCTCTGCTGCAGCGTGGAGAGCAGCGTCCGACCCGGCGTGCCCAGGACGTCGGTCCCTGCCCCAGCTGCCTCCCTGGGGCGAGGGGTGGCCGCTGGTCACCTGGGGCTCTGGGCAGGTCGGGGGGGTCTTTGTGCAGCAGGGCTGGTCCCCTGGGGCCAGCATGGGTCCCTGACCTCGGGTGCATCTGTGGAGTTGCCCATGACCTCCCTGAGGGGACGGGGCCACCGTCCTGCTCCAGGGAGGCTGGTGGGGGCTGGATTCGGTGTTTTGTGGGTGAGCTGCCCGTGCTGCTGGGGAGGCTCTTTGGGCTGTGGGTAAAGTAGGCAGCAGATGTGCTGGTCTCAGTCCTTCCCTCTCCATTCCAGGCCTGCTGCTCTGCATCTTGGCTCTGCACCTCTGTGTCCAGGACCCTCGTGCCACGGCAGGTGAGCTCTGCACCCCAAGGGAAACCTGGGCCTCCTGTGGGCAGTGGGGCAAAGGCAGTGTGGTGCCACAGGGACTTTGTTCCTGTTCCCTCCAGGCTGTATTCTGTAGGATGTAGCTGCACTTGGTGAACCTTTTTTCAAGGTTTTGACCCCAGAAAAGCCTGTTGTTCACATGCAGTGTGGCTGGAAGAGGGAGGGAGAAGCTGTTGTAACATCTGTCCATAGTGCTGCTGTGGTAGTGTCGCTGACCTGCTTGTCAGGCTGCCTGGTCACTGGCTGCAAATGGACCTTGTTTAGGACATCCTGTCACTTACTGCCACCCACATCCCAACCACCCTATGACTGATGCTTCCCACAGATGCCTTCGGGCTGTGGAGAGGCTCAGGAGGGGATGCAGGGCTTGCTGAGCGTGAGGCTGGTGTTCCTTCACCAAGGAGGAACTTTGTGTCTTCCAGAGCACAACAGAGCCGCCAACGCCTCGGTGGCCGCCAACGCCTCGGTGGCCGCCAACGCCTCGGTGGCCGCCAACGCCTCGGTGGCCGCCAACGCCTCTGTGAACATTACGGAAAAAACATTGGTAAGGAGGGGGTAAGGAAGGGAAAGGGAAGGGAAAGGGAAAGGGAAGGGACCTGTTGGCCAGGCGGTTACAGCTGCATGGACAGGGTCTCTTGTGGGAGTCAGGGGTCCCATGAGAGCATCTCCTGGGGTGCAAGGGGAGCCCCTGGGGCTTGGCAGGTGGGTGCGCAGAGGCAGTTGCCCCAAACAGCGAGGCCATGGTTGGGGACAGCACCGCGGTGCCGTGTGAGGAGGCTTTGCTGCACGGTGACACCCAGGGACGTTCTCCCTCCAGCTCACCTGCCACAGCTTTCAGTGCTCTGGGGAGCAGTGTTACCAGGAGGAAGCCCATGCCAATGAAACGGTGACCTGCCATAATGAGACTTACTGCGAGGTACGGAGCTTGCTGAGAGGGAGGCGCATGCGGGCTGTGATAGGGAAAGTCTGTTTTCCCTTTCTTTATATCTGGAATCCACAGTACTCTGTTAAGTCTGTGTCAGTCTCCTGTTTCTATTCTCTCTGTGTTGCATTCTGTCAGTTATTTTTGCTTCTTTGTAATGGCATCTCTTGACAGTCCCAGCATTTTTTCCTTTGGCTCTGCTATTGCAGCTTTATCGTTTCTCCAGCATGAACTACACAGCCAGGTGCAGTGGCACGTGTGGCACTGAGATGTGCAGGACCAACAGCAGCGTGAGCACGCAGCACTGCACCCTGGACTGCTGCGACTCGCCCCTCTGCCTGAAGCTCAATGCCAGCTCCTACGGTAACTGCCCATGGGGTCCTGGTGCTGCTCTGAGGGTCTGAGGTTCATCCTGCTGCACAGGAGGGAGATGGGTGGGCAAAACCCCGTCGCAGAGGGCTGGCTGTGGCTGCATCGCCGTGTCTACTCTGCCCTGGGGCTTGTTCTCCCTCAGAGCTGGGGCTAGGAACAGGGTGGCCCAGCAGCTGCAGCCGCAGCACAAGCTGTGCTGGTGACTCTGTCCCATGTGTGGCTGCGGAGGACTCTGCATGGGCTGTGTGCTGGGCGCAGCCTCACCGGGCTCCTCGTGTGTCTGCAGGTGATGTGCCACACACCACTGTGCCACCTACGACCACCACCACGACCACCCGAGCTCCTCCTCGAAACGTAGGTACTGGCTGGGCAGGTGCTGCTGTGGCCATGGGGATGGCTGAGTTCCCACCTGAGTGGAGGGAGAGGGAGAAGGTCCCTCCTGCACTTGCTTTATAGGGTGAAAGGTGAAAAGCTGCTTGTTGAACGGGGAACAAATCCTTAATGAGCTTTGAAAAGAAAGAGTCCATAACCAGCCCTGCCAAACAGGCATTTTCCCAAGCCCAGCACTTAAATGGGTTGAAGCAGTTTGAACCGACTGTGTGGTGAGCCTTCCCCGCAGCTGCAGGGGACCGACGGGGCACTGCCGCCTTTCTCCTGAGCCTGCGTGGAGGGGAAGGTGCTTATCTGTGCAGAGCCTCGTTAAGAGGAAGGAAAAGAGGTTTGGAACTTGTTTGCTATGCTGGCATTTCACTGAAGTTTGCTGCTGTTTCAGATGGGTGCTCTTAGGCTTTTATCTCCGTATCTCTGATGCCTGAGACGGCACTGGCCAGACAAGAACAGAGCAGGGTTTAGAAAGGAGCCCTCCAGAGAGAAGGGCTGTCTGAAGCTCAGTTCTTGTCCTGGGAGTCCTGCTCTCAGGCCGATGAATACAGAGTGTCTCCTCTGTCCTCTCTTGCAGGGGAAGGTGTGTGCAGCGTTCTCCTGTCATGGGGATGGATGTTTCAAAGGCAAGAAGATTGTTGCTAGGTGCATTGTTGGGTACGACTTCTGTGAGGTATGGCCTTGGGGCTAAAAAGCAGGACAGCTCAGGAGCTGGGATGTGCCCAGGAGCCTGGGTGCACCCCTGTAATGTGAATATTAAAGGCTGGGCAGGACCCCCAGGCTAATGTTTCTCTCCTCCTTCCAGATGAAGAAGACAGGCTTGAATTACATGGCGGGATGTAGCAGAGCCTGCAAGGCTGCCAAACCAGTCTGTGCTGGTGGGATGAAGGCTGCCTGTTACCAAGAGTGCTGTCCAGCTACCCTGAAAGCCAGCTGTCTGAGACTGGATGGCAAAGTTCACATTAGTAGTGCCGGGCAGGTGACTCTGGCCCCACTGCTGAAGCTCATGGCATGTGGGGTGGTCCTGCTCCTGAATTACAGGGTCTCAGCTTCCCTCTGGGGGTAAGCAGCAGTTTGGGTGCTCCGCAGCCTGCCCTCCTGCAGTGGAGCCCCGCAGCGCTCGTTAGGATCCCCGCAGCGCTCATTAGGATCCCTGTCGCTCTCTGACTTCAGCCAAGGCTGCTATCGAACACCCTCTGTTATGTCCCTGCCCCACAAACAAGCTGTCCCAGTTTCAGGTGGCTGCTTCCTCCCCTGTGCAGGTGCCTCACACCCACAGGTGCCCCCAGACCTCTGAGCAAACCATGGTGGCAGGGGCTGCAGGGTGCTGCAGCACAACGTTCCCCTGCGCTCTGCTTTGCAGAGGGCTGTGGCCCTGTGCAGGACCCTGCTGCTGATCCCAAATCCCACCTCCCATCCCTAAGCTCCAGGCTAAATCCTGCACCTTCCTGGGACTGGTGGGTCCTGGCTCCTGTCTGGAGTCTTACATTTCAGTGAATTTTAATTACTTGTAATTGAGACTCCCCCAGCGTATCCAGAGGAAAGGCATTTAATCTGTGCACTAAGGAAGCTACAAAGAGGGATTCTTCCTGTAGGCCTGCGAGACTTGCAAGCTAATTACGGTTTCTGGGAGCTGCTGCAGTGTGTGCCTCTGCTGCTGGGACTGCAGATGCTGGAAGGAGTGACCTCAGGAGTAGGAACAAGAGGGTGTTAAGCCTGCTTAAAAAACAGAAACTTCTGCCTTGACTGAAGGCACAGGGTCTGCTCTAGTTACTAATCCGCTTGCAGCGCAGCCTTCCTGGGCACCTTCCTACCTGTTAGTTCAAAACTGCTCTGGTACTGAAATCTCTCTTGTCTGGGTAGGTAAAATTAGTAACTAATGTGTCATCTCCTCTTCTAAGACAGGAAAATGGGATTAATCTAAAACTGTCTCAGGTTTTAGATGATCCTGTGTCACATCTGTGATTGTCTATTGCTGAAGGTAGAGCAGAGACATGTTAGCCTATAACACAGATTCCCCCCGCTGCCCCCCAGCCCGTTCCTGCAGCACACAGAGCTGGCACGCAGCTCGTCGGTGTCAATGCGCTGCCCGGCGTGCAAACACGCGCTCTGCTGTCCTCTGCCACTGTTGTCTGTTTAAAGAAAGGTTGCAAAAATATAAAAATCTGTGTGTCGGTGATGAGGGTGTTCTGAGTGTGACCCAAGATGGTGCAACTTGTGGGAAGGGGAGGGAGATCCCGGGGGTGCTGGGGTCGAGGCGCAGCGCTGGGCTCCGCGGGAGCTGGACCAGGCGCTGCAGGACGAGGAGCTCTTGTGCGGTTGATGTGGGAACAGAGGACAAAAGCCTGAACAAGCCGCGGTTTTGGTGCTTCGACAGCGCAGCACAGGGCCAGGGGTGTGTTTTTAATTTGTTTTAGGCCACAGTGTCAGCATATCCATAGCAAAGTGAAAACAGGATGAAACCCTGTATTTTTCTATCTCAAAAATACTGTCCAGCACCACGTTTCTTCTAAGAGCAGAGGCTTAGTGTTTACAGCAGATACTTCAGACTTTTTTCTCCTTTCATTTCCTCTTTGCAGTCTCTCATCCATTCTGCATGAAGCGCAGGGCAGGGAGTGGGGAGGCAAACAGCAGAGTGGTCACTTGAACAGAAGCTGCTTGTTTTTTCCTAGTTTCTAGATCTTGGCTATTGCTTCTCCATCTGTGCCTTAGGCCAAGCTCTCCTCTCTGCTGTGCAAAGGACAAGGTCGGAGCTGTGTTCTAGCGCCTGCTGACACACTCGGCCGTCGCTCATGTCCCCGACACCCGATCGTCTTGAAGTTCAACAAAAAATGAACTCAAGGCGCTCCTGAAAAACAGCATCTCCCGGGGTTACCGGGAAATTGACTTTTCCGACTTCCCGTCAGCCCCGCGGCTTCCTCCGCCCCTTCTCCGCTCCCTGCGGGACGCTCCCGGTGCCTCCCGGGCGCACCGGAGCCGCTGCCCGGGCCCTGCGGGGCCAGTCCCGCTCTGTTTCCGGGGGCTACGGCTTCCCCCGGCCCGGCCCCGCCGCGTCACCCAGCGGCCACCGCCCCGCCCGGCCCCGGAGCGACGGGCTGAGGAAGCGGGCCGGGGCGGGCCGGGGGCCGCGGGGCGAGGCGGGACCGGAGGCTATAACGGAGACCGGGGGGGTCGCGGGTGGGGCACGACGCGTCGCGACATCCGCGCCGAGCGGCCGGGCCGGGGCAGCCGCCGGGGGCCGGTGCCGGTCCCGGGGAGCGCGGGATGGACCAGTCGGTCGCCATCCAGGAGAGCCTGGCGGGGGGGGCGACCTGCCGGATCGTATCCTTTGCCGCGGCCGGAGCTGCGCAGCCGCGCGCGGGGAGGACCCGTCCCGTCCCCCCGGTCCCGCCTGTCCCCGCTTTTCCTTGACCCGCGGCCGCAGGCGGTGCAGGGCGTCCTGGCGGCGGGGCCCAGCCTGGAGAGCCGGCTGCTGGGGCTGGTGGAGGCCCGTGGGCAGCGCGCGTAGGTGCTGGGACCGGCGGGGGGGCCCGGGGAGGGCCGGGGCCGGCTCAGAGGCGTGTCCGGGGGCTCCCTCCTGCCCCCGGGGCTTTGTGCCGGGCCGAGCCCCGTGGGGTGCGGTGGGTTGGTGGCGGAGCCCCGGCCAGGGGGTCCCGGCCCGGTGTGTGCAGCCGGTGGCACAGACACGTCCTCACTGCAGCGCCAGGGCAGGCAGGCGCAGGGTCCGTTTGGTGCTGTGGGGTTTGCGTGGGGCTGAGCTGGCAGGCGCTGCTGGACGGACGGGGTCTGTCTGCACCTGCAGAGATGCTGGAATCAAGGAGGTGTCACCTCCTGTCTGCTCCGTGCTTGCAGGATCTACGTGTACCGTCACCGGCGGATGGCCATCACGGCTGAGGATGTCTGGCTGGAGAAAATTATCCCCATCACAGAAGGGTTTGCACTGGAAGAAGGTACTAACACTGTGGTAGCTCAGTGGCTGCCTCCGAAGAAGGGGGTGAAGGGCTTTGGAGTCCATATTTTGTCATTTTACGTGCTGAAATGTGGGATCCATGCAGCCTTCCTGTTTTTTCTTTGGTTTGTAATCCCTGGTGACACTCGGGCGTCACATGGCAGAGCTGGAAGGGCCCCGATAGATTAATTGCTCTGCCATCCAGAGCACCCTGTGTCTTTCCAAGCACCAGCCATCACCTCCTGCCCCGGCAGGTTTGTTCTGCCTGGCTCCATTTGTACAAGGGGTATTTGGGGCTTGAGGAACTTGCTGAGCTCGCTCACCTCAGAGCATCAGCATGGTCTGCAAACCCAATACTTTGCTTTGTAATTGAACTTTGTTTTGCTTTTACAGTTGTACTTGATAGTGACCTTCACGTCGTTGGTGAGTTCTGTTGTTGCTCTAATGCCCATTTTACCAGGGTCCTGCACCAGCTACACACAGGGAGGCAGCAGCGGGGGCTCTTGTGATCAGACTGTTTGCTCGGGGGATCTTGTCTTGCTGCTGTTTCTTGTCTTGCTGCTGTTTCTTGTCTTGCTGCTGTTGTGGAGCCCAGTGTGCTGTTTGCCACAATCCAGTTCATGCCAACAAGTTTTGTCATCACAGTTCAACCAGAGGAACGATTTTTCCCAATGCTTTAAAACTGCTCCTAGAAGATTAGTTACTGTCACTGAATGAGCAGAATACAAATTATTACAAATGCTGATTTTTATATTTTTAGCTGGCATTGCCATGTAAAAATGTGGAAGGGGTCCATGATAAGAAGGCATGGGGAGACTTGCTGAAGTTGGCACGCAGGCACACACCAGCTGCGGTAGAGTGGAGAAAATGTTTGGTTTCTCCAGTCTTGTCAGCATTAACAAGAGCTCTTCTTTTGATGTTTTAGGCTCTGACGTGACTGTCCAGATAAGTTCAGAAGACGATCGGCTCACGGTGCGGTTGCCTTTTGGTTCCCACACACGCACGTTCCTTCAGGAGGTCGGCCGGTGCAGCCCAGGTATCTGTCCCGCTGGGTGCAGCCGCAGGTCCGGTGGTCGCGGCCGGTGGGTTGTGTTTGTGTGTTTCTCCTCCGTGTGGAAGAGCAGCATCAGCCGCTCCGCTGCGGATCTCGCACAGGACTGGAGTGGTTTGCACGCAATGACGCGCTGTCGCCAGTGCTCCGCAGACCATCGCCGGTTTGCCACAGCGAATGTCACACGGTGGCCAGCAGCCGCGGGCCGGGCGCTGCGAGGCCCGGGCAGAGTCTCTGAGGCTCCGTCCGCTCGCCCCGGCCTCCCGCCGCGGTCCTGCCTCCCGCCGCGGCCGTTGTCCGCGGGTGCGGGTCCGGCTCATGTCGCTCCCTACGGTCGCCCTGGCCCCGGCGCCCCCGTCTCGGTCCGGCCCTGGTCCCACCTGGATCGACCCCGCGGGGGACGCGCTCGGAGCCGCCGCCGCGGCTGGTGCGGGAGCGCCCGGGCGGGGGCGCTGCGGCGCCGGGGCGGGACCGGGCCGGGCCGGGGCGGGGAGTCCGGCGGCGCGGGACTGCGGCGATGTCCGCGGACGGGCGGCCCCGCCGAGGTGAGCGCGGGGACGGGGAGCGGGCGTGGGCTGCGCGGCGGACGCCGCAGACTGCGGGGAGGCGAGACCGGCGGGACTCTCGGTGCTTTGCGGCGGCTCCGGGGGCGGGGGTCGCAGCCGGCGGGCACGACTCCCGGTGTCCCCTCAGCGGGCGGCCGGTCACGGGCAGCGGGGGCAGAAGCGGCGCGGTACCGGGGGAGCTGCCGGTACTGCGGAGCTGCCCCAGCACCGCCCCGTCCGGACCCCGCAGCCGGCGGTCCCGGGGGTCGGCCGGGCTGCCCCGGCGGGGTGTGCGCCCCTCCCTCCGGCCGGGCGTGCCCGGTCCCCGCCGCTCCCGGTCCCAGTTGCCGTTCCTCTCTTTGCATAGTGCCCGTCTGGAAGGTGCAGGCAGCTGAGGCGATTCCTGGAGTCAGTGTAGGGCTCAAAATCTGGATTCTGTCATTTCTGCTTCACCCACCTTCACTGAGGCTGGGCTGCTCCGAGTGCCTGGAGGCGCCGTTTGGTGTTGCTGACATTCCTTCTTTTTATTTCTATGTTTATCAGTAGTGTATTAAAAAAAAAGAGAAGGGCTGAACTTTGTAACTGAGGCGGCAGCACAGCAGGGGCTGAGCCAAGGCAGGGACCTGGGAACATCCCCTCAGGTGTTTTAAATCGTAGCTCTAGACCTGACTGGGAGAGACTTGGGCACATCTACGTGTTTAGGAGGAAAAACACGCCGAGTGAAACACAACCCTGGCTCCTTTGTTGGTGTGTTTTTGTTGTATCTGGAGCACAGTAACACTCTTTGAATGGTAAGCTCCTTGGGAAGTAGTTTTATCAAGTCATGCCTTTGAGCTTTGGACAAAGTTTCATTTTCAAGGCTTCATTGTGTTTTTCTTCAGTTAGAGGAGTCTAGGGATCGTCCTTCCCTCTCCCCCCCTTGCATTAGCAGATGTGTGCGTGTGTGCAGTCACTGTCACAACTGCTGTGTTGCTCCATTTGAAACCCTGAAAACCAAACTTCATAGAATGGTTTGGGTTGAAGGGACCTTAAAGATCTTTTAGTTCCCACTTCCTTCCCTCCAGCCCAGCATAGCACGGTCCCACATGGACTGTTGCTTACGCCTTCTTTAAGAAAAGAACGGACTAAGACTGGTATAGCTAATGGCAAGGCTAATTTACTCACCCTTTTTGAGCATTAAGCATGGATCCTACTTTGTCTAGAAGATACGATACATTTTCCTGCTATAGAACAGTACTGTAATGTCACTGCACATTGTGAACAGGAATGTCTTTATTATGCTTAAATCTCTTAACTGCAAATCCTCTCTGATTTGGGCCATACCCGTTCTGCTGTTTGGTAATCTCTGCACATAGCTCTTTATTTCTGTGCCCTGTTCAATTATTGAACAAGGTCATTATCTTGCTAAAATACTCCACTTCAGATTGCTGCTGACATACAGATCCCTCTGGCTAGAGCAATCTGTATCTAGATATAAATTTATCTAAAGGAAACAGCTCCTTTTCGGGGCTAAGCTCTTAGGAGGAGCCTACCTAAAACTGATTTCTGCTAATAAGGATAGAGTCAAAAGTATGATATATGACTGTGATCTTTGGATCACGTCGCAGCCGTGTCAGCAGCACTGAGTGGGCACACAAGTCTTGCCATTCTGGCACTAATGCCTCTGCGTGCTGGCAAGTGGCATCGTCCTGTTCAGGCAATAAAACCTGAGCTGCTGCTCCCTTCCTGGTACAAAAGTGGCAATTGTCTGTTCGAGTGAAAGTTCAGGCTGGTTCTTGTCACTGCTGAGATAGGTTGCATGGTGTTTGTTGGGAGGACTTGCAGAGGCTGAAGCAGCACTGGCTGTTTAACTCCTATGGAGGAAATTTACAGCTCTGTCCTGGCTGGCTGACCCCCCGTGCATCTCTGAACTGCCAGCGCTCCCCGTCACTTCTGTGTGACTTTGGCTGGGTGATCTGTAACGAGGTTTGAGTCACGTGTCCTCTGCAACCAACTGATAAATCCTCTTACACGGTCTCTATTCTCAGAGGGCTCTTGTGCAGGAGAGGTTGTCCAAGCTGAGAATATGGCCACTTGTCAGCTTGTTTATGTTCTGAGTGCTTAGGTAAAGTACTTCAAGTTCTGTTTCTGGTTTGTGTGCTCAGCCTGGAGAATGTACTAGGACAGCAGTAACTTTCAGTTTTTCTAGATTGTGCTCACTGAAGAAGCTCAGCTGGATGACTAGAAGCTTATAATCTTAACAATTTCTGTATCATCATTAGATTTGTGTGCTAAATAGCATAATCTTGAGATTCCTGTTTGTGCATCTTAAACATGGAGCCCCCCCTATGCAGAATCCTCTTTTTTAATGAGTATTTTGCCGCTTGTAGGAGCAGAAGGTTGTAACTGAAAAAAAATGCTGAAAAACTGGTCAAATTTTGCTGAAGTAGTGTGGTGTGTTTAGTGTCACACCTGTATTTGGTTACATTTGCATGGTAGCAGCCCTGTTATTTTTTTAGGACTGTGTGGTTTGCATTGGGACACTGGTTTCTGCTGAGGTACAGCGGGTTCATATGGTGACTCTGCACTGCACGGCCTCGAGGGGGGAAACACCGGCGCTTTGCTGTGTTTGCAGATGGGTAGAAACCCTTTAAATGGGTCTGGGATTTTTTTTGTTTTGTTGTGTTTTTTTTTTTTCTTCTTTTTATTGTACTTCCTGTCTTGCTTCAGAAAGGAAAAACCTGTTATTAAAGTACATTTTTTGGATTCCTGGGATAAAGCCTTGGATTTTGTGCTGCTAAGTCCTGGTTTGGCTTAGCTGAGAGGAGAACCAGCAGCCCTCTCCAGCAGCGGCAGGTAGCACAGGGCGGTTCTGCTGCTCTCCATGGCTGCGTGACATGCTGGTGTCAATTCTTCCTCTGGAGAGGAAGCTGCATGGGCACAGAACAGTTCTGTCAAAGTAAGCTAGATCTGTCAGATAACTGAAAGAGGGACTGCGAGACACTTTGTTTCTCCACATAAGTCTAAATTATATTCTGCTTGCAGATCTTTTCCAGTGTGTGCATAAGTGTGTTGATAAATTAAAGAACGCTTTGTGTTTAATGTGAAACTTTTTGGTTTTTTCCAGAAGTGGTTGGCTCTGAAGGCATCAAACAGAATGGAAAGAATCTTGCAGTCAGTCAGGACCGGAGCCACGACAGCACCGATAGAAGTGCTCCCAGGTGTGGTACCTCTCTCGCTTCTTGTGTAGGTTGGAGGGAGAGTTGTGCACATCAGCCCTTTGTGGAAGGTCTGGTGAGGAGGAGTAAAAGTGGTTGCAATGTTTCTTTGCCGATTTAGCTGTGCCTCCCTTCCACAGAGGATCTCTCTATAATGACAGTAACTATATATAGCACCAAAGTTCTGGGTGCTTTTGGGTGGTTGGGTGTGGATGGAATGAACTGCAGTGGGCAGATTGTTGATGCTTTGATGTCTAGAGACAGAAAAAGAAAGTGCAGAGAGCTTTCTGTCTGGGCTGCTTGGTTTTCAGCTGGAAACCAAGTGGGGAAGTTGGTCTCTGGTGGCAGCGTGAGGTCTGTGCACACAGCAGAGCTGGAGCAATCTTGTGGCTGCGTTATCTAGTTCCATCTGCCGGAGAGCAGTCGCTGCAGTCCCGGAGGTGGTGGGGTCTAGAGCAGAGGTTGGCAACTTTTTGAGAAGAAGATCTGCAGATTCTAGTTAGGAGAGAAAAAAGTTCAGCGTAAGCATGCTGTCAGAGAGTCTCAGCGCAGCCTCTCGGAGCCAGTCCTGCTAGTCCCCTATTTGGGCATATTTTTGCTGTCTAGTGGGACAGGACCCGCTAGCGTGGTTTATTTTGAGTTCAGAGAGCTTTGGCTTAGGGCCACTCTGTCTCATAGATACACTCTTAAAATGTTACAGTTTAATTTTTCTGTTCCCAGGACTTTGTGGACCCTGCTGTGTATGTCTGTCTGCGTGCTGTCCTTGGCACTGGTGTGCGGGTTGCTGACCTTAAATTTATACTGTCCACTTGCTTGTGGGAACTCCCAAGCTGTGCCATTATTAGTGTAGCAAAAGGAGTTTGCAGAGCCATGAGATACTAAGTAAAATCACCTCTACCTCCACCTACTCTGTGCTGCCTACTTTCTATGCAGAACTGGGAGTTTTCCACCAGGAGACTTTTTAAACAAACAGTTTTTCATTCTATTGTTGAGGTCAGAAGGGCTGAGCAGAGGCAGCAGGAGATGAGATTGGCACCTCCTAGCTCCAGTGAGCAGGAAAGGTGTACAATAGGATTTGTATCAACATCCAGATGTGAGTAAAGCCTGCTCTGAATCAACAGGCTGCACCAGGTTAGTGAAAACCATTTGTTTTTCAGTTAGTTAAACTGGTTTTATCTGGAGATGTGAACCATTCTAAGAAATGCTCATTTCAGTCTTGTTTGTTTATCCCAGACATTGATTGTCTTTAGTGAAACAGACAGATAATCAAGTGGCAGAAACAAGCTGGTTAGGGTGTGTGTATATCCTGGGTTTCATCACGAAGTTTTGCTTTCGTTTGCAGGCAAAACAAACTCAAAGCTGAAGTGACAACTGAGATGGTTCGTTCTTCCAGCGTAATGGTTTCAAACAAGGCTTCAATCTTATCAGAACCAAAGTTTGGACTAAGAGATACTATTGTTAAATCTCAGCTTGTGCAAATGGAGGATTCCTACACACACATACAGAGCTTCAGGTAATGATTGTTCTGAGAGGAGCTTGTTTTTGCAGGGAGAAGGTTAGTTACTGGAAGCTGTCCAGATAACTCACGTTCGTCATTTCATTTCGTATCCCTGCAAACAGGAAAGTTTACAGAAATGTATGGTCCATACTTTCCAGAACAGCTTTCTTTCCTTGTTCAAGAAGTGGCAGAGAAGAATTTCATTCATGTCTCTGCCCAGGCTTGCCTCGTGTTTCTTGTTGAAAAAATGGTCTTTTTGAAATAACTTTTTCCTGTGCTTATTTCAGACTGTGTCTGGAACCACATCAATTCTGTCACCTCTGGCCTTCTCTCTCGCTGCTTCTCTTCACTATTTATCCATGTAGTTGTTCCAATAAGCTCATAAGAGCTTGGGTGAAATATATAATTAGGACCAAAACTTTACTGTGCTTCAAATCCTTTTACTATATGTAAAAATGTGTATCGTTCTGTAAAGCATGTCTATAAAGATGCTGCTGTAATTAAACCATTTTAGGGATTTAAACTTTGTCACATTTTCCTAATTCCTCCCTGGATGTTACTCCTAAATAATTATATGTAATATTAAGTACATGGGTTAATAATAGAGGTATTTCCATCAGCTGTACAATTTGCAGTTCGGTACGTTAGTTGATTTCTTTGCAGGTTTTTTGTGGGGACGTACAATGTGAACGGTCAGTCGCCCAGGGAGAGCCTCCGGCCGTGGCTGAGGTGTGACACTGAGCCTCCAGACATTTACTGCGTGGGGTGAGCGTCCCTTCCTGGCCCATCCTCCCCAGCTCGAGGGGGTTGCTGTGTCTGTAGCATGGAGGGGCTCAGCCCTGGGGAATGCTGGCGTTGCCTTGCTCCGTTGCACAGCGTTGGGGTGTGTTCTCGCAGCCCAGGGGGCTGCTGTTCTGGCAGTGCTCGGCCTCTCTGGCACTGCAGCGTTACAAAATCGTGAATGCCATTCCCTTACTAATGGTAATTTAGCTCTGCATTTAACACACCTCTAAAATCGGCATAACCGCGTTTGAGTTTTCAGTTTTAACTTGTAGTGAATCTAAATTGATTTAGTTCTTTCCCAGAGGAAGGGGCTGGAGAGTTATAATCAAGTGCATGCATCCATGGGTTCCTTCCTCTAACACAGTTTCCAGGAGCTTGATCTGAGTAAAGAAGCCTTCTTTTTCAATGACACGCCGAAGGAAGAAGAGTGGTTTAAAGCTGTAACTGATAGTCTTCACCCAGATGCCAAATATGCAAAGGTAAATGTGGCTTTTGGGAAGATTGAGTGTGGAATAGTGTTCCACTCGGGCCTCTTTTCCCTTTGCTTTTTCTTGTTGTTGTTGCTGTGTCTTCCAGAGGCTCATTGCAGGCTTTTCCTCAGTCCGAGGTGCTCTGAAGGTGAAGTGGGTGGTGTTGCAGTGCAGGGTGCCGAGGCAGGGCGCAGGACTGGGGACCAGAGCCAGGCATCCACACATGAAGGAACCTCCTGCTGTCTTAGGGGAAGAGAATAGGAAGTATCTTAGCTTCCATGTCCCTCTCCACAATGCATGGTGGAAGGAGTTGTGAAGGTATCTTGGTAGGAATACTGCTTGTGTCTTGGCTCCTGCTCCTTAGGTCTGCTTTGTCTCCTGTCACTGTTGAAGGGAAGCTTCTTCAATGGGCTGTGCCTGAGCTATAGGTTTTGCTTTGGGCTTTAACTTTGTTTACTGGGGTGTTGGGCCGTGGCTCCTTCCCGTGCTGTGCTGCTGGAGTGCCTGTGTGGTGTGAACCTTGCTGGTCTGTTGGATGAGCCTGGAACTCCCTTTTTCTTCATCTGTATTTTGGTGACTTGTGTTCTGGGCTGGGGAATGATGTTGCTTCTCTCATCAAACTTCTCCCATTCTGGTATTTAATGGAACAGGCTCTGTTTTTCAGGTGAAACTTGTGCGGCTCGTGGGAATCATGCTTCTGTTGTATGTGAAAGCAGACCTTGCTTTGAACATCTCCGAGGTGGAAATCGAGACTGTGGGAACTGGGATCATGGGGAGGATGGTAAGAGTGACAACAGCGCCCTGGAGAGCCCCTCTCCATAGATGTAGTGGTTATTCCTCCAGCCAAGGGATGCAGCTGCCTTTAGAAGCACAAGGTCCTGTCCCTGTGCCAGCTCAGGGCGTTC
Source organism: Caprimulgus europaeus (assembly GCA_907165065.1). The sequence continues at coordinate 362,754 of OU015547.1, forward strand.
CTAGAAGGAATTGCCATGCGCTTGCAAAGGCTCAAAGACCTTGAGGGAGAATCTTTTCTGAAGGCTTTTTCTCCTGATTGCTGGTGTTGGACTGTGTGGGGCCCTGCTCTCACGTGATTTTGATGCTGGCTGTGATTTTGCCCAAGGCAAATAACACAAGGAAACACGAGTAGCAGAAACGTTTCTGTCCAGATTAGTTTTCTTGTGGAGGACTTCCTGGCCTCTTGCCGTTCCTCACCATTGGAATGAAGTCTGTGCCCTTTGAATGTAGTTTCTGTGAACATTGCAGCTATAACTTGTCAAGGTATTTTTGAACCAAGCCATGTGCTTCCTCCATTTACAATTTTTTTTTATGGTTTGTGTTGAAAGATCCAGTTTGTTGCTAAATAGGTTTTGGGCCTTGCTGAAGTATCTGACTAGCTCTCTTACTGAAGTAAATTTCTTTCTGTATTAGCCAATTCTTGAATTACAAGCTGAGTTCCATGTGCCTGCTTGCTGTGTTCTGTTGCTGTGTGCAGCCCTCACATGAGTTACTGACTTGAATTCACGAAGCAGCTGTCACTAATTGGCATTTTAAGCCTTTTCCTTCCTCTGGAATTAAATAGTCTGCCTCAATGTCTTTTGGCCTGTACACTGCTAGAAACTCATTTGTGGATTCATCTGTGGTGTAGAAGCTTCTGACCGATGTCTTTGCCTTTATCTTTCAGGGTAACAAAGGCGGTGTTGCCATAAGGTTTAAATTCCATAACACCAGTGTGTGCATTGTGAATTCTCACCTTGCAGCTCACACGGAGGAGTATGAGCGGAGGAACCAAGACTTCAAAGACATCTGCTCTCGGATGCAGTTCTGCCAGGCGGATCCTAACTTGCCCCCTCTCACTATTGGCAAACATGAGTATGCTTCCTGCCGTTGTGAATCGCTGCGTGTGGCGTGGAAGAGCCCTGTGACCGTGCTGGGGTGTGAGGTTCTCTCAGCAGGGGTGCGAGAAGGGGTGCCCACTGGTCTGATCGTCAGCCTGGGAGGGCCAGAAATGCTTTGTCGTAACCCTGGTTTTGACAGTGGTCACCTGAACAGCTCTGAGAAACCACTTGCTGCCTTATGCTCTTCCAGGCCTTGTTTTATTTTCAAGCATGAAGTGGGAATGGGGCAGTAATATGCGTTGGTTTCCCCAGTGGGCTGTGGGATTTAGTGTGGAAAAAGCACCAGTTGTGAAGCGGTAGTGACAAACATGCAGAACGGGGATTAAAAACAGCAAAGATAGAAAATGTGGCTTCTCCTTCGAGTTTTCACTCTTATTTGTTCTCTGTGATGGTGAAGCAGACACGGCATCCAGCTAATCACCCTGGGATGGGAAGAGCTGATGGGTGGTTGGATGGTTGAGGGCAGTGCTGCAGGCTGTGCCCCCACTCACGGGCAGCTTGTGTTTGGAAATGGTTAGGGCTCCGTGCAGACTTCTGGTGTGCCTTCTCTTTCAGCGTGGTCTTGTGGTTGGGTGACCTCAACTATCGGCTGGAGGACCTGGATGTGGCGAAAGTGAAGCAGCTTGTAGATGAGAAAGCATTTCTGGAGCTCTGCCAGTATGACCAGGTACTGATGTCTCACCTTCCCGCAGGTGGTGCTGAGGGTGCTGGTTAGAAACTGCCTGCTGCTCCTCAGCCTTCCCCGTGCTGAACATCTCCCTTTTAGCTCATGTGGGAATTGCACTTGAGCTTATTTAACATTAAATTTTTGGTCTTCTTTTCTTTTGTAGCTAAAGAGGCAGATGGGTGCAAATGCAGTCTTTGAAGGCTTTACAGAGGGAGAGATTTCTTTCCAGCCAACATACAAATATGATGCTGGCTGTGATGACTGGGACACAAGGTACGGTGGTTGCCTCATATGTGATGCTACCAATGGCTCATGTTATCGCTGAAGGAAGTGAAAACAAAGCTAAAAAGAATTGCAGATGTAATGGCTATAAATAGGAACAGTTCTGAGATTATTGCCATTCCTCTCCCTTGGCTCCAAAACCCATCTCCAATTTACATCTATTTATGTTGCTTTTCTTCACTGCTGTTTGTCAGATATTCCTAATCTTTATCCCAGAAATAATCCATTGGGTTTCCTCTAAGTTAGAGGCGTACAAAACTAAGGAATCATTTTAGTTAGTTTAATTCTTTTTGTTTGTTTTTTTTACCCAAACAAAATTTTTAGGATCTTTCATTTGCTGATAGCTGCCATAGCTACTTAGGTCAGACCAGCTGGGGTTCAGAACGGTGCGTTTGTGCTGTCTGTGGCTGAGTGTATTCCCCAAGGGACTGCAGGAACCATCCTTCCTGTAGTGCACTACACAGTGCCTGACCTGTTATTCGTAAACTGGGAACACTGGCTTCAAGTGCAGTAATGAAATCTGTGCAGCAGTTAGTGAAAAAAAAATATTTAAACCTGAACTTTAAATCTAGAGCCTGAGTTCTTATTTTTCATGGTTCTTATGGTCAAAAATATCTCTGAGTATTGCTTGCTATGTTAATTGTATCAAAAGAAAAAAACCCAAATAATTGCATCTTTGAAGATGTGGAAAGCAAAGCACAGTACAGAGATACCCAACAGACAATCAAACTTTTTATAACTACTCAAAGAAACTGTGGGAAATACAACTTTGATAGAGAACTAGCTCCAGGCCATGTCAGGAAAACAGAGTCTCCTCTGGGAGAGCAGTGTTCTGCCTTGCATCCACCTGCACTGTGCCTGGAAGCTGTCATTCTTGCCTCTCCTTTAGTGAGAAGTGTCGTGTCCCAGCCTGGTGCGATCGGATCCTCTGGAAGGGGCAGAACGTCGCCCAGCTGAGCTATCGCAGCCACATGGCTTTGAAGATCAGTGATCATAAGCCAGTTAGCTCTGTGTTTGACATTGGGGTAAGTACCTCAGCGCTGAAGGAAGCAACTCTGCTGACCCAGAGAGGGAAGGAGGAGGGAGGTTCTGCTGCTGATTCCCCCCTCCTGCTTTTATGGCATCCACAGAGAACAATGGCTTAAAAGGTGGGCTAGATAAGGAACTGAGATGGGATTGTTCCTAGTAAGCTAGGGCTGTGCTGTGATACTTCAGTCAAGCAGAACAGTGCATGAATACCTGTAGGTGTTTTTTCAGAGTTGTTCTTTTTTCTTGATTTCCTAGTATTTCTCAGAGAAACTTGCAGTGCAGGAGGATGCCACATCACTGACAATGCAGTAGTGTGTTGTCAAAGCTTTATTTTATTTAAAGCTGATCTAGTACTGACTGGGTGACTCTCTTGCTAGTTATGGCAAGGCCCTTTGCTCTTGGATCCTGAGATCTTGGAGCGCTGGCTCTGTTCGTGACATGTGTTGTATGCACTAGTGTGCTGCTAAAATCAAATCACCTCATGTGTTTCCAGCTGTGTTGCAGCTCTCCTGCAGAGACACAGTAAATGCCAGTTGTGGTGTGTCTCCTTTTCAGGTGAAGGTTGTGAATGAGGAGCTCTATCGAAAAGCCTTTGAGGAAATCGTGCGCTCCCTGGATAAGCTGGAGAACGCCAACATCCCCTCGGTGACCCTCTCCCAGAGAGAGGTAAGGTACCTGCACGTGCTGTGACTCACTGGAGAAAGTCAGCGACCCCAAAGTGTATTCCAGGGTAAAAGATGGATTCTAGACCCTGGGGTCTGGTTCCAAAGTAGAATATTTTGACTTACAGCTGTTCCCTGTTTACAATCCCTATAAATGTGTGAGACACAGGTAAATTCCATTCACAGTGCCAGGCTGAAATGTGGCTGTGCTACTCCCTGAGGTGGAGAGAGAGAGTAAAAAGGTCGTTTGTGGCCCTTGCTCTGACTTTTTCTTTGAAACATAAAATGTAAAATCTGAAGGATTTGGAGAAGGTCACACAACCAGCATTTGCTTTGTGCTGGGGACTAAAAAGGATAAGCAAATGAGACATTTGAGGCTACAGCTATCTTGTGCTCAAGTTTCCTTGGGGTTATTTGAGAGGAGCATTTGTTTTAAAGGGCCCACTGATGCAAATGACTTTAGCATACAGAGTAATCAAAGGTAATCCTTTGTAATCCTGGAAGGGATGGGATGCAGGAGCAAGAGGGTTAATCTGGGTTTTTTGCTGCTTAATGATTAAACTGCAGGAGGGGAACTGCTTGGCAAGGTGGAATTGGCTGATGATGTTGACTGACGTTTGTTTCCAGTTCCATTTTGAGGATGTTAAATACATGCAGCTGCAGGTAGAGAAGTTTACAATCCGCAATGGACAAGTGCCCTGCCAGTTCGAATTCATCAGCAAACCAGATGAGGAAACCTACTGCAAGGAGTGGCTGATTGCTAATCCCAGCAAGGGCTTTCTGCTATCGGGTGAGCTCTTCCTTGGTGGCATGTTAATGAGCTAATATTGTCACCTCCTGGCTTAGTTCTCTGTACTATTTTGAGAATGCTATGTCTATTGGCAGGCTTATTGCTCTAATACATTTTTAACTGACTGGGTTTTTTATGATCTTCTGGCAGATGCTGAGATCACAATTGAGTTGGAGGTGTTTGTTAATAAATCAACAGCCACACGCTTAAACTCTGGAGAGGAAAAGCTCGAAGATATCTTGGTCTTGCACCTTAACAGGGGGAAGGATTATTTTCTGTCTGTAACTGGAAACTACTTGCCAAGTTGCTTTGGGTCTCCCATTCATACGCTGTGTTACATGAGGGAACCGATCCAGGACATGTCAGCAGAATCCATACGGAAACTTGTAAGTTAAAGACAAGATTCCCTCCTGAATCCACAAGAATCATTAAAACTAGACGTTAAGTCCTGTTTGTTGCTAAAGAGCCTTCCTCCACTTCCCTGGTCTGTAGTCTGAGAATGCTGATGCAATTTGTGCTCTCCAGTGCGCCACCTTCAAACCTTGCGTTAGTTCTCCCCGTGGACGAACCAGCCCATGTCGTAGAGAGCACTGAAAGTAAGATCCCATTGCTCTGCCCGTGCGTTTAAAAGGGTGTGCAACCTCTCACCAGACCTCTTCCCTGGAGCCTTTGGCTTTCTCTGCACTGGATGGAGATGTGTCTCTGTGTGAGGCGTGATGTAACGCCTCCGTAGAGCTGAGTGTGCGTGACGTGTGTGTATGAGAGCAGCTCGTTTCTTCTGTCTGGACTCCCGATGTGAGCGTGCCTGCTGCGCTGCTCTGGCGTGAGACTGGCGAGTGGAGCTGCACAGTGGCTTAACAAGACGTAATTCTCAGGTATAAGCTCTGTGATGCATTTCTGCAGAGTTAAATAAGAACCATTTTCCCCCCCCCCCCCCCCCACACCTCCCTCTTTCAGACCCTGATGCCACTGGAAATGAGTGACGATGCTGTTCAAGATGAAAAGCCGATGGACATTCCGAAAGAGCTGTGGATGATGGTGGATCACTTGTACCGCAATGCGTCCCAGCAGGTTGGTGCTCTTTGTGCTGGAAACACAAAACCATTTGTTTGCATTAGGTTGGGCTTTGAGGAAGATACAGCAATAGCACTTGCTGCTAACGGTGGGTGTTTGGCCAGTGGTAAGGAGAGATAAAGGACACCTGTGGTAAGGGATCCTGGTGCCCCAGGTTGCACTGTTTGGTGACAGTGACCTTGGCTGTGTGTGGCACCCATCAGCAGCTGCCCTTCTGCTCTCTGCTGCAGTGCCACAGCCTCACTAGAACTGCTCATGTGGGATTTGTGCTGATAACTACCAATTTGGAGAGATTTTTCCAGCCAGATTATAACAACATTGCTCTATTTACCCAAATAACTTTTTATTTTCCTTGAGACTGACTAATGGCTGTTTTTGCAGGAGGACCTGTTTCAGCAGCCAGGCCTGAGATCAGAATTTGAGCAAATCCGAGATTGTTTGGACAAAGGGATGCACGATACCCTCCGTATCCTTTTACTGATGCCCGGTAAGGCTCGCTGTGCCTTGGTGATCAAAGCTGAAAAAGATGTGATCAGTGTTCCACGTTCCACCGTGGTTTGTAAATTACTGTCTCTCACATCAGGGTCCCCGAGATCTGCAGTTTCCCCCTACTTCCTGTAGTACCAATGCCTCCACCACGTCCTTGTGACGTTGATGAACTACAGAAACGTCCGGCTGCCAGTGGACGCTCTGTGGGCTCGAGTGATTCCCCTGAAGGCTGTGAACAATTGGAGACCTAAGCAGAGAGTAATGTTTCAGCAGAAACATGACCCAAATAGATCAGGATGTGCTTGCCTCTTCCTTAACCGTCCTTGGATCAGTTGGCAGCAACCACTCGGTCGCAGAAGCGCTGCTGCTCTTCCTGGAGAGCCTGCCCGAGCCCGTCGTCTGCTGCCGGCTGTACAGCAGCTGCTTGGAGTGCGCCAGCAGCTACGCGCTGAGCAGCCAGGTATCGCCTGCTCCGCTGGGAGACTGTTTCTGTTTCTCTGGAGGGAGGGGAGGGGAACTGATCTATGCCAGTAAGAGGCTTTTGCTCTCAGAAACGTAATCATCTGATAACAGAAAGGATCTAGAACTGGTGCTTGTCGGTTACTCAGAAACCTGCAGAGCCATTGCTGTATCTTCAATATAAATGTTGTCTTTTTTCCCCCTCCTCAGATCATCTCTAACCTGCCAGGGTGCCATAAAAACGTGTTTGACTACCTAATGGCATTTCTGCGAGAACTACTGAAAAATTCAGGGAAAAACCATTTGGATGCGAATATTCTTGGTAAGGCGAGAAAAAGAACTGTTCTGTGCCAGGGGCTTGGCAGTTTGTGTGACGTCCCTCCAAGGCGAGCGCAGTCCTGGCCGCTGGTGTTCGGAGGCGTTTCCTGATGAGTCCCTAGAACAGTCCCCGGGGTCACGGGGCAGAGGCTGTGCAGTGGCCGGGGCGTGTGGGAGCTCAGCTTGACCTTAGCCCGGGCTGAAGCCAGGCCTGGCACGGACCGACCCAGGCTGCTGGAATTACCCTTGGTGTCCCGCTGCTGCCAGGCTCTTACTGTGTCTCTGTGGTGCTTTCTGCTTTGTTTTGTTTCTGTGTTTTTTGATTTTTTGGCTTTTTTCAATGCAGCGAGTATATTCGGTGGCTTATTACTGCGCCCCCCTCCTGGACGGCCCACACCTGATATAACTGAAAAGAGGAAAGCTCAACAATTCATCCGTCAGTTCCTCCTGAGAGAAGACAATTTACCATGAATTCCAGATGCAGCTAATATGATTTTTAGGTATCAAATAACTGTAAAAATTATTTTTTTTGTACAGCATACTGGCTCTTAAAAAATGCCACAGTATTTTATACAATCTATTGCTTTTTAAACTTCAGGCAGTTTGAATCAGGTGTCACTGTTGAAGCTGTAAAGTATCCAGAACTTCTAAATAAGCTGGAGAGAAGCAAAAATACAAAAGCTGATATTTACAGTGTATTTTATTTAACTTGTATTAAAAGTCGGAATTTTTATGTCTTTATTATTTAAATAAAAAGATCTCAGTGCACTTTCCCGGCCTATCCGCCCTCGTTTCCTGTCGGCTGGTTTAGGCTCTTGGTTTGTCGACAGTGCCCCAGGGCGGGTTGGGAGCGGCCGGGCGCGGCCCCCGCCGGGGTTTCATGCGGTGTCCCGGGTGGGAACACGCCGAGGTCACAATGGAGGAAACTTCCCTGGGCTTCGCCTGCGCCAACACTGGCGAGGGCCGGGTTTGTACCGCGCCACCGCACCCCGCGCTGTGCGCCCGCTTCAGCCCCGGCTGCGCTGCCCGGGAGGGATCCGCCCCGGCCCTGGCTCCAGGCTCAGCTGACGCCTTCGCGGCCCGGTCCCGACCCGGGGTCTGTGGCCCTGGCGCCACCTCCCTGACTCCCTCCTCTCGGGGCCGGCTCTGTGGCTGGGCGGGCGGCGGGCGGCGGGCAGACAGAGCCGGGCTCCGGGCGGGCGCTACCGCCGAGTGCGCAGGCGCGGCCCCGCCCCTTCCCATGAGGCCCTGCGGTGGGCGCGGCGCTCCCGTCGGGCGGCGCGCGGGCGGAAGCGGAAGTGAGTGCGCTGTAATCATGGTGCCGCCGGGGCGGGGAAGGAGGAGCCGCCGCTGCCGGGAGCTCGGTGAGTGCGGCGGGGCGCGCGGGAGGACGGCGGGGCTGCGCCGGGGCACCGGGGCGGGGGTGCGGCCCGGTCCCGCGCAGGCCCTGGGAGCGGCGGGGCGGCAGTGTGGGCCGGGCCGGGCGGGGTAGCGCCGCGCTCAGGGAGGAGCCGCCTTCTCCGGGCCGCGGGGCACGGCCCGGCAGCTCCGCACCGCCAGCCCGGGGCTGGGCACCTGCCCGGCCGCGCTGTGCCCGTGCGCGGAGCGGGGGCCGGGCCCGGCCCGGGCGGAGCCGCCTGACCCCGCCGCCCCCGCCCGCCCCTCTGTTGCAGGTGAGTCGTTACCGTCTGGCTGCAGGATGTCGCGCTGAGGGGCCGTGAGCCATGGGGGAGAATAGTCCTGAAGGCAACGTTATCTACTATGAAGTGGAGGAGGACGATTTAGCCCCAGATGACAATATGATGAGGTTTGCGGATAAAAACGGGCTGGTTTCTTCGCCGTCTGGGACGGTCTATGACAGGACGACTGTTCTGATAGAGCAGGACCACGGCGTGTTGGAGGATGATGAGGATGAAGGACAGTGCGGTGATCACTTGCCTTTCTTACCGGAGGGTCACGAAGAAGGATTTCATTTAATAACAGATCATGAAGGAATGTCCCAGGGTTATGTGCAACACATTATTTCTCCGGATCAGATTCATCTAACAATAAATCCTGGATCAACTCCTATGCCAAGAAATATCGAAGGAGCAACGCTCACTTTGCAGTCTGAATGCCCAGAAACCAAGCTTAAAGAAGTAAGTAACTAATTGTCATTCTGAGTTTATTCTTATAGTGAGTCCTTTTCCCCTGGTGACTTTAAACACTTTGAGGATGTGTTTTCCTAAAGCTCCTTGCTGGGAGGCAGACGGATTCCCACTGCTCCCGAAGGTCCCCGCGTGTGGGGCGAGTGACCCTTGGTTAAATCCGCTGCTCCTGTGGGCAGTAGCAGCGCTTTGTTCTGAGAGGCACCACTGCTGCCTGCAGTCCCTGGGCAGGGCAGCGCAGAGCTGCAGGTGTCATCAGTTTTCACTCCAATATCCTGCTGCTGTCTCGTGGGACAGCCAGGAAGCGCTTTTTGACGTGCAGTGGTGACATTTCCCATGTCTTCAGATGTAGTAGAGAGCCATGATTATCAAATGCTCTTTTCTGGTGGGTGTGTATAGAGAAAAAAGAACAGTTGTTGAGTTGTGAGGTGGTCAGAAACCCAGAAGTGTCACCCTTTGGTTGTGTGTAGGTTCATTTGGTTCTCCTGGTATCAACTCCTGCTTCAGTACCTGTTTTTTGACTACAGTCTACAGCCTTTTTAAAGCAATACTACTGGGTACTGTGAGGTGGGTGCTTTGTGCCTTGAAAGAGAGGAGAGTTGCTGGGTTGTATCTTCCTGACTAGTTGTTAGAACACTAAATCTGCGAGTTCCTGCTCTGTTGTGAGTTTGTGTTGACTTTCTGAACACTTCCAAATCAGCATCTTTTGGAATCCTCTTCGGCTTCTGGCCTGTCAACCACCAAGTCCTCTCTTGGGCTCTATAATCACTTTGAGATGTTAAGACTTTTCAACTGTGAGAGTCAAAGCCATCAATCTGATAATTAATGTTGGAGATAATTTATTCAAGCATATCAGATGGCTTATTCCTTCTACTTCACAAGAGAGAACAAGGTTTAATTAAGCGTTTTGACCTGCACACGGGAAGCTGCTTACACGGTCAGTTTCTGCCTGTTGCAGAAGCTGGGAAGGTTACCAAATCTAGCTCAGTATGAAATTATTTCCTGGTGATCTCTGTAGCTGGACAAGAAATCTGTAACACTTGCCTTGTGGTGTAAAGCACCTTGTTTGATTCATGACACTTCAGGCACTGACTGTTTAGGTAAATGCAGAAGAGAAGAACAAAGCACAATGAAAGCTGCTTTTGAGATTAAATGAAGTCATAAATGGACTGATGGTTAGATCACAGGAAATGCTGAAAACTCTGGTTCTCCTTCAAGGTGTCAGTGGGAATTTAGCACACAGGGCAGTGCTTTTGAGGGTCAGGTTGTGAAGGTGCATTTTCCCCTTGTCTTCCTCCTCCACAAATGAGTAGCTCTGCTAGAAGCACCTGGGTGAAACGTAGGTGCTGCATACGGCACTAGTGAGTAGGCTTGGTAGCCTCTTAGGGTCCTTTCCAAGTATTTTATCAGGTTTTTGGCTAGAAACATTCCAAACTATGCTTTTCCTTTTTTCCATTTTCTATTAATTACTGTTCTTCTACAAGGTCAGCCTGCTTTCCAGCGTGTGCCCCTCCTTCCTCACACAGTGCAGCAGAAATATTAAGTTCTCTGATAATCAAATGGCAATATATATATATATTTTTTTCCCCATTGGGGTCAAAATCTTTTCCATTGTCTTTGATGTTTAACTGCAGTTCTACCCTACTTGGATTCCAGAAGTACTTAAAAATTATTAAGCATGCAGCATTTTCTCTCCTAGGTTAAGAGGTACCAGTGCACCTTCGAGGGCTGTCCACGCACCTACAGCACTGCCGGAAACCTGCGCACTCACCAGAAGACGCATCGCGGGGAATACACTTTTGTCTGCAACCAGGAAGGCTGTGGCAAGGCCTTTCTTACCTCTTACAGCCTCAAAATCCACGTTCGAGTGCACACGAAGGAGAAGCCGTTTGAGTGTGATGTGCAGGGCTGTGAGAAGGCGTTCAACACACTGTACAGGTGGGAACTCTGCCCTTTCTCTTGTGGCTGTGGCTGTTTTGCGAGTTCATGTGCTGCTTGCTTGTGTCTGAACACAATTGCTATGCTTCTCCCAGGTACAGATATCAATATAAACCCCTCAAAATGTGGAAACATTATACCAAGAGTAGGATGACAGAACCTGTGATGACACACTTAGCTTATTTGTATTACAATAGTGTTGAAGGTGGTGCACAGACACAAGGGATTCTCAGATATGCTTGAGGGCTTCAGAAGTGATACCAGTTCCTTTCATAAGCTGGTTACCTTCAAATCAGGATGTGTTAAGCCTTTGATCCTGTCCTGCACATTTGTATGAATGGCTTGCTTGCCTCAGGTAGGGGCTGTGTCATATTACATGTCATAAGAGGGGTTTTTTGGCATGCTTTCTAGGTTGAAAGCACATCAGAGGCTTCACACAGGGAAAACATTTAACTGTGAATCAGAAGGCTGCAGTAAATACTTCACAACGCACAGTGACCTAAGGAAGCACATTCGGACACACACAGGAGAAAAGCCATTTCGGTGAGTTGCTGGGTGGCAGTTTTCACTCCTGTGGGACTCTGATGGGCCAGCTGTGACACAGGCAGCTCTCACTGTCCTGGATGAAAAGCTGTTCTCATGAGAAAAAAGTGAAGGCAGGTAGTGTTGGAGCGTGTTTGCTGTGGAGCTCCCTCAGTTGCCTGTAGAAGTGGGTGAAATGATTGTCTCAAAAGGCAAGAGTAGCCAAGCTGTTTGTTTTGGTTTTTTTTAAACATAAATGTGTGCCGTGTTGAGCGTGTTTTTAAGACATATTGCTGCTTCCCTGCTGTGATGCAGTGTTTATTCCCTGAAGGAGGTCCCCCCAGATGCTGACTTAATGCTTGAGTTTTAAAGTCCTGTTCAGAGCCCTGCTGTAGTCTGTGTAGCATGCATTTCAGCTGCTGGGAGATACCCAGTTACTCACACAGATTAGCATTAGGCCTGCTGTTCAGAGTCCTGGGGCTGATGCAAAGTGTGATCTAAGGCTGTAACTATTGCATCAAAGGAGCCTGGTGCTAACTCTTCTGTGATGCCTCATTCAGGTGTGAGCATGACGGCTGTGGAAAGGCTTTTGCTGCAAGCCACCACCTTAAAACACACGTTAGGACACATACTGGTAAGTCCCAAGGGTTTGTTTTTTCTTTAAATGAGCCTATTTGGGTTATACTAACTCTGGGAATCCTAGTATGTATCTCTACTTATATATGATACGTGGGTGACATCAACCTGAGTAGTGCAGTTGATATGTTTGAGGGAAGAGATTCCATCCAGAGGGACCCTGACAGGCTGGAGGAGCGTACCCATGTGAACCTCGTGAAGTTCAACAAGGCCAAGTGCAAACTCCTGCACCTGGGTCAGGGCAATCCCCTATATTCCATTTATGCACTTCCAATTCTGCTTGACAGGTCTTGAATTTCATGAGTGTGTTTCACAACTGTACCATTAATGATGCATAAAAATTAAATGTTGTGTTCTTGTGTCAGTTCTTGTGGTAAGATGGAAGCTTTTATCTGCAAGACTACCAAGAATGCTGAATGTGTGAAGTGGCATTAAACAATCTTGTTTGTGTAGAGTATTATCACTCTATGTGCTTTAAAAGTATATGTCTCATTTGGTGTTTGTAAGTTTGTTATATGTCTTGTGCTGCCTGTAGGGGAGAAACCCTTCTTCTGTCCCAGTAATGGCTGTGAGAAGACTTTTAGTACACAGTACAGTCTCAAGAGTCACATGAAAGGTCATGAGAAAGGACATTCCTATAATGCACTTCCCAATAACAACGTGTCTGAGGTTAGTAGCACTTCCTAATTCTTCTTGGGGAAGAAATTATTTGGTCTGTAGCTTGTTTTAAAGGTGTAACATTTAAGGCTGGGATTTTTCAAAGGGAATTGAAACTACTTGGTCCCCATCTCCCATGAAGAAACCCCCAGGTCCCTCTTTTTTGAACTGAAAATTTCATTTCAGTTCTGAAATGGCTGGTGTTCGAGGTGGCAGCACAGAGTTTGTTCTTATATGCCGTGTTTACAGCGGCTGATAATGAACAGTGGGATCAGTATTGATGAAACTTCTAGCATGGTATTTGGTTACCAAGTTTTATTTGGAAAAGCTCATGGAAATTTATCTATTCACTTCAATGGCATTAAAATTAATGGTTGGAGCTACTGTTTCTTTGAGAAGTGTGCCCTGTGCTGACACAAGTTTATGGGCAATTCTAGATCGTCTCGTGCTTTCCCTGTAGATGCTTGTGTTTTAGCCAGTACTATGTAATAGGCAGGTGAAGTAAAATAAATATTAACTGTTAAGGTTTAAATTCTTTATTTTCTGTAGACTGACTTGTTCCTGTGCTAATTTAAAATTCTGAGTTATTTAGTTTTTTGGAAGCAATGTGAAAGGTGTTAAGAATCCTTGATAGCTACTAAATATCCTTGGCTCAGTAACACCACTCCTTTGATTTCAGACCTGAGACTCGGGTCGCATATAGGTAAAAAAAATTCTGCATAGGTGGAATTATATGGACTCTAAAAATAACTTAAAACATTTCTGACGCTATTTTTTGAGTATCTAACTCAGTTTCTTTTTCTTCTTTACAGGACACAAGCCACTCGCTTTGTCTGAGTGACTTAAGCCTCATATCAACAGATTCAGAGTTGCGGGAGAGCTCCAATCCCGTGAGTTACCGTCCCCCGGGTGCCTCACCCGTAGCTTGAGGTTTTGCTTTTTTTCTGGCAGTGTGCTCATCCTGTCAGCCAGAACACAGTCGATGAGATATGTGTGGCTGGCTGCTTGTTTCGCTTGTCCAGGCCTCCAGCGTGCTCCGCTTTGGGCTTTCATCTCACTGGTGATGCACTCTTCAGAGGACAAGTGGCTGGATAGAATTGTTTTAGATGTACTGAGCACTGCTTTCTTGTGTGTCTTGTGGCAGCTTGCAGGAGGCTCTTTCTTGATGAAAAAATGTACATTTCTTATGCACTCTGAGCCTGTAAATATGACATATTATTGCTGTCCTTTTTGGAATGTTGGAACGAAAAAGAAATATTTCTGTCTAAAAGCAGAATAACTGAGTGAAAGAGAAAGATTTTCCTCTGAAATACACAGTGCTTAATTCAACCTGTTTCTAAAGACTGTGCATCTGATTTTACAATAATAATGTTCTTGCTTATTGATAATTATTGACTGAGCTTAAATTTTGCATAGAGGAAAATTATAAACTGATGGGACTGCATCATTCTTTTGTGCTTCGATGTGGAAGCAGTGTGCAGCTTTGTAATATATTCTGTTCCTAGAGCAGTGTGAGTGACAGTAGATAGTCCAGGATATAATCTTAAGAAAAGCTGTTTTGTTTCTGCTCCAGAAAAGGTTTCACAGACAGCCAAGAACAAAGTAATTTCTGTTTCTAACAGAGTATTACAAGAAATAAGTGTTAAACAAAGTGTGGATGCAGAAGAATATATTTTATTTTTGAAGGACTTATTTATTTTTGTAGGTATTTGCTCATTATGTTGGTAAATTTGATTGTGGGTACTAAAAACTAAGTGTCATTTTACACTAGGTAAGTGAGAGATGTTTCCTTTCCTGAGGGTGGCTGGTTAACCGGAGAGGTATTTCTGACATTCATATGCTGCTCAACTGGGATTTGTGCAAAGTTTATGGAAACCTGAGTTACAACATCTGATGTCTTCCTCTTTATTTTCTATTTGCCAGACACATGGACAAGACCTGAGCACAATCTCACCAGCAAGCATCTTTGAGTCTATATTCCAGAGCCCAGATCACACTGCGAATCAGGACGACTCTCAGCAGACAGGTACAGATTTTGCCTGCGGTATTTTGAGAGAGCTTTTTGACAGTTTTCCTACCCTGAGTGCCTGTACTTAATTCAGCATTTTCAGACTGAAGATTACTGCCCCACATAACTCTTCAGTAGCAAACAGAACTTTAACTTCAGTGTTGAAATGCATTGTGTTCACAGACAGAGACAGGGGAACTGACCGAGCATTCACAGCGTGCTGCTGTGCAGTGGTGACGGTGACGCTCTTGGGCTTCCCGCTTAAGCATTGTCTGCAAACTTCCTCTTGTTGTAGCTGCACAAACCCACTGATCAAAAGGCTTCTTGGAGAGAGCTAATGAGGCTGATCAGCCTGTGTGTAGTGTTACCGGCTTCCTGAATTTGGACCTTCTCTTAGATTTTGCTCTCCTGTTTTTGAGCACTAGTCTGAAGATGTGAAGGCGGTAATGCTTTGTTTAACAGCAGGTCATCAGCTAGCGAAGTTAATTGAAGAAGTTGTTTGTTCAGATCTTACGAGAACCGATGTATTTATAATTTTTCTTTGTTTCTCTTGTCAGCTGCCTTGATTGAAGGTTTTAACGGCGATGCAGACTCGGTCACTGCTGTTCCGCCTCCTGCAGGAGACTCGGCATCGTTGTCTCTTCCCCTTGTGCTGCAGCTTGGCATCTCTGAGCCTTCGCATTCCGCACTGCAGGCCTCGGCAGCTCCTGCTGCTCCCTCCTCCATAGGACCCAGCTCACAGCAAGCTGCATTTGGAAATCCTGCAACTGTTTTACAATCCCCAGAAGTGCCTGTTCCTCACAGCACACAGTTTGCAGCCAGTCACCAAGACTTCCTGCAGCACACTCAGACACCACCACAGCCCATTGTACAAGGACTTTCAGTGGTTGCTGGGGCATCTGCCCCAGCAGCATCAGGTGCCACTGAGCCCTTGCCAGCTGTAGTTCAGACTGTGCCTGTTGGTGCGAACTCCGTTCTGACCAGTAATCCAACTATAACAATTACTCCTTCTCAGAGCACCGCTATTCTGCAGTCCAGCATTGTCATGGGAGAGCAGAACTTACAATGGATCTTAAATGGTGCCACTGGTTCTCCACAAAGCCAAGAACAAATGGTTAGTATAGCCAAGACAGCTTTGAAACAGCTTGAACCATCTCTTTTCCTCCTAGAGGCCTTGCTTTTGAAAAGGAAGAGGATCAAACCTGTAACTGTAAGATACAAACCAGGATGCAGTATTGTATAATGCTGATCATGGTAATATGTATAAATGTGCCACCAATGCAGCCCCTAAAATAGAGAAATAAATAGAAATAGATAGAGAAATCCAGGGTGCAGAAAACCTTGCTTTTATCTCTTCTCCGATGACAGACTTCTCACAGGAGCTATCAGCTTGGTTTATCCAGGACAGTGCACCACATGGCCTGAGAATATCTGCGGGGTTTAATCTGTAACTTTTGAAAAGTAAAGACTGTAATGTTTGTGTTTAGGCATTTTGTAGTCTGCATCTTCCTAATTTAGCCTGATAAAGGTGATGAAAAGTCTTCTGGGAAAACAATGCTTCTCGTTCTCCAGTAAATCTGGATAGCTGAGACTTCAGGTGCTTTATCTTTAAGAACACTGTTGCCAGGTTTCTCAGTTGCAAATGCTCAGGAAGGACCAGCTGCAGGTACCAGCAGTATGAGCAAGCACAGCAGTTGTTTAAGAATTCAGTTGTCAGAAGCCACAGACTGTGTTAAGGAGCATGCAGTGTGGAGGGTGGGTACTCCCCGTCTTTGGGACTACTGAAATAATACTCTGAATTTTGGGATAGCCAAAGTGTAGCTGTTTCTATGGTTGCAACTGTTTGGAATTTGAACAACAGAAATTTGATTGGCATCAACTTATGCTTTTTTCTTTCTTTTTTTTTTCCTTTAAGCCACAAGTTCCAAAAGTAGTAGAAAAGGTTTTTTTTACCACTGCGTTACCAGTAGCTGGCAGCACAGGTAAGCATGCTTGACACTGAACTTGCTTTTCTCTGTTTATTCTCATTGCTGTTAGCTTGACCAGGATTTGTGATGATTTTATTGCTTCCAGAAGTGTTGAAGAAAATCCTTTCAATTTTATTTTTACCTTCCTGAGGTGTTAGGTGCAATCTGCTCTAGACTCATAGGTTTGTGCTGAGATGTATCTTGTAGTAGTTCCTTTAACAGCTTGTAAAATAATAAGGTTCACAAATTAGATCCAGGGCTCATAAAAATGGCATTTTAATGGAACTTTTATAGAAGGATAAAAGGCAGAAATGCAGGGACATAATTTGCTTTTGGTTCTTTTAAATGAAGACATGAAACAGGTAGTAAACTAGCAAAGTTAATCAGTTCTTTAGCAGTTGTTTTTGGTAAGCACTGTCAGTGAGGTTCATCAAAAGGCTACACAACTGTCAAAGTTCTGTTCCATAACATGCTTCCTACACTGCTTTGTTATATTGCAAAGATGAATCAGAGTCTAGAGAGATCAGGTAAGTTTAAAAAGAAAGGAAGCCAGGCAAGTAGATCAGCATAGGAAGAGTGAGGAGGAAGCATGGGAAGCAAGATGAGAGAGGAAAGCAGAGGAAAGTAACAGGAAAATACCTGTGCTGGTGTCGAGGGGTAGAGTTGCTGGTGTGGTGTTGTATCATCATCTTCAAAGACTGGTGCGTGGGGACTGGGGCACTCGAATGCCACTCTGATTGGATTTTATCCTGTAAAAGTTACAGTGGTTGTCAAAGAAGAGACACACTGTGCTGTGTTTAAAAAAAATAATTAAAAAAACCTTAAAAATCAGACTTCTAAAGCCTGGGTTCACTCTGAGCAGGTTGCTCACCCACAGAGAGTACCTGCAGCTTTTTTCCTACTTATCCTCTGCTGGAGGTATTCACTGTGCTGGAACAAAGTGGCACGCAACCTCTGCTGCAGAGTGCATCCAGTCTCACTTAACAAAATTATTTCTCTCTCCCTGCTGTGAAATTATGTAGTTCCATTGTGTTTTGTCTCTGTTTCACCTTCAGGAAACCCTGTTCAGCAGATTGGTCTCAGTGTTCCTGTCATTATTATAAAGCAGGAGGAGGCCTGCCAGTGTCAGTGTGCCTGCCGAGACTCTGCCAAGGACAAAGCCACCGTTAAGAAGGAATGTTCCTCACCTGATTCAAAAGCTTTGGAGCAGCCAGCTCCCCAGCTGCAGCCTCAGACCTTTCCTTCCTCTTCCCCTTCTCCTTCATGTGGGCAGAGCAGTCAGATAGTTAACCCTTCAGACTCGCAGACTGAAACATTAAGTGCCATGGATGTATCGGACTTCCTGTCTCTCCAAAGCCCTGAAACCCCGTCTAATATAATTCCAATCGAAGCACTACTGCAGGGTGAGGAAGAAATTGGTTTGAATAGCAGCTTCTCTAAGTGAAGATGTTCCAGATTTTCCTTTGCACCTGGAGGGTAAAACCCTTCTCCTTAGAAGCAGAAACTGAAGGATCGATTCTTTTTTCCTTCACCTTTGGAAGTTTTGTGGCTTATTTCTGCTTCACAGATGTCATCTTAGTCACGTCCCAGGTACATCCATCTTTGAGAATCTATATGAAAAAAAGAAAAGTTTAAAAAAAAAAAAAGCTAAGTTATATATGAACTGTTTTGGCTGCACTGTCTGTCACTTTTGCTTGTCATATGTGAACACGGAAGGTTACTCATGTGCAAAAAGTTTTTAAAAAGAAAAAGGGGGGGTTATTTTGTCTCCAATTGCACATCACTTACGTTTGGGATTAAGGTACTGGCAGTGAGTGGGTCTTTGTTACAACTCCTTGGGTCTATAATTTTCTTCTGTCTCTTGTGTCTGATACTAACCATGCACTGTAAGGGGAGCCCAGGAAAGGAATTTGCTGTAGTAGAAAATGTCATTATTGTAGAAGATTATTTATCTGCAATATTATTGGAATGCAATTGTCAGATCACTGAGTTGGGAGCTGATGCCTGGGTTTGCTTTGTACTAACGCTGTTACTAAAGCCTGCAGAAACTTTGGGGGAGTTTATTTCAGTAGAGCACAAGTACCTTGTGCAATTGATAGATCTGTTGATTTAATTTCATCAGGAGTTAAAAGTGTGGTGGCAGACACACTATTTCGCAACATGGCAACACAATGGGAGCCCCTACTTACCCAGGCTCAAGGGTCTGTTTTCTTTGCCTCTCTTGGAAGGATGCAGCGAGTCCCAGGTGCAGTCAGATTGGTGCCTGCTGCTCTTTTGATTTGTTTGGCTCTGTTTGGAAATCAGTCATCCTCTTAACCCCGCGACTGTTTAATCAGGAGCATGGTGCCTTTGCTGGTTACTCTCATCTTTTGTCAAGAGCAGTTTCCTCTTGTTTGGGAAAATCTTCAGAATGATTCAACATAAATTCAGTTTGAATTCGATGAGTCTATCCTTAGCTGTCCATAAATGCTTCCTTTTTTGTCTGTTAAGCTGTGTAATTTCTGCCTGAATCTGCCTCCAGCCTACTGCAATGCCAGCTTTTTGTGCATGGGGCTATTTCTTGACGAAAAGATGTTACACGACATAGTAGTTTTTCATATCAAACTGAAAGTCTATATTCTAACCTACTCAGGGTAAATAAAACACAAACCCCCCTTCCACCAAAAAGCCTGTAATGTTGCAATAAATGCAGTCTCATTCTAAATGGTTTATTTATGCTGCATTATTTTAAAAGATGTAATTTTTATAGTGTTTTATCCATCTTTCTGGCTTTGGCTGTCTTTTTGTGTTAAAGGAAAGAATATTAAATAGTCTTTATTCAGTTTACAGTGTTGTCATTAGTGAGATACAAAGATAGTGACTAAGCCAATTGATGTGGGGTGTCTCTGCGCTGCATTTAGGGTTGCAGACTCCTAATGGATAGAGATCTCTCACTCTCTGTTTCTGATCAAAGCTGCTCTCTGTACCTGCTGGGGGGAGAATCCTGTGAGTGCAGCCAGCCCTCCCCAGGATGCTGGATGGTTAGCAGGTGTTTTAACCCTTTTGTGACATGCTCTGTGTAGCCTTACCAACAGCCATGAGGCAGTGGCTTGAGCGATCTCATGTGCTGTTCCCTCGTGAATCCGCTGCCACAGCACGGGTGGAAATGGGCTGAAGAGAACTGGCTTTTCACCTCTCTGACATCTTGCTTCCAGTTGTGAAGTGCAGAAGGGTAAAACTGTGTCCTGTTAGGGTGAATGTGATGGAGGAGAGGCTGTGCAAGGAATGCTTTGTGCCTGAGAAGCGTTGTGTCGTGTCACTCTGTTCGTTTTGGTAATTGCAGTGACGAACTTGGGGGCACCAGCTGAACTGGAAACACTGATTGTGTTTCCTCACTGTGTGTGTGGGTGCAGTGCTGTGCAGTGCTGTCACAGCAGGGATGGGAGTCCTGCAGCAAGAAGGTTTGCATCCACAGAGCGTGGATTAACAAAGCGCTTTGTGTGTTGTTGTGTCACAGTAACCCCTCGAGGGCTGTGAGATGGTGGCCCCCTTCGTTTTCCTCCTGCAGCTTCATTTTGTGATGCAGTTTGGTTGCAAGGCAGCAAGAACTGCTTTGAACACGAAATAGTTTCAAGGCTGTGTGGCTGGGACTGTCCTCGGGGGGATGAGTCTCCTGCAAGCTCCCTGGTGTAGGGCTGCGCTCTGGAGGAGTGTGAGGGCACCTGGAGCTGTGTGGGGGTCCCCTGGGCACAGGCCACTGCGAGGGGCCTCGTGCCTTTCCCGTGGCACAGTGTGGCTGTGGTGTTTGGGGGTGAGCGGGTGTACGTGTGTGTGCTTGCGAGAGACTCTGCTCGTGCAGCAGCTTGTAGATTCTCCTGGAGTTGTGGCATTTTCTCTGATGGGGACAAGGGTACCAGGTGTGGCCTGAAACGTGACAGCTGAGGGATTTAGCAACCTCTTCTGAGCCTTTCCGTCCTTCAAGGAAGTGTTTTTCCATGCTACTTCTGCTACTTGTGACTTAGTCCACCTAAAACGTGCTTCTGCCTGGGCCAGGGAGCATCTTCAGAAGCTCCTTTGTGACAGAAATCAGTAGAATAACCGACCAAAGGCTTTGAAAGGGGAAGTGTGGTGATGGGTGGCAGTGAGGCGCTGCACACATCCTTTCTGAGCAGGTATGGGAGGTGAACCTCTGCTGTTTTCTCTTCACAGCTACTGTTTTCTATGGGTGTGTTCCAGGAAAAGCACCGTGTTCCCGGTTTGTGCTGACTTTTAGGAGCGTTGGGTTCGCCGTTACCCTCTCATACGCGCATCAGGCAGGCTGCGGTTTAGGTGACACTAATTAGAGGTTGTAACGAGGCAGGAGCAGCGTGATTCTGTGAGTACACAGGCTGCTGCGCCACAGGCCGTGCATCCCACCCACCTGTGTTTGTGCAGATGTGTGCTTTCGTTGTTCAATCCTTGATGCACTTCCCAGAGTGTTCCGTGCTGCGTGTGGCATCGTCCCCAGCGCTGTGGGATCCAGCGCTCGCTGCCGGGGCGGTCGTTAACGCGCGTGGAGGGGAGGAGATCCCTGAGCAGGCGGCAAGAGGGGGCAGTGGCAAGAAAGCCCCGAGCTTCCTTGGTACCAGAGAACTTTGTGTCCTTCTGCCCTTGTTGCCCCAGCATTTAGCATGTTCACAATAACAGTTTAAATGAAGGGGGCAGTTTTTGCCGCTGTGGATGTGTGAAGATGTTGACGGACAGGGCGTGTTCTGTTGATAAGCTGGAGCCTCTGAGAACAGTGAGCCCTGTTGCTGCAAAGCCCCTTTAATTATTAGTCAGAGAGCGAAACTGCGCTGCTGTGGGTTATTCTGTGTTAAAGGTTTTGCTGTTTTATGGCTTGTGGGGATTTACTTGGCTACTTACAGTTTCTAGATGGGTGCAGAAGCTTAAACGTGTGGAACGGGTCTAATTACCAACATCAGTAGCTCTAGGCAGCACACGGTGACCCAAGCAAGCGGGCTTGGCCTGCGGGTGAAGGCTGTGGAAGTTGCTTTTCATGCTTGCAGATGGTAGAGTGATGAAAGTCAGCACTGTTTGAATGCTGGTACTGAATTGTACAGAACAAAGTACGAATTGGGCACTTGTGTAATGCTGACTGTCCAGAAAGACTAGTTCGCAGAACCTCATGCTGGTGTCTGAAATGCACTTTAGGTTATTTTATCTTTAACCCAATTGCTGCAATTTCTTTTGTATATACTTTCACAAAGTTTATTTTTGCTCTGAGTAAAAGTTAACAGGGGTGTGCAAAGATGAGCACTTATCTTGGTGCAATACTTGTAGCTAAAGATCATTGTCCCGTGTGGTCGGTCTGTCTGTCTGTCTAACCGAGTGTACCGAGCTCAGTGAGATACTGCCCTTCCCTGTCTGTGCCGAGAGAAATTATGCATCACTAGCAAATGTCGGATCTATGCAAATACTCCCCTGAGAGCACTGTGCTGCAGCAGCCTCCTCTCTCTCACGCTTTCTGGGGGGCTGCTTGTCCCTTCTGTTGGGCGCAGCCGTGTTCCTCGGCGTGTGTCCCGTGTGTCCTTCCCCCCGGTGCTGCGCTCCGCTGCCGCGCGGGGACCGGCAGCAGTGACGGGCTGTTCCCACACGGGCAGTCCCACCCTCGGCATCTCTCTGCGATCGTTTCTGATGTCACGTTACCTGCCTTACTTCATGGAGGGTGGCGCTGCTGCAGTCACCCGAGAGGGTGTTTTTGCAACTGAAGCGACATCGTTGAAGTGTTTACAGTGCTCCTCCCGCACCAGGGGTCAGTGGGGCTCGCAGGAGGAACTGACCACTGGCCTGGGGCTTTGTGGAGCTGCCAGGGGAGAGCAGTTAAGGTGTGATCGCCCCTGGAGCAGATGGGAGATGAAAAGCTGTTGTGACTTGGCGGGGAGCACAGCTGGCAGCTGAAGTGAGAGGAGCCAGGTCTGTGAGTAGAGCAGGCGGGATCTTGGTGACACCGGCTGGCTGTGAGACCTCGGGCAGGTCACCTCACCTCTCCTTGCCTTGGTCCCCCCGTGAGATGAGGACAATGAAACTTGTCTCTGTAAAATGCTTTGAGGTCTATGGGTGAAAAGTCCCTGGCATTAGTGATCTGAGCTAGCTAGGCAGAACTGTTGGAGTCAATTTGGACTGTAAGGCAAAAAAAAAAATTAAAAAAAGCATGTCTTTAATAAACCCTACAGATTTCTGGTTGCATAGTTTTTAATTGGTACACTATTTTTTTCCATAACATATTTTGGAAACAATGTCAAGTTTTTATAAGTGTTACCTGTAGTTGATACTCATGGACAGGGCTGAACTTTTAACTTTTTTGCATCTTGTCTTGATATAATCATATGTTCTAGGAGTTGGATTCTGTGTCTGCACTGAGAAATGCAAATTAAACTGGATATTTATGTAGTAGTGTACATAGTCTAAGTGTGTGTGTGTTCTTGGAACTAGTTTTAAAATCCCACACCATGCTTTTGGTGGTGTGCAAGCTGGCCAAAATTTGGTTCATTATGCAGTGTACACTTTCTCAAATAAATGCCGTTTCTACTTTTTCTTACAAGAAATTTTTTTCATATGATCTTTTTCAGCAAAACCAAGGGTGTGTTTTTGCAGTACCGTAGTTACAGTCGCTGGTTTTTCTTGCTGTGTAGCTGTGTGTCCTTCCACTTGCTTACTGACCCAGACCCGTCTGAGCCTGGTGTTGGAGGGGGAGCTGCGGGCGCGGCGCGGCGGGCAGGGACGCGCAGAGCCGTGCGCGCCTGCTCCCGCCTCGCGGGGGCGCGGGCAGCGGGGAGCGGGGCTTGGAGATGGCAGAGCGCACGAACCCCAGTTCATCAGGAATGTGTGTGTGGTATTGAAGGAATTTATTTAACTATGAAACATGGGAACAAATGTGCTTACATTGAGCAATGTGAAGATGTTAGTTACAGGTACAGTACTTCCAAAGGAAGAGCATCTCCAAAACCCAAAAAAAAAGAGTAAAATATGAATTTGTATTTTTTGAAGAATGTAAAATGTGAAATAATGGTGTTTGCTTAATTGCTCATTTTGTATGAAGTTAATATTGTACTTTGAAATATCTGCAAAGAAGTGGAAATTAACTTTTTTTGAATTGAAAGCAATATTAATACTAATGGAATCCTAATTAAATGCTTATTTAAACATTGTGTTATAATAGTCTTTCCTCAGAATATTCATAAATTATTTGGGAGATGAGTGTGAGGATCTTTCCCATGCCCCCTTAGGACAGATCAGGACGTGAAGGTATTTCCAGATCCTCACCCACACCGGTAATGCCTAGCTGACTCTTGCCTCCCACAGCTTCCACCAACAAACTTCCCATCTTCCAGCTCACTCGGATTTGGGTAAGAAAGCGAATGTTGTGAATCTACAGCTTATTCTCTTGCATAGTCCCTTTCATGCAGACACCAGCTGAGTTCAGTGCAGGTACCCTGATGTGGAGCAGCAGGGCCCTGCAAGGGGAAAGGCCAAATTGGCAGATTTAGTATCCTCACTTTGAAGGGTTTAGGTATTAAGTATTTTCCAATAAAGAGAATGGAAACTCTGGGGAAAACTGCAGGCCCTCCCCCACCCCCAACCCTCCAGCCTTGGCTGTAGTTGGTTGGCATTGTAGTTACCACCAGAGACTGACTGCTCCCCACAGCCACTGCCCAGCTTTGTGCTTCTCCAGTTAGTCAGTAACTGGGGCTGATCCTGGCAACAGCGGAGTCAAGGAAAGAGTCAACAGCTGGGCTCTGTTCCAGGCTGTACCTCTGAGGGGGTGCGGTACAGACTGAGCCGGTGTTGCTTTATTTTAAAGTGCACGTTCGGTCAGATAAGGTGCCAGTGTGACAAGAGACGGCAGAGTCCAAGGCCGCGGCTGAGGGAGTGGCTGTACCGCGGGCTTATCGGTCCCTGGCACCGGCGGGGGAGGCTCGGCTGGGGCCTGTGACTGAGCAAAACCCTCCGGTCCCTCCTGGCGGCTCCACGGAGACGGGCTCCTGCAGCCGCTCCCGGGGCTCCTCAGGGCTGCGCGTCGTCCCCGCCGCCGGGCACGGGGCTCCCCCCGGCCGGGCCCGGCACCTGGCGAGGCGGAGAACCGGGCCCGGCGGGCGGGGCGGGGGCCGGGCCCACCACCGCCCGTTGGCCTGAGTCCCCGGCAGGCGGGCGGCTGTCGGCAGCCAGGGCGGCCCGGAGCGCGGCCATCTCCGCCGTCAGCGCCTCGCAGGCGGCGATGCGGGCGCGCAGCTGGCGCTGCCGGGCCTCCACCACCCTCCGCAGCCTCCGCAGCTCGTCCTCCTCCTGCGGCGGACACAGCGGTCACGGGCGGCGGCCGCGGAGCAGGATCCCCCCCCAGCCCCCGGCACCCACCGCGGGCCGCGCCCGGGGCTCCGCCGCCGCCTCCATCCCGCGCAGGAACCGCCCCGCGTCGCCATGGGAACGGCGCGGCCGCCACGCCCCCGGATGTGCGTCACCGCGCCGCGCGCCGCCGGCCGGAAGCGGCAGTCGCATGCTGGGCGCGCGGCGGGCGGCACTGGCGGGGCTGGCTCGGGCCGGGGACGGGGCGCCGGGCCCGGGGCTGGGCCGCGCCCACAGCGCCCGCCTGCTGCTGCCGCCGCTCGGCCGGGCCCGGCCGGACCCGCCAGGTGCGGGCAGGGTGACCGCGGAGGGGCCAGGCCGGTGCTCGGCGGTGGCGTGGAGGGAGGCTGGGCCGGGAGGGGCGGCGGGGCCGGTGGGGAGCGGAGCGGAGCCGGAGCCAGGGCCAGGGCCAGCGGGAGGGGAGCCGGGGCCGGCGGCGGTGTGGGTCGGCACGGTGGGAGGCCCGGAGCCGGGGTGCGCGGGGGCGGGGTCCCGGGCCGCCCCGCTGACCCGCCGGTGCCGGGCAGGCTGGAGCGAGGCGGTGGCGGCCGCCGTCAGCGCCCTGCAGGCGGGCGGGCTGGTGGCGGTGCCGACGGACACGGTGTACGGCGTGGCCTGCCTGGCCCAGGACTCTGGCGCCGTGCGGAGCATCTACAGCCTGAAGGGGCGGAACGGGCGGAAGCCGCTGGCCATCTGCCTCGGGGACGTGGACCAGCTCTACAGGTGAGCGCGGAGCCCCGGGACGCGCCACTGACGAGCCGGCCGTGCTGCAGCTCACAGGTCCCTGCTCGGCTGTGGGACCCTCGTGCGAGGGAGGCCAGGGCTGCCGGTGCCGTTTGCGGCAGCAGGAGCAGCCCGGGTGACGGTGCAGCCCCGCCTGTGACCCGCGTTGCTCTGCCCCGCAGGTACTGCCAGGTGAACGTCCCGGACCAGCTGCTGCGGGACCTGCTGCCCGGGCCCGTCACCCTGGTGCTGAAACGTTCGGAGGAGCTGAACAAGGACTTGAATCCCTTCACCTCGGTAGGGCTGCGCTGCAGGACGCGGCTCTGCCCGTCTCTGAGCTCCTGCTGCGGTAGCTTTTGTTCCTGGGTTTGTGTTGAGTGTGCTGAGCAGTGACTGGCATCTTCCCAGCACTGCTCCCGGTGCTGCCCCCGCTCCCCGTGCTGCCCCGCTCCCCGTGCTGTCCTGCTCCTCATCACTTACTGGACGTGACAGAGCCCAGCGTCAGGGGCTGACTCACAGAGGCACATCTGGTGTCACTGCTGGTTCAGCAGGTGTTGATGTACTGATTCTCTCTGCATCAGCCTCAAGTCAAGCGGGCTTTAGACAATGCAAGGTTAAAAATGGTCTCTAGTCACTGCCTGTGGAACTGTTCTCTTTTTTCCTCCTCCCAGCTGGTTGGTGTTCGCATTCCAAACCACCCTTTTATGAGGGAGTTGGCACGAGCTTGCCCTGGACCCCTGGCCCTCACGAGCGCCAACATCAGCTCTCAGGCCAGCACGCTGACGGTCTCGGTAAGACTGGTTTGGCCACTAAGTGACGTTATTGTGGTAGTCTCAGAGCCCCAGGCTCTCACACTTGTAAGCCAACTGTAGCATAAAACAAGGATTTCTCTGCTGCTGTTATTTGTTTGTAAATGATAATCTTGTTAAAACAGCCTGTGTGGTGTGGGGTAGCTGTGTTGCTGTGGTCCTCACCTTAAAAAGCAAGGAGAGCAGAGCTGACAAGTAACATTTAAAGGCTTATATGCAACTTTTGAAGTGCTGCTGCTGTCTGTACAGCTCCTTGCAGCCTGGTGACTGGCTGTTACTCAAGGAGATGTCTTTGTGCAAAGCTTGTGACCCTGGTGATGGTACCGCTGGGCACAGCACCAGACAGACACCCTCTCCTTGCCCCCAGGTGTCTCCATAGATGTCTCACTTTTTTTGTGTGCTCCCTGATAAACAGTGGTGCAGCTAAGAAGAGAAACCTTGTGGCTTTCCTGCATGTCTGAGATAAATCTGCTCTCAGAAATCAAACTTGGATGTGTTAATGACAGAAAAAAAGTGAACTGACCTGACAGAGGAGGGAGAGAGACCACCTCCCTTCCCACCAGAGCATCTGTAGTCTCTGTTAAAACACGATCACAAACCATCTTCAGGACTCTTTTTTTTTTTTCCAGGAATTCAAAGACCTGTGGCCACAGTTGTCCTTGGTCATTGATGGAGGCCCCATAGGGGATGTCCAGAGCCCAGAGTGTCGTTTGGGATCAACTGTGGTCGACTTATCGGTGTCGGGGAAGTTCACCATCATTCGCCCTGGCTGGTGAGCACTCTTTCCTCAGTGTGACTGTAGCTTCTTTACTTTAAATGAAGCTTTCAGGTTAGGGTGGGTCATGTTTTGCTTCTTTTCCCATAGCAGTTGAACCTTCACATTAATATTTTTGACCTTAATTACCATCAAGGTCAGAAATCCTGAAAGGGCACTCTAAATTCCCAGCCCAGGGGACTCCTTTCTAGGAGCTTTTATGTGAAATACTCTGGTTTGTGGAGTTTGTGTTCTCCTTGATTCAAAATGCATCTGACTGCTCTTTCCTATAAAATGCAGTTTAATCCTTAAAAGCCTTTTTTCTGACTGTTCTGTTCCACCCCACAGTGCACTGGCTTCTACAGTTGAAATCCTGAGGCAGAAGTATGGCTTGGTGCCAGAATCATCGTGACACTTAAGGCTCTGAGGGGGCCCTGCAGAGCTGGTGGAGCTGGGCACCATGTGCCTGTGCCTTCAGGAAATGGGTGTTCATGGCCTTGTTTAGTAAGGTCGAGGTTAATAAACAAAAGATGTAAAAAAGGTTTTAAAAACCAGAGCAACAGGTGATGGGTATCTGTTAATGAGCATCACATCTGCTGTAGTCTGAGGAACCAACTCGAATACATGTGCTGACCTCGGTGTGCTGCTGTCCCATTCCCAAAGAGCTGTCTCATTAACGTGATTAGGCCTTTGAAATGCAATAATTTGAGTGTTAGACCATTCTCAGGATGGGATGAAGGTGGTGTCTGATCCTGTGTGTGTTTATTGTGTCTGCACTGGGAGAAAAGCACAGATGGAAATGAGGTTTTTTGAGCTTTCGTGCTGTTACAGCTGCGGTGTCGCCTGCCTGTTTTCCTCTGTTCTAAATGCAATCAACCTGCTACCAAGATGAAACTGTCAGTGCTTGTGTAAATTAACGGTGTGCACGTGGTCCCTGTCTAGAGGGGAGCTGCTCAGAAAGACCTGGCTTCCTCCTAATAGAACGGGTGTAAACAAGCTGTTACCCTGCTGATCTTCCTTGTTTAAATGTGGAATTCCCTCGGTTTTGTTCTGAAAACAGTGCTAAGCTGAAGTAAATAGAGAATGGATGAAAGTTTCCTTTGGTATTTATTCTTCATTGCAAAGTAAAGTTTATGGAGCTGCTATTAAATTAAAAACTGGTAAGCAACTTGTATGATTTTATTATAGATGCTTATTTTTAGACATTATTGTCCATCACATTTGGTGGACTTGGGTGCTTAGTGAGAACGTGTATGGAGTCGTCATAAATAGAACCTTGTTTCACATCCAGAGCTGCCACTTCTCATTTTATTGATATAGGCAAGTATAAATTAATTTTATGGCTAAATTAGAAGAATCCAAGCATGGCTAAAATCACAAAAAAGGGAAAGCTACTGGGAGCTGAACGTTGTTCAAAGCACAAATTAGTGGTGTTTTCAGTTGTGTTTTTATTGCAAATATTTTTTCTCCTTGGTTCTAAAGGGGATAAAGTAACTTCAGATCTAAATTTTCAAGTTTGGATGGAACACTAAACAATCAGTTAAAAAGCTTTTAGTATAGATCATTGCATTTCCTTGTTCCCAGCACTGTAGTAAATAGTCTCTGGTGTTCCAGCTCTGATTACCTTTAGATATTTGGATACAGGGGCCACAGTGACAGTGCTCAGCGCATAACTCCTTGGTGTAGGGAGGTGGGATGAAGTGGAGGGCGTGTGACCGTGGCTCAGTTTCACCTGCAGCAGACAAGTTTGGAGGAGTGTTTCCTCCTCTCACAGTGAGCTGATGGAGAAATGCTCTGAGAGTGGCCAGGGTGTGAGGGCTCCGGGATCGCTGCCGGCAATGGGCACTCGCCGCGGAACTACGGT
Source organism: Caprimulgus europaeus (assembly GCA_907165065.1). The sequence goes on from OU015547.1 coordinate 391,831, forward strand.
GAGGAAACTGTGGCCCCCAGGCCAGCGCCGCTAGGAGGGTCCTGGGTTCTGAACCTGCATAAAAGAGATTTTTTTTTTTCCTCCTGGTTGGCAGACCAGTGCACCTGAGCACGCCAGAGCCACCAAGAACCAGCTGCAAGGATGGTTTTAAATTGCTCTATTCAGCCCATCATCCCGCAGTAGCTGCTGTCATTTTCTCTCGGATAGCTGCCTCCAGGCTGTTTGGGGAGGTCAGGCTGCAGAGAGTCGATGCTCCAGGGAGGTGGGAAGAGCTTTCTCTCTCTACCTGGTGCCAAGGACAGGGTTACTGGGCAGGAACATGCAGACCAATGAATGTGCTGTCACTCTTTTCCCTCTCAGAGTTCAGTGCCTCTAGAAACTGTGATGTTTCATTTATGAACTGGCAGATGAAGGAGCTGAAGTCAGGGCAGAACCATCTACATAAAAATTATTTGGAAGCAATGAGCAGGGGGTGTGTGTTGTACAAGGTGGGATCTTCAGGTCTAAGCCACATCTAACTGGGTAAAATGGTGCTGTGGCTCCGTCTGGGTCTCCGTGCTGCCCGTGTGATTGGTGTTCCAGCCGGATCACACGGATCAGTGCTAACTGGAGTCTCATCCCTGAGCCCTCCCGACTCAACCGCTGTGCAGGTCTGAAATCTGCTGCTCCAGGGCACGTGTCGCTACTGCAATGCTGGAGGTGACGCCTGTCCTGCCCGACTGTCCTGCTGCCTCCGCTCAGACGAGTTTGTTCTCCGAGCAGCCCCCTGAGCCCAGCCAGACCTCCCGCCCTCTGCTTCCAGGGTGGCTCAGCCGCCGGAGCCGCGTCTCCCAGCGCTGGATGGAGCTGAGCTGCCGCGGGGAGCCGTGGAGCCGGTGGCGGAACGGGCACACAGTGGGTTCGGTTGAACGTTACTAACTGTGCCGTGCCGGGGCCGGGCTGACGCGGGCTCGGCGCGGTGCAGACGGTGGCTGGCGAGCGGCTGCCGGGGAGGGCTGGGCGCGGTGCTGCTCTCCCGCCTGTCCCTGCTCCACGCGAAGCCCTGGCTGGGTTGATTTTTCCCAGTGTCTGAGTGCCACGGGGTGGTTTTGTATCTTTATTGCTCGTGAGCAGCTGTCGCAGTCACTGCTAATGGACTGTAATACACAGAGCTGACCCCAAAATGATGTCTTCACAGAAATTGCCTGTCTGTGGAGCTGCTGTAAAAGCTCAGAAGCACCAGGCTGGGTGAGTTACCGTCATCTGCACAGTGTGTGCGTGAGGGGTCTCTGGGTGCTTCCCCTTCTCCAAGCCTTTGTTCTTACCTTTCCAAATCAGATATCCCGCAGGACAGAGGGGCCGAGCGCAGCCGAGGAGGGATTGCTTCCCTTTCGCCTGCCTGCTCAGGACCCTCTCCCCTCCGCGCTGTCCCTGCAGCGCACAGCTCTGAGCAGAGCTCGGGTGTGATGAGTTGGAGGGGACGGAGCGGGGCACCGGGGGTCCCTCCTGGGGCCCTGACAGGCAGTGAGCGCGGGTGATCTGCTCTCCGCAGCCCCGGCACACACCGAGCGGAGCCAGAGCCGGCTGTCCCAGCACCTGCCCCAGGCCTGGGTGTCGGGGCTGCCTGGGGCTCCCTGGAACGCATCCCCGAGGTGAGCGATTTCCCTGCTGACTCTGCTCCCTCTGCATTTGTGTGATGAGCTTCCCCCCGTCTCCTTCCTCAGCTCATCAGCTATTCATTGATCTTTGCTGGGCTCGCCCAGCAACCATTCATCACTCTCACGTCCGCCATCCACTTTCCAAATGTTTCCTATTTTTCCGGTGATGTATTTCCCTGTTCAGACAAGCTAATCCTGCGCCATCAATAACCGGGGTGCAGCTGTGCTCCTCACCTCTGTGCTGGCACAGGCACACGGCTCTGCCCTGCATGGGGACCCCGGGTGAGCAGAGCAGCCATAGGGGCCTCCCGGGAGGACACGGGTGGGGGGACGCGGTGTCAGGACCCACAGCACTGGTGGGGGTCTGGGACACTGAGCTGTCTGCTGAGGTGCATGGTGAAAATCCACTCATCACCAGTTAGGACGTGCTGATCAGACAAAGAGCTTCTGCTGGGGTGGAGGGAGATGCCTTTTTAGATCTTGTAGGTGGAACTATAAACACCTTCATAAGCCAATTCACAGGAGCGGTGCAGATCAGGGTGACTCTTGTGTTTGCAACCCTTGTTGAAATCACATTGGCATGAGCACTCAGAGCAGGAAATACATGGTTTGCATTTTAATTAGCACTTGCCCTCCAAATAAAAAGGCATCTTTAGAACCTCATTAGCAGAGCCAGTTCAAACTCATATAGCGATGATTCAAATGAGCAACAGCGGAGCAGGGAGGGTGAGTTGGTGCTGGTATCAGAGGTGAAGCTGCCAAGGGTCTGACCCCTTCCCCTGTTGAAGCTTCAGGGAAAAATGCTATGGGGGGTTTGTGTCTGGGAGCCTCGGCCAGGTCTGTCTGACGTTGGGCAGTCACTGGGTAACTCTTGCTTCTCCCCATGATCTTCCCTGTGTCCACAATGGCATTTGTGCTGCTGCAGTTGGTGGCTAGAAGCCTGTGGCTTTTCATACCCTTTTTTATGCTGTGCAGCTGTCACATGGCAGAGGTGGTCGTGTGAGAACTTTTTGCAGCTGTTTTTGTTGGAGCACCCTTTGTTGTGGACTTCTGGTCGTCGTTTGGAGTACTGTAGGAAGCAGAATGTAAATTAGGAGTCACTCTTGTTACAGGAAGGTGCCTCAGAGAATGTATTTAATTGCTTTAATATTTTTTACACATTTTTGGCCATCTCTAGCTATAATTGACATGAGATTTATTCTGTGTCCTTCCTTGAGCTCTGGGGGTCTGAATGAGCATGGACAGCTTCACGGTGCCACAGGACAGGCACAGTCTGCCACATGCTGCTACCCCTCGTCATGTCTTTGACGTGGCGGTTGGGAAGTCTTCGGCAAAGCTGCCCTGTGCTGTGCAGGACTGAGGTGCTGTCCCTGGGGAGATGCTCACACACCACCTCCATGTGCTGAGGGCTCTCTGCTGCTCACACCTCTGATGTTGAAGGCAGAGCAGCCAAGTCCTGCTCTGTTGGGCGCAGCAGAAATGAGCCTGCGAGGCTGGAGCATCCTCCTTGTGTCCGAGCAGTGCAGGAAGCCACTGGGGCACCGTTCCTGCTGCAAGGAGCAGCCTCCCCAGAGATCCCACTGTCCAGGGCATCTGCTGGCCCCAGCCAGGGAGGAATTTTCCTTCATCACCACAAACAACGCAGCACTGCTGCTGAATGCCCTCACTCTGCTGCACAATACAGAGCAAAGGAAACTGGGCTCGGGCTAATTAAGCTGGAAAAGTAACATTGCAATTTGTAGCTGATTAAATCTTTCAAACAATATTTATGTTAATCTCCTTCTGATTTATTTTCTTATAACGCCTTGACTAGGAGATAGTCCAGTGCGTGGGGAAACGCTTCCAGATGGAGCACAGGCCGCCTTGCCAGATGCTTGGAGCTCAGAGTGAGGATTTTTCACTGAGTGTGGTTGCAGCCAGCAGAGGTGATCTTGTCCGTCTCGGCCATTTTTGTACGTAGAGGGGGATGCTGAGCTGCAGTTCTTGGTTTTGCTGCAGGAATGAGTCTGCCTGTGAGAGGGGAGGGATGGGAAGCAGTGTGTGGGAAGGGGCAGCCATGAGACAGGCAGTTCCTGGCTGGGGATGTTCTCTCTTACACACACCTTGCACCTCTGAGCTGCGGCTTTGCTGTCTTGAGAGGAGGCTGCCGTAAAATGCTCCTTTGAGTTTGTCTCAGAGATTAGAGGGGCCTGTTGCAAAAACCCAGTTTCCTTTTACCTGCTCCCCATGTGTATCCATTTGTACTGTCCTCCAGCCCTTCTTCCAGCTCCCGAGCTGGCAGGATGCCTGGCACATTTCCACAGGATGGTGATTTAAGGAACCAGTCTGCAGAAGCGTAGATGATAGAGACAGAAGGGACCTTGAGGCCATCTGGAGAGTCCCTTCCCCAGACAGCATCCCCTCTCCCAGGTCATTCCAGACACATTTGTCAGATTTGCTCTCAGCTCCCTTTTCTGGAGGAAATTCCACTTGGCTGCTGCCCATCTTCTTCTATTTTCCAGTTGTTTAAAAAATATTTATTGGGACTGGAATTTTTCAGGGGCCTGAGGGTAATGTGGTCTGTATATGCTCATTGCTTCTTTTTTCTCTCCCTTTTTCAGAAAGGCTGTAATTTACACGTTCTGCTCTTGACATCTTGGAGATGGCTGCAGGGTGAGACCCCAGGGAGAGGGCTCTGGGTGGTGCAGGTCGTGGTGGGGATGTGCTGGGGACAGGGGTGCCACTGCTGCCAGAGCCAAGTGCTGGAGCGATGGACAGCCCCCGCTTGCAGGGAGGATGGCTCCAGAGGCCAAGGGGTTTCCACTGCGGAACTGTTAAATTAACTATTCACTTAATTATATTTTGATTAAATTAGATCATCTTTTTTTTTATTTCACGAGTAAATGATTCTCTGCATAATTAATGCTGGCTGATTCTGCTAATTCACTTAGTGCTGCCGAGGGGACAGAGGTTTCGGTTGCAGTCTGAGTCACGTGCTGATTGCCAAGAGCTGGTGCTGCCTGTGCTGGGTCAGGAGCTGCCCCGCAGGTAAGTGCTCCCTCAGGAGCACTCCTGTCCCTGGTGCCTGGGGGTCTCCAGAGCAGGGAAAGCTCTGGATCAGACCCCTCTTTGCAATGAAGCTATCAATTTTTCCTCATGACCTGGGTCTCCCCTGGGTCTGTGCTGATGCTCCCCATTAACTCTGCCCACAAGTGGTGGGGAAGTGGGCTGGCTGCAGCTCTAAGTGCAATTAATTCATTATGCCATGACAAGAACTGTCATGTAATTGCCTTGTATGACAAGATTTCCGGGGAAGGGGGAACTCCTGAGCCTGGGGGAGCTTGCTGCTGGCCGTGTGCCATCGCTGCTGGCCGTGTGCCATCGCTGCCCTGTGTGTGCCATCGCTGCCCTGTGTGTGCCATCACTGCCCTACGTGTGCCATCGCCGTGTGTTGTGTGCTGTGAGATCTCGTGGCGTGTGCCCCAGGCGTGCGGTGGCCATCGGGGTGGCCCTGCCATGTGCTGAGCGTGGCCGTTGCGCAGGGACGGTGGCTGGTGGGGCTGGCTGGGCTGCGTGGCTGTCACAGCGGCAGGACAGGATGGGTCACACCAGGCACAGGCAGCCGGAGTGGTGAGGCCACAGTTTCTGGAGATGGGACTGAGACTCAAACACAGCGGTGATCCCCCGAGGGACCCAGGTGGGGGGAGCCCACTGCCCTGCAGGGACCAGCTGCTGCCAGGACCTGGGCAGCACTTGGAGCCTTCAGGAGAGGCAAAAGCTGGGCTTAGGTGACGTGGTGGCCAGCAGCTATGCGTGGGACAATGGGACAGCACAGGAGCAACCGTACCAGAGCTGCTGGCTGCAGCCCTGGGTGCTGGAGCTCCCATGGGGGCTCTGTGAGTGAAGCAAGAGGTGCAGCACAACTTGACTCTCCTTCTTGGGGACAAGCCCCAAAGTATCTCCTGTGTCTCAGAGACAGGCAGGAGCTTACAGAGCTGTCATGACTGTGAGCTGAGCTGATGAGCTGTCTCCTGGTGAGAAACAAATTTAGTTAACCTTAAATTAGTCAGGAGAATGGGAGACTCTTCCTTGAAACGATGTCATTTAAACCATTGCACCTGAAATTATCCCCACTAGAAATGCAGCTGGAGATAGTAATTAATTAATTGTGCTCCCTTATTAATTCTGCAGCCGCTCTGCTCCAGTGTGACTTTGACGAGTTGGGTCAAGCAGCAGTTCTGGGCAGGGAGCCCTGGGACAGGCAGCCTGGTCCTTCCTGGTTTCTGCAGAGCTGACCATCAAAAGATAATTTCCAGGTTTTTCCCCTTGGTGCACGGTCTTATCCTTTAAATATCCTTCAGACCCTGACAAGCTTCCCCAGGCATGGAGAGAGCACTTCCCTGCCCCCAGGTGTCTGCAGGGAAAAGAAATGGTGAGTCTAAAGGGATTTGGGGTTTTAATAATGAAAAATCATCTTTTAAAAACTGCAGCGTGGGCAGGACAATGGGTTTAATTATTCTGAGCATGTCTGGCCAAAATCCTGTGCCTGTTACAAGAGGTCCCTTCCCCTCGCTGCTGGTGGGGGGACAGCGCGTTGCTGCACTTGCTGGGGGGGCAAATGATGGGGCAGGGACTGGCAGGAGGAGCAGCTGATGGGGGTCTGCAGGGGAGGTCGGTCCTGGGGCCACCCCCTGCCCGGCTGCAGAGGTGGCCCGTGGAGGGGCTGGGCAGCCGGTGGGCTCTGGCCCCACGCACCCCCAGGGCTCGGCGGGTCTGTCGTGGCCGCGGTTTGCCCGCGGCGTGTCTGGCCGAGGAAAGCTGATTTTGGGCGGCCGGCTGCGGTCACCAGTAAAACGAAACTCTGCATCCAGCGTGTCCTGGAGAGGTGACGCTGCTGGGCAGCTTGGCTGGGATGAGCATTCAGCACAGGCACCACGTGTGGCTCCACTTGTGCCTTCCGTGGTTAACGCTTCGCGAATAACCTCTTAGAAATGATTCCAATTAGGCTAGCACATCTCTTTGTAATCTGGATCCCTGTTGTGCTGTCAGACTCAATTCAAATTTAATTTGCAGAAAGTGTATATCGGGCGGCTTTTTTACTTAGCACAAAACTGAGAGGGAGATAACATTGATGGAAAAAATAATACAAGTTCATATTCTTCTTACCTTAAGGAAGTAAAAGAGATGCCAGGAAACTTAGCCAAATTTACATTTTAATGGGAAATGTTACGACTGCCTGCTCCAGGAGGCACAAATTGCTTTCCGGATGGGACCCTGACTTTATACCAAAGTGCAGGGAATTAACTCTAACAGCCTCTGATGAGGTGAAAGGGATGTGTAGGAATGCAGCCGCTGAGGAGGGGGCCAGGTGCTGCTGACAGTGACAGGCTGCTGTCCCCATCGCGCTGGGGACACGGGCAGGAGGGGCTGGACAGACTGATGGACACAGCTCCTGGCTCCAGGGGCTGGAGGTGTCACAGGGGCTGGAGGCTTCTTTTCAGAGAAAACCTCAGCACTTCAACCCTTGGGGTGACGCTGCTGCTGTCCCCCACCCCAGTAAGTGGGTGACGGTGGAGGAGGGGCTGGCTGGAGGGGTCTGTCCTGGCTGCCTTTGCAGCACAGGAGCATCCTCAGCCTTTCCCGCTGGCAGCCGTGGCAGGAACCCAGCCCAGAGCCCGTGCTGGAGGCAGCCACGCTGCTCGGGGCCCCTCTGTCCTCTTGTCGAACGTTTCCTGATCAGAGCAGCTCGAGCTGCAGACAGGGTCCAGCGGCACGTCTCTGCGATGCCAGCCTGGTGTCTCAGACCTTCATGCAGGGACAAAAGCTGTGCCCAGGAGAAGCTGCTGTTAATTTCTCAGCTCTTTGAAGATGAGAACGCAGTGCAGTGCTGCGTAGTCTTATCTCTCTGGCAGCCCCTGTCACCTGCGGCTGTTTCTGGCACGTTCTCGAGCATGGCAAAGACTCGTCCCTGATGGGACCGACTGTGGGGAGCTGCAGAGCTGAAACTAGGAATGTGTCTTGTGTCTTCTGCAGCTACAGAGCAGCCTCTGGCTCAGGCAGGTTGCTGACGTGCTGTTGCGTAGCCCTTGGCCTTGCAACAAAGGAATATGTGAGCTTTTCTTAATGCCACTGTGTCCTCTGAGTCTCCCATTGCTGCTGGGATGTCCCAGCTGTCCCCCTGGTCCCTGCTCCCATCTTTGTGTGCATGGTTGCCCCGCCCTGCTGAGGGTGGCCCAGCCTGCCCCAGGGATGCATCTGGGGACTCGCCAGCCCCTGAGCTTGTCAGATGGGCAGGACCGGGGGCACGGGGGGCTGCGGAGCAGAGCCTGCCCCGCGTGGGAGCTGCCTGTGGCTCCTGTGCTTTGTCCTCCCTCCAGATGGTGCTTTTCCAGTTGTCAGAGCGGTTGTGCACAGTGGATGGGATGTAAATTCACAGCGTTGTACGGCAAAGGCATCACTCAAACAAGCAGACAGCATGCTTATTGGGGATACTTCCAATCCAATAAAATAAGCAAAAACGTCGCTGTTAGAGGCTCAATCAGAGCAGATGCTCAGGTACCCATGAGGCTGCTTCCCTGGGTGAAGCAGTGTCACTCTCTGGAATCCGAAGCAGTGATAAATCGTAGGTGACCTTCAGTAATTTATTACTGCCTTGTGCTGTTTCTCTGGGCCAGTTCCTGGGCATCTGCCTGGGATCACAGTAATTCCAATCTTTAGCGTTGTAATGGGTTTGTCATGGGTTAGATAATGATAAAAGGCCGGGGATGGAGGGGGTGGCGGGTGCTGAGCTGCTGGAAGCAGAGCAGCGTGTGCACCAGCGGCAGCTACCGCCGGCATTTGCCGGTGTGGGAAGTGCCATCCCGGACTGCTGGGTCTGCAGAGCTGGGCAGGGTTGCTCAGAGGCACCAGTGGCTCTTCTGCACTGGGACAGAGAGAGGTTGTTTCTGACATTTCCAGCCTGCCAGGCGTTATCAAGCTCCAGCCTTCTGCCGCACGCTGTTGGTAGCAGTAAGACTAATGCAGTTAGCGGTAAGCGACGGGAGAAGCGCTGAGCACTCGGCATTGTTTGCAGCGTGGCAGATGTTCTGTTAATGATACAGAACAGCTCAGGGCGAGGGAAAGGGCTCTGGATTTCACAACAACGTGCTCAGCTCCTGCCCAAATGTGCAACCAAGTTTGGAAGTGATGGGGCAGGAGTTGTAGAGCTTGTTGGTAGCAGACACGGGCTGTAGGGGTAAAGCTGTGAGCCAGAGCCACGTACTGAGGCCATGGTGGAGTGGTGGGTGCTTGGTCCTTCAGAACCCTTGGTGGGCACCTATTTGGGTCTAAAATACAGGTGTAGGTGCTTCAGCTTGGACAGTCAGTCTTGCACCGTTCCCCGTGGCAGTGGGGATGCAGGTGTCTGCTCTGTGTGCCGAAATGCAGCGAGGGCTTGGGACCCTTCCTGCTGGCGTGAGAGCAGCTGGCTGTGCTCACGTAGATGTGGTGGCTCACGGGGTTTGTCCTGGTGTCACACCAGCCCTGCAGACCCTTGTCCTGCACAGCACCCTGCTCACTCCCGGATGCTCTGCCACTGTGTTCATGTGTCAGTGTCTGTGAGGACCCTGGGGAAGCCCTGCGATGCTCAAACCTGGGTGAGCCCCCAGGTGTGGGTGTCTGAGTTTAACCAGCTTCCTCTGTGTCCGTGAGAATATGTGGGCTTGGCTGGAGTGAATGTTATTTTCCCCCCAAAAGTCACAGGGAAATAAAAGACTTTGTAAAAGCAAAAATTTCCCCCAATACTTCAGTTGTGAGGCAAAATTTACACTTTGATTTTGGAAATCAATAGCAATTCACAAATAATTCTCCTGTGCTGCTATGGGTCATCCATCAGCTTTGGGTCTCTGCTCGATAGAAGCTATTATTGGTTTTTGTTTGTTTGTTCAATATTAGTGGTTTGTTCAGCTGTTCTCCAGGTCTGTATTATAATGACAAACTACAGACTTGTGGGCTTTTTTTCCAAATAGTCTTAGAAAATGCAGATGGATGACATTGTTACAGTGCCACTGAGCCAGGACATGGCAGCAGCTGGGAACATCTGGGATGAAATGGTGCTGAGGGCACAGGACTGGGTGAGCCTGGGGTCTGGTGAGCTGGGTGGACCCAGTGTCTCATCTGGGAGAGGCGACTCGGCCACGCCGCTGCCTCCGTGCCTGTTAGTCCTCCCGTGGGGGCACAGGAGGGTCTGAGCTGGGGTGGGGGTCACCTCACAGAGTGTCCCTGAGCCCAGGGCTGAAGCCGTCCCCAGACTGGGCTCTGCCAGTGCGGGGCTGTTTGCCAGCGCCAGGCCTGTGCTATTATGGGCAGATTACTGGTGGAACGCCTATTTAATACTGAAAGAAATAACTTGATTAGTAATTATTGGTGCAGAACACTTGGGGAGCCTCTGCAAAAGGTGAGGACAGGCTGTTTCACTGGAGCTGCCTGTCAGTTTTGTCATCTAATTATAAGACTGTTCAGTGCCAAGACTCTGGACAGAGAGAGGGAAAAAACCCTCAGTGTAATTGTATTGGTCATATTTTGTAGCCACTAATTACTTGCTTAGCAATTAATGTTTCTCTGGCTGGCTGGGGAGCTGTCATGGCCTTGGCTTGGGACAAATCGCTTGGTGCTTCTTGTTGCACAGCTGCCAGGCCTGGTTACACGTGGGGCTGGGTGGGGAAGAGGCTCAGCCCCCTGCTTTGATCCCAAGCATCCCCAGCCCCACTACAGCTGAGCAGGACGGTCCCCTCTGTGTCGCTCCTCTGCTGCCACAGAGCCGGTGGGTGCTGCCCCAGCTCCGGGGGCTCCTCGGCACTCCTGGGCGCTGGAGTGGGGACACTGGTGACAACCATCATGCTCCCACCCTCGTGACAGTGGGAACAAGCTAATTCCTGACCCATGTGCTGTGCCTTTTGGCGGCACATGTATGCAGCGTCCACTTGAGTCAGATGGATCAGGATCGGCTCCTCCAGGTGGAGGAGCAGAGGTTGATGCCCGAGGGTGTCCGGGGTGGGCTGCCCACTGCCCGGCCGAGACGGTGCGGGAGCTGATGGGCAGAGCGTGGGCAGGCTCGCTGGCTGGCAGAGCGATGGCACAGGGGTTGCTTGTTGAGCTTGCTCTTGATTTGAAACGTGTGCAGCCCCTCTGGTGAGCACAGCCCCTCTGGTGAGCACAGCCCCTCTGGTGAGCACAGTCCCTTTCTGCTCCGTCCCTGGTGCTGGGGGTCCCTCCGTGCCCCTCGGCCAAGTGGGAAGGGGCTGGGGGCTCCCAGGCCCATCTGCAGGCGCTGGAGGCACCGCTGGGGTGTCCTGCATGGGCTCAGCAGGGCCGTGTGCCACAGGGACTGTCTGTTCACAGAGAGCTGCTGTCCTCGGAGGAGCACCCCTGTAATCAGCCAGGCAGCCCGGACCCCCGAACCCGGGTGCTGTGGCTCCCAGTAACGCTGGTCGTGGTCGCTCTGTGGGTGCAGGTGAGGGAGGGGGGAAAGGCAGAGCATGAGCCTGGAGGAGAGCAGTGATAGGCACTGAGGTTATTTATTGTTTACTGTTGGCTTCTAATAAGCGTCATTTTCAGCTTATTAATTGTGGCAGGACGTGAGCTGGGTGAAAATTGATTTGGACCCCACCATCTGAGTGGTCAAACAGCTAAGTACCTATTTTACGCTCTCTAAACAGACATGGTAGTTTTTCTCTCCACACACTGTTTTACACCAGCTTAATTTCAACAGTAAATTGAAATCAAATGAAAAGCAGCTTCCCAGCCCAGAAGGCCTTCCTGGCACATGAGCACGGGAACAACAGCCCCTGCCAGGGAGGCACGTCCTGCAGCTCCAGGTAGTACAAGCAGACGAGCAGAGCCAGCAGACAGACGGACAGAGGAGGGCTGTGCCTGTGTTTGTGGTTGCTCTTGTGTCTTGTTTGTGTGAAGTGCACGGTGGAGCTCCTACCATTGCCATGATGCTATTACAAAATGAGACTCTCTGTTGTCAGCCTTGCAGGTTTTGGTCTCTGCTGGTCTCTTGCAGCCAGTGTCTCAGTGTCTCTTGGCTCCCAGATTTCTGCTCCAGCCCCTCTCCCTCCTGCCTGGCAGCTCTCGGCAGCCAGCCCGTGCCAGTTCAGCGCCCCGGATTCTGCGAGAGCTTGGATGGTCACAGCTGGCCCCGTGCTAGTGTCTGTCCCTCCACAGACCCTCGTGGGAGGTGAGGAACGGTGTCTGTGGGTGAAGTCAAGAGAAATAGAGAGGTCAGGAGAAGCACCACCTGAGAACAACGTGTTCCAGATGAGGGGGACCATCCCTCACTGCACAGGAAGAAAAGCTCCCACTGTCCTGGTTGTCTGCAGTGTGGAGGTGAGGATGCAGGAGCTGGCACAGGAGGCAGAAGCTGCTGAAGGTCAGACCCACCTGCAGTCTCCTGGCCATGGTCCATGGGGACCTCCAGCTCCACTGCACAGGAAGGAGATGGGGGGCTGGCAGTCACCACAGGGCAGGTGAGGTGTCCAAGTCTGGGACAAAAGTGTTGGGCCTGGGGCTGATGGCTCCACCTGAGCTTAGTGTGCTCACAAATCAAAATCTTGATGTGAACTTTAGCAGCATCCATAAATTCTTCATTTATCATTATTAAAGATATGTCAACATTCAAAAATTGATTTATAGCTGGTAATTTAGATCACGGATTGTCTCTGGTACAGTAAACTATTCATATCCGAAGCCCATCATGCAGTTTTCTACTTATTAGGAATTAATGACTCATAAAACAGGGCCAGAACAGGCTGTTAGTGTGAAAGAGGGAAGGCTCTGACTGTTGGGGTTTCCCTCCTGACTGAGTATGAAGGAACCCCTGATAAGCAGCTGGTGGGGTCCATGCAGCCGCTGGACTGTGGGGCTGGGCTGTGGGTTGCGGTGGGTCCTGGCCCTGCCCAGGTGCCCGGGGCTCGGCGAGTTGCCAGCGGTGAGGCAGAGCCCTGCCAGCGCCAGCAGGCTGCACCACCAGGTGCTCTCCTCTTAAATTCCACAATACATATGTTAAATCTCCAGTTCTTCTCTGCACTGGCAGGGCTCTGAAGTCCTTTATCTCCGGGAAAGACCATCTGCTGCTTCAACACCATGGAAACTGCTTTCGGCAGATAAAAACTTTAGTTTATCATTTTAATTCAGCACCAAATGCCATGAAGTCAATAATTTATCGTGCGGTTTACAAGGTATTTCTCTAAGTCTCTGGTACGGCTGCTGTTTGTTTCTAACGTTGTAGTGATTTTGCATTTGTGTAAGTGCCACGGAATTGACATGATGTGGCGAGACAGATCGTCCCGTCTTCAACAGCGCCTCGTTGCAACCAGCAACAGCTGCTAAATTGGTGCGCTGTGTTGACATACCTTCTTAAATAACATATTAAGTCCTAAAATAAAACTCTTCTAACATCTAAATTAAATGGAATCAAAGCTTAAATCATCAGCTAAGTGCATTTGGAGATGCCAGGCTGCGGTGGTGGGCGATGGGGCTGGGTCTGGCTGTGGGAGCTGCAGCTCCTTTGCTGAGCCGTGGTCCCTCTGCGGCTGCCAGCGCGTGCGAGGGGAACGCGATGTTCAGGTACGAGTCCAGGTGAGGCTTGCTGACAGAGTCCAGGTGAGGCTTGCTGACAGAGTCCAGGTGAGGTTTGCTGACAGGGCTCGTTGAGAGAAGAATGTGGCAGGGGATGGGATCCCACCGAGGTGACGCTGAGGAGCCGTCTCCTCTTTGCTGGGACCGCAGTGTTGGCAGCCCTGCCTGCTCTGGGAACACCAGGCAGGTCTCTGGACTGCTCACGGAGCCGGGGGCTGGTGCTGGGGCTCTGTCTGTCTGTCTGTCGGTGACTGCAGCTCCTGGCAGTGTCACCCATGCTGTGTGTGCTCAGTGTGTGGCCTCATGTGCAGGGCCCTTGCAGACCTTGATGTGACAGGGACAAAGCCTCCCTGGGCAGAGGGGACGTGGTTGTGCGGCCGCAGCGGCCTCGTGCATCCTGCTCGGTTTTGGGAGGGGAATGGTTCTGAGAGAGGGTTTGTTCCACGTCATTCACCAATTATTTTAGTTTCTTTTGGCTTTTGTAGAGGATGTTTTGCATCCCAGTGTCTGATTAACAAAACCTCTGCTCACCCACTGTGACAAACTATTGTATTTTGGTTAAAATATTACAGAGAGATGCCGGTGTGATACAACGTGCGACATTATCTCTAATAAGCAATTATATTTCATAATATGAATTAATTAAAATCTTACACTTAAACCAAGTAGCTAATTACAGACCTTTTAGCTTAATAAAGATAGAGTGTGGAACGGGATAATATATATGGTAATTATTGAGTTAAGCAGAATGTAATGTGCATCCGGGGCTCATCTAGGACGTTTGCAGTCAATACTTAATTACTTTACTGCTCTCTGAAGTCTACGTGGCATCTGGCTGCTCTGCTTGTGCTCCCCCTCCCAAGACACCGTCACCGCCGTGATTTACCTGCTGCCGCTCTCCTGCAGCAGCCGATGGGTGAGCGGGACGCCGGGGCAGGGACGTGTCTTGCGGGGCTGATGTGCCACGGTGGCTCACAGCCATCTCTCGGTCTGGTGGACCTGCCTGTCCGTCCCGTGGCACATGCCGGTACGTCCGGCTCCTTCCCGTGGGGTCTGTGCAGGGCTCTGGGCTCTGGCCGTGGACCCCACTTGGTGCTGGTGCCGCTTCCCAGCCCTGCGGAGCTCCCTGAGGTTTCTGTTATCGCTTTGTTCTGCAGAGAGGCAAACGTCTTGCGAGCTGCAGGTCTGTGCTGGCAGCTGGCAAAGCTTCCAGGCCCCGTGCAGCCTGTCGGCGAGCGAGCTCGGCGTGCCCCGCGGAGACCCTTTGCTTCTCCGGCTCGCTTTGATTGAGCGCCATTCCCGGCATCGCACAGCCCTTACGGTAACGCAGAGGAAAAATTTATTTAGCAAGGCTTAAGGTCAGGTTTTGAGAGTTAACAGTTGCAAGGTCGGGAACAGAGCGTTAGAAGAGAAGACAAGGCGGAAACCGCAGTCCTGCGCTGAGTGCGAGGGCCAGGCTGCTCCCCCGGCTCTGGTCCCAGTGCCGCAGGCTCTGGGCGCGTGGCCGTGAGGACACACAGAGCCCGGCTCCCTCCCGGGGCTCTCTGCGGCTGATCCGTTACACGGCTGCCAGGGCAAACAGAGGCGATGCTCCTGGTGGGGTGGGATGGATGGGAAGTCTTCTCCAACCCAACCGCTCTTTTTGGAAGAGAGGCCATGTGATTAAGCAGCTCTCTCCCTTTTCACTCCAGTCCTGTGCTGGTTGGCAGCTGCTCTGTGTCTGTGATAACCGTGTCAAAGCCTGGGCTGCCATCAAGGGTCTCTGACCATCTGCAAGTGAAGAGCTCCTTTCCAATTACTAGCACTGGCATCCCATGTCCTCTTTGGTCCGAGTGGATGTTTGCTGAAGGATATTGGAAGCTTTAGTAGATACATTTCTCTCTAATCCTGTCCCAAGTGACACCAAAATCAAACTAAAAAGCACCAGCTCATGTGCTGTTGTTTTAGGCAATAGCCCAGTGGTATTAATGAAGGTTTTTGTAATTCTGGGGCTGCACTGATTTAGAGAATGAAATATCCAAGGTAACAAAGCTAGATGAATTAAAAGCTTAACAGCATGAAGAGGTTTTATAGCACCACAAATTCTTCAGGAACTTGTCGGGAGCTCGATTAGGAGGAGCTATCCCACTCCTTATTGACACTGCTGTCCCTGCCAGGCAGCGTTGTCCTTCCCTCGGGGGTTGTTCAGGTGCTCAGCTGCTGGATTTCCTCTTTCTAGGAAGGAAGCTCCAGCAGAAGACAGGCTGTGGCATTGCTGCCTGCCCTGGCGTGACCTGTCAGGTGCAGGGACGGGACTTGCCTGTCCCCATAGCTGGAGAAGGGATGCCTTGTTCATGGACACGCTGCAGCCAGGAAATAGGCAGAACAGCGGCGGGGTGGCACTTGGTATTTGGTGTGTTTGGCAGGGACCCTTTGTCACCATCTGTGTTTTGGCTTATATTTGATGAACCAAATGATATAAAGAAATGGACTGTATTTGCAAAGGTGATGCTTCTGCACTTCTAACTGGCATGGACAAGCAGCTTTGGGGAAGAAAGGCAGGGCATGGATGTTTCTGAGAATCTTATTCAGTCTTTGCTCTCCTTTCCTGGCAATATCCACAAGCTCTCAAGCACCTCTGCTCTCTAATCGAATCAGTCCTAGGGAAACAGGATTTGCTGCAGTGTCTGACCACTTAGGCACCCACCAGCAGAGTAAATACCAGATGTATCTTGTGAAATGGACAAAAGCTATCCCAGCACCCTGGGGTCTAGCCCTTTGCCCCAGAGACAGGAGAGGGGCTTCTGCTGGGTGGTCAGCCCCGCTGGGCTGGTCCTGGCAGGGCGATACTGCAGTGGCAGGGGCACAGAGGTGCACAGCCAGCACCCACCCCAGCACCCACACAGCCCAAGAGCTCTGCTCTGGGGCGGGGGACCTCCTGGCAGGGACAGGCCACCCTTGGGGATGGCTCAGCTGCCTGGTGTGATGCTGCTACCTCCAATGTGGATGGCTGCAGCTCTGTCATGTTAAACTGTCTGGTAGATGCTGTGGCCTTGCAGAAGTGTTGGTGGGGTCAGCGGGTTGGGAAAGTGCAGAGTCATGTCACCAGAGCTGTCACCGCTGCGCTGTGCTGCCAGCTGCGGTGCTGGGGTTTCCCTGGGGGGATTTATGGGTGCCTTCCAAGGTTTTCTCCTTTATGATTCTTGATTAGTAGATAAAAGGCCCATTTCTTCTTTTAATGGAGTCTCTGATGTTAATGGCCTCCCTCCAGTCAGATTAAGGTGCGTTGGCCTGTTTTACTCTAATAGAGGATGATTGAGAAGCGTCTGGCTGGTTCACAGTTGGCTTCCTCGCGTGTCTTGCTGTGCCACTGCCACCCCTGCCAACGAGAAGCTTCCTAGAAATGGAAAAAACAAAGGCTGGAGGAGCTCATCCCCCAGGGGCTCCACTGCTCCCTCCTCCCGGCCCCGTCCTTGCTGCAGACAGGTCTCAGGAGTGTCCCAAGGAGCCCGTGGCTGCGGGATGGGAGTGAGGGAAAGGCTGAGCAGGGGCTGTGCCCACCCTGCTGAGCTCCTAGCGCTGCGGCCGCTGCCTTTGCCGGTGTGGAGTGGGAGCAGCTCTGCCAGCCTCTGCCTTGTGCCGCCGTCCAGGGGCAAGGCAAAGCGCTGGAGTCTGCAGGATGATCAGAGCTGTCTGAGGCACTTGTGTGTGCAAGAGGGTATGAAATGCAGATGGATGGAGGACCCTGGGGAGCAGGAGAGAAGAAGTGGGGATGTCCCCATGTCCCTGCACAGGGGAGCACAGGCTGTGGGAGCCGGCACGGGGGTCCCGGTGTCCCTGTGCCCCCTCGGCCACAGGCACCTCCAGGTCAGCACGGTGCGGCTGCCTGAGCTGTGGTCTCCTTGTATCACCAAGGCAGATTTCTGCATTTTAAGTGTGTGCTCCTTGATGTTGTCCTGCCTCTGAATGATCCTGGAAATGTATCGTCTACTTAACTACCTTTTAATTAAAAGTCAGGGATATTAGAAAAGAGAAATCAATTCCCGTCACAATTAAGACTTGGTTTGAACAATTGCAGCGTGTTTCAGGGAAGGATCCTCTCTGGACTTATTGATCTGTATTGTCATAATGTCTGCTTTATTACCATGGCTCAGAAGGTCTTAAATTAATATTTTGCCTGAATTATGCATGTCATCTGGCAGGCAGAGGAGGCTGTGGGTGCCAGGCAGAGCCTGCAGGGTTTCTGGGCCAGGGCTGGGGCTGTGGCGAGCAGCCTTGTCCCTGCAGTGTCGGGCTGGTCTGTGAGCACGATGCTGGCACTGAGGGCCCGGTGGCTGCCGGACCAAGCTGGGGAGTCTCAGGGTTTGCAGCCCCAGGAACGGTCTCAAAGCTGGGGGCAGCCGTGGCGAGTGGTACTGGGGAGCAGAAATTGGGAGCTGTCAGCTCCCCCAGAGCATCCTGCACCCAGTGGGATGCTGTGAATCCCTGCTGATGGGAGTGGGACTGGGAGCAGGAGGGCAGGCTGGCACCCAGGCTGGAGCCTTCCCCGCAGGTGGCTGCCAAAGCCTTCGTCTCCCTCTGCAGACTGTGGGGAGGTCTCTGGCACTCTCCCCTGTAGAAGTGATGGGAGAATAGGAGGCCGATTAATCAAAATCTAACATGATGAAGGGCCTTTTCAAAGGTAGAAGATGTCCCAGTTATGGTTTATCTGCCCTTTAAAAGTTCTTGAAAACTAGGGGGTCTTGGAGGAAAGAAAATTGATGTTTCATGGTTTCTTTTGTACCTCAGGGTAGAAAGTAAATTCAAAGGGGCCCTGACATGAAAGGTCAGAGTCTCTGTTGCTGTGGCGGATAATGAGATCTCTCACTGATAAATCAAAACACCGGGATTTCACCGCAGATGAGCCACTGGTTTAACCCGATTACTGGGATTAGGAAGAAGAGAGGCCATGTGCTAAAATCTTGTCTGCCGTGTAAGCAGGCTTGGCGGCGGGAACGGGGCCGTGTCCTCCTGCCTCGTGGTGCCTGGCACATCCCGAGCCACCCAGCCGTTAGCGTGGAGCCTGCCAGCCCCACCGCCCCACCTCCGGCTCCATCCGAGCTCTCTCTTGCTGTGACCCACCAGCAGTGACTCCTGTCTCTGCTTCTCCTCTCCTCCTTGTTCCCCCAGCCCTGCGACCTGCCCGCTCACCCGCAGCCTCATCGCCCCGACATGGGGCTGGGGAAGGAGAAACCCCCTGGCCTTGACAGCACTTACTTGTAAAGCAGCTCCCAAGGCTGCAGCCCACTAGGTACCATTTGCTTTGTGATAAATAGGATTCACATAATAATTTCTGGCTCTTATTAATGTTTTTAATCTGCAGACCTCAGGAGCACTCAGGCAGGGAAAGGTGAGCCAGAGAAAAACAGGAGACAGAGATGCTCAGAAAAAAAGGAAAGCAGCAGAGAAAAGTGAGTAGGATGAACTCTTTACCTCTCCATCCCATTAGTGCACTCACCGCAGATGGCAAAATCCGGCTGGGAGCCGGCGGCTGGCAGCGCTGGAAGGCAGCACAGGGCGCTTGGTGCCGGTGGTGGCTGTGGCTCTGTGGCAGTGCCAGGGCTCACCCCGCGCACAGGCTGCACAAGCCGGGGTGCTGGGGGCCACTCCAGCCCTGCCCCTGGCCCCGAGTGCCTCCCCCTCGCTGGGACAGCCTCCAGCTTTGCTCTTTGCTCCTCTCAGTTGTGGGTTAAGTGACTCTCAAGCTCCGCGTTCGTGCCTTTGCTGTATGACTAATTGGAGAAGTGTCTAATCTGGTCCTGCACTGATGCTGCCGTTACACAGCCTGTGATTAAACACGCTGCCAGCCGCCGCTGCTTACAGATAATAATGCTGCTTTCTCTCTATTCCTACGCTCTCAGCCTCATTAAGGAGGTTTACAGATAAATTAGTCTGGATTGAATGATGGCTCCAAATGCATCCATCGAGCACTGCACCCTCTGACTCTGGCTGGCCAGAGGTGACTGTGGTGACCCCAAGCTGCTTCATGACGCAGAGCCCCGGCCCCACACCAGTGTGACCCCCAGCTCCAGAGCCTGACTGCTGTCCCCATGCTGCCTGTCTTCATGGAGACCTTCTCAGGGGTGCAACCCCCAAGTTGTGCTGCCAGACTGGAGACAGCAGTAAGTGTCTGGGTTGATAAAATCCTCTCTGATGCTTCATTACAGCAGAATCTGCAACACAGGCAAAAAAGATGCTCTTTTTCCACTCTGGCTGAATGCAACATTCATTTCCAGAGAAAGCTCCTGGTACGTATGGTGCATGGCCTTTCAGATACCGTAGGAACAAACTGCAGCTGCAGATGGGAACAGGTTGTTTCTGCCATTTGTTATCCTTCCCCTAATTATAATGCAGATTGGACAGGCTCTCCAGCATTTCCTCCCTTTCTGTTTGTTTAAGCAGTATTTTTGCAAACCTACATGGCAATCTCGCCCTGGGATGTGAGTGCAGTGTTGTAAAGAAACTGAATTTACTGCTTGCCCAATCTGCAGGCTGTTTCCCCCAACGTCCCTTCCACTGACAGCCAGTGCTGGGAGCGGGGCAGAGTGTGGGGCTGGGGAGGGTCCCTCAGTGACAGGTACCCGGGATGGGGTGGCCGGTGGCTGGTGGTCCCTCTCTGGGACCACCCTCTCCGCGGCCAGCGGAGCGGAGGCACCCACAGGCGCGGGAAGCCGCCCAGCTCTCCGCTGCGCACCGAGCACTGTAATTACCAGAGAGCTTTAATGGAGCTGGACACACCGTGCTGGTGCCTTATTTAGAGTCTGCCCAAGTGCTGAGTCCTGGAGTGCAAAATGCATCTAGGAATTAGCCCCAGCTGGAGTAAATTGCTAATTATCATTTGCAAAGTGTATTACCCTCTTTTATCATGGACAAATGAAAAAGACTCTCTCTGCATGACCTCCCTGTCGCCCTCACCCCGTGACTAAGGGATAATTGACGAGTGGCTTGTGGTGATTGAGTTACAGAGCGAGTCCCAAAGTGTCCTTCTTCATCAGTGTGTCGTGCAATGTGCATCTCTGATTGCCTAATGAATAGGAGCCAGAGCAGTGTTCACCCCAAGGAAATCCTCTGCAGCTCAGTGCTGGCACTTCAGTGCCCTTGTCGTTAAGGGACGTTTACTGCCGCTTTATTGAGGGGCCAGTAAAGTTGGAAATCCTGGTAATTGATTTTAAATGGTGATTCAGTGCAAAGACTTAAATGTAAGAAAAGCTCTTAACAAAAAGGGGAAACACTGTGACACAGGGAAATGCACACCCAAGGCGGGCTGGCACCTTGGGGATGTGGGTCCAGCCTGGCACACACTTAAACTTCAGGTTTAGAAAGGTTTGGGTTGTAAATTCAGCGCAGCGCTGCTCGGAGCAGTCGAGGCAGGGCTGGGAAGGGCACGGGCCATGGTGGGAGCCTGGCACCAGGGCAGGCACCGGCCTCTGCAGTAGCTGCTTTGGAGTGTCCTTCCCGGCTCTCAGGGCCGGACACTCGCCCCACACAGCTCTGTGACAAGCAGGACCGCTCTGAGACGCGTCGGACCACGAGTGATGGCCACACGCTGCAGATCCCTTTGTAAAACATAAACAGCCTGCTGCGAAATTATTTCCGACGCCACTGAAAATGAAAATCCTAATGACAGCACTTCAAACAGAACTGCTGCAAATCTCTGTAAGTGATTTTAATGAAACCAGCCAGGAATACAAGGAGAGCAAATCAAAGCTCGGACAACTCCTCTGTTCAAATTACACGTAATTGGTAGCAAAATTATGATAATGGTTGTTTGCACCATTATACTTGAGGTATATCATCATTTTTACCACAGACCTCGGCTCTCAGAGGCTCGGACACCTGGGCTCTCAGTCTGCAATTCTCTTTCAACCAGAGTAAGAGTAGAAGGAGCAGAGGGGCAGTGAGTGTGAAGCCGCCTGTGCAAGGACTGGGGTGCCAGTGTCCTGCCCTGTGTGGGGCACTGCCAGCCAAGTGTCTCTGTGGGGCAGGACCCACTTCCCTGGGAGCTGGGGCATTTCTCTGGTGGGGAACCCCCCACAGCCGGTGCTAACTGCTGTGCTTGCCTCCATCACGAGGGTCTGTGCTTACTGCCAGCGGTGACGGGGCTGCCAGGAGGCTCCGGGGTCCTGCCGGGGATGGCATCAGCCCTGGCACCCCCACTCCATGGCTGTGGGAGTGCAGCAGGTCGGTGTTTTCTATGATTCTCTTTCTGATCCTCTTGCTCAGAAGTGACTGAATGGGTGGAGCAGGACACAGTCTCAAATTCAATATATTTACTTTAAGTAATTGGACACTAATTAGCACTAAATTACAACTGGATTCCTCTGGAGCTCTAAATTACTTTTCTATTGGCACCAAACGGTTTCCTTTTGATCAATACCACCCAGGTGAGTGTCAGAGCCCTGGTCAGTGGCTGGTCAGTGGTGAATGCCATGACCCTTGGGGATGTGCTGGTCCCCTGGCTGCCATGTGCACGGGCGTTTGGGGATAAGCAGCGCTCAGGCTGAGCGAAGACAGGGTCTATCAGGCGTAGCAGCTGCTAATTACATCAGACAGCTCTTAACATAGGTGCTTTTTGCCTTACAGGGGTTTTGTGACTGGAGCTGAAGGTGGCATGAGGACTCACACCCAGCCTGGATTGTACAGGGAGTCCTGCTGAGCTGGCACAGCATTGCCCGGGCCGGGAGCCCTGCATAACCCCTTGACGCTGGAGGAGATGGGACAGAGCCTCTGTGAGAAGGGACCCTCGCTCCTTGTCCCTGCCCCGAGATGAGGGAGCGGGTGCTTGGCTGCTGGTTTTTCTCTGCAGGACTGGGAAGCTGATCACAAGCAGCAGGAGGATGAAGGTCTCGAGGAATAGCTGCGAGGCGTGGCATTCCCGGGACTGCTGCAGCTCTCACCGCCCCGCCAAAGCCACCGGTGTGACTGGGGACAGAGGCGGCCGGACAGGCCGTGCCCGGTGTGCGCAGGTAGGACGGCAGCGGGTCAGGCTGCCGGTGGGGCGAGGGCTGTCAGCCCGGTGCTCCGGGGCGGTGGATGGAGCGGAACAAGGAGAGCTGTTGCACGCAGATGCAAAGTGACACCAAGACAAATCACGAGAGTTTTGCCCAGGGACTGTTTCCTTGCTGTCAGGAACGTGTTTGCGTTGGGTCCCCGTGGCTCTGCCGTGGGCTGCAGGCAACGCGCTGTGAGCCCTGGGCCCTGATGGGAACTGGGGGACGGGGCTGCTGCCCATGGAGGGTCCTGCCCCGGCTCCGAGGGGAGTGGGCAGAGGGACTCTGGGGGAGACCCGCTTCTGCAAAGTGCCTTGCACCCATCTCTCACCCTGGCTGGCTGCTTGGCACAGCATCACCCTCCCAAGCCCTCCGGCTGCTCCGGGAGGGCGGTTCGAGGCGGAGAGGGTCACGTTTTCCACGCACAACTCCTGAGCTCAGTAAACACCTTGGCTTGCCCTTCAGATTCTGTCACCAGATTGCGGCGCCTGGATCCCTCCTGTCTGGCTCTAATTAATAGTGTGTGATAATTTGTCTCTGGTTGAGTTGGAATTTAAGGCTGAATGGATCCTTGCCCCCAGTGAAGGGCTGGGTTTCATATTGATGATGACAGAACAGAGTATTACTTTTGTAAGTGTAATGATCTTACGCTGCCTGGAGCTCTGGATTTTCTCAGTATATGATGAATGTGAGGCATTTAAAAAAATTAGACACTTACTATATTTTACATTATTTTCTAGAACGTGGATCTCTGTGGGCTGCCTAGAAATCCATTAGCAAGAAACGTAAAGATGCTTAAAGGCATTTACCCAGATTAGCTGCCTCTGTGTAGTCAAGGATCTTTTATGTGATTACCTTAAAAGCTAAAGAGCTGCTGCAAAACATTTATAGTGCAGAGATCCTAAAGCAAAGAGTACACATCTGACAGAAAAATTAACCCGTTAAAAACAAATGCATTGCTCTGGTTGCTTTTATTTTCAGACAAACAACACAGAAGGTAGAAGGGGTTAATACACAGAGTATTTCCTTTTGCAGCCCACGATGTAGGGCTGTGCAGCTTTGATCATCAGATTCATGGGGAAGCTTTTCATTAACTTTTGGTTGCACTGTGATTTCTACCAGTTATCAGCGAGGAGATGGTGCACGGACCAGCGCCGCAGGCTGGGAAGGCACCGGCTGCGACCGAGCCTGGTCCTCCTGGGAAGCAGCGTCCGAGTCCCGGGATCAGCCGGGGCAGCTGGCGAGGCGGGGAGGGAACCTGGTGGGGGTGGCCTGAGCTGCGGTAACGCTGCCGCTTCCCGGCGCGGGGAATTTGCTGAATGCCAGATGCGCTTGTGCTGCGTTGCTGTCACTGCTCTGCTCCGGCTCGGGCATCGTCACAGCAGAAGCAGCAAAACTCGTCCTGAAGCATGTTTTTGTGACACGCCCAAAGCAGCGAGAAATTGCACAAATCCCTTGTTTTCTGTTGTAGGAGAATCCTTTCAAGCATGGAAGAGGAAGGAGAGGTGCAAAAGCTTCTGTGAGGTTTCTGCCTGCTCCTTCTTTCTTCAAGGGCAGCTCTTACAGCCACATACCGAGGCCCGCATCCTCCTGGCTCCTTTGTCCTTTAACATAAAAAGTAATTTGTCAGCAAAAGAAACAAAGTTTTGTTTTTCAGTCCAGATCTGGCTGTCCTCCCACTGAGACTTTCAACTCTTTATCTCAGGAATTGATGGTCTCGGATTCTGATCCTCTTTCCTTGGTGTTTGTATTGATTTTTTTTCCAGGAGGGTTATTTTCACTGTGGTTTCAGAACTATCTTTCTGTCTCCACTTACAGCAGGTAATAGCTCAGCTTGGAGAATTACACATTTTCGGGGCCGTGCTGGCCCCAGCTTTGCAGAAGTTCCCCTGGCAACCTGGAGCCTGGATAACCAGGAGTCTTTGCTTTCCCATTCTCGTCTCTCTGGGCTCATCCTCTGGCTGGGGCAGCACTCGGGAGCGGGGTAGGGGAAGCTGCCCGAGTGCTGGACGTGAGTGACAGGGGTGACCAGACAACCTGGGTGTTCCTCTTCCTTCACTCACAGAAACCATCCCCTGGTTATTCTGCTGGTGCTCCAGGAGAGAGCTGCTCTGCTGTGCCGTGTCCTCGGCGCTGGCTGGGCTGTGCCCCAGCCCCTCTTTGGGCTCAGAGGCCCATCCGTGGTCATCAGCTGTGCCTGAAAATGAATAAATCCAGTAGTCTCAGTTTAAAAGGCTGCTCCATTTCCTTCACCCCAGCAATGGCTTTTAGTCATCCAGTCTTGCCAAAGAAAAAATCATGAGATCATTTCCCCAAAACAACACGATACTTCAAAATCATAATTAAAATACCTCTGGCTGTTCTAATATTAAGCTCTTATAAGTGCTTGGAATAATATTTCAGCTAAATAGAAAAGTTTTGCACTCTATTGACATTATATATTCTTCTAGTGAAACTTACCTCTAAAAGCAAATCCTCTGTGTACCTGGAGAAGACTCTGCCCTGTTTGGTTCTTCAATGACACAAATGTGTGCAACTGCCACAGTCGGTGAGTGGAGCTACCCCAGGGGCTGGTATCGATCTGCTTCATGGCATCAATACCATCCAACATACCAGCAGCCAGATCCTGCATGTGAATACTAAATGGGAGGCTGTTGTGCCCTGGAGGCTGGTAAGTGAGATCCCATATATTAAACTGTGTTAGTTGTGTGTCATATTAGAGCAATCTAGTTTTAAAGGGCATCTTTCAAGCACAAACTAGCTTTTTCCCACACTTGACTGATCACACAAATAACTGTGATTAAAGGTCAAGTGCCTGGGTTTTTCTATTTTACTCCTTAAAAATTTATATGCAAAAGAAAACCTAGAAGTTAACATAGCATGAAATTGTTATGAAGTTATGAGCCTTTAACGACAACTAAATATCAGTTTTCTTCCTGGGTGGCTTGAAACATCTCCAGTAACGATGGGTCACTTCTTCCGGTTTCCACTTGAGGAAGACTATAAATAAACCCTGTCCTTTGCTTCCCTGCCCTGTAACGTGATGAAAGGAGAATTTTATTCATGTGAACTTGTGACCACAGTCACCAGAACTGAGCTCTGGGCTGCAGGCACGAGGCGGGGGCGTTGGCCGGGCTGGAAGCACTGGTGCGCTCCGGCAGCGCCACGGCACAGCACTGGCACAGGCTGAGCGCTGATAAATGGACGGGGATTTTCTTGCCAGGCAAGTGAACACAGAGGAAAGGTGGTGGCTGTGTTTCCAGAGGAGCTGAGAAATGGAGGGAGAGCTGGAAACACCCTCGGGCTTCACACATCCAGCCCGGCTGTCTGCATCCCGCAGCGGGTCCCTCCCCCAGATCTGCCGGGTACTACGAAGGTGAAGGCTGAATAGGAGTTTTTGGGGCTAGACTGGAATCTGGGGGGTCAGTGCTTTGGGGTGGAAGTTCTGGATGGTGTGGAGAGCAAGTAGAAATATTAGCAGTATATATTATCAAATCCAATTGTGAGTTCTCATCATGCTTGAAAATGGTTTCCTCCATTTGTGCTGAAAGACCACAGCAGCAGCTTCTCCCTCGGAGCTGGGCAAGAGCCCCAGATTTCCAACAGATTTATACTGGGATGCAGTGCCTCCCAAACCTCTCGAAAGCAAACACACCTTAGGTGTTAAAAAAATGCTTAGAAAGGCAAGATTCCTGTGTAACAGGTTAAAGAAGCATTGTGCTCGGGGTTCTGAGCTGGTTGCTCATGATCCCGGATCCTGCAGCGACTCTCCCGTGTTACGCGTATTCACACGGGTCATCTTAGTGACTTCAGGAAGAGAGTGCTTAGAAGCTGGGGCATGAGGCAAATGAACTGCTACCACTGTATCTAATTAATCTTCTTATGCAGTGTGCATATTGGAGTCTGATTGGCAGCAGGCTTCTATAGGATACCTGTTGCAGTAAACTTCTGCAGGTAAGGGGCACCGTGGAATTCAGGGTTTAGTGTCCAACCCTTTAAGCTGTTTAAATCCCTGCAGTGTTGTGCCTCTGCCAGCTCTCACGTGGGGACATTCCCTGGCTGCTGCCCCCAGCAGCCCTACCTACACCTCTCATTTCACGCCTGGGTTTTAGTTTAGCTGGGCAAGTCCTGCTGCCAGCATGAGCCAGCCCTCAGCTCTCCATGTCCAGACACAGCCCCCAGCTCTGGGGGCTCCCCACGCCTGCAGAGCCAGCGTCTGAGTCTGGCACTGCCCTCACTGGGGGGGTCAGCAATGCTGGCAAGGGCTGGGGGTGCCCCTCTGGGGGGCTGCGTGCTGGGCTTGGCCGGTGCTCTGAGCTCCTGCTGCTGCGAACAGGGGCCGTGCGTGGGTGCCATAACCCAGCCAGGCTGCATTACACCGAGACTCAGTATTTTTATTCCAGACCTGCAATGTTTTACGTTTGACAGCACATAAGCACAGCGAAGGGAACATCCCACAGGAACAAGTGTTGCTACATAAGTCAGCCTTGGCACCAGCCATCAGGTGGGAAACTGACGGGCGTTCAGCCTGACTAAGTTTTGCAGGGACCTGCAACACCTACAATTAGTGATAATCAAACCTCTCCGAGTTCCTCCCCCAGTGCAGGAGGCCGTGGGCCTGGTGGCAGCACCTCGCCTACAGTGAGCCAGGAATTGCCTCCCCCAGCCCAGCCATCGTCACCGCAGCCTCCTCGAGCCGCGTGTGCTGCCGCAGCGCTGCCCTTTGCGCAGGACCCGCCCTGCCTGGGGCTGCCTTTTCCTGGGGTTTTTCTGTCCACTCTGATTTTTGCAGGAGCTGCTAGGCTTGGAGGATCTTGAGACAAAGCTGGGAATCTAATTTCAACCCAGAAAGGCAGAAAGAGAGGGCTTGACATAAAACTGGCATTCCTGGGCATCACTTGTAGGCAAGGGCAGCAATGGGACCTGCCCTCCTGCTCTCCTGGGCAGAAATAAGGCTCTGACTTGCCACTGCTGGCTTGTTACTGGCAGCAGGGAGGGAACTTCATCTGTGGGGGGCCCACAGCACCGTAATTATGGCTGTGCCCACAGGGCTGCAGCATCTCAGCATCCTCAAGGGCTGTCCGTGCCCTAACCGTCCTTTGGCTTCCACACGGAGGGCAGTCGCTGTCCTTGGCAATGGTACTAACTGACCCCACTGTGCCCACCCTGTTCCGGCAGGACCCTGCCCACAGACCGTGCAATGAGACACAACTGGCCGGGGATCAGACCGCAGCTGCCATCATTAGGCTTCAGAGTGAACAGCGACTTCGCCCCGCCCCTTCCAGCGGCCGCCGCGGATTGGCCGAACCGGCCCGTGGCCACGCCCCGGAGGCGGTGGTTGGCGGAAAAGGGAGGGGGCGCGGAGCGGCGGCAGGAGCGCGGCGGCGGCGCGGGGCGCGCGGAGTCACCGGCGGCACCGGCAGCACCATGGCGACCGCGCGCAGCGGCGGTGGCTTCTCCCGGGCGGTGCCGCTGCTGCTGCTGCTGCCGGTGCTGCCCCGCGCCGCCGCCGAGCAGGGTGAGCTGGGGCGGGGCGGGCGGAGCGGCTGCACGCGGAGCGCCGGTACCGCCGGTCGGTGCCGCCGCATCGGCTCCGGCGTTGGTCGGGCTGCGCGCAGCGATGTCCGGTTCCGCCGGGCGGAGAGCGGAGCGGGGCAGCGGGAGCCGGTACCGGTTGCCGCTGTCCGGGGGGCAGTGCTGACCCCCGGTGCAGGGAGTGGATCGAGCCCCGCGTGTCTGTGTGCGGGGATTGTGCTGCCCGGCACCGACCCGCCGCGCTCGGGAAGGGCTCGGGCGTTACCGGGCGGCTGGAGCCTGAGATGGGACAGGAGCCAGTGCAGGGCTGCCGCTGTCCGCTGGCTGGGGAGGGTCGTGAAACGGCGTCTGGGGGAAACGTCTCGTCCCGTCGAGGGCAGACTGGGCTGGTCTGTGCGCGGGGGTGCAGCTTCCAGGGACACCCTCGTCCCAGAGCAGCGCTGCCCGGTTCCAGGCAGTACGGCCACGGTGCAGTGCAGCGTTGGCTGGTGACGTCCGGGGGATTGTCCTGCCCGGTCCCTTGGGCAGGGCTGCAGCCTCCTCTGGGATGTCGTCCTCGTTGGGCCAGGGTGCTCATCGCCCAGCGGCGAGGGCTGCTCTGGGTGTGAGCCTGGAGCTCTGTGGTGTGGGTCCCGCTCTCAGCACAGCGCTTGGTGCTCACGCGAGGACGCGATGGCTGGTGGAGCTGGGGCAGGGGCTGCTCCCCGTGATCTGGGACCTGGCCCACTGCTCAGGCAGGCGCGTGGGTGGGGTGGGTGGCACTGAGCTTCCCAACTGCAGGCGGGTGGGTATTTACTGGTGTTCCCTGCGTGAGTGAGTGCCCTTCCTGACGTGTTGTCTTCTCTGCAGTTGTCCTGCTGGATTCAAAGGAATCTCAAGCGGAGCTGGGTTGGACCTCGCACCCATCAAACGGGGTAAGAGCGGAGGTGGGACTGTCCCTCGGTGCTGCTGTTCGGTGCTCAGCAGCATTTAAATCCACGTGTGGAGCTGGTGGAAGGGGCTGGCAGCTGCGGGGTCTCCTCAAGCCGGGGTGGGTGGGCAGCTCAGGACCAGCGGTCGTGGTGGTCAGCGCTGGGCACTCGGGGAGCAGAGCCAGAAGTGAAGTGCTGGTTATGTGAGCGTGTACGCTCCTGTAGGAAGCAAATAACCACCAGCCTGCTAAGGGTTTGCGTTGCAGTTCACAGACCAGCGCGAGCTCCTGGGGACCAGATCAGCTCTTGGGAGAGGGCTGTGGCTGGGGTGGGATCGTTGGAACTCTGCATCACGTAGGGTTTGTTTGATCAGGTCCTTGCTTTGCCGCCAGGCTCCATCCACAGCTGCTTTTGGGAGAGTGTGTCAGAAAAGTTGGAGCTGTGTTCCTTGTTGCTTTGGGTTCATTTTCCAGAATGGAAACAGACTGTTTAGAGGGAATAGCTGTAGCTCCTGGAGTCATCTGTGTTGCCCAGCTGTTAGTCTGCAGAAGAAACTCTGTTTTGGGTACATTTGGCAATCTTGCATAAATTTACCACCAGAAAGAATTGCTTTGGGATGTTGCCAGGTCATCCTTAAGGCTGTGAGGGTTGAATCATCAGTTCACTAATCAGAATCTCTGGTGGTAACTTTGGGGAAATACCGTCTCACTGGCAGTCAGAGGATTTGTCCTGTTCTGGCTAAAACTTCTGACAGAAGCCGCTGCTCACTGTTCCCAAAGATAACCGTCCTTGTGCGATGGTGTGACTGGTGTCACACCTCCTTGGCCATCTTTGACTGCTCTGGGTAGCCCAACCCCATCTGCCATTATGCTCTGTGGCCATGCTGTGCAGATGCACCTTCCCAGGGACAGGAAATCCAAGGAGCGTGTGGGAGATAAAGGCTCTGGCTTCTCAGCAGATGCTGTGTCCAGTTTCATTTTAGACTTTAGAAGTTTTTAGAGGTTTAGACCTTTTAGAAGGTCTGATGCCAGTGCCCTCTTTCTGGTTGTGTCACGTGAGCTCAGGTGTTGCATGGTCTGGCAGCACCACTGTGTTACCAGCTTGTGGTTTTGGTGGGCTCAGCGCTTTTAGTGCCTGTGATAGGATGGTCTGTAGGTGGAGACGTGTGGTGGTGATGTTTATACTGGTCGGCGTGTTTCTGCTGGGGCAGCTGGTTCTTGCTCACGGCAGCTCTTGAGCTGTTACAGCCCTTTGTGTTCTTTCCCCAGTGGGAAGAAATCAGTGGTGTGGATGAGAATTACAAGCCGATACGCACGTACCAGGTCTGCAATGTCATGGAGCCAAACCAGAACAACTGGCTGCAGACGGGCTGGATTGCCAGGCGTGACGGGCAGAGGATCTTCATCGAGCTGAAGTTCACCCTGAGGGACTGCAACAGCATCCCTGGTGTGACGGGCACCTGCAAGGAGACTTTCAACCTGTATTACATCGAGTCTGACTCTGACCTGGGCCGTAGCATCAACGAGAGCAAGCACACCAAGATCGACACCATTGCTGCTGATGAGAGCTTCACGCAGGGGGACCTGGGCGAGCGTAAGATGAAGCTGAACACCGAGCTGAGGGAGATCGGGCACCTGAGCAAGAGCGGCTTCCACCTGGGCTTCCAGGACGTGGGCGCCTGCGTGGCGCTGGTCTCTGTGCGGGTCTACTACAAGAAGTGCCTGGCCACCGTGCAGAACCTGGCCGTGTTTCCGGACACGGTGGCAGAGACGGCCTTCGCGACTTTGGTGGAAGTTAAGGGCACTTGTGTCGCTCACGCCACAGTGGACGTGGATAATCCCCCCAGGATGCACTGCAGCGCGGAGGGCGAGTGGCTGGTCCCCATCGGGAAATGCACCTGCGGACCCGGCTTCGAGGAGCAGGACGGGGGATGCCGAGGTAAAAGCGGCCGTCGGTGTCCTCGGGCAGTTTTTATCTGCGCCGGTCCGTGTTGCTGCCAGGCTGCTCCAGGCTGCCTGAGCACAGCTCAGACAAGTGGAATTGCCTTTGCTCAGCAATATGGTTCTTTGAGTGGATTGCAGCTCCCCAGCTAACGGCCAGACCTGAATTTGAGGGGTGGCAGCTGGGTCAGTGGCGGGTGTTGCCGGTGGCTGCTCTGCAGCGCGGTGTTGTCTGGGCAGAGGTGCCGAAGCTCTGAATACCGTCAGGCGTTTCCCACAGCTCTATCTGTAATGATAAAATTACTCTAGAACGTTAATATCCCTGTTTTCATGCTTTAGACACAACTTAATAATTTGATGACTTTACAGTGCACAAGGTTACGTTTGAGGACAGCAGTAAAAATGGGTATAACCCCTACCTTAACAAGCATCCCTCTAATGAACCTGGTGCTGTGACCACTTTGATCTCGCTTTCAGAGGCAGGCATGGGATCAGCCCTGAGAGCACGGGGTATGGGCTGCCGTGTTCCTCACGGAGTGTGTGAGCCTGAAAACACCCTTCACTGCCCATGCCTGGTGTCCAGGTGATACCTTGGGCCTCTGCCTTTTCACCTGGCAGAGAATGGATTGAGAGGAAATCAGTTAAATTCCTCCAGCACATGGAAAGCCCTTCCCAGCGCCCAGGGTAGTGGCTGTTCGCTCGGTGCTCTCCCTGAGAAGACCTTATTAAAACTATCGGATTGAAATCTCAGGGCTGTTGATTGCTTCAGTGGCTGCGTGGCAGCTCGCCATGCTTTCCCCATCTGTTTGGAGTGGGAATTTACATAGGGAGTCCCAGAAGGCTTTTGCTAATGTTTCAGGTTTCTCTGTGTTGAGTTTAAATAATTCATATTCTCTAAGGAAAAATATTTGAAGTAATTCAACGGACATAATTAAGTTTTTCGCCCCTCTCACAGAAAGCAGGTCATTAGTCACTCTCTTTGGAGCAATGTCTGATGTCTGGTCAAATATCAGAAAATAGTTTTTAAGGGTTGAAAGTTTTTGAGGGTTTTTTTTGGAGCCCTGCATTAGCATAGCACTAAGTGAATGACTTTAAAAGGTTTCTGATTAAAGCATCCAGGGCTGCAGAAATTCTTCAACACGGACAAAAGCCCTTGAGCTGCAGGCAGGTAAATACAGTGGGAGTCTGGGGATGTTAAAACTGCAGGGTGATGGCACAGCAAATCTGGCTCCACTGCCACGATCCCACGGTGGTGGCTTTGGAGGGCTCAGTGGGTGCGAATCTGCTGGATCTGAAACTCCGTGGCCACAGTCTCTGTCTCGGCTCTTGTGCCCACGAGAGGCTGGACCCTGAGTTTGTTCATGGATGGTTTGGGGAGCTGGGACAGCCCAGGGACTGACCCCCCATCCCAGGGGTGACTGATGGTTCTCCAGGCTGTCTTGGGTGCCACTTCCCAGCTCCTGTCCTCGCCCTTATCCTTCGATCTCCAAGGACTTTCTGGCTGTGCCGGCAGCACGGGATGGGCGAGTGTCTGAAGTCAGCCGCCTGTTTGCCACCCTGACTGCTGGGATGACCCTGCGGGACCTGTCCACTGTCTGGATCTGGGATGGATCCAGTGTGGTGCTTAGGGCCAAGTGTGTGGTGCAGCTTCTTGGGTCTAAATCAGAAGGAAATTGGACAGCAGAAGTGAAAGGGAGGTTTCCCCGGGCGTCTCATGGCTGGGCACTGCCCGCTGTCGTGGTGCTCTGAAGCTGGGGCACACGGTGATGTGTGAAGGGGATGGCCAGTGCCCCGAGGCCACGCTCGCTGGGCAGAGGGGCTGTTCAAGGCCCTTGGCTGGTCTGACCCCAGCCCGGCTGGTCCGGGGTGCTGAGGGGCTTTGCTGGTGCCGGCGCCGGTGCTCACGGGTGGCAGCGGTCAGGCTGTGCCTGGTTGGCGGTGCTGGCGGCCGTGGCACGTGGCCGGGAGGTGTGGGAGGTGTGGACCTTCTCTGCAGGAAGAATGAGCTTTATTTCCTGCTGAACTGGTGAAGCTGTTTGAACTAAATCACAAAGCTGGTGTCCCTGTAACTGCGATTTAAGTGCTGAAATAATCCTGCTGCTGAGAGAACGTTTGTATCCTCACACTGAAATTAGGAGAGATGAAAAAAGACTAATAGGATTGCAGCACTGCTAATTACTGCTGCGAGAAAGCCGATCCTTTTTACTGTCCATGTCTGTATCACCCCACTTCTCTGAAGAAGCCCCGCTGTACCTGACAGCTTCCGTGGGTTTGCACGTTTCTGATGAATCATTTCAGTGATCTCTGAAGTGCAGCCATCTCGAGGGTGGGACCGAGCAGCTTTAGCATCTGCTTAACATCTACTCCCAAATAAGAGGAGCGCTTCTGTCACTGTAAATACACTTAGACTGCTTTTCTCATCTAATATGCATCTATAGCCAGATGCTGCTCTGTACTTACTCTGGTCTGAAACCCATTTCCAGCAGGTGCACGGCAGGCACGTGAGAAGCCCTGTCGCACTGTGGACGATCACCTGTCCATCCCTGTTTTGTTTCTGTTGGGCTCCTCAGCACTGATGTCTTTTTACCAGTAATTTTACCAGGCTTGAGTTCTGGCCCTTTCATGCCGTTTACTTTGTGGTGCATTGCAATCGCGTCTGTGTAAATGAAACCCTGATGTGGAGGATCTGCCTGACATGTGCTGTAGAGTTGTCTCTTTCTGCTTCATCTTTTCCATCCAATCCCTTGTAATATCTGCAAGGAGAATTTCAACAAAGCCCAAGGTTAATATTTACCAGCCAGATTTGCTGCAAATGAGACAACTTCAACCAGACATTGAATTAATATGATGGAGACCAGTTTCCAAAAATAGCTGTCAGCCACTCTTCTTTGACAGAAACATAAATTTGTGCTGTAGCTAAGTATCCTTCTCAATTTATTTCCTTCCACTTCTGACAGCAGTGTTGGGAGCTGGCTTTGTGCTGCCGGGGTGCTGGGAAATGCCCCGTGCTGGGCTCTCCTTCACTGGCATCGCCCACATAGGGTGGTTTGGCACTGCGCTCATTCCCACAGACGATGGTCTAATTAGCGGGCTGTATCCCCTGCCCACGCAGGAGCGATGCTACTGAAACCAATTTGGCTCCTCTGCCTGCCTTGGCTGGGGCTCTCGGGTGCTGCAGTTCTCCCTGGGATGGGCTCTGGTGGGTGTTGATCCTCTCAGAGCCTCCAGCAATGCCTTTGCCACCTGCCTGGGCAGCCTGTCCCAGCACACACGTTGCCCTTGCAGTCACTTAAGCTTATAACTTCTTGTCCTTGCGCCAGCGAGCAGCCAGAACGCTTCTCGTAGCAGATTGTGCCTTGCTACAGATATCTTGGGGAAGTCGGCGTTATCTTTCCTGTGCTTGGCTTCTTGAATAGTAGGGGAAACAAGTGGATAAGCAAAGCCTTTGAAAAGATCA
The DNA here is from genome assembly GCA_907165065.1 of Caprimulgus europaeus. The sequence goes on from OU015547.1 coordinate 425,917, forward strand.
TCCTGCCTGTTGTGAGTAGCAGGTTTGTGGGCAAAATCACAGCTGTAAATGCTGTGAAGTAAGAGTAGTTTTTTTATTGCTGCCAGCCATTACTTGGACATAAACTTGGTCAAGGTTTTGAGCAAATTTAAAAGGAAGCTTTTCTGCAAAAAAGAGGATTTGAATAAAGCCCTTGATTTTTATTTTCCAAAGGGAAGTGCTATAAAAGAGAAAATATGTGGTTTTAAAGAGAATGGTCTTTCAGTTTGTGTCCTGTTGTACCTCCCCTGCTAGTGTTTGCCTTCTTGCTGCTGAGCATCACAAGCTGAATGTGGCAGTTGGACCCGTTCGTTTTGTGCTCGCCCATTGACTGCCATGATGAGTGCCATGAGTGCCTTTGCCTGGCTGCTGGTGTCTGATGGCAGCGCTTGTGTCTCCCTTTCCTCGGGAGAGGGAAATGCCCTTGTCCAGCCCCCGTGTCCGTGGTGGGGAGGTGAGCAGAGGTGCGGGTGGAGGGGCTGTGCCAAGGGCAGGAGCCCAGGTGGCTTTGCAGAGGGGCGTGTGCCTGTGCTGCTGGGGACGAGTTTCTGCTGGGGGAGCCGCTGATGAGCGGGGTGGGGGTCCCGTGGGCAGTTCTTGCCAGGGGAGCAGCAGAGTGTGTGGCAGCACCCTCCTGCCTGCAGCCGGCTGCCAGGTTGGGCTGCAGCCTCGGGAGGTGATGGTGCCTTTCCTCCTGCCAGTGAATTGCAGACATTGACTTTAAAAAAAATATATATTCCCACAGCAGTGGCCTGGCCCTGAGAGCTCCTGACACCATCTTTCTCTTCGTGACAGCGAGCTGAGAGCGGGGCGGGTGTCCTTGTAAGTCTCCAGGGCTGCGTGGCTGCCTCGCGCGCCCGCAGCTCCGCTGCGAGGGGCCGGTGGGCAGCGGCTGCGGCTCGGCAGGACGGGGCGGAGCAGTCTGGGTGCCGGCAGCGGCCGTGCTCCCGGCTCTGGGGTGGAGGTGAGGTGCCTCGCACGACCCGAGTCCTGCCTGTTGTTCTGGGGATCACCCATTCTAGTTGCCTGGTAGGAGAGAAGGAGGAAGGGAAGTGTCTGGAGAAGTTATGGGCTGGAAGCTTCCTGAGCAGGCTGGCGCCTTCTGGAAGGTGTCCTGAGCTCTGCATGGCCAGGGCTTGCTCCTGCCGAGCGAAAGTTTGAGGTGGGAGTAGGAAGTGGTACTGGTAAGGTGCTTTCCTGTGCCTCACGTGTCCCATCAAGGCATCACGTCACTACAGTGTACTTAGATAATAAATAGTATAAACAGTTCAATTTGAAAGTTAGAGAAATTAACAATAATGAATTACAGTATTTTGTCATTTAGTGCAAAGATACCTCCTGAAGCCCGAGGTCTGTTTTTCTATTTAAATACAAAAAAGATGGATCCAAACATACAGTGCTCGGGGCTTTTGATTTGTTTCATCTTTTATACATTAGCTTATAAACGTGTGTGTGCTTCTGGAGTTTATTTTATCTTCTGACTGATGCTTGAGTATTATGCATAATAAGTTTATTTTTCCTCCTGGGACTCTGTAAGTTGCACAAAGCACCAGGTTTTACTTTCATCATTGATGCAGCCGCCGGTGTCCTGCAGACAGAGGCGGCGCTGGCGGGGCCGGAGCTGAGGCGCAGGTTTGGCAGCACTTGTGAGGGCTGGAGCTGGGAACGCCGCGGCCGTGCTGGGTGGCAGCGGGGTGGGCAAGGGGACTGCACGTCAGGTGGGGGCTGTGGGAGCAAATCTGTGTGAATAATCACTGAGGAGATTTATACTTCAGTCTCCTTTCTGAATTATGGTTTGGCTTTCTCCTCCTGGGCCTTGTGTTCTAGCAGGACGTGCCTGGAGCACTTTTGTGACCTGGACAAGTGACAGTTTGAAGGCGAGGAGAGCTTTGTACTAAATTAATTTGGAGCATCCGCCTCCATCCGTCTATTAGCAGCCTCTGTGGTAGCCGTGATGCCTTATGGTAGATGCTGCTTTCTGTCAGTCATGCATATGAAACACCCATGTAGAATATGCTTCCTCTTCAGTCTCTTTTTGAAGTGATGATCAAGCTTGGAGATATTTATTATTTGGGATTGCATATTATATTGCTGCTTTACAGCGTGTCTGAAATAATTATGGCCGTGGAAATTGCAGCAGAGCCAGTCACAAATTACTCTATGACACTTAATTTTAGAGCAAACTACTCAGAAAATTACAAGCATCACAATTTGTTTGTGGAATTCTTGTCAGGCTTAGGGGGTTATAGATCCCTGGCTGCTAGATGGCCATGCTGGACGGGGGAAAGCACATCTTGCCCGTGGCGAAGGGAGTTTGTGTGGGATAAAGCACTTGGCAGGAATAGGGTGGGTTGGAGATGCGGGTCAGTCAGTCCTTTGCAGGGAATCATTTGGTTGATACATCAGGGAACTGAAAGAGACAACAGCAAATTGCAGTTGGCTCAGTGGATGTGCCTGCTTCAGCGTGTCCTTGAGGAACGTTCCTGCATAAAGAGCAATTGCTGCCCTAGCCCTGAATTCAAGCAGATGCATTCTTTTAGATATTTCAAAACTATCTGACTAAATATTCTTGGGTATTTAATTTTCTTTTGGACTAAATCACTGAATTTAATTTCAGCTATTAAGAGCTCATTGTTGGAGATGCACAAAGAACTAGCCTCTGGATATAGGTTTTCATTTCAGTGCTCTTCAAATTAGTTAATGAGAGCAAAAATTATAGAGTAGCTTTGTCCTAAAGGTTTCAGAGATGCTGGGAACATGTGGGACTGCAGGCTGCTGAAAAGTGTTGTTGAAAACCAATTATTAAAAAAAGTTTGCAGAAGACAAGCTGTGTTTGAGTTCTCTCGAGTGGTGCAGCCTGAAATACCTGTCCTGGCAGGCAAGGTGCTGTGGTGAGAGGAGCTGGAGACCCGATCCAGCGCTCCTATCGATCGCTCCCTCGCGCTGACTTTGTCCCTCTTGCCCAGGCGTGGAGACTGGACGTGATTTCTTTGCCTTCCTCCCAGTGGGGCTGTGTAACGGCATCGCTCTGCCTGCGAGGCGTCGATCACGGTTTGTGCAGTAAGACAAGGCAGGGTTGCAACCCCAGCCTGTAAGGGGAGGGCAGGAGCCTCTCTGCTACCCCAGCACGTGCACTGACGAGGCTCCTTCACCAGCTCAATACACCACTGGAACTTTATTCTGCTGCTGTGCTTTGTGCAAGGTCCCCTGTCTGGTTTTGGGCAACTTCTCCTTGTCGGCGGGCGCCCGCTGACAGCCGTCCTTCCAGGGTACCCGCTCCGATGCCTATCTCTTTGTTCCAGCGCTGGCTGCTTGCTTCCCTTAGCCACTCTCTTTCCTAAATAGCATTTTTATGAATGCCTACTTCAGCAGGGAAAATTAACACGTGTTAAAAGCAGATGAACTTTGTCAAATACAATTTCATGATAAAAAATGGCAAGGAATTGATTTTGGAAGACAACCGAGTTGTAGTGTTAATTATAAATGGCTGTATGGGCGTTTTGAGCGAAACTGCAGGCGTTATTGATTCATGCTGGCACGCACGCGGCTCTTCCGCTATCTGCAGGAGTTCAGCAGCATGAAGGAGCTCGATAGTGTTAACACAGGCAGTATTCTTCCTGGTTTTTGCTTGTTTTATTTTATTTTTTTTTCTTAGAAGGTACCTGCAAGGTTTGTGGGTTAACAAGCTGACCTGAGACAGTTTTGGGAGGGAAAAAAAGAAGTGTCGTCTCTGTTGCGTGGTGCAGGTCCAGGTGTGCGTTGTGGTGGTCCATGACCACATCCAGGTCCGGGCGGGGAAGGCAGGTCACAGCCGAAGGCGAGAGGAGGCTGTGCTGGCATCTGTCACTGGTTCTGTGTGGGTGGGCTCGGAAGTGCAGACCCTGAGCAACATCCTGATACCATCGTTAAACCTGAACTGCACCTGGGGGATCTTCAGGCGCGTCCTCCTCTGTCCAGGGCGCAGCACAGCACGGCTGGAGGAACAGAGGAGAGAACGTGCACACGCACACACGCGTTTTTTCCAGCTATGAAGATGAGCAGGAAGGATGTTGGATGGGTTTTGCCTGGCTTTTTTTGTATTAGCACTAACATGAGGTGGTCTGGGTTAAGTAGCTTTATTCCTAAATTCATGTTATGAAGCATTTTCAGCCCAGTATTTAATCTTCCATCTGTGCTCATTCCGTTAATATTTTATGCTAAGCCTCAGTATTCACTTAGGTCTCGGCCCCTTTCCTTCTGCAAAATGATGAAGACTTTAATTAGAAGAGACTCATAAGCTGCAGGAAATGGATTTTTGGTTTTCCTGGGCCCCGTGATGTGTGCAGGGCAGTGTTGCTGAGCGCTCCCATACTTCTGCTCGCGTTTGTCTATTGAAACCCACCGCGTAATTTGCCAAACATTTTGCAGCCTGGAGACCTGAGTTCTGTTCTTGGTCCTATTTGTCTTGCTTGACTTTGTGCAAATCATACAGTTGTTCTGTCCCAGTTTCCTGCTTGTCAGGGTGGTGAATGTTCCCATGCCTCAAAAATAAAACAAAGGTTAACTTAATTGTTCAAGGTAGCCAACTGTTGCAGTGATGGGTATCATAAGTGCACAACATAAAAGGCTGCTGACTAGCTGGTAAATACTGCCAGGGTGATGAATAACTTCATTTTACTGCTGCATGCAAAATCTTGGCTGTGCTTTACTTGAACAGCAACTACAATCAGCCCTGGAGCTTACACAGCCTGTGTCCTGCAGCCAGGTTGTCCTGCTTGATGCACTTAGTGAGTCACTTTTAATCACTGTTCATCGATTAACAAGATAAAGCTGCTCAAACTCTGATGCCCTTTTGCCGATTGATCAGGATCTTTTCTGCCGTTTTTAAAGCCTTAAACTTGAACACACAGTTAACTGTGGCTTAGAAGATGTTGGGATCCTTGCTGGGGAAGGAGCAGCTTCTGCATCCTTCCTTGTAGCTGTGTCTCCGAGTCCCTGGCTGGAGAGGAAGGTTGTGCTGAGGAGCTGCTGGGGAAAAATCTAGTTGGCTGACTTCATGGTGCTGTGAGGTGGAGATGTCTGAACTGCTGGGGAGGGAAAATGAAAGCTGTCCTATGCCAGCTGAATAGGAAACTGTGCATTTTACAACGCTGCATCCTCAGTTGCCCCTGCTCTCCTGTTGGCACAGACTGGGTGTGAGAGGGGACGTTGCCTTCTGCTCTCGATAGAGCCGTCTGCTCTTGTCCGAGGAGCTGCGGCAGATGAGTCGGTAAGAGAAGCCCTTCCCGTGGGTGCATCGTGCTGGGTAATCTGCCAAGCTGCAGCTCCAATCAATGTTGCTTGCTCTGCTACTAGTCAGCGCGTGTGTGCGTGCAGTGTTATGTCAGGAATGAATAAGGCATGGCTGGTGAACAGGGGGTAGCTTGTGTGGGCAGCGATGATGGAGCTGGAGAGAGGCAATTAATCCCTCTGACCCATCCAGCTGCTCCTCTTTGGCTCTAGGAGAATGTATTATTAAATTTTATTATTTAATAATTAAGTTGCAGTAGTACCAGAGGGCAAGAAATAGGATAGAAAATAATGTACAAAAAAGAGAATTTTGTACTATAAATTGATGGCCTGATCTCTTGAGAGCTGTCACATACCCACTGCCAAAACGAGCACTGCGAAATAACAGGGACACCTAAACCAGCTGGGGACCAAGAAAAGCACTTGTAGGATGAGGTGGAAGAGGGTGGGAGTTTATCTGAGAAAAGAAGTGGAGATGCACACATGATGTGTCACATGTGCTGGGGCACTTTTGTTCTTCTCAAGTGTAAGATTCTCCATTTTAGCAATTTAACTCTTCTGTTTTGCTATGGAAATGTAACGTTGAGCGCCCATCAATTGTGAAGTTGCAGTTTCCATTCCAGGTACAAGGAGGTCTCTCTTCATTACTCGGGTGTGACTGGAAAGGGCTTGAGGAGGCCGAATCTGCTGCTTTCTGTGGGCTTTGCTTGTGTTGGGTGACACAACAGCAAGAGATCTTGTCTGGCAAGGGGCGAGGCAGCTCTGGAAAGGCTGTATCTGTTATGTAAGAAAAGCAAAAACCTCTCGTGTGCGTTGCTGCTCCCGGCTCTGCCAAACCGCTGCCTGTCGTGTGCCAGCGGCCAGGGGACGGAGGGACCGCGGGGAGCACAAGCCTCAGCCACGGTGCTGTGGTCCCTCCCCACGTGTGACTGAGGGGCACTGAATTTCTGAAGACGTTTCTGGTAGGTGAAATAACCTCCCCTTAAATGTTCACCCATTTTCAACATCCCAGGAAGGATCCTCTCCGCCCTGTGCTGTATCTAGTGCTTTGTCCTCAGATCACAGCTGTAGCTGCCAGTTTTATATCATGCTAAAAATTAATGAACCAGAGTGCACTGGAATAATCTGCTTTAAAAGGAACAGTCGCAGCAGTCAACTCCTTAAAAATGATAAGAGAGGGGACTGCATTAGTGGAGCTGTTCATCTAGGAACTTTAGAAGTGATTAAGTTTAAATATTCAGGGAGCTGATGAAGGGGGGAGCAGACAGCAGCACCACACCAAGAAGCTGAAGAAGCCAAGCAAAACATGAGTGCTTCTGCTTGGCTTGAAATCCAGCTGAGACAGACTCCTGCCCCTTGGGGTGACCCCTCAGCCCGTGGGGAGCACAGCACAGGCAGGAGCTCTGTGCAGGCCACCCAGCAGTGACCAGCACACATTTGTTTGCAGGCTGCTTCCTTTTCAGGTGTTTTAGGGTCAAACTGAAGCTGTTGCAAACTGCTTTAGGGGGTTTTGCAGCCTTTTTTGGTTGTTGCTGTAAAGTCATACATCTTTCATGCAGACCTAGCTTCTGGGTGTCCTGTTAGGGGAATTGGTTGTAGGTTGTGTGCTGCTTGTGGTAAAGATCAAGCAAATCCTTGACCCACGTGTGAATTACTTGTTTGTGTATCAAAGGTGCTTTTCAAAGGATGAGGGAAGCCCGTGTGTGGCCTATAAAAGCAAATTTACACAGCTAGTGTTTAACTTCAGTACGTACCTCACTGCAGCTGTGTAATCCGCCGTGATAAAGCCGTAGCTGCCGGTGGCACGGCCGTGTGGCTGGGTTTGTATATGAAACTGCTGACTGATGAGGTCTCCAGCTTCTCCATTTTCAATATTCCTCCCCTTTTGGGCTTGTTGCTGAGTCTTGCTGTGGCTCCCATGTAATTTCTGCTCTGCTCACCTGACTGAATCCTAAGCCATGTGTTATCCTGCATCTTTCTGCAGCCACCTCGTTCCCCGTGTCCCTCCAGAACCTCCAGCTCCCTCCATGCCTTGCTCTAGCCGATGTCTGACCGTTCCTCCAGCCCATTGAAAGAGTCTCCCAGCCTGGAAGTCAGTGCAGAGCTACAGCACCCAGATGTCCATTCTGGGTCAGACCAAAGACACATCTCTCTTGGTGCCAGGATCATGCAGGTGCTCAGGGAAGGTAGCTTGGAGGATGATATCTGCTGGCAAAGGATGTCCCAGGAAGAGTCAGTCATCGAACTTGTCCCCCATTCACCTTGTGGTGTTCTTCCCATAACTCCCTCTCTCTGTCTTTTCAGCTTGCCTTCCTGGATTTTACAAGCTTTCCCTCCGTCTCCCTCTCTGCTCTCCTTGCCCTGAGCACAGCTTCACTCACGAGGAAGCCTCCACGTTCTGTTCATGCCAGAAGAACTACTCCAGGTCCCCGTCAGACCCACCATCTGCCTCCTGCACACGTAGGTCTTGCTGAAAGGGCAGCTCTTTGTAGAGCGAGGAAATGGGGATCCAGATGCTGTGTCTGTCCTGCAGCACAGAGCCAGGCGGGTCCCTGGGGGGTCCTGTGGCGGGGAGGGGGTGGGTGGAGGGGCTGTCCCTGCGCTGTGGAGCTCGCAGGCTGAGGCTGCGATCTGATGAGACAGGCGCGCGGTCGGGTGTGCAGGCTCCCCGGTAAAACTAGAGCAGAGTCATTTAGTCAATATAGTTCACAGATTTTAATTAAATGGCCTCTAGTTAATTGGATTGGACCCCAGTTACTCCAGTGGTGGATGCTGTAGAGCTGCCTGCCCAGCGATGAGAAACCCTCCCGCTTTGCCTGAGCGCGAGCGTGGCTGGGCAGTGTCCGACCAGCGGCTGCCTGGCAGCTGAACCCCAGGGAGATGCCAGGTGCTTCTCGTACGCTGTGTGAGCGGCAGCTTGGTGTGAGCGGCAGCTTGGTGTGTATAACATGATCCTCTGGTGTCCCAAACGTGCTGCGTGCACCAGTGTGTCCATGTCCCCTCGTGCTGCCGTGTGCTGTGGCTGCCTGGGGACCACACGCCGCTCTTGCTCTGGTGCGGCTGCTCCCAGAGGAGCTGTGGGTTCGCCCTCCTCCCCTGGCAGTGCCCGGCTGTCCCCGTGCACAGACGCTCTTCTGCTTCCAGGTCCCCCCTCCGCCCCGAGGAACCTGGTGTACAGCCTGCGGCAGTCATCGCTGGTCCTGCAGTGGAACGCGCCCGCCGACGCGGGCGGCCGGAGCGACCTGACCTACAGCCTGTGGTGCGGCCGGTGCCCGGCGGCTCTGCGGGGCCGCTGCGAGCAGTGCGGCAGCAGCGTGGGCTTCGTGCCGCAGCAGACGGGGCTGGTGGACCGGACCGTCACCCTGGTCAACCTGCTGCCTCACGTCAACTACACCATCCGCGTGGCAGCTGTCAACGGCGTCTCGGGCCTCAGCCCGCTGTCGGGGCAGCCGTACGCCGAGGTCAACGTCTCCACCGGCCTCGCAGGTAGGGCTGCCGCTGAGCGCCTGCGGCCGCTGACGGCGAGCGGTGCCTTGTCTCCATCGCGGCAAGAGAAACACTGCCCGTGCTGTCCTACACCGCGTGTCACCTCTGGGCTCTGTGGGTTCACTCAGTGTCCGGTTCTGTGGCTTTGTCAGCGGGAGGACGCGGGGTGAGGAGGTGGCGTGGGCACAGTCCCCGGGCTCTGCTTGCCCCACGCCGCGGCCGTGCCCCGATTCCTCTCGGTTTGCTCCGTGATGATGCTCGGTGGTGGGGGGTGGCACAGGGGGGTGGCACGATTGTTAGCTGTGCCTAAGGAGAATCAGCTCTGGCTTGTTGTGTCCTTGTCTGTTCCTCTGCGGTTTCGTTATTAATTTGCATGAAAACCCTTTGCCAAGCCACAGTTAATGGAGACAGATGATCCTCACGTACCTCTTGGCAGGAATTGGCCAACAATTTCATCTGAAGAGATTAAACTTTGATCTTGTTATAAATAATTTTCCCACCACTTGATCAAATGTTTTTGCGCACGTTGTTGCTTTCTCTTCCCTCATGCAATAATTTCTGTGGATCCGTTGGGTGGATGCTGTGCTGCAGAGTGCTCCTCAGTGGAGGTGTCACTCCTCATTAGGATCTTTGCTGTTCAAGGATGGATTTAGCTCTGGGAAGATCTTCTGTCTCCTGAGCTCAGGCTGTTCCTGAGCCAGTGTACAAGCTAGTCAGGGGCTGAGCTTAACCAGCTCTAATAAGGAGCTGTTCCTTCAGAGGGCAGGGGACCAGTGCTCAGTAGTTGCCTCCTCGCCTGGAGCCTCAGGACTGAGCAGGGGACAGGAGGGCAGGTGAGGGCAGCAAGTGCCCCATCCTCTGTAGGGAGTGAAGCAACAAGTCTGTAGTGCCAACCCGTGCCCGAGCTGTTCATCTGTTTAATGTGGCTTTTCTTCTGGGAAAGTGGGAATCTCAGCCACTTACTCCATGCCACGTGCTGCTGAAGGAACTGAAACACGCATAAAGAATATGGCATAATTAATCTTGTAGTCTGTTCAAAATCAGTGTCTCTTGTTGAGCTGTCAAGTCTCTGGATGCAGATGGTGGCTCAGAATTAGCTGAGCAGCTGAGGCTCAGGAAGTTTCTTGGAACACTTAAATTTTTTGCTGCTGAAGGTGTCCCCTCCGGAGCAGCACCAGGCTGGAGCTGCTCCGTCCACAGGTGCCCAGGTGGTCCAGTTCCTCTCACTGTGGCACTGTGGGCAAGAAGTGACAGTGTGTGGGAGGGGACGGGGCGCAGGCAGGACGTGGAGCCACAGCTGGCATGGACAGCTTGTGCAGCTGCTCCAGCAAGTCCTCAGCCCTGCAGCCCTCGTCAGGGAAGCCCACCACAGACGTGCTGGATGGGGCTGGGGGGCAGGAGAAAGGGAGACTTCAGGGATGCCTGACGCAGTGGTGGCTTCCTTGGTGGCTGTGGTGGGATGGTCTTGGAAGTCATAGGAGCAGCAGGGAAGCTCTGGCTGCAGATATGCAGATTCAGAGGAAAAATTAAATAAAGCAGCAAGACCCCATTTAGCCGTCTGAGTGCAGCCTCGGCGCTGCCCTGCCCCTTCAGCAGTCACAAGGGAGAGAGCAGTTCATTGTGTTTGCAGGGGAAAAGAAAAGATCCTATTTAATCTGCAGGAGGCAAAATTAATATAGTGTTTTTTCTAATCTGGCCCCAGCATGGGACTAAATGAAAGTGTTTGAGGAGAGAAGGGAGCTGTTTACCTGCAGGAGGAGAGGCGCATCAGCTCTGTAAATGTTCGCTCTGGGACCATGTCATTTATATTCCCGGCAGGGGCCGGCTCCTATCTTAAAGGGCTTTTAAATCTGTTGCAGATTAATAATGCAGCCAGTGCCGAAATGCCTTCTTGTTTCTGAGAGTGTGGAGAAGTGGTTTGTGCTGAATTAGATCCTCTGAAGTAGATTTCTCTGCTCTGGTGCAGCAACACCAGCCCAGCCCCAGCCAGGAGGGGCGAGGGGGCTGCAGGACGAGCTGGCTCTGGGGCGAGGGTGGGCGCTCCTGGGGTCTTTGTCCTCCGTGCAGCGAGAACCAAACCTGGAAGAGCTGCACAGTGGCTGATGAGGCTGCTCCTCTGGTCTGGAAGGAAGGATCCTGGGGCAGGAGTTGCCTGGGACAGCGCCCAGTGTGTTTTCTGTGTTGGGTGTTAGGAACTGGTGATGGAGGGGGACGCTGGCTGTCCCCAGCGTGGGCAGTGCCATGGTGCAGGCTGGCAGAGGTGTCTGGGGACGATGGCAAGTTCTGTCCGTCCGATTGCCACTCGCCCCATACAGGGAGCAGGGGACAGCAGAAGGGATGGGTTGTGGTCCCCTCGTTCTGTGTCCGCTCAGCCGCCCCGGCTCTGCGGAGATGTCGGGACAGAGCCGGCTGGTGCAGGAGCTGGGGCTGGGCACCATGAGGTTTTTCCCGCTGCGTGTCCTGCAGACACTCCTGGCTCGACCCTGTCCTCGAGAGCTGCCTCTTGTCCCTCTCTAAGGGCCCCTGGGCTGCGGGTGCAGCACGTGGTTCACTGGAGGGGCTGTGCCCACACCTGGGTTTCTCCTTTTCTGCTGGTACGCTGGTTAATTAAGGAGTGAACCCACATATGACAGAATGGAGTTTATAAAATCAGAGTGGTGAATAATTTAATGTTTGCTTTTTCAGAATAGAGGCGATGTTAGGGGAGCTTAAAATATTGATGGGAAACATTTTTTTCACAGTGTGAAATGCTTTATAGTCTGTGTGATTTTTCTTCAATGCCTTTTAAACATGTTTGAGGCTAGTGCCTGCTTTTCTGGCACGTGCCGTGGGTTCTGCACTACAGCCCATCACAAAGCGAGTGTGGTTTTTCCTGATGACTGTTAACGGTCAGGACCACTTGTTCAGGTTTCTTCAGTCCATTTGCTAGATTCAGAGATACAGGAGGGCACCTGTGTGATATTTTATTGATGGGAATCCCACAGAACAGCAAGGAGCCCTTAGTTTAGAGGAGCAAAACCCAAGTTAAGCGTTGGGCTGCCTCAGCCACCTGTGTCACTTGTGATTTCATGGGACGTGCAGTGACAAGCGCTGGTGCAGAGGCCACAGGATGGTGGTGGGGATTACCCCGCCGTGCCAGCGACGGGAGCTGCGAGCGTGCTCGTGCACGTTTCTGTTTGTGCACCTGGGTCAGTGTGTGTTTGTGAGACTGATGAAGAAAGTCAAGGGCTGCTGGTGTGAACAGGGAGCTGGTCGCTGCCGCCCCCTCGCCCCGGTGTGTTCTGGCTCCTGGTGCTCACCAGGGCACGGGGGGGATGCTCTGCTCCCAGCAGCACCGCGGTCACCCCCTGCTTTCCTCTCTGCTTCTCCAGCGCCGACTCCCGTCACCGACATCCGCATGGACAGAGTTGAGCAGAAGAGCGTGTCCTTGTCGTGGCAGGAGCCGGGCTTCCCGACTGCCAACGGCACCGAGTATGAGGTCAAGTACTACGAGAAGGTAGGCTCTGGGGACCGGCTCTGGCTCTCCGCGTGCCGTGACATCTCCCGGGTGCTTCCCTTGCCAGCCAGGTCTGTGCCAGGGAGGCGCTGCCCGTGCCACTGCTCCCACCCGCCCCGAGGAGATCGAGAAGGGGGAAAGGGACAGAGCCCGTGTCTGTGGCCCGTGTATTGGGAAGATTTTACTGGTGACTGACAGTAAGAGAAGTGTTTCAGACGGGGGCTGGTAAGGTCTTTTTCTCTCTGACAGTGTTACACAATCTGCTTGTGCAAGTTTTAGGAGATTTGGATTATTTGTAGTTTATGTTAACTAGTGTTTTACCCCATCTGTGCAGCAAGATTTCATCTAGTCCTAATGTTGACATCTCCTGGGAGAAAGAGTACAGCTAATACTTTTTATTCATCCCTTTTTTTTTTTTTAGTGCATTGGATGGCTTTTTTCAAGGGCACTAAAAATCTGAAGCTTGGGTGCTTGCCATCAGCCAGCTAGACAGGGACTGCTAAACCATATGTGGTTTCTAAATCTTTGGCGAGGTGACACCCATGTTCATAGCCTTCTCTCTGGGAAGGTGTTAAACCTTGTGGTCTTCTCTGGCGAGGACTGAGGGCCACCGAGCCTGTGACTTCAGTGAGCTGAGTGGTCTTCCACACAGGAGGGGATGCAAGCAAACATTTGTACGACAGTCTCTTAATTTTTAAAAATAGCTGCTATTTGATGGGTGCAGTCAGTTGAGAATTTTAGAAGACATACTGGTGGGCAGAGAGCAGGGACCATGCTCTAAATCAAAATAAATGCAGTTTATGACACAGTTCCACAAATTACCTTATCCGCGGGTGCTCAGGCTCGTTATGAAACTGATTGCACGTCGAGCAAGCTGTGCAGGTGACATGTCGGTGTTCTGTATTTAGAAACAAGCTACCTTGAAGCTGATTCATATTAATGTGATTTTCAGCATCTGATAGATGTGAAAGGAGGAATCTGAGTGAGGGCAAACGCTGAAGCCCGAGATGGTAATTCCTGTGCAAATGGGCTGCAGCAACGAGGTCCTCGGAGCATGTGAAATGTGAGAGAGGCTGATGCTGAGGCCACAGGATGCAGCCTGGTCCTGCTCCCGATGGAAAGTGGCCTTAGATAACCCCAGTCTGGGACTTCAGTGGCACCAGCCCATCATCTCTCTGGGGAGTTTATTCAGAAGTACCTGACATGGCTGAGGAAACGATCTCTGATGGTGGATGCACGGGAGCACAGGAGGTTTTGCAGGAGCTCATGGGAGGGCTGGGGCTTGTTTTGCTTTGCAAACCACAGGAAGCAGAGCCATGGGGATCTGTTGCTCTGGCATGTGAAAGCGCTGTGACTTGCCTGGGGGTCCCAACAGCCGCCTGGCTGGGCAGAGCCCACCCTGCCTTCACTGGCAAAGGCAGCTGCTGCCCATCGTGCTCTCCCATTGTTGAAGCAGAGGGATCTGTAGGTCGCTGAGCAAGTGAATAAAACCCAGAGAGCAGGACTGTTGGCAAAGCCACCTGCCAGCTTGGATTGCTCAGCATGTGCTGAGTGCAGGGGAGCGGGAAGGGGCTGGATGGTGCCAGCAGCTGAGCCCCAGTGCGGGGACAGGCAGGGGGAGAGGAGTCAGGCAGGGTGGCACAGCAGCTCCCCTCCACCCCGTCCTCTGTCTGTTTTCATGGCTCGTCATCTAGCTCCATCTGCCATTTCTGTGTAATTTCTATTAATGAGACATCCAGTAAGTGTGTTCTTTCTGTTGAAGGTTTCTGTTTGTGTGGACTGTCCTGATGGGACCCAGAGGTGGAGGTGCAGCTGTGCTGTGCCTGCTCTGTGGCACAGCTGCCAGCCCAGCTAGATCTCCAGTATCTTCTTCCTTCACAGGATCAGAGAGATCAAAGTTACTCAACTGTGAAAACCACATCAACAGCCGTGACAGTCAATAACCTGAAGCCTGGCACCCTCTATATCTTCCAAATCCGGACATCTTCCTCGGCAGACTATGGAAACTACAGCCCTAGTATTGAAGTGGAGACGCTGGCAGAGTGTAAGTGTTGGCAAAGCTCCTCGTCTCGTACACGCACCTGCAGACACGAAGCTCTGAGCTGAGTCGTGGGGACGCTGCTCCTCCTGCCCCAGATGCTCTGGGTTCATGGAGCAGCATCTGTTCGGCTGGTTCTGCTGCTCTGGGTCTAAGAAGCAGGTGCTTCCCAGGACTTGCTTTTAATTGCATTTTCATATTTGATTGGAGCAGGGTCACTGCTGCTGGCCAGTCTGTCCTCGCTCTTCTCAGTGCAGCATCAGTAAGGACAGCCTGTCTCTGGCTCCTCTCTCGTGTAGAGCCTGGGGACAGAGCTCTGCTCTTTGAGATTTCCCAAAAGAGTGCTTGGCAGAGCCAGAGTGACTGGAGGTGGTTTGGCCTTGGCATGGTGCTGGTGCTGGAACAGATCTCACCAGGTCCCTTCGTGGGGCCGCCAGACAGGTGCTGGAAGGGAGCAAATGTTGGTCTCTGCTGGTGTAACTGTGAGGGCATGATCCTGCCCGGGTCTGCGAAGCTGTGCAGCCCACAGCAGGCACTGCAGACAGCGTGGCCGACCTCACAGGCTGTCATGGAGGAGCCAGAGCAGCCTGGAGATCCAGCTGGCCTTGGATGCGTGCCCCGATAGGAGCTGACTGCATAACCCCACTGCCGTGCTGGCTCGTGAGGCGCTTGGCTTGTTAGCCACTTGGCTGAGTAAGGTCAGCCAGCATCGGTGTTATTTTCTGGGGCTTTTCCTTTTTGCAGTTTCCATTCATAACTATAGTCCAGAAGCATCTTATTTCACTGACTAAAAGGGCTTGGCGAGGTGGTAGGACTTCAGCTTAATAACCCACCCTGGCTGGAAATGAAAGCCCCGAGATGGCTGTCTCAGTACCATTCTCACAGATTGTGTTTAACAGGGCTTTAAATTGCATTCATTTCCCACACAGAAGAGATTTTCAGAATGAATTGAAGCCAATAAAAATTTTATAGAGAACGGAGCTTTCTAAAGCTGTTTGTATAGAATGTAGCTGTTTGCAAAAGCAGGGAGGGAAGGGATTCATGTGATGGAGGAAAACTATTTGTAAGCCATAAATTTTAATATGTCCCTCTGACAAACAGGAGCCTTTCCTCAGTGCTGACAAAACCAGGAGCACGGTGTGGCAGTGCTGGGGTTGCTCCATCCGTGCTAGCAGTGCTGCCCTGCTCGTTGGTCTGATTGCAGCAGCTCCAGCTCTTAAAACAACTTGTGAATTGTTATGAGGATGGTGAAAGTAGCCTGGGGCTGCCAGTGACTTGTCCCACAGCCTGGCTGGAGGATGCAGGCCGGCACTGGGAGGAGCAGCCGGGGTTGCCCCACACCTTGGACCTGCCCCAGGGCACATTGCTGACCTGCTCTGCTTCCCTCCCGCAGTGACGGTGGCCTCCAGCGAGCAGAACCCCGTCCTCGTCATCGCGGTGGTGGCCATCGCGGGGCTGACCGTGCTGGTGTCCATGGTGATCGGCGTGATGGTCTGGAGGAGGTGAGCGTTGCTGCGGCTGAGCCGCGGCGCAGACCGAGGAGGTTTGGGTCAGGGAGGAGGACCGAAGCGAAGCCCCGGCAGCGGGGGCTCTCGGGGGCACGGGGTAGCGCTGGCTCTTTGCGTGGGAGCTGGGCTGAGCTGCCCATGGGCTCCTCACGCTGCGGGGCTGTTCCTGGGCACTGGGATTGCAGCTTTGATACCCAGCACGAGGCTGCTGCCCCGATAACGGCCTGTGTCTTCGTTCCTGTTGCAGACAGTGTGGGTACAGCAAAGCCAGCCAGGACGGGGACGAGGAGCTCTACTTCCACTGTAAGTGAAGCTTGGCCACTGTGGCTGGTATGACTGTAGGAATGCTGGTATTGATTGCTGTTAATAACCCAGCTCCTGACAAAGCAGCCCTGAATCCTTGCTTTTGAAGTGTTGTCATCCCGCCTTGTCCCGGAGCCGGGCTCGGCACAGTGCGGCTCTCTGGGGACAGTGGGCTTGACAGCTTCATAAGCCAGCGTCCATCCTTCCTGCACACGGGTCACTGCCGTGCTGAAGGAAATGGGGGTGCTTTCAGCTTTCCACAGGGCATATGAATTATTCCATCAACTTTCACAGACAGCTGGATGAGAATACAGCTTTGTTTTCTGGGGCTACTCTTGATTTTTGAGCAGCAATAATTTTACAGACAACAGTTGTCAAAGGAAATTCAGATGTCAGGACTGATGAGTTTATTTGATTCCTGGCATATGCCCGTGAAGCACACACTCGCTCTCCCTGAAGCATTTCAGAGGCAGCAGAGCCTGCAGGCTCCTCGGACGTAGCCTGGCCGTTTCGCTGGGCTCTGAAGGGCCTCACGCTGCCCTCGGGAGTTTGCCGAAGGATTTCTGTGCCGGGCGAGGGGGGCGCAGCACTGCCACTGTGGCAGTGGAGCGGAGTGATTAGGTTGATTTAACCCCACAAGAAATTTGCCAGCAACCTTAAAGCCAAGTCTTTTACTGTGTTTATAAAAAGTTGGCAAGTTAGTCCTGCCAGCAGACCTGGAGACGGATAACCTGCGAGGGCGTTTCTCGGGGCAGGCGGGCGGGAGCTCTTCCTCACGCAGCCTTTGTGCCTTTCCTGCAGTTAAAATCCCAACCAGGAGGATGTACATCGACCCTGACACTTGTGAAGACCCCCTGCAGGCCCTGCACCTCTTTGCCAAGGAGCTGGATAATGCTAGTATTAAAATTGAGAGGATCATCGGGACAGGCAAGTTCCTCCTCGCCAGCCCCTCTGTGGTGGTGGCCATGCCATGGGGTGGTGGCTGTGCCCCTCTCGCTCCCAGCACACAGGGCTGCCGTGGTGCTGTGACATTGCTGCTGCCATCCTGCCCAAGCCGCAGTGCCATGGGCACGTCCCAACCCTCCCACCGCTGCCCGCGGGCTCTGCCGACACCTCCCAAGGCAGCTCCTCATCCCCCGGCACCCTCAGCGCCGTGGACCTTTGCTTGTGTCTCGGGGGGCACGTGCTTGCAGTGGGGAGCTGGGAATGGGGCTGGTGAGCGTTGTGTTTGGGAGCTTGATTTCATGTTCCTGTTGTTTTTCTGAGGCACTGAGTACAGGCAACTGAGCGAGGCACGGACCCAGAAAGCATCAGCAATTATCTGCATCTGGGCAGTTTGACAGCAGCATGAAAACTATTTATAAATATGTGGACCTAATGATTTATTGATTTTCATCAACTTCACTGCCTAAAACTTAAAAGCAAATTAAAATCCCCTCACTGGGCCCTAGAGCCTTAATCACTAATGTGTGCCAGAACATGGGAAACACGATTATTCTTTGTCCTTTCTTTTCCTAAAGATAAATTCAGCTGCAGAAAAAGAAGAGGTGGAGGGAGGGAAGAGGGAAGGGCTTGCCCACCAGCTTAAAGGACAGTGTTGAAGGGCAGAGGACACTGAGGAGGAGAGGAGGTTACCTCTGTGGCTGCCGAATGGAGCAGCTGAGACTAATCCCACGTACCTTTCAGAAGCAAATTGGTGTTTGAAAAAATCAACAAAGAAATTAGTCAGGAAGAAATTTAAATATAAGGAATTTGGGAGTGCAGTTGTCTCGCTGCTGACCTAACAAGTACCTGGCTTTCCGATCAATAACGCTTTTCATGGCTACACGTTTTTTGCTGTAAAGCCGATATTGGCCTTTCGTGTTACGCGTTTGGGAGCTCCTGTTGTCAGGTGTGTGGCTGTGCAGAGCGGGATGTTCTGCCTCAAAGGCTGCAGAGCCCCTCCTGGCCCTGCCATGCTCTGCTCCCTGAGGAGGAGACGCGGCGTGTGCCAGGCTGGGCAGTGGAGCTGGCCAGGGCCAGGGAGCATGAACACGGTGCCTGGGGGTTAATCTTCTTCTCATGGGAAAAAGCACAACATGCACTTGAGCAGAGCCTGCAGAGAGTGACTTAGCGGTGTAGGAAGAGGAAGGAGGAATTGTGTTGCATTGTCACATGTTTTTAATGTCACATGCTGATGTGAGAAGGCTTCTGTGTTCAGCAAAGGTGGGGGAAGGCGGTAAAACAGCCTCTGTGGGGTCACCTGCAGCCACGCAGGGCTCCGCGTGTTTCTGAGCTTATGGATCAGCAAATCCTCTGATTAAAGATGGGAAAGTCTTGCTTGTCCAGGCAACCAGACACTTCACAGAAATGCACCTTATGGCCCCAAAGCAAAGGAAATAGCCCCTGTAGGGAAGGTGTGAGGGACGTCCCGCTGAGGCTGCGGGTGCTGCTTAACTCATCTGTCTGCTGCGCAGGAGAGTTTGGAGAAATCTGCCGGGGATGCCTGAAGCTGCCCAGCAAGCGAGAGCTGCCGGTGGCCATCCAGACCCTGCGGGCAGGGTGCTCGGAGAAGCAGCAGCGCTCCTTCCTGGCAGAGGCCTGCACCATGGGCCAGTTCGATCACTCCAACGTCATCCGCCTGGAGGGGGTCATCACCAGAGGTGAGGGGGGTCATCACCAGAGGTGAGGGGGGTCATCACCAGAGGTACGGGGCTTCTGGGCTGGAGGACGCAGGGCAGGAAGGCTCCTGTGCAGGCAGTGTGCTTCAGCTGTCACTTTGGAGCAATGATCTGGCTGGGCAATACTGTTGCTCTCTGGAAATCAAGTGTTTCCTCATATATTGGCTATTTTAGCATTCTGATGATTAATAAAATGCTTACAGCTAGATTAATAAATCCAGGTAGTAGGACTGGCTTAGCAGCAAAACTGTGCGCTCTTAATAAAAGCAAATTGAAGTGAAGTTCTGTCAGTGAAACAGATGACTCTGACTGCTCCCAGCTCTCGTGGGAGGGTGTGCGCTGAACTAGGCTGCGGATGCTGTGGTTAAATGGATATTCATGTAAATCCAGAGAAACGTGAGCACGTGTGCTGATGTGCAGTAGCCTTTTTATTGGGTAGGGCAGTATTTCCATCCTGAGTCTCAGCTTTTGCTTTCACTGAGTAGTGCTGTCCTCCTTTGTGGTGTGGTTCAGTGTCCTGATAAAAGGAGCATCTGATACTGGGATCCAGTGGGTTCCCAGCTGGGGACTGCAGGAAAACCTTGGACCTGCTGCTCACTGCAAACTGTCGGAGATAAAGTCCTGGTCCTCCCAACAGCCAGGCACCGCGGGCTGACCTCGCTGGAGGTTGGCACCCGCGTTTCTAACAGCTGCAGCGGTAGAACTGCCTGCAGCATGGGCAGGGCTCACGCCGTGCTCCGTGTCTGTCCGTGCAGGGAGCACCATGATGATCATCTCCGAGTTCATGGGGAACGGCGTGCTGGACTCGTTTCTCAGGGTGAGTGCTGTGGGATCTGCCGTGGGTGGCAACTGCTGGGGTCTGTCACCTGCGCAGGCTCTGCTGCCGCTGTCCCCTGAGCTGGGCCTTCCTCACCTTTGGCTTTTCCTCCCCTTTTTTACAGAAACATGAGGGACAGTTCGCAGCCACCCAGCTCGTTTGCATGTTGCAAGGGATTGCCTCCGGCATGAAGTACCTGACAGAGATGGGTTACATCCATAAAAGCCTTGCTGCTCACAACGTCCTGGTGAACAGCAGCCTGGCTTGCAAAATAACTGGTTTCCGACGGCCGCAAGAAGATAAGATGGAGACCATCTTCTCCACCATGGTAAGCTGCACTTCCAGATTCTATTGTCAATTCCCCGAAAGCAAAGCACTGACAGAACAGCTACAAAACCTCCACAGAGCTGGATCTCCCTGGTTGCAGTGCACGGCCATGGCCAGGAGCGCTCGGACTGGGGCCGGGTGTCACGGGAGAGGTTTGCAGCCTGCTCTGAATGCTGAAGAGGGATCAAATGCAAAGGCAGCCAGCTTCTGCAGGTGGAGTCAGTAAGACCTATAGCAATCCTACTTCAGAACCAGTATTTTTCCTAGACTCCCGTTTCCTTCCTCATGTATGAATGCAGGCTGCGTCGTACAGGTTTTTCTCAACTAGAAATCAAATGTGTTTCGCCAGGGAATTGCAGAGCAGCCGTCCCCACCGTTCTTCCTCTGGCCACAGCCCTCCAGCTCTGGCAGCCCCAGCGTTCCTGATGTCTGTTTTATCACTTGTAATGAAATTCATGGGTTTCAATTAAGAGTTTGAGTCCTGCTTGATTCACACTCATGCCTCGTCAGCTCTGCTATCCAGCGTGTCTCCTGAGTGCCTGCGTGTGCCTGGAGAGCTGCCCGGGAGCCCTTGGGCACGGAGCCGGGGGGCTGCCCCTGCCCCGCTTCTTCCGCACCCGCCGCGGCGCGTTTTTAACTGCAGAGCAATAAGTTGTGTTTCGCTTGGTACGCCGCAGCTGCTCTGGATCAGCTGGGTCTGTTAGCACTGCACATTAACCAGGTATTAATATTTTAAAGCGCATTGATTCCTCAATCAAATAAGCACTTATTGTTTGCAGGAAGCATCGGGCAGCACCAAGGCGGCAGCAGCTGACGTCTGCTGCCCGCAGGGACCCTGCCCGTGTTCCAGCGCAGGGTGTGGGTGTCCGGTGGGTAGAGCTGGTTTGTGGGGTTTGGCCCACGCTCTGCCAGGAGCTGTGGTCAATTGCCAGCTCTGAGCAGGTGGAGGCAGAGTCTGGGGAGGCTTTTTCAGCCGTTGTCACTGGCTGCAGGGGCTCAGCGCGCTCCCTCGGCAGCGCACCGCTGTCCCCAGGTGGCCCCGGCACAGCGTGGCCCCATCGCGCCGGAGCTGGCGAGCGTGGCCTGCAGAGCTGTAGCTCAGCTGGGGCTGTCGTGCCGCAAAGCTCTGGAGCAGTTTCCCCAGCGCTGGCGTGCTGCCCGCTGGGCCAGGGGATGGAGAGCCCAGCAGGAGCCCTGGCTTCTCCCACCGCGGTGCAGCGGGGCTCTGGCTCTGGGGTCAAGGTCTCCCTGCTGTTAATTACAATTAGCTGCGGTGTCTGTCACCCGCTTCCCCTGGTGCATCCAGAGGGCTCTGCAGACAAAGGGACGGGGATTGCTAATTACAGGAGAGCAAGCCAGGGTGGAGGGACTGTGTGTTTGCGCAGCTCTGAAACAGTTTTCATTAAATATTAATATAGAAAATGCCATCAGCTCTTCCCAGGGACATTCTCCTCTCCCATTAATATTTCAGGACTGATGCTCCCATGTAGCATACGGTTGCATGGCCATTTTAAACCAGATTGAGGCAAAAGTTTTCTCTTAGTACCAAACCTGTGCATGGCACGTGGGCTTGCTCGGTGTCCGCTCTGTGACGCCGGGCAGGGCACAGCGAACGGCCACCCAGGAATCGTGTGGAGCGGCTGTGCCAGCGCGTCTTTTCTCCCCTTCTGCCCATCCAGCGTGGGAAGAGCCTGGTGCTGTGGTCGGCCCCAGAAGCCATCCAGTATCACCACTTCAGTCCAGCCAGTGACGTGTGGAGCTTCGGCATCGTCATGTGGGAAGTGATGTCCTTTGGCGAGAGACCCTACTGGGACATGTCCAACCAGGACGTGAGTCGCGTCGGCTGCGGTAGATGATGTTGCTGTTGCTAATGGTGTGCAGACAGCTCTGTGGTGCACAGAGGAGCTGCTGTCGCTCCCTGAGCAGGGTGTGAGGAAGAGGGCTTATCCCAGGGCTTTGCTTGTGATCTGCATCGCAGTGCCTGACCCTGTCCCGTCACCTCCTCTGCCCTCCTCTGCCTCTGCAGGTGATGAAGGCCGTGGAGGATGGGTTCCGCCTGCCCGCCCCAGTGAACTGCCAGCCACCCCTCCACCAGCTCATGCTCGACTGCTGGCAGAAGGACCGCAGCCAGAGACCCAAGTTCTCGCACATCCACAACATCCTGAGCAAGATGGTGCAGAGCCCAGAGCCCCCAAAGTGCCCCAGCTCCACCTGCACCAGGTGACCATCCTCTTGCTTTGCTGCCTGTAGTTCTGCTCTGTCTGCCGGTCCCCTCTCAGCCGAGCCAAGCCCTGCTCCCTCCTCACCGCCCCGTTGTGTTGGCAGGTCCCACAGCACGTCCATCCCCCTGACCGAGCGCACCTTCTCAGCCTTCCCGTCCTTCAGCTCTGTGGGCGAGTGGCTGGAAGCGATAGAAATGGGCAAGTACAAAGACAACTTCGCTGCTGCAGGCTACTGCTACCTGGAATCGGTGGCCAGGATGACAGCCCAGTAAGTAAACTGGTTTCCTGGCTTTAACCTCGTGTTACTGGGTGCAGCGTGAGCGAGCTCTGCTTTGCAGTTACAGTCAGTCACTGAACAAGAGGGCAGCTCTTCCAAAACACGTCAGTGAGAGCTCGCTAGCGTGGGCTGGGCTGTGTGTGGAGCATCTCAGTTGCTGTGTTTTGAAGCTGAGATTTGCAGCTGTAGTTTCTGACCAGGGTAGGGTTCCCTGTCTCTCCCAGGAAGCAGAGTCAGATCTAATGTGATTTACTGACACCCCGTTAGGCGGGCAGCGCAGGGTGGCAGGGCCAGGAGCTGTCTCATCCCAGGCACACTGCAGGCACGTGTTACCCCTGGGTTCCCTGGCAGGGGCTGTACTGCTTTGGCTGGGACAAGCTGGGGGTTTTTCACGCCGGCCGGTCTGCAGGAGGCTGCTGGTCTGAAACCTGCGCTGCCCTTGCCTGGCAGCACTTGGCGTCGGGGCACTTCACACTTGGGGCTGTTTTCCACAGCTGACGTGGGGCTCGTTTTGCAGAGATGTCCTCAGCCTGGGGATCACGCTGGTGGAGCACCAGAAGACCATCCTGAGCGGGATCCAGACTCTCCGGGCCCAGGTGATCCAAATGCACGGCCGAGGCGTGCAGGTGTGAAGCAGCCGCCCGCAGAGGCGCAGAGCCCGGACCCGGCGCTCCGGGGAGGACACAGCCCCACACTGGACCAAACCTCTGAAACCTCGCGGTTTGGGTGGGATGTTGGGATCACTGGGTGCTGCCAAACAAGTCATTCCATGTGGCCAGAGAGCAGAGCTTCCTGTCTGCTGTGCTGGGGACGGCGAGGATGCCTGGGACGTGTGCGCTGTGCCAGGGCAGACGTGGCTCTCCCTTGCATGGTTCTGTGAGATGAGTCAAACTGCAGTGATGCCATTTCATATGGTAATGAGGTTAACAGGGTGGATGGACATTTGTGCACTGTCTTAATCCAGAGCTGACAGCATTTTCGTATCTAGCGTCCTACTGGTGAAATCCATGGGTATTTTTATACAAGGTGACATGTTCTAGCAACCCCACAAGGAGCTTTTATTGCTTTTATTTTTAGAGACCAGAGCAGAGCTCACGCCCAGCGCCCAACTTCTGGAAGGTGACTTTCCCCATCTGCTATGCTGCAAGGAAACTCTTTTGCAGCAGGGTCCCTTCCGCTCCAAGAGTCACTTCACTGAGTCTTGACACCACAGTTGGTGAACAAAAACAAATATTCTCCGCTAAAGTGCAGAGCAAATGGTGCTGAATGTTTCTGAGGCTCTCTTGACAAGACAATTTCAGGGGAAGAAATGAAAAGCTTTGATGAAGAGAGCCATAGCCAAGGGAGGGCAAGTGGTGGAGCCCCTGGGCTGCCCTGCTGATTCTCTCAGCCTTCACTGCCTTTTTTGCAGGTCCTGGTCCCTCATTTCACTGCTGGAGCCCAGAAGTGGGGCAGGAACTTACAGACCAGAGCGACAGCAGGCAGGACTCTGCTGCCAACACGCAGACCGAGACCTGTCACCCGTGCACAGGGCAGTTGGAGAGACAGCGAGCAGGGCTGTGCTGTGGGTGGATGCTTCCCATGTCTCCTCTGGCAGCGTGCCCCCCACTGGAACGGCCACCTCAGCTGTGGTAAGAGCCCTTCTCCTGCTTCTCCAACTGCCCTGTGCCCGGCTGGGAGCAGGGAAGGGAACAGCAGCAGCCTGCCTGGAGCGTCCTGCTCGGCCATGCACGTTAACAGCTGGGCAGGGATCCCCAGGGCTGCAGTGCCAGTGAGTCCCACAGCAGGGCACAGCCTGGGTCTGGGTGTTTGAGGTGGCAGCAGTGGCTGGGCCAAAGGGACCACACATCCCAGTGGAATGCTGGGGCTTGGGCAGAACTGGCCATTGCATCCATGGGATCCCTAAAATCCTCCCTGCAAACCAGGGCACATCAGCACCTTATGTTGCTGCAGATGGCAGCATGGCACTGCCTGCCTTGCACGCTCCCACTGATGCTGGCCTGATCCCTGACAGCAGACATAAATAGCATCTGCTTAATAATACAAGTTTCCTTGAAGTTAGTTAATTAAATGGGTCTTTGCAGCCTTGTACAGTTTTGTAGGCCTTTTATGTTCATCTGTAAGTATTGCAAGTGAATTATTTATGATGAAAGGCAAAGATTTACAAAGGGAATGAATGCTGTGGGAGATGTTCACAGTGTGGCTGGAAATCTCTCTGAGTCAGACCCTCCTGTCAGCTCTGAGGGGATGAGGCAGCAGCCTCTCGTGGGGCTGGCACAGCACCTGCCCTGCCCGGGCACCTTCCTGCTCTCCCAGTCACGGCAGAGCAGAGCGGCAGGACCGTGGGTGCTGGTGGTTGTCCTGGGCCCGCTGGCCTTGGCAGAATGTGTTACCAGAGGGACCCAGCTTCTGCTTGGTAAAGCCTCAGGCACGGTGGTTTCCTTTTTCCTTGGGCTCTTTTGGCTCAGCGTGGGGCCAGGCTGGGTCCAGCGGTGCTCGAGATGAACAAGATTTCACTGTTCTCACGTATTTTAGCTTGATTGTATCCGAGATCAGAACTCTGCCTGAACTTCATGGACCAGTGGTCTCAAAAAGGTGTCAGGTGAGGCTGGTTTATCTGTGTTCTGACAAACCTGTGCAGAGCTCAGGACAGGAACTCACACATGGTGGGGCTGGGAGCTGCTGTCGGTCTGCGGGTGCAGATGGAGCTGCTGCGGCAGTGGGTGAATGCTGGGTGTGCTCTGGGGACTGTTCCGCTCTGGGGTTAAATGAGCTCTCTCCTTCCTGCCACCTCTGCAGTTAAACAACATTCCCCAATCTAATCTGGTTAGTTTTTAAATGGGAATAACTGATCTTTAAGTTTGTCCTGTGTCTGGTCCGGTTGGTCACTTGCTGTCTTGCTGTTTCCCACCCAGAAGAGAATAATGGTGAACAGAAACCTTCACTTGGTAGAAATGCCAGATCCTGAGGATCAAGTGCAATTTGTATGCTCTTTATGTTTACATTTTATCTATAGAGAAAGATTATTATAGTTCTCTAGGCAGGGAGTTGAACCAACTTGATTCTGGATCCTCTCCCTGCTCTTGTGTGTCCACCGGGATTCCCAGCAGCCTCCTGCCTCGGGATGCTGGGAGCGATGCTGGGAGGTCACTGCGGAGCTGCTGGCTCCAGGCTGGTGCAGCTGCTTTCAGGGAGGTCTGGGGAAATCCAGGGCTTGGTGATGAGGTGACAGTGCTTCAGAATCTGGGAAATGCTCCTGGCTGTGAGCACAGAGTGACACGTTTCTCTTGAACCCCACAGAATAGACCCTGTCTCCGAAGTTAGGGGTGCGAGGAGGGGCTGGCTCTGGGTGCCACCCGCATCCCTCTGAGCATTCCCAAGGAGAGAGGTCCCTCAGCACAGCTTGTCTGGAGTCAGTTTCTCCTGGCTGTGGTTGACCAGTGGCTCTCGGGGAGCCGTGGGTCAGCCCTTGGGTGTGCCAGAGCCAGGGTGCTGGAGGGGTGTGGGAGTGAGTGGGGACGGGGGCCGTGTCTCACAGTGGCACCGCTCAGCATGGGCAGGACACACGGCTTCGTGATCTCTGGCACCCTGCAACACCCTCCCATGTTAAACCAAAACTGGAGTCAAGCTGGTTCATCTCCTGATGCTTTTTGATATTCATTAACCACGTGTTATATACTGTAAATACGTATTTGAGAAGTCAATATATATTTTTATAAGCTTGAAACAAATGTAATATAATATCATAAGGGACACTGTGCATTTCATGTTTGAACTATAGTGAGACATCTCCAGGGAATCACTGTTGGTTTGGAATAATGAATAATAGTAATAATAATAATAATAAATGGTAATGAAGATCTATTGACATTTTTGTTAATTTTGTATTTATTGAACTATGTTTAAAGATTGCAATAATGAGATTCCTAAGCACCCAAGTAAAAACAACCACTAATCCTGCCCTGGCTTGTCTGCGTGGGTCATTTCAGGCGTGCTGATGAGAAGTACCGGTGTGGCAAGGGCAGCAGGTGTCAGGTCAGGGACGGTTTCAGTTATGGTGAGGTGTGAAATGATGAGCTGTGATTAATGATGCACTGTGATTAATGATGCACTGTGATTAAACAGCACGGCTGCTACGCGGAGAGACTTTGCTCCCGCTGCAGAGGTGGCAGCGCCAGTGGAACTCGGGAGGGTGCTTTGTTGGCATTGACACGCTGTTAGGGGGGAAAAGCCCCGCTCCTGAGCTGGGACAGCGCGTGTTTGTGGGCGGGGGGCCCGTGGTTGGCCTGTCCCACGGTGTGGAGCTGTCAGTGCAGGTGCAATTGTCTGTTTAATATCCGTGTTGCTGTGTGAGTGTGGAGATGCTACTGAGCAGAGGGAAAACACTGCAGAGTTACTGTGCTTAAGGCATGTCATTAATTTTTTAATTGAGTAAATGAAAGCAGTGTATAGCCAGCATGTTAAATGCACATACTGCACAAACAATAATATTTAGAAATAATTTGATGTGACTCTTTCACTAGTTCACATTTCTTCTCTCTTTCTTGGGCTGCTTAATGCCAAAGAACACGTAGCAGAGCCTTGTTGTGCTATGCTGACAGCCGCAGCTGCTGCCAGGAAAGAGGAACCGAATGGGTGCTTAAAATGGGTGAAGTCTATTTGCCTTCTGTCGATCAATTAATTCAGCCAGTCTTCGCTAGGAGCCTGGCCAGGGCTGTATTGGCACTGTAAAGAAATAATCAGAGCTCTGAAGCAGGGTTATGAATTGTGGATTGCAAGTCATGGCCAAGCAGATGTGGTTTTTGCCTGGAGTTATCCGCACTCGTGTGTCCTGCAGTTTGTGGCTGATGGTTTCACCCCTCTTCTGTGACCTTTCCTGGCACGGTCTTGGCTCGGCACCCCTGTGCTGCCAGGGACTGGGGACCCCCAACATAGACAACGGGGGCTGTGGTGCAGGACACGGGTGATGCTGGAGGTGGTGGGGGTCTGCGGGCAGGCAGGAGCGATGGCAGAGGGACCGCGCACTGGGTGCAGGGGCAGCTCCTCCCGGGAACGTGCCAGGGGAGGGCTGCGCTGTGCAGATCGAGCTGTTAATAACTGAGATCATGGCCCGTGGGGACCAGTCTGCTGCAGGCTGTGTGCAGTGGCAGGCAGAGAAATGAGGGATGGTGAGCAGCACGGTGAAAGGTCAGTGTGAGAGGTGGCTGGAGGGGGCACCAGCCGCGCTCCATGCCGTGGCTCCACGCCCACGATGGGTCAGATCGTGCCCCTGGCACTGCCAGAGAGCTGCTGTAGTGGGGGACGGTGCTCTCTGGGGACAAAGGAGGGATCAATAAGTTGTTATGGCTGAGATGCAGCAGTGATCGGTCAGGGAGGGGCTCAGCACGTGGCAGGGGATTTTTTAGAGGAAGCCTTTATCTGTGGTGCTGGTGAGAGCGGCTGGCGGCAGCGGCCGGCCAGCCCTGGGCAGGTCTGGGTCTGCACGGGTCGGGTCTCCTCTTCTTGCCCCTCGCACCCACGTAGTGGCCTCAGATGTGGAACCCATCACCTTCCCTGTTTCTCTTTTGGACACTTACTGCAGAGAGGCTGTGTGGCCCCGGCAGCTGCGATGGCTCACGAGGCCGGGATGAGCCACAGCTCCCGTGACGGCGGCATCGTGGGGCTGAACAAGCTGGCACATGTCCCCCATCCTCCCCATGCTGCCTCTGGGACGAGCGCAGGAAGGAGACAGGCAGGAGGAGAGCGATGCCCAGGGAATATGAAGAAGAGCCTGGCTCTGGAGGAAGAGCATGCCTTAGATATTAACAACTGCTAATTATCAGGAAGAGCCGGTGCCATCTATCACCGTAATCAGCGATCTGTCAGTGTCACCGGGACGGACGCTTCGTTCCTCCTCGCGTTAATCTCCCGCCGTCCCGGTGTGCAAGAAGCGCTGCACACGCCGGGCACGGCCAAAGCCCCGCAGCTCCTCCTGCCCTCCCAGCGCCCTCCTCCCCGCGGGCAATGCGAGGTCCGGGGCAGTGCAGCCGGCTGGGAAAATGCATCCGTTGGGAAAACCAGCGCTCCAGGCCAGCCAGTGTCCGTGTGCCGGGCTCACGCGTTTCCTCGCAGGTCTCCTCCTGCACGGTTGCAGCTCGTGTGTTGGTAAAGACGCTGCCAGATGCTGTTGCACCAGACACTGATTCAGCAGAGACCCCCAAATTCCAGGCAAGTTTGCAGGGTGTTGAGTTGGGTGGGGTGTGGAGGAGCCCGAATGGGAGCTGCACTAGTGGGAGATGTGACAGAGGCGCCTGTCCTGGGTGCCTCACAGGTGTCCCCGAGTCCTTTCCAGCCAAAGCACCAGCAATTGAAGGACTCGGGTCAGAGGGGCAGTGGGTGGTGCTGAGCGGGGCAGGACGTGGGCGCTCAGCTCTGCAGCCGCCTCCATTCCCTCGTCGTGACGAAGCGCAGAGCAGGGTCCCAGTTCCTGCAGCCGGGGCAGGGCCTGCTTTACCCTTAAATAATTTCATAAGGAAGCTCTGTGGCGACTGCAGCGTTTGCTCACAAGAGGATAAAGAGTCCCCCTGGGTCTGGTGCAGTGATTGTCCCCAGACTGTTGTCCTGCCCAGGAGGAGCAGGGCAGCTCTCGGAAGCCGGCGCTGCCTCATCACCCAGAGCAGGGAGTGCCTGGGGTCACATCACACCGCAGCGAAACGGGACAGGGCAGAACCAAGCCAGCTGCCAAAAATAAAACTTTCTTCTAGAAATAAACTTGTCACTGTCAATTTAAACCTTGCCAAAGAGTAAGGACTTGGTGTGAGTTATTTTTGTCAGCACTTTACAGCAGAGGGGGGTTTGATCACTATTTATAATCCCTTTGGGGGGACCTGAGGAGCTTCTGGTGACTCCAGGGAACCCCGAGGGGTCCCTGGGACAGATCGGGGGGATCTGAGCAGCAAACAGGGGAAGAGTTTGGCCTTCACCCCAAAATCGCTGCTCAGGGGTTACTAGAGGTCATCAATTAACACGCGGGGTTATTAGAGGTCAACTTCACCACAAAAATCGCTGCTCAGGGGTTACTAGAGGTCATCAATTAACACGTGGGGTTATTAGAGGTCAACTTCACCCCAAAAATCGCTGTTCAGGGGTTACTAGAGGTCATCAATTAACAGGTGGGGTTACTAGAGGTCAACTTCACCCCAAAAATCGCTGCTCAGGGGTTACTCTAGATCATCAATTAACATGTGGGGTTACTAGAGGTCAACTTCACCCCAAAATTGCTGCTCAGGGGTTACTCTAGATCATCAATTAACATGTGGGGTTACTAGAGGTCAACTTCACCCCAAAAATCGCTGTTCAGGGGTTACTAGAGGTCACCAATTAACATGTGGGGTTACTAGAGGTCAACTTCACCCCCAAAATCGCTGCTTGGGGGTTACTAGAGGTCACCAATTAACAGGTGGGGTTACTAGAGGTCAACTTCACCCCCAAAATCGCTGCTTGGGGGTTACTAGAGGTCATCAATTAACAGGTGGGGTTACTAGAGGTCAACTTCACCCCAAAAAACGCTGCTCAGGGGTTACTAGAGGTCATCAATTAACAGGTGGGGTTATTAGAGGTCAACTTCACCCCAAAAATCGCTGCTCAGGGGTTACTCTAGGTCATCAATTAACATGTGGGGTTACTAGAGGTCAACTTCACCCCAAAATTGCTGCTCAGGGGTTACTGGAGGTCATCAATTAACATGTGGGGTTACTAGAGGTCAACTTCACCCCAAAAATCGCTGTTCAGGGGTTACTAGAGGTCATCAATTAACAGGTGGGGTTACTAGAGGTCAACTTCACCCCAAAAATCGCTGTTCAGGGGTTACTAGAGGTCATCAATTAACAGGTGAGGTTACTAGAGGTCAACTTCACCCCAAAAAATCGCTGTTCAGGGGTTACTAGAGGTCATCAATTAACACGCAAGGTTACTAGAGGTCAACTTCACCCCAAAAATCGCTGTTCAGGGGTTACTAGAGGTCATCAATTAACATGTAGGGTTATTAGAGGTCAACTTCACCCCAAAAATCGCTGTTCAGGGGTTTCTAGAGGTCATCAATTAACACGTGGGGTTACTAGAGGTCAACTTCACCCCAAAATTGCTGCTCAGGGGTTACTGGAGGTCATCAATTAACATGTGGGGTTACTAGAGGTCAACTTCACCCCAAAAATCGCTGTTCAGGGGTTACTGGAGGTCATCAATTAACACACGGGGTTACTAGAGGTCAACTTCACCCCAAAAATCGCTGCTCAGGGGTTACTAGAGGTTATCAATTAACATGTGGGGTTACTAGAGGTCAACTTCACCACAAAAATCGCTGCTCAGGGGTTACTAGAGGTTATCAATTAACAGGTGGGGTTACTAGAGGTCAACTTCACCCCAAAATTGCTGCTCAGGGGTTACTAGAGGTCATCAATTAACAGGTGGGGTTACTAGAGGTCAACTTCACCCCCAAAATCGCTGCTCGGGGGTTACTAGAGGTCATCAATTAACAGGTGGGGTTACTAGAGGTCAACTTCACCCCAAAAATCGCTGCTCAGGGGTTACTAGAGGTCATCAATTAACACGCGGGGTTACTAGAGGTCAACTTCACCCCAAAAATCGCTGTTCAGGGGTTACTAGAGGTCATCAATTAACACGCGGGGTTACTAGAGGTCAACTTCACCCCAAAAATCGCTGTTCAGGGGTTACTAGAAGTCATCAATTAACACGTGGGGTTACTAGAGGTCAACTTCACCCCAAAAATCGCTGTTCAGGGGTTACTAGGGGTCATCAATTAACAGGTGGGGTTACTAGAGGTCAACTTCACCCCAAAAATCGCTGTTCAGGGGTTACTAGAGGTCATCAATTAACAGGTGGGGTTACTAGAGGTCAACTTCACCCCAAAAATCGCTGTTCAGGGGTTACTAGAGGTCATCAATTAACACGTGGGGTTACTTGAGGTCACCAATTAACACGTGGGGTTACCTCCGGGGTAACGTGGCCCCTACAGGAGGGAACGGGACACTCGCTCCCCCAGGACCCTGCGGGGCCAAGGGGCTCAGTGATTTTTCCCTCCGTGTCCCCCAGGGTTTGTTTCTGCGCTGTCCCGGTGCTGGAGACCCCGGGAAGGGGCTGGGAGAAGGAACATCCCCTGCAGGGGATCAGCCACCGTCCTCCCCGGAGCCCGCCCTGTCCCTGCCCTGTCCCAGTCCTGTCCTGTTCCTGTCCCAGTCTGCACTGGGACGTGACAAAGTGCAGGTGGGAAGGGAGGGAGGTGGCAGCCGCCGAGGGCTGAGGGGTGCAGCGGGGGCCTGGACTCCGTTATCGATCTGAGGAATGTTCCAAACCGATCATTTATTTTCATTAGATGTCTGCCCAGGTCGTTGTCTCAGTGTCTCCTGTGTGGGGTGACATCTGTCCCCCGGGGACGCCTGGATTGCGGCCGCTTGGCTGCAGGCAGCTCCGGGCCGGGGGGTTCTGGCTGCGCTGGACCCGACCCCCCTCGGCCGGGGGTGTTGTCACGGCTGCAGCCGGCACCTCCCAGCTCCGGCTGTTCGGGAGAGAATCAAACCACACCTCAGTCGGGCGGGGTGGGGGGTAGGGGGGCATTTCCCACCCCAACCCAGCCTGGCTTTCCATCTGCCTCGCCGACACCCCTGGGGCTGGCAGGACACAATTAAGTCCCTTGTCTCGCAGGCAGTGTCCGCGCGGTCACAGGCGGCGCGGGAGGAAGAGCTCAGCGACAGGAGCCGCGTTCCCGGTGACCCTGTCACCGTGAGCAGCACGGAGAGCCGAGCTGAAAGATCAAGGGAACAGTCAGGGTCAAATCTCAGCTTTCCTGTCTGCAGCAGGGCGGGTTGCAGGCTCCTGGTGCTCCATCTCCTCAGACCCAGCCTGGCGCAGCAGCGCGGGGTGTGCACGTGTCCCCTTAATGCACGAGAGTGAAATGTGGAGCGACAGAGTGTGACATTGCACTGGGCTGGCGGCCAACCAAGACACAGCCACTTGCAGCCCCCACTGCCACCCAGGGAATCGGGGAGAGAATTGGAGGGGTAAAGGTGAGGAGATTTGTAGGTTGAGATAAGAACAATTTAATAATTAGAGTAAAAATAAAATAAAAATAATAATAATAAGCAATAATGATAACAACTATAGGTATATAATGAGTGATGCACAGTAGAACTGCTCAGCACCCACTGATAACAACCCCAGAGGAGTGAAAAGGAACCCCGAACCCGAAATGGCAACCCCAGAAAAGCCAGCCTGAGCAATTCCCGAGAGAATCCCCCCACTTTCCAGTCAGCCCCAGTTAATGGACTGAACATGGCGTGATGTGACCTGGAATATCTCATTGGCACATCCCAATGCCAGTTTGGGGTTTGCTATTCACTGCACTTCTCCCTCCCAGTCCCAGTGCAGCTGTGAACCAGCCAAACACGATGGCCTTGAGCTCCAGCAGCAACTCCTATCACCAGTACTTTTATCAACGTTCTTCTCATAACAAGTCTCACACCGAAACCAAAACCCAGCTATTCTAACTGCTAAAAAGAAAATTAACTCTATCCTAGCAAAACCAGGACCCAGAGCCAGCGCCCACTCGTCAGCAGCAGCGCTGGGGGTTCCTGCCCTCGGCAGCTCCAGGCCAAGGTCAGCACAGAGACCCCCAGACACTCCACCTTCCCCGGCCGCCCTCCTCGGGCAGCAGGATTGCCTCAGCCCCGTCTTCTTATCACCAGCTACCACAATATCTGCATCTATCCTTTTCACCCCACGGGCGGTATTCTGACTTCTAGAATTCATCTTACCTAGCAAGGGACTCTAAATATATCCCAGACAATTTCCACTCCTCATTTTTAATAATCTCTTTCAGCCTTAAATTAGTTTTTGAAAATATGTATTGGGATGATGGGCTTTTCATCACAGCGGATAGACAATATTCATCACACCCGCGTCCTAATCCTCACCACATGTGCACATTCATTGCAGTAGCCCTACATCAATTTTAACAGCACTGAATTCATCACAACTCCACTGCTGCCTCCGCACGCTCCCTGCAACAACCTCACCCGCGATTTCTCACCCGGGTCCCCGCGGGCGGCCCCGGTCCCCACCCCGCAGAGCTGCGGTCGCTCCTCCAGCCGTGGGGCGGGATGGAGCGGCCCCATTCAGAGCGCGGGGGGTGGAGGATGTCACCCTGTCCCCCGCACACGGGCAGGGCTCGCTCCAGAAACCTCGGGGAGGTGACGAGTGACAGGGCAGAACTAAAAAAGCTCTTTTTCCACCCAGTATCTCTTTCTCCACTCAAGCAAGGGGGTGACCACAACCCTCGTGGGCACAGCGAGGCCGAGGCGATGGGCTGGAGCTGCACAGGCACCTCCATCCATCCCCAAACCCTGGTGAGACCGAACCAGGAGCGATGGGGACAGCCCCACGCAGGAGAACGATGGCATCTCTGTGTCCTCAGCTCAGTCAGGGACCCGAGATTCCAGGGGATGGACCTGCTGGCAGAGCCTCTCGCTCCTCTGAGCAACTGCTCCAGCAAAATCCCTGTTTGGCCAGAAACCTCAGTCAGCAGAGACCCAAACGTCGGGGCAGATGAGGAGCCACGGTGGCCGCTTTGGGCCAGAGCCAAGAGCAAGAAGAGGAAGCGACGTGATCTGGAGATGGGTGACAAAGAGGCAAATCGCTGAAGCCCGAGCAGCTCCGCAAGCTGCATTAGAACGAGCGTTGCAGAGGTGGTGAAGCTGCAACATCTGTCGTGTCCGCGAGCGCAGAGCTGTCTACTCGGCAAAAGATAAATCTCGTCAGGCTGCACAAGACCAAGGACACGGTGACATGGTGCCCCGGTCCCCGTGTCAGCCCGTCTCATCCTGCGCCGTGGCCCTGGCACTGGAACAGCGCGGGCGGGATTTACACTCCTCAGCCCACGTGCCGGAGGTTTACGGCACCGTAAAATGTCTGGGCTCTGCACAAACACAGCTGAGCGATTCTGCGCAGCCCTCTGGCTCCCAAAGCAGCTTTACGACCCCCGTCAGTGTGACTGATGCCCGTGCACTGCGCTGGCGGGTTAGGAGCATCGCTGGGAGGGTGACAGTTCCCTCTTGCTTGGGGCACGGCGGTGCCAGGGCTCCCACCCAGTGCAGGGGAGGTGGGACGAGGGGCAGGGCCCCCCACGCTCCCCCTTTTCACCGTGGGCACGGGCTGGGAAGCGCTCTGCTCCTGCCAGTCTGACGGGCAGGAATCAGCCCAGAATCGATTAGAGCCGCTCTGCCAGGAAAGGAAACACCCCGCAACGCTGCCGATCCCGCACATGTGGCCAGAGGGGCACTGCCGCTGAGAACCCGCAGAGAACGACCCATCCGTAACCTTCGGAGCCAAAGGCAATTACGAGTGTAGCAAATAATTTCAGCCTCCAAACAGGATGAGAATATTGCTGCCACGGGGAGATCTTGGACAGCAGGAAAAGCAACAGAGTGGTTCTGCATTTAAAATAGTATTTCCACTTCTAATCAGAAGCTGATGGTTGTTTTAAGGACAAGAATAGATACAAAGAGCAGAAGTGCCCTGACTGCAGCGTCAAGATTTAGCCAGAAAAAGGAGTGAGGAGGTAATGCCAGGTCATTAGCGGATGCAGAAGAAGCTCAGCAGAGACCTTCCTTGAAATCTGCATCACTTAGTCCATGAGTCCTCAGCCTGCCCTGGTCCCAGCCCTGCCTGCCCGGTGCTGCCGAGCCCCTGCCTGCCCGGTGCTGCCGAGCCCCTGCCTGCACGGCTCCAGGCCGGGAAGCGCGTCCCTCGGCTGCGGGATGTGTTGTTGGAGCTGCTGGGTCACCGGTGCTGCTCTCACCTGGCAGCACCGGCACAGCCACAGTCCCTGTCCTGGCACGTCCCCTCTGGACCAAGCAGGCACTCTCTGGACCACACGCACTGGCAGAGGCTTTGGGGTCCCCAAGGTGCACCCATCCCACACCCCGGACCCTTCCTGGCTATGGGCAGGAGCTGGGTCTCCAGCAGAGGCAGCAGCAGCTTTGTTAAGACAGGAGGTGCCCGCGGTGTTTTGACACAACTAATGGGTCGGGGGTGACTCGTGCAAGAGGTGCTCAGGGCACAAGGGACCATCGTGAGCACCCAGCCTCCAAAAACACCCCGTGCTGTGCTGCCGTGCGCTCCTGCCCGCGCTCCAGCTCCCCGCGCGAGAAACTTCCTCCAGCAAACCTTCGATGAGGCAGGGAGTGTTGTGGGGAACAGATGGCAAGTGCCAGATGGATGAGGTGGCTGAGGAGGGAGATGCTATTATGTGGAGTGAGCCACAGGCTCCAACAATCCCACTCCAAACAATCAACAATTAACTTCAGCTATTAACATCAAACTTTGTCTCCAAAGTTTCCTCCCTCCTCCCTTTGCCATTGGGCCTCCTCATTTCTAGGTGAGCTGGATATTGGATGGGAAAATGAACCTGTAATTCATTTGCAGCAAGATGCCTGATTCCTCAAACAACCAAAAAGCCATCAGAGAGGTTATTTGCCAAAAATAATGGGATTACTGTCGGTCGGCGCTGTCCCAACGGGAAAGAGAAATCGGTTCTCTCTCACGAGGGCTTTTATTTATAGCGAGCGGGCCACCCCCTCTGTAATCCGCCTGCACCAGGACATCACACAGAACCTTGCTGCTGCCCCGCTCCCTCGGGATGTCTCCGCTGCCCGGCAGCTCCGGCTCAGTCCCGGGACAGCGCTGCTCCCTGCCACCCCCCGCATGCCCGCTGCGCGCTCTCCCCGCTGCCACGGGTGACCTCACTCTGCACCGCTCCCCGCGAGGCGCAAAGCTCTCACCTCTCAGATCTCTGCCCCTGTCTGTCTGGCGGGATCACAGCATCTCGTTTTATCTCCAACAGCTGCTTGGAGGTGGCAGACCTTGGCAAGTGGTTTCCTTGTCCGGCGGGTTCCTATGGAGCTGCATCTCCCGTCATCTTCGTGTGCAGTAATTGAACAGCAGAAAGAGAAACAAGAGCATTTGTGAGCCCGAGCCGAGCACTCAGCACTGCCCCAGCCACGCTTCCCTCCCGGGCCGTGTGCTCCAGACAGAAGCGCTTCCAATTGCACTTTCCATCTGGCTTTGATTACTGTCCAATTTCTTTTACCTTCATTTGCAGTCAGCAGAGGCGGGCTGACTGACATTGAGGGAGAACGACTCCTCAGATCCTATCAATCAAGTGCCATCAGGACCCAGCTTCCCAGGCTCCCCGGCCACAAGGTCACCCTGGGTGGGAGATGGTTTCCATCTGAAGCAGAGTTCCCCCTCGTGCCCCTCTCCTCGTGCCGGCTCTGCCGCATGGCGGGCGGGCAGGGACCCTGATCCACAAGCTGCCGTTCCTCACTGTCCTGCTCCATCCCACCTCTGGACTCTCGGAGGGACCATTTCAGGGATAAGTGGGAAGAAAATTCACAACCTTTTTTTCAGGAAATAGCTCAACCCCGCACCCCAGTGCTATTTCCACGGGTGATGGAGGACAAGGATAAATTGTCCTTTTCCAGTGACTTTGTGCTTCGACACTACAGATGGGCAGTCACTGCTCCCACCCTGTCCCTCGATTTGGGGGCTGCAGCCGGTCCTGGCACTGCTTGGGGCTCCTGAGCTTGCACCCAGGGCGGGGGTTCCAGCAGCAGCCAAGATGTTATTAACATTTCCAGTGACTACCTCACAGCAAACGAATTAATTTCAAATTGTGTATGAAACACATTGGCTTCCCTGCTTGGTGTAACCCTGAACTGTGCAAAATCAGCAGGGTTTGTACTTTATAAGGAAGATTGACCCATAACTACTAACTATTGATTTTTCCCTTGAAAGCTGCTCTCAGCCCGTTGCTGCAGGGCTGGGTGGCCCCAGCACAACAGAAGCCACAGACACCGTCAGAGCCCGGGGACATGTGCCAGCTCCTCCGGAGGCACAGGCACTGCCCTGGTCACACTCCTCAGCACAGCCACTGAATCTGAGGACATGACTTTCCTATTAACTGTCTGGCCCTTATTAAGGAAAATTAGATTAATTACACTGTAGCAGGCAATAAATCTTTCCCTGGAGAGACAGGGAGGGTGCCTGCGATTTTGGTCTCCATGTGCAATGTTAAAATTAGTGATTCTGTCTAATCCCATTTTTCAGTGTAATAATGCTCCTGGGCAAGAGGAGTGCAAAGCTCTGTGGTTTATGGGCACTAATTTTCTGAGATAAACAGAGAATTTCGTCCCTGCTCTCATCAAAGCTAAGGATGAAATTGCTCTGAAGTCTGCGCCCTGTAAGCTCTGTCTCCCACCGCTGTATTTTAAGAGGACATTTATGCTTTCCCCAGCCCCGATGTGACAGCTGAGCAGTGGCACCCTGCAATTCCACAGCAAGGTCCAGCCACATCAGTTTTCATATTATCTTGGCTGTAAATGAGGTTCACTGGACAATATGGATCCGGTTTGCAGCACAACTGTGAAAGAAATCCTGCCTTTAAGAAAGCTGCCATCTATGAATAAATTGGATATACTTCTGTTGGCCTCCTGACAGGCTCAAACTTTCAGCTGTGAAAGCCAAGACCCAGGGCCAGGCAGGAGCAACAGCAGTAGAGCAGAATAAGTTAATAATGGTTTGGTTTTTTTTGAAAATACCTTTTTCTTGTTATTTCCCTGACATCTGTGACTTACCTGTGCATAAATGTTTCAAAATTACTCATAAATTGCACAAATTGGTGATATTTTACAGAATATCTTTACTGCTAGCTGCAGATATTGCAACTGAACAAAATATTTGGAGGTGCAGCCTGTTCAACTAAACTAACCAAAATGGCAGGGTTTCCAGATACACATTTCACCTCTGAATTTGCAGTTCTCCCAATCACCTTTTTAGAGAAGAGAAACAAATTATGAATCCCTCCATGTCTCTTGTAGTGAAGCTAAGGAATAGGTCCCCTTGTTATGCCCCCAGCTGGCCCAGGAAACATGGATTTCTGATGGAGTTATACAGGTCAGTTGGAGGAGCTGCACGTGCTGTCCTGCACCTCCACATCAAAAACTCCTGCATGAAGAAATTGCCCAGAGACAGCTCTAATTTGTTCTAAACTATCAGCCCTTCTATCAGCAAGCAGGGAATTGTTATCTATTTATTTCTTACAATGTCACCGAATCAGTGACCACCTGCAAGGTGTCCATGATGATAAACGCCTGCTTTGTGTACAGAGCTATTTCTGACAGTGCTTGATAGGGCACATCCATCAACCTGCCTGGAAGAGCCACCTATTAGGATCATTACCTAACACAGCCCCTTTGGGGGAGTTCAATGTCAGCAGATCCTGGGGACTGTACCTCACTGGGTGCCATGCTGCTCATTATTTCTCTAGATTAATAGTTTCACATTTCCATTTTGAATTTGGGCTGAACTTTGGAGTTCTCACACGCAGAGCAGAGCTGCAGCACAAGCACTGAGATCCCGAGCACCCTCCCAGAGCACAGCATCCTGCTGGTGCGAGAGGGACGTGTCTGGAGGGTGGGGTGTCTGGAGGGTGGGGTGTCTGGAGGGTGGGGTGTCTGGAGGGTGGGGTGTCTGGAGGGTGGGGTGTCTGGAGCATGGGGTGTCTGGAGGGTGGGCTGCCCGAGGTCTGGGCTAGCCGGCCAGGAATGCTTTTTTCCCTGCAAAACTGTAGTTACCCACAACTATAAAAGCCCTGGTGAAACACAGACACACCCTGCTACTTGCTTGCTCCCTGCTGGGTCTGTGCTGCTGGAAGTACCACCAGCTCTCTTTCAGCAGCTTGCTCTGTCCCAAGGGAAACTTATTTTGGAAGAGCTCTGGTTCAGGTCAGTTTTGATCTTAAAAAGTCAGTGCTCAGCAATCTTTTAGCAAACCATGGCCATTACTCACCAAACCACCCTTCCTACAAGAGAGCCACAGCTCCCAGCCCTGGGCAGCATTCATCATGACTGAATTTACAACCAGGAAAACCACTTGTTCTCATGGAACCAGCCACAAAACACAAGGGTCTTAATTCCTGCTGCAGGGCCTCACAGGCCCTTGGAGGTCACACAGTTCATTTCCTGGGAAGAACATATGCAAAAGGGATATTCTGAGAAGGCACCTCAGTGTCCTCTAGCCTTTCCCTCAAGACTGGCTCTGTCCAGAGCACAGTCCCTGCAGTTGTGCCCACAGCGTCACAGATGCTCAGCAGCAGCTCAGATGACACAAGCCAACATCTGTATGGCTTCTGTACCTGAACTGCTCTGGCCACTGATGGATGCAGCCTCTTCCAACCTGACACAACAGTTATTTTCTGCCATTGCTTCTTATTGCCCATCACTCAGTTGGAGGTTCTGACTACAGCCAGGCTAGCACACAAATACACAAACAAAACCTCCCCAAGGCCACAAAGAACTCAGCCAGCTTCCCCGTGTGGCCCACATAACCCTGGAGCTGAAGAGGGAAGTTCTAGCTTTGTTAAAAAAATGCAACTGCCATGGACTGTGCAAAAGGGCCAGAAGTGATGCCAACAATTTACATGAGCAATAACCTGCAGAAAAACGCTTACCCATGTTCTAGAGTAGCACATGGTGCAGGCAGCATGCAAAAAGGATTTAAGTGATGAATCTGTTCAGCTATTAGCTGCCAGATAGCTTTAATTTGTGTCACATACAATTAACTCACTCTGACAATGGGAAAAGGAAGCTTGAATATTCACAGCACTGTTGGCTGCACTACACTGGGAATGCCAGGCTTCAGCAGTGCCACCTCTGCAAAGAGGAACCAGGAGCCACGCTGCCTCCACCCTCTGCAGAGCCAATTCAGCCCAGACACCCCAAAGAGGAACGAACTGAAATGCAGCCACAACCTGCCCCCAGGTTCCACAGACTCTGCTTCTTCCACTCTTCCAGGTGCTAAATGTTATTTTGCAAGCATTTTTTTTGCTGTAGGCATAAATAAATAATGTGTTAACCCCAACAGTAGCACAAACACAGCCTCCATCCTCCAGAAGAAT
The DNA here is from genome assembly GCA_907165065.1 of Caprimulgus europaeus. Next base: position 466,344 of record OU015547.1, read on the forward strand.
CAGGAATGCATCACACACAAAGTGCCTCTGCTGTTGGGAGAGCTGGGTGAGCAGGCTGCAGGGACACGAGGCTTCCACAGCACTGGAGGCTGCAGAAGCAGCCTGGGCCCATCTGCATCTCCTTACAACTCAAGACTCATTAATCTGGAGGAACAGTACCACTGGCAAACACTAATTTGTGTATTTACTAGGGAAGACCATACCTCAGCACTAACCAGGAGATGGAAAAGGCTGAGAGTGGAACAAGTGTCAGTGCCAGGCCTTAAAGAGTGTAAGAGGAGCTTTTAAGAGCAGACAGTGGTAACAGAAGAATTCTCTAGGCTAGCTATGCATTTAGGTTCATTTTTCTTCCTAATAAAGACAGACTTACATATCTGTATCCAAACAATTTTTTTACAGTTTTATTTACAGCTTAACTAATTGTTGGGTTTTTTTTAATTAATATGTTAACAGAATTCAGCAACAAGAAGGCAAGTGTGCTTGAAGCTGAGTAGTTTACAATATTGCCACCTGCAGTTAGGACTTAGAAGCTGCCAAATCCTCTCAGTGATTTCCAAATGCACAGTATATATGTGAGGTTTGCACTACAGGGTTTTGCTCTTTAAAGGAAATACATGTGTGAATGCTGCTCTACAGACTGTCTCCCATGCCACAGGCTGCATCACAGATTTACACCAAAGCCCAAGTTATCTCTGATGGCACCTTTTCCCAGTCTTGCTTCATTATCCTGCTGTAGGTTTGGTTTTTGTCAAAAGCAGAACTTTTCCAAACCTCATCATACTCCCAAAGTCTCCACAGTCTTGTCCAGAGTCTGCTCAAAGAGGCTTAAATCCAGGACAGAGAGGTATCTGTGGAAAGGACAGTGCCAGCTAACAAAGAAACAGGCTTATTTGCAGACAAAAAAGTCTTAGACAAAGTTAGAGAAGCAAAGTTCTTTACTCTGAATGCTCTCTTAACATGCCAATTAAAGTGTTCTCACGCTGGCTTCCCTGCTGACACAGAGCAAGGGTGGTCAGGTTGGCTCTTGCAGATGCCATTTTACATATTTGACTTTGTAGGATCCATACAGAGTGGTGCTTCAGGAACTGAAGCTAACCACACTTCAGAGATTCCATAACTCAGTTCAACAGACAAGAGAAGTGGCCTCTCCCACCCTGTAAGATTCACAATGAAAATGGAACCCTGGGTTTTGGGTCTTTTACATTTAAAGACTTTATACAATCTTCCCCCAGAGAGCCGGTGTGGCATGGAGAGCTCTGCTTTTCCAGGCTGTTGAAAAATAAAACAGTGGTTGCAGGAAAGCAAATACAAGACTTCTTTCCTGCCAGATGAAAGAAATCTACCCCTCCTTACATTTTCACATGTACATACAGTAACCCTTTCCCAAGAGGCCACATTTAAAGTTGTATTTTCACAAATTTGAAGTGGAACAAGATTTCTCTGCATTTTCTTTATCAATGGGAAAAAACCCATTAATGACTGAGGAAGTTACATTGTTCTGTTCCAACAGCATTTACTGGATATGGCTTTGTCAAAGAAATGCCCTGAAGTAACTCAGTTTAGAGGAGAACAGGCAGAACAGTGTTTTGACTAGTCCAAGCTTCCTCCTTCCCTGTCTACACTCAGTTCTAGGAGAACTTCTTCTCCTAAAGATTTTGAAGGGGGTGCAGGAAAAGCAAAGTTCTCACATTAGAGATACTCAAGTAGCTCTAAGGTTACTCTCAGTAATCCAGTTAAGCATCAGTCTAGCTGATTGATTCTGTAAAGTACAGTACTTGTGATCTTTTATTTCTTTAAAAACAATAAAATGCATAAGTTCACTATAAAAACCTCCAAATCAGTTACAAATACAATGGCTGCTATAAGAACAAAAGGAATGCTATTCATGGCAGCATCATGAATGACAAGAAGCTTTCCATCTAGTCCCACACACCAGTAACTTGCCTTTTGGTATCTCAGGTGCTACACTGAGATAGTCATCACCTTTGCAGAGAAGGGACATGCCTGGAAGGAAGCACAACAAATCTGATCTGTTGCTTTCCTCGCCCAGACAGACACAAACTCCAGTTGCTTGTGTTCACTGCTTGTGTCTTCTGCAAGATACCAGAATAGCCTTTCTACCTAGCCTGCTGGTCTGCCAGCACAAGATAACTGTATCTTGGTCTCAACCTTAAAGGAAATGGAAAGAAAGTATTTTTTTCCCCTGAATAAAAAAATGCAATCTATTCTAATATAATGACATATTATAGGTAGAAAAATTGGTTTTTAACTTCCATCCTTTAAATTAATGGAAGGAAGACAATTAGAACAAGAACTAAAGGTAGCAGTCCTAAATGTAACATTCTGTATTTACAGAGGGATGTCAACATTCCTGGACTTTCATCTATGGGTTTTTGCACCACTGCAAGCTTGTGCGAGACGAACCTAGAAAGAGAGAGAAACTGATCAGTACTCTAAGAGACATCCCCACAGCCACTCACAACTTGGGCCTGAAGTAGAAGACACTTTCAGTTTTGATTCAGTTTTTTTGACAATAGTTCTTTTTCAAGTGTTTACCCACAGTTTGCATTAAGCTAGATTCATGTAAAGCTACTCCCCCTCCTTCCCTTCTCAGTTCATGCTTCTTCTTGAAGAGTGACATGGGCCAAAACATGAGATAAAGCAGGAAAAAATAAGTCTGTTGCAGGAGAACAGTGCAGTGACTAATGACAGTAACAACACTGCATTACAACTTCAGGTCATGGCTGACAAAAATGCATAGACTTACCGAGAGCTTCTTCATAAATCCTTGGGCCTCTGGATTCAGATGAAGAAGATTCTTCTTGGTCAAATCACTTGCTGTTAAACGAATACTCTGTGGAAAAATAAATCCAAATCTTAGGTTTTCTTTTTGTCAGCTCCAGTAGCTGGAAGCAGCAAGAAAACCTCAAAATTAAAAAAAAGTAAATAAAATCCAAGCATACTCAGAGACATGCAGGGAAGGCCTACATTCAGCTTGACCAGAAGCTCAGCTCGTGCATTAACACATTACTTCCAGCAGAGGCTACTTTAAATGTTACTTAAGTGCACAGCAAAACATTATTCTACATTCTGCTTTGACCACCTTGAACAGCTCCCACTGCTGCCTACAAATCTTTCAGGGTTCTTTTCAAGCCATGAGAAACTGCAGCGGCACAACTGGAGAGACAAGAGTGGGTGACTTGAAACTAGCAAGAGCCCCAAGAAACTACAAGCTATCCCTTCAGCACAGATTTTGCAGATTAGAGTTCCTGATTTACCTCCCCTCCTCCAACAGGGACTGTGATGAAGATATCGCTGCTGTCAGCAAGGGGGCTGCCGTTGGCAGAGATGGTGTAAACGCGCTCGTGTACCGCGGGCGTGCGCAGACCTGGCGTCTTGAAAATTCTGAAACAGAGTTATAGGTCAATAATTTAACTCCAGTTGCTCAATGCACTTTTAGTCAAAGTCTTTCATTTCAGGTTCAAAGAGCCATTAAGGATTATGTTGCAGAGAGATGACAAGATACATGCACAAAGCAAGTGGTAAGGCACTCCCCTAAATAAGGGATTAACAGAACACAAACCTGGAATCAAATTTAGGTGTGACCATGGAGGTGCCTCCCTGAGCACAGAAATCAACAACTCTGCCAGTAGCTGGAGTGATAAAGTTGCTTTTGCTTGATCTGTTAAAGGAAGTAAATAAACATCTGCTCATAAGAATACTTTTAGCAAATGTACAAGCACTATCTTATCAGAGGTTCTTACTAATCAAAGGCGAGTCCCAAAGCTGGGATAGCTGGTCAGCCCAGGAGAGGAAGTTCCCATCTTTCATTCCCTGTCAGATCACTGAGTGTTCCCTATAGCATGGCATAACTATATTAACCAGCCTATAAACTATTTAAGAGTCATGTTAGCACTGCACACGCACTCTCCACACCCCTGTTACCTTTTACTCATGCGCTTCACCCTCGCTGAAGGAGCTCTTCTGCTCCTGGACACTCGCGCTTTTTTAGCCGATGCCTTTGCCTGGAACACACATTGCTCACCAAATCAGTTACTTCACTGCTGCTTGACAGCTGAGCCCATAACAAATGTATTTTGTTTGTTAAATAATTAAAATTTTTATTTTAATACAAATAAAAAGTGTTTGGCTCAATGGGCTCATTTTTATGGCACAAGAGTCCAAAACCAAACATCATACAAGCTTCTGTGACCTTCCTCTGCCATTAGAGATTTCAAGTATTCTGGACAGCCATATTATCACAGGCATCATCTCAGAAAGTAGTTTATATCCTGGGAATAAAGTCATGACAAAGACTAGCTATTCACCTTTCCAGTTCTTGGATTACTATTTTCAGCTTCTAGCTCTGGAAGACATTGGCTGTCACGTTTTGCTTTCTTCGCTAGAGGAAGCAAAGGAGGCTCTGCTTCTTCTTCAATAGCTTCAATATCCTGTTTCCATTTTTCCCCTAGAGAAAGAAAGTGTTATCTAAATTCAAAATAAATAGTAACTTTGTTATTAATTAGCAGATGAGGTAAACAGTAAACAACTACAAGAATTTCTGGCAACAATTTGCTTCAGAAATCCAAATGGCTGACAGAGCACTACTGTGAATGTCTTAATAAAATTAAGTAGAGCTACTGCAGATAGCAGGGACAAACATAGGATTATTTTCTTGTCTTTAAATATATTGAGGGAAGTAAGAAAGAACTTAATCACTATTCAGTGTGTAAACCATGACATGCTTTCACCTCACTGAACTCATCACAATACTTAAAACAAACTGACCTTTCTTGTTTTTTAAAGGAGTCTGCATAACTTCTGTTATTTTGTCTATTGCTGTAGCTTCCATGTCTGCCTAAAATTAAAAACAGTCACAACACCATTAGGATTATCAGTAAAGTTCTGAGAAGTCAAAGTTACAGAGCAAATCCCCCATTATTTCACAGCAAGGACACCTCCACATTTGCTGTTGTGCTCAACCTGGGACCTTTCATGTTACTCTGGAGGTTACAACAGCACGTGAGGTCTGCAGGCCATTCGGGACCAACATGCCCTACCTGGCAGCTGCAGGGATGGTTCACCTACACCCTGCTGCTCAACCAGCTTAGAAATGCTTTAATGTACTGAAAAGCTAAATTTATAAATGCTTTGATTTACTGAAAAGCACGGGTACTCTCAGGGATCCGGGAGCAAAATGAAGCAGGTAAGGAAAGACTGACTCAGAGCAGCAAGAGCATGCAAATCCTGTATTGGACACAATAAGGATCTTCTACTGTTAAGTCTTAAAGCAGCATTTGTGAAAGTATTTAAGGAACCTCTGTTATTGCAACACTGCTACAGACCCAGGAAACCTCATTTCCTACAGCAGCGCACAGCATCACCCAAAAAACGTAATATTAGTGCTAGATACTTACAGTTGCTGCTGCTTCCAACAACTTTTTGTTTCCTCCTTTAGCTAAAAAGAAAATATTTTTCAATAAATCAGCAGACAGTGAGGGTCAATAAATCAGCCCATGCAGAGGGGCTGGAACACGGCAGCGCGAGGGCGCAGGAACCCCCACAAACCAGTGAGAGAGCGGCCTCAGACAAGCGCTGCGGCCCGGGGGGTGCAGACAGCGCGACATCCCGGCTGCTCCTTCATTACCAGCACTTTTAATTGCCTAAGAGGAAGCGTGCCCCGCCCGGTCCAGGTCCCGTACCCAGGTACTCCAGCCAGTTCATCTCGCGCAGCGGTAACGGCATCCGCAGGATCTCAATGTTGTAGAGGTTCTCCGCCTCCTTGACGAGGCGCTGCCCGTTCGCCCGCAGCTGCTCGATCCGGGTCCTCACTGCGGGGACGCACACAGCTCAGACACGCGGCAGGGCCAGCCTCGGGCCCCGCTCCCTGCCGCCCGCCCGGGCCCCGCTCCGGCCTACCCTCGCGGTCGAAGTCCTTGAGGAAGGCCGCCAGCTTCCTGCCGCGTCCGTTCGCACCAGTCTTCTTCCGCGCCGGAGCCATGGCGGCAGGGCCGGAGCCGGGCCGGTACCGGGAGCTGGAGCTGCCGCCGCGCGTTCAAAACCCAACGGCCGCCGCCAATCAGCCAATCAGAGCTCGGAGTGGCGCGACCAATCAGAGCCTGGTGTGGCGCGGCGAATCAACGCTCAGCGCGTCGCGGCCAATCAGGGCTCGGTGTGGCACGGCCAATCAGAGCCTGGTGTGGCGCGGCCAATCAGGGCTCGGTGTGGCACGGCCAATCAGAGCCCGGTGTGGCGCGGCCAATCGGGGCTCGGTGTGGCGCAGCCAATCAGAGCTCGGCGAGGCTGTGGTGGTCTGAGCGCCCCTGAGGGCCCGGTGCCCCCCGCCGCTCTGTCACCCCCGTCCTCGGGGTGGGGAGAAAATGAGATGGAACAAACGAACCCCAAGCTCGTGGGTCGAGACAGAGGCGGTCTGATAGAAGCAAATTAAAGCTGCGCGTGCAGAAGCAAAAGAACAAGATATTTATTCTCTGCTTCCCCTCAGCAGGCGACGTCTGGCCGCCTCCCGGGAAGTAGCAGCAGGGCTCCGTACGCGTAGCGGTTCCCGGAGGTCAAATGGAAACAACGAAATAACGGAAATAACGGAAATAGCCCCCTTCCCCCTCCGTTCCCCTTTGTTTTATTCCTGAGCAGCCCTCGCACGCTCTGGAATGCCCCTTGGGTCAGTCGGGGTCAGCTGTCCCGGCCGTGTCCCCTCCCAGGACCCTCCCCACCCGCAGCCTGGGCGCTGTGCAGCTCGGCTCGGCGGTGCCCGGGGCGCTGGTGCGTTATCAGCCCCCTTCCAGCTGCCCACGCGAAGCCCCGCGCGCTGCCGCGGGAGCGGTGACGCCGTCCCTGCCAGGCCCCGTGCGGTGACCAATCAGAGCCCGGCGCGGCGCGATGATGCGGCGGCCGGGGCGCGCGGCCGGGATGGCGGCGCTGGCGGCGCTGGCGGCGGCGCTGCGGGAATGGGCGGCGGCGGCGGCGCGGCAGGACGCGGCCTGGCGGGCGGCGGTGGCCGCCTGGGCGCCGCTGCTGGGCTCGCTGTCCGGGCTGGCGGCGCAGATGCGGGCAGCGCAGCGCCTGGCGTGGAGCCGGTCACCGCTCGGTGCTTTCGGCGACCTGCGGGCGCGGCTGTGGCGGAAGCAGCGCGGTGCGGCCGAGGCGCTGCTGGAGGAGCTCGGCGCCCGGCGGTGAGGCGGCGGTGACAGCGGCGGTGACAGCGGCGGCGGGGCGGGTAGGGGCGCGGAGCCGCTGCTGAGCGCCGCCGCTTTCCCTGTCAGGGCGGAGCTGCGGGCCGTGCGGGACGCGGTGGGGGCCGGCGTGGCCGCCGTGCTGCGGCTGTACGAGGAGCGGGCGGCCGAGCTGGGGCTGGCGGCGGCTCTGCGGCGCGGGCCGCGCTGCCCGTCGCTGGCTGAGGCGCTGGAGGGGCTGCGGGACGTGGAGCGCCACTACCGGCACCTGTATCCTTCTGCGCGGGCTCTGCGGGCAGCGCCGGCGGGAGCCACCTTCTCTTTATCGACCTTATCGGGCACGCAGGTACCTGGAGAGCAACCTGCTGCTCCTGCGCGTCCGCTGCGACAGCCTGGCCGACCTGGAAGCCCTCCCGCAGGCCTGGGAGAGGATTTTGGAGCGCTACAGAGAAGACGTGGTTCAAGGTAGTTCCGCTCCCAGCAGCCCTGACGGGCCTTTCGCTGAGCTCCCCGCCGGTGTCTCAGCCCCGGGGACAGCACGCAGGCCCGGTGTTCCTCGCTGTGGCGGTGTCAGTAGCAGCGGGTGACCTTGCTCAGTTTGCAGTTGATCTGTGTGACCTGCTCTGAGATCTCATGAACGACTTCAGTCATAAATACCCATCATCACACCCTGGGACATCCTCCTCACGGTGTAACAAGGGGCTGAGGGATCCATTTCTCTTGATCTACTAAGTTAGTTTGACTGAACATTTTTCTTTATTGCTTTTAGAAACAAGTTAAATTTTTATGGGTGCAGAATACAGATAAAATGCATTAAGCTAATGGGTTTTTTTTCTTTCTAACTCAGATACTCTTCTTAAGATCTCTCTGTTTGTGGACAACCAGCAAGAGCTATGCTGCTCACCTGGATCCTGACAGAGAACAGGAGGGACGGATGCTGACCAGCTTCTGTGAGCGTCCGGTGTGTTCCAAGATGACCACAGAGGATGATGAACTGAGGAATCTTTACTGGTGCCTTTTGAAAGCTGAATGAGTTGTGTACTTGGCCGCAGTAGGAAATGCCTGGACTGTTTAATTTTCAAGTGGAAATGGACTTGGTGTCTGGAGAAGAGGCTGAGCTGAACAAGCTGTGAAGACAGAAGGGAGTCATCTTCAGAAGTTGTCCTTTCTTTTGCCTGCCACGGATATTTTGTGTACTGAAAAACATCTTGAGGCGTACTAACTTGGGGTGTGCTGCAAATAAGTGAGCGTAACACAAGGTCCAGCAGGCTGATTCCATGTAAGACAGATGTTTAGATACCATCCTTATAAATAAATAAATAAAAGATGTCAAATGAGGGCTTAAAAACAGTTTGCACCTTGTGCCTCTGAGCATTGCATTTTCTTTCATCCTACCTCTACACTGAAGAGGAATGAGCAAATTTGGCTTGAAAATGTAATTCTGGAGCTGCACAGACTCCTGAGTTCTGACACGGGCAGTTAGGAGTATGTTCCTCAGATATCTGCTAGGGCATGTTTCAATCACACTATTGCATGTTTCAATCACACTATTAAAGCTTCACGCTCTGCGGCAGCTGCAGCTGATGACGGTTGTAGGGACATCTGTTGCCATCACAGCGATCCTCTGTAGCGGACCCGGAACGCAGCAGGGTGCCCAACTCCAAGCAACATATTTGTTACCAAAATGTAGCTCCTCGGGGAAGGTGAAATAAAGACTTGGACAGGTTGTAGATGCGCTTCTGCTCCCCGTGTCTGTGTCTGGGCCCCGGGAGTGGCTGTTGCCGCCGGAGGGCACTGCTGACCCTGCGGAGAGCGGCTGCGGGGCCGGGGCGCTGCTGGGGCGCGGGGCTGGGGCTGCCAGTGCTCCCCCCCGGCTGGCAGGGCACAGGGCTGGGGCTGCCAGTGCTCCCCCCCGGCTGGCAGGGCTTCCTGGGGCAGCGCTTTGTACGCAGTTTTAATTGCAAAGACAAATAACGTCACCCTGTTGGCACTGGGGTGGCTTCCGCGCGTCACAGCCGGTGAGATCAGCACTGGCCAAGGGAAGGGCGTTAGGCCCAGGGAGGTGACCTGGGTTCTGCTCTGGGCACGTTTGGGGAAGGGGTCAGGGGCCGGTGGGGGCTCAGCTGGCTCAGCTGGACTCCTCTACTGCTGGACGTGGTCCCTCTTTGTGCCTGTGCCCTCCATGTCACTCCAGGAGCCCGGTGTCCTCACTGGCGCTGGCCCTGTCCCCCAGCCCGTGCGAGGGGGGGTGCCGGTGCCAATGCGCAGCGCAACCCTGTGCGGTGAGGCACGGTCCGACCGTTCTGAGCTTCTCACTTGGCCATCTCCTTCTCAGGGAAGTGAGGAATGGAGTCCTCCTCCTGCTGCTTCAGCTTAAGATACAGCAGATGATGCAGTGAATACCAGTGATACTGGTTTGGCAGATCAGCCAAGAGCACAGTTTGTTAGCAAGCGGCTGTACAGCGCTCTTGATGCAGACACTTCTGTGTGCAAAGCACTTCCCACCCTTCTTGCGTGGCTCTGCCTCACCGTGACCTGTCACTGACTCATGTTGTCAGTGTGCTGCTCATGCCCTGGGTTGCATCACAGCATCAGTTCAGTGTAAGGCATTTATTTTCCTGTCCACAGCAGAGTGAGCAATTTCATCTAGTTTCCTTTCTCAGAGCTTTAATTCCAGCTGCAAACTCCTCCCGACTAGAAATTCAATCTCATGTTTAGGTTCCAGACAGTGAAGCAGTGTAGGTAAACTGTTATTGATTGCCTGCTGCTGGTGTTCAACTCCTGCCTCTTCCCTGGGGACGTCACTGACTTCTGATTTTAAGGAGAGGACAGTGTGTGCGGTGGGATGACACAGATCACAGTAGATGGATGTAGATGCCCTCCTGGCCATCTGACAGCTGAGTGCTGGTGTCTGCAGAGGCTGCCAGTCTGAAATCCATCTGACAAACAGAGGTTGAATGTTGTGGTACAGCAAACAGCAAAGGTAACAGCAGGATCTTTCTTTTCTGATAGGGTTTGAAGCTGTGGCTGAAGTGCAGGCGTTGCCTGTGTCGGGAGCGCTGCCAGGCTGTGTGGCTGGCAGCAAGCGTGCACGCTCCTCCCTCAGTGCTGCTGGCTGCCAGACCTGCACAGTTCTGGTTTGGGATGGGGGATGAGGGAGTGCTGGCAGAGAGCAGCTGTGTGTCCGTGTGTCCAGGACACAGGGCTTCACGGGCGTGCAGACGGGTGACTGTGGGGTGAGTCCTGGGGCGTCATCCTTGCTCAGGCCTTGGGGCACCATCAACACTAAATCACGGTGTTCGTGGATGCAGAATTGTGTTTACATGTGCACACACTATACAGCCCTTCAACACCCCTCTCCTCTGTCACTCTGGCTTCAGTACCGCAGCATAAAGAACAAATGGATTTAAATTTTGGAAGCTCTTCAGAACACTTTGGTGGTGGCCTTTCTGCTTCTCCCAGATGTTTGTTCCTCTGATGTCTGTCTTTAGGCTAACAACAGCCCTGCAAAAAGTGCTGAGAGAGCTTTCTGAAATAAAAGTGGCCATGAGCTGACTCTGACTGCAGCGGGGTGAAGGGGGTGGGTGCTCATTGAAGTCTCGGTGCAGTTAGTTACTCTGGACTGTTTCTGACTGATGGGCCCTGTCATCGGTTTCATTTGTCTGCAGCGTTCTGGAAAGGCAGGACGGAACCTCCGCATCGCAGTGCTCTAATTGGATACAACTGTGGGTTTGTTCCCTCTCAAGACCGGGATGTTGCAGCTCAGGGTGGCTGCCAAGGTCCCCAGTTGCTAACAAGATCACGGTTCCTTGTACATGTGAGACCCTTCAGCCGGCGTTTGCTGGGGAACCCCTGTGGGTTCAAAGGTTCCCACCATGAAGACAGCCCGGGTGGGCGTTCAGCCTTCAAGCGTTTCAATCGAGAGCACTCAAGTGGGAAAGCGGCTCCTCCTCTCCGGACGCCTGGGAGGCTGCACGGCTGAGTTCGGTACCTGCGCTCCCACACCGGGGTGTGGCTGGTGGTGCCGTCCCAGCCTGCGGCTCCCAGCAGCCAGGGCAGGCTGCCTGCAGGCGCTGCTCTTCCTCCCCACCTCTCCCTCATCCTGGTCGCTCGCGGTTTGTGTCTGTGCCTGAGCTTTCCAAGGTTGAGCTCTGACCTGGTCTGCCATTGGCAAGCCGTGTCTGCTGCCATCAGCGAAGGGTTTCTGTGTCTGCCTGAGTACTGGGACGGGAGAGAGGCGAGGGAAAAGCCAGCAGCACCCGCCTGGCACACAGCAGGGTCCCCTCTGGCCACCCAGAGATGGGGATGTCCAGCCTGTGTGACACCTGTGCGAGGCTGGTGGGTAAGGGAAGGATCAAGGAAGGGCTCTGAGACTAACTGGTGAAATAACCATAAAAATAAAACTCAGCTCTGGAGCAGAGCTCTTAAAATCTTCTTGCGTGGAGATCTGTCTTTCAGGAATGCAATAAAACAAAGTTAGCAGCTGGAGCTACCTTGTTAAAGTAAAATTTTCAGGAAACACAAAGCTCGTGCTTTGATTTTCAGCTTTGCCTCCTGCTAACTTAATTTGAAAATAGTTATTCTTCACTCACAGGGAAAGCACAAACTAACAGCAGTTACTAAATTTGAATATCCACGGACATTTATAGAGAGCATCTGACTTCTATCCAGTGAGTTTGTTTTCTCATGTAGGGTGAAAGTTAGCTTCTGATGCAGTGGTGTCTCTGCACAGTTCTGCTCCAGAAATGAGGACCTGCTGTGGGTAACTCCAGACTTTTAAAAGAAACCCAAAAGCTTTGCTTCAGCATAAGCTCATGGGTTCCAAGCTGATTTTAAAAGTGAATTTGCTACAAGGGCCCATAGTTAGGAAAAAGCCAAAGGATTTGGCACCTGAATTTAAGTGTAAAGTGAGTTGGAGCAGAAATATGTGATAAAAAGCTTCATGAGTCATTTAATAAACCAAGCATGGGTTTCACAAGCCCCTGTGGTTTTCATGCTTATTCTGTGAGACTTTCATCTTGGCCTGAAGCAGAGCTCGGTCGCGATTCTGCAGAGCCCAAGAGGCTGCGTGAGTGCCCATTCGCTCAGAAAGAAAACAAACATTCTCGCATCTGTGTTAATTGGATGTGGAGCTCTGTTCCTCCTGCTCAGCTGTCTGTGCTTTAGTCTTTAGTGCTCTTGACTTCCACAGCATTTGCCCTGTTGAGTTGTTGGTGAGCTCCACTGGGAGCAGGATCTGCTAATCCTACAGATGTGCGCTGAGTGGGGACACATCTGGCTGAGCAGCAGGACGTGCTTCCCCACAGCGCAAGGTGCGTTGTCTGCCCTTGCCAGGGTGGGCACTAGAAGTGCTTTGGCCACCTCTTTGCCACTGTGGTTTATCCCTTGTCGCTCCCCCCAGCCCCTCCGACTCCAGCAGACCCCTGGGGCCGCCTGCTCTGCACCTCAGCTCCCTCAGAGTGCTGGCTGTTCTCATCGCTCGCCTTATCTGCCAGTCCTGCCTAGCTTTTATTTCAATCCTCCCTTCCTGCTTTTCCCCTCAACCCTTTCACTCCTCCTCCCTCCTTCTGTGGAAAAAAATCTACAGTAGGTGTCTCTTGAACTTGCCTGAACTCCTTGTCCCAAGCACCTTCCAGACTAATCCTTTCCAGATGTCCAGGAACTTTTATGTTTAGTAGTTTTGCTCAAGTTCGTCATTCATTCTCAGATGGAGCAAACACTGTATTTCCTAATATTATTGAAAAATAAGAGCGATCGTGGCCTTCTGCGAAGCCGTTGCCACCTCAAAATGCCAGGTATGCAATGAAGCACCACTGCGGCCTTTTTACCCCCGAACCGGAGCACAGCAGAGATTCATAATCAGCACAGGAGTTTTGTTTTCCGTAGCTGACTCTGCTCCGTGGCTGGCTATGAAGTTTTGAGAGCACTCAGTACTGCTCTTGTACCCAGCCAAGTGACGGGCTGGGGGCTTGGAATTTCCCAGCTACAGCAGCGTGGAGGAATTGTGCAGTGTCCCATGTTCCTCTGATGGTGACCCCACAACGGGACGCAAGTCTCCCTGCCCACCCTCTCTGGATATCCAGTTTCCAGTGTAGCTTTGGTTTTGGGGAGATGACTGTTACTGGGGGCAGGGGATATAGTCACTGGCTTCTTTTGCTCAGGATCTCCATGAGGGTGACCTGTGTGTCGTGTGTTGGATGCTGAGTATGTCAAGCTGCGTGCAGCCTCATGGTTTGCCCATAAAGGCTGCGTTTGGCGTGGGCCCCCGGGGAGAAGGGCTGCCTGCCATCCCAGAGCCCGGGGGGATGACAACATTTCTAAGGTGGGAAGCAATGCCTGAGCCAGTTCAGAGTCCTGGGGACTGCCTCTCCAGCACAGCCTCGGCTTGTCTTGAAGTGACGTCCTGTGGTTCCCCGTGTGCATCCAGTGGCTTTTCCCCCTTCCCCACTGCACTCCGTGTGCCGCAAGGCTTGTGGTAGTTTTGGGGCTGTTTGGTGGGATTTGGGAAATTCCTGTAGGACAACCCTGCTTTGTTGCCCTGTGCTCTGCCAGCTCCACAGTCGCTGTTGCCTTCCCACATGAGCAGCACTTACAGAAATATTAAGCAGCACTTTAATGTCACAGCACACCAAGCCTGTGCGAGAGTCGGTGCTCCTGCACCCCACAGCATCCCACGCAGAGTACCACAGCCGCCCTCTTCCCCGGGGGCTGACACAGGATGGCTCCCTGCTCCTTTTTCTCTGCAGTCCAGACAGTCTCTAGGCCACCTGGGGAAGGTAGATGACAAACATCAAACTGGTAAGACTCCTAACCATTCTGCTATGTGAGGAATGAATCCAAGAGCCTTTGCACACTATTAATCTTTTGCGATTCCTAAGAAAGAAAATGATCTCCTGCTCCCATAAATTCAACCTCTCTCTCCCTCCCCCCCCCAGTGTTTGAACTGTTCGCCAAGAGCTTTATTAAAAACTACAAGATGCAGTTTTGTTTCTAACCAAATCCCAAACAACTGTGTTAGGTGGAGAAGAAACATTTGGTGCTGTCAGCTTTAGAGCATTTTTGTCTATAGTCCATAGCCACTTGTCAGCCAGAGACCAGATTCAGCTCTGCATTAAGCATAATGGGACCTTTTCTCTTCTCTCCTGAGGTTAGGAGATGAATTCAAGCTGGTCAAACCTTTTGGCCTCATTTCCCAGAGCACCTGGCAGTGATGGCTGAGAGTAACTCACACAGCACAGCAGAAGGGACACTCCCCTGTGAGGGCAGCGTGATCTGGTGCCAACCCAGCCTGCCACTGCGCTTCAAAACGATGCTGCTCACTCAATGCAACCTGCTGCTGGCCCTGGGAACAACCTGTGCCGAGCAGCTGTGGGTCCAGCCAGGTCTCCTGCCATCCCCTTTCCTGAGGGACAGGTCTCTGGGTGCCACAGACCCTGCCGCCTGTCCTCCTGGCATGGTCCTGGCCAGCATCACTCTCTGAGAGGTGTGGAGCAGCAGGTGATCGTCCCCAGCTTCCGCTGGGGTGCTGGGAGGCAGTGGCCGAGGGTGGCCATGGGTGCACTGGGACAGCCAGGGCGAGGATGGTGGGGTCCCGTGGAGGTGGCTCCGGCAGCGCTGGCGAGGTGGGGGCCAGGGAACCCGCCAGCTGCCGTGCGTCACCACCATTCCTTGGCACCGTGTGCAATGTGTCACAGCCTTCTCCTTTCATTTCCTAATGTTCCCTCAGTCTGAAACCCATCAACCAGTGCTGAGGAAAAACATTTGCGGAGGAAGCCAAAGCAGAAGTAAGCAAAGCTGTTCCTTTGGCTGAATTCCTCCAGCTCGCTGTGTCCCGCTACTTCGTTTGAGCATGAAGAGCCTGTTTCTGCCTCGTGCACCTGAGCCGTGGGCAGAGGACAGCAGTGACAGCAGCGAGTCCTGCTGCTTTCGCTGGCAGAGAGCATCGCACCCCTGCTTTGTAAACAAACGGGTGGCTGCGTTGTAATGCTGGGGAATCGTGATTCTGCAATAAATCCTTTACTGCTTTGCACATCTGAGAAATGAAATATCCTCACACATTTCCTTCCTCCACATCTTACCCTCAAAAGTGGGTTCCACCATCTTCCTCTCCTCGTGGAGAAACTGACACAACTAAGAAGTTTAAACAGAGCTGATCTTGAAAAGCAAAACAGAAAATCAAGGGCTGGTCCATCAGGAATTGTAAAGGAAATACCAGCTGGTGCCAAGCTCGAGACAGGGGAAAGTGTTGAAAGAGGGATCCTGAGCTGTCCAGGACAGTTCTCTGCACAGAGCTTTCCTCCTCGAGAAACCTCCACGCTGTGCAGAGCGAGGGAGAGCTTGCCTGGTGTGGCTTTGCAGAGGAGAACTTGGTTTCATGGTACAGCTTTGGCACCTCTCTGCCCAAACCCTGGGAACCAGGGTGAGAGAGGGTTGTGCAAGTGGGAAGATGGGGCTGTGGAGCGTGGCTTGCACAAGGAGTGCTTTTAAACTTAATAAATCTAGCTGTGAGTCAGATGTCAGGAGCAGGGGAGGGGAGAAGGAAGGGATGGAAAAGTCCAGATAATTGTGCACGAAAGAAAAGCAAAGGGAATCAGTTCTGGGGCTGGGGAGCCTGCGCTAGAGCTGCCTGGAGCAGGGGGCTGGGAGGGCATCTGAGGCAGCGACAGAACAGTTCTGCTAATGAGGAACCTGAAAATGAGCCCCTGCTGCCATTCGTGTGAGTCTGGGGGAGTCAGGACCCCGATGGGCTGAGCCCCCAGCAGCAGCGGGGTTTGGACAGACCCTCCCGTCCTGGGCTGTGTTGTGCTGGGCGCTGGGGTCCCACATCCCCCTGCCCATGGCGTGACGGGGAGCCAGCCATGTGGAAAAACCCCGGAGGCACCAGGGGAATAATCAGGACCAGCTTTTGCTGGACACGACTCCCCCCACCCTAAAAGGCTTTTTGGTCAAGTTTAACGAGATTAGTCTGTGAGCCCTGGAGATGTCAGCTTGCTGGCAGGTCTGTGTTCGGTAGTTCCTCGCGCGCCAGGGAATGCTGTTGCTCATTTTGTTGGCCTTGGCTTCGCTGGATCAGGCTGTTGCTTTGCTTCTCAATTAGCTGCATCTGCACAGCAGTAACAAGCTGGAGATCAGAAAGCCCGGAGAGGGGGCCAGGAAAGTTCAGCTGCGTGGAAGGGAGCTCCCCATGCCCACCAGCCTGGGAAAGCCAGGGCTCTGCACCCAACCTGGCCCCTGCTCCCACCAGGAGCCCTGCTGGGATCCAGCCCCCCCCTTCTCGCCACAGCAGTGACACGGGACAGCTTGTTCTGTTGCTGGGAGTGTTGTGTTCTCTAACGCTCCAGTTTAGGTCTGTGCTGACATATTGGAGCTACTGGTAATAAAACATGTCACTACAGGGGCCAGGGCCACATCTGATCCTGTAAAGGGAAAGCAAAAAATCAAACTAAACTCAAAAACTCCAAAAACCAGACCCCAAACACGTACTGGCAGGAGGGCTGGATTCCCAGGGTCACAGAGCACTTGGTGCTGCTGCCCAGACCGGCCAAGAGGCACCTCTGGGACCTGCTGCCCTGGCCGTGCGGAGGGACAAGTGGCACACGGGAGCCGCAGCTTCACGGTGCCACATCATCGTGCAAGTGTTGAACACTCCCAGTGCAGTGAACTACAAATAAATGCTGTTGATGCCTCTGCCATCCCGTCAGGGATTAGTACATGCTGGAGCAATTTGCATGGGGATGAAACTTGGAAGAGAGGGCAATGCTGAGGGAATACGGCATTATTTATTATTGCCAGTTGCAAGGGAACAGCAGCAGCCTCCAAGCTTGTATAACTCTGAACATGACTATTATTAGAACGGAAAGTTAGAGAGCAATTAGCTAATTGCACTTCACATTGTCTGTTGGCAATTATAAGGAGAACAGTTATAAACCCCAGCAGATGGAACTCAAATGGGTCAGTCTCCTTTTTTTTTTTTTTTTTTCCATCCCCAAAGGACATTTGCTGTGAACTGAACGACAGGTTCCAACCAGAGGTGTGTGGGAGAAGCCAGTCCTGTGAGGAACAGGCTGAAGGGCTCCCTGCAGACAGCCCTCCCCGACTGGGGCAATGCCGAGCAGCCACCTTCCTCCGCCCGTGCTCCCTGTGCTCACGGGCTGGGGTTTGGTCTGAAAAACAAAGCGTCCCAGAAGGTGTTCTGAGGCAAACATTTGGCTAAAGAACCACAAATCTACAGTCAGATTTTCTGTGGCCCTTGAGGGAGCTTTGCTCCTTATCTCCTCTGAACGTTGGTGATGCCATTGACTCCAGCAAAAAAACAGCATCCCTGGTTCAGGTCAAGCTGATGCTGATACAGAGATGGCTGCGGGATCTGAAACAGATTAAGCCCATCTGTTTGAATTTCATAAAGAGTAATAGAAACCCACTGCACACCTTAGGCTGATATTAAACAGAGGATGAGTTGGTATTCATCTTCGAGTGAATGCCTTATAATGAAATGCAAACATCAGGTTTTAGTTACAAAGCCCAGGTTTCCCATAGGAGGCAGTTTATGGAGTGACCATTTATTAAAGACAAATGCTATCATTTGAAACATATCTCACGTAGCACAGGGCACTGGCTGATGCAGAGGAGCAGTAACTGGAGATGGAGCTTTGCATTTACAAGCCATTGATTTAAACAGGCTCTGCATATAGAGGAAGGTGTGATGATAGCTGCCGGGTGCCCCAGTGTCCACTGTGAGCCCCAGCCCTTGCCTCCCACGGCGAGCACAGACCCGCGAGGTGCTGAGTGCTGTCACCCAGGCCAAACATGCTTAACTTTAATGTACATCTAACAGCAGGCAGAAAGATAATCCAGTTATCCTGAGTCAGAGCAGTCGTGTGCTTAAAATACACAGGACTGGATGGGGGCCCAAGCTTCAGCCCCACTGCAGGGCTGCTCAGCCCTGGGCACTGAGCTCTGCTCTCCGCTCCAGACATCCCCAAAACAAGAGCTGGCTCCTGCAGATCATCTGCTGGGGCAGGAGAGGACCCCATCCAAGGAGGAGCGGGATAAGAGGATTCCTGCCCTTGCCCACGGAGGGAGGGCAGTCTGGGACATGATACCTGCTCCTGCGTCCCCAGGACTCCGGGGTCTCCGATTTGGGGTCCTCACTCAAGCAGCCTCGAGAGGGTCTGCCTTTCTGAGGGGAGATCCGCCCCGTTTCGCCTGTTCCTGAGGCAAGCCGACGTCAGCAGCCACTAGTCACCCGCCCAATGTGCCTTTCATTTCATGAGTTAGTGATTTTGAGCTGCAGGGCAAATGTTAAATGTTAACAACTGCTGCTCAAGTCACATCTGCAGGTAATTTTGCTATTCACCTGGAAAGAAACAGTGCTCATTCAATTAATGGAAAAAGTATATTTGCCTTTCTGAAATCTTTCTGGATAGATCCTGGCACCCTGACAGGACGGTGCTGTTTGCTCTTCATTTTTGAAATCAGCAGTCTAGGACAAGAACAGCCTTCATGGGCAGTGGCAGGTAAAATTGCATGCTTTCTAGAAGCATAAATTCCTTTTGTTGCGTGTAGGAGAACTTTCTGGCTCAATGTAGTATGACATTTGCAACCGTTTAATTTGAATAAATTCCAGTTTTATGCTCCATCCAGCTTTTAGTATATCAGCCAAACCATTCGTAAGGGACAGAGTGTAAATCCTGCCTGTGTTTCCCCTCCTGTGCTATCATCAGGCATCTATCAGGCTAACGCTGCCCTTGCTTTTGCATTCAGAGCTCTCAGGGGTCAGCAGTTCAGTTCCTGAGGACCTGGATGAAACCACAGATTCTTTTTGGGTGGAAAGTGGCTCTGGAGCAGGAGGGCTTTGGGATCTCTCCCCCTGCATGCTGGTGTGATCTAAAGAACACTGTCAGCATCAGGGGATGCAGATAGAGGGAAGCTCTTGCTGGGCTCAAGAGCCATCACTTGGCATCCACTAACAAGAAAATCAAATTCTCTCCTGCAGAATTGTGTGTTACAGATGATGTGTTCCTGGAAATGGAGCTAGAGGAAGGTGTCCCTCTGTGCTGAGCCTGCCTGGCCCCTGCACAGAGGGGAATAAGCAGCAACCCCCAAAAAGGCAAATTGTATCTATCAAGGATCTCCAAGCTGCTTTATCCTCTCAGCTCCACATCTGGCAGGGAGAGCAGTGGGCAAGGGAAATGCATTGCCTGCCTGCCTGTACAGCTCGGACAGGCTGGTGACAGCTCGGCAATGTAAATTATGCATATTAAGCCCTAAGTAAAGTGCAAGGAACATGTTTGGGATCAGTAAATCCATCCTGACAGAAAGAAGCAAAGGAATGAAATCCCTTTTCCCAAGCAGACTGGTAAGTCTGTGGACTAAATGGAATCTAGTCCCACTGAAAAATGGCTCATGAAGATTTATGGTCAGGGACCCTCTGCTCCCATCAGGGGGGAAGGCAGGTGAGCATCTACCAGGTAATAGGGGCAGGAGCCCTTGGGGAGGGTGAGGCTCAGAAGTGGGGGTCACACTTGTACTTGTGTTGATGCTGAACAGTCACCTGTGCTCGAAGGATGCCGGGCAGGCTGGAGACCCTGCTGAGCAGCTCCAGCATGGTCACATCACCGTGTTTGGAGGCAATAATCAAAGGCAACCAGCACCTGAGCGGTCAGGCTGCAGGCAGCGGTGCAGGCAGGAGCCCAGGGGATGCTCTGAGTCTGGGAATGCACGGCTCTGGGTCTGCTCCCAGGGAATGAAGACAGCCCTGTGCCTAATGCAAAACATGATCTGCCCAGCTTGCTTCAGCTTTGCTCTCTTAATTTCCTGACAGGTTTCTGTGCCCGAACCACCTGTTCCAGCAGATTTGTATTTTCCAGGGAAAGCTTTCAAAAAAGACGAGCACCTGGACAAAGGCTGCAGGCAGCTGCTGTCTGGCAGCTCTGGGGAGAGCAGCAGTTGTCCTCCCCTGCGTGAAGGCGAGCACTGCAGCGGGAGGCTGAGCATCACACCCCGGGTCAGCACATCCCTCCCTCTGCTAAAAGCCGTCAGATGCTCCCAGCTCCCCTGGGTCCAAAGAACAAGCTCTGCTCCTGAAGACTGTTTGGGTGAGGAGTCAGTAGTGCTACAGAAATGGAGGAACACAGAGCTGTGTCCCTGGGACGAGGTCTGTCAGGCACTGCTGGCCGCAGGACACATAGTCCTGCACAAGGAGGTGCCTGGGGCTGTGATCTGCTGTGGGGAACGGTTCTCTCTGGACTTCGTTAAGATTGAGAGTTTTTAACCAGTTTGTTGTATGTTCTTTGTTGCCCTTTCATTTAAACAGGGGCCAAGAAGGTGGGATTCAGATTCCAGGCATTTTCCCAGCGCCGCTTTCCCTTTGGGGACCGCTGTCCTCGGTCTCTGGGCTGCAGTGAGGTCACCCAGCGCTCCCCGGGCCTTGGAGACCACGGTCTTCCCCAGGCTCTGCCATCTGGGCTGCTGTGGGACAGGCAGTTGCTGTCCCAGGACACAGGGCCAAGCTGCCAGCGCACGATGCAGGCTCAGAGCGCAAGAGGCTGCCAGGACACCTCACCAGATGCATATTGTCTCTTTGTTCCTCTGAAAACCACAAAAAAGTTTCTCCCTTCACAGTTCAGTGATGCCCAGACAAAGATGACGTGAAATCTGTGGGAAGACTTATTTTATTACAATATAGGAATTCACAGAACCAGATGTTGAAACTTAGCTGTTGCTCCTCCATACGAGCACTGCTGCCCCGCTCAGTGGAGCTGTTTGCAGGATTATTTCCAATGTTCTCCATGTGTCCGCTTCTGCTTGGGTCTCCTAAAGATGCTTGGGGTCAAGGCTGACAGGACCTGGTGTGGAGGCAGTGGTGATGATGGGCAGGGCAGTGCGGTGCCCCTCGGTGATGGCAGGAGCGGGACGAGGCACAGCCCACACACGGTTCCAGCCAGGAACTCATCCAGTGTCACGGGAAGTGTTTTATAAACTGTGTCCCTGGGGAAGTGTCCTCCCTCCATGCTGGGACGCAGTTGGCCCTGCCCACCGAGGGTGCTCAATGGAGTGTGCCTCTGCTCGGGGGGTCCGGGCGCTGGGCAGCCTCACCGTGTCCCCTCAGAGCCAAACCCCGCGCTTCTTCACTGTGTCTCAGCCGGGCTCCAGCCGCTGGGTCCAAAGGGGCCGGTCCCCGGCTGGAGATGGGTCCCTGGGGGGAGCCGTGCAGCCGGCAGCTGTTTTGCAACAGCCTGGGACAGCTTTTCCAAACCCAGCAGCATCTGCTCCTCGACCCGCGCAGCTCTCGGGTCCCTGGGCTGGAACAGGGAGGCCAGGCTCACACGCATGTCCAGCCTGGCAGCGCTGTTTGTTTCCCCAGCATCCAGAATTTCATCTTTTCCACCTCCAGGCTGCCAGCACCGTCCTTATCCGCTGCCCTGACACCTCCAGCGTTTGTTTCAAGCTGAACCACGCTGCCTCCAGATGTGCTCCTGCCACTGGCTGCTGGTTCGGTGCTGTTGCTGGTCCTCCTTGCCCCATTCAGAAGCTGGCAGTCCTCAAAAGCTCATTCATCTGAGAGGAGCCTAGCAGCAATCACAGCCCTCATCCCGCGGGATCGGTTAACTCCTTCCTCACCATCAGCCCACGGTGCGTGGATCAGCCCTCACGCCCGGTTCTAATCAAAGTGGTGCAGAAAACCCAGCACCACTCACACGAGACACAGAGGTGGCTACGGAGGGGGGGAATGGTACAGCTGCCCAGAGGCAGGAGATGTGTTAGATCGCTGCGAGTGACGATCTGAGCCCGCAGGAGCCGCGGGTGTGTGTCACCTCGCTGGGGAAGGGCGCGGCGCCCAGGGACCGGCACGTCTGTGACAGAAATGCAGGAGCGATGGGAAAGGGAAGGGGCTGCGGGGAGCCCTCCCCAGTGGTCCAAAACACCGACCTGGGGCACAGCGTGAGAGTGGGATTTCCCCAGCAGACCTTGTCAAATTAACTTGTGTAGTTAGAAAGCTGATCATCACTTATTGCCTCCCCACCCCGCCCGTGTCCCTGGCTGCTGGAGGAAGGACCAGCAGACACAGAACTGCAGAGTCCGCTCACCAGCCGCAGAGTGTTTGGGCTCTGCAGGTGAAATGCCAATTAACCACCTGGAGAAGTGCAGCCCCACAACCAGATCCCCCCACTCTCAGTGCACGGGAGGGGCTGCTCGCCTGGACGTGAACATTGTCAAACAAAAATATCCAACAAATCAAAAGCTCTGAATTAGCCCTGGGTACAGAAAAACCCCAAAGCACACAGACTTTAACGGCCAGGAAAGAGTGAGCCCAAGGTTTGCAGCCTCTCAGAGTAGATCATTTGCAAATCCTCCTGCTCCAGAGGATTCCCCAGGTCTGAAAGTCATAACAAATGCTGAAAAAATATTTTGTATGCAAGATCAACTCTGGAGTGAAATACAGAAATGTACAAAGAAATCTCAATCGAGCATCTGGCTCTAACGATCCCAAAGCTCGTAGCCATTTATCTCTGTCCAAAAGTGTGCTTTAAAGATGCAAGAGGAATCTTCCTTTGTAGGGGGAGTTTGCAAGTGTATGTTTGGCCTTCAAACATGTTAAACTAAATACCAAAGCCTGTGGATGTACATAAACACCAGAGAACAAACAGGCTCACTTCATACCTGAAATGAAGCTTGATTTTGGATGCAAAAATGTGTTTATTTTCTTGGAAAGAAACAGGCCCTGGCCTTTCAGCTGCTACAGATTTTCCCAAGGGAATAATTTTTCTAGCAAACCTTGCTCCTTCTGTAATCCTTTGTAACAACTCACCAACTCATGCTGCCGTAGCTTTAAAAATACATTTTCAAAGCCCATTAGCAAATTCACAGGTTTTTTTTATACACTGAGAATTAAAGTGGAAACATAAGACCTAGCAAATTATTTTCACTTTATATACAGTCTCCCTAGTAAACAAGTGTTGCAAGAGCCTGTGTGCTGTCGGCAGAGGGATGGAGAACAGAATGTGGTCACATGTGGTTTTATTCAGTGAGTTATTTATATAATCTGAAGTATAGTAACAATCTCCTTGGATCCAGAGGCTCCCAGCTCCACAGCCCTCGCAGACGGTGCTCCTTGGCTTTCCCACCGTGTCTACACGGATGCTCCTGAGCTCCAAGCACTTCGCTCCCACACGTCCCTGCTCGGTCGAGACATTTATCCCCAGGCGTGAGCTCAGACCCGCAAGGCTCCCAGCAGTGTTTCCAGAGCCAAGTCCTGGTACAGCGTCTGTGTCCTGGTACAGCACCCCTCATCCTGGTGCTCCCCTGGCCCTGCGCCTGTTCAGGAGGGTTTTGTGACAGTGTCTGAAGGACAGCGTGTCCCAGGAGCCAGCGTGACCCCATCCTCCCTGGTTCTCACCTCCCTCTGCCTTCCCAGAGGACTGATTTCATGTCTAGAGATGTCCAAAAGAACCATGACTCTGCTTCCTCTCTTCCTCTGCATCCTATGACAGCCAGCATCTCCTCTCAGCTGGAGCGAGCTCTTGCTGTGGGCAGGACGCTGTGTCCGTGTGACAGCGAGTGTGTGACGATGGCTGTCAGGGTGGGGAGGAGCGGGAGGGGTCCCGCCTGGTGCCCTGGCAGCTGCGGGGTCCACTGTGTGACACTGCAGAGCAGTGGGACAGTGGGGATCAGCTGGTGGGGGGGGGTGAGGGGCTGAAGGAGGCCAGATGAGTCTGAGCAAACCCGCAGTTGTCATAAAATAACTGATCCTCTCACTCTAAAGAAATGTTTTTAATCTCGCTGGCATTAAAGGTTGCAGTCACTCATCCTCCACACAGGTGAGCAGAATTCTTTCTTGTGGCTATTTGGTTATATCTTGAATAGCAATAAGGATTATCCTCCAGATTTCTGCATCTCACTCGGAGCCCCTAACATGTGTTTATGATTTTCTTCTCCCTTTCAGGCAATGCCAGCAATCTCCTGAAGTTCTTAAACTCAACCTGTGAGATTTAATGGCTGGCCAGTGTATCTGACATATTCTAAAATACTGGTTCAAGTGTGCTTCTCATACTCATTCACGGGTTTTTCACCGGTAAAGTATCCGCTGTATTTTACCACTCGTATTCCTCATACCATTCTTTTTCAGAAGGGAAGGTCAGGCCAACGATGAATTTCCATTCTATGAATTTCCAAGGAGCAGCAGTAGGTGGCTGGCTTGGATTTCTTTAGGCTGCCTTTGCTGGGTTGAACAGGCAGAGCCATGGCAGGGACTCTCAGAGGTCCAGGGCTGGCCAGGCTCTGCCCCTTCACCCCCGTGCTGAAGCCCACCCGGTTGCAGACACATGACCAGGAGCAGGTTGGGGTCCCAGGCAGCGGTGCTGGCCATGGGGCGACCTGGGGAGACCCGTCCCCCCGGTGGGTGGGTGGTGCCGGGCCGGTTCCAGTGCGCGCAGTGTTTCTCCGTTCTCGGTATTTCTCTTTCTGAGCCAGTAGTTTAAAACTCGAAATAAACAAGGCTAATTGCCTGGTGTGAGGGGAGGACACTGCTCCTCCGCCTGAGCCAAGGCAATGACGCTTTGTCAGAACATAAAAATACCATAGGCTTTCCCTACACGCACGCTGCTCCCGCGGCAGCCGGCCAGGGACACTCCAGCAGTCCGGTACCGGATTCTGGGGAACCTCTTGTGTCACGTTGTCAGCCCAGGGTGTGCCAAGGCCGGTGTCTGGTGTGGCACAGGGGCACCGGCTCCAGGGCAGCGCAGGCAGCGGGGTTGCAGGCAGCGCTTGGTGCTGAGCTTCATGAATCTGTAATTGCAAATGTAGGGTTGTGGTAATGAGGGAATTCAATGAATCCAGATTTCATATCTCTGCTGACCCTCTGTGGCCCATAAATGGTCTAAATACTGGTTCCTCTTGTCTGTGGCCAAGAGGGAACAGTTAGTTCTTGTGTTTTTGAACAAGGCGGCATCGTCTGGCAGCGGATTTGAGGCTCTATGGAGTCATCGTCTCTGCTTCTCAAGAGCTTTTTTCAGAAGTCATTTCTTTCACTGAACCTTTCATTGCTGCCCCTGTCCCGTTGCAGCCCTTCCCTGCCCTTGTCCCATCCCCAACGTACGTCCTGGGGCTGCTCCTCTGCCACGCAGCCCACGCGGGGAATGGTTTGACCTAAACCAGCTCCACCTCCCACCCTGTCTCTCCTCGCCGAGAAGCCGTGAGCAGGCGGGAGGAGGTGGCAACGCGGACACCGGGAGCTGCTCGGGGTGTTGCACAACTGCGGGGGCTGCAGGAGGGCTCGGGCTGCCCCACGCACCAGCGCACGCCAGGAGGAGGCTGGCAGAGAAACTTCTTTTCTTTTCTATTCAGATTGTCATCCCACCCTTGTCACCGCCGCAGCCAAGTGTTTCCAGCTTCCACATGAAACGGCACAGGCGATCTGCCGCCTTCCCCTCCACCGTGCCCTGCGGCGAGCTGCGGTGGGCACCGGCACTGCCACCGTCCCTGCTCCTGTTGCGCGGCGTGGGGGGTCCTGCTGTGTCACCCGCACCCCTCCTGCCCCGGCTCCCCGCAGCCGCTCCTCCAGCCCCGCGCCCGCGGCACAGGGGTGGCTGCTGCCTCCCACCCGGTGCCCGGCACCGCGGCCCTGAGCACCCCGAGCACGGCCTCGGCAGCCACCGCGCCCAGGACCCGCTGCCTGGGACAGACGGGCTCTTTTCCAGGCGAGCAGAAATCCACAGCTTGGCTCCCTGCTTCCTCCCATCTGCCCAAGTTTATTTTCCTTGTTTTCTGTTTATGAGCTGGGCGAGTATTGAATTTCCCGAAGTCATTGCCATCCCTTGCCACAGGTCTCGCACACAAAGACTCCCCCGGTGCCAGGATCCAAGTTTTGCAATTGGACCGGGTCCCTTTCCCTCCAACCATTGTGGAAACAGCCTTTGTTTTGCTTCTGGATCTTGTTCACCAGGCCCAAATCAAGGGCCGCTCTCCAGAGCCTGGCTTTTTTGAAATCCGATTTCACTGCTTTAATGAAAACAGCACATTTCAGGGGACAGGGCTGAGGTCCTGGAACAGTCGGGTTTTTTCTGCAGGACTTGTATATCTCTGCAAAAGCTGCGCTGTCCAGTCCTGCCAGTTCCCTCTCAACAGCAGGAACTGGAGGGACGAGGCACGAACGCTCCTAAGGGACTTGTTAAAAGAGAAAGCTGCATTACTGGGAAGCTCCAGCCCAGCTGCAAACCAGCAGCCAGGGCTGAACCCCCCGCGCCCTTGGAGGGGAGCCCCGTGCCGTGCGTGTGGCAGCGGGACGTGGGGATGGGGGGGCGGCACAGGCTCGGCTGCGGCTGAGTGGGAACCGCTGCCGCCGCGCTCCGGCTCCTCCGGGACCTGGGTGCTGCTCTGGGGACCCGGGTGCTGCTCTGGCACCGGAGATGTTCGTGGTGGGCGATGCCTCCGCCCCGTGTCCTGGCAAAGGGCGGCCGTGCTCCTCCATCCTGCGCAAGGCAGCCTCACCGACCTCAGGCTTTCCCGATGAAAACCCCATTTATTCCGGGCCTGTAGGAGAGGAATCCC
This sequence comes from Caprimulgus europaeus, assembly GCA_907165065.1. Next base: position 493,082 of record OU015547.1, read on the forward strand.
CTTCACTGCGTGCTCAGGCATGTGCTGCCACTGCTCTTGTGTATGTCAGAGCTCGGGAACGGTTCTGTAATCACCCATTTTTATTTAATTGTAACGCCCCTGTCCCACTAACTGTTCCAGATGCTCTAATGGTTCCTAGCTCTGGGCTCTAAAACATGCTGTTCTTTTCACCCTGGTCCCCGCCCTTCAAGCACAAACAATGGTTTTGCTGGTTTTTGAGCTTTTTGTGTGCCAACGGGATGTGGGGAGAGAATCCCCTCCATGCCAAATTCAGTTGATAATAAAAAACAGGAAAGGAGCTCGATGCCAGGGTAGAAGGAGCTGAGCAGCGCTGGTCGGCTCGCTGGGCGTGTGGATGTCGCCATTGCCCAGCAGCAGGGTGGGACGTGGGGGGAGGCGAGGGGAGAGGGATGAGGGGACGTTTCATGGGGGGATCCTGCTCTGACACAGTCGAATCCCATGAATCCACACTCGGCAGCAGCGATGCTCCCCATGACCCCTGGCTGCAGTGCCTGGTGGGTGCTGGCTGCTCCCCGTGAGCACCAGGGTGGGTGCAGGGGTGAGGGGACCATCGGGGCCCTGTGCCGGGCACACCCAGCACATCAGGAGCCGTACTGGGGCTGTGAGCATCCCGTGCCGCAGCAGAGCCACGAGCATCCCGTGCCGCAGCACTGCTGCTGCCCGTGCACCCGCAGCCCGTCCCGCCAGCAGCCGGTAAGTGCTGTGCTCACACTGCTGGGACTGCTGCCCTTGCGGTGGCTACTGGCCATAGGATGGTGGCAAAGGCTGGTCCCCGTGGGACCCCTGGCCTGGCCCTCCTCCTGCCTGCTGCATGGCTGATCAGGGATGCTAACAGCCCTGGTTATGAAGAGCCTACTGTCACCTCTGCTGTCCCTTGGGGGATCGGCCATCCCCTGCTCCCCACTGATGGCAGAGACCAGGAGGAGCAGCCCTGGCTGTGGCTGGGAACCTGGTGCTATCAGTACCGGGACACACGGCGTGGTGGCCGGAGGGATGGAGTGTTGCTATAGTCTCTGCAGGTTCTACATCTCCTCTTTTATCCCTTCTTTATATATATTTCAGAATGATATAAATTCTCCGCTATGAACCCCGCTGTGTGAGCACAAAAGAGAAGTTGCAGGCGGGCCCAAGAGAAAGGGAGGATAAAAAAAACCACAGGAGAAAATTAATAAAGCATTTGAGAAAGGGAGGGGGCGGCTGGCTGGGAAAGTGTGTAGCACACAGGGCTCCCCAAAGCACTTCAAAGCCTGACTCTGAAATTAGCCCAACTGTTGGGAATGTAAAGCAGGGGATTCTCCCACTGGGCTGTGGATTGCGAGTCCCCCCACGGGCTGCGAGGCACTGACACTTGTATTTATCCAGGCTAGAAGCTCCATCATGGAGCTTTTCAAAGGGCACTGCTGGGACCCAGCAGGCCACCTCCCCAGCATGGCAAACACGGCACTTTTAATTACTGCTCCGAGACGGCACATGTGCCCGACCCCCACACTAATTCTTGTTGCAATTACAGCGATCTAATTGAGTTTATTCACTCTCTGCAGCTTTTGTGCCTTTCTTTCTCGCACTCCCTGCCGGTGAGAGCCAGGGCCTCCATTGATCGGCAAGGTAGCAATATGGGCACTGCGGGCGTGCCGCCCCCCGGGCTCCCGCCGGCCGCATTGTGTCCATTGAGCCGCCGGGAAATGCCAAATCCCCCCGAGGCAGCGCCCTTCCCGGCAGCGGGGCGACCCCCGCGCCCTGCCCGGCAGCAGGGCGACCCCTGCTCCGGCTCAGACGCAGAGCTGCGCCCCCGGCATTTCACCACGCCAGCGTGCGGCGTGTGCTCCACGTTTTGTTTGCAGAAGCAATTTTACATTTTTATAGGAAAATTACTTCCAATTAACAGAGAAATGGTGCCATGGAAGTCACAAACAGGCTCTCTGCACGCAGGGGTGACGAGCTGTCCAACGGGGACCATAAAGGTCTGCAGCCACATGCGTGCAGCCGGGAGAGAAGCTGGGGCCTTTTGGCCCCGGGCAGTCAGAGGTCCCCGTGTCCCCCTGTCCCCTCCTCACTTTCTGCAGGTGCCCAGGGAGGTGTAAGACCCACCAGGTTCCCAAACAGAAACTGCACCTGCCCGTTGGGAAGAAGGGGCTTTGGGAAAGGGGGTCCCTGGGCGCTGCCACAGTCTCCTGGTCAGTGACACTTGGCGCCTGGCTGGTGTCACCCCCTGCAACACCTGGACCGGAGGGAATGTGCCTCAGCAGGAACACCCCCCAGGACCCAGAACCCCGCACCTCCCAGGTATTGGTGCTGGAAATTAAAACTTTCTGCAATATTGGCTGAAGGAGTGCTGGGCCTTCTGCAGGGAAACCACCCGAGAGGGCGGGTGGGCAGTGGTGCCAGAAGCAGGAGCTGCCGTGTGATGGGTGAGCCGGGACCCCAGGGACACCCCCAGCCCCAAGCACCCAGAGCAGGAGCCCTTCCTGGGGGGCTCTGGTGGGAACATCAGCCCGGGGCTTCTGTGGCCGCTCTCAACGAGGGAGCTGAGCAGACACATGGTGACTGGCACCCAGCCCAATGAGGGAGGAGGGGGAGGAATTAACTCTCATTTAAGTCCACTTTTGTTGTAAATAAACTATAATCACTTCAAACCTTTTGCTTAATCAGAAAAGGATGTTGAACATTAAGCAAACAGTCGGCAGGCTTGTCTTACTGCTGGATTAGAGATATTAAATGCCAGCGATACTTGCTTTCTTTAATCTGTCCTGCAGCTGCATTATTAAAACAAACACATTTGCAGACCTGCAAAAAACCTAAAAGAAAACAAAAGATGAGATTGAAGCTTTCCCAAGGGCAGTATCTGAAATCTGGACAATTTTAAAACCTACGTTTAGTCTTCATCCCTTGAACCAAATAATGGAGGGAAATGACACATAATAAAATTAACCACTGGAATTAGCAGCACGTTCTCTAACGGAGCCAGGTGAAAATCCAGTAACCTCCCCGTGTGGAGACGGCACCTCCAGAGCCCAGGCACTGCTCCCCACAGCCTGCAGCTCCTTCTGTGCTCCTGGTTTTCTGTTGGAGAGAGCAAACAGCTTTCAGTCTTACAAGGATGCAACTTTTTGCAGTAACTGGTGTTTTATCTTAAAGCTCCAACTTCTGGACTCCAGGGAACGAGTCCAGGGAGAGACTATTGCAGTTCATGGAACTCTCAGCTTTATTTGAGAAATTGAAGGTTTCCAGCTTCCTTGGTGGCAGAGGAAATCTTGAAGGCATGGTGCCTAGAGACTGGGAGCCCAGCTGGAGTCAGAGAAGCACAGTCATCATTTTTCCCAGATTTGAGCACTGGCCATGAGCAGATTCACACAGCAACGGGGAGAGGAGAAGGGACCCGGCCAGTGTCTGCCCGGGGTGAAGCTCTGCTCACCCAGAGCTGCCCCCGCGATGGTAACGGGGTCAAGGGGGATGCACGGGGGCAACACCCGGACACAGAGTGATGGTGACAGCGGTGACAGGGTGGCTGGGGGCCTGGCCAGGGAGCACAGGTCCCCGGAGCGCAGCACGATGGGCACAGCCAGAGCTGGGACCCAGACGGGGGCACCGAGGACGCGGCATCATCCTGCGAGGGTGGGGAGCGGAGGGGTCCTGCCCTCAGAGCAGGGTCCTGCCCTCGGAGCGGGGGCCAGTGGGCCCCTCCTCGCCCGGACAGAGTTATGCAGCCTCTGCCACCCTGCCCAGAGCTCTGGCATCCTTTTGTTCCTCCCTCCAGCCCCAGGGACAATAAAACCAGATTTTAAAGGAAGATGCCAGGTCCGCGGGGCTGGGTAGGCTGGGACGTGCAGCTGTCTCAGGATGGCAGAGTTAAAGTGAGTGTCCATTGCTGACAGGGATGCCAGCCAGCAATTTATTTTCCACATTAATTTTGATTATGAGTTCTTATATGGTTGCAAAGTCCAATTTTCACAAGGGAAACTTCCCCCCTACACGCACAGGACGACAAATCAGATTGACCTAAAGTTGTTCTTTCCTAAATTTCTTGTGGAATCTTGGCTGGATACAAGTTGTCTCAAATGCAATTACACTGTCATAAATAATTTTCCACCTCTTTTTTCTGTCTCAACCATCCCGCTCCCCTGCGGTCAGTGGAAATTTCCCCCTTTTATTAGGTTAGACTTGTTGGCACTGAGAAAGACTCTGCGCTCATGGCATCATTGTCTGCACTGAGCCAAATCCTCAGAGAGCTCCCTCCCACTTACACAGCAGCCAGGGCTCGATAACGAAGCCTGTAGCTGGGTGATGAGCAGCCGCCCTTCCACGAGCCCAAGGTCTCCTTGCCCTGACTCAGGAAACACCCACCCCAGCACCATTAACCTTGAGCACCCACCTAAACCCGGGGAGCTCATGAGCAGGAGCATCGTCTCTCTGGGGCTAAGAGGTTGGGGGGTTAAAACTCCTGCTTCAAGTCAAATACCTGCTGGAAACGCTTTGCTGCAGCTAGATATTAGTGAAGGGTTATTATGCACACATTTCTCAAGGTTTTGGCCAAAACACACCTTTTTCTAGCGCCTGCTCAGCTCCCAAGCTACTCCCTGTGCTTTCCTCGTATGTGGCCGAGTCCTCCCAGACAAAGGGCTCCGCAATGTGAGCAACATCTGCCACATGTGGACACGTCCTTCTGCTATTTAGTGCTCGACTGTGCTCTTTCTTACTGTGCCTTTCAGACAAGCTGCATCCCCAAACCACTTCACAGAGCAGACTAATTAGAATCATGGGTACAAAGCTGTGCAGGGAGAAAAAAGCCATCCCGAGAGCAGGGGGGGTCACGTTCAGCGCCCGGCTGCTCCGCAGGGTGAGGGCAGGTCCCTCCCTGGGCTTGGGCACACCCAGGCCAAGTCTGGGCAGATTCAGCCCCTTCCAGGGCTGGTAAACAATTTTCAAGGGTCACTACAAGGATTATTGGTCCTAAAGCCCAGGGTTCACTGCAGGACCCGTGCACTCCAGCTGCCGGAGCGTGCGGCAGAGCGGGACGGCCGCGACGGTGAGAGGCTGCAGCTGCCCCTTGGTTTGTCCCCAACGAGCCACCAGCTCCACCACGTTTCCAAACACGAGGACAGCGGCTCCACCGCCGAGAGAAGCAGGGAGGACTGAGCATCCCCCACCTTCGCACACTGCTCCAGGTCCTGCCGGAATCTGTGGGACACGAGTGGGGACCCTCAGGCCACTGACCCAGTTTTGCAGTGAAGCCTCTCACAGTTGGGTGCATCTTCTGCAGGGAGAAGTTTGTTTCTTGACATTTACTTCAGTGCCCTCCCAGAGATGGGACCGTCTCACTCCATCCCTACGTGGGCTCTGGTTTCTGTCCGAATGAAGAGTTCCTCCTCTTCCCATTCCCGTGACTGCATGTTTTGAATTAAATCGTGTTGGAGACATTCAGGAAAGTGTGAAGTAATTTTTATTTTGGGGACGAAAAAGCGTGGGGGAAATAAATACAAGATTATTTGATGAAATGGCACTGTCCAGTATTAGTAACTGATTAACAGGAAAACACAGAGAAGCCTGCAACCATGAGCCATGCGAGAGCGCTGCCAAGACTGCGAGCCACATTACTCAGTGAGTGGAAAGTCCAGGTAAAGCCCATCCCCTGGCTACACATGTGGTTGTGATTTGGACAGATCCCCTGTCAGAGCAGCTGACATCATGGCGAGAGGCATTTACCGCCGACAAGGGGAGCTCGGCCTGGACCTTGCCCCCCCCTCCCTCTTTTTTTTTTTGTTTTATTCTGAGCTGTTATTATAAAGTATTATTTATGAAGTGGTGAGAGCATGAGCAGCATAGCCCTGCCAAACTTAAAGCACTTTTCATTTAAGAGAATGAAAATTATTTTAACATGAGTATCTGAAGCAAAGATCCGTGGATTCTGGACAGCTTTACAGAGGCAGGCTATAAATTCTGAGCTCACAAACGTATTTTCCTCACCAATAGGCTTCTCCTCACCTCTGGAAGTTTATTTTCAATAAACACAAGCTAAGGCTCCCACAGTTTCCAGAGGAGGATGTTAGCAGCTATTACTGTACCTAATCAACCGCAATCAGCGAGTTGCTCCAGCGAGACTCTGGGACGTGTTTCTGCGTTTCCAGGACGTCCCAGCGCAGCGGCACGGGGCTCAGCCCCAGCTGCTGGGGTCAGGAGCACCACGAGGGGCTCATCCATTACAGAGGGATCCAGGGCCACTAGCAGCAGCAGGACTCGCTCTGTTGACATCCCTGAGCTCTCCATTAAGCTGCAACAGGTCAAATATCTCTTTGGTCACCCACTTAACTCCTCTGACAGGGGTCAAGCTCCACGCCCATGGGAAGGGGCCAGCCCAGGCTGTCCTCACCCACCCACCCTGAGCTCTGGCTGCACTCCCTTCCCCTCCCCATGCCACCATCGTCCCTGTGTCCATGGTGGGCTGCCAGCCCCCCAGAGCAGGGAACACACCTGAGCCTGCCCCGCCAAGAGCCTTCTCTGCCCTGCATGTCCCTGCCTGTGCTCTCCTGGACACAAACCATCACCTGAGCGAGGCTGACCCCAGAGATGTCCTGCTCATTTAGGAAGACATTTTCCTCTTTCGCAGCCTCCTTTTTTCTCGTTCTTTACCCCTGCAATCGCCAGGGACACGCGGTGGGGAGGGGTCAGCCCCGATGAGCGATGTCTAGGGACATCCTTGGGGAAGGAAACCCACCAGAGCCCCCTGCTCCCCTCCTGCCACCCGCTGCAGCACCATCCTCAAACACACAATGGTTTTGAAACGTGCAATTGGGAGTTTCCCACTCGCAAAAGCCAGTGTCCAGGCACAGGCTGGTGGGGCTGCCAGGGCCCGGCCCACGCTCGGGTACATTTTGCAGAGATGGAGACCCAGCATCTCGGGTGAGCTCCGTTTCTGACACTCCGAGGTGACCTGCAGACATTGAGATGTTTTGCTTTGCTTCCTTGCCTGGCCCCAACGCCGCTAGCAGGGTATTTGTATTTCTTTCTCACATAGCTTAGAACGCCAACTGCTGTCATATTATTTTTGTTTGGGATTTCATGTCAGTTCAGTATGCTACTGAAATGTATCCTCCCCACAGAGGAAGGCTGTTGGGAAACCACAAGCTTCGTGAAATTCAAAATTGGTAAGCAACAAAATTATGAAACCACAGGAAATGAAATGAGCAATTCCTGCAATTCTTGATTTTTCCCTCAACTCCTCCATTGCTCTTAGAAAAATGTGCATTAAATGGGGTGTTAGCAAATGCTTCCTGTCCTCCAGTGAGACTCGCGGCTTTGTGAGCGTGGAGTGGGTGCTGAGAAGGACAGAGGGGCAGAGCCATAGAGGGTAACACTGACTCATCCCCACAGACACCACAAAGCTGGGAGTGAAAAAATACATCAGGATCAGTGGGAAAAGGATGACAGGAGACTCCTGCGATGACAATAGGCAGTGACATCTGTGACCCACCAGTGTGCACAGCCTACACCAAGGGCAGCCCAGTTGGCACCAGTGCAGTGGGACAGCTCAGTGCTGCTGCTCTGCCTGTTGTCTCCATCCCACAGCAGAGAGTTGGGCTGCACAGCACGCGTGCACGATGCCCACCCCGTGCTTGGCGAGGGTCAGGTGGGGCATTGGACCTTTCCAGCCTCATGGGGAGAAAGGTCCTGATTTTGAGAACACGAACCGCTGCGATGGGACCCAGAACAGGCACATCCCACAGCACATCCTCTTGCCACGTCGAGCCCTGCCCCATCACACAGAGCTCTGGATTCCTTCCTCCTCTCTCAACTTCTTGCAGGTGCAGTTACAGCCCTTGCAAGTGAGCGATCAGCAGGGTGCTGCTTGCAGCCATTGCAACACTTCAGCTCGCTTTGGGAAAGGGAGAGGGTGACGGTGGGCTCTGTGGACTGTGAGCATCCGCGCTCCTTCTCCGGACACAGGGGTTTGCAGAGGAGCCAAGAGGTTGCAGCGTGAAAATCAGTGATTTTCCAGGGCAAACCAACTGCATTTCTTGTGAACAGTTTCAGCCACAGTGTCGGGGTGAGCGTTTGCACAGGGACAGGGGCTCGGCTGGGTACGTGCTGCAGCACACACCCCTCGCACGGACCCGTCAGCCGGGGCAGTGGGGACGGGCGCTGCCGTGTTGCTTTGGTCAACACCACCTCTGTGGGATGAAACAGGAGCGACAGCAAGCCCAGCTCTGCAGATTCCTCCACACCCTTTATCAAACGGGCCAGCGAGGATCCGCTGCTTTGGGGAACTCGCTTTGCCATTGGAGATGCAGCCCCAGCCCGCGGGGAGCGGAGCGGCAGCTCCCGAGCGCTCGGCAGCGCCCCAGGGAGAGCAGCTGCCTCGGCGCACCGTGCGCCCCCGGCTCCGGCACGATGTCCTGGTGTCTCAGATGAGCTACGAGTCTCCAGGATTTCCCCAAGAAATGTCAAGGGACAGTGCAGAAAATGATGCTTTTCAATAACAAGGAAATATTCCCTGAATGAAACCAGATCTGTTTATTTTGAGTTCACTGTTGCAAATCGTTGCAAAGAGAACCCAGTCCTACAGAATGGATCCAGTGTGGATGTGAACCACATGACGTGCAGGTTTGATCCAGCACAGAAACATTTTGAATTTGCTTTTTTTAATCTAATTTCTTATTGAAACAATGTGGTTTGCATGAAGGTTTTGATGTTTTGTTTTAAAACCACACATCTAATTTTAAATGTTTAAGGCTTATAAATAATACAGTAATTTTGATGCAGCCAAAGAAGATCTCATGCAAGGAATAGATAAATCAGTAAATCACTACCTCATTTACATGTTTAACATGTGCCACATTTCATTCCCTGTCCTCTTTGGATGGGACTCAAAGGGACTCTCCAAGGAATTTGCCCCCACATCCCTGCTTCATCCTGAGATAGAAACAAATTCCAATTTGGGAAAAACCAGCTTTTATCACAGATGTCAGCAATTAAATTGTCCATTAAATAAAACATTCACTCACCTTATTTTTCCCTGTTCTCATTTGATGACTTCTAAGATGAGAAATACTTCCCTCCATAGCTGCATCCTACCAGGAAGGCTTCCCAGCACATCCCTGGGTGGCTCTCGTGGGACAAGAGCTCTCGCAGGGGAACATGGAGCTGCTCGTGGAGCTGGGGCTGCAGAGCCTGTTGCTCTCACGGGGGATCCATCCAGGTCCCCACTGTGGTGGCAGGACCACCAGCACCAGCTCCTGGAGGGCAGCCCCCCACCTCTGGTGCTGGGACACCATCGGGGTAACTGGGGCTGCTGGGGCTGGCTGAGGGCAGGACAGGTCCCCGTGCTGCTGCATCTCTGCAGGGACAGGAGCAGGGGAGCAAGGGGAGAGTGGGAGCTGTAGCCCTTCAGCCCCCCCAGTAGTGAATTTCTCCTCCAGAGCCACCTCAGCCCAGCTGGGCGCTCCCTGGATAAAGGGCTCAGCTTAACCAAAAGCTTTAGGGACTTTAAGGAGGAGCTGAGACTGCTGTAACGTACTCACATGTTCCTCTGTGCCTGCACACATCTCCCCAGCAAGGACACCCAGAACAGCACTGCCCTAGAACTGCTCCTCTTCACCTGCTCACACACCTGGCACCAGCCATCCAATAATCACCCAGCATTAATTAATTACCTCCTTGTTCCCACCTGAGATAGCTGCTGTCCCTGCAGAAGGGTTAATCTCAATTAATTCAGCCATGAAAATTAAATGTGCCCCAATTACTGTCTCTCCTCCTGTGGTGTCAGGGTGAAATCTCATCAGCAGTGACATACAACTGAGAATGCACTAATGGGGGTGTTGGATGTGTTAATGGAAAACATTTTCCTTTCTCCTTTGGCAAATCCAGCTGTTTCCACCAGGAAGTGTGGAATTTGATCTGGAAGAGTCTGCATGGCCAGGCTTTGAGGGTGTGAAGTGTTTAAAAGAGCAGAGCACCAAGAAGTGCACTAATCCCAGGCTTATCCAGCATCCCCGGTGTCTGTCCCTCTGCTCTCCCACTGAGCACTACCGGATTTTTGCACAGTGCAAGGACTTAAGTTTTGAGCCGTATTATCAGCAGATGTGGGTCAGCACGTAGCTTTCGGCCTTATAAGAAGAGCACCTCTAAGTCCAGCTGCGGGGTTGGCTGATCAGAGAACAGCCCTGTACTTGGGAAGACATATTGTGGTTGCAAATGACACAGAGTTTTGGCAGTTTCAGTATTTCACTGCAAAATGGATGAGAAGAATGTGAAAAGCAAAACCTGAGTGTCTTTGCATCCTGCTGAATAATTACTCTTCCATTTTCTTGCCATTTTTATGTGAAAATAATACCTCTCTGAAAGCTGGATTCAAGTGTGATGCCAGCTCACCCAGCAGCGCTATCCCCTGCTCTGAGTTCACACACTATGGAAAGCAGAGGTTTTCCACCAAATGGAAATTCCAGATTGTGGGACACAACTGTGCCAGCTCCAGCTCCGGCTCTGGCGGCTGCAGAGAGCGGGAACCCGAATACGAGAGGAGACTCAGCACATTGCAGGCAGTGGGGGAAAGAAATCCTCTGACAGAGAGAGAAACTGCAGAGGGACCAGTGATACGAGGAACAAATAAATCTCTTTATCTTAATATGACAGCTCAAAAATTTTTCACATCAGATAAATGAGAGAGCCAGAGGCCGGCGCGCAGTGGATCAGGCAGCAAAAGGTGCAGGAAATGTCTCACGGTCCAGAATCGCTGGCTGAGTGTTCAGCTGCCTGCTTGAATGTTAAGAAACTCAGTCACAAGCAGTTGCAGGTCGTTTCCAGCTCCAAGCAACTGTCCTGTGCCTCCTCCCCGCGCTGGCACCCTGGGAACCGGGTGCTCTCAGAGCCGGGCTGGCGGCAGAGCTCTCCCTGCCCCTGCCCGCCACGGTCCCGGCTAAAGCTCCTCCAGAACTCGAGGCCAATGCAAACAGATCCCGATGAATCCCCTCTGCAGCTGCAGTGCAATTGTTTCCTGGCAGGGCTCTGCGGGAGCAGGACGGGGCTGTGCGGGGCTGGGACTTGCGTTAGCAGGGAGCGAGGCTGTGAAATCCATGTGGGGAATGAGGCAGGAAAATGTCTTGGTGTTGCAAAAGGGTTTGATGAAAGCCAGGAGAATCAGCGCTGGACCTCAGGCAGGGCGTCGGGGGTGGACGTCCTGCTCCTCCAGCATGTCGAGAGCCTCTGAGCCCCTTTAGAGTACCTATTTCCAGAGTTCTGGTAGATCTTTGTACTTCATTAATGTTACAAAACTACATTGTGTTACATCTCCTCATCTTTACCAAGTACAGCTCATCGAAATTCTGGGAAGAAAAACCCCAGTTTCCACAAGGGCGTCCTGATTGCTACATCCCTGCGTAGGGAAAGAGGCAGCTTGGGGAAAGCGTCGCGGAACACCCGGGGATGGTGGGACATGGAGAAAAAAATATCATTCAAATTTATTAATATTTCAAGAAGGATAAAAGCCAATAGAACTCTCCTTTTTATTAACACATTGTCATTAAATGTTGCATTCTTTCATCCCTTTCCACTTTTCACTGCAAGGTGCTGGCAGCAGATGGGCAGAGGAGCATGCTGCTGCCGTGGGGAGCCGGGGCGCTTCGGACCGGGGTGCCCCGTACCCACTGAGGGCTGCTGGCCCATCTGGCATGGCACAGGGAGCATCGGTGGAGCAGGGAATGATGGCAGCACCGTGCCCCTTGGCTCTGATTTCACAGGGATGCTGTAGCCCAAACCAAGAAGATACTGTTTGTTTAGTTTGGCAGGGAAATCCACTTTTCTTTCACTGTGTTTACTGACATATGAATCAGAGCTGGCACCGAGAGCGAGGCCTCAACAGTTGTGTACAAGCAGGAGAGCGTGTGTCAGGCAGCGCAGTGAAAGCGGCAGTAATGAGACGATTAATCATGTCACTCCCAGCCAGGGAACCCCGCAGTCCGGGGTGCGTGGGACACTCGCTCTGCCCACGCTGCCTGCATCCCGCCTACGAGTCATTTCAAAATGCAGAGCTGTGTTTGTGCCACTCCCCACCGCTCCCCACCATGACTGTGGGGGTCCCACAGGAGACCCCAGCCCGGCAGGAAGAGCTGTCCCAGCCCCTGGGTGCGTGGGCTGTGGGGTCGGTGTGCCACAGTCCTTCTGCACTCCTCAGACCTGTCCTGAGTGTTGAGCTGGGATCACCCCTGACCTCCCCAGGTGAGACACTGGGACAGCCCGTGTCACCGCAGCAGCCCAGGGCACAGGGCAGCCCCCACTGTCACACCCGAGTGGGCAGAGGGGCTGCGTGGATGGGGTCCCTCCCGCTGGTGGCAGTGCCCAGGGTGGGTGGGTCCTTCCCGGCATCCCAGCTCTCCTCCTGCCCACCCTCACCTGTGCAGGGACACCCCCTGGCATCGAGCCTGCTCAGGTCTGCATTCCCCCACGCCAACGACTCCTCTCTGCTTCCACGTGTCCCCACGCACACGAGCCCCTCGCCTCCAACCCTGCTCTGCCCTCCCAGAACTAGCAGGACAGCTAGTTAAAAAAAAACCCAAACAGCATTTTTTATTCTGGATTAATAGACATTTTAGTCATTATTTTTCATAACTTGAGAGAATTTCTTCTGTTTGATCCTGGGATATAAAATCTTCCCCTTCAGGGAAATTCCCACTGAAAGTACTAACCTAAATAAGAGGTTTTCTTGTAAAATTTCAGAAGCATTCTTTTGAAAATGATGGCATTTCAGGGAGAGTTTGTAACGAGAGTTTTACTTTGAGTGCAAAACTCAGCTTGGCCTTAATTATGGAGCTGTCCCTGCTGCTTCATTAAAAAGATAAAATAAATAAGAATAAGAAGCAGATTTGCTTAATGTCACTGTGGAGTCAGTGGGCCAAATTCTGTTTGACTTGTGAAGTGCTATGTCTGGGCTGATACATCAGGCATGAGAAACGACAGCCACTGCGCGTGGGGACACGGTGCCGGTGGAGCATCCTTTCCCCCGCGGTCCAGCCCCGCCGGTGCGGGAGCCGCCGCGCCCTGGCAGCTGTGTCCCCGCGCCTCGGAGGCCTCGGTGCCTGCACGATCCGCTGCATTTCTACAAGGTGATCTGGGAGCAGCCAAACCCGGCAGCTGCAGCGTGTGAAAGCTGAGCTCGCCTGCGCACAAAAAAGCCTCTTTGTGTTTGCCATGTGCCAGCGACAAGGTAACCCCCTCCCCGTGCTGCGGCTGCTCTGGCACCGCTGGGTATCAATAAACTACTGGCGGAGGCTGGTGAGATCAGGAAAGCGCCGGATCCCGAGCCCTGCGCTGGGTCACCCATTAACAGCCTCTTGGCAAGCGGCGCAGTCGTCACAGCGTGTATTTCATTTATGAAAGCAGAGCCGCAGGACGGCTGCTAGCAATTCAGCTGGGGGCTGGATGAAGTGAGATCTGTCTCTGCTCAACTGCAATCCCACAAGGATCGCGCTGTGCCGAGCCGCGCGTGGTGCCTGCAGCCCCGGTGGGACCCGGCACAGCCCGGCTCCACGGTGACCGCTCCCGGTGCGCGGCTGCTGCGGGCCTGGGCTGGAGAGCTGGTCCCATGGGGCGGGGTACGGAGCAAGGTGGAGGGTACAGAGGAGAGGGAGGATGGTCTGAGGTCTGGCCTGTGCACGAGGATGGGCAGGACTGGGTTGGTTTAGTCCAGGGGTGTGAGGACCAAGGGTGACATGATGGTGGTCCTCAAATATGCAGAAGACGACCGGCCCAGTACCCGCTCCCCACACCCAGGGGACACAAACGCCATCCCTGCTGCTCATCTTCTTGATACTCTGATTAGAACAATGGGGATGATTAATGCAAACCAGATATGAAATTCAGAAAGAGGAGGGGGGAGGATGAGCACCGCTCGTCCCACAGCGCTGGCTGGGGAGTTGGGACCGCGCAGCCACGTCCTCGTCCTGCCGAGCGTTCCTGCCCCAGTGCCGGCTGCGGCACACGGTGAGGGCAACGCTGGCATCAGGGAAAGCTGTGACTGTGCAGTGTGCACCCGAGCCCCGGGCTGGCAAGGACCTCACCGTGTTCGGTTTTACTACAGCGAGTGTTTCTGCTGGGGTCTGTGCACGAAGGGAGCGCAGGGTACGGCCAAGATGTGGGAAAGAGCACAAAGTGAAGCTGACGGGTGAAACAGAGGGAAACACCCATTCCTGGTCTCATTAGGAGCCCGTGCAAGATCTCTCCAATCTTAGCATATAAATTAACTTATAAATTAAACATTAATTTTAAGCTGATGACATCCCTTTAAGTAAACAACAACATCGGTATCTCGCTAGCAATCAGCTCCTGATCAATTATCTGTGCTTTCACAAATGTGAGTGTATAGCGTCTGCTGCGCCTCCATAGATTGCAGCACCCCGAATCAAAGGAATCTTTCACACGAACATCACGGTCTGAGAACAATAGAACTGAACACCACTTCTTCAACTTAAATTGCTAACAGACCACAAAATTAAATAGATTTTTTCCATCTGAGAACTCTGCGCAGCAGAGTCGATCGTGAAGGACCCAGTAATATCGGAATAATTGCGCAGGAACTGGATCTCACTGATGGTTGCAGCTTTGGATCAGGCATCGGGGAACTACGGCAAACCAACCCCCGGAGCTGCCTGATGCTCCGATGTCCATGTGTCACGCGGTGCTGTCACCTTCCCTTGGGGACGTCGCGTTTGGAAACGCTCCAGGGGGAGGGCTGGGACAGCTCGGGGGGTGCAGCCCTTGGCCCGTTCCAAGGCAGTGCTCCAAGATGGGTCCTTGTTCTCCGGCCCTGTTCCCACACGTGCAGGACGGATGGACAGGCCAAAAGTACCGGGAAGGCGCCCGGGCTGCAGCGGGAAGGTGGAACGGCTTCGGTCCTGCCACGTGCCCACCAGCCCTGAGCACAGTGGCGGCACCTCCTGCCTGCGCGGCACCCACGCCCGGCTGGCTCCCGGCACGCGGGGGCTTTTGGGTCACGTTTTGGCCCTCGATCGCAAAATCAGAAAGGAGTTGAGCTAAAATTTATCTTTCCCCTCTGAGTTACTTTCCTGGCAAAAAACCAAGCTATGTGACAGCTGCTACTCCAGACGCTAAAAATGTTCATTCATCATAGAAAATAAAAATCCTTGTTGCTTTTCAGCTGAGAAGCCATGTAATCACCATGTAACTAAATTAGAAATGAGTGACTTTGCTTAGTTTCAGTTTCACATGATCCAAACAAGACCTGTTTGGTTGACTCATCTGGGAACTGTACTTCATTACATCTTCAAAAGTTCAATAATGTCCAGAAAAAAAAAAGAAAAAAAAAAAAAGGCGCTTTGATGATATCTAACCAGTGCCTGCCATGCCCAGAACGGTGATTTTACCACCATAACTTTTACATTCTGGATTTCTGACATCAAAATGAGGCTCTTTGAACTCAAGCTTTGCTGTTGTTCTCATTGCTGAGACTATTTTTCTGCTGCTTAACTAGAGGTGTGATGCTGGGGACCCCTGGCTGCAATACAGAGGACCTGGGGGTGCAAGGCCCAGGGTATGGGGTGCAATGCTCAGGATATGGGATGTCATGCCAGGATCCAGGGGTGCCATGCCCAGGATCTGGGGTGCAATGCTCAGGATCTGGGGTGCCATGCCCAGGATCCGGGGTGCCATGCCCAGGATCCAGGGGTGCAATGCCCAGGATCTGGGGTGCCATGCCCAGGATATGGGGTGCAATGCCCAGGATATGGGGTGCGATGCTAGGGATCTGGGGTGCCATGCCCAGGATCCAGGGGTGCCATGCCCAGGATCTGGGGTGCCATGCCCAGGATCCGGGGTGCGATGCGGCCCCGCGGCCGCCGGGCTGAGCCGATGGACACCAGCTGCGGAGGCTCCGGCTCTGCGTGTCCGTGGTGGCTCCGCGCCCCGCAGGGAGCTTTGCGCAAGGCGATCTGCCGGGAGGATTTGCACATAAGTCACAGGGTTTAACCGAAATCCAATTTGCCAGAGAGGAGTTGGTTTAGATTATGGGAGAACAATTCACTTGCGGGTGCGCGGGGAGGGGAGCGGGCGCGGGGCGGGGGGCGCGGGGCCTTTCCCTGCCCACCGCCAGGTTCGGTGGAGAGTTCACTGAGCCTGAATGAAAACAAATGTAAAGCTGATCGGTACATTTGTAACCCATTACCGGGCGGGCTTTATGAAACCCTAAACTTGCTGGAGAGGGGAGGGAGGTGGTGGCTTCCAAAATATTTTTTCTTAAATGAGAAAGTTGCTTCAGATCGTGCCGGTTCTCATGCAGGCGCTTGGACGAGGCCGAGCCCCCCGCGCCTGAACCCGAACAGCCGCCGGAAAACAAACCCCGGCTGCACCTTGAGCCAATTACTGCCCCCGCTGGGGACTCGCTCCCCTCCGCCGGGCTGTGGCTGCGTCCCGGTGGGGCAGGATGGGGGGTCAGGGTGCGGGGTGCAGGGTGCTGGGTGCTGGATGAGGGTGCAGGGTGCTGGGTGCTGGATGAGGGTGCTGGGTGCTGGATGAGGGTCCTGGGTGCAGGGTGCTGGGCGCTGGATGAGGTTGCAGGGTGTTGGGTGCTGGGCGCTGGATGAGGTTGCAGGGTGCTGGGTGCTGGGTGCTGGATGAGGGCGCAGGGTGCAGGGTGCTGGGTGCTGGATGAGGGTGCAGGTTGCAGGGTGCTGGGTGCTGGGTGCTGGGTGCTGGGTGCTGGGTGCTGGATGAGGGTGCAGGGTGCTGGGTGCAGGGTCACTGCCCAGCCTCTGCTGATGGAGCCCCCGGGGATTTTGCAGGTGCTGGGGGCAATGGGGACTGACCCCCCGCCAGCCAAGAGGAGCTGCGAGATGCTTTGCTGCCCGATGGGCCGAGGCAGAGCTTGAAGAGGCTGGGAGTGCAGCAGATCCCATCTCGAGACGAGCGTGTGAGCAGATATTTTCAGCGTATTTGAGCAGCTTGGCCACGTAAAGGTGCCGTTTGTTGGGTTTTTTTTCAGGACAGCAGAACCCGCACCCCCCGCGTGAAGCCGCTCCCTGCCAAGCGCCAGCTCAGGGCATGGAAGCGTGAGGGGTTCTCAAAGAAGGGGTTTGCCAGAATATTTTTTCAGACGTAAAAAATTCTCCCTTTGTCTCATTTTCAGATGCAATTGAACCATTTCAGGTGAAACTTTCCAGAAAACAAAACAAGATGCAATGAAATAAAATGCATCCCGAGGAGGGCACACAGCCAAACTGCCGACCCAGTCAACGTGTGTTTGCAGATTCAATAGCAACTGCGTGTAGGTGCTCATAGCACCAGGTGCCCAGCAGCCTTAGCAATGGTCTCTCTGCAGTTGGCTTTCTATTATAAGGGCCAAGGAAAGATTTTTAATTTCCTAATTGTAGAAATATAAATTAAAAAAAAGAAAAGAAAAGAAAAAGAATGCAGAATAGAAAAAGAAATTAAAAAGAAATAAATCTAGTTTTCAGTCAGCACCACAACGGATCTGTATTGTCACTGCCCCATCCCCAGCGCAGAGCTCCTGGCACAGGAGAAGGCACCAGTTTGCACCAGCTGGATGGAGGGACGTGTGGCTCATTAAATGGAAACGAGCAATGGTGGCAGCTGGGCAGCTGGCAGGTCGTCACTGGTGCTGGTGTTTGGTCACCCGATGGATGCTGGGGCTCCGGGAACAGAACCCCAGTAAAGTGTCACTTGGCACAAAGGGACTGCAGAGCTGAGCCTGGGACTTGAGAACAAGATGGCATCTGCCCTGGGCCAGCCCCTGGCTCAGGGGGCTCAGGGGGCTCGGGGGGCTCAGGGGGGTGCGTGGGATGGCCCAGTGCGTGGCTGGGCTGGGGCTGTGCACCCTGAGGTGTTGGCAGGGGGATGGTGTGTGCTGGTCACTGGGGTGTGCCGAGCCAGTGTGTCCCCAGCAAGTCCCCAGTGTCACCTCTTCCCAGCAGGGCAGTGGCGTGGCGGTGGCACCAGGGCTGCAGGGCACGGGGACAGTGGCAGCTCCATCCAGACAAGTCAGTCTCTGTCTGTTTTCATCTATTCACATTATTTTACAGCCCCTACCAGTGCAGAATCTGAAATCCCTCACGCCTGTCAGGGTGTGATCCTTGTCCCTCAGCGAGGACACCCACGGGGAGCCCGGAGCTGCTGTGGAATGGGAACGGGAGCGCATTTCCACCTGAGGAGCAGACCTGCCGCAAGGCTGCGGCTCGCTTTGCTTACTGAGCACCAGCACGTGGTCTGGGATCAGGTTCCCAAGTGTCACTGACGCTGTTTGCCAGTGCAGGAGCTTTATGGATGTACTCACACTTGAAAATTTGACCCTCAAATCCTGTGCAAGTCACGTGAAGTTTGAAGGAAGAAATACTGGGGTTTATTTCTTAAAGGAAAATAAATGTGATTTCGGAATAAATCAATAGAACATGACTTTGTGCGGTGGAATAAGCCAAGTGGAGTCGTGGAAAAATAAACTCTTTCAGACAACTCCTGCTGAAAGATTCTCATCTCTCCAGGTCGTGGGATCAACAGCAGGAATGGCAGCCACTGGCGCTCCAGCAGGCAGCTCCGGGGCTGTGATGGACGTTGCTGGCACTGAAGCACGAGGACGCTGGCTGCTCCTGGTCCCGACACGGCTGGCACCAGGGCAGCCCCAGAGCCCGTGTGCCACACAGCCCTGGAGCTCCTGGCTTGGGCAGGCGGCGTCCTGGGGAAGAGCCCCATGTTGGCATCGCCCCGTCCCCCTTCGCCTGCAGGACGTGATGGTCCTGAGTGACCTGGCAAGGCTGGCAGGACAAAGGTCCACTGCAAGCTCAAAAGGTGATACCTGGAGTCCCAGCAAAGTCACTAAAACGGGGAGAAATTCTCATTTAATTTGGTTCATTTGTTATAATGATTCTTCACCGTGGGCCATATTAAACACTTCAGTGATTTTTGCCTCTAAAACTCTCTTGCAGGGATCGTGATGAAAGGTATATTTATTGTACTTCAGCTTGGAAAGTTGTTTCAGATGTTTCCAATTCATCAACCAGTTCAGACATCTGTTCCTGGTTGGGGCAGAAAAGCTGAACTCGCACACACACAAAAAGCGCTCATTTTGGAGATTTTTATGATGAGTTTTCTAATCCTAACAAGTTGTCAAACAGTGCTAATGGCCAGGTCACCCGCGGCCCCGGCACCCCCGGCCGCCAGGTAGGACCCCCGGCAGCCGCTCAGCTCCAGGGGCTCCGTGAGGCCCCCCCAGCCCGGGGCTGCGCACCCACGGGGGCCTGGGGGAGAGACCCCCCGGTGCCGCCCTCGCCCCAGCGCGACGTGCCCGGGGCTGCACGGCCGGGCCGACAGGCTCGTCCTGGGATTGCAAAATCTGGCTTGAAGTCGGAATAAAACTGTGATATTTAGAAATACTCCACTACAGAAAATAAAACCCTGAAGCGAGTTTTGAGGGAGGGGGACTGTAAGTTTCATGGAGGCAAAAATCAATGTATTTGTTTTGGTTACAAGGTTCAATAAATACAGTCTATTTCACCTTCCCAAAAAGGCAGTGAGGTCATTCCAAATAAAAAAATCAAAATGATTCATTCAGAAAATGTCAAAACAGGATGTTTTGATAGTGTCAGCAGTCTATTTCCAGATTTCTTTCGAAAGATATTTTGGATAAACCGACCAGGTTGCAGGAGGTGCTGTGATCTCGGCAGAAGAGCCACGTGCTCTGACGGGACACGTCACGGGTTTGGTGATGGATGTGACTCCAACAGAGCCACGGGGAGCGAGGAGCGAGGTGCCGCCTGCCGTGCCCCCCAGGGTGGGCAGAGGGGACTGGGGACCCTCTGGGCAGTGCTGGCAGCTCTGGGAACCGCCGGCTCCGGCGCCAGGCTGCTTTCCTGGGAGAGCGGGGCTCCGGGAATGTCAGCTCCTTAATTAATCCTGAGCCTTGTCACCTGCCTGGGGTGTGAACCCCCAGACACACTCGGTGTCTGGCCCAAAGGGAGAGTGAGAAAAGTTAATTGAACTGCGTCCTTCAAAGTCACACAGCAGCTCCCCTGTTTGTCTCTGCCAAGCAGGCTGAGGGCTCCCCGGAGCCTAATCCCCGGCGAGAGACAGCCTGTCTAGCGCCTCGGCGAGTGCAGCAAATCCCGGCCGGGCGGATCTGCCCTCTGGTGCCACACGGAGATTCTTTAATTAAAGCAAGTGTTGCCATGGTGGGGCATGGAGAGCTCTTGACAGATGCAAGCTGGTGAACAACAGACAACGCACAATCTCATTAGCACCTGCAGCTCCAGCTGCTTATTGGATTGGGATGCTTTGGATTTTCATTGTACGGGCTCCGTAGGCTCTCGCCCCTCTCGCCGTGCGAGGCACAGGTTTGGGGCAGGTCACAGGCGTCCCTGCCCTGATCAGCACCAGCACGTCCCCCAGCGTGATGGGACCTTGCTGAGGCCGTTGGCTGGGGCTGTCCCTGTCCAGCAGCACACGGTCTCTCTGCTGAAGCACTGGTGAGGAGGCCTGCGGGTCCGTTTCTTATCCACATCCCAGGCAGCCGCCGCAATCAGAACAATCTGCTTTTTGCAGTAATTATCATATTTGCCTTTGCTCAGCCAGCTTTATTTGTAAACCAAACGGAAATCAGAATGATCCAACTTCAAAGCTGAGCCGAGATGCTGGGAGCTGGGCAGCACCTGGTGCTCTTACCCTGGCCTGGGATGAGCGGAGCTTCAACAGCTGCTGGAGTGCAGAGCCTCGCTGTTCAGCATCCTCCATCCCACCCTGGCACATCCTCCCGTTCCCAGCCTGTCCCCACACCAGGGCAATTCCCAAATCGGGTGTGGCAAAGCCTTTGTGGTGGCACTCGGCCCCCGAAGAGCCGTGCAGCACTTGCTGTTGCTGCTGCTGTGCTTCCAATTAGCTCACATCTGTTACAGCTATCCTTCCCTCCAGCCCCCTCCTCGGGCGCCTGCAAGTGATTTTATGCAGTAATAACAGAAATCACGAAACCTGAAATGAATCTAAACAAAAGGAATCATTCAAATTGTCCTTAACCCTTTGAAGACCTGGCCCTGCCCGTAACAAAGAGGCTCAGGTTTGATGTGCTCCATGACACAGATCCAGCATCTTGGCCAAATGAGTCATGACCTGCAGGAGAACCCAGCTGCACGGCTGACTCAGGCTCCCCAGCACAATGGATGATTCATGCCGGGAGGATCTGACACAGATGTGTGGTGCAGCGCCCGCGGTTCGAATGGCATCCAGCCCCTCAGCAAACCTGCCCTCTGCTTTGCCGTGCGAGCTGGGGGTCCCCGCTGACACCTGACTTCAGTTTCTAGAGTTTTACTGCTGGAGGGAGCAGATAGGTTTGCGCTGGGAAAGCTGCTGGGGTGTCCTGTGCTCCCCTTCCGCCGTGCGACGCAGTGTTGTGTAATGTGAGATTTAATTTCTCCTTGGCTCAGGCACGCTGCTCCCGCCGTGCTGCTCCAGTGTCTGGGGACAGCGCCGGGCTGGGGGTCTCTCGTGGCCCGGCTGCCCCAGAGCGCAGGGCTCTGCTGGACGGGCAGGTGGGGCCTGACTGAGGTTCTTGAGAACATCGGCACGGCCCGGGACGTGCTGAGCCACCAGCAGCGTCAGCAGGAGCCGGCAGTGCCAGAGGGCTGGGACATGTCCTGCATCCCACGGGGGTGCCAGCCGTGCCGCTGTCCCAAAGAATTGCTGCAGGCTCGCAGGGCAACGAGCGGGTCCTTCGCCGAGGTCTGCACTGTGGTTTCTCGCGGAAGCAGCACTGTCCAAGGAGCAGTTGTCTCCTTCTTCTGCAGTTCTGCTTTAGCAGCCCGAAGCTCTGCAGACCCACCAAGCATCTCCTGGTCTCTCCACTGTCCCCTCTGGTCTGTGCAGCTGAGATCTCCCTCCGGCTCCACCTTCCCACTGCAAACGTTAACACACGTTCCTCCCTTGAGCGACTCGGGCTGATAACCCACAGGCCTCGCCCGCTCTGTAGTGACTGGGTTTATCATGGCTTGTGGCCAGGCTCATCCTGGGATGGCTGGGTGGTTTTGACACCAGATTGCTTGGTCATCAGGGGGTGGACAAGGACCCACGTACGCCTGCGACACAGTGGGCAGAGCCTGACGACCGCGATCTCAGCCCATGGATGGAGCTGTCCTGCACCACAGCCACCCTGGGATTCCTGGCCTGGAAGGCCCCACATGTCCACAGCATTTTTATTACTATACTCCAGAATTCTCAAAGGCCCAAATAAATAAATAAATAATAAAGCTTTTTTTTTTTTTTAAGGAACCCACCAGCTTCTCTCAACGTGGCCCAGTTCTGAGGCATTTCTGTGGGTTGTTGCAAATGACCCCCAAGCAGGAGGTTAATGCTGGTGGTTGTGGTTAGCAGTCACCCACGAGCTGGAGGCTTCTGACACTGCTAATAAGGCACATGTGTGTGAGCGGAGAATGCCGCGCGTGGCAGCACCAGGGCTCCCTGCGCTTGGGGTTGTCTGAAGCTCTGCGGCACGGCGAGCTGCCGGGGCTCAGGTGTCCCTGACCTGCCGGGACCCGCTCCCGGCACACGGCCTTGGCTGGCAGCAGGATGGCACTGCTGTCCCAGCCCAGTGCCTGCTCTGGTGTGGAGGAGGCTGGTACGGCCACGGGCATCCAAAAGGGAATCATGTGGATGGGCAACGCTTCCCTCCCTCTGCCCACCAGCAGGTCAGCAAATGTCCTCCCCTTTCCCGCTGATCTCCAGCAACCGAGGGTCAGGGGGCTCAGATTTTGACTAAAGATCCATCTGCTTCTAAGGCTGGTTGTGGTTTAATGTTGATTATTTGCATTACAGAGACTTGTGTCCGGGAACCTGCCCTGCCTGGCACTGAGCAACTCCTGAGCCTGCCCACACAGCCGACATCTCCAGCAGCAGAGAGCTGCCCTGCACACACAGCCCAGCCTCTCCTGGTTTCCCTGCTCCCCTCATTTCCAGGCTCCAAAATTCCCAAATATGCTCAACCCCAACTTGAGCAGCTGACTGGGGACACAACTGCAGACAGAGAGTAAAGCACCAATTCACCAGCGTTGGTGTGGTGACCACAACCAACTCACCCTTCTGTATCCCCCGTACGAATATGGATCCCATGTGAACACCTGGCTCATGTAAGGGGAAAAAAGAGTATTAAAGATGATGTATTCAATAAATTAATGTTGACCTCTCCAGAGAGATGTCAGAAGAGGAAAAGGTGGAGAAGGCTCCCGAGCAGGATGAAGGGCAGAAGAAGGCAAGTTCCTTGTGGCACATGGGAGCTTGGTTGCTGACACAGATCTGTGTGTTTGTAAAGCCCTTTTTCATCTCTATCAATCAGATAAATTACTCCAAACCCAGAATTTTTAGGAATTTGCCTTACAAGCACTGCAATATTTTGACAGTTTGCATCACTAAAGAAATGCCATTTTCACACAGCAGTATCACATTTTGCTATCTCGCTCTAACAGTTATTTTTGCAGAGGGGGATCTACACTCCTTTTACTCTGCAGTCACAGTAAATGTGTTTTTCACTTTCTTACCATGTTTAAAAATAGCATTAAGTTTTTGCTGATCACATGATCAAGGAAAAAAAAAGCTAATTGAATGATGCAGGGAGTAAAAACATGTGGCACAGTAAAAACAAATTAGGTTCGCATATGTTTTGTGTAACTCTCAAGACTTGTCTGTATTAGCTATCAGTAATGAAAAGAATATTAAACTCTAACAGCACAAAGTACCATATGCTGAGGAATTCAAAGAGGAACAATGCATTTGCGTTGGATGCTCCTGAATGGAAAATGCCCACAAATAAGCATTTTTTTCCTTAGCTGTGGAAAAAACCTATCATTCCTCTACTTTTCAGTAACTTTTTAGTACGTTTTTAGGTGTGGCTGTCGAGTCACTGGAAGCTGCCTGCGCATTCACCCTGCACGGCGGCTGCTGGCCTGGGGACACGGGAGCGGGGGACACGGGAGCGGGGGACACGTTGGAGATGGCCACAGGCCTGGCGGCGGGAGCAGCACGGATGGTCGGG
Organism: Caprimulgus europaeus; assembly: GCA_907165065.1. The sequence continues at coordinate 517,119 of OU015547.1, forward strand.
GGCTGCTGGCCCCCACCCCGACTGTGCTGGCTGGAGGGTGCAGGTGGGGGCTGGGGCAGTCAGTGTCCCCAGATCCTCGCCCAGGGTCTCCTCTGACCCACGGCTCAGTGACGGCCACAGGGATACGGGCTTTGCCTGGGGTTTGCCCTGTGTCCTGGGGAGAGGCCTGGCTGGTGGTGGGGAGACGTGCCTCGTCCCCATCCCTGTCCTCATCCCCATCTCCATCCCGTTCCCATCCCCATCCCATTCCCGTCCCCATCCCATCCCGCTGCAGCCCCGGGCGGGAGCGCGTGTTTATCCCTCCTGTTTACGAGCTGTGAGTGGGGATCCTCGGCGTGACTCACCGCCTGCAGCCAGGAGTCAACCACAGCTATAACTTTCCAGTTTGCCTCGGAAAAAGGGGGGAGGGCAGCATGAAGAGGAAGAGCTGGAAAACGTTAGGAAAAGGCAGCAAAAGTTCTAAAGAGGCAGCTGAGAAAAACAGCAGACAGTCTTAGAAGAATATTAACATTTTAACGAGAATTCCTTTAATTTAATCACAATGAGAATCACCAAGAGGAGGAAGAAACAGAAAGCTTCATCTGAGCCCTTAACGAAAAAATCTTAATGCTATGGGCCAGTGCTCCTGCAATTAATTCCCCTCAGTGGAGCGTTTCCATGTGCACCTCCGGAGTCAGAGCTTTCACGCCTTGGCATTCGCAGAGCGACTGAAGGGGTGGCAGAGATTTATTGGCTTTAATCTTCTGCTTCTTCTTCTGATGTTTGTGGCATCGCAGGCGTTGCTGTGGCCCCTCGCTGGGACGTCCCGAGTGGAAACATGTGAGGTGGCGGGAGGCTCTGCCCCATGGCCCTCTGCAAAACCTCTCTGCGAGCTGCTGGGCACGGGGCTGCGAGCGGCAGGGACACCTCTGGGGGCTGGAGACCCCAGAAATGGGGCGCTGACAAGGCACCAGCCAGAGATATCCGGGAAATCCTGCTGTGAGCAGAAGTGAGCGGGAGTGTGGCCAGGTCAGCCCCGGGGCGGGCGCCTGTGTTGGTGGGAGCAGCGTCTGTGCAGGCTCCACCAGGACCCCGCGTCCCCCATCCTGTGAGACCCCCCAGGGCGCTCACAGGGAGACTTGGGGTGAGACGTCCCCAGCGGGCAGGGTGACCCTGCCCAGGGCAGCGGGGTGTCACGGCTGAGCCAAGGAAGCGCATGGTAAGTGCTTCCCTCGCTCTGCCCCAGCAAATAAAATAAACTCATTTGGGTTTTACGTGGAGGCAGTGTTTTACTGCCTCTGAGATCCGCCGTGGCGCAAGGCAGCCGAGTCAGACAATACAAATGACACGTCCTAAACGGCATTTTTAAAAGCTCAAGGCAAGCTTGTAAAGATTTTATTTGTATATGAGGCTGTAATGAATAAAGGAATTGGCATTGCCGCCTCCGCCACCCTCCAAGAGCCCTGTCTGCTTTCCTGAAGCAAGCGCACCAGGGAGCAGCGGCGGTGACGCCAGGACCCCGGCGCCCGGGCGGCCGCGGCGTGGGGCTCGGGGCACGGCCGCGCTCGGGGTGCGGGCAGAGGTGGCTCCGAGAGGATGGCAGAGCCCCGGGCTCGGGGAGCGGGGTCAGGGGCACCATGGCCCCAGCACAGCCTGGCTCTGCTCGCAGCCACAGCGCTGCTGAGGGCAAAGCTGCTGCCAGCGCTGCTGGTGACAAGGTGCCCCCTTTTCAGGCTTGCTGCTTTGGGAAGTATTTTAGCAAAAATGTATTTTGCATTTAACCATTTTTCTTGGGAAGAAAGCCGGGTGCAGAGATGCTGAGTGCCTGGGAGGGTTGTCCTGAAGCGCTTAGCCAGGGCCTGGCCAGCCAGGATGGCTGCGTGGTGCCCAGCTCCGAGCCAGGCTGCCACTGCTGTGCCCATGCCCGTGCCCGTGCCCCGGCTCCCCAGGCAGCTCCTGCCCCCCCCGGCCTCCCCAGCACAAAATCCAGGGCTGCCCTTTCCCAGACGCCCTTCCCAGGCTGCGCAGGGTGATTTCACCACGCTAATCCCGAGCAACTGCTGAACCATTGTCTGCCCAGCGCTGAGCTAGGATATTATGACTGGGAAAACTTCCTTCCGAACTGCAAGCTGTGTGAGCAGAACTTGTTTAAAATAGAGGCTTTAACAAACAAACAGGGCCAGCTCCATTTCCATCAGCATCTCCCCTCCTCAAACATCAACATTTACGTTTCAGTAACAGGAGATCGCTGTTAGCCACGGCCACGCTGATCGTCAGGGCTCTTGCCTGTGTCAGTGGCAAAGGGCAGGAGGGTGGAAGCCTCTGAAGGGCCAATTTGTGCAGCAAACAAATCCCAGTGTCCCTCTGCCAGCACCCACTGCCCGGACCTGGCTCCACGGGGTGGCTGAGGGGCACCCCGGGCACCCCGGAAAGGGGCTGGTGTTTCTGGGTGCATTCCTCGGGATGGAGAGGAGTATTGCTCTCAGAAAGCCTGTGAAAGCATCCCAAGGACAGGCTCTGAAACTCACATTGTTTTCATTTGGATGTTGTTATTAAAAAAGTCACTTGCATGTTTTCTGGTAAAACAGTTTGCTGAAATGTTTCCTCTTCTCCTCCAGCTCAGACCAGAAAGTGATGGGAGCACACACGGGGCCTGACCGGGTGCATGGGGGCAAGGGCCAGGATGAGAGGGAGACGCAGTCGGCTCAGCAAAAACCTCTGCAAGTAACTGAGGTGGAGGTGGCAGAGGGCTGGTGGCCACCCAAGCGTCCCAGCACCAAGGCTGTCTGGGCTGGGTGACCCTGGGGTGCCCGACCTTCCAGCTCCCCCAGCTGCCAGCACGGCTGCTCCCGCGGGACAGGGCGATGCTCAGCCCCTCTGTGTTCGCGGTGGCTGCTGTGGCCAAAGGCAGCACTGGGGAGCTCATCTCAGAGCCCAGGGCAGCTGGGTCCCTGCAGCAGCCAGCCAGCCCGCAGGGGCAACACTGGATCTGTGACACACAGGGAAGCTGCCGTAGTGCTGCGGAGAAATCACATCTCTAGAGGTTTCTGATAAAGCCAAACAGTTGCGCTTGTGCAAAAAAGAAGCATGGTGTGGTGATGGGCAGGAACCCGGGGGTGCTGCTGCTGCCTCTCCAAGCCAGTTCTTGAGCAGAAAGGGTGGCCTGTGCTTTGCAAACCACTTTCACCAACTGGTAAACCCAGAGGATCCCTGCTTCTCAGCTGGAAACTACCCCTCCAACGGAGCAAATTAATTATGTCCCAAAGACAGCGCGAGAAGCAGCGAGGAGGCCAGCTGGAAGCAGCGCCGAGTCCTCTCGCACCAAGGGCCAAGATCCACTTCACATGACATCAGTGGGTGCTTTGACAGCGATGCCAATGCAATCAGGGTCTGTCCCGGGGGCAGACAGCTGCCTTCACGGAGAGGAGAAAATCCAGACCTCTGGATGGTGCTCCCAGCCAAACGGTCCCCTCCCTGCTCCGCGTTTGCGAGGGGATTTGAGTGCGTCTCCCTGCGCTGCAGTTCAGGCTCTGCCCTTGGCACGCGCACCACGTCCCCAAGCCACTCACCGGGACAGAGCTGCTGCCTTTGCAGCCCCGTCCCTGGAGAACCCCAGCGAGGAGGAGCTGCTTTGGCATGGGCTGTCCTCCTGCTTCTCCTGCCTGCCCTCATGATGGGGGATGGAGGCGGGGGCTGCCTGAGGCAGTGGGCAACCGAGCATGCAGAGCCCCTTTGCCCCTGGGAGAGGGTGAGAATGGCCACACGAGATGCTTTCAGCCCTGTGGTCTGGGGACAGGGACAGCAGAGAGCTGTCCCCAGGGCCTCTCCTCCACCCCGATTGAGGACAGGACAAAACTGAGGGAGACCATTTCATCACAGGGGTCAGCTCTTGGGGGGCACCTCTTGCCAGTGCCGGTGCTTGGCTGGGTGACACTCCGTGTGTGTACCCCCCCGTGACACACAGCGGCCTGGGGCACAGGCATCTGGCTCGCTCCTTCCTGTTCTGAGCTGGGCAGCGCTGTCCCTGTGGATGGGGTGGAAAAGTGGGAAGTGGTGCAGGAGCAGAGGGAAGAGAGACCGGCTGCCAGCCCTGGGGGACACCACAGACCTCCTCAGCTGCAGCTGTGTGTCAGGGATGGTCCGTGCTCAGCCTTGGCATTTCAGCTTCCTGCTCCCCTCTCCACTTCAGCACCAGCGCTCCGAGCCCTGCCTGCGCTGGCTGACAGGCAAGATGGGGACATCCCACCTGGGAATGAGCAGGGTAGTGACGGGCACAGGTCTGACACAGCTTGTCCGAGCCCGTCCCCACACTGCTCCCAAGCACCAGCAGAGCCCGGTGGCCACGAGGCAGGGAGACCTCGCACCGTGCACTGCCTCCCCTGCGAGCAGCGCTCAGGTTACACTTGACATAGTGAAGTGGCAGCAAAATGGATTTAATTTATTTACTTTTTTAATATAATGATGGAAAACAAAACATGTTGCAAAAGTTGTTTGTTTCGTACCAGCTCTGCACAGACCCACTGAGGAAGGAGTGGCTCCTGGCAGCTCCCGCTCTTCGGAGACCAGCGATTACTGAGCCGACGCGCTGTGCCAAGGACCAGACGGCTGCTGGAGACTCCCTCCCTCCCCGGGGGCTGCGCTGGGCATGGCCGAGCCTCAGAGTGGGACATCTCCCTAGCAAGGGTGCCTGTGCCCATGGGGGCTCCCGGGGCCGGCTGGGCTGCAGACCCACTGCTGTGCAGAGGTGTGGGTGCTGCAGAGAGGACCCCGGCCTCAGGGAGCCCAAGCGAGGGATGAAGCAGAGGGAGCTGTCAGGGGATCCTCCTGCACGTCCTCCAACAACAGCCTTGGTCCGTCTTGCCCCGTGCTGGGTCCGGAAGGGTGCCAAGCAGGGAATGTGCCTGCCCCATTCCTCTCCAGAGAAGGGGCACCCACCAAGGCAGCCTGCACCTCCCAAGGCAGAACAGGGCATGTGGATGTGTGGGAGCCATTAGCAGAGCTCACCCCCCACCCTGGGGCAGCCTCTCTGGCGAGGGGCTCAAAAGCAGCGTGGGCTTGGGGCAGGAGGGAAGGTGGCTGATGTGTCCTGAAAGCCAGGCCCCGAGATGCGCCCCGAGGCATCAGCCCCCTTGGTCTAAACTGTCCCATGGCACTGTCAGCCCTCAAGGTCTGTGACGGACCACAGAGCCTGGGCATTGTCAAGCACCTGACTGAAAACACTGGAAAGGCAACAGGGCAACACGGCCTGGGAGCCCGATGGTGATGGCCACGCGGGTGCCATGGCACCAGCACCCGAGCACAGTGCAGACAGTGGGTGCTGGTGGAGCGGGACTGGGGTCCCATTCTCTGGGCGCTGCCCGGCCCCGGGTCCATCCCCGTCGGGCGTCTGTGGGCAGGGGAGAGCCCCAGGGAAACCTCCTGCAGCCACGCTGCCTCCCGCACAGGAGGGTGCTCTTTCCCAGAACTTTGGTTAGAAGATACTCATGAGTTAATTAATCTTTGAGTTTTTAAGCAGAGACATATTTATGAGCCTTGTAAGAGGCTGGGGCCCGGAGAGACATTTCTTTATTCTTCCTCCAGCTCAGCTGAAGGAAACCATAAGGGGAAAGAGCGACTGAGCCACGAAAGCATGGAAGATGGATTTCGGGCTGGTGATGGGGAAACAAAACCCAACTTGCCTGGGTGGGAACAGTGGCCAAGTGACAGCTCCCTTCCCTCTCCTTTGTCTTTTCATCCTTTGTCTACAGGGTGCTTGCTAGAGCCTGGCTGCTGGATGCCAGGGTATCCCCAGCATTTGAAGTGCATATGTGAAGCACATACGTCGCGTGAGTTCCCACCATGAGCCTCCCTGGCTCCTTTGGGCTGGAGGGGACAGCTGTGACAGTCCCATTGCCCCACTGCCAGCAGCACACAGCTGCCAGCCTTTGCTCTGGGGTGAGGGTTTGGTCCCATGAGGTCCCAGCAGCTGGAGTCACCCAAAGAAGAGCTGGTGAGGATACAGGCAGGGACTGCACTACCTGCACCTCCCTCGGCACAGCCCTTCTCCTGCTCCCAGCTCTCTCCTCTCTCTGCCCTGCCTGTCTGGGCTGCCCCAAGAGGGGCAGGGTCACCTCTGATTGCTTTCCCCCCTGGCACTGTTGCCAGGCATCCTCAGCAGCCCCTGATCAAGCACACCCTTGTGCACTTTGCAGCTCTCCAAACTGCACCATAAGTGGACTTGTGGATGAGGAAGGTGTGAAACCAGCTTCTCATTCCCTGTGATTCTTGTGTGCCATCTCCCAGGGCCAGGGAGCAGGCTCTGCCCCCAGGAGCCTGCCTTCCCCTGCCACTGGATCTGATGGGGTTTCTCTCCAGAGAGCTGGGACACGCTGTGAGCGGGTGGGAATTGCCATCGGTTGCCAGCAGCCAGGGGAGCAGAGGAGAGCAGTGATGCTGATGACATCAGCCAAGGTGCCTGGAAAAACAAGAATGGAAGGAACATCCACTGTGCTTTCACTGGGCTTCTCTGCTGCATCACAAGCAACTGAGAAAGTGCGCGATGGGGACAACCAGATGCCTTCAGGGCAGGGCACATTTTTCCAAGCTAGGAGCTTGGAACTGAGGCTATTTTACTTTATCCTTTTGCTCAGAGTGAGCTGCTTATGCCATTCCCTGCCTCTCTGCGATCACCGCTTTATCTATGCACCTCAAATGATGCTTCCTCAGCTTTGCTGTGCATCTTGGCCAATAGCAGCAGAGAAATGTGGCCACCACATGTTGGCAGCAATTGAATCCTGGGCACATTTTTTCTCTGCACAGCCTTTAAGCTGTGGGAACCATTTCAAAGGAAACCATTCCCCCTATAACATGCTTGTGATCTGAAGATGTCTATTTAGATGGCAGCCCGGCATTAATTTAGCAATTCACTACAGAGTTTGGCGTGATGTTTAAAGCACTAAAATAAATTGTGGTGAAGTCGTTTCCCTCAAACCAGATTGTGTGGTTTACATTATTTGTCAACCTTAAGTACAACTGGCATGTTTGTATCACTCATGCAAAGCCCCATTGTGCCTCTCTAGAAGGGGGAAGAATCTGCACAGAAACGCATCCAAGTTCCTGCCCCGGCAGTCTCATGTCCCTGGGAGATCTGCCCCGGAGGCACGCAGCCCAACTGGCTGGAAGAGAGCCTGGGCTTTCCTCAGGATGATGGGTGTTAAGTGCAGGCTCATATAGGTTATATTACAAAGGGCCATTTTAATCAGACACAGATTTGTGCTTTCTGCCTGCAGTGCCTAAGATCCACAGAGCCACAATGACTCAGACACGCACATTCGAGCGCACACGCATGCACGGCGCTGTGTGAGCGGGCTGACCCGGGCTGCAGCTGCGTGCTCACCGAGGACAGAGCCCACCGCCAGCACCGTGTCACTGCTGCCCCGTGCTTGGTGGCCTCTCACCCTGCCTGGAATGCCCACGGGACAGTGGTGGCCAGGAGCTGCAGGGAGGGAAGGGGCAGGTGAGGGGGAGGCTGCCCCGAACCTCTCGGGGTGCTTTGGGGCTGCCTTCTAGCAGCTTCTCTCTCTCCAGACAGGCTGGTCGGATGTCCCAGCCACAAAGGCAGCCAAAGGGAGCTGGGACTGTCTCAGGCAGGGGACATCTGGGGAGGTGTTTTCCTCTGGCCAGGCTGAGATGCTGCCCAGCCTGGCTGGAGCACCAGGCACCGCTGCAGGGTCCCCCCGTCTTGCCAGCTGTGCCTGGGCCATGGCAATGCCACCAGACCTGGCTGTTCCTGCTGCCTTTGGCTATCGGTGTGTGGCGGGGACGTGTGCGGGGTCAGGCGGGGACAGCACGTCGACACTTTCACCCGCGCTGCCGGGAGCAGGTTGGAGGGGAGAGCTGTGGTGCTGCGCCTGCCTCCGGGCGAGCAGGCGGGATCCCGCCTGTGATCTCAGTGCTTTATCCCTTCCTTCCCTCAGTCCCTGCAGCCAGAAATCCCGGGATGGCTGTCGCGGCTCTCGGTTCACAAGCCGGCTGGCAGCGCCGCGGGTGTTTCATTCCTCCGCCTCCCAGCGAGTGGCCGATGCCAGAAGAGCTGTCCTGCGGGAAGCGGCCGAGGCTCTGCACTGCCACAACTGCACTCGCACGTCTCCTCCAGCCCCGGCAGCTGCCGCAGGCTCTCACGGAGGGGTGTCCCCACCCCGCTGAGCTGCTGGGATCACGGGCCAGCTCTGCTCTGCAGGGAAGGGGCAACCTCCTGGCCCTCCGTTCCAACAGTCTCGCTGTCTGCCCTGGGAATCCCCATCCAGTGACCGAGGGTCCTCCATCTCCCTGTGCCAGACCCCCCCATGCCGCCCAGCCCCTCCTCTGCAGGTGTTCAGACCCCGTTCAGAGCACGTTCCCCACTGCCCTCTCTGAGCAGTTCAGCTGACGTGTGCCCTCCATGCTCTGCTCCCTCAGCTCACCGCGCCGCAGCGTGCACTCAAGAGCGGGAGCTCGTCAGCTGCATTTCTTCTGCGGTATCTCCAAACTCTAAGAGACACCCAATTTTCTGTAAATTGAATTCAGACAATAAAAAACTCTGCTGCTCCCAGGAGTTGTCCCTGTGTGCTCTGGCTGTGTCTATGTTTGTGCTTTCATTGGGTGATGGCAGAAACTCCCTTGCTCGTATGAAAATTCAAAGGGATGGAGCAGAAGCGGGGCCAGGCTGCACAGACATCTGTGCGCAGGCACCCAGGTAGCCCGTGCAGCGTTTGTCCTGGGCAATACCTTGGGTGAGACACTGCCCAGTACAAACACATCGTACTCAGGGCAGCACAAAAGCTCCCAGCCACGGCATTAAATAATTGTCACATTTTTCTTCTGTAAGGATTAACGTTCCTGCTAACCTTGCAAACCTTCATTGAGCTGTTGTCACCCCCCGAAACGCAGCACAATCGCCAAGGGATTAGGGTGTCTGCGGAGCAGCCTGTCCCCGCTATTGTGCGCTCCCGGCCGGGTGAGGAAATCCTGCGACATCAGCCGATAGGTCCCCGCTGTGCGGATGCCAAATTCACCGCAGGGCCAGGCACAAGGCAGCCCCGGGGGAGCCGGGGGCTGGATGCCTGTGGTGGCACCGGGGAGCTGTCCCTGCAGCAGGCGGGTGGCTGGGACCAGTGCCGAGCCAGTGGCACCTGCGCTCAGGGATGCCATACCGGCACGGGCAACCACTGCCGTGGGCCCCAGGGAGGCAGGTGGGCCCCCAGCCCCATCCCCTCCTGGCAGCGGGTCACCCCGCTCAGCTCTGCCAGCATCTGGCTGCTGCCCACACCAGGCTCCTGGTCCTCCTGAGCCAGGCGAGCACGTTCATAAATCTGAATGCTGAGGAAATCCCATAAAAATTTAACAGGAAATACGGAGCCATAAAGGGAAGCGCTTGGCATTTCTTGCCGGCTGTCGGCAGTGCCCACTGCACACGCTGCGCTCAGGCACCTGGCAGCCACAGTGGGACCTGGGCCAGGACAGACTGGAGTAGCAGCTACTTCCCACGGCCCTCCCTTCGGAGCAGGAGGAGAGGAGCATGGCAGCAGTACAGACTGATGCTCTCGGGAGCAGGACTTTGGTTTCTGCAGAGCTCAGTCTCACAGACATAGAGCGCAGGCAGAAGCTGTGTTGCAAGGATGCAAGAGAGAAAAAGAATGCTAAAGCAAACACAAGATTTATGCACGTAGGTCCCAGGAGGATCTTACAGTGCTTAAAAATGACAATACATATTGTCATCCCAACCCCTGTGTTCAGTAGCAAAGGAAAAGAAGTGGGAAGTGTCTCCAGCTCTGGAGCCATTGCACAATAACAGAGAATGGAAAACAACCTCATCTGTTTGTCCCCAACATCTGGGCCCCGCATCAGCATCCCCACTCCCACGGCACTTTCCCAAGAGAAACAACCAGAGAGAAATGGGGGGAATGGAGAGAGAGGAGAGTCCAGAGAAGGTGTGGTGCACAGGGAGCAAGAGCCCAGCATCCTCCTGACGTGCCCAGTTTGGACTGCTCAGCCAGCACGCACCGAGCGCCTGCTCCAGCCCTCTGCTCAGCGCAGATAGGGACTCCTCTAGCAAGGACAGAGTGAGTCTCCATCATGGGTGGTGTTAGGTTTTGGGCATTCATTCCCAGCAAAGGGCTTGAGCAGGCTCTTGCAGAGGTGGCTGGGTCAGGGCTTGTCTCTTGCAGACCTGACAAAGAGGATCTGCAATGGCAAAATCAGCATCTGGAGACCCCTGCAGCTCTGTAGGCTCTGTACTTGCCTGCTCTTTGGCAGGGCACTCGGTGTTTGGAAGCCAGCACTTGCTCATTGTTGCTGCTGTGCAATGGGATTTCATGGTAGTTTTTCATCAGCTTTGCACGTGTTTGATCATATGAATAGGGACTGAACCTCCCCACAAGTGACAGCAGCCTGGCTGCACAGGGTCCGCTGGGGTTTTGGAGGAAAGATGCCCGTTCTCATCCAGAAACTCACTATTCTCTGTGCACGTGGGGAGAACTTGGCTTCTCCTTTCTGGCATCATGGCAGGGAAACAGCTTCTCCCTCTGCCTTGGGAACATGCAGGTGGCCACGTGTGGGAAAAGAGCACTTCTAAAGCAAGCCTTCCACAAGGAAGTTCAGAACAAATGTGATGCCAGCAGGAACATAAAGAGGAGCAGGTCACCCAAAGCCCAGGTTAATTTCCTTTTCATCAGGCTTTCCCTGCAGGTGGGAGCGAGTGTCCTGGGAGATGGGGCAGGTGGCCGTGGGACCCCCCCAGGGCTGCACTGGTGACACTGTTTCTCGAGGCACATGCCGAGAGTTCAGCTGCTGGTTGGCCATACAGCAACTGGAGCTCCCCCTGCTAAATCCTGCAGCGGGATTTCCCTGGGCACCTCTGCTGTAGGCATTATGCGGGCTTTGCATTTTAAACTGTTTTGCTTCATCTGGAAAAGCTTTGAGAAATGAGTCCTGCAGCCAAACTGGCTCTTTTCTGACTATTCTCATGAGGCTGAAATGAGGAGAGGACTGGCTGGGGGCACTCAGAGCTCATCCCATGCTGCTGCGGGACTGCTTCTCATTGAACTCTTTTCAGACCATCCCTCATTTTCTATCAGGGAATCCATGTTCAAAAGCAGGTGGTGACTCTGGTTACCAGGATCCATCCCGAGACATCTGGAGGGAGGCTGGTCTTCTGGAGATAGAGCAGATGGGCTTAGTGCCTGTTGAAAATGAGGCCCTTTCTGTATAGTCCTGAAGTTTCTAGTGGGTTTTGAAAATGCAGGCAGCTGCAAAAACCTCTGTCTTCCAAAGGCAGAAGGGGTTGGTGACCCTGCTTTGCTGGTCCGGTTCCTGCATGGGGCAGAGCGCAGACCAGCGTGTGACCACGCAGGCGCAAATGTCGCAGTGAATTGGGAAAGTTTCACTGGATTCATTTTTCACCAGAGAAGGTCACGAGGTCCAGGATGGGTGTCCCAAGCTCAGAGGAGAAGCCAGCTCATGCCAGGGCAGCCACCAGCACGGCGGTCCGAGCTGCCGGCGGGCTGGGGCGGGCGGGAGTCCCGCTCTGCCCGGCTCAGCCTGACCGATGGTTCTTGGCTATTCCGGAGCTGGTTTCCATGAGGACTTTTTTTTTTTGGTAAAAATGTTGAACAATTCTGGATTCATCCCCATGTGGAGCGGGAAAAATTTTGAAATCTTGAACATTTTTGAGGGCTTAAAAACAATTTCCCACCCAGTTATAGCCACCAGTCTCATCAGGATGTGTTTGAAACCACTCCAGCAGGAGCTGAGCAGAGCTGGTCTCAGCTGGATACCGCTCTCGACGAGAAATGCCTTGGTCAGGGGTCATGTTTCTTCAGAAAAAACGTATCTTCAATAGCTCAGGAAGTTATTAGTGTCTGCTAACAATAAGAGCTTTGGATTGATTCAATAGATGCTCATTTTAATTGTAAAATGCCAGTAATGAGAAATGTGCCATCCAGTGACTCATTTTTCCCTTGTAAAAATTATTGGACATTTTTATTAGTTTTACAAATGACAGGACTTCGTATTTCTGAGAACACTTTATACAAGCCTTGCACAAGCCCACTCTCATAAAAGCGTGTCTGTGGTGACATCCGGAGCCACAAGAAGGGGAGCGGTAGAAAGGCCCAAAGTGGTGAGGACAGCCCACAAGTGGAACTGGCAGGACCGAACCCCAAGAGGGTGGGAAGGGGTGGATACAGCGCTGGAGACATGAGCTTCGGCGCTCCTTCCCAGCAGTGCCTTTCTGGAGAGGCACGGGGCAGACAGGGGGATGGGTGCCAGCCGGCGCCCGGAGGTCCGCCCGGCGCAGAGCCCCGGCATGGGGCAGCCGCGCCGGCGCTGAGCGGCCGCCCGGACGGGCGATGTGCCGGGTGCAGGGAGGGCAGAAGCCAGCCCCAGCCGGGCAGAGCTGAGCCAAGGTAAGCGCCGTCCCCAACCGCGGCCCCTCTGCAGCCAGCACCGGGCAGAGCGGGACCACGCGACCTCCTCCTCCTCCGCTCCTGATGGAGACGCCGCTTTGCGCCGTTAACTCCAGTGCCCGGGTTTATCCATCTTGGCGTTATCTTTGCCAGCAGACAGCAGGGGCCTGGGGTGTGTCGGGATGACCGCGGAGCACCTCTGCCCTTGGCTTGCGAGAAACCAGATAAGGGGTCGAGTGCAGCCAGGGAGCAGGGGGCAGGGGGCACGGGGACATCCCGGACCCAGCCCGGCTGCAGCAGCATCACTGCGGGCTGCGCGGCTGGACGGGGCTGGTGGGGAGTGCCGCCAGGGTGTTCCTCCTCCTCCGGAGAATAGAAGAGCAGCTTTGGCCAGACTGTGCTCTTTTATAAAATCCAAGCAATTTCCCATGGAGAATTAATTTGCACAAAAGGGAAAAAAAATGTTTTGGAGAATTTCTCATTTCAGCATTTAGTTTCTCCTCTCTTGTTGACATTATTTGTATTTTTGTTTACATCTCTTCATGAGAAGTCATCTGTAATTCTGCGCAGTGTACCATGAGTTGGCATGATATGACATAATGCAAGAGCTGAGATAGCCTACTGCTTCTATTTTAGTTTGGAGGATATTTTAAACTTTATGTTATCCAGGAAATTTTTGAAATATTTGTCTTCATTCCAAGCCAGAATGAAAACAATTTCTGAAATGTCGGAAGTTCCCGTGGAAGAAGTAGCGAGAGCTTCCAGCTCCGCCGCGGCGGGTGACAGGGTGGCGGGCGGGGAGGCCCCGGCCCCGCGCGGGAGGGCGGCAGTGGGCAGCGGGCAGAAAGGAGCGAGCAACGTGCTTCTCCCCGTGCCTTGCCCAGCCTGCCAGGCGTTTGCTTTCCAGCAGCACGACTGGAATTGTGAATTTAGGGTGGGGATGCAACAGGGGGGATGGCTGAAGGAAGGGCACGGGGAGAGTGCCTGGCACGTCGCTGTGCCCGTAGGAAGCAGCAGGCATACGGACGGGGTCAACTCGGACCCACCACATGCCACAGCCTCCCAGAGAGCAGGGTGTGCTGCGATGCCAGCCAAGGGAAATGGGGACAGGCAGCTCCACCATCAGCACGTGCGGCAGGCACAGCCCTGCATCTCCCTCCCCATCTGGGGCAGGACACGATGCCGGGCTGGGCGGGCTGTAGAAGTTGGGTCACGGCAGCTTCCCCCGGCACTGTTCTTGGTCGGTGCAGTTCTGGGCCTGTCGTGGGCTCTCTGCAGGGGCGTCAGTCCACCCCAAGCCCTCGGGGATGACGTTTTGCAGAGAAGGTTGAGGCTGTGTGGGGCAGAGAAGCGACTCCAGCATCCTCCCCACGCTCCAGGGCAGATGGCTTCCTCACACCAGGACGTGCCAGGAGGGACCTGTGGTCACTTTGCAAACCCTCTCTGGTTTGAGGGGCACCAGCCCGGGTAGGGAGAGGCTCAGCTGGCGGCCACAGAGCTGCAGGCAGAAGGGATCTGCTCCAACCCACTGGCCCAAATGGTCCATCCACCGAGACTGAGCTGCCGTGGGACAGGCAGCACTTTGCGGGGACCGCAGGAAGCCGGGGTCCTTGTATCTGTGTCTCTGGGTGGAAAGCGCTGTCAGGTTCCCAAAGTATTTGCCTTTGCTTCTGTGCTGAGACACTCAGTCCTCAGAGCTTTGTTTTGTGTACTCTGGGAACCGACAATTTGTAAAGACATGCTGCTGGGCTAATCCTCCATCCGCTCCTGGAGCAGAGACCAGCTGGGATCTGGCAGCTCTCTGCCTTCTCCCACTTCAGTCTGCTAAAACAGCGAGTGTCTGTAACCAGTAGCTTACAGGTTTTGACTTAAACACAAAGCAGAGCAGCAGCTTGCTGCAGTTGGCAGCTGGGACTGCACAGGCTTGTCGTCCTCCTGCGCCAGCACGGTGACCTGCTGGGAGGGCACGCTGGCTGTGCCGCCAAGGTGCTGTGTGCCACGCTGAGTCCTGGGGGTGATGCCAGCCCTGGTGGTGAAATCATCTCTGCTCTCCTGGCTTCAGAGCCGTTGTTATGCCCTGGAGATGCTCTTAGGGAAGGGAGCTCTTTCCACAGCACGGTTTGCTGTGGCTCTGGTCCATGAGCTAATGCACTGGGGAAGCAATAAAATTAGACTCTAAAAAAAGGTGCCTTCCTCTTTGTACACAGGAAACCTCTTACGCTGCAGGTACATTTAACAGAGAGCTTGATAGCACCGTGAGTCTTCAACCAAGGTAAAGATCCCTTGTGCTGTCTCCTCTGTTGAGCCCCAGCGTGCTGGCTCGGTGAGCAGCAGGCTCCACCGCCGTGCCGGACAAGCACCGGGTGGACCCCTAGGAATGGGGAGACACATGCGCTGCCTCCCTCGGGGGAAGTCTGGGAGAACAGGGAGGACTTGGATGTCCAAGGTGCTGAGATTTCACCAGCTGGTGCGTAGATAGGTGCCGCCTGATGTCAAACCCTGGCTCTTTCCCATCGGTCAGCAGGTAGTGAACAAGGAGCAGGAATTAGTGGACATTAATCCTGGGTCTGCCAAGGAGAAAGGCTGCACAGTGATACCCTCAGTGAGCCAGCTCTCAGTGGAGAACAAATACAGCCCTGAGAGCTGCGCTGTGACCCCGGCTGCTGCATGCAGTTTGGAGGAGGCAGAATAGCAGGATGCTGCTGTTAACCACTGGCTGCCCAGACACCAACCAGTGTCCCCACAGGTTTGCTCCAGCCTGACCCAAGCTTGCCTGTGCCCACTTGCTCCCAGTCCAGTCAGTGCTGCTGCGGCTCGGTTTGGGGTCAGCTGTGACGGATGCCGTGGGAGAGCGGCACAAGTGGTGCCATCAGAGAGACCGCGGGGCACCCCAAAATGTTAGCACCTCTTTGCTGAAGTCCCGCTCTGATGGGGCAGCCTGGGCAGCACTGCCTGTCCTGGGCTATCCCCTCTGGCACGCAGTGTGGTAGTTGGCAGGAGAAACTGCTGGCAGAGCTGTGTGAGCAGTGCCCATCACTGGAGTGCCCCTCTCTTGGGTATGGGATTGAGGTCCCAGGGCCGTGCCCGTGACCCCAAGGTGCAGCTGGCACAGGAGCTGCCCCCTCCATTGCCTCTTGGGCTGCATCTGGGAATGGCGGGGGTCTGGGGGGCACATAGCCGGGGGACCAGCTCTGTGGCCCAAAAGGACCTGCTGCAGGGACACTGCGGGAGCTGGGTGTCTGTTGGGCTGATCTCTGGAGCCCACCACGGGAAGGTACTGGGGCCATTGCTCCGTGTGTAAAGAGCCTGTGATTTTTAAGAAAACTCATTTTGAAGATGACTGGAGTCTGTCAGAGCAAATTAGTTGCAGTTTTAGCTAGCCACTTGTTTCTGGTTTAACCCTGGGAAAGCAACTGGGCTACAAATGTTTACCTTATGAGGTAAACCATCAATATCCTTGAAACTTTGATTAAAAAAATACTAGACTAGAGCATCTTGTGGGTTTCTTTTTTTTTTTTTTTTCCCTGATTCGTTTCACACTATGCCAGAAGCATGGCTTGAGTTAGAGCTTTGGCAGGGGCTTTTATCATGATGGATATAGTGGAGGATAGAAAAGAAATTTGGTTATCAGAGGATGCCAGAACTCAACTTCCTAGCACATACATTTAATAATGCAAAAGTTCTCCTTTAAAGGTCTCCTTAGAACAAATCCTAGTCATCACAAAATGCATGGAGATAAATTAAATTACATTTTAATAGTGGAGAACTCATTCCTGGGCTGGGCGCAACAGTGAAAGTATGTTCTCTCTTAGGCAAAAGTAGCCTCATCTCCCATCAAAATTCTGAATGTTACCATATGAAAAACTTAATAGGAAATGAAACCCTGAAGCTCCCAGGGCAGAGGCACTACAAGAGGCTGTCATGGCTGTGTTAGCTCTCTTGCTGACATTGCAATCACTGGAGCATTATTATTCTCCCTCCTTGTAAATGAAAAGGCATCTCCAAGAAATAGCATCTAATGTGTATTTGCTGGAACTGCATCTGGAAGCAGCCGGCCACAGACAGTTTTGTCCAGCATAACCTAAGCTCTTCCCCATGGAGCAATGATGTGGAGCAAGGAGAAGCACCGTGCTTCCACGATGGGCTCTGCCATCCAGCCTGGTGCTCCGGCAAAGGCCTGGATGAAGCCTTCTTGCCTCCGCCTGGGATCATTGCTTTCTGCTGCGCCATTTTCAAACCAGGCTCAATCCGTTCTCCTCTTCACACTGTCATTTTGGAGACATTTAGAATACGTACAGACGCTTCCCATGCAGACACGGATGTTTAAAGTGGATGGTGTGTGCAATAAGTGTTGCAGTACAGGGTGATGGGGGGTGATGTGGGGTGATGTGGGTGATGTGGGGTGATGTGGGGTGATGTGGGGTGATGTGGGGTGATGTGGGGTGATGTGCGGTGCAGGCTTGGCCCTTCCAAAAGCTGACAGAAAGGGGAAAAAGGCAGAGAGAGGGAAGAACTGCTGCAGCCCTTCTGCTCGTCCCTCCCACAGAGCTGCAGGCTCCGTGACTGGAGCTGGGCCAGCCCCGGCATGGCGGTTGTCCTGCCCATCACTTCTTCATCTTCCCCTCACCCTCCTCATCTTGGCCTCCCTCTTGCAGCTTCCCCAGCCCCAGCAGCCGGGATCCCGGCTCTCTGCCCTGCCTCCTCCATCCCCGAAAGCAGAGCCCGGCCCCGGCGCTGTCGGCCTCCTCCCCACAGCTCCCTGCAGCGCACGGGGCTGGGCCTCGCTCCGCTCAGTGTCTGTACAACTACCAAAATCCCTCGGCAGAATTAGCTCCTTGCAGAGCACTGCATCCAATTAATTATATAGTTTAAGACACAATACGTAGACATATCCCATCCACACCAGCAAGGCTTTTGGCTCCGCTGGAAGTGCCTGACAAGGCGAAGCGCAGCGGAAGGCAGGCCGAGCACGCGGGCCTCGCTGGGCTCCCTCAGCGAAGCACACGGGATCGTCTGTAACTGTAATTAAAATAAGGTGTTCTGCAAATGGCTCAGGGAACGCAGCAGAGCAAGCACAGCTCTGCAGCTTTTGCTGCACAAAGATCCCCTCAACACATGTTTTCAGCTGGTTTATTTAGGCTGTTTTCAGTACAGCCATATCCCTATCTGACCTCTGCAGCTCCCTCCCCAGGGTACACGTCTCTGCCATTAGCGGGAACATGGGGACGGGCATGATTCACCCCTCGGTGACACTTGGGTACCGAGTTGGACCCCATCTTGGTCCCAGAGCCAGCCCAGCTGGCCCATGGCTCTCTGCCCTCGCTGCTGCAGGTTACTGAGAGGGGGACTCGGGACTCCCGAGGTCACCAGCCTGCATCCCCATGCAGTGATGGGAGCCCACAACAATTGCAAGCTTCCTGCGTGTCCTTCCTCTGGGGATTTGTCACACATGATGTCTCACATCTGGGATTCAACTGGTTGGTGGGGATGGTAGTGCTATTTCCATGCCAAGCTGTAGCTTTTTTACCCCCAGCTGTTTCAGGGCTTACAGCTATTGTGTGTTTTTTTTAATGTTGCAAGATTTTATATTGGGAAAAAAAGTGCCTTCTTTTTTTTTTTTCTTTTCTCAATGCCTTGGGAAATGTCATCCAGCAGGAATGTTCCCAAGAGTTGCTCGTGGCGTAGAGGAGGATGGGCTCGAGCAGGGGCCCGCATGCCCAGCTCCCATCCCTGTGCCCAGCCTCCCAGGACTGACCCTTTGGGCTGTGTCTCCCCTGGGTGCCCTATCCCTGCTCCCCAAACTCTGCTCTGTGGTCCCAGCCCCATGGCAGCACCAGCTCCTGCCCTGCCACTGCTGGGCACAATGGCAGCAGAGGCAGAAGGGAGGGGGCAGAAGTCTGGACAGTGACAAGCTCTTCATGGAGCCACTCCTACTGCAAAGGCTCTCGGTTTCGTGTCCTCTTGGCTGTGCCAGTGGCCTCTTCCACTTCCAGCTTTGGACAGAGTTACAAGAAATGCTGGAAGTCCCAGCCCTGTGGTGTGTCATCATTTAAACTTGTCTTTAATAGCGTCTCAAAGCAATTTACTTTTCCCAAACATCAAAGTCCCCAGAGTGATACTGGGAGAGGCAGGGTTTCCCCTGTGAATCCCGGTGGCTTCTGCACCCTCCTGCCCTGCCAGGCTGGTTGTCCCCTCACATGCTGGCCCGTAGAGCAGACCCTGCTTCAGCCAGGAAACTGTGATGTGCTTTGGAAATGGATGGGCTTTTACCCAGCAGGGAGATGATGAACTCGGAGGCAGCAGAAGGCAGTGCCAGGGGCCACGCACGGGGCAATGCGTGGGGCAGTGTGTGGGGCAGTGTATAGGGTAACACTGGGGCTGCTGAGCAGGGCCATGCACAGGGCAGTGCACGGGGCTGTGTGCAGGGCCATGTCTGCCCAGCTCTTGGTGGTAAGACTGTGGCAGCCCCAGCTAGGCCGGGGCCAGCGATGGAGCCATGGCCCCTTGCCATAACCCTGCTGTTCCTGCAATGATAACAACACTGAGGAGCAGCAGCAAGGCCCTCTGTGCTCCAGCACTGGGGACATGGCTCCACCCTGCAAACCTGAAGTAAGGTGACCTGCCCAGGAACCGACACAGGGATGGGGCAGGATCCAGCTGGTGGGAGCAGGCATGGCTTGGCTGTAGCTGTCATGTATGGCCTCATGACAACATACCTCAAAAATCTAACCCCCAGGAACAGGCACCAAGGGAAAAAAAAATAATGAGGAGAAAGAAATAGTGCCAGTCTGCATCTCCGTCTCTTCTGCCACGATCCAGAGTGGTCCTCCACCCTCCCGTGTGCCAGGGCACGCTGGAGGACGCTGCAGGATGCAGGTGGAGCAGCTCCCCGTGCCCAGGGTGTCCCCACCATCCCACCAGAGCTGCCCTCCTCCCCAGCCTCAGAAATTTTGCAGAGGAAATGTTACAGAAAAAATTGTAGCAGCTCCTGCCTCTACAAACACAGTGCGCTGCCGTCCCTGCCAGAGCTCGGTGCTGCTTTGCCTCAAGGAATCTGTGAGATCCGTCCTGCTGTGATCTGTAACAATATTGGGATTAAATTAGCTTCCCTGAGCTGCAGAGGGGTCAGCGTGTGAGGCCCCCCGGTTAATCCAGCAGGCCAAAGAGAACAGAAGCCTCCCTGCATTGGGAAAGGAAAACAACGGGGTCTGTTTGCAATCCGTGGAGCTAATTCAAACAGCATTCCTCAAACAACAGGGGAAAAGGCCTTCGAAGCAGTGAGAAAGGAGCGCTTCCCAACATGCGCACAACGTTGCTTCTTGGAAGGAGGCAAAATGTCCAGCCTGCACAGGGAGCGGTGTCAGAAGCCCAGCAGGCATGAAAGGGAGATCCTGAAAAGCAAGGTAGCTCGCTGGGACGCACATGTCCCCCACTCAAACTCTGCCTCCCTGCCCCGTCCCTGGCCAGCACAAAGCAAGTCGGTCCTGGTGGACCCCTCGTGACCCTGATGGGGTGGGATGGGGCGGGATGGGGCATGCGGGCCTTGCTCTTCCTTCACTCACAAAGTGTTTTACACAGAAGTTGTTTGCATGGCTCTGCAGCTCATAGCTACTCAGCACCGAACCGGGGACACTCCTGGATGGAGACTCACTCCCTGGCATGGGCCACTGCCAGGCTGCCTGTGCCAACCCCTCCTAGCAAGGCCAGTGAGCAGCATTGCCTGGCCAAAAGCACTTCCCCTTGCTTGCTCAGCCCGGGAAGAAGAGGCATGCCTGGGTGATGCTATCAGAAAGCCAGCTCCCCTTCCTCTTGCTCCCACATCTCCCCGTGGAAGGCATGATCCTGCATGCCCCCGTGCCTGACCCCCCAGCGCGGCCTGTGCAGCCTGTGTCAGGAACTTGATAGTTGTCTTTGCAACCAGAGCAGTTGTTTATGCAGTAAGTTAGGCACTGGGGATAACTGTATTACCGGGCACTGAGGACTGCAGGTGTTCAGATATTATTGAAAACAATTGCCCAGGCTATCAATCATTCTGCAGGAGATCAGCCTTCTGAGGAGCAGGCCTGTGTCAAAGCAGGGTGCAGAGAAGCAGCACACTGCAGGTCGAGCCTAGGAGCGTCAGAGACAACTTCAGGATGTTCTTGCTTTCCTTCTGCTTTCTCGGCGAGTGTCTCTTTTGCTTTTTGCTTATGCTGAGATACTATCAAAGGCTGATGAGGCACCATGGATGAGTAATGCATCCTCTGTGCCAGCTGAGAACTTGTAGGCACTGGTACCTGCCTCTGCGCACAGGGTTAGTGTCGAGGGTGCAGCGCCCTGGGTCTGACAGAAGCTGCGGTGCTCAGTGCCGGAGCGCTGGGTGCAGACCCTCCGCCTGCACCCCACGGCCCCCCTGCCCTCAGCTGTGCCTAGGGGCTGAGGACGTGGGTCCTGGCAGGAGGCAGCTCAGCCCCAGCCTGGCAGTCTCGTGGTCCCCAGGCAGGGTGGGCTTTCCATGGAGGAGTGGCCTTACCCTGGCCAAGAGAGGCCAAGGGGGTTGCAGGGCAGGAACCGGAGAGGGATGAAGTCAGACCAAAAATGTCAGGTTTTTAATGGAGAGGGGAACCACGTGCTTGACTGGTGGGTTGGGGGACGTGGGGGAGTTGGTGCTTCCTCTGCAGAAATGGGGGAGTGAGGCTCTCCCCTCGGCTTCGTGCAGAGCAGGACACAGAGCCCAGCCAGGGAAAGGCTGGGTCAGCAGGGTCACCCAGGCTGGGTGATAACTGTAGCGCAGGATTAGACCTGCCGCTTGCCTTTCCACCTAATGCAACCCAAACTCAGTAATTCAGGTGGCCTTTCCCTGCTCCGGGATCACCCCGGTGCCCTTTCCCCGCTCCAGGATCACCCCGGTGCCCTTTCCCCGCAGCGTGTTGCCGAGGGTGAGCTGCGGGACGTGGGTGATGCTCCCCAGCACCGGGAGCTGGGATTGCCGCTGCCGCCTGCCGTGCTGCCACGCTGCCCGGAGCCTCGGCTGCTGGGCACCTGCTCGGCAAGGACTTCTGTGGGCAGCAGGGAAAATCTCCCAAGTCAGCAGCTCTGCTTTCAATCTGCAGCCTCGGATTGAAAATTCCGCCTATGAAATGTGGAATTTCATATCCTTTTGTACAAGAGAGAAACAGCCTGTTTAGGATTAATTTAGGATCAGCCTCAACAGCCATTAACTAAAGAAAAACAAAACGGTAAATTAGCTGCCTGTCAGAAGGGGAAGAAATGTGGGACTTGATGCTGGATTTATTGTGGAGGGCGCTAAGGCAGGATTTGGTGTGATTTACTGTCCTCTGCAATGATACCTTCTAACACCAGGGAGCTGGCTTGCACGCCTCCTCTGCCTTCAGTCGGATATACGGCTCTGTTCGCTAATTAGTGACGTGTCCGGTAGCCCTGTTCTTGCAGCGGGGTTTGTCAGCATTTCCATTATGGAGCTCTGTCTTTGGGGTTTACTGCTCAGCTATAAACGTTTGCTCCAGACTGAAACTTGATCTACAGCTGTCAACTGGAGCTGCAGTGCTCTGAGAGAGATTAGAAAGGAAAAGGTTTGGCTATTCAATGCAAGCATAAAAACCAAGTTCTTTGGTTTATGAGATTTTTCATTCTTTGAGTCAAATAAGTGATTTTGTCCCAGAGCAACATTTGATGGTACTTTAGAATTTCCCAGAATAGAAAAAAACCTCAAAATATAAATAGAAAAGGTTTTTAGTAGGGAGACCTGCAACCGTGACCGCTTTGCATCTGCCCAATGTTCAGAACACATTCACTAACGCCCCTGTGAGATAGCGATCATCTCAGAAGATATCGTTTACAAGGAGGAAACCAGGGACGTTTAACGAGGTGCCAAAGAAGATTCAGGATGAATAAAACTTCCATATACACGTGCATTAACACAAACACAATGCGAAGGGAAAGCTGCCTAAGGGGTGAATTTTCTTTCTTGCTTCTTGGGTTATTTTGCATCTTTATGTTCACACCCATCAGCGTGTTGTCCTGTGATGTCCCTAGGAACACTTGGAAGCTAAGACAGAATTTTGCTCATTACACAGGAATTATGGCATCTTACACCTAAAATAGATACTGAATAGTGTTCAGATTCCCTTGCTACAAAAGGGGAAGGCAAAGATGAAGCATTCAGTTTATCTCCTCCTGCAGCTCCCTGACTCCTGCCTGATGCAGGTCACTGGTTTGGGCTTTAAGGACCAGTGTTACGGCCAAATAACCTTCATTAGAGAATTCAGACGATATTGCCACTGATTTTTGCAGCACCCCTCAAAACCACAGCCTGCAAATTGCCTTCAGCCAGAAAAAGACAGAGGCAGTTGGACAAGGAAGGTGTTAGGGGGGCAAACTTTCTGTCTGAGATTCCCAAGAGAGGGAAGGTGAATGTGAAGAAGCAGAAGCCTCCTCCCCAGCTGCAGAGGGGACCATGGCCATGGGCACCACATCAGCCCCCTGAGAGCAGGGGACAAGGGTCAGTCATGTGGGGGGACCCACTGCTGGTGGCCACATGGCACTGGGGGCTGCTTAGGAAGCAGGCAGACACCAGTCCCTGTTTATGGCTTGTTCGGAAAACACTGGCATGGAGTCCAGCACTGTTCCGTGGTCGTGTGCCCTGAGAGAACCAGCTTCAGCCTCCAGTGCAGGGGGCATGAGAGGGGCTGGGGCTCCCTGTGCCCCCCCCCGGGCTCCCCTGGCACTGGAGCACTTGTGCCTCTTCTGTGGGGGACGAGCAGGTTGGGGACACCCTCTGTGGAGCGCAGCTGGGTCAGGATGGCATTGCACAACAGAAGGCTGGCGAGGGCGGGTTACTGGATGCTGCCCAGGCCAGATCCTGCTCAGCACACCAGGTGCAATGGCTCTTGGGGACAGTGCCCACACCTTGACACTGCTCTGTGTGCCCACGTGGAGCAGTGGTCTGTCCCACGTCCCTCCTGGCCGCCCCAGTTAAGGCAGAGAAGGGAGTGGAGGACGGTGTGGGGAGGAGAGCAAGAGCTGCGGGGCTGCCCAGGTGTGATGGAGGGCAGGTATCCCAGTGCAGCCTCGCTGCATCACACTGTGCTCCTCAGCCCAAGTGTTTCCTCCTGCTGCACAGCCAGAGATCAAAAAATAACCAGGCTTTGGAGCTCTTCGCCTTAGTGCCTTCCCCCTCCAGAGGATAATAAGCTGCTTTTAATATTTGACATGTTTATTAACAGATGCAGTTGTGACAGCTGATGACTTCATATGCCAGTTACCACTGAAATGTTAGTAATAACTCGGAATTAACTGTCATAAATAAAAAAGACTACAAAGGCAACTCGATGGTGTGTCACTCTGGAGTAATTTACTGGGACCCCGTTGGCTCTGGATGCAATGCTGGAAGGTCCTTTGTGGAGCTCCAGTCCGGGTTTTGCAACAGTCACAATATTTTGGCTGGATATTGTCTTAGGAGGTGGTACTAGTGGGGTGGAATTCCCTCATGCAGGAGTTTGCACTAGATGCCTTGACAAAGCTGGATACTCTGGTAATAATAATAATAAAAAACCCCTACCCGGTGGATGGGGATGGAGTCTGCGGCACTGAGACCAGGATTTATGAATGTGCAAATTGCTCTGATATGATCACATACTTTCTGCTTTGCATACGCAGGGAGCAGCGTGGGCTGATGGAGTATGAACTAGCCTGGGCGATCTTTACGAGCTGAAATCCTGCACATCGCAGAAGGGTTTGTTTCTCTGCGCAAAACCTGGGACGCTGTTAGAAACCTGCTATAAAAAACAAGTGAACAAACCCCCAGACCCAAGCGCACCAGCCTGCTCCATGAACTCGCCATGAACATATTTTTCATTTTTTTTGACAGAAACGTGCTTGTAACTTTCTCTGGAGGAACCGAGGATTTTTCTAGTTGGTCTTGTAGTGTTTTAAAGCTGGGAAAGCAGTAGAGTCTTTTCAGCAGTGATGAGGGAGTGACAAGTCAGAGGTAAGGGTTTCAGAATGCATGTTTGTTTAGATGAAGCTTTTGCAATGTGGGCTGCTAATGAGGAACGCAAGCCTTGTCAGCATCCGACTCGCGGGTTTGCCTTGTGCAATGTGGATAATGAGTTCAGACAATGAAAGCTGTGAGAAATCACAGCGCGATCTGTCGGGATCCCCGTCCCCCCCACCCCCAAGGTGTGTGGGGCTTTGCAGGGAAGCGGGGCTGCTGCGCGCTGTCCCCTGCCACTCTCCCACCTTCCCAGAGCCGGGAAGGGCACACGGAGAGCCAGTGGCAATACTGATCAGTTCGCTGGAGCTCGCTGTTGGTCCTGGACCAGCCCCGGGACCCCGCCGGCCGCAGCGCAGCCGCTGAGTGCCGCGCAGGGGCTGCAGTGCCCTGCCTGCTCTCCCACTGGCTTCCAGAGACGGGATCGTGCCCCAGCTGATCAACGAGGGGACAAGGCAGTTAAGCAGCCACTGTCTCAACATTGTCCTGGCTGCGCCTAAATCAGCCTCCTGCAGAGGACGGCACCCATGGGGGCACAGCAGGCAACCGGAGAGTGCGGGGTGAGTACGTGCTCCCCGGGTTTTCGGATGGGGGTTCAGTGGGGAAATGGTTAACAGTGATCATGGTAACAATTAGATGTCCGTGTTAACACCCCATGCTGATGTGCAGGGGAAGTGTTGCTGGGTCTGGGCTCTGGCTGCGAGGCTGTGGGTCAGCGAGGGCTCGGGGCTGGCTGCAGGGCGCTTCCGCAGCCAGGCAGGGACGCGGCTGCCCAGCGAGGGCTCGGGTCACAGCGGCATTTCAGCCTCCATCCTCCTGGTCCTCTGTGCTGAGCCAGGGTGCTGCGAGACACGGGTGAGGGCGACAGGAATGGTCACCCTTGGACTGCTGAGGTTTCTTGTAGGCTCAGGCGTGTGTGTTCTTTGAACGGCCCTGGAGATGGATGAGGGGGTGTTCAGGTGATGCGGTTTGGGTTTAAATGGGTGTCTTATAGTAAAAGGCATTAAAACAGGGTCATTCTGGCAGAAGCAAATCTTGCACATCATGACAGGCATGAGCCTTTGCTGTCCTGCAAAGCAGTTGACGGGAACCAGTGCAAAAAACCCTGTTACCTGAAGGTCTGTGAGCTTGGGGCAGGGCTTACAGGGCTGTCTGTGGTGTCCAGGTTTATGCTGGGATCCCACAGGGACCCAGCACTTGCAGTGAAACATCTGCCCAAAGTGTTCTCCAGTTTGGATGATTTTGTCCAAAGTCCATCCATGACCCTGGAGCAGGTGAACTCCTGACTGTCAGATCCCCTCATCCCTGCTGCGGGGCTGGGGCCATGGAGGCTGTATGGGAGGACGGCAGCAGCGCTGCGGGCCTGGGAACGCCGGCACTGCGACATGCCTGGAAACCACCCTGGAAAAAGTCTCGTTTCAGCTGGATCAGCTCCCCGGCAGCGCTGCGAGAGCAGCAGCACCACCCTGAGGGACATGGAGGGGAGCGAGCCAGGGTGCAGGGACACCCACTCCAGGGCCACAGGGGCACGGACGTGACCCCCTGAGCACAGCTGAAATAAGCTGGCAGAGCATAAACCCCACATGTCCCTCATCCAGGCTATGCCTGAGCTGGCAGAGCACCTCTCTGCCCATGCCACGGGGCTGTGAGAGCGCAGTGAAGGCCAGAGCTAGGGGCCAGGTCAGCATCCCCCAGCCTACGGGGTGCGACAGCGGGATCCATGCAGCCAAGAGAAGTGGAGGCTCGCAGAGACCCTTTCCTGGTGCTGCATGAGGGCAACCTGTCATCTCCCCCGAGGACAGAAGTGTCTGCCTCAGACCTTGACAAACACAGACATGGCTTTCCAGCCATACCCACCACCACCCTGCCTCCGAGGATGATGCTCTGGGATTGCAGCTTCCCCACACACTCATCCAGCCCGGTGCTGTGGGCTGGCTGTGGGATGCCCCTTGTTGCAAACCAGCCCAAGCGATGCCAGGCTCTGCAGAGCTCAGAGCTGGGTCCCCCTGTCCTGGCAGTGCAGGTGGCTGTCACACTCACCTCTGTGTGCCCCAGGCTTGCAGCAATGGCTGGTCTGGAGAAAGCTCAGGCTGCCCTGCGCGCTCCCTCCCACCACCCGACCCTGTCCTGCCCGATGCCCAAAGCTGAGGCTGATGGCTGTTTTTCCCAGTTGTATTTTTTCTGCTCCTGAGCTTGGTGCTGCTCCTGGCTCTGCAGGGCTCAGGTTTCCCAGGCAGTGACATTTCAGTGGCAGAGCCAGTGCACCGGGAATCCCTGCGGGAAGCTCACCCTTGGCGGGTGCTATACGCTAGATGCTAACACAGCGTGTATCTGTGCAGCACGTCCCTGTGCAGCAATAGGGCCTTTAGGGTTGCTGAGGAGCCCTTTTGATGAAAGAGAGAGGTTTTCAGTGCCCTGGTTTGTGTTGCTCTGAAATTGACCGTTTTGCAATTCCTGGTCTGAAATTTGCTTTGGTTGTGGCTGTTGTAATGCGTTCTGCCCCTGGCTGGCACTCAGTCAGTCAGTTATTGAACTGTAGGAAGGCTTAAACCTACATGAAGTTGTACCTAATAGAAGGAGTTTTGATTCTTCAGTGACCACAGCTAATTCCACAGGCAGCTTCCAGGTCTGTGGTCCTGGAGCTGTGCCTGCAAGGAGGATCCAGTGCATTTTCAGATGCTGCTCTGTTTCTGTGGGGAAGCATCACAGACTGAGCCTGCAGCCTTCTGCAGGGCTTCACTGCTTCCTTCTCCTCCAGACCAACGTGCCACCTCTCTGTGCTAGCAGGGAGTAATGGAAATCCCCCAGTAAAACATTTCCTGATGTTTTACGATGCTGAAGCACAAGTGCTCCTGGAGAGAGGCCTGTGGCACAATTAATCGCAGCATTACTTGGAGCAGCTGCTGTGCCGGGCACTGCACAAGGCAGGAGCTGGTGCTGAGCGGAGCGGGGGGCTGGAGCCCTGGGGCAGAGCCCGGAGCGAGTCCCCGCTGCCAGCGCGTCACAGCACGGCCCCGCAGAGCGGGGGAACGCAGTGCAGAAGCTGGTGGAAGGAGTCAGACCTCAACAATGCTGTGGAGAGCTCTGCTGCCAGATTGGGTTTTATTATTTTATTTTTTTAGTGAAGTTTATGGGCTAGGGATTTTGCAGAACTTGGCACTCGGATGTAATATCAAATGAAGACCTTCTGGTTCGGAAATCTGACTTAATGCAGCCTTCTTTTATTGCTTCAAGGATTAAGCAGAACAAGGTGGCTCTGCATGTGCATGTGCAGGGATATTTGCCGGCTGGAGGTGCATGAGACACCCTGTGGCAGGCGCGATGACCGAGCCTGCGTGCGTGGGACCGTCTTCCTTGGAGGGTTTCCAGTGCTGCTCTTGTCGCGTTAGCACCGTCTCTGCCTGTCAACGAGGAAACCCCCCTTGGAAAGTCAGTGAGAAACTTTCCCAAAGAGAATGAGGGCCCCAGACCTGCGGCACCACGTGCCTTCCTCCTGCAATGGGAGCTCCAGCACCAGCAGAACGGTGCAGGCAGAGCAGAGACAGCGGGTTCGGGGAGCACCAGCTGCCGTGCAACATGGGCCCATCCCTGTGTGCCTGCAAAATAGGAGTAATGGGGATTTGTCCCCCTGCAGCCCTGCTCTGGCTGCTCAGGTGCTGGGCAGCAGCTCATCGTGCAGCAAGGCCTGCTGCATGCCACAGACCCCATCCTGGCACGCGGTCCTGCTCGCCCTAGCAGCCCCCTCCCTTTTCTTCCTCCTCTTCCTCCTCCTGCTCCCCTCCAGTGCCTCTGATACCCGGGCACTGCTATCGTTCTTTGATGGGCTTGTTGAAGGTTTCCACACAGGCAGGCTGGGGAGTCTGCCGGCAGCGTGGAGCTGGCTGCTGCCATGAACAACCTCCCTGGAGCTGGACTCTGCCCGCCCGGGGCTGGGGAGGGCTCGGGACGATGTGTGCCAGGGGCTGTACCCCATACCAGAGCGTGGGGCTGGGACACTGCTGGGATCAAACCATCCTGGGTGAACCCTGCAAAACCACAGCTCTTCCTGCAGGCAAAGGTATTTCTGAAGCTATTTGCACCCCCTGAACACACTGCCAAGGTGAAATTCAAATTTTCTCTCTAGCTCCAGGACCTGGAAACCCAAATTTCCCTGCACTCGGAGCTGATGTCCAGCTGGCTGTTGGCAGCTGAGCTGGCAGTTGCTGGGGGTTCATTACTGCTGCTGCTGTAATTGGAGTTCGTCCTGCATCCAGCCCTTGCACAAGCATCTGGTCCTTCTCTCCCGGGCTCAGTAAACCTTTGGAGAGCCCGTTTACATTAGGGATAGCCTGATACATTCAGCAAGAGGCAATATATCAGCAATTTGGTTATTGTGGATTAGGTCTCGAATATCCCAGGGATATAATGTTGGTCTTTCTCACCTTGTGTGTAGGAGGACTAATGGTAAATTATCTGGATGGTTTACATTTTCTGGTTTGTATTGGAGCTCCCAAGGACCAATTTATCCTGATTGAATTGCAAACAAGGCTTACTGTCATCTCAGATGCTGGGGCCAGGTCTCTCCATAAATGAATTCAGAGCAATTCAGGTTACCACAAATTCTTCCTGTCGATGGGATAATGGCATAAATCCTGCTAGTGTTTAGACTGGAAATTGTTTGCAGCAACCTGAGCTTGACTGATGTCTGCAATAGCAGAAAGAATCATAATTTGTGTCCTGAGGTGAGGGTGGGATGAGCTGGAAGCCCGGCCCTCCTGCAGCAGCCTCGGCTGGTGGGCACGCCGCAGGCACCGTGTGCTGGCAGGGAGGTTTTGAAACACGGGGATCGTGCTGGTGACCCGCCTTGGCACTGGCTTTTCAGCACCCAGCATGCCAGTAGCTTTTCTGCGCTGCGTGGGCAGCTGTGGCGGGAGGCCCAGGCTTTCTTCGGGCTAGTAAGCAAGGAAACAAGGAGGAAAAAGTGTGTGCTTGTCTGGTTTGTGTTTCCCATGGCTCTTCCCTGCCCTTGCACTGAATGAGCCCCGAGAGATGGGGTATGCGGCCGTGGCACGAGCTTCACGCTGGCTCTTGGCACGCTGGGGCTGTGTTTGCTCCCTAAGAATAACCCTGCTGCTGTCCCTGCAACCAGGGGACTTTGCCTAAACTGTGAGTGTTGTGTAAACACTGCAGGACACGGAGCGGGTTCAGCGTGTGCTTCCTGTGAGCGCGCTTCACCCTCAAACCCATCACAATTAAAAACCCAGGGCAGCCGGACCGAGGGCAGCGCCGTGCTCCCCCCGGCACAGCCAGCGCTCAGCACTAACCTGGGGAGAGGTTGGACTGGGCTGTACTGATGCTGCCCTGCACACACCAGCCAGCAGCCCCAGGGTCCTTTGTCTGTGCCACACCGTGCCATGTGTTGCCACACCGTGCTGTGCATTGCCACACTGTGCTGTGCATTGCCATGCTGTGCTGTGCATTGCCATGCTGTGCCGTGCATTGCCATGCTGTGCTGTGCATTGCCTACCAGGCCATCTGTCCAGAGGGTCCCCCCTCACCCGGCTGCCCGTGCTGCCACCCGTGCTGCCGCCCGTGCTGCTGCCCGTGCCCAGGTCCCTGCATGGAGCGCGGTGCGCAGGGCGGCTGCGGGGCTGGGGTGGGATCCCCTCTCTGTACAGCTCTCTGCTCTGCTAAACGCTTCCAGCAGCCCGGCTTAAGCACTTGACAGTGTTTATAAAGCAGCTTGCAGCAAACAGACTTGGAAGTGCAGAACAAGTTGGTGTTTACACAAGCGACTAATTATTTATTTGAAAATCCTGCGGATGAGCTGTGGGCTGTAACAACAAGCACATGGGGAGGGAGGGCTGCGCTCCTGCTCCTGCCCCAGCAGCGCTCGGCAGAGCCGCAGCCGGGGCACGGTGAAAAGTTCAAAGCCATGGGGGCAGGAGGGGGATGGCAGTGCCTGGTGGGCTCATGGCCTCGCTGGCACACGTGAGCCAAAGCCGCGGTGCGGTGTCCTTGGCGTTGAGGCACGCGCTGCTGCAAGGCCTGGCCAAACAGGGGTCACAGCTCCCTACAGCACCCGGCCCAGGGCGCTGCCAGCCCGCCACGGCTGTGGGCAGCCCTCTCCACTCAGGTACTTTGCTGCTGGAGCTGTAACCACTCTACAGCTGGACTGGGGCAGGGGAGCTGCTCCCACCAGCAGCCCCTCAGCAGGTCCCCCACACCGTGGGGGGCATGGGAGGGGGTCGGCACCCCAGGGCCCGTCTCCATCCCGCAGGCAGCACATGGGCTGTGGCCAGGCTTCATGCCAGCACCATTGCCACTGGCCATTTGGGGCATCGGTGATTGCGCAGTTATTATAAAGGGATTAAAGCCATTTTGTTTCATTTGACCTCACAGAGTGAATGTTGTTGCCTTTATTCCCACACAATGGCAGCCGTTGGCGGGGCTTTGCTGTGCCAGCTGCAGAGAGAAGAGCATGGCCCTGCTTGGCAGCGCCAGAGCTCTCGGTGCAGCCCGGAGGTTGCCCTTCGTGCACACCGGCCACAGGGCACATGGAAAACCACCTCCCGGGTCCCCTCCCAGGGGCAGCAGCACTCGGCTCCGCAGCAGCCCTGCCTGCACTGCGAGTGGGGCAGCGTGGCCGGTGGGAGCCTGGTCTCGGTCACTCCAGGGTGAGGACAGGGCATGTGGTGGCTCCTGGGCTGGCTGTGCCTGGAGCCCTGCATACGGGGCTGCCATCGGCAACTTCCTGCTGCACTGGGGTTTATTTGCTGTCCAAGAAGTTCATGCAGAGCAATTGGTTTGTTGCCCAGCCTGTCCTGCTGGCATTGCCATCTCATGGCCCTGTCCTGCCACTCAGTTGGGCAACTCATCGCTGCCTCGTGGCGAGGGCAGCGTGGCTCTGAGTGTCGCACTCGCAGCCAAACGCCGGGTTTCCTCCACTGGCAGGGCCAGCGAGCCCTGGGCAGGGCAGCTCCTGCGCTTGGCCCCGCTCAGCGCTGCCTCTGCCACGCAGGCAGCGCTGACCCTTCCCTGCCACTCCGGGGGAATGGGAGCTGGGAGGTTTGGAAATTCCCTCCGAGCAGAAATGTGGCGTTTCGGGCAGCTGGTGGGACGATCCCGCCCCGTCCCCAGACAGCCCCGTCTCCAGTTTAGGGCTGCAGGCTCGCTCTCTGCTCAGCTCGACTACCAGCCCCAGAGGTGCCCACTTGATGGGAAACATCTTGTGCGCTTGGCAGTCCGCAGAGGCCATCTGCTAGGCGAGGAGGAGCGGCCGAGGGGCACTGGCACTATTTTAAACAAGTTACAGCTATAACTGTGCGCAGCATCAGCAGATGGCAAAGCTGCGCTAGGCGTTCCTACGTGTGCTAACTGCTGGGAGGCTACAGGGGATTGTGGATTAGGTTGGAGGACTGTTCATCCTGTGCCACTCTGGTTGCTGCTGTCTGCCTGCACCCCTGCGTGCTGCTCCCCCAGATCACCCCACGGCTTCTGCGCTCAGTGTCCGCAGCACTGAGCCCAGCCGTTACAGGAGCAATGTCACCCAGCGAGTTAATCTGCTCTCCTCTTCCTTTGCAGTTCCTGCGAGTGCACTTGGACACTGGAAGCAGCTAACGCTGGCTGCCAGAGCCCCCAGATGGGACTAGAGCCGAGCTCCTGCGCTCCTCACGGGGATGAAGGTAGAGCCATGTTACCTGCTACCTAAGCTCGCTGGCGCTGGTGTCGTTTGTGGATATGGTCCCATACCAGGCTTCGTGCACAGACTCTCAGCTCTGATCCCGCCCGAGACCTTGTAGCAGCAGCAGAGAGATCCCCAGCGGTGGAGCGGGCTCCTCTGACCACCCTGCGACAGAGGGGCTGCAGCGCTGGAGAGTTACTATGCAGCTTGGACTGTTTGTGGTGGCGGTTTTTCTAAGCTCGATGGATCTAATGGGCAGCAGCAAAGTGGTGAAGGGCAAGAGGCAAAGACGAAGTATGTATGAAACACTTTTCTTCTCTCCTTCTTCTTGTGTTGCTGTACGGTTCATGCAGATGGTGTGTGCATTGACCAACGCAGAGAGCTGGGCAGCGCCTCGGGGTGTCCCACGAGCCCTCAGAGCTCCCCAGGTCCCACTGCTGTGCAGAGACATGTGCTCCCCTGTCCTGTTGGACCTGCCACAGCCCCGAGCTGCGGCAGTTGCCCTGGTGCCCACAGGCTGTGGCTCAGGGCAGGGACCAGCCAGTGCTGCTCCCAGGGCAGCGTTCATGGCTGGAGGAGTTTGCTCTGCGGAGCAGGACGGGGTTGGCCTCCCCCATTTCCACAGGCACTGAGCAGGGGTGCGTGTCCTGTCCCTCACCCGCCATTGCCAGCCACCCATGTCCCCACCGTCATCAGGCGCCTTCCCAGGAGGAGCGAGCAGCAGAGGGAAGGGAGCGTGTGTGCTGGAGCTGTGCATCGCTCCCCATCACCTCCCCAGTGCTGCTCATCCTTTCCCCGTGGCCACCCCGTCCCACTCAGAGCCAGAGTGTGTGGGGCCGTGGGGCGGCCACACCGTGGTAGGACCCAACGTCTGTGGGGAGTGTGGGTTTTAATTATCGCTCCAGCCCGGATGGTCCTTGGCCAGTCCCAGCCCGGGGCTCAAGCAGGACAACTGGGCTGAATTGGGACAAGAACAGCCACGTGGGTCTGCTTTCATTTATGTAAGCTCATTTTAGAACTGGTTTACATTAAAATTGTTTTAAATTAAATTATATAAAAATTATTTTATATTAAAACTGGAACTGCTGAGCCCTGTGAGAACCAGGAAAACCTGATGTCATGGCTAATGCTATAAAGTGCAGTTTCCAGTGAGGGCTGGTTTATACCTTTGCCATAGACACTGACCTTGGCACCACGGCCCAGTACTGCAGGAGGGAGGGGGCCAGATCCCCTGGGGGTCCCTGCACAAAGGGGACAAGGGCCCAAAATGCTGAGGGGAGGTCCCAGTCCAGACCCAGCAGCGAGCACAGAGGGTCCATGGGCTGGGGACCACCATCTGCTTTTGTTCCATCTCCCGAGGCTGCGGCAGCCTCTGTGCCCGCAGACCCAGCGATGTCCCAGCTGGGGAGCTGCCGGGGTCTTGGTCCCTGTGCGGGGAGAGGGAAGTTTCCTTACCTCTTGGTCTGGCATGTGAACTCTGTGGTGCTCTGCGCTTGCTTTTGAAGTGTAGTAAACATGGTATTTAAAAGAACACATTTTTAAATACACAGCTTTTCTATAAACAAGGACACTGCTTGCATAATAAACTAATAAAAATAACCTGCATTCTAGCCTGCAAAGAATGCTATTGGTTTCAAAACAAGCAGCATTTTATACGATAATTAAAAGCAGAAAACTCTCAAGACATGGGATTGAGTATTTTTTTTGGACTGAACTTAGGAGCTGAGAACACATCCCTATTCTGGGGGCAGTGAAATCTCCTGCACTGCCAGCTGTAGTTAACATACACAGGGTCAGAGATCCAGCTTGGGACGCAGCCTGGCCCGCAGCGCAGTGCAGAATTACTCAGACCGCTTCGCCCCAGCTCTGGTCCCCGCTCGTCCCGCAGGGTGCCCGCAGCAGGGTGGCACTGCCAGCTCCGGGAGGGATGTGGTGGGGAGGCACTGGCCCACCCGGGCGCGTGTCCCTGGTGGGCGGCTGCCCAGTGTGGGTGGCAGGGCTGGTGGCCAGGCTGGGAGGCAGGAGGCTGCAGTTGGGGCTCTGTGGAGAGTTGGTGGCTGGTTCTGGGTCCCGCTCCTCACTGCTGCCGCTGTCACGACCCTCACGCCTGTGCTCGGTGCGGTGCTGGAGGTGCGGGGCCGTGACGCCTGGCCAGAGCGATGCCCAGAGCTGCGGCGAGTGCAGGACCCCAGCCCCCAGCTGCCCCGGTCCCAGCCCTTCCTGCCGTGGTGCCGGTGCTTTGGTGCCGAGGCTGGTACCGGTGCGCAGAGCCCGGCCGCGCAGGCGGCACTAACCGGTGCCTCTCTCTTGCTCTTGCAGTCAGCACCGAGCTGAGTCAGGGCTGTGCCAGAGGCTGCGACCTGTGCTCCGAGTTCAATGGGTGCCTGAGATGTTCCCCCAAACTCTTCATCCTTTTGGAGAGGAATGATATCCGGCAAATTGGGATTTGCCTCCCATCTTGTCCACTGGGATACTTTGGCCTTCGCAATACAGACATGAACAAGTGCATCAGTGAGTACAGGGGCGGGAGGGGAGGGGGGAAACAGGGCATCGTGCCACCTCCGGTCAGGTGCAGCAGAGTCTTTTGCTCACATCAGACTACATGACAGCTTTGTGGTTTGTTTTTCTTTTTCCCCAGAATGCAAAATTGAGAACTGTGAGTCCTGTTTCAGTCGAAACTTTTGCACAAAATGTAAGGAAGGTTTGTATTTGCACAAAGGGAGGTGCTACGTCACGTGCCCTGAAGGCTACTCTGCTGCCAACGGCACCATGGAGTGCAGCAGTCCTGGTGAGTGATGCTCGGGCACCTTTACTCAGCTTTCTCTGCGTCTGTCGGGCCCGTCACAGGTATTGCTGCAGGTTGCTTTAGATGATAAAATGAACCCCTCAGAGACGATGGCTCATCGTGCCCGAGTGGGTGACGGTGCAGGCCAGACCCAGCCCTTCAGAGGGCAGGGCCCAGACGGGGAGCAGCACCCGGCGTTGCTGCCGTGCGTTTGTGGAGCGTGACTCAGAGTTTGTGTGGTACAGCAAGGACGAGGGTGCCCTGAGAACTTAGGAAGCTGCTGGGGAAACACATGTACCCCGCAAGCCTACAGTGGGGGAGAGGTGTGGTGGTGTGCGAGGATCCGGGATGTCCTGAGGCAGCAACAGAGAAACGAGAGTTACTGCTGGCCTCTCTTGTTATCTGGCAGCACAATGTGAAATGAGTGAGTGGGGGCCCTGGGGGCCCTGCTCCAAGAAGAGGAAGCTCTGTGGCTTCAAGAAGGGCAACGAAGACCGAACGCGGCGGATTCTGCAGGCTCCCTCCGGAGACGTGTCCCTGTGTCCTGCCACCACGGAGGTGCGGCGGTGCACCGTGCAGAAGAACCAGTGCCCCGAAGGTGAGCAGACCTGGAGTATCTCACCATCCCTCCCCAGCACCCTTTGTTAGTCAGACCCAAGCACCCAGCCAATTGTCCAGTATCAAATGCGCTGCACTTCTCACTACCCCTCTATGGCACAGGGAACACAACGTGACAGCAGCTGGCAAGATCCCTGGGTGGAACTGGCACAGCCCCCCCGGGTGGGTGATGCTCAGGACAGCTTGCCACGTGTCCCACGGGCTTTCAGATCCTTCAGCTCCTTCCCTGGGCCGAGAGCAGCGAGGCAGCTGAGCAGACGAAGGTGCACGCCTGTGCGCTGTGGCAGGGAGAATCATCTTCTCCTCTGCCAGAATGCTTAGGTCTGGGTTTTTCCCGAGTGTCTCCGGGGTGAATGGCGGTTTGGTCATCTCGCACGGGGTGGACGAGGATTGCAGCCGGCTGAGTGTTTTGGGGGAAACCGGTTCTGAGCAGTGACTAACACCAGAGGGATGAGACAGCCGGGCAGGGGGAGGCAGACACGGCTGATCTGTTCCTCTGATGCGCACAGCAGCGGGCGTTAGCTCAGGGGCTTGGTATGCAGCCGCGGAGAAACGCGAGTGCTCACGCTTCTGCTGGAGACTGACAATTACAAAGCTAAATCCTGGTTCGATCCTTCTTCCCTGTTCGTATTCAGGCAACAGCTCGCAATGCAAAGCTCAGCCTGGCAGATGGGGCAGCTCTCGGGCACCTCTGTGCCAGGGGAGGGGCACGGGCCCTTTAGCCACCCCCAGTAGCCACGGGCCGCAGGCCAGCTCACTCTGCCAGAGAGCCTCATGGTGCCTCTTTGCTTTCCTGCAGGGAAAAGGAAGAAAAAGGAAGAGCAAGGAAAGCAAGATAATGCGAATGGGAACAGAAATCGGAAAGACACCAAAGATGCCAAGTCTGGCCCCAGGAAGAGGAAGAGCAAACAGAGAGGGGCTGCGGTCCCTGCGACGTCCACTAGCCCTGCCCAGTAGCTGCCCCTTTACGTCACCTGATGGCAAGACTTCATTGCTGCTATGTATATGAAAGCTTTATTGAACCAGAGCACTGCTACACAACACGTACCCATGTCCAGAAAGACAGACATATACTCTCAGACTGACCCACAGACCCGACAGAGACCACACACACAATACTTAAGGAGGCTGCACACACACAGACCCCACCCAGGACCGCGGGAGGATGCTGCCGAGGAGCGGGAGCGCACACGGAGGGACACCCACCTCCGCGGGCTCTGCGGGGGACGCTGCGGGGAGGAGAGGTGGAGCATGAGTCAGTGAAGGACCCGGACACGAGACTTCATGAACAAAGGCTTCAACGTGAGACCGGCCAGTGCAGCACGGCTGCAGCCAACGGGACGAGACTGGGCCCGCACGGCCGCTCTCCCCGGTTGGGACCTGGGCTCACACAAAGGCAGTGGCCTCTTTCTCTACCCCCACCCTTTATTTTGTGTTTTAAGCTGTATGACTTTATCATTGCGAATACATGTTAAACGTTTGTGGTAAGAGGTCAGTGGTGTCTGCCCTGAATCTGCTTCAAAGAGGGTTTTTTTCAAATTAAAAAACAAAAAACCAAAATGACAACCAGCTTCCTGAGTGTGTGGTTCATGCCTTGGCCCCTATGGAGGCTGGTGTCCCACAGGACAGAGACTCACTTGTGGAAGGGAATCTCACCAAAGCTTTCAGAAAATCCCAGAAAATGTTGCCAGCTGCACTGCAGCCACAAATCAGCCGTCCTGCGCTCGCAGGACCCCAGCTGTGCTCCACGGAGCCCCTGAGGAATTTCCCACTGGAGGATCCAGTTAACATGCAGCAGATTGAGAAAATGAGAGGTTACAACAAACTGCAGGTTGCCGAAATATTGTGACTCTGCTCGTACAGTCACAGCCACAGGACCCCATCCTGGGCCAGGACACGCGCGTCCGGCTGCCCGGACACCCGCCAGGCGTGAGCAGGAGGGAAGGCGGGCGGGAGGGGGGACAGCACAGCTCGGGCTCTGCAGAAGAAAAGCAACTTAAGTTTGGTAGAAACTCCTGTCTGCAGGCCACCGACTGGAATTCCCTGGATTCAGCACAAGCGCTCCTGCTCTGCCAGAGCTGACACCTGGGCAGAGGAACTGGGCTGAGGACGGTGCAGGACACAGACCCAGTGAGACCCGTGCGGGGCACACGCCAACGCTGCCTTCCCTGCACGGAGAGCTTTGCCCTGGGCAGTGTCATGAGGTGGCATCCTGCTCAGTCTCCCTCATATTTTAAAATGTGCTTCCTCGATATCAATATGTGCAGACATTTAATTCCTTTGGAGTTCAGCAAAAGCCCTCTGGTCCTGAGGGACGGAGCCGGGGCGGTGCCGTGGCTCCCCGAGATGTGCTGGGGCGCGTCAGTGACATGGTGCTGCAGCTCCTCGCTGCCTTGGTGAGGTGAGGGGCAGGGAAAGCTCACCCCAAAGCTAAACCCAGCGAATGCAGCCTCCACTGCACTTGCTTTTGTGCCACCTTCTCTGCCCTGCGGTTTTGGAGGGCAGAGCGAGGCAGCGAGTGTGGGGGACACCTGAGGAGAGTTCCCGCTCGCTCTGACCAGTCACCTGCCCGCACCCAGCAGCCCTGGCCCTCTCCTGCGAAGAGCCGGCGGCTCAAGACATCCACCGAGGACTCGGCTCCCGCCGGCGACACCGGAACTCTCCCTTCGCTCGTCCGCGGCGCGGCTGGTCCGGCTCGGGGCGGGACGCGGGAGCTGCACAGTTGTGTCAGCTCCGGAGCTGTACCAAGCTCTCCGTGACCGCTCTGCTGGCAGCAAAACCTCTCAGCCCATCATCCACTTTGTGTTTAAGTAAACAAGAAGCCGTTATATCTTTTAAAGGGGATTCCATTTCAGCACAATGATAAACGACCAGCATACCAAGCAGAGAGAGAAAGAGGTTCTTAAAAGTCATCCTCTGAGTTGTTTATGGATCATGTTCAGACGATTCCTGAAAGCCTCCCAGCTGAAAGATCAGATCTCGCTGTGTTTTCGAGCCTCAGCTAGCCTGTGAGATAAGTATTCTGTTTGTGCCGCGGCGCTGCCTGTCAGCAGAACTGTTTTCCCCCCCGCTTTTTCGCAGCAATGTCAGTAACCCTTCCATGAGCCTCGGCTCGCTCATTCACAAACGGCTCCTCCCTCCCTCCTGCCGCCGCCTCCCCGCCCGGTTCCCAACCAGGATCAGAGGGAAGCGAGTGCGTTAGCGGGGTTTTGTACACGGGGGCTCTGTGCACTGACTGGATTCCCTGTGGTAACTCATGGCAATATCAGCACGACTATTTCAAAACTAAACTGCATGGAATAAATCAGCGCAACCAACTTCACAGAACTCTCGAGAGTTTTTTAGAAAAACTGACAAACTTCTTTCTGTTGTAGCCTTTCCCTTCTTTCCTCCCTTTTCATAGCAAAATGGGAAGAAAAGGGGAGAAAGGCAAAGGAAAGTTTAAAATGCACATTAAGAAAGGCCAAGATTTTTCGGTATGGGTGATTTTAAAATTAAATTGTTTTAGAAAAATTAGGAGGAAAATATAAAAAACTCGAATTCCTTTTTTTAATCAGCTCGAGAATTCCCACTCCCAGAGAGGTGGCTCATTCATGAATTTAGAAACATTTTGCCTTCGGTGGATGTGAGTTGCACGCTGAGCTCAACAGTCCCAGCCTTTCCTTAGCCAGGTCGATGTCCTCCCACCCCACACGCACGTGAACGCTCTCTTTCCGCCCACCAAATAGGACCTGCTGTGATGTTCTCTCCGTGGCATCACTGTAAAATGCGCTTCTTTAACCAATAAAGAAATACCTGGGTTTGCTGAACAAGCTTGTTCGTGCGTGTTCACGTTCTGTGCTCTGAGCACCTCGCTGCTGAACCAGAGTAGTTGTGAGACAGACAGACAGACAGACAGACAGGTCCCCGGCAGAAACTCTGTTGCATAGAAAACGTCATTTTGATTGTGGAACAAACTGGTGTTTATTCACTGGGCAGAGTTCTACCCAAAATCTGCAGTTTCCAGGCAGTTCACTTCACTTCTGGGTAACTCACCCCGTGTAACGGGGAACAAAGGGCAAGGAATAACACATCAATAGCTTACAGCAGGGGCTTGGGACTGGTTAATTTCTACCTCATTTGCTGAGATTTAGGAGCTGCATCAGACAAACTGCACCCAACACGGGCTGGGTGTGTTATATTCTTATCCTCTCTGTGTAGTATAAATCTGTATTTTTCATCAGCTACAGTCAAGTTAAATGTGTGCACACAGACTCCTCAAACAATAATTTACTGGCTTCCCACCCCCCTGGAGATGGAGGCACTGTATATACTTTTTAGTTCATGTTTACGTTAAAATGATTTCTCACTCAGAAGAAATCTTAGCTCTGATTAAAGGAAGTAGAGTAGGATAGCGAAACAGGTTATCTTAACACTGTTATTTGGATTACACTGTCCGAGAACATTACAGGGGATACTTTATGTGTATTCACAGACTTTACTAAGTCAATAGTCTTCACAGAGAGAGGTTAGGCATAACATTTAAAAAAAACCCCTATTAAAATTACAGAAATAGCAGCTGCACATAGCAGTCACCCTGAATAAATCACGCTGATGGCATTTATACACACGATAATAGATTATACCCGACTGAATGCCAAGCCATAGCTTAGATGGAGTTGCTTGCCTGAATTGCCACTATTTTTGGAGAGCAGCAGGATTGTAGGGGAAAAAAAAGAGGCAAGCAGGTAGAGAATATAGATTTATTTACAGCACACACAAAACCACCCCTCGTCTGCCACTGACCACCGAACCCGCCTGCGAACGTCCCCACCAGACCCAGTGACGTGCACGGCCAAGAGGGACGGTGAAAACTCCTGAAAACTCCCCACTTTCCACAGAACCACAGAATCAGTCACAAAAGGAAAACATTTCAGTGTCAATGTGTGAGCCTGCAGCTGGCTGCTGAGCGCTCCAGGGCCGTGAGAGGGCTCAGCAGAGGGCTCAGGGCTCCGTCCCGCTGGGCACGGCACCGCCCGCGCTCCCCAACTCCTTTTGCACCTTTTTGCCTTTTTTGCCTGACTTGGATTTTCTCCTCCCTCCAGCTTTCCCCCATGGCTTTCAGTTGCCATTTTGGGAACCTCAGATCCAAGGCAACGGTACCTGGGATCACTCTTGTTTTTTTCTGTTAAGGAGCTCTCAAACCCGGAGCCCTTTTCCAAGGAGCCCGGCCTCCCACATCCCTGCAAACCTGCTCCTGGGCCGGGAAACTCCTGTGGTGATAAACCACCCACAGTGTCTTCTGGCAGCATTTGGGACAATTCTGAGGGCCAGCTACAAAACCCACTTCTGTCCTTGTGCTCTGCAGAGAATCTCTGTGACAAGGAGAGTGAGATGGCTGATGTTGCCTTCATCCAGTTAAATAAAGCAAAGCAGCTCAATACTACACCGAAAAAGTGCTCAGAGTACAAGTCCAGTCTTGCTCTGAAGTCTTGGAAATCTATTTTTCCTTCATTTAATCGACAAAATCTGTAGATCATACAAGGAAGACAGTCCCTGCCAAAAATCAAACATCACTAGTTTTTAATAATACAAGGGGAATAACCCCTGAGAACATGTGTAATTATGGCAGTGAGTCACTCTGATGGCAGCGCTTCACCACCTTCACTGGCGTTTGGACGAGGAAGAGGCCACATGAAATCTGAAATGATTTAATTTCAGCATCCAGTGTCCGTGAAGCTGAGGCCGTGTGGCAGATGTGACAGGCCTGGCACCAGTCACCGACCGCCCTGTCCTGCCCGGACAACGTCCCGCTGTGGCCACTGGGGAAGGGGGAGAAAACCAGTGAAAAGCTGAAATGGGGGGGTGCATCAATAGCAAAGGAACAGCTTGTGAGTCACAGAGCAACAAAGAATTAGTTCAGCAGAGTGAAAGATCGTGTGTTATCAGACACACAAGTAAACAACCACAGCCACAGAGGTGCTGCCAGCTCAACACCAACTGCGAGCCCCAGAGATGTCATTTTGGTCAGGACAGAGCAGAGCGCAGCTGAAGGGAGTTTATTCCGTGGGAGTGCAGTCAGCACAATCTCTTCTGATGACAGAAAACCCGGGACTGCAGCTCCCCCTGCCCGGGGGGACGGGGCTCGCTGCACGCGGGGCTGGGGAAGGCGGTGCCCGGACCCCCGTGTGGAAGCTTTCACCGTGGGAATTCAACAGTTAACTCGGAGGCTTTGCCACTGAAAGTTCTCCACGGCACAACCTCGCATCTAAAGCTGGTTATTTCTGTTCTGTCACAGAAAAAAGGCAGCAATTTTCTGGATGCGCTCCAAGATATCTTGCTAACAATAAAAAGTGTTTTCTTAAGGAAAAGGAAGAAAGAGTGGGAGAGAACAGAGCAAGTATTACTCAACTATTTAGTCTAAAAATCTGAAAATCAAAAGGATCTTCTGACAGATTGGTATCAACTCTAATAGGAAACACACTTGTCCTGGGAAAACTCTTCTACATGAGCCTCAAGTCTGATAGCTTAAACTATTATCTACAATTTGGAATTAATTTTTTATGCCCACATCAATGTGTATTTTTTAAATGCCCAAGGCATAGATAATTCTATTAAGAGAAAAAACAGAGATCGCAGGCTCAACCAAAACAGCCTGGAAAGTCAGGGCCGCCCTCTCACAAAACATCTCCCAGGTCCTGACTCATCGCGAGGTTCTGCAGCGGGGACCTCGCACCACCTTTAGCAGAAAACCATTAAAAGAACAAAATCCCAGAAGCTGTGTCATTGCTCTGGATTTAGAAGAGCATTAGCGGCACTAGGAGGAACGCGAATTAGCTGTGAATACTCTGCAGCTAATGACGAGCCAGAGCTTCCTCCGGGGAGCGATCCCCAGCGTGCTGAGCGGCTCGGCCTCGGCCCAAGCTCTGGGATGAATTAACGCCGTCCCAGCGGAGCTTTGCTAATTGCCTCTAGGTGCGGATCCTCCCAACGGCCGTTCAGCTCCGGCGGTCACGTCCTGCCGGTTCGGTCTTCAGACGTAACTTGCCGAAATTCGGTGCAGGGCACCGCACCGGCCGCGCAACGCGCCCTGCGCGCGTGAACCCCCCCGTCAGCATTTCTCGTGTTGAACCGTCATCGCCAGGGACGCGGAACCACCCGCCCGGGGGGGCTGTGAGGGTCCCACCGCGCCCCCGCCCGGGCCCCGCGCCCCCCACCCGCCCCACGGGCCGCGCTCCGGGCCGGGGCCGCCCCACGCGTTGCCATGGCGACCGCGGCCCGCACGTGGCTCTCGGGGCAGCCTGATGCGCCTGCGCGGCGGAAGATAAGTTAGCGGAAGTGCGTCATGCCGCTGGGC
Organism: Caprimulgus europaeus; assembly: GCA_907165065.1. Next base: position 559,914 of record OU015547.1, read on the forward strand.
CCCGCGCCGGAAGTGCCTGTGCTGCCGTTTCCTCCCCGGTGCGGCGTGTGCGGCCGAGGGGCCTCTTGTTTCTCCCCGGTCCGGCCGCTGCCCGCTCGGCACCATGGTGAAGCCCGGGTACAAGGGCCGCAGCACCATCAACCCCTCCCGCGCCAGCACCAATCCCGGTACGTGCGGAAGCCGCGGGCCGGGCCTGGCCATACCGGGCTGTACCGGGCCGTACCGGGTCTGGCCGTACCGGGCTGGGCCTGACTCTGTCTTGTCTCCGCAGATCGCGTGGGGGGCGCGGGAGGAAACAACATGCGGGACCGAGCCACCATCCGGCGCCTCAACATGTACCGGCAGAAGGAGCGGAGGTGAGCGGGCTCGGGCCTCACCGCCGCCGCCGTTACCGGTGCCGCGGGGCGCAGGCGGCTCCGTGCTCCCGCTGGGCGCGGCAGCGAGCGGGCAGCAGTCACTGCGCTCTTGGTAGCGCTGCCGGTCCGCGGCCTGCGCGACACAGCGGAGCCTCGCGGTGCAGGGAGCGCCTTTGCCGGCGCAGAGCGGCTGTGCGGCCCCGGGTACCGGCGTGTTCCGCCCGTGGGGGAGGTGGAGGCCCACCGAGGGCAGCTGCCCTTCACCACCGGCCGAGGAAAAGCCCGTTCCTTGCCACGGAGCCGCTTCTTCGTGTAGCGCCCTGAGCCGGGAAGCCTCGTCCCGGGGAGTCCAGCTGGGAGCCGTGGGGTGCGGGACAGCTGGTGCCCGCTCGCTGGGATGCCACGACCCCGAGGACGCCCAGGAGTGATTGATTTCCAAGCCCAGCGTGACTCCAGAGCACCCCTCCCGGCGCGGGCTGGGGGGCTGCCCCCCGTGAGCACAGGCTCTGCCTCGCTGCAGGTGCCGTGGGGGTTCCTGAGGATCCCGGTTCACGTTAGCAGTTCTGTTTTGGTTTTGTTTGTTTTGCCAGATTCCACTTTGTTTTGAGAGCAGGTTGGGGAATGTGCATTTTCTAAAGGTTACTGAATTTAAGCCAGGTCTGGCCTTGGCAGTTCTCTGTCGGTCAGTGTTCTGCAGCGGCTGATGAGTGGAGCTGGTTAAAAGTTTCCCCTCGCACCCCCGAGAGCAGAAAGCGGCGCCCTGGGGAGCGCTCTCAGGGGGGGTTTGCAGCCCTCTGAGCTGTGTGGCGGCAGCAGCCCTTGTCCAGGGTCTGCTCAGGCTGGAGGGGGACTCGGGGGGTGCTCTGACTGTCCTCGCTCCTCCTGCTCCCACGTCGGAGCTGACGAGCCTCGGTGGCAGTGGCTGCTCACAGCCCCAGGGCACCAGTTCGAGGTGAAGGGACTTTCTGGGTTTTGTGACTGTACTTGTGTATTTACACATTCTCTCGTTTTTCTCTTAGAAACAAACATGGCAAAGTGATCAAGCCCCTGCAGTATCAGTCAACGGTGGCGCCAGGCACAGTTGCGAGAGTGGAACCAAACATCAAATGGTTTGGTGAGGTTTTGTTCACCCTTGACTCAGCAAGCTTAAAAGCTGTTGAACTCTGTGTGTTTGGAGGGTGTTTGTTGCAGAGTTGTGGTCCCAGTGCTGTGTGGGACAGACACTGAAGGTGAAGGACCCCGCTGTAGGTGTGGGGTGGGCTCACACCTTGCATGTACCTGCGGTTTGGGTGTTTGCTTTCCCCGCGCTCCTCTCAGGTGTGGTTGTTCTGGGGGGTTCACCCCTGTGTGTGGGTGGTGTCACCTGTGCATGTTAAGTCTCCTAGGGATACCTTCAAAGTTTTCATGGAATGGTGGGAAGGAAAGGCTTTGCCTTGTTTGGGGTTTGTCTCAAGGAAAATCCCCTGGCTTTTGTCACTGGTGTTTTGATTCCCGAGGGAGTGTTCATGTTCCCTCAGTGTGCCCAGGGCTCCTGAAGCAGCTGAGGAAGAGTGGGGTGCAATGTTTATGTTTACCTGCAGGAAATACTCGTGTCATCAAGCAATCAGCCCTGCAGAAATTTCAAGAAGAGATGGAAACCGTCATGAAGGACCCTTACAAGGTGGTCATGAAGCAGAGGAAGCTGCCCATGTCCCTGTTCCATGACCGGATTAAACCGCACGTGAGTCTCCTGCACGGGCTGCGGGCTGGGCGGCGTGCACAGAGCTCCTGGCTCTGCTCAGCCTGCTGGAACGTTGTGGTCTAGAGGGGCAGGTGGAGCAGGTGACTTGGGGAAGGGTGTTTTTGAGAGCCTGTCACTGTGGACATCAGATGTGAAGGCAGAGCAAGGGTGTGTGACTTCCCTGTAGTTTGTGAGCGCTCTGGTACTAGCAATGCTCATTTTCCGATAGGAAGCCTGACCTGAGGCACCCTGGGTCAGTGCACCAGCTCAGGCAGCAGCTTGCCCCCTTGTGTTCTACTGCTGCTGATAGCTCAAGTTGCAGAGGGACCTGTTCTGGGGATGCTTCACGCTGCAGACGCTCTCGTGTGGTGGATTTGAACTCAAATATGTGCTTTTTATCTTGAATCGGAAATTCCTGTGCATGCAGCCTTCATCTCTCGTGCATCAAGTTTTAGTTATTATCAGGTTTCTTTCATGAGGTCTGAGCTATTATTTTGGACTCTTGCTAGCTATTTCCTTGTGTGGAAACTTTCCAGGTTTGTGTCATAAAAATGTCACCTAAATTAAGGAAAAAGTTACACAGAAACTAAAATGTGCTTTACAAAAACAAATTACTTCTTTCAGCAATGAATTGTGTGCAGTTCCAAGAAAAGTTGGCATTCATTACAGGCTTTAAAATCTGCAGTTTTGATTGTAATTATCCCTGACAAACCTCTGTGAATTTGGCGAGATTTGTGCACTTCTTAGAAAAATAAGGAATGATCAAAGATAGCAGCTGAATTTTCATCATTACAGCTTTAATTACATCTGACATCGTTTATGGTGAAAGAACTGAAGCATAGCTCTTTGGCAAGTACAGTGTGTTTTGTTGCTTATTAAATATCCACTCATGTTTCTCAAAGGTTAATCTGGAGAACTCAAACTCTGTTAGGAAAGTGCCTGTAACTCGTCACAGGCTGCAGCGTTGTGTGGAGTGAGGTCTCGTGCGCTGCGTGTTATGAGTGGAAAACCCAGTTTGTGGGGTTTTTTACCACCCTGTTTTTCCTTAGACCTCCAGAGTTCACATTCTTGACACAGAAACATTTGAAACAACATTTGGCCCCAAATCACAGAGGAAAAGACCAAATCTTTCTGCAAGTGATGTCCAGTCTCTGGTGGAGAATGCTGAAGCCTCATCAGGATCTTATGATCAGGGCAAGGACCGAGACCTGGTGACAGAAGACACTGGTGTGAGGTAAACAGGAAGGAGAAAGTATTAATTGCTTACATTTCTGAAAGGCCAGCTTTGTTTTTAAAGATGTATCTGGTACATCCATCAATGCTGTTACTGCATGAGGAGTGAGGAATTTTTAATCCTGTTTTGGCCCAGTGGATTTAATCAAACTGTTACTTCCATGGGACCCTTCTGTCTTTATTCATAATTTGTTTTCTGTTGCCTGCCAGAATATCTCCCAGCTCACATTTTGGATTAGGTGGGGAACTGACAGTGGGCAGATAAGAATCCTTGAAAGCAGGTGTGTTTGTAGGATCTTTGTGCCAGTGGGTGGATTGAAGGTGGAGTCCAGGGAGGGAGGCTAAATCCCAGCTGTCTGTTCTTTGGGCCTCATCTCCTCTTCTGTCTGCAAGTGGCTTTAGAGAAGACAACACTGTAACCCTGTTATTGTGGTTGCTGATGTCTCTGGTAATCCACTTCCAGGGATGAAGCACAAGAGGAAATATATAAGAAAGGACAGTCCAAAAGAATCTGGGGGGAGCTCTACAAGGTAAGCAGTGCTTATAACTTACAGCAGTCATGTCTGTCAGCCTTTGCAGTCAGGTGCTTCAGTCAAGCATTGGAAATCCTATACAACAATAATCAGAAAAGCTCTGAAAACCGTTTGTTGCTGTTAGGGAAGGTTTGAAACAATTGATTTTGCTGTAAAGTTTCTTAGAAATGTTAAGACAGTGACTTTCTTCATGCAGAGATGTCCTGAGTTCCTCATTCCCTTGACTGCTTCCCTGTCAGCCTGGCTGGGCTGACTTGAAACCAAACCCCCTGTTCTGGGACAATACATAAATGGGAACAGAAAAAGCCAGCAGTGGAAGAGGCTGAGATTCATTTCCAAATCTCTGCCTGGCTGAGCTCAATTCCTGAGCTCTTGTCCCACTGGAACAAACATCCTTAAAATGTAGGATCTAGAGAGAGACTGGCAGAGTGGAGGTATGGGCTTCTCTTGGATTCCTTGGGCTTCACCACAAGTAAACCAGTCAGAGGCCTCTTGAGTTTCTTGGGGCTAACAGCGTCTGGCATGTTGATGCCCTCTTTGGAGGGCTCTGACTCTCAGTTTACCCTCAGAGTCACCTTGACAGCTGGAGGAATAGAGACAGAGAAGGAGTTAGGGTTGTAAGAGGAGCTTGTCTGCTCTCAGTGAGTGTTAGGTGTGAAATTGCTTGACTTTTTGCTTTGAATTTCCAAATGTAGCTTAAAACCTTTTCATTTAGATCTAAAAGGACTGGGAACGATAGAGCAAAACAGATTTCAGTAAGGCACTGCCAAAAATGCAGGAAATAGCTGTGAAACAAATTCTCTTGGCCTGAAGCAAGTCATAAAATGACAGCTCCCTGCTGTAGATGCTTAGTGGACTAACAGCAGGTTCCTGCTTGGTTGTGTGTTTCATATTGATCCAGAAAACATACTTTATGTCCTGCTTGTTTATGAAATGGCAGAATTGAATTGCTGCAGAATGGACAGCAGACATTGTTTTTGTCTACTGAAGCAATTAATTTTCCTGTTTGGGTGCTGTGTTTTCTTTCCCAAGTGCTGCAAACATCTTTCTGGTGCCTAAGAACAGGGAAAAGCTGTGCAGCTGTCCAGCCTGCGTGTGGAGGGGAATTAAGGGAAGGGAGGGTGGAGGATCAATGGATATTTGTCTGAGCTTTACTGGTCTGTGGGGAAGAAACAGTTGTTCATTAAGGGTACAAGCTTTTTAAATTGATGATGTAGTTTAGAAAATTACCAGTTTTCATTTTGGAAGTATAGATGTCTTCCTTCCTGTAAAATCCTTTCCTCTGTGCTATGTTTATTCAGGTGATAGACTCGTCAGATGTTGTTGTTCAAGTTCTTGATGCCAGGGATCCCATGGGTACTCGCTCCCCTCATGTGGAATCATATCTTAAAAAGGAGAAACACTGGAAGCACCTCATTTTTGTCCTGAACAAATGTGATCTCGTTCCCACCTGGGCTACTGTAAGCACAGTCCTGCCTGTTATTCCCTGGACCTTCTTTGTTCCTTTTGTAGCCTCTGCTTTAGTTCTGTTGCCCCTCCTCATGCTGGTCTCCAAGGGCATAATGCAGCTGAATCAATGGAACTCTCTGCCTGCTGTAAAAGTTACAATTACAATGCAAATCTGTCCAAGTTTGGCTGAGTTGAGCAACACTCACCAGCCACAAATTCTCTACTTCCTCTGTCTGGATTTAACAGTTCAGCTGATGTCTCCAGAGTATGCTAAATGTTAGTCCGCTTCAGATCCATATCCACTGCAGATGGTTTGCTTTATGTCATTAAACTAATTAGTTGTAGCTAGCAGTGAAGGCGTTTTTGGGAAATTGTTTGTCGTTTATAAAAACAATGCTCAGTGCTCTTAGCTATTGGGCTGGTGAAATGCTTCAAAGATTCTTCCATAGCAGTTTTCCTGGGCAGTTGCATTTGTGACCTGAGCGAGGATGCGGTGTCCTCGTGCTCTGAGCAGGTTGTTTCGCCCGGGAGCCGTAACCACCTCGTGTTTTCTTCTGCAGAAGCGCTGGGTTGCTGTCCTCTCCCAGGAGTATCCAACACTCGCTTTCCACGCCAGCCTCACAAACCCTTTTGGCAAAGGTGCTTTCATACAGCTTTTAAGGCAGTTTGGAAAGGTACAGAACAACCTGGGGGGTTTGTGTTGTTGTTTGGCAGGGTGGGCGTGTTTAGTGTGGAGTCTCCTGTTTTGTTAATGTGTGGGACTCAGTAGCTTTCCTGTGGCCATTCTGTCAGCAAACAACTCCACCAATGAAGCTCCCCTCTTTGAAGAGAGAATGGAAAATATTCCTTCAGATATGTTCAAAATATTTGTCAAACTGAGGAGCTCCAGAAAGAGCTGGTTTGACCATCAGCCTCTGTCCTAGGTTTCTTGTGGACAGAGTATCCCACTGACACTCCTGGGTGATGTTTGAATGTGTAAAAGAAAGGAACACGTTTTGCACCTGTTGTTCCTGTGCATGTGCATTTTCTCTTGAGGTTTTCTCCTTTTAAGTGTCTTTGTTTTTTCCAAGAAAGGCACCTTCTGTTGCATTTAGATTAGGTACTGTCTCTTCAAGCCACATCTATGTTCTTTCCCCAGATACTGTTTGTATTTGGTTGGTTTCTCAGCCTAAATGGTTTCTAAGTAAGGTGTTCACGAGTGAGTTTTAGGGCAACAAGGAAGGCAAGGGGTTCACCTCTTTCTTTTGAGGCAGCAAATACTCTCTTCAAGATCCTGATAGAAAAGAATTGATCTCGTTTTTTGTCTGGTGCTTTGGAGTCCTCTTTGCTTTCCAATATAGTGAGAAGGGTAGCTGCTGAAATGTTCAGAACTGCAGTAGTAATTCTGTCTTTCTGAGGTGTTAAAGCTGTTATTTCTCAACAGTTACACTCTGACAAGAAACAGATCAGCGTGGGCTTCATTGGTTACCCGAACGTTGGCAAAAGCTCGGTGATCAATACACTGCGGTCCAAGAAGGTCTGCAACGTGGCCCCTATTGCAGGGGAAACAAAGGTAGGAAGAGACCCCTGCACTAAGGGTCAGAATTATTTAAGTGCATTGTCACAAGCACCGATCTCTTCCAGGTGTGGCAGTACATTACCTTGATGCGGCGGATTTTCCTCATCGACTGCCCAGGTGTAGTTTATCCCTCTGGAGACACAGAAACAGACACTGTGCTGAAAGGAGTGGTATGTAGCTGTGCAAAAAGCTGGAAAGTATTTGTTGTTGTCAATATGATGGGCTCAAAGAAATGAACATGCACTCTGCAAAGCATTCATATTCCACCATTCATTTTCAGGTTCAAGTTGAAAAGATCAAGAACCCTGAAGATCACATCAGTGCTGTGCTGGAAAGAGCCAAACCAGAGTACATCAGAAAGACCTACAAAATTGATTCCTGGAAGGATACAGAAGAGTTCCTTGAGAAACTTGCTTCTAGGACTGGAAAACTGCTAAAGGTGGGACAGCTTCCTGCATTTGCAGGCTGGAAGAGCATGTGGCCTGTTACTGAACGTGGGAAATGTGAATGTTTCTGTTGCTTACAGGTAACAGAGAGGTGGCATGCCCTGCAAACATGGACATAAATTGTTACTGGGTTCTTTCAGGGTGGTGAGCCTGACACACAAACTGTGAGCAAGATGGTTCTCAATGACTGGCAGAGGGGCAGAATTCCATTCTTTGTGAAGCCGCCGAATGCAGAGCCAGGTCCCCAGGTAGGAATGCGATGCTCGTGCTGCTGCTGCTCACATGTTGTTCGGTTTTCCCAGTGGTGTTCACTGCTGGGCTTTTTCTGGAATATCATGTAACAGGGGTATTGCAAGTCTTGGGCTCTGCCCAAGTCTGGTGATTCAGGGGACACTTGAATTTGGTGAGGATCAGGTAGCAGTGCTCTTCACAGATGTCTGAGCAGTCACCTGGCTGCTAGAAGTGTCAGTAATTATCACATCATTAGCCTGTCATCTTAGGCTTTTGACAAAGATAAAATGGAAATCACTGTCCCAGATGGTGGGCCAGACTTTGTGGATAATATATCCATTGCACTCTTTCTTGTAGCCTCCTGTAGAAACAGCAACAACATCAAGCCAAGATAATAATGTGGAGAAGATCCCTGAGTTGGTAGGAGCAAGTGTGGAGCCAGCAGGAGAGAACAACACAGACACTGAAATTAAGCAACTCATGTCGCACGTTCGGCAGAACTTTGGGAGGATTAATGTGGCCCCTCAGTTCTCAGAAGAAGATCTGGTTCCTGTGGATGTGCCAGGCTTCGATGAAACAGACAATGATTCTTCTGGAGAGGAGGAGCAGGAAGAGGAGAAGGAAGAAAACGAGCAACATCCAGATTCACAAGAGGAGGAACCACAGTCGGCTGGGCCAGGTGCTGGGGAGAGCTCCAAGGCAGTTCTTAAGGCTTTGGAGGAGAAGATTGCAAAATACAAAAAATTCCTGGATAAAGCCAAAGCCAAGAGATTCTCAGCAATCAGGTATCCGAATCTGCTCAGTGACTCGGATATTTCGCAGTGGGGAAAGGGTTAATGTGGCTTTGGCTTTGCCAAAGGCTGTGGCTTTGCTGCTGGCTGACTACTGGGGTCACTTCTCAGAGGTGGTTGTGTTTTATGTTACAACATTCTTCTCTTCTTGTGTTACCTTTTGTAGAATCCCTAAGCAGCTGAGTGAAAAAGTGTTTGCAAAATCCATGCAGAAGTCTGAAGAACCCAAAGAAGCTCAAGACAGAGGTAAGACAAGATTAGCAGATGTTCTTAATCTCTATTTGGAAATCCTGTAAACAAGAGGAGAGAGGGAGCTGGGAGAGAAGCGTTGATTAGCTCCTGATTGCAAGTTTTCTCCTCTGAAGATATTTAAATCTTTAAGGAGCTGACCTAAGGGCTGTAGGACCTTGCTGTAGCCTCTCTGTAGAACATCTGTCTGTAGAATAAGTTATGTCCCTCTCCTAGCAAATGAAGGTAAGTGAAGACAAGTGTTGTATTTCCAAGAGAATGGTGCTGTGGGCAGATTGCAGCCCGAGCAACTCGTGTTCCACACGGTGTAATGTTACACAGGGGAGTGGAGGGGTTTTACGACGCCGTAAAGGCACAGAGCTACTCAGGCCATAGGTTTTACTGTGGTCACTTCAAGCGTCTGTGGCTTCATTTTCCATACTAAGTCTGATGAGAGGCAAAAGCATGAGGGAGAACCCTGTGGTGACAAGACTGTGAGGTTCTGCTGGGCTTGCATGGGGCTTTAAGCAATCAGCTTCTCAAGAGCAGTTTTCATAGTAATAGCAAGTGGTTCTCTGGTAAGGAACACACATCAAAATGCCACCAAAGGAATGCTGTCCTGAAGTAGATGGGATGGTGACCCCAGTCTTAAGTTCTGTAAACAGATGGGTGTTTTGGATGATGCCTGAGTGTGTCATCCCTGCTATTTGCAGGCAGCACAGAGAAGAAAAGAAAAAGGAAAGCAGAAGAGGAAGATGATGGTGATGATGAACAGCCTCGCAAGAAGCTTACATCCAAAGAAGTAAGTGTGGGTTTTTTTGGGGGTTTTTTGTAGTAAAGCAAATGAGCAGAGTAAGAGAGCTGGCTTTTGTGACACCTAGATTGCCATTATTGCTCAAGAGCTCAGAGACAGCACTGGTGAGAGGGGGAGGGCGCAGGGGCTGTAGCTGAGGTGGGGGAGATGTGGGGACAGGGTGACTTGCTGCTGATGGGATGTGCAACGGTGGCTTGTTCCAGCAGAGCAGGGACACATCAAAGGGTTCAGCAGGTGACTGTGACAGAAAGAGCATTAAGGGGAGAGTCCTTTGTGGGTAACTGTCCTGCTTTCAGCGTTGGCTTCCACTGATGTTAAGAGCAGGGGTGTAAATGCTGGGAGAACTTGGAACTAGATGGGCAGCACTACCCGGTCTTCGAAGAGAGCTGCTGCTGTTGTCTTCCGTTAGTCAAGTCTAAACAATTCTTCTCTAATGACTTCAATGCCAAGTGAAATCGTCCATTTGTAGGACTTTGAAAGTGATTTGTAAGCAAACTGGTGCAGCAAGAGCTTTTTGGAGCATTGCTGTGGACTGTTTGGACTGTCAGAGGGGAGCAGAGGACTGAATTCTGTGCACGAATATTCTGTCACCTCTGTTGTTAGAGGCCTCTGATGTGACTGCTCCTCAGGTTACTCCTTGTGCAGTACTGTAAAGTTCAAAGCTTATTTAGCTTTCACACTTCAAGGCCACAGGTGTGTGGGTTCTGTATAGATGTCCATATATTTACATCAGTAATGTTTTGTTTGAAATTATTTATTTTACTTAAAGGCATGTGGAATGCAAAGTGAGCAACACTTGAAAGAATGCAAACCAACCCAGGCTGTGGATACTGTGGATTTACTGATGTGTTTTGTGTGTATTTTGCAGAGAAGACGAGCTGAGAGGCAGCAGCGCTCCAAGAAAGTCGGAGTCCGGTATTATGAAACTCACAACGTGAAAAATAAGAATAAGGACAAGAAAAAAACTGGCTTGGAGGGACAAAGATCAAAGCACAAAAAATACAAACATAAGCAATAAGTACTTATTCTATTAAATTTTACATAAAACAGCTCCAGTATGCAGTGGCTTTTTTAATAGGAAACTTGTAGTTCCCATTCAAAGCCCGGTTTGAGTTGTCTGTCTTGCTCCCAGGAGTAGCATCGCGCTCTTTGTTTCTGCATCATCTGAAAGTTCTTTATGCAACTGGAGATGATGGTATTTCCACATCACCATCTCAGGCCAGTAAACACTGTCTTGGCAAAACATATCCTCAAGTGTTATTCAGGGGTGGTGATGGCTGCTTTTTTTTTTTCTGGAAACGAGCTTTCTGGAGTTTCTCGTGTCACCTCAGTGAGTTCTTTCCCACATCTGCTTGCAGTGAGTAACCAGCTACTTCCACAGGTACCTCAAGACAAGATTCCATTTGCTTTCACTGAGAAGTGGTCCTTGGGATGGTGTCCTACCCCTCTGTTTTATTAGAAATAGCACATAAGAACTCTGGTATTGCTCATCCTGGGTTACTGATGGTTCTGACAAGGGATTTTGATGTACAGTTAACACCAACTCAAGGAAACACCTTCCAAACACCTATCCAGGAATCACCTGCAATGTGATTCTTAGTGAATGTGGCTTATATTTATAGTAGACATTCTGTATATTGTCTCTGAATTTTCTACAACATTTTCAAAGTCATAATATTGGAGATGCTTGCATATAGAAATGTTTATTAGTTTATTGCTTTGAAGGTCATCTAGTGTATTACCAACAGGCAAGGCCCAGATAGGTTCACTATTCAAGAAGCTGAATGCTGAGACAGCATTGAAAGTGGGTGCAGTAATTAATGAAGCTGTTGGATTTCAACTCAAGAAAAAAAAAAAGAAAGAAAAAATACAATTTCAAGAGAAAAAGAAATAATTACACTGCCTTCAGTTACCGGTAAGTGAAAATTCAAGATTGGTTTATGAAGACGAATCTTTGTCACTAATTGCAAACTTCTTGCTCTAAGAGCTCTTCTGAGCACTGCCTGGAGGACAGTTTTTATTTGTTGCAATGATGCTTTCAAGTTGGGCCTGAAAAACAAATGAGACAGTAAGTCAAATTAGATTCAACCTAAAAAGTAACCCTGCATTGCTGAAAAGGGATAAATTGTCCGTTAGCATTCAGAGCGAGGAGCTGAGGGGTGCTGTGATACTTCAAGAGAAGCAGGCCAGGGTTTTTTTTTCCCTAGCTATTCCATTCCTTGTTACATGCTTTATAAATTAGCTTTTCATTCTTGGCATCCACACTTTTGCATTCTGAGAAGAAGGGAGCTGGCCTGGGTTCCATACAATGAAAGACTTTTATAATGTAAAGCACTGAGGAGGAAATTCAATAAAAGCTGTTGAAACAGTGGTCTGAATTCTCTGATTTCAGGCTGGACTATGTGAGTTAAATTAAATATTTGGCTCTCTAGCAGTTGGAACACAAGCTGACTCTGGGACAAAAGTAACTGGGAACAGCAAGTTTTTTAGTTACTAAGACAACTTGACGCCCAATTAGTTGATTGATTGGAGAGCTACCCCTGCGTAGGGAGCGTGTAGTGTGTGGAGCTTCGAGGACTCTCAGACCATCCTCTTCCTAGAGCTGCCATCACTACAGCTGTGAAAATACTTGCACTCTTCTTTAGAAAACAAAAAATGTTTTGTTTTTTTTTTCCTTCCACAAGCAAGTAACAAGCAGAAGCTCTGTTTTCACCAAAGCAGCGTGCACAGAATTACTCCTGTAATGATGCAGTCCCCACTGCAGAAGTACACAGTTAAGTGGTGTGTCTCGTTATCAGGGAGTCAGCTTCTCTGGCCAACAGCAAAGAAACAAAACATTAATTTGCCTTCACTGGATTTTCTGTTTTGTAGCTGGCAAGGGGTGCAAACTACAGTGATCTTACAATCAAGTTACACAGAAGTTTGGAGCATCTGTATTTGGGATTCAGCTGCATGCATCTGTTCTTCTCCAGCTGCCTGACTGATCATTTCTCATTTCCAGAAGAAACTGATCTCTCTGTGCCAAATGTGCATATGACTAGAATTCCATTAATCTGACTTGTTTGCAAACCAAGCAATGAAGTAGAAAATGCAAAAGCACAATTTTCCCATTTCATTGAGAATTTAAAGAAAGTAGAACATTAATACAAATGCATCATAAATGTAACTCCTCTAAAACTGAGGAGAAAGTTATTTTCATATCTTTCTAATTACAAAATGAGAAGTTTTAGCATCACTATTTGGAATAACTCTTTTACTCACCTTCAGCTGTTGATTTGTTCGTTTCAGGAACTGAACCTCTTCATTGTGTTTCTTCTCTTCTATCTGTTGCTTTTCACGTTCACGTTTTTCAATAGCTTCCCCTTTGGCTTTCTCCTCACTCACTTGCCTCTCCAGCTCCCGCTTCTCCTCTTCTAGCTCTGCGATCTTGGAAAAGAGCAAAGATTTCTCAAGCACTGTTTGTTAATAATCAGTTTGCAGTTACGATGGGACAAAGTTGTACCTTGCTCGGTCTTTAAAGTGTTCCAGATATAACAGCACAGAATTGATGAAGTGCAATTAAGCACCAGGGAAACAAGGACGCGCGCGCATTGTGATCTCTGCTGCCCCCCGGTGGGCACAGAAATAACTGATTTCAGACAATTTGCCATGGAAAATCCTCCCGCAGCTCGCGTGCGGGACGGGACGGGGTGAACAGCCCCACTTACTCTTTTTTCCGTGTCTGCTTTGCCTTGCTCAGCCTGCAGCGCTTTCCGCGTGCCGAAGGCGACGCTGCTCTCGTAGAGCGTCTGATACGCTGCGATTGTCATTTGGATTTCATCCCTGACCCGGAGCAGCAGCAGTCCTCGCTCTGCACAGTTAATTGTCGTTTCACGGATCAATTCATCTTTAACGAGAGGGTACAACAGTTAGAGGAGCTACTGTCCATTACCTGGGAGCGCTGGATGCACACAGGGGCCAGAGCTTGTTCTCCGCACCACAAAACCAACGTTGCTTTACTGGGCAGAGGGAGAGCTTTTGGGTTTTGTTCTGTTACAGTTATAGCATTGAGCGCTAGCAAATGAAAGTGGAGTGGGGGTACAGAAACTGGTAACAACAGTGCAATGGATGCGTTAAAGTTACAACAGCAAACACCTAAAACTTGTACTGATTTTTTTGCAGTTATTGGGAAGCCTCTGGAAGAGCTCAGAGCCTCCAGGAGAGTCGTGCTCAAAGGGCGATCGCTTGCACTTCAAGACCAACACCACATCAGAATGTGTAAGAGCGTGTTAAGTTGTATGCTGTTTTCAGTTATTTTAAATTAATTGCTGGGGTCAAGTACTCCTCAGAATGTTGCTGTTGTATCTGTGTAAGTGGAGCTGTGCAGCGTGTCAGCTGTGTGAGCAACCAGATGCTGTAACACAGACACCAGTCTGGCCCCAGAGCTCTGCTCTGTAGTGTGGCTGCTGGAGGAGCCTCCCCTGCCCGTCAGCCTTTTGCTGCGGGGTCTGAGGCTGCGTTAACCCCCCGGGACCGCAGAGGGGGAGGTGGGTTTGGGGCACTGACCGAAGCACTGCGCGTACAGCTCCCTGCGCACCGGGCAGATGCCGGTCTCCCGCGCCTGCCGCTGCTGCAGCCGCAGGTCCAGCTGCTCCTGCAGGTGCACCACGTCCAGGCGGGTGCTGGGCGCGCTGGACACCTCCTGCACCCAGAGCCGGTTCTCCTCCTCCCACTCCCTGTGTGAACAGCACCACCGTTACCGGGCGGGCCCAGCTGGGCGCTGCCAGGGGCGGCCGGGTCCGGCCCCGCTCACCGCGGCGGCAGGATGGCGTTGAGAATCTCCTGCGGCTGCTTCGTGGACACGCTGGCGGCGGTGACTGTGGCTGTGCGGGGCGGCGGCGAGACGGGTCCCGGCGGGGTCCCCTGCGGCGGCTGGGCCTGCGGAGAGAGCAGAGCGCGGTAGGTGCGGGCGGCCCGCAGGTGCCTCGTCCCCTCCCGCCCGGTCCCGCTCACCCCGGGGCAGCGCTTCTCCGCGCGGCGGCTGACGAGCACCGGCGGGTTGTAGCGCAGCAGCGAGTCCGGCGGCGGGATCATGGCGGCCGCGGGCGCCGTTACCATGGCAACCGCGTCGGTTGCTCTGCGGAGGGCGCGTGCGCGGCGCAGGCGCAGAAGCGCCAGAGGGCGGGTGCCGGTCGCCTCCGCGGCGGCGCGTACTGGCCGGAAGCGCTTCCCGGTGGCGGCGCGCGGGCCGGAAGTGGCGGGCACTTCCCTTTGTGGCGGCCGGCGGCGCCATGGAGGCGGCGGCCGAGCGGCGGCGGGACCGGCGGCGGCGGCGGGAGGAGGTGGCGGTGAAGGCCGAGAAGCGCAGCCCTCGGCGCTCCGCGTCCCGCTCGGCGCGGGGCAGCCAGTCACCGCCGGCCGAGGAGCGGCGGGGCCCGGCCGGGCCGCGCCAGGGCAGCCGCGGCAGGAGCAGCAGGTAAGGGCCGCCCGGCGGCTGCGAGCCCCGCGCGGTGCCTGGCCCCGGCCGCGCTCCGCGGCTCATCCCCTCCCCTCCCTCTTGTTTTCAAGATCGCCCAAGAGGAAGAGCAAGTCCGGGCGGAGGAGCCGGTCCCCGCGCGGCCGGCGGAGCCGCAGCCCGCACCACACCGCTGTGAAGGTGAAGCAGGTAAATGGCCTGGCCGGTAGCAGCGAGACCTCGCGCTACCCGCCGAGGTGCCAGCGGGACCTGGCTCGGCAGCCACAGCCACTCCTGTGAGACTCGGCCGTACAAGGGGCGGAAACGGCTTCTCGCCCCGCCGTGACCGTGTCCGGGGCTTTGTCGTGGGTCGCGTTAGGGAAGGGAACGGAGGGTCTGGGTGCTCAGATAGCTTGGGCTGCTCACCCCGGGCTTTGCCGTGCGGAGCTGAGTGTTCCCACCCGTGTGTGAACCCGGCCTTTGCCCCCCACGCAGGCTGTCCCCACAGGCTTCCTCCTCTGCCCAGAGCAGGTGACACATTGCACTGTTTCTTGATCTTGCTTTATCCAGTGATAATTGTAGGAATCTAAATAGTTGGTCAATGAAATAAGTTTCTCTTTGTGTTAGATCTGCACACAGCAAATCCCCCACAGCATTTGGGGGTTCGAACTAGATGATCTTTAAGGTCCTTTCCAACCCAAGCCGTTCTGTGATGCCCAAGTACGTGCTTTCCATGTGTAGGATTGTGATTTTCTTAAAAGATGAGGTAGACTCACTGTTTTCCCTCAATCAGATTTCATCCTAGTTCTGACCGTGTCACTATAGTGATTCTTCCGTTAACAGGAGCGAGATGATCATTGTCGTAGAGGAAATGAGGAGCGAAAGCAGAGACATCCACCAGAGCCAGAACACAGGGGGGAGAGAAGCGGTGACAGAGACAGACACAGAGAGCACTCGGACAGAAGGAAGAACCCAAGCGAACGGCCGGGAGCGCGCGGCCACGAGCGGGAGCGGGATGCTCAGAACATCCGCGAGCAGCAGGCAGAGAGGGAGTTCTACAACGAGAGGAGACGAGAGCATCGACAGAACAGCGAGGGCAGCGGTGCCGACCAGGACCCCGAACTCAGGCAGTCTGATAGCAAACCTCAAGAAAAAGCTGCTGTGAACAAGGAGAAGCCGAGCTTCGAACTGTCCGGGGCGCTCCTCGAGGACACCAACACTTTCCGCGGCGTGGTGATCAAGTACAGCGAGCCCCCCGAGGCGCGGATCCCCAAGAAGCGGTGGCGCCTGTACCCGTTCAAGAACGACGAGTTTCTGCCGGTCATGTACATCCACCGGCAGAGCGCCTACCTGCTGGGCCGGCACCGCCGCATCGCCGACATCCCCATCGACCACCCCTCCTGCTCCAAGCAGCACGCCGTGTTCCAGTACCGGTAGGTGTCCCCCTGCCCGCGGGAGAGCGGGTTGCTGAGGAGCAAACAAACCAACCCACCCCAGCAGTGCCTGGCTGGGAGGCACGAGGTTGCTGTAAGTATGGTAGAGAGAGGGAACGCCTGTGTGAGGGCTGCTCATCATCCTGGCAGTAATCAAAGATCTCTGTGATTTCTCATTTAACCACAAGCAGCCTTTTGGTAAGACAGATAACACAGCAGGGTGAAACACAGACCCGCGCGTGTGTCTGGGTGGGAACAGCCTGGCAGGTGGGATTGGCGGTAAAAGTATTTCAGAGAGGTTTTATTTGTTTGGTCTGTCACAACAAAGCCTGCTGATCTCGGGAGCAGCAGGGGTTGTGCTGCTGGAGACAGAGGTGCTCTCTGAGGGAGCAGCCATCTGCTCTGTTGCAGGAATGGCTGCACTATATCATCAGCCGTTGTGTGAGGTGATGCAGTCTGTCAGACTCTGCTCAGCCTCACGCAGTTCTCAGTTTCCTCACCAGACTTGTTCCAATCTCTGCGCGTTCAGATGAGCGTGGAGGGCGCCAGGGCTGGTGCTGGGACACCCCCCTGCTGTCAGAGCACAGTTCCTGCCTCTCGCTGTGACTCAGAGGGTGTTTCTGTTTTGCCAGGCTGGTGGAGTACACGCGTGCTGACGGCACCGTGGGCCGCAGGGTGAGGCCCTACATCATCGACCTGGGCTCGGGGAACGGCACCTTCCTCAACAACCAGCGCATCGAGCCCCAGCGCTACTACGAACTGAAGGAGAAGGATGTGCTGAAGTTTGGGTTCAGCAGTAGGGAATATGTTCTCCTCCACGAATCCTCAGATAAATCCGAGGCCAACACAAAGGACGATGATGATGACGAGGAGAAGGAGGAGGAGTCTGACAGTTAACAGATGAGGAGGAGATGGGGGGAGCGGGCAGGGGAGAGAAATTCTTTGCAGTTGAAATTGCATTGGGAAGTAAACATGGGAGCATCTCAGCACTGATGCCTCCGACTGCCTTAAAGTCCTTTTTCTGTTGCTGATCTGTTCTCATTGTTTATCTAGGGGGACTTCACTGATTATTTGTCTGTGATAGTTCTGCATATCAGGAAATACAGATTTTTTAAATTATTTTTTTTCCCCCCAACAAGCAAAAGAGCACCTGGATGTGAAAGCTCTGCTGCTGAAACACTCAACAGCTGTTGAAAGACTGTCCTCTTGAGGGAAACGCTGTACAACAGCTGCCATACTTGCAATTATTTTTATTAACTGTTTTGTCAGAGCCCTTTGAAAATGCTACTTAACTGAAATGTTAGTTAGAAAGCAACCTGATATATTTGGTAACAGGGCTCGTTTGGTCGGGGTTGCCAAGTCCCTTTGCCTGTTAGGAGTTCTGGACAGGCCAATTTACCCGGCTCACTACTGAGAAGGCAGAAATATTGCCAAGCTCCTCTTGTGTTGCTGTGTTCTGGGCAGTTCTTTGCCTTGTGATCACTCTCAGGGATGGGTGTTTCGCTGGAATACACTACCTGAAAATTACAAGGTAACATGAGGTGGAAGTTAAAGCTTCCTGGGATGTTGGGTGATGATGCTGGCAGTGCCTGGGTCTGTTCTGCCCAGCACACGGTGCTCAAACCGCCCCTGGATGTTGCGTGTCCGGGCCTGGAGCCGGGGCTGTTATTTCTGATGCACCCCTGCCCCGTGAATAACTCCTTGGTTTTGTTTGTATTATGCAGAAATACCTTTGGCCTGGTGACATGGTTTAACCAGAGTTTGCACTATTTAAGTTTTCTTTTTATAAAAAGAAGTTATACACTTGTTTAAAACAGTCTTCTCCCCTGTAAAAGAAAACAATGCTTGAGGAAGAGAAAGAACAATTCCACTCACTGAAAGTACTTGCATATTTTTGGATGTCTTCTCCTCATTGCTCTATGGTATAAGAAATGTGTATTCTCCCCTCTGTTTATTAATTTGCCTGGATGTTTGTTCTGTGGTCACAAGCTCCTCATACCTGCTGTGTATATACTTTGTGTATACAAGACTTGCATATTGTATACACAGGCTGGAACATTTATGGTGTAAATAGGGGTCATTGATGTAGGTTTTCAAACAGAAGGTAGAATGTTTTGTCTGGGAGCATCTCCTTTATATATACTACAGGGGTTTTTAAATAAAGAATTTGTAAATTTAGCCCTAATTACTTTTAAGTTGTAATATTTTTTCTAGTGTCCCTTTTTTTTTCCCCTTATGTTCCTTGAAATGGATTAACTTTCAGTTCTCATTTCACTATGAAGGACACCAAATAAGTTTAAAAAATAAAAATGCATGATCAGTACCTGAGAAGCTGGGAGTGGGGAGGGCTTGAACCGCACCCCTCTGCTCTGACCCTTCTTACCCCAGTGGGGCCCGGCTGCCTCGTTCGGGGCACGGCTGTTTGCCCCCAGAACAGGCACCTTCCTCCTTGGAAACGGGAAATCACTGCCTGGTTTAATCCGAAATCACCGCGTGGTTTAATATCAAATCACTGCCTGGTGTGAGCCGGGGGTGATCCCTACCGTGAAGGGGCAGAGTAGCCCCGCACATCTGCCTTGTTGCGGAACATTCACATTAAAGTAATTTCAGAGAAGGTCGGGTGGAGCTGAAAGAAGCTTTGTTTAATTAGACACGCGCAGGCGGAGCGCGGAGCAGTCGCGGGGGCTGAAGCGACCGACGCGGGGCTCGTTTCCCCCCGGGGCAGGCGCGGGCTGTGATGGCCAAGGGGGGCGAAGCGGGACCCCGCTCCGTGTCCCGGCTCCGTCTGCCCGTCCCGTGGGGCGGGGCCGGGGCGGGCTCGGCGCTGCCCCCGGCGGCCCCTCCCGGCAGCGCAGCCGCCGCCGCGTCCCGCCCCGCCCCGCCCGGCCCGCGCAGGCCGCAGCCGCCATGGCCGCGCTGCACGCCAAGGCCGGCGGCCCCCCGCAGATCCCCGACACCCGCCGGGAGCTGGCCGAGCTGGTGAAGCGCAAACAGGAGCTGGCGGTGAGCGCCGGGGCCGGCGGGGCCTGGGCCGCGGGCGGGTGGTGGGACCGGGCCGGGCCGGGCCGGGCCGGGCGGGCGGCGGGGCCTGGGCCTTGGGGCGGGCGCGGGGCCGGGCTGGGCCCGCTCCATGCGCTGCGCTGCGCCCGCAGGAGACGCTGGCGAACCTGGAGCGGCAGATCTACGCCTTCGAGGGCAGCTACCTGGAGGACACGCAGATGTACGGGAACATCATCCGCGGCTGGGACCGCTACCTCACCAACCAGAAGTGAGTCCTGCCCGGCCCTGCCTGCCCTGATCCTGCCCCTGCTCCAGCCCCTGCTCCACCCCTGCCCGCTCTGCCTGCCCCCGCCTGCTCTGTCCCTCCCTCCCCTGCTCCTGCTCCGCTCCTGCCCTTCCTGCCCCCTCCTGCCTGGCCCACCGGGCCCCCACGATGTTGTTTCTCTCTCTTTCAGGAATTCCAACAGCAAAAACGACCGGAGGAACCGCAAGTTCAAGGAGGCCGAGCGGCTCTTCAGCAAGTCCTCGGTCACCTCGGCAGCGGTGAGTGCCAGGCCAGGCCAAGCAGGTGTCCTTGTCCCCATCCCTGTCCCTCAGTGCTCCGCGCTGCAGCTGGTCCCGTGGCGGCTGCAGGACCCGTTTTCCATTTAAGCTCCTGTACCTGCCCTGTCTCCCCCAGCCCAAGCGTCTTCTTCACTCCCCTGTCACGGCCTCTTCCATGAGCCTGCTCCTGGCGCCCAGAGAGGCGAAAAGGAGCCGCAGCCGAGTCCCCCGTGCCACACACTTCTCGCTGCCACCCGAGTCTTTCTCTTTTTGCCCCTAACCCCCTGCTGCTGCACCGTGCCGGTGCCAGGTCGTGAGAGGTGTGAGCAAGGGCTGGATGTGTCTTTGTGAGGTGACCTCTGTTCTGAGCATGTGAAAAGCGGTGTGTGAATTACTGCCTCCATTAACATCCTTTTGGTTTCCTAGGCGGTCAGTGCGTTAGCTGGAGTTCAGGACCAGCTCATCGAGAAGCGTAAGTCACTTCTCCATTTCCCTCAGAATTTGGAAGGAACCTCACCTCTCCCCACAGTTCAGCTCTGTCTCCAGCTATCTGGATCCAGGCTGTCCTCGCTGCTGCCCTGCAGCGCTCCCCGTCCAGGGACCTGTGGCTGCTCCTCTTTGGCTCCCGAGCGCTCCCAGCACAACCTCTAGCTGCAAGTCAGCAAAGTGGCACTGTGAGAAACAGAAGTAAAGTTGAGCTTCCTTTCTCAAGTCAACTTCTATGCTCAGCAGGGGTTTATTGTGCATAAAACTTACTTAAATCGCTTTGGTGCTCTCTGGAGAAGCGGGTGGGAAGAGCTGAAGCAGCGTGTTTCTGGCTGTCAGTCAGCTGCAGGTGACATGGGGATGGGCCACTCAGCTTCAGGGTTTTTAAAAGTGTTTTTGTGATCAGTGCCACGTGGGATGCAGTTCTGGTCTGCTTTGGTTCCCGAGGAGGCAGCTTGCTGCCCTTCAGAAACATTTTTCAGGTTCTCCTACTGAGGTCCTGGTGCCTGAGCTCAGCGCGTCTCTGCTGCCCCGGGCGCCGCTGCCGGGTGCTGGGTGTGAGCTTGGGGAGGTCACGCTGTGCTCCTCTCTCTTTGTCACGCTCCAGGAGAGCCAGGCAGTGGCACAGAAAGTGACACTTCTCCAGACTTTCACAATCAGGAGAATGAGCCCAACCAGGAGGATGCTGAAGAGCTGGATGGGTCTGTGCAGGGGGTGAAGCCTCAGAAAGCTGCTTCCTCCACTTCCTCTGGGAGCCACCACAGCAGCCACAAAAAACGGAAGAACAAAAATCGACACAGGTCAGTGGTGCCCGCAGCCGCCTTGGCACGGGGAGCTGGGCTCGGGGTGCTGCCTTATGAGCAAGGAGCTGGTCACTTTTAGAATAACAAGCTGCTCAGGTCGGTTGTTTTGGTAGTGTCTCTGGTTTTCAGTCGTGTGCATCCTGTCAGGACCCCGCTGCCCTGTTGTGGGAGGGAGGGGAAAGCGCGGCCAGCGCAGGGTGCTCCAGTACCGCTGCGCTTCTGGCCTGGCCCTCTCAGCTCTCCTGGCTGAGCAGGACAGTGGAGCTCTCTTCCTTCCAGTAGAGAAGATCACAGTCCTGGCCTCCTCTGCTTGCTTCTTGGTTCCTGCAGAACCAAGTAAAATAGGAATGTCACTGCTTTCTTTGGAAAAAACAGCCTGGGATGTTTTGGGGGTTGTGGACACTCTTCACTAAGATTTCTGCTCCAAACCCTTTCAGTTTGAGGTGTCCCAGACTGAGTCTCTTTTGGTTGTGGCACGGAAGAGTGGCTTTGTCACATTAACCTCAGTGTTTGTTATTGAGCTGACCCAAAATTCCTGTGAAACAAAGCTTTCCTGCAGGCTTTATGATTTTAGATGACCAGATCTGCCCCTTAAGGTATAAACCCTACAGTGTGATGCAGCATCAGAGATCTGAAGTAAGCTCCTGCCTTACAGTGCTGCTCTCCATGGGCCAACATAACCTGGGGCTTACTGGTGTCTCAGTGCCCCTCAGCAGAGCCAGCCCAAGGATCTCTACAGAGTGTGACAGTCGCTGTGGAGTCACACCCCAGGGGAAAAAATGCATGGAAAGAGGAGACACTGCAGAGCTGCACCTCTCTGGAAGTGATGGCTGGAACTGGTACCTAAAGATTATTACAAGTAAAGGAGCTTTTAAAAATCGAGTGTTCTTGCTAACTTTGTGTATGGAGGGGCTTTCCTGTTTGAGGGACCTTCCCCTCCAGTTACAAGAGAGAAATGTTTAAAGGAAAGTGCTAAAAATTTACAGAGATTGCTGGGGGAAGATTGGTTTGGGAGGTACAGAGGTAGGTGTAGTACTTGAAAAGTGTTTAACTACTCACTTCATTAGGTTTTGAGTCATTAGTGGGTCTTTAATTCTTAGATCAGGATTTTCTTCCCACAGCAGTCTTAATTGGGCAAACATCCCGCAGTACTGGATGTCCCTTTGGCTCCTCACGAGCTGGGAATCCAAAGCAGCTGAAAACCTTTTTTGCCTGTAGACAGTGGGAAAGAAGTCCAGGAATAACACAAGAAACTGCATCTGTGACCAAGTTCAGAGAAACAATCTGCAAAGCTGAAGCACAGCTTAAGAAAATTGCTATTTCAGAGACATTATAAAGCATTCTCTGAGCACTGGCATGGACAGCAAACCAGTGCCTGCAGCCACAGCGGGTGCAGCACAAGAGCCCTAAATCATGGAAATTCTTCTGCTCCTTTACATAACCTGCACTTTAGCGACAGGAGGGAGGAAGAACCTGCCCTGCTGACAGGCTGTGTGTGGCTTTGGGGTCTCTTCTCCATTCCTTCCACTGGAGCAGCTGAGGCTGGCTGCTGTCAGGGACATGAGGAGCCTGCTCTGCTCTGGTGTGGCGATTTCTCATCCTCAGAGACACCTCAGACACAGCCACGGTACCGACAGGCTTCTGCAGTTGGTAATGGACTGTTTGTGGTGCTTAGCCTGGCCAGATAGATAATTAAGAGAAGAAGATCATTAAGCTTGTCTGTAATAAAAACACTGTTAAAATTGTCAATGCCATTACTGACTATCCCCTAAAGTTTTGAAGAAAAGACCAAACAGGTTTCAAGTATATTTGGGTTTAAAAAAAGCAAACCCCAGAACAGTACTCTGCCAGTACAGCAAAGTGCTTTAAAGTGCATTGCAGCCCCGAGTGCTCTTTCAGAAGGGACCTGCCTGTCTGATTCTTGAGTGCCAGGGGAAAAAATAGAAAAAAGAGGGCAAGAAAATGAAATATTGGTGTTTCCTTTTGATCAGAAGCTCTTCCATTTGCCAGCCTACGTCTGAGTTCTGCTTGCCTGTTCCTGAAGAACTGAGAGGTGTTGGGCACAGGTGCCCTGAAGGTGAATTGACTCCACTGGATTTTCTGCTTCATGTGCCCCTGAGAGCAGTGTGGAAAGCTGGATTCAGACTGGGCAGAACTGGTGTGAATAGGCAGTTGAACTTCCAACAGTTAAAAACAGGGAATCAGATGGAAGTTCCAGTGAAGTCTCAGGTTCCCTCTGAGACCTCAGGAAGGCCAAGATGATGATTTTCCGTGTGCTTAGCGATTTTCATGGCTAAAAAGTTTTTCAGGATAAAACAATACTGTTTCCTCTTACAAATTCAATGCTGACAAGCTGCTAAATTACAGCTGATGGGATGGTACAGCCCCTCCAACAAATCCAGCTGTCAGCTCTGGGGCAGAGCTGTGGTAGAGTCAGTGCTGGATACCTGCGTGGACCCTGAGCCAGGGGTGGGAGCGTCACCGGCTTTGGCCCATTGACCCTGTTCTCTTTTTAGCTCCCTGAAGGAAGCAGTGCCAGAGGGTGTGTGAGTGTGTGTGTGTGTGAGTGTGTGTGTGTGTGAGTGTGTGGGTGTGTGAGTGTGTGTGTGTGTGAGTGTGTGTGTGTGTGTGTGTGTGTGTGTGTGAGTGCTTTATGGGGATATTCGAATGCAAAGTGGGCCACTCAGTCTGTGTCTCCTCCTCTGCCTGAGGAGCTTTGCTGTGCTTTGCTGTGATTCTCTAGCCCCAGGCACTGCTCTCGGACCTCCCACTGCTCTGTTTGGGCCAGCAGGTCAGTTTTTCTCTCAGCCTGTGGGGCAGGGTGCACTCTGACCTGTCTGACAGCTTCCTCTCTCAGCACCTGAAATCCCCTCCACAGAACCACTCTGCCTCTGCTCTAACACCGCTTTTTTCCCAGAGATCCAGCTGGGGAGGGGGACTCTGGACTGCCCGGCCTGGAGCGCTCTCTGTGCCCAGTTCTGGTTAAGATGGCTTTAGAGCTTTGTGGCATTTGGACACTGCCTTTGTTATTTTTTAAATTTTGTTTTCTTTTTTAGTGATCTCGCTAGGGTGGCTAATCAACTAATTTATTTAATTCATTAGTATATTAATTTCTATTGCTTTCTTCCTTTCAAATGCTGCCCCTCAGCCCGTCTGGCATGTTTGATTATGACTTTGAGTAAGTTTGACTTGAATTAGTACTTGTGCTGTGTTGTTAGTGTGTAGACACCAATGTGCCTTTTGAGACCTTGCTAACCCATAGTTTATCTGTTTAATTGTAGGTATGTATATTAGGTTAGGCTGGGAAGTTTTTTTTAAAAACAGAAAAGCGTGATGGAGGTAACATTTTATTTAATAACTTCAGCAAAATTAAATTAACTTCACTCTCCTTTACCTTTCTATTTCATTTTTAAATAGATAAACTTTTTAACTTAAAAACTTAGTTTGAAAACTGATTCTTCTGGCTTTGCTTCTTAAGGAGATTAGTGTAGAATTGGATATTTCCTTCTGGAAAAATGTAATGAACTCAGTACCTTTGACTCATATAATCCCTGTCATCTTAAACTCCTGTCTCTACTCCAAGTAAATAACCATCACCACTGTGTCTGAACAATCACCTGTGGCATAGTCACACATCTAACAAATTAACATAGAGCATGCCTGTTTAACCTGGTTTCTTTATGCTGCATAACTTCCCTGTGATTTTTGTTATGAACCTTTATTAACTCTTTTTTGGAGTGGACAGAGTATGCATTTTGGCAAATAATAAAGAATCCACTCTCTGTCTCTTTGCTGCTCTCTTGTCCAGTAATGCTGGGACAGTGATTTGGCTCAGCCAATTGAGAATGTGGATTGAATTAACCAAATAGTCTTTGTTGTAGCCTGTGCCATGTGCAGTAGCTGGTTCTTTGAACTCTGGTCTTGGTTTAATGTATTGAAATGGACATTTCTCTTATCTTTCCAACCACAGGATTGATCTCAAGTTAAACAAAAAGCCAAGAGCCGTAAGTATCCGTGCTCTGTCCTTGTTTTCATTGCTCATCTCTAGACTTGAGTGGCTGACTGACTCCTAATCTTAAAAAGCTTCCCTCTGCTGTAATTTAAGATCTTATTTTCATGGTTGAGGAGTATCATGGTATGAAATCAGCATTGTCTTGTGGATTTAACAGTAAATAAACCCAGGTAGGCTTGTTAGGGAGCTAGATCACAGTCGAGTCCTGTGCACAGTCTGAGCTGTTCTGCGTCTGTCTTGTCATGATCTGGAGCATCAGCAGTGTCTGGTTGGAGTTGATGCGCTCTTGAGCTAAGGTTTTGAAGTGTCTTTTCTCTTGGATGTTAGCTCCAAGACAAAAATCCTCTTTTCTGTTTTGCCTGCAACTGATGGTATGTAGAACTGAGAGGAGACTGAGAATCCCAGCTCTGCAAGCAGAACTTAAGGCAGAAAGGTCTCAGTGTGCCTGTTCTTTCCTTTCTCTGCAGGACTACTAGACTCATCAGTGCTGATGCTCCTGGGATTTAGGTCCACATGAATCCCTGCTGAGAAAAGTGCCAGTCGACTGGATGAGCACGGTGGCAGCTCTGGCCAAGTGTCTGCAGATGGGAGTGACTCACCCTAAAGAACTTAGATGGGAGAGAAAATCTTAGACCGTGTACTTTGCATCATTTTAAAATCACCTGAGTTGCAGGAAGACTAAGGTGTAGTAGTAGTAGTAGTCCTGAATTCCTGACTATTCTGTGCTTCCAGCTCAGTTGGGAACTTCCTAAAAGTGGCTGACCTTGCTGCTGCCCCCCCTGCCATCTGCAAACCCATGGAGAGGCATTTCTTTTTCCACTGGAACGGGGTATGACTCAGTGTGTCCCATCCCTGTTGTAAGACTTAGATTATCTTTTGTTGCTGATACTTAGCTTTGTAGTTTTGGTTTTGTTTTGGGGTTGTTTTTGTTTGTTTTGTTTGTTTGTTTTGTTTTAAACCAAAGTGTATCCTTAACAAATTGACTTTTGATTTCTCTGTTTTAGTCCATGTAGAGTGGGAGGTTTTTCATTTTGTGGAACAGCTCATTTTGATTCTTACTCAAGCAGAGAAGGAGGTGGTTAACTCTCTAAACACCATCCCCTAAAATTCACACAGTGCTTTTAGATGCAGGGAAGGCTGGAGCTCAAAGCCATCTTGCTCTTTGCTATCTTTGAGGTCGGGTGGATTCTCTTTTTAATACAAACTTCTGTCATTTGTACATAAACAATAAAAGTTACATGTTTGTCTCTCTTCTCATGTTTTGTTCAGTCCAAAATTTGACTCCTAGTACTTTTTATTCTCCATCTGCTTTCTGAGGACTTTGCTGGAATTCTTCCCCTTTGGCATAGTCACTGTTCCTTGTCTCGTGACCCTGGGGAGGTTTCCTTTGTGCTTTCTTTCCTCTGGTAGTCATAACACTGAGTACTTGAAAGGATTGCCAGGCACTAATCTCCAGCTGTGTTCCACTAATCCTGCTTCAAGGTAAGACTTGGATGTAAGTCAGTTCTTGCTGATGCTGGCAGAATGCCCACAGATAAGGGGTGAGCAGCCTGGATTGCCAGTGGAAGAGAACACGGAGCGATGAGTGTTGGGTGCTTTTCACAGCAGCCAGGTCAAGATGTCAATGCTGATGGTGGAACAGGCTTTGCTTTTCTCAAGGTGCTGTAGTGCATTGTGTCTGCTTAACCATTGCTGATGGAGAGAGAGCTCTGGGAGAGCTTGTGTCACTGACAGCCCCCAGGACAGGCACCTGCCCTCCTTACACCTGAGTGTCCATTCTGTGCTGCTGCACCTCTGCTTTCCTGGCGTCTTGGGTCTTCTTCAGCTCCCTCCAGGCAGCCCAGTCAGTGCAGAGCGGCACCTGAGAGTGGAGGCAACGTGCAGGAGCAAAGTTCTCCCTTGTTGGTGTCTGGTTCAGGGATCAGGGCAGCTCTGTTTGCTCGTGGTGGGAGCTGTGGAGTGGCTGCCACGCTGCTCTCGGGGGCTGGCGGCCGCTGATCTGCAGAGTGTCGGGATGTAACGGCTTAAGGGGAGAGCTGCAAAGCTGCCCTACTTTTTGTGTTCTAAGTTACAGAGGTTAAATACAGGGGGGGTGGAAGATCTAGGAAACAGCATCAACTCCTAAAAGGCCTTGCTTTTCCATGGTTCTGGAAGAAAGAAGTCTTAGCTGATGATTTTTGATTACTTGGCCTTGGTACAAAAGCAGCTTTTCTCCCACTGCTGTTCCAAAGCAAGGACTGCAAGAGCTCCCGAACTTCAGAGGGTAAAAATCTTTGCTGCAGCTCTTTGACTCTGGGGAAAGCTGCTGTGCCTTGGCCAGAACATTGACCTGCAGAGAAACAGCAAAGGGCTCGTGGAGTCCTGTGTGTGCAGGCGCTTTTTTGTGGCAAGTGCCAATCAGCTCCTCTGTCCCCGTGACACGCATTGGGGTGCTGTGGGGACAAGGGGAAAACGTGACCTTTCAGGCCTCCAGCAGTGTCTGTCACTGGAGGAAGGGGACAGCCTGTGCTGATGAGGACAGTGATGGCAGCAGCCCTGGGGAGCCACCGCATCGATCCGGGCAGAAAGGGGAGTGGCCAGCGCTGGGTTCACGTTAAAGGGAGCTCGTTCCGCTGACCCACAGGGGCCCAGCGGGGTCTGTCCCAGCAGAGGGAACAGGTCCTTGTCCCAGCAGAGGGAACAGGTCCTTGTCCCAGAACATGAACTGCCTCCAATGGCTCTGCAGCACCAGCTTCCCTGCGGCGTTACTGTAAGGAGCAGGGAGGACAGTGTGTGGGAATCCAATCACTTTGGGAACATAAGCACCTGCACCTACAGGAGTGTTCTAGGTGGAGTCTGGAGTCTGACATTTTGCCTAAAATGTCTATTTTATTTCTGAAGATTTGTATTTTTATTCCTAAACAGCCTGAGTAACGAAATACCCCCAGGGTAGCCAGTGCCTGGCCTTGGACATGGGATTCAGAGTGAGCTGCACAGGCTGCTGCCTGAATGGTCACAAAAGCTGAAGCAGTTGTTACAAGGGACGAGTCCTTTGCTCCTGAGCAGAGCAAATGAGGGGTGGCAGAGCAGCAACTGTCCTTATGGCCACCAAAGGTAGAGCAGGAGGAATACTAATCCCCTACACAGCCTCGTCACCAAGAGGATTACACGGGAGTGCATCAGCCCAAGCAGCAGCCAAGAGGTGACACGGGGCAGGAGGGACAGCAGCCACGTCGGGGAGGGGTCCACGTGTGCTACAGCGCTGGGTAAGAGCTGGGGGGGGGGGGGGGGGGGGGGGTGGGACAGGCGTCCACGCACTGCGCGTCCCTCCAGCGCACAGAGCAGGGTGGGTGAGAGAGGCCGTGGCTCCTGGGCACATCCCCTGTCCGTCTCCGGGTCTGCAGGGTCCCCATGGGCCGGCAGCACAGCCCACCAGCACCGAGGTGGAGGCAGCTCCTGCGCGCCGGGTGCCGGTGGCTCCTGTCGCTCTCCGGGACGGCGGTCCTAGGGCTGCGGTGGCTCTGGAGGCTGGCGTGGGTCGGTACCGCAGGACCCCTAAACACAGCACGTGTCCAGAACCAGGAGCACCAGCTCTGTACTGGTGGTGCCAGGGGCTGTGGTTCGGTGTGGCCAGGGCAGCTGGGGGCGGGTGGTCACCATCTCATCCAGCAGCATCACTGAGGGATTGGGACCCTCGTCCTCAGGGGGTGGCTCTTGGCTCCAGGGACGGTATGGTTCTGCCCACCAAGAGCTCTGGGGACATGGGGATGTTGGTCTGGGGTGGGTTGGAGCCTGCTGCTCTCACTGCGTGGCCACTGTCCCCTCCCCAGTACCTGCTGATCTGCTACAAGAGCTGCTGGGACAGCGCCTTCCAGGTCACCGAGGAGGTAACTCCCCCAATGTGTCCCCACGTCACAGAGGCTGGGGAGAGCTCCGACCCCTGGGACAGGACTGAGCCCGGTGCCATGATCTGTTGGGTGGCCCTGCAGTGCCAGCAGGGCTGTAGGTCCCCAGGCCACGGCCTGGCAGGGCTCCCATCAGGGTTGGTGCCATGGGCCATCCATGAGCCGCGGATGTGTCAGTCCCTGCTGTCCGTGGTGGCTTTCAGCTTGGCACGGCGCTGCGGCTGAGGCTGGAAAGTGGCAGCGAGGTGAGTGAGGAAGAGGAGGAGGAGGAGGACGAAGGCTCCAGTTCTGCACAGGAGTTGGGGCAGGCAGGTGGGTCCCGGGTGCCGGCAGCGTGGGGATGTCCTGGGCGCAGAGGCCGGGCAGGGCGGGGGTCGCAGGGCGCTGGCGGGGGTCGCGGGGCGCTGGCGGGAGCAGAGCTGTGGTGCCAGGGCAGCGGCGGAACGGCAGCGGCGAGGTGACACCAGCGGGGCCGTGCTGAGGCGGCTGCAGGCGCTGGAGGCCGACGTCCAATTCCTCTGCACCGAGCTGGGCGCCGAGAAGCTGCTGTGGAGCAGCCGCTTCCTGGAGCTGCTGCAGGAGCAGCAAAGCCTGCGCCAGAGGGTGAGTCCCCCCGGCCCCAGCCCCCTCAGGCCCCTCGGCCACCCCAGACCCTCACACCCCGTCCCAGCTGCAGGAACGCCCGTGGCGGTGGGACAGCGGCGACAGCCCCGAGCTGCCGGGGGGAGCGGAGGATCCAAGTGCCCGTGGGAAGGAGCATGAGAGCCCCGCAGGTAGCAGCTGGGGACTTGGGGAGCCAGGGGTCGGGGGGAGGGACCTGCCACCTCAGCCAGACCTGGGATGTGGCAGCGTGCTGAGCTCCCCCAGTGAGCACCATGGGGAACCCATGGGCACTGGGCAGCACTGGTGGGTACTGGGCTGCCCTGGGAGGTGACCTGGTCCTGACTTCCCCTCTCGCCCTTTTGCTCCGTTAAAGGACGCCGGTGGATGGGGCCATCCTGGCAGCCAGCCCGGTGCCCACGCAGCCTTTTGGGGCCAGCAGCTCCATGACAGACAGAAAATGTAAGAGAAGGTGTCAGCAGGGTGGTGGCGAGGTGTGAAGGAGCCACACGTCCCTCCCTGGCCAGGCACCGCAGGACACAGGCCAGGACAGCGCGGTCCCAGTTGTGCTCTCGTGTTTCCGTGTTCCACCCCTGAACCGCTGCCATTTCCCAGTCACAGGAACCAGCTGGGAGGCAGCTCGGGCTGAGCTGATGCCTCCTGCACTGCCCAGGGCCAGGCACAGCCACCCTGCGCCCACAGCCACCCCTGAGGCTGACGGGCAGGAGCAAGGAGCATCTTCCTGATCCGTTACAACTTCTTGGGAGCTTCCAGGAGCCAGGAGTAAGGTCACTGCCAGTTCCCAGTCACCTTGCACAAGCTGGGCCATGGACAGATTGCAAAAGCCAAGAGCTGCCCCGGTTATTTCCTGGTTGGCTGGATGAGGCCCCTCCATCAGCTGCTCCACACATGTCGCAACTCTCATCC
Organism: Caprimulgus europaeus; assembly: GCA_907165065.1. Next base: position 590,395 of record OU015547.1, read on the forward strand.
GGCTCCTTGCAACAGCTCTCAGGGGGAACCGGCTCTCCTGGGGTGCTCAAGGGGCCCTTGTCCCCAGAGAAGGGCTCAGACGGGGGTGCCTGGTTAGCTTGAGCCCCCATCCTGTCTCAGGAGGCTGCTCCCACCCTGCCATGGCCCCCACCACGGCTCTGCTGCTGGAAAATACAGGCGGCCACTTCCCACTTGGTGTTCGCTTGGTCTTTCCACTGCCCGGGCTGGGACGGCTGCACGGCCACGACCACACTGCCAGGACCTGGGTCCTGCAGCGCTTTGGGGAGGGGGTGCCAAGAGCAGCTCTGGCTGAGCAGAGGGACCCCATCCCCGTCCCCAGCCCCGAGCAGGGTGTGCCACAGGGCTGAGGCAGTCAGGGAAGTGCTCACTGCACACGGGAACCGCGGGGCAGGAGCTCTTCCCGCCCAGGAGCTGATCCTGCCTTGCGAGAAGGCTATGCAAACCAGCTCCTCCTTGCCAAGAGATGGGCAAACTCTTCTCATGGCTCTTCCCACTGCTCAGAACATGTCTCGCCAGCCCCATGTGCACAGCCCTTCCCTGGGGGCCCCAGCACCGCAGCGCCTGCCACCGTCAGCTGCCGCCACCCTTGGCAGCCGTGACCCCACCAGTGTCTGGTACTTCGTAACTCCCAGCAAGTGCCAGGTGAGGGTGGGGATGAAGCTCCTCACTGGCAAACTCTGCTCCTGAGAAGGCAGCCACTAATACAAGGTCTTCTGCCCTCTGCCACCGGCAGCACACAGCTCCTGCTGTCACCACCAGTGTGACCAACAGCCGCAGCTCTCTGGGAGCCTGGTGATGCCACCCTGTGCCTGCACCAAGCCCCGACCTGTGCCACAGGCAGGGAACAAACCACTGAACAAATTCCCACTCAGAACTGGCTCCATGGTCCCAAAGAAGGGCAGGTGCCCTGGTCCACCACACAGGCAGGCATCTTCTTCCAGGACAGGCCAGAGGACACTCCAGTTTTTCCTGTCTCCTCTCCAGCTGCTGCTCGCTATGGGCTGCAGTTTTCATTCACGGTGAGTGCAAAGAGCCCCCCAAGGCACGTGGCTGAGGGTCAGCCAGGGACCCTGCTCCTCACCATCCTGCAGCCCCGAGAACTGGCCTCCAGCCCCGAGGCTTTTGTGGGGGTATTCTTGTTCTGGCTCTATTGCCAGCACCGGGCAGACGTGTCTGGTGCTGCTCGGGAATGAACCCAGCAAGGCTGTGGAACAGCTGCCGTGACCCTGGGCCTGCTGCTGTCCCCAGGGCCCTGGAGAGCACATGGAAACCATCCCCACAGCCCCAGCTGCAGCCCCTGTGCCTGCCCTGGGGAGCTGGCTGGGTACAGGGACTGGGGACGGGCTCCTGCAGCGAGCAGGGATCGTTGCTCCCGACGTGCCCATGCAGCACCCCACACCGCCAGGGAGCTGATGCAGTGAAATAGCAGCAGCCTGACTCACCCTGCCCCGGCCCGGCTCCCGCGCGCTGAGGGGGGACAGCCCCACGCTTCTTCAAAACTCCAAAACCAATCCTGTTCTGTGCCCAAGCCACTGCTGCTGCAGCAAAACCCAGCCCCAAAGTGGCCAACCCCTCTCCCACAGGAACCCCAGCAGCACCCACCCAGAGACACCGCGGGAGCAGCGGCGACGGCAGCGATGGGACACGGTCCCAGCCCTGCTGCAGCCACTGCTCAGCTCTCCGGGGCTGTGCTGGAAATCCCCTGCCAGCAGCTCAGGGCTCTGCCACGGTCAGCGCTCGGAGGTGGAGGCTGAAATGGAGCAGCATTAGGTACAGTCACCAACATGTCCCTGTCCCCATAGCAGCCCCATGGGTGGGCAGCCCCTGCTGCAGTGCTCCCACCACCCACCTCCCACCACCCGTGTGAGGCAACAGCTGCCTCCCAGGCTGCAGAAACCCTGCCCCGGGGCCAGCACACCATGCAAATCCTCCCGAGCCATTGCTCAACCAGACGCTGTGTTAACTCCAGAGCCTTTGTGCAATGCTGGCCTCCAGGGGTGCGGGGGCGGCCATGGGGAAGCTCGGGGCTGCTTCTCCCTGGTGGCTTCACCAGGAGGGTTGAGATGGCTGCTGCCACCCAACCACTGCAGTAAGGAGTTGAGCTTTGCTTGGGGCAGGCTGCTCTGCTGCCCTCCTGCAACTCCCCAAGGGAAACCCTGGCCGTGGGGAGCACAGGGGTGTTCAGCCCAAGGCACCGAGGGAGGCGGGTGACAGGGGAACAGACAAATACTGTGCTGGAGGGCGAGCACTGAGGGCACCTGCACAGGCAGCGCTGCCATCCCCAGCACCAGCCCCCTGCTCGCTTCCTTCCCTCTGGCCAGACCCAGACCTGCTGCTGCTGCACCTCTGTGTGCTTTGCTGCCACATTTACCCTGTGGAGTCACTCACTGCCTGCATTTCTGTCTCGCAGCAAGGCTGTGCCCCATCTGCCTGAGTCACACGGCACAGAGCTGCTGCTGTGCTCCAGCCACCTCTTCCTCTTCCTCTCTGCAGCCTCAGAGTTGGGTGAAAACAGCAGTTTGATGCTGAATCTGCTTCCTTGCACGGTGGCATCGCCACAGCCTCCATGTGACACTGCACACAAGTGCTTCCATTACATAGCAGCCACTTTCCCACAGCCCGTACAGGAGCCTTGGGTCAGATTCCTGCCCCTGGAAATGCCTCAAAATGTTAAGAGCTGAGCTAGCCACATCCTGGAAATCCCCCAATGTGAGGGAACCAGATGGGTTCAAATCAAAGTTCAGCGAGCAAGCAGGGCAGGAGGCAGCTGGCTCAGGGGAGAGGCGAGCAGAGCCCGGAGAACAAACTCCTCTTTGCTGTGGTTGTGCCCTGACACTTCTCAAGAGCCTTCTGCACCCGGTTCTCCAGCTCAGCCTGGAGCTCCCCCTCTCAAGGAGAACAGCAGCAATTCCTCAGCCTGTGGGGGTAGGAAGAGCTGCTCAGAGAGGAGCCAGGCTCCTGCGGGGCTCAGCACGAGGCTTTACCAACAGCACAAGGTGACAGGATGAGGGCAGAGCAACCCCACTGCGCTACAGGAAACTTTCAACAGGGTGCCTGTGCGTGACCTCCTTCACTCAGTAGCCTGACACGAAGATCTAACCTACTTCTGAAGGGCAAGAAGAACGATGCAAGCGCACAGCAAGCACGACAGGTCCTCCCCAGCACAGCACCGAGGAAGTGGTGAGCCACAGAGGCATCTTGAGAACTCCACAGCAGCACAGCGAGAGCCTGCCCAGCGCAGCACCGCGGCCTGCAGCAGGCAGCTCCTCGGGCTCAGTGCAGAGGGTTGTGCAGGAGTGAAAAAAACAAGCAGCAGTGGCAGTTCTGATCAGTACTGCCCACATTTCCCAAGTTCCTGAGCATCACAGCAAACAGGTCCAGCGGGTGCAGGGCAGCCAAGGAGGCAGCACTCACACCTGAACACAGGATGCTCCCGGGGCAGGAGGCAGCAGGCTCAACAGGCAGAAGCCTCACGTGAGAGAATGAGAGAGCTGGTAGAAACACTGGCTGGGTTTCCACTGGGTTTCCTGGGTGGCAGGGCAGTACACACAGCAGCAGTTTGTGGCAATAACTTTGAGCAGATTTGTGTGAGGGACTGACCCCCCCAAACTGCTGTGTGTGCCACCAGGACTGTCACTGCAATGGAAGAGTTAACATCATAACCAAAGTCACCACCAGCCCTTCCCTTCCTGGTTATGGTCCAGCTTTGGTAGAAATACAAATGAACATCCTGCCCCCCACCTACACATCCCACAGAACTAAAGTGATCTATTAAAGTATTTTAGAGGAAGACCAGCCTTAAAATCCTGCAGCATTTGTCAACTACAGCCCCCACTACAAAACAGCAGAAAGGTCTTCACATGGTTAAAAGGTCTGATCACATCTGTGACACATCAGTCTCTGCCCTCCCCACCCAGACCCCAGCTGTCCTCCCTGTACAGAGCCACAGCAGCTCACTGCCACCTCTGATGACATCCTCAGGAGGGGTCCTCTCCCACAGCCAGTAAATGACCTTTCAGACTGTGAGGTTCAGGTTTCAGATTTGTTTTTGAAACAAAGCACTATCACCAGAGCACCTGTGTTCCTTGTTTTTGATTAACTAGAAATAGCCATTGCTCTGTATTAAACCAAGAGCACAAATTTGAATAAAGACTACAAAGTTATTTAACAAGTCAGGTAAGAACACGCTGTACTGCAGCACAGCAGGTGGGAGGGGAAGGTTCTGATACAGAAATGTGAGCATTGATATTCCCACTGCATTTCCTTCCCAGTTCACACCAAAGCTTTAGAGCAAAGTCCTGACATGCTGCAGTTAGCATATTATCATGCTCAACATCTGGCACAGATGTGCTACCTAACTGGATAAAATATGCACTCATTTCCAGCCTGCACTGTTGAACTGGCCACTAAAACTGAAGCACAGCTGCACTGTTTATTCCAAAATCATTGAGAGGAGTCTTCTTTAGTACCCAAGACATCCAACAACACTGCGGCTCTCCCACTGCATCAGAGCCACAGGCCAGCACGCTGCTGCCCCACTGCACCTCTGCTGCCAGGGCATCCCCGTGCAGGGAGCCACCTTCAGCAGTGGGAACAGGCAGTGAACGCTGGGCACGCTCCTGTCTGCTGCAGCAGCTGGCAGCAGCTTGATTTGTTTGACCTGCCACACTGCACCAATGAACCAGCCTGTCAGTGGGCAGCCACCAGACTGCTGCTGCCACCAGTCCGCTGCTGCTGCCACCAGACCGCATATGGAGATCCAAGGTTGTCAGAGGAACCCCGGGGAGGAAGGACAATTTCTCTGACTTTCCTGGAAAGCCAGCCAAAATGTGGAATGGTCTTTCAAAAAGCCACCAGAGAGCAAATAATTCAACCCAGCAGTTTTTATTTCTATAACACCTTTCTTTGCCATGGTTTCACACAGCTGCCTCCATTCAGCACATACACTACATACTGCACAGTGATACAGGAACTTCAGCAAGTGTCAGCCTGTGAGTATAAAATGTGAATCTCTGATTGCAAGAGAAGCAGCATATATCTGTATTTCACCAGAAAAACAAAAACCACCACGCCAAGTAGCACAATGGCCGAGTTGAGAATAGTACTAATTAAAAACAGCAGCAAGCAGCAAGTTGCTGGACAATAACATTAAAAACCATTTTTCCTGTAATTTACAAATATGCAAAGTATCAGGTTACTTAAGAAGCATTTTGCTTACTAACATGAAACATTACTAATTTGTAATGTATCATAATTCACCAGGTATACAGGTTTCTGTGTCCCTGTGGTTTTTATGGCACATGGTGCCAGTCTGGGTAGGTCAGGCCTTGGACAGTCAGAGGGAAGAGCAGTGATGGACAAACCCTCCCGAGGAGGGATCTCAGAACAGCTGTACTCCACTCTCCCCTTCTTAATTAGCCACTCAACAACCCCGGTTTAACCACAAGATGGACGTATTTAAAAACAACAAACACACAGATACAATGTGTATCAACAAATCAACTGCTTCTGGCCTGCAAGTGCAAGAAACATCTTTGCATTCTAAGCACAGTGAAATCCCAGGACCAGAACCAATTACTACAGCAATTGGTTTTGCATATTTAAAATCTGTTACAGTATCTACAGTAAAAAACACCTTACAGAGTAAGAGGGATTGAAAGGGGGAACAGTCTCACTGAGCAAGTCTTATTCTATGTTTTTGGATGCTGCTATAGTTTGACAAAGCTGAAGGGGACAGGAAAACATGAGTAAGGAAGAAGATGAAGCAACAGCTTTACCGAGAAAAGTATTAAGGAATGCTCAGGAACAGCACTGGCAGCAGCCCAGGTGTGACTACAGCTGCTTCACTGAGTGCTCAGAACTATTGAACTATTGCTGTCTGAAGACAAAAGGCACAACATTGTGAATCCTCCCTGTCTGTGCTGCACAGAGAGGCTGAGGCAGGTTACCAGCGAGGGCAGTGTTCGAGCAGCAGCAGCGGGGTCACCCACACGTGCTGGCCACTGCATTCTTCAGTGAATGCCAAACACAGCTTGCATGCAGCTCTGGAGCAGCACCAGGCCTCTCATCCGAGACAGGACTGCGACCCTAGCTCCTCCTCTGGGAGCTGAGCAGCTTGTGAAGCACCTGTGGTTCCTACTGGAGAATTACCTCCTTTCAGCACGGTAAGCTTAAGTGGGAGGGGTATGGAAAGCATCACTAAAGAAGTGCACCAATAAAACCAAATTAAAGTCAGCTAAACCTGGCTTCATACTAGATTTATCATCCAACACTGTCCACAGATCTGCACGGGAGGATTTAGTAAAGAGGCTTAGTTAAGAGCTAAGAACAGCCTTGACAATGCACTTTAGTCTGCACAAATAAGCCTCACACTAGTGCAAAGGCAGCACCCCCCTCTCTTTCACAAGTCCTCCAGAGTCCTCCCTCCCTCTGCCTGATCATACACTGGGCCACTGCAGGAACTTAGGGTGTGCCTGACTCACCACACAACCCCAAGGACAAATCCTGCTCTGAAGCTGCAGCCTCTTGTGTTCAGCACCCAGAGCCTCTTCAACACTCTGGGGAAGGTGGGACCCTAAGGCTGCCCCTCTAAGAGGGACACTCATGTCTGGATCAGAATTTGCTGTGAGCACACCACATCTGGGACCCAGCCTACCCCTGGAGCCTGGTACTTCCAAGGAATAAGGAGGAGCCCTTGGAAGGCATCTGTGGCAGCTACAGAGTGCAGACACTGACCCTCCAGCCTTTGGCACGCCTGGCTGCCCTCAGCACCTGCCTCATATGCCTGGGTTCTGAGACTTGTAGGTCAGAATCTCCGCAGCCAGCCTCTGGGGATCCAGCAGCCGAGGGAAGCGGCTCATCACAGCATCGACCAAATGGGGATGGAAAATGCCACACAGCTTGACGTGCACACTGGCCCTCTCCTCTGCAAACTGGTCAGACACAGCCCAGGGGCAGGGGTCCCCGTACGGCGGCCCCGGGGCTCTGTGCACAGAGCGGGGATCCCGCACACTGGGGGATCTCAGCTGGTACGGGTCAGACCAGTACTCTCGAGAGTGGGATGGAGAGGCACTGTAGTCACTGGGCAGGCTGTATTGCCCAGCGCTGGCTGGGTGCACAGGCACTCCATAGCCTGAGAAAGAGTGAGCTGGTCCTGAGTGAGAGATCTCAGGGCTATACTGCAAGAAGCTAGCACCAGAGGAAGAAGACTTATGGGAACCATGCTTGTAAGAGACCAGACCATTCTGCTCTACGCTGGGAGAGTGTGGGTAGACAGGTCTCTGCCTACCACAGGTGCAGACTGCCACCTGATCAGCATGGGAATGATCACAGTGACTGGCAGATCTGTAAGGCCACATGTCAGACAGTTGGTTCTCCAAAGACCCGATGCCTGAATCAAGATGCTCCTGAGAGATGTAAGACAGAGAGTCCATAGGAGGCTGCTGGTACCTGTCAGAGGACCTGTGGCTCCCACTGCTGGGAGGGCCACTGCCTGGCACACAGCCCTTGACCTGGAGTGGAACATCACTGGGCTTTGCTTTGTGAGTCAAGCTCTTCCTCTCTGCAGAGACCTTCTGCAAAGAGCTTTTCTCACTCTCTGTGGCCATAGAGCACAAAAGCTCTGCCTGGGAACCTCTTTTGCCCTTTTTCTCCTCCTTGGTGCTGGTACTTCTGGTAGGAGACAACCTGGCATTGGCTCGGAGCTCATCAGCTAACGAGCGCTGGGGCTGATTGATCCTTTCAGGGTGGTAGAACTTGCACTTAATTCCGTAAGTGCACTTCTTCCCTGCAAGAAAAGACAGAGCATGAGATGAGCATGGAATGGCCAGCTGAACTTTACTGAATGCATGAATTACACTTGCACAGACACCTCAGTCTGTTCAGAAGGAAGGCCTTACCATAAGGGCACTGTTGTTTCTTGTGTTCTGGCACCACAGGTTTCTTTCTGAGAAAGTTATCCAGGCTGGGGCCATGCCGCCCTAAGGGATCATCTGGAGGCATAAACCTAAAGAACAAATCTCAGTCAGAAGCAGTTTGCATTCTTGGGTCAGGGTTTCATTTCTTTTAGAAGTTTCCCATTTACTGAAGGTTAAAAACCATCTGAGCCCTAACAAGCTTTCCCACTTCCCTGCAGTGACAACTCTCCGGTCACCGAGTAAAGACTGGCATGAAGTGCTTCACTTCAGACACAGAAGAGGTTCTGTGCAATATTGCTGAACAGAATTAGCAGTTGCTGCTGGGCCTGCTAACAATTGTCCTGTGAGGAAATCAGGTCCTGGGGCTCTCCTAGGAACTCCCCCACAGAACTCCTAGCTCCAGGCCATGAACAGCTGTTAAGATGATTCCAATTCCAATGCCTTTGTACCTCACCACAGTTGGGCAGTTCTTCCCATCACACTTCCTCTATCACAAAATATCTCTACAGGATTTTTTCCCCACTCTGTGCCGGCATTTTGATCCTTTCATGCATCACTTGCCACTGCTTCACTGAACCACGACAGCACGCTCAGTGGATCTCAAAAAGCAGAGGAGGAACGGGAGCATACTTGTCATTAACGAAGGAGTACATCAGCAGGCGCTCCTCAATGAACTTCTTCCACTCGGGGCGCTCGCTCTGCAGGTCCCGGTACGTGTCGTTGGACACCACGATGCCGTCGGACTCGTGCGCCAGCTTCACGATGAACCGGTCGTCGTAGCACACCACGCGCTTGCCTCCGACCCGCCGGGACGGAGTGAACACCAGAATCTTCTTCTTCTCCAGGTCACGGAGAATGTACTGGTCTAAAACAAACACAGCTGAACTTACCTGGCCCAAAGACCTTCACACAGACAAAGTAACATCTTAAATGGCAGAATCCATGTTCAGTAATTCCATCCCTCCACAGCCTCGCCTGTGTTCTCGTCTCTTTCCTTACGCCATCCCTCAGGCTGTCAGGGGTGGATTCCTCACCACAGTGCCTGCACAGCACCCAAGAGCACCCAGAGCTCACCACAGAGGCTGCTCTTACAAAGCAATTCCCACCCACACAATCCTCTGCATGCAAAGTGCAATCTGCAGCTAAGCCTGGCAGGCTTCTGTAGGGCCATACTCCACACAGGGGTTTCTGGGTGGTTACTTAAAACCTCAGCTGTTTGCAGGTTCAGAGCAAACTCCCCCCAACTTGAATAATTTGACTGAACTCCCATCACACCAACTTTTATCACACAGAAATTCTGTACAGTCTACAGTATCCAACACATGACAGTCAAATACACAGCATGAAGATGTGTCCCTGAAAGGGGGGAAAAATGCAAGTAATAAAAGGCAAGAAGGTAGGAAGCAGAGTGGTGTTACATTCTTTGTTCTCTGAATTATTCCAACTGATCCAGGCAAGAACTTGCTTAGGGAAGAAGTTAATGGCCAGTTCTCACTGGTCAGCTCAGCTTACTGGATCTCCTGCTACTCAGATCTTCCATTCATAAGTTAATTACTAACTAGCCAGAGCTCTGCAAGCTCATTAAGTGACAAAGCAGTGAGCTTGAAAAGCTACTTTTGGTTTTCATACATCCACACCTGTTATAAGTACATCTGGTCGTGGCTGCTCCTTCCTCCACGATGGCACAAAGACTGTAATATCCTTGTGTCCTCTGTCCCAAAACCACTGCACAGCCAGGAGGATGCCCCGGCAGGAGAACACTTCTTTATTTCCATGGCTGCATCAAAGAAGAAAATGGATAATTTCAATGTCCAGGTGATGTACAGACTAGTCAGGCAACAGACCATGCAAACTGATCCAGGAACTCAGACAACCTTTAGTGAAGGAGTGTCAGAGCAGCACAGTCAGCATTTTATGCTCATCTTGTGTGAAGAACAGCAGAGACCTTCACAGTGACGTTGCTTTCAGCACCTCAGGACACCAATAAATACCCAAATCCTCAGTGGGAGGGAGAAAGCGGCTGTAACTGCTGCAGCTGCTCTGAAACAGAGCCTCTGCTTCAACTCTGGACTCTAGATCTTTATTTTTAGCCCCTAGCACAGTGTGATCTTGAACACCCTTTGTCCTATTCCGCCAGCCAGCACCAGTGGCTGACCTCTGCCAGCCTCACTAGGTGTTTTGCTGGCAAAGTCAAGGAAAACAACACATTTTATGCCCTCAAGGACATCAGCACTGAGGAAAGATGCTTCTTCATTGTATCTTGGCCCACAAAGTCGGTTACAAATGCACTATTTGCAGGACACAGCAACACCTGTGAGCAGGATCAGCACTGAATGTCTTGAAAGCAGTTTGGGAACAAAGTTTGACAACAGCAGCAGAAGCTACATACCAATGCAGAAAGCTGCTGCTTAATTATTCATTAGTTCATACCAATAAGTTTCCAGAACTTCTAAGAGGAAACTACCACTTCTGTTTTACAAGTGCCAGTATTTACAGTGTAAGCAGCTCTTCTGTTGATAGCTTTCATCTTTTCTGTATTACAGCCCAGTTTGTCATTCTGCAGATCCAGCAGCCTGTGTTTCAGGGTGACACTCTGCTCAGACATACTCCACTGGAGACAGCTGGTCTCTGCTTCAGTAAGATTTTCCCACCTGGGCACTACCCCTGCTCCAAGTTTTACTCTTCCCATCTACACTTACAGCATGGCAGTGAACTCCTCCATAATGTAATTACTGAAGAGCTTGCATCCCAGCAGAGGCTTTGCTAAGCAGCACTACTGCAGAACAACCATATCACTAGAAATTTCATTTTTCCTCTGGTCCTCACCCTTCTTTGAAGCTATTAAGAAAACTAAAGTGTTGGGCCAAAACAATTGTTCTATAACAGCTACACATTTAACAGGAAAACTAACACCTACAGAGACACCTGGCACATCCTCCTCAGGAATCCCAAGTTACAGAAAGGCTGACACTAGCAATCAGAAGAAAGATGCTCTAATTTCTCCCCGTGTCAGACTGTTGTTGCTATAGATATCCAGACACGGGTTACTGAAGTCTTTTAGAGATAAAAGAGAAAAGCAGAGATTTGGCTTTGTTTTTTTTGAGTCCCTGCTACCAATCTCAACTCTACAGAAGGTAGCTAATTGGGCTGATCTGATTTGGCAACAGCCAAGAAAAAATTCCCTTAGAAGGAAGTAAAAGCTAATTTCCACTATGATTTGCATATGTTTGTCAAGAGCTGCTCAGGGAGGCCCGCTGTACACACTGCAAATGAATCAGCAGGGAACATCACACCATCAATACAGGAAGTTTCAGAATGGAATTCCCCTTCTAGCAAGTTGCTTAAAAAAGCCAGGCTGTGTTTCTCATGTCAAACTCTGGTCTCTCTGCAGCGTTACTGCCGCATGGCCTGCCCTGACTCACATCTGCTGTGATCTCTCTTGCACTTTTTGGGATAACTTTCATGGGTAAGAGGCTCCTCGTTAAAAAAACACAACCAATGCTGTTGTTTAAGCCTGAGCACTTATCTAAGGTAAACTTTCTGCAAGAGTCACACTTATCAGCTCAGCTTTCACAATGGGCCATTTTCCTCAAGTGACTGCACAGCTCCCCAAGAGCCACAGCACAGGTCTCTGCTCTCCTGCAGATGCCCAGGTCCCAGCTTTTTTGACTCACTGCCCTTGCTCCATTGCCATCAGAATCCCCTATTTGCCCTGGGACTCGCAGGCTCTGCTCCTCAGTTGCACAGCAGACTGTACCCCAGCTTCTCTCAGAACTGTCAACCAGGGCATAGAGCAAACCACACCTGCCAGCATATCTCCACTCAGCACTTTCACCTCAGAGTCTACAGCAACACATGCAGCAGCTCTGGGTGTACCTGCTGGTTACTGGGGTTTGTGTTTATAAAAAGGTCTGTATGCCCAAACACACGTGATGAGATCTATTAAGCTAAAACACAGTGACAGAGGCTGGTGCATTAAATTAATACAGCCCAGACCCATCTGTGCAGAGGTGGAGAGTGCAGCAGCAGAGGCTGGGGTAGGGACAGGCAACACTCATCATCACGGGGAGCAAAAGCCAAGGGGAAGGTAGGGACATCAGGCCAGGAAATATCCAGCCCAGAGATTCTGGGTGCTCCATGGATATTAGGGCTGTTCCAACCCAAGCAGCTTTGCAGGCTGCAGCACCCACCAGGACCTGCCCTCAGCACCTGCTGAGGGTGAGTCACAGCCCTGCCTTGGTGACACCACGCTCTGCCCCTTCAGCACCCATCCGTTCTCTACACTGTAGAGAAATTTAACCGAAATACAAGCGCCACAATTCAGCGACTGGTCTCCAACGCAGGAGACAGCTTCACACTACAAAGCCTTCTCTAATTTAACCTGTAATTATTTATTGAGCAACTTCCTGCTACAGAAACTTACATAAAGCCATTAGGTAAGAGGACAACGTATCTTCAGTTATCCTCCTCCTCATAAGCTAGAAAATAGAAGAAAACATCTTTGTTTCCCAGCAAGCATGCCCGCTCTTGTCAGAGCCCCGTGACCACTGGCTATGGCAGGACAGGCCATCACACAACCGTGGTGCTCGTCCTCCCGACACCGTGCACCATGGAAAATACCCCAGGACACCCAGCAGCAGCTGCTGGCAGCGAGAAGCTCCCCGAGTGTTTCAGACTCGGGTCTCAGCTCGCCTCACAGCCAGGGTCACGCACAGCCACCGCCATGGCGGGCGCCCACAGCCCCGCAGGGACCCCCGTGCCCACCCAGAGCCCCCAGACCCACCTCATGGCCACGTTGCTGCCATCGATAACGATGGGCTTCAAGTTCTCGCTCTCCGCCTCCTCCGGGGCCGCCGCGGGCGTCGGGGTCTTGTTGGCGGCCCCTCCCCGCGGGACCAGCGGGGCCTCCCGGGCCTCAGGCGGGGCCTCGGTGCTGTCCCGCTCGGCCGGGCCGTGCTTCACCAGCTCCCCCAGCACCGTGTTGGTGTCGGCGTTCAGGCCGAGCTTCTGCAGCACGACGTGGATCTCCTCCGAGGAGTAGCCCAGCTTGCGGAAGAAATCCACCTTCAGCTGCATCTCGGCGCTGTCGCAGGGCTCCCGCCCGGGGCTCCCCGCCCCCTCGGGCGGCTCCGCGCCGGACAGGCCGCCGGGGCCGCGGGTCCCGCACGGGTCTCTGCCGCTCATCCTCTCTCCGCGCCGGGACCTGGCGGCCGGCAGCGCCTCAGGCCAGCCCGGGACGGAGGAGACGCTGCCCGCGCTCATGGCTCCCCGCGGGGGACTCCCGGCCTCCGCTCACGCCCCGGACCTGCGGGCCAAGACGGGCGTTAGCGGCGGGCCCGGCCTCCCCGGGGCCACGCCATGGCCGGGCTGCTGCCTCCCCACCCCGAAGCCGCCCTCCTTACCGGCCTGCCGCCGACTGACCGCCGCTGCGTCTCCATGGGGCCGGAGCAGGCCGGGCGGCGGCCGCCGCTTTATACCGGGGCCCGGGCAGCGCCGCGCAACACGGAAGGGCAGAGCGGGCGGGGGCGGAGCGGAGGCCGCTTCCCGGTCCGCCCCCTGCCCCGCCCGGCCACGGCTCCGGGGCGGGGAGGAGGCCCGGCCCGGCCCGGCCCTGGCGTCAGGCCTTGCCTCCGGCCCTGCTGCCGGGCATGCTGCTTCCCGGGCTGCGGCCAGGCCTGCCCCGGCCCCGCGATTCGCTTTGGTCCCCTCCTGGCCCCGCCGAGGCCTCCGCGGATAACCCCGGCAGAGGCAGAGGCGGGTCCCGCCACCAGCACCCGGGGTTAACGCAATCGCGCTGCAGCCGCCCTCGGTGTGTGAGTGCTCGATGGCTCCGCGGCCTGTCCCGGTACGGCCCGTGCTCCCGGAGCTGCGAGCGGGCCAGGAGAGGCGGCAAAAACCCGAGTTAGCAAAGGCAGGGAAGCAGAGCAGCTGGATCCTCAGAGGGTTTTCCTGCTCGTCCTTGGCTGCTGTTATTCTGAGGTTAAAGCATCAAAACTCCAGTCCTGGCCCTTTTTGCTTCGCCCACCATCAGCGGGGGGTGTCAGATGGTAGCGGAGTCCCAGGGCTCTGAAAGGTGGGCTCGGTGGGCTCGGTGCTTCCTGCCAGCGAGCACACCTGACCCGGCTGGGGTGTAAGGGGGTGTCAGCCTGCTGCTCCTCCCTGTGTCACAGGCCAGGCGGTGGCTGCAGAGTGGTCAGGAGAGCGTCACTCCAGCCCCGGCACACACAGCACCCAGCTGGAAACCAGAGGAGACAGCGAGCTGCAACTGGAAAGGGAGAGGAACGGGACAGAGGGCAGGGGACAGGGAGCTGTGCCAGGTGTGGGGACAATCCTGCGGCCACCAAGGAGCTGCTGAGAACACAGCGCTGCTGTTGAAGCCAAGCCCGAGCCGTAGGCAGCTTCAGGAAGAAGGAACATGTCAGTGCCCAGCCACAGGCTTCGGGCACGGCGGCAAAGGTGCTCGGTGTGCTTTCCTGTTCTGTATGAGCTGCGCTTCCCGCAGCCGGTGCTTGCACACAGCATGCGGTGACACTGAAGGCACCTGATGGACGGAGCAGTGTCTCCTGCCGTGGTGGCCATTCCCATGCTGGCGGTGGCCAGCCCGCGGGTGCCCGCACAGGCTGCACACCGGGCGTGTGGCACGCAGGAGGACGGAGTCTCTGACACACGGTCTCTTGCGCCGCTCTGGTCCCGATGTGATGCGGGTGGCTGTGATTCACTGGTGGAAGCTTATCAGGCCAGCTTTTAGAGGAGATAAGAGCCAACAGGAAGCATCCATCAACCACCCATACCTGTCCCCTGGCTGCTGGCTAAAGCCACCCTCACAGACTGTGTGTAACTGCGGGAATTGAATTAACATTTCACAATGTGCAAAAATTTTACATCTCTGACTTCTGATTAATCATTCCTAAACAATTTAATGAAGGTAGTTGCAAATTTGCTTCCCTGAGGCCACGTACCAGAGCCCAACTTAAGAGCGAGGGAGCTCTCCCAGTTACAGGAATACATTTGCATTCATCTTCCTTGTGGTTACCCTGAAACAATCATTTTTTCTTGTCTCTGGCCATGTCTGAAACCGCACTGTGTACTCAACAGTAACACACACACAGAGGCTAGATTCAGATCAGAGATAATATCCTTAGTCAGTACTTAAGTAGGTGCTTTCCCAACTCTTCTTTCCCTTGGAATCTACTCCAGTCAGCATGAATTTAGCATTGTTTGTGTGCTTTTGCTTCCAGGCTAAAGTCTATTGCACCAAAAAGTATGGCCACAGATGTGCTTTTTAAAGGAAATACCCCAAGTAAGAGCCACAAATCTGGATCTTCTGATCTATGCAAAGCAGCGACAGCAACTGCACGCTGCCTGTTCTGATTTGGTGAAAAGAATCCAGGATAGAGAGAGGGTCTGTTGGCTCCTCCACACTAAAAGTCAAAAGGGGTCATATCCTGGCCACACCCCAAAACTCCCAGTGGTTCCTTTTGAGATTTTTTTTTTAGTGTTTGCATTTGCAAACTGCTTTGAAGAGAAGGTTTGCTTCAATCATTTGGCACTGCCAGGGCTGCTGTGGAGGCTGCAGCTTCTGAGGATACCAAGCTTTCCTGAACAAAGCCTCTGCCAGGATCAGAGGTGCACCCGGGCCCTTCACCAACTGTTTCTTCCCTGGGGCACGGGAAGGGTCCCCTGCACAGGGAGAGGGGCTGGAAGAGCAGAGCTGTCCCGCACTGCCACCTCCTCTGCCTGCTGGGGAGAGAGGCTCCCACGCCTTCTTGGTTCCAGAGCAAGAAACTGGCTCTTGCTTAATTGGTGTGATTTGATTGGAAAATGTATTGATGGGTTCCACTCCACGGCACAGAGGAGAAGGTGTTGCCATTAAATTCTGTGTGCAAACAAGCCTGGAGTGTCTTCAGGGACAGTCACACTGCTGTTGTCCCTTGGACCTCGGCTGCTGCCGCACCATTCTGACGGTGGTTTCCAGGAACCAGCTGCTGTCCTGCTTCCTCCAAACACCACAAAGGTCTCTGCCCCTCTCTGCTCACCCCGGGGTGTCACATCCAGCAGCACTTCAGAACAGGCGCTGCCCAGGGAACCGTGCCGTGCAGAAAGCCATGATGGCAGCAGCTTGCCATTGAGCTTGGAGCAGTGAGTTGTCCTGGAGTGGGGAGTGGCAGAGGAGCTGCAGAACAGAGAATCAGGCTGAGGGGAGGGAAGGGAGCCGTGTTCAGAGGAGCCTAAATAGCACCAAGTCTGCCAGAAACACGCCAATAACCATTTAATGGATTTCATAAGGGGAACTGAGCACCTCCAGGGCATTTTGCAGAAGAGCTTTCTGACTTCCCACTCTGCTTCCACATCCAGGTCGAACAAACGCCACTTTGTTTTGGGAAAGTCACCTTGCACAGCTGAGATTCGGTGTTGTGCACCAGAGGTCAGGCCCTCATCTCACAGCCATCAGACTGTCTTTCTGCTGGGCTGGTGGGGTTGGACGGCATGTCAGGGACACTGTCCCCGTCCCTGGGATGAGGTGCTCAGTGGGGCTTTTTGGGCAGCTTGGCCAGAGAGCAGCGGGGCTGAGCAGGTGGCAGGGCTGTGCCAGCAGTTGGGTGGTGGCATCATCCCCTTCCATGGGCTGGCAGTGCTGGGCTGCCGAGCGGTGCGAGGGAGCTGCACCCACAGGGAAGCGGTGGAAATCCCCTCAGCAGCGCGGGCAGCGGGGCCTTTCCTGGGGAGGAACTTATGAGAGCGAGGGGGAGGGCGGCCAGCGGGCAAGGCCAGATGCTGGCCCACAGGATGAGCCCACCCGTGCCAGGCTGGGTATCGAGGGCAGCCAGCAGCGTGTCTCATGCTGCTGAAGGGTTATCACTGAGCTGGGGCTTCTAGTGAGCAAAACTGGAACAAAAACATCTGGGAGCAGCAGTGATGGCGAGGCAGCCTGTGACAGCAGGAGCCCTGTCCCAGTCCTCCGTCTCCTTCCAGTTCCCTGCTGACCCAGCGTAAGGTTTTCTCCCGTCTGATTCCTTGCTCATGAACAAGTCTCGTAAAATCCTGACATCGCTTTTTTCTAGGGATTTTTCTAGGGATTACCACTCCCATGCTCCAGATTTTAAAGGAAGAACTCATCCTTTGGCAAAGCCTTTCATCTCCCACTCGTACATTTAACGCAGTCAAAATTGGTGGTATTCAAGGATCTTATTATCCGCTGACAGGGAAGAAGCTGGCCTCCTGCCAGGGCCTTGGGAAGAGATGCCAACGCTACCAAACTATTTCTAACCAGCCTCAATCAGCAGCCTTGTCAGCAAAGTGGCCGTGGACCTGGCTTGCCTACCTACAGAAGCTCAAGGCACCTAACTCGCTTTTAAAAATGGGCTAATTAAACCTCATTTATAAATGCCTATATGGGACCACTTATGTTAATTAAGGACAATTTAAATGGCCTTATGACTAGCATTTGTGAGTAAATTAAACTGAATTAAGGCCATTTTAATTCTGAATTAGAGCTTTATGCAGAATTTTAATCCACTTTAGATTTAGATGCCTCAATTTAACTTTGTTAAGAGTCCTGTGCAGACAAGCCCAGAGCAGTGAGGGGCGGGTACCCATCCCTGCTCAGAGCTTGGGCTCATGGCTACAGCCTGGCTGGGAGGGGACAGGGCTGGGGCTGGCTGTCTTGGGACCTGTGCATTCCCAAGAGCGCTGGCATCTTAAATCCCATGTTCATCTGTAGAGTGACCTAATGGCTGGTCACACTGCACTTACCAACAGGACTCCTGGGTGACGTGAGCAATCCCAGGTAGATGAACTGAACCCCATCACCTGCCACGCAGGGATTCAAAGAGCTGCCAGAGCTGCACTGGGGTGTTCTTTTACAGCGAGCAGTATAATTTATTTCACAGTACTCAGCACATCCAGGAATTAAAGGAAAAAGCAAGTGATTTATGCCTTTCCTTTGGAAGAGGGTCACCATGCCTCATGAGGAAAGCTGAGCAGTAACGCTGGAAGAAAAGCTCAGCAACATCCCTTCGGAGCAGTTCGCTTTTATAGCCGCAACCACTCGCGTTTATGGCGACGCTGACTGAGAGACCATCTGCTCCTCTTGCTTGCTTCAATAGAGACGTCTCTGATGGCAGCATCATAGCTGGTTGCCAGAGTGAGAACCCATCAGCTGACGCATCACTCCAGTTTGGAAGGGTGCCCAGTGGTGGGAAGGTCCCTCCTCTCTCACAGGCCAGCTCCGCTCCTGTGCGCGCGTCCAGCACGAGCTCCCGGCCTCCCGACCCTGCTGCTGCGTGCCACAGTCATTCAGGAGAGGAAAAAGGAGCTCAAGGCTTCTCAGAAAAAAGGAAAATGTAGCAAAGGAGAACTAGAAGAGAAGATAAACAAGGATTTGCAGAATTTACTGACTTGTGTTTTGAGCCCATGTGCCCACAGCACTTGTCACATTGCGAGTTGTCTTCCCAGTGCCACCTTCATCCGTGGGGCTGGGATTCCTTTGCAGCTGCAGACAAATAGACTGATTTTTATCTGAAATATTCTTGAAGGTATTTCCTGGCTTTTGAGGAGATCCTGCTATGCACTCTGCAGAGTAAGTTACTCCCTGGTAGCCCGAGGGCTCCTTGCAGAGCCGATGTGTTTCGGAGGCAATTGCTTGCTCTGGAGGAGAGCACACGCTCCTGAGGGAGCACGCCAGAGTCATTTATTTGGCTGTCACTGCGACTGCCTGGGTGCCTGACAAGACACGGCCTTAGGTACTACTCCAACTAAGCAGCCTTGATCTCTACCTTTGGTCTTAGTGAATGATGGCATTAAATTATAGAAGGACGGGCTTATTTCCTCAGTGACAGATGGATCGGGCACACCCTGACTATATTTTTCTCTTGTGCTTCTGTCAGGGAAAAAAGCCATCCTTTCAAGGTCTTTTTTGACTGTAAATCTGTTATTATTGAGGGTTGAGGGGACAGAGACGCTCAGGCTGTCCTACTGAGTGCTGCACAAACATGTGAGGTCTCGGCTGACCAGGCAGGTACCCTGCAAGGGAGCCCTGAAATGAATCCTCCCCGTCTGTCACACCCCAGGGCTGTGCAGCTCAAATGCGTCTCCTGGTCTGCCATGAAAGGTAAACCCACATGCCAGCAAGGCACTGACAAACCACAGCTGGTGTCAGGACAGCTCCCAAGAAACCCTGCTGTTGACCATCCCAGCAGCAAGGAAAGGGCTTGGCTGGGTCTGAGAAAGGGGTTCACCCACATCCCTGCTCCAAATCCAGGGAGGACTGATCCCACTGCCCCTGCCCAGGATGCATCGGTGACTGAAAACCTGGATGGTTCCCCCCTGCTGCGATCAGCTTGTCCCAGCAGATGTGTTTCACAGAAGTACTCAGAGCCTTTGCACTCAGGTGCTGCCCTCTCCTTTCCAAATCAGTGCTCCTGGCTTACTGGGTAACCCCGGGTTTACCACAGCAGAATCAAAAGCAGAGAGAGGCAAGAGGCTCAACTAATAACTAATGACGGGGAAAACCAAGCAGTTGCGCAAGTGTCTCTGTTACACCAGCTATTTACCGTTCCACTGAACCCTTCCCAGCCACAGCCCCTCTGCCGGAAAATGTCAGCTGTCCCCTTCTCCAGAAACACCCCTGCCTGCTCAGCCCCAGTTTTGTTTAGATGCAGGCTCTGTAGCTGCGGATTTGCTGTACTCTGACATGCCTGGGAGTGTTTACTACTTCAGAGCTAAAATAATACTGTAAGTTGAACAAACATTTCATGGTATTAACATAAGATGTTTAAATAGACCATTACAGAATATTTTATCCCACCCAGAGCAATGTGAAGAGCGGAGGATTTATGCCTATTGCAGAGCAAATACCTCTCGAGAAGTCACATCCATCTGGGAAGCAGACAGATTTTGTTCTAAGGAGCTGAAAGCAGAAAATGCTCGAGACAAGCGAGCCGAGGGCAGCAGTGCTGGGAGCTCGAGGGCAGCAATGCTGGGAGCTCGAGGGCAGCAGTGCTGGGAGCTCTCCTGCTCTTCCCCTCCAGGGATGGTGGAGGATCCTCCAGAGTGGACCTGTCCTTGGGCAGGAGATGCAGAACACACTGTGCTACACTCTGGGCACACAGAGGGGAGATGGCACAGACCCCAGAAGAGCTGCCTAGGGATGTCCCTGGCTCTGCAGGGAGAAGGGAGATGTGTTTGCTCTCTCCCTGTGCCCTGCACATGTTGGGGCAGGGGACAAAGCCTCCCAAACCACCCAGGGCTGAGATCTCTCCCTGGTGCCTGCTCACAGCCTCATGACAGCGTGTCCATCACGTGCAGGCACACGGTGATGTCGGGCCCCAGCTCAGCGTGTGGGCTGGGCGCGAGCCGGGTCAGCAAGGCTGGCTTCGCAGCGAGGTGCTGAGAGAGCCCGGTGTCCTGGCTCGTAGCTGTTAGTCACCTCCAGGCACGTCTCTGGGATGAATAAAGACATGCAGCAAAAAGCAGAAGTGTCAAACGCTCTCTGACCTGTGGTTTGTTGTTGCATTTCCAGCCCTGAGAGCAGGAACATCTCCCTGAGTCACGGGGACGTGCTCTCACCTGGCAGCTCTCGGTGGTGGCTGCAGCAGGAGGGAGCAGCTGAGGGGCCACCGGCCAGCCCAGTCTGTGCCCTCCACTCCCCAGCCCAGGCACTGGTGCCAGCAGCCGCTCTCCAACAGGCCACTCCCGAGCTGCTTCACACGCTGCTGGTGCCACCATGCAGCGGGAGTGTTACAGGGAAGATGACTGTGAACCTGGGAATAACTTCCAGGTGTTCCCAGGCTGCAGTGTCTGCTCCAGCCACCCAAGAGGTTAGGGAACGACACAGTCCTTCCCTTACGAGCCCCACTGAAGTCTATAAACCCAAGGGATTAACTCCTCAACAGCAGCTTTGGGACCTCTTGTGCTGAGTGGGCTCATTGTGAGCCCCTCGGGACATGGGCTGGGTCTCCCCAGTGTTCCTGTTAAAGCTGTGTGGAATGGGATTCCCGGCTCCGGCAGGCACCGAGCTGAGCGCACGCTGCCAGCAGGAAACTCTCATTTCCCCCTTCTCCAGGCCAGGACGGCGGGGTCAGCGCAGACCCCGGACACGGGGGCTGAGCGTCACCATGGGGCTGTGCCGCTGCCTGCGCAAAGCCCTCCCATGAGACGGATGTGTGTCACCGGGGCAGAGACAAACAGACTGCACCGCTCTCCCCGGCGGCTCCCATGATGTCAGTGGCAGCGGGAGCTGCTCCGCTTGCCGGTCTGACGTGACTCAGCCTGTGTCAGCGTGGCAGCCGGCACCACCGGCAGGCAGGGGCCCAGAGCTGGCTTCCTACCTGCTCATGCTCAACATAGAGAAGACAATAACTGGCCCACGGCTCAGTGGCAAAGCTCACTGCCAGCGGCTGGCCGATGGCCACAAGCGCGGACAAGGCTGGAGCCGTCTGGGTGAGGACAGCTCGGTGTTCGCACACCTGGCAGCGCTTGTGCAACGCACACGACATAAAGTGCAAACAGGGCCGGCCTCTCCCTGCGCTCACGCTGCTGTCAGAGCCGCCCGTCTCTGTCCGGCCAGACTGGGCTTTCGCTGCCTTCGGCTGGGGACTTCCCCAGCGCCAGGAGTGCCACACCGGTGTGGGGCTGGAGCCACCGCCGGCTGTGCCAGGCTCTGGCTGCTCCCGGGGAGCCGTGGACATGGGGAGCTCCCCTGGCACAGCCCCGCGCTCAGGGTGCTGTGGCCGGTGGCTTGTGTCCCTGCCACCCCTGCGCTGCCCAGCCCTGACCCTGCTCCGTCCCCCCGCCGATGTACCGCGCGGCAGGGCCCAGCCAGGCCCCAGCCTGTCTTTCCACTTTTACACAACAGTGCACAAAAGGAGTGATGCATTTATTGCAAAACAGCATCTGGAGCAGCAGGCTCAAGAGGCACAACATTCAGGAACAGCGTGTGGGATCTGAGGTCTGTTTGTTCAGACTGTTTCAGTTGAGACCTCACAAGCCTTTGACAATGTCCAGCCCACACGCCTGATTCACATCTGACATCAAGTACAGAGGGCAAAGAAGTGATTGCACTTCTAGTTTTGTTCTTTGGGACAAACTACCCCTTTTGTAATAATTAGATTTGTTTTCTGAGCCTTCCACCTAGAGGACTGAACAAGGTTTTACAATTTAGTCCAAACTTGTAAAGTTTGGCTGATTGTCCCCAGCTTTGTGGATTGAGCATTTGGGATGACAAGGACGATAGGACCCAGAGAGCAGGTCACTGAGGGGCTAAGGCTCGGCTAATGCCAACTTCCAAACATGCTGATAAATGCAGGCTGCATTTCTGGGCTTGTCTGTCCAATCTCATGTGCAGCAATGGAAGCATTTCATTTGGTTTATAATCTTGAATTCTCTGTACAGTAAATACCAACAACTTCCGATGGCTTCGGGCAGGAGATAACCCGGTGGGCGTCTCCCACATCCCTGTTGGTGTCCTGCCCGCGTGCAGGCTCAGAGCAGCACATCCTGCTCGTCCTCCCTGGCCCACGCGCAGCGTTTCTGCGAAGGGTGGAAAGTTGGCTGCTCCCCAGCGATAGCTGCAGTTGTGGTAGAAAATGTGCTTTCACAAAGATAGAAAACCAGCTTTCGGTTTCCATTTGGGTTTGCTTTAGCAGTGGCTCTGCTCATTCCCTCCCTGTTGGAGGGAAAAACCTGAGGATGCAACAGCTCCTTCAGGGATAATGTCAATATTGACCCATCAGCAGGGACACCTTCCACTAGACCAGGTTGCTCAAAGCCTCATCCAACCTGGCCGAGAAAACCTCCTGGGAGGAGCAGCCACCGCTTCTCTGGGAAACCTGGGCCAGGGTCTCAACACCCTCACAGCAAAGAATTTCTTCCTCACATCTCATCTCAATCTCCCCTCTCACAGTTTCAAGCCATCACCCCTTGTTCTGTCACTCCCTGCCCTTGTCCAAAGTCCCTCCCCAGCCTTCCTGGAGCCCCTTCAGGTACTGGGAGGCCACTGGAAGGTCTCCCCGGAGCCTTCTCTTCTCCAGGCTCAACAGCCCCAACTCTCTCAGCCTGTCCTCACAGCAGAGCTGCTCCAGCCCTCGCATCATCCTCGTGCAATGCAGAGTTCTGAGCTATGCACAGCACAAAGCCGCAAACACTAATCCATTGAACATGACTATTCAAAAATCCCTGCTAATAACCTGTTGCAGCTTAAAGCATTTAGACAATTCTCTATCTTTCTGTAATTCTTTGTAATAATAATTAAATGACCTTTAAAATGGCAGTGGGTGGAAAAATTCAGTAAAGCTGAATAGCAATTCAGCAACTGCTAAAGAATATTGAAACTCCAGAAGAAAAAAAAAAACTCACTTTGATGTGAAGGGATGGGAAAAAAAAAAAGTGAAGCAATCAAGTGTGAAGCTCCCACCCTGGCTTGCCAGGAGGGAACAGCACGGGCAGGGACAGGGCTGGAGACACGCACAGCTGGAGACACATGTGGTCCCCGGTGCCTTGCAGCGGGTCCTGGTCCGGAGCAGCGGGGGGTGGCCGAGGCCAGGCTGGCAGAGCTGGCGCAGCCCTGGGACAGGAGCCATCGCCGGGCGGCGCTGCAGCCGCCAGCCCAACCTCCGCGCCGGTATCGGCGCTTTGCAGCCTCGCGTTGGGTTTGATCCCCCACAATACATGGGATTTATCTCTCTCACTTTCATGTGCCTTTAAGGAAACACCACTTTTTTATCTCAATTTTGCTGCTTTTTATCATCACAAAGAGTTTTTAATGAAATGAGAAAGCGTCTGTTTCTGCAGGCTGGAGCGGCCTGGGTGATTTAAATATAAAACAAACAAGGAGGCTTTCAAAACTGAAATTTTATTTGCATCATTTTCTCATTGAACAGAATGCACAACGATGGGCAAAACCAATTGAGAGATTGAGACTCAGCACTCGGCAAAGTCAAACAACGGGACTCTGCAAAAGGAATGATTTGTTCAAAGGGAGCTGGAGAAAGGGATGGAGAGGAGGAGAGGAAGCAAGGCTGCTCTCGAATATTCACCACCTCTGAAAAAAATAAATGCAAACAAATCTGCATCCTACCTCACGTTCCTCAGACGGGCTGCAGAGCCCCACAGACCTGGAGACACTGGGGAACAGCAAAGATCACTCCTGGGAACACCAGCTTCAGGAGGGAGCTGGGAAAGTCCTAAATCAGGGCTTGGACCAGATTTCCCTCTGCCTCCAAATCCCTTCCCACCAAGAAAAAGAGTCAGCTCCAGCAGAAGTTAAGCTGGAGACAAAAAGCAGAGGCAGGTGGGGAGGCAGGAGGCGGCTGGGCAGGGGCAGGAGGCCGCGGTGCTGCCAGCTACCCCGTGCATTGCCCGGCAGCCGCACTGCTCCTGCGCGGGGCCGTCATTAGCTGTGCTGTTCATATCACTGTGGGGGGCTCCAGATGAGCCGGCTTAAAAGAGAGGAAGAGGTGGAATTAAGGCTAATCACTCGTTATCAACCCGGGGCTCTGCCTGCAGAGATCAAGATTTACAGTCCCTGGGAGCAAGTCAGAGTTGGACTTTGATTGCTGCAATCACTGCAAAATGGGGATGGGGCTTATTTGCCTGTTTTGCACCTGATGTGTGGGGTGAAGTGCTGAATTCTTTAAGGTCTCTGGGTGTATTAACCAGCAATTCAGCACTGCTGGGCCGGAGCAGGGGCTGAGTCCTGCCTTACAGCGTCACACAAGTGAGCGAGTCGAGCGTTTATCTCGGGCATGCTGCCCTTTGCCAGAGCAGCGGAGGTCACAGTGGGAGACAGTCCCTCTGCCCGGTGGATAAAATACAGAGCAGCGTTATTTACTGTGCCTCCAGCTCTGCTTTCCACAGAGCAACTGATGAAGGAGGCAAAAGTCACTTGTTAACGAGGGGCAGCAGCAGCCCAGCCCCAGGCAGGAGCTCCCTCCTTGCACGTAGCAGCGCTCGGCTCCATGTCTGGGGAGAGCTTGGGAAGGGACGTGCTGAGGAGGTTTGTGAACCCCGGGGTGCCAGGGTGAGGGCACGGAGCAGGAGCCCCCCTGTGCCTGGGAAATGAAACTTTTCACTGAAAGGAGAAAAGAAAGCCAGCCTGTGGAAAGGGAGGAACAAGTGCCAGCCCAGGTAATCCATCTCAGAAGCGTCTGCGTCAGGATGATTCATGTCTTCCAATTTACTCCCAGCTCAAATCTAAAGTAAATCAGCCCAGACTGTCCCCCGCCCCGTGCGGCGGGACACAGCGGCGGCTGCCGAGGAACGTCCCGCCCATCCATCTCGCTGCTCTCGCGGCTCCTGACTTTGATGCTTGTCCTACGTAATTAGAGCCAAACTGTTTGTTGATAGGTGAAGGAAGGAGAGGAGGTGCCCTGGGAAGGGAGATGGGATGTGAAAGGGGATGATGAGAATGGATTTTTTTTTTTAATATTCTGTTCAGTTGCTTTTCTGCAGCAATTCCTTTCACATGAGAATAGCCCAGAAGAACACGATCGGTATTAGTTCCCACCTGTAATAAGAAAGCTGTCCAAAGTCTTAATTACCTTTTAAAACTACTTACAGTTCTCCTGCCTCCTTACCATGGCCCTGCTGCCAGCCCTGAGCTGTGCCCACGCTGCAGCGGGAGAGTGGGAGGGCACGAGCAGAGAGGTGACGTGGGGGACACCAGTGCCACTGTCTTGATGTCCCGTCCCCACGCAGCCCCATGTGAAGATGCTCCACTGTGGTGTGAGGCTGTAAATCCATCCAGGGGCTTTGGAAGAGGAGACGCTGCAAAACAAAACAAAGCAAAGCAAGAAGGCTGCTCCCGGCCCCTTCCTTGTACTGGCATCTCATTCTTCGTTACAGCTAATCACTGACAAAGGGCTGGGGCAGTATTTCAAAGGCTCTGAGGTGCCCTGATCCCACCTTCAGCGGAAGCAGTTTGGTTGGGTTAATTTTTGTTTATAATCAGTTTGAGGGCAACTTCATTTTCAAGTTATTGATTTGAATTTCATGGCCTTTGAAAAACACTGGAAAAAAGATTTTATCTCTTTAAGGAAAAATGTTGAAAGAATGTGTGCCTTGGCCTCAGGGGTTTTAAAAATGAGTTTGTTTATATATAAACTGGCAATAAATGGCTAAATATGAGCTGACTGTAAGATGGGTAATTTTACAGTACGCCAAATGCAGAGACCCCCACGAGGTCACGTGCACCCAGAATTTCCCAGGTCTGTGGCGGGTGACGAGGAGCTTTTGCCATCTTGCTGCAGAAAGCTCAGGGAACGACAAGCAAGAGAAGAGGGTTTGGGGAATGCGAGAGCTTCAGCTTCATTCTGAGCTCACCTCCACTCCCGAGTCAGTGACACACAAAACGCTGTAGGTCTGACTGCTTCTCGCTGGCGTGAAGCTCCAGCAGCGCCGCAGCCACTCGGCTGCTCCCGTTCTCAGTTTCTGGCTCAATCAGGAGCCCTCGGTGCCGGGCGCCAGGGGCAATCGGCGCGATTGTCTGCGCGGAGCCTCGGCGGGAAGGGTCGGAGCCACCAGCCCTGCGGCAGCGGAGCGGGACACATCCAGCCTGGGGCTGAGGGTGACCAGCCCTCCCCAGCAGAGCTGGCTCTGTGCCCGAGGCAGCCGGGGGCAGAGGGGCTCTGGCGTTTCGGGCTCCCGTAGGAAACCCCGCACCGGAGCTGCCGCAGAAGCGGGTCGCGACTCCGCTGCCCCTCTGCCCAGTTTGCAGCCCCGCTGGTTGATGGGCTTCACTGAGGATGTGGGTAATTAAAGGTTTGGCTGGCAGTCCTGGAAACAAAGTGCACTAAGTCTGCTAATGAGCCAGACACACTTTAAACACTAATTCACTTTATGATGAGAGCGCTGTTGCTGTGCAGATCAAGTATTTATCTACTCGTTTAACACAGATCAGTAAATGAGTGACAGCTCGATGGAAGTGACATTTGTGGAACTCCGCAGTCATCTGTAACTCATGTTCTAACGTCTTGCAATACCAGCTCAGGCCGTGCACTGGAAGCGATGAAGCCCAGACCACCCCCCAGAGCTTCTCTCGCTGGCCCGGGGAGCACGTCCGCTTCTGCTTTCCAGTTTCCTCCCTTCCCTTTGGCAGGAGCAAGCCAGGAGGACTGGGAAGCAGCCTGCCAGCCAGAGCGGGAGGCGAAGCCAAGCTCCAGTGAGGTCTCAGCAGAGTGTTGACATGAGTTGGGAACCGTTTTGACTTGTTCTCCACCAGCTCTGCTCTTTGCAGGAGCTGGAAGAGGTATCCCTAAGGCCTTATTTTCATCTTGTTTCTATTATTTTGAGCCAGTGGAAGTTATTGGAAAATGGAAATGTGCAGAGCCCTGTCGCGTGGCACAGGCCAGGCCAGCTTCTGGGTGGGAAAACGCAAAGGAGAGTCCGGGAATTTAAAAATCAGGGACAGGAAGGACCCCAGGACCCCACCTCAGCTGTCACCCTGCTCTGGGCCCTGTCCACCCCGGCTCTGACAGACATTTTTAGGGCAGCTCCTAAAAGGATCCATGGAGGAGCTTTTAGCTGCTCTTGGGCAGTTTCTATTGCTTAGCACCCCGCAGACGTGGTTTCTGGAGCTGTGCCTCCAAAGTGTCCTGGAAAGGGCTCCCAGAAGAAATAATTTCCAGAAGGGCTGGCCTTTATGTGCTCCAGCCATGTTTAATTTGCTGAATATTTCATGTTGTTGTGCTTGGTAGCTCTTCTAACTCCTCAAAAGTGAGAAGGCAAACTTTTGAATCTATTGTCTTGGGCCATTTGCATCTGTTACCCCGTGGCTGCAGTCCCAATGCTGGAGGCACCATATGGCTCACATTGTTATTAGCAAAGCAGCACACATGCAAAGAGCAGCAGGACTGAAAAAAATGGGCTGGAATTAAAATTCACCTTGTTGCTAACTAAACTGCAGAC
This sequence comes from Caprimulgus europaeus, assembly GCA_907165065.1. Next base: position 618,234 of record OU015547.1, read on the forward strand.
TAAATGGCTAAGCCAGAGGGACTGGGTATCTCACTGCAGTGGTTAGAGCATTTATTTCTCTTCTGAAGGAGCCCTGAAGTATTTCTATATTGTGTCTGATTTAGAAACACTGGAATCACTTCCACTCCAAGTGCAGCACAACATTTCCTCCTATTGCTAATGAGAGCTGCACAGATATGAGAGTGATAAAACAGGCCCTAAATAGTACTTAAATGTTTCATGATATGGGAAATAAGTGTCCCCAAAGGGAGCTGCTTCTGTTAAGTACTGACGTGGTGGAAATAATCCCTTCATCCAGCAAACCTGCGGTGCTGGAGCAGCACCAGGAGGTCTGGTCCCAAAGTCCCACCCGCTGGGGTGGGGGACAGCACCACGGAGGAGAGATGAGTGAGGGGCTGGCAGAGGGGCTGTCAGAGGGGCTCTGGTCTGACCCAGCCAACAGCAATAACCCGTGTGCAGGTCAGGCACCGAGACAGCTGTGCCCAAATTCCTGCCTCCCCCGGGAGCCGCTCGGGAGGGGAGCAGGAGGAGGGAGAGATGCTTCTGTGCAGGAGGACAGGCAGGTCCCCAGCCCCTGCTCTGCGGTGCCAGGTGACAGGCAGTTTTGCATCTCTGCAGCGAGGAGACAGCAGCAAGCTGCCAGCACAGCTCAGCGTATGCTTGGGCAAAAACTGCAGCCCAGACCCCTCGTGTCGGAGGTGATTCCATCTCCCCAGCCCAGCCCGTCTGCAGTGCTCCCCTTTCTGTGTGGGGTACACATTTCTCTCTGCTTTGGGTTGAATGTTTGAGCAGACCTGGGTTCGACAACCATAAGGCAGCAGTTGGAGGATGCTTCCTGCTAATGAGATCTCTGAGGGTTTCTGCTCTCACCTTTCTGCGCTCTCCTCCGTATTTGTAACAGCAGCCAGGCTGGCACTGCCATCAGCATCTCCTGCCACCACGCAGCTCCCAGGCCTTGCAAGGGGAATTTGCTGAGGAACTGGCTCTGCAAGCTGAAATTTGGCGTTATCGGGTCTTCCTTCCTCTTTGAAGTTGAAGCTCAGAGCAGATGAGAAATGCAGCGGTCTGGGGAGGGAGCACAGGGATGAACCTGGGCTCAGCAGCGCAGCAGGACCACAGCGCTCTGCGGAACCCACCAGAGATGTTCCTCACCAGATGACACGTGGGGCTCGAAGGCTGCTCAGGCCTCAGGCAGGGACGTTGATTTGGCCTTTAGCAACACAGTCACCAACACCAGACATACACAGAAACGGGAACTGGTTTCTTCAGGAGCTGTGCTGACAATGTTGGCTGCTCTTTTTGAAGACAGAAAATATTGCTGCCTGCCTCGTGCCCTTCTGATGTGCCCATGTCCCAGTGGCTGCCCTGCGAGGCTGAGGGACCTCTTCACGTCCTGCCCCAGCCAGGCTCTGTCTGGACAGCACAGGGCAGGACTCAGACTTCAGCTCTGATTTCCTCTGCTCTCTTTTATCCCTTGCATGGAGTTTTTTTCCAAGACCTGTAGCCATCTTTGATCTCAGAATATTGATGTAAATATTGTATGATCCTGCCTCAGCCTCCAGGAAACCCAGATGTTCAATTGATCAGATCTTAACATCGAGTTCAAGAACTCTGAAAAGCACATGAAATAATAAACTTGTTCCAGTGTGAAGTTCCTCTGTTCAGGATCAGATTCAGGGTTAATTCATTATTCTTGACAGCTATTGCAGGAGACAGAGCAGTTAAGTAAACTAATTGCGGGGCGGATTCTGCACGAGCTGCAGTCAACAGGTCACGTACAATTAATATTCAAATCAACTTGACACAGAAAGGCGTTATTATGCTTCTCATGTTGGTGGACTGTGTGCAACCAGCAAGAAGGACTGAAACATCTCACAGAAGGAAGTGGGACGACTTGAGGACAGAAGCAGGGAAGCAGAGATGACATCTAACTGCAGCCACTGTCCACGTGCATCCCTTCCCACCCAGCGAGATGCTCTGCTGAATCCAGCACTTCTGCCCCCTGAGACAGGTGGAGTTTCCTTGGAGTATCCTTATCCATAAGCCTGGCTTCTATTTCAAAAGCAGGGAATCCAGCTTCATTTTTATCTCTAGAAGAGACAGTTAACCATTTTTTGTGTTAGGAGAATTATGTTCTTCCCCCCCAACAGCCACAATGCTGTTAGGACAGTAGCAAAAGCTGTCTCTTACCTCGATGGGGAGCAGCGAGGTTTGAGTCATGGTAAGGTTAACCCTTCTGACAAGGGTCAGGTCTTAAGACAAAGGGAGGTGGAAAAAAATGAGCTGTTAAGAGTTACATTCATTTTTTTTGAAGCCCAGCCAGGGACGACCGCCTTCAGTCTCCTCACGATCAGGCAGTGCAATGGAACGTCTGCAGCTGCAGCAGGGCGGTAAATGGGTCTGTGGCAGATCAGGAGTGACTGCAGAACTGGGAACCAAAGAAAACAAGTTATTAATGAAAGTCAGCTCTGGTTTATGCTCGAGGAGGGGGCTCTCCCTCGGCACAGGTAACCCAGCGCAGGCAGCTGCCCCCTCCCACCCTGGGGTTCTTTCCCTGGGGGCTCTTCCCCACTCCCCCCGGGGTCCCTGTCCCTCCCCAGGCTCCCTGGGTATCTCAGCCCCGTGGCACCAACTCGCTCCATTTGTCACCCGCTAAGGGCTGCGGACGGGCTCGCTGGGACAGCGCTGGTGGTTCCGTGTCCCAGCCCCGGGGCAGCCGCAGCAGCGCGTTGGCTGTTGGCGAGGTCGGGGCTGAGCGGTGCCAGCGCAGGGACCCAGCGCTGCGAGGGTGGACAAGGGGAGCTGCAGAATCCCCCAGCCCCGGCCAAGGAGTGAGGGGCAATGGGGCTGTTATGGTGCTGAGCCACCTCCGAGCACAGACACAGCACCCGGATGGGGACACTGCGGTCTGGGGCCGCACGCGGCTGGGTCAGGGCAGGAGCAGTGGAGCTGGACCCTGGTGCAGCGCTCAGCATCCCCGTCCGGCTGGGATCTCAGGGTGGAAAGCTGAGTCAAGCTGAGCCCGTTTTCCTAGAGTTCCTCGTGTTGTTTAGATAAGTTTAAATGAGCTGTGATTAAGTTAATTTCAAGCTAATTAACTCAGAAAGATATCCTCCACTTTTTAAAATTCTAAGTGGCTGTTCATTAGGAGCGAGCGAACGGGTAAAGGCTGCGTCACCGCAGCACGAGGAGCTAAATGCAGAATGAGCAGCCGAGTCATTACTGAAATATGAATATTCGTTATCTAATTAAGGAGCATAATTAATGGACTGTTACTGTACTGCTGTGGGGATGTGTACCCTCGTGCAGGCAGGCGGGGGGAGCAGGAGCTCGGCGCAGGGTCGGCGCTGCCGGACACACCGTGGCTCGCCCCTGCTGTTGTTGGTGCAAGTGTGGGAGCCACCACGCCTGGTCCCTGGTACCCCCACCCCGAGCACGGACCAGGACCCGACCTGGAAATGCTCCATTTAGAGGCTGGTCGTGCCCAGGACAGGCGTGTGCACCCGTCCCACTTCAGCCTGCTCAAAACCCAGGATGGAAAAGCCCTCACCAGCCTGCTCCTGGGACGGCTGCGGGGCGGCTGCATCCCAGCACTGCCAGGGAGATGAAAAATGGATGAAAACAAGATTGCGAGAAGAACCGCGGGGCTCTGTCTGGGGAGACAGCACTGTCTGTGGGCTGAGAGCAACCAGCCTGCTTGTGTCGTTGCTGAGATCTAATGGCTTTTGCGGTTCAGTTTCTGGCTCACTGGAGCATCACTTGATTGAATGTGCAGAAGGGCTGGGCAATCCCCGGACCCGCTCGGCGTTCAGCCCAGGCGGAGCGAGCACACCGGGGCAGAGCCACGGCATCCTCCCGCCTGCAGCACCCGCCTGGCAGGCTCCTTCGGGAAGGCCCGTTGGAATGTGGTCTGGAGGAGCCAGGGTCCTTCACCCAGCCCTCCAACACCCTGATGGTCTCCATCACACAGACAAACCCCCCGGTGCAGGAGCTCTGGCTGTGCCTGGCCGCGGCGTCAGCTGCTCCCATTGTGCAGAGGCTGAAGCAACAGCAGCGCGTTGGCGGGGGGATTTCATGAGCAGCAGCAGATGCTCAAGTAGGTGACTTCTGCATTAAAAAAACACAAAGCCATAACACAGAGCATCACTGAGTGCAGCAAAGATCTAAACTGTGTATCATCATAACTCATGAGTTTTCCTTTCCTGCCCAGGTCATTCTGCACTGAATGGAAAGCAGAGAGCTCTTTCCTTTATTCGTACGTCCTTCGCTCCACAGCTCTTGTTCCTTCAAGTGAAAAACCTGAAAATCCCTGAGAAGGTCATGAAATACAGTTACAATGGAGTGAGAGGCATTAGATTGAAGGATTGATCCCGGCAGCGAAGCCATTTCCCTCCGTTGTGCACATATAAATAAATCTGGATGGTGTGCTGAGTGATGAGCTGCCGCGCAGACGGGCTCTCGGCACAGGGAGGGGGCACAGCGAGCTCTGCGGCATGTCCCCGATCTGCAGGAGTTGCCGTGTCCTCGGTGTGCTCCTCTCTCACCCCTTGAGAAAGGTTGAAGGGATGAGGGGGTCCTGATGGGCTCTGCAGTGCTGGGGTCCCCGCTGGCAGGCACCAGCCTGGGTCCCTGTCTGAGCATCGCACACCCCAGCTGCCGGAGGCAGAGTGACCCCAGCAAAGCCTCGGCCCCTGACGGGCACGGGCGGGGAGGAGACACCTTCAGGGGCTGCTGAAGGGTAAGGAAGGGCTTTTGAGAAGAGGCCTGATAGGTCACATCTGATTCATGCATTAATGAGTCAAGTTAATTAGAGACTCTGCCTCCCTGGTGCTCTGTGCTCTCCTGAGCTCTCCTACTGCAGCTGCTCAGCGGTGGTGGGTGAAGGTGCTGCACTGGGATGTTCCTCTGCTGGGAGCATCACGAGGAAAATTTCTCCAGGATTCAATACTGTGAAGTCAAGTGAAAAAGCAACATGGAAACAACCTGGGCTTGGGATCCTCATGTACATTCTGCCCTGGGTTTTCCCAAGCCAGACAGAGAGACCCTCTGGGTACCTGGGAGCCTCCATTTCACTGCTCGGCTGGACCCATTCAGGGCCACGAGCTCCTTCCCCAGTGCCAGGGCGGGGCTCTCCCTCCTGCCCCAGCTCGCCTGAGCACGTCCCCTTGCAGCCCTCCTGCAGGAAACGTGGTGGCCCAGCTTTGGGTTTCCCACTGCCCTGATTCCTTCCAGCACCTTGCAGAGATATCATTGAAATTTCACAGTCATCAGTTTCAGAAATTATTTCTGAAGTTTCCACTCCTCTCAGAGTCATAATAATTAATTCATACATTTTCCCCCAGGAGCAGGGGAGCGGGAGCCACCATCCCTATCAGCAGCTCCTTCCTCTGATGTTTTCAGGTTGCAACAGACTTTTTTTCTTGATAGATGCAAATAACAATAACCCTGCCCAGAACCTGCTGGCCCCTTTTCTGCTGCTCTCAGGGAGACAGGAACACGCACCACCAAGGCTGTAACTGCGCGTTTCCTTCCTCCCTCGCCACCCAGCTCCCGCTGCACGGCCGTGATGCAGTGACACAGCTCCCGTGCACGCGCTCTTCAGCTCAGTTTAAACGGACCACCTCAGCAAAATGTCTTTCCAAAGGGGATGATATATCGATGCTAAGATCTGTTTTGCCTAACAATGCAACGATGTGTTCTAGAAGACACTATTTTGAATGCAATCCAACATGAACTGCTCCTCCCAACCTGCTCTGACTGATCCAATCTCAGCAGCTCGGCTTGAGGAGCTCACTGCTCAGGTCGGGGGCTGGTTTGTGCGTGAGAGCTCTGCTTACAAAGCTGTGCAGTTTGATGCTAATTTGAGGTAATGAATTGAACTTAAAAGTAATAATCTCCAGTTCTGCTATTTCCCATGTGTGGCTTCAGAGATTTACAAAAGGTCTGGTGCAAACTAATTCTTTGTGAGAGCTCTCGTGATTAGTAGTGGTGAAACACCACCTGATTATTTAATAACTCTCAGAAATGCAAAGAGATTTTTTCCCCCCTTCTGTATCCTTGCATCCTTTCAAGGAAAGTAGAAGCAAAGTTGTGGGGAAGAGCAGAAGAACCACCCCAGTTTTGGACCTGGCATTGTGCTCCAGGGTCCCTAGTGAAAGCGGACAGCGTTGTCCCGGCTGATGCTCTCGTGCTGCTGCAGTCACCTGCCTGCACGTTGGTCCTGCTCAGTGTCCCCACGCCGGGACACCCCTGTGCCAGGGGATGGCCAAGCCAAGGGCCTTGCTGTCTGCAGGACAGCTGCAATCTTTGCTGCCCTCTCCTGCAGAGGAACAGCCTGCCTGGATTCCTGCTCTTCTCAGGGACGTTGAGACTTCAGCCGGGGCGGGAAGCCCCACTCAGCTCGGTGCAGGCAGGGCGCTGCAGCTCTCCCCTCCCTTCTCATTCCCCTGTCCTGGAGTTCAGCCTCCTCTCCCCGTGACACTATTTCTCTCTGATGGTTCAACGTTCCTGGCAGGCAGAGGTGGATCAAAGGGTCTCAGCTCCAGCAGGTCCCAGCCCAGCCCCTCTCAGCCTGGCACTGCCAGGTTTCCGCAGCCGATGCCATCAGCTGGGCCAGGGATGGGGCAGATCCCGGGGGTCAGGTTGTGGATCAGATCTACCTCCTGGTGTCCAGTGAAGTGCAAAGGTCTGGTGCTACAGATCTGGGAGAAAAGCTCTTCATTTGAATGCAGTTCATAATAATAAAGGCAGCATATGGCAAGTGACATTTCAAATCATCTAAATCTCAGCAAGGCACAGGTAGCCTTCCTCAGTGTCAAGTACTCAGCCTGCTGCATTACAACATGTGAGGGAGACAGAAAATCCAGCACTGCCAGAGCTGGGAGTTAGAAGAGAGCCCCTGGAAAATGACTTAGTAAATGACACCAAAGTTCACGTTTAAGTGTCTTAAGAGCGCACTTTCCTGACAGCTGAACGTTTCCTTTAAGTTTCATCATCTTGTAACAAATTAAAGGCAAACAGGCATTCATCAAGAGGGAATATTCTCAATTGTTACAGCAAATTGACTTTAGATTATTGCTAGAGATTGAGTGTGTCACGAGGAAGGAGGGCAGAGGCGCGGGGGGGCCCTGGGCTTCGATTTCTCCTCTGACACAGCCATTGAGTTTCTGGGGCTGTTGCTGCTTCAGGGTGTGAGGACGGGCTCTGCAGAGCCTGACAGGTCCCCAGTGCTGCCCTGTCCCTGCAGCAAGTGAAAAATGTTTGGGCTTAAATGTTGCCCATCTGTGCTGGAGAGCCCAGCTGCAAGGCTGGCTGGCTGGCTGTCTGTCTGTGCCCATAGCTCATGGTGGTTACCACCATCTCTACTCCTTGTCAGCTTCATGTTTGTGAACGTGGTTGAGCAAATCAATAGTAAGTTGTTGGGGTTTTTTTTACCATTATAAAACAGCCAAGATATGAGTGGGTGAAAAATGACAGATGAGCGGAAACAAATCCTCCAGAATCATAAAAAGATACCAGAGGGGAAAAAAAAGACTTTTAACTGTGATTGTGCAGAAAATCAATAAAGCAGCACTACGAGGCGGCGCTGCAGATAACAAGCAGATTATATCAGCTTTCACGGAACATATTGTTTGGCAGGCAGGATGCTCTCGGAGGCTGTAATGGTGCATCATAAAGTTTAAGTTACTGTTGTTGACTAGGAGATTTAAATAAAACCTAAATGCTGGCATTTGTGATGGTTATTATTTATTCAATAGCCTGACATGTCAAACCTTGTTGTCTTCAGTTTTCTAAGCAGGAGAAGCTCCAAGCAGAAGCAGGTGACCCCTACACGGGTGATGGATCGGCGCTTCAGCACGATCCCAGGTGAATATTCCCCCAGCAATGGGCTCGAGGGCAGCCACAGGACACTCTGCCTTTTGACACAGAACATGCCCACAGCAGGAACCTCAACCTGTGCCCTCCGTTGTGCCGCCTGCCCGGTCCCCCGCCCGCTCCAGCCCCCCAGGAGCATCCCCCAGGCGAGCGGGGTGCCAGCAGCGGGTGCCCCATCCCTGCCCTGGAGCTGCTGCGCTCTCCAGCCCCGGCACCCCCAGCGCTGTCTTGTAGCCACCACGGGAGGTCAGGCGGGCCCAGCATTAACCAGCTGGGCTAATTACTGAGGGACTCCGTGGTGTATCCCGCAAATCAAGCTGATCGATGCCATGCCAATGACAGAGGAGAAAGAAGTTCGCTGTGAGCAGCCAACCTCCCCTCCCCACCCCTCGATCATCTGGGACACTGGATCAATAGGAGAAGTATTATTGGTGCTTAAAGTCAAACGGTTGCAATCTACCCATCTCAAACACTATTATTTTTTCTCCACAGGACGTGTTTTTAATCGGCCCGTTGCCAATTGCAGGCAGTTGCAGAGCGCTCACTCTTATGCTAATTGCAAAGCTAATTGTTCTTATTGCAAAACCCATTATATAGTATAGTTATATTGCAGTTAACGAGATGTTTGGATTAAATGGCTCACTAAAAGTCAATAAAAAGAAATTTGCTTGACTATTCCTTTAATTTTTCAGATGCAGTGTTAATACACTGTTAATTCTCCCCAAAGGCCTGGATTCATTAAGCTGCCTAAAGCAGGACTAATGCACATCCATTGTGCAAGGGCATTAAAGCAGAGCAGCACAAGGTATCGGGGGGATGTTTTACAACACAGATGCCGGATGGATGTGCAGATGCCCAGCAGATCTGACCCCACAGGGACACCTTCCACTAGACCAGGTTGCTCAAAGCCTCATCCAACCTGGCCGAGAACACTTCCAGGGAGGAGCAGCCACAGCTTCTCTGGCCAACATGGGCCAGTACCCTCACACCAAAGAATTTCCTCCTCACAGCTCACCTACATCTCCCCACTCCTGATGGCCTCAGGCTGCTCGAGTTTCCTGGCAGGGCCCACAGCATCACACAGGCACAAGGACCTGGCAGTGACCACCCTTAACCGTGATGGCCCCAGGAGAGGTGCCCCAGCCTTGCAGGGACACTGCTCGGGGCAGCTGGGGCTCCGTCCCCTGGGCTGATCCAGCTCTCAGCGTGTGCCGGCACCATTCAGCACCACGACACGGCTCAGCACCTGCTCAGCACCGTTCAGCACCACGACACGGCTCAGCACCTGCTCAGCACCACGACACGGCTCAGCACCTGCTCAGCACCGTTCAGCACCACGACACGGCTCAGCACCTGCTCAGCCCGGTGGGTCTGCAGCGAGCGCTGCTGCCCCACAGGGACATTCGGTTCGGGTTTGCGAGCGCTTTGCTGGCGATTCCCGAGAGCAGACTGTCAGCCTTTGGGACACAGCAGAGCGCAGCAGGAGCAGCACACACAGCTCCTCTCCAGAATGAGACAGAAGAGCTCGTAGCACTTTGGGAAAGAACCCCAAGCATCTGAACTCTGAGCAGACAAGCCTCTCTCACCTGTAATGAGCTACAAAGAAGGAATAAATGCCTTTTATATTAACTTGTCTTACAAAAAAACCCCCTTCCTACTTCATCTGTCTTGTTGCTGCGTGCATTCCATAGGATGCTGCCCTTGGGTTTTCAGCTGCTACTAGAGCTGCTCAGAGAACAGCCAGACCCCGAGATTGGGGCCGGGTGGGCAGTGATGGGTGCGGGATTTCTGCATACGGAACATTTTCAAGGGCAAATGCAAAACAATCTGGTGGTTACTGAGAATATTTTAAATAGAAGTGAATGTGTAAAGGAAATCCTTTAGTCTCACTTCCCACTTTGCCTGGCACAGGCTCCTAACATGCTGCCAAGCAACATATGACAGAGAATTACGCCTTTAAATATGAACAGAGGAGTGAGAAACTGTAAGGCAGAATAAAGGGGCAGTCACACTCCCACTGCCTGCAACGGGGCTGTTCCTAGCGACCCCACGGCTTCATTAGCTAATCCTAATGCGAAGAGGAACAGGAGAAACAGATGCTGGTGGCACTGGTTCTGTTTCCAAAAAGGCTTTATTGCTGTTTTTTACAAGCCCAGGTGCCAAGCACCAGCTTTCCGGTAGCTGAGTCACCGGGGCTGCATCGAGCATCCCAGGCTGAGAGTGTCCCCTGAGCACGTGCTGTCACCCGTGGGGCTGCACCGGCACCGGCCAGCACTGCAGCCCCCGGCACCCACCGCTGCCCTTGCCCTTCCCAGGGTGTTTGGGGCTCCTTTGTTCTAGGACAGACCGTAGTTCTGCAAATGTGCTCTTAAAATATAATGACGCTAATCCACAGCGCTGCAGCCCACGACGCAGCGAGGTACAGCGCGCAGGGCTGAGGCACTTCAAAGTGTGCAGCAGAATAAACAAGATGACAAGGAACCATGAAAGGCACAACATGAAATGAGATTTAACGAGAGTTCGGAGTCATTACCTAGATCAAAGTTAGACAGGACACAGGCACATTCAGAAATGGGCTGTAAGAGCGGAGAGGGGAGCTCGCCCCGGCCCCTGCGCCCACCGGCCTGGAGACGGGCACAAGGGTGGGGAGCTGCTTCGAAAAATCTGGGGAGGCTGAACTGACACAACAAGGGCTGCAGGAGGGGGCACACAGCTGCAGGGAGAGGTGCAAACGGGTGCAGCGAGGCTCGGGTTGTGTTTGACACAACACCAAGCGCGGCAGCGACAGGCAATGGGCACAGGGAGGTGAGGAAGGGACCCGCCTGCCTCCCCTGCGTGCCACTAAAGCCACCAAAGCCCAGAGGATGGGGAAGGGAGGGTGGCTGAGAAGCCCCTTTGTTCCCCCCAGCCCAGCCTGGCCGTGTGCCCTGGCCCCAAGGACTATCACAGGAGGCACAAGTGGCTTGGAGGGACAGGAGAAGCTGTGCTGTGCGGTTGGGGTGTGAAAAGGCAGATCTGTATGTTCTGGGAGCAAATTACACTACAATTAAAAATCAAAAAATAACAGTAGGAACCTCCAGCATGTAATTCTGTAAGCACAAGAGCGAAGGGAGGGCGGTGGAGGAGCAGGACAACTGCTATGAATACGCTGTAAATCAACTTAAACCCCAGAAACCAGGATCCTGGTGCACCTCGCCCTTCCAATTCATGATGGAAATGGCTGCGTTTTGCAAGCCCCTATTGTTTCTCTAAGTTACAGGGCAGCGTTTGAGAAAGCTGAGCTATGAAAGGCTTCCCACCATGTTTTTTATTTTGCTCTGGAACTTATTCCAGTAACAAGAGAAAGGAAAATAAAAACGCAACTTTAACATCCCCCAAGGTTACGCTCAGACTCCACTGAAAACCCTTCCCAAAGCCCTGGTTCCTGTTCCAACTGGGAAAAGACAGGCACCAATAAATCATGACCAAAAGGCAAATGGCAGCAATTAAACCTCTCTCTGGGATTCTGCCTGTCTCCACGCCTGGCTGGACCGCAGCCAGTCACCACAACCAGTCACCGCACCCAGTCACCACAACCAGTCACCGCACCCCACTGCCACAGCCAAATTGGTATGAGGCTGCTCTGAATTCCCAGAGGAGCCGGGAGCATTCCCAGGACCACGGCCATGGGCAGACACCCTCGGCTGCCTGGTGCTCCGGGTGGCAAACGCACTCCCTCGGCCGCTCCCCGCAGCCGGAACACGCAGGGTGTGGGTGGGGGTCACCCGGTGGCGTGTCCCTCTGCCCAGGGTTCTGCTCCCTTTCAGCAGGGGACACCATTCCAGCTGATGGCAAATCCTACCAAAACCCCGCTGCCAGGAAGCCCAGAGCTGTGTCGCAGGTACCCGAAGGCGGGAGGGAAGCAGCACCCACGAGCACCCACACTGTACGGCAGTTTAGCCTGCCTGCCTTAATTATGGAGCTTGCAGTTACACTTTGCATAACAGCTAATTAATTAGTTTATGATGACAAGGTGCTCTGACCAGCAAGGCTCCGTGCCATCACTGCAGGTCAATCACCAGGCTCAGAGCCGGGGCAGGAACACGGGGTCCGGGCTGTCCCCGGGGCTGGCACCGCCTGGGCTCCGGGAATCGTCTGATCCAGCGGCTCCCGCGAGGTGAGGAACCCCCACGCCAGCGGGGCTTCGTGTGCCACTGCATTCCCCCACGTTCCCATCACCAGGCATCACTGCCTTGCCAAGAAACACGCTGCTGTTCCACAGGACCAATCTGCAGTTTCATTAAGAGCAGGGCTCGATTACTGAATTTTTAACCAGGGAAGCTCCCCCGTCCATTACTGCCTTCCTCCCATGTTTATTAAAGCAATAACTTTGTTTTTAAAAGGGACACGTTTCCCTGGAGCTCTCTCACACTTTGGTGCCCTGATTAAAAAATATAAATTAGAGATTGAGCAGGTCTCTTGCTTCAAAGGAGCATAAATTGGGCAGCTTGAAATCCTGGGGAAAGTCAGAGCATGAAACGCTCTGAGATGGGTCTGCAGACGATCGTGCATGAGATGAGAGGAGGATGAAGGTGTAGGTGGAGCAGCACACCAAGGCCCTTATTTACAGCCCTGTACACTTGGTGGAAGTTCTGATTAAAATTTCATTACCTCTTTCTTTTGCAGAGAGAAGGGCTCTGCAGGATGCTCTGCCGGAGCGCACAGCTCCCCGCCGCCGGAGCCTTTGAGGAGCAGCTGCTCCCGCGTCCCCTCCACGCTCTGCTCCATGTCCTTGCCTTTGAGTTTTGCTGCCCAAATCTGAGGGACCAGGAGCAACCTGGGGTGCATGCGGGGCAGGAGGGCTGGGGCTAACGGCACAACAGTGGTGCAGATGTCCCACAGCAGCTGTGGGAGGGAGGCTGCAGGGATAAACCTGAAATAAAGGTTTATTCTAATGTGGTTTCAGCCTCCTATAGGAGATTTGTTGCTTTAGCTGTATTTGGAATTGCCTTGCTTTAATTTCACCTCATAAGCAAAATGTAATCCATCTCAACAGGCAACACAAGGGATGAGTCCTCCTGATCATCTCTGGAGACCCTGGCTTTTCTCACGGCTCCTGGTCCTGCACATTTAAGACTGGAAGGCTGAGAATCACAGAAGAATTTAGGTTGGAAAAGACCCTTAAGATGATGGAGCTTCACAGCACAGCTGCTCCATAGCTGGTGGCTGTGGCACATGGATGTGCTTTCTGCACCTTTAACCTCATCACTCTTCCATCTTCCAGGATTAACAAATTATTTAGAAAACTCCCGCAGGCTGCTCTTCACAGCTCGTTAGGAGCTGCAGTCTTCAGTGCCTCTGCAGGCCAGACAGATCTCTATTTTGCTTTAATTTTCTGAAGTATTGGGAGTTTTGTTCGAATCTGCTGATGTGGGAGCTCTTTTCATGCAGCGGAGCCTAAATGTCAGAATCTCTTCCAACGGCCTCTTCCTTAATTAAACAGGGCACGTGGTGGTGGCCGTGCAGGGACAGTGACCGACACAGACACCCCGCTCTGACCCTCGTTCCGGGTGCTGCAGGGTGACTTTCCTTTTCCCATTATTTTGATGATCTGCTCTTCCCCCTTTGGTGACGTTGGATCTGTTCCAATAGCTCTGGACCAAACCGTCACCTTTTTGACACAGAGATTTGTTTTCAGATGACAATAGGCCTGAGACACCCAGTCCACATTTGTCCATTATAAACCCTGTAAAGCAATTTTGATTGCCATGCCACTGTGCTAATTTAATAAAAGAACTTCAGAACCAGCAGAGCCTCTGGGACGGGAGGGGACTCGGTTGCTTCTGCCTGCAATGACAGGAAGTTTTCTGACAGCTGGTAGCAAAGTCAAAATGCCTGGATAGAGCTGAGTTATATTTATCTGACAAATTAAGTACTCAAAAAATGCAGCTTCAGGTTGACTGAAATTATTCATTATTTTGTGTTGAATTTAGAAAATAATTTCAGACAAAAACCATAATTTTGTTACATGTTAAAGATATCAAAGTTTTCCAGAGGGAGCACTGCAATTTTCCATTTTGAAATGACATGATTGGGGACTTTATTTTCTATATTTACTGAAGAAAGGAAACCTTGAATGCAAAGAACATCGGGAGGTTTCATTTCACATTAACCCTAAATTATTTCTTAATTATTTCTCGAGTTCACTGCTGCAGTGAACTAGCAGGGGTTCACTCACACAGCTTTGTTCTCCCCCTTTGTTCTTCCCCGAGCTCTGCAGCACGATCCCATTCGCACCCAGGTCCCAAGCACAACGCTGAGCGCAGAGGTGACGGGGACACGCACGGCTCCAAACGCTCCCCCGCGCCCGAGGGGTCCCCCCGGCACCCCCTCACCTCCGCCTCGCCACGGCCGTCCCGCACGGCTCCGCAACCCACCGAGACCACTAGAAAGTCCCTGGTTCAGGGGGTGGCACCAGGCACGCAGAAATCACCTTGATTTAAGTTGTTAATGCCCTTGCAGACCCGACCTCACAGTAAAGGGCCTCGCACACGGGTGCCCAGCGCCCACGAGGATTTCTCAGCTGTCCAACACTTCCCAGTGTGCTTCAAACTGCCTGCAAAGAATTCTGCGTGATAAAATCTGTTCTGAGGGGTGCAAATGCACCACTGGCATGTTGCTTTACTTCTGCTTTATTTCTTAGTTTTTACAGGCTGTGTCATTCTTTATTGCTCCTATTTCAGCACTCTGAAAGCTCAGTGGATGTTTTAGGGCCGGTACTGCTCTGCTGGATGAACACAACCTCGCGCATCGCTGCCCTTTGGGGTTTTTCACATCACATGTAAATATTGACTGACACGACAGGAAATTCATAAATCAGAGTCCTTCAAACTGACAAAAGGCGCAGGAGGAGCCCTTCAGCCCCGTGTGCCCGGAACATGAGCTCTGTGTGATTCAAGCACCACAGCACCCAGCTGTCCCAGCGGTGAGGACTGCGAAGAGCCGAGCCGAGCCGAGCCAGGCTGGGCTGGAACAGCCCTCGAGCCCGCAGAGCCCTGCCCCGGCCCCGCCCCATCGACTCTCGCCCTGCCTGGGACCCAGAGCTGGACCACAACAGAATACACACGCTCGGTCTCTGCCTGCACCCAGCAAGAGGCGATTTCTCTCCCACAGCCGTGCCCATAAATTGTATTGGTGGGGGAAAAAAGAAGGAAAAAGAACAACTGACACAATTTAATTCCCTGAATCCCCAGCTCTGAAGCCAGAATGAAAATATAATTTTCTCTGTCCTTCACATTCTGAGCGTGCCATGGGCCAGGGGCAGTGGAGAGCCAGGGCTCCAGGACCAGGGGACACGACTGCAGGAGGGACAGTGGCCAGGACAGCCAGCGAGCAATGGGTTGCGTTGGCATCTTTGCATTATTGCATTCTGATGGATGGGCAGATCAGGGGTTTGTATGAACTCTTTTCTGACCTTAAGCTGCTAATTCATGCCCGAGTTCCCCTCTTCTGTTTTATTTCTACAAATTCAGTCAAGGGCTGATAGATGAAGATTTAATGTCGAGCAAGAAGGAACAACCAGCTGGAATAAAAGCATTGGTCAGAACACAAGATCTACTGGGAACACGCAGGAGAACACAGGAGACACACACTCCCCACAACCACGTGTGTGTAATGACAGCTTTTAACTAATAAGAATTTGTTATCAGTTTAAGAGTATATAAGCAATTAGTAATGATAGCTTTTACTAATGAAAAACTGTTTATGTATGTATTATCAGTTTAAGAGTACATAAGCATTTATATAGCTGATAAGTTAGGCTTTAAGTTTATGGCTTGCATTTTTGTTAAAAACTCGTTTAACCATTATTATATTCAATTTAACCATTATTGTATTCAATTTTGTTGTACTTACCATGATACCTTGTATATTACAACGCTTAACAAAAGTTTCTTTTTCTGCTTCCAAAAAGAAAAGAGGGGAACTGTGGGGAGTGTGGGAAGGTGTCTTGGCACACCCCGAGAGGACTGTGGGAACTGAAGGGGTGCGTGTCTGGAGATATGAAAAGGCAAGTCTCAAAACAAGGATATCAGCAGTGGAGTCGACAAGATATGAGGAGGGAGCTTTGAAATGTACCCAAAGATGTCCCCTGGCAAGCAAACAATAAAGGATGCACACAGGGTCCATCAGCCAACCGCTGTGCAGAGAGGGCGTGCGAACAGCTCATGCTACCAGTAAATAGCCAGTAACGTATTAACGGCTCTGTGTGACTGCATCAGTTTGGGGTATAAATATTACTGTATTAGAACAAATAAATGGCTTCTTGCTTGATCATGTTGATCGTGTGCAGGGTCCATCAGTGCATCCCCGCATGTGTTCACACACACAGACCCCCACACACGTACACCAGCCCCTCAGCCTCCTGGTGCAGCCTTACCCTGGGCCAGCAGCGACCACTGCTGCCTCATACATAACCATGGCACATGCATAATCCATATCTGCCTCCTTCAGTGGGGAGACGTGGCCGGACTCTTCTCTGTTATCTTTCCGTTTCCATGGTAATAGAAGTAGGTCCTGATAATGGCTATTTCCTAAGTAGAGTGAGGTTTGGTAATTTTAGAAGCATTAAAGCACAGACTTCAAATGGTCGGCGCTGCACAGGGCCGCTCTGGCTCAGGTTTGTAATTGTGGGTGGGTGTAAGCAGGTCGCTGGTGTCCAGGGTGGATGTGGGGCTGGGCTTTCTCTGGTTGTCCTTACCTCATCCCTCCTAAGTCTGGTCCCAAGTGTTAAAGCCCCATCAGTGACCTGCAAGACTTTACTCAGTCTCAGGCACATTTTGGGACCAGACCCTTTTGCTGTCAGCTCTTGTCACCTAAACAAGCCTCACAACCAGCAGCTGATTTACTTATTAGCATTAAAAAGAAATAATGTCTCATAGTTCCCAAAGCCTGTAATACAATTCTGTAGAAGTGATCCAATTAATGTGCTGTAGGATGAAATCCAGCTCTGTTTGGATCATAAAAATTACTGTGGATTTCTGTGCTCCACTCCCTGCTCCTGCTTCCCCCCACGCCACGCGTTGGCTCCACATAAGCTACCGACCGGGCACCTACACCAGCACCCAACCTGGTTTTCCAGCTATCACAGGAGCCCTTTGCCAGGCCAGGGGCTCCCAGCCAGGACCAGGACCCCTCTCCCTCCCTGGGGTGCAGCTCATCCACCCCTCATCCCACGACGCTGCTGGAGCCTTCACCCACCAACCCCATCCCCACTGAAACAACCCTGCCAGGAGGGAATGTCCCATTTTGTCACACTTTGGCTAATTTGAAGGTTTAGAGGCAATTCAGTTCCTCGAGCAGGCGGGTGTCCCAGTGCAGCCTCACTGGAGGACACAGAGGCTCTTCCCACACTGTCCCCAGGGACAGCCCAGGGACCTCCCCCAGGCAGCACCTTAACGAACCGCCCGGCGGGTGTAATTTAATCAGCCGATCTGTTGAATAATTCTGACCTGCAGAATCAAATTTCCCCTACCCTCAACAAGCCAATCTGTAATATAAAGTGTGAACCTTCTAATTTAGTGTCATATCAAATAACTGTCGTGTTTAAACTGTTGCTAACATCAGTCAAACAATCACAGATGAGAGGCAGAGGCTCCTCGTCTCTCTCGTTACCGCATACTCGCGATTAATATTTATAGAGCAGGAGAGATTTCTTTTTAAAGGGAATTTTAAGTTGTCCTTCATATTTTCAGACACAGGCTGCAAAATTTATAGGCTCTCCTTCACCTCTGCTGTAAGAGAACTCAGCTTTTCATATGACATATTTATAATTTCAGCCTGTAGGGACAGATACGAAGCAGGGTCTGGCCGTGCGGCGGGACCCGCACCGGCAGCGATGGGCACCGGCAGCGCTCGCTGCAGCTCTGCTCTGCAACCTCACCAGCACCTGATCGAGGGCTGCACTTCATGGGGGGCACTGGAAATGCCCCTGGATTTGAGGATGGGAAGATAACTCTTGGAGCACTTATTAAAAAAAAGAAAACAAACCCAAAAAACTCCTACTTTCACCCTTTGGCAAAAGTTTTAATCATTTCCCATTGCTCTATGTGGAATCTTTACAATTATTTATTCACAATATTCCTGAATATCTCATTGTGAAATGAAAATTATAATATCCCAATAGACTATGGCAGAAACCTTTGCATAAACCTGATAGGATTTTCCCACACTAATAAGTCCCCAAGGTAAAATAAATTACAGAAGAAAACGTTTCAAAATAACTGTTCCCAATTAAAACTTCACCCAGGCTTTGCACTCCACAAGTAGTTTTCTTTTCAACATGATAAGCATAAAACTGACACAGGGCCAGGCAATGAAAATGAGCCCGGAAATCAAGCGAGTTCTGCACTCGGCCTGTTGAAGACACAGCCCCAGGGACTCGGGTCCCTCTTCTCCTGCCCGCAGGAGTCGCCCTGACGCCCGGACACGCTCTTGCAACCTCACCCCACGCACAGGAGGCTCGCACGGACGGACGTGCACCGGGCAGAGACGCGCTCCCAGCCACGGGAGCTGGAACCTCGTGCCCCACCTCTGCAATGGCCAAACTCCCTCCTGTCATTTCTCACTGCCTTATTCCCTTGCATTTTAAAAATTAATATCAATAAAAGATACATTAGAATTGCAGAAATCATGGAAATGTCAAACATCTCTCACTCGCTCTGGGAAGAACTTTGTCAAGTACCAAATGCAAATGTGCAGCTGGTGCCTTTGACATTTTGGTTCCTTTGCTGGCACAGGCTCATCAATGCCGTTTCTAATTTTAATTTTATCAGCAGCAAATCTGTTAGGTTTTGAAGGCTCTGATGTAGGCTAATTAATTTCTAATCAAATTACCTACATTCTGACAGGTTCTGCCTGCGCTCTCGGCAGCACCGTGAACTGCTGTCCCGGGACCCACGGCCTTGCCGGCAGCAGACGGGAACGACCCCGCGCCCTGCTCCGCTGGGAGAGGACGTGGTCATTAGCAGTGGTGGTTTTTAAACTGCTAGAATAGGGAAAAGAACTGGAAATACGGTTCCTCTCAGTGTCAGCTGATTCGCTCCTCCCATGCTGGCTTTAGGAAGCGTCAGGCAAGGCACAGCAGGAATTTGTATTTATTGCCATTTTAATTTTTGAAGCTTTTTTTATTTTTGCCTGCAAGTCTCTCTGACGAAGGGTGTTATTAGTGCAGCAATTACCAACCCAGCTATCAAACTTGTGCAATGCAGCATCAACTAAATCTCAGAATTGATTGCTTTCCAATTTTGAGCAGATATGTATGTGTCTGTGTGTGCATATATATATATATGCAGGAATATCTGCGCCTGTGTGTGTCTGCTTGATTGTCAAGTGGGAATGAATCACAGCTAAAGCTTAAAGATGCCTTTAAAAAGAAACACTCTTAAATATCAACATTATCACTTACAAGAAGTATTTCCTAGAAAAAACATTACGCGTTTGAGGCAGGGATGGCACGCCAGGCCAGACAGACAGGGTGCTGAGGTCACAGGGACCCCGCCCCTGCACCCCTTTCTGACAAGGGACCCAATTCCAACCCTTGGAGGAAATTTCCTTACACAAACCAGAATAACTCCTAGGGAACGTTTTCAGGCCCGTTTGCTTGATGAGTGAGAACAGCAGCAACACGGATTTTTGGCTGATGGGCTAAACCAGGCTTGTTCGCTGCGCTGAGCACTGGGCCAGGGTTGTTCCTGACATGAGCAGCACGGGAGGTTTGCTCTGGAGTTGGCTTATTCCATGGACCAGCTCCTCCCAGCGATGTCCCCACAGGAGGGGATGCTCTGGGGAAGCGATGCCCTCAGAGCTCCCGTCTGGCTTTTCACCAGGGATGCGCTCAGCTTATGGGCAGGACAGGAGGGGGAATTGGAAAAAGTCTTCCAACAGCTCAGTCTGCAGAGCAGAAATGGGAGCAGAACAAGGGAAGGAGTGCTCTTCCTAATCAGGAGAGACACCAGCTCTTCATAGGCAGATTAGCCTTTTAACTGTCTCTCTAACAGTCAGTCAAACCCAATCCCATCTCTCTCCTGACAGCTCTGCACCTCCAGCCAGCTCTGCTCCGGCACGCGCGTACCCTGCTCACTCCCACCACCGTCGGGAAGCTTTGCCTTCCCTCTCCTTTCCCCCGGCAAAGGAACCTGATCCAGTGTCAGGACAAGAGTCCGTTACGCTGCAGAGCTCTACAGGCTTTAATATTGCTGATGAAAATGTCGGCAACTTGTTCATTCACAAGCCAGAAAAATAATGAGTTCAAGTCTGAAGACAATGACGAAGGTTGGGTGACATTTACCTCTCATGACAGCTCTTGGAGGATTACTCAGGCTGGGATCATTTTCTCTTTGCCTTGTTGGCATCACTCTTCTTAAAGAGCATTTCTTTTCCTATGGATGACAAGTTTTCAAAAGACTGGCACAGCTCTCCTCTGCTAAAGGGCTCTAAGTTTCTACACAGCAACAACCAAGACTCACCCAAGCTGTTCATGCAGTAAAGTTTCCACTGTGACCGAGGTCAGGAGAGCACCCAAAGCAGGAGAACCCCAGTACCACTTTTATCACTACACAAGAAATTTTGGCCCCTTTTCCAAGCTGTCCTGTTCAGGGACTCTGCCCTCCCAGCTCTGTCTGCAGCCACACACAGGGGGGAAGGAGAGGGAAACCTGTCCCCATCTCCCAGCGTGCAGGTAAGTTAGCCTGGATGTTTACATCGTGCACCTGAATGTGACGTCGCTGCACAACCACAGCAGAGCACGGGCGTGTCTGCGAGCCCGGAGCAGAACCTGCACAACACAAGTTTCTCTGTCGATGGTGCTGACCCCATGCAGGCTCATTCCTCCTCCCTGCACCTTTCCCTCCAGGACAGCAGCTGTTGCTTGAGTGAGCTCAGTGCTTTTTGCCTCATCGCTCTGTCCTGGTGGGCCTTCCATACATCTCTTATTATTCTGCCTGACATCTGTTCACAATTTGTTTCTAATTCCTCACTCTGCTCCTCCTTGTCTGACTCTGGCCAGAGACCTGAGATGAGTCTCTTGCACTGACTCAAGGCATCTACAGCTTGCCAAGAAAAACCTTCCACCCCACCTGCCCCGTGCCCGGCGTGGGAGAAGCTGTGTCTGCCAGAGGGGAATCTCTGCAGCTCAGCCCTGCGTGGGGCCAGGGCAGTGGGGTGGGGGGTGAGTGCAGGTCCCCACAGCAGCCCCACACTCTCTGCCTGTCCCAGCAGCTGCTGCATGGCTAGCCAGGGATGTCTGCACTTCAGTGGACAGCTAAATAATCCTTAACATTGTCTTTTTAAAGGACAAAGTCAGCTCTGAGTTATTCTGGACATATGCAGGTGCAAGCGAGAGCCAAACACTGCCTGAAGTTTGCAGGATGCTTTGGAACGAAAGGGAGATATAAACTAATGGGTGGATGCCAGCTGGTAACGGTAAGCAGATGGCAGGAAGACTGCTGAGAGAAGACTGGTTTATTTACTTGCTTATTCCTTTATAGACCATATTTTGGGAAATGAAAATGAACCTGACTTTGTACCACCCGCTTGCGCTCGGAGAGAACAGGCACAGGCCACAGCTACGGCGCCTCTCCCCACTCCTGCTGCAGGTTCCTGCTCTCTCCTATTTACCTGCTGCTTACAAAGGCTGGTGGACACGGATCGGGTCCTTCCAATCCTCTGTACACAGCTCTGCAAAGCTGGGTCTGATCCTGGAGTGGGGCTGGGATGAGAAAACCAGTAACAAGCACATCACAGCACTACAGAAGAACACGCTGCGAGGGGCCGCTCGCCTGCCTCAGGCAGGAGCAGCTTCGCTCCGCTCATTTACCCTGTTCTTAGAAACCAAGAATCCCACATCCTCTCCAGCAACCTGTTCTCACGCTAATTGCCCTTAAAGTCGACAATCTCTCGTCACAGGCATTCGCAGGGAGGATTTCTAGGATCCTGTTCTCCCCCAGCCCTGAGCCCAGCTCTGCTTGTGGCCGTGTGCAAGACTCTACCATCTCATTCTGCAATAACTCCCCTGTGCCCCAAAAACATCCCCAATGTGGGAAACCTTGTCACACCCCGAGCTGCTCTAAACCTCACCTCCAGCACTGGAGTCTTCCCAAAGCAGCAGGAGAGCACAGAGAGCCTAGACCCAATAAATCCCCTACAAACTCCAGGGCAGCCCAGGTGTTTTCAGGGCAATCAGCCCCACCAGCAAACCCAAAGGGCTCACAGCCAGCATTCAAGGAGGAAAAGGACTTGGGGGTAGTACTGGATGAAAAGTTGGACATGAGCCACAAATGTGCATCTGCATTTCATGAGGCCAACCACACCCTGGGCTGCATCAAAAGAAGCGTGGCCAGCAGACCAAGAGAGGTGATTCTGTCCCTCTACTCTCTTCTGGGGAGACCTCACCTGGAATACTGCTTCCAGTTTTGGAGCCCTCAACACCAGAAAGATGTGTACCTGTTGGGGCGTGTCCAGAGGAGGCCACAAAAAGGGCTGGAGCAGCTCTGCTGTGAGGACAGGCTGAGAGAGTTGGGGCTGCTCAGCCTGGAGAAGAGAAGGTTCTGGGGAGACCTTCTAGTGGCCTCCCAGTACTTGAAGGTGCCTGTAAGAAAGCTAACTGAGCTTTTCTTCCTCTCTCTTGTTTTTGCTGTTAGTAATTAGCATTAACAATCCTTCCCAGGGAATATGAAACAAATCCTCCCGCGAGAGCTCGCCACCTCCACGCTGCTCAGCCCTGCTCCAGCCCCACAAAGCCCAGGCAGCCTCCTCATCCCTGCACACCCGCATCCTCTGGTCCCAGGTGCAGAGGGGAGGAAGCACTGGAGGGGTGGTGGGAGCCCACCTCCTCCCACTTCGCCTCCCTGGAGAGGAGCAATTCGGGTGGGAAGGAAGCTCGGAGCCTGGCGAGCCCTTGGCCACACGGTGCCAGGCACCGCTGCAGTGTGTGTGAGCCGACCTCTCAGCCCTGAGAGATACCTGTCTCCCACCCTGCTTCTGCTCTCTGTCCTTCCCCTTCTTGATGAAAAGAAGCTCTTTTCTGATTGAACTAATTATGCTGATTGAATTTCCTCCCTCTCTCTGTCTCTGAGTGTGAAAGGTTTCCTTAATTTGATGGGGGTAATTGTTATGCACACACTGTCAGATGTTAATGCAATTCGTGATTGACAGGTAATCAGCACATCAGTTGTACAAAAAGAGTGAATAAGTCTGTAATTTTATTTCCCCCGATTCCACTGTGTGGGATGGCAGGAAAATCTAAATTAGCAATCAGGGAAGGCAACCCTGCTCCAGAGCGAGCTGCTAACAGCCCGGGTGGATGGCTGGGGCTGGGACTGCACGCTCTGGCTCTGCTCTGAGGGGCTTACCTGCCAACACGCTGCTCACTGCCCAGCCTCGCACGGCTGCTCTGCACCGAGCTCCTTCGGGTTCAGATCCGCCCCCATCCGCGCTCCCGGGGCAGCATCCGCACACGGCATGCACGGCCCCAGCAAGGCTGGGAACGAGCTTCCTACAGAGAGGCAGAAACACCCTCAGAAACCTCAAAGCTGTGGTACCCCAAAGTCTTCCTGAGAAACCTGTGAGCACTGTGAAGCCCTGTGGGCTTTGCTAAGGTGGAGGATCCAGTGGCGGGAGGATGCTCAGCTCTGGGGCTGCCCCGGGGCCAGGGCACACGCTGCTGGTTAACAGCTGCCTCCCAAGAAAGCAAGACAGCAGGACACGAGGCTGCTGCTGAGGTGACCACTGGCCAGGAGCTCCCCTGGGCTTCCCACGGCAGCACAGGGAGGGAAAGGAGCAGCTCCAAGATTCCTGCTTTGCACCTTCCTTGGGGCTGGCGGAGCTGAGTGACAGAGGGAGAAGGAGACCGGCGCTCCCAGCAGCACCTGACAGCGTCTGCCCATTTCATTTACTGCTTGTCAGCCGCTGACAAGCCCCAGACAGGCAGGAGTAGGAATGCCAAAACAGAAATTTCTCCAGAACGTTTTCTGAGGCTTCTTATATTCTTGCTTTTCTTTCTTTAGTAAGACCCTGATGCAATTTTTTGCTCGTCTCCTAGCTTGGATCCCAGGGACACGGCTCTGAGTGATGACTGACTTAGATGAGGAGGAGAAACATGCACCCAGGGCAATGTGCTCTCGCTGAAGAGGCTGTGGCTGGTGTCTGCACACAGGCTCGGGTACAGCCTCGGGGGTGCAAACAGCTGCGGAGGAATTGCAGGGGAAATTGCCCCGTGTCTCTGTCCCGGTGAGCCTGGAAACCCGCCCGCAGCCGAAGGGAGAACCGCAGAGCACAGAAGCCAGCGACCATCAGCAGTGTCCCCCACAAACAGCTCGTTCCTCTCCCCTTTAGCTACAGGACACCCACAGGGGTTCAAACAGACACCTGGGTCCCAGGGAGTGGGTGCTGCTGGTGCCCCCCGCCCCGGGCTGGCACTCGCCATTCCCGGCCACCTCTCCCCAGTATAAGGGGTGAACCCTCCGGCCATGGGCTGGGGGCAGCTGGGGCTGGGGGGCAGCCCAGGGACCTGCAGCTCTGGGACTGGGGCTGGCCAGTGGCCAACAACACGGGAAATGGAGAGGCTGAAGGGGACCGTGAACAGCGTCTGCTGAACGCTTGAATTAACATAATAAAGGGTCAAATCCTACCTATGAAGAGCTGGGAGTGAATAGCTACATTTTCCATTAGTCAGATTTATCTGAAATATTTCAAATCCCTTTTGGAAGGATTTTAGTCTTTAGTGAGGCGGGTTCCTTCCCCCAGAGCGTGCATAAAACAGGCTATTCAAGGCGAAAAATCTGTGCTGATTTGGATGCACAGCCCTGCCCTGCACTTCAATAGGATTGAACAGGGTCTAAGCCAGTGCAGAGCTCTGCCCATAACGGGGATGATACAGGAGACTCAAGGAGCTTAGAGGTTCTTAGGGAAAGAAACAGGGTGTGAGAGGAGAGGATTAGAGCAGGACCTCACTGTAGTCAATAAATCCCAAGGAAAAAAGGAGACTGCTATGCTGGCAGAGCTCCCCTCATATTGCAGAACACATAAAACACCATCTCCAGTTTGACATTGGAGAAAATTAGACAGATATTTTTTTTTATCCAGTGTAAGTCACATGCAAAATAAATTGCAAAGGGCAGCAGCAGGAGCAGCTGGTAAAGACAGATTAAAAATCAGATTTAGACAAGCATCTTCAGGCAAAAAAGATCTTCAGGATTAGGCTGCTAATTTGTAATCACAGATGGGGATAGGGCTGTGTTTTCTAGGCAGTGTAAATAGGCTGCAGGAGGAGCACCAGGCACCGCATACGTCGCACGCAGGAGGCGGGAGTGGGGGAACGCACTGGGAGGAAAATACCCACATCCACGGGGACCCCAGCATTGCCCCCCCTCACATGGAGCAAATTACCCCCTTGCACCACACACAGCATTGCTCACAAAAATAAAACCCAGCACATGAATCTCAGTTTCTTTCACAGCCTAGAATGAAAGATTACCAACTAATTACAGCAACCTCCACAGTGCCGAGGGCCTTAAGGCAGCGTACATACTTGGGAGCAGCAGAGACACGTAACTTCCCTTCCCCTGCATAAAGGTAATTTCCACTTCAGCACAGACTTCATTTGGTTTTTTATAATCTGAATCAGAAATTTCCTGCTGATCTGTGTCTCAAAGACTCTGGAATATTTGTGAATTGATTGGGGTCAGGACAGATTAAACAAATTGCCTCTCACTCTCCTAGTTCACGCCTGTCCAGGCACTGGCAGTCCCAGACTGGTGGGTGGTTTATCCCACTGCAGCCCATCTCCCTTCCCAGGCTGGGAAGAACAAACCCACCGGGCTTTGCTTGCTCTTGCTGGATTTACCATCCCATCCCAGGGCAGCAGCAGGGGGTTCCTCTAAGGGGAGACCAAATATTGTCAAAATTGCTGCAATACTGCGGCTTCATCCTCCTGCCCCAGCCCAGAGAGCGGCTCCAAGCGCGCAGCGAGCGCGTCCAGGCCCTGCCAGCAGGGGCGGGAGCTTCCCGCTGCCGAGCAGAGCTGAGGAGCGGGGACTGTAGGTGGCAATCGCATCTTGCGAGCAGGAGGTTTGCGGGTGGTGGCTCTGCCCGAGGGCAGAGCTGGGGAAGGGGCTCTGCTGCCAGGGGAGCCCCTCGAGCCCACCCGCACGCCTGACCTTGCCGCAGGGTGCAGCTCTCCTCGCCCGGCTGTCACCCACTGCACTCTAACAGAGAGCCAAAGCCATTTCCTCAGCAGGGAGTAACCTCTAGACAGGAGTAATTTTCCCTCCCGATGCTGAGCCCTTGCAAAGTCTGTTTTCCAGCTGCAGTCCTGGTCCCGGACAGGACCCCCCCTCCCAGCCCAGGAGCTGCTGGACCAGCTGGACGGGCACCCGCGCTCGGGCTGACCCGCTGCGTGCTGTGCTCACAGCCGCCTGTGCTGACCTTCCCAGCACCAAGGCACTCACGCTGCACAACAGAGGAAAATAAATACTATTCACCCACCTGGGTGTTAAATCACACACCTTACTCAGTGCTTCCGAGAAGCAAGAGATGCGTTAGGCACAGAGCAGCTGGCTCAGAGCATCCCTGCTCCGTCCCAGTGCACTGGCAGCGTGCCGAAGCCGTGTGTGCGAGGCAGGCACAGCCTGGATGGAGCTGAACCTCGCTTCCCAAATCCTGTTCTGCAGCTGATCACCGAACACGTAAGAGCCAAGAACTGGGATGCTCCCAGGAGTGGGTCTGGACCTGGTGTCGGAGCTGGAGCTGGCACTGGCTGGTGGCCCCTGGTTGGGACACGACAAAACTCGAGTGACCTTCAGTTGGAGCAGCAGTGTCCCTGCTGAAGGCACTTTGACAGGCTCTGCTGAGATGATGGCACGTGTTCAGCACAGACACAACATGAAAACTGGGCAGGGGGGTGTGGAAGATAAAAGAGGTGACATTGTTCAGCTGTTACCTGTTACCAAGTGCTGCTGGAAGCCATCTTGCTCTGCCACCCCCGTGTCCTGCTTGGAAAGGGGCTGGGGACAGGCAGGACACCTCTGCATGGCCCTTGTGGGTCAGTGGTGAGATGGGGTAGCGAGTGGCACAGGGTCTGGCACAGCTGTGGTGACACCAGCTCTGTCCCCTGGCCCAGTCACACGTGCCCAGGGCGGCCACGTGGCCACTTCTTGCCTAAGTGCTCCTGCAGCCGTGACCCACGGCTGCAACGTGACGTCCCATCTCGACACGGTGCCCTCGCCGTGACAGCCTTGGGAGCGATGAGAGCAGCTGTGGGAGCAGGCAGGCTGGTGACAGGCTTTTAGCCAGAATCTCCTCTGACCCCATGGGCTGTGATGGCTCCGTGTGTCCCCAACATCTCCCCCCCCAGCTGGGTCCCACCCACCAGCAGCGGTGTGCCTGGCCAGCCGAGGGAGGCACCACGAGGCGACGAGAGCACAGCCCGTCAGCTACAGCTTCAGTTAAATAATGGACACCCCAGACGTTCCCGAGCGTGGCTTACACTGGGCTACCCCACTGCTGGACTGGCCCACGCAGCCCTCAGCAGCCAGGAACATCAGCCCCAGGAGTGATAAATCCTTGTCAAGCTCCCCAGGCGTGAAACAGTCTCACAGCGGCTCGGAGGGCAGCGGGACGCGGCTCTGCCTGCGCGGGCACCTGACCTGCACCTCCTGCCTCCAGCCAGACCCGGCTCTGCTCCGTACCCATCCAGGTGGGATACCCATCACCACGCCGGGGTCACCCCTTCCCACGGGGATCACAGCTCTGCCATCAGCTGTGCCAAGCTAGCCCGTGGGCAAGCAGCCAAATGCTTTGCTTCTGATCCTGCTCCCATGTGCAACAGGGGAAATAAAATCATTTCCTCTGAAAAAATTTGGAGAGGGCGGCCAAAGACCCTGAATTCTCCATCCCCCAGCCCTTATCTCAAAGAACAACCAACACTGAACCTAAAGGGAACAGCAAACGCCCAAGCCTCTGTATCTCCAAGCTGGAGGAAGTTGCTAAGGGAAATATTGGGTGGAAAAAGTGCCAAGGGAAAATGTTCTGTGAGTGACAGCAGCACAGCGCTCACGTGCAAGGGAGGAGACAGAAATGGAAGGAGCAGAGCAGAGCACAGAGCTGGCAGCGGCCGTGGGAGCGTCCTGGCCAGAGCTGCCTGAAACCACGGAAACATCTGGGCAACAAAAACCTGCGTCCTGGGGCAGCTCTTTAATTTACTGGTGAACAGCGCAGAGGTGAGGGTGGAGCACAGGGATGTCTGTCTGTCTGTCAGCAGCCACTGCCTCCCGCGGGCAGCACCCCTGTTTCGGTGGGACACCCCTCGGTCAGGGCTAAGCGACCGTACGGGGTTGGTTGATGCTGGGTATGGAGATCTCACGCAACGTGCTGGCCTCACACCACTACAGCTCAACAAGCCCAGCATGAAGAAGCAAGGGCAGGGGAGAGCATTCAGCCCTTTCCTAGTACTCTAATAGCATCACACCACTTCAGCACACAGATAAGAGCCTCGGGTGAAAGTCCAGTGTCATCCAGCTGATTTTCTCTGCCCTGCAGCACCTCATGCCCTTTCCCTGCCTCAGCCCCAGCCCTCTCCCAGAGCTGGCTGCCTTGGGCTGCTGCTTTCACTGCAGGCAGCTATTTTTTCCTTTCCATTTCCCCAGCAGGAACTCATTTACCTCCCTCGTACCTCTCCTCCCTCAGTACCAGCTCTGAGCACCCTTCCAGGGCAGCCGCGGTGCCGGCAGGAGGTGCCAGCACCGACCCGTGGGCTGAGCCGGAGCCGTGAGCTGCCCGGACGCTCCCGGACACGCTGCGGTGCTGCTCGTGTCTGAGCTGGTGCCCATCACTGCGCACGGGCTCTGCGCAGCGCCTGGCATCGGCAAGGCTGAGCCAAGAGTGACTCAGGCCAACACCAGACTCAGGTCTTTGTTTTTCCACAGCACTCGAAATTCAGCACTGGGTAAATTAGAGGAAAAAATGTCATACCAATAAAAAACAGAAATAGAAGCAGAACTGAAGACTCTCTGCTCTAATCCCTCAGCTAACCTGTCCTTTCTCAGGGAGAGCCCTGGGGCAGCGTCCCAGCGGTGAGGAGCAGCTGAGCTCCAGTGAGACCAGGCAGGGTCTTCTCCTGCGCGGCTCCCACAGGTCTGGGCACTGGCACTGTGGCACATCAGGGGCACAGGCACAGCTCCCAGCGGGGAATTCTGGGTCAGAACTCACAGAAAACGGAGCTGCTGAAAACAGAAATTCCTGGAAGCTGTCCCCTTTCTTCAAAATATTTAGAATTTTTGTGAAAAAAAAGGCTGACAACACCCAAACTGACTCTTTTGGACCGGCTTCTCTCTCTCTGATGTTTTCAGCCAACATTTTTCAGTGGGTTTTGGCAGAAAATCTTTGGGTTTTGACAGTTGTTCTTTTCTCAACGACAAGCTGACATCTTCCACTACACTTTTTTTTTTTTTTTTTTTAGAATACTTCTGAGTTTTCAATGTTGGAATTTGACTCAAGAAAAAGAAACTGATTTTCACAGACCCTCAGTGACGTTATCAGTGGGGCCAGGACAATCCGACATGGTGGGGTGCAGGGAGCCACGAGGAGAGCTCGGGCAGGCGTCGATGGGGAAGGGGAACAGGGGACAGAGCTCGACCTTCGCCTTCACCCTCCTTGCAGTGCCCTCCCCCTGTACATCGAGAAGGAATTTGGGCAACTCCATTTGAGAAAACCACAGCCTCACCCCTCCAGAGCAATCAGGGGAAAAGCCCTAAAGGTTCAGCTGGACACAACCAAAGTGTCCAGGTCGGTTCCTGCAGCCCCCCAGGACCCCCCAGTCCCTGAGCTCCAGCTCCTGCCCGCCTGCCCTCGCTGGCTGGAAGAGGATGAGCCCCAGCGTGGAGGGACTCGGCTGTCACACCTGCAAGTCGTCAGTATTAATGTTGCCCTGACGTGGTTTTTTACAATTTATTATCCACAGATGGGCTCTGGGAACGCAGTTGTTTTAATTACAGTGGAACGCCCGGCAGGATTGGTTATGGACGTCAATAAATCACTCGACTGCGCTGATTAACCAGCGGTAATATTGTGAATAAGTGACTGTCTCAGGAATGATCATTACTACATCACATTATCATTCTCCCCTACGTGTATATTACAAACAACATTAAATGAAGGCATCAAGTTGCACCAGAGACCAGACACTAATTGAAAGGAAAGCAGCTAGGTCCTTCTTCCCTTTCCTGAGAGGTGACACGCAGAAGCCAGAACCACAGCGAACCCCACCCAGCAAGTGGCTTTTCCCACCCGTTCTCTGGGCTTTGACACTCACCTGCAGACGCAGCTGGTGGCTCCACTTCGCTCCCAGGCAGCACCCACAAAACAAAGTGATGGAAGCAGGGTTAGAGGAAACATTCATGTTGGGCAGAAAAGAGCTGGATGTCCTTACTCCACGTGAACATTCTCCCCAGGGAAGGGGTATGCTCTCCATGGCTGGAGGAGGAGCCCACCCAAATACCAGCCAGTCAACTGCACAAGAGATGCAGCTCCACAGACCCAGTTGGGTGAAGTTTGATGGCCCATGTTATAAATTAGGTCAGGGTAGATGATCTAGTCTCCCCTAGTCTTAAACTCTCTGAAATTATGAATTATATCCGATATTCCAGGAGAATATTATTTATTTGATCTGATTTTCACAGATAATTAATTTATCTGAAAGTAACTATGGGTATCTATAGGAAGCACTGGCATTTTCATTATATTTATAGCTTCTTCCTAGGTAATTACTAATACATGAAGAATCTGATTATAGTCCCTGCAATGAAAGGCAGCAGTCTCTTGGGAGGGATCTAGCACTTGCCATCAAACAAGAGAAAAGCCCGTATTAAACCAATTTCTCAAAATAACTATAATGGTGCATCTTAGCCAGTTGCCAAAGACGACACAAGAGAATATTATCAAGGTGAAATACTTTCTGATGAACGCCTTTTCTGTTGCAGAGCCTCAGCCAGGTGCCAGAAAGCCTTCCAGCTGACCTGAAGTTAAATCTTGCCTCACATCGTGTGCTTTTGTTCCAGAGCTCATCAACTCGCTCTGACCTCCCCAGGCACCCAGATGCAGGGGGGCCGAGCTGCCCCTCGCCGGGGCCAGGCTGCTGGGCACGTCCAGCCACGCTCTGCCCCACACACCTTGTGTCATCAGCTGCACTAAATTAATTCTTTAGCACCAGCTGGCAGATGGGGTGTCAAAATCAGGAGTGCAACTTGGGGAGTTTGCAGCAGTCTGGGATGTTTCCTCTGTTTATCTTTATTACTCCCGGTTTTTGGAGTCCAGCTTTTTCCCAGCTGACAGGTACCACACTCAGGGCTGGTTACTGCTGCCTCTCTCCTAGCTGCTCACGTTTTCTATACCACAAGCCTTCCTATATAGGAATCAAACTGTTGTCTTCCCTGTATCAACCTCCATATTCACACATCTCCCTGTCCATCCCGGCCACCTCCCCCAGCCCAGCTCCCTCCTGCTCCTCTGCAGGTGCCAGCTCTGCATCCCAGGACAGGCTCCTCTGCCCCGAGATGCTGCCACCCACCCGAAACACACTCTCCACACTAGTGCTGCTGGAATGGGGTTTTGTTTTACAGCCAAGCTGGAGAGGGACAATTCTGGTTAGCACCAAGTTGTGTTATCAATAAAAAGAGAGTTTTGACTAACAATTTGCCAGAAAATTGCTCTCTGGAAGGACAAATGCCCTATGGACTGCCAGCAGCAGAGGTAAGCTGCTCGTGCAGGGCTAGGAAAGCAATGCAAAACTGCAGGTAAAAAATGCCTCTCCCACGTGACATCCATTAAAACAAGGTGAATTTTTAAAGTCATTTCTATGTCATTCATGTTGACTTCAGACCATGTCTTATTTTCCTTGGAACAGCTTGCCTGGGGACTCTCCCCTGCCTGACCAGGGACGGAGGGATGAAGCCTGCTGTGAGCCAACTGGGGTGAGAGCAAAGTCCTTGTGGGGCCAGAAGAGGGGCTAAGCTGTGGACCAAGCATCGCAGGGATGCAGGTCACCACTGGCACAAGACCAGGTGGCACAGCCCCGGCGAGCCCAGGTCTGGAAACACAATGGCACGTTCACCCTGACAGGAGAGAGCTCAGACCTCTGCTCCCCTCCTGCCACCTCCCCCTGCACCAGCTCCCCTCCCTCTGCCTCCAGCTCTGCAATGGTTAAAACACAGATATTGCCTTTCTGCTCAGTGAACCAAGTGATAGGATTGCAGTTAATGGCAATTTGAACATGTTTGGTCAACTAGAAATACATAACTAGATTGAAACATGAAAATGCCCTATGAATTTATACAACTGATGCATTTGAACGCAGTCAGCTGTTAACTTCATTGCAAGAAGGATGGTAGAAATAATTTGCAACAACCCACACATTTTTTATTGAACTTTTGCAAATAGGAATAATGTATCAAATGTACCTATATGTCTGCCTCACACCTACATACAGCATCACTGCTCAGATATCAGTAAGCTGCGATGTTCAAGATCAGATATAAGAGGTTTTCAGCTAGAAAAGGTCTCTCTCTCATCTGACCTTGCTGCTTTGATTGCCAGAGCTCTCCTGACGGCTGCAGGCACGCAGTCACGGTCTGCTTCTCCTCCCTCCTGCCCAAGTCAACGACCTCACTCTTAAGTTTAACTTTCAGTTGCACAGTGACCATCAGGCCACCCTGCTCATCCATTCTGCCATTTAAAGAAGACTTTGCTGGTATCATGGCCACACACAGAACAACGTATCCCAAACCACCCCACACTTGGAGCTGTCATCAAACCTGGCTAGGATACTGTTGGTTTTTCTAAGAAATGTGTGAGAGTAACATAAGCCACACCTGCCTATCCCCAGCATCCATGACAGAAGGTGGGAGCTGATCTAGCTGGGATCCCCCACAGAATTCACTCCTGTGCAGAGCTTGAGGTGTTTCATGCCAGAGGCACAGACATGGATGTTCCTGCCAGGATCTGTCCATGGTTTGGTTATCCAAACCTCCCAACCCACCAGGTCTCTCCTGTTCCCCTGCTGAGTCTTTTCCTATTGCTTGTCACGCTCCCTGAGAGGGAGATGAAGCTCTTGGATGGTCCATCTGTCCAGCCCCCACTGGTGGGTCCCAGGGGGAAAGAGAAAGGGTGGTGTCAGGATGATGCTTGTGCCGAGTCGCACGCTGAGGCTGGGGCTCTGCGTCCCTCGCTCAGGAGCTCGAGAGGCTGGAGCCCAGAGAGTTGCCAATAAATGCTCCAGCTTTCCTTATTTAGACTCCACCATTTCCTCCTCTCATCTTGTTAAAGGATGTAATTTATGTTGTGTGTGTCCATTTACGAGCCATTATATCCTAAATGAAAGAAGAGACGAAACATATTCTCTATTTAAAGCTTCCAAAATAGGCCTGATTAATATGTCCAATTGATTGTTCAGCTGTTCTACTTGCTAATCTGCAAAAACTAATTAGGCAAGTGGGAAACCAAAATACTGGGTCATTTCCATCATGTGCTAATGAATGTTCTTCCCTTTAGCAAATGTTTTGTTTCTACCATGGAAAAAGAATAACATTGAGATAGACCTGGCTGCCATACAGAGAGAGCTGTGCTATCAGTTAGATCCATAATTGATAAGTCTGCAAAAAAGTATGGATCGATTTGCTAGGAAGCTTGTGTTTTGGGCCAGACTGCAAACGAGCTTTCTGGGTTCAATCCATTCAAGAAAGGTGGTGCTTGAATCAGATTCCCAGGCCAACGGCCCTCTCACATCACTCCCCCAACCAATAATGTCTTTTTGCCCAAAGGATGCCCTTCTGAAAGCGTCCTAGAGGGCCTTCAGATACTCCAGAAAGATCCTCCTCTTCCCTACCAGAATTATTCCAGAGATTGTTTCCTTCAACTTTCCATTTGCAGTTCACTGCTGAATGAGGGGATCTGCTCTTGCCGCTTCAATTTGGGAGCATCCGCACATCACATCTGTAACTGTCCCAGTTGCTAATGAGCCTGGTGGGAGCTGGGTGATCCCAGGTCTTTGCTACCTTAAAATGGGCCCCTAAACACATGGAAACTATAAATGGATGAGTGAGAGTCAGAATGAGAAGGCAGAGAAAGAGAAATCTGGGCAGGAATTTGTCTGCAGCCCAGCAGCAGCGAGAAGCCAAGTGCTCATCCCCAGGTTTCATTAAGCCAGGGAGAGTTAGTTGAGATGCAAATGTATGCACTTGGTAAACAACCCTTTTACTGCAGGTTAAAAGCCAGTTTCTGGAATCACATACAGAGGAGACAATTAAAGCAGCTCCCAGCCTGTGACTTGCATCAGATCCGCGTGCAGCTCAGCTCTCGGAGAACAAAGAGCCCTTCCTTGATCAGCTTTATCCTCACTTGTTTGATCTGGAACTCGCACAATGAATATCTAACACCAGTGCACGCCGTACCCGGGACTCCTTAAAACTGAGTAACTGATTCCATTAAAAGGGCATTAGCTCTGTATGCTCATAATTAATCTCCTCAAGAGAACTAATAGTTCAAAAGACTTGTATGGAGCAAGGACATTTTACATCACACAGCTCATTTTTCCTAATTGATTAATTTAAAGCGATCTCTGGAGCAGAGTTTTGTGGCACAGAACCTTTTCACCACACACACGGGGAAAATAAATAGCTATCAGCTAGCAGCTAGACCACGTTCCTCGAGCCCTGGCAAAGCAGAGCACAGGCACAGCATGCACCGAGTCAAGAACAGGCTTTCAGGAGCCCATGCCCATGCTGGGACCGGGGTACACGGGGACGATTCAGAACAGCAGCCACCTCCTTTCATCCACAACTCTGCTCCAGCCCTCGGTGCTCTCCTGCAGCGGCTCAAAGCAGAGAGAGAACCCAAAATACCCTCAACCTCTGCACTTTCAGAGCATGTTTTGGACAGTAACAGCTCTTTGCTTGCAAATACGATGCAGCCAGACACCAAGCTCGGGTCGTGGCCAGGAGAAGGTGAAGGTGACAGCTCCAGCCAGTGTAACTCTGCAGCACCTTCCTGTAACATTTCCTCCTTTGTATCTCCCTGTGTCACACTTTAAACGAGCAGCTTGTTCCGTCCCCACTGCCAGGTCACAGAAGGCACCGGCACACTTAACGGGAGTCTTGTTTCCCCGGGGGCCTGGGTACCGCAGGGATGCTGCACGCAGTGGGGATGAGGCAGTGTCCCAGGGTGTCCCACCGCAGGGGGATGCCAGCAGAAAGGGACAAGTGACCTGAGGCAGCAGTTGTCCCACAAGAGCACTATATGGTTCACAGGACACTGTGACAAGTGGGGGGCTCAGTCCATCCCAGCACTGCTGTCATAGCAGAGCTGCGATGCTCCACAGCAGCACTGACAGGTGCTGGAACACGGCGCAGAGAGCCCGGCCGAGAGCCAGCCTGGGTGGTGGCTTTGAACTGTCCCCTGGGGACCGGTCCCCAATAGCTGTGGGAAACCTCCTTTCCCACAATCAAAAGGTGTTTCATATGAAACCTCACTATGCCCAGAACCAGGTGTGGGACGAGCACGGCGTAGGCTGGGTTACAAACACCCCTTATTTACAGGAGAGCCCCAAAGAACAGACAGTCTTTAATAGCTGCTGAAAATGCTACATAATGATTTTCCGTTATTTAATTCTCCAAGAGGTTTGATAGCTTTCCATAACTCAAGGTTTATTTGCCTTCCCTTGAATGTCACACATAATTCTTGTGGAAATGTTTATTTGCCTAATGCAACTTTTAGTGTCCAGGTTATTTATTCCTTCTATTTGTCAGCTAAAAAGAAAGCTACCTTAGCCTCAAGCCTGATTACTTAAAGTAATACAGTGGCTCAGGCTCTTTCATCTTCTCAGTGTGACTGAAATGCATTTACAGCTGAATGGCTTATCACAAAAAAAAAAATCTAATTTTAAACAGTATACTACATTTTAATACACTTTGCATTGCACATAAGTAATCTGCAAGCTAAAAATCTGATCAAAAATATCTATTTTGTTAACTGTGAGGATTAACTAATAAAGGGAACATATAGAGGGAAGTGCTGAATGAGGGAACTGCGGGGTTTTCATTGCTATGATTTATGTGACAAGACCCCACGAGGCCTCACTCATCGCACCTCACTGCAGACGTGGAAGGTCCGTCCCTCTCCATTATCAGAGTGGTCCCAAGTTCACACCAGAGCTGAGAGCCACCCAACAACACCCCAGCACCCAGTGCCAGGACTCTGCCCGCTGCCCCACTCCGATTCCTCAGGTTTTCCACTAAAATTACAAAGGCTTTTCCCAGGGCTGAGCAACCTGCCCCACTCTTCTTCCCCTCCCATCCCACAGCTCCCAGCTCACAGGACCCAGTCAGCCCCTTTGCACTGTGTTTTCCCCTTAAAGCCCCCCAGTTCCAAAGCCCGGGCTCGCTGGAGGAGCCAGAGCTGGGGCTGGAGCCCAGTGGGGTGGCTGTGGGGCCCCCCATCGCTCCTGCTGCTGTGGCACACACAGCCCCACGCTCCCAGGAACCCACCTGCTCACCAGCCTCCAAAAAAGCACAGAGCTGATTAAAAAAAAATGTAAAAAATAATCCTGCTAGAAGAAGTTACTGTACATCAAAAACAATACCTTGCCCCCGGACTTTCAGCTCCCACTGACAATGAATCATCTCTCGGCATTAAACAGCTGCAGCTTCGTTATTAACAATCAATATAATACACCTAACACTTGACTAAATGCAATTAGGGCACATCACAGACTAGGACAGCCTGAGGGGTTTCAAACCCCGCTCAGCAAGGCTCTCAAACACCAGAGCTCAGCTCCCTGCGCCCGGGCGGAGCAGACGCTCAGTGATGCTCCATGACAACGTCCGGGGGGACCGGGAGGATGGACAGAACCGTCCCACGGCATCCAGCAGTGCCACCCAGCACGAGAACCAACCCCTCGGCATGGGGAGCTTAATTTAGACGTCCTACACTGCAGAATTAACTCGGTACAAAATAGCAATTAGCATAACAATCCTTCCTGCAATTAAGTAACAAGGAGCTCTGTTCAAGAGGAAATTATAGAGTGAGGTCTTCTCCCATTGTCGCCTGCCTGGCCGCAGGGCTCTGCTGCACAGCTCCTCTTGTTACTGGACACGGAAGAGGGTGTTTTGGGGATGGGGACAGACCCTTCTGTCCATAGTCTTATTTTGATGTGTTATTTGTGCCTGCATTAAAAACAGCTTCGTGCACTGTGTGAGAATGGATTGGACTTTGCAAGCAAGCTGTCACCTGCTCTGAGAGGTGTGAAAAAATTATGAGCTGCATTGTACTGGAAACTACAAATAGTGCTTACTCCCAGGAATAAACACATACATTTGAGCTATGAAGTTGAAATTAAGTTGTATATCGAACGTGGATTTATTTGGTGGCTTTGGGAGGAATTGGCAGATTATATAGTTTCACCCATGGAAATCAAGACTCCTGCCTATCATTTATAAAAATAATCACATCTATTACCGGCTTCTCCCACGGCTCCAAGTACCTGCAAACCTAACCCTGCCCACCCCTTCTGGAGAGACCAGAGGGCACAGCCACCAAAGGGACCTTCTGCACAGCTGGCCCAGGGGCTCGGCCACTGGCCCATTTCATTCACAAGACCTCAGGGCCAACATGGTGAAATGATGCCCCTGAAATGGTTTGGATGGTCTGGCTCGGGCTGGCCGTGCATCCCCCCAAGCACCTCAGCACCAGGAGCAGCCCCGGGAGGAGACACAGCTCCTTTCCCTGCCCTCCTCCTGCCGCCACGCCTCGTCTGCTCTCTGTGCTCTTAATGCAAGGACAACAGCAGGAGAAAGGAGGTGGTGGCAACTGCAACCCTGGTGCTGCCTGGGCTTAAGGATCTGATCCCTTGGAACTCAGGAAATTCAGAGTCCTCTTCAGTCAGCTTCAGACCCAAGAGCAATTATCTGGTGTGACTCACCAGCACCGGCGCTGTCTCCCTCTCTCCTTTCCCAGTGACTGTTGTCACCACCAGCCAAATGGTCCTTGTGAAGGATCTGCTACTTCTAACAACACTTAATTGCTCTTACAGCTGGAGGAGGAAGGTCACAGCTGAGGGTTTCCAGGTTCTGTTCTAGCAACTCACTACAGCGGGTGGGAGGAATCTCAGTTTGCCCCAGAAAACCCCACTCACATCCCGCACCACCCGCAGCCCCCGAGCCGCCCGCACCGGGGGGGCAGCGGCCTGTCACCCCCTCCATGGTTTGTGTCCAGCCAGGCTGGGGGTGAGGGCAGGGAGAGGGACCCTGGGTGCTGCCAGGAAGAGCCCCAGGGCCGGCGGAAACATCTCGATTGTTTCTCACTGAAGACACAGGAAGGAGAACCCACTTGTAGAAACCTCATTATTTTGATTTAAAGTATTTCTGTGCAGCTGGTTGGTCATGAAGGAACACTTAAAATTATTTTTTAAATTGGAGTTGCTTTTTTCACGCTACAAACACACACAGAATACGATGTGAAGGTCCTGAGTTTGCTATAATAGTGAAATTGCTGAAATCAATCAACCAGTGGCAAATGTGTGTACCCAGGAGTGATCTGAAGGTTGCCAAACGCAAAGCATTATTATTTTAAAAATAACTGTTAAAAATGTACCATCCTAAGCATTAAAATCGCTTCTATTAACACACATCTTGTTGACGTGTTTTAACTGGATTATTTGCCTTGTGAAATCCGCACGGGGCCCAAACTGCCGGGGTTTTGTCATGCAGCCAGGACCAGGGGAGGGTGGGGAGGGAAAGTGTGGTCCATTCAGGTGATTGGAAAACCACAAGATAGAATAAAGCCCAGAGAGCCACCGGCCTGGGAGCCCCCTGCACAGGGACAAACCCGGCCAGAAACCTTCCCCTGTGCCGTCCCCAGGTCCCCCGGGCTGGAGCGCGGCTGCCAGGAGGGATCCCCAGGGTGTTTTGGGGGGCGAGAGCCATCCTCACCTCCCACCTCGACTATTTTAAAGCATCACATGGCAAACAAGGGGAAGGAAGCTGAGGATGTGCAGAAGGGCTACTCTGTAATTAATCTTTAAACATTAAAACCTAAAATTATATCTTTCTTATTGAAAGCAGGCATTTAAGAGCTCACAGTCCTGGAAGCATCTCAAGGGTAATGGCAGCCACTCATTAAAGCAGACAAAGGAAGCATGGGCTCTAATTTGTCTTTAGTTAACTGTCTTGGGCTTGAAGGCCGTGGAGCTGCTGAGAAATGCTCATACAGTAATGAAGAAATTAAGGGGATTCTAAAATTAACCAAAATTATTTTACCTCTGTGCACGAAGTTGATCTAAATATAAACAGAAAGGAAAGAGAACTCTGTGCTACTTAACTAAAGCATTACAAAGTCTTGAGAATTGATCCTTGCACTTTATTTTCTAATTATAAAATTCTATCACGATGACCAAATTTATGAAAGTTTTCTTTCTCAGTTTTTATAACTTTTCTGTATTTTATTTAAATAGAGACCTATATTCTTGTCCAGAAGAATTTACCTGTCACCTCAACAGGCCAGTGAGACGGTGCCACTTTTCAGTTTCTTTTAAAAACTAAATCTTCCCAGGAAGATGCAGTGTTGGAGTTTTTTGTCAGACTCTAGAGGTAGGGAAGAAGCTCCCATCCCCTGCCCAGCCTGCAGCAGTCATCAGCTCAGAGCATTCACCTTCTGGGACCTAACGCTGCGCCTCGAGAAAGGCCACTGAAATCACAGATCACTTCCAAGGATTTCAGATAATTCCCTGACAGCTCAGGAGCCTGCAAATGCCGAAGGGCCGGGTCCCCTGGTTGTTCAGAGGAAGAGCAGATCCTTCGAACAGCTGCTCCACCTGCTTCTGCCATCGCCAGCACTAAGGCAACGCCAGCGAGCGCCCATAGCCAGCACCCACAACACCTATAGCCAGCACCCTCAGCCAGCACCCTCACCACCCTCAGCCAGCACCCACAGCACCCAAAGCCAGCACCCACAGCACCCACAGCCAGCACCCACAGCACCCACAGCACCTATAGCCAGCAGCCACAGCACCCACAGCCAGCACCCTCCCGCTGCAGCACCGCGCGGGGCCCCTCGTCACACCCCTACTCGGGGGGAGCAGCGTGCTGTGCCCGGCTTTCAGCAGGGGACCGGTGTTTTGCTCAGCACCCCCAGGGGAATAAAGCTTTTGCAGTCTATAGGGTTTCAAATGGCCCGTATGGATTTTCCATTTCCTTTGCATGGGGGGATGGAGATTACCCGCTCATTTCTCAGAAGCCAGGAGCTGCACACAAAAGCCTTAACAACGCCTATTGTCAGAGGAGAAAAACATTCCCAATCCATCTTCGATCAGCTTCATCCAAGCCCTTTGAAATCTTGATTATGCTCCACTACAATGAGGAGTACATGATGATGGGGGAAGACATCAGGGGCAGAATCAAGAGATGAGCGTTTCATTACGATGAAAATAGAGGATTTTTTTGCCTGCAAAAAGCAGAGAGCAGCTCCTGCTCCACAGGCAGTTTCCAGGGTGCAAATACCCAGGTCCAGGTGCCTCACAGAACCAATTTCTCCTCCAGACAGTTCCCTTTCACCTGGGTTCAGCCTGGACAAAGAGGACCCTCACAAGAATATGTTGGAAATCTTGAGACCTTAGCTTTTGGGGTCTGGGAAACACCCACTACCCTTCACACTGACGGTCTCTCAGTTGCTTCTGAAGTATTTCCATTTTTTATGCACTAATCCACAGCTCTTTCCCCTGCACTGATCCCCTGTTCTTTATTCAGTGAATTACAATGTACTTCTCTACCCGTGCTAATGGTACATTGCACTCGCATTAATGCTGAATTAATTCCTCCCTATTAGTATCCAGAGATTTAGTGACTGGCTACTTACTTTAAAATAATTATTTTTATTGTCTGCCTTGTCAATCTAGAGAAATAATGACACATGGAGAGATGAGGCACTTGGTACTAATAAAACATACCACACAGGTAATAATAATATAAACAAGGTATGGGAAATAATAAAATATGTGACAATTTATTTCTATACTTAATGCAATGACCTTCATGACTCTCCTGAGCTAGAGAGTGACTTATTTCCTCCAAGTAAGTGTGTTGTGCTGTGGGACTCCTCTCCTCTTTGTGACCCCTCACTCCCTTCCCGTTGATAGGACGCTCCCACCCACCCTGGGTTTTGACAGCGCGCAGCCGAGGCGCAGAGAGCTTTGTCCTACAACCACCAGTGGTTAGAGACAGGATGATCCTTCCCACCCACAGCCACTCACAGAGCCTGGTACGGATGGTCACATCCCACCAGCCCACCCCATCCCCCCAGCAGAGTTTGGGGGTGATTCCTGCTGCCTTCTCATGAAAGCGCCACCTCCAAAGCAGGTCCATCGGCACACAGAGCCAGCTCAACGTCTTCCCCCACTGCCACCAACACAGCCCATCTGCCTGCACCCTGCACCAGCCTCATCCCCTCCCCACATCCCTGCTCTCAGTACTGAGACTCCACCTCAAAGCACCAAGGTCCCCAAATGCCAAGCCAGGACCTGTCTGTGGGACTGGGAATCCCAGGCCCGCTCCAAGGGCCGCTCCTGACCCCGTGCATCTCCCCAAGGAGCCCAGCTCAGCAGAACCGGTGTCCTCGGGGTGAGAGCAGCTGCTTGTTATTTAACTTTGCCAGGGAGGAGGAAGAGTGGGTGCGTGTCATTAGGTGACAGTTCGAGATTGATGAACGGGATAATGAGATGCAATGACATTATTTCTGTATCTCAAAGGCTGTGTGTGATGCCATCATTTCTCCAGCACCTCCTCGCCCTCTCCGTGCTGCGCAGCCACGCCGAGGCACGGGAGCCGGGCAGCTCCCGGGAGAACCACGAGCAGAGACCCTCTCCTCTTCTCCATGTGCAACACTCACTGTTTCTTTTAAAAGTGTTCATTGTTTTGGTAAGTGACCAGACAATAGGAAGTACCTGCCAAACCCAACCAACTGCGGTTCAACGCATCCCGAATCCCCCTCCCCGGCCCCCCGGGGCTGCTCTGCTCTCTGCAGTCGGTCCACGCCACGAGCAGAGTAAAGCAATTGAAGCTGGAACTTAATGAAAACCCAAGTGCTCCTCTTAGTTAATATCATTCATTTACTATTCAGCTCAACCTGTACGTTGGGAAATTAGCTGCAGAATTCATCTTCTCAGGAAATGTCAGTTCAAATCTCGTGCCCGTTTCTGAGAAACAATTTTATCTCCAACCATGCGCCAGTTAGGAGAAAGGAGAACATTACTCCTTGAAAACGAGATGACAGGTCTCTGTGACTCACATTAGCAGCTGTAACCACATCAGAGCCTGTAATCAACTGCTTGGGAGAATCCCGAGTCCCAGCAGGGAGCTGCGACGTTCCCGCAGCCGCCCCGCAGCCGCCCCGCGTCCCATCTCACCTCTGTCACGCCCCACGGCACGGCCACGCACACCTCCGTGCCAGGTCCCCAGCCCGACACTGCTCGAGCTGAGGAAAGAGCAGCTCACTTTGCAGGAATTGGTGAAATAAGAGAATTCAGTTATTTTCTGAATTACTTTTCTGAAAAGCAAATTTTTGGCAAAAAGTAAAAGTTGAATTTAGTTACAAAATTAAATTTATTTGTGCCAGAAGATGAAAGGCTTCCTTAAAAATGTCAGGAGACCACAGGAAAGAAACCACCTCATGGTACCTGGGCTGCTGGTCCCACAGCCCAAGCCTGGAATGGCAAACATCAAATAAAATGAAAATCTGTCAGCATTTAATAAACCTGAAATCTGTTCCTGCTACTTCCTCCTCAGTTCAATATGACTGAACAAAGGAGCAAACAGTCCACTCCCTCCCAGAAATCTCTGTAGAGGAAAGCTTTAATTTGTTGGATAAACAACACTTTACAAACTGTTGCCCTGCACCATTTCTTTGAAATATAGCCTTGGTTTTGTCCCCAACTTGTGAGGAGATGGGAGCAGTGGGAGCATACATTCTAATGTATGATTAGAATTAATCAGATTTTCTCATATCACAGGTGTGGACTGGGAAAGGGCTGCAGGAGCCCCGGGCAGGCGGATCGGGGAGCAGAGGGGCTGTGTTTGGTTCAAGAGGTTTCCTTTTCTTTAAAGGCACCTGGGCTCCTCCTGTTCCTGCCAACCCAGCTGGTGATCAGAAAGCTTTCACCCCTCCGCAGGCCAAGCAAGCTGCACACCTTCCAAAAATGCCTCAGAGCTACACACCACCAGCACCAGAAAAGGCAAAAAGAGTCACAAACAATTATTTATCGGCTCGTAGTTTAAGACAACGTTGCTTCCTCTCGCTAACAGAATAAAAGGAGATCCAGGCTCTAATGCTGCTTCTCCCACTCTCCAATCAATAACTGATGATAACTGAGCCTCGCTCACCCCAGCCCACGTATCCAGCCTCACTTCTCAGAGCTTCTGCAGAGTCCAGGAGAATGAAAGGATGCTGAATTCCAGCAGCTGTGTCCTGCACCAGTGATGGGACAAACACCACGAGTCCCTGTACCCGAGATGGTGACTTCTGGCTCCATCACCCGGCTCTACAGCGGCTCCCGGGGCTGGGGGCAGAGCACGGCCGGGCTGGGGACGAGGCTCAGCATCGCCAAACGCCAGCGCTGCTCCCGCTCCGCTCCCCCGTGCCCCAGCCTGTCCCTGCAGCAGGAAAAGCTCTGGACTCGCAGGGACATCACCTCTGCACCCAAACCCCAGGCAGCAAGGCAGAGCAGCTCCTCGTTAGCCTCGTCATCAACATCTCCCCTGATGAGCTTTCACACCAGACCTGTCACCACGTTATCTCCACACCAACAGCCACAGCATCGCCATGGTCAGACTTCACAGCAGCTTCTAATGAAAAGTCCAGGAACCCTCAAGCACCACTGTGGCAATTTGGCTTTACAAAAAGCCACAGTTGTCCACCCTTATTAATATGCTTAATAATTAGGGAAAAAATGCACCTCAGCTTGGGATAAAATAAATATGTGAATAAAAGACATCTAATAAACCTGGACAGAATTTATGATTTGCTCATACATGGCTCTGTGAGAGATAATGTTGCACAGGAATGCTGATTTGCTGGATGAGAACCATATAATTTATCCTGTCAGTGAACATAAGAAATCTTCTTTATGCAGGGGATGACTGATGGTCTCATGAAAACTGGCAGGGAAGCAAATAAAATAATTTTGTCCCTTAAAAAAATATCTAATTATCATGTCCTTATTTATGACAACACATGAGGGTGAGGACTGTGTCAATGCCTGCAACACAGATTCCTGGTTTATGCTGAAACTCTCTTTTAATTTCAGAGTTTTAGAGTTTTTAAAGCTAATAATTATAGCTGCTAGGCCTTTGCTCTGATGTACGCTCCTCCTCACAAGAACAGCTCCAATACCCGAGCTGAAACAGCTTCAATACCCGAGCTGAAACAGCTCCAATACCCGAGCTGGAACAGCTCCAATACCCGAGCTGGAACAGCTCCAATACCCGAGCTGGAACAGCTCCAATACCCGAGCTGGAACAGCTTCCCCCAGCCAGATTCAGCCCTGGGAAAAGCCCAAGCTCAGGGCAGCTCAGAGCTATCAAAACCCTGTGGAACAGCCGGTGCCCACGCCGGGGCTGGGCTCTGGGACGCGTCCTGTCAGCACTCACATCACGGACACGAGTGTTTGGCTCTTCCCATCACAGACCTCAAGGAAAGCTGCCTGGGTTTGTGTATCTGTGTGTCCGTCTGTCTGTCCTGCTCCCTGCACCATCCGGGCATCCATCAGTAACGCCCCCGCCCCGCCGTGCCCCGCAGAAACCACGACGCTATCGGTCACTAAAGCTCCCTCTGGCAGATGAGGATGTGAAGCAGAGGGAGGTGAGGTTGG
Organism: Caprimulgus europaeus; assembly: GCA_907165065.1. Next base: position 663,043 of record OU015547.1, read on the forward strand.
CCAGGGGGAGGGGGACCCCCCAGCTCCCAGGGTTGTCCTTGGTGCCGAACATGGTGCAGGGCTGAGCTGTGCTGTCAGGAGCAGGAGGCAGAAGGATGCAGGAGGATGCTCAGCAGCAGGTACCAATGCTGCGCTCAAGCCCAGAGGGCAGCAGCTCCCCCAGCCTCCTTGGCAGTTAAAACTGAGAGCTCTTTAACATCCTTCCCTGAGAAAAACTGGTTCCAGCTGAAAGCAACCTCTTCCATGAAAAAACACTGGTTTGGATTAAAGTGCAAGACCTTTGACGGAAACCAGCAATTTGTTTTGCTTTTGGATTTTTGGAAAAAAAAAAATTATCTGTGATTTGATATTGCTCTCCCCTCCGTTACTGAAAGAATACACTGCAAAAAATAAAGCTAGAGATAAAAAAAAGGAGGGTTCCCATCACATTTTCCTTTTCTCTACAAATTTAGAAGTTACTGAGTAGGAGAAAAAGGCAGGAGAAAGCATTTACTCATTTTACGGTAGACTGTGGCAAGAGAGAGAAATCATCATCGACAAAATCCTGACAAATCTTAAAATAAAAATGCTGTTTCCTTTTTAACTTTTTGAAACGGGCACAATTTTTAAGTTACAAACGTTTTTCTATGCACTGACGCTTCCATTTCTCTGCTGGCGCTGCAGAGCCGCCGCAAACTCCTCAACCACAGAGCCTCAGCCCAAAACCTCCGGCGGCTCCGGCCCTTTGGGGTAACCCTGGGCCCGGACACGAACACTGCAGCTCTCTGTGCCCCTCCTGCCCACGGGGGTGTGACTGACCCAGAGCTGGTGACAGGGCTGGAGGTGCTGGCCCATGGCACCCAACACAGACAGGTCCTGGCACCCCAGCACCGCCCCAGCCATCCCAAACCCCTCCACCCACACCCTGTCCCTGAGCTTCTGGGTGTCCTTCATCCCACATCCTCTCCTCACTGCCCTCATTTTAACTCAGGCTCGGTGTAAAAATATTACTGCCCTATTTCAGCCTATTTCAGGACGTGATATTGCCGGTACGGCACCGTCTGACCCACACCGGCACCAGGGTGAGAGGGGCTGCGGGGCCAGCGCCTGCCGTGGGCTCCATGGGGTGGGAATTGGGGCTGCCAGATGGTCCCCAAGCTGGGCCCAGAATAGTGTGAGGCAAAAGGTAGAGGAGAAGTAAAATAAACAGAAATGGAGAAGTCTAAAAGCAATGTGCTGATGAGAAGAGCTATAAAAAAATCACTGTTTGCTGAAATTCTGGGAAGAGAAATAGAAAATACTCTTACATCTCAAACGTCAGTGCAGCTGAGAGCTCGAAAGGTCACAGGTTTTGCATTTTTCTGGCTGCTGGAAGGTCTGCTAATCACTACTTAAGCAGGGTTCAGCACTGAGGAATGGTTTCGGTGGCAGGGCTCGTTCCTCGCCAGGAAGAGTGGAGCTAGGTTAATAAGACCTTATTTTGCAGAAAATTCCACTTCACTGGAGCATGTGTGAAAAGGACTTTGATTTGAATGAAGACTGATATCAGTCCTGCAAAATGGGGGAACTAAACCAGCAACAAACCGAAGCATTTACACCCAAACTACCGAGCTGTGTGCTAAATTGTCAACTTATCACCCAGGCTGATTGGTTTCCAATAATCTGAGGAAAAGGCTTGTGCTTCTCTGCCCAGCACAGATATATTGTCAGGTCACAAAGCCTTCCTGGAGCTGGAGCTGCATGTGTGGGCTAATTGGCATAATTATGTCTGATAAATTGCCAACAGCAAACACTGCTCAGAGCAGAGCCACTTCCACAGTCCAGGGGTGAAGTGGTGGCCGGTGGCCCGTGACCGCAGTGGGATGAGCTCCAGCCCTCTCCAAAGCAGCAGCTCCCGGTCCCACACCACCAGCCAAGTCATTGTCCCTCCCTTGTGCTCTCACACCAGTGTTGGACCAGAGCTGGACACCGGGGACAAGCCAGGTCCCTCCCAGCCAGGGATGTGCAAAGGACCCCACAGTGCAGCCCCAACTTGGGGAGCAGCTCCTGACTCCGCAGCCCTGGGACCATCTGCAGGGGGAGCAGATCCCCCCGACCTGCACCCACCAAGGTGTCCCCGTCTGTGGGGACAGTTTCTGCTCTGAGCAGGGACACGCCAGCCCAGGCAGGACACGGTGACAGCCTCCAGCCCGCTCTGCTGCCAGCGCTGCAAGGAGCTGTGCTGCTATTCTTAGAACACTTGTATGCAGGTTTTTGGCAGCTACTTTCTCTGTGTTCCCTCTCTTACTTTCCTATCAAAGCAGAGAATGACACCAAGGTGCTTCGCTGTCCTCACCTGGAGGTCCTGATGCGGGATCAGAAGCAGCAGGTGCAGCGAAGGGAAAATGCCAGGAAGAGAAATTGAAAATAATAAACAGGTACAACAGTGCAGTAAATAAAGGGGATTAAATCAGAACAAAATCAGATGACATTTATGTAGAGCATCTTCTCTGCAGATTACTCATGTAAAAAATGTACCTGGTACCATCACACAGCTCAGTTCAGCTGCACTATTAGATAATGCTCAGGGAAACGACTCTCGTAATTCTGCATTATGTGTTCCAGAGTGAATCCTGCCGGGCTCCAGACACACTTCTGCACACAGCTGCGAGCGAGGACACAGAAATACTTGTGTCCCCATGGGTGGCTGGGGGCTGGCGGGTCTGGGGCAGGCACGGGATGGGGTCTGGGAACAGCACAGACCCACACTCTCAGCCCAGGTTATCTTATTCCTGTGGAACAGTCATCAGTGCTCAGCGTGTGCTAATTACTGCAGCATCGCTTCACGCCTCGGCAGCACCGCGCTGAGGTTGGGCTGTCCCAGCCCAGCCCTGCCCACCGCTGCTGCCGCCTCACCAGACACTCCTGGCAGCTGCAGACCCGCGATTTTAGAGAGAAAAGAATAATTCCTTGCAGTGATTGTGGTTACATCCATGAAATAAAGACTCTGCCCGGCCCAGCATGGTCCTGTTTGGACAGAAATCAACTCCCTAAAAACCACATCTGCTTTATTGCCATCTTCATCTCCACTCCTAAAGCTTCTGCCACCTGCTCTGTTCCAGGCTCTGGGTACGGGGCTTTCCAGGGAAGCCAGCTTTTCCTTCCATGTTTGCACAGTTTAATGAGGCCAGAGCCTCATCAACATCTTCAAGCACCACCATGATGCTGAAAATCAAGATAATATGTGAGCAGTAGCATCACCACACCATCGCTGCCTGACTCTCAGCACGGCGTTCAGGGCTATTCTTCTCGGGAATCTCTGTGGAAAGCGTCCTCTGCGAACGATGAGGGCCATAACTTTGCTTTATTCCTCCCCACGCCGTTTTTGGCTCACACTGCACGTGGTTCTTTGTGTCATTTTTACAGTGACTTACAACAGCCTCAGCGGAGGAGCCGAGATTTACTTCTGAGCGAGACAAGCTCGCTTTTGTCTGCTCGGAGCTGAAGTGGAAATTTTCCCATTGTTGAGCCTTGTATGGCACTTAGCTAAATAAAATCAGGTGAAAACCGAGGAAAACACAGATATTCGCTTCGCATTAAATAATTATTTCTTCTTCAGAGCACTGTTACTACTCTGTATTTATAAGCTCCTAGAGCAGCTATTGTGTAAGGACTTCAAAACGCTGCTGCACGTTCCCTACCCCTCTGCTGAGGTACACGTCCCCCACGCCGAAGGAAAGAAGAGCTCCTGGCTGGATGTCCCCTCCAACGCTCCAACAAAAGTCCTTGTGACCCCAGCAGCTGTCCCAGCCCACGGCCCATCCTCACCGCTCCCGGGCCAGCGCTAACCTGGGACCCACCAACCCATCTCCTCCAGGAACTCGTAGCCACAGGACAGGTGACCAGCTGGAGCCAGCCCAGAACGAGGGGAAGGAAAATCCAATGAAAAGATCCATTTGTAGACAACCACCGAGTCAGAGTTTCATAAATAAAAGCTCTGTTGCCTCCTCCTGACCCTGGCTTAGCTGTGACCCCCCGAGGTGGAGGTAAAGGCACATCTTCCCTTTCCCTCTGCCTTGGGCTGTCAATCTCCTCCTCATTAAAGCCGGAGCAATATGTCAAAAGTGGCAGCTCCCTGCTACTAAATTCCTTCCCTCATGGCACGCGTTCCCCACGCTGGCGCTTCGTGTTCGTTAAGGTTTATTTTCAAAGTCACCGAAGCCCAAACTCTCAGTAAAGTGCGAATGCCAAGCTGCTGCAAGAGATGAGGGGAAGGTGGGGGAGATACCACCAGCATACCCTCTTTAAAAATTGATAGAAATAAGATTAACAGATGCCTCTGGCTGTGAGGCTCCAGCTCGAGCATCGTGCCCGCGCTCAGCACATCTCCATGGCAACTCGCTTATGTGGCCTGAATAGATGTGCTGGGAAATTCGGGGTTCGCCTGGACCCTGGGGTGCTTCAGTCTGGTCAGACCTGGCACCTGTGACCGTGGCAGGGGGCTGCGTGGCCTCGGGAGTAGCAGCAGGACCGGCTGCCTTCATTTGTGCTGAAATCACCCAAGTGAATCAGAATTGCAGGCTCTGAAGCAGGGAGGTATCTCGGGGAGGAACACCAGCTTTGTGCGTGGGACAGGGTGGGGCTGATCTCAGACAGAGACTCCAGCTCAGGGCTGGGTGAATGGGGCAGGACACTAGAGCAGAGACCCGTCACTCCAGGCTCTGCTGCACCAGGCTGGAGGGCAGGGGACCCCCATCCCCCCCTCACCTTCCAACACACCCCACCAGAGCCGGGCTGACGGCTGTTCTCTACTTGCATGCAGAGCAGTGGATCCATTTGGGTGGAAATATTCTGTTTGATGCTCCACATTCCCCGTTTAACATTTTATCTCCCTCTCTCTCTGGCTCCCGACAGCCAGAGCAACCCCCAACCCCCCCACCTTTACCCCCACTCCCCTCCCCAGTCCCTTCACCTGACCTCTGGCCATCAGCAGCCCTCGCTTTTGAGCTGCCTTTAACCCCTACCAGCACACCACAGCCCTGGCGAGGCGAAGCCTGCGCTGCTGAACCCGCTGCCCCGGCTCTGTCCGCAGCAGCGATTTCTCTCACCCCATCTTTCCAAGGATGCTGTAACTACACACCCAGAGTACAAGGGCAACAGCTACTCTTTGGGGAGATATTTAGGATCCAGCTATTGCAGCAGCAATACTGCAAATCAGATGAAATTTCATGAGAATTAAATGGCTCAAGTGCACAACCAAAAAAAGAACCGAGCAAAACCTTGGGAAAGCATCAGAAGTTGCCCTCCCAGTTCCAACCAAGATGATTTACTTTGTCCCAGCCCTGGCCAGCATTATTTTTCTTTGTTTAACATTCACCTTCATCTGAACTGCCCTTACCCCTTTTGGAGGTTTTAACTTTCTTCTGCTGATAAATGACAGAGTAAAGCACGTGCTAATGAGCCGAGATCCTTCCTTTCACCCATGGAAAGATTGGTTATTGACAATAATCAAACAGCAAATCTGTAGCTGTGCAAGTTGAGTTAATTCTGTTAACACAGAAGAACATTGATTTGTTGTCACAAAGCATTTGTTAACCAAAAGGCATTTCCAGATGAAAAGGGAAGGATGGAAAAAACAGGCCCAAGTTTAAAGTTCTTGAGAATTCCACAAAGTTTGTTTTACAACCAAGTACGAGTTTTTCCAGCGGAGAGAAAGTCAGAGACAAAATCTGCTGATGTCAGTGCCTCTTCCCTGCTAAAATGATGCATCGTTGGGTGAACATGAGCACATGGATAACAGCATTTTCACACCAGAAGTTATTTTCTCTTCTCTCTTTGCAAAAATCATCACTAGCAGCTGCCTGTCCCCCCAGGTCCTGTCCCACAGCCACTTTGATGGCACTGGCCATCCCAGCAGCACTGGTGGTCCCTCGGGAATGGTTCCTCTGAACACGCCCTCCCCTTCCCAGCACTGCACATTGCTCGGTGACTGACAGCAGATCGAACTGCCGGGCAAAGCTGCTGGTTTTGAGCCAAGAGCTCAGGAGCTTGCCCCTGCCCCAGCAGCCACCTCCACACAGCAGACAGAAGATCACATCCCCAGGAGCATCCCTCCACTGCCGGCGAGGGGAGCAGAGCCCGCCTGCAGGGACACGGACCCTGCGGGGATGTCATCGGGGGGGAGAGGGGTGTCCTCCTGCCCAGCCCCACCTTCCCCTGTGCTCTGCAGAGAAGTTCGTTTTGCTTTTAAGTTACATTTATTTAAATGGAAAATCCTCAGCTTAAACTGCAGCGGGTTTTGTGATATTTAATATCCAAAGCCAGCAAAGGTCACGTCTGCCTGAAAATAACATGAGGTTTAATCTGGAGATTGTGTGGGGCAGGTTTTTTTATGAAAATTTGGTTTAGAAATAGATCTTAAATCCATAAGGTCACCAAGAGGAACGTTTTTCTTTCTTAGAGTCTTATCGCTCCCGTATCTCAGAGGAGCAGAGGATATTTCAGAAAAGAGGAAAACAAAATCCTGTGCCTTCCCTTCTGTTCATTCCTGCCCTGCACCCAGAACTGCCTTCTTCAATATCCGTTTATCTGCCCTTCTTCTGTTTATTTGATTATCTCTGTTTAAGGTGTATTAAATACAACACCTTGTTGTACTCCAACATTTTAACACTCTTTTTCTGTACCTCTAAGTTCACAACTGCTGTTTCAGTGACCCAGCCCTTCAGGAGCTGTTCCAGCTGAGCCCAAGAACTTCATCCTTATTAATACAAACATCATTCTGTATCCTGCACTGTGGAGAACTGGGCACTGAGCTGGTTGGGAAAGAGACTTCATCCCCCAGGAAATTTCAGAAGCATTTCAGGATCTCATCAATCTATTTTCCAAACAGGACAGGAGAGCAAGGGCTGGAAGGTGAGGCAGCTCCTGGGTGGCCATGGCAGCAGCAGCCACAAAGGACAAACCTACCAGTGCCAACAAACTCTCCTGCTGAAATGAAGGGGTTTTCCTGGGACATGGCCCCAGGAGAAGCCCTGAGCAGTCTGACTGCCTGCACCCACTCCACAAAGCTCTGCAAAGACCAGCCAGAGGGTGCTACCCCCTGAGACCCCCCAGCCACCAAAGCCCTGGGCTGGGATCCTCGCAGGAACAACCTCCTCTTGGCAACGGGACCCACGTTCATTCCTCTGACAGAAGCAGGGAATGGACCACAAAGCAAATCTTAAGAGTATGCTAATTGATTTTTTCTAAAAACCCGAATGCTTGGCTTTGTTCTTTGTCCTTAATAGGACCTTTAAACCCTCCTGCCTGATGTCCCTCTCCAGCAGGGCCCGTGCCCATTAATCTCACATTCTGGACACAGCTATGGCACGAAATACACTTCCATGGCTCTGCTCCTCAGGCTCCTCTGTCTGCACACGAGCCGAATTCCCCTGCAAACGCTTTTTGCAGACTAACGAGAGCTCCATATATTTAATCATTCCTGTACTTAGCATTAGAGCCAGGGCACACCGATAACGCAAGGCTGAGTTACAGAGCAGCGCGACAGCTCCCACTCCCGCACGCAGCGCTGGAGCAGCCGTGCAGCGGGGGATCAGATGCCAACCCCGTCACACTGCCAGCGAGCTGTGCTGTGCTGAAGCATCATCACACTCCATTATCCCCGCATTTACTCCGCGCAGCCTCACGTCTCTTCGTTTCCTTGCCCCGTTTGATCTGACACGGGCACGCCGAGCACAACACGAGGGAGGGAGCGCGGAGGAGCGCGGCTCCCCCTCGGCAGCGGCGTTCCGCCAGCCCGAGCCGTTGCCCTTTTAACTCCGCTCCCTTTAACCGCGGGAGGTTGATGCTTCCGCCTGTTCAAATAAGTGAGCGTTTAACCAAACCTCTTACTGGCATTTCTGTCTTTCTGTTTCATCCTGTTAAGAATCAAAGAAAGCAATTACATCCTTAATCTTGTTCTCCAAAACTGTAGCTACAGACAAAACCACCACGGTAAGGAACTGCAGCCCGAGCACAACACAACAGAGCAAAGCTGACAGGTGATCTTTGCCGCCTGACTTCAGACACCCAGAGCGGAGCTTCTGAACTCCCTCCAATTTCAGATCCCTCTAAGACAGCTCGAGTGCAAGTTGCAAACTCCCAGGCTTTTTTTTCTGGCACTTGTATACTGAGAACAGAAAACACCAGCAAGGCCTAAAGATAAGGCTTCCTTCTAATTCGAGATGCATTTACCGATACAGCTGCAGATCTGTGTGATTTCGAGGGCCCAAAGGGGAAGCAAAACAGAAGAAAAGAAAAAGTGAAGAAAGGAATTTTGGCTTTATAAGTCTGGGGAGGAGATGGAGCTCAAGGAGCTATGTGCATAGCATTTCTTTGGCTGTAAAAACGTTTTTTTTTCCACTTTGGGCAAAATCCAGCACAGTGGAAGTGCTAGCTACGACTTAAAAAATCTCCTTTTAGCACCACAAAGCCTGTTCCAGTCCCCCAGCAGAACTTGTACAGCATATACACCTTATGTTGGTTTTCTGTGCTTGTGTGAAGTCACTCATGACAGAGCCCCACTGTGGGGAACTGGGCGAGCAGCACAGATATTTACTTTTCACTGAGCACCCAAATCCTTGCAAAAATACCTGCTCTAAAGCAAGAATTCCTGCAAAATAGAAATTCATCGTTCCAGGTGATGCCAGACACCCTTGGAAACCTGAGTGACTTCAGCAGCTCCCTCAGCAGCTCGGTGTCCCCAGGAATGTGGGGACTCGGGTCCAGCATCGTCACATCCAGCTCAGCCAGTGCTTTTGCATCCCCAGTCTGGAGCACCCAGCCAAGCACCCACTTCCCCTCGGGCCCCCGCGCCCATCACCGCCCCACGGGTCTCCTCCCCTCCTGGCAGCTCCTGGGTCCCGCGGGGCCGGGGATGGATGGTGGGAGGACCCCCCATCCCAGGGCTGAGCCAGGAAAACATTAAAACCGGCATGTGGAGGGGAAATGTGACACCTGGATATTACAGGATGTAATGGAATCAGCCAAGTGGTAAATGTAGCTTTTAAATAGGTTTTGTGTTCCCCATTAGCTTGTCTGACACTGATTAGTTCTGACGGGAAAGGCTGGTCAGCAGCTTTTCCTGGTGAGGTGGCTCCTGCTCCCAGCACTGGGGATGCCCACGGGACCGGCCACTGGCCAGGACGGCCAAGGAGCCGAGTGGGACCCACCCACAGCCTCTGCACCGGGTAACGGCTGCACCCAGCCATGGGACCCCGCCTGCCCTGGGCACCCAGGCAGGTTGGGGGACCCAGGGGTCCCGGCTCTGACACCCCATATGTAGCAGATGGAGGCAGCGGTGCTCTCGGGGGAGCAGGCACTGAAAGAGAGCGGCAGAAAACAGCAGATGTGATTTGAGGGAAACTTCTGGAATTGTGCAATTGCAGGTGAAGGACCGGGTGTGCCAACGCAGGAGAGCAGCAGCCGCCCTGCACAGCGGCGCTGGAGGCTCCAGCTGCACCTCAGGGGCTTCCTCTCAAATCAGGAGAGTGTTTTACTTAAACACACAAATATTATTTCTTAGTATTTCCAAAACACAAACAAGTGGGAAGGAAAACAGACAGAGTGAGTGCTGGAGCCTGGCGAGGTTCACCCCTCGCCCCTCACCGTGGCTCCTGGCCAGCAGCCCCCCATGGTGATGGCCACGGACATACAGGGACCAGTGGGCTCATCCCCCAGGCAGCCTCCTCTGCTCTGCTCTGAGTGACTCACTGCCACGCTCCCACCCGCCTTGGAAACCTGGACTGGAGACAGAAACCTGTCTGCTGGGATCCCTGGGCCCATCTGTTCGCCTCAAAAAAACCTTAAAAGTTATACATTCTGGAAAGATCATCTGCACAACTGCCTTCTCCTGAACAACCTGGGTTTCTGGGGTTTGGGGTTTGTTAAACTCCTCTGTGCTTTCAGCATTTCACACAGCTCCAGTGCAGCCGCCCCCACCCCGAAACCCAAAGCTCTGCAATTTAGGAAGAGAAAAAGGACACGGAGGTCTCCTGCTCTTCATCCCACCGTTGCCAACGCGTGTGAGCGCTGTCACAGGTTTCTCTCCTGCTGTTACTCTGCATTTTTTTCAGCCAGCCAAGGTTTGTGAAGAGGTTTTATCTTCGTTCACAGTTTCCAATAAGAACAGAGCTAAGATTTCTTCATTGCTGTGCCTTTTCCTAAGAGCTTTCCAGTACTTAACAGATTTTCAGAGCTACACAACTGCCTTTATTCCTTTCACTTGCAGTTAGCACTCTCATGTTTTCCCAGGATAAAGCTTATTAAAAATGCATAGAGAATAGAGGCTTATGTAGAAAAAAAATGCTAAGAAAAAATTCTAGTTAATTGGAATTTGGAAAGGGTTGTACTATCACAGGTTTAAAATCCAAACCAGATTTCCAAACCCAAGCTGGTTAGATTTGCTTTGGCCCAAACCCTGTTTTTAAGAGAAGTGTTTAAAGAAAGTGTTAAAGGAAACATCAAGTCTGAGTTTCTTAAAATTCCACAGTAAAGATGTTCAAAATGAAAAAGCCATTTTGACTCAACATGTCTAACTTCCAGCCTAAAGCACCTCACTATCCTCACTTTAAAAATCTTTTGAAATCCTTACTTTAATAAATCTTTACTTTTTTTCCATTTTCACAGGCAGGTTTGTCACTCCTTGTCCTGTGGCCATGGGGACAGAGCATAGCCACTCTTGCCACCATCACCAGTTGGGTTTGCAGGTGTGCCAGCCCCCACATCATCACATTCCCTTCCCTGGAAAATGAGAATATCCACATGACAGTGATATTGAGCTTCATGGTATTTCCTCTCCTCAATAAACATCATTTCTCAGCAAGATTAAGTAAAAGCCAGTATTTTAATTGTATTGTAAGAACTTTCATAAGGAATCATAAAAATTTACAGACTTATTTTCTCTTAAAATGAGGACATTTATTCAAAGTAGGTAAAAGCACCCTCTTTGCCTAGCATGCTGCTGATAAAACAATATTGCTTTTTTACTAAAATAACTCCTGCTATTTATGCAAACACTGATTTATTACTGATATGCTGGGAAGTTTCATTGTCTGTTTATGAACCTATAAGCCTAAATTATTTCCCATTCAGTGCAATCAGAGTATTGCCATACGAGTCTGTATTGGATTCCTCACCAGTTACTCAAACAGCAGCTTGGAGAACTAATTAGAGCCTTTATTAGGCAAACGTTGCTCCACAGCTCAACCAGCAACGGGCATCCAGCAAGACAAAGCCCAGCCTCTGGCACCACAGACATGGACACATCGTCCACACACACCATCCAGCAACATCAGGTTCACTTTGAAGTGTCTGGCTGGAGTGAAGCACTTCAGCAAGTGTGAGAGACTTGAAAAGCAGAGAAAAAATATCAAATAGTCCCTCAGTTTTAGTTTCATTCTCGCTATAAAATACCTCTAGCAAAGCTCTGCAAATGAAAACAAAAATTAATACACATGCTACACTTTAACCCTTACTTACATAGAGAACAAACTAGCACACAGTACTTTCCAAACTGACTCCTGAACACCAAGAGCCTCTGTGCAGATCGGTACAGGTTGCCGCCCGAGCAGAGCTCCCGGCGCAGCGTCGAGCCGCGATGCCGCAGCCAGCGGTACCCACGGGGCTGGTTCCCCACACCAGTGCCAGGGCCATGCCTCACCAGTGCTGTTCTACAGGGACCCTCTTCAAATCCATTTCAAACAGAGCTCATCTGCCTCATCTTCTGGGTCAGTTTCAGGCACAGCTAAGTGTTTCCTCTGATTTGTCGCATTTATGCTCAATAATCCCTATTCCCAGCTGCACTTAGCAATACTCGGAGAATTAGGAAGCATAAACCACAGTAAACTTGTCATAGTTCAGTTTTTGTACAGGAATATTTGCTTCTGCTTTTAATATTCTGAAGTCAGAGAGAGTTGCTAAAACACAGCTCCAATGTGCCAACACAGCGAGTCCTAAGCCGCGCTTATAAAAGTCAGACGCAAGGAACACTGGTTTAGTTAAAAATCTCTGCTCTTTCTAGAAACCCAAACCCCAGCTTTAAAGCGTTTACTCCAGCAGCTTCTAGCGCTGCACACGAGAAATCTGAAGGACTTTTCTAGGCAGCCAGGAAACAATGGCATCCAGGGGAACAAAACCAAAATCCTCCTTCCCAGGCTCTAACGGAAATTGCCTTAAGGGTCCTGTGCAATCAATAAAACATCGCTGCAGCTGTGCCTGAGCTGGAGCCTTCCCTTTGCCTTTCAGGTAACATTTCCTGCCGAGCGCTCCACCTGTGCACCACGGCCCTGGGGTCCTGGCTGGTGCTGAGCATCACGCTGCTGTGACCCTCCCTGCGCTCGCTCTGCCTCCCTGGTTGTTGTTTCCCCTAAGCCCACGCAGGCTCTTTAAAGTGCCCCCTAAAAATACAATGCTGCCAGGGCAGCGATGCTGGAGATGTAGATGTATTTGTGATGGCTCTGGGCTGTGTCCTGAGGGGGTCAGAAATGACTGTGCAAATCTGGCAGCATCCATCGCCCCGTGCCGCGCTGCCTGGCTCAGCACCAGGCTCCTGAGCTCCGAGAGCAGCCCTCCGCCCGCTGCAGGTGTGAGGAGGCTGACGAGCCCCGGCGAGCACGAACAATCAATGCACACACGCACAAACACCAGACACCAGGACTGAATTATTAACCAGGGAGCCCTTTTATCCCGATTACCTTCTCCCAGTCAAATAAGAAATAAAATGCTCCCTGGCCCTTGGTCCCGCCTGCACTTCAGAAGCCTGGGAGCATCAGGTCTGCCTTGGACCCACAGGTCCAAGCTGCCCTAGGGGTGCAGGGCTGTGGGGCTTGGCTGTGAGCAGCCTCTGCTCTCCCAAATCCATCTGCTCCTCCACTGCATTTCCACTGGCTCCTCTCCCTCCCCAAAACCTTTTGCTTCAACTCCTCCACCAGTGACTGGATGTGGACAAATCCCCAGGACCGCGGTGCCAGTTCCCACACTTCCCTCCCAGCTGCTGCTGCAGGGACACACGGCACCAGGCTCAGGAGAGCGAAACCACAGCGGAAAGAACTGCTGCTCCCTGGTTCTGTGTGACCTGGTACAGAAGGAGCCAACCCCAGTGCAGGAACAGCGCTGGCCGGACAGCTCTCCCACGCTGGGTCTCTGGAGCAGTTATTTTCACAAAGAGAAGTCATGAAAGCTGTCATGGACCCTGGTTTAGTTATTATATGTGACACTGGGAAGTACTGGGAGCCTCATCACGCCGTGAGCACAGGCTGCTCCCCCCTGCACCCCACCACCGCCCCGCAGGGACGGGCACGGACCCAGCCCACCCTCTGCTCCGGCTACAGGAAAAGGCAGTTTGGGGTTCAAACAGCTCTGCCCTTGAACACAACCCACGGCTCCAGCCCAGCTGCCAAATCCCAGTCTGTCTTTGAGGGAAAAAACCCACCAACCGATTCTCTGCTTTTACAAAATCCTCCCTTCCTAACACGTTGATATTAACCACAAATTGGCTGATTTCCTGTAATATGACAGCAGTCACATTAATATGGCACATTTGGTTGAGACTTTATGCTCTTAAAATCTGGAATTGAAAAGTTCTGGTTCCCACAGCAACCACAGGTAGCAATTATCCTGGTTCTACAAATTTCTAGAACAGAAGGAATATTTGCTTTCTGCAGCCCTCTTCTAAATGCGCAGCAAAGGATGTGCCTCTGTGCATCAAAATGAATTTATTTCTTTTTCTGTGTTTGTGTCTCTGTTTGCACCTCAGAAATCTTTTCTATATCAACATTTTTAGACAGTTTTTTGGTACCTGCTACAGAATATAGAACCTACTAAAACACATCACGCTTAATTTATTTCCACTTAGCTCCAGCCTTTGCAACAAATACAATTCACTGCACTTGCTGCATCACGTTTTCTCTCTGTATATCACATATAATGAATATCACTACAATAAAATTCATAGTTTGTGACACTCCTTATTAATAGCAGCTTCTCAGGGAAAAGACAGATTACTGCAGCCATGATGAATTTATACAGATCTTGCTTTTCCTAACAGGAGACACAGTGATGTGCACTGCTTTCAATAAAGGAAAAGCCCTTCCACGCCCGCCGATGGGATGAGCCCCACGGAGAAGCCCACGAGCCATCGGGATTTCAGCGGATCCCTGCGCCCCAAACGCTGCGCTCAGTAAAGCAAGAGGAGGAATGTTGGGCTCTACAATGATTTTTAAGGACTTGCACGGCTCCCTGAACTCCCCCAGCACATTACTGTCGTTAACAGACCAGTGACTTTAGCTAGAGGTTTAGTGCTTTATTTTTTTTCTTTAATTAGCCAAGCTCTCCTAATTAGTAGTCCTTTATCTCCAGGACCCAATCTCCTGAATGCAGATCAGTTCTAGGAAATGCTGAACAGAACCCATGCTGCTACCTGGCCTACTTTGGAAGATGCTCTTTCATTTGGTGAAGTTCAGTAACGCTGCAATCGCCTGGAAAACGCTCGCACTGTCGCCTCCAACTTAAAACGCGGTTACGTGCCCTCTCTGCCGCTGCAGATTGCCTTTGGTTCCTCCTCCCCTTCCTGCACTACTGTCTAAATTACAAAGATCGAAGCCTGCTTTCTAATCTGCTTTTGTTGTGATTGCCACTGGCACCAGGAGTTTTCAGGGCTTCGTTATCCGCCCCCATTAAACCCAGTTGGGTCCGTCCAGGTCTGGCTCACGCGTGTCAGCATTAAACCATCCTGGTGCTGCCTTCCAGCCCCTGACCCCAGAGCCCCCTTCAGCTCTTCCTCCGTGAAGTTCAGCTTGGTGGGAGGGAAGGAATAATTACTGCCTACAGCTCAGCAGCCTCCCTATGTTTAACGTGTATTAGTGTTGCAAACTGTCCTGATCGCTTTAGTACATTCATTATGTACTCAGTGCTCTTAGAGCCAAGATACAGCTCTTGATTTAAATTTTTGCTGTCAGATCTGATTAAAAATTAAGTGGAACACAGTTGTAGGAAAGCTAAATTAACATTCTTTTTGAGTAATACCATATAATTTAATGCAACAATTAATACAATTGAGTCATGCAACTACAAATATATATTTCTAGTGGAGCCCAGGGCTGGAAGCAGGCAGGGACACGTTGCTGATTTTGCACTCTGAAGGAGCTCAGGCCAAGGTACGGGCACAAACAAGGGAGCCCCTTGTCATTTCAGCACCCCAGGTTAGAGGAAAGTAAAGAGAATATTGGAGCTCTACAGAGTTGTGTTTCAAGGAGGCAGTTCTCAGTGGGCACTCCCTCCTTGCCAGGTAGGTGGAAATTTCCATCCTGACTTTGATTTTAGGATCTTTGGAGAACATTCCCAGAGTCAGGTGAACACCAGATGTGGCTGGGGATTCCTCACAGCCCAACCCCAACAGATCAAACCCTGCTCGTCCTTCCTCGTGCTGCACACGCTCCCTGACAGGCCACACCAGGTACCTCTGTCCCCGGGGCGATTCCAGCCACGTGAACTTGGTGTTTTGGAAACGAATGTTGGACTTTGCTGTTTGTTTTTAACAGGGCTGCCTACAGCAGAGCATCTGCCATGAGAAACAGCATCTAGGAAAACCAAACCCTCTGCAGGTTTTCCTAGAGCATCTGCCATGAGAAACAGCATCTAGGAAAACCAAACCCTCTGCAGGAGGATGAGGAGCCTTGTCCCAGCTGGGAATCAGAGCTGGGCTGTGCAGGCACCCCATCAGCATCTCGTAACAGAATCGATAGCGAGGGCAAGCCAGCCTGATGGGGGGGACAGTGCTTCTGAAACCTGCACTACACACCCAGAGCTGCTCTGCACGGCACCTGCACCAAGTATTGATCTGTATTACTGCTGCTTAATCCCAAACAACTGTCAGTCACTGAATAATACACAGCACAACACAGAGGTCTGTGCAGCCTCCAACCACCTGCAGCCTCCTCCACCAGCCCCTGCAAGGACTCGAGCATCCAAACACCCAGCAAGGGTTCGCTTCACTCACTCTGCTCTGACAACTCTGATAACGTGGTTTATTTGTACCAGTTAAGGGCCCCAGGATAAGGCATTCACAGAAACATTTGCCACTCTCTGTTAGCAAAAATGGCTCGAGGCAAACCCTGTACGAGACTCCGCACGCCGCGGCTCCCAGCCCCTCCTGCCTGGGCTCGCCGCGGGCTGCCGGTGCCCGCAGAGCCGGCACGGGGTCCGTAACGGGGCTAACGAGAGCAGGGGTTCACAAAGTGTCTGCACACAGGGCTGGCCCCTGGGGCTGCATTGGGGGTTTGGGGGTTCATTTTGATAAAGAAATTATTTATTTGGACACTAGTGACGAGTTTTCAGCAGCGACAACAACCCTCAAGCGGCAGCACCGCGCTGTGCCTCACGCCTGCCTCCACCGCGCTCCTTGATGTGCTGAGGCCTCGCATCGGAGCGTGGCAGGATTTGGCCCCGGGTACTGCTCAGAGAGTGGCAGGATGTCTCCACGGGGTTTTGATCCTGCACTCCACCACCATGAACACGCCCATCCTCAGCTCATTCCCACGGCAGCGCCTGCCAGGTCTCCAGCCCCGTGACCCTCCCCACGGTCACCGGCACAGTAAGGAGAACGCGATACATCCACCTCCGAACAGCAATGACTTAACAGCTCATTTCCCAAGTGGTGCTTGAACCTTCTCAGGTTTCTGTACCTAAGAAATAGCCGAGAGGATGGGTGATCCAAAGGAGGAGAGGGGAGGAACAGCCCATTTTCTGCATAGAAGGGCTTTACCCAGCCCGGGGCAGATCCATGCTCAGCGGGTCCCTGCACCGTCATGCGGCACCCAGCACAGCACCAATCCCACAGGGTATACAGGTTGGAGCCCGACACCCAGCACAGCAACTCAACTTGCCCAAGGACACACAGGGTTTGTGGTTGAACCAGACAAGAGGCTCGATACCCTCAGTCCCCATCTCATAACCATAACATCATCGCAGCTCTGAGGCAAGATACAGTTAAAAACATCCACAGAGAAAAGTGTCCCCTCTCCCAGAGGCTGAGGGATTCTGGACAGCTTCTATTTCTTCACAGCTTTCACACTGAATGGAGACAGCTCATACACCTGGCTTTCAACACAAGGGCCATTTAGGATTGAAAAATAGAGATAGGTTTATATACAAAATGGGAGCACTTCACAAAAACTCTGTCTCTCGCTCTCTCTGCAAGAATTATTGTCCCTTATTATACTGCAACAATGGAGGGATTCGCTTCCTCGCTAAGGTGAGCGCCATCAGTTCTCCTGTCATTTTGCAAAATGGAAGGGGAAAATAACATTGACCTGAAATCTGAACCATGAAGCTGAGGATGCCAGGAAGTGCTGGAACCCTTTTGTCTGCAGATCCCATCCCTCCTCGGGCAGAAAACGCCCTGCACGACGGAGGGGCCACCATTAGCTGAACTGGGGGTGCAAGTCTCGGTGCCGGCAGGACGAGGACTCATCCTGTGACAGGGACTCTGTGAGACACGGCAGCAATTTTTTGCCATTAGCAGCATTCTGCAAATGTCATTCAAACTGCCCATCATTTCTGCAGGTATTTTTGGCTCTTGTGAGCGCTGAGGTTCATTGTATAACCCACTCATCACCTCAACTCTGTGCCTCTATTTATATCCACATCCATGCTGGCAGGGAAAGGTCTGGTTCTACAGAAAAACCAAGAACTGAGAAGTTGCTGGTCAGCAGGCTGCCCATTCCTCTCTTCTACTTATTTTCAGACTTGCTATAAAGCAGCCAAATGTTGGAAGCCCAGGGATGCAGTCTGGGCTGGGCACCCTTGCTTTGATCCAGCTGGGTAAGACGGATTCAGAAATGGATTTGGGAACACTTGATCTCGCTCTCCTGTTCCCCTCCCGTGGTGCAGCTCCACGGGCAGCCAGGCAGGAGCTGTGGGTCCTGCCAGCCATCTCCTCACAGCTGGAGAGGACAAGGAGGAGCTTTCCCCCCCTCCACCCCCTTTTCTGCTGAGAAATGCCAAACTCTTCCCCACTCTATTCCTGCCAGCCCCAGAAGGGAACCAGTTCCCAGCCCCAGGAGCAGACATGGCCTCACTGGGATGTGTTACTGGGTTAGAAAGGGGCTGCTGGGCACTGTGGCACATCAGCTGAGGTGGGATATGGGTCTGCTGGCCAGTCCTGCTAAAGAAAGTGCCTCACCCTGGATGCTTTCTGCCTGTCAACTCAGATTCCAACCCAGCTTTTACCAGACCCAGAGGCTGCGAGGTTTCCAGATGAGAGGTGGCAGACTCTATCCAGAAGCATGGAAGATGATTTGGACAGATGGGTCCCTCGGGACCGGTCTGTGGCCAGGACCAGGGCAGCAGCACCCGGCAGGACTCTGACCCTTCCCTGCTGCAGCTGCACAGCGGGAGCTCCTGCCCTTCCCACGGTGGGAATCGCCTCCAACAGCTCCTGTGTGCTAGAGAGGCCGGGGTGCTCGGGGTGCAGAACGTTCTGGTAGGGGCTGCAGCCCCACCCAGCCCATGAACCCCAGCCCTGCCCCAGCACAGCCTGTGCCTCAGCCAGGAGAATTTCTGTGGTGCAAACCCGAGAGGCAGAGCAGCTCCGTCTGCTGCAACAGGCATTATTCATTTATTGCCCAAATTCTTCATCCCTAAAATTAATGCCTGGCTCTTTGAATCTCACTCAAGGTGTCTTACCCCAGCTCCCTTTGCTCCTGCAGTGTCTCTGCTCCAGAATATACCAGCCGAACGTTTTTGCCTTAGGTCTTTAATAAGAGGAGTTTTGCCATAGCTTATTATCGCTAAAATTAAATGTCACCTTGGGTTTTCCTCGCTCACTTTAGCACACTCTGCTGCTGTCTTCTGCATCTATAAAAGGAAACTTTATGGCTCTTTGCTCTCCGCTTCTTAAAAATTGCATGCAAAGAGAAAAATATCTCCTTTTCTTTCCTGTTGTTTAAAATATGCAGAAATAGTTTGTGCAGTTGCATGTTCACAGCACGGTGACCTTCTGGGAAACTGCACAACTGGGTGTGATTGATGCAAACTAGGTTTTACAGTGGCAAGAAAAATATTGGGGAAAATGACAATTCTTCATCAACTTTTCAGACCTCTGGGCTTTTGCTCCACTGCTTCATAAATGAAGGCAGTAGTAACCCATAAAGCACTTTCTCCTGACCTGCTTTTACTCCCTTAACCCCAAAACTAAAGACATGTTTGTCTACGGTTCATGGGGCAAAGGGATCCCAGAGGCATTGCTTCAATTCAAGGGATACTCCAGGAAGAAAAGTGCCCAAAACAGAGGAACACAGGGAATCAAAGTATCAATAACCCAGTGCAGAAGTTAATGGTTTTGTCTACTCGTTCACTGCTCATTTAAGCCCAAAGAGCCATGGCTTTGAATGATGTAACATGGGCTCTCCATAGATGCCACCAGGATTTCCCTGTCTCTAATCATTGGTGTCATTTTCTACAACCTTACTTTAAAAAAAAAAAAAAAAAGGAGCTAAATCAGAGTCCCAGCACTCCCATTTGCAATAGTAGCTGGATGGAGAGAGAGAATAAAAGGTGTCATGTACAGAGTGACATTTCCCACTCTCCACCCTTCAGGCTTCAGCAGGGGTTCAGGAATTTTCTGGCCAATGGGGTTGTCAACACTATCACCACCCAGACCTGTCCCCATCTGTTTCACCTCTGCCCCACCCCATTGATACTCCAGCTCTACAGCCCATAGCAGCAATGGTCTCCACTCTGAACACAAGCATTTCCCTTTATCTCACCCCAGCTGCCCAGTGTCAGGGGATGCCTCTTTGCAGGAAGACCCAACTCCAAGCTCTGCACTAGGGAAGCATCAGCTGGATGCTGCCCAAGGCAACACTCAGGTCTGTGTGTGGTCAGGGGACCGACCCAGCAGTTATTTACAGGCTCCCCAGGGTCAGATTTTCACTGATTCATGTCAGGAAGGATCCCCAGACACCCTTCCCTTCATCTGGGACCAATCCTGCCTTAAACCCACCCTCAAATGGATCCTTTCATTACAAAAGGACACAGCTCCTTCCCCCCAGAATAACTGGGATACTCTTGAAGTTGTTTTGCCAGGACCCAGATCAAACTGGGTTCATTTTTAATGACATTTTAATGCTCCTGTTACAGAGCTACAAAGGTTGTTGTGATACTTCAAGAGTATTTGACTCGCTAGTCAAAATAAAGTACTGGCAATTGAATAAAAACTACACTTGAATGCAGAAATCACTTATTAACATGAACACATTCTGCAGGACAGGATCTAGACTGACTTCCCAATTAGCTCTGATACCAGAGTCTGCTGCTGGAGCCAACTGCACAAGACACAGGGCTATTAATTAACCACTGCAGTTTTCTTCAGCTTCTGTCAGCTCCCAAATTGATTTTTCTCTGAGCGACAGAGAAACACAAGAGGGCAGCTGGGGAAACAGGCAGCACTTCCTCAGCCCAGAGCCAAAAGCATCACCTTGGTCTTGTGTTCATCACACAAGAGCACCTGGAACCACCTGCCCATGGACCCTCCTTCTGCAGGGGGCTGTTCCGCTGTGCTCAGCATAGCCTTACCCAGTACTTGGAGTTATTTGACTCTAAAGCCCAAGGAGCTGCTTTCAGGTTGACAAACCTTCCAGAAGACTCATACAAAGGTACTCTAAGAAAGATGCACAGAAGTGCAGCACTCCAGCCCTGCGGATCTGGGGCTGTTGCCAGCCTGGTGCCCAAGAACACAGGCTCCCAGGAGGTGGGCACCACCACAGTCTTACTGCAGCTCTGTGCTGATGAGTCAGCCTGTTGCATGCTATTTTTTAAATTATTATTATTATTGCTGAAATGCAGATGAATTATTTCTCTTGGGGCTTTGCACAATTTTTTATTTTGCTAAACTGCATTTTGTTTTCCAGAAACCTTATTTTAATGTAAATCTTGCAAACAGGGGAGTAGCTCATTCCAGTGCTGAACACAAGATCTCTTCCAATGAAGTAGATCAAAAGTCTGCAGTTGGCTTAATGAAAGGCAGACTGACAATTAGGTTGGGAAAGTCTGCATAGATTGGGGGGGGAAAAGACAGATTTAAGGGCTTTGTTAGTTGCCTGGGAGTACACTGAAGGAGAGGTGCAAAACAGCAAGAAAGGGCACGAGGGGGGATGAACCCTCCTTCGTTTTTATTGCTATAAATGCCCTTGATGTGAAGTGCCCATTGTTAAAGCTGGTATAAAATGGCTGCACAAATGCTAAGTGCTGAGGCAAATAGAAAATTTAGACCTTTAGAAAAATTGTTCAATATTTAAAGTGTTTTCTTTGCAATCAGGTGTACCCATTTGATTTCTTTTCAAGTTGTGCACCATTCCCGAAGCGACTACCAGGGGATAATTACAGTACTTTTCACAAATGAAGTATAGATGATACAATACAAGCAGCCAAGCTGTCAATATCATGGCAGTAATGCCCAGACATTGTCTTGCCTTGACACCGAAAGCATCGATCCCCCCTCCGCTGCCGCTGCCGCCAGAGAAAAGGAGCAGGGGAATCGCTGGACCCCGCTTGCTCCGAGAGGCTGGGCTGGTGCAAGAGAACGCTCTGGCTGGGGTTTGATCAGCCTCAAAAGTTGCTTTTGCTTAGTTTTGAACTTTGAAGGGATTGGCCATTTCTTTTGGGGGGAAAAACCAAACTTGACAGCCACACATCGTGAAAACAATGAAGTGAAATCTGGAGCCCAGAGGAGCGTTCTGTGCATGGAGCCCCGAGATCCCATCTCTGGGCACGGAGAAGCAAAAGAGTTAATGTTGGAAAGGAAAAGTGATCCTGCTTGTGCTTTTATCTAATCTTAGCTGGACACAGCAGATTATGCAGAATACCGAGGAAAGCAGCATAAGCAAGATTCTTTGGTACTTGAAATTATCCACATTATCTTAAAAATAAATCATGCCTGTTGCCCCTTTGAAGTTCTGTCACTATTTTTAATCACAGAGCTGGCTTTGTAGGTGAATTTATCAGCAATTTATGCTAATAGATTTCTGCACTAATGCTGAGCACTTATCTCAGTATCTGCCCAGATGCTGGTGCCACGATAACCACAGGAGCATCAGCACAACCCCTCGGTGGCGAGGGGAGCACCGGGCTCTGCCACATCTCACCGGGGCTGTGCCCGCGCCCCGCCGCGCGCACCCGAACCCCCCCGTCCGCACACGGCCTCCCCAGAGCCAGACACACTGCACAGGGGCTTGGGAAACCCCAGTGCACTCCGCTCCCAGTTTTACTGCACAATTTATCCCTCTCCTCTGTTCCACCTGCCCCAGCTCCCCAGTCACCTCCATTTACTGGGAGGAGGGAATAACTCCGCTGCCCTTGCTGGTGTTGGGAGGGCTGCACCATCCCTTTGTCTGAATCTCTCACCCAAATTACATCTGTCCAAACCCAACATCTATGTATACAGAGGTGTTTAACTGCAACATCTGCGACAGGCGATGCCAGGGAGCTGACATTCATGACAAATCAACAAAACTGTTATTGATGTGTTTCTAAATGACAAACGAGCAGCTTCAGGCTCCAATCACATGCCTCAGCATTTACATCACTCAAGCACAGAAGCACGTGCTTGACCTTAAAGCCAGTAACTGAGCAGCTCTTTACATCTGATACTGGCACATAAGGACCAAAAGCAGATTGGGTTCTGTTTGCAGGAACCACGATAGGTGCAGGCAGTGCTGCAGTGGCTGCTGCACACCCACCCCTCCCCAGAGAGGGTCCAAGGGCCAGAGGACCCCAGCCAGGACCCCAGCCAGCTGCTAACGCCAGGCAAAGGGCAGCAAGAGCTGCTCGGCTCTGTATGTCAGAATTAAATCAAAACCACAAGAACCTCTCTCTGTTTTTCCTTCCTTGGCTCATGGTAAGACTCTAACATCTTGATTTTTTATTTTGGTTTTTTTTTTAAATATCTATAAAAGCAACACCTCCAGGTGGTTTTCTGCTTTCACTGTCACTTGAATGTCACTGGCAGCAAACAAGGATTTTCCTCCTCTCATAATGGCCCTGGCACGAGGCTGTGGCATATTCAAGGATCATTTCAGCAGGAGCACAACATGCTAATCTGCTCAGCTCAAATTATTTAGCCATATGATATATGTAAATCTGACCAACATGCAGCAGCTTCAGGCCTTGATGTGTTTGTAATTCTGATCCTGCGATTATTTTGCAGTTTTGCATCTTTACTGTTAACAGGAGGCTCAATAACAAACCCCCACACATCAGAGCTGTAGGAGAAGTCTGCTCCTCCACAGAGCTGAGCTGAAGCACATCTGCTCTTTTGAAAACACAGAAACATGTGGGCATTGTTCTAGATTCACCTTATTACTCAGAATTGGATACCCACAGCTGGACTTCCCCAAGGACCAGTCCTGGACACAGCACCTGGTCACGGCCATCCTGGCCCCAGTGTCCAATCTTTGATAGCCAGTATGATGACAGATGCCATTAGCTCCCCTTAACGAGGGCCACATCACCCTGCAGGTGATGCCAGGAAAGAGAAAAAAAATCTAGTTTCACATCATATTTCTATTGGCAGCAGACAAGTATTTTAAGAAGAAAAATATAACCACTTCCAAAGTCAGTCTAGAATAACTGTCACTTGTTTCACACTTTTGGAGCTGGGGGTTATTTGTTTCAGCTCTCCTCAAGCACCACTGCTGTGCACATCTCTCCAGCCCTACTGAGCGCTTGCAGGAGGCCCCAGCACCTTCCCTCTCCCTAAGCTCCTCAAGCCATGTGCCTCCTGTGTGATCTGCTCCACGAGATGGTACAAGTGACTGGTGAGATCAGTCCTGGAAAAGAACTACTCCTTTCTGTAGAGTTCTCTCCCACTTCCTCAAAGAAATGATTTCAGGACAGGTAGAAGTGAGGAGTCACTCCCATGGTCTGGGGAAACCAGTGGCACTGGGACAGGCAGGTCTGTGCCCAGCCCAGCCCCACCACAGCGTGGGCAGCACGTCTGGCCCCGTCCCACCACCTCCTCACAGTGGGCATTGCACGTTTAAAGTGAACCAGTTTAACTGAGAATAATGTGAAATGAATCCCCTCAGAATACCTCACCTGTGAAGGGTGATTACATCTCTTCCTCACATAAAAAGGACCTTAAACAGTATTGGGTCTCACAGGCTCTGCCCGTGGTTTTGAGGAGGAATTGATGTGTAACCTTCATGGCCGAGGGGCTCTGCATTACCTAGCAATGGAAGAGCAAAGAGATCTGTTTGCAGAAGACAGCAAGAGAAGTGAATAACAAATGGAAGCAGCAACATCACTGCTCAGCACTGGGGAGGGAAAGCCAAGAGCACCTGGAAACCCCCAGCTCAAACTGGGGTCTGTGCAGAGTACAAGTCCTGCCAGGGGACCCCCCTGTGCCCCCCATGCCAAGGCCCACTGGTCACGTGAAGTCTCACCACGTTTACATTTCAAGATAGTGCTCAAAAGACACAGAAACAGGATCTCCCAACACACTACCTGTCCTGGTTTTGCTGGACCCTATATTTTAGTTGTGAAAGGTTTATTGATGGTATCTTCAGTGCAGAGGAGTTGGCGATAATCTAAGTATTTAGCAGCGGAGCAGAACTGAATTGGGAAGCTGGTGGGGGCCCATCCTGCCTGCCCACCAGAACCCAGGCATTCCTGTCTTTAAAATTCATACTGGACTCTGGATTCCCCCCCACCCTTCTCCACAGAATCTGTGAAATATCCAGTTTCAGGGGAGCTTGTGCCCTTTGACATGAACTTCCCCAAGGTTTAGTTCAGCTCCCACGCCTCCAAGCTCTCCTACAGTAACTGAGAAGTGGAAGAGAAAGAAAAAGCATTAATAAATCCTAAATTAAAATCAAATTGCAAATTCTACTGGAATTTGCTCAAGAGGAAAGAGAATCAATTGCAGCCTGTTCCCAGCTCTTTAAGGCAGCCTCATATTGTTTCTAACGAAACAAAAATCAATAAGAAATGCTTCTTATGGTTCATTTTTGAAGCTCAATACCAGCTATGCAATTTGGTTGACAATTATGAATGATCTGTTATGTCATCCAGCCCTTTTTCTGCTACCCAGCTTGCCCAAGTCTGCAATCATGTATTATTGCTTGCAGGTACATCTTTAAATATTGGTTTGCTTTCCACTTTTCTACAATGATCATTCAGAAAACTGAATTTGCTGATCAATTCCATTGACTTGAAAGCAACAGCTATTAATGCCTTCAGTTTGTTGCTGGCTTCTAAACTTTTCTGATCCATTAGTTATGAGCCCCCATTGATTGAAAACACACATCCTCACAGCATTGTCTTTTCAAGGAAAAACAAAGAGCTTTTTACAGTCACTTTTCCCCAGGAGGCACAGCTTGGTTTTTAAAACCAGCACGAGATGATAATGTAATTTCACCACAATAACTTCCTTTGTGGGTAAAAGTGACAAAGCTATTTTTGAAGTGCTTCATTAGAGATGACTTCATTTTATTTCCAAATCGTGCTTTCTTCTTTCATCTCCTGCTCACGCTTTCCTAGATCTGTTCCCTCCAACCTTTAAACGCTTGGACCCAGAGCCACCCCAGCACAGGGCACTTCTCAGCTGGTTTCCATGAGGCTCCAGACAGGTGAGGGGTTTGCTCCCCATGAGAATCCCAGCAGACACAGCAAAGCCTCCTGCAGAGCCTGTGCAGGAGAGCAAGCTGGGCTTCAGCAGAGGTTTGGCTCTGAAAATGCACTGTGATCATTGTCACTACTCCTTCACCCCCAGTCCCTCTCAGACAATCCTTCCAGATCAATAGGAAAGCCAAAATCTATTAATTTTGGAACAACATGTAATCAAATGCTACATGGTGCCACTGAAAATCCTCAGTGAGCAGAGCCCTGGGTCTGTCCCTGGTCAGACAGATTTGTCTGTACCAGATGAGGAAGGTGAGAGAGGAAATATCCTCCTCCTCGTTCAGAGGAGAGCAGGAATTGGATCTCTCTCACTGTCACAGATGCTCTTCCTGTGAATTTGCTCCAGTTGCACAACACCAATTTATTTATTTCTTCCCTCACAGGAAAGTTACACTCGAGTGGAAGCGGATGCATTCAGAGAGACACTGCTCATCAGCACAGAGCCTCTGCCTGTGCTCACCCTGTCCCTGCTCTGAAGTAGGTCACAGCAACTGCCACAGTATCCCTTCAGACCTGGTAAAAATCCAATAAACCCAAGGTAAAACAAAAATCCATGGAAATACACCTAACTGGAAAATCACATTGGCTGGGTTCAACTCTGCACATCATTTAAACATGTTCTTGAAGCTAATGAATCAACTTATGGAAGTTAAAAGATACTTGAAGATCAAATCTAAAGTGCTCAGCATCTTCCAAGATCAAATCCCACAAGAGGGCCCGTTACAGCAGCTCCAACAGACATTAATGGAAGTTACACAAGCACATCCCACAGAGAGTTTGCTGAAGTGGCTTGTGGGGTGTGTGACCCATCTCAAAGTTCATTGAGGGCTAATTAAAATGTAACAATGTTTAAATCTCCAGATTTACCTTATTAATGGGTTGTGATCTGGGGCATGTGATGTGTGCATGCAGTGGTGGACTAGAGAGGAGGAATGAGAGAGAGAAATTCCCTGAAGCCATTTCTGCTTATTCACCTTCTTGCTTTTGGAGCATCCTCAGGGATTGCCCTTTCCACAGAGGAGTAGGGTCTGGAGGAGAAAGAGGGTGACACATCCTCAAGGAGGTTATTTACAAGTGCTCTTTTCTAGAGATCAATGCGTTGAGCCTGGTGAAGAATGATTTCAATTTTACCTTTAAAACTTGGATCAAACAATGCTGACAGTGCAAACTTCCCCACCATCCAGAGATTAAACTTGTTCTGCTGGTTTTAATAGGGGCCTGAGTGCCAGCGGCTCTCAGCACCCGCTTTGTCTTTTAGCAGGTGCTGAGAGCACGCTGCAGAAATAACCCATTTGTGTCTGCAGAGTGCTCAGGATGCTCCTGATGCATCAGGACCGTGTCAGACCTGGGAGCAGCCTGCAGGACAAAAAGCATTCTGAAAACTGGGAAAACTGGGTGCAAAGATAAGACTAAATTACATTAGTCAAACAAATGAGATTTAATTCTGCATTACTACAGGCTCTGTTTGTGACCTTGAACAATTCACAGTGATTGAGGGCATGACAGCAGCACGAGGACACAAGCATCTTGTGCAGCATTTGAGTTTATAAGAGGTCTATATTCAAACATCCAAAGCCATTTATAGCCAGAGGTACCCTTGGCACACAGCATCTCCTGGGAAATGACTGTCTAGCTGAGGCTGATCACCCTTGACTTCACCTAGAGCTGTTTACTCCCTGAGCCAGCAATTAATCCCACTGTCTCCCCACCCCTAAGACTCAGTCGTTAAAAGCAAACACCCAAGAAAAGCGAGAGGTTGCTGCCGAAGTGACTGACATCTCCCACCAGTGGGGCTGCACCCAGTCCTGGAAGGCCCATTTTCCCACCAGTGTAAGGCAGAGCAATGCAAAAAAACCCAAGAAAAACCCCAAGGATGTGTCAGTAGTCACAGAACCCACTTCTGCTGTGTATTTGCAAGGACTTCCTGATGCTGTGGCAGAGCAACACACGCCAAGCTCACCAAAGCCTCTTCCTTTGGAAAGGTAACTGTGCTCCCACTGCGACCCTGTGCCTGAGAGGCGGATCAGAAGCCTCTGCTAGGACCATGCTACAGTATTTTTATTCACTATGAGAGCAATACAGAGTTCGTGGGTGTGCTGCTCGCTCTTTGCTTGCTCTTCATTTAGCCCCTGAATTGGAAAGCGTTATTAAACTCGTCCTCAGCCACTTCAGTGGCAGACAAGGCTGCTGCGCTCCACCAGCAGTTGATTTATTAGTCACTTCTGCAAGACTTTAATCTACTTGGAGGGTTTTTTCTTCTTTTTTTCCTAATTCAGAAATGGGTATCTTTATATTTAATCTCTAGTCAAACTACTCCTTACTTGATCTTTAAACTCATAACACAAGGGCGTGTAATTGCATCTCTCCAGGGTCACATCCTCCCGCAGCGAGTGGGTGCTGGTTGGGCTTCGCTCTCGCCCACTTTTGGGCTGTATCTCACTGAAATATGCCAGAGTATCATAAGGATTGCAATTCCTTTCTGGGAAATACATATATTCGCTTCCAACCAAAACATAAAGGCATCTGACTTCCCTCTTCCCTGAGGTCTGACAGGCAGACAAGCACTGACTGATTTTGTGTGATTTTGGCTGTCATATATTAAAAGCAGCCCCACAGTCCCCCATACAGTCAGCCCTGCCATGTCCTGGGACGAAGCAGGCACGGCCACAGCCAGACTCTTACATGCACTGAAGTGCCTTGGAGATATTAAAAAAAAATAAAATAAATAGGATTTTAGCCAAATAAAAATTGAACAGAACATGTAATTTTGGCAAGACCTTGCTCTCCATTCCCCCAGTGAATGCTTATAAACCAAAACTATGGTTTTACAAAGTTATTAATTTTTTGCGGTTATATTTTAAGAAAGCCAACACAAAATTCTTCTCTACATACAAGCACTTTAAGCAGCTAATGTTTACTGGATGCAGTTCTGGTTTTCTCCTTTACATTGGAAAAAAAGCAAAAGCTTCCCATAGAAAATTATGGAAATAAACTATAAAGGCAGGCTCGTTGTTTTTCCTGGGTTTTTTCACATCAGATTTCAATATGCAAGTCACGTTCCCACCACGGAGAGGAAGGCCAGGCAGAGCACAGATATAATCTAGCAGAGATTTTGCATACATTGTCTAAAATAAAGCCACATCAGCTCTGTTTCACTTGTACTAAGACCTGCTTAAAAATATTGTTCTTCTGTCTGGTCACCAAAGAGAAGAGATACACGGAAACAGCAGCGGTTAAATATAAAAAGGGTGTTTCAGACTCTAGAGCCACTGGAAGAAAATAACTAAATCCTGTACAAGGCACCTCCTCAGCCACCGCTGGGCACCAGAGTGGGGAACCGGGTGATTCCGGCACAAACCCAACCCCAGCGCCGCGGGGGGTCCGGACCCCCCTCCCCACGGGGCTGTGCTGGTGGGGCCAACGCCAAACCCAAACCCGGCACAGCCCGCGGCACGGCAGCTCCCAGAGCTCCTCTGTGCCAGGGCAGGAGCTGCCCAGTGGCACTGGCCGCAGCTGGAAGGGCTGGTTGTGTCCTGGCAGCATCGGCTGGACACCGGCACAGCCACCCCTGGCAGCACAGCTGGACACCGGCACAGCCCCCCCTGGCAGCACCGGCTGGACACCGGCACAGCCCCCCCTGGCAGCATCAGCTGGACACCGGCACAGCCACCCCTGGCAGCATCAGCTGGACACCGGCACAGCCCCCCCTGGCAGCATCAGCTGGACACCGGCACAGCCCCCCCTGGCAGCATCGGCTGGACACCGGCACAGCCCCCCCTGGCAGCACCAGCTGGACACCGGCACAGCCACCCCTGGCAGCACAGCTGGACACCGGCACAGCCACCCCTGGCAGCACAGCTGGACACCGGCACAGCCACCCCTGGCAGCACAGCTGGACACCAGCACAGCCACCCCTGGCAGCACGGCCGTCACTGGGAAGAACTGGGAAAACCAGAGAGCATCTCACAAGCGACATTTCAAACACCAACTTGTTTTCTATCTTCTGAAATTCATTTTCTCTGTTTTCTTAACACCTTTAAAACACCAAATAAACATCAGATTTAAGAGATAACAAAAAGCAGCTTTTCTCTCTCCCTGTCAGCAGACACGTCTCCCCGCACCCCGCGACAGCGGCCAGTGGAGGTTCTCTCTCTTGCAGGTCCCAGATAAATACAAGGATAATCCATCCCCCAAGGCTCCTTCTCCCACCCCCTCCTCCCCTCTCTCGTACCCTTCCCAAGGGGGAGGTCACACAGTAGCTCAGGGCCAGGGCATTTTGTCCCCCCCCAGGCACGTATGTTTTATTTCCACATTTAACACACCTCAGTCTTTCACAGCATCTTCCCTGGGCCAGTGCCTTTCCTCCTGGACATCCCATCCCATCCCACACCCTTCCAGAGGCAGGAACCTCCTTATCCCCCCAGTACGTCCGACTCCCACCGACACGCCGTGCCCGGTCACGTCTTATTTTGCTCTGGACAGGTCCAGCCAGGTCCAGCCACAGCTCCCCCACCCAACATCAAAACTTTCTCTGTGCTGGAACAACAAGAAATTCGCTGTGAATTGGAAACAGGCACGAGGGGATTGGGAAAAAGACCGGCTGCAGCTGGCCAAATTAATTCCCAGCGTAATTCCACTGAAGTCTGATTTTAACAGGCATTTGAAATAACGTGCTCTTTCCTTGCCCTTTACATGTGTAGAGGAAAAAAAAAGGTATTAACAACTCATTCCAAATCTTTGCATGGGTAATTAGACACGTGGGTAGTAAAGTGGCCTGTGCACTCACAGGCTGGCAGGTGACCAACCTTCTGCTCAGCCAGGTGCTGTACGTGTACAGGAGGAAAAAGGCGATGCCCTTCCTGGGCTTCATACAATAAACCACGCTCTGAAGCTGACAGGTCAAAAACAAATCACATGAGATTTTAATCAGAAAGCCAAGGAGCATACCAAGTTTCTTTGTAAACTGGTTCCATGTAAAGATAATTGCAAGCAGAATCTAATTCTGCAGTCTCTAATTTTCTTGTCTGACTAAGCAGGCATAATTTACACCCATCAGTTGCAAATGGCTTCTCCCACCAATCCTAAAGACAGAGGTTTGTTTGGTTTGGTTTTTTTTTTTTTTTTTAAAAGAAATATTTCCTACCTCTGCAGAAAGAGGATGAAAAAATACATGCAAAGGCTGTCTGCCACAAATATGCATTTCCACTCAGCTTAGTTCAAAAGATTATATTGCAGCACAGAAAAGGGAGCACTTGACAGAGCTGACTGGCCAAAACAGCTCCTCAGCTGTCAGAGACGAACATGTGGCGTGATAAAGATAATAATTTAAACGGGTCTTACTCATTCATTTGTTCCCTGCTGCCCTTTTCAGCCTATCAGACATACTACAATTGTACAAGTTCTCCTGCTGCTGTACAAGGCAGAGGAGCAGCCGGGGGCACGCAGGGCTCTGCTCGCCCGCTGGGACACTCGCCCCGCGGGGACCACCACACTCGGTCCACGCTCACCGTCACCGCATCACAGCCAAACAGGCTGGTGGCTCTTTGTGCTCCCTCAAGTTTCTGCTGCCTCAGATGCCAGGAAGCACACAGCCTGGTCTCTCAGAGGAAGAACCAGCCCATCTCCAGGTTCAAAACCAAGATCACATCAGAAGAAGTGGCTGATCAAAGGAGTCCCAGCCAGGAAGGTGCCCAGCAAGGGTCCCACTGTGCAGGGTTTGATGTGAGAGCTAGCACAGTCACCCCAGCATCAGCATTGGAACCAAGGTGGCTGAACCTCCTACGGGTTCACACAAGGGTGGGCGATGCCAACTGCTCGGCAGATGGGAGCAGAGCAGCCCTGTGTCAGTTCAGACACTGGGCCCCACACGGCTCCCAGTAGCACCAGCCCCTGCAAACACCCCCGAGCGAGAGCAGGGGCCCAGCACTCGGTTCCAGCTCCCTTCTCGCTTCCACAGTTTCTGGGAGCGTCTCTGCTCCCCGGTGTGACAGGAGCTCGCGTTCTCCCAGCACCTTGCCTGACTTTCCCGATAATATATTCAGCAGAACTGGATACGTTTCAAACCAGCTATTACACCACAGTGTGTTCCAACACAAATACATGCAGTGTAGTGCAGCAACAATTCTTCTGGGAGGATTTCTCTGTAACACAGATTGCAGAAAAAAATGCATTTCCCTGCCTGCCCCGATGCCCACCCCAATGCCCACCCCACCTCCCTCAGGGTGCCAGGGCTCATGGAGCCACAAAACGCTTCCCCAGCGAGCTTGTATGGAATTATTCAGAGAGAGTAAACCTGGTAAAAATTTAAGGAGCAGGAAGTCTGCAGCCATTGGACTCATCTGTCCAGCAACATGTACAACACACGAGTGGTTTCTGGCACTTTCCTCAGCCCCACACCCCGCAGTGAGCAGAGCTGCCCAGGGAGCATCACGGTGCCGCAGCAAGAGAAACCCCTGCTCGGGCACCAGGAAACGGCCCCTCTCCCATTACAGATGAAACACTGGGTAGGAGGTGGAAATTCTTCCTCCTTCCCCCCACAAGAAGCAAAATGCAACACAAAATGACAACAAGTTTGTGGGGACAAGCACGGTTTTTTGCTGTTTGCTCCCAGAGCGTGGGTGGCACCACTGTGTCCTGGCTGCTTGGAGGGACTTCACACGTGCCACGGTGACAACGCGCCCCGCAGACCCGAGCTCCTGGGGCAGAGCTGGCTTCTCCCCACGGGCACTGCCCTCCCCAGCCCAACACAGCCCTCAGCACTCGTCAGCACAATCACAGCTCCTGGGGTGATGATTATTTCAGAAGGAATCCTTACTGCAGCCAAGCTTGCCATTTCACATGAAAACCTCCCCTGGCGTGTGCAGAGCCGCGAGAGGAGCCAGAATTAAAGCCAGAAGGGAAGGGAGGGGAAACAAGCGGGGAGCAGACAGGAGAGGCAGGAAAGGAGGGACTCTTCATCACGGGTGAACCCTGAACCGCAGGCTGAGATTTAATTTAGCGAGCCATCAATCAAGCTGCGGGGCGCCAGAGGCAAGGGCTGGCTGGGACTGTTTCAGCAGAGGGCACTCAAGCCCCAGAAATCTGCATGTGCCAGCCCCGCGCATTCACTCGCCGGTATTTTAGGAGATGACTTTAGCACATGAATCTCGGTAATGTGAGCACTGGGCCTCGTAACTCACATTGATTGTGGTTATATTGCACCTGATGCATATAAATCTAAACAAAATGCATGTGGATGTAGCTAATTCAAACGAACCAGTTTAGATACCATTACAAAAAATAAAGAGAAGCCTCTTTTTCTTCATTAGCATGGAAAAAAATGCCATAGCCATGGAAATGCTTCTGTCTTTCTGCAAGGTTCATACTTCTGCTGCTGCTCTGAAGCATGAGTCGTCTTTGAAGAGATCCTTTGTCAATCAGAACCTTTCCCTAGATATTAATAATTGCAACGTTTTTTCCCACCTTCACAAGCAGTTCTTTTTCATTTTCAAAAATAAGAAGTCTTATATTCATAGTCCTTAGAACATCCATAAATACACAGCTTTATTTGCAGGTGAAAGAAGTTAGATTTGTATGTACCTCAACTCATAAAATATACCCAAGTATCAATGTCCTATCTGTGCAATAAATGGAACTCTAGGTAGCACATATATTTGCTGTAAAAAAGGCAGCATGAAAATACAACATATCCAAACATCCTCATGCCAAACTAGGAATAACCAAGTGACTTCTTCTAAAGGGTACACTATGTTCATGAGTTATAAACACAGCAGAGAATTTGCACTAATTGATACACACTGAAATGATGAATTACCACACTAAAGCTGTTTGCCCAGTTCACAGCCACTGTGAAAACACCTTCTATATTTTCAGCATCACTGCAACAAACTGGAGAAGAACATCACAGCCCTTCTGCTGCCTTGGATTGTCCTTCAGCAAGGTGAAGCCACGGATTCACAAATAAGCTCATGATTCACCCCAGTATCAATCCACCCCGCAGGAAGGTTGGCTGGCTGCCTGCACCAGGCAGATGCTGCCCACCCAGTTCCCCCAGTCTCCCACCCTGAGCAGGGCTGGGAAGCACTCACCCACACAGCAGCGCTGAGATGAAGCTCTAGACCCACGAGGAGCTCTGGAAGCAAACAGGTACACTCTCCTTTCTCCAGCCATTTTGTCTTTGCCCTAATGACATGCTAACGAGCCAGCCCTGCCACAGCTGGCAGAGAGCCTGGCCTGATGGCTAACGGTCATTGCTCACAGGTGTGGGGCTCAGGCAGTGCATCCACAGGTGATGGGCAAAGTCAAATCATCTTTGTGGAGAGAAAAAAATCTGAGGCAACTACGGGCAACATCCAAGAGTAGTTTCAAAATGATCCCTCTTTTTAACCACGGCATGGGGCAGCCCAGGGATCCCCTCGGAGGGGAGCAGGATGCTGCCAGGAGAGAGGAGCACGGCCAAGCCACACGGGAGGGACAGGGCTGGGGGACAGTGTGGGAACACAGGAATATGGAGGAAGGGAAGCACAGCCAGGATCTGCTGCATGGTGCTCGGATTGCTTTGGGAAGGCAAGGCCATGCCAGCCCTGAGCAAGGAGACCTGCAGCTACAGAGCTGCCTTGGCTTTGCTGTCCAGTTCTGGGCAGTGACGGCTCCTGTCCTGCCCTTCTGAGCAGCGCAGGCTTCCTTCTCTGACCTCCACACACAGTGAGGACTATTCCTGACCTCCGTGCACCCATCAGATAGGAATCAAATAAGATAATAAGAAATAAACTATTAGTGCTGGTACTGCAGTAGGATGAGGAGGCTGAAGCAAAGGTTAGAGCCCTGTTAGTGCCTGGTGCCAGCAGAAAGCAGCATCTGGACTGTAAGGAACTAGCAGAGTACCTCATCCTCAGCCCAGCTACATTTTAATTTAAACAGTTCACAAAATCTGAACCTCTTGTCCCAAGTTACTGGAAATCAAACCCTTTTCTCTACACGCTGGAGTCTGCAAAGAATAAAGAATGGCCACAGAAGAAAGAGCCTTCTCTACCCTTTCCCTCCCAACAGGTTTGTGGGGCTTTTTTATCTCCAGGTGCAAAGATTCACCAGGTTGTGACATTTAATTTTATACCAAGTTCACAGAAGCAGCTGTCCTTCATTTAAACACCAAGTAAAGCGAATTTCTTCCATGCCCTTTTGCTAAATCTTACGCTTTTTGGTGTCACGAGGGATAAAAATACCCTTAACATGAGAGGCCCTTTTCTAGGACTGTCTTTGCCACCCGTAAGATTTCCTGCAGGAAGCCGGGACCTCAGCCTGGCCACAGCAAAGAGTAACAGAGCTCCCCTGAGACCGACCTGCGCCGCGCTTTGAAGGTGCCCAGCAGTGCCTTCGCCTCGCTGGCTCCAGTCTTGGGTAGGAGAAAGAAAAAGTCTCCTCCACCGTGACATAACGCTGAGAGCCCCGGTCATGCTCAGGGTCCTGGTTCACACTCAGGGCCCCGGTCACGCTCAGGGCCCCGGTCACGCTCAGGGCCCTGGTTCACACCCAGGGTCCTGGTTCACACTCAGGGCCCTGGTCACACTCAGCAGCACCTTCCCATCACCCCAAACGAAGCGCGAGTGAAACCATGGCACCGGGGGAGGCGTTAGGAAGAGTCACACCCGTGTCTCCAGGAGGGGCTGGTCCTGCCGTGGGCGTGCAGATCCCCCAGAGACAGAGGATGCCGTGATGGTGACAGCGATCACGCACCCCAGCCAATCCCCCACTGCTCCTGCCGTACAGACACAGCCGGGGATCAGACACCACTGTGACGGGCACGCAGGGCGCGGCAGCACTCTGTGCTCGCTGTCTGCTCTCGGATGCATCACCAGGAACTTTTCTTTTGAGTTTTAGACCAATTGTGATTTGTGTGTGTCCCCTCCTCTGGTTTGTACACTCAGGCTAACGGGGGCTGGTCCTGGACAGGCCGCTTGAGCGCAGGACAGGGATCAGCTCTCCTCTCAGCACTGAGCTCGCCGAGCTGGCTGCTGGGGAAAGCGACAGACAGGAAAATTAAAAGGATGAACAGATATGGAGTAATAGTATGTTTGTAAGAAAATTAAAGATTTGCTCTTCAGACGTTCCAGGCGATGTAGTTAGCAGACAGCTGGCAAATGGGAGCGATTGCAAATGATGGAATAGATCAAATTATTTAAATGAGAAAAAAATAAATTCGCCCCAGTGTGGCCCGGCAAGTTGACAAAGCAGCCCCACTCCTCTGCTCCTGTGCAGCCCTTTGTCTCTGTCACCTAGCTCGTTAAACTCCCAGCTGCGGGGACCACGCTCCAGCAGCCCCGGCCCGACGCCCTGGGGACACAGGGGACGTGGGGGACCCCGGGGACAGCGGGACCCACGGGAGCTCGAGGGACGCCAGGCACCACGGGACAGGGGCCATCGGGGCAGAGGGACACCGGCCCCCCACGGCTGCCGGAACCCTGCGGTGTCCCCGCGGTGTCCCCGCGATATCCCCGTGGTGATCCCGCGGTGTCCCCGCGCTCCCCGCCGCAGGTCCCCGCCGCCTCCTGCTCTCGCCCCAGGGGAGCGGGCGGGGGTCGGTGCGGGCGCGGGTGTCGGGGGTGGGTGTCGGGGGTGTGTCAGTGTGTCTGTGCGTGTCTGTGGGTTCTCGATCCACTCCGGGCTTTGCGCGCGCAGCAGCGGTAGGAGGGGACAGAGCCGCTCCCGCGGGCGCACCGGCAGCCCCGCTCCGCAGGTGCTGCCCGCCCGGCACCGGCACTGGCATCGCACGGACCGGCACAGCCCGGCTCGGCTCGGCTCGGCTCGGCACAGCCCGTCTCGGTTCGGCTCGGAGCGGCCGCACTAAGATGTGCCATGAGCGGTCCGGCCTCGGCGCCGACCGGCCGCTCCGCCTGAGCCCCGGGCAGCAGCCGCCCGCTCCCCCGCTGCCCCGGGGGCCATAGGGCCGCCCCGGCCCGCGCCCTCCCCAACGATGCCCCATCTCTGGCCGGCTCTCCGCCGCCTGCTCTGGGAATACTGGGCAGCGCTCCTGCTCGGCGGCTTCTGGGGCCAGTGCTCGCACGGGATGCCGCATGTCATCCGGATCGGTAAGGCAGGACCGGGACCGGCTCCCCGCGGGGACGGGGCGGCGGCGGCGGGAGAAGTTCGGGGCGCGGAGCCGGGGCGGGGGGCGCGGAGCCCGCGGGATCGGGTCCCAGCACGGACCGGGGCCAGTGACGCTGCCAAGGGGGTGCAAGGGGGGTGCTGGGCGCCGTGTAAAGAGGAGAGCGGGGTGCTGAGCCCCGGGAGAGGGGGATGCTGAGCCCTCGGAGAATTGGAATGTTGTGCTCCCCGAGATGAGAGATGCTGAGACCCTGGAGCAGGGGGGTGCTGAGCCCCTAGAGAGCGGGATGCTGATCCCTCAGAGATTTGGGATGCTGAGCCTCCGCAGAGGAGGGATGCTGAGCCCCTAGAGAGGGGGGTGCTGAGCCCCTGGAGAGGGGGGTGCTGAGCCTCTAGAGAGGGGGATGCTGAGCCCCTGGAGAGGGGGATGCTGAGCCCCTGGAGAGGGGGATGCTGAGCCTCTAGAGAGGGGGATGCTGAGCCTGCTATGAGAAGGGCTGCGGTGCCCCTGGAGAAGGAGATGCTCGGTGTGAGGAGAGGTGCTGTGCCAGTCCAAGGAGAGGTGCTGAGCCTGCTGCAATAAGGGTGCTGTGCAGAGGTGCTTTGACTCAGGGCCAGAGGTGCACAGCACAAGGGACAATCAGCCCAGGAGAGCCCGCGGCACTGAGCCCCCTGCCCGGGGGATGCCAGTGGGCTGGTTGTGTGGAACCGGGAGCGTTTCATTAAATTGCTGAGGTTCTGGGGAAAATTAAT
This sequence comes from Caprimulgus europaeus, assembly GCA_907165065.1. Next base: position 700,567 of record OU015547.1, read on the forward strand.
TTTTAATAATGTTACATAAAGTAATTGCACAGATAACAGCTTGGGAAAGAGTCTATGATCTTTCTTTTTCTAATTAAATGAGATACTTGTTTTAAGCGTGTCATGTAAAGAACGGTGCTGATCTCCTGTTCCATCCCATGTACTTTGCCATCTGTACACATTCCCAGGGATTTGCTGCCTGCCCGGCAAAAATTCTAAGGACAGGTTTACCTGTCTTTTCAGGGACCAAATTGTAACCCAGAGAAACAGTGAAACCCAGATAGATTTGTGAATATTTTAAAGTGGAAAAAATGGGTCTTATTTATCCCAGTGCAACTGCACAGCAGCAATGTGAAAGCCAGTAAGAGAAAAATGCCGGTCCTGAGGGACAGCCGCCTTCTGAAGTGAAACGCTGTCACCTCCAGCCCGGTGTCGAGCCACTGCCTGGCCCAGAACATCTCATGGACAAGGGCTTGGTTCCTGCAGGGTGAACATCTGCCCTGCCCTGGGCTCCTGTGAGCCAGGCACCGCGGGCAGACGCGCTCCTGTGCGTGCAGCGGTGCCAGAAATGCCGGTGGAAAAGGTCAATGGAGCTGCCCTGGGCCCGGGCCCCGGCGGCTGCTGGGCTTGGGTTGGAGCCCGGCGAGCCCGGCCATCGCCTGAGCAGCTGGGATGGTTCTGTGCGATGGAAACCCACTCCCAGGAAAGCTCCCGTGGCTGCTGATGGGGCATGCCAGGCTCTGCCAGTCCCACTGTGTGAGCAGGGAGGAGGGTCCCCTGTACCATGGCAGAGCCCCCCCCAGCCTGTCCCCAGCCTGTCCCCTCCCAGAGCACCGCAGTGCCGCAGCAGTGTTTCCCTTCCCAGCGGGTCCCAGGGAGCAGATCCCCATCAGCACCACAGGCTGTGTGCTGGGGGGTCCTGTCGCAGCTGTGGCACTGGGCTTGCAGCTCACCCTGCTTTCAGCTTGGCAGCAGTGGGGCTGGTTCTTGGTGGGCAGAGCCAGCGTGGTGCCAGGCTGGTGCTCCCGAGGTGGTGAGCGAGGGGCTGCTGCTGTGCTGGCAGATGCTCCAGGGGAAGGGGCTGAAATCATGAGGGATGGGGCTGCCGAGACCCCTGGGGACATCAGCATGGCTTGGGGGAGACCATTAGGCCCAGGAGTATCTCTGTGGCTCTGTGGGATGTTCAGCCTCAGGTCCAGGTGCCTCACTTGTCCTGAAAATGGATTTTCTAGACAGGGATGAAAGCAATTGCACAAAGGGATAGAGGAGCTTTCAGCACAGAAACCGCTGCAGCCTCCACTGGAATCCCCTGGCTTTGCTGTCGCTCTGCTCCCCTTCACCTGCAGCTCCTGGGCTCAGCTCAGAGGCTGGACCAGGACCAGGGCGAGGGAGGACCCTCGTGTGGGGCTGCTGCAAAGGCAGCGAGGTGGCTGTGGGCAGGCAGGGATGCAGGGATGCAGGCAGGGATGCAGGCAGGGATGCAGGGATGCAGGCAGGGCAGGCAGGGATGCAGGCAGGGATGCAGGCAGGGATGCAGGCAGGGATGCAGGGATGCAGGCAGGGCAGGCAGAGCTGCCCGCTGCAGGAGCACGGCTGCACATCGCCTCTGCCAGCACCGCCGTGCCTTCTGCAGGAACCGTCTTGCTATAATTGCTGAGAAACAGCCTAAAAGGCAGCACTTCATTTAGCCTTTTTCTTGATCAGTAAAACAAGAAACTTAAAGATGAGAAAAAGGCTTTAAATGGGGCTGCAGGGAGATCCGTGTTTACCTTCGCTCTCAGCTAAAACTGGCATCGTTTTGACCTCTTTTTCAGCCCGCTGGAAAATTGCAGCTTTTTCTCCCTGCATTAATTTGTGCAAAGCTGTCCTGGCTTTCAAGTAATTCTTTTAATTATTATTATGGTTATGCCAAGAAGCAGAGAACACTTAAATAAGTATTGTGTTAGAACTGAAAATCAAACCAGAGAGAAAACAGGTAACTTTCTAAAGCTCTCTAGTCAGCTGTGAAGCTGACTATTAAAATAAATACTGGGAGAGATAGCTAAGAAAGGGAGGGAAAAGCCAAAAGTGCTCTTTCTCTCATGAGTAAAAGATAAATATTTAATCTACACATCTAAACATAATCTATATATATACAGGTACAAAGAAAATCTGTGCCTCATTGCTGGATTTTTTTAATTAAATAGGAGTTTGTATCTGAAGCTTGTTCAACAACTGTCCAATTATTGTGCAGTCGTTAAATATTTGAAAATGCTGCATCGCAAAACACCACCGAGAGCTGCTGCGCGCTCAAGGCGCTCGGTTCAGCTCCGAGTTATTCCGGTGTAAGGACAGGTACCTGTGCGGGTGTGAGCCAGGTTACTCCGTGTTTACACCCCGGTGGCTGAGCAGGCTGCGGCGCTGCCAGCCCTGACTGCGGCTGAGATCAGGGAGATGATACCTGCTATTAAGTGCTGCACCGAGCAGCTGAGCGCTTGCAGTATCATGCCCCTCATACAGCAAAAGCAGGGGTGCAAGGTGCTGCAGCTGCCGGGGACAGGCTGTTCATGTGGCCTCCCTTGGATTAAAAGCAGCAGAAGCACCCCCAAAGTGACAGACGGGGGCTTGATGCCATTTTGTAGAGCCTGGTGGCACCGGCCCGAACAAAGCAATGTGGGATGGCTGGTGTCACACGTGGAGCGGGAGGGACTGGTGTCACACGTGGAGCGGGAGGGACTGGTGTCACGCGTGGAGCGGGAGGGACCGGTGTCACACGTGGAGCTGGAGGGACTGGTGTCACGTGTGGAGCTGGAGGGACCGGTGTCACGCGTGGAGCGGGAGGGACCGGTGTCACGCGTGGAGCTGGAGGGACCGGTGTCACGCGTGGAGCGGGAGGGACCGGTGTCACGCGTGGAGCTGGAGGGACCGGTGTCACGCGTGGAGCGGGAGGGACCGGTGTCACGCGTGGAGCGGGAGGGACTGGTGTCACGCGTGGAGTGGGAGGGACTGGTGTCACGCGTGGAGCGGGAGGGGCCGGTGTCACGCGTGGAGCGGGAGGGACTGGCGTTTCGTAGCAGACTGGTTTCAGTTGCTGTGCTTTGCTCAAGCATCATCAGAAATCATCGGCGTGATTACTGTGATGGATGGTGTGTTAACACGATGTATGTGCAGATCAGATGGATGCCAACGGTTTGAGATTAATAAGTGACAGTAAAAAATAGACCAGAGGCGCCGTCGATCCAATTTTAGCATTTGCATTTGTTGATTAGTGGGTTGGTTTGTACTCAAGTGCTGTTGAGGAGGTGACACCAAAACCGTGCAGCCATGCTGCCATCACTTCCCTTGGCCACCCCTGCTCCTGCCAGCAGAAGTGACGCCTGCCACCCCCCCGCCACCCCTCTGCAGGTGGGTGGTGACAGAGGGGGTCCCCAGCCTACCCTGCACGTGGGTCCCCCCAAACACCGGCTGCACACTCGCCCTGCCCCTCCTCTGCAGGAGGAGCGCGCTGTGCTGGGAGGGATTTCATTTTGCTTTCTGCATTTTTCAGAGGAATCACCTTCACCTCTGGGTCCTTGCTCTTGTTCTGGTTTTTGAGGGGTTTTTCTTGTTGGTTTTGGTTTTTGGTTTTGTTGTTGTGGGGTTTTTTTTTTAATAAGATTATATTCCCACTGATATTTGTGGCAATAATTATACCCCAAGCACATCTGAAAGTCCCACTCTTGTATCACTGAAGTCTCTGTGAACAGGATCGGGCTCCAGCTAAGCCTTTAGACAAACAGACCTGCATGGAGGAATTTATCGGATTTTATTTCTTGTAGTCTCTTTCTAAGCTGTGTTTGTGTAGGGAAGGGGTCAGGGCATTGATTGTTTGTATGATTTGCAAGTAACACAGAAAAGACAATCAAATTGGACTGGAATCTGTGTGGAAAAAAAAAATCATTGATTATTTTATATAAATACACAGAATACAAATTCTGTGGATAATTATCCTCCTCTGTGTGACTGGCTTTGCTGAGGCTTATTATGCCTGTCTGGAATTTTATTTTGAAATCACCTTCCCACACTCTGCAAACAAACTTTTATTTTTAAAAATAAAGGCAAAAGCAGGATTTTCCAGGCTGAGTGAGGCAGTGCCCAGGAGGCTGGGAGCTGCAGGGCTCTGGGTGTGTGGATGCTGGAGCTGTGCTCCTCGGAAAGGCAGGTCGAGGGTTTTCCTGTTCGGCTCGAGGTTGATGACCAGTTTGGCCAGTGTCCTTGGCTGGTATCAAGACTCCTGTGAGAGGGGCTGGAGCCCCCCTGCATGCACCAAGACCCCTGCCCATGGGTCTCTCACCACGCTGGCCTGGACTCGCCTTTTTCCCCTCTTCCCCTGGCAGCACGTGCCAGCCCCCTGCCTCTCCCCGGGCTGGCTGAGCCCCGCACGCAGCCGCGGCTGTGCCGGTGCTGTGGCCAGTGAGCAGGTGGTGACAGTGCCCAGCCAGGACATGGGGGTCCCTGACAGCACAGGAGCGAGGAATTGCTCCCTGGGGCTGGTGAGGGATGAAATGTGGCGGGGTAGGAGCCGGTAGAAATGGAGCCGAGATCGATAGGCGTCCCCTCCCCGAAGCAAAGAGCTTCAGGACGCAGCGTCACACACCTGAGCCCAGCCGCAGGCTCAGGAATCCTCAGTGGGGACCCTTCCCTGCGGCAGCCTGGCTGCCCCCCGCCCTGCCCCCTGCTCCCTGCTCTGGGGCAGAAGCCCACCAACAGCAGAGCGGGGTTTCCCCGGCCCAGGGGCAGCCGGCGGAGCCTGGAGCAGGCTTGGATGGAGCCCACGGGCTGGTGGGAATCTGCAGCAGCTCCCATGACGCCTTCCACAGGGTGTGTGAGACGAGAGCCTGGTCCCTGAACCTCCCGGGGCCAAACAGGGGGATGGGCTGCTCCAGGAGTCTGCCTTCTGCATTTTCACTGTTGCAAGTAAAGTGTGATTGTTTTGGTTTGTTTTTCTGGCTTTTCAATCACTCCCTTTGCCCTTGTGGCTTCTCCTGCATTTCCACGTGTGTTCCTGTGGCCACACACCCACTGCGCAAGCATTTAATGGCTGATGAAGTTATTTCAGGTCACGAGATGCTTTGTGTGTCAGATAACGTGTTCTAGTAAGTTCAGCAGGATATAAGGGTGGCAGTGTAAATTGTTTGGTGGTAAATTAATTCTGAATACATTTGAATAACAATGTTACCTCTTTATAGCAGAATAGTCTAATTATTTGATCTTGGCATCCTCTTGAGAACTTCATACAGGAAATTAAGATCAAACCACAAACTAGAAAAAAATAGACCCTCATTCATCAGAGGGCAGGAGAACCGCCAAAATAAACAGAGCTACTTAGTGCTGGGCTGCTTCCTCCGAGCGGGCACGTCCCCCCGCCCGCCTGCACCGGCACGTCCACATCCCCAGGGGCTGGAAGGCGGCAGATTGATGCAGAACGTGATGGTGAAGGAGCCTTGGGTGGACTTTGTGTGCAGGGATGGGGGTGGTTCCTCTGCCCACGCCTGGCACCAGCCCCTGCTCCGGGGGACACACATGGTCCCCGCTGCCGGCTGCCCGCTCGTGCTGCATCGCCCTTTTTGGTTTTATCACCAGCAGGTGCAACTCCACTGCCACTGCTCCGAGCTTAATTTCCCTGTCTCTGTGTTTTTATTGCTGAAACGAAGCAGAGGTTGATATTATGAAAAGGTTTCTGTAAAGCCTTCGCGACGCGGTCACGCACAGAACAATACTGAATTCAATCTCCAGCAAAGCTGGGTCTCTCTTGTCCTGGCAAATGAAGTGCTCCTCTGGTACAGATCAGCAATTTCACTAAATTAGCAATCCTAAATGAAATCCCGCTTCTCCTTCTCTGCTCCGTTGTCAGCGCGATGCCAGGAGCTGGTGGGGACATCGGCAGAGGGCACTGTGCCTCCCCAGCACACCCAGCCTGCTGCCTCTGCCACCTTCCTCCAGCTCCTATTAGCGATCAGTGCTCAATTCCAAGCATTTGCGTGGAGCAGCTCTGCCAGAACAGCTCCGGTGCTGGAGCCTCTCCTGGAGACACAGCATCGAATAAACCAGCACTGCACAGTCTGTCTGGAGCAAACACTGAGCCTCGGAATCAGCGCATTGCGTTTCTCCACCAGTTACGCTGCGCAATCTCCTGCCCCGCGTCTTGGCTGGAGGTTTCATGTGATGCCATCTAGACTTATTTTTCCCTTTGCATATTTAGAAGAGGGGCTGGGGGAAGTCTCTGGGTAAGGCAGATAATGAGCTGAAAGCACCAGAAGTCCACGGGCGAGGGAGGAGAGAGGCAAATGTTGGAGAGGAGCTGAGGGCTGAACGTGAGGATAAAAACTGTGACGGCGACGATGCCAAAGGGAACAGAGGTGAAACGAGGAGCGCTGGGTGTTCAAAGCCATGGGACTCCCAGCTGCTGTGACTGCAGATGTTGCTGTGTGCAGCGGCAGCACAGGGGACCCTGACATCCCACCAGTGGTACTGTGGGCTGCCCTGTCCCTCAGTCTCAGGCAGGGATTGTCTGGGTTTGGGCTGCTGTCGGGGGGATTCAGAGGTGATGGGGCTCCCTGCGTTACCACTGTTCACTACCACTGAGCCCTGGATAATGCGCTGGCGTTTATCTCTCATAATAAAGCCTAAAATAGATTAGGTAAGGCAGGTCCTTACCAAGAGCAAGGGCTCTCCAGGCAGGTGGAGGCTCAGTTCACTGCTTTGTCTCTCTCCAGCACCAGCTTTTCTCTCTGGCTGCCTCTGTTAACCCCTTCTGCTCTCACCTCCTGCCACTCCCGGCTTCTTGATTAGAGGTTCCCTAAAGGGGGAGACTGCGCAGTAACGACAGCCTTGAAAAGTCCATATGAGCCACGGGGTGCTGCACGTGGCAGTAAACTGTAAGGCTCTGGGCACAGGACATTTTGGGAACGGGGCTCTGGTTTTCAGCTGTAATTTGCTCCGGCCTGTGCCCTTTGGATTTGCAGGTAAAGGCTCTCCCAGGCAGCCCAAAAGATGCTGTAACATGTTTTATCAGCTGCCTGGGCAAGAGCATGACTCTGGTATGAGATGGCTCACTTGGGTACGTGCAGCAGGAGGGAATGAAGCAGCACTGCCAGCCTCTTCCCTGCCAGCCTCCCCAAGCAAGCCCCCAGCCCATGGCACTGCAGATGTGTTCCTCCACCCTGCACTGGACACCAGTGCTGCTGGAGAGGGTCTGGAGAGGCACCAGTTGGTGCCTGGCTCAGCCTTCAGCCCTTCCAGGAACTGATGCACCAAAGATTCACCCAGCTGAAGAAAAGCTGCCAGTTTGCATTTTGTTCTGTGAAGTACAGCCTGACCTTCTTGCTCAAGTCACACTGAGTCTCACACCAAAATAAAGAGTATTTGCACCTTGGATTAGGAGTTCAGTCTTTGTAGTTACTGAGTCAGAAAAACATCCCTGGTCAGGAAAGCTTTTAAGAACACATATAAACCAGCTAATATCGGCAAATAAAACAAAGACTTAAAATTACATCAGTGTTCAGATGGATTCTTGAATTTGGGACTTGCACTTCGCTCATCACTCTGGGATTTGCTCATCACCCAGGGATCCCCACGGAGGGGCACCCAGATTCCCAGGTACCAGAGCACTAAGCACACGCCAAAGGCTTTAGACTGATTCAAATGAGTTTTCCATCCTTGTCACCTGCAAACAGCAGTGCCAGGAGCGTTCGTTAGTGCCACTGCAGCAGTCTGGGCTGTAACGGCCATTCCTGTGTCCAGCAGAAATGGGAAGAGGCCCCTGACCGCTCCGACATCGGCCACTGGATCCTCATTAGCTGGTAATGACATTTGATTGCTACAGCATGTCCTTTGTTCAGACTGGGGACTTGGAGGTGAACAGACTGGCTCTTTGAACTCTCCAGTACCAGGTGAATAGGAGCATAAGCTGTTATTAAAATAACAGAGCTGGTACTGCAAAATCCAGATTTGATTAAAGCTGTGGAAGTGTATGGTGAGCAGCCAGCATTAGCTGTGGGCGGCTTTCCCCCACGGTAATGAATAGATGCCTGTCATCTCTTCCTTATCTCCCAGGATGAGACAGTAAATAAAATCTGGTATAACCCACAAATTTAGCTGAGCTACGGCTGTCTATTGGGACTGAAGTGTTAGACTTGTTGGTTAGTTTGCAGAGAATTCAAAGCGCTCGGAAGGAAGCCACAGCAGTGATTTTACATTCCACCCCCTGTGAGACACGGCGCCTGCCTGGGTACTGGGCTGCACGTTAGAAACAGGGCTGGGTCTGTTATGAGTGAGGCAAATGGCGACAGCACACGCCTGGCAGAGGAGCTGGGACCAGACTCTCGTCTGCGGGATGGAGCCGGGCTCTGCCGAGGGCGCTGCCGGTGAATCGCCGCTCCCGGGGCACCGGTGCCGCTCTGCCTGCGCGGGGCTGCGCGGCCAACGCGGCGCGGGGTCTGCCAGGAGGGAGCTGCTCTGCTGGAAGGTTGGCCTCAAAGTCACCAGCGAAGAACAACGTGTGTGTCTGTGTCGCTGCGGTGCCTGGGAGTTCGGGAAAAAGACGGCTGTTTTCACTGCTGTGTCAATAAAGGTTTTCTTTAACCGAACAGGTGCTGCTCGGTCTGAATCGCTCTGATTCATCCCTCACTGGAGGGGAATTATTAATCTCTCATATTCTGCACCATGGTGGCTGGTATATATTTTCTAGTAACAACTGGAGCAAATCAAGACCGTTTCCTAATGGTTTCTGTAACCATTTGCGTTTTTATATATGTGGAAAGAGTTCTGACAGCGTGACAGGACTGCTGCTGTATGGGTGACATCTGACCACAGCTCGGGCAGCGACAGCGTCTGGATCCTCCATCCTGGAGAAGGAAAGACAAACTATCCTTGAAGAGCACAGCATCAGCTACTCTCTCATTGCCATCTCTGCCTTCTACTTGACAGTGCAAGCAGCAGAGCTTCCTGGGCAAGGCGGTGGTTTCCAGAGAATTCACGGATGAGCCTTCTGGGGCAGTGTCAGGCCTGGAGGACACTCGGCAAATAACATCTTGCAGCAGTTTTCAGTCACTGCCAACCCATGACGTGGAGCAGTTGCCCTCTTTGCTGTGGTGAAAGTCACGGGAACGTTATGGCACCAGGATGTGACCCGGAGACCTTTAGGAATAACTCAGCTCAGCAATATCGTAGTCACAACTTGCAGGAATATTTGTATTCTTTCCCCCAGATTCCCGTTAGAGGAAGTTGATCACAGACCATTTCAAACGCTTCTCCCTGGAGGAAGCATCCAGCCAGTAGGAATCTCCTTCTAAAGCGTGTCTGTTGGCTTAGCTTTTGCTGTTATTTATCAATACTGCTATAAGGCATTTCAATGACATGCTTTGCCTGAGGTTTTTTAAAAGTCCCTGAGTTCTCCTAGTTCCTGCTCCTTTCCTTCGGAAGCAGAAGTAAGCTCACTACTGAGAAAGGAACAGGAGACAAAAGCAGGCCCAGAAAACCTGCTGGCCAAAGCTCCACAGGGACTCAGGGGTGGATGGTTCTCTGAGCACTAGATATTCCATTTTTCATTACAATTTCCCTTTGTTCTCCTTTTTTGCTCCGATTCACGTGATGTTCCTGCTCCCTCTGCTCCGCTCCCTCTCCCCACCCCATCGCTCGGGTGTCTGCGGGAGGCTCGTGGTGCCCAGGCAGGTCCCTCCCTCCGCACGACGATGGTGCAGGATGGTCCCCGCTCCCCAGCCCAGCTCACGGCCGGCGGCAGCCACGCTGCACTCAGCAGGCTCTGGACCTGAACCAGAGCCTCGTGCAGCCCCGAGCTGCTGCAGCGTGTGGGGACTTTCTTCCTCTCCAGTGATCTTCTGTGGCTCCCCGGCTCGGCTGCCACCGGTGCTGCAGGACAGGGTGGCAGCTCAGGGGGTGAGTGCTGGTCCATGGGCTCTGGGGGTCACCCTGTCCGTGGGCTCTGTGGGTCACCCTGTCCGTGGGCTCTGCTGTGTCACCCTGTCCGTGGGCTCTGTGGGTCACCCTGTCCGTGGGCTCTGCTGTGTCACCCTGTCCGTGGTCTCTGTGGGTCACCCTGTCCATGGTCTCTGCTGTGTCACCCTGTCCGTGGGCTCTGTGGGTCACCCTGTCCGTGGGCTCTGCTGTGTCACCCTGTCCGTGGGCAGCACGCTGCTCTCCCAGGATGGCTGGAGGAGCCTCGCAGGTTCACTTCTCAGAGAGCTTTGGAAGGAGACCTGGTCATTCAACACCACAGAAATGCAAGATGTTCCTTCCTTGGATGTGCAGCAAAAGGTACATCGTGGCTAACCTTAAACGTAGGAGCTTTTTCTTCAGCTGTGCAGGACAGATTTATAATATTTTCTCTTTGTTTTTTAGCACTGGATTCTTAGCGCGGGCTGTGATTTACTGAATAATCAATTTCCTTATCTATGTAATACATTAAAGTGATCCATCAATGCCAGATAATCAATCCAGCTTAGGATTTTAAGTGTGTAAGAGTGTATGTATGTGTACTTGTATATATATTTTCATCCTGTATCATTGTCAGGACAATAACAGCTCCCTTTCTGTGCTCCTTTTGCAGTGACTTTTGTTTATGGCGTGTAAAAGAAAATCACGGCATTATATTACACCTTGTAAGCTTTACGGTACTTGAGAGGTTTATGCAGTATGAATGTAAAGGGCAATGCAATAATGCAAAGGGCAGTGAGACATTTTTAAGCACAGAAGGATACACACAGAGCTGCAGAGATAAATCTGGGTGGATAATCATCCCACAGTGTCTCTCCTATTTATGAGAGTAAAAGACATTCACTGCAAATCATGCTTCAGGTCACTTCTGCCCTGGTCTCTGGCTCTGCTTTGCATTATAGGCTGCTTAAATGGTTCTTAATTTAATTTGAGATCTCTGCCCTGTTTGCTGCCTGTGCTCAGCTGTGTCCTGTGGAGGGGGGTTCACCCTGGCGAAGGACGATGTAATTCCCCATCGCTTACGTGGCACGTTGGTCTTCTCCAGTTCAAGGACTTGAGTCAATGGAAGATCTTTTGGCTGTCCTCTGCGAGATAGGGAAGGGCTGAGCTAGAGAATTAACCAAGGGAGGAAGCAAGAGGAGCCAAAATTACCAAGCCTGAAGCTTACAGCTAGGTCAGGTGAGGAGGAAGAGCCTGGGTCCAAAGTCTCCCCACAGTCTGGGTGTTTGCTGCCTGAGTCTGCTCAGTTTGAGCTGGGCAAGAAACTGCTCCTGAGAACAGGGCTGGGAATTTTACCAAAGTGTCTGTCCAGACAAAGAGAAACTTGACAGCATCTTGCTCTTGTGAGAGTTCTTAAACAATCCAGCAATGAATCCTTCTCGAATGTGAATATTCAGAATTTAGGATTTGTAATTAGCAGTAGAATTGGAGACAAAATGACATTCCTTTTAGAGGTCAAGATAAGTTTTATACATAGGTCACTGTTCCATGTGCTTCATTCAAAATCTAATTTGTTTTGTGGGCTTTCGGTGGCAGAAACGCTGATTATTAGGCTATCTCCACATGCTCAGTACTTTCTGTTGCAGGAAAAGATTTTGCCTTAATTACTTTCAATTTTAACTGTCTGGCACAGAAACAGGATTCTCCTGATTTGAACCATCTCATCAGAAGTTGAAAACTTAACTGCAGACCGGACACCTTGAGACGTGGCCCAGCCCCGGGAGCTCCCGCGGGCAGCGGGGGGCTCACGCCGGTCCCTCACCTCCCGGCGGCAGCGAGGCGCTGTGCAAGCCTGCGCTCGGCAGCTGAGCCACAGCCTGCAAACCCAGGGCCAGGGACATCCTCCGAACCCTCCTCCCTCTCCTCTGCCCCCCGGCTCTGCAGAGCCTGCAGCCCCGTCAGAGCTCGCCGCGCAGACCTGCGCCTTCTGCAGCTCGGGATGCCATCACTGCTCAAGTTTTTTTTGCAGTCGTGCTGTTACCATTTTAAGCTGAAACAGGGACCTGTAAAAAGGAAGTTCTTGGTTTGAATTTCTGGTCTATAAAATCTTAAATATCTGTTCTTCCTTTATGGGGAAAGAAAACCATTTTCTTCCTCACTTTATGCACTTTTCTTCTTACGGATTTTTATTTCTGAAAGATCAGGTTTTGTCGTCTTTAGTCAGAAGACATTCAAAATGAGTCCTTGGACATTTAGCTTCAGGGTGATATCTAGGCTTGGCTCATAATATTTGAATGCAAATAGGATCTTTAGTTTCTTTTCATATTCCTCTACATCATGGGGAAAGGGTTATCCAGAAAGTGTGGTGCATGATCTCAGATAAACTGATAACACTTATTAAAATGTAGAGCTTGTCTTTGCACAGATTATCAACTTCACTTCAGATTAAAGTTATAAATACAAGTGTCAAATACAAACAATCCTCTGTTCTTCTAGCAGCTACCTTCAGGCCTAGTGGTGTGTTTCAGTGGACCAGACTGCCTTTGGACATGAGCCCAACTATTTATAGACTGATCAGTAAAAAGATAGTTATGTCCACATTTGGTTAATTTTCTAATGCATTAATGTGGTGGTGCTGATTTGAGGGAAAACATGAACTATTTTCTTGTCCACAGTGTAACTCTGTCTGTTCAGTGTGGCAATTTCAGTTGCTGGATCCATTTCATCCAATTATGGGGAGAGCAATGGCTTACTAAAATCTGAAACCCAGTCTGATTTGCATATCCCTATCTTTATATTATGAATTTGCATTTAGTTTTAGTACTTTTTGGGCAGTTCTAACCCAATTACCTTTCCCTCTCTTCCCTTCTCGCTCTCATACTCCAAGGACTCCCCACACACACTCTAACTGAAGCAACAACTCAACCACACAGGTGAGCCACGAGAAAACCCCACGATCCTTGGTCAGGGTTTGACCTTGGCAGGGTCAACCTGTCACTTGCTCTTCCCTAAATAACAGTCCCAGTCCCCTCACACTGCAGCTCCCCCCACGCTACCTTCACTTTGGATGCCAAACTCCACCCTTCACCCTCTGGCCTCCAAAGCAGAGGGAAGAAATTAATACAGTTTAAACCTCGAACAAGATGTACTTTCTGCTATTTTAAGAAAAAAAAAAAAACCTGCATTCACAGGCTTCCTCAGCAGCTGGTTGGGATTTTCACTTATTGCCAGTGCTTGGAAACAAAATGCTCAGTGCATTCCTTGTTTCCTAAAGATCCTGCGAGGTGCCACCAGGGGGGTGACAGCCCCGCTCTGCCCCACCGAGCGCCCGCACACCCCTCACCCCGCTCCCATCGCTTTACACCGATTTCCCCCAGCCCAGTGACTGTCTGTTTAGTACTGGCCCAGCAGTCTGATCTGTAGGGTTTTTTTACTGCATTATTAAGGTCATTCTATGTGGTTACATGATTCTTTGTGCTTTATAAGTGTTTGTGGGGAAACCTATTTCCATATGAATTATGGAAGTTTATGCCAACAGGACTGTAATTCGTAAATTGTTATGACAGCGGCATTTTGAAAGAAAACACAGAGAAACTGGGGTAATAAAACTTGCCATTAAGGGAGTGGGCTTGTAAGTCCTGGTAAGAATTCTTGTCCAAGGATTATTTATGATCATTACACACCAAAATGTGTTTTTGCATTTTTATTGCTAGCAAATTACTTGTAAACCCACTAGGGAGCTAATGATTTTTCCTGTGTGGCCATGCTACTTCATTTTGTTATTTTAATACATTTTGGTGACCAGTTAAGCCATCACCTTTGATTTATAACAACAATAATTATTCCTAAATAGCCTGGGTGTTAAAGGGTTAACCATCCTTTGATTTCCGCTGACAAAACCTCCAGACAGTGATGGATTTCGAAGGGAGAATGGCTGGGGGCGCCTGGGCAGGTTTTTCCCTGGATTGCTTTAATGGTGCTAACTACCTCTAATGGGGAGCAGGGATTATTTATGTTCTTTAGTGGCTTCTCATTAATTTTACACGGGTTGAAGGTTCCCGTTTCCTGGCTTCTTCATTAGTGTTACCGGTTCAACAGCGCAGAGCAAGGGAAGGGGCTTCAGCAAGGAGCCTACAAGGGGAGTAGGAAGCTCTGGGCAGCTCCAGCGTGAATCTGGGAGCAGGGGCAAGATTTTAGGGCTTTTCCAGTCTCCCCAGCTGGACCAGCCAGCACAGGTCTGCGGGGACTGGGCACCCCGAGCAGTTGGCTCTGCACATCCCATGGGCTCTGGTGCCAAAGCGTCCTGGATGTGACGGTGACGGTACCGCTGCTCCCCTGCCCGCAGCGAAGGGTCTCTGTGCCCAGAGCCTCGAGCGCAGCCCTCGCTGCTCCTGCTCCAAACTCACACTGTGCTGCAGGTGCTGGTTTGCAGAACAGCAGCATTTACCCAGTCACTCCTCAGGAGATGCTGATAACTCACTGTAAGAACACCAGGGCTGCAGAGAGCCACAGGAACCTCAAGATCAGCCTTCACACGACAGTTAAGTGTGACCTAACTCATTCACCACCACGGTCACCAGGGGATTACACCTGATGTGCCACCTTAGAAGGACCCTCCTGGTGCACCAGGGGCGAGAGCTGCCTGCCAGGGATCAAAGCTCACCACAGACCACCTGCTATTCACAGAATCACAGAACCACTACAGCTGGAAAAGACCTCTGAAATCATCCAGTCCAATGGTCAGCTCCTCACCACCATGCCCTGAGCGTTACATCCACACGTTCCTTGGACACCTCCAAGGAGCTCTTTACCCCCTGTCCCTCCTAGAGCCCTTTACCTCGATCTGGTATTCCCTGGACACAAGTGGCAGATGGATGGAAATGTTCATTACATTTAGGGGATAGTGGGACATTTGTACATTCATTACCAACGTCAGCGACAAAACCAGCACAGGACTAATTGCATTTTTGATTGTAAGATCGCCATTTGTTAGAACCACATTTCCTTTACAGATTTTCAAAGCCTTATTTTTAGAAAAGTAGTTTTTGATCTTTTCTTGGCTCCTGTTCTGCTCTGTTACAGACTCCCCGCATGGCTTTGAACAAATGACTTTGCTCTTCTGTGCCTTAATTCTGTACTTGTAAAACAGGGCTCAGAGCACTCCCTGCTTCTCTGGGCTGTTGTGACAGCGAGGGTTTCAAAGCCTGTGACATGGGGACGTAAATAGCTGAGCCTGCTGCACCAAGGCAGGGTCTTTGAGGCAGAGCAAATAGGTATGAGCAGACACAACCCTATTAAACTGGTGAAATACTGAGATTACAACCCAGACTCTGACTGGAGCCATTCTGAAAAAAATGAGTATCTTAAATATGCTTAACTGCTTACTTAATGTAGACTTAAAAAGTTATTTATTGAAATTTAACAACTGTTTACTCAATATGGGACCGTAAAGCCTTAAATACGTACTCTTAATAATCCCTTGGTATTTAACTAACGTACAATAGTGTCTGCTATTACATCCCAATTAAATCCCTATTTGAGACACTCAATTAAAAAGGAGGCTATAATAAGCTCCCGATCATTTGGCTCCCCAGCCGGATCCATACGATGAAGGATTCTGTGTGTTGGTTGGTGCCAAAGGCACCCGGAGCGCAGGCAGAGCCCGGGTGCTGCGGGAGAGAGCTCGGGCCATGGACTCTTGATGCTCGGGGATGCCAGAGTTCTCCAGGGGCTGGAATATGCACGGGGGACACCCAGCTCAAGGATGCTCTTCAGAAGCAGCAGCCAGGAGCAGCAGCTTTGGCTTTGTGGTGGCCCTGGGACACGGCCTCAGGCTGTTCCCTCGCAGGGGACACCCCCGGCTTCGTGATCCCTTTTGGGCAGAAATCCTGGTGTGAAGGAGCCACCCTGGAAGGTGCCATCGAGGCCAAAACACCGTGTGACGTTTATGGGAACCTTGGAAATCCGCACTGCTGCCTCCCTGCCGCTCTCTGAACTCTTCTGCTGCTGGGAATCACAGAATGGCAAACGGTGACACGGCTGTATCGTCACCCTGTCCTCTGCCAGGCTGGCACGGGCTGGCTGCATTAGAAGGAGCCCCCAGGACACTGTCTGACAGCAGCCACTTGCCATCCCACCAGTGACTCTCTGCCTCTCTTTAAAAAAATAAACCACCCAAGTCCCCTGTGGTTCAGGCACGTTTGAAATAGAAGCGGCAACAGCTCTGTGCGAGCTCCGCAGCGCGATGTGATGGTAATTTGTGCAGTGATTTTCTTCTGTTTTAATTATCAACCCAAGGTTCAAAACTGAGGAATATGAGGACCCCACGAGGCATGTTCCACTGTTTCAAGGATGAAGTTTGTTTGTTTATTCCAGTGCTTAAATATGGCTCTTAATTGTGTGGCTGATACCACAGTACAGTGCAGAGCAAACCAGGGCAGGATGAGAGACTGACATCCAGGAGCCTCAGGACAGGTCCCAGCTCTGGCAGAGACCCTGGGCAGCCTGAGGCAAACACTTCAGGAAAATACTGTTCCCATTTTGCATGTGGTGGGCAGGATGGGAGCGGGAGTAAATGCTGCAGAATTGCATGGACAGGAATTCACCATCCAGGCCCCAACAGCGTCGCGTGGTGCAGCGGCTCTGGGCTAGTGAACCAGAGAGCAAATGGATTTACAACTGTGGTGTCATTTCTCCTAGAGAGAATTGATGCCCTTTGTTTCCTTTTGTAGGCAGATAAAATAAGTACAGAGAGATCTGTGATGTGGCAGCTCTTTGGATTTTGCAGAGGATTTCGAGGCCAGCCGTGGTTTATGAGCAGCCCATTAACACAGCGCACACTGTGTCTCATAAAAAATCCCATTTTCCCCATTTCAGCTCTACCATTGTATTTCATTTGCAGTCTAAATCTAATAAGAGGATCAGCAGAGGTTTTGGCAGGGAACTGTCCCTGTCCTGGGAGTGGGGACCGAGGCAGCCACATCCCGGCAGCACAGAGCGTGGCCGGGTGGATGTGGGAGGGAAACCCGGGGTCACCGCCTGTCCCTCCCAGGGCAGCACAGCTCCCGGGGCTGGAGAAGTCTGTTCTCTGGGGACCTTGGTCAGGAGAGAAAAGATGCTTCAAAGTGAAAGGGAAACATGAATATCCACTGCATTTTGTTGTTGTTGTTCCAAGTCCTTTAAAATAATGTTTAGATTCTATGTATTGCTAATTACATACACGAGCGTGGTGTGGTATTTAACGCCAGACAGTGATGGATCCTCTATAATCGTAAATAAGAGGGAGCACATTTGTTTTCTAAGGCTAACTGCACACAATCTGTTATTGTCTAATGCTGAATACTTTGAGGGTTGGTGCCTTTCAGTGTTGAGCACAAAAGCCAGGCCTCCCCGACAATAACCTTCATTAATCAGGCTTCCCTGGTCCGCGAGCACCGGAGAGCGCGATGTCTTCTTCGTACGTCAGAGCTCGCTAGGATGACACCTTGAAAAACCTCCCACCTATCTTCCATTCTTCCATTTTTCTTCAAAGAGGAAAATATCCTCCCAGTACAGCTACCATCGTTTTAGTTGTGTCTCCACACAATTCTTTTGAAGCAATAGCCAGCTTGAAGGAGAGGAGGGAAAAGCAGCTGCAACTCGCTGGGAGCGGGCAAACTTCACTTAAAGAGGATTCAGCTTCTTTTGTTTTTCACAAGAGCTGTTGAGTGTTCAGAGCTTTAAAAAATATGGCCACTTATTCAGACCCTGAAACACAGATTTAGGGGAGAGGTGTTTTGAGGGCTTTCAAGAGATGTGGAAGCACGAGCAAAGGTCACAGAGCTCTGCTGGCTCACGTCGCTCTGCCGCGCTTGCACAAACTCCTGCAGGAACCGAAACTTTGGTGCCTCAGCTCAAGTTTTCACAGCTGCCTGGGGTCCCTGGCTGGTTTTTGAGCAATCCCAAGCTCCCTAACTCCTCTGAGCAGATGAAAACTACAATATGCAGGCTCACTCCAAAATGAGCTGGCTTTTATTTAGGTACCTGAATACGTTGGGGCTTTCAGAGCCGCTTCCCAAGCGGATTCATCCCTGGGGTGGGGAGGGCGACAGTCGGGGCAAGAGCATCAACCATCCACCAAGAGAGAGGGGAACAGCAGGGAGGGGTGTGAGCGAGGAGGCTTTAGTCAGGAGGCTGAGGAGCTGGGTCCGAGGAGCCCTGGATGGTGTCTGCAGGGACGTGGCCTCTGTCAGGGCTTCTTTCTTGGGCTGCCTGAGCGGGGCCGTACGTGCAGCACAGGGGCTTTGGGAGCGCAGCCCGTCTGCCCGTGGTGCTGGGGGAGAGGCTCCCGTTCCCTGGGGTTCCCTGGGGAGAAGGAATTGCTGCAGGGATTGAAATCCATTGGGAAAAAAATCAAAACCAACAAGAAAAGCCAACCAAACTCGCCCTGCAGCTGGACACTCCGGCCCGGAGCAGTGTAACCTGGACCTCATCCACGCTGTACTCCCCTGGCGGTCGGTCCCCAAGCCCCCTGGCTGTCCTTGAGGGGCAGTTTCTCCCTGGGGACAGGACTCCAGCCAAAATAAAACTAATTGTTAAGACTGTGTCTGAGCAACCCCGAAAGCTGTGAGTAACAGCTCTCCCAGGCCACGACAATCGCCACCATTTCAGCTCTAATTGCTAAATATTGCTGCAGAAAGAGCAGTTCTCTTCCTGCTCCGAGTCTGCACAGTTGCTCTCCCAGGTTTCAAGATGCAGTTAAAGTTTTTGGGTTGTTTTTTTTTTTTGCACTGTACGTTTCAAATGCTTCATTGTCAAACCGGGTAAAAGCCCTTATTTATAAAATGTGTGCGTCGCTCCCAGCTTAACTGAAAAGGCATTAAAATAACTGCAGCTGTGGAAAGAATAATTACAGCGAGATTTTGTCAAGGACTCTCTTTGTCTGATGTTGCCATCTGTGACATGGTGAATGCAAAGATCATTTTAAACATAGGCAGTTAATGCAGAGAATAATTTGAGAGCTTTTGATATTTGTGGTAAATTATTTAACTTTATTGTTTGGTTTTATGGCCTCGTTATTCCATGTAGTAAGAATCTCTGCATTTTGTGTTGTTCTGCACTTTGATTTTCACTTTGTGATGGAAAAGTACACTGCAGTAAAAGTAACACTTCACACGTTTCCAAAATGTTTCAAGGAGACATCATATTAATCAGATTATTTTCATGCTCTTCAATATCATCCCTGATGCCTTTTAAAAAAATCTTTAGAGAAAGATCTTGTTATTGGCCAGGTGTTAATAGCCAGTCCTTCAAGCATGGGGGCTTGTAAACACCACATTTTCACATTAATTTTCTCCTGTCTCTTAGAATATTGTTTTTGAGACTCCCACTAAGGGGACATTGCTGCATTATTTCCTTCAACAACCCCCTAAGTGCCAAATTAAGAACAGACTCTCGCACTGGAAATGAGTAATTGGCTGCCAGAGCCACAGAAAAGGGACTGGGCTTTACTGAGAGTCGCTGCTCTGCAAACGGGGCTTGTGCTGGAGCCAAATGGGCTGAGCTCATCAATCAGAGCCGGCAGGAGCCGGGTGGGGCCGGGTCCCGCGCGGGGCTCTGCCCGTCGCGATGGGGCAGCCGACGCCGTGCGAGCGATTCCCCCCCGACAGCTCCAGGCTGCCATTCCTCCACTTGGCTCTGGGTGAGGTTGGAGCAACTTTCTCCAAGGAGTTTGTGTCCAGGAGGAGACTGACCTGAGCATGAGGGTTACTCCAGCCCAGCGCCCGTGTCCTTGCAGCCGCTGCCTGTTCCTCGCTGTAGCTCCTTACTCCAAATCACACCAACAGCTTTTGATGGGCGATCTGGGGGATGGCTCTGCGTACAGAGGACGAGGATTGCTCCTTCTGGGACACTTAATGTGGCTCCACCTGAGAAGTGTCTAACAGCACATCCTTAACCTCACCGTAAAGCGCAGCGAGTGCCTCTGCCTGTCCTTCCCTGCTCCTGCAGCGTTTCCACCAGCCCAAGGATGTCCAAGGCAGCCCAGCAGAAGTATTTTGTGGGATGTGAAATTTTCAGTGGAACTGAGATCACCTTTCTGACACCTTCCTGAAGGCCACAGCTCCGTTGTGTGGCTGCAGTCCCCAGCAGCCACCTTTGGCGCACGCACAACGTCAACAGGAGGAGACGAGAAGCGCCCGTTTGTTCTTGCAGAAGATCCCTCTTCCCACCAGCCTGTCCTTGGCACCCTGGGGCTGTGTGTGCCCTCCACAGCTGCTCAGCATCTGGATCTCTTTCTGGCTCACTAACAGGCTCTGTCTGTGCTAATGAGGAGATGACACCGCAGCGGCACCACCTTCTCCATTGACCTCCAGCCTCGGCAGAGCGCCGGGGACGGGCACAGCCCCTCCAGCTCAGAGCACTGCCCTGCAGATGAACATTTGTCTCTGGGAGATGAGAGCTGGGAGGATCCAGAAGCCATCTGAGAGCTTAAATGCTGCTGGAGGTGGCAGGGGAAGGTCAGGAGCACACGGTGCTCAGGCATGTGGCAGCAGCCGGCCAGAAACTGGGGCTCAGTGCAGCCAGCAGGGCAGAGGTGGCAAATCCAGTAGCTGTGGACTTACTGCAAAGTGAAGTAAACTGGGAACAAACGTGTGGGCCATGGACTAGTAGTGAAGAAACAGGTGCCATTGATTTCCCCATCCATACAACAGCTCCAGGACAATTCCCTGTTTGCCCTCAGCCATCCTGGTGACACGAGAAACCCCCGGGAGGTTCTGCCGCAGCCTGGCTTCCCGCTCCCGGCTGCCAAGGAGAATTCACCACGTTTGGGTCAATCTTTCACATTTCAGTACCTAAAATCAGGCAGCTAGCTCCAGCCCCGAACAGCTGAATGAGGCCAACCTGCAGACGTTTGAGAACTCTGAAGAAAGATTTCGAGCAGAGGACTTGCAAGCCCTGGGAAGTTTGGTGCTGCCAGGTGTTCCTTTGTTTAGGGGAAAAGGGAGTTTGTGTACGCAGGTGGTCTAGGCTGTTTAGTAAACGCTGGTAATTTCTCTGTCACTGGTAACTTGCGTTGCCAAACAAAGCAGATCTTGGCCAGCTGCTCCTCCCTCCGCAGCAAGGATGGCTCTAAACAAGAGCAGAAAAACACCCGTGGGGATGGCAAACCCCTGAGACAGCCTCGGACCACGAGAGCAGAAGCATCACCTTTAGGATTCCTGGTTTCTCAAAGGCTGACTGTTTCAGTGATGGGGTTGCAAAGACCACAGCAGTGTCTGTGCAGTGAAACGTGCTCATCACACACATATTTCTCTCGCTTGGCATCCTTCAGTGCAAGCAAGGCCAAAGGCTTCGCCCCTTCTCAGCAGTTATTTTGATAGATGGGCGCAGAAGTCGGGAGCCAGCAATAAGTCCTCACTTTGAAAGGCTATTTTCTGCAACCTCATAGCTTGTGTATATGAAGAAAATATCTCTGTAGTGTTCGCTTTGACCACGTGGAGGAGGAGCAAGAGGTCCTGATGGTTAATTTGGGCAGTAGGTGAAGATCCCGGTGAACTGGGCCACGCTGACTCTGCCCGATTCCCGTGACACGGTCGGAAATTTCTCTGTTCCCTCATTTTTCCGCACTGAACTGGGGTTTGTTGTCAGCCGCTGTCTCAGCCGTGGAGCGAAGATACCAGTGGTGCTTTCTGACACAGCGCTGTTCAGAGATCAGTGTTACAGGAGCCTGTCTCCACAGATCCCAAAGCCCGTGCCCACAGGGCCCTGCCAGCAGCAGAGGCTCCCTCTGTCCATACGTTCCTCTCCTCTGCACATAAGGGCACAGATGGGCAGTCCCTGGAGGCGGGCACGTGCGTGTCTGGGTGTGCCCGTGAATGCACACTTGTTTGAGAACGAGCCCGAGTGTGCGTGGCTCTGAGCTGCGCTTGCGGCCACCTCTGCAGCGAGGAGTAACAGGAATGCCAGACCCAGGGCTGGGTCTGGTGCTGACCTGAGCAGCACTTTTTCAGCTCAGTACAACTAGTGTGTAAATAGATATTTGTGCTATAGCAGCCAATACATATCTGACAGCTGCGAAGCTCATTCACCAAGGCCCTTGAACCTGAAGACCAGATACTATGAAGAGGCTTTTGCTCTTCTATTCACAGCAGCGCGCTGTGGCTGCACTGGGTCTGCCACCAAAGCCATGGAAGATACTTAAGGATTTAAAATACTTTTAACTTCTTTGAGTGTAGCTTTATAGCTGAAAACAACTGGAAATGGGGTAGTACAGTGGGATCAGACAGCTCTCAAATATGCATCAAATAATCGCCTCGCACACGGACTTGGATTTTCCAGTGGTGCACCGAATTCACAGAATCCACAGCAGCAGAAACGTGGGCTTGCTGGCCCAGTTACTAGCAAAAACAGCAGGAAAAGCCCCTGTGCCAGCTGAGATGCTAAAAGTCCTCATGCTCTTTGGTTTCTTTTCCTCTAGCTATTGCACTTGTTAACTCAAATTAACATTCATAATGCAAAATCTATTGGAACATGCCTTCCAGACTCACAGACATTTCTGTTATGGTCAGGATTAATCACAAGGGATAATTAGAGTATTAAATGAAATAATTATAACATTATGACTCTAATAACCAAATTCATGGATATTAGCTTCTGAGAAAAGACAAATATGGGAACCAGAGAAGTTCTGATGGACGCCTCTAGCCGGTTTTGTTTTTCTTTGCATTTTTGATTAAAAATTCCCAAATATCTGCCACACTAAGACAACTCACCTTCTCACCTTCATTTAAAGGGTGAGGTAGCTAACAAGCCACGGGGCTGACAGGAACAGGCTGCTGCAGAAGCATGCCATTGCTGCAGCAAGCCATGTGTCTAGGAACAGGCCAGCGATGAAGACCACACGACGCTGAGATCGCCCCTGGACCAAAAGCCACGCACCCATCCTGCTGGGCCACGCTCCTTATACAACCTCCTGTGTCCATTTGCAGTCTGCATATGCTAGTCTAAGTTTTAACATGACTCAAGTCCAAAAGAGGTCTGACTTACAGAGCAGTCACCCACCACACCGAGCATATCCATGTACCGACTCCTGTGTCCGCACAGACCTGTCTGTGCCTCACGCCGTGATGTTCACGCACAGGCTGGCTCCGTGCAAACCCAAGCAACAGCTGCCTGCTCTGGATTTATGTGCCAGTCTTCAGTCCGCTGCATGGAGAATACATTACACCGCTTTAATTCCTGAATTTCTTCATAATATTAAATGATAAGAAATTTTTTGCATAGTTCTGACAAAGCAGTCAAAATCCAGTTGCAAATGCTGTGCTGTTTATTGATAGCTCCATCATACAGGCGAGGTGGGTTGCCAGACAGCTGCATTTCCTGGCATTTAAAAAGAATTCCCTGTAATGTATTGTAATACATTAGCATAATAATTGGTAAGCATTCGCAGATGAATAGTTTACTGACTGATAGATTTCGTACAGAAACTGTGAAGGTTACATGGAGGGTGAAAACATTTCACTGTGTCAATGAACATACTTAATTTTTCTGGAAGTGCTATTTAAATTGTGCAGTGCTGGGACATTAACATAACAAAGACATAACGGGTGAGTTTGTGCTGGAACGGGGACGCTGCCCTGCGGGTGCTCCCTCAGGTGACCCAGAGAAGATGGGGTTCAGAGTCTCCCCATACCTGGCTACTGAAACGTGCAGCCACGGCTCCCTCCTGTCCCTGCACGCTGTCTCCTCCCTCGCTGGCACGGGCCAGCTCCCCTCCCGCCTGCTTTGCTTTACTGGATGACCAGTTTGGATCCTTTTGGCCCGTACTGGTCCGCGGCACCGGGCTGGGCAGAGCTCAGTGCTCAGCCAGCAGCTCACCGTCCCGGGCCCCAGGGGCTCTCCCTCCCTTTCTTCCCCGTCACTTCCATTTTATATCCTTCAGGGTGCACATGGTTTCCTACTATACACCACCCTATAATGTGAGACACATGAGACATTAATTATGGATTGAGAAAATCATCTTAGAAGTAAGAATATTTAATTGCTGGGAGAGGGTCCCTATTTAAGGACAGGGATATTTAAGCCTGTGGGAAGAGAAGACCAGGGACAGACAGACAGACATTCTTCAGCATCTCCATCCCCACTTGCCATGTCTGAGCACGGACCCCTTCCCTCAAGAAAGGCAGAGCAAACAGGAGCAAGAGCTGTTTAGTTGTTATGTGAACTGTGGCAGCCTGTTCCTGGCGAGCTGTGTACAAACACGACCCGTTTGACTCCCTGAGTCTAACTGGTAATAAGGAAACTGAAACGCAATTTATAGTCACAGATTTCTGCCTGCTTTACAGTCACACCGTGTTTCATTACCACTCCCGCAGCCATTTGCGCTCTTAGGGACACAATTGCTTCCAGCACAAAGAGAGAAAACATAACAACACGGAGGATAACGATGGGGTCACCAGCCACGGTGCCGGGCGGCAGCGCACGGGCTCCCAGCAGGAGCTGGTGCGACGCGGGGCCCCGTCAGGAACATCATTACCAATACTTTGTATTTGTATTTCTCTAGGAGTCCCTGAAAGGGGCAAGAACTCTGTTGAGCAAGGGAGGAGGCCTGATGCACCCAGAATGGGTGTGTGATGGGAGAGGTGATGGCGGGTCCCACAGGCAAACAGCTCGGCCCAGGTTTGGTTTTTAAAGTGGACAACGTCTGTAGAAGTGTGAATTTTAAGAGCATGGTCCTCAGCAAGGAAGGGCATCATACTGCAAGATGCTTTGTGAACTAAACACTGCCATTATTCTTGACTGTACCTTCCAGAGAAGGTATGAAACTAGCTCATGAGGAAGCAAAGTGATCAAGGCAGCTGAAGCTCTTCCAGTTTGAGTCTGATGAGGTTTTGGGGAGGGTTGGGGCTTTCTCAAGGGACAGGCTTTCAGCGCAGCTCTAGGTCTCATAGTTTGCTATAAAAAGTTGTGTTTGTTAGCTGAGGGCTGGGTTTGGAGAAGAGCTTGATTGCTATGAGAGGGGACAACAGCAAACGGCTGCCAAAGCCCCGGCAGAGGCAGGGGGAGCGGCGAGGAGCCGGTCTGGGAGCGCGCGGCACGGCTCTCGCCAGGGCTTTGCTCTTCTGCTGCCGGGGAGGACGATGCCTGTGGCTACTGCAGCTTCAAAGGGGAACACACACCCCAGCACCAGACACTCATTAAATTTTACTTCTGCTTCTTTAAAGGAAATCTATTATTTATTTCTGTTCAGATATATTTAATAATTAGCATGAAAGAGAAATCTAGCAGCAGATGGGGACGTTCCTGGGGAGAATTTCAGTGCTGAATATTTCATTATGTACAAATGTAACTTTCAGGCCTTTGCTTCAGACAGAATGTGGTGTGCAGAGAACGTGGGAGGCTGCAAAAGTTGTTTTTTTAAAAAAAATATGCTATTTGTTTAACAAATAAATCTTACTTCATTAAAAACACAAGTTTTTAAGTAGTCCTGAGGAGTATGTTAAAATTCACGTTAACATCTTAATGTTTTACTCCAGATGAAAACAAATCACTCATGCAAATGAAAATGATGCCATTCCCTTGATAATGTAGACAAAATCCTGAGTACAGCTGTGGGTGGGCTTGCCCATGACACCAGTACTTTCTGCTCTCGTGAAATCCCAGGGATTTCCCAAGAGTTGGCATCTCTGCTAAATTTAAACACAAAGCTCATAATATTTCGCATGTGGATTAAGGCCCCAGGTGAGGGTGTTCTCTACTCAACAGCCAGTCTCACCATCCCTTAACAGAAAATCCGAGTCATTTTCATCAGAGGAAGGCAGATCTCGTGTTGTTACATCTCAGTAGAGACGCAGGAGCAGTCCCCACCCTTGTGATTTTCACTCCCTTGCTTCCGAGTTCCTGGGGAAGGGTATGAAAACCAAGCGCTGCCTGCGTGCTCCCTGGGACGGCTTCTTGTGTTCAGCCGGTCGGCAGTGATGATGCACCAGGACGCTGATCGGGACCCGAAACAGCCCTTGAAAGTTAGTCAGAGTGGGATCCGTCCTTTACTGCTCTTTCACAAGAAACCACGCTTTTGTCCCTCAAAATTTAACAGGCTTCTCTCCTTGTGTCATTAAAAATCCCCCCAAGCTGCAATCTCTAAAAGTCAAATTCTATCTCAGCATTGCCAATACACTCTGCCAAACCCACCGGCGGTCTGGAACTGCAAAGGGGACGGACGCTCCCTGGGCTGGGAGGGGAGGGGAGCGCGGGCCCAGGGCATCCCTGGGGAGCGGCACTCACGGTGTCACCGGTCCCGGCTGCAGACAGACTCTGTGGACGGCACCGTCCTGGTCCCCACCGCCGCCGAGCCTGCCCGGTGCCCACCGCCACCGCGGCCGGGGATGAGTTAGTGCCCTCAGCATCGAGCACATCCTAGAAACGGTCAGGGTGGTGACACACCGTAAAGTTGTATCCTGATGGTTGATGCTTTGTGTACACAGCACACCAGGCTGCCCCATCTATACGGGTAATAAATGCCCCTTTGGTGGGAGGAGACAGTATTTCACTGCAAAAGTAAAAAATAACGGGGGAAAGTGCTATCTCAGCTTGCTGCATAAACAGCTAAAATAAGCAACATGCAGGCATATCATTTGGAACACAGATTAATAATTTCTGTTCTGAGTAGTGGTAGCAAGCCTGATTTATTGTGGCGATGGTATTATGGTCCCGGACTTTATTGTCCTTTAAATTATACTGCAGTCTATACAAGAGGCAGACAGGGATCTAAATCAAGTATTATTGCCTGTAAATTTGGAAACAAATAGTAGTTTTCCCCCCTTTAAATCACCGAGTTTGTGTGTTTTATAAGGTGAACGTTACGACTTTTTATGTGACCGAAGTTTTTGTTTCCCTGCTTTGCTTTTTCCAGCCCGTGGAGTTCACCTCCACTCGCTCCCCCGTCCCCAGAGGCTTCGCAGCCGCTACAGCTCTGCAAATGCCTCCAGATTCCCGTGTGGCCAGAGGGGCTGAGGAGTTCTGCTCCTTTGGGATTAAAGATAAAAGCACAAAGGAGATGCTTTTTATCCACCTCACAGCCACGCAGCTACCTCTGGGCAGCCAGAGCCTGCGGCTCCCTGCCCTGCCCGGGCGGTGAGGAAGGAACCTTCACACGCGTGTGTGTTAATGGTGATTTTGCACAAAGCACCCACTGTGTGCACCATGGGAAAAGGCCTTTCCCCGACAGCAGGATGGAAATCCTGGGCTCCAGGTGCTTGGGGACAGTCACAGCCCCATGGCACAGGGACACGCAGCCCCACTGGGGCAGGGACCGCAGGCACCCAGGGAGGGACACGCTGTCCCCCCTCCCACTGCCTGAGCTGGTCTGTATTGCTCACCTCTCGGGAGGGAAGGGGCGGCTGCTGGGCCATCACCCACTCTCTATGCAGGGCCGGTGACTGTTCAGCCGCCAGCACTGTCCCTGTTCAGCAGGTAATTGAAGAGATGATGAGAGGAGCTGTCGTTCCCCGCCAGCGCTGCCCGCCTGGCTGAACTGCGATTCATTTACAGACACTACTGTGCAGTTTCTGCTTTTGTCATCTTGCACCTGAACGTCTGGATCAGACTCTATTTTTCTTGCCCTTTGTACTGCTGGGTGGTTTTGGGGTCTCCATCTGTTTGCTGCTTTGGTGACACCGCGTGCAGCTCGCTGCCGCCTGTGCCGGAGCACAGAGCACAGGGAGGGACGGCTCCGAGAGCTGCTGAGATGAAAGAGCAGAGGCCACCTGCAGCAGAGCCACGCTCAGCACCTCTCACTACCACAGAGATGCTCCCAACTCACAGCACAGTGCAGGGACAGGGACGGCGAGGAGGCTGTGACATCAAAAGGGCCTCATCATAAGAGGGGCTTTGCAAGCACAGGGCAAAAGTCTGGGCTGTGAAAAGCTTCTGATGTAAAGAGCTGAGATAGAGAGAGGGAGGGGAGGGGAAGGGAAGGGAAGGCGGGGTGGGAGCCTCACGATGCAGATGGAGGAGTGGCTGGAGCATGGTTAGAGGGACAGCACACAGCACGTGACAAAGTGAGACCTGGAAACAGGCACAGGAACCCTTCTCTCAGGCTTCCCCAGCGCAGTATTTCAGCACCAAGGGAACCAGGACAATCCTCTCTCTGCTGACCAGGGACTGAGAAAGCGTCGTCCTGGTCCCCTGCTCCATCTGTGGCATAAACGTCGGACAGTGGGCTACCAAGAACAGGCAGGATGGTGACAACAGGAGTCCTCAGCCTGTGGGAGCACGTAGGGACAGAAGGATTCACAGCGTTTTCACACATCAGTTGTTGGTTGTGAAGTTGCTTTGCAGACCCTGTGATCTATCAGCCCGGCCTCCTCTCAGACAAGAAGAAAAATGGGGCAGGCAAACTGTTTCTGTATTTGTAGGCTTAGAACAAATCACTTTTATGTTAACAGAGCAGCTGTAACCGTTGGGGAATCCTGGGAGCCTGAAAGAGCTGCAGAACAAAACCTCCCCCGAGCTCCCGCACACCGCGGCGGGGAGGGGTGATGCGGGGTTTGGCCGCGGGCTGCCCGGAGCAGGGTGCTGGCTGGGGAGCGGGGACACCGCTGCCGTCCGGCACAGCCATGGGTGCTGGTGTTGCCAACCCCACTGCCCAGCACCAGCACTGCTGTGCGGGAGAGCACGGGCAGAGTCAGCAAGCTGAGCAATAGGCAGGTCAGAGTAGTTTGTTTGCTTGTGGTCTGAGCTGGGCCACACTGCAGAGCTGCTGCCTGCTCTCCCTGGCTATCGACACCCTGTTTGCCCAACAGCTCCTGGCTGAGCCATCAGACACAGCCCTGCCAAGCTCCTCGGCACAGGGAGCAATCACATTGCGGTGGCAGGGGCAGACATCCCTGTGCAGGGCAGGGCAGGGAGGAGGGAGGGACAGGGCTCCTCACCCTGGGCCCGATCCTTTGCTCTCTGCGAAGCTGCCCAGGGTCGGGGGCTCTGCAGGAGGAAAATCAATCTCTGTGCATTACACACCTCCCTTCCCAGTGCACTGGTTTCAATCTAGCAAAAAGCTTTATAGTAATGCTGTCTCCTATTCAACATGGTATAAACCAAGGGCTTACAGGTAAATAAGCACAAGACTCGGACTATCACGCGTGCAGGCTTTAGTCGAGCGAAAGCCTGAGTTATACGCAGCATGAAATGGCCTTTAACTGCACCAAGCACGCCAAAATCCCCATCTGTAACCCTTTCCTGAGCTCTTCAGTGCACAGTGCCCTCAGAGAGAAGCATCTATGTTACCTCCTCGGAGTTCCTGAGATGACTCCCAGCACTCATTACTCCCCACACGCTTCCAGGCCATTCCGCTCTCAGCAGCTCTCCAGCAGAGGAGCCGTGAGCAGCACGCAGAGGCAGCACAGGCAGTTGACCTGCTGGTCTGCTCTAAGCTGAAGTAGAGATTTGTACTCAAG
This sequence comes from Caprimulgus europaeus, assembly GCA_907165065.1. The sequence goes on from OU015547.1 coordinate 729,891, forward strand.
AGATGCAAACAAGGTGCAAGATATTGCCTGTCTGGGGTGTAAGTGTCCTATGCTGCCCTTGCACAGGTAAAAATGACACTAAGAGGCTCCAAGCCTGGGACTGTGTCTCTCCTACCTTTGTTCAGGCACTCAGAGCTACGACACAGACACTATCAAGGCTGAACTTAAGATGACTGAGCTGAGTTTTGAGCCCTGGCTTTTCAAGTGGGTTCATAAATTAAGCATCACATGATTTATTTTCCACCCCCCCTCCTTTTGTCATCTATAAAAAGCAGAATGAACAGTGCTCCAGCAGGGCATCACCACCAGAATGTCACCATTGTGAGAGCAATTTCCCTCTGGCTCCTATTTTTAAACACCCTCCTGGAGTCCCTCCTGCCCACGTTCTGGTGAAAGCACTCCAAAGCTTAACAGCTCTGACATTTTCATTTCTGTTTCCCTTGAAATCCCTAACATCATCTGATTGAGCATTACAGCTTGTTTGCATCCTACTGCCTGCAAATATACATGACAAACCCTAACACCAGAAACACGAGGCAGTGAGGCTGTGACAGAGACATCCTGATTAAGGGAATGACTGAGATCAGCTGCTGCAGACCCCGTCTCTGAGCTGTGCCCTCCTCAGTCCTTTCTGTGGATGATTTGCTTTCTGGATAATGGCTCCTGCTGTGCAGCACAAAGGTCGTTATTTCACAAGCACCATGGATGCTGCTGCCCCTATTCCCATGCTCTGTTTTGCCGGTAACACAACTTTGCACTTTGCTTCCATCAGCTGCTGCTGCTCCAAGTGCCTTCCAGCCCCTGTGCCGTTTCGTGCGACCCCTCAGCATCTGCTCATCCGGTACAACCAGCCGGGGAGCGACACGCAGCCTCCTCCAAGCCAGCGCTGCCCTGGCAGAGGAGTGACAGACCATAGTATGTCACCAGGGACATGTTGGTGTCCCTTCCACAGGACATGTGTTCTGTGTGCTAACACATTCAAGGGATTCATTCACCTTTGATCTCTGGGGGGGGGGTTTAAGCTTCTCATCTCATGAGCAGAGACCCAAGGCTGGGTGTTAGGCCAGGCTTTGCCCAGGTGACACACTGTGCCCTCAGCACAGGGGCTTTCTGCATGGCAGCTCCAGCAGAGATGGCCCCTATGAGCCTGTACTCACTCTTCCTTCCTTTACTTGGGGGCCCAAAGCATCGCAGGGTTCAAAGCACCCCTGGCAATCCAGCAGCATGCTATCATCTCTGGGAGCATGATTATAGCTAGTACTGAAAATTGCACAAAATACCTCCCCAATGATGAAGATTGCAGGGAGGCTGGGAAAATTACCTTTTTCATTATGTCTTAAAAATACTGCAATCTCAGCCTGTGCCCGAGATTCCAGGAACTGGAGCGTTATTCAGAATAGCCCTGCTGGAGTGGGCTTGCAGAGAACAAAGAAAATGGAGCCCTCTCTCAGGCAGACACATCAGGACCCCCACGACCGCTGGCTTGAAATCCCAGCACTTTGGATTTACCACGCTTGTTGAAAAGCTTTCTGCAGCTCCCACTGAACAGCAGCAAATGCTGCCAGCATCCTGGAGGAGGTTCAAAAGAGGAGAAATTGGACCCCAACAGACGCTTTTGTGGGATCTCAGTGGATGTGTCGCAGCCCTGCACTAACCCAGGACCGGGGCTGGGGAGGACCTGGGAAGCAGGATCCCACCGGGGCCAGCACAGGGGAGGGTCTCGGTGCAGGCTGTGCCAGCGGCTGCTCGCCGGGCGCGTCCCCTCCCGGGCTGGGGAGCAGTGGGAACCACACAGCAGCTCCATCAGCAGTGCAGATGAAAGCACTGATAATTCCCATTAGCAAAAACCAGCTTATGCTGCGTGGCAGGAGGACATGTGCTGAGGGGGGAGCGCTGCAGCTGCCAGCCAGTGCTCTGTGCACCCCCCTTGTTACCGTGCGTCAGGATGTGACAGCTCTGCCGGCCTCCTCCTCCTCCCCACCCGCAGCCCCACGCCGCAGGGCTGCCTGCTCCATGGGGATGGAGCAAAGGTGCTCTGCAGACTTCATCCCAGGTACACACAGAACATGGGGCCAGGCTGGCCAGACACCTGCGAGGGCTGACATGGGCTGGCTTGGCTCAACTCCTCTCTGACTAAAGGAAAAAACCCATTCAGATGGGTCTGGATAAGGTGCTTCAGAGCTGCAGAAGCAGCTACTTCCTTTGTGTCAACCAAAGAGCATCTCCCTGCTCCTCTGAGCTGTGTGTGGGCTCTGGAGCAAAGGACGAGTAGACCAGGAAAAGACCTTGCCCAAAGGAGCTGACAGCCCCCTTCGTTGCAGTGCAGCACCCAGGGTTCTGTCAGTTTAAAATGAAGCTGTGTCACGGCTGATCGAGCTCTTTGAGATGCCACACGTGGAGTCATTTAATCTTTCTAAGTAACTTTCTGGTTCTGGGCACCTGCTGACACAGCCTTGGCACCGGCATACCGGCCAGCAGCTCCGGGGCAGCCCTGGCCAACCCTGGCACCGGCGGGAGGGGGACGCTGCGACCAGGCAGCGGCGGAGAATTTACCAGAAAATGGAGACTCGTTTTCTTGGGCATATCAGAGAAGAAGACAGCTTTGGCTAGGAGCCCACCCCAGTTTATTGTTGAACTGAAGCCAGCAATAAAATTAAAAGCCAGAAACTAAAAGCTTAAAGGGAAAATATGAAATTGGCAACAATAAAGATCCATTAGAAGATGTGAAAATAGAAAGTTTACAAGAAAATCTACAGACATCCTGGTAAAATATCCCTGGTTAGCGAGGACGAGGAGAATAGGTGAAATCCTACAAGATGCCAATGAATCAGCAGGACATAATGAACAAAAAGTTACATCCCCTTGATCTAACAGTGCAACAGTAATACTCAGAAAGCCTCATTCTGAATCCTCCCTAGAAATGGCATCACCTTGGAGGGTGACGTGCTGTGAGTGAAGAGTTCACACAATCCTAAGAGCAAGGGATGAAGGTCTCTATTTTTCACACTGGATATCTGGAAGTGTCAACACCAGCATGCTTTCAGGGACCAGAATCAGAAATGTGATTCTGGAAGAAAAGGGACTCAAGGGCTATTTCTTCTTCTTCACTTTATTCAGTTTAATCATCTCCCCGCCACCCCCTCCGCCACCATCACTGGGAAGTCACACATCCTACACATTCCCGAGCCAAGAACTCTAAACAATATGCCATCTCCAGCCAACTGTGAATACAACAGAAGCCAGCACATTTTTAAAGCACTTAGTGCTTCTACTATAAAAATAAGTTGATCTGAAGTGTTGTAGTGTGGCACAGCTGCTCAGGTTACTACTGTCACTCCACACTTACCTCCCCCACCGGCATCAGTTCTGTGTCATTTCTATCATCCAGTGAATCTTATTTCTTGAAACAGTGTAATAGTAGGGTGCTAAATAATTTCATTAGGGGAGGTGACAACAGATGCATCTTGGTTTTGAAAACATTATTTCCAATTGAATCAGCCAGGCGAACTCGCTCTCAGATAGTCTGTGCTACAGGGACACTTAATAATAAAGCTTCCTCCTCTTTACTTGCTTTTCTAGGGCACAAATCTAATCTATCACTCCCAAACTCTGGTCCCTATTGAATTTGAACTGACTTTTTTTCCTGGCTATCAAAAGCAACAAAAGTGGCTCCAGACTCAGGTGATTTGTGACTATTTGGAGGAGCCAAAAATCTCCCCCTCTGAGCCACTGTCCCCAGACACCCAGAGGTAACTGCAGAGCTGCGCCTCATTTCAAGTGCGTCCATTTGGGTTATGGAGGTTGAGCTCTTCCAGACCAAGGGCAAGAAGATGATTGCAACCAGACCTCCCAAGGGACGAGGGTCATAGTTCAGATGCTGGAATGGCCAGACAACAACCGGTGGCTCAAGGGCTCTGCAAAGCACCCGATGACACTCCTGCGTGGGCAGCACCAGTGCACCAACTGTGACTGGTACTGGGAGAGCTAATGCCATGCATAGGAATGCCTGGCACACACTGAGACATGAGCAGGGGTTCCAGAGCACCTCAGAGCTTTACCTGTGTAACCCTTTGGTCACCCCCACCTCACCTGCCCTCACCTCACTGCATTCCACTCGTGTGAGGGATTCGGAGCATCTCGGGGTGTGACCTTGTCTGGAGATGCCCTGCCGAGTGTCTGCAGCCCACCTAGAACAATTAATCTAAACGCAATCAGAAAGATGCACTAAAGCAGAAACACCAGCACATACACAGGGCCCAGCTGAGGGGTAAGGGCCAGGCTGACCCGGGGTGTGACTGATGGGCTTCCCCGGAGTCACCGGCCTTCCCCTGGGCACTGGCGCAGCCGGCTCTACACAGGCTGGTGAGAGATGGGAGGGAGACTGTCAGGTTATTGATTGAAGGCTGGGTTTGGGCTGTGCCTGTGCGATGCATGAACAAAGCAAGACATTAAAATTAATAAAAATAGAGAGGTCTCAGCTGCCAGGGGACATCACCCTCTTTTGCTTCTGCCTCTCGGGTTCCCGATGGCAGAGCAGCGGCTGCGCTGGTTGGGATGTGTTACGCTCGCGGCTGAGCTGTGCCTGCCACTGCTCACCACACTTCCCGTTTGAGTTTGGCTTTTTGGGACCAGTCTGAGCCCTGGTGGCCCAAAGTGGTTTCTCCTTCTGTCAGAATTAACTAAACATCGTCCCCTTGGTAAAACACACAAGTGAAAAAGCACGTATCAGACTCGGGCACAAAGAGCTTTTTTTAGCTGAGTTTCTGCAGACGCCGTGTTTGAAGTCTGCATCTCGAATGAGTCCCGTGGCAGCCGGCTACCTGTGATTACGAATCCTCATTAGACTTTGGTGTTAATTGAAAATGCTGTTGAAAGCCATGTAGTGTTGTTGTGCTGTAGCCTAAGTGACCTCAGTGAGGTCTGAAAAAAGGAACTTTATCCTTTGAAGAACTCAGGGAAGAAATGTCTGTCCAGATGCTTACAGAATTGGCTCTGTTATTATTGTAGAAGCAGAACAAACCTAGACTGGGCATGGGCAGCAGAAGGCACCTGGCCTAGGTCAGTGTTTCTTGTGTGGGCTTTTTCCATTCAGAAAGGTTCTTCTCCACATGCACCACAGCGAACACATCTGCCATCACCACACAGCACCAGCACCCTCAGGCAGCAGCTATTATTGTCCTTCAATTAAAACCCACGAGCTCTGACCAGAGTTGAAAGGATTTTGGAAAGGAGATGTCCCCCCGCATCTCCTCTGCATGGGGAACTGAAGCAAGCCAAGCTTGCTGAGAGTCTGGGTTTTACCCTCTCAAGCACCTGCATTTTCTTCTTATTTAGCAGGATACATACAAAAAGTACTTGTCTAAGACACAGGCTTTCATGTAGAAATCAAGTAAAAGCTATCATATAATTTTGCTCTGATGAGAGGCAAACACAGAGAAATTTGGGCTGAATTTTCCTTTAAGTTTCTTCAGAAATGAAACCTGAAATGACAAGGAGCATGAGGAAAATTGCTCCAGTGTATCCCTGGGAGCTGAAATTGCTGAGTATTGCAGAGCTGCACCAAATCCCCTTATTCAGCCACACTCTTGCAATATTGGTAGATGGGACAGGGCTGAGATTTGAAAATATCACAAACAGAGCAATGAGCAGGCAGGGGTTCTCTTCTACCCAACATGTGCATAACAACTGTGGGAGGCAAAATACTGCCAAGTCTTCCCTGTGCAAAATGGATTTTTTTAATGAATCTGCTTGGCACGTATATACCACATCTGCAGAGAGACAAAGGACAGAAGGTTTGACACAAGCTAATTTTGTCATCATACAGGCTCATATACTCACAGCAGACCTGTATTTGAGCAAATAAAGTCTACAGAGGCACCAGAAGTACCTATTTGGTCATAATAAAGCAGAGATCGTGCACTGGGCAACTTCCTAAGAGTTCAGCCTTCTACACCCTGTTAGACTGCATGATCTGCCACTATTGACCACTACTTCAGCATATTTTCATAATGTCTAGAAAAAAACCATCAGACTGAGCCAGAGGTCAGCACACAGCAAAGTTTCCCCTTCCCTGAGATGAACCACGGAGTGGGAGCGAGGGAGCTGTGATATATGCACATATGCTTTCTTTACATCGAGGTTGTGGTGGGATCTACTTTTCTGACAGTGCTGGGGAAACAAAACTCCTCTGGCCTTGAGTCACTGATAAATACAGTGTCCTGTAGGAGAAGGTCCTGCTAACAGACAACATGCTAAACATCTGCTGGGCATTTTAAAGGGTGCACTTTAAAAATTAAGATACAAGAGTGCTGCAAATCTAAAACACCCCGTACATGTCAGTGCACTGAGAGAACAGGCTCAGTGAACAATGGAGCATCTGTTTGCAAAGAGCAGACAAAGCCAATCATCAGGCCTCTGCTTATTTTTGTATCATAATTCACTGCTGGAGTGTGAGCGTCTGTGGGGCGACTCCTGATAAGCAGCAGCAGACAGAAACGTGGTGACCAGCTGGGGCTGCTGGCACCGCTGCCTGCACTGCAGCAGGAGCAGGACAGGAGGTGGTGAGGAGCACAGAGAGGCTGTTAGAGAGGAAGGAACTGGGCAGGCAGCTGAGGCACATCCCTGATGCACAGACACAGCAGGAGTCACCTCGTCGCTGTGCCACCACGGCAGGGCTGGCTGTGCCATGCTCCGAGCTGTGACCTGTGCCACCATGCACAGCCCCTCTGCACCCAGAGCTGGTGTTGGGAGGGACACGAGAGACTCAAGAGCCAGAAGAACAAAGTATTGGCAGGGAGAGGAAAAACAACCCAAATACAAGTGACAAGTGGTGTTCAAATAGGAAACAGCATCTTGCTGAACTCTGCACATAAAATGAGTGGAGAGAGTGGAAAACGTCTAAAGCGATTTGAGGAAGTTTATTGAATCCCCACAGGGAGCTCCAGATGGTTTGTGTGGCTACTGCGGCTTCTGTTGCTCATGCAAAAGCTGCCCTGAGTTTTCAGGAACATTTGTGGTAACAACAGTGTTTGCTCTTCTCTCCCTCCCTCCACGGAGATGTGGATGTTCTTTCCCCACTGAAGCCCTCCCAGGGCCCCTCTCTCCTCCCTGGTACCGACACCAGCATTGGCCAAGAGGGAAGTGTCCACTCTGTGCAGCACATCAGAGTTTCTCCCCCTTTTCCGTGTTCTTAGAGAGTCAGAGACTCATCCTCAGATCTGCACTGCTATTTCATATGATGCTTAAAATGCCTTTGTGACCTCTGTAACTGGACAGTCAGTTGTCACTGAGCTGTGGGCTGTTTCATTGGGTTTGTAGCACATGGATGGTACAGCACAGCATTTCCTCCAGGGATGGGAGCCATGGGGCTGCTCCTGACTCCTGCTAGGGCTTCCTCTGCTGACACCACTATGGGTACAAGCCTCCATCCTGTTTCCAGTTGCCTCTCCCAATAGTTTAGAAGTTTCAGGTTTAAATCATGTCTACAACATCCCCCCCAATAGTCCTGTCGTACAGCACAGCCATCCCCTGCAAACCCTGAGCACAGGCACAGTGCGGGTGAGACCACCTCTTCCTTGGGCTTCCTTAGTTGGAGCACCAGAGCCAGACATTCAATTAGTGGAAACAAATGAATTAGAGTCCAGGGGAAGCAGCAGCTCTGGAGCAGCTTGTGGCTTTGCAGACCATTTCAGAAGCAGAGAGAAGTCTTTTGAGTAAAGACTTGCACATGCAAGCTTCTTGGAGTCACCAATAGTCCTCTTTCCCCCCCAGATATGCTGGGTTCTCACTGTGTTCTACCTAAGCAGGTTTTCTTTTTTCAGTTGTGCATTTTTAATTGGACTATAAATTCCACTTTGTTCTGTTCTAGAATGTTATTTTTATTTTCCAATAGAACTGTCTCTCCTTTGATGAGGGTAGAGATTTATTACCCAATTTCCAGCTTTATGTTTCCCTTTTGGTCTGTTGTTTTAGCTGTTTCCTAGTTATACAGACAACCCCTTTTCCCCATCTTTTTATAGCTGAATTTCCTCGAGTCCTTATTTCTACACCACTCGTTAATACCCACTGCTTTTGCCAGTCTCCTCAGGATCCATCCTGGATCCATCCACAGACCTACATTTCCACTTTATATCTGCTTGAGGATGTCTTTGAGCCTTCCATAATTAGACAATATATTGCCATTGAGCTGTGTGACGTTACAGTGATTTTATGGCCATGTTTATGCTCTGGCCTGCACAACCCAGCACAGAAATACTGAAAGGACAGCTCATGTGTTCATGGGGAACACAACACTGTGACCTTCAGTGCAGCTCGTGGTCGTTAATCAGTAGATAAAGCCACAGCCACTTACTGGAGAACCTGTTAGCAGTCTGCACTATTACCTGGTGCTTTAACTAAGTTTGTGTAATGAGAGGAAAACAGAGCCAGCATTAATTCAAGCTCAAATACTTTGTCACCTGGTAATTAAACCAGCACCTCCCCAGTGCTCTGCCCTAAAATGCTGCCTCGTTAATCGGTGCAGGCAGCCCATGGGCAGCGGTGACACCGGTAGGACAAAGCAGCACGGTGGTGGAGGACCTGGCTCCATCAGTCCCACCCAGGCTGCAGAGCAGGTGCCCAGGTGTGTGGAGAGCTCGAGTTTTTGCTCCATACACCTGGTGAGTCAAACTGCCCAAGTGCCAAGAGCAGAGCTCTGCCTTGGTCTGAATGAGCTGGGGTGAAACACAACCCCAGGGAGCTGCTCCCCGGGGGACAGAGCCTGGGAGGTGCCACACGCTGTCCACGTTGGGGGTGTAACACAGACCAGGGCTGGCCCCCGTGCACTGGGTCCCCACAGATGCACCTGGGGACACTCCAAGGGGATTGTACCCATCACAGCAGTTCAGCTTGGAAACAGTTGGGGTTTAAATACCAGCCCTCTGCACTGGCTACAGCACTCGGTTTGCTGACCTTTCTGCACACACTTGCCATGTTTGTTTAAGGAAAGCCTTTTTTGCTTCTAACCTGAAGAAACAGCCATCATCCTTCGGTATTATTCCAGTCTATTTATACAAAGTGTATCAGTGCAGACTTCAAAGGTCACAGAAAAACTCTGGGAGTTAATTGGCCCCATTGTTTCTAATATTGCCTTTGACATTGGGAAGACTCCTTGTTATTAAATCAGGGGAAGGTTTGGTTATTAGTGTCTGTGCAAATTTTCATTTTTAAAGTAGTATCAAAGATGTTCAGCACATGTAGCTCTTTGGCACAGCTAAGATGCCTCCACCCCCCGCAGAAAAGGCTGCATTATTTCCACTGGTGATGGGTGAGCATCAAGAAGATGAGAGAAATTAAGAAAGGCATTTGCATTTATCCCTGTAGCTCTGTAGGCAACCCTCATATGCTCTCCCTGTGACCTTTAACTTACATTCTCCCTGCAGAAATAGACCTTTATGTATCTTTGTTTTGGCACTTACAAGGATTATTTGAAGAACTCTTAAGGAAAAAGTTTATTATATTAATGCAATATACTCTATAAGAATATATTTCATATTTGCTAGCAAGATAGATTTGAGAGAGATCAAAAATACATGTTTGCATGAATTCTGGAAGGGGAAGCTAAAAATAGCACTATTAGCAGTTAAATCTGCATAGAAGGAAAAAGCATCACCCAAGCACACACCTGGCTGCACACATCTCCACAGCACTTCCTCAGCTCAGGCCCCATCCCTGGAACTGCCCCAGCCCTCTGCAGCAGAGCTGGGCCACCAGCCACCAGGGATGTGTCCCCAGGTCCCTGCAGAGCAGCCACCCAGCCACACACCTGACAGGAGCTGCTGCAGCCTCAGTGGCCAAAGCTGGCTGCCCCCAAACTGCTGTGCTGAGCAACGGGACCCTCGAAATGAGATCGCCAGTGAGCCATCCCCTCACTAAGGGATAAAGAAAATAAGGACCAGGTTATCTCTGCACCTAATCCAATATGTTCACCCCTCCACTGGGTTCTATTGACCAGTGGCAATTGCTGAGGAGATTAATCTGGTGCTCCAAGGATTTGTGTTGGGATTACTCCATAGGAGGAAATAAACAGTTGTACGTTCCCTTAGGTGAAAGAAAATAGAAAGACCCAACTTCTGTTTCAAACTGGCTCACTTGTTTCAGCAGCATATTAATGAGTGAAGTTCAGACGAGCTCCTGTGAGCAGAGACAGCCCAGCTGGCACAGGCAGCCCGGCATGCTAATCCAGTTAGGGTCTCCACATCCATCTCAGAGGGCACTGCAGCATCATCACGGCATTAAGGCTTAGCTAGACAAAGCAGGAGGAGCAGAGGTCGAACCAGGGGGGATTTTTGGTTTCATCAAGCCTGACATCTGAGGTAACACATCATTTTCATCTCCATTTGAAAGCATTAACAAAAATGTGTTAGTTCAACATGAATGCTTCGGGAAGAGCCTCCCAAATCCAAAAAACTGAACAAAGAGCTGGAATGCACCAAAATTAGCTCCTGTTTGTTGGGGAAGCAAGCACTTTATTACTGAAACATGGAAAAGGATTGTGGCAATTAAAATCCATCTCTGAAGTGAGCATGGCAGGGACATGGCACAGGCACTGCAGAGGAGGATTTTTCTGTGCTGAAGCCTGGGTGAGGAGCAGAGGCAGCAGCTCTCCTGGAGGCTGAGCTCCTCCAGACCCACCCTTGGAGAGACAGGGACAGGGAACAGTTCCACCAAGCTCTGGGTGGGCAAGGCTCACCTGGGCTGCACGGAGATGGACAAACAGCATCAAACTGCAAGCCCCCTGCCAGCTCTGGTTTTCTATGCCCTCAGAAGACAGGTCACTCCTGCTAAGAAGCAGACAAGAAGGGACAAGGAAATCTGATTTCTACTCCTCTGTGTGTTTTCCCCAGATTTCAGCACTTCAGTCTGGATCAAGATCCAAAAGTTCTGATTAAATTCCTAACGCTTTCAGTTACCAATCCAGTCCCTTTCCAGCTCACCACGCTGCCATCCAGTGACCTGTCCGCACACACAAAGCCTCTGTCGATACCAGACCCTGTCAGGAAGCACAAACATCCACAAGGATTGCTCCCACCTCTTCACCTGCACAGGAACGAGGGGAAGCAAGGCAAGAGCACACCAGCGTGAAGAAGCCTCATATCCCACTTTATGCTTTAAATCCTGATCTTTTCTGCACTGTTTCTACATTTCAGTAGCAAGTTCCACTGCATGATGAGAAATACCACTATTGATTTCCAATGCTAATTCATTTATTTTCACTATTATAGACTCAAGGTGTCACTGGTTGATTTAATTAAGGGAATCCCGTGCAGCACACAGACTGCACACACCCACCCTGGCAGAGCGGCTGAGCTGTGATACCAGCTTCAAAAGAGCCCAGCACTGAGCAGGGCACGTGTGACACCAAAACCCCTGACCCCCAGCTTGCTGAGCACCAGCTTTGCTTGGGAATGTCACCGGTGCTGTCCCAGCTCTGCAGTGACAGCTCGTGAGTCACCGCCAGCCCCTGCGTCACTCCCTGCTGCCCCCTGCTCGCAGCGCTCACCCCCACAGCTGCTCCCAGCAGCCACACGCACAGAGCAGCGCGGGGCAGAGGGACAGTCACAAGCAATGTGTCATTTCTAGAGCTGGATGGACCCCCAGCACATCCCCCTGGCCACCCCTGGGGCATCACTGGGACCGACCCATGCAGCAGCTCACTCAGGATTTTGGATTGGGCACGGGGCAGTGACCCAGTGCTCTGGATCATCAGATTCACATGCTGGTACCCAGCAGAGTCCTGCTTACTGCTGGGCTGGAAGATGCCAGAAACAGCTTTTCCAAACAGCCTTGAAATACATTTCACACACCAAGAAGAAAGCGACACATAAACCAGGTGCTGGGCACTGTAGTGGGGCAGTGTCTGCAGCGTCCTCCCCAACCCTGCTTTCAGATGGGTGATTCTACTTAATAATCTTGGGGTTTTTTCCTCATGTTGCTCTCTGAAACTGAAGATGTTACTCGAGTTCTGCACCAGCCATCTGTCAGTTAGAGGATAAATCAGGGACACTGTCCCCGGTTCAGAACCACAGCCCAGGCACAGCAGCAGTAACCCCCATGAGATGGCTCCACGGCTGCTCGTCCCACACACAGGACGAAGACGAGGAGGATTGTTTTGCCCAACTTCATGTGGTTTCCCCCCAGACAATCTGCTTTCTGTAGAGCCTCTGTGGAGGGGGGAGCGCCAGCTCGTGTTCACTGCTTTATAAATAGGGTGAGAAATCGGAAGCCTTCGCTCCTTGGCTTTCCTGTCAGAGATCTCTTGCTTGAATATGCTTTTTTAATTAAAGACACATTCAGCTCAGCTGCATTTAAAGCTGCTCTTGCATCTCCCACTCCCAAGTACCCCTTCCTCCTGAGCTTGCTTAACTTAGAGCAAATCATTTTTCCCATTGCATTCATGCTACTGGCAGTCTATAGGTCCCAGGTCACTCTACACCATCCAGTCATTACACAGGATGATTTACCCAAAATGAACAAAACAGCAGGAAAAAACAATTCCAGAAGAAAGCACCAAAGCAAGGGGCTGTTGAACAGCCCATGGGAGCCAGGCAAGTTGGCCCTTCACAGTCTCACCTGCAGTTTCTCACCCCTTGTACTCTCCCAACAGGCCTGAAGCTGCGACAGTGCCACGCTGGCAGACCTGGCTCTGAGCAGGGCACAGCTTGGCTCCTGGCAGGACAGAGGCTCCCAGAGCAGAGCTACCTTCCCTGTCTTTACCAAGGGCCTGGCCAAAACCCAACCCCTACAAAGTCCTCTGTAGCCATGCCATGCTCCAGAGCTGGAAGAAAGCATTGATTCCTGTATCACCCACAGGAGAGGCTCCAGAGAACAAAAATCTTTATCTAAATAAAGCTCAACAAACATACCTTAGCTCTGTGGGTCTGCCTGATGCTCTGATCACTCCTCAGCCTCTCCCACTGCTCTGAAAGAGGCCTTAGCTGCCCCTGGGAGGCAGAAATACCCACCCCGGGCTGGGGCAATCAGGAGGCAGCACTAACCCAGCTGCACTGCAGAGCCCACGGGCAGGTGTTGCTTTTCACTGCTTCAGAGTTTAGAAAAGAAGTTTTACTTCAATTAGTAGAAATTATCTCATTAACCCTTCCAGAGACCTGCCCCCACCCTCTAGCAGTTTGCTCGTTTGTGCTAACGAGGCATGTGTTATTGCTCATGTTTATGATTGGGTGATGTATCTCATTAATTAGCTCTGCATGAATCAATAGGAGCCACTGAACACATAATCCTTGGCAATTCATAATGCTGTAGTTGAGGAAACAGTGTCCTGAGCATTAAATGAACAGTGATCACTATGATAAATCTTGGAATGATCACAAAACACCAAAGCTTTGGGGTTTGGTGTGAACAATTAAGTGGTTATGTCCCCGCTGAGCAGACAAGTGGTACCATTACATCCATTGTCATTGATGACAAAGGTGTGAGGCACTATACAGTGACTAACATGCATTTTTAATTGGATTTGAATCTATTAATAAAGTTTTCCTATTCCACCCCCTCCATAATTGGAATGGTCTTCAGATTTCCACTTTTCTGAGTTACCAAACTAATAATTTACCCACTTGAATTTGTGATTCACTTAGTTTGTTTAGTCATAATAATGAATATTCAGCTTCATTAGCACATATTTGGTTCAATTCATACCGAAATGCATTCAGCTCTGTCACCGTGACAGTTGGATCATCTGCAGCTCCCAGCTCTGTGTCAGGACATGGTACATGTGACACTTGCTGCTTTTGTCACCTCTCCAGGAGCAGGAGGGGGGACATCAGAAGGGCTTTGCAGGGTGCCTGCAGTGGGGGCTGTGCTTCCCAGAGCTCAGTGCCCCAGGGTGGCTTCTCATGGCACAATCCAAACCCTTTTCCCACAGAAGCAGAGCTGGCTGTGGAGGGGATCAGGACCCTGCTCTGGTGTGAGCCCCCAGCTCCTCACACATCGTGTGCCAAGCCCTGGCCTTGGATGGAGGGGCCAGGGGCAAGAGAAAACCATCCCGGGCAGCCTGACACGTGGCTGGACATGGGCAGGGTGGCTGGACAGGAGCAGGGTGGCTGGACACAGGCAGGGTGGCTGGACACGAGCAGGGTGGCTGGACACAGGCAGGGTGGCTGGACACGAGCAGGGTGGCTGGACATGGGCAGGGTGGCTGGATACAGGCAGGGTGGTTGGGCACAAGCAGGGTGGCTGGACACAGGCAGGGTGGCTGGACAGGAGCAGGGTGGCTGGACAGGAGCAGGGTGGCTGGACACGAGCAGGGTGGCTGGACATGGGCAGGGTGGCTGGACACGAGCAGGGTGGCTGGACACGAGCAGGGTGGCTGTGCATGAGCAGGGTGGCTGGACATGGGCAGGGTGGCTGGACAGGAGCAGGGTGGCTGTGCATGAGCAGGGTGGCTGGACACGAGCAGGGTGGCTGGACAGGAGCAGGGTGGCTGGACACGAGCAGGGTGGCTGGACATGGGCAGGGTGGCTGGACAGGAGCCGGGTGCTCAGCCCCGTGATGGGGACCCCATGCCGCAGCCACGCTCACCAGGAGCCAGGCGAGCGGGATGTTGAGCCCAAGGCACGGATGGCAGCTCCACACAAGCCGCCTTTCATGTGCATCGTGTTCTTTCATGAGCTGGAAGAGATTTTTAATAGCTGATTTTGATCATTTAGGGGCATTTAAAATTCCTTTGCAGTCGTGCTGCTGGGCAGCTCCAGCGCGTCCCTCTGCAGCCCCCGCTCTGTGTGTAGCTGTTTGTAAATTGAGAGCACAGATGACAGGAGGACAATGAAAGCATTTTTTCAGAGCAGACCCTTTTGTCATTCCCTTTTTTTCTTTAATTCCCTGGAATAAAGTGCTGCTTTTAAGTCGGCAAATCTTTCAGCTGTAATTACCCTGGACATTCCCAATTGACAATTAAGAAATGAAAAAAAAAAGAAGGAAAAAATAACCATTCATAAAAAATTTTGAACACTGCACATTGACAAATGCCCACTCCCCCCAGGCAGATCTCCCCCCCCGTGAAGATGTGGGTCAAGGCAGATTGTGACGGAATTTCTGTAATTTTCTCACAAAAGGCCGGATGGTGCAGACACAACCCTGCCCTCTCCCCAGGACACTCCGGGACCGGGGGCTCTAGAAATCGATCGGGAAAACCCCATCTCACCACAACCGGGCTCTGGAGTTAATTCCTGAGCACAGCCTGGAGCAGCACGGGGAGCGCAGCTCCCGCTCCAGCGTGTCCCGTCCCCGTCCCCACCACCCCCTGCTCCCAGCACACACAAGCACCACATCCTGGCAAAGTCTGGCTTTTCTCTCTGCTTAACGACACTAAAACAGAAGATAAAAGGGGCAAAACAGGGTCCACATCTCCCAGTGACACCTCTGGCCGCCGCCGAGCACCAGCAGCGCCGGGCGGTTCAGTCCCTGGGAGCCCCGTGCTCCTCCCGCTCCACCCGCCTCCCAGAAACCCGCAGAAATCTATTACAGACCTTTGATCTCTTCCTGCAGAAAGGTTTTTCTGTAAAGAATAGATGGGATTAAGGAGAAACCATTTTTTTTCCAGAGAATACTGTGGGTTGTTTTTTTTTTCCCTTTCTCTATTTTCTTTTAAAAAGAGGAGGGAAAAAAGCAGAAGCTGCTAACAGCAAAGCCCCTGACAAGGCTTTGGGATTGTCAGCTCCTGAATGGAATCCATTTCATCAATCAAATTCAGCGTCTATCAGGAGCAAATCCTCAGCATGTGGCATAAAAATCTTGTACAACTGAACTGTTAAATATTTAGGGCAGATGACAAACAATATGTCATAATATTTGCAGAACTGCATTTGCCATTCAATGCATCATCTTCCTTACAGCCCTGATTTTTGGAAGCATCAACACAAGAATGAGAAACAATCAATCAGTTGAGGGCCGGTATTTGGTTACATTGTAAATGAAGTGAAGGAATTAATTTAGCTTTCTTAAGTCTAATATTATATGCTACATGCCAGGTGGGTATTAACATTTATTAGCTAGGGCTTAGCAATGAATATTTAGAAAGAATTTAATTAACATGCAATAATTGTAATTTTAATTGGGTTGAATTTTTATGTAAGACTTCATGTCATTGCAGGACACCTTCTATTTCATATTTATATCAGGCATAGTTCTACTCCCAGGTAAAAGAGGAGCCAATAACTGGTAGGGAAGGAAAATGGACAGAGAACTTACAAACCCACGGCCAGCCAAGCTGAGGTTGAGCATCTGTTGGGAAGAGCATGAGCCTGGTCAGAGCCCCTGCTCCTCCTCTCCACACCATTTTCATTCCTATGAACAAGTTCCTGTACCCACCCTCACCCCGGGGGTTTCAGCTGGGGCAGGGTCTGATGCTGGGTCACCAGCAGCGCCTGCTCCAGACCCCTCCCGCTGCCAGTGACCTGGCAAACGTCCGATGAGCCCCAGAGCTCCCCTCGGGCAGAGATTTGCCAATTCCAGCTTAACTGAGAAGACTTTTTGTTTTTTTCCCTCAAAAAAGTGTTTCTGGTTTTCAACACCCCGCATTCAGTGTAGAGTGAATTTTCACAAGTCACCAGTCAGACCCAGTTTGCACTGGGATAAGTGAGAAAAGCATTTGCCTGCTCGGGGGAGGCTCTGCTCCAGCACCCGGGATCGTCACCGCGAGCACCCAGCACACGGTGGCAGGGGGAGTCCCAAACTGTCACAGTGCCAGCGCTGAGCTCCCCAGCACATAATAAAGACAAATCTGAAGTATTTTATCACCCTGCAGGTTTTGTTACAAGCCCAGTCAATCCCAGGCATGAGCCTGGATTTATTTCAGTCGTGGCCTCGTTCCTCTGCTTCGTCTTTCGCTCACCAGATGGACATCACATCTAACGCTAGATTACACCACAGGCCAGTAAAACCCCACGGAAAAACACACTTACAGCTGTGTTATAGATCCTTAAGAATTTCAAGCTTTCAAACACTTTTTTCTCCCATATATTACAGTTTAAAACACCCCTTACAGCACAAACCACAATCATAAAAATGACATCTGAGCAGGCGTGATTTATTTGGTCACCGGTGATTTCCAGGAGAAGTTTGCTGAGTTTACAGAGTCTCAGCGAGGTGCTGGGGAGGAGCTGCCCGTCCCTCATCCCCCAGAGCTGCCCATCCCTCATCCCCCAGAGCTGCCCATCCCTCATCCCCCAGAGCTGCTCATCCCCTGGAGCTGCCCATCCCTCATCCCCCGGAGCTGCCCATCCCTCATCCCCCAGAGCTGCCCATCCCTCATCCCCCAGAGCTGCTCATCCCCCGGAGCTGCCCATCCCTCATCCCCCAGAGCTGCCCATCCCTCGGAGCTGCCCATCCCTCGGAGCTGCCCATCCCTCGGAGCTGCCCATCGCCAGAGCAGGTCACTCCTTTGTGCTTCTCCCCTGGGTCAGGTCTGGGATCTGGAGGTGACCTGTGCTGGTGGGCACGGTCCAGCCCCGCTGCTCCTCCCCAGCAGCACCGTGTTGGAAAGCAGAGGCGTGAATAAATTCTGTGGTTTAGTTCTGTACCCGTGCCAACCCAGGAATAAAAGATCTGAATTGCTCATTAATTGAAGTGAGCCCAAGGATGGGTGAAGTATCTGATAGTGAGAGCGGTTCGAATGCAGCAGCCCAAAGCTTGCGAGATCGACCCCTTGCACAGAAATAATCTCATTTAAACTAAAACTGTGGAGCCTGCGGGAGCCCTTCCCAGCCACCCCCGAGTGAGACTGGTGGGACTGGGCATCACTGGGCTCCAGCTGCAGCTCTGTCCCTCAGGGATTTCCTGGGCTGTGACTCACAGGTCACTTGTGGAGATCTGTCTCATGCTGTGAGCTGTGTACTGGTTGGCAATTTCATTGCCTTTATCTTGATAGGAATCTATTCCTCGGAGACTATGACGCTGCCTTTTTTTTTTTTTCCAATTAATTAAGCCTGTTTAAAAAATAAAAATGCCCATTTCATTTCAATCATGTATTATGCAAATTAAAAATGTAAATATCATTAAGAAATCTGTTGCTAACTTAATTTATTTCTGCTGGAGCACTGCTGAAGGCCTTTGATCTCAGATGAGCGCTTTGATCCGCTCCCTTGGTCGGGGTTACCCACGGCTGCTGTGGTAAACGCTCGTCCTCAGATGTAAAACACGCAGCACCCGAGCAGCCTGTTCAGAGGGAGCACTGCCAATCAGGCCGAGCGGGTCCGAGCTGCAGATGAGGAGAAGTTTGTTCCTAGAGCAGGCAGGGTGAGCCCTGCCTGCGCCCCAACTCGCTGCCGAGGACACAAACACGGGTCTGAGCCAACCCAACCCGCAGGGCCCACGGAGCGAGCGGGGGTTCCCAGGAGGGGTGTCCCACCGTCCCACGCCAGCCCCAGCTACTTCCCATCAACAAACCAAGCCGCCATATTCCATTAATTTCTCGCTTAGTGCGGGTGAAGTGCTGATACACACACTTTAGCTACAGTGGTTTTAATCAGTTAATTTAACCAGAAGCATTAATAATGTATTTCTTTGCCACTTGACTGCTCATCTGTTAAACTGCTTATACATAGGAGAAGAATGTCACCCCCTGTGACATGAAGTACCTCATACAGTGCAAATTAAATAGGATTTTGCATATTCAATATCAAAACGAGAAAAGGAGATGCTGTCTCCAGGGAATGGATCGACCTGCTGCGACAGGCTCTCTGTCCTGGCAGGCGGGAGATCCCTCCTTACGGGACACACACATTTTGCATATCTGATTTTCTGCTTGAATTCATCTTCTTGGCATTGCTCAGCAAGTACCTGGCCTTGCCTTGTGCTGCAAAGCGTGGTGGGACCTGAGGTCCTGGCAGTGTTTCCTGGTTTGTCAGCTCCTCCTGTCAGCCGTGGTGGGTCCCCAGGACACCCCGAGAGGGGAGCAGCGACCGGCAGCTCTGCTGTGCCTGTCCCAGCTCCGAGCCCATGAGAAGGGTCAAAGCAGAGTGAGAGCCGCCTTCCCTGCCCCACGTCTTGCCTCTCCTGAGGGCCCTTAGGGAGCAAATCCAGCAACTGAGGAGCCCCCCAGCTGCACCATGCGAGTGGGCAGAGCGCTGCAGGAGCAGCCAGGGGAGTGACGTCTGTCTGCTCGGGGACGGGCTGGATTCCTTTTCAGTCCTCACAAGAGCGATGTGTGAGGACACAGCGTGTGAGCGTAAGCAGTGCAGACACAGCGGCTCCGAGGTTAACCCTCGTCCCGCGTTCAGTCAGACCCTCCTCTGGGTTTTAGCAATCAGCATCCAGAGAGCAGCCTGGGTGGGCAGGGGACAGCCCGGCCCGTGAGCAGCGGCAGAGTCCTGCGCAGGGGCTCTCTTGTGTGATGCCTGGTCATGAAGCCTGAAATTGCTTTGGATGTGTGGCTCTGCTGCTTCACATTAAGCAGCGTCACGCTGAAGTGACAAGGCTGATGCATGATCAGCAGCACCGTGAGGGCACAGCAACTCAGATCCTCTCGCTCCCTTGTTCTGTCAGAATCACAAACCCGTTGACAAACTTCAGAAATTATTTCCAGCTTCTTCCCACAAGGTTTGTTTAATAACTTTGCAGGTTCTGTTCATTGCCCTTGCATTGAGCCCACCCTGGTCCTGCCGCAGGGAGAGCAGCCCGGGCTGCCGCGGTCTGAGGGATCATGGCACAGGGCTCGTGGCTTGTGGCCGGGGCACGAGGGCTTCCCAGGCAGGACCAAGGGCTCTCAGCTGAGTGGGTGCTGCAGGGTGGGAGCCCCCAGCATTCCTCGGCGCTGCCCCCCTCACTCATCACTGTACAGGATGTTGTCTCTGTCTGGAGAACACCAGCTGGCACTGACTGCAGGTACAGGGGCTCCAGCTGAACAAGGGACCACCTCCAGCTTCAGCATTTGATAGTAACTCCTTGGGGGAAAGTGCAAGGAGAGATTTTTCGTGGACAGATCTGTCACTGCTTTTCCTTTTTTTGTTTTGGTGATATTTATTGCCACTTTCACTGCACTCAGTATTATTGCCTTTGTGACTCTAACAGTCCCATGCTGATGGACAGTCTCTGTGAGTTCCAGCTCCATTCCCAGTGCACAACTTCATGCTCCTGAGAACTTTCTTTGACATCCTATCAGTATTATCTAATTTCTCTTTATCTGTATAAACACTGGCCCTGGGGGGACCTGGACCATGACAGTGACATCCTCTCCACTGGACTGGTCAGACAAGCAGAAGCATCAGTTCTCAAAGCCTTCCCAGAGGAGACACGTCTCAGGAGGAAGGGCTCTGCCGTCCCCCTGCTCGGGGCCCCGCCGATGGCACCCTGGAGGAACCAGCACTAAGTGATGTGCACTGGTCCTGACCGGCCCGTTTGCTAACACGGTCCCCAGAGCAGAGCCCATCAGAAGGGGACAAATGGCTGTGCCACAGCCAGCCCTGCTGCTCAGCAGGAAAGATGTTTTGTGACCTCAGAGAAAAAACAGATGAAATACAGATCCTGGGGCAGGAGGGGGGCAGGAGCTCTCGCGTCCCCAGAGGAGCCCAGGCTGGCTCCATCCTCAGCAAGAGCTATTTCCAAACAAGCACTTCTTCCAGGGTGTCACAGGGAAAGAGGCTGTCAGAGAGCTGTCTGAATGTGTTAACAACACTGTCAGCGGGGGAGAGAAAGTGTTATCGGAAATGGTTGTTCTTCAAAGCTAAGGAACTGGTGATTTTATGAGGAGTAAAGGATCAGAGATCACACCCCACACCCAGGGCTGTTGGAATATTCTTTCGGAGAATGAAGCTGTTTGTTTTGTTAAAAAGGGGAAGAGTGGAGAAAGTGAAAACCTAAAATACTTTGACTTTCTTGACTTAGCTTTTGACAAAGCTAAAAATAACTCTGCTTGCATTCAGGCTGCGCAGCCGGAGCTCAGGGTGAGCTGAAGCCCTGGGAAAGGATTCCCATCCCGCTGACCAGGCTTCTTCCTGGCTCCTACCTGGGGCCGTTCCAAGGGTCTTCCAGCGTCAGCACCAGGAGAAGGGAGGAGAGCAGTGCGTCTTTGCAGACAGACTTGGGCCTGTTCTGATCAACACCAGTGGGATTTGGGGTGTATTGTGGGGTCCAGATTTCACCCTGAAGACAGAGGCTAATTTTCTGCTCCTCGGTTAGAGTGGGGTCCTCCGTGTCCTGCAGCTGAACCTCCCTTCCCGTGCAGCGCCAGGCTCCTTCCCCAGGCCTGGCCTCACCAGGGCTCTTCTGGTCTAGATCTAAAATAAGAGTGTCAGGCTCTGCATTCTCATTTTGAATTTTTAGACGTCTCCAACTCAGCAGCAATGTCAGTGGTCATCAAATAAAACAGTATAAAATAATAAGATGGGAAGTTGCTTCTAATTAGTGTGTTTTCTCATTTGCTGATTGACATTCTCTGGAGAGCAATTAGCCTGCTTTAAAGGCAAAAGACAACTCAATAATTATTTAACCTGCCTGGTGATTGATATTTAAAATCCAAGAAGTCAGATGTAATAATGGATGACTCCATCAGAAATTATATAAAGTGATAACAGTTGACAGCGTTTGACCCCGTCCTGCCCGAGAAGATACCGACAGTTTGTGCTCCCACGAGGCTGATTGCCACACCTGGATCCCATTGCACTTTAGTGCCGTACAAACCTGGCACAAAAGGAAGGTTTTCAGAGAGAAACAAGCATGCAAACAAACGCAACCTGAAGGTGGTAAAGCTCAGTGTGTGATGGACAACACGTGGCGTTGCAGCATGGTCCCGTCCCGGGTAAATTTGGCAGCAAATACTCTCATGACCATCAGGAGGACGTTACAGAGAGCAACAGACACCAGCACAGCCACCTCCTACCTGTCTGCAAAGCTAGGGAGGTAAAGAAAGAAGGAAAGGGAAGCTGGGACCTGACCAGAAGCAATACTGGGAAAAGGTCGCTAGCACCAGGTCAAGTGAGCAGCATCAATTAATCTCCAAAACATTTGAAATATTGTAAAAAAACAGGGCGGAGGCAGAAGTGGTTTGGGGACAGACAGCACCACTAAAGGACTTGTAGTTTCGCTATCTCAGATGAAAGTTGTTTACAGGTTCTGTATAAAAGTGGAAGCTGTGTTGTTGTTGTTGACCTTTTATCACCCGTTGACTTTCTGTATATAAGAGTAAAGTCACAGTGGCGTTACTGTCCCAAGGCCCTCGTGTGATCACTCTCTCAGGGGAGCACAGGGAGAGCTGCCCATGTTGGATCGCCCCAACACTTTGCCCAGACCTGTATTGTTTCATCTCTCCCGTGCAGGCTGTGGGGGACACATGGGGTCCAGCCCAGATCAGCCAGCCGATGCCACATCCCTTGTTCACTCAGCGCCACAAGCTGACATTCTCCATTTTGCTCAAATGAAAAAGCTGCAACAATTATTTTCATAATTAACTGGCTTTTCAAATTAATGCCAGCTATGCTATGTAATCATGATGAAGATTATGCATTAATCAGCTGTTGAAGCTGGTTATTAGGCTCTTTAAATAACGACTGGAGTGAGCGTCTCTGAGGGAGAGGCGCAGGAGCCAAGAGGGACGGCAGCGCGATCTCCAGGCGCAGATCTGCCGTCAGGCGCCCACCGCCCCCGGGCTTCTGAGGAAACAGCAGCTGTTGGCTGTGGTGGCTGCTCCTCAACACCTGAGCAACTGCAGGGGATTTCATGTTGTCCCACTACATCCAGCACCCAGCAGTATAACCAGAAATGCATCACTTGTGCCTGTCTGTCTGCTTGCTCAGTGCCTGGCACCAAATTCCAGGTATTGGGTGGCTGCACAGAAAAATATTTTCTGTCAAAAAGCCTCTTATATGCAGCTGGATGTCTGGAACGTGACTTTATTTGGGATCAAACACCAACAATCCACATACCTAGTCCTTCTATATTCTATCATAATATGACATGCTCCAGAGCAAGCCGGAAAGCTCTGGGCTAGGAGAAAACCTCATGTCAGCTACTTGATAATCAATGTAACATGAACCCAGTTATCACTCCAGGATGATGCTAGAAAACAAACAAGCCTTTGCTAAAACACTCCAGACAGTAAAGCTTTGATCAGAAAGGCAGGGGTGAATCTCACACTCGCTGTAGTTTTGTTTATTGTTTCTGCTGTAGTGCTGTGTATGAACTTTCTCTGCCCTAAGAAACTCAGATTCAGCCACCAGAATGTGCAAACTTGGTTATGGATGAATAATTTCCCTTGCACCAGTCAATAACCAGATGTTTTGTCAGGATCCAGGGAGCATGAGGCACTTGGACATTTTTGCTGGGCTCCTGCCTGCCCTGCAGGCATTCGGGACTGAAAACCTGGCACAGTGAGAGGCTTGGAGATCACACGGGACTGAAAGGGGTCTCCAGACCGAGCACTCAGCCTCATTTCTTTATTCTTCCTCCTATTACCCATGCTAATACTGGGATCAGTAAGATTTTATTCTAGCAGAGCCATGCAGTGAGGAGCTCCAACGTTATTGGGTGTTTATGAATGTAAATTAATTATCTCCCTCACGTTCCGAGCAGGGACACCGATGGACAAAGTCTGCAGGGGAAGAGGAGGGAAGTGACTTGCCACAATCGTGGGGAGCAGAGCAGGCAGAGGCCTTCTGCAGCTCTTGCACCCTTGCTGTGAAGCCTCCCAGCATCACTGCTGTGGTTCTCTCAGCCCATGGCTTTGCTCGGGTTCCTGGGAGCACACGCAGAGCCCGGCTGTCAGCAGAGATGGCAGCTTGGCTCCTGCCAAAGCGGCGCTCTTGGCTTACACCAAATTGCCACAAAGCCCACTGATAATGTGTCTGGCTCCTGGAAGAGGATTCTTGCAGTTGCTTGAAAGCTAGGAGGGCTGAGTAGACATCTGTTGTCTATAACAAAACATTTTAGGTCTACCTTAAACTGAAGAGGAAGATTTTCCTTCTGCTAATGAACCCAGAGACCATCTGTTACCAATTGCATTTGCTTATCTCTCTCATCCATTAATTATTTTGGTTTATTTTTAATAAGACAGAGTAAGGTTTGTGTGTCTTTCCATGGTTCTGTGAGGAGCACAGGACGGTGCCTACATCTCAGAGACAAGGACATGCAATTGCATAATTTACGCCCGCACCGAGTCACTGCAATTAGAGTGGCTGCCAGTGGGGAACTGAGGACAAGGCTCACAGACACAGAGCCAAAAACCCAGCGATCCTGTGACATGAGCTTCTTGCCCATGGGGAGGTGTAATGGCATTAACAACTTCTGAACACGGGAAAGCATGCATTCGAGATGTGCATTATTGAGCAGAGAAGCTGTAGGGTAGGGAAATTCAGAAGCCTCTGCTGGTCTGAATTAAGAACTTGGATAACTAAACATGAGGAACAATAAAAGATGAGAAGGGCACTAAAAATGGCACTAAATATAGCAAGTAGCAGTGCTGCACTGCCTGTCTCCTGCATGAGGACTTGGAGATGGGTGGAGAAGGTGGGGAGGGGTCCAGCGTGGCACGGAGGGACGGGCAGCGCAGTAATGCCACCGAGCACAAACCTGGAGCGTCTCTGCAGCTGAGCAATCAGCCTGTCTGTGCTTCCCAAGGTCTGCTCCTGAAGTTTTATAGGAAAAAATAAAAGCATTCCAAGACTTTAAATTTGTCCCCTATTGTCCTGCAAAGCCAGCATTCTGAACACGGACCAGCACAAAACAAAACCCCAGATGTTTTAATGTCTTTATTTCAGCCCAGGAAATGTCCTGGAGCAAGCCTTGTTCAGCCTGCAAATGTCACAGCTCTGCCCAAGAGCTTTCTCCTCCTTCATACACAAGATTATGAATCAGACTTTATGTGGCTTACTGCTGGTTCTGCCTTGTCTTGCAGGGGGGATCTTTGAGTACGCAGATGGCCCCAACACCCAGGTTATGAGTGCTGAGGAACAAGCCTTCAGATTCTCTGCCAACATTATTAACAGAAACAGAACTTTGTTGCCTAACACAACACTAACCTACGACATTCAGAGGATACACTTCCACGACAGCTTTGAAGCGACCAAGAAAGGTAAGAGCACAGCAGACTTCTTAGCAGCTTTGTGGCCATTTATTCAGCAAAAAGGCACGGTTTGGCTTGAGACCCAGCAGCTCATTTTTTCAGTGATCTAGATGAGAGGTCCTCCAGGAGCTGACCTTCCAGAGGCATTTTAATATAAGAGGAACAACTATTCTTTTTTTCCCTCTGCAAACCTCATAAAACTCCTTTCAGTGTCTGCTGCTGATCCTGAGCAGAGGTCTGTTGCCCATGCCTGTGTTTATTTTACTGTATCCCTGGCAGTTTTAACATCTCTCATGTAGAGATGCTGTTCTCTTCCTAACACAGTCATTTTTTATGATCAGATAACAGCAGCCCACCTGAATTACTGAAGGGGGGGGAAGAAATGGGACTACACAACAAAGGCTGTGGGGCTGATGACCTGAGGGCTTCTTGAGTTTGCTTCTGTTTTGGGGGAAATTAAACCTGCTGCCTGAGCTCGCAGCCGTTTCTAACACACCATAGCCACTATTCCCTCCTCTGGAAACGTCCCTGTGCCTCTAACCACTGGTCCAGACCCTCACCAGCCAGAATTCCTCCTCTCTCTCTCTTTGCCTCTCTTCACTGTTTTAATTACCTAATCCCTATGCTGCTGTTAGTGCCCACAAGCTTGTCTGTCCACCCACTGCTCCATGGTCCAGCTCAGGAAGATGTTTGTGGTCCCTGCAGGGGTGTCCTGTGCTTTACTGACAGCATTCTTCCCCCCTTCCCTTCCCTTCCCTTCCCTTCCCTTCCCTTCCCTTCCCTTCCCTTCCCTTCCCTTCCCTTCCCTTCCCTTCCCTTCCCTTCCCTTCCCTTCCCAGCCTGTGACCAGCTCGCTCTGGGGGTGGTAGCAATATTTGGACCTTCCCAAGGCTCCTGTACCAACGCTGTCCAGTCCATTTGCAACGCCCTGGAAGTCCCACACATACAGCTCCGATGGAAGCACCACCCTTTGGACAACAAGGACACTTTCTATGTCAACCTGTACCCCGACTACGCCTCCCTCAGCCACGCCATCCTGGACCTCGTGCAGTACCTGAAATGGAGGTCAGCCACTGTGGTTTACGATGACAGCACAGGTGGGTAAAGGAGGGGCCTTAAAGGAGGAATCCGGGAGATTTGGTGTTGTGGGTCCCATTTAGGAACTTTTCTAATGAACCCTTTGAGGAGCAAAAGGACCCCCCGTGCAGTGCTGAGTGCACGGGGACACCCCGGTTCCCAGGCACCCAGGCGAGCGCTGCAGATGGCCCTGGGATCCTTTGTGAAGCGTTTAATTAGCAAAGTGCTCAGAAACTGGGTAACCCTCGGCAGCCCCGAGCTGACAATGGCTCACGGGGAGGATCCATTGTCCAGCAGTGTGATCTGGCTCAGCTCGGCTGTATTGGGCACCGCGGTGCCCGTCTACACCAGCAAAGACCTCGGTCTGTGGCTGCCACCGAGGGTGCAGTTTCCCAGCTAAAAGCAAAAACGGGTCTGGAAAGTTTTTTGTGTTCTGGCTAATTCTATAAAACACAGCTGACAAAGTTCTTCACAGAAAGCACGCTGCTGATGGCTGAACAAAGCAAAGCACCGCACAGCACTAGAGATAAAAACCCCCAAAACAAAAGTCGCATTGGATAGCCTGTCCAACCTAATTCCACTGAACCAAATGGTTTCTTTAGGGGAGGGCTGATGAGAACGCAGTTTGACATTCCTGTTTGCAAATGTGGGTCACAGTATGTTCCCTTTGTGGCGTATTCTAATGTATTTCTTCCACAGTGCAGAGGGACATGGTTCTCTCTTCCTCCTTGCAATAGGCATCTGCTGAATTTCTCCTTGCGACATTAGATACCAATAATTGCTGCTCAGTTGCATCCAGCGTGGCTTTGTGCCTTCTGCATAAAAAAGAAATCAATTCTAAGGGTAGCAAGAAAGTTACAAGTTGTGATTAAGTGACCATTGTGAACTAAGCTGTTCATCCATCTAAGCGCACGTTCATTTATCCTTTTGCTGTCGTGCATGGTAAATCCTGCAGATGTTAATTTGATGTGTAGCTGATTATCACATCCTGTCCTTTCCCAAGGGCATATCTGCTTAAGAAAATCTGTTGTGATCCCAAAGATGTCAAAGGTTGGGATCAACTTGCTGTTCTCTTCCTACCTACTGCAAGGACCCCAGCTCTACCACAGCTGGATGCAGGGGCAGCAGGGAAACACCAGGAAAAGCCATTCTGCTTTAGAAGAGCTGCTCTGGAAATACCTGTGGCCTTAACGACTGGCACATGACGCTTGGGCTTTGATATGCCCTTAGCAGTGGCCATTGGAGGGAGGGAGGGAGGGAGGGAGGGAGGGAGGGAGGGAGGGAGGGAGGGAAGTCTCGATTGCATTCCATAAAATAATCCAGGAATAAATCACTTGCTGCCATCCCCAGACTTCCCAGTAACGCTGTGGGTTTGTCTTTGTGCCATGTCTGAAGGGCTGATACGCCTGCAAGAGCTCATCATGGCCCCGTCGAGGTACAACATCCGACTGAAAATCCGGCAGCTGCCGCTGGACAGCGACGACGCCCGGCCGCTGCTGAAGGAGATGAAGCGGGGCAGGGAATTCCGCATCATCTTCGACTGCAGCCACCTGATGGCAGCTCAGATCCTCAAGCAGGTGAGCGGGGGGCGATGGGGGACGAAGCGAGGGACCACGCGTGCAGGGTGGCCGTACCGCAGCGAGAGCCCTGCAGCTGGGTGCAGCCCTGCAGCTTTCCCTGTGCCCACAACCCACAGCCACCCAAAAAGCCACAACACATTTTTCAAGGGCACTGTTGGATTTCTACAGAAAACGTAGTTTTAACTGAAAAAAATGCAAGTACCACAAAGCACCTGTTGGTAAGAACGAGCAAACGTTACGGGAGGAGAAGGTGCCGGGCAGGGGTCGAATGCAGCACAAAGACCGGGCTCCTGTCCCGCTCCCCGCGGTGGCCGCAGCCCCAGCCCTCTGCCGCGCTCGCAGGCAGGACCGTGCTCCAGGTCACTTCTGTCCCTGTTCATTTAGCCCTGCACAAGATTTTCATGCTTGCTGGTTTTAATGTCTCCTTTCCCCTCTGTGCTGCTTGATGTCCCCAGGTTTGTGGCCACGGGCCCGTTCAGAGGCCGGGGTAGGAACCGCTTCGTCCTGGTCGGTTATTTTCCGCACAGTCCTGCGTCCCGCTGCAGGCAGCCAGGGCTGGGGCAGCCGGGGAGGGACGGTTCCTCTGTCCCTTCACGAGCATCGTGTGCAATTCTTGGACTCTAAGCCAGATGTCAGTGATTTTCCATTCACTTGATCTCTCCCCTTTCTCCCGGAGCTGCTCCCCTGGCGTTTCCCGCAGAGCAGGTTTGCTGCTCACCCCGGCTCCCTGTGTCAAGTGCCTTTAGGTCTCAGGGTCAACACGAAGCAGAGGAAATCGCTCTCACCAAGAATGCTAAAAAACAGCCGGTGGAAGTGCTGCTCATATCAGCCCAGCAAGACACTACCACACAGATTAAATAAATCCCCTGAAGGGCTGAGAAAGCCAGCACATGGAAAGAGACTTCTCCTGCAGCCTGCTTGATGCAAAATGAAGGGAAGTGCTCAGAGAAATCAGAAAGCCTGGGAGGGATTATTAAAGAAAGCAATATAAGGGACTCATTGTCTCCTGCCTATTATTTTAACATGCTGGCTGAGTTTGGTGCTGTTCACTTATTATGCAGTTTATTATAGTTTATTGTGCCATCTGCTCTGCTCATCACTGCGAGCGCAGAGTGAGGAAGATGGAGGAGAAGGGGGACTAGGGGAGAGAAGTCTTGCTAAGTCCTCTTGCCATTGGCATTCACATTTGCTGAAGAATTAGGAAGCTCAGAAACCTCATCTTTTCATAACTTTTCTACCCGTATCAAGAAATGCACATCTAGAGGTGCCACCTTCACTTGTGAAACAGCTTTTTTCTCTTCCATAGGATGGGATAGAAAGCCAGGCTTCCTGATCCCCACTCCACGCCGCCCTCCTCACCCTCTGCTTTGCACATTCACTGGCAGTACGAGCTGGGTAAAGCCAAATCCTCCTGGAAGAGGGGAGACTGCTTTCACTTTGCAGGGTTAGAAGAACAACACACAGGGGGGGCAAAAAAAAGAAGGACTGCAAAAAGAGTCAGGGAAGCATGGCCCAGCCTTCTGTTTGTCCTGGAAACAACAGTGCTCGTGTATTATTATTGCTATTATCTGCCCTTTGTAACATTTGGTAACTCCACCAGTCAGCTCTGCAGACATTTGACCTCTGCTGTTTGCTCCGACCAGGCCAGTCCCTGGAGTCTGGGCTGCACTGGTGGATGCAGAAAAGGTTCTCTCAAGACTTAAGCTAAAATCTCCAGCACTTGGTACTGACCTTAACTGTGCATCTTTGGGTAACACAAGATGGTTTGAGCACCTATAGCCTATGTTGGCTAAAGCAGCTCCGACGAAGCACCCAGCACCAAGCCAGCCCAGATCTTGCTCCCAAGTTACCTGAGGTAACTCGCTCCCACAGCACACCAGCAGCAAGGCACTTCACTGATAACCCAGGCAGTATTTTAAACTGGATTAGTAAAAACCCCCATGGATTAGTAATCTGTGAATAACAACACAAGAGCTGGCACAAAGATGTCCAGATGACATTGCCACATACTGCTCCAGTCAGGGCTCCTTGGAGTGACTGAGACATCAAACCATTCATTATTTTACCCTCTTGGACAAACAAATCATTGTAGAAACCTGTCACAGGGCTAAGCCTGCTCCTGAGGCCTCCCTATCTCTGGCTTTGCTCCTTTTTGGTCACTTGTTAATGCCTGACATCTGTTCTCTGGCTTCCAGCTTCTCTCTCCTCCTTGGCAGCTGTCTTGGAGCAGTTGCCACCCTCTGCAGTGCACAGATGTGCCTGTCTCAGCTTTAATGGAGCTCCCATCCTCACCCTGGTGATTGCCTGTAGCTTATCCACCAGGTTTATCATTTATTAATTTCCCCACACACCCAGCTGTACCCTGCACACAGGCAAGCTGGGACTTGCTCCTTGCAGAGGTCTGGGCTCTTCATCTGCCACTGATCCAGCTGTAGCATCTGAACTGGAATCTGGTGATTTCCTCTCCACTGGTTTCCCATCATCCAATTGCTGCTGCACACTCTGAGGTACCGTTCCCTGCTCCAGCTCTTTGCAGCCCGGTGTGCAGGTGGGGAGGGAGCTGCCCCGCAGCCCCGCAGGTCCCCCGGGCAGGCGGGTGCTGCCCCACACGGACACTGCCCAGCTTGCTGAAAGGTTCTTCCAGGCCAGAGAACGTGAGATGAGGCCACACTCCAGAGCTACAATAGCTCGGCTTGTAATCGAGATCCTTTCCTTTTCCCTTGTTTTATTTTCACATCTCACTTCAAACTGTCATTTCCTTCCTCAGAGCTAAATTCTGCCCTAGTAATTTCAGCAAAAACCAAAGAAGCAAACATTTCCTGGGGGGACTTGAACTCGCTTTCCCATCGGTGGAGAGCTGAAAGTGCTCTTGCACGTGTTTTCTCCAGAAAACATGTTCACAGAGTCAGCATCACAGTCACAACCATGGGTATCACTTTCCTTTAGCCAGCCACCAACTTCAAGGTGACCCTTCTCACAGGCACAAACGCATTCCCCTCGTTGTGTAGGGCCTGGCAAGGCCACCCAGCCCAGGTCCCTTCTGCCCTGTCACTCTCTGACAAACCTCCCAGAACATCACGTTCTCTCCACTGCTCAGTTATGCAAATCCCAGCAACTGGCACCAACTGAACTTCATGTTGGAGCTGGCACACCCAGAGCCTGGGCTGGCCAAGAGCCCTCGGGTCCTGGCCACCATCTCCAAGGGCTGAGGGATGGGAGATGTTCCTGCTGCCCATCCCTGTGCCTCTGACCCACCTCTAAACCAGGCACTGTGTTAGGATCTGGCTATTGCATGCAGGAAGGAGGGACCCTCAGACAAGAGCTCCAGGCACACGGTACAGGAACGGGCACTGAAGGGGAGGGGATGCAGAGCACCAGAAATACACGTGTAAGAAATCAAAAGCCTTTTGCTTCCCTTCTTAGCCAGTACCTGGACACGAAACCGTAAGAACAGGCTGCCTGATGGTCGTTCTGCACAGGTTTATGTGAGATCACTGCCTGGCTGGTATCTGAGAAGGAAAGGCAACCCCCTTGCTCCCAGCTGTGCCGACAGAAGCCAGCCTGCATCCCTGGAAGATTCTGCCCCAGGTGTGACCCATGAGCCCAGCAGTGTGCCATGGCCACTGTCCTCACTTACCATGGTACAGCGACCCCAGAAGTGCCACCGGCCTCCGTGGGAGCTGGGCACTGAGGCTTTGCTGCCCTTTCAGAAAGGTTCAAGGGCCACGGTTCAGCTCAGCACTTAAGCAAGTGCCTCTTGCTGACAAAGCACACGCTTAACTGCTCCAGGGGACTGATCCAGAACCCAGCTGTGTCCCTGGGTCTGTCTCCTGCTGCATTTACCAGATCAGCTCGTTAGAGGTTTATGTTGCATGATTGTTGTTGTGTTCTCCTGTCTGCTCTCACTAACCTGCTCTCCCTGCTCTCCTCAAGGCCATGGCAATGGGGATGATGACGGAGTACTACCACTTCATCTTCACCACTCTGGTAAAGTATCTAACCTGTGCACACCCCGTTTAGCGGCAGCAGAGCGCGCTGGGTGTCCCGTCCCGGGCGTGCACTGCAGCTGCAGGACACTGAGGTGGTGGGGTGGGAAAGGCACGAGAAGGGGAGGGCTGGTACCCTGGGAGGGTGAGAGCAGGGCTGGACTTAGCGCCAGGTTAGAATCAGACCGCAGTGACCGGGCTGTAGCATCTCTGCAAGTGCCGCCTCGCCCGGGTGCTCGCTCCCAGAGGCGTCAGGGTTTCTCTTCCTGCTCTTGGTCTGGCTCACTCCTTGGAGCCACTCTGGCTTTGCACAGATGTAGGTTCTGGTTTTATTTCCCCTCCCAGTCACTGTGATTTCAGGGCAGCTACCCATGCTCTGGAAGATGAGCAGACGTGTGAATCTGTGCAGGCAGGATGCGATGGGGCTGAGTTTCAGTGAGACCTGGGCACGTGTTTCCGTGTGATCACCGAGGGCTCCCCAAAAGGCCAGCAGCAGCCCTGCTGTGGTCAGGGCTTCAGGACTGCAGGTTTATTCTGCATGAGAGGAATTCAGCTTGAAATTAACTCCACTCTCATTAAACACGGGCCAGTTCCTCTCTGACTCCAGGAGGCATTCTGGGCTGGGTTTTTTGGCACGCCACTTTCGTTTCCATTTAGGATGCTATTGTCTAGTACACTGCTGAATTTTGCGTCATTTTGTAAATCCAATTTATCTTTCTGCCTTTAGGAAAGACACAGACCAAACTAACCCTTAAAAACTGCAAAATTTATTTTTCAAATGCAAAAGACGTTTTAATTACCCCTGCTGCCATTATCTATTCCAGGCAGCTTTAAGCATTTCCCAGATAACCTCCTATTAATCAGCCCCAGCTGAGCCTAGAGTACATTTCATGTGTAGGTACAGCCTGGAGGTGGGAAAAGAAGAATTATAATAAATTAATAGATAAGCAATCACAATTAATGCCACTTTCCTGAAATAACAGTTATATCATGGGAAAGATATTTTAATCTGACATTCCTTAAGGCAATGTTTTCCTAGCTTGCAATGCCTGTGCTTCAGCTTCTACAGTACTAGACCCATGGGGTGCTAATGAATTAGTCTATTATGTTATACTGAACGTTTCTAAAAGGTCCCCAGTCAATACTGAGTACAGTGCATCAACACTTGGCATGAAATGCTTCAACATTTTGCTAGGCAGCAAGAGCACAGTTCACTGACTCCAGCATGAAGAGCCCCATCAGCCCTTTCTACCAGAGGAGGAGGAGGAGGAGGAGGAACTCTTCCCAGCTTTGACTAACACGTGCACAGCTCTTACATCCTACAAAGTCTCAAGCAAGGACATCCCTTAAACCCAACACTTCCCAGAATTTCTCAGCAGCTTGTAAAAACGAGTCCTTGCAAATACAGAAGTTTCCCACTGCCTCTGCCACTGTTGCCACAAGTCACAGGCAGGCAGAAGCAGGAATCTGTCAGCATAAACAAAAATCACACACCAACCTGCATCTCCTGCCCACATGCTAAACCAAACCAGTCTGGTTTTCCACCGGTGCTGATCATCAGGTACATTTGTTGAGCTCAGTGTACCTGGCGCTCACGACACAGCACGCACACCTCTCCCATCACAGCCACAGCCGCTCCTGTCCCGACGCTGCCCCAGACAGGGACCCTCGGCCGCCCGTGGCAGGGACATTGTCCACCAGTGGTTTTGCACAACAGCAGCTGCAGGATGCCCTCCTCGCTTTTGCCCTCCTCGCTTTTGCCCTCCTCGCTTTTGCCCTTCCTCCCCTTCCTGCTGCAGACACTGGATGTGGTGAGGATCAGACCTCTGCGTTGCCACCTATGACCAAGGAACCAAAGCCAGGGATTTAACTGGGGAGGTGGGAGAGGTCATGTAAGAAAGGGGAAGAGCTACACAGAAGCACTGAGAATAAAACTTTCCTAAAGGCAGTAGGATGAAGGGGAGAATTAATCTGCAGTACAGAAAATAACGAGTGAAAGGGAATGTAGATGAGGTGGAAAATAGAACCAGATGTTTCAATTTGTGGCTGTGCAGGAGCAGAAAATCCAGAAGAAACGGATCCGGCAATTCCCCCCCCACCTCTGCACGTTCTGACACTCAGCTTGTATTCTTAATTATCCTCTAATTCCAGGAAATGATAAATCAGGTTGCAGCTGAGATTTAAACTGGAACCAAGGAGGGACCTGATGGGAGGTTGGCTTCTATAGGAACCTGGTGAAATGAGGGGTCAGTGGAGAGCAGCAGGATGGGGGTCAGGGGGAGCACCCAAAACACTGGTGGGATTTGCCCTTCATTACCATAAGTCATTTAAAAGTCAGCATCACGGTCTGGTTTTCACAATGCCCTTTAGGAAAACGTGGAGGTTTATACTTGTGATTTTTCAGGGAAAAAACCCAACAACAAACAAAACAAAACCACAAAGACCCTGAACTCTGTTGTGGGTGTGATTAATGACTCGGTCCCGGCTGCACCTGCAGATAAAACTCGGCATCCATCAGCAGTGTGCCTTGGGGTGCAGAGGCAGAGGCCAGTGCTTAAGGAAAAGATCAAACCCCCAAAGCTTATTAAAGCAAAACAGCTGCAAGAATTCCTGGCTCTCCCACAGAGAATGAAGTCTGGGTTGCTGGCAAGTGCTGATTTTGTTACGCTTTGCTTAGGGCCGTGTGTTTCAGGGCCAGTGCCTTTCCAGCTCCCCCACGGGCAGAGCAGAGCTCGCTGCTGAGGGACGCTGTGTCTGGGGTCACCTGCCAGTACAGCCACATCCCACAAACCAGCCACAGCCACGGAATCTCGTGTCATGTGGAAACTCCTTTTAATAATCCATTGTCAGAGCAATGAATACTGCTCCCACATTCACCCCCACCCTCTACCCCAGGACAGTGGTGTTGCCTTTCTACCTCCCCACGTTTTTACTGCATTTGCAGGAATTGTTCAGGATAAACTCGGATCAGGGATGTCCCATCCAACAAGGGACTCCACTGGCGAAGCCCCCTCCGACTGCCGCTCTCCACCGCATTCATTCACGGTCTCCCTCGGGTCCGCTGCCCTGCGTGTTTGCTGAGCAGATCAGCTGGGGTTGCTCTTGCCAGGCTGTCCAACCCCAAACTACCCAGACTAGTTACCACCCAGACTAGTTACTGAGCACTGTTAATCCCTGAAACGAAGCTGATATTCACTCGTGTGGCGGAGCCAGGAGATGCATTAACGACGCGCACAGGCAGAGCCCTCCCAGTGCCCCCTCGCTGCCTGCCAGGCGCTGCTCGCGGGCTGGCTGCCAGCAGAGCTGAGCACTGCCTGGCTGCGGGTTTTTTCAGTCCTATAAAGGGCACTCTCATTCGTTTGCAGACTGTGTAGGCTGGTCGTAATGTCAAGAAATGCGTCTTTAGTTCCTCTTTGAGAGCCGCCTGCAAATTGGCATTCTGCAGTCGGAGTTACTCTGTCATCTGCAGCACCCTGTGAGCTCCAGCACTCACAGCAAATCCGCCACGGAGAGGAAAGGCCCCAGGGAGCTTGGGGCACAGGGACTCTGCCTTGTCCCCCCCCTTGGTCACAGCCCTCTTTTTGCACGGTCACAGACAGCCATTCTGGTTTTGTCCCCACAATTCGCTTGCCTCGTCTGTGCAGAGGGAGTCATTTGGCAGGAGCTTCCCTCCGCTGTGTGTGGGTGAATCTGCACACACGACACCCAAATTCCTCCAACACCCACGAGCCTCTGCAGGCAGCGACTGATGGGGAGAGCACAATCCACCAATTTCCTGGTGACATCGTCCTACCTCCCACCCTCTGTGGGCTCTGCCTCCTCACTTCAAACACAGACATGAACCCATGCAGAAAAGACAAACAAAACAAACAAAACAAAATGTTTAAACTGGTTTCTCTCTTTTAAGGATCTTTATGCATTAGACCTAGAACCATACCGCTACTCTGGGGTGAACCTGACCGGCTTCCGGATCCTCAACGTGGAGAACCCGCACGTGTCCTCCATCATCGAGAAGTGGTCCATGGAGCGGCTGCAGGCCGCGCCCAAGGCGGAGCTGGGGCTGCTCGACGGCGTGATGATGGTACGAGAGGTTTAAACAAAGCAGGGGTGAAGTGTGGGAAGCAGACCAGGGCAGCAGGGAAGGCAGGAACATATTTTAAGACCTAAATGTTCCAGTTATTGGTTCTTGCACTGGTACAACTCATCCTGAGCATCTTTCCCTAGGTAGCTGCTTGCATTCCTTAATGTCTCTCAAACATGGCGAGTTCAGCCGGTGAATCCCCTGCAGCCACCGCTGAGCTAACACGCTCCTTCTGCAGGCCCAGCTGCTGACAGCTTATCAATTTGGAGAGACTGTGCCCTCCCCTCCCTTCTCTTGCCAGTAAAAGCTGCCCCCAGCCAAATTCAAAGCTTTCAGATCCCCAAAAGCTGAGCCCAGCAGAGAAGTGCTCCCGCTATTTCTTGCTGGGAACAAGGTGAGATGGAGCTGCCATCGGCTGGGTGCTGCACCCCTCGTCCAGGCACAGCGGGATTTCTCCGTGCTTGCCTGATGTGCAGCTGCTGACCAGGGAAGGGACGGGCTGTGAGCACCCCAAAGCCCGCAGCACCCAGGAAAGGACATCCCCTCCCTCGGGCCGCTCTCCACAGGTCCTGTTTCAGCTCAGGGCAGGGCAATCGCTTGGCCAGTCCCTTGTCCAGCCCTGGGAGCAGAAACGCTCCCATCCCACTGGACGAGCCAGGGTCTGTCCCACAGGGACCTTCAGCTGCCATCATCTCCCCTGCAGAGCCAAGCACAGCCCAGGGCCCAGATCCCAGGGCTGGAGCACGGCACGGGACTGGACGGGGCCAGGCAGTTTGCTGGGACGGACACAGGGAGAAAGAGCAAAGCTCTGCCCAGAGATGGGCTTTGCTGCAGCTCTGATGACTCCGTTTAGGGTCTGATGGCAGCTCTGCTCCGCTGAGTTACTGCTCGGAAGGTGCAGCACCTGCGCTCCCATCTGTCTTCCCTGCGAGGCTGTCTCCGACCCC
Organism: Caprimulgus europaeus; assembly: GCA_907165065.1. Next base: position 766,607 of record OU015547.1, read on the forward strand.
CGGAACTGCTGACTGGCTCCCTCCTGCCCTCTCCCTTTAGATCTGCCAAGAACCCCTCCAAATGTGGCAAAGCCTCCCAGACTTTCACCTTGAAATAGCTCCTCATGTCCCTCCTGTTCTTTTCTTCCTCAGAGGAGAGCCCCACAGTTCTCCTTTAGCCTCCTCCTGTTCCGCAGCGTTGCCCACAGCTGCAGCCGAGCTGGTTCCCCCCAGCACTGCTCCTCTCCCGTTCTCTGTTTGCTCCTTCAGAGGAGATCCTGCCTCTTATTTGTGTTTGCCTGGGGTCTATTCCAGCGGGGCCCTGACCTCAGCTGGGCATTACTCCATGTAATGCACCAGAAAATTGCTTTGACAGATTCTTGTGCCCCCTCTCCCCCAGCCCCAAAGATACAGAACCTGTCCCTGCTGCTGGAGCACAAGCCTGGGGGATGCAGGGAGGGGGCCCGCTCCTCACGCTCAGGGGCTGTGGGCAGGGACGGTCACAGAGGTGGTGCCAGCGTTGGAGGATTTTCTCCATGCCCATGTCCTATTTGATATTTTTTCCTAGTTGTTTTGCTGTATGATTTTGTTTTGTTGTGTTTTATTATGCTGCTGCTACACTCACATCTGTTTTGTAGCTTTGTGGAACCAGCAAATAATGTATTATCACTGGGAGGTCTTACCATATCAGAGTGAAAAATAAATCCAATTCTCTTGATCAGTGTTTGGAGGTGAGATAGGGCATTTCAAATTGAATCTAAAACTATCACATTATATGGAAGAAAAAAGTTATCCCTAGTTCAAATCACTGAAATGCAGGAAGATGTAACACATCTGTGAGGTCCTGATTTCAGTGGCAGTTTGGGTCATTTTGGAAAATTCCATGCCCATGGATAAGCCATTTAACATCTCTGTTGCTTACTTCACCGTGTATAAAATAGCGTGGATAATATGTTCTCATACAGGGTTTTTTACACTCAGACAAAACAGACTAAGTAAGAAAATTCTGTTACTACCTTCTACATTTAGAAGAGCTGGTTCCTTGTTTGACAATACAGCAGCAAATGTGCTAGAAATAACCAGAACAGAAGCACACAAACGACATTTTCACAATCTCTGATGATAGAACTGTGATCTTCTAAAGAACCACTGCCCGGAAAAACACGATTGTGGGGCTTTGCCTGGTGCAGAGCCACGTGTGCTGAGGATGAGCTTTGCACAAGGGGTCAGCCTGGAGCTTTGCACAAGTCTGTGTGAACACACACGCGTTTACAGCCCTGTCCAAGGTCCCAGGGAACCTCACAGCGCGGTTTGCAGGGCTGGACGCCCCGGAGGTGGGATGCTCGGCAGTGGACTAGGACAGAGAACCCCTGGGTCTGCTGGGTGCTGGGCAGGGGGAGCTCAGAGGGGTTCTCACAGCTTCTCCTGTGCCAGGCTATGGAACGTGCCCTGGCTCTGGAGCCACTGCTGACACAAATGCTGTTCCCCTTCACTTTAGACAGACGCTGCCCTGCTGTATGACGCGGTGCACGTGGTCTCCGTCTGCTACCAGCGTGCCCCTCAGATGACTGTGAACTCCCTGCAGTGCCACCGGCACAAAGCCTGGAGGTTCGGTGGCCGCTTCATGAACTTTATAAAAGAGGTAAAAGCACGATTTGTTTCCTGCTAAGGCAAAACGTCCCCAGCAGGACAGCGCAGCTGCCCAGCGCGGGTACGGGGACACGTGGCAGAGGGGTTTGGTGGGTACAGGGTTGTAAAAAATCCCCCCGCCTGGGCAGGTACCTCTGGAGGGAAGCACAGACATACACCGGGCTGCTGAGTGCACCCAGAAAGGAAAAATCCTGTCTTTGCCTTCAAAACAACACCCGTGCCGCCACGCCGAAACATCCGAACCAGCCTGACACCTCCCGAGCTGCCGCTGCGGCTCGCCCTGGCCTCCTCTGCCACCGAGAGCAGCGGGTCGCTCTCTCTGAGGCTTTTCCTCCGCAGAGCAAGAGCCGTTCACCTCTCACAGGAACGTTTTTTGGGGCTCCCAAGGGCACTCTCCAGCTACATCCCAGCAGCAAAGCCGGCAGCGCTGTGTGTCTGCCTGTGTGCTGACCAACGGCTTTGGCAGAGCGATGGGTTTAGCAAGCAGGGAGCCAGGGGAGAGAGGAAGCAGCTTCCTTCCCTCTCTGTTTTCAGTCATTATGATTTCTCTCTGTTCAGCCCACGTAATTGTTTGTTTGCATCTGGCTTCAGCACACAAGCAGACTCACACCACGGGTGTGTATGAGCAGTGGGCTCCCCGAGCATGTGCAGCCCAGGGAAGCTGCTGTGAGCAGGGGCCAGCCCCCCCAAAAGAGCCCCCCGAGCACACACCCCTGCACGCACACCCTGGGTTTTGCTCTGTCTGCAAAAAGGAGCCCTCATGTAAGAAAAAAATGAAGGCAGAGCTGCAGGGAGATACTGCAAACCCTACCATATATGTCTTTATGATAAAACTTCATTATTTACCCTAAGGCCTTTTTAAAGTTCTACACCTGTAGCTCTTCACCTGGCAAGTTACGAAATTGGCTGCAGTGTGGGATATGTGGTTGGGCCACATTTAAAAGGATGGGTATAAAATCCCCTAAAGCCTTGAAACAGAAGAGCAGAAGTACGTTGTTAACGGTCACTATGATCTGTGCTGCAGTATCACCTACAGATCCAGCACAGGCACAGAGGTGGCGTGAGAGCACCTGCCCCAGGTGCTGCCAGAGCTGCATAGAGCACAGACGTGGGGCAGGAGAAAAGCAGAATGATTCCCCTTAGAGAGAGAATGAACTTTCTTCTGAACAGGCACTGAGGAGGGTATCTCTCCTCTCTCTGCCTCTCTCTCTCTCCATGTTTTGTTCCCATCCGCAGAAAGCCGCTCCAGCTGGCTGCCAAAAGAGAGTGTAAATAATGTGTTTGGTTGGCTCCTTTTTGCGAATTACCCTGAGCCTCACACTCCAGCGCCTGCCTGTTGTTTCCCTTCCTGGCACCGTGTCAGCTCGTTGCAGGGATAAGCTCCCTCCCCATTGCAATCAGAACACACAGTAATTGCTCTCTCTCCACTCCTGTAAAGACAAAGCCGTGCGCAGAGGGACCCCCTCCCATCCCTGAGCTCCCCCCGACACCGGCACCGCTCGCTCTGTGCACGCACCAGCCAGGGCCCCGACTGCAGGGTTGTCACTCCCGGGTGAAGCCCCACTTGTTCATACTTGCCAAGGTGCCAAGGGGCTGGGACAGTGGCCCTGCCAGCCCCAGAGAGGCCACCCACACCCTGTGTGCTGTCAGGGCCACCCGGGAAGCAGGGGACAGGGCCAGGCCCATGGGCAGTGGGCGAGGGGACACGTCCTCTGCAGCCACAGCCTGCCCAGAGCCCAGGGCAGCAGTGCCCGGGGTTTCCCTGCAGAGACGAGGTGACACCAGTGGGACTGGAGCCCATCGGGCTGCAGCGATGCCGTGCAGCCCCAGCCCGGCCCCGGGAGCCGTGGGAGCCATCGCTGCTCTGACTCTGGCCCCGCGGTTGGTGTGGGGCTCAGCAGGCAGCTGGGTTTGCTCCGGTTGGGTACGTTAAACACCCCGTGCTTCCCGGGCTCCCGGGGGCTCCGCCGGCTGCGCGTCCCACAGGCAAACCACCTGCACGCCAGAGCGAGCCAACGGAGCACAGCCTTCCCCAGAGCCCACGGGCGGGGAGGCTGGGAGGAGGCTGTCCCTGCTCCTCCGGAATCGATGGGGAAGAGCCAGAGGAGCGTGTTTACTGGGAAACGTGCCAGTCAGCTCCCCCCGAGAATACATTACACCACCTTCATCACACCGGGATGTTTCAAGCTCGCCCGCCCATAAAGGAAACACATTCATCAGGGAGGAGCTGCTCCGGGGAAGGGCCCCAGCCCCAGCTCTCCGCTGCTGAGATGCGATTGCAAAGCAGCAAACCCTGGAAGCAGCCCGGCTGGTGACGGGAGCATCCTCCCTGGGACCAATGCTTATAGCACACGGGGGCACTGTCCCTGGGCACAGCGGGCATCCATACCGTGCTGTCCCTTAGCGTGCTCTGCTAGCACAGCCAGCAGCTAAACCTTGGCTCTCACCTCCTCAGCCAGAGAGGTCAATTCTGGTGGTGCTGCAAAGCGTAGAGTGGAAAAGAAACAGCATCACAGCACAATTTTGTTTGAAACTAATCTGGACATCTTTACCCCAACTCCTGCTCAGAGCAGATCCAGCTCCCAAGTCAGACCAGGTTGTGCAGGACATCATCCCATCAAGTGCTGAAAATCTCCAGGAGCGGGTCTTCCCCAGCCCCTTACACTGCCAAAAGCTGAACAAGGGTCCCGACACAGCACGTGCCCACCAGACTCCCACACCTGGTTCAAACCTACAGAGCCTGCTGGCATGGACAGGCTCTGTGCTCCACTTCCCACCAGGAGGGAGGGAGGGAGGGAGGGAGGGAGGGAGGGAGGGAGGGAAGTGTTCAGGACATTTTCACCTCCACACACCTTGGAAGCATCAGCAGGTTCATGCAAAAAAGGATTATTTATGAATTGGACTGGAGTTGTCCCAAACCCAGGCTCCCTGCAGCCCAGCATTTATCACTACTACAAGGATAAATGCAGCACTCCAGCATCCCATGATAAACGCAACCACTTTTCTACTGACTCATCATGTCCTGCAACAGCTGGTGAACACGAAAGGTGTGAACAGAAATTGCAGCAAGGACTGCAAGGGAGTTAAGAAAATCTCCAGCTCCGTCTGCAGTTCCAGCAGTGACGGAGGTGATTATTAATTAATCATGCTCTTTGGGGACAAAGAACCAATATAAGGACTAATTAAAAGAACACACAGTGGAGAGCAAAAGATTATTTATGACACCGAGTAACAGCTCTGCTACTTTTTCTCCCTTCCACAGGCCCAGTGGGAAGGATTAACGGGACGAATTGTCTTTAACAAAACTAGCGGGTTACGGACAGATTTTGATCTGGATATCATCAGCCTCAAAGAAGATGGTCTGGAAAAGGTAGGCAGGGTCTGTCTGATCCGCGGGCATCGCTTAGCCTAGCGCCGATACTCGGGCAGCAGGGAAAATGGTTGGTGGTAGGTTTTTGGTTTCTATATAAAAATATATATTACTTTGTGGGATTTCTCAGATCTGCCTCAACCATGACTCATGAGCCCCAAGTGAGGTGTGTGGGATTACAGTTACTAACTGAAGTGCTTGTGGCACTTTCCTGGGATAGTGGAAGCAGAAGAAAGTTTCTGGGCAGCCATTAACCCCTCCTTGCCCAGGCCAAAGGTGGAAGGAGTAAAGCCTGTCCCGCTCCCGTCTTGCTGGGCTTGCCCACAAAATGTTGATTTTCCCCTGAGGAGGCAACAGCTCTTGAAAGCATCATCTCAGTGTGATTTCCCACAATGAAAATTGCCTAAGGCTTGGAAATGGCACCAGCTTATTACAGCCTCGATTTTGGAGGAGGATGCAGTGTGTATTTGTGTTATTTCTTCTCTGTGCTATCTAAGGGGCAATCAGAAAAAAAAAGCAAAGTGTGGTTTTGCCCGGCTGGCTGGAGGAGTCTCGCTTGGTGGCCGTGTTTACCCGGCCACCCAGGGGACCCGGCACAAAGGCTGCAGTCTCAGATCCTCCTAATTAGTGCAAATCTCCTCTGGGTACAGACACACGATGCTGACGTGCAAATCTGATTCTCAGGTGTTCATGGGGATTTAATTTCCTTTTCTTCAATTACTTTTCAAAAAAAAAAAAAGGCAGTATGCAAAGCACTACAGCTCCTAGAATCAGGTTTCAAGGTGAGATCAGTTAATTTAAGACAAAAGAGAGCAGCGAGTGGCCTGAAGAGAACAAAGCGCTGCAGAGGGGACAGCGGGACCCACGGCGAGCGGTGCCCGGGGGCTGCGCTCCACACGGGGCCGCCCGGGGCTCCCGGAGCCTGACCCCCCCGGCAGTAACCGAATCCCCGTTCCGGTAAAGGTCTGGGGGAGCCGGCTGCGGGGCAGCACATCCCTTTCCAGAGCAGAACCTGCTTCCCGACAGGCACAAGATGGTGCCTGTGGCAGCCGGGGACGAGCGCTGAGCCCGGTGACCTTTGGGCACGGCGACAGGTTCTGCTGCCGCGGGAAACGCCAGCCCGGAGCAGGGACAGGAGTTTTCAATTAACCACGCGGCGAGCGCCCGACGTGCACAGATGATTCCCCCGTTCAGGCTGGGAATTAATCAATCGGCGCAGGTAGGCAGCCCCGGAGGCGGCAGTGTGATCAGCCTCCCCGTTTGGAGGGGACGGATCCTGCGCAGTGACGCTCCCTGGGACACACAACTTGACTTTCCATCCCCCTTTTTTACAGTTTGTTTTTCCTTCGCTTTGAAATAAATTCTTGCCGTGCTTTCACACCACAGCAGCAGTTCTCTGCTTCATGTAAAAAATCTCAAGGTCGCCACAGCACCCTCCTAGTGGGTATTTTTTGGTGTCAAATACAGAATAAAGAAAACATTTCAAATAAACCCGATGACCTTCAGCCTCCGCTGCCATCAGCCGAGCCCGTGCAGGAAGGAGGCAGGAGAGGAGCAGGGGAGACGCTGTCTTCCCACAAGAGCTGAGCAGGAGATGGTCTTCATAGCCTGACTCCTTTTCTTACAAAATATTTTGTTTATAGAGCCTAAACCGTAAAAAACAACACATCATTTTGGAGTAGAGTGGCACTGACAGACTAAGGGAGAGCTGTGCTGGTAGAATTACAGAGAAATGTGTGAGTATTTGGGCACCGTGTGCACCTAAATGTTTAAGTACAGGCACAATATCTACCTGTCTGCTGCTCCTCAGGTGTCCCGGGGAAGAGCTGGCACCAGCTGTATTTATTGCTATTGTGTGTCACACAAAGCCCACGGGGACCTGCCAAGCCCTGATGCACACTCTGCACAGCCCTTCAACTCTTCTCTCCAACAATTCAGAGATTTCACAGTTCCCTCTATTTTTTAATATATTTTTTTAAAGCTTCTTGTCACCTCCAGAGGGGTTTTAAAGTATCGATGTCAAACCTCTGGTGAAGCTCGGTTTCTGTCAATAGCTAATCTGAAATAACAAAATGCCAGCCACAAACAAATCCCACACGGATTGTGCATTATGTATAATAGCTTATGTTTGTTGAGCTTTAGGATTGAACTCCTGATCCTTATACCTCCCGGATGTTCCAGGGATTACAGGAGTATTAACTAAACCTAATTACATGTAGTTTGACTATCTGACTTGCACAGCTCTCTTAATGCACTTTTTCATTTTTCTTTCACTTTTTTTAATATTTTAAACTGATTAATTCAATCTTAAGTGCCATGTATTTAATTTTCTTAAAGAAAACTTAGCAAGGCAGAGCGGACCGAGTCTGCAGCGCTGCTAGCAGGGGCCTCGTAGAGTTGCTTCTCTTTTCCCATGCACAATAATAATCTCCTGACATTGCAGCTGTTGTGTGATCGAAAGGAGAGGATTGCTCAGGTTTTACCTGAAATATTTAGAGCCTTTCACAAAGTTCATGGAAACTCTTCCAGAATTTATGACATTTTTTTGCCAGGCAGCACTGCTCATTACAAAGTCTCTTTTCTGGGATGCAGTAAAACCCAGTTCTCTCCTTGGGCTGCTGAAGAGGTTGAAGAATCTTAAAAATAGCAATAAATAAAACATGGGAAGCTCCTGGCTCCCCGTGGGTTTGAGGTGTTTGCCTTTGGTTTCTCTCCGAGTGCCACCTCACAGTTTGACCCTACAGATGGATCGTTCTGTTCCCATTTCCATGGGGAGTTTTATTTTTCCTCACTGTCAGGCTGGCTGTACGGCCACGCTGCTCCTTCTGTTGGCAGCAGTCCTGTATTCCTCCAGCCTTCCTGACATTTTATCTCACCCTCACACTCCTTGAGCCAGTCCTGCCTTCAAAGTTTGCTCCAAAGCCTCCCCTGCGCCACAGAGATCAGGTTAACAGGCTTAGAGTTGCCCAGTGACTGCTCCTAAATAGAGACAGGTTTTGCTATTTCTGGGTCAATAGACATCTTCAAAGTCTAATAATTTATTAAAATTGACAGCTTGAGAAACACAGAGCACCTCAAATTGATGAGGGACGTAGCTGCATGTGCCTGTGCCCGTGCCCATGCCCAAGCAAGTCTGCTGCCATTCCCTGCTCCAGGTTTGCTCCCAGGACTGAGACCTCCCATTGTGGTGGACTTCCCTGAAGGGTGACCAGGGCCCTTCCAAGGGGACCTGTTGGAAACATCTGGCCAGTCTGTGCAGAGGACAGGAACAGCCCTACCAGGCTTTGCAGAGCTGGTCAAATCCCTTTTAATTTTCCCTAACACAGCAAATTAGTGAGGAAATACAAAAGAAAGAACATGGCCTCATATTTGTACTTGTTTCCGTTTGTCCTGCCTTGCCCTTGCCCAGGGTTGCCTCCTCAGCACGGGTTTCAGGGATACCTGAGGATAATTTCAGCTTTGCTGCTGTTTGCTGTAGATGAACGAAGCGAGCTCCATTTTCCAGGCCAGGAGGATGCTGAGAGCAAGGGAGGAACGTCAGCCGGGTGTTCACGCGTTCGTTTGCCTCCTTCGTTTCAGGTCGGAGCGTGGAGCCCCTCTGAGGGTTTGAACATCACGGAAATTGCCAAAGGACGAGGCCCTAACGTCACAGACTCGCTGAGCAACAGATCTCTCATTGTCACCACAGTCCTGGTAGGAGATTCCAAACCTTTGTCCTCCACCCACAAATCTCTGGGCTGTCTGCTATCTCTGAACACTCACAGCATCCCAGTCCAGACCTGCCAGTCCCTCCGCACACCGAGCCGGGGCACAGCAGGGCACCGCGATGCCCACGCACCGGCACCGAGGTGACTGTGGCATTGCCGGTGCCACCGCTCCCGAGCGGGCTGCCAGCCCGTGGTGAGGCTGGCAGGGGCCAGCTGGAACCGCTCATGTTCCCCGTGCCCAGGAGGCTGCTGCTGGCCCCGGCCAGGTCCCGTCCCCCCTCGGTCCCTGCGTGCTGGGGGGGTTGTGTGTGCTGGGCTCCAGGAGAGCTCCGAGTGCCCGTGTACCATCAGCACCGGGCACGGTCAGATGGGCAGCACTGCCCACCCCAGGGGGGAGTGGTGTTCCTACAGAAGAGCAAACAGAGACCCCGGCTTGGCTGTGACAATCGCGTTTCTTTCCCCCTCTGAGGTACCTATGGGATAAACTAGCTCAGAGTGATGCAGTTACCGAGCGAACCACGGCTGCTGAACGGGTCTCCTCCACTCCAACCACCGCGCTGCATTCTGTTCTCACACTCGCTATTGGCTTTGACAGCAGGCATCAGATCAGGATGAATTTTGATTTACTAGCTAATGAATTATGACGAGTGGCATTGGTTTCTGTAGAGCAGCATTACACAGCGCAGGCTCACGGCGTGTCACCGGGAAGCAAGGGAAAATATCAGCCCTTGGACAGCCTGGCTGTGGGTGGGCTTGTCCAGAACACATCACATCGAGTTGCTCCCAGGTGAAGGCTCAGGACGAGCTCTAAGGGAACTGTAGCTGGACACAACTCACCAGAGGTTATATAATGACTCCAGTTCCCTCCACTCTCTTTAATTAGAACTATGAGTAGCACATGAAGGAACATTCCTGGGGTGGGATGGCCGGTAGCGCTGGGGAGAAGGCTGGGGGACGGCAGCAGAGCTGCCTGCTCCGGGAGCTGGAGGAGCATCCAGCCGTGGGGTGAAGCCAAGGGACAGCAGATTAATTCAGGGCTGGAATGTCAGTGAAAGCTGTATGGACAGGAGTGAGGGAAACCAGAAAAGATGCATCTTGTCAGGGGTAAGATGCGTGGCCAGAGCTGTGGAAATGTCTGGGTCTCGGGTGCGATAACCACTGTCCCTCAGAGGCCACAGCATGATGCAGAACGACGGGGCCAGGAGGAGACCTGTCACCCATCTGCCCCTGACGTGCCTGTTTCGGGCAGCGTTTTCATCTCGTGCTCCACAAGCATGAACAAATCAGATCATGCACAAGGGTGATATGGGTTGTCATTAATTGTGCCATTCCTTGGGCCTGCCACAGGGTATCTCCCTGGAAACATCAGCTGTCCTGCAATCCCCTCGCCGGCAGGAGGGGGAAATGTGCTCAAACCCGAGTTCTGCAATGACTGCATTTTCATATACTGGATTCTAAAAAAGAAAATACAACCCTAAATTTTATTTGCATTTGCAACACCCCTTTGTACTTTTGCACTGGTGTGAATGATTGTAGAAAAGCCATAGGAGGAACCTTTCAAAGGAAAAGCATGAAAGGTTATTTTTTCCCCTTTTGCTCATATTGCAGTGACTTGTTGGAAGAGAAATATTACCCCAGCAGCCAGCGCCACTCTCCCCAAGCAATATGGGAACTGTGAAGTTATGAAATTGAGGGCACCTTCACTGAGAAATCGATTAGCAAACCGAGAGAGCTTGTGAATTGGATGTCTGGCCATTTTCAGTAATAAATTGTGAAATAGTCCGTGAATAAGTGGTTCACAGAGTTCAGAATTATCCCCTAGGAAATGTTTGAGACCTGGAGATACATTACTGAAGCGAGTGGCGTCCTAATGTTCAGTGCCTCGGCTGTTAAATATGTATGTAATCCCTACAGCGCTTCCCAAAATTAATAGTGCTTTATGGCTGCTCTGGAGCCACTGTATTTATACCAAGATCCAGAGATTCAGCTCATTCACAAACAAAGCCCTAATTCCAGAGAAGAAAGCTGAGGAGGCAGCCAGGGAGAGCAGGATTTAACCAGGCTGCGTGTGCCAAGCCAGACTCCATAGGTGTGATGTTACCAGTTCTGCTTTATAATTGCACAAACCGAGCTCCAGGTGCCCTCCCGTCCCCTCCCTGCCCGGCTTTGAGGCCGAGCAGGAACCTCCTGCCCACCCGCCCCAGGGGTGGGGGCTGACAGGTCATACTGGGAGACAAGAGCTGCCGACCTCCGGGCTGGCACAGCCCAGCTCCGGGTCCCGACCCCCTCATTGTGCCCACCCGAGTCTGCCCTCACTGCGCTGGGCATCTCCGCAGTACTCTCACCAGTTCTCCAGACCTTCCCTCCCACCACTGCGAGCTCCCATCCCTGTGCACCACGGCGGGGATGCCAGCAATGCACTCACTCACCAGAGCAAAACGTCAGCCTTGCAGATGACAGAACAGTTTGGGTTGGAAGGGACCTTTCAAGGTCACCTAGTCCAACCCCCCTGCAGCGAGCAGGGACATCTTCAACCAGATCAGAGCAGACACCTTCCATTCAAGCCATGCATTAGCTGCTGTTGATATCCCACCCACCCCTCGCCTTTGCCTGCTGCCCACCATCTTTTCCCATTTCCATCTGTCCTCCACACGTGTTCTCCCTCGGGCTCCCCAGTGTCCCTCGTCCTCGGTGACCGCCCAAGCCTGATATCACCAAAGGGCTGTGCAGTTTGCCATGTGTTTGCTAACTTCCCCTGCCAGCCTCAGCTAGCGAGGCAGGGATCCACCGGGCAAAGCCTGCTCCAAAGCACTTCATGAGTTACTTTTCACTTGTGCTGGTGCTGGGCACTGCTGTGATTCAAGACGCCCCAACCTGCCCACGGCTGCCGTAACCGGGGCAGACGGCAGAAACTCTCTGGGCAGCAGTAAGGCCCCATATCCCATCAGCCAGGGTGGGCCAAGGGGAAAGCAAACTCAACTGGGGAACGCTCTGGTCTGGCCACCAGCCACACACGGCTCCCTCGCCCGTGTTTAACCCACCAGCCCCTCGCTCGCCGCAGCTGCAGTGGAGGACAGGTCCCGCGGCGCGGGTCAGCGGCCTCTGCTGTGCGGGACTTGGGGTTGGAGCTGTCCACCCCCATTTTATTGCTTCTCAACACTCTTCATTTTCAGAGCATGAAATGGTTGTTTTTCTCCCTGAAACCCTACCAAATGGAAAACAGTTGGCTGCTCAGAAGAGACAAAATTAAATTTTGTGGGGTAAACAAGGTTGCTAATTAGCTGATGCGCTGTGCAAAGTTAATTTATTCCCAGCGTGTCACGGTGCCAACCCTGGCTGAAGAGCCTGTGCCTCGTGGCTCGGGCTGACCCGCAGGGGTGGCCCTGGCTCCGGTGGGAGCTGGGACCGCAGCTGACCCTTGACGGGGACTTTCTGCCTTCCCGTGTGCAGGAAGAGCCCTTTGTCATGTTCCGTAAGTCCGACACGGCCCTGTTTGGGAACGACCGCTTCGAGGGTTACTGCATCGACCTGCTGAAGGAGCTGGCCATCATCCTGGGCTTCACCTACGAGATCCGGCTGGTGGAGGACGGGAAATACGGGGCACAGGACGAGAAGGGGCAGTGGAACGGCATGATCAAGGAACTCATCGACCACGTGAGTGCGGCGCGGCTGCGGCGGGTTTCTGCCTGGGGTGGGATGGTGCCCGCCGCTCGCCGGCTCAGGACACCCACAGCGAGCTCCTAACCCTGCCTGGGCTCTGCCTGCTGCATATTTGTCAGAAGAGCATCTTTTTGTCATTTGCTGTTTCTGAAAGTGGACATCCTCACACACAGAAAGGGGCTCTGTGGCTGCTGCCCCGCGGTGAGCCACAGGCTGGGCAAGCTGGGAGGAGGGAAGAGGCTTCCCCAGGACCCCAGATGTGTCCCAAACGCAGCTCAGCTGGATCCAGATGATGCATCCAGACTGCAAGAGCAGGTGTGCAGGGGACAGTTTAATATATACACATAACTTTTTATAAACACAGCTTATTTTCTAAACTCTCCTGGGACACAGAGCTCCCCGTGCAACACAGCGGCTGTGCTTTTCCCTCCGTGCCGCTTCTACAAGCCCATTAAACTCCAGAGAAGCTGTCGAGGCAGCTTCACTCTCGCCAAAAAGTCACCTGTCTGAAACCTCGCCTCGCAGCCAGAGGTTGCTCAGCTTCCTAATTAGGTACTTTGCCTCCAGCACACCCTGTGATCCCAGAAGCCCAGGTAGGGAGGTGAGGAAAGCTGGTGGTTTTATGCCTCTCTCATTCCCAGAAAAGGTCTCTGGAAGAAATGATCAGGACAAAATTAATCTCAGATCTCCGCAGCGCAGGCAGCAGCATAAACCACCCTAGAGCTGTAAGGCAGCTCTCTCCTGAACATCCCGCTCAAGTGGTGCCGCCCTTGGACCACCTCTCAAGTTCCTGGCTACATTCTGAAAACATTGCCTGAGCAGAAAAGAGACAAAAATAATCCCACGTACACAGCAGCTGTGAGGCTCTTGCAGCTCACGTGAGAAGAATGTATTTGCTGGGTGAGTCACTCCAGTAAATGAGCTCCGCTGTGAACAGAGACCAGAGCATTGTCTGGGGGTGAGACCGCGGAGCTGGGGCTCGGGGAGCTGGGCTCTGTGTCCAGATTTGGCTCATCTGCCCTAAATGACATTGGACAAGTTGTTTCTGTGCAATGCTCCCTCCATCTGTAAAGTGCAGATGACAATGATTACGTCCCTTATAGGGACAAAGTGATGCTTAATCAGTTTGTGACGAGCGCTGCAGTCCTTCGATGCCTCGGCCCGGAGAAGCGGGAAGCGCGGCAAGGGCACGCCAGGACAGCCCTCGGGCAGCGGGGTGCTGTGCTGCAGGGGGAATGTGCCCCAGGCTCTGCAAACCTCCCGCTGTGGTTTTGCTTCCAGAAAACCCCATACAGCCCAAAATCCAGAGTTCACAGTCTCTTACGCAACAGCCTGGCTACGTCAGACAGTGACACTCAGCGTCCCAGCAGCAGACCGGTGCTTTGTCACTCCAAGTGGTGTGTGTGACACAGACACAGACACACAGCACAGGCTGCCATCCCCATCAGCGTGTGCCAGGACACAGCTCCTGCCGTCCCACACCCGCTGCTGGGAGCAGAGCCTGGGGCTCTACACCACAGAGCATCTGTACTGTAGGGCTCTGAAGAAATAATTCACTCCAAAGCAGGAAATAAGATAGAGGAAATAGAAACACGACTGTCACTTAGTCCAGACCATGTCACCTCCAGTGTCCTGCAGGATATTAGAGGGCAGCCATTCCCAAAGCTGTGGTCAGCTGAAAGAGACAGACCGAGAAGGTATGTGGAACAACCTCATTAAGTAACACTAAATTCATGGTCAACCTGCATTAAAGGATTTCTTGGCTCACCATTTAAAAAGCAAATTAACATATAGCAACAGAAAAGGACCAAACCGCCTCTCTTCTTGCGAGTTTTACTGGAGCACCAAGTTTGAACTCTGCGTTCCAAGAGATGTGCCTGGGTGCACGCCTTGGAGTGATTTATAACCACTGCTCAAACCCCATCCGAAGCCATTATTTTCTTTATCTGCATGTCATTGCTTTTTATAGCAGTGTTTATGTAAAGCATTAAAAAGTGAAACTGCAACCAGATGGGGCCCTTCCTCAGCAGCAAAGCGTCTTCGGAGCGTGTGGGGAAAGGAACAACTGATTGGCACTTTGCAATGGGAAAGTTCAAACTTATTTCACACCTAGTAGAAAAAGTGTTGGAGACAGCATTCAAACAGAGTTGTAGTGATGAAAACAGAGCTGCCCACACTGTGAGTTTGATATCTAGGCTGGCTTTCCTCCATGGTCAGCGTCTCATTCTCACAAAAGAATTGGGATCATTCAGGGGGAAGCATAAAGCAGGAAGGATTTTGGGAGGTCTGAACACCCCGGCCAGGATTAACTCTGCAGAAAGACTGGGCTTTGCTGGAGACCCAATTAATAACTCAGGTGGGTCTGGGACTGAGACCCCAGGACTGCTGTGATGCCCAGCTTTGGTGGGCTGGGCTGACCTGCAGCCTTGGTTGGATGCCCTGTGCGCAGGAGAGGGAGCTCCTAAGGGAAAGGACTAAACCAGTGACTGGTATCACCTGGAGGGGCTGAGATGCTGCGTGCCAGGAACAGCCTGATCCGAGGCTGAAACTGGGTGAAAAGGAGGTGGGCAAAGCAAGGGCAGCTCAGCAGGGCAGGACAGCCTTCTGCTGGGCTGGGAGCTGCAGCCAGAGCGGAGCTGGGCACAGGTACTGGGCAGGGCAGGCAGCTGCGTCACTCGAGCGTTTCAGGGATGACGGCGCCTGTCACACAACGGCATCAACCACAGAGCCGTGACCGAGGGGCTGTTTACGCAGCCAGCTCCCACGGCCTGTTTTGGAGTCACACATCATCCTCCCTCCCCATCCTCTCTGATCCAGACATGCCTGGCCACGGGCAGCAACGCCTCAGGCTATGATCCTTTGTAAAATTGCTTTGTTTCTCATCTGGCCTTAAGCATAAACAGGAAAAGCAACAGCAGTGAGAGCAGCTCACAGCATGACCCTGTCTGCCAGGTCCCCAGCAGCTGATCTGGAGAAGACAGCCTCATGCTGTTAGCTGCAAAAAGCCCTGCCCTGCTGCCCTTCTTCGGCTGCTCATCCTCCATCATAAAACATTTCCCTATTTTGGAGGAGTTCAGCCCATTCCCTGGAGAACAAGACTCTCCTCACTGCATCTGGTTGCTTCTTGCCACTCACCCTGGCCACTCCCACAGAGGAGCCTCATCATGGGCCAGGAAAGCTGAACTCACAACACTGGCATTTGGGGAGGTTTGGGGCACCCAGGTGACACAGAGAAGCTCCTGTGCCACACATCCATGATAAACAGGGAACCTGGCAGCTGTCAGATCCCCTCCTTTCATCAATAGTGAACAGTTATTCATGTTTATTCATGGAAATTATTATTAATACAAACAAAACTACACTGTGCATTGTGGCCCATCCATTCTGATTTATAAATTCTAGTTGTCTGGCAAAACAACGCCTGCAAATCTTCCCTATTGTTTGTGGGCAGGATCACATAAAACCAGCAAAATGAGTTGTTCTGGACATTTTGCACAAAGTTGTTCACAAATAAAACTTGTCTTTTACTGAGACAGTGCATATCAAATTTCCATTCAATCTGAAACTTCACGTGGGAATAAAAAAGGCATGAAAAATAACAGGGTTCCTAATGGAAATCCCTGCCAATAGTAACTATAGAGAAGATGTAATATCTACCCTTAGGGACGATTTATGACAGCTGATTTAATACTTTCACAATAAATGGGCATTTATTGTCAGTAAATCCTTGCAGAAATACATACTGCACCACACTGCCACATTCCCATCACTGTTCCTGCACTGGTGGGCGTTTACTTCAAGTGCTGTGAGCTGGGGATTCGTTTGGAAGCCACTGGGCCAGGGATAGGAAAAAACCAATTTTGCTGGATGAAGGGTCCTCCATCTCTTGTTTGTACACTGGAGAACTCAGCTTTGGGGGAGGGTGGAAACAAGCCAAAACAGCTGGCTGCACCTTCTCCTTTTGTGCTCAGCTTCGTTCATTGGGTGGATTCCTATTCCCCGTGTCCAGCGATGCAGGGGATGGGAGCACACTGAGCGTACGTCAGGAGCCCCCAGTTCTCTGCTTGCTTTTCTTAAGGGCAGGGAGTGCCAGAACAAGGGGTGAGGGCTTTAAACTGGAAGAGGGGAGATTGAGACCTGAGGAAGAAATTCTTTGCTGTGAGGGTGGTGAGACCCTGGCCCAGGTTGCCCAGAGAAGCTGTGGCTGCTTCTCCCTGGAAGTGTTCTTGGCCAGGTTGGATGAGGCTTTGAGCAGCCTGGTCTAGTGGAAGGTGTCCCTGCTGCTGGCAGGGGGGTTGGAACTGGGTGAGATTTAAGGTCCCCTCCAACCCAAACCAGTCTGGGATCTGCAGGTCTCTCTGGACCTACTTTTCCCTCCCTTGGGTTGCTCACCTGCCAGTGATTCATAGGATAGTGCTTGTCTCTAAAAATGCAGCCACTCTCACGGGGATCCTGCAGCCTTTGCCATCCCATAGGTACAACTAATGGCAGTTCCCTCTCTGAGGAACTTCCCCAAAGAAAACATTACAGGAGACCCAGCAGAGCTTCATGGTCCTCATTCCTCCTGTTCAGCTTACAGCTAGGTTTTCCCTGACATCTGTTCTCAATTCACCACTGATATTAAATAAATTCATTGACAAAAATGACATCTAAATTAGGACTGAGATGGTAAGAGCAGCCATTAAGAGCTGGAGTCAGACAATTAACACTGACCCTCTGCACATGGTGATGGGCTGAGGTGCATCTGGGATGCTGCTGGGCACGACCTCCCTCTCCTCAAGCATCACATCTCACGCCAAGTGCTTTCCTGTCCCTGGCCAGCCAGAGGGGAGGGCTGGGCACAGGGCTCTCGGCCAAGCGCTCCGACGCCTGCTCCAGCCACGGGCTGCAAGACAGACCGGCTGCCTCGGCTGTGCCCAGCCCCACCATCCCCCAGTGCCCTGGGATGTCCAAGCCCAGGGACACCCCAGTGCCAGCTCTGCTGCAGGGGACGACGCAGCAAGAGGCAGGAGCGTGGCAGCACCCATTGCACCCCCAGGGGACAGGGTGCTGGGGCACGGCACAGTCACTGAGCCAGGCAGGGAGGGGAGCAGAGAGGGGACCTGATGCAGGACGGTGGGAGCAGGAGAGCAGAACATGCTGCAGCCCCAGCCCCAGTGGTGGTGGCAAACGAGAGCCGAAAGCGTCGATCCTGCCAGACAGACACCTGAATAACAATTAAAGAAGTAAAATATGCACTATTTACCTGTCTCTCCGGCAACACACACATAATTAGTTTATGTAAATACCTAACTCAGATTGGCAAAACAAGCACAGAGGCAGCTTATTTTCGTGAATAAATATTTATCTTGGTGCTTGTGCTGTCTGGGGGCTCTGCTGGGACTGGCTGTCACACCCAGCCTTCCTCCAGTGCAGGATCTCCACAGTGACCCTGGCTGTGCAAGAGCCGTTCTGACCCACAGGCCACATTCCTGGGGTAACTGAGAACTTGAAGATAAGACTTTGCATTTCCTGATAAAAGCCAAATATGTCTGCAAAGAACACAATCCTCCATCCACTGAACACCCAGCAAACTCGCATCAGTTCCACCCAAGTGCAAATGCTGTAACACTGGGCGGATCAGGAGATTCAAACCCTTCGAGGTGTGTTAGAGAAGTGTCTGCATTTGGTGCGTAGCTACCCTGGCAAAATTCATCTTTTTGGCCTCAATTCAGCAGAACACTTAAGAACATATACAAGACTTGGAAGGCGTGCAAGCTCCAGTAAAACAGAAGCATGTGCTTAAGTGGTTTTGCTGGACAAGGGCCTTTAAGCCCCTGGCACTTACTGTAATTCCTCATTTTTAATAAAACCCATCGTACTGTGGAACAGCATAAAAGTTGGGGCTGAGGGGAGGAAGCAGTCAGGGCTTGATAATTGACTTCCCCGTTTGTAATGTCAGAGCATGACAAATGAAAGCTTCACCCTTGGTGGGTTTTGATTTAGATCCTCTCAGTCAGCAAACCCTTAATTAGAGGCCACCTTCAGAAAAATCTGCATTGATAAAAAGGATATCGAGTGCAGCCCCGTGCTGCCTGTAACAGCTCAGACACCGCAGCCGCCCGGCTCCCTGAGCCACGCTCCGCTCTGCCCGTGTGTGGCATCTACTGCCGAGGCCACGGGGCTGTGATCACATCACAGGAGCTGCTGAAATGGCACAGTAACATTTTATTTCTGCACTAAAAGCATTTTGATCCTTGGGCATCCATGCAGATTTCTCTCTCTCCATTTTCTGTGCTAAGGCATAAACTCCTCGCTGTGGTTTAGCTTGCTGCACCATTTTGACAAATTTGGCTTAGGATCTTTCAGGCAGGCAGCAGCCAGTGAGGCTCTGCTCGCTCCCAGCAGCCGGGCTCACAGGCTCCCAAACAGCTACGCCACGGCTTCCTCCAAATGAGCCTTTCGAGTTGTACCGTGAAGTCGACTGAGGGGAAAGAAATTGAACCTTTTACCTCCTGCTGGTACAATATTGCTTCCTGCAACTTCGCTCTGGAGTGGCCTCCCCCTGTGACTTTCTCCTCTTGCAGCAACATTTAAGGAAAGCCAACAAAAACAAATCATCCCTGCAAACGGTGGGGTTTGCACACAGCAAACTCTGCTGTAAAGAGTTCTGCAGCAGGAAGCAAGCACAGCGAGGGCCGCAGATGTTTTGTACCATTTTAAGATATAATTATTTTGACCATCTTAGAAGCTCCTATCAAAGCCAGCTCACTGCACCGAGGCACGAGCTGCCGGGACTGCGACACCTCTGCTGTCTGTGCCGTGTGTCTCTGGCTAACACCGACGGAAAATCCACACTGTGAACGGCCTGGAGTACAATGAGCAAACAACAGACCACGATTTGCCCTCTACCCACTGATTTAAACCTGGAACAACTCTCTTAAAGATGACACATCCACACCACCACCTCCAGAACCTCGCTCAGCGTGTTTTGGAGACCCTGCACTGTGTGGGGGTTTTGTGTAGGTGATGACAAGATTCTGTAATACCTGGACCACACTGCATCAGCCCCAGGTTCCGCCCACAGCTCAGGTGTCCCTGTGCCCAGCGCACACAGAGCAGCCCCTGGTCCCTCACCTGCAGAGCTCTGGAGAGCTCCCAGAAAGCTGCCGACCCCCTTGGCATGCAGCACAGCGCGGCTCTGACGGCGGCTTTGTGTTTTCCAGCCCGTACAGCCAGACTGCGGGGCTGAAGCGAGTCCAGCCCGTGCCAGGCACACAGGGAGGCGGGCAGGAGGTCCAGGGCAGATGTACCCCCTGTGCAAAGGGAGGGGGAACCCCAGGGCTGCACTTTGGGAGGTTCTTTTGGCCCATTACCATGGTGTGACTGCTGTGGGTGTTTCCAAGGGCATGGAAACGCCTCGGTTTCTAACGCCCTCTCTGTCTCTTCCTCTGTGTTGTGCACAGAAAGCTGATCTGGCTGTTGCTCCTCTCACCATCACCCACGTTCGGGAGAAAGCGATCGACTTCTCCAAGCCCTTCATGACGCTGGGGGTCAGCATCTTGTACCGGAAGCCCAACGGGACCAACCCCAGCGTCTTCTCCTTCCTCAACCCCCTGTCTCCCGACATCTGGATGTACATCCTCCTGGCCTACCTGGGGGTCAGCTGCGTGCTCTTTGTCATAGCCAGGTAAGGGGATGCCAGTGCCACCCCACCCAACTGCCATCGTGCCACATCTGCTGCTGTGCAACAAGACACCCCACGCTCAGATCCGTTTTGCTGCCTCGTGTGTTGCAGGGATCCAACCACCCAGTGGGAGCTGCAGCGTTGAACCCCTGTCATTCACCAAGTCACCTTTGGTCCCTTACCCAAAGGTGTGGGGCTGGTCCTTCGGTGTGGGGCTGGTCCCTCGGTGTGGGGCTGGTCCCTTGGTGTGGGGCTGGTCCCTCGGTGTGGGGCTGGTCCCCTGGTGTGGGGCTGGTCCCTTGGTGTGGGGCTGGTCCTTCGGTGTGGGGCTGGTCCTTCGGTGTGGGGCTGGTCCCCTGGTGTGGGGCTGGTCCCTCAGTGTGGGGCTGGTCCTCGGTGTGGGGCTGGTCCCCTGGTGTGGGGCTGGTCCCTCGGTGTGGGGCTGGTCCCCTGGTGTGGGGCTGGTCCCTCAGTGTGGGGCTGGTCCCTCAGTGTGGGGCTGGTCCCCTGGTGTGGGGCTCCTCACAGCTGCCAGACTCCCGTGCCCTGTTCCCCTCTGGACCCGTATCTCAGACTGGGTGCAGAGGTGATGCAAACTCCGTGGTGAAAATCCAAGACGAGCTACCCACAGGGGAGATCCGTTTCCTTATTCCCGAGCCTCAGCCTGCGTTTCAGCCTTTGTGCTGCTCTCCCATCTAACTGTGCTCGTGTTTGTTTGCTTTATTAACACAAACCTGCAAGCCTCTGTTGCCGTGTGAGCCAGGCTCCAGCACAAAAGAATTTTTAAATGCACTTGCTTTTGTGATTTTAGAAATTTTGTTGCCTTTCCATTTCATTAGCACCTCCCTGGTATAGCGAAGGGTAATTTTCCTGCTCTGTGTCATCCACCTTTGTGCTCCTGTTAGGTCATTTCTCACCCATCTTTTCCAGGAAGAAGTCCAGCCTCTCTGCTCTGTCCCGCACACAAAGCTCCCGTGTCCCACACCATTTTCAGCTCCTGTCTCTGAACCCTCCACCAGCAAAACTCCCACAAACCCTCCCCTGTATCAAAAGAATGGAGAACCCATTGCTCCAGATCAGACAAAGTGTCTGTTTACAAAATTAATATGCATCTAATTAGCATGTTTAAAATCTCTGTATTTAAAAGCAGCAGAATTTGCATAGATTTGCATGTGTTATTAATTTCACAGAGTCTTTGATGAGACACACAGTCCAGGGCTGCTCTCAATACGTGATTCCACCTCTCCAAAGCACTTGCCTCCCTCCTGCCGGGCAGCCGCCCTCCCTGGCCACACACAGCCCTTGCTGGAAGTTGCAGTACTTTGTGCAAACACCACGCCCAGGGAAGTTTCCTAAGCACAATCTGCAGTTAGATGCCTGCTCCTCATTTTTTCCAGTTCACGTTATGCCAGCAGTGCCTTCAGAAATCTCCTGCTGACCCCACACCTTGGACTGGGGTCTGTGCAGACCCCTTCCCCTGGGGCTGCTGTGCTGCACTATCCTCAGAGCATCCTCAGGAACCAGCTTCTCTCTACTCCACTGACACCAATCAGACAGTCAAAGATTAAATACGAAACTGCAGCAACCAGAATCCATTAACCCTCATGTTATAACAAATCTGCAATTTTCAGCATCCCTCAGGCCCACAATGGCATTCAGAGATGATTTCCTGAGTTTACTGTGCAATATCCTAATTACACAGAACAGCAGTTGTCAGAGTAAACTCAGCTTAGCAGGCAGCATCCGTGCCCCAAACCAGCCGGGATGGGGGAGCAGCTGCAGCGCCCGACCCCCCCTCCGCAGGCTGCAGAGCCGCAGAGGCTGCCCCTCACTCTCAGAGGGCACAGAACGCCCTCCAGGCTCAGTCCTTCTGCTCCCCGGTCCCTGCAATGCATCTCCAGCACACAGCCGTGCTCCGGGGCTCCAGGCTCCTCCCGGAGGTCCCACAGAAGCTGTCTGAGCAGAGACGGCTGCACAGGCTCTTTGCACGGTGCCACTGGCAGCAGCACAGCGCAAACAGCAGCTCCTCACAAGGCCCTCACGGAGCATCTCAGCAGAAACTGCAGCACTTCACAGAATCACAGACTGGGGGGGTTGGAAGGGACCTCAGGAGATCACCCAGTCCAACCCCCCTGCCAGAGCAGGGTCACCTACAGCAGGTCACACAGGAAAGCATCCAGGTGGGTTTTGAAGACCTCCAGAGTTGGAGACTCCACAGCCTCTTTTTGGCTGAAATTGAACCTATAAAATATTGCAATTACAGTTTCTTTCTCACATGTTTTGATCCTGATGTTTCTTGTGTTTTCCTGTTCTCTTAAAGAACACCAAGTATTTAGCATAATTAAGGCTTTGCAGGAATGATCTTTTAACACATAGAGATGAAGAAGAAGAGATTTCATGGCCAAAATATGAACTGCATTCAGAAGTAATGAAAACAACATTTGCTTTTGACCCCAGCAAGGCCTCTAAAATTCAGTTCTCTGGAGAAAACCGCAGTCAAACTAGCAAAGCCTTAATTCAGGAAGATGAGTCTCCTGAACTAGGCACCAGAGTCCTCTGCTGATGCCATAATCATAGGTCAATGCCACTTAAAACCAACTTAGGGACTATTTAGAGGCAGGCAGAGGATGTATTTGATCCATCTCCCCTTTTAATCAGTCTGTCTTGGTTATTGATGGAGCCTCTGCTCCAAACCACCCCAGCCCCCAAAGAGCCATAAACACCAGCGATTTCTAAGGCTCTGTGGGGGTGATTCTGGTGGCTCTGGTGCGAGGTGGCGAGTGGGCTGTGCAGCTGGTGATCGGCATCGTCACCCGTCCTCAGACACACAAAGCCTCCAAATTACAGCTAATCACCTTTGGGTGCACAACGGGGCGGGGGGGGTTAACATTCATCTTAATAGCAACAAGGACTGGGTCATCCATAAGTAATTTCTCTGGAGATGCAATTTAGACTCAAAAGTATTTTGTGTCAGATCTTTAAACCTTCTTTGAAATGCTCCCCTGTTTCCCAGCCAACAAGGCCAAGATGAGACAAGAAAATAATCAGGTTTTGATGAAATATTTCTCAGACCCCATTCTGCACCTGAGGAAGAGGGAAGCCAGCCCACAGTGAATGCTGAGCTGCTCCTGTTCATTATGGCTCCAGCTGTATGGGGTCAACGAGCTCCGCTCGCTCCTTCCCTCATTACCCCTCTTTCCATTAACGGCCCCACTCGCTCTCCAAGCGCTGAAGACACTGTCGCTGCTTTGCAGTTTTCTGAATATTTCTCTGTAATTTGAGCAGCACCAGTAGGTTTTCACTCAGAGACCTTGAAGTTCTTCAGTGTGTCATCTTGTCAGGCTCATTTGATCTTACCAATTCCCTTTCTGTTTCATATTCTTTCATTGGCAGCCCAAGAAAGTTTTCATGTAATTCTTGAACTCTTGCTTTTTTTCTGCAGAAAGGGCTTAGGCACCATCCTCCACACACCTCTGGCATAAATTTACTGCAAGTGTAAAGGAACAGACAGCATGCAAAGCCAGCTCTGAATTCAGCCTGACTCTTGTTTTCCTGTCCGATTTTTTCTTACTTGAAAAAGCACAGGGGGGTGGGCAGTGAGAAGGGACGAACACGCGGGGTTGTCAGGGCGCAGCCTGAGCGAGGTCCCTGCTGCAGGACGGCAAAATAACAGGGGGGGAAAGGAGAGGGAAAAGATTCCCTGTGTCTTGCATGTTGAAAATAGAAGCAAAAAGTGGGATAGATGTACCCAGGATTAACTTTTCTATAGCCACAAGTCCTGTGTGTTGCACCGAGTCCATGGCCCGTGATGGGGCCCTCCCCACAGACACCCTCCTGTGCTCCGCGTGCCGGGGACCGCGGCTCCGTGGTGGCAGAACGTCCCCGTGTGTCGGGCTCCGAGGGGACAACAGCACAGAGCAGAGCTCTGCTTGGGAGAGTGTTTTGTGCTGAGGGGCACCTGGGAGAGAGCTGTGGCTCTTCTCTCAAAATACATCCAGTGGCTGACTGGGGCCACCCATGAAATTAAGCCACGAGCCAATTCCTTGGTAGCAGCGAGTCTGGCAGGGAATCACAGCACTATCTCCTAGTGCAGGCTGTGGGCTGGGCTTTGAGAAAGAGCTGCTGTGAGGCTACAGGGATTTCAGAAGGAAGCGGAGATGATAATTAATGCCTGGTTCAAAAGCAATTATACCAATTATGTTTTTAATTTAATCTCTGCAAAATTTGGGACTCTTAAAAAATGTAAATAAACAGCTCTAAAAATATTAGCATCTCCCCTGTTGAGCATCCTCCCCAGATCCTGGCTCAAAGAGCTACATTCACGGCGGGGCTTGCCTACCAACCCAGACAGGATTTGCAGAGATATGAGCAAAGAAAATTCCCTCAGTTTTGCCCAAGAACTGCAGGGATGTTGATGGAAACATGGCCCCCAGGGAATGAGTGTGCTCCTGCAATGGGGTGAGCACAGCAGCAGTCCACGGTGAGCCTACACCAATTCCCAGTGTTTCCCTGTGCCCTGACCGCGCAGGATTCCTGCTTGTCAGGACAGGGACGGTTCTGCTTCTCACTCGCTGAATCCCACCCCAATTCCCAGGCACACCACTGGGGGAGTCCCCCATGGTTTGTCCCAGCTCCTGCTGCAGAACCACTGCAGCATCTCTCTCACTCGGTCTCAAAATGCCATTTTCCCCACGTTTTGGAACTGTTGTGTATTTGGGTGGAGGTCAGGTGTCTGCACCCCATCCCATCCCGTAGTCACATGCTCCACTTGCTGTTGAGTGATGCAGTGCTGCAGAGATGATCCAAACTGACCAAAGGCTTTGTGGAAGCACCCTGAGAAAGCTCAGAAGGACCTGGCTTCCCAGGTTTCTTTGCTGTCTGCAATGCAGGACACGGGGCTTGCAGCCATGCTGGTCACTTTGGAAAATCTTGGCTGAATTTGTCTTTTTCTTTAACAAGCAGCACAAGTGAAGGGGCCAGCAGGCCCTGCACAGCAGCACCAGATGTATCAAGGCTTTTTTCCCTGTTCTTTCAAGGTTTTGTCATGCCACATCCCGACTAACGAGCCCTCGCTTTCCACTGTGCTACCGCAGGTTCAGCCCATACGAGTGGTACGACGCCCATCCCTGCAACCCCGGGTCAGACATCGTGGAGAACAACTTCACCCTGTTGAACAGCTTCTGGTTTGGGATGGGAGCGCTGATGCAGCAAGGTACGGCAGCACAGGCCTTCTGCTGTCGCTTTTTAAGTTTAAAATGTGTTTTGTTTGTGACAGGAACGAGATAACCCGTCTGCACTCGCCAGCCCCCGCTCCCCGCTGAAAGGTGAGGTGTGGGAGAGCGGGGCAGCTCTCCTCTGGGGGTGCTCGGTGCTGGGGGTCCCGAGGGAGATGTGCTGTACAGCATCGCTCCCCTGAGGGAACTGCTCCCGGGAGCTGCTGGGGCCAAGGCCAGCGAAGGGCTGCTGAGACCCTGATCTCACCAGAGGACCCGCCTGCGACCTGCCCTCTTGGTCACTCCTCTCCCGTGGAACTGCAGCTCCGGGCAGACAGGACATGGACACCCCCTGAGCCTGGGATGGAGAAATGGAGGGGGATGTGTGATTTTCAGTCATTTTGGGGGTTTTTTTTGGCACCTGCCCCTCTGTACTTCCCAACTTCTGCGAGTCAGAGCCCCTGTCCCACAGCTCACCCCACAGCTCGGGGGACAGACTCATCGCTCGCCCCGCGAGCTGCAGCCGGCTGCTGGCACACACGTGCCACTGCGTGACAATAATTACTACTAATGAAGCGTGCCCGCTCTGGCAGGTGTCAGAGGAGCAGCTCTGCTGTCTGGAAGCACGCAGCTGGGTGACAGAGCACTGGCGTGTTCACACGTGTCCTGCTGCTGTGCACAGTGGAGCATCCACCCACCCACCGTGTCCCGAGGAGGAACGCTGCCTACATCCCCCTCAGCTGCTCAATTCACCAAACAGCAACATCCCACAGATCCTGGGAATTCCTATTTCTGTTAATTCCAGCAATTCATTTAATTTCAGGACATTTAATTCAATTTTATCCTGGCTCTCTCTGTTTCAAATCAGTTTTTGCAGAAGACGAGGCATCCTGCCCTCTGGCCTGTCTCCATCCCCGAACTCGTCTGGTCATCCTGCACGGTGTGAAATGGCCTGAAGCTCCCTCACACCCCAGCTCTTTGCTGCGGCAGAGGATGGTGAGGAGCTGCTCCAGCAGCCCTGCCTGGCAGCCACCACACACAAGACTGAATGTTTTCAGTGTTACTGGTGTGAGACACCACAACGACAGGGACCTCAGAAATGGGATATGGATGGGATCACGTTCATGTCTGGGGATGGGATAGAGCAAATGGAATATACAGAGATGGAACAGACAGAGTAAATCTGTTAGGAAGGCGGCAGAGGGGGAGCTTGTGAGCAGCTCTGAACACAGAACGGAATTCAGCTGTGATCTAATTGCAGAAAATCCAGGAATAGAAATAAGTGGAAAATGTCAAACATTGGTCACACTTTAATTTACCATGTATTGGCAGTTACACCCAGAAAGCAAAAGAGCCACAGCACCAGCTCGGTGGCACGCACAGAGCGACGGCTCCGTGCTCCTCCTGCTGCTGCCGCGGGTGACAGAGATTCTTCCCAGATCTTGGCTGCCCTGATGGACAGTGACAGTTCCCAGCAAGAGGGTTGAGCAGCATGAATCATCCTCTTATCAGATGCTGATACATGAAAAGAGCTGTATTCTTTTTAACTCTTATTCTGCATCCAAGAAGAAAAATATCTCAAAGCTAAACTGAAGTTACACCATCCAGTGCATCCAAGGGCAAGAGATGGAACGGGAGCGAAGCGGGATCTGGAGAAGAACCAAAGCAGCCCTCAATATCCAAGGCTCCTCCGCTTCCCAGTGCCTCCTTGCTCCACTCAGGAAAAAAACAACGCTCCATGCTCTGCTTTGATGCTACACCACTTAAAATTGCTTTGCAGAGCCCGATCTTTGTTGCAAATTCCGGGCTGGATATACCCTCTGAACAGTTGTTTCAAACACTCAGCTCTTTTCTGGCTTTAAAAGGGATCTTGGGTGATTACAAAAATAGCACATCCCATTTAGTCCTTCATGTCTGCTCAATAAAAGCCATTCCAGACCTGTTACACCTTTTATGCTGTAACATCCCCTGCTTCCCTACTTCCAACCAGTATTCAAAGAACTGGACCCTGATAGTTCCTTTCTCTCGCTGTTTGATTTTTTTTAAAACCTTGTGTATTTGAACACACTCCCTAGAGTGAATCCTTTGAAAAGTAATCTATATGAAAGCAAAGCACTTTCCAAACAGCAGAACAAAACACTCATATAAGTTCATAAATGGCTTGCTATTTAAATCTCATAAAAGCAGCCGAGTTAATTACTTCAGTTTGAACGTTTCCTGTAAATTGTGCACTGTACCCAAGGTCAGCAATAAAGGGAGAGGGTTTTTCTGCAAATGCTACAAAAACCCCACTGATCTCCTTGCCTGCAAGATGTCTGGATAATTTTCCTCAAAACAGTTGGTTTCAATTGCGTAGCTGCTACAGTTCTGTCAGTGAAACCTCATCCTATATGTGCGTGTGTGTATATCATGTGTGTATATCATGTGTGTATACATAAACCAGGTCCTTTCTCTCTCTTTGTTTCTTCTTCCCTCCTTCTCCTTCCCCCTCTCCCACCACAGGCTCTGAGCTGATGCCCAAAGCTCTGTCTACACGGATCATTGGTGGCATATGGTGGTTCTTCACCCTCATTATCATCTCGTCCTACACGGCCAACCTTGCCGCCTTCCTGACAGTGGAGAGGATGGAATCCCCCATCGACTCGGCAGATGACTTGGCAAAGCAGACAAAAATAGAGTATGGAGCAGTGAAGGATGGAGCTACTATGACCTTCTTCAAGGTGAGACCCAGCAAAGTCTTTCTACCATCCAGGCAGACACACAACACGCTCAGGCCAACGGGAGTGAGAACAGAGAACCAAAGACAAAGCCTCCTAAGCCACCACTGCTTCTCCTCACGAGCAGGCTGCTCCAGTCTCACATCCTCCTAGAGACTGGCAGTTTAGCTCACTAGATTCACATGACAGCTAAACCCTCCCCTCCCCATTGCTCATTGAAGTCACAATTACAAAATTATATTGACCTTACAGCATTAGAGACTGTACTCGTTAACGGCTCAGACGCCCTAACACAAAACCCATGTTAGGCACAGCAGGACGGGTACGTCCATATCAAAGCCCTACAGGAAAGTCTGACACTCCCTAAAGCATCTCCCCTATCTCCACCTCTCCCCCATTGCAGCTCCCTCCCTGTCTCTGCAGGAACAGCTCTGCAGGGCCCTCGAGGCTGACCTGGCCAGCCTTCAGGGACAGAGGGGACAACAAATGAAACCTAAAGCTGGACAGATGTTGCAGATACCCTGACCGGTACTTTTTACAGCATGAAATATCTTCCTTGTCCTCCAGTTATTCACATTAATGTAGTCAAGTTTTATTAACCTCTGAAATCCAGTGCAAGGTAACACCACCAATGCATCAGAATCAAATGACATTAATTCCTTCTCTTTAAAGCACAATTAATTTCAGAAGTTACCCAACACTGCAGAGGAGGGTGCTAAGAGCATTCATATTTCACTATTGCCTGATAAAGGGAAGGAAACTGAGAGACTTAAAAAGACCTTTAAAACCACAGGCAGCCTGTAAAAGCACACTTCATAAAAGAGTGAGAGAATAAAGGGACAGAAGTGAGAGGTGAGCAGCACAGATTGGTAAAAACATGGCAGGTTCGGTTTGATCTTTAATTAATTCTGGAAATGCAAACGTTGCACAGAAGAGCAGGGTGCAGCCGGGCAGCGCTGCTGCCGCGGGGCTGGCGCGGGCGGTTTTGTCTCTGGCGTGGTCAGCGGCACTGAGCTACCTTCCAGAAACAACATCAACCTAAAGAGCTGTCAGGAAACGATGGACTCTCACTGCTGTGTTTTAACTGCTCTTTCCAATGAGAGTTTTATATGGGAATAAAAGGAAACTGGCTTTTTTAAAAGTCATCAAGGACACGGTATGTTTATTGTTTTATATCATTATTCATCAGAATCATGGAGCCTTCAGGAGGCTTCTAACAGGCACTGGGCAGGGTTTATTGATGCAGTGTATTTCCCCTTTTTTACAATCACTGTTTGGAGATTAATCCTGAGGGATGGCCCTTCTGACCAGCGTTTTGATCACTGGCGCGGGGAGAACACTCATGGGGGATGCTCTGTTCACTTGTCCTCCGTGTACAGAGAAATCTGGGGGAGCCAGAACTTCTCCCACCCCTCAGCAAGTCTCTGTCAAATGACCAGGAAAATCCCATGGTGGTTTCAGCAAGGCTGCTCTGCCAGTGCCATCTCCACCAGGACATGTCACACAGCAGAAAGGTCCCGGGGACAGAGCAACGGCCCCCTCTGGTCTCTGCTGAGGATCCGCACTCCCTGTGGATGGGTGGGACTGCAGGAACGGTGAAGGGCACGAGGCTCCACGTCACCGTCCTCTGCTCTGCTGAGAGTGGGGTCACCAGGACAGAGCTGCTGCACGACTGCTGCTCCCAAGAAGCTCGGGCAGGTCTGGTGGTCCAGCACTCTGCTGTTTGCTGCACGGATTGTCATTGCTGGGCCAAAGGCTGATGGCCACATCCTGACTGGGATCCTCACTCTGCCCACTCTGTGGCTCATCCACTCGCTCTTACCCCGGATTGTGACCTTGCTCCTGGTACGACTGTTCCCAGAGACGAGCCCCTCGCATCAGAAACTCCTCCACTTCTCTGTGTTCAAGAACCTGCAACCCACACGCACTAACCACCAAGCCACAGCCTGGGCCCCGTGGCCCCCTTTGTCCGGGACTGGTGGCTGTGGCCATCATTGTCCTTTGCTGTCCCCTGTCTGGTCTGGGCCCTGCCAGCACCTGGGGGTCTGACAGAGCAGGATCTAGGGCTGCAGGAGAGAGCACCATCCCAGAGCGGAGCTTCGGGAGCGGTGGCTAATGCCTTGCACGCTGTTCCCGAGATGGCTCCCAGAGCACCACCCAGTTTTCTGCCTGTGGATCCTGCAGAGCTCACCAAAGTCGCTGCAGAGGCTCCTGCTGAGCCAAGCCAAGCCAGGTCTGTGGGGCAGCCCCACAGCGAGCAGTCTTGCTCCCACAACGGCTTTGCCCGTGCAGCTGAGCTAATCAGCTATGGGAAATGGGAAGCAGAAGAAGTTTTACCAACTGCATTGGCAGATTTTGACTTCAAAGAAAGAACTTTTGAGAAGCTATTTATTGCCTGGCAATGCAGATTGAGTTACAGGAATAAATACAGTTCAATTAATTTAGGAAAAGCATCTAGTGTTCATTATAAATCATGCCAGAAACCATTCCTATCTTGTAAAGGATGCTGTCTCTCTCCAAACAAATGTGCAGTTTGGAGTACGAGTGTGAGTGTGTGGATGTGTGTACATACATATTCACTTGTACAGGAATGTTAAATCCTCAAGAGTAAGTACCTTCAGTTGGTGAAAATCAATTTATTTTTTCATACAGGCTGGAATTGAAAATCTTAAGCCTGAAAGTTACTTTCTTGCCAATTTCACTGATAAAAAGCATATATGTCTTGGCAAGATGCCTTGTAGTGGCTCCTCTAAACTATTCCATTAATTTATTTGGGTGACTGCTCTTGAAGCATTGGTTATTAAAGGCAGCTTCTGAGCTGTGACTCCAAAGAATGAATTTAGAGGCGTTCTCCGTGCCGCTGCAGTCGCTGCATTCAGAGGGGCTGGCACTCGGCTTTCCACACACACCCCTCATTTAGCACTAACAAAGGGTTTTATTGAGACACAGGGCAGCAGAGCGGATTCTGGTGTTATTTATCCCGACCAAAACGAGGAGAAGCTCCACTCCCATGAGCTGATGTGAGAGGTGTAAGGGGACACAGTCCCGCTGTGTGAGCGCGGCTGCAGCCATCAGCAGCGTTTAACTCCCGCCTTTGTTTATTAGCAATAATCTCCATCATTTCTAATCTTCCAGAGCTCCTGACTCTGGAATTTCTCTGCCAGGAAGGAGTCATGTCAGGCCATTTATCTTAATGCTTCAGAGCAGCCAAGCAGTTCCTCTTCATCTACCTTTGGCAGCAAAGTTGTCACTGAGGGGGACCTGGGGGCCCTACAGAGGATCAGGGGCACAGGAGGGTCTCTCTGTCACCAGCTCAGATGTGTTTTAAGCCACCCATAAAAGTAAACAGTGATTCCATAGAGAAGAAATTTGCACCCAGTCACAGCACAGCAAATATCAGTTGAAACCAGTAACCAACCCCAGTAAGGATTGGTTTTTAAGGTAAATTACTTAAGCTGTAAAATCAGAGGTTCAGCAAAACAAAATGTACACACACACAGAGCCCAGGAAAATAAATACAGACATGTGCATTATTTACTGACTGTTAAATTGCTACTAAGATGTTTTGGCTTATTTGAGTGGTTTGTTCTCAGAGGATGTCACCCAAATTCCCATAGATAAGCAGCCACCACTACTGTGTCGCTGGAGTGTTCTGAGAGGGGGAAAGGGAGAAAGGAACAACTTTGCCCCTAACAGGAAAAAAAGGAGAGTGGCCGAAGCTCTCCAGAACGAGGGGGGGCTGGAGCACTGTTCGCTCCTCACCGTGGTTGCTCCTGCAATTTTTGATTGATGACTGCTCTCACCATGACTGACAATGGCTTCTAAATTGGACTTTTAACAAACAGCCAGGGCTGTCAAACTGCTGCTGCCCTGCTGAGAATTACAGCTGGGGAATGTTCCCTTGGAAAAGGAGCGCTCTTATCTCGTGTTAGCCAAGTTAAAGAAACTAATAGGAAATAAATTCCAAGTGAGGAGGTGGCAGGTTTTAGACTACAGGGAGAGCCTGAGCTTGCCCTGAGCAGGGAGCCAGCGTGTCAAGCAAGCAGCAGCACAGGGCTCCTGGGGAGCTCCCGCCAGGGAGGGGGCTCACTGCCATGGGTGCCCCCAGCCAGGGTGCCTGGAGGGGGCTCGAAGCAGCGCAGCCAGACCAGAGAGAGATGGGCTCCTCCTGCCATTCCCAAACACAATTACAGTCCTTTCAGCTGGTCAGAAGCAGTGATTTAAGAAGAGGAGAGAAAAGTGTTTTTTCTCTTCCAGGGAGCCCTGTCTCATGTAATTTAAGTTGCCTGAAGAGCTACAGTGCCTCATGCAAGTCCTATTAGCTTCACTAAATGCAGCCTATTGATTTTTTGCCAGTTTACTTTGCGCTATGCTTTAAAATGGGAGAACACTGATGTTGTTTAAGAGCTCTGTGTCAACACCCAAGGAGCATTAAATGCAGGAAGAGAAGGAGAGAAAGGGAGAGCCAGTGAACCCAGAGGCCTCTGATGTGAACTATATAAATGTTAAACAAGTCGTTATCAGCAAGCTGAGTATGCTATTCATTTCAATTACCCATTGTAATGCACAGATATTTAATAATCCTTTTGGAGACTACATTTCTTGCTGCTCTTTGAGGTTTGATAGATGCCACAAATCTACCTTACAGGCACTGGCCCAGATTTTCAAGTGAGGGAGATTATCCTGCCTCTTGAATGCAGTTTGCTCCGGCACATCCACTACTGCGCGTTCATCAAGTGGATTATAACGAGCAGGAGCTTTAACTGGGAAGAAATGAGTCCGTGGTGATTTCAGGGGTAAAGACAGAGAAACAGCCTTTGCCACTGTGCTGCACTGACCAGCTTTGGGGTGCTGAGCCACGTGCCAACTTTTGTTAAATACGCTGAAAAAAAGGAGGTGGCAAAGCACTCGAAACAGCAAGCGTTATGAGGAACTTTTTTCTTAGCTAATTTATCTGTATTTATAGTGTTTTATGAGAAGAACCCATGCTGGCATGCTTTGGGCGATACTGAAGAAATGAGGGGGAGATGTGAGAGCAGCAGTTGGGATGGGCTGGGGCTCCATCTCCTGCTTTCTTACCGAAGGACAGAGACCTGGAACAGAGAAACAACAGCCAAACCAGAAAGTGCAGCCTCTGCCGCAGCAGCTCCTCGTGCAGCTGTGGGTGAGCAGCTCCCCTGACTCAACGCACAGCACAAAGACTTTCACCCCCCCAACTTATCAGCCAGCTCCAGCCTCTTGCTAAATAGTGTTGTGGAGGAGGAGGCTCTGGCTGACTAAGCTGCCTCTTATAAAATAAGAAGGCAAAAAGAGTTCTAGAAAAACCAAGAAATTAGGCAGAGAAGAAGGATGGCACCTAAAGGAGCAGGCAGCAGCATCACCACAAGGCTCAATATCCAAGTGCTTTTCCAGAACTCAACTGGAAAAGAGCTTTGGTTGATGAGATGAGAGATGTCTAGAGCTGGGTTGATGAGAAAGATGTTCACCCACGGGAATACAGCGACCAGCGAAGGAGGGACACTGGGAGAAAGCTGACGTGCCTTCCTGAGGAGCCTCTCCAGACTAAAGCCAGCTATGCCTTTTGTGACAACTACACAGAGGCAATTCAGAAGGTGGCAGATAAATGGTATATTTCAAATGTCACCAAAAGACATAAACCAACAATATTTCTTCTCACCCAACACATTTTCTAGAAGAAGAAAAAGACATTCACATGAATAGTAAGCTAGAAAACATATTCCTCCTTTTTAACAGAATGCCTGCTGATACTGAAAGAATATAAATGTTTATTTTTAGCCATAAGACAATCTTTAATATTTCTGTGCCTCTGTTTCTGTGGATATGTTAAATTTGTTCAGCAGTTGCATGTATCTCGGAGGAGACGCGTTTCCTTGTGATGCTTGAGGAAAGACAAAAGTATAATAGAGTGTGTGCAAAAGAGAAAATCATGCCCTCTGCAATGTTCTCTGCCTTCTCTCACTGTGCAGAAACGTTACAGGATGAACAACATTCTGGCTGGGAAAATAACACACTGCAGCAGATCAGCCGATGGCCTGTCACACTGGCAGGTTCTGCAGGGCATCAAGGCAGGGTCTGGCTGTGCCCACAGGAGCCAGGGAACGGTTCAGATCTCTGGAGCAGAGACTCTCTGCTGCCAGTCTGCACAATGTGAAGTGTGCTGGAACCTTTGTCTCTTGTTGTGACAACGTGAAGCCAAACAGTGTCGGACAGGGAAAGCAGAGAGACAAGGTCAAATCGGTAACAGTGCCGTTGTGTGATCTGTTCTCAGACTGGCACCGTCACCTACTGTAAGGACACCAGGTCTCAGGGAACAGAGGACTAATTCTTCTCTTGGGGGTGGGGGGGATCACTTTTTCAGAAATCCAAGATTTCCACATTTGAAAAGATGTGGGCTTTCATGAGCAGCAAACCCACAGCGCTCGTTAAAAACAACGAGGAAGGAATCCAGCGAACCCTGACAGCCGATTACGCTCTGCTGATGGAGTCAACCACCATCGAATACATCACCCAGAGGAACTGCAACCTGACGCAGATCGGGGGGCTCATCGATTCCAAAGGCTACGGGATTGGAACTCCCATGGGTAAGTGACAGCAGTGGGACCTCTGGAGGTAGCCCAGGAGGGGATCAGTTACCACAAATACAACAGGTGGGGTCAAGATAGCCCAGCAGAGAATTCCCAAACACCAAAGCTGACACTGTCTGCTGAAGAGCAGTCTGAGCAGCCTGCTCAGCACAGACGTGTTCCCTGCTTTCCCGCTGTGTGTAATGGTGTTCCCCCTCCCCAGGGTCACCGTACAGGGACAAGATCACCATCGCCATCCTCCAGCTCCAGGAGGAGGACAAGCTCCACGTCATGAAGGAGAAGTGGTGGCGAGGGAACGGCTGCCCTGAGGATGAGAACAAGGAAGCCAGCGCTCTGGGCATCCAAAACATCGGTGGGATTTTCATCGTCCTGGCAGCAGGCTTGGTGCTCTCCGTCCTCGTGGCCATGGTGGAGTTCATCTACAAGCTGCGCAAGACGGCGGAGCGCGAGCAGGTACCGGTTTCCTCAGTCTCCCGGCACCAGCACCAGCCCAGCTGCTCAGGATTTCACACACTGACCCCAGAGACAGGCAGGGAGACAGGCAGAAACGGGCTGAAATGCAGCACCCCCAAAATGCCGCACCCCCAAAATGCCATTCCCTAAGGGCTCGTTGCTTCTGTCCCGCTCTGACAGACTCAAGTCAGAGGGCAAATCATGGCTACTCTGACCAGGGTCTTCTGCTGCTGCAGTAACTAGACTAGTAAACATTTGTAGGGTCATTTTGAGCAAGCTGACATGTAAGCCATGAAAATCTGGACAGAGGCCCCTGGGAGGGACCTTTCTGAGCTGTTATATCCACTGCCACTATCACACGCATGTGTTGCATATTCCAAGCACAACGCATACACACATGAAGTCTCCATCTCTTCTCCCTAATCCTGTTCAGAGAGCCTCAAGGAACTGGTCAGGGTCCACCAGGAAGCCTCATGCTACCTTAGCAACTTCTCACAGACAGCCCATCCCACCCGCAGAGGCTGATTAGTGCTCATGAAACAAGAGGGTTGCTTTTACGGTTTTCCCCCTTCCGTGTGTGCCCCGGTACAGTGAGTGGAAAGTGCATTTGTGTGCATGACCAGAATTCAAAGGAGCTGCCCGTGTGATGGAGTAGACAGATGAAGGAAAAGTGCCCACGAGCAAGCCCAGCAGGATTCGATAGCTCCCTGGTGCCCAGCAGATAATGTACCAGACCCCCAGCAGGGACCACACAAAGCACCAGCACCCCAGCAGCCGCCTGTAGCTCTGCCTTCTCACAGGGTTTAGTGTGTCAAAGGCACAGCTCCTGCCAAGGGAGAGAGGGGTCAACCAGCTGCCCGTGCACCACTGACATCCCACTAAGCACAGCTGATGCCTTAAATGCAGCCTAGAGCTCTGCAGAGCCCCGTTTCAGCGTCCTCCTGCTCCCGGAGAGCTGAGCAGAGGCTCTGCCCGCAGTAACGGTGCTTTTTGTCCTGCTCTCCCCAGCGCTCCTTCTGCAGCGCCATGGCCGATGAGATCCGGCTGTCGCTCACCTGCCAGCGCCGCGTCAAGCACAAGCCCCAGCCGCCCGTCATGGTGAAGACGGACGCCGTGATCAACATGCACACCTTCAACGACCGACGGCTGCCAGGGAAGGACAACATGACCTGCAACACTGCACTGACACCTGTGTTTCCCTAGGAAATGGGAATGGGGGCGGGAGGGAAGGAATTGCAGCAGACAAGGCTGGATGCACTCTTAATAGGGAAGAAAGGATTAAAAAACAAGGGAAAAAAAAGAAGAAAAAAGCCTGTTTTGGTTCAATTTCAAGAGCAAGGCCTTTACAACACAGCTGCATTGATCACCGGCACAGAAGCAAGAACTTCAAAGCACGGACTGAAACATGGGTCTTGGGGCTTTTCTGGTTTGGTTTTGTTATTTTTCATTCCTTTTTTTTTTAATGCTTAGATCCTCCAGGCCTCATGGAGTCCAAACACACGGCCATCCAGGAGTCTGATGTTTACATACTGGAAACACATGGAGGCGAAACAGAATTGAGCCAAACTGACCCTCGGGGGGAAGGAGGAGCCCCTGAGCAAGGCTTCTTTAGCATGGCAATAAAAAGAAACACTGTCAGGTGCAGCGTGAGCAGCGGCTGTGTGAGCATCTGCCCCACACGGCACATTGGGGGTACGCTGTCCAGGAAAGGGACCTGTGAAGCACCACGATGGTCAAGGCTCTGCCCTCTCTTGGAGCAGCTGATGGTGGCCCTTTAGCTCACGGCCACCATGTGGGGTGGAAGAAGGCAGCACACACCTTCATCAGCAGATCCCAGAGCCCTGACTGCGAGGGGGTGAGGAGCCTGAAGGGAGCTGAGCTCCTGGCCAGGGATGGGCCAGTGTGACATGCACAGGAGCTACTGCCATCTCCAAGTGACACCGCCCACACGCCTCATGCCAAACTCCAGCCCACACCCAGGGTGACATCGTCATCTCCAGGTCCCCAGCTCCTTCACGCTTCCCACAAAGCTCAGTGTCTCCTGGAGGGAGGCAGGAAAAGCAGCGGAGTCCGTGGGCTCCAGCAGCACCAGGAGCAGAGCTGTTCCCGAGAGCTGAAAAGTATCGATTTCCATGAAATTCAGCAGCACTGAACTGCAGCTCTGCGGTGTTCACACCCAGACCAGGAGAGGACTGCACGGCTGGTTTAGGACTAAGTGCTCTTCATGGCACCAGAGACCTGAAAGACAAAGTCCCAGCCTGCAGGGCCAGGGCTGGCCTGGGACAAGCAGCACTGTGTGACCACGCGCGACAGCGGCGAACCACAGCCCCCAGCCAGCATCTCCCCGTGGTTCCAGCAAACACACACTGGAGTGTCAGAAATCTTCCACGAGCTGTGCGATTCTTTTCGGGTTGCTTAACCCAGAGGTGGGTCCTGCAGATGAGTTCAGTCAGAATTACCAAAGACCCCTCTGCTGACCCAGAGTAACGCTGGGGTAACGTCACTCAGCTCCATCCCCCGTGGGAGCCGCAGGGGTGCCCAGTGGGACGCTCTGTGGATTAAAAATGAAACAGGCAGAGGTGGCTCTGCCCGTTGTAACCCAGAACATCACACAGAGAGTAAGCAAAGGTGCTAAACAGCCCTGATTTAAGCACTGGTGTTGAGGAAAAGAGCAGCCCCTTCCCTCGCACACGCAAGGTGACAGTGACCTGCGCAGACCGCGCTGGCTGGAAACCCCTCCTGCACCTCAGTGCTGGTCTGCAGGGCAGGGCAGCGATGGAGCAGCGGCTGCTGGAGCTCTGCATCCCAAAACCTCACCCCCTGCGTCGTGAGCGCAGCGAGGTGCCACGGCCACCGCAGGAACCAGCGGCTGAACTGACCCAGTTTGCCCTCCCCTCCCTGCAAGGCCTTTCTGGAAAGTTTATCCTCGCCCAAAGGAACAAACCTGTTTGTAGCTGATTTCAGATTTTTTTCCCCACCTGTTTCTCCCTGAGCTCCCTAGGAAGGCGAGCTTTGGAGAATTAGCAAATTAGCTCAAGGGGAGAGAGCTGTTCCCCCTCCTCCCCATCAAGAACAAAATTTGTCCTTATTCTGTTTTTCTGTGACGTAAAACAGCAACAATGACCCAAAACAAAAAAAGGCAATTTGTCATTTTGACTCAAGTAAAGATATGCAAACAACTCACACTAATTTTTACCTTTTCATAGAAACCATGAAAAATTAGGGGTGAAAGCTGCCAACTCAGTGGGCATCGCATTCTTAATCGTTTGCTGACCAAACGCCTGCAGCAGAGGATGGATGGGAAGTGCAGGTCTGTTTCCCAGAGCTAATGACATTCTTTCTGTATTTATTTACAAATCCTTAGGCTTGGCAGAGTACCAGATTTACATTTCCCTCACAGATTTCTAAACACTTAGAAAGAGATTTTCACAATTAAGGCAGAAATAAAAACAAAGCCTGAAACTGGCGTTAAAGGTCCAGGGACAGTAAAATACCATGGAAAATAGCATTGATTTTGCTTCTTGACAGGTTTTTTTTTTTTTTCAAATAAATAAATATTACTAATACCATAAACCCCATTTCTTCATCTTTGACACCAGTTTGATTTGATTTTACTCACAAACATCCCAGAGCAACAGAGGAGAATCTGGAATGCCTGGTGCTATCTGCCAGCAAGACCCAACCCTGCAGATCAACCTCTTCCCTCTCTACACTGACCATAAATCAGCCATGAAGCAGCACTGAACTTCACACACCTGCACTACGGTTTTGTGTTTAAATCTTGAACATCAAAACCTTTGACATTTAACAAGAAGGAAGAGTTCTGCATTGCTGAAAAGAAGGGAGGAGCTGGGGGATCTGCCTGGGACCCCAGCCCGGGGGGCGCCGCTGCTCCCGGCGCAGGGAGGGGAGAGCTGCCCAGAGCTCAGCCTCCTGCTGGGAGCCAGGGGCAGCTCCAGCCAGGCCCCGCAGCGTTAATGCAGCGGCTGCTGCGCTGCCCAGCGGAGCCGGAGCCTCTCCCGTTATCCCATTGACCCTGGGTGCTCCTTGCCTTCATCCTGGGAGCCGTGTGGGGTTTCATCACAGAGGAGGAGCAGGGAGCCTGGTGCTCAGCAGCCACGTGCTGGGAGACTTCAGAAGGGGCAAAGCTGCTGACAAAGCCTCAACACCTGCTGCAAGCTCTTCTGGGACCTGTTTGTGACCATGGGTGACTTGTGTCTTAGCAATCATCTGACTTCCAGCTTTGTTTAAATCAGTTCCTTTCCTCGCCTGGTGGGTAGAGGGACTGAAAAAGTGAGGGGAAAAAGAAAAAACAGGTTTGGGTCACTAAACTATATCGAAACTGTTGTCACCTCAGTTCACTGTCCCTCTGTCACTCGCTTTTCCCTGCCAGCTCTCCTGTGCAGCAGGGCAGGGGCGCAGCAGGAGCTTTGTCTGGGCTCGCTGCTCTGTCTGGAGCTCCCCAACAGCGCACGCTGGGTACGATGTCGGGATGACAGATCCATAAAGAGATGGAAGATGCCACGGGGAACCAGCTCCAGCTCTGGGCAACCACTGCTCCTGTCTCAGTGGGTGCTTCTGAGGGGCAGGACTCGGCTGGGCGCTGGCAGGGGCGAGCTCTGGGACGGTCACCACAAAAGGACCCGGCAGACCCTGGCAGCCGTCACCCGGCGCTCGCGAACCTGAGCCACCCCGGGGCCGACTGCGCCGAGACCCCGCGCCCCAGCACCCACGGGGTGTGACAGCACATCCCTGTCCCCTGTGCGGGGACAGCCAGGCAGGAGCAATCCTGGGCATCCGCATCACAAGCCCTCTGCTCTCCGTACCTTATTTTGACATGTTTCTCAAAAAAAGACAAAAAAAAGAAAAAAAAAAGAAAAACACAACAGAAAAGAGTGGAAAAAAAGGAAAAAATAGTCTCCGTGACATTCAGGGGATTTTCCTTTGTGGACATGCAGAATTTCTATGAATATAGTTTTTTGTAAACATTTTGTAACAATTTTGGTTTCATAGTAACTGTGTTACTTGCTGATCATTCTAGGCTGATGTAAATAAAATTTCCAAAAAAAAAAAAAGAAGAAATTCTGATTATTTTCCTTTTTAAGACACTGTGATATATCAAAGTGCACAGTTTGCTGTATGAAGTAATATGGTTTTAAATTTTAAATAAAAAATAATTTCTAGAAAAAATGACATTTATGCCTGTTTATACTGAACAACTCCCTTCTTCCTTGTTGAAATTTTATACCTAAGAACAAGCTGTTTAATGACATCCCCTGACTCTCCTGATCATCAGCCATAAAAAGCCAGTGATTAAAAAAAAAACAATTCACAACTAAAGCCAAACACCTCAGAAGAGCTGCGAGTGCTGCTCGCCGGGGGTCTGCACCCTTAGGAGCGGTGATGACGGGCTGGACCCCAACCTCAGGGAGGGGGAAAGATCCCGGTTTGCTTCACCTCCAGTCACAGGGGGTAAGACAGACAGGGTCAGATGGCACAACTGCCCCTGTCCTCACGTACCCATGGAAAGTTTGGGATCAGACAGGGAATCAAGCCCAGAAGCTCCACCAGGAGCCACCCGCAGAGCCGCTCCCCCAGCGCGCTGCCCCCGAGGCTGCCTGAGCCCGAGACCCTCACACGGGACCGCGGGTCCCAGCGGCTCCGAGCAGCTCTGTGAACCTGCTCTCCCTCTGGATGCCAGTCAAAAATCTTATTAGTCTGATAAAAGCCGAAAGCACCCTAAAGGCCAACGTTTATTAGTCTGAAATCTTTATGACTCTGCTTTATTACATGGAGGCAGAGAGAAAGGGTCTGCGGTTTCTGGGAGGAGAACGATGAGAGAAATCACAGCAGTGTCCTTCGAGGCTCCGGTAAAACAAACCCCAGATGCAGAGACCCCGCCCTGGGGGCGGCCCACCCTGGGGGCAGCCCACCCAGCAAGCCCTGTGCTCCAAACCCTCCTCACCCTCACTACAAGAGATGGGAACTGCCCTGGAAATGTGTTTGGGGTGGAAGGGCGGTATTCTAGGCACTGTGGTTGTGCCTTTATTAAATCCCCCATCAGTTACCATTTCCCATATGCTGAGATTTAAAAGTCAACTCCTTCCCCATTTTAATTATTTTTAAGGGTCACCCTCATACATCTTTCTCATCTCTTTTCACTTGAGCCCCCTGGAAAACCGCAGCTTTGACGCTCCTGCTGAGGAGGGACTTCCAGAGCAGAGCCAAGTCTCACTCTTATGTTCTGAACCCCGATCAATATGCAGAGAACATGTCAAAAAGAAGGGGGGAAAAAGGTAAAAGCCACTGATGCCTTTGCAAAGCTTCTCCTACATCACTTAGGCATGCGAGAGCTGGTTCTGGGAATGAAATCCCTGCCCATGTACCAAGGGCTGCAGCTGCTGCCAGGGAAAGCACAGGGCAGGACAGGGCAGCGCTGGCTGACCCTGCGCGGCAAAGCTCCATCTGAGCTGGAAATGAAAGGAATTGTCGACATAAATCATTATCACCAATAACAGGAGGCAGCAATTAACCTTGTCAGTCAACAGATCACCCTCTACTGACTGTGAACCCACCACCTCAAAGCTGCCAATCATGCTACAAATGAATAATTAATCGGACAACAGATTTCGCTCATAAAAAAGGAGATCGGTTCCCTTTGAGCACCAGTTAGTCCCTCTGGGCAAAGGAGGATTTGGGAAGTGGGGAGGAAATGGCTTTCCTTTGCAATGCCAGACTTCAAAGGCATTTAAAAAAAAAATAATTAAAAAAAAAAGCAATCCCCCCCCACCCCAACCTAAGAGCAACTTTGCTAACACTGCTCTTGCCAGGCCCAGCCCCGCGGTGCCCGAGGAGCCCCGTTCCCGGGGGATGGGCAGGACGAGGGAAGGTCTGCACTGTTTGGGGCAGGACTGTGCAGGATCAGGCCCCGCTGCCAGACCCAGCAGGAGCAGCTCAGCTGGAGGTGTTGGTGCACCGGGACAACGTCTTCAGAGCTGAAAGCGCTGAGCAATTTGCTGGGGCAGACAGGGTGCTGACACCTTTTATTTTAAGTGGTATCAATGGTGCTATTTAGCACAGTCTGAACACCGACTGAAAGCCTGGGCTCAGTAAACAAGAACTCTTTTGGCAGCGCTGCAGTAACATATGGGCTCTGTATATAATGTGCCTTGAAATGGTTTTCGTAGATGAGCAAAGTGACTGTGATACAGCTCATACATCACAGCCCCAGAGATCCTCTGCCCTGGCTGAAAGAGGGGCCAGGTCTGAAGCAGCTTCTTTTTGTGGGCACTAAAGGGAAGCAGGCGGAACCAGAACAGGATCTCCAGCAGAAGGGAAAGGGGATCATTACAGGAAGAAAGGGGGCACATGGCAAGGAACAGGGGGGATGAATCACTGCAGAACAGACTGAAAGCATGCTGCAGAAAGATTTCAGACAGAGACCATCCCATCCTTTTTACCCTACAGCACTAGTGAGCTTATTTCCATCCTCCCCTGCTGCCCAGAATTTCTCTCCATTTGCTACAGCACGCTGTTCACTCACATTATGGCTCTTTCTCCATTAACGTGTTTATCTTTCTCCCTCTGCTTTGTTGGACGCAGCATTCGCTGCTACTTTACAGCAAAGTGTCTGCTCCACTTTGACAGTGAATTTTGCTCAGGGAAGTTCAGGCTGCTGCTTACACTGTTGTTATTGTGGGAATCATCTTCCATGGAGATTTGCACCATTTTTGCAGTCGGTGGCA
Source organism: Caprimulgus europaeus (assembly GCA_907165065.1). The sequence continues at coordinate 809,372 of OU015547.1, forward strand.
GCTCCCTGTGCTCCTCCGTGCCCGGAGCAGAGGGGCTGTGGGTGCCGAGGGGAACCAGCCCACGGGGGTACGGCCACGGGTCACTGTCCTGCAGTGGGAGCACAGGCTGGGGAGCAGGACCAGGGCACTCGCCTCTCCAGGATGGCAGCAACCAGCAAACCCACGGCAGAGTCCTGCTGCTCCCAGAAATCCCAGTGGGACAGCACAAGAAATCCCAGTGCCCCAGCACTGGCTCCGAGATGGAACAACTGCTGTCCCCCCAGTGTCTGGGATCTCTGCTTGCAGCCCACACCATCCCACCTCTGCGGGGGTTATCTGCCTGGGAGGACTTGTCTGTCCCCTCTCAGGGTCTGCAACAGGCACTCCATGAGCCAGAAAAGCATTTGAGCAAAGGAGGAAAGTTCTGGCTTGGAGGAGACTTCACATTGCGGAAAGGGAATGGGCTTTATTCCAAGTACCTCACCAGTCTTGCTCTCCCTTTTTGTGGCCTAGCTAAAACTACTCTGAGAGACATAATTAAAGTGTTTAAGAAGCATCTGTCATTATTAAAACAAAGTTGATTTGCAATTTTACTATTTTGCTGCAGTTTCATTATCTTATGTAAATGAGCTGTCTATTCCCTTCTGCAGCGTGGGCTGCAGAGGGAGAGAAGCCCCAGTGAGAAAATTTATTACCAGCCTCTCACTCTTGAGATTATCAACTGCAAATGAAGGAGCATAAATACATCTTCTTTAGCTGCTTATGCCACATTAACGAATATGCTCCAAGTTAATGGCTTTGCCACTCTGGTCCGCTCAGACAGGAACAGAGCACGGTGCAGGAGAGCTCCTTTAGTTCTCAGAAGCATTAGAGAGGCTTGAGTGGCTGGGGGTTAAGCAGCAGCTTATTACTACAATGCTAATCCCAATCTATCCTGCAGATGATCATGCAGCCACAATAGCTAATACAACTGGAATAGTTTGTCTTTTAGCATGAATTCTGGTCCTCTTGATGCACCGCAACATACTCACACTCTCAGCCCTGCTCATGTTTCTAGCTGTACAGCTTGTTCGTACACACACATCTAAATTTCCAGTTTGCCTCGCTGCCCTGGCATTTCCACGGCACAAATCACTTTGTTTCTAACCCCAAACCTCCTTGAAGGCTCTGAGCCTGCCAGGATCAGCTGCCCTGGCTGCTCCTGGTTGGGGAGAGACTCCCTGTCACCGTGTGTGGGGGGCTGGCAGGACTGAACAGCTCCATCCCAGCCACATCAGGCACCTGAGCACAAGGGACCACCACCCAAACTGCTTCTGGGATGAACAACCGTGGGGAAACTAGAAAGATTAAATGTAGTTACTGCATTTTTCCTCCACATAGAGCTATAGAAGAACACAAATTATCTACATTATGGATCCTCAACCATTAACAGGTCAGGATTCAGCTCAGCTATCACCTACACTCAGAAACTACATCACTACTTGTCATCTACCTCCCCTAAAGAACCGGGTGGGGGAACAGCCTCCAAGGTGCTTTGTGAGCCATTACAGGTGCCCTTGTTTCTGTCACCAAACATCAGCAGCGTCTGACTTTAGTAATCACCAAAGAACATGGGAAAAGAGGCAATTAGCTAAATAGAGCGGGCACAGACACCCAGGCTGAACGCTGGGATCAATGCGTGGTTTGACCGGCAGCCAACGCACAGGCTCGGCCTTTGCTTTAACAGGGACACCACGGCAGTGCTGCAGGTCCCAGCAAAGAATCATCGAATCACCTGGTTGGAAAAGACCTCTGAGCTCCTGGAGCCCCACCCCACCTGCCCACTGCTCACCCAAGGGGAGCTGCGCTGTCCTTCCAGCATTTCCAGCCGCCAGCAGCGGTGGCCGATACTGCGCAATCCCGAGCTGGCAGCCAGTGAGCAAACATCCATCAGGAGTGGGTAATTGATGCTATCTGGGGCCAGCTTATTCCAATCAATACAGCACTCTCTACATTGGTATTCACCACAGCCCTCTTCTGTTCCAGAGGGTTAGAAAATGTTATTATCCAGACAAACCCCTAATTCCAACAAATTCGATTACCCAGGCAAATGAAAATAACACAAACAAACCCGGCTGCGATTCTGACGGCTGAATCGCTTGTCAGTGGGGTTATTTATTTATTTCTGACAGGATTTACAGTGCACACCATGGGCACGTTGGGTTGACAAGCAGTTTGGAAAGAGCAGCCTCCAGCACCCACTTCTGCAAACAAACCCCTGTTATCTTCAAGACAAGACTCCACACAGACCCCAGCCCTCCAGTCTCACTGAGCGAGGCTGCTCCTCTCCCTCTCATCTCTTCTAGCCCCACCTGCAAAAGGCAGACCTGCTTCATCTGCAGGTGAAGTCTGAGTGCTCTAACTTGGACCTAAGGAACTATTTACATGACTATGAACGTTGAAAACGAGATTTGGAAACATTTTGAATTTGTTCTTGTTCCCTTTAGGCTTTTTTTTCCCCCCGTGGATGCCGAGAGTTGGACAGGTCTGGTAAATAACTCCCAAATGTTTCCTAGCACAGTGCAATTTCAGTGGATGCTGCAGAATGGTCCCAGAAAGGAAAGCTGGACTTCTCATTCCCCTCAGAATCGAGGTCTGATGAGTCAGTCTGACCTAACTCACCAACGCACACACACCAGGTGACGTCTGTATGCAAGCACGAGACCTGAAATTTCAATTTTCACACTCAAGAAAGCTGTCATGGCACTCCTTTGAAACGAGCTACCAAGCAAGGATGATTGATGAAGTAAACAACAAAGCCAGGTAGAAAGGGCAATGTTATTGTTTTTCACAGAGAAGGGTGAAAAAAAAATTCATTTTCATTACAAAGCCTCGAATGAAAACTTAAAAACAATCTAAAATTGTTTTGATTTTCTCAAAATGCAGAGGTGAGAGAAATGCCACTTTCCCTGCCAGGGTGCAGGGACCCCATGGCCCAACAGCTTGGCCTCTCCATGCAGTCCCCAGGCTGGCAGGGGGCACAGCATGCAGACCCCCACCCAGGAGACGAACACCCAGCGTGTGGCCGCTGCAGCCGGACAGGAGGATTCCCACCAGGAGATGTCCCAGCACACGTCCCCTGCCCAGGGCAGGACCTCGCCTGCCTGTGCTCTCCCTGCACTGGCCATTTTGTCCTTCCCAGGCTCTACCTCTGTGCTGCTGCAATCCAAAGCATAGGTGCTCCCTTCCTCAAGGCAAGATCATTTGGAAATGTTCTGCTTCTGTATTTTACACTGGAATATGTAAAAAAGTCTCTCCTAGGCTGGTGGCAGGCCTAAGGCAGAACTCTAATTAGGCCATCAATAACCCAGAGCAGCTGCTCAGGAAGAATTCAGCTGCTCAAAGATGGAAAAGTCCATTAAGTTTATTGCATGAAATGTTGGACATGGTTTAGACAGAGGATCACTGCCAAATTATATAAACTACCAAAAATCTGCCAAATGAAGGGAGCGGAGGCAGGACAGGGCATTTTTAAACTGTCATTACCCCCGAGGGAAGGGAGGATCCATTTATCTAGTGTTGCTATCAAGAAGCAACAAGTACAACGCCATTTGCAGAGCCAGTGCTGGTTCAGAAGAGCAGAGGTTTTGGGAGAGAAGGGCTGGACTAAAACACTTCTTAAAAGGTTTTTACCCTTGTGAGCAGGCAGCAAGTTAAGGTGACAAAGTGCTAAAGAAAATAATGTATATACCCTGCATTTACTAACAACAAGAAAACCCCAGAACTCCTTATTGTGGGAGCTCCAAAAATCCGACTGTACCACCGACGCCAATGCCTGCACTCAGAGGCTTGTGCTCATCAGATCTCCAGCACCAGCACAGACGTGCACAAGCAGCCACAGTCTCTGAGTAGCTTTGTTTTACCCAGACTTGTCAGAGTGTAAAAGATTCTGCTCGAAATTAGCTACAAAGACGAGCAGAGACACCTCCAGGCAGAGACATACAACTAACAGCAGCAAGCAGGACAGCCCACAGCCGCCAGCCAGCGCGAGGTGGCTGCAGTCTGCACACGTCTGTGCACGGACACAGTCCCGACACAGAAAAAGCCAGAGTGGTCTCGGGGACCTCAAGACCCCTGGAACTCCTGCAGCACACTGGGGTGCAGCAGCCCCCCCTGCCAGCCCTCCTGGCACGCTGTACAGGGGAGCAGGTCATGGCAGCAGCTTCATGCTCACCAGAAACCCACTGGGGAACACGCACAAGTGTGCACCAGCACGGAAACATCACCCCAGGTCAGGGAGAGACCACAGAGCTGCCTTCCAGGGACCACAACTCAAAGCATTCAGAGAAAAATCTAGAAATTAAAATGGGATTCATTTGCCATATGACATGAAAATATATGGGGTGATCAGGGCTAGAAAAAAAAGCCAATATAGTTACCAAGAGTCCCAGGGAGATAAGCCAATGACTAATACTTCAGTAACTGTGGGGTTTGAAACGTGACAATATAACACAAAAGGATTAAATGTTGTCAAGTTGTTGAGGAGGGGAAGAAAGTTATACTTCATCTGCTCATAAACATGATAAACCATACACAGGATTAATTAGCAGCAGTTAGCAATTAGTGAGTTTTTCTGTTAATGCTTCAAGAAAGGAACCCATGCATTTAAAGGATCTCGGATCACAGCTGGGTTGGAGTGGAACGGAGCCCAAACCACTATCCCAAGAATAATTTCCATGACCTGCATCAAAGCCTCAGTCCTCCAGGAGACCCATGACCAGGAGCCATATTTTGGTAGCTACTTCAGTAAATAAAGAACAAGTGGCAAATGCAGTGGCAAGCTGGTGCACCTTCTCAAGCTAGAGCCCAGCAAGGAGCCAGCCAGCAGCCGTGGGGAGCACAGACACCCAGGAGCCCAGCACATGCTGGAGAGCCAAGCAGGACCACATCTGCTCACACATCCAGGCTCCCTGACCCTGCTGAGGCACGGATGCAAACTCCCTGAGACTGCTGGCCCTCAGAAATAAGGTGTTAGAGAAACCAGCTTGTAGCTGAGTCTTGAGAGCACGTCAGGACAAGGAACACGGTCAGCGCAAAGCAGCAGCCAGGGATGTGAGGAGGAGGAGGAGGCAATTCCAGCTTCTGGGGCACATCATCCGGCTGCTTCTCCGCGAACAGCTCTGCAGGGACTGACTGGGTGGCAGGAATGGGCGAGCAAAAAGGTGCAGCAGGGATCTGAAGGCACAGCGCTGTCAGCGCAAAGGCAGCCCGGAGGGAGGGATTAGACTATAATAGCTGCCTGGCCCCAGCGGCTGCTCAAGGACGGCACAAAGCGAGGAAGAAAGGAAGAAACTTGAAACACCTCAAAGAAGACCTATTTTTAGGGAAAAGCCGAGCACTCGCCTTTGGAAGTGCCTGTCCCGCGATGCCGGTGGCCGGGCACTCAAATCCCCGGGTGTTTCTGCCAGCGCCTGGGCCCCAGGGCACACAGCCAGCTCCAGCCACGTCCCCCTGCGGGGAACCCGGGCGCTCCCAGTAACTACTTTTTGTAACTTAACAAGATTAATCCCTGGGGTAAAGATTCCCATCAAAACTAATAAATAAAAATCACGACTACATCTTATCAAAAAAATCCTTTTCTTTCCACTCTGTGGGCCATAAATTCCCACAAAGCCAAGAAAATAAAGAGCGATTTTTAAATGCTGGTCTGGCAATAAAATACTGATCTCTCACAAATGGAATTCAGGACATACAACAAGGGGCTATACATTATCCTGCCTGAAAACTCCCTCGGGAGAAATAAGGTTATCAAAACTTGGGAGAACTCAATGCAGACGCTGATCCTTCTCCAGTGGAAGCGAACAGCACGGGGAGGAATTGATGCAGCACCTTCCTCTGCTACAGAGAGCTGGGCTGGAATTTGAACTTGCTGCAATGGCCTTATCGCCTCCCATTTTTCATTCCTGCTGCAGGTGCCAGCCAATCCATTCCCAAACCTTTCTTTAATTTCATTTTAGCCAGGCAATGTGGATTTTTGCAAGAGCCTCATGAAGAAAACACTAGTCAAAATCTGTGTCTCCAAAAAAATTCATAGCAAAACAACATTTGTCAGTTTTTTTACTTTTTTGTTGTTGTTCACAATTAATAACACTTCATATTCTCCCTAAAACATGGAATTATTACTTTAGTGGTCCCACGAGACACGTTAAGACTCTTGGAGTATCAATCCAATTCACGCCTTCCTGAGATTTTAAATTGATCACACTGATTACAGCTTTATTTACTCACTGAGCTCTACTTAGTCCTTCCTTTGTTGCTGTAAAAAGCTTGTTATTCTCTTTAATTGAACTGCTTTTGTAAACTGCATGCATTCTCACTAATTATTTTCCTTGATGAGAGTGGAGTTCCTAATTACTAATGCTCTCCTGAAATCTGTCATCTGTCAAGGACCATTACAGTGGCACGTGGGCCAGTTCTGGGGCAGGAGGGACAGGGAAGGGAACGCAGATCTCGCAGGGACACGGGGCTTTCGGTCCCTTCGGTGCTTCCTCCGTCCCCCCGTGGCCCGGGGCAGGCAGGGGAGCTGGTCCAGCCCCTCATGGAACCAGGAGACAAGAGCTACACCAAACTCTGCCTGGCTGGAGCACACGGTGACTGGAGGGAAATTACAGCTATGAATTTTATGATATTTATAGTCTTCAAATGAAAGATTAATTTGATAAAGTGTTTCATGTATATCAAAATTATTCAAACACTTGTGCTGCTTTGTTAAAGATATTTGCCTTTTAAATTTATTTTTAGAGTCAAAACATAAGAGACTTTTTAAATTAACATTTTTTATTTCAATAAGATCGTTTTGAGTTAATTTCCCTCAAGCTAATTCTAATGTAGCATTAAAAATAAAAAATCAGAAACATTTATATCAACTAACAGAAACTAAATGTGCCATTTGATCAAAAAGTCTGTCTTGTCATTTTTCACTTTGGCTAGAAATAAGCTTTAGCAGTGGAACATGCCAAGAGGATACACACAGTTTTTAAGTTCAGCTGGTAAAATAGAAACATTTATTTGCAAGAAAATTGTATTTATCAAACACAGAGCAGCCCACAACCCAAGGAGAAGGCAGCAGACGAACCAGAGAGGTCAGGAAGGAACTGGCTATGGCACACAAGGGCACAGCGGGGTGGCACCGGCAGCCCCAGCGCCCCTGCAGCACCACGGGCATCATCCTGCCCAGGGCAGGGCTGAACAGAGAATCCAGGGGAAAACTGGGAAACTACAGCTGGCTCCACGGAGCTGCTGCTCCGTGTTCCCATCACTGACAAAGCACAGTACCAGGAAAAACTCTGTGTGTTTGCAAATCAAACACGTAACCAACTCCACCGGCCGCCCTGAGCCGGAGGGAGGCAGGTGCTGACCCGACCTGAATGAAGAGCTGCAGGTGGAGCAGGGACAAGCGCAGGCACCTGAGCCAACGTGCTGACCCCGGTGCAAGGGGAGCTGTGAATACATTCTACGTGCCTTTTCACATTTACTTGTGTGTTTATTCTTCCTGGCAGTTAACATGGGTTTCAGGTCAGAAAGAGCATTGTGAAGCTCGGTGAATGGGATACAGCAGCTTCTGCCTCCAGTCAAATGCATTGAATACCGGTATCTCATTTTTAGCTGAATGGTTACACAGGTCCCTCACAGAATGGATCCACTAACCAGATTAGATGCCATTTGAAATCTCCAGAGAGCCCTCCTAAACACATTACTGGATTTGCATAACAACAGACAGTTTAAGTGGCACACAGAAGGAACAGACGATGATCCACAAAACAAATCTGCTGTCTGAAAGCTCAGTACCCAGCTGGTAACCATCGTGTACAGCATCAGCTCACAGCTCGGCAAACAGAACTTCTCTGGCTTGATCTTAGCGATACAACAATAATCCTAAGGAACAACCCCAGCGATTAACCAGCAGGGATCAATCCCCACATCTCTGCTCCACAGCCCAGGCTCACACCGCGGTCCCGTGCAGCGTTTGGTGATGGACAATGAAGTGGGACCCTGAGTGTGTGGCTCGCTCTGCTGTGCTTTGTGGAGAGGGCAGGGGTAGGGACAGTAACAGGAGAACAACCCAGACTGATGAGTGACTGTCAAAGAGCTGATGCCTTTGAAAGATCAAAAGCCAGTCTGCACATGGTATGCCCAGGCTGCAACAGACCCGTGATGGAGACCCGGGAGGAACTTACTCCACCCTAACACAAGCGATGGAGAACAGCATCAGGCAGAAGGGTTCTGATCAGCTCTGTCCTGTTTTGCATCTTCTCTCAGCATTAAATGTTTTTAAGAGAGTACATGGCAAAGTTCATTGCCTTGGTTCAAAGGCTGTGATCCTCTGGCAGTCACATCCCAAGCCAGCAGCAGGCACCAGCTCAGAGCAGCACAGCTGGGCACAGCTGGCAAACGTGAGGGGAAACCAGGGTCAGGCATGAGAGTGGTGAGGTGCCCCAGAAAAACCATATGGGTGTGATAGGCTAAAACCAAGCAGAATTTGAACAGAGTGGGGGAAGGAGTTTGAGATTATATCTGACTTTATTGCTCAGTTCCACAAACACTAGAATTATCTCCTCTCATCCAGAGGTATACTCTTTTTGTCAAAGAATATCCAACTGGAAATGACATTTTTCACTGTGACAAATGACCATTTGCATCCCATTACATATCTCCCCTGTTCCAGATGTGGCTGGAAAATTATATACTCAGCTCAGGGACACAGCTGGATGCCATCCCCAGCCTCCCCTCTTCCAAGACTAATGAGACACTATGAGAAGTGAGGCTTTGATAGCTCAGCACATTACAACAAAGAATCTCGGGTCATGCCTACAGCCGGGAACATTTAAATGAGACGACCCCAGTTTTAGTCCAGGGCTCGATAAATGGAGAGCTTGCTATTTTGGGTAGACACAGAGGAGTCCCTGGCGTATTTGGAGCTTGAAGAGGACTGTCGTGATGGGCAGTTCTAATGAAACCTCAGCTGCAGAGCTATTTACACAGATGTTTTAGCAGCACATAGTGCAGCAGGCTCTGCATCCAGACCTTCTGATGGACCCAGGCCCAATTATCTGCCAAATGTTCTTCAGCTTTCCTCTGACCAGCGCTAATGGACCCACTTACAGCTACAAATAAAAATTGCTCAGCTTTAAATTGGAAAAAATACTTCTCTGTGCATTCACGTGGGGGGCAGGGTTGGACTGGAATAGCAGAGGGACAAAGAGCAGCAGCAGGACTCGCTGGATTGGCAGAGCCTAAAGGAATGAAATGCGAGAATTACTGCACAAGCCCCACTTGAAGTGACTATCAAAGGATGTTTACAAGGAACACTGTGCAGCAGCTCTGCAACACCCTTCTTCTGACAAACACCCACGCAGCATTGCAAGTGAACAAAGCAAAGATAGAAAACAGATGGAGAAATTAGCAATGAAAGGAAAGTTTTCCATCTCTGTTTCCTCCCAGTCTGAATTTGCACGTACAGGACAGTTCTTTGTGCAAAACAACCCAAACCGCAGCGAACGCTCGCTAGTGCTCTCTGAGGTTATTCTAACACTGCCTGAGGCTGGAACGAGCCTTGTTGCAATGATGTGGGATGCATTCAAAACCCTCTGGGTGAAGTTTCCTCCTGGCAACTTAGATCCAACTGTTCACAGGTATTTCACTAATTTTTAGGGGCTGGTGTGGAACTGCCACGTTTGCCTGCACATCACAGCACGGAGCGCAGGCTCCTGTCTGAATCTCTTTTCCTTTCTCTCAATTTGTTTGCAATCTCCTTCCTTGCTTGGATATTTTGTTCAGTTCTGATCTTGCATAAGTCTTTGCATTGTTTTCCCTTCCACCTCTACCCGGGCACGAGCGCTGCCCTTCCCTCTGGTGCTGCACCACCTCTTCCCATGCAACTCTGCAGTCCTCTGGAGTTTCACATTTCCCCATTTGCCTCCTCATTCACATCCACTGCAACGTTTCCATGACCATATACCCAGCTCTACAAAAGCCAGCCTGAGCTGAGTCACCGAGCTCCATCCAGAGGCAACCACCGAGCTCTCATTTAGCTCAGGGACACCAGGATTTTGTGCACGTTGTTTCTCCAGTGCCTGGCCCAAAGGGGCCAAGTCAGTAACAATCCCAGCAGGAGCTGTAGTAGGGAGGAAAGAGGCTGCTAAGAAGAAAGTGCTTGTTCTGACAGTACTTTAGACAACTGCCTCTTCTGCCAAATAATCCTACATAGTTCTACCTGAAGTGCTTTTAAAACTGAAATAACATTGAGTTAGAAAGCTCACAAACTGTTTGAGATGTAAGGGAATGAAAATTAGCAGCTGATACAAATTTTCTGTGAGTGGTTCAGAGAAATTAGATTTGACAGAACTTCTAATTCGAAAGATGAGTATGTTCATGAATGTTTCATCTGTCATGTCAGGTCACAGCAGAGAAATGGAGACACAGCAGGGTTTGAAATGAACTAACTTTTTTTTCCAGGACTCAGGGCAAGTGCACCAAACAGCCAGAGCTGAGTGAATAATGAATCACTTATTCAAGAACTGTCAGCTTGCTTTCTTCACCGAGTTGTCCTGGCTTCCTCCAGTTTATTCTTTAGCCAAATAATGTATGTGATGAAATATCAGCTGTAATTCATTTGAGAGCCACCACCTGACATTACAAACAGCTGCTGTTGGGCCCAGAGGCCACAAGATGCATCATGTCTCTGGCTGAATGAACACAACCTCATGGCCCTTGGTTCCAAGCCCAGGAGATGCACACTGTTCTGGGCAGAAAGGAGGATCTGGCTTGTTGGACACCCCCATCACACACCTCCAGAGCCCCAGTCACAGGGGGAGCAGAGGGGCCTACTGAGCCACCCCCCCCTCACAAAGCAAATTCACAATCTCTCTCCAACACAAAGCAGGGGACAGGGCACCAAGCACTCCATGGAAGTGATCTACCAAGACACATGGTGATGGAAACCAGCTGTGGGCATCCAGAGCGAGCCCTCATGTTCCTGGCCCAGGTACATACCCACAGAGCTCCCAGGGATGGGGAGTCCCTGCACTGCCACTGCTGCCCCTCTGCAAGAGCTCCATCTACACCCTGCTGCCCCGACAGCTCGGAGCTCCCAGCCAGGGCCGCCCCGCTGCAAAAGGAACCAGCCAACCCAAGGGAAAGCCACTTGCAGGCTGAGTTAACCGCTCTGTCAGAAGAGCTGAGCAGAGAGGAGATTCCATACAGCACCACGCAGGCAGGGTCCCTCACCATGAGCACCAGGACTGCAGCAGTTCCTCACCATAACGCCCTCGGTCCAGCACTCAGTCATGGCTTAGAGAGTCCACGGGAACTGAACCACTGCAACCAACCCGCCATTAACAGCAAAAGCTTTATCTCATCACTCCTGATGTACCTTAGGTGTCCACTGATCTGATCATTTGATTATCTCCAGTTGCCCTAGGAGTGCAATGTTGGATTCAGAATCATGTATTTATAGCTGGCTAATCAGAGGCTCAGCAGGCTCTGGTATGAGCACCGAGTCCGAGGCAGCTCCACCAGGAAACTTTTTATGAGGTAAGCAGAACCATCAAATTACTCTGGATGTGTGAGGAAAACCCATTGAGTGTTAATTGGCACAATTACCTTTTTTCTAATTTGCATGTGTCATGAATATTAAAACCATAATAAAAAGAAAACACTTTCAGTGGCTAACTGCTGCCCACAGAATCAGTCTGCAGGGAGGGAGGGAGGACGTGGAGCTCGAGGTGGGGATGGAGCTGGCCGCAGCGATGCGCTCCTTCACTGCGGCTGCATCAGCCTCAGCACACCACCGCAGGTCTGAGATAAGGGGGATCCTCTCCAGAACAGAACAGACAAAGCCACAGCACCAGCCCTCTGTGGACACTGAGGGACCAGAGGACCTGTTCTGCACTTTAGTGCCCTGAGAGCTGCAGGAGTCCCAGCAGCGCGCACAGACAGGCAGAGGAGGCTGACGAGAGGTCACTGCTATGGCACGGTGCAGCCCTGCTCAGGGAATCAGTCCCATGTGCCAGCGACAGGCAGGGCCCCAATACTCGGCTCGCTCTCACCAGTACAGCCCAGTAGGCCAGTCTGGGTTTGCATCCCAGTCAGCTGGGGTGAATCAGAGGCAGAGTCGCTCGTACAGCCCCCGCCTGCGGCAGCGAGAGCCGAGGCTCCTTCTCCCCACCCCAAGAAGCAGAGAGGCCCCATCACCCTGCGGCTCCTCAGCCGAGAGCCCCTTCCCTGCAGAACCCGGGCAGCACAGCAGAGCAGTTCCCAGGACTCTGCTGACATTAGGCAGATATGAAGCTCTGCTAAGCCAAACATCAAGCAGTATTGACCCAGAGTTAAATATTGACGGGGGCGAGGCAGGCGCGGTGTGAGCGGCTGCAGCAGCACCTCAGGGAAAACTCTCATCAGGTTCCTGAGCCCCTCGGGTGCCAGAGTTTGCACATGTGATTGGACTGACTAATGCCACTCGCAGAGTGAGCCTGTCTGACCTTCAAGGAGCTATGCAAAGCAGGACTTCCTAATTCCTTGTGACTTTCAAGCAAGGCATCCTAGAATGCTACTTTTTTCTCATCTGTAGTGATTACAGTGGCTGCTGGAAACACAGCTGGGTTACCACAGAAACCCCAACCCAGGACTTGGCTTTCCAGGAACGTGTGGGAAACACCAGTGTTTTCCAAAGTACCTAAATATATCCCAGAAAGAACTCCTACCGCAGATAATGACATTCAGTGACACAGAAATAAACCATTAAGTGATCGGTATTTGAAGCCTTTAAAAGCCTCATTTACAAGCCTCAATGATGCTTCTGAAAACACGCCTTGAAAAGGGAGAAAGTGAGAAGAAATGGGAGATGAAATTCCTTGCCAGGGCTGTGCTGTCCCCCAGGGAAGTGACAACTTTGTGAAGCAGCTGCTGGGAGCTGGTCCAAGCGCGGCTGGAGCGGGCTGTGCCCACGGTGCCCTCTGCTCCATAGGGTCCGGAGAGAAGAGCACAGCGGTGAGACACGGCTGCACCGGCGGCACCCCCACGGGAGGGAACGGGCTGAGCCCCTCCAGCAGCAAGGAAGCACCAATAAACCCAGAGCAAAGCACTGGGAGAGCCCGTCCAAATCAGCCCACACTCCTCTGTTTTCTCCTGTGAGTGGTGGCAAACCCATGGGCTAAGATATCTCAAACTTCTGCCAGCTAACGCCTAACAGGGCGAGGTAAGCTGGGTGGGCTTGCTGGGGCATGGGCTGTGAGCAAGCGTGTTCAACTGACCTCTCCTGTGCCTTCATCATTTACCTCTACTAAAGAATCATAACAGAGCTATTTACAGCAGCCATTAAATAAGGCAATATTTCAGCATTGATTTTGTGTCTTCACCACGAGTGCACACAGCTGTTGATAACTCAAACCTTATGGATTTTTCTATAAACAAAAAATTAATATCTGCGGCAGGAGAGAGAGTCCAACTGGTTACAGCAGTGACAACCAGGGCCTCACAGGTGCTGGCTGGAGGTGGGGAAGAGGAAAGAGAGAACTAATACACCTGGGGATTAACAAGAAGCCAGAAAAATAAGTTTGAAGAGCAAGTGATATGGCACGATCAGTGCTGACCCTTCAATTGCCCATGATACACTCTTCATTTTATTTATTTCTATTAAATTCTAACACTCCTCAGGAGACAGGGGCTCATCTCCAAGGGCCCAGGCACACCAAGGGACTCTGCTCAGCACAGGAGAGGCCTGAGGATGAAGAGGGAAGCAGAGATCCTCCTTCAATGGGAAGGGGAAGTGTCCCTCGTCCCCCCAGCCCTGGCCTGTCACTGCCATTAGCAGCAATATGCCAACACTTGTTAGATTAGTGCACAACCATCAAGTGAGCCTTGTTCCAACTTCCTACACAAGCACCCTGGAGATCCCCACAAACATGCAACTGCAGCGTGAGAAAAGGGTCTGTAAAATGAAGAGCTCTGGTACACACAAAGGGAGGAAGGGGGGTACTGGGGTTTGACAGCGTGGGCTTTTTTCCTCCCCCCTCTAATCAATGGGAAAGAAGAGAACTTTGATCAGGATTACAGTCTCGCTAAGGAAGCAAGATCCTGTTAGAGATTCACAAGAGAAACAGCATCAGTTCAGAGCCAGCGTGTAGACAAACTTTAGAGATTAAAGTCAGAAGTGTGACAGCACAAAAAAACCTCCCAGGGTCAGCACTGCAGCTTGGAAACCAAGCGCTCTTGACATCTGATTTTGTTTGGGATTTGGCCAAGTCTTTTTGTCTTTGTTTTTTCTGCCAACACTAAACAGACTAGGAGTGAAAACTAGAGACAGAATGAAACTACCATCTTCAAAAAACCTTGCTGTCTGCAGGAATTGCTGGAGGACAAAAATCATCCAAGGACAGCAGTCAGGCACTTGGAAAACAGAAAGCAGTGCTGGAGCTGAAGCAGGAAGGATGGGAACAAGGAAGCCCTGACTAATAGCCCGAGGTTTGGGAGGATGCAAGTACCCTCACAGCTCCACAGCCTCCATCTGCTGCAATAAAGCAATGGACACAGCAGGAAACTGGGACTCCAAGTCTTCACTCACAGAGCAGACCCCGAGGCACTTTGGAGACCACATTTGGACACCAGGAGCACCCAGCACCGGCTCTGGCACCGGCAGCCGTTAACTGACCGTTCTGTTTGCCGATACCTGCTCACCGGGGCTCTGCTTTGCCACGTCCTCACATGGTCACAGACCAAAACGGTGATGGCATCTGAGGGCTTTCTCCAGCCCTCAGCATCAATCACAATCCCCCATCTTTTTGCTGTGTTATACTGACAACACACACGAGAAACTGCACTTTTCTGTGCCTAGCTGGAGTCTGACCATTTTAATCACCTGAGCTTGTGAACAGCACCATTGACTTCACAGGTGGCAGAAACCAGCTCCCAGTCCATGGCCACTGGTGCAGGAAATTAAGACGAATCCAGTGACTGAACACAGGGAGAGGGAAGAAAATTATACAGCCTGGTGTCATCTCATGCATCCATGGAATATTTAAAAAGTGCTAAATCTTAAAAGCCCCATCCCAAAGTGTTAGAAAAAAGCCTCAAGCACAAAGGGAAGGGTTGCCAGGAGAGGCTGTACTTTCGTTAAGCCGGCAGCAGGGCTCCTTCACCCGCTCTCCCCCCGGGCAGTATTCCCCGACCGTTTATGAGTCCCTTTCTGTATCACCCTCAGTAATTAAAGGCGCTGCCACCGCAGAGACACAACCCGGCCGGCACACGGTGCCTGCAGCGCGTTCCTTGCTCAGTGCCATCAGCGGGCTGGCAGGAGAGGCTGGGCCATGGAGTCAGCCCAGGAGATGAGCATCGTTCCCTCCCGCTCAGAGACCAGCCTCCTCCGGGCAGCAGCCCCAGCAGCTCACGTTAAGTGCCTGTGAACACCCGGAACCAGCACAGCCCGGCGCCCGCCCCGCACGCAGCCCGGCACACAGCCCCGGCGGCCCGGCGCCCCGCACACAGCCCCTGTGGCCCGGCAGGATCTCAACCCTCCGCTGCCATCGGCAGCCGCTCGTCACCGCTCCGCTCACGCCGTGTGCTCGGGCAGTGATGGGGCTGCAGAGGTTGAGGTGCAGCTGGGCTGTCCTGCTGCTGGGCACAGCCCTGCGATCCAGCTCACCGGGCCACCAAGCCCCGCTCCCGGCACAGATCACGGCTCTGGGTCTCGCAGGGACGCTGGCGTGGGGTGACTCGGCTGTGGGGTGACCCACCCAGGGAGCTCACCCCAAACCGCAGGGCTGGGGACAGCAGATACACCGGGACTGCGTGGACATGCATCAGATCTTTGCTCATTAATGGTTCTATGAGGTTGCTTTTGCAAAGTGGGCTGGTTTGGGAGGGGTTGTGGCTGGCTGGTTTGGATCACAAAACCTTATTTTAAAATAGGAACAGTTGTTGGAAGAACAATAGCATTAAATTAATAAAACACTAAATTGAGGCAGCTGTGCTATGTGCTTTTTATAAAGACAAAGGAGTCAGGGAAGCCATTGCACTAATCACAGTAAATATTTTGCTGTGTCATGACATTTGTATACTGAATTTATTACAAAACAAAAATTACTTCTTTAAGCAAAAGAAACCAGCTCCTGCAATCAGTCACTGAATGAATAAATCTTTAAACTAATCCAGATTTTACATTCCTTAACAAGGCCAAGCAGGGGCAATATAGGCTTTTACAGCTCCCCCAATTTTGGTGTCATTTTTTCTGATTCTTTGTCATTTTGTATGAGTCGGATTCCATTAGAAGGAGTTACAGGAGAAGTAATGGGCAGATGAAGGGATCCAACCAAAATCTAATGGAGAAAACAGAGTTTCCTTCCATTAGCCAAGCGGTGTGACAGCCAGTAATGGATTTCATACCTGACTGATGTGAAGCTTATATTAGGCTGAGGATAATTTGGTGATAACAGTTTATCAACATGCTGATGGGAGATAATGGGCAACCATCAGACACAGCCCAGGCGCCGTGTGTCACTGGTTAGCTGTCCCAGGCCCACACCGCTGGTCTCTCCCACACTTCAATCCCCATTTACATCATCTGCCCCAGGCAAGAGGGATGAGACTGCACCAGCACAACACCTTTGACTGTTGGGAAGCAGAAGCCAACTGTAATCCACGTCCCAGGAACTGAAGGACACAATGCCTCATCTGCTACAGCTTTCTATTTTAGGAACCAGCCTGGAAGTAAGATTCCCTCCCAGGAAACCTCTCCAGAGCAGCAAAGAGTCACCCCCAATTTAAACTGTGCTCTTGATACAAATAATACAAATTTCATTTTAAACATGAGAACTAAGGCAGATAGCAGCTCAAACAGCAGCAGGCCCAGTGCAGGACGTGGATTAGCAGTTCAAGCCTTTGTAAAAGGATTAGCAGGACTCCACTGAGCTGAGAGCTAATTTGAAAATAAATTTGCACCTACAAAGATGCATCATGCAAAGTGCAGGATGCTCCCCCAGGCCCACACATCCTGCAGCCCCACCGCTCCCTCAATGAGAGATGTGTTGCAAACACTGCAAAACACCGGGGATTACACTCCATCAGTGCTTTATTCCAACAATACAGACCTCAAAAGTACAGATTTCAATCTTCATAGTGCTGTGGGCTTCAGGAAAACAGAGATCCATCCCAGAGAGCATCAGCTAGAAAAAGGCTCCTGTGATCTCTCAGACCTGCCACATAATCCTGACATGGTATAAAGTGAAGATACACTTGATCATTGCTGATGCTTTTTTTTATTCCCCTGTATTTCTTTTGGAAGGCTGTTTCAGGTTCTGTCTCCCCTGAGAGGCTGATTTTTCTCTCTCATTTTTCATCTAAACTGATTCTTGGCCTGTTTACACCCATTTGTTCTGCACCAGTATTATGTGGGAGTTTAAATAGCTTCATTCCCGTTTGATTTTAATTTCTTCATTGACAGTGATGATATCAGCTTTAAGTTTTGTATTTTGCTTGACCAAGGAAGCTTTTCAGACACCACATGGGACTATATATGGACATGTAACTGAGCAAAGAGATTAAGGATAGTTAGGGGGAAAATGTTTTCATTACACTTCAGATAAGATGCAATTTTCATGGGAAGCCACCTATCATATGTTTTCCATCCAAACAAACGTGACTTAAGGAGAAAATATTTCAAATAGCAAATTAAACAAAGTAAGGAATATTACTGTTTGGTCTCATTTTGTTTGATGGATAGGTGATTTCTTGTTGTACTAATTAAGGATCTGTCTAACACCCCACAGGCAGCTGTGGCAGCACTGGCATTTTACACCAGTTTTTAAGATCCTCTCCAGAGTCCCAGCTCTCTCCTGCCCATGGTCCGTGCCTATGAGCTCAGGCTGCCCACCCTGAAACACCATGCCCAGGGCCAGTCTCAGCTGGTGGGACTTGCCCAGGACTCCCCCACCAAACAGGAGCAAAACCCAACCCCCAAATCGGTGCTTGCTGAAGGGAGCTCAGCCAGGAGCATCACATCCCCCGGGTACGCTGGCGGTGACCCCGAAGCCACAGTGCCACTGTACCACTGCTCAGACTGGGCTCAGTGGCAGCGGGCTCATGTGTGCTCCAGAGCCAGAGCAGCAGATTGTCAGCAGCAACTGCCACTAAAAGCGGTGACTTACGAGTGCCACCAACAGCTGAAACGCTCCAAGCGCTCCAGGCAGCGCGCGCTGCCGGCTCGTCGCGGTGGCCGTCACGCCAAGAGAGGACGGGAGCACCTCGGTGCTCACAGGGTGACTGTGCAGAAGGCAGGCGTGAGTGACAGACTCTGCTCAGAGCCCTGGAAGGGTTGAGCACCCCAGAGTGACTGATGGCTCCTTCCATCTGCAAGGGCAGGAGCACATCATGATACCCACAGGGCAGCTCCAGGAATCACCTGGAGATTCCAGTCACAGAGACCAAAACCTGGGCACAGCAGACAGACCAGGGGGCACGGGGCCAGCTGGCCTTTGCTGATCAGGGGAGGATGCAGTTTGAGCATCAGATGCTCCAAACAAGGTGAGGAACTGTGAGCACCAGCTCTGCAGGGCACGTCCCCACTGGTATGGCCTGGCCACAGCTCCTTTGTTGTGGGTGCTGCTCTCCACAGGCGGCTGCACCGTCCCAGCACGGGAAGAGCTCAGAGCCTGGCCCTGCTCATGGGCTCCTTCCACAACATGCCACCCCTTTTCCACCCACTACTTGTTTTTCAAGGATGGGGGACTGGCCTGTCCCCGTTTTTAGGTTTTCTACAGACTTCCTCTAACACTCCATCCTCACAGGAGGGCACAGAGCTGCCGTGCTGCCCTGCTCAAGGCTCCCCAGAGAGAGCAGAAACATCACTGCAGCTACGGGGCTGGTTTCCAGCCACTGCCCTCCCTCACCCACTAATGAGAAATTCACCATCTGAAGCTTTCTGTGGGGAAGTCATTGACTGTTTTGACCACATGCAGCAATAGCCACCCAAACCTCACCCTCACAAAAGCCCTTTGTAGCACAGTTACATGTGTGACAGAGCCGCTTCTCCTGCTCATACCCATATGCATACCCAGCAAAGTGTGTAAATAAATAGCCAGTGTCACACAATTCATCTTCATTTGTCAGGACTGACAGGATAACTCACTTGTGACTCCCCTACTCCATCCTCTCCTCACTCATGAAGATTGATGCTCTTACAGATATTCCCCATCATGTATTTTATAGCCATCTAGATGCAGAAGTTTCTCATTTGCCAGGGGTCTGGCAGTTGGTGGGGACTCAAGACAGTCACAGAAACAGCACCCACAGGGTCCCAGCCCATGGCTGTGTGGGCACTCATCCTTCCTGCACCTTCCAGGTGGTGGTTGTTTTATTTTCCCTCTGCATTACAAACAATTACCACAGCCTTGCTACAGCAATTTGTCCTACACATCAGCATGTGTTCTTCATCACACTGCCAAGCCTTGCCTCAGCCCAGTGCCTCTGATTGCTAAGCTGGGACAAAGCTGTCAGGTGTGATGAAGACAGGGACAGGAAGACACCCACCTTCAGCTCCCACTACACCAGAGGAGCAAACAGCTCTGCCCACCCACGCTCCTGCTCCCCTGACTCTGCTTGTTGGCAGCCAGGAGGGAGGGAAGGAAGGGGACCGGGAGCTTTCAGTGCAGAGAAGGACATTTCACAAAGCACCTCCTTGCCCCGTGTCTCTCACACCAACCAGCCCTGCTTCATAGAAACTGCTCCTCGCACAGGGCTGGCCGTCCCCAGTCTCTGAACACTGGGGGGAACTGGCCTGGACCCCAAACCACCCTCTCCAGTTAAATACACCCTGGATCAAGGCCAAAAGAACAAAAGTTTCCAAGGCTTGTGCTGAGCTGTCCCTGTTCTGCAGGCTCGGGGGTCTCAGTGTTCGGCTGTTTGGTCCAGTGGGTTTGGAAATGGCTCACAAAAGCTCCTTATTTCCAGCGCAGCCGGGGGTAGGGAAGTGCATCTCAACACCTCCCTATGGGCTGGCAGTGTCCCAGGAGCTCTGTGCCTGTGGTTATGATTACGGGGCAATGCACAACGCAATGAGCACAGTTTAATCCAACACACACCTGTGTGACAACTGCATTAGTGGCTGCCATGGCACAACGAGCACAGCACCGCCCCCAGCTACACCCCGGGTTTGTAAATGAGATTGTGTGTCCCCTGTAATTATCACACAGGGCTGGGGGTGCTGAGATGGAACTCTTATTTCTAGCATTGCTACCTGGCAAGAAACACTTGAAACTCCCTGGAGAACAGAATTATCTTAAGGATGGCATAAAGGATAATGACAAGATTACAATTCACAGGGAAAATAGTAATGAGTTATTTCTCAACCTTATTTCTAATGCCAATTTCTTTTCTTGCTGCTGGCTTGTTAGCTGGGATTCTGCTGGAGACAGAGCCTGCTGCCTGCAACTTTGCCATGTTACAAGACAGCAATGTTTATATTACTGATCTGCCTACAGTATCCTTGAAAGGATAAATAAACCAAAAGTGCAAGTGTCAACATTGTAAACATCACCAGAAAGCTTACCTGCTATTGACTGCTTCATTTAATTTTAAAAAATAAAATTTTTACTTTCTCTCCTATGGAAATTTGCTCCAGGATTCAAGGCATGGCATCATTTCTTACTGTGTTGTCAGGAAATATGTGTTTTTAATGCCACACAAATGCAGTTTGGCATATTCAGCTGACTTTTGCCAGGGCTGGTTCATTCTCTGCTTCCACTTGTCAGTCTGGCCTTGGTGGGTAAACACCAACCTGCTCCGCTTCACTTTTACCCCCACCACTCCATTCTAGATTCAGGTTTTCTCTCTTCCTAGGTCTGGTTTTAGAGCATCCTCGCTCTTTTTCTGATTTAATAGATTTGGATATTATTCTTTATTGCTAATAGCCACCCACAAAATGGAAAAGACCTTGAGATGCAGTAGGTGGGAAGCAGTGATAGCTCCTTCTAAAGAAAGGCATTTACCTCAAATATCAAATTACCAAATAAAGCCATTAGTGCAGAATCACACATATATAGAGTGATTCACCTCTAATTGGGTTGTTCTGAAAGCAAATTAACTTTGAAATGAGGAATGCTAAGAAGATTTCAAAAAAATATGGAATATGGAATCCTAATTAGTGCAGAGGAAGGAGTTTGGCAGAGTTCAGCCAAACTCTGGCCCAAACGATGCAGGAGGACAGACCTTGGTTATTTTATTTTTTTAAAAAAGACACTTTCTGAAGGGCTGAAAAATAGAAGCTTCTTTTCCTCCATGAAAAAGCAACTCACTTCCAGCAAACAAGTCTAAAGCTGGTTCTGGTGCACAGGAGCGATGAGCTGGACACCCCTGTCCCACCGTCCCTGCTCTGTGTCGGATTCAGATCCTCACCTACAGCCACTTTGCTCCTTGAGTGTCCCAAGTGCAGCTTACACAGCTACTTGCAGCTGAAATTACACTGCCTGCAGCCTTTATTGATAGACTGGCAAGGTAATTAAAAAGGAGGCTTTAGAAAAAAGTCTTGTATAAACATTGGGAGAATAAATCTATATGATCACTCTTTAAACTTTAAGAAGGACAGAGGAGAACATCCTCACAGTTACAATGATGTGCTAAAAAAATCTATTAAAAGTGATAGTGCCACATCTTATGTATTAGGAATGTATTAATATGTAATAGTTTTTATAAATATTAATAAGAGCTCACATCTAAAGAAGGAGCCTAGAACTTTACATTCTTAATTAAACCAAAATTCACATCATCTCTAAAAACACGTGTGCATTTCATTATTTTAAAGCAATGCCTAGAAGCAAAGGGTTGCAAAACCATCCCCCAGGAGGGAATGCAAACACAGCCCCCCCTTCTTCACAGACCCCATCTTAACCTTTGCAATGGGCCAAAGAGGCATCATGTCCCACAGCAGAGACCCAGGCAGGTGGGGCTCCATGGAGAAAGGGTTCTCAGAACAATTGGGGCACTCCCCAGCTGCGTGCCCTGTGCCTACAGAAGAGACAGGGCCTTGCCCTCCCTGCAAAACTGCCACATTAACCTGAAAAAGCAGCTGTGGTGGTACCAGGCACCAGCCACCCTCAGGCAGTGTAGGTGTGATGGAGAAAAAGCAATCAAGAGATCACTAGGAGAAGAAACCTGTCACTTCAGGAGGTCTGGCATTGCCATGTGCTGGGAGGACAAACAGAGCATCTGCCCATGGACTGGCTAATCTGGGAGGACAGATGGTTTTCATTGGAAAGGTGCAAATGAGAAGCTGCTTGCATGCAAAAATGAAGTTTTTCACAAAAATTCCTCTGTCTTTGTTTAAAAGTCTCTCAATTCCTGTTCCGTTCCTTCAGACGCTCCTCTTGCCAACCACTACCAAAGCTTGGTAAGGGCTCACATCAAACGTCTTCCAGACAAAACATTTCACTGCTAGTTGAATCCCTTTCACTGTCTAGAATTCGTGCTCATCTCTCCAGGATGCTTTTAGAAACCTCATGAGAAGGAGTTGGTCCGGGTAACACAAGACAAAGTACAACAGCAAGAACGTCCTTTAGTCACTGGCTGCAGTTTAGAATTCGACAGCTCAGAGGAGCTGTTCGGATCAAATCAGCTCATGGCTGCACATGGACAGTTCATACTCTGGGTAAGAGGGGACGATGCAGGATTAACTCAGCTCAGTTTAGGACCAAAAAATAACAAGATACATAATTCCACAGGCCAAAAGAAAAGCATCCTCCCTCAGGTGCATTTGGCTCTAAAGCAGTGCACCCCGACAGACAGGCACCAGGGTGATCTCTGGCCACGTGTGGACAATACCTGCCCTCCCCTGCCTGCTTGTTTCTAGCCCATTTGCAGCCCCTGTCTTCAGGCTGAGGGGCTGTTCCAGACCCTCCACCAACCAGCAGATATAACAATTAAAAATAATACTATAGAAAACATTTGGTCTCTGAAAAGAGTTACAGGCATTAAAATGGGATATTTTTCCACTAACACAAAATTGTGTAGCAGATAAAAAACCAGCAGAGCTAGATAACCTGTATTAGTGGTTTATCATCATCATTAAGTGCTTCCTTCCGTGACTGAACCCTGAGCTGCACACAGCTCAGGCTGGGACCACCACAAGTGCAGACTGTGGCTACACAGATCCACAGAGAATTTCCCTCCCGTTAACATAAATCCAGTGTTGACATCTGCGAAGGAAGAATAAGTTCTTTGTGTCATTATTAAAAATATTACAAAGACACTATTATTATACAGTGGTTTATTGCTAAATGATTTTAAGATATGCCTTATAGATCTTTCTCCATTAATCAATAAGATAAAATACTAATTATAGCCACAGAAAGATTTTAACTGGAGTTCGAGTGAACACAGAGCTGTTCTTGGAGGGAAAGCAGAGCATTAATATTGCCTGTTCCTATATAACAAATACATTGGGAAGCGTTGATCCCAATTATGTCACCTCGGTTATACTCTGTACACCCTGATACACCAATTAAATCGATAGGGCAGCCACTTTTTCTGGCAATACATCAGTGGGTTTATATATCCTGCTTTTCATACACACACACACATTTCTGTATTGTATCTATGAATAGGCAGGACACAAAGAATTGAATCTCTCAGCCTCACACAGCGACACAGAGCAGAGAAACGAGCGTTGTGGGGTTCGTTCAGCCGCTGGAAACGCCAAGCTGGGTGACCCAGGGGCAGCTGGACCTGCTGACCCCGGCGAAGGGCAGCGGCTGCAGCCACCACAGACCAGCCCACCCTCCCAGAAACGTTAGTCCAACATCTACAGGATG
The DNA here is from genome assembly GCA_907165065.1 of Caprimulgus europaeus. Next base: position 833,182 of record OU015547.1, read on the forward strand.
ACACAGACCAATACCAGCAAAAAGCAACGCGTCTCTTCCCAGGGCCAAGGATCTGCTCCCACACGAAGCGGTTCCAGTTGGCAGACTGCGTGTGGCTGCAGCCCTGGAACCGCTGCCTTTGTTCCAGCAGCTGCTGGTTCATGCCAGCCCTGAGCTGGGTGTGTAGGAACAACAGCAACACAAATGATTCGTACAGAATCAAGATTTAAATGTTAAAAGTTATTAAAGTGTTGCATAAGTAAATATAATAAAAATTGCAAACAGTATAGGTAATATAAATAAAATATTTTTATCTTATTTGACCAGCTGCTAAGTTTATATGTACATTTTGTTTCAAGCAAACTCAGGATTTGGTGTTTAAAAATTAAATTCTCCCTCTCTGTGAGTCACTGTCTTGTTAACTGGTGACCTACTTAGCTGGCAGGCTTTGCCATTGTCAGGCTTTCTGCTCTCGATTGATCAGGTTTTTGCTGCAAGCACAATCTTCAAGACCTTCCTCCTGGGTTCACATTTAACGCGTCTCTCGCATTTTCCGTGGGTTATTCTAAGAGACACTTTCACACTGTCATCCCACACAGAAACTGATGCCTTTCAGATACCAATTGAAACATTCTCTTTTCTGCTGTACCTATGCTATTATGCCCAAGACAGTCCCTTGTTAGATGTGCATTCAAAGCCATTTATAAGGCATGAATACATCGAGCTCGGTTCACTGAGCCATATGCTGTGCATATACAGACACTCAATGCTGTGCTTTCTATCAAAACCTGTCAAATAATTAAACATGCACATCACAAAGTGAAACAAGCTTCCTGGCAGCAATTTAATTCATTACTTCAGTAGCTACTGGCACCTCCTAAGGACTGAAGGGGCATTTGTCTTCATACCAGATCTGCCCACATCAAACAGTGTAATGAGGAGCTGGAGGAACTCGGGAAAATTCTTCCTAACAAACTTTGCACTCAGCCAGTCAGCACCTCAGCCCCGGGAGTAATCCCACACAGGAATACCCCACACAGGAATGTTCCTCCCGTGACAGAGAGCCTTGACTCTGGGGGAAGTGTGGGGGGGGAAATGACATTTACACTAAAACACTAATTTAAAAAATCCCTATATTTCTTTTAATACCTGTTTGTTTTCTTTCCAAACAGCCACCCATCCCCAAAGATCAACAGTCAGGTTATTCTGGAAGCAAACAAACAAAACCAGGACCAGCCAAGTCTCTGTTGTAAGCAACTCCCAGCTTTCTGCTGTTTCAGAAGAAGGTTGGGAGCAGCACAGGAGGACCCATGACCCTCATGGGGGGAAAGTCCTGACTCCACACAGCCCACAGCACTGGTCTCAGCACACACCAGGGAGAGCTGCTGTTCCCCAGGAACCCTGAATTCAGGCATCCCCTTCATGACACAGAGCTGCCAGGCAGCGAATTCCCCGGGCCCTGGGAGAAGGCACCAGCACAGAGCAGCAGAGGTTTGCTGGGGAATCCCCCCTGCTTTGGTGGTTTGGGAAGCACCACACCACCACCAATGAAGACAATTCTTCTTTCTCCAGAGGCTTCTCCCTGTGGCTGCTCCTGGCAATTAAGCTGGGAGATATTACCTATTAGTGTCTGCAACTGCTATTATGATTTCAAGGCATTAATTTACTTTAGCGATCGTACAACACAAGAGGGATGTGTTGTATCCCGTGCTTTACTCAATGAATAGCCCCTTAGTAAAGTCTGTTGACAAATGAGAATTGCAACATTTCACTGATATGTCCTCTACAAACCAGCCCTGGTGATCTTTATGCACAACAATTAGTGTAAAGGCTAGCATTTCATCTGACACCAGGTCTGTTACACTTCCTAAATGCCACTTAAAGTTTTTGTAACAACCTTTTTATGTCTTTCTACTTTTCTCTCCTTGGTATTTCAACAAGATACCCAGAGTCTCTTGGGAGAAAAGAAATTGAATGCTTACTCTGTGGCACTTCAGAGAAGTGGTCTCCAAAAAGCCTAACCTCTCCCACCTTTGGAGACATAACTAAATGTCACCAAGGGATTTCTCATCTCTTGAGACAAATTAAACCAAGATTGGTCTCAGCTGCACGTTTGACAGCTGCCATTTAAATTTCCAAGATATTTTTTCCCTACCTTCATCTGCCAATTCACACTCTGCCAAGCTCCCAGGAGGGCAGTGCCACCAGCTGCCATGGCACCAGCAGGCTCAGAGGAGAGGTCCCAGATCCTGAACTGGTGCCACAGCCACAGCGAGAGCGGGCAGCGAGGGAAGGACCCTGCGCCTGCTGCTGCCTGTTCAGCGGGGCTGCAGGTACTGCAGCGCTCCTGGATGAAATTGTTTCCATTACTACACAATAAGTTTTGTTTCTCTTTAAATGTTTGTTTCCAAATAATTCATTTTCAGATGCCAAGGTAAAAAACCATCCTTTTTAAGTTATAATTGCTATTTACCATTTCCTATCTTTGCAGGTCTTAAGACTATTGTCTAATGCTTATTGAGGTTTTTTCCCTTCTTTTTTTGCAAGTAATGGCTGCAAGGGAAAACAAGGGAGATAATCTCCCCACACAATGCATGATGTTCACTCTGCTGTTGACTCCAGGAGGTAACTCTATACTTAGGGGTGATTAAAGTTTTGAAATTCGGTAAAATTTGATTGCTAACCAGCTACTGGAGCTAACAGGAGCTGCTTTGTGCATTTGGGGGAGTGAGCTCGAGACACAACTGATTCTCTGGAGAAAAAACCACAGATTAATTTCCTCTGGGTGGCACCCAGTGCGGAGCACGACACAAAGCACGCTGCCCCACACATGCTATGAGGCAAAACCAGCCACAACAATCGCTTGACTTGCAAAGCCTGGGGACCCAGCGCTCTGCCCCGAGCCCCTCACTGCGATGGGGACACCCCCACCCGGCTCCTGCACCACAGGAAGCACTTGCCCTGAGCCCCGAGAACACGCAGCTCCTTCAGCAGCTCTTCCAGCAAACACCTCAGGAGGAAGCAGCATCAGGGTGTCTCCTGCCCACGTCTATCCTGGGAGGACTAACTGCACAGCACGAGCTAACTCCACACTTTACTGGGGCTAATTGGCAGGGCCTTGCTCTCCTGCCCGCTTTCATTAGGAGTTATCACTGTCCTGAAGAAAACAAATGAGTATGCCATGCTCTGTCCTACTTCTGCAATGCATCTTCATCATTTCTGTATTCATTAGATATTAGGAAGAAATTCTTTGCTGTGAGGGTGAGAGACCCTGGCCCAGGTTGGCCAGAGAAGCTGTGGCTGCTCCTCCCTGGAAGTGTTCTCGGCCAGGTTGGATGAGGCTTTGAGCAACCTGGTCTAGTGGAAGGTGTCCCTGCTGCTGGCAGGGGGGTTGGGACTGGGTGAGCTTTAAGGTCCCTCCCAACCCAAACCAGTCTATGATTTTCAAAAATTAAGGAAAAATTCCAAAATACAGCTTACATGTATTTTCTGTATGTCCTTCCAAATCTGTTCAAATAACATTAGCAGAGGTTTTTAACCAGCTGATTGATCACACTTCTGAAAAGTTAACCCACATTGAAGAGAAGATGCTCAGTGACACGACTCGGGCTGCAAGCTGCAGGAGTATTTCCTCTGCACTTTGTGGTTGTCCTTGAAAACAATTTCTGTTATGGACATTTTGTGCTTATTATTATACAAACCAAATTCATATATTTGCAAAGGTTCCTGTTGGTGATTGCTCCGTCCTAGGAGTGTCCTTGGCAAGCTCCAACTCAGTCATCTCCCCTTGCAGAGCACATAGCTCAGCCTGCAAGTGCCAGGGTGACAAAGCTGAAGCTTGCACTAACGTAGCAGATCAATCACTTAAAAGATACACAGAAAAACATGTTTTATATCTGTCATATTCAAGGGTAAACTTCCAGCACTTGAGAAAGCTGCTCAGATAACTCTGAAAAGCAGACAGTTGTGCTAGCCTCAGTGTCTAATCAAAAGAAAAATGTTGTCTGTTTAACAATACCAACAATTTTGAGACTCCTCAAAGCAGTTAACCCATGAGCAGAGATCAAAGGCATCTGGAGTTTGGCTAAGAACTAACTTACATGATTGAAAACCCATGATGTAAATTTTAGTCATTGAAAAGTCAAACTGAGCCATCAAGCAGAAAATACTGTCTCCATCCTGACATATCAGGGAACAGACAGTGTACTTTCCAGGTGATAAACAGCTGGAGAGCACAAGCTGCAGCTCAGGAGAAACCTTCAGGCTTTATGCTGCAGTCTCCTTACAGCAATTGGAAAGTTCAGACAAACTTTGTTCTAGGATGTTAAGAGTTGAAGGTCATGCCTGATATCAGCAGAATGCAGAAATCTCATTTGTCATAGGGAGTCCTAGAATAACACCTCTTGACTGATGCTGCAATTGTCTGGCCGGGATTAAAAGACACAACATGAGGTATTAAATGGCTGATGAGATCTTTTGAGCAAGGACCAAGAACTTGTTAAATAGGAACTATCAGAAATCATTCCATCAACATCTTCCAACCAAAAAACGTTTTAAATAGCAGCATTAATGGAAATTCCAGCATCAGAGAGAAATGCCATGGAAAGGAAAGAGGAGGGCCATGTGTCTGAGATGACTGCACAGATGCTTCTTTTGCAGAGTGGCCCCTTACACCTGCACCCAGGACACACTCGGGTCTGCACTGTTATTCTTTTTCTGCTAGGGAAATGGAGAGGCTCTGCTTTATGGGAGGCTCTGCTTTATGGGAGGCAGTTCTCATTCCCCTCTCTCCCAGTAACCATTTAATTCACCAGCCTGCTGGTGCACAGCAGAGATATCAAACTTTTGTTGCAGCTGACTTCATGAGAAGAGGTGTTTGTGTAGAAGACAGATAATACCAGTACACTGGAAAGAAAGCATCAGCTTGTGCTCCAGGCTTTTACCAAACACCACAGAATCTTTAGGGGCGAAGGACAAAGTAAGGAGGGATGCTTTGAAAGCTCCAGGCTGCAAATGAGAGCTCACGCCTCATTAGACAGCAGAGAATCCAAATGCAAGATGTACATCTATAAACAAGGATCAATATCTAGGCCCTGTTAATTCAGCTGTTCGTGGAGCACGTTTCATTCCAGTCAGGAATCAGGATTTGCTTCTGTTACACAGCAACCCACTGAGGGTAAAAGGGGAGCTTTCAAAATGCAATTATGCCAAAGCCAAAGTCAAGGCTCAAGGAACATTATCAATAAAACAAAAGTTTGAGTCTGTTCAGAAAAGCAGTGTTGACATCTGGCCGAGGTGCACCAGACAGCTCTTGCTCCTCAGCTCCTTAAAGCTCTTAAAGAGATGAAATACTGAGAGAATCAGGCCCCTTCCTGGTTTCCTGCGTATTACAAAAAAGACAATTAGCAGCTGTTAGATTACACTGCCATTTGTCTGCACCTCTCCACTTTATTAAGCAGGCTCCAGTGACACCTCAGTAGCTATCGCTGCCATTTGCCCTCAGACTTTTCCCATTTAACACTGTGTCTCTTACAAAACCAGTGCTGCAGTTCTGGTGTCAGTGGAAAGAGCACGGACTGTAAATATATCAAAACCACCTCACTCCCCAGGGGAAGATCAGAGCTTTGGGGGTTTCACACATATTAACATACATTAAACTACTGAGGGCAGGATGGGAAGTGCCAGGTTGGATCTTCCATTGCTGACCAGTGAGAAAACCGTCAAACCGGGCAGACACAGCAGCTGATGATTGCTGTAGTGAGTGAGAAGAATGGACCAAAGGATCAAGATCTTGCCTTTCCATGCAGAAATCAATTAAAACATCTGCATTAATTGATCAGATTTCTCACATGTGTGTGCACTAACATAGAAAAGAACTTAGAGACCAAACAGCCAAATAAAAACTTCAACACAGTTTCCAGTATCTGTGTTTTTGTCTTTGCTATAGTGACCTCCAGAGGTGCTACATAACAACTGAAGCTCCCCAATAGGAAATGACAGTTGACTCCCACAAGATCCCAACTTGTACAAGTTCCTGGGGTTTACAGAAGTGGGGGATGGAAATTCCATTGGGAAGAGCTTACTGGAACAGGACCCACACCCCCAGCCATGCAGCCTGCCTAAAAAAACCAGGCAGGCTAACTAAATATGCTGTTTGTTTGAATGGTGCTTCAGGTACTGAAGGTCACTGCACCTGAGGAGATGGGGAGTATTGCTCATTCCCTCCACAGTCCCCCCACGCAGCCAGCAGCTGGATCATCCCCTCCTCAGCCATCTCCTCTTTTCCTCAGACAAATCTGTGCTGTGCCATCACATTCCAACCCGAATCCTCACCAGCTTCACTGCCCTGTAACAAGCAGGCTGCCAGCAGCTCTACAATTAACATACAGTGTTTGATTGTGGCAAACAGACTTCTACAAGACAACAACAGAACCCCAGCTTCCAGCTCTGCACCAGCCTCTCAGCTGACAGATCAATGGCTTCCTGACATTTCTGCACAGAACGTTGCCGTGTTTAAGGACAGACTCTCTAGATACCACAAGAGAAGAGGTTATCTGCAAGGATTTTCCCAGAAAGCCACACAAATGCAGAGCAGAAGGAGCCAGCTGTGACCCTGCAGAGAGCACCTGAGCTGGTGGCTTGGCTGCTTGTCCCAGCCCCGTGCCACTGTGTCACAGCTGGTCCAGGAGCCACGCTGCAGCCAACGCAGGGATGATCAATAAGCACGAGGGATCTTCACTCCAGCTCTGACAGCCACTGCAGCCACACAGCTCCCATCCAGATTAACTGCATGGCATTAACAAGTTACAGCTCCTGTAAGCAGGAGGATGGGGAAGGCTGGATTTGGTTGCATTTACTAACCCAGTTTTTATTTTGTTTCCTAATGCAATTTCCCATCTAGGATGGTGTTTATAAAGAACATTACACAACAACTCATTAAATTCTTCATAACTGCAGTACTTTACTCCAGTTTAAATTGCAGACATAGCCTATTTTTATGCAAACAAATACTTTCTGAACAACTTTGAGCTCCTATGTACACTAATTAAATCTGTCACATGCACAGTGGAACCTTAAATTATATTTGCTCAATCCGTCAGCAGTAAATGGCGCTTTGAACCGAGTACGTGATGAATGAAATCACATCCCTTGGCCTGCTTAGGGGAGAGGAAGGGGGGATTCCTCCAGAGCATCTTAAATTCAATCCCCTGTCATTTTCTATTGAATCAAAAAGCCAGCCTGCTGGACAAGCACCACACCAGGCTCAGTGTTTGCAGAGGATATTCTGCTTCACGTGAGTATTACAGAGCAAATTGGGAACAGACTGAGACTGGAAAGGACAGAAATTGTGCAGAGGGAAACACACTGTCTTCTCCTGCACAAGGCAGGCAGGGGATTCACTCTGCAGGAATCCCACTATTCCTAGTGCAAAATCAATAATCCATGCAGACCAACTCACACACTTCAGCTGACTGAAAATCCATGTCACTCTATTCGGGTTTTTCCTCTTTTTGCAGCCTCTGAGACAAGAGATGCAAACGGAGACAGAGCAGACTGCAGCCTGTAAGCTCACTGAGCTGTGGCATCTGCCAGCACCTGGGACATGCACGGGTCACCTCCTGGGGAGAGATCCCCATATCATCTGCCTGGCAGGGGGTGGGGGCTCAGGGGACGGGGATTTCCTTGCCTGCTGAGTTAATTGGCTGTGGCAGTGACCCTGCTGCACAGGAGCTCACCAGGGAAGCCCCACAAGGCATCTGTACTGGAATAATCCATCCCACAGCCAGGCTGTGCATCCTTTCCTCTCTGTGCAGAGGCTCTGGCTCACTCTGAATGCTCTATTGGTGTATGGGGAATAGCAAAGCATTACAGTTAAAGTTGTGGCTGGCTAGGAAAACACATCACACATTTCTTAGCTTTAAATAGTCAGGAGTCAACGGGAATGGCCTTTAAGCTCTATTACAGCAATGTGCACTGTGTTTCTCCCGGACACAGTGTATTTCTGATTACCCCGTGTTTCTGGGAGGTCATAATGCATTATTCATAGGGGGAGATTGAGTTAGAACAAAAATATCCCTTCAGTTGGTATCATTGCTGCAAAGGACTTTCCTCTCCCGGTGCTCACACTGCTTGTTAAACACCTAGCATGCTCAGATGGGTATTCTCTGCAAAGCACTTAGCACGTCTTTTGCTCAAAATAAATAATAAATACAAGTGCTCCTGTTGGTCAGGACCTCCCTCCTCCCTGGCTCCTCTCTACCTGTCTCCACCATCTATTATGTGTGCGTCTCGGAGCTGCCTCGCCAGGAAGCCATCCCTATGAACTGATGATGCTCAAACACAGTTTTCTCCCTCTAGGCCTTATAACTCTGCCATCCCATATCCAAATAATCCTTTCAGCTCATAACATATTTTTAGACATCCCATTAATATTTAACGAGACAGCCCACAGCAAGTTAGATAGCATAGCAATTAATTTTTAAATGCTGACATTTATTACAGCATGTAACTGCTACCTAACTTGCTGTGGGCTATCTGAATAAATGTCAGTTAAATATATAATAATTCCTTACAATTTAATATTAACATAAAAAAGAAAGAAGCCCTGTAATTATCCATTATTTGTAAAATTTAATTGAGATTTTAATTTTTGCATTTAGGTTTCCCTCTCACACATCCCTGCTTCAGCCTCTGAGGCTAAGTCATTTCTGGTAATTAATTTATACATTGATTAATTTAGTTTCATCTAATGTTTAAAACCATGCTTGCAAGGCTCAGGATACAGCAGAAAAACCCTGATTAATGTTGCAACAGCCTGGTGTGACAGACCTGTAATAACCAAAGGGGCTCAACCTACAGCAGGAGAGAACCGCTGGGGTGCGACTGAGGCCCGGGGTGAGCGAAGCCCCTCTGATGGGAACGCTCAGGGAACACCAACAGCAAAACCAGGACGAGCCTTCATGAAATGGTTCTATTTATTCAAACAAGCAAAGCAGGAAAATCAACATAAAAAATAACTTCCCTCCCAGAAATAAAACTGTGCACAAAAGAACTATTTATTTGGGATGCATCCCTCTTAGAAAAGGATTTTAAATTTATTCAATTGAAAGTTTGACTCTCTGTCAAACTATGTCTAAATGTATTTTATACAAAAACCAGGGGAGAGGGGTAACAACCCGGCCTTGAAATCCTGCTGGCAGGTACCTGGGGCTGCGATGCCAAGCGAGAATTGTCCTTCTGACTAATTACTGCTGACAAAGGAGAGCCCAAGTCCGTGCTAAATATGTACAACAGAGGAGCTATTTTTTCCCTCCTGGTCCTAAGTAACAGGGTAGAGCTGTACAAAGAGTTTACACCCACACTCGTACCCCAGCCCCAAAGGGCAGCTGTGAGTGAATCTCAAATCCTTTGGACTTGGACAACGCTCAAAACTGGGATGGGGGCTTTTGGCCTCCTTCCAGGTTGCTCCCCAAGAGCCATCCTCTTTCCTTGCATAAGGAGAAGACTTTTCCTTGTCTCAACACACAGCTGGAGAAGCTTCTGCACGGGAACCGCAGTGCAAAGGCAGCGGAGCCGGTCGCTCTCCCCCCGCACGCTCACGTGAAGCCCGAGCTTGCACTGCACGTTGCTGCTAACCTGGCCCACAGCATAAAGAGCTATTGAGGCTTTGTGGAAATACACTGCTTTGGAAACAGTTCTGCTTGTACATCATACATTTTCTTGTCATTTTTATTCCCTGAGTATTTTATTACTGAGGGATATTTGCATGAAAATAGAATCTTTGTTTCGTAAGAATTCATCTGCTTCTGTACCACGGTCCTGGAGGAATTTATGGTGAATGAACACTCTGTATTTCTCATGTTCTCACATACACCAAAAAAATTGGCAATTATTTAAATTATTGTATCTTCTGGAGGCTTAATTTTCCTCCATGAATCTCCTGTTCAATCAATGCCACAGTAATCCTGAGACCTGAGCGGGAAGGGAAGCTACCAAGCAGCAGCTGTATGGACCTGACAGTGGGTTTTTCTCGAGGGCTCTGGGGCTGCACAAGCATTGCATTTACATCCTGGGAGGCAACTGCCACGGGACAGGGGCTGACAGGAACCACCAAGAGCTTTGAGATGGGACAGAAGGAAGGGAAATCTGGGGATAGAGTCTGTTGTCTGTCTGTCAAAACCAGCAGCATCCTTCCCCCAGGAGAGGTCTGTGCCCCAGAGGGCAATGGGTGCAAATGAACACACTGACGTTTTTCATAAGAACAGATTGCTCTGGGGGCACTGCCTGTAACAGCACACTCCACATGTTCCTGTTCTTAGAGCTTTAATCAAAATTTGCTTTGAGATACTTTCCAAAACCTTCACAGAAATATTGTGTTTTCCAAAGGCTGCAGGAACAACACTTGCAATTGAGAAAAAGCAATAACAGCTTTTGAAAGCAACCTGACAGAACTTCCAATTAAAACTTTGGTTTAGAAAACAAAGCTTCATGGAGAGGAAACTGAACCTCACTGGAAACAGGAGGGTTTAGATTAGCTGAAAAACAACTCTCTCAGAAGGGTGATGTTGTCTGTGTCACTTGGCCTGCCCTTCTCCCACACCTACCGAGGACACCGAGGGTGGCTGTCACCAGCACAGCGGTGACACAGGACCACTCCCTGAACCACCCCGATTCACCTCACACAGGTGCTGGGTACCCAGGTCTCCTTTCCAAACCCTGCAGCTGAGCTCAACCAAAGGCCACTTCAAAGCTGGACTTCTGACACCAGCCCACTGGGCAAAGGCCGCCAATGCCAGATCTGCATCAAAATACCCTAAAGTGCATCACCAGCAAGTGGCTGGCTCCACTGCTGGCACCCGAGCCCCATCTGCACAATACTGACTGGTCAGAGTCTTATTCTGGCTCCCAAGGGGCTGTTCTGCCCTCACTCTGTTCTGGGTGGGCTTCCCACAACACAAAGAAAATTCTTCATCTCTAAATGCAGATACATTAATTCTTAGCCCAAGAACCAGAGTAAATCAGACAGAAACCCCAGTCTATGATGCTTCCCAACAGGCATTCTGTTCCCTCCTCTTTATTTAATTGAAACAAATATATCCATTTAAATCTACACATCTTCCAAATTTCTAATGCCTCCTGTAATTCATGCCAATCTTTTATCACTTGAAAAACAATCAGGTTCTTTACTTGCCTAATTCTGTTTTGCTTGCTCCTAGGCAATTTAGCTCCTGAACCATCAAGCCTGTGCACATGTTCATTAGCCTCATCCATTTAGCTGCTTGGGCAGCTGTGCTATTTAATGGAGCTGAAAAAACTGCACGAATGCTCCCTTCTGATGGAAGCTGGAGAGAAGGAACCTGCAGGATTTCTTACTGCAGCAGCAGCTCACACAGGGGCAGGGAATACAAGTGAGAGCCCAGCTCATCTCCTGTTTATGAGGCTGCAAATTCTCAGCTTTCCTGTTCAGACTTCCCCTTCTCCTGTCAGCTGATGGCGAGGCTCAGTTCTCTTGGTCAGAAAGAAAACCAAGCCCAGCAGCACTGCACAGAAACGGGAACAAATACGAGTAATCCAGGAGTACTTACTAACCAGTTGCACAATTCTGGCATAATGGAGGCACTTGGGGCCAATAACAATGAAAATATTAATAAGGTCAAACATGAGAAATACGATTTGCAAAGTAAACCTTCACCTGATCATAAAGCAGCAGGTTTGAGTTCTGCCCTTTAAAGTGAAACTCACAGCACAGGAGCGTGGGTGGAAGGAGGAAGAGCCCATGGGCTTCACACCACGGGGCTGACTGTCACCAGGGCACTCCCTCTCCGGGGGCTTCCTCTGCTCTGTGCCCACCAATAGCAAAAAATACTTTATCAACCTGTGCTGTAACAGAGAATGAGCCAGAAAACGCACGGAGCTGTCTGCAACATCTTGCTGACTTGCAGAGGGAATCAAAGACCCAAGCAGCCCTACGAGGCTGCTTCCCACACCCACACACAAGAGCTGGCACAAACAAACGGGCTCACAAACCCCAGTTAGTGCCTCCCAGCACACACAGGAGCTGCTGTTTACAATGGGATGGTATCAACTATTAATAGGTAAAAATCAGCTTCTGTTCTTATTCCTTCCAGTTGTCCACACTACAGTTGTGTCCCATTTTCCCTTCCAAATGCAGAATTATGCATATTGCAGAAAAACCCCATGAAACCAAGCACAGCCCTTGGCAACGTAAAAAGCACCGAGCTCAGTGTTTACTGATAGTCCAAAACTAAAATAAGCACAAACCCATTTTGTGTTAGGAGGGCTGGGGAAGTTTCTAGCACAACAACATTGCAGAAGAGGATTTTGCATCATCACCACTCCAAGAGGCTAACAAGGAGCTGAAACAAACAGTTCCAGCCTGACCACGCAGAGGGCTCACCCGAATTCTGCGCCCGCAGCTCCCGGTCGCGGGCGGGCGCTGGCCAGCGAGGCTCACACTGATCAGCAGAGCACGCCTGCCTCCCTCTGATTTCCCTGCGGCCCTCCTCCCTGCTCGCAGGGCTGTGTGATAAACTGGCAGCAGCCTTAACCTTTTCCAAAGGGCATTCCCTCATCACACACCATTTCACATCGCTCATCCCGGAGGACTGGGAGACAGGGCTGCGTGAGCAATAACCTTTGAAAGCTTCCGAGGCTGCTCAGCCCACAAATTACTAGATTAATGGTTGGCCTTACCCTTGGAAAAGGCAGATGCACTGAGTAAACAAGGAACCTGAGCAGTCAAAGGCAGTGAGAGCCATTTCCTACATCCCTTCTGCCACTGGACTGTTTTAATTTAAGCAAAGGATTCACTGAACTCTGCTGGAGAGCACCAGCCGCCTTGGGATTCAAAGTGGATCTGATGCACCAGGCAAACATGTTTCCTGCCTTAATCTGGATGAATCATCCTGTCTGTGTCTGAGGTCTCCTCTGTAATTTGGTGACAAAGACATCACAGCTCTGCAGCTGCTGCCTACCTGCTTCTGGGAGAGCCACCCTCTTACCCCAGAGGGGACCAGTAACAACCAGAAGCTGCTGGTACAAAGTGACAGCACTAATAACAGAGCTCCAGCCCGAGAAACCAATGCCTGTGCATCACACTGTGCATGGGTACCTGCTCACCCCCCGCCTCTGGGAAACCCTAAAGGTGTGAGATGGAACGAGCTGACAGACTGGAGTGTCCGTAACTTACACAGCAGAGCATAACCAGGAAAAACTTCCTCCCACCTTGATCACCCAGAAATGAAAACCCCTCGCTAGACACCAGGGAATCCCAGAGGACAGTCACCCCCAGCCACCTACCCAGCCGGGATGTCCCCACACCTCAGAGCCTGGGCTGCGGGTACCTGGGGGTATTCACTGAGAGGCACCGCTGCTACCAACACAGGTCAGGTAAAAGGTCTCCACAGCAGCACAGGGTAAGAGGATAAGCACAGTTCAAGGTTTGCTCATTGTTTGCAAGTTGTTCTGTTCTTTTCAGCAATTCTGAAGGCTGCACACATCCCCTTGTTTAAGGAAATCTGTCCCTCTCCATCGCTTGCAGTGCTAATTTATCAGTACATTTCTCTAAAGGAAACGCAGCGCCCTGGGAGTGTATAAATACATGAACATCTGAAAAAATGTACATGGTAATTCACCAATAGACACAAAAAATTGCTATCAATTCTGACAGTGATTTCCCCAAGGCTATCCAATTATAATACAATGAACTAGAACTACTAAAAACCCTAACCATGAGTATGTGAGATTCAGCAATGGGCCTTAAGCTGCAAGTTAAAAACCACACATGCAACACGTAGCTACAGGATGAATTCTGAAGGTGCTGACAGAACAGAAAGCTCCAGTACTGATGGCAGAGCTACACGAGAGGGACTGTCACATTAACGTGGCACTGAAGTGACTGGTACAACCAGCTTCTTCGGGGTTGTGCAGAACTACTACAGGGAACTGATCCACATAAAATATTCACTAGCAGTGTTAAGAGTCCCCCTAGCCAAACAGTAGGCAGTTGAAAGTCAATATAAACAGCAAAACAGGAAAAGTATCTTTGGAGAACACATTTTCAGGATGTATTTTGGGACTTGTGGAACTCTCCATGGCTCCCCCATGGGTAACAGGCAAACACAGATGCTTGCCAGCAGCTCACATGAGTCACCTGGCCAGCTCAGGTTCCAAAAGCAATGGCTTCATATTTGGAACCTTTTTGACAGATCCATTTTACCCTAACCTTGTCCCCCACACTGGGACCCCCCCTTGCCCAGGGGACAGCCCCCAGCAGCTCAGCCAAGCAGCACTGTCACAGCACAGAGCACAGGATGCTGAGCCTGTTTTCACACCTAGGAACAGGAAACAGTTGGGTTTCAAACAAAAGTTTTTCTGCCTGAATGCAACTCCAGTCCTTCCCTGCACCTGATTAATTGTGCTAATCACTTCACCTGGTGCTAATCAGACCAATGAAATGTTCCTCATTGTTAAACCGAGTGATTAATTACAAGGATTGCCAGGGAAGCCTGCCACCAGCATCATAAATTCACAGAACACATTTAGAAGCATTTGCCAATGGCAGAGCCTGAAGAGTAAAATATTGCCTCATTATTTATCTTTCCCATCACATGGGAAGAGCAGTGAGCACTGGAGATAGCTAAGGCCTTTGTTGATTTAAACTATTGTGAAACCAGCAGTCTAACACAGGATTTATTTTTATAGACTTTATTCAATAAGCACATGCCAAAAGCTAAGATGTAGCCTGTCCCCAAAGCCATTGTGTCCTGCAGAGCCTCTCAGGGCACAGCGTCACATCATGGGCCACTATAGCACAGCCAGGCTCCAGGATTTCTATTCTCAGGAGCCAAATCTGCAAGAGATTTGAAAAACAAGAGCCAAAGCTAACTCAGAGGACAGCTGTAGCATTCCCCAGTAGGGAAAATTGCTGTAAAAGTTGAAGGTTGAGCACAATTTTGTGCCCCAGTTTGGGTTCAAGCAAAGGAATCACTGAGGAAATTTTTTCCAAGTATCTGCTTTATAGAAATATTTCCTTAAATTAGAATTTTGTTATTTTCTTTTATTTGAAGTGGCAGGTTTGTCTTTGCTCATCTTTAGTTATTTTTTTACAGTTTTATATTTGTTGCCCTGGAACACCCAGCCTTCTGGGGAGTGACACTGCATCTGCCCAGAGTGTCCCTGTGACCCTCCCCAGGTCAGCTCAGGAACAGCCCAGGAGCCAGCTCTGCACCTTGGTGACATGGCCCAGGGATGCAGGGGATGGAACCCACTGCAGAGCATTAGGAAGGAGTTGCTCTGCAGTCAACTCATTTGGGTATTTCAAGTACCTACAGATTAAATGGATGTGACTAAGAATAGACACAAAACATTGCCTTGATTCTGCTTTTAGATGGGAAATTTGCTTGCACTCCATTGCCAGGAGACTGTGTTAATTAAGTGGTTTTTCAGGCTGGAGCTTGCTCCAGTTAGGAGCAGCGGTTTCGGAGGGAGCCTGCCTGTTTTAGCAAAGCACTAACAGGATGCAGATATGTTGTGCTTACAGCCCCAGGGCACACAGTGAACCCCCCAGGTCCTCCTTAGGCTCAGGAGAGGGAGAAGGAACAGATGACACCCATGGGCTTGGATGGCCACATACCCACATCACAGGATTTGAGGACTCCTCCTCACCACAGACTGGAGATCCATTTGTTTCTCTGCCTCAACCATACAACACAGCTCAGGGCATGTGAGTCTGTTCCACAACATTCATTTTTGTTTCATCTCAGAAAGCTGAGGAATGGGGAAATCCACCAAGGGCAGATACAGCAGCAGGAAAAACCCCCAAAATACACTTTTTTAAGGGAAAGCACATTTCTTCCTGCCAGCTGCTACCGATGGCTTCTTGCCCCTTGCACAAGGTGAGGGATTCAGCCTGTGCACTTCCAGTGGGGCTACACCCTGGGCAAGCTGGTAGAGGTAAAGGACTGGGGACTTCATATGATCATCAAATAACAATCAATTCAGGTTTGTTCAATCCATGAACCCAAGGTCAAGTTTTCTACTAAACTGCCCCTGGTTTCAGAGAAATCAGGATATACTTTATACATTCTATCATCAGAGATGCTGCTCTGATTTTAGCCAAAATTACCCTGCTGCTGGAGCAGAACAGGATGCCACTCATTTTTCCCAAGCTGCACTAACTTTAGTATAAAAAAAGGATTAAAGCTTTCAGAGTAATGGTGGTCAGTACCACCTGTATTAAACATCATAACCTGACACAGAAGGAACAAGTTTTAGATGACAGTTGCATCTTTCTTTTGCTTGTGACAGCAAAATGAGGTCCTGCTGTCAAATAGAATTTCAAGTCACTTAAATACACAGAAGAATTGAGGATTAAAAGATAAAAGTTGTCAGCCTGGTGTTTTAAGCTTGTCCTGCCTACCCACTTCAGAAGCCTCCAGTACAGCACACGAAATGCCTCAAGTGATTATGTTTTGTAAGCATGGAAGACACGGCAAAAAAATTGATTACACAGTGATAATAGGAATATGCTAGATGTTTAGGTGTCAAATGAAACATAGTTCTGAAGAATATTTTTGCCTTCAGAGTAATACATCATCTTCCCAAACTGCCACAAGCTCCCCTGTTATTAATACTCTTCAGAACGACTACAATTGAAATTATAATGTGTTTCTAAATTAATATTGCATCTTCCCATTTCAGTATCTGATGAGCTGTATCAAAACTTCATTAAGTCACTCCCTGTTTTGCCAGCTAGAGCTTATAATCAGGCCTGAGATCCACATCTGTCTTCACATCATAGTCCAGGCTCTAAGCTACGTGCTAACTCTGACTGGCAAACTCCAACGCATGATGAACTGTGCTAATGGGACAAATAAGAGAGCTAATGATGTGGTTTTCAAAATATGACAAACACCATTTTTGGCTGCTAAGTGAATACTGGATGCAAAATCAGCAGGGTTACCACAGGCCTGTGTGATCAGCCAAGAGAGTCCTGTTCCTCTTCAGCAAGGTCCCTTGCATTTCTTCAGCAATTCCATATTAGTTGCAGAAAAATGAACTTGTTCTCACAGCTTTTTCACTGCAGGTATAACCTCAATCCCTTTCACTTAGGGATGCAATACATTTAAAAACAGCTACAATATCCCAATATGCTTATTTCCAGGCAGGCTGCCACGGTCCCAGTCACTCCACCCAGCACTCCCACACCGGCACGAGCCGGTCCCAGGCGCCCTGGGCACTGTGGGAGCCGGAGCCCCTCCAGCTCTGCCCCCCAGGGAAAGCCAAGCTGTGCCCCCCAGGAGCAGCAGCAGGACAGCCTCCTCCAGAGCGAGCTCCTTGTCCTCACAGGCTGAACCCCTATCACATGTCTCCAATTTAAATGTTAAATGACATAATTCAGCTAAGGGATCAAGCTAAATAGCTGCCTTCCACAGGCTTGTCATTAGGTCAGAGTAAATTAATTAGAAAGCAATTTCAATACTTGTAAAAAATTTTAAATCCCAGAGCTGCCTAGGCCAGGCTCTGCTCTCCCCTTGTGTTTTTGTTTATTGTTAAAGCTGACTGTAATTAAGCTGTACATGCCAAGCCAGGATTATACCTAGCTTTTAAATTAAAATAGCCCCTTCAGCGCCCGCTGATAGAGGCAGCTAATTCATTTAAATTCTCATTTCAAGAAAGACATTTCATTTCAAGTTTGAAACATAATTACATGGCCAGAGCCCAGGAGACCATGCCATTGTAGAGCGAAGTGATTACGATTTCCAGCTCCCCACTTCAGTGTTCTTGTCCCCGAGATAACCATGAGGCCTCAGGGACAGGGGAAGTTGGAAGCCCTCGCTCTGAGGCTTTCCATGCTGAGAAGTTCATCCTCTGCTCTCCCATCACCAGCTTCAGCACTCTTCTCCAGAGGGAGCCAAATTGAGCAAAATCTCACCATGGTATTCAATAATCTTTACATTTTAAGAGCAGAAACTCTTGCTAATGCCCAGCTCAACCCAAGCTACGGCCCAACCAGAGCCCACTTGGGCTTTCCTTGTGTCCTGCAATCAGTCAGTCCTCACAGACACCCCAGGAGCTGCTGAGATCTGCCCACTGTCAGCAGCAGGTTGGCCAAACCAAGTAGATGCTGAGTGCCCTGGGTGCTCAGTGTCTGCCCCAGCAAGGGCAGGAAGGTCAGAACCAGAGTTTCTTACGTGCCCACGCCACCATCCTTCTCTGCCTCAGACAGAGGCCGGTATTTGACTGCTGGATCTATGTCCCTGCCCTCTCCCCATCATCATCTTCAGCTCAAGCACTCACCACAGGCAGAAACCTGTAACGGAGCCCTTCAGTCCTGCACACAGGGCAGGGCAGCCCTCGCTGCGGCTGATGGGCCACGGCCAATGGCCCACCGTGATCTGAACGCTGCAAAGGGAATGCAAAGCACTCAAACAGTTACTACAAATGCTTCTTTCTGCACATGAGGCTTTACACATCTTTTCAGAGAGAAATCTCAAGACAGATTTGGGTTTTTGGTCTCTTGAGAGAGTCCTGATGTCAGAGTTCCACCTTCCACCCCAACCTGGGCAAGGCAGTGATGCAACCCGGCTGCTCAGGGCTGAGCAGGCCCCATCAGCTCCAACCAGAAAAAAAACCATAAATCAATTTGCAGTAAGGACTAAAAATTGATTTTTCTAAAGTTGCTCTATAATCTAAGTTCATGTGATGCACTGAGACTCTGGAAAAATAGATCATCTGTTAATTTGCATTAATGAGGCTTAACAGTGTTTGCCAAGAAGTGATTAAGAGACTGTACTCACCCCAACCCCCATCAATAACAGACACTCAGAGGTGTTGTGACCCAGCACCCAACGCTGCACCCACTCCTGGGAAGCCTCAGGCACTGACACTAAACTGGTGTGGCGCTGGCTTTCAAAATCCCCCCTAAGGAGCCACGGCCACAGGTTTCCCCTGCAGTAGCCCAAAGCCAAACCTGCTCATTTCCAAACAGGCTGTGGCTGCTGTTATGGACTTGCTGGGGGTTTTGTGCTGGATGTTTTCGTTTTGACAGTGCTCCTTACTGCTCAGGTTCTCCAAGCTGGGAACAAACAGCATTTTTCCTTTCCAGGATGAATTTGCATTGCTAAAACATGAAACGCCAGAACTAGTTTTCAAAAGAAATGAGATATTTCACTTGCCCCTTATTAAGCTATTTAGGTTGTTGAATCATTACTTTTCTTTTTTAAATGGAAAGGACAAAAAGAGGAATTATTAAAATACATGAAAACATCAACTGAAAGGCACAATGAGGAAAGCATTGGGGAAGTGTGGCTGCAGCAGTGTTACATAAAAAGGTTTAATGAGCTCTGTGGGAACAACATCAGACAAAGTCAGCAATTCAGCTGCAGTGTGTTTTAGCTCACTTGCTCATTAAATGGGTTGCGCTGGGACTTAAACTTATTTTGTTAGTTATTATGAATTGTAGCCCTACATTTGCTGGGTTTTTTCCTCTCCATTTCGTACACGCTCCTTGACTCCAGTGTCAGGGATTTTGGTGGTTGATGAGACTTTTTAACATTATGTCAAAGCAGCCACCCCAAGAAGTTCAAGGAGGGTTGGTCTTTAAACATTTTCAAGTGTTATTCATGTTTTGATCCAAGCACATTCCTTACACTGACCAAATTGGATGTTCAGAAATTGATAACAGGTAAACAGTGGATGCTTTGGGGGTTGAGCTAAAGAAATCAGAAGTCAACTGGGCTGACATTAAGCAGAATTTTATTGTTTTAAACATTAATTTTTAAATGCCATTGAAATTAAAAGGAAAAATGCAGAAATATTAGAATACATCCATTTCTGAAATGGAAAACCTTGTTATTAAAATGTTAAAAATTAAATACTGCTCAGCTGAGCCCCAGTTTCTCTGTGCAGTGAGGTGGAAGGTGCTGCTCATGGTCACTAGAAGGGGTCCAAGAGACCCTAGGTCCCCAGCACCACGGCTTTGGCAAAGTCGCACGCTAAGCTGCAGCGTTCCCACCCGGGAAGCACTGGCCGGGTGTGCTGCACCAGGCAGCCAAGGGCCAGAGCGCTGCGTCACGCCAGGCTTTGCTCAGTGATTCATTATTCCGAACTGCTGAATAATTCAGCGTGTGGATTAGCGGCATATGCCACGGAAACACGCTCCAGATGGAGCCTGGCTCCCGCAGCAGCGGCGCTCTCCAAAGGCGACAGCGCATCTCCCCAGACCCTGAGCTTGAGCCGTGGGCTGGGGCTCCTCTGCAGCATGGCAGCCACGAAGCTGTGGGCTTGCTGGGGTCCTCTGCCAGCCCAGGGTGGAGTGACAGGGTAGGGTCTCAAAACACAGGAATGGAGAAGGATGGAGGGATAAAAAGCTCTCCTCTCCAAACCCCCCACCCAAACCACCAGAGCACCACGTGCCAGCCTGCAGCAGAGCCCCTCCTCATCCCAGGACACTGGCCAGGGCAGCACACAGACCCCAGCAGAAGACACGCTCAGACCAGTTCTTCTCTTCATGACTTAAGTTTTCCACAGCCTTTTAGTGGAGGCATCTTTGTTCTCTTCACACTTCTACAAGCAGATTGCCAGCCTGCAAGCCAGGAAACAGTAAAACATGAGGAGAGTCGTCTCCTTATACACTACTCACAACTGTACACAGTTGTGTATCAGTGGGACACTCATCTGCCACAGCGCAAGAACACGTACATGGGCAGTTCCTATGTGAACCTGAGGATCTGAACATCACATTAGGCCTTCCTCGTCCTGTCAGGAACAGAACTAGTGCTGGCATCCTCCCATATCCTAATCAATAACTGAACAGAAGGTGATAACCAATTCAGAAGATTAAGATCTCACAAAATTAAATTAACATGTATAGTGTAATCAACATTCATTAAGCCAGTTTAGTCAAGTGATGACCTCAGCAGCTTTTACTTAATCATATACTTAAATGTCAAATCAATATGCAGATTTTGTATAAGTCCTTTCCCATTATATCTCATTAAAAACTTTGAATAAATAAATGTAACTGGAGTCAGCTGTGTCCAGTGCATATAAATACGAAGACTTGCACCAGTCAGCTCTTGGTGTCAGTGCCACACACACACCTAACTGCACACTCAGCTCATGAACACACGAGGCTGGTTCCTCTGGTCTCACACTTACAGAAGTGGTTGCAAGGATTCTCCATGACCTGACACCCAGTTGCCTCCATAACTTTTCAATTGTCACATCTGCCAGCTATCTCCAGTGACATTTGCCACTGGGGTTGATATTACACTATTTTCTTTCCTTCTGCATTTGCTGTTACGTTACCTGCGAGTCTCCCCCACGAGGCTGTGAACCTCTCATAAAAATACAGTTTCTAAGGATATTTCCTATGTAAGAAACGTGGCTTTGAACTGCACGAGGGCCAGCGCAGCCAGAAATGCTCCCTGGGCTGGCTCTGTACAAGCTGTCAGCCCACACAGAGCTGGCCAAGCATCTCCACAGCAGAGGTGTGCCCTGCCACGCCGGGGTCAGCACAGCGGGGTCGGCAGCGTCCCGCAGGCGCCTGTGTCAGCACAGATAACAAAACCACCACTTTTTTTCCTCCCTGTCCTATTATTTATGGTGATTGCGGGGCTGAGCAGTCTGACAGGTGAAACACTGGCGATGGCTTGATAATGTCACACCAGAGGCGCGGGGTGTGCTGTGCACACAGCAGATGTCACGGTAATGGGGTGGCCCTGACCCCGCGCTGTCACACACAAGACCCTTCCCATGGACCTGCTCATCCCAGCGCCCTGCGGCAGGGCTGCCAGGGAACACATCCACAACACCAGAGCTGAACCTGGGGAGGGGAACAAAGCCCCCAGAAGACAAAGAAAAGTTTCTTTTACTAAGAAGGAAATTTGTAATGAGGGCGAGGGAAGGAGGAAAACCCAAATGGTGGAATCCACAAAGCACAATGATTTTTAGGAAGATGAGCAGAAATTCACTGGTGTCAGTGGTGGTCCTTTACACTGGCCAAAAGCACACAGCCTCATCTCCTCAGGTCTGTCTGCCCTGTGATGTGGCAGCCCTGGTGCCCAGCCTGCCTGGCAGTCACGGTGGGGAAGGGGCTCTTCCCCTGGCTGCTGTGGCACCGAGCAGCACGTAGCGGGGTCTGGCAGCGGGGTGTACACCCCCACACCTGACAGCACATCAAACACTGCGCCAAGACACTCACTGCAGCTGCTGAGGAAGGTCACATCTGCTCCTCACACCAGAACCTCCTCAGTTCTGTGGTGCATCTGGCACCCACCACCCCCCTGCACAGGCAGCATCCCTGTGACGGCAGGTGCAGCTCTGCAGAAGGGCTGGGGACACAGAATGAATTGCACAGGCAGTGCCAACAGCCCAGCCTCAGCAGATGTTCCTGGTGTCACAGCAAGATGCTCCAGACCCAATTTCTATCACTGGAATGAATACTGTGAACAAATCCTTGCAGTTTCACCTTCTCACAACCTCCTATGTCTCCTGCAAGAAGAAATTCCCTGACCTTTCTGCTGCAGAAAGGTATCTGTAACACTGTGGACAATTTTATTTGTGGAACACTCATTTAAACACAGCAAGCAGATGAAAAAGTGAAATGAGGATAGTGGGTCAGCAGGAGAGCTGTGCTCTGTACCAGAAATCTTTGTGGTTAATTTATCAGATTTCTCAAAATCTCCCTCATGTGGAGAATAAATCTGCTTTCATGTATCATACCTATTGCTAACTTGCAGAACTGAAAAATCTCATTTCATGGGCTCCAGGTTTACCAGATTACAATTCCACTGCAGAGAGTTTCTTAAAGCAATACAAGCTAATAATAAAATACTTGCTGGTAAAAGCCGCATTCTTCTAATTGCCCCCAGCAATTAGTGGGCAATGTGAGGTGACCCTGCCTCAGTGCACTGCAGAGCCCTGCTGTTCAGGCACACGGGAGACAGCACCGTCCTTCCCATGGTGCTGTGACATGGGGAGCTTTTCATTTGTGTGCTTATCTAAAGGGAAAAGCATTTCCTCCAACAATAGCTGTGAATTTATGATCAAGTCAAGATGTCAAGATTGCTGACAGACACCCTCTTTAAGGCAGCTGTAAATTCTTTAAACAATAGGAAATGGCAGCTTCTTTTATAGCTTACAGTGGGAAATCCAGGATGGAGTACAGATTTATTATTCTACAGGTAAGGAGACCACTGAATTAATATTCTTCCTGGGGAAGTAAGCATCTCTAGAACCATATATTTGGTTATTCTTTCTTTGTATCAATACTTCAATGCACTTAAAAGCAGGAGTTTAATTCTCCCCTGTACAGCCCTTGCTCCAGGGCTGCCAGAGGCACACTCACAGCCGAGTCACCTGCTGTGTGTGGCCAGCAGAGCCCTCCCTGGGCAAGGGACCCAGCACCCCCACAGCACCAGACTGCAGCACCTTCCTGCACTCCCCACATTGCCAGCACCCCGCTTGCTCTGAGTGCAGGAGACCCTTGGGCAGTGTTTTCCATGCTGGGCATGATCATCAAGTCCTGCACTTCTGCGTGCTGGCACAGCAGGGAATGCTCTGTACAGGAGCTCTTCATAGCACCAGCTGAGAGCACTGCGTTCTTACTGCAGGGCTGAACTTGGCTTCTCATGTATTTTATAGTTTATGGACGTTTCCTATATCAGGAAAGTTTTACCCATGTGGAAAGACAGGATCCAGCCTTCCAAAGACAAACCCACCCAAACTCAGCTGAAGTGGAAAATACAACGGGACAGGATTTCTGAAAGCACAACACTGGGTGCACAACCTGAAATCCAAGTGGGCTGTCTAAAAAACTCTGGAATTTTGTTCACAGCCCAGTATTTCCATTTCTACTCACATGCAAAAAAACCCCAAAGCAGCCTCTTGCTTGTCTTTACCCCAAACTTGCTTTATTGATTCCTAGCCAGGCAACCAAAAGAATCAAATTTATCAAACAGATTTCATCATGTGGAAAGCATAGTGATGAAGCCTAAATTGCAACTGACTGAATTTTGAATTAAGCAATCAACTGATTAATTACTTGACTTTTGTCTAATAAAACAAAATGTAAATGACACTGGCAAAAGAGTTACATTCCATTATTGTAGCTTTAGCTTTCCTCTGCTGCATGGCACGGAAATATGCACTTCACTGGAGTTACCAGATGAATAAAGAGATGTATGAGACTGTCAGAAAATGCCCACTTATCCCAGGCTGCCATTATTTTTTCTTGCCATACAAGATGTTGCAAAAGAGGGAAGAGATGTTTATCTATACAAACAAGTATTCTGTTTCCCCATGCAATAAATAGCAAGTGCCAGGTTATTCTGTCAATTCTGGCATCCTCCATCAACATTAAAGTAGATGCAACCCATTGTACCTTTCAGATTGATTTCACACTGATGAATGCGAGATTGTCACACGGGTCAGTCCTCCCAAATATATTAATCCAGTCTGAGGTCATCCTGTACTCATTTAAAATAGTTTTTAATGTCTTTCTGTCCTGTGGCACCTCTGATAAATGGCCAGTGGAAGATAGAGTCTACCCTGCAGCATGTCAAGGCCAAACATGAAGGCTGTCAAAAAATCAACATTAAAACCTGCTCCGTGTGCCTTTTCCTGAAATCCTTTAAATGGCACTCTGCTTTCTGACATTAATCAAGGGGGACGTCCTTCGGAGGGCTGAGTGCATGTCAAAAGAAGCTCCTCCAGCCCCTGCAGACATGAATCACCTGGAAAGCATCACAGGCACATCGCTCTGATGGGCAAGTTCCTTCCCAGTCGATTACTGCACAGCACCCAGCCAGAGAGAGCACAGCGAGACAGCACAAGTCAGGCTGGGCCATGGGGAGAAACCCTGGCTGCCCTTCCAGGCTCCCCACTTCTGACCCCCTGTCCCTACAGCATGTCCTGCACAGCTGGGACAGCAGCTCTCCCACAAGCAGCTGCCTCTCCCTGGGTTTCCAAGCACTCTCTGGCAGATGGGACTCTGATCCTGCTGGCACTTCAGTTGCTTGTATAATAAAAATCCCCCCTCTCCACATGAAGCCCTGGGAGCTGAGAATGCTGTACCTGCACTCCTGTCCTCCTATGGCAGTCAGCACACTGGGGCTGGTATTTTTTCCTGTAATTAATTTCACAGGCAGATGGGTAAAGCCAAGATCCAAAACCTCAGAAGAGGACACACCTGAAGCTCTGAGTTCTGCAGAGCTGGGGTTTATGCCCCAGTACTGCTTGCCTAGCAACATGTGTTTATTCACAGGCTACACTTTTGCCACTAACCTGTGCACAAAGAGTCAGTATGGCATCAGCATCTTCTTGGACCACAGCGACTACCAACTGCTTCATGCTCATTTTTAAACCAAACTTAATTGTGGTTTTGGTGACAGGAAACAAGGCACAAAATGGAGTTACTGAGCTTAAAATCAGTGAAGCTCCACAAGCTGCTACCCACTCCCACTCCCCAACCCTTCCCACCTTTGCTCCACAACTCACTAACCACACAGCAAGGTCCAAATAAAAAGCAGGAACCTACAAGCTTGCAACACAGGAAGCAGCATCACCTGCTCCTGTTCTTATTTGCATTTTCTCCTCTAACCCTTGTGCTGCTGAAAGGCACCTTGACTTGTTCAGACAGGATTGTCTTCTGCAGTTCTGGCCCCCAGGGGAACAAACACATTGGTTTTGTTTTTCCTTTTCCCCCCTTACTTAACCAGAAAACAACATATGTGTATTTATTTTTAGCTGCTAAGAAACATCACTTCTGTGCCTTTCACTGACTCACCACCTTCAATCCTTCTCCACCCTCCCTGGCAATGCATTTCCAGCGCCCCAGCAGTGCCCACTGCCAGAAAATGCCCAAGGAAGAGCCCCCGGCACGGCTGGCAGCTACAGCTGGAGGGGAAATACAGAAGAGCATTCCCAGAGTGAAAATGAGTTCTAATTTTAGAAAATAATAATAATAATAAAAACAAATGGCTGCAGGCCTGTGTAATCTACACATCAGCACAGGATGCTTAGTCAATAAAATAGTTCAACTAAGTGATCTCAGCATGTAATTCTGTAAGGATTCTTTTTTCAGGGGGAAATGCTATCATTTTCCATTTCTGTTTAATGAATCATGTGAATTACAGTAACATTACAAATGGTTCTCTTTGCAGCCTATTAGTTTGTTTCTGTAGGGTTCTAATGGAAGACATGCTTCATTTAGATCTTAGCTTGCTCCCAAGCCATAAAGAATAAATTGTATTATCATAAAGTTACCTTTTAAAATGATCTTATCAAAAGAAAGTGTTTTGCATAGTTGAGGAGGGTTATTACCATTTTAGGCAAAAAGCTGCAGGCACTTCACCTTTTTTTATAAATATAAATAATTGCAGCAGAGAGACCAAGGGGCTGGAACTGTCGAGGCATCCTCTAGGCATGAGGAGGAACATCTTCAGAGCGCTGCTGTCCCCATCAGCAGTAAACTGAATCATCCACAGGTTCCCAGAGTTGAAGGCTGTAGTTTAAGAGTCAGTGCAATCACCCAAACTCCTGTGCATCACAGGCTGCTGCATTTCACCCACTCACCCCTTTACTGAACCCAACAGCTGCTGCATCTGACTCCAGCACAGCCCGTGAGTGGATTGTCTGGAGAGCATCCCATCTGGATTCAAGCACTACTGGGAGAAGTGGGACTCACCCCTTCCAGAAGATGCTCATCCAGGCAAGGGATCACCCTCATTGCTCTTCTGATTTTTTTTCTTGCCACAGCCCTGAAGCATCACAAGTATGTCTGTTTTTACTGACTACTGTCAATATTTCACTAGGAATTAGGTCAGAGGGCAGATACCTCAATAACTTCTTAAATGTAAGCTAACCCTAAATAGTAAAAATAAAATCCATGAGTTTTTTGAAGCCCACCAGGACCATTTAGCTGAAGAACGACATATCTTGCTTTTTTTTTAATATTATTTGGTTTGAATAACCCATATCACTACAAATCTGTAGCTCTCCTAACTCAGCCTAATATTTAAGCTCTGAATCAGAAAATATTCTGGTCTGTGCAAGAACTTGGACAATAGAAGAATCACTTCTAGGTGATAATGTGTGTGTGTTGATGGAGTGTTCCACTTCAAGACACTCCATTTCACAAGCTACTATCCAGGTCACTAACTGCAGGAAGCCTCCATTTATTCAGCATCCCATGCCAGAAGTTTGTCACATGAATAAAGTGATACACATTCAGAGGCCAGCTGCACCATCGTGGTATGTATAGATGAGCAGAGACATAAAAACACCAGGTAACTCAGTCACCATGCTCCTCAGTAATAAAAATGCAAATAAAATAGGAAAGGATTTCTTGCTGCTATCAAGAAAAATTAAAGTGCTGTCAATTTAATGCAGTTTTGCTTTTTCAGTAAAGCAGCATCTGTTGCATTTTGATATTGATGATGTATAAACAGGTCCCTGATCAGATACAACTTGGGATACTGACTGTAATTATCTGCAAGTTAAAGGCATAACAATTGCTTCAACCTGAAATTGTCAGAGGGCAGGATAAGACACAGGGACTCTGCAAATTAAACCATGCTGGCAAGCACTTAAAAGTGCTCCTAATAGCTGTGGCTGTAACAGCTTATTAACCGACTTGAGTAGTCCTGCCATGAGGAAAGGGACTTCCTCTTATGAGCTACAGAAAATAAATTAGAATTTTTTTCCTCCACACTTTGTAGGTAGAAAAAGTTCTTTGATATACAGAAACATGGAAAAATAAATTGCCATGAAAACAGACAACCAATTTAATTAAAAAACAGAACCTGCTTTGCTATTTCCCACTTCTGGCTTTTATTGTCAATATGAAGTTGAATGTTGGATTTGTGTATAAATACACGTGTATGTGAATACACACACAGTTTTTAGGACAGTTTTTTTGCTGGTGGTTGGGCTTTGCTGCTTTTAAGCCAGTTGGAGAGAGACACAGTACAGAGCTCTCCCTGCCCTCAGCACACTCTTGTAAGCCAATTCCATGCAGGATTTTGCTATTTATAGAGAAAACTTCACAAGAGATGTAGATAAACTGTCACCTACATGTGGGAACAGGCAGCTCAGGGTCCCAGATCCCAGGCTCTTCTCCTGTGCCTGGCCCAAACCCTTAAGGGTTTTCAGATTTGGGGTGGCATTTCTCTGCAGACAGAGATTAACCAACAGCCTCTTCTCTCCTAGAGCATGCTTGGTCAAAACAATTAGCTCAGGAATTGACCTGTCCTAGTCTTCACTCCCCTGACCCAAACCTCCTCCATGAAGTGCAAAGCACACAATGAGATAAATTAAGGGATAGTAAATAAACAAACAGCAACTGAAACTTTGAATTCAGACCACAACCAAGCAAAGAAATATTCCTGTCCTTATCTCTACACACAGCTCTCATCCACTGATGCCAGAGGCAAGAGTCTTTACAGGACCAAAACATGATCAGTTCATAATTACAAAAATCTCCCAAGCACCAGGCTTTTAATTGTTTCTCTAAGTCTTGCCTAAGAGCTATTTTAATTCCAAGCAGCTGTCTTAAAGAACAACAAGAAAACAACTTAATATGTAGGGCTTTGCTGTGATGGCTCATTATTGATTGAGAAGACAAGAAATAATTAAGCTGCTGAAAAAATACATTTTGTGAATACTTCATGAGAAGTTTTGGAGACCAGACAAGGGTTCTGAGGAGAGTTTGTGCATCTCAGCCCAGCAAGAGGCTTGCACAACACCTGCTCTGGGAGTAGGTCCTTCGAGGAAGTTGAGATCTCCCTCTTCAGGGTGACCGAGTGCCTGACACAGGTACAAAATAAAAGCTACAAAGGGTAAATAAAGCAGCAAGCCTGTCACCCTGGTCTGTGCAGGCACTACCTTGAGCGTGTGCAGGTCTAACTCTGGCAGCCTGGCCCAGTGCCACAGGCCACCACAAACCAACCTCGGGTCTGTGTAGGTCTAGCAGGGCCACCACAAGGCACAGGTGCGGGTCTGGCCCTTTCAGCAGCCTGGCCACTGGCTCCTGCATGGCCACAGCCTGGGACCAGCCAAATTCAGCCCTCACCCAGCCCACTGCAGACTGCCAGGCACATGGGCTGTGCAGCTGGGGCTGTGCCTCCCCATACCGACTCTGAGCATCAGGTCTAGGTAAGATATCCACTGGCCTTAAAAAACCCACCACACATTGCCCTGCTCCCTGGGTAAGATATGTAGAACCTCTCCTACTTTGAGGCATTTGCCATCAATTATCTCAACCCATCTGGCTTCTCCTCCAAGTTGCATTGATTATGAGCATCCTGTGCCCTAGAGATAAAAACCACCAGCCCCATTTCCCCCCTGTGCCTTCTCCATATTGGCTCATAACGTGATGAGACTGGTGATGAATTGCCTGCTGGGAAATCAATAAGAGCACAGACATGTCACAGCCCCAGGATTAATGGGACTGACTTGGCACAGAAAACTTCCCTTGGTTTGCACAGCCAGCCCACAATGCCTGTCAGTTCAGGTTTCCTTAACCATGGGCATGTTTGACTTGCATGGCCATCCTCAGAACTGGAGTTCACTGATCTCCACAGTCCTGGCTGCAGTCACCAATGAAAAGCCTGTGCCAAGCTAAATCAGAAGAGACCACAAAGACTGAAAAAGTCTCTTTCTCACTAACTAGTCATGAGCAGAATTAAAAACCTGCCAAACAAAGAGCACCAAACACTGTCTTCACAGATTGGTTCTGGCAGGTTAGCAGCTGTATTTTGTTAATGATAATCATTTTGGGGAAGGCCAATTAATTTTTCTATTAATCCATCAAATCAGTCCCACACTTTGCTTTAGTTCTAAGCCTGATACAGCTCAGAATCACCCTTCTCCAGTGCAACTGCTGCAATTGCAGCCCTGGAAGAAGCTGATTGCCACATTCCTCTGGAGCCTGAGCATCCAGTGCAGTTAGCATGACCCTAACAAGCAGGTCTCCCACTGCAGAAGTCCCTCTTCAGTCTGCAACAGAAAACCCCCAGATAATCTCTGTGAAGTCTAGAGGAAAATAAAAGACTTCCCTGAGCAGCAACCATATCTGTGGGTGAAGCCAGTAGCAAGTGTTTCAGAAATCCAGCAAACAAAAAGCAGAAGGGCAGAGACAACAGGGTATTCATCCTACAACTTATAAAATCTAGAATATGCATCCAACAGGTGTATTAAAGTCCTTTTGATTAGCTATTAAGTGGCAGCTAATAGCTGCCATTAACTCCAGAACAGCAAGGTTGTGCAAACTCCAAGAATCTGTTCTACTCCGTATTTCCAGCTCTGCTCTTTCTCCAGGTGCTGTGAAGCACTGCAATCAAACTGCAACCCCACCACGATGCAAAGGAGATGGGGATCCCTGCACCCTGGCACTGCTTAACACAGAAACGCTTCTGAAAATGGACACTGCAGGGCAAAATATTTCAGTTTCTTCTTACCCTTAGTGTCCAGCCTCCAGCTGCCTCGGAATAAGCTGACTGACTGGTGGATTTCCCAGCCTCCATGCTTAAAACCTGTTAGTTTCTGATACCTAAACACAGACTAGAGCACTTGATTTACCTGTAAGTCAAAACCATTACACAGCGATTCCCCCAGAGCTGGGTCCTCCATCCACAGCTCAGGGAAGGACCAAGAGTCCCTGCAGGCAGAACTTCATCCTTAATGTTGTCACTTACAAAGCACAAGAATTAAATAATTTCATTTTTACCCTGTATCTGTGGGGCTCAGGCACTAGGCAGCATAAAGCTGCCCCATTGTATGCAAACAGCAGCTCTGAAAAGCCAACCGGGGTCCTGGAAACAGGGGGAGTGGAGGGAAATGAAAGAGCATGTGTGTAAAATACAGATAAGAAAGCAAATCCCAGCTGTCTTCCTTATCAGCCCTTCCTATTTCTCTGGCAAGAACATGCAATTTTGTGCTGTAATAGCAAAGGTTGGAGTGACTGCTGTCACATTTGAATGATACTGCTATAGCTTCCCTTTTCATATGTATCTGAAATGGGAATCTTGGAATTCGTTCTCTGGGTACTGTTCATTTTTTCCAATGCTTGTCTTAGTCCTTCCTTCTCTATCAAATGCACCTTTCTGAAGCACGGATTTGAGATAAATAACAATACTGTGCCTTGCATGTTCAGAGACTTTCAGCAGTGTCCTATCATTTATCCTTTCAGTGAGCTGTAATTTGTGCTCACATAAACCTAAGGTAAAACTGACACCAAGAATAAAGATTTATCCAGGCACAGACCAAATTCCTGTTGAAACAAAGTTCCCCCTGGCTAGGACAGCAAGGTGGACTTCATTCCTTCCTGGCTGAAAGGACCAAAGAGTACCTTCACCTTAGAGAACAAAGGGAACAGTCCAATTTTATTGCCTCAATGGAGAAGCAAAAATGACTTCAAAGAAGCAACTGTAGGTCTAAATGGTTGGATGGGAACAGGAGCACTCAACTTCTCCAGGAGGCTCCTGACCCAGGGGCTCTGGTAAAAGATCACCTGAGAGCAGGGAAATCACTTACACAGGCTGTCACAGCCGGCCTCAGTCTGAAGACTTGGTGAAGGATCTGTTCAACACTCACATCTCGCAGCCTTAAGCACACACTTCATACCCATTCTGCTCAAGAATTTCGCTTTTCTAATCATGCTAGCATTATACATAGATAGTGTTACACATGATCAAATGTATATGAACAAGAAACATGAATTTCTAGGTAATCAACAATTTTGCAATGCAACTGTAAGCAAGAGTTGAATTAATCTTATATTTCAAACCTTAAATCTTTACTTAAGGACATGGCTTAAATTCTGTATATGCACACTTGTCAGGTTTTTTACTAAATTAATGTGGTAAATAGCTGTAGAAAAAAGATTAGGTGAAATAAATTCAGAGACTCATGAAATTACAAAGGCACTCTTTTTCCTGCCCAGAATTACAGAATAAAACTATAGCTTTACATTTCAGGCCCCCAGAATATAGCCTTTAAGAATTCATTTCAGCTTCCCTTGTTCTGCTGGGAGAAATAATACAGTGATTTTTTAATGCCCTGATATTTCATTAAAACAGACCCAAGCCCCAGTCCCCCCCGACACTGCCCTGGCAGTGGCAGCCCTCGCTGCACGCTCCATTTCCCAGGTGAAAAACACCTTTCAGCCCCGCTTCCCAGCTCTGCCACTTCTGACTGATAGCACAAAATTGAACTGCACTAAGTACACATTAGAAAAATCTGATAAATATTGTTTGGAAACATAATTGAGGTTTAACTGGAGCATGAATTTTTCACTTTGAAGCAAAGATTTCTGCACTTATTTATGAGAAAGATTTAGTGTTACAAACAGCGATGACAGTCAAGATAAATGTTAACCCAAGTGATGCTTTTGCTCATAACCTGCAGAGCCTTTTTTCAGTAGTGCTTTGTGTCACCACTGCACACAGCACTAGGCAGAGCTGCCAAAACCTCAAATACTCCCATCCCCTGCTCTTCTCGGGTTTGGCACTGGCTGCAGAAGAGATCAGAGGCATCCAACACGTCTGGGGTTCAAAATCCCGAGGAAGGGTTTTGAGCTACGTGTCAAGCTGAGGCTTGGTTTTACCCTTGGATCCGGTTCTGTGTCAACATGATTCCTGACACATCAGTTGATAGCTTTGCCATGAATATTGCAGAGCAAAGTGTTCTCCAGAGCTGTTCTGTGATACAAGAACACTCCTATCACATGGCAGTTATTTTGCTCTCAGCCTGTTCAACACTTCTACAGATCGGTAAAGAGCAATCAGATCAGGATGGTCATTATCCAGGTACCCAGAGATAACAGGAAAGGCTATCTGGTTTCAGTCTAAACCTTTGTATTCTAATATTCTAGGAAATTTCTCACCTATGGTGCTGACAGACTGGTCATGAGAACTACAGAAGCTGTTGTTTGTCAGAGCAGCCACGGCCAAGCACTGTGCAAACACAAAACAAACCTTATGCCCCAAAACCACCTTACAAGCCTGGTATGTTAAATACAGCATCTTTTGATAGGTAGTGAAAAAGCTAATGCCATTATAATATCAGAGTAGCTGATATTAAACAATATTCTTACACTTTCATCTGTGTTTTCATAGGTTTAATTCTACATTTAAATGCAACAAGCACTCACACTTAAACTGCAAAAACACACGCTGCTCTAATTAGAGCTTCCCTAACAAGGCACCACTGGTATCAATGTTAAATTAAGTCAAGGATGAACATTAAAAATTCCTGTGTAGCATCAGGTCAGAGCAGGCCCTGGACCTGAATGCTAACAGCTCAGCCCTGCTGCTCCATCCTTCTCTTAACACCAGTTTTCAACTGTTCAAACAAGATAGCAACAACATTCCACTATGCAGCAAATGCTAAATTCAGATCCCAGCTCCATGCCTCATAAATTTTCATCCTGGCATCACTTCTTGTTCTTTTTACAGCATTTTAAAAATGTAGGTTATCCTTTGCATTTTAAGCAGACACAATGGTATCAAATGCCTGAGTTTTACAGCAGCCAAGATGTTCCCAAGTTTGATGAGCTGATCTCAAGTGAGATAAATGATGTCAGTTGTGTGCTTTGCCAGTAAATCAGGAGCTGACATTTCCCTGATTTGTAAAGGCACAATGTTACAGTGAAGAGCAGTGTGCTCTTAAAACGTGCACGGCGAGGTTCGATTAATGAGCAGTTTAAAGAGAGTCCCAATGTAACGGGCTTGGAACAGCCAAACTCAATTCCAGTTCATTTGATGTTTCTCAGGTTTTCTTTTTCAGGAATCCAAAAGAGCTGTGTGAAACACTTTATGGAATATCCCATCTATGTGCTCCTTTGCTTTACAATAATTGACCACATTTACATATATTTCCATGTCATATTATGCCATAAATTTGCATAGATCCAGGTAAAATTGTTCAGGTTTAGACATGCTGCTTCAGTGAATTTCAGGAGCTGAATCACATCTCAGACCCGAATTGCACTGCTCCCAGAATCCCCTCTCCTGTGAAGCCCTGCAGAAAGTCCCCCAATTAATGACTCTGATGGTGCTTCTGCACTGTCCTGCCAAGCTGCACAGACCCTTCCCAGCCTCTCCTCCCCATATGCTCCACTGCTGGCAGCCTGGGGTTTGTGTGGTGACCCAGGACTGCTCAGGGTGGGAACACATCCCACTTTAAGGCAGAATTGAAGGGAGGGATTCTACCAATTTCCATATTGTGAAGCTAATTTAATCCAGTTTAACTCATTTTGTTCATTCATACTGCTTGCTGGAGCTATTTTTATTGCTCTGAAGCCATGCTTTAAAAGCACAGATGGTCCCTGAAATGAACAAAAACAAACCCGACTTGAGCTGGACTGGGAACAATTATATTAAAGTGTTAGATTTTTTTAAAAAAGTAATTTGGGGTAGTATTTTGATTTACACTAAAAGGTACTGGTTAGCAGCAGAGATGCCATGAATTTATATGCAATATTTGGCAAATGCACTAACCATCTGGCCCCTGTAAAGCCTATACAGGGCACCAGAGCTCCGTGGGGGAAATGTTTACCGAAATACACTTTGATCACTAGTAATTTTTTTTATAGGACCAGTGCATCACCATGTCTCAGAGTAGAGGCTTCTGCATTGGATAGTAAAACATTAGTGAAAAACAGATAGTGAAGCAATGGGAGGTTACACATGCTGTTTCTAATACCCATTTGAACACAACCAATAGGCTGACAACCTCACTTGGACAAAGAACTCGGTGCTTTGCCTTCAGGGAATAGAGCCAGACTCCAGCTACAAGGTTCCATCCCTGCTGCAAACACAGGGAGGGTCCCTGGCCACTGAAGTAGATGAGAGATAAGCAGAGACGCTTCCCAAGACCTCCGAGCAGATCAGTACCCACCGGAGGCTGAAGTGAGTCGGGATCTTTTTTCATCGGCTGCTTTCAGACAGGGAATGTCATTGCTCATCTTCTGGTCTAGAGTTGAGACTGAGCTGAACTCCGATGGCTTAATTAGCTAGCCATAAATAAACACCATCGACAAGACCTAAACATTTAAAACACCCTGTTAAGCATCTGAAACATAAAGGCTTTAATTATAGACTAGCTCAAGATTTAAGTAACACCGGGATAAACACTATAGAGCAGCTGTCTCGGTATGTTACAGTGAGGTTGCTCTCTGTTCTCCAGGTCCAGAGAGACTATCAGGTCATAAGAACACATTCAGCCTCTAAAGAGCCTCTTCTCCTTTCTCTGTAGGGTTCAACTGCCCAGCTATCACCATCAGCTCTGCCCATTTGCTAAAGCTTTGTCCTCAAAGTACTCAGCCCAGATATTTGGGGTTTCTCTGCTGCTGTGCTAAATCCTCCTTTTCTTCAGTGGCTCTGCTTGCTATCCAGCTGAATCACTAGAAGGATTCCCCTGACTGCTCTGGACCAGACCCCAAAATCTGTATGATCATCCCTAAAGGTCTACAGAAGAAGTCTGGTGCCCATGTTCTTTAAAGCCTGTTTACATGAAGAGTGGTGGCAAGGGACTAACAGCCTGGAAAATAAGGCCACAAATGCCCAAGTGAGACAGCTTCAAATTAAAGATGACCAAAAGGCACTTGAAAATTCACTCATCTTCCTCAGCTCCAGCACATCATTCAAAATTTCTCTGGTTTGAGTCAGTATAAATTACTCTAAAGAAAAAGTACTCAAGTAATTTTGCCCTAAATAT
Source organism: Caprimulgus europaeus (assembly GCA_907165065.1). Next base: position 868,906 of record OU015547.1, read on the forward strand.
TAATGATGGTTACAGCTCTCTTATTTAAAGTAAAATATGAGCAAACAGACAAATTGAATCAGTCTTTAGAGAGCAGAAGCAAGGCAGGCAACTTCACCTTCAGACAAGGAACACTCCATCCACTGAATCTGTTGAACACCTGCAATATATTGATTGCACTTAAACAGCTACCTTTAGAATGCTAATTTCATCTCTGGCTCCAAAAAGCAGCATTTCTTTACACACAAGGCACTAGCTGTTCAGCTTTTTTTGCTATATATGGTAAACAGAACAAGTGATTTTTTTTTTTAACTACAGACTGGAAATTTCATTCCTATTACAGTGACAGTAATCTATTAAAGAAATCAAGTTTTTACTCACTACAGGAGGGGAAAGAGATACTTAAGCTTTTATGTCTGTTCATTCTCTATTAATGATAAACATTGGAAGCCTGGCAGGAATAGATCATCTTGCATTTATTGCTGTGAGTATATTAAGAATTAACAGCAGAAACCAGTAATTAAACACCAAATGTCTTAACCCATTCTGTTGCCAGAGCACTTCACTGTATGACAGGCTGACCAGAAGGATGCACCAAAGAGGAATCCCAGTGCAAATCAGAGCTCCTGCTAAAGGCAGGGCAGCCCACGCTGCTCAGGCTCTGCCTGGAGAAGACACCAGAGCTGGGAGCCCTGCAGCCTCATCCCTGCGGGAAGGTCAGGAGCATCCCAGGGGATCAACCTCATGGACAATGAAATTGCTTACTATTGTAGAACTGTTACTAGTGCTGGAATTAAAATTTAATTTTTTCTAGTCTTCTATTACTGCAAGTGGTTTTTTCCTACTGATTTATTTTACTGGTTATTGCATCAACTTAGGCTCTCACATTCCAAATAGTTTATTTATGCTGTCACAATAAATCTTAAGTGTATTCTGTTTGCATTATGTTTTCCCTTATTCAGTGTTTCCAGATTTATTAAATACAAGTGCCCTAATACATGCCACCCTTATTATCCTTTGGAAAGCACATTTGTCTTATTAACCATCTTAGATCAAGGCAGTTAACTTATATTAATGTAAATAAAATACACAGATTACCTTAATGAGAAGCTAAAGCTTCATTTGATTATTTGTATAATATATCACCTGAAAACACATACCTAGGTTTTCACAGCCTGTATTTTCTACTCAGGTTCAACCATGTACATGCATTCCCTTGGGAAAAATACTCAGGAGTCCACAAAGAATTTTCAAAAATTAAAGTGCATATTTTTATTCTGTCTTTTGAGATTACTCTTCTTCCTACCCCCCCCAAGAGAGCTTTTCTAAGCAACTTTTCACAGCTTAAAGTGCTGTTTGGTTTAAATAAGTATCCACACCTTCTGAAGATCAGCTGAAGTTCCTCCAAACTGCTTTGGGGGGTGGAAAAAAAAAAATCAGAGTTGCACTGTGCATCGTATCTCTGAAAAGATCTGTCTCATGGGCCCTGGGAGAAGGAGCTTAAAAGCCTAGAGCTTTGCAAAATTCAAATTATTTTGCCAAAATCCAGCCAAAAAATTGTGCTTCAATCCACATGAGTGCACCCTATCCACCTCTGGAGTTTCAGCTTGACCATTCCCAGCAATCCAACGTCTCTGTACTAAGTCCCAGCCAAAAATCCTGCTTAGTTTGATGCCAAAGCCAGTTTAGAATTTGATTTTGTCACACATTTAGTAGGGAGAACTCAAATGCATTTTTCTTCCCCCTTATACAAATCTGTTGTTTCCAGAGCCCTGGTTTCTTTGGAAAGCCTCTGGAGTGACGATGCCCGGCAGCACCATCGAGAAGAAGCCCTGGGGTGTGGTACCCTGTGCCACAGAGCACGTCACACACACAGCCTGGTTTGGACAACTTCAGAAAGTGTGTGAAAATGGCAAACCTCTGCACCAAGAGATAAGGCTGCCTCCAGCAGGCAGGCACTCACGATGTGGTGACACAAACACCCGCACCACGCCAGCGCCAGGCTGGCAATCTGAAATCCTCCCTGGACGCCCGCACCCAGCGCCATCGGTCACCGCTGCTGCCAGCCCTGGCTGACGCTGCCAGCGGAGCGGCCGCAGAGCGCTCCCCCAGTGCTCTCTCACAGTGACAATGAAGCAGATTTACACACGGAACAAAGCGTTAAGGGAAGACACCGCGGATTTTCTGTGAGTGGAAAGGGCTCTGCCCTCGCTGCACCCGACCCAGCTGCCCTCAGTGCGCTGCAGACAAGCCCGGGTAACAATAACAAGCTCTTCTTGCAAGAGCAGCACCTGGGCAATCACGGCAGTTTCAAAACCCAAACTGTCCTAAGGAAACAATCATTTTACTGATGCTCCTGCATCACAGGACCCAGGCCTGCAGGACCTTTACTGTCTCAAGAGATGCAGACTCTGATCAGAACATGTCTGAGGGTGAAAAGGAGCAGGGGAATTTTCATCTGGTTCCCACTCTCAAATAGGTATTCTTGAAAATTCCAGCCTAATCTTCATGTTATTTGCTTTATGACACAACCTGAAAGAAATCAGAACTTTGGAAGGACTTCTATCAAATGTACGTACTAGCAATTTTTGCTGCAACCTATTTCTCAGGCATTTGCTTTTAAAAGTATTTATAGCAGCTCTACAGAAAGAACTGAAATTAGAAAAACTCCATGAATAGAGCAGAACACACATTGTGGTTCATTTTATTATTTAAATGTGTTCCTTTCACTCTAAACAGCAAAATTAAATAAAGAAGGAAAAGAAATATTCTAGCATTCAGAATGTTTCAAGAGTGACTTGCATTCATATCTATGTCTACATCTCTATATTCATGCATATAGGGGATGGGAATGCATCAATTCTATCGAGCAAATGGAGTTAGCTCTCATACATAAAATGTGCCATTTAAATTCCAGAAAGGATAATGAACAGCACAGGAGAAAAGACCACAAGAAAAAACACGATAAGCAATTGAAAATAGCTTTCAATGACTACAGTGCCTTTTTCTTCCAAAACCTGCTGTGCAGAACTTTCATGTGCTGAAGTTATGGACACTTGCCCAGTTTGCTGGAGTAGGTAAGTCAGTGCAACCTATCAGCCATCTGTTCTAATAGGACATGTAGCCCAAAGAAACATTATAAATATGCAAAGAACTACAAAAGACACCCTGATGGAATGGCTGGATAACAATAGCTTTAATTTTTCATTTGTTTATTTGATTTGCTGTAATGAATGAGTTACTGGAGCGACATCTGGAATAAGTGAAATGAAACAAATGAAACTTTAGAGCAAAAGAAGTCTGGTAGAAGCAAATCTGTGCTATTGTTTTTGATACTAGTTTGTTTTTCCCCGAGTTAACACTCTTTGCTCAGTCATCTGCACCACTTTGTCATGAATAGCTGGATGGGGATCCTGGTTTTGTTTATGTATTAACTGCTAGCTTTGAGGGACTCGAGTTAATCTGGTAAAATAGTCAATTTCATGGCTCTGTCACTCACAATCAAAACCTCTGCTTTAATGCTTGGAGCAAGCCAGAGGAGCCACTGCCCCAAATGAACTGAATGATGTATCACACTTTGCTACCAGAGATGTTGAAAGCATTTTCCCCAGATCTTTGCAATTCAATGGCATCAAAAAGTGTAATTGCAACTGGAGGGCAAGGACAGAAGGACTGATGCAAAATCACTTGAACAAAAACTCATAATTATAAATGACAGGAAGCTCAAGGTAGCCAGCTAACCTAGACTGCAGCTTTGCCACGGAGAAGAGAACCAACAGCAGAATAAGGCCTTCAGAACAACTGTAAAAACTTAAATGCTTTCTAGAAACAAGGGATAGAAAAGAGCCAGCAGAACCCAACAGAATCACAGTCAGCAGGCATTTAGTACAGGCATCCACCCAGAAAATTTCTTCCATAGAACCACACATACCGGGGCCGCAGTAGTCTCCTGGGAAGACCAAAGCCAACAAAATACAAGGTGAGGAGAAAACAAAAGATACCAAAGACAAACATCCTTGAGTCCTGCATGTTTGGCCAAGGTGTCCAGCTGATCCTCTTACACCAGACACAGGACACCCCAGCTGCACATGACAATATTTTCATTCACATGCTAGTGGGAGACTCGTGGTAGCAAGATAGAAACTACCTCTGAACACAATGCATACTCCCAACGCCAACAGTTCAGAAATAGCTTTAATGCATCTTACTTCAAGCAGCAATTCTGAAGAGGAAACAGCAATCTTCATTAAGGATTAGGTAAACAATTAACTTATTATGTTCAATCTTTTTAATGGGCGTCTGGGTACACAGGAATAAAAACAAACACGGAGCTTAAGCACAGTACAAGGGAAAAAAGTGATGTTGGTTTCCTCATTTAAAATGAGTTCTTGATAAGTTTTGCCTTTGATGTCTCAGACTTAGTGCTCCAAAATCAACTCATCTGAAACAGGCTCGTTAATTGGGAAATTACAGAAGACAAGTCTTGACTCCTTTCCCAGGAAGTTTAAGGAAACCAGTCCTACATCACTCTCCTCTGGTCTGTGCACACTCAGAGTACTCACCTCCCTCACCTTGAAGAGTATTTGGGCCTGACACAGCCTACAACAGTTGCTTTAGTAGTGCTTAAGTTGTTAAGACTTTTATATTCCACCACAAAAACACTAGAAAAATTGTCTCCAAGGAATAGGTATCATGCTACAATGTCAGTTATGAGGCATTAACTTGAGTATAAAACACAGGAGCCACACCCAAGCAACCCATTCCTCCTCTTTCATTTCTTCTCCACTGTAAGAAAAGGCAATAGATCAGCAGCAAGATGCCTGATGTTTTCAAGAAAGTCTTTGTCACATTCTGCTCTAAGCTTTTTTATTTCTTTATCTGTTTTATTTTATGGGACTTTTAATGGGAGGTTTCAACAACCCGATCATTAAAAGAAAAGGAAAGAGAAATAGAAAAAAGAAAAAGAATAATTAAATTTTTAAAGGTTCTTTCTGAAGGAAAATGGTCTTATATCATTTTAAATGTTTAAAATCTAGCTGACTCCAGCATTTCTGCTGATGACTTCAGCAACTTGCAGAGCAATTTAAAGAAATGAAGAGAGCTGGGAAATGCAGTCTATAGTAAAACTACATAGATTATCCCATTTGAGGGAGGAAACAGCAGAACAGATGTTCTTGACTTCTGAGGAGACTTCCATAAATCACATTTGCATGGGGCCTGACAGCACCAGTCCCCACACTACTGTGGGTGCAGGCAGTCAGCACACAGCGAGGAAACGCTGATGCCTGGGACAGGGCTGCCCACAGGAACCAGCCACCCAAGGGAGGAGGACGGGGCTGCCCACAGGAACCAGCCACCCACGGGAGGAGGACGGGGCTGCCCACGGGAACCAGCCACCCACGGGAGGAGGACGGGGCTGCCCACAGGAACCAGCCACCCACAGGAGGAGGACGGGGCTGCCCACAGGAACCAGCCACCCACGGGAGGAGGACGGGGCTGCCCACGGGAACCAGCCACCCACGGGAGGAGGACGGGGCTGCCCACGGGAACCAGCCACCCACGGGAGGAGGACGGGGCTGCCCACAGGAACCAGCCACCCACGGGAGGAGGATGGGGCTGCCCACAGGAACCAGCCACCCACGGGAGGAGGAATGAGCCTCTCACTGCAGCCAAGGCACCTGGCACAGGTGCAACACACACTGGAGAGCTGCAGCTTCGGGAAACACCAGAACCCAGCAGTGCTTAGTTCTTAACTCGCTGTCTGACCCGCTTAATTGCGCCCTTCCATACAATGGTAACCCCTCAGCCTGTGCACCCATGCAGCCAGGACAGGGGAAGGGATGTCCTTAGTCTACAGTACTAATCAGCCCGAAATACATGCTCACGTTTGAGGACTGTAGGTTCCCAACATCTGAGTGTCTCCTGATGGCACAGGAAGTACCAAACCCACCCACACTTCTTGCCATGGACTTAGTCACTTACTACCCATCTTTCTCACAAATTCCCAGGCTGAACAACTGTTGCTTCCCCCATCAAAGCCTCAACCTCCTCTCAGCAGAACTCAAGACCACCACTGAAATCATTATCTCCACAAAGGACAAGCAGAGGACATTCAGAGCTGACCACATATGGTGCACACACATATCAGCAATTATGGCAAGTTTTTTGTCACTGGCTGATAAGGCTGCAAAAGCTGTTAGATTACACAGTTCTCCCTCAGCACCTGAGACAGGTGACCACCTTGTGCTACCCAGCAAGAAGACAGCTTGCTCTTGCCAACCTGGAAAATCACCAGCCTGTTCCTTGTATGTTCCCGCACTCAGCTCATTTGCAACAACACACCACTTATTTTGCATATTTTATACACACAGAGACGATGTTAAAAGCCAAGCAGGATAATTAAGCTCCCAATAAGTATTCCATCCAACAGCAGTTTGCTCAGCTGCTTTTATAACATCTCTGGCTACTGCCAGGGACACCCCATCAGTGCAGCACTTCTCTCCAGTCCTGCCAGCACACGCCACACCTGTGTCCCCTCACTGGGACATGGCACGGAAGACACACAGCCATGAATTCAAAGTCTTCAGCCAACAAGAAGTTTAACACATCCCCAGGGAAGCCGTTCTGGTGCTCGGCAGCTCTCCCTGGTAAAAACAAGCACCTTGCTTCAAGCACAAACTTCGCTGCTTTCAGCTCAGAGCCACCAGACCACAGCACATCATCCTCTAAACCCAGACCTCGCTCACACCGTTGGCTCCTCACCACATGGGCACTGAGCCACGCAATGTCCTACCTTTTGGAGACTGGAAACGCGTCCTGGGGTGCTCCTCCAGCAGCAGGGACCAGCACACGGCAGCAGGGACCAGCACACGGCGGTCTCCTCCTCACTGGCCGAGGCTCCATCAACATCTCCTCAAGGCAGGGTCTCCTGGGAGCCCAGGCCTGGTCAGTCTGGTAATGGCTGCCAAATGGAGCTCAGCTCCAGGCCCCAGACCTTCAGGGCAGAGCTGGCTCACCCCACCATCCGCTGGGCCCGTCAGGGTGGGGCCTGGATGGCGGCTCCCTCACAGAAAGGGCATCGCTGCCAGCAGCACCAGTGCCTCCGTGCCAGGGCCTGTCCCCCCATGACCACCGAGGTGCAGCAGCAGCAGAGCCAGCCCAGAGCAGGGGGTGCCCAGCAGCAGGGGGGCAGCCAAGGTCAGCCCTGAGCAAGTCCATGGATCAGGGCCTGAAGAGTTCCAAGCGGGCAGCACCCGGCAGCAAACCAGCACAGGATCCATCCCAGAGAAGGCACACAGCTCCGGGCAGGACACAAGGAAATGAAGCTGGAGCCCAGCATCCTCCAGGGCAGGGCTCTGGGTGTGGCTGGGTAGCGGAGAGGCCCAATAATTAGCTAATTACAACCATTAGCACCCTCACCTGCTGAGCTCTGCTCAGGCCATCTTGCAAGCGCCTCCAAGCCAGCTCTGCCCACCCAGGAACAGCACCGCAGGCCTCACCGTGCTCCCCTGGGTTCAGACAAGACTGGTGCACCCACAGCCCATCCCAGCACTGCTGTGGGGTGGGGCAGGACCCCATTTATTGCCCCGGGGGGGGCCGGGCCGTGCTGGCCCTGCCCTACAAATACCCGCCCGCTGCCCACCCCAGACCTGGGCAGGAGGTGATGGCAGAGGCCGTGTTGGGGGCTCTCAAGGGCCTGTGGGTGCAGGGAGCTGCAGTCTCAGAACGAGCACTGAGGAGTCCAGAAGAGAGGGTGTTGTTACAAGTCCTGCTCGGTGAGTGCAGAGCTGGCAGTGTTGTACTCGCTCTTTAAGCCCTTTTGTGTGTATTTAAAATTCTCAGTCTCAATTCTGCTTTACTGAAATTGTGCAGGCTTGGGGGAGAGCTACAGGAGAATTAAAATTATGTTGTCAAGCCTGTTTTAACCCCAAAAAAGCGGTGGGTATGGCTGCAAAGCAAACTTATGCTATGAATTTGTTGAATTTTAGAAGTTGTTAGTGTCTTGTATCAGCATAAGCGCTGTCTCGGGAGCGCTTCTCATCCCAACTTTTTCCTTTCATTGGTGAAGGATTTCTTATAAGAATTTCTATAAAGTAGTCTGAGGTAACAGCAATTCACAAACATGTTACAACACCAGGGAGTGTAACAAGAACTTGAGAGTTTGTTTTAGTGGTGACTCTGGGAAGAGATCCTAATGCTTGTGCCTCCTGCAGAGTGATAACTTGGTTTATTTCTCTCCTCCTGAAGGCCCTGAAGCTGCCACGGCGCTGCTGCTCTCCTGGGGACGGCTGTGACACAGGAGGCCCCGTACAGGTGGGTTAATGGGGCACACACAGCTGCTGGGGATGCCATCAGTGATGGAGTACTGCTGCGGAAACTGGGAGCTCACCCAGGCTTGTTCTGCTCCCTTTGAAAGCAGCAACAAAGCTTTCTCTGCTCTAATTCTCTCAATTAAACCTGAGATTTGTTATTTGTAGGTATTTTTTATCCAGTTTTTGAATTAGCTGTAGAAGGCAAAAGAAAGCTCATAAACCCAAATTACGTGCTAGCTACAAGTAGGATCAGGTGTGAGAGATGAGATTGTATCTCTTTGGGTTTTTCCCACCTGATTTTGTTTAAGGTTGCCCTGCTTGCTTTGGTGCTGGCTTCAATAGAATCCTTTTTTCCTGATGTTCCCCACCTGCTACTAGGAACGCTGTGCTGCTGACATTGATTTCCACAAACCCTGCAGAACTGTTGTAGAAAGTTCTGGCAAGTTTTAACACAATAAAGCATTTCTCCATTTATTTTTTTCTTTCTGAGCTTTTAGAGTACTCAGCCCCACTTTATTTATTTTTCTAAGGGATAGAAAAATAGAAACACTGCCAGTTGCTGTTGATGGAAATGGATCACCTCATGGAGTCACAAGACTCCCAGGTGTTTCAAGTGAACATGGAGCTAAAGTTGAGTCAGGTGATAAAGTTGAGTGTTGGCACCTGGGCAGCTCTGGTTTCACTTCCCAGAAAAGAGGGGAGGGGGAAGGGGGCAGCTTTCTGAAAAGAGGAGAACTGGAAAAGAGCAGCAATGAAGATGCACTTGTTTGAAGCTGTGAGTGAGAGCTGAAGCAGTATGTTCAGCCTTGGCATTATTTGGGTTCTGATGGTTTTAAATGAAGAAAGAAAGCTGGGCTGGGGAGAGAGGAGGGAGTAACAGAAAGAAGGGAAAATAAAAGAAATGTGGAAGCTAATCCCAAACACTGTGAAAAGGTCATGTGCTTCAATAGGAGTAATTAATTTTCTTAGAGCAATGTTGAAAAGGTTAACCTGATTTATGGAATGCAATTTAATTTAAAATGTGTTGTGTACCTTGTTAAGAGGGTCCAATTATAGCTGCTAATTCTGTGGACTGACACACGTGCTTCAGTCTGATAATAATCCAGTGTGAGGGGGAATATGTGCCAGTCAATAATTAGACATGACCTATTGAAATTTGAGGGGGAAGGAGAAGGGGTAGAGATGCTGAAAGAACAACTGTTTTCTTTGTATCTGGATCCCATAGTGTCTTTTTTCAGTTACCTGCACTGTGAAGTACTCAGTGATTCATCTTGAGTCAGGTTTGCATTCAGAGTGGTTTATCATGGTGATTTAAGACAGGAGCAAAAATGCCAGATATTTACAGATCAGCCCATCTTGCTCCTTGACCTTCATTCTGTTAATTCTTACTGCAAAAAACTAAAATAAAACCCCGCCATCCTCCCTCCCTGAGCTGGTAAATAGTGGGCAATGGGATGACAAAATTGCAGTATTGGTGTTTGTATGTGGATCCTGGTAATAATCTGAATAACACAGGCTGTGTGGAGTGGGGAACCTCAGCTAGAAGGACTTGTGATCTGAATTTCCAGTCTGGAAATTTTTGTCCTAATTCACTCCTTGCTCAAGTGCTCATCCTTCCTGGCCTCTGCAGTGTCCCCATCACTGACAGCCCTGGGGTGCCTGTGCCTGGTGTCCCCAGGGAGCTGCTGCTGTGCTTGCTGGAGCAGCATCACTGCTCTGCTGCTGCACAGTGGGGAGTGTGAAAACATCCCATGATGACACAGCCCTGAAGCCACTGCTACCCAAGGTGCAGTGAAATATGTCTCATTTCCTGTAGTGCCTTCTCACTTTCTGTCAGTCTCCAGCAGCCACTGTTACTCCCTTTGTATTTTGTAGCCCCTCCTTTAGTGAGCAATTAATGCAGTGCACATTAATGCACAGTGACTAATGGCTGTGGGGGCATTCCTGCATGTGGTACGCACTGTTCCCTGCAATGTTCTCCATTATCCCCTCCAACAACGAGCCTGTGCTCAGTTTGATATGCTGAAGATTAATGGAAGAACAATTGTAAACCAAATAAGTGCTTGACAGGATACATATTCCTACGAGGAGCAGAATAAATTAATTAACACAGCTCCAAGCTCCCTCTTGTTCCTGAAGTGTGTTGATGAATGGCTGCCAAAATTGTGTGGCTCCAAAGGGTGGCTCTGGAAGTGGCAGCCCCAGCTGTGTGGCAGGAGGAGCCCTGCTGGTGTGTTTGGAGGGCTGTGTCTGGCCCGAGTGCAGCAGTGTCCTGGTGAGCAGCAGGGAGGGGACCTGCAGCTGAAATACACTTGTGGTCACAGTTTATTGTGAAGCCAGAAAATATGCTCTGTATTCAGACTGGAGTTTGCCATCGAAAACTGCAGGTGTTTCCACTGTCAGCTCTGGTTAGAGAGGTGTGTGCAGATGGATTTCCAAATGATTGCAGACTGCAAGCACTGAGCAGTTGCTACATGACAGGCACTGTGTCTGCTTCCTTCCTGGCACCCTCTCATGCATCATTTGTCACCAGTGTTTGAGGAAAATAAGCTGAGATGTACTCAAGAAGGGTTATTTGTTGATGAGCACAGCATTCTTCTTCCTTTGGTATTACTTCTGCTCAGAAAAAGAACCTGTGTGTATCAGGCTTTCCTAAGAAACTTCGCTGAGGTGCCGTGCTGCTGGAGAAATGCAGCTTTTCTGTTCAATAGCCCTGAGATGCAAGAGCAGCCTGTATTTATATTAACCTTTCAGGTTCCTATTGCTGTGGCACTCAGTATTGAAACTCTCTTGACATTTTTAGCAATCAAAGGATAAAAAAAATCTTGTCTGAAAGGGCAAGGATGGTGGAAGGAACTGCTACCTGTCTTGAATAACCCCCACTCTCCTCATGTTTGGGTCTGCAAACAAAGCTGTCTTCCCAACCTTTACCCAGAACTGCTTTATATCACCATCACCAAATCAGCTCAGCAAGCTTCATCTTGTGATAACTTCATTATGTTATATTGACTTCTCGGGGAGCTGGGAGGGATCTAATGGCAATTTAACAGAATAACTGGGTGGGGAAGCCAGGCCAGTGGAATGGCCGCTCCCTCCTCTGCCCTTACCCAGCCACATCACTGTCGTGCATTTCACTTTCTGATGTGCCTCTTGGTCTCTTATCAAGCTTTTTCACCCAAAGAGGATTCTTCCCCCTCAGAGCACACAATGATTAGCATCAGATTAAAACAAAAAAATGCTGTTTGTGCTATCAGAATATTAAAGGGACAATTGTAATTTCTCATCTGCAAGGAACACTTAAAGCAAATTACCTCGATTAAGAGAATAAGAATCAGGGAACTGCTTTAAATTTGATGTGTGGAAAAAAACATTCAGATAGGATGCTTGGTATCTGTTTGTCATTGGGGGTTTAATATTTACTTCTGTTGATGAGACTTCGTCATGCTCCATTACAATTCATAGACTTGCGTTCCCAAATTTTATGCACCACAATGCTTTGATTTATAGGGTAGAAGTTATTCTTCTCTGTGAATTCCTTTTATATTGTCATAAATGTGGTCAGTGATGCTTATCTCATGATACTAATGTGCCTCATTTAATTATATTGTCTTGCTCAAGAAGTGCACTTAGTTTGAAGGAAACTACAAATTGTTAACTTTTGGTAAATGCCTATTTCTCACTAGAGCAGTGCACTGGTTCCTCCTGCAGACAGCAGCAGGATGGACACCTGGGAGGATCAGGTGTTCCTGCTGGGTCAGTCACAGCTTGATTCCCTTCAATCTCTGCTTTGTGTGAGAGTCCCAGCTTCAGATCATCAGTTTCTGTGCTTTCTCCTTCTTTGTTCTGTGCCCTCCCCTCCCACCACAGGCACCCACTGGTGCCAGGTAACGCCCTGCTCTGAGCAAACCCGAGTGGGAGCCTTGCACAGCCCCTGCAGTGCTGCAGAGTGGGTGCTGCCCTGCTCCTGCCTGTGCTCAAGGAACCAGAGAGGTGCTCGGGGTTTTTCCTTGCCTCTTCTTAGGGTCAGAGTGGTGTAATTCCCTATTGATTACTTGATCTGTGTAATTACAATCAAAACTACAGGGATTTCAAGCCTGATTGACTGCAAATTAGAAATCTATTGGCTTGGCTGGACTCCTAATGACCAGGATTAGCAGCAAACATGGCTTGGGTCTGCTATTTCTCAGCTGGCTTCACTTTAGGTCACTGAAGGTTTGAGAGGAGATGTTTGCAAAGGGAGGCACCCATCCAGCCCTTGGAGCAGGCAGGTGGGGGGTTCTGCTCCTTCATCCCTGACTGTGGCTGTGCCTGTGTGTGGTGGCTTGGGACCCTTCCACAGCAGCATGGTGTCTGCAGGATCAGAGGAACAGGGGCTGGGGGTAACTGCAGGTGGAACCAAGAAGCTGCACCAAGGTGGTATCTATCTGAAGGCCCCTCTCCCAGCTCTCCTCTTGATCCAGGTGTCTTTACCATCCATCCTCCTCCCTGGATGTCCCCTTAGCCAGTGTGTGAGCTCCCTGGTCTGTGAGTAGGCAGTGGGTTTTCCTTCCCATCATTGTTCTGGGCACAGCAGGACCTTTCCAGGCAGAGCCAGCCCCTGCCTTGCCTGGGGAGGTCAGAGGTGCTGAGATCAGGGTGGAGGGGAGCAGAGCTCGCCCATGCTCCCTGCCCAGGAGACACAAGGGCTGACCAGCAGTGGGTGCTTGCTTCCAAAAAAGTCTGGAGCCTGCAGTTGTCCATCTCCCCCCTCAGAAGCTGAGCAGAGAAGCATCAGCAGGCAGGGAAAGGACCTTTTTTAAAATAGGTTTTCATTTAAAAGATGCCAGAGCCAGCAGATTAGTGTCTTGACTATATAGGTTTCCTAAAGATAAGGCAGAGAAATTGATTTCAATTACCAAAGTGGATAGACAGGCTGCTCTGCTCTCTCCAGAGGATTGTTAACCCTCAAGAGGCAAGAAGTAAAAACCAGGAGGGGGTTTTCAAACCTCAAGCCATTTCCTTAGGAGCAGCTGTGCCTCTTGCAGAGCATAAATCCTCACAAAGGGAGAGAGGTAAAGAAAGGAGGTTTATTTACGGATGTACAATGATCCTTGTGATACTTTGGGATTTCAGCAAGCTTTCACATCCTTCAGTGAGGCTCAGGAGGCCAAGGGTTAAAGTGGCTGCAGGGATTAAAGGATTTGGTGCCTTTCAAGCACCAGGTTCACCTTTTCCAAGAGCAGCTTGGCTGCTGGGCAGTTTCCCTGTGAGGCTCCAGGGCTGGGTGAGCCCAAGGCTGAGCAGTGCTGGAGCCCAGCTGAACTGGGAGCAGTTCCCAAGGTGCTGGGGTAGCCCTCAAGGTGCCTCAGTGCTGGGCTGCCCCATTGCTCAAGGCATGGCTGGGTGATCCCCAGGGACAGCAGCTTTGCTGGTAACGAGGAGCTGGGGGCTGTGTAGGCTGTGACCCTGGGCCCAGCTGATCCCAGGAGCTGTGTGAGGTGCTGCCTGTTGCGGGTGGGGAAAGCCCAGCTTTTGAGTGAGCCTGGCTCAGCCTGGAATGGCCTAACCCAGCTGAGAGGAGAGCCTGGTGCCTGCAGTGAAAGATCATCTCCTTTGAAAATTCACACCCAGGACATGCAAGGGGGCTTGGGCTTTGTTGTGGAGTTTGTCCCATCCCTCACCTTCACCTGCAAAGCGTTTATGGGACAGGGTGAGGGCTGTGAGATGGGCTGTGGGAGCCAAGAAGCATTTACACTGGTGTTCCTGAGAGATAGAGGTGACATGGGGGGCCCAGGGCAGCAGGAAATGGGGTTCCCCATGTGCTGCTGGGAGGGAGGGAACAGCCTTTGGCCGCAGAGTTGGGGTACGGAGGGGACAGTGGCTGGGGTGTGGATGCAGGAGGGACGTGCATGTGCTGTTGGCAGTGTGTGTCAGGGGCAGGAGGCAGCTGGGCGTTTCCTTGCGTGTGTGGGGGTCCACTTCCACCCTTTCATCCTCAGACCTTTCCCATCTGCTCTTTCTGCATTTACACACCCAGCAATTTCTGAAATGTCTCTGTAATTGTGTCCACAGGGTGCCTGCTTCCCTTCCCTCCTCAGATTCAATTCTCTGCTTTTTGCAGCTTCACTGCTGCTTGATAATGGGCACCTTGCAATAGATTTTTCCACTATTCACTTGCTGGGTCTCTTTTGTCCTACCACAGGGAAATTTGCCCCTGTAGGTCTCACAGTAGGCTTCTCAGCTGGGTTTCGCACAGGCTTTTATTGCCAGCAGCATCTGCTCTCCTCTCCGATTACTCCAGCACATTTCTTTGATAATGTGCTGTACTGGGCTCACCAGCAGCTTCTTGCTGAGCTCCCTGCAGACTCTCCCCTCCTGGGTATTTTGGTGAGGGGTCTCACTGTGGTCAGAAATTTTATGTTGCACTCTCAGTTCTAGACAGAAGGAATTCAGTGGTGCTGTACTGAGAAGACCAATGTGATAAACATATTTAGGCAATCACAGAAAAATACAGCCTATAAACAAGACTTTGATTCAGGCCATGGAATACATTTTGTTACTGGAAGCAGCTCAGCAACTGCAGCTTTTGTGTCCTTTCAAATACAATTACATATTTCAGAGAAACATCCTGTGATTTGTACTCTGCATTAGTGCTAATGTGGACAGGGCCTGTCCTCTGTGCACAGCGTCCTTTTTTCCTCCCTTTTGTGTGTCTCGGAGCTGGGCAGGCTCCCAGGACAGGATGCTCCTGCCATCCCTGTGTGGCACAGCCGCCCGCAGGTGTGGCCTCCGGCAGCGTTCCCAGGACAGGCTCCCGGGGAGGCTGCAGAATGGCAAACCATATTTCTGGAGAGGCTTGATTATATTTTTTTTGCCCTCTAGTGAGAAATGTTTTCTGACATACTGGCAATGTTAGCAAAAATACATCTAGGTACAGAAATGTTTTGTTTTTATTGTGTCTCAAACCCAAAACAATAATGTTTTCCTTTCTCAGCAGTGTTTTCTGCGAGGAAAAGCTAATCACTTCCTCCCAGCAGCTCTGTTATTTTCCATCTCACTCTGTGGACAATTCTTAGCTTTTCAGATAAAAATCTCCTGCTTGAATGCTGAGGGGAGGGAGTGTTGAAGGATGTATTAATGGTGTATATACCTTCATCCTTGCCCAGCTTTATCCTGCT
The DNA here is from genome assembly GCA_907165065.1 of Caprimulgus europaeus. The sequence continues at coordinate 884,354 of OU015547.1, forward strand.
CTGCTCTTCAGTGAGGAACACACTAGGACCTTGGTGATACTGCAGTAGGCTTTGTGGAGGTGGCAGAGGTAGATATGACCAAGATAGAGAGGCTTTGAGAGGGGTAATTGGGTAAAACTGGATTTCATTCATAACCCAGGATTTCCAGTGGGCTTGGAAATTTTCTCCTCTCCTCCTAGCTGCTGGCATCACCAGTGCCTGGATTTAAGATGACAGAGCTTTAATTGTACAGGACAAAGGCGCCTGGCTTCCTGCTTCACTGATCAATTCCAGTTCATGAATTATACCAGAAACAAAACTCTTTAGCAATGCTGACAATTAAGTAACATCCTGATAAACATCCCCTTTTGTTTTATTTAAATGAAAATGCCTTTATTTCCACAGAGTATCTTGTAACAATAAGATTCACTGTCCCTGAAGCTTGGTTAATTAAACACAGTATTTGCAATCTACCAAAACAAGCTGTTTTATGCAAGCTGATAACAGGGTTTCCATTTCATAATGTGAACAATTGGGTTATGCAAATGCCAGGATTTTAAGCCCCTGTGATCTGTTTTTGTCGCCTTATTATCTGTTTCTGTCTGCAAACTCCAAATATAGACATCCCAATTAAAGCAGCTAAATGCCATTAAATCCAACTAAAGATGTTTTTATCAGTTAAAAACTTCCCCAATTTAATTAAAAATATGGTTTGAAATTGGCCTTTCTTGGCCCAAACTCCACGCCCACACTTCCATCTGTTTGATTTAATTCTTCACTTGCTTCACTCCAGTTTTCATTCCTTGATGTTGCTTTTGAGCCCTTTAGAGATACAGTGAGAGACCATTACTCAGCCAAGATTATGCCCAGAACTTCTTCCTCCAACAGACTCAGTGAGTCTTGCTGGGTGATTTGGTAAAGGAACAGGACTTGAATGTGACAGATGAAACAACCTGCCCAGGCTCCTAGAAGTGGTGATGCTCATGGGAACTCATCCTGCACGGCTGGTCTGACTCCCACCACAGCTCATGTCGTGTATCTGCTGGGTCACACTGCTCTGCTCCTCTTGGGTCACTGTCTGCCATGCAGTCCCTGCAGAAGGGCTGGAGGAGGCCCTTTCTCTGCCCTGTGAGTTTGAGTTTCTCAGCACAGGAGATAAAAAGCCAGTCCCTTGGAATATCCTCGCTTGGAGCTGAGGTGTAAGGAGGCTTTCTGAGCACTCTTGTGATGAAATTGGTGGATGCTTCTCAACTCCCTCTTTTCCCCAGGAGGATGTAACAGATCACCCCAGCTACATTCAAAGCTTTGCACTGCTTCCAAAGTGCAGTAATTTAACTTTATCAGCCATATTTGCAGCAGCTGTCAGTCACCACGACAACAATATTAACACTCCTGATGTCTGTGTTGTGAGCAACAGAGAATGTAATATTCTTGAGGGAAGAAGCAATTGCTTGAGCAGTTGCTTACAACCCAAGTGACTCTATTAAACTGGGAGAAGCTCAAACTGTATTTTAAACATACAAGAAAAGGCTTGCTTTTAGAGTATAAAATGACTTGAATTAACTTTAGGCTGAGAAGAGGAAGCAAAGGGAATCACTGGAATAAATATGTGTGTGAGACAGGAAGATTAGAAGGACACATTTTGAAATCTCATACAAATGCAAACTCACTTTTTCAAGGCACCGACTCTGGAATGGCAGATTGATGTTTCTTTAAACTTGAGGGGGAAGGAGGGTGATTAAAAGGGGATTTGCTAGCCTTATGGTTCTTGTTGTCTTAATTAAATATGAACCAGTTACTCAGAGAATACTAAGGATAGTTCCTAGTCTATTTTTTCCTCTAAGTTAAATGGGAAATAATGGTACTGGGTTTCAAACATTGGAGTTTGTCTCTCTCTTAATCTGGTTCTTTAAAAAAAAAAACACAACAAAAACAAATTAACATTCTGTCTCAATATTTAGTTTCTTTAATTGTTTCCAACCTCCTTCCTTCCCCTCTAGAGATACTCCTACATTAAGATAAGGCATTGATTGTCTACACTGGGAAAACGCATCCTAGTTAATTAGTTCATTATTCCTTTTTTTGCACAAGATTGATGACTTATTAAGCTATGGTTAATTACAGAGTTTATTACTTTGAAAATAAAATTAAGAAAAAACTCCACATCTTGAGCTAATTCTGCTCTTGGCCAGTCTGACATTTCTGGCATTGCTAGGTACCAGAGATCTATGTGCTTTTCTTTTGCACCCTCTTCATTGAAACCCACTTTTGGGGTGTGCAGCTTCACATCTCTGTAGCCTGATTGAGAAGATGTGCTAGTGACCTTGCAGCTGCTGGCTTTTTGTGCAGGTCCAGAGCTGAGATCCCCCAAAACTTCATCAGTCCAGCTTAGAAGCCAGTGTAGTTCTAGGGACTCAGTGAGTATCAAAGCTGGAGCATCACCCCTGGCCACAGGCACCATGGGGAGCCCCAGCCTGAGCTGTTGGGCAGAGAGGAGTTTGCAAGAGGGGAGAGCACTGAGCACCAATTAAGTGAGTGAAGGTATCTTGTGTGTACTCATGTGCACCCTTCACACAGCGCCCTGCTCCCAGAAGTGTAACCTGCCAGGGGAGCGGCCTGAGCACCCTGTGCTCCGTGACAGCGTACAGCAGAGATGAGTAATGGAGACACAGGAATAGCTTGCAGGCTCATCCATCACTTAAGGGCCGATACTATCAGTGGCAAAATACCCTTGCCTTTGTCTGATAAGCCAGTGAGAGCAGCACAGGGTGCAGGGCAGTGGTGGGGCCGCTGCTTCTGCAGCACCGACCACGTTTGTGGGCAGGATCTGTGCGAGTGGAACCTGGAAGTGCAGCTGGCAGCAGTATGCCAGGGAGGATGCTAATGCCTCGCTGCCAAGGGAGCCCACAATAACAGTTGTTAACCATGTTATCAGCTGCATTTTCTGCTCTAAAATAGAGGGTTTAGATGCTAAAATTAACACTAAGCAGGCTGAAATGAAGGAAAGTGCGATGTGGATCTTAAACTCAAGTGTGGGAGAATAGAAAGCAGACTGCTTTATTGCTGCTTCACTTTCTGCTTGCACAGCTCTTGCAGGAGCTGTGATGTGACATTTGCACCAGAGCAGTGCCAGTTTAGTGTAAAATTAAAAAATAATCAAACACTTGTAACCCAAACTGTTTGCATGGGAGAGTTTGCAAACCAGCAGGGCTGAGAGGTGTAGGGACAAGTCAGGATTTGATGGCAGATTTCTCTCCTGACGTGGCATTTCCAAAGCAGTGGTGTTGTCTCCAGGATGTGTGTAGGGCTGAGACAAAGGACAGGCTGCAGAGCCCTCAGTTTTTGAGCAATGTGTGAAATAAGCCAAGTGGCCAAAGCTGCAGTGGGCCCACACTTTTCCCATTGTAAATATTCCAGGAGATGGAGGAGCTATGAAGGAGGTGCTGCAGCCTACAGAGCTTCCCTTTGGATCCCCTGCTTTGCTTCACCATCAGGGCCACAATTAGCTGTGAATCCCACCTCTCCTGGCTTGTGAAAATGTCAGCTTCCCCGATATTCCGAAGAGAAAACATTTTCAAGAAAAACACAGATGTTAAATCAATTCTGCTGTCTTTCCTCCCTTCCATCTTTTCAAGCTACTAACATTGTCCTTTTGGGAATGTACTTATGAACCATAAACATCTGTCAGTTTGCTGCAAACAGCTCCCAACCTTTAGCTGAACGGCCTCCTCCCTGTTTCTTTATTCTTTCCCAGCAGCCTTGCTGGTTGCACTGGGTACAGTTTAAGCTGACTGGCACCAGTGCAGCTGCCCACAGGCAGAAGCTGACTGACATTTTTCCTTGATACATGAAAGAAGTGCTCATGGCTTGTTTTCCACCTCCAGGGGCAGTGATTTAGGGAAAAATAAATTAAAAGGCATTGGGATAGGAGCTGAAATAGCTCCAGCAGCGGCTCATGAGGGTGAATTACAGAACACAAGTTGCAGAAATGTCAGTGAGCATTGCAGGGCAGGGCAGGTTTGGGACTCGGGGCACCCGCTGTGTCCTGCGCCAGCACTGAGGTTATCGTGGGGGTTACCACTGCACGTGTCCCCTGCTGCGTGTCAGAGGGACCTACAGGGCCTGTCAGGAGGGAACATCCCCCAGAGCAGTGCCAGCCCCCAGCACGGGTGCAGATGCAGTCACAGCCGCTGAAAAGGGCGTTGCTTTCTTGTGTCAGCTCGGGGTGAGAGCATCCTACCTGAGCGGGCACCTGGTGCTCAGCTAACCTCGTGGGGCTTGGGCAGTGTCCCCACGAGCTTCTGTCTTCATCTTTAGATAAATACACTTTGAAGCTTATATCTCCAGGCTCAAAAATTAATTTAAACATTTATTTTGCAGGGGCCAGGAACCACCTTTTCAGCCTGTGCTGCACAGCATAGTTCAGTGTGACCCAGCAGGGCTCTGTGTCCCTCAGGGAGGGAGTGGGGACTGATCCTCACCAGCCCCTCTGGCTTGGGAATTCAAAGGAAGGCTGTGCTCAAGCAAAGGGTATCAGGTCCTGGTTCCCAGCTGTGAAGCCAGAAGCCTGTGGGGGTTTTTGGATGCTTTCCAGCTGCCACCTGCTTTCCCTCTGCTGTGTATCACTTGTCCCTGCTGAAAAATAGCTCAACTGCTTGGCTTTTATTCTTACTTTTATGAAGAGTATTGTTGGTTTATTTTATTATTTTATTTTCCAGGAACAGTCATGTTCAGGGATAAAGTGCCATTCACACAGGAAGATTTAGTCCCTCTTTATAAAGTCATATATTACAAGTGAAAGGGGAACAAGCATGGGCTGGCAGCAGAAAATTGAATTAGCTCAGCAACACACAACACAAAATAAGATAAATATTGTACAGAAATATAATTGAAGCTGTATTATTTATCCTCCTTTTTTGGATTATTTGTCAAAGTGAGCTGCAAGTTGCAAATTAAAATAGCTATTGATTCTAAAGTTGTTTTAAAGTATTTTCTACATTCAGATCCTTTGAAACAATTATCTCAAAGCAGCACCAAACAGCCAAATCCTTATTTGTACCAGGTTCACGGCAATAATGCATTTGCAGTTTCTCTCCATGGTTTGTGGACGTTCAAATGACACTTTTTTAATAGAGATTTGTTCCTCTGGGAAGAAACAGGAGTAAAGATGGGACGAGAAGGGCAGTAGGGTTGTGCTGTTGACTTGAGCCATCCCAGTTAGTGCAGGGAACGTGGAAAGTTGGGACCTGCCATGCTGGTGGGGTGAGGAGGCAGCCAGGAGCCCAGGTCTCCAGGCAGCAGCTCTGCACCCTCCCAGCAGGGATCTGCCCCCCTGGGAAGGAGCCAGGCTCTCCACTGAATTATCTGTGCTGAAACAGAAGGGAAAATGCTCCTTCTGGTTCTTGCTCAGAGGAGCATCTTTGATCAAAATTCTCCCCATCACCCTTTGATTAGCATATACCTGCTGGATTATTGCTCTAATTTAAGCCTGGGGTCAAGGCAGGAGAGCACTAAGTCAGCATTAAACTTTTACCAATGTGACACTACCTGCAATTTACTTCCTTCTGCTCCCCAGTGATTAGACTGAGCTGTGAATAGAAAATGCATCACAGGGTTTGAAATTAATTGTGAGAGTGCAGAGCAGCAGTGGTAGGACAAGCCTTGCTGCCAGGTGGAGATGGAACAGGAATGGAGCTGTGGGGAGGTGGCAGAAAGAGCCCTGACACCTGTGCTTAACCAGGATTCAATGGACCATTCATCCAAGTCTTGATGAGCTAAGGACTAATGAACTCATTAAAGAGACTTCTCTGTCTCAACAAGGTAGATCAATATCTTATTATTGTTTTCAGGAGGAACACATAGGAAGAAAGGTGAGGTTGGAAACTGTTTCTATAGAACTGTTCTTTGAAAGTGGGGGACACAGGGGCAGATCTGATGTGCACTGAGCTCAGAATGGAGTGGTGGGGAGGAGGAGGTGTGTTCTGTGCCCTGTCCCTCCTGTGCTTGTGGGACTTTGACCATGACATTGACACAAACTTGATAATTTCCTAATTATTGTCAAGCCTCCCCTGCAGAGGAATAGGCAATAGGAGGTGTGAGTGGAAGGAATTTACCAGACCAGTACAGACCACTGGCCCAGGTTTTCTGATTTTTTTTTCCCTTGCAGCAGTGACCAGATCCAAAGCAAGCATAAAACCAACTCCTCCTGTGCCAGAACTACTGGGTGACGCACATCTCATTAGTGTGGAGGAGCAAAGTGATGATTTTGGTTTGACTCCCACTGCTCAGCCTGATAACCTGCAATGCCAGTTGCCATCTGCCTGGCAGCCAAGGGCAAGCAGCGTCCGCATGCAGAGCACAGCGGGCTGGAGACGCAGCCCAGAGCGTCTGCTCCCGGCCACCACACCAGCCAGCATGGCCCACAGCAAGTCTCATCTCCTGTCCCCCTCATGTCACTCTTAGCCCTGTGCCCCTCAGCATCCTTTCCCTCCCCTCTGGCAGAACCAGCACCGTGCACAGGCTGGGGGGAGCCGTCCTCGCCGCTTCTGCAGTCGTACAGGGTCTAACTCTGATCTCAGCTGCGCCGGTACACGTCAGGGGTGTCCTCAGGCCACTCACATCTTCATTCTAAGCCCTGCTTTTCCCAGGGAAAGGCTTTCCTCTCAGCATCAAGCACTTTTTTCCACAGTGGAATTGCACTTTTACATTCCTGCTAAACTTGCCCACTGTAGCAAGAGGGCCAATATTCCATCAAATAACTTTAACTGTTCTTTTTACACATCCCCACTGAGGACAAATACCTGGAAAGGTCACCCAGCTGTTTTCCCAGGCAGTGTGCAGCCTGGCCAGGTCTGGATGGATGATAATGAGCTGGCACAATGCTCCTGCCTTGCCCGTTTGTGGCAGAGGAGACTTAGGGACAATTTGGAGGCACTGCTTATGTTTTACAAAATAAACAGAAAACAGCCCTTGTGACTAAGAAAGAAAAACCAAAATGCATTAAAAAATCCATCCACTGCAGCATTTGAGCCATTCTCCATAGGTCCTTGGAGTCTCTTACTGTTTGAGTTAAGGCTCCTTATATAAAGTTTATGGGTCCCATCGGGGTGTTTTTAGTAGATTACATTCAAAGCAGCTCGTGCAGTGCGGGTGTGAAGCAGTCAGTAAATCAGCAAGCTTAGCTCGTGAGCTTGTACATGGCTTTCAGAATGGGTCTCAGTGCTGGTATAATACCTCTTATTATTAGCTGACATCTGGTAAACAAAGATCCTGCTTTTGCTACGTGTTGTTGGTGCTTTTATAGCCTCAGCATCCAGGCAGTGCTTGGGAAGATTGCCGCTGTAACGAGGAGCTGAAAGATGTGCCGCTGCTTCCCCGGCGCTGGGATAACCTGACCTTGCTCCCCTCTGATGTGCAGAGGTCAAACTGGGAGGGAGGTGGCATCAGGATCTCTGAGAACAGCATCTTTTGCAGCCCTGGGGCAGGTATCCTGGTTAGTGGAATTTACACTTCCGTGCTGTGTGTTTGAAGATCTCCCCAGCTTTCCTGGCTCTCTAAATTGCACCAATCCAGATTATTTGATTCACAGGGAGGACAGGTTTGTGCAGATTCCATAAACCCTGGCCTGGGACAGCTGCTGTGTGTCCCAGGCCCCTGAAGTCCTCCTGGCCAGAAATAACAGAGGCTTCACTCTCTGGGGTTTTATTATGGAGACATCTATCTCTGCCAGCCCCTGACAGCAACGTGTCGTCTTGTTTTCAAACAGATGTCTCCAATCTGAATTTCTCTCACATATGTGTGCTTATTATTCTCAGCAGCAGGCTTTGATTTGAGCACCAGGACTCCAAGCACCTTGTGTCTTACACATCACTCCAACAATGCTCCTGTTCCTGTCCGGGAGCAAGCAGGAACAGGAACCTGCCAACTGTATGAACTGTGTTTAATTTGAAGAAACAAAAGTAATTTCTCTGGTATGTGGCAACAGTAGGTATGTGATTTGCAAGGAAAGCCATCAGCAAATAATTCTTCTAGTGGCAGTTTATTTAAATCAACTGCACACTGATTTATTTGCTGTGCTCTAATTACTGAGGGGAAAAGTGCCTGGAAGTCTGGTGTTGGCAAAATCTCTTGAGTTACAATTGCCACAATTCGCTTGTGTTTCGTAGTGCACCACAACACAACCTCCACCACTACACGTGAGGACTCCAGCATTTAGTTAAGGGTAGATAAAACCGGTATCTTTGCCATTTTCCACTCTGGTTCTTGTACAGAGGCGGCTTAGGAGAGGCAGGACAGTGTCTGCTGAAATCTCCTCTGAAAAGCTGAGGTGACCTAACACAAAGCTATGTTTTCCCGACTTTATATGGGAAAAACTGTATTTGCTTGGTAAATCCTACGAGGCAGATGAAGATGCCAGCGCATCAGGGCTGGTGGCAGCTCTCAAAGCACCACTGGCCTGTGCTGGTGGCAGTGGGAGGAGCTGGGGCTGGTGCCTGCCCCACATCCCTGGGGCTGTGGGTCCCCCATGGGGGCCAAGGGGCTCTTGTCCCCCATCCCCATGGCTTCCTTCCCTGGGGTGCTCTGAGGAAAATGAAATATTCTTTGTTGTTCTTGAGCCTGAACCATCTTCTCTTTCTTAACAAGTTGGTAATTTGAAAGCTGCAGCTTAGTCCTCCAGAACAGAAAAAGCCGAATATTTCTACATTTAAAAATGGTTTTGAAGTTCTGAATTTTTAGAAGTAAAACCCTGAAATGTTCAGCAAAAAGCCTTTTCTGTGGGGAAAATCTGTCTGAATAGACAGTTCTAAGCAACCCTGTAATTGCCATGAAGTAAATAAACAGGTCCTGCTTATCAGCTTTATCTGCAATAAATTTTGAGAAAAATAACACTTTAAGGTACAGAAGCCTATCTCTTTTTTGATAAACACCTCTCCAAGTGGCACATTCCCCCTCCCTTGGGATCTGTCCTTCCCTGATCATTATGTTCCATATTCATCATCAGTCACATCTCTCATAATTTAGTGCAGCTGATGGTGTTTGTGTGGCGTGGCTGCAAATGGAAGCTCTGCTTTGATTTCCATTATGCATTACCTTGGCTGACTCCCTTTTATTGTGCACTGGAGTAAATGACCTCCCAGATATTCAGGTTCAGATGTGGATGTGATGGTAAATTTAAGTCCTGAAATTTCCATCCAGTGATAAAATGGAATAATAAAAAAATCACTTTCTTCTGCTAATATCTGAACTCCTTTTGGCTGTCACAGCAGCATTATGAGTAGATTGTATTTTGTAATATATAAGCATGGAATTCAAACAATGTATGCTGCTTTCTCTTGTTGCAAAATAATACAGCATAGGCAAGAAAAAGAAATCAGTAGATGAGTTGTTCCACTTTTATTACTATCATTTTTACATGAACTTGACAGATGATTGTCGGTGTCAGATTTGTCAAGTATAGCATTTAATTAACTATCCTTCCTCTTACCAGTATTGGACATCACCTTGAATAAAATTACTTGACTCAGATTCAGGCTTGGAAAGGTATTATGAGAAAGGAATAGGTCCTTAATTGTGTGCAGAGTCACACTGGTGTGAAGGCTGCTCCTGTTCCCTGTCTGAACACTACTGACTGGCAGCCAGAGATGGCTGCTCTAAGCTCGTGGCTGTTTGTGGTCCAGAATGTGACCAGTCATGTTTGTTAGAACACAAATACATGGAGAAAACTCCTCTCCTGTCCTGGAGCTAAATGCCCAGAAGACCCCTCGCTGTGCCTGTGTGAGTTCATCAGCGTATGTGGCATTTCTCAAGGCTTTTGAGAGTTAATTCATTAATGGACCTGATGCTGGAGCTTTGTATTAGTGTATAAACTGCCTATAAACTGCTCTGTGAATGCTGCCTCAGAACCTTGATGCTGCATTAGAGAGCCCAGCATTTTGCTATTACATTGGATAAATGTTATCATGTTCATGTATTGTAGAAATTTATCCAGTTCATACTACAACCCAGAAACATTAGTTCTTTAAAACATTAGTTCTTCAAAGCCAAGTAATCTTTCTTTAGAAAACAACTACCCAATTACTAACATTACTTATTGGATTGGTTGCTCTCTCTATTAAATGGGACACAGTGCCAATCAAATCAGATAATTCAGCCACAAAATCAATGGCACCACATTTACTCAATCAAATGCATTGCTTAGTAAATTATATCCATATGAAATTAAATAGATGAGTGTACTGCTGCCCGCTGGAACGGGGCTCCGTGACTTTGGCACACGCAGGTTAAAAATAAGGAAATCGATGAGCAAGAGAGAATGGATTTGACATCAGTCACTGCTTTTAATACATTAATTTCTTTGCTAGATTAATCAACTATTGATCATCCTTCAGCTTTCCGAGAAGCCAGGCATGTGATCCCTGCCTGCTGAGCTCTCCCTGTCACAAACCTCTGGGCACAGGGGTAAGATGTCCTGTCCAGGCTCTGCCGGAGGGTTTGAGCTCTGTATGGACCAGGGGTGACTCTGGAGCAGTGCAGCCTAATCCCACCCCGTGTCCTGGCCCTGTCCCCAGGCTAGACCAGGTTTGACCAGATACTGTCCCTCAGGTGGGCCTGGCAGCCTGTCAGAGCTCTCTGCAGCAAGTAGGTTCATGTTTAATGGTGAAGATACTGGTTTCCCTGCCCTGATGGGCTTCCCATCCCTAGGCTTGGCTCAGCACCCCCCTGGAGACTTTTGGTAGCCAACACAGAGCCAGTGGGCCAGACCAACAGCTTAAATCTGCTCTTTGCTGTTCTGGTGGCATCGCCTCGGGGTTTTTCTGTACGGTGTGCGTGTACTGAGAACAGAATCAGGTTCAGTCCTTCCACAGTATGAATGGAGACTTGATCCTTGCCTTTTCCACTCCAAAGTGAAGTGTTCAGAAACCATTTGAATGGAAAATTGAAGTGCCTTGCACATACAGGGAGGGCAAGAAATCATCATTTATTTGTAGACGAGCGACAATTTCTAATCTCAGCATTGTGAAGGATCTGATTTACACCAGAACTGCTTATCTTTATGCCATTGCTAACCTCTAGCTTCCCTTTCTCAGCACAGTGCCAATAACACAGCTGTTGTTTGTCTCCAATAAAAGAAAAAAGAGGGGAGGAGAAGGAAAAAAAACATTACAAAAATATACTTTAAGATACCAAAATAGAAATCGTCCAAGCGCCGTGTCCTGCTTTAGAACGCGCTGATGCAAGGAAGCAGAGAGCGAGTGCTTCAGATTTGTAACTGGCGCTGGCTTGTGAGGAGCATGTATCCCTCCTCTGCTCTGAAATCAATTCCACAGGGCTTAGGATTGCTGAGGTTTGAGTAGAAGATGACAAGGGTGATAAAATTAATTAGCAAAGCAAGAGACAATCCTGAAGCTGGTTTGACTGGCCTGGTATGTTACACATCAGCAGTGGGTTTATCTGCCCGACAGAGAGGGACACGGTTCCTGCTGGAGGTTATCACAGGTGCTGTGACAGGCACAATTGTTTCCATGTCCAGAGGCTGCGTGACAGGGCCAGGCAGGTCACTGAAACGGCGCCTCTCCCGCTGGCACACGCCTGCCTGGCGAGTGAGTCGGTAAATGAAGGGCTCTGGGCACATCCTGAACTGCCTTAAAGCCACAAATGAACCAGCCTCTTGCTCTCTCCCCCAGCTCCTCACCCCTCTGTGCTCCACACTGAGCCAAATTCCTGGGGTGAAGATTCATGTCTGAGATGATGTCACCCATCCCCAGCTCAGCCACACAGAGCTGGTTGAAACCTGCTCAGGGAAGTTACCTGGCAAAGGGGACTGTCCCCGTGCGTTTTCACAGGCAGCACCACCAGTCACACCACGGCCAGTACCTGCAAGGAGACTCGTGGTGGCCTGCAGGACACCAGCAGTGCTTGCAAAGGCTCTCCCTGGCACTTCACAGAGGTCCAGGCTCCTGGGTGAAGCAATGTGGCTCTCTAGGTCAGTGCAACAATTCAGTGGAGAATCTGCAGCAGTGAAGCAGGAGCCGGGGCCCTGCCCCTGGTTCCATTCATTGGCCTCAGGGCTGTGACACAGCCTCACATCGATCTGCTATCGGGCATTCATCGATCCTCTGCTCACACCGGAGCCCCTGTGAGAAGACAGTTAAAATTAACACAGACAGATCTCATCTGAGCCAAGGTACCCATGGCAGAAACAAGCACCTCTCTTTCCAAAGGCAGAGACAATACACTAGAATAATCAATTCCTTGATTTCAATTTTCCTACAGGTGTGTTTTGACTGTGAGAAAAGCTTCCTGGGCAGGCAGGTTCTGAGTAGGTGAACTCGGCCCTTTTCTGCTACGTAAGGGTGGGCTGTCAGGAGGTGAGGTGGCTCCAGAGACACACTTCTCATAATGAAAAGATGAGGTTGAAATTCCACTCTGGGGACAGTCTGAGATCTACATGCAGTGGGAACTTCTCTGCAAAATATAATCCTTTCTTGACAAGGTAAATCACCTTTGCTATTTCATTGCTCCCAAGAGGAAGGCAGAAAGGCTTCGGCAGAGCGAGGAGGAGAGAGGCAGAGCTGGGACCGAACCCGGCCAGGGGTGTGTGTGTGCACAGGGATTAGTATGTACATCCTTGCTTAAAAAACCTCATTTGTAAATCTGAATAGAGCTTAAGGAGCACAATTCTGCAGAGAGAGCTTCTTTGCTAATTGCCACAGTTTTGTTCAATTGACTCGTTGGCAAAATGCCCTGTGCTTATCAAAACAATTAAAAGCCAAATACCCTCGGCTGGTATGGAGATTTATTAGATGAATGGGGTAGAAGCATCACCAGACAGCTCTGGTGGCTTTCTGTGGATGTTCCCCCCACTTTTCTGCTGTGAAGCCTGAACTAAGGGTATAAGACAACCTGCAGAGCAATTTTTAGTGTCACTGTTGGAAATTAAAAAAACCAAACCCAAACATGCTGATACACAGTGGCCCCGAAGGGACAGAGTGAGGTGTTCTGTACAGGTTGTGCTTTGGTTAATGCTATTCACTTTATTCTAGTTCAGTTATTTAAAATAACATTTCTTTCTGCAAATTTAAGTGACTAAAGAAAAGTGCCTTTATTGCAGAGCTGAGGATGACATCAGCTCCAGTGAGAACTGCAGTTGCCCACGTTACATCAGGCAGTCACAGTAGGAGCCTGTTTCTGGATTTGAGCACTGTCCTTAGGCACAGAGGTTGCAGAGCCACTGTCTTTTGGTCAAACTGAACTACTCACTAAAAACTGCAAGCACTGGGGAAAGACAGAGAGGGAGAGCAGCAGCACAGAGCCAGGATTGCTGGAAGGGGTAAGAGCTTCTTATAGGCAGAACAGTCAAAGATTGTTCTCTTAAAATGCAGCTATGGTCTCAGGCTGATCTCACGCTTATATTGCAAAGGATTTGGTAAAATGCAACATTTTTGACTGCTGTTGCTGTTTTCATGCGTGCTCTGTAAAGCGCCTCGCTTCGTTCTGCCACCTCTGATCATCAAAATGCCACGCTTTAAGTAAAAAATAGCCAGGGAGCAGTAGTCATCTTGGCCTTTGGGCTGGCTGCTTCCAGACCACGGGGGGGTTTTGCAGAGGCTGTTGCCCGCTGGTCACAGGGACGCAGTCCCAGCCCTGGGCTCGGTTCGGTGGCTCTCAGTGGCTGGGGCAGGCGAAGGGGCTGTGCGGGCTCCGGCTGGGAAGGGCTGGCTGGCGGCAATGCCACCCCTCTGCTCTGCACCGTGAGGCTTTGCTGCTCACGAGCAGGGACCCCGGTGCTGTTGTCCCCCAGTGTGCTGGGCTCCTTGGTGCCCGTGCCGAGCCCCGGTCCCGCGGGAGCCCCCTGCCCCGGCTGTGCGGTGATCCAGCAGCACGCAGCAATAACCGGTGATGGATCACCTCCAAGGTGCTTCGCTGGCAGCTTTTACAATGCTTAATGAGGTAAACTAATTGTAAATTGCAGCAAAATGGGAAACTTAATGACACTTCAGCTCTTGGAAGGAATTTAAATACTGAGGATTTCACTAATATTCCTAGGTGCTGGGAAGCAGGGGGGAAGCCCCGGCATTCATGCAGATGGGCTTCCCGGTCTCCTGTGAGCCTCTCTGTGCTCCTACCACACGTGTCTGATTGCCTCACACACGGACCCTGTCCCTGCTGGGAACCAGATGCAAAACACGTTTGCTTTTTATTCTGGTGACTCCAAAAGCTCTGGGGTCGAGAGCAGGAGTGAGCACACAGCAGCCTGTGACAGGGGCAGGCGCCCAGCCCTGTTTGTAAACACTCACCCTGCTCGTCCTGGCACACAGGTCCTGAGATGGGACCAGAAGTGCAACCAAAATGGGAAGAATCTTGGCTTCTGGCCTGTTCCAAGAAATAGGAGCCTTTTCTCACTTTCTCTCTCATGTTGAAATTTAACTGGCTGCCTGTCAAAGTTCTGAATGAGAATAAAATTTCAGCTAAGAATCCTGAAATCCTGGAACAAATCCGTGTCATGTGTTCCCGCTGAAACACTACAACCCCTCAGTTACACATCACCAAGCTAGCAAGTCTGTGAGACACATGCAAACTTTTCATATTGTATAATATGAAATATTCACACTAGCTTTGCAGCAGATGTCAGTGGCTGTACCAGCTCCTCTGCTCCAGGTTCGTTCCTTCCTCTGCTCCACTGAAATTTCTTTCTCTTTCCACCAAATCCATGAAAGCTGCAGATGCTGTGATCCTGCAAACAAGCAATAACATTCCCTGGCATTTAGATTCAGAGCCAAGTTTGCTTTCTAGCTTCACTTTACATGTTGCAGTTTGATAGAGGTAGTTCTGAGATATCACCTGGCCAGTGCAAGTGCTCAGCACTGGGAAAGGGCTTCCCAGACTGGCCAGACTGGGAGTGGGAATTCAGCTGGGAATGTCCTCGTTCTGCTGCAGCCTCTGATAGGAACCTGTCCTGTTAAGAGCCGCTGACCAGAGCCAACATCAATGGAGACATGTAGAGTTCTTCCAGCTGCTGTCCTACTTGAGTGGAAATTTAGGCTGATTCCTTAGTGAGCTGATGCAGAATCTCTCCCCATCCTCTGATAGACTTAGTAAGTTTTGCACATTCAAATATTGACCTTTCATAAATCCTTCTCAGCCTCCCACTGAGGCTGCTGCTGCTGGGAGTGAAAGCAAGAGTTGGCAGGACATGAGCAAGCTGAATATCATCCTCCTTAAACAGCCCTGAGATGTTCAGGGGCATAAAACCTTTAAGAGCTCCAAATGGCATTTTTCAACAGGCTGCCTCTCTCTTGAAAGGTCAGATGGGAGTTAAACTGGAGGCTCCTCTGCTCTCCATCTTAATCAGCCATTGCACACGCTTATCAGATTCCACTCCTGTCTCCTGACTCTGATGAAACTGATAACCTGATCTGAATTCTCCCAGAGCTTCACTGATGGCAGATCAACGTGAGACAGAGCAGAGGTACAAGAGACTCCACAAAGCCCATGCTTCACTCCAACCAGTTTTGCAAAAGGAGAGCTCATGAGAAGGCAGGCAGCGGGGTTCATTTGAACTGTGTGTCACCCTCCTTCCCTCAAGCCATAAGCTGCATCTAGAAGCAAGGGCAGTAGCTCCAGCTGTGATATCTGCACAGAAAGTCAAGTCACTGCAAGATCCGCGTGAAATTTGGGTGTTTCTGCTGCTTTAGTGCTCATAAGTTTCTGCCCTTGCTTTATTTGCCTCCTGTACCTGCTCTGATCCTGTCCCACTCCGTCTGGGATTTTCCCTGGTCCCACAATCTATAGACAGTGCAAAGCTGAACCCGGTGCCCTTCTCTGAACTGTCACAGGTCTGTGGGACAGGGCGCGGTGGCGGGGATTCAGCCATGGTCTGCCTCTGCTCCCCTCTTACCGTGTCTGAGCTGAGAGCTTCATTAACACTCTGCTAATGAGTCATTTCCAAAGCTCCCTCCTTGCCTCCCTCCTTTCACCCAATTACTCACAGACGGATGTGCTGTTGTATCACCAGTGACAATGATGAACCAGATATTTAGATAATCACTTTCCAGGAGGGACCTTTCCTGCCACCCTGGCTGGCTTAAAAATGTCAGTGAGCATAAGTGGAGGAGGAGCGAGGTGGGGACCCTCCGCAGCTCCACTCCAGACCCTGCAGTCAGCTCTGCAGGCAGCCTGGGAGCTCAGCTGCCTGATTTTCCCTTGACTCTGATCTCACCAGGCTCCCCAGGGAGAGACACATCCCTTCCCTGAGCTGGCTGCGCATCCAGCTCCTCCACTGCTGCTGCAGAAGGTCCCTGTGAGCAGGGTGAGCCAGAGGCTGCCTCAGGCCACCTTGCCTAGAGGTGTCCTTGGGCCTGTCCCGGGGCTCCTGCCATGGCAAAGCGGTTGCAAGGAGGAAGGGAGGCGGGAATGAGTGAAACACAACTTGCACCTTCCTTCTGTGCTGGCTGAAGAAGCTGATTTGAGGGGAAGGCTCAGATTGTTCCCAAGAGAAGAGTAATTGTCTTCCTTCTCTCCTGAGTTTTCCTCACCTCCTTTTTATTCATCTTGCCCAGATACTTTGCAGGCGTGAGGCTGAACTTTCGTGTCCAATTGCAGGCACTGATCATCAGCTCTGCAGGTCTCACCCCGCAGAGCCCACGAACCTGCCCCTTCTGTCCCTGCCACCCCGGGCAGTCCTGAGCCCGTCAGTGCTGCTGACTGGGTGTGAAAACATCCTGAACACACATCACCCAGTTGCCAGCTGGGTGCCAGCACGTGTCCTGACCGCTGTGGGTGCTGAGGTCCAGCAAGCTTAAAGGAATTTAAAGGAATTTTTAAAACTATCACATTTGGGGACAAAATCTGGCAAAGACATTTCCCGTGACTGTGTCACCAGCCACGAGGATCCTGAATTCTGGAACTTGCTTTATCGCAGCAAGTATTTGCTGAAAAACTCTCTGTTAAACAAAACCCCTGATTTTCTAGTGAAATAGTGGCAGTAATGTTCCAGCCAGGCCAAACCCTGAGCCTCTGAGCGAGAACAGCGGGACGGACGTCAGCAGGGGCCGGGCGGGGGTGACCGTTCCCAGCCATATGTGCGTGGTCATGAAGGATCTGCAGAACAGGCCAGATTTGGCTGCTTTGGCTGCACGTTCCTGCCCTTGCCAGGTGGGGAGAGCATTTGTCATGCCTCCTAAAGCTCCTGCCTTTGCAGAAAAGTCTTTCCAATGCACGAGCGTGTTGGGCAGAGGGTGAAAGTCCCGCTCCCCTTTCTGAGGCAGGATCTGCCACGCTGCTACCCCCGGTCGGTGCCAATCTGCTCAGCTCCGTGGCTGCAGCTCCACTTGCTGAAGGCAGATGCTGTGCCCAGATTTCTTCTGCTGTTGAATCTCAGCTGTAGTTTGGCACTTCCACATTGATGGAGTGGGTTTTTCTCTCGCTCTGTCATGCCATCCCTCCTCGGAGGTGAGCTGGCCACGTTTTCCATCAGCTGTTAATTCACCCTGATGTTTGCATTCCTATCTCCTTCCAAAGCACCACAAATCATGCTGCTTCCCCCTCATGCAAATATCGGCCTCCCAAGGGGGGGAAAGGCTGCAGAAAAACACCCTGGGAAAGGAGTTTTAGTTCTCTGCCTGCTTCAAAAGGAAATCATTTTAAAATGGGAAAATTTCTCATGATGTTAATCGGTTATTTAAATATTTGCTGTACTTGAAGCACTAACTTGCTTTTCAAATTCTAGAGGGCAGGAAATATCACAAGGATTTTGACTGAGTGCACACACACACCCCACACACCCCACACACCCCACACACCCCCCAGCTGCCAGCACATCCCAGCACCGATGCTGGCAGTGCTCTGAGCATCCTGCACGCCAGGTCTTGCAGCCTTCTGGAGGAATTCTTACCCTGGCAAATGACTGCAATATTTTAAAAGTCAGGGAGCTGCATTATGTGTCAGAAGTGGTCAAATTAAGTTAATTTGACCTTTAAACTCCATTTTTTAATCCCTTGCTTTGGCATCCAGTATGATTTGCATTCCCCTGTACTGACACTCAGCCTAACAAATGACTTTCTTTCCAAACTGCCTTTGAAGTATCTGAACTTAATGGACTATAACATTTATGAACATCTGAGTTCTTCTCTCAGCAGCTGCACTAGGTTATTGATGATCTAATTGAAATGCTGGCAAATATATCCCAGCAGTGTATGGGGAGCAACAGACTCGGCAGACCCAAGAGTCTGGGAGCGTATGCTTTCCATGCTATTCATTAGAAGCAGGCACTATATTTTCAGCTATGTAAAAAGAACAACAAAGAGCAGAGTAAAGACACTAGAAGAAAAAAAAAAATCCACATGCAAGGAAAAGGCTAAGGTTTGTTGATCCTCTGTGGATCCCTTGGCAGCTCAGCTGCACGGAGGGGTGGAGGCCAGCCTGTACAAATTGGATGCCTCTTGGAACCTGTAATTTATTTACAGCAAGTAGCCCAGGGCAGCTCAGGTTATTCAGGGTGCATTCACCTTCCTGCCTGCACAATGTGAAAATACGTGGACAAGCTGCAAACAAGACAACTGGATACCAAAAAGTGAGTTTTCTTGTTATTAGGTTCAAAAATCATCACCCTCTCTTCTAAGCCCCGAGGTGGAGTATCTAAGCTGGAAGTGTCCTAATGGGCCATGGGAGGCCATAAGCTGCCTCCCTTGCTCCACAGAAACCCAGCTGGCACACATTTCCACTGGGAGTTAAGTAACTTGAAGTTTGGGAATGCCCATTTACTTAGTAATGTCTGCAATTTCATTGCACTCAATATTTATCCAGCAACCAGCTGATACTGCTGCTTTGCTCTACACTGATTGGCACATAATTAAGTAAAGGGAAGAAAGTCATAATGTTTAGCAGCAGCATCACTTGAGTATTCCACAATAACAGGAGAGATATGAACGGCACGCTGTTAAAAATAAATAGGGAATGTCTTATTAGGAGGTGTATTTAATTCCCGTGCAGAGAATAGCTCCAGGCAGTCCATTCCCCTCCATTTCATTTCATTCGATAGTATCCGATTTATACCAGGGATAAAAGAGGAGGAAAAAAGGATATTGAAAAAGAGGAGAAAAATTTTTGACATGAAAATAAAGATGAGGGGAAATCAAATTTGTATCTTAGAGCAGATGGAGGCTGAGCCATTCCTGGCACCGTCCACACAGCTGGATTCACTCTCCTGGTCCAGGCTGGCTAAAAGACACCAATAAAAATGAAAAAGGCAAATGAATTCTCTACACCTTAGTGGACACACAGAAATGGAGGGTGCCACTCAAAAGGCAGTCTCTCCAAAACATTTAAAAACATTGTGCAATTTATATCTTGTGCTTGACAGAGCATCCAAAAGTAATTTCAACACTGTGTACCAGTGCCACAGCTCTCTGCCGAGGGTGCCAGTCACCGCGCGCGGCTGCGGCGCTGCTGTGTAATTTCCCTTTCCTCTCCAAGCTGCAGTGCTTTAAAATGTAATACGAGTTGGCTGCTGGCCCCTCATTTCTGCTGGAAAATCTGGCTGTGCCAGCATGTGTAAGGTCAACAGCACAAAGCCTGCTTATTAACTGGAAATTTGGGGGACCTGGTGCCAGAAAATAGCTTTCAGCCTTTGTGAAAATGCATAAAGAGGTTTCAGGGCAATGGTTTGCTACAGAGGAAAATCAGGTTTGAGCATATTTCATTGACTGCTCGTTGCATTTATTTGCCTCTCTTCCAGAGTATCAGGAACTATATCTTATCCTACCAGGGCACTCAATTAGGCCTTTTTAATCCAAGCATAAAGCTCTTCTGAAACCCATTACGCTACTCATGACACAACTGTCACACAGGCCACCCGGGACAGTGTCCCACCACCCCCAGGCAGGCTGCAGTGTTCCCCCAGCTGTGCTCTGACTCCTGGCTGCCTTAACTCCAGATGTTTTGTTATTTAGGGATCAAGACCATCTTGGACTGAGTCCCACAAGAGAAATTCCAAGCTTCTTTCAGAAAGAATACTGGTCCTGGCTTGGCTGGCAGGGACATGCAGTCTCCCACCAGCACTGTGTGGTCCTGCTTTGCTGGGCAGAGATTTGCTGTTGAGAAGGAGCAGTCTGAGCAGGGAGAAGCAGGGGTTTATTTCCCATTTTTTTTCCATTAAGTAGAAATTTACAGCAACATTTTTGAGTATGAGAAATCTCAGCAACTGGGCAGCAGTTCAGTAAGGTATTTAAGTGCGACCCAAACACGGGAACATACTGAACTCCACTGGTTTTTATAATGACACTCATGGGCTGATGTTTGTGCCTGAGTCCTGGGTAGTTCATTTCTGTACCAGTGGAGTTAAAAGCAACAAGGTTTTTGATGTGAGAGATGGGACAAAGTATTTCCACTTGTTTACCATTTTAGTTGGAAACTTGCTTTCAGAAAAAAGGTAATGAAAAAAAACACCTTTGTTAGTCCATTACTGGATCTGACGTCGTTCTCAGGTAGAAGCAGAGTCAGAGTCAAAGCTCCCATTTCTCTGCACTCACACCCCAGCTCCAGATGGAGCAGGCAGCGGGATAAAACAACCAGTTGTTTGTCTTACACGTACTGTGAGCTGTTCTCACAGGCTAAAAATGCCTCCCTTTTTTGGCAACTTTTAGCCTTTTTGCCCTTGAAATCTCTCCCTGCCTTTATTGCAGTGATGTTTGGGGAAACAGACAATAGTTCATAAAAATAATTTCTCCAGTTCCCAGCAGAGGTGAAAGGATTTACACTTCTGATGATAAGAAAAGGGCATTAAAGCAACAGTATTCCACTGATTTTGCAAATAGATTTCGCATAGAAAGATTAACATTTCTACTCCTGGCTAATGTATCATGTAAATTCTAATGATAACGCAGCTCCCCTCTCTCTTGAGCTGTTAAATGATTTCCTGAGGCTCCTCACAGAATACATGCTTCATTTAAATCCCCTCTCTTCTCTCTTGCAAATAATGAATACCAGATTCATTCTGTGGATTTGTCACTTAAAAATTTCTATTAGGAAAGGGAGTTTGATGTTAAAAGCATAAGAATTTTAGACCAGTTAGCACAAGCTTTGACAGTGCTCGATGATATGCTGCTGTCATACTAAACAGTTACAGAGACTTTCTGCGTAATTAGCTTTCCTTTGTAAGAACAGAGCGGGGCTGGAAACAATGGTGCCCTCTGATCCGGGATTTGGATGTGTTTGGGCTGGGAAATGAGCACACTGAAGAGCTAAGGCAGATTAATAACACAGAAGGGATTTCTGCAGAGCGTTCTGTCCGTCTCACTCTGCATGTTTTTGTGGACTGAAATCTTATTCTGATTTGAAGTTATGCAAAAAAATGTGTGGCATAAATCATGGTATAAATCAAGCAATGGAGCTCTGTCTAGGTCAAAGCCAGAGGGAGCCTGGCAGTCTGGTTTCTTTCCAAACATATAAATCATCCTAAAGTGATTCCAAACTCACTGGAATGCTTCATGAAACTTGGGAATGTTTCCAGCAGACTTGGCACTAGTCCCAGTGTAGAATAAAAGTTCCTTAAAATTAGATAAAAAGGTTTTAGCTCCAAACTTGTTGACCACTTGTGAATGTGACACAGCACTCGGGTAGAAAAGGCAGAAACACTCAATACAGAGCTCAGTTTTCTGCTTAGGAAAAGGTGCACCAGCACATTTCATCCCAGGGTGCTGAGACACCTCCATCCCAACAGGAGCTCAGGGGAATGCTAAACAGCGATTATTAATGTGAAAAATAATGTTAAATTCTCCAGATTTGGATAGCTTACCATCCAAGAGCTGCAGCAGAGCTGGCCAAAGTGGTCTCTAGATCATTAATATTGATTTTCTTTTGTAAATGTAAAACACTGGATGCAGTTCAGAGGCTCGGAATAGGGTGAATGCTGCGCTCGTGTTGGGAAGGGGAAGGTGTGGGGATACAGGATACAGTGGTGGTGCCTCTGCTGATGCAACATCTAGGCAGTGCAAAAGAATGGAAAGGTCTTAATTAGTGAGAAATTAAGAAGCAATTGACATGGTTTTGTGGAACCCGGGGAGGGGAGGGGCTGGAGCAGCCTGTTGGGGTGTGTGTGGACAGGGTTGTGTGGATGGGGTCCCACGGATGCAGGGTGCCGTGGATGGGGTCCCACGGATGCAGGGTGCTGTGGATGGGGTCCCACGGATGCAGGGTGCCGTGGATGGGGTCCCACGGATGCAGGGTGCCGTGGATGGGGTCCCACGGATGCAGGGTGCCATGGATGGGGTCCCGCGGATGCAGGGGGCCATGGATGGGGTCCCACGGATGCAGGGTGCTGTGGATGGGGTCCCACGGATGCAGGGTGCTGTGGATGGGGTCCCGCGGATGCAGGGGGCCATGGATGGGGTCCCACGGATGCAGGGTGCCGTGGATGGGGTCCCACGGATGCAGGGTGCTGTGGATGGGGTCCCATGGATGCAGGGTGCCATGGGTGAGGTCCGACGGATGCAGGGTGCTGTGGATGGGGTCCCATGGATGCAGGGTGCTGTGGATGGGGTCCCACGGATGCAGGGTGCTGTGGGTGTGTCCCTGCAGGGACATGCCCAGGGGTGGCCGCACAGGCAGTGGCAGAGGCAGGATTGTGCGCAGGGCACTGAGCCCCCATCACCCAGGAGAGCACCCAGCATCCCCGCCGTCCTCACACCCATCCTCTGCCACAGGCCCCGAGGAGCTTTGTAAAACCATCAGAACCTGTGGCTGCATCTCCAAACCAAATGTCAGCCACTCCTGAGGCTCCCCCACCGCTGCTGCGGGGTTTACATTACAGTTTCATGTCCTGGAATATCAGACAATTATTTTTTTTTACAACATTTTTTAGTTCCTAAGTGAACACAGCATGTTTTCTGATCTGCATTTCCCTGCTTTGATCATCTGTTCTGCAGATCAGTTTTCATGTTTAGAGGTACAGCAGGACATGTAATGAATGCAAATGTAATGCGTTAGAGATAAATGTCTAGACTTCAGAGCCTAATCCTCACAAATCTTACACCCCGATACAATGTTTTCATATTTAATACATTCTGAGGGATTTTACTTTTATAAATAATGAACTAATCTGATCTTCAAGGCATCATTTTGCAGTTTAGGTGTAAAAAAAAAAAAAAGCAATACTCTGTGCTCAGAAAAATCTATTTTAACCAATATTAACCGATACCTCCCCTCAGATAAAGGCTTTTGCAGGTTTGACAGGTGATTCCTTTCTGAATAAAAGTGTACTGGAAAATTAGATTGCAGAGGGCAGGACACCAACTGGGATAAGGAGACACAGAGGAAGCTGAGGATTGCGTGGTCTCTGCAGGCAGGGATCCACCGCCCAGCCCTGGACTGGGGGCAAACCCCGTGGCTGAGCGTCTCCGGCTCTGCCCTTCCTGCGCGGGCAGCCACAGCGCCAGTGACCCGGTGTGAAGAGAAGGAAGGCAGGTGGGCAGGACCTGTGGCTTGGTTATTTGTCCAAAGCATCAGACAAGATGATATGATCTCACCTGCATCAGAGTGAACGTGTTGGGTTGTGCTCTGGAAGCAGTAACCACCCTGACGCGAAGCGCTCACTCACACGCGTGAGCTTGCACACGTCCCGAGGGAAGTTCTACAGCACAGGGAGTGCTGGTGTCAGGACAGTGAGGAGAGTGCAGAGACACACAGACTCCCAAGTGGATCCCTACTCCCAGTGGCTGCAGCTGCACCCGCAGCGTGGCCTGTCCTCTGAGCCAACAGGGAGGAGCTGTCCTCCATTATTACAGAATAATATGCTGTCTGCCATATTGCAGTGGGTAATAATTAGCAGCTCTAAACTTAATGCTGGAATCAGGATGCAGGTTGCAGAAGAAATGAGGCAGAAAGTAGCCTTGATTGCTCAAGACCATATGGCTCCACACACAACGGCTCCACGGAGCAAAGCAAGGAGAAGGTGCCGAGCGCGGGAGGGACGGTGCGGGGAAACCACCTGCAGCTCCCTCAGCTGCGTGCGGGGAGACGGGTGGGACACAACGCACTGTCACCCCAATAACCACAGAGAGGGGACATGTGAGCCCTGCCCTGGACCTGCCCCGGACCCCTTAGGGAGCCCCTTTATTTCTGTGGGTAACTGGGAATGGATTTTCCTGGTATCTGCTGAAACCTGCAAGAGGAAGAAAATGTCCTGGGAAGTCTGCGAAGAGACTTCCCTGAGATCTGCTCTTGTTCTGCCTTTTCAGAAGCAAACCCAAAGCGACCCTTTAGCAGTGGAGTTCTGCTGTTGTCCCGTGGCAGAAGGAAGCAGGGAGCTGAACCTCAGCGCTTCACAAAACCCCGTCACTGCACTGGCTCATCTGCTGCAGCAGCGCCGGCGTCCTCTGCGTCTGTTCTGTCCCTGATCTCACTGCTGTGGCTGTGGGGTGAATTCCACCTGAATTTCTGCTCTTGTTAAAAGCTTGTGCCTCTTCCCAGTTTCCACTTCCCCATCCATGAACCCTCCCAGTTCTGCGGGCTGCCAGCCGCACAACCGTTCAAATTCCTGAAAAGTTAAAAATGAACTAATTTAAATATTTCTTGTTCAACAAGAAAAGAACAACATTAATATTGTTTAGAAGATGTCCTTGCATAACTAATATTTTAAATTTATGAACATCTTGTAATTAGTTTTCCCAGGGAGCTTGAATCCCAGGACTTGCAGTTTTGTTCCTAATAAAACCAGGTAGAAGAGATAATTTGCTCTGAATACCATATTAGCGTAATTCTGTTTCTCTGAATGCCAACAGAGGTTTTTACATTTCCTCCCAGCTTAATGGCATTTCAGTGATTCAAAATAAATGGAAGGCATCCAGCCTGCACTGCAATAAGCACGAAAACTCCCTGAAGTGGGGGTGTCACCGCTCAGCGCGGGGCACGGGGCACGTCAGAACCTGGATGCCGCGCAGAGAGCGGAGCGCGGGCTGGCCGGGAGGGCAGGCGGGGTGCCGTGCAGCTGACAGCCTGTAGCAAACACAGAAGCAAAGAGGGGGAAAAAAAATTGCATCTTTTGGAACAAGAATGTCTCATTTAGTATTTGTCATCTAAGTGGCAGGAACATAAGCCTCCCTTTAATAGAGCGAGCCCCAAAATCTATCTGCAGGGGTGGAGCGGAGTGTCAGCTGTGTGAATGCATGGGAGAACACTCTGACAGCAGAATTACTGCATTTCCATCCCCGCACAGAGATCCCACCTAATGGCCTCCCCAGGGAGGAGCAGGAGCCTGGCGCTCGTTCCCTGCGCAGATCCAGACACGCGGCTCCTGCTCTTGCCACCTCCTTGAGCACAGCACAGTCCGTGGAGAGGACTTAAAATAATTGACCGTGGCAAGAGGATGTTTTTAAATTGGGAGCAGAAGCAAATCTGGATGGTTTCCAGGTCAGAGAGAAAAACAGGTTTCTCCCAAGCACAGACCTGACTCTCCTGCAAGATTTTCTCTCGCTGCCCCGTGAGGGGACCAGCTCCACCACCCCGTCCTCTGCCACACGGGACGGTGGGAACAGGCTTTGCATCTCCTTCCTGCCTACAGTCACCCATGGGGAAAACAACATCCCTGGTGCAGCGGAGCCCAGGGAGGGTGGCATCCCTCCGTGCCCGGCGCTTGCTGTTCTCCCACAGCAGATTTAAGCGGCTCCCGGCTGCCATCGCCGGCCCGCGGAGCCTGGGACAGCACGGCAAATGCAGCAGGGGCATTGCCCCAGCAGTGCAGAGCACGGTACAACCTGTTCTGCCATCTCACCAGATAGTGGCATCTCGTCCTGATCTTGCTCAAAGCTCTTTGGTGACAAGGCAACAGAAGAAACCAAGCCCCTGGCAGCGTGTGCCTCTTGCAGGGCTCCACGGATCTCTTGGCATCCAACCGCAATCCCCTTGAGCGCCAGCTCCCCAGCAGCCCCCCAGCCCCAGAAATCCCGGCATGCTCTTTTCTGGGCTTCAATATGCTCTTACACAGCATTCAACAAATTGAGTTTGTATTGGGTTTGCGTGGCAAGGTTTTTGGTAGCAGTGGGGGAGGGGACATGGGGTGGCTTCTGTGAGAGAAGCTGCCAGAAGCTTCCCCCATGTCCGACCCAACACAGCCAATGCCAGCCGGCTACAAGAAGGGACCCGCCGCTGGCCAAGGCCGAGCCAATCAGTAACGCCTCTGTGATAACATAATTAAGAAAAAAAAAAAAAAGGAAGGGAGAAAAAAAAAGCTGCACACTTTGCAGCTGGAGAGAGGAGTGAGAAGATGTAAGAGAAACAACTCCGCAGACACCAAGGTCAGTGAAGAAGGAGGGGGAGGGAATGGGCTCCAGGCGCCGGAGCAGAGATTCCCCCCCCAAGAGGTGGTGAAAGACCAGGGTGAAGCGGGCTGTCCCCCTGCAGCCCCTGGAGGTCCATGGTGGTGCAGATGACCACCTGTAGCCCGTGGAGGACCCCACGCCGGAGCAGGTGGATGCCGAAGGAGGCTGTGACCCCGCAGGAAGCCCGCGCTGGAGCAGGTTCCTGTCAGGACCTGTAGCCCGTGGAGAGAGGAGCCCACGCCGGAGCAGGTTTGCTGGCAGGACTTGTGACCCCGTGGGGGACCTGCGCTGGAGCAGTCCCTTCCTGAAGGACTGCACACCATGGAATGGACCCAGACTGGAGCAGCTCGTGAAGAGCTGTCAGTCATGGGAAGGACTCACGTTGGAGCAGTTGGTGGAGGACTGTCTCCCGTGAGAGGGACCCCACGCTGGTGCGGGGGAAGGAGACCTCCCCCTGAGGAGGAAGCAGCGGCAGAAACACCGTGTGATGAACTGACCCTAACCCCATTCCCTGTCCCCCTGTGCTGCTGGGGGGAGGAGGTGGAAAATCGGGAAAGAGATTAAGCCCGGGAAGAAGGGAGGGATGGGGGAGGTGTTTTAAGATTTGGTTTTACTTCTCATTCTCCTCTAATTTTGATTTGTAATAAAGTAAATTTATTTTTTTTTCCCCCAAGTCGAGTCTGTTTTGCCCGTGCCAGTAATTGCTGAGTGATCTCTCCCCGTCCTTATCTCCACCCACGAGCTTTTGGTTATAATTTTCTCCCCCTGCCCATTTGAGGAGGGGGAGTGATAGAGTGGGCTTTGGTGGGCATCCGGTCTCTAGCCAGGGTCAACCCACCACAGAGTTCAAAGGGACTGAGGCTCCTGTTTAAGAGCTTTCCTGGGTGGAAGTGTGCTAACTCGCACGTTACTCATGTGAGTAGCCCCCGCGCTCTGCCCAGCTGCTCCCAGGAGTCACTGTTTGCACAGTTAAGCCGTAATTACTTTCTCTCCTCTCTCTGCAGTCAGCCTCCAAGCACTTCTTTGCAAGGGGAATTGCTATTCCCTTGTCAGGAGATGGGATGCCAGTGTAATTGAGAGAGAAGCAGCAGCCTCTGTTTCTGATGGAAGCTCCTTCCTCCCTCTCTCCCTCCCACTCGCTATTGTACGGGCAGGAGAAGCCCTCAAGATATGCTGGACAGACTCTTGGAAATAACCTTTTTCATCTCAAAGATCCTGCTGAATTTTAGATTAAAAAGGAAGCTTTTCTTTCAATAATGTATTTCCCCCTTGGCTCCCTGGCTATCAAGTAACTTTCCCTGAACAGAAAGCTCAAAAGATGAAGCTTCCCCAAATTCAGATTCATGAACTGAATCTCTTGCCTCCCAGAAGCCAGGCTGGAGAGAGCAAAGGCAATCAGGGCATGAATTTCATATTAAGAAGAATAAATAAAGCAGAACCTCTTTTATTTTATTCCTTCTGTCCATGCAGGTGAGATGGGGTTACTAACCAGCATTTTAAATTAGCACATCTGGAAGAGGAGGGTCACCCAGCCCTCTCTCTTCGCCCACCCTGAGCTCTCCCAGCCTCCAGCCAACAGGACAGCTGAGCCCCCACAGTCGAGTGTGTTTGGCCTTGGAGGGGAGCTTAGAATACAGCACTGCACTGTGGCTCCAAAGAGGGGAAAATCATTTGTATAATCCTGTCTGTTGGCAGTGCCCTCTCCACATCTGGAAATCTTTGAAGAGCATTGGCTTGAGCGCTCGGGGCCAAGCGAGCCCACGCCAGCCTGCACCAAGTGTTTTGATCCAAACATCTCTCCTGCAGCGGACTGGCCATCACACAGACACGAAGGGGACCCAGTGCACCGTCACACACGCAGGGGATTGAGCACAAACTTCTCCTCAGAGCCTGTGGCAGATCTTCAGGAAATATGAAATGGTGTAGAAGTCTTTAAAAGTGACTCTTGACAGTCACCAGTTTAGAGAAGGTATTGCAGGCTTTCCTGGGGGATCCCAGGCAGTGACCCCACTGCCACGAGCTGATCCTAGGAAAGGCAGGAGTAAAACAGTCCTTGGAACACCGTCACACCTGCAAAAATACTGCCCAGAGCCCGCTCCCGACCTGTTCTGAGACGCTGTGGTTTGGTGAGTGACATTTCTCAGGCTGGGTATCGTACAGGCACACTCAAAACACCCTGAGTTCTGTACTGAAGCTGCATCTGAAAGGCTGCAAGCAGAAAACACGTGCAGGTGTGTGTGTGTGCACACGTGGGCATCGGGGCACACATCTCCCGTGGTGCAACTGCACCATGTGCACTCTAGAATAAAATAGAAAATAAACCTCCATAGAGTAAATGAATTGCTCAAAGCTGCCTCTCAGTGAATGATTTAACATACTAAACACAGCCCTGTTGTGTTACCCGGCCCCCTCATGACGAAGTGTATTCAGTGCAGGCTGAACTAAATTGGAGTTGAAGCCTTTAATGAGCACAGGACCACGCTCGTGACCCGGCCCCTTCCTGCATAAACGGATTTACCTCAGCTACAGTGAGCAGCTTCCTAGCAGGTACTGAAGGTATTTGTTTTATTAGAGCACATTACCTCTATGGGATTGCATTTATGTTTGTCATTCTCTTTGACTACTGAGATGACTCCCTGCCACTGCTCAGAGGGTGAACCCCCAGCCGTGCTCGTCCCCCGCAGAGTGTCCACCCGGGGGGCTGGGCAGGGGGGACCCACCCCCAGATTCTGCCCTCCCAGCTGCATTCCCACAGCCTCTGTCCTGAGCCGTGCTGTCCCCCCGTGCCCTCTCCAGTCACCTTCCACGTAACAGTCCTGCATCCCTGTGAGGGCAGAGCGGTGACTTGTTTCTGCTCCAGCCACAGACCCAAGCTGCCCCAGCACAAAGCCATCTGCAAGCCAGCAGCAGAGTCCCCACACCAGGGCAGACCCTGGCTGCTCACCACGAAAAATCCCTGGGCCTCTGGTCCCAAGGGAGCCCAGGGTCGGGGCCAAGGGCAGGATCTGAGCCTGTGGTCCCCTCCAGCACAGCCCGTGTGAGCAGCATCTCGTGCCCAATGCAGAGAGCAACACAGCCTGGGTGCTAAACCCACCCCAACCCAGGACATCTCCAGACACCTTCTCCCTCCCAGCTGGCAGAAATCATCTCCTGAGGATTAGATTTGTTTTGGGGCTTTAGCAATTGCTAAATGAAAGCACAGTGACACCTTCCAGATGCTCATCACAGCCTGTGGACAGTGAGCTCTGCCAGCCTCCCCATTTCCCACCCCCTTAGTGAGGCATCGCTGCGCTCACACCGACGGTTTTGGGGGTCGCTCTGAACATCACCCCACACTCCCAGCCAGGAGCACCGGGCACAGTGTGCCCCTCAGACAGTGGCAGCGCCCCTCAGCGTGGGGGACACCCGAGAGGAGGTCCCCACCCTGCTCCCCCCTGGCTTTGTGCATCAGACACCCAGGATGGGTTTTCAGTTGCGGGAGGCGAAGGTCGCGCGCAGGGAGCACCGGAGCAGGGCTTGCCTGGGACCTGCTCTGGATTTCCATGGGCCTGGAAATCCCACCCAGGCTAAAGCCTCGGCTCAGGCTGTAAGACAGCGAGCCTTACCGGGGCTAATGATGGCGGTGCTTGGCTGAACTGATCCCTGCTGTAACTCCCCCAAGACCTGTTGTTTTTCTGTCATTACAGCTGTATAATGATCACCTGAGAACCACACGGAACACCACAGCCTTTTATTTCCCGGTTAGCAGCACGTGTGTAGCAGTGCTGATATCAGGCAGAAATGGCAGTGCTCTCACTTTTTTGACTAAGAAATAATGGAAAGCTCCTAGGGTGGTGATCCAACCTGCAATAAGCAGCTCCAGCAGCACGTTCACCCAGGGAGAATATTGATGGTTCGATCTCATTTCAAGGGCTGTATTCCTGCACTTGGACACAGGTAACAAAAAGGCTTCGGTCGATAGATGCTCCAGGGGTTCGTTTTCAGGGCACTAATAGAGTATTCACTACATGTCTTCAGACTATGTTAACATGCAAGCATGCTGATTGCTTTCTTTTGCCAAGGAAAAAAAAATAGAGCAAGGGCTTGAGTTCCTTTTGCCTTTCACACTGCCTAACCCTAAACTGCCCGGACTTCATCTGCTGGGGGCAGACAATGCGGGCAATAATCGTGTTTCATTCTTGGCACAGCCTATTTTTGACATAATGGCAGCAGCCGACAATTTGCAACTCCACAAACTGAATGCGTGGTTCTAATTTATGTGTGGAGCTAATGGATCGCTGCTCCTGCAATAAACTGCTCGGAGTGGGTAGGATTTATCAGCAAGAGGGTTGCCCTTTACACGTTTTTATTTAATTTTGCTTTTTTTTCCATGAGGTGCCAAGTCAACAAATGATTAAATATGAGCAAATATTTCTCCACTGGAGTTTTATCAAGTTATCTAATCCAGTTAAGAGATGGAATGTAATTGCTGCTGGAAGCAAAGCTTGTTTGCCACCAGGGTTCTCAATTAAAATAAATAAATAAATACATAAATAAAGGTGTTTCCCTCCTGAGTAAAACAGGAGGCTACAAACTGTATTGTGTCTGGAAAATAAATAAGAGACTTGGTGAGGTAATGGAGGCTTTGGATGGGATCTCACACACCTTTGCTCCCACAGCCGGTGTCCTGAGTTGGAGTTTCCTTCCCTTACCCAATACAAGACCCTGCCCCTGCCGGCTGCTGCTCCTCAACAGCCAACCCCGTGGGGCAGGGTGGGAGCGCCTGGTCCCTGCAGAGCATCGCCTCTGCTCCCTTTTCCCCCCAGAAAGCATGTGGGGCTGGGGACCCTCCCCTCCCCTCTCCTGCCTCCAGCACAGACCCCACACTGGGCAGGATCTGCTCCAGCACAACCATCGCTGGGGCACGTCCCGCCTCGGCATCACGCTGCCATAACCAGAAAAATATCGCTTGAGGAGCCTGTTCCTGCCCAGCTGCTCTTCTCTGCAGTTTTCCCCAGCAGAAGGGCAGCAATTACAAGAAAACATTGCAGCCAGCGTAGGGAAAGGGGCAAGGGACTTTCACAGGAGGGACACAAAACATTAGGAAGTCAGTTGGCAGCACCAGGCAGTTCATTAAACTGCTCCCAGGAGCCTGAGACGAACTGTTTACAGCGGCGAGGGCAGGAGGCTAAAGCACTTCACTTGGCAGACCTGCCTGATTTAGGGCTTCGGGTTCATCAGGTTGAATCACAAACCGTGTTTGAGTTACCATCAGTCACTATAAACACTGGAGATGTGAGGGCTTGGAAAAACCTTTCCAGGAGAGCTCTCCATCCCTGTCTTCTCTCTCCCTCCGTGCAGCTCCCCCAAACTCATCCAGTGCTGCTTCTTGGCAGGAGTTTGGGTGATAAAACCTCCCTGAGGAGCAGTGCCCACACGGGAAGGTGACCCAGACCTCCATGGAGGCGATGGATGGTCCTGGAGCCTGGCCTTGGAGGGCAGCTCTGCTCCCAGGGCTGAGATACAGCTGCAGCGAGGGAAGGCTTTGTGCTGGGGATTACCTAGATCATATTTTCCTGTTGTATTTCGTGTATTAATTATCTCAATAAACCCAGCCGAGGAGCTGGAGCCTCCGGCTCGTCAATGCTGCCATCTATAGCGGGCTCTGCAGCAAGACAAAGGCTGCTGGGGTGGCCCAGAGCCTCGCAGCAGTGTCCCTGCGCGGGGCCAAGGCAGGGATCTCATCATCATAAAGGCACTTGCTGAACCTCTGGAGAGGATCTCCCGGGGAGCACGGAGAAGGAGTGACCCTGAGGCTTTGCTCCTTCTCCACAGCATCCCCTTCACTTGTAGAGCTCACCCTTCCCCACCTCCCTTGCTGGCTCCTGCAAGCCTGGAGATGCACATGAGACCTCTCGTAGGAAGCCTTAGAAATAAGAGCTCAGCCCCCAGCAGAGACTAAAGGATGTGAGAGGAAAACTCATCCTGAGAAAGGAGTGGGCAGCTCTGGGGTCAGCCCTTTTAAGGGAGAGGGAGGGAAGGAGGAGCAATGGGTGAGGAGCCCGGCTGTGCTGGGGCAGGAAGGGGCTGGCACCAGCTGCTCCCCTGGGCTGGAGGTTAACTCAGGGATGGGGCAAAGCTGGGTGAGGGCTGTGCCGCTGCCTCCTCCACACTCACCCATTGCCAAAGTTCTGGGAAACTGAGTAGCAGGCAGAGAGACCCCCATGAACCTCTTTATCCTTCACAGATGTGTCTGAGAAGCTCCACGCTCTGCCTCCCCAGCCCAGGACTGATGTACATGCAGCCAGAGCTGCTGATCAACATCCAGATCTAAGTAACATGATTGTGACTATTCAAGATACATTATTGAGCCATCCTTCACCAACCTCCACCTCTGGCTGCTCCTCACTGAGGTCAAACTCCTTGTGCTTGCAGGTATGTTTCTGAGAGTGACTTTAGCTCCCAGACATCATGTGTTCTTCTTGGATTTCCAGCACATGCAGAGCAGCCCATAAATATTGTAGCTTTTTTTATTTTAATTTGAAGCTGTCTTGCAAACTGAGCTATCTAATCCTTGGAACATCTGCTCGGAGCAGGCAGCAATCTCTTAAATGCCACTGTGCACTTAAGAAGTTCTCCTGTTCTCTGTGGGAGCCCCTGGAAGAATTTAACTGATGTAAGGCAGCTCCCACAGCTCAAGCTAATGATCACAATACAAATGACATTTGCATGCTATGATATTCCTTTTGTGCAGAAGATGATCTGCACACTAGCAGCCAGTCATCCCCCACAGCTTCTCTGCCTCCATCTGAAAGCACTTTCCCAGCCCAGGCACTCAGGGGCAGCCGGGCACTCACAGACCCAGCGGGTGCCCCGGGCTCCCGCAGCCCCTCAGGTCTCTTCCCCTGGTGAAGGGGGTGAGTGCTGAGCCCCTTCCACACGTGGGGAGCTGGCGGGGGCTGAGGGACACCTTTGAGGGGGATCTTGCTCAGTGTCCCCGTGCCACGGCCGCTGTGGCAGAGCACAGACGTTCTCCCGTGCCCGGTTCCACGCTCTGCTTTTGCAGACTCCAGTGGGGGTGATGCCTGGGTGGGCGCTGGGTCCATCCTGACCCAGACTCTGGGGATGAGCAGCCTGGGGGTGCTGAACCACCAGCACCAAAATCTGGGGAAACAGAGAAGAACCAGCACAGCTCTGGAGTTCCCTGCTGTGGTCCTCAGTGGCACCAGCAAATCTCTTCAGTCTGTGTCTCTCTTCCTAATATTTTTCCACTCCTAATTTACTTTATTTTAATTGATTGGACTCTCCTGTGGTGTAACAGCTTATTGGAAAGGAAAGCAGTCCCAGATACAAAAAGAAAAAAACAGACCTAATATTTCCTCATTTGCCTCGCAGCTTTCACAGCTCCGCTGCCCCAATCCTTAATGGCAGAAACCAATAATGTTTGAGCTATTGAAGTCCGAGTGACTCAAAATCAATGGCATGATATTGGAATTCCAGAAGACTTTGTTAAATATTTTGTTTCTTATTGTTTGCTCACTGCAAATCCAGACAGTCTCACTAGAGCAAAAGCAAGTTAATGAATTAAAAGCTCCCAGCTGACGGCAGTTTGATAATAGCATTAACACTGTAAAATGCATCATTAGGTCAGTGTCTGTCAGCGTTACGAGGCATGGGGACGCGAGCAGGAAGGCAGAAAGTTGGGCTGCTTATTAGAAGCAGATTTAGGAAAAAAGTTTCCTTCTCTGAAGTGGCTGCATCTTGTTCCCTCCTCCATGTCCCACAGCTCTGCCTGAGCCGCTGCCGTGCCCCATCCTGTGACCCCAGCACGTCTGCTGGGCACCGAGCCCCCCGCTCCAGAGCCCCCCACGAGCCGGTGCCAGTCCCAGACAGGGACGTGCTGGGGTTCACGTGCTCTGAAGGGTTGTGGCAGGAGCTCTGGGGAAAATGAGTTCAGATGGGCTCAGCCAAAACCAGGGTTAGAAATCATCCCCGTTGACACTCCTGCACCCCGCGTGCTCCCCCAGCTCTGTGAGCGCGGCAGAGCTGTGGGTTCAGTGCCACCTCCCGCTAGCAGGGACCCCAAACCCACGTGTTCTGGCAGATTTCCTGAACAAAGCAGAGCAAAGCCCTGTCCTGGAGCTGGGAGCTCCAGCCCCACAGCTGCTGGTGCTGGCAGCAGCCTTTGAGTCGCTGTCGAGTGTTGGGAGCATCCGACCTGCCTGGGGGCTGTGGGGTCACCCTGCACAGAGGTGGCTGGTCCCTCTGTGGTGTCCAGGATCTCCTCTCTGGTGGGGTCCAACAGCCCAGGTAGAAAAAAACTCCTATGGAGACAAAAATTAGGAGATTCCCAGGTCTGCTGAGGTTTGTGCTCCGCTGAGCAGTGGCTGGAAGAGCTGTGGCACCCCCTGCACTCTGTGACCTGTTTCCTGTGTGTTTGCAGCCAGTGCTTTGCTGGATCTCAGCACACACGGTTTGGGGATGTTAATGCATGTAACGAGCGATTGTTTGTGACAGCTGAGTTAGAAATGTTGTGTCAAACAAGGTCAGCTCAGCTGGGCGATGGATGAGCTTGGGGTGAACCTCCTGGTGCGTTCATGTGAAGAGTGAGCACAGCCACGCCAGGTACAGCCCTGCCACTGTCCCTCTGTCTGTCCCTGAGCCCCGGCTCTCCAGGGGTGTGGGGACCATCGCTTGCCTCCCCGTCAGTGCCAGGGGGGTCTCGCAGGGAAATCTGGGCACAGGGTGGTGGGGGCAAGGTGGATCCCCGAGTCACACGTGCATTCCCAACACCCCTTGTCTTCTCATGCAAATCCACATCTTATTTTACAGAAGGGACAGGACTAAATGAAGTAACAGTCCTTTAATTTTGAAAATCTCTCTGGCCTCAGAACTGTAGCAAGAACAGGAGGCTTTTGTTTACTCAAAGAAATGAAAGAAAATACAAGGGAAGTAGCTTAGAAATAGCAACGGGTTAACTCGCTTTGAGTCAGGACAGACCTTCAGAAGAGAAATACCTGAAATACCTCAGCCCTGCCTGCCATGGCTGCTTCTGCCAACACAGGCAACAAGACAGATTTTAATGGGACTTACAACTAGAAAGACAAAAAGAGGGGAAAAATGGAGAAACTGAATTAAAAATGCTTCCAGAGCTGAGACACCAGAGAAGATAAATAGGGATCATCATTTCTCCTCTGAGGGAGGGTGCTGTCCACCTGATGAAGGCAGAGGTAAAATTAATGCCAGTTGCAGGCACGTTAATGCCTCATTCCCTTTCCCATTTGTCTGCTGCTGCCTTGGCTCCAGGCTTGGCCCCAACACCCTCCCTGTGCCGTGGGCAGCCTGGCCAGCGTGGAGCTGTGCTCCTCACTCCTCCTCAGCCCGTGCTGCTGAATCCAGCGAGGGTGAATGCCAGGAGAGGCACAGCGAGGGCTGACCACCCCCAGCTGCCCCCAGATGTGGGGCTGGAGCAGAGCCTTGGGCCTGGGCATCCAAGGGCAGAGGAGAGGAGGTACCAGCAGAGCAGGACCCGCTGGGTGCACATCCATCCAGGCAGGAACATCCCCCAGCTCCTGAAGATGGAGACCTGTGCCCTGGGGCATCAGCTGGCATGTGGGACCATGAGCTGGTGTGGAGGGGGAGCCGAGCACCTTGTGTGAGCCCCAGGCTGGTGTTCAGCTACAAGACCATGTTTCTTCCCTCTGGTGCCACAGCTCAGGGCTGTCCCCGCTGTCAGAGCTCACCAAGGGCCGAGGGGACTCGTTTCTGTCCCCGTGTCCTGCAGAGTGTCCTCCAAGTGACATTTCAGGACAACTGGAAGCTGTGAAATTTAAGCATCGGGAGCTCCATCCATTAGCATCCTGACAAGCTTTTCAGAGATTTACAATGAGTTTTACCACCTGCTGGAGGTGCAGCAACAAATTTCCATCTCTAACTCATTCTTGGACCAAGATTTACAGCTGCCATCAGCCCCGTGCTGTCAGTCCCTCCCTTGCGACCAGGTGGGGAAAGGTCACTTTTTAGAAACATAAATGATAAGACTGTGACCAAACCACCTGCTCACATCCCAGCTGGGCTCTTGGCCACCAGTCCTGCATTTAGCCTCTGTCCCCAGCACCAGCGGCTTCAGGGGGGAGAATTAATGTCCCTGTGACCTGCGAGAGGCCCTCAGGAACGCAGGGGATTTGTGTTGCTGCTCACGTCTTCCACGAGCTCCCTAAAGCCCTGGAGGTTTGCAGCCAAGAGGAAAAGCAGCATTAACGTGATGGGGCTCTGCTCACCTCCTGGGGGGATCAAGCCCACGTGTCACCACCAGCAGGCACAAAAGGACCCTGGGAATGTGGACAACTCCCCCTCTCTGCGGGGCTGCCCACCGTAAGCAGACCAGGGTCCCTCAGCACTGACATCCACACCCTGGTCCTTGTCACTGTCACCCTGCGCCCAGGAGGGTGGCCCAGGGGAGCAGGGCTGGGGGACCTGCATGTGTCCCTCTGGAGCTGCGGGTTGTCCCCAGCCTGTCCTGCTGGCCCTGGCACAGCCAGCCCTTGGGTGCCAAATGGAAGCTCCTGTGGCTCAGGGTCCAGAATCCCTGCCAACTTCCCACGGTCTGCAGTTTATCCCTTTTCCCCAGATATTACAGCCCCAGCATAGCAGCCCTTGTCCCTGGAGACTCTTGTGTGCCTGATGGCTCTGGTGGCTCTCCCTGTTAGCATGTTTCCCTGCTGTTTAGTGTAAATCCCATCTCTTAATTTCACTCCCTTCCTCCTTCAGATAAATCTCTTCCCCTCCTTCATGCCCACTCCTTTCCAGGATCTGCCGGGAGGTATTGTATCCTCCCTTTACACGCTGCTCTTTTTTTGGATGCTAAAGTGGAACATGCTTACCAAAAAATAAACCTTTTCATAACTTACAGGAACAGCAATTGAACATGAGTAGGAGTTGATAAAAGGAAAGAAATAAAAGATGAATTTCCTCCTTCTATTTTACACTATGGCATTTAATGTATGGCAGCAGTTATCCTTATTGCCTGCAGAGTATAGACGCCGTAGTAAACAACCCTGCCACGTACTCGGTGTACCCAGCTTTGTGTGCGAGGGAGCTGGGGTGGCTCCTAAACTCAGGGGCCAGAGAAATTATCTCTAAGCAAACAGAAAATAATGGCCCTTGGGAATAGCAGGAGAGAGGCAAGACAAGCACAAACACCAGAGTTTTTCTCCCTGTTTCAGGTGAGCGGCAGCAGGAGTCACTTGGACATGAACGTGCCGCCCTGGGAGGACTCCAGAAAGCAGGGGCCAGGATGTCGGCGCTGCTGGGCACACGCGGGGACACGGCCACCCCCACTTCTGCACATCACAGCGTGCGCCTCGTCCTTATCCCCACACACATTTAGGGCCCATTTTCCAGACAGAGCACACAGGCTGCAGTCAGGTATTAACTGGGTATGTTCAGCAGCTATTAGCTGTGGCCTTTGCGTTACAGTAATTCCCAGGTGCGGGAGGCCGGAGGGATGGGGGAGAGGGAGCAGCTCCAAGGGGGATTTTTCCCTCTGTCTCCTCTGACTCCAGCTCTCCTGGTCAGCAAAGGAGGGGGAGCCATCGCCTCGCACTGTCTGGGTCCCTGCAGGTGGTAACAGGGATGAAATCAGTGGGCCTGAGCAGAAATAGAGGAGCCTGTAGTAATCACTCTTAAAACTGCAGAACTCAAGAGCGGGGTTTATTTTTATCATTCACTTGAATTCTCAGAATTGCCGTTCTCTCACCAGCTCTGTAGGACACTACGAAAAGGAGGTTTCTTCCCACTCAGCCTCCAGCTCCAGAGCTCAGCTCCCAGGTCAGTTTTGAATTCACAGCCCGATGGAAACCTCAGCAGAGCGTTACCCCAAGCGCTGGGAGGAGCCGTGATGGAGCGGCCCAGGGATGCAGGAGTCGGGTTGCCCTGTGCCCAGGGCGAGCCAGGGGGCACAGACAGGATTTAAAAGCCTCAAAAACTCCCCCCAGGCTGGGGCTTGGGGTGCAGCTTGCCCCAGCCCTGGCTGCAGCTCAGATAACCCTCGTCCTGGCCAGCCCCTCCACGGCAGCCTGCGGCACCTTTATTGCCAAATCGATTCCTTCACAGCGGGGCAACCCCCTTTCCTCCCCACCCTCCCCTCCCCTCCCCACCCTCCTCTCCCCTCATTCCTCGTACTGCTCTTGGTTTTTTCCTACAGCTCTTTTGCTGGATGCTTTGCACAGTGTATTTTCTCCTGAATTGCTGAAGGGGCTTCTCTCCCCTCCCAGTGCTCCCCATCCCGGCTGGTGGTCGTGCCGGCTCTCCGGCCGCCGTGGAGAGCTGCTGCAGGGGGTAGGAAAGGCAGCACAGTGAGCACAGCTACACCGAGGGGTTTGCATCCACTTGGCTCCATGTCACCCTCCCATCAGTTTTGGGCTCCTTCCTCTCTAATCCCAACTGCTGCAGTGGCACCTGCAGCAGCAAGAGGTGAAAAATGCTGGGGGAAGTGTGGTTTGGTCATTGACATTGTCCTTGTAATGCACGTGGGGAAATTAACTTAGAGCCTGGGTTATGAAGAGAGCTAATTAGTTAATCCATGTAAAGTGCTTTAAGACTCTCGGATGAGGGGAAAGAATAGCTAATGGGGAGCTCAGACAGGGCTCTCTTGATGCAAAGTGAATTTCAGACAAGAAATCCTTACTGTACAGAATGGAATTAAATTCAAGGGCTTGTCTAAAAGAAAAACCTCAGAACTGATCACATCCCAGTGAATAAAGACAGTCCATCAGTTCAAGGGCATCTCACATGGATATCCATGCCCACTAATTATTCTGCTTGAAACCAGCCTTCCTGGCAGATTCCCAGAGTCGATGCATCGAGGACCTCTGTGTCACCATCGGCTTTAGAGCAGACGGATAATTGGTGGTAAGTACCCAGAGCTGGACAATGTAATGGCAAAAATCAAATTCTTCCAACAAAATCGCTCTCTGCAAGCACGTCCAAACACAAACAGTCTCGAGAGAGAACTCGACTGCAAAGCAGAACAATTAGAGAGCAATTAGAGGGGTGAACGTTACCAGCTCACCTGCACAACACCTATTTTCTCCTCCACAATCGTCTCTTGTCAAAGCTTCAAACATTCCTTTGTTCCCAACAACAGTCACTGACTGAATTCCCGTTGGGGAACACCCCACAGCCCCACAGCCGGCAGAGACCTGGGGAGTGGTGTCTCAGAGCATTTGCCAAATGCTTCTGCACGCTCATTCCTGGCCGGATCCTGCCCTCTTTACTGTCTGGGGACATTGTCACCCGCACAGGCGGTCCCAGGAGGAGGGATGTGACTCTGTGTTGGCTGTTTTGATGCCCAGGCTGTACTCACAGCTCCGTTTGGCTCTGTGACACCAGTGGGGAGAGCATCCAGACTGGGCTGTGTCACACCAAGCAGTGGGGCTGGGTGTCACCTGCCCGGAGCAGACCCCAGCCCATCCCGGCCGGAGAGACCACGGCTCTGGGTGCGGTGGGGATGGTGAATATCCTTCCCCCATCGCCTGCGCCGCTCAGGGCCCTGCACACCTGAGATAAACCTTCTCCATATTTATCTCAACACCTTCCTTCCCTCCTGGTGGCTCTTGCCTTAGTGGCCTTTGGATGGTGGGAACCGAGATGCCATCGCTGTGGCTGGGATGGACACTGTCCCCACACTGTCCCTGTCACCCCTCCTGCCCTGCGCCACAGCTGGGCTGACCCCAGGGGTGCTGGGACGTGGGGCACAGCCAGACCCCCTGCCCTGGGGTTCACTCGCCAGCAGGCAGCCTCCCAGCTTTACAGACTGTGCCGTGCCACACTGTGCCGTGCCGTGCCGTGCCATGCCGTGCCGTGCCACGCTGTGCCGTGCCGTGCCGTGCCGTGCCGTGCCGTGCCACGCTGTGCTGTGCTGTGCCGTGCCGTGCCGTGCCGTGCCGTGCCGTGCCGTGCCAAGCAAGGCACGCACCGCGCACTCGCCCTGAGTGGCGCGCGCGGGAAGCAGAGGTGACAGTGATGCAGACGGCTTGAATTACTCCGGCTGCTCTGTCTAGCGAGCGGCATAAATTGGATTATGTTGTGAAGTTTCCTGTGAGGGCAGCTGGGCCGTTTGAGTGGCATTTCCATATTCTGCCGAGCAGCCCACATGCCCATAAAATCTGATAAGTTTTCACGGTCATCACTTTGTGTATTTTTATGAGTCTATTAAAATGTGATTTACATTTTTTCAATTTCCCCCCCCCTTTTCCCGTCAATATGCCCAAGGGACGGGCGAATGAGATTGGAGGGAGCCCAGCACCATATGGCCAATTGGATTAGGCTCTTCTAAGTGTTCAGCAGAAGGTAATAGGAGTTTTAAACCTGTATCCCAATTTCTGGATGCCTGTCTTGTCTGAATTGCCAAACAGCTCCATTTTTTAAGGCTCTTGCAGAATGCTGAAGCCGGCCGTGGTGACAAGGATGCCCGAGGTCTGTCCTGCCAGCTGACCGGTGACAAGGACCTCGCGCTGCTCCGAGAATCAGGGGCCAGCGCTGGGGCGGCAGTCGGAGCGTGTGGCCTCAGCCCCAGGGCACTCGGCCTCCCCTGGTCCCCTTCTTCCAACTCTGAAATTAATGACCAGTTAATTGTTGTTCAAGCTGAATATTTTTAGTCAGAACTGATGCTTGTGTTTGAGATGACAGAAGTGTCAGTGATGCCTCCTGTATTCCTGCTTGCTCAGGGCAAACGCTGCGGCGTTCCCAGGACGGGAGCTCAAAGGATCTGTGAGTGCTGCTGGATGGAAATTTGCTTTCAAATTTGAGAGAATATTTGTAGAAATTCCTTTCTGTGCTATTTGCTCAGTTCTGCTAACAACAGGTTGCCAGCCAGGTTCAAGGACAGACGAGCAAGTGGGCCTCTGAGCAGTCTCTGTAATTCTCTTTCTTCTGAAGAGACAGAGGGAGATTAATAGAAAAAGCGGCAGCAGGAGGATTTGTCAAGAAAAATAATCATTTTCAGCTCAAGGAGGCATGCTATCCTGCTAGTGAGCAAATGGCAGGAGCAAAGGGCTCCTGAGCCTGCCCCTCATTACTGAAAGAAGCAAATTAAGGCAATTGCCGTTGAACACACAGCTAACATTTGGCTTCCTTCCTCCCTCCGGTGCCTCTTTCTCCCCGAGACCCTCTCAGCCCCCCGCCCAGTGCCAGGAGCCATTTCACAGCCGACGTTTTGCATCCAGAGGGCAATTGGCTGAGTTTGACCGAGCAGCTGAGGCATCGCACGCCGTGCGCACCGCGGGCTGCTGCTGCCACCTACGGAGAGCCAGTCCCGGGCCAGCGGGGACAGTGGGGACCGGGCAGGGACGGTGGGGACCAGGATGGCTGGAGGGGACATTCATCTGCGTGGGAGTTAACGTGCTGCAGGAACGAGCCACAGAATTCATTGTGCACCATTGCTGGGAGCAGTGGAGGGACGGGAGTGGGAGGTGCTGATGCAGCCCCAAGCTAACGCCTTCCAGCCCTGGATCTCGGCTGGAGCATCCCGAGGGCATCGCCCGCCTGGGGCTGCAGTGCTATGTGGCACACGGCACGGCACTGGGGCAGTTGTGAGCCACGTTCCCCTTCTCTCCACGGACAAGGGACCAATTTCCACTGATTAACGGGCAGAAATAAACCGCCTTCACTTTCCACCTCCGTTTGCATCACATGCGGCTGCAGTTTGTTTGTTTTCATTCTCAAATAGCCTTTGCATCCCCTGACAGTTTTCTGCTTGTAAATAGCCGAGTATCACGTTCCTCTGTGGAAAACAAGGTCGACAAAAACCTGAAATACACCTTTTTCTTTTTTTTGTCCTTTTTTTTTGCAGCTGTGCTGCAATTTTAATTAACATATGCCTTGTTTTGCCCCCAGGGAATGGTGGTGAGAAGATGAGGAATAGGGGAAGTGTGGCAGGTAATGAAAGACACGTCCTCATTTCTGCTCCGGCAGATAGTGCGAGTGCCCCATTAAATGCTAAAATTAATTGTTTAAATTGTTCTGAACAGCATTTACGAAAATCGCCTTGTCAGTGCAGCTGGGCACTTGGTTTCCAAAGCTTTCCCTGCCTTATCTGCATCTTAACGTTCTAGCAGCAGGCTCCTTCCCGACAAACTAATTTGTTCTACACACATTTATTTTCTCCCTGCACAACACTTACCAAAGATACGTGGCAAAAATGCAGATAATTTTTTTCCTCTTGTTTTCATGCTGTGCCAGAGACAAATTGCTTCAGCACTTGGTGGCACCCCCTCCATGAAGGAGCATCCCAGGGCACCTGCCTCGCCCTGCTCCCACCAACAGCCAGAGCAGCTGGATCCGAACCTGCCGTGGGAAAAAACAGTGGTGGAGCCTTCCAGGGCACGGGGAGCACTGAGAGGCGGGAGGAGGGGTGAGGAGGGAGGTGGTCCCAGTGTCCCCAGCCTGCCCAGTGCCCCGTGTCCCTGGCACTGCCCAGCCGAGCTCCTCTCCATCCTGCTCAGGCTGGGATGGAAAACACTGGAACTGCGACAGACACCCACGGTCCATCCCAGCGCGGAGGGTGACTGCCACGGTAACGAGACAGCGTTTTTACTGTGTGATGGAAGGTTAAATAGTCCCTGACTGCAATTGCTGCTCCCCAAGGCTGCTCCCATCACAGTCCCTGTCTCCTGGGTGCTGGGACCATCGTGACTGAAGCCCCCGGTACCAGGGGCGGGTGCTGATGTCTCCGCAAGCAGGACAAATTGTCAAGAAGAGGGACAGCTTGGGGTCGAGGGAGGCAACAGCTGCCCAGTGATATAAAACTCCAGCTTGTGAATAATTCCTTCTGCTTTTCCAAAGAACTCTTCCCCCAGAGCGTCCCATCAGCTTTATTAACGTTCTTACCATGACCAGGACTGCGTTGGCAGGGAGGGTGCTGGTTCCCTGCCCCTGCACGTGTTTGGAGGAGGGTCTGGAACAAACCCCTGAACCCAAAGAGCTTTGAAGGAATCATTAATCCTTTCAGGAAAAGCTTTCCGTCCCAGAAGAGGCTGCGAAGCTCTTCTCTGTTCCAGGTGTCTTACACTGGAGCTATTTACCTGCTGTGCCAGCAGTCAGCTCGGGGGTGGGACACGAAATCACTTCTGTGACTATGAATATTGTATGGCTGCTTAGAAATTAAAATGAATTTTGAGTTGTGTAGCGTTTATATGCACTCCTAATTTATATTTGAACAGGAGAGGAACTATTTTCTGTCTTGAAATCCAAGCTTAATTTTTATCTTTATTATCTTTAGAGCTTAGTGAATAATTCATTCTTTTTCTTGCAAGTTTTGGTTGGGTTTGAAGCAAAATTAATTCAACCAAGGCCCTGGCTTTGTTGTCATTGACTTTGCAGGAGGCCTCAGGGGTCCCAGAGCAGCTGAGAGTCCCACTGGGGCTGCAAACCAATGCAGATTCGGGGGGTGAAGAGCCTCCTCTCCCTATGAGCAGAGCAGCCAGGGGATCGGGGCAGCGTCTCACCTCCGGCAGCGGCCACAGGGGCTCAGCAGGGTGATTGTCCCACTGGCTCCTTGCCCTGTGCTCCAGCCTCTGTGCTCGTGGCAGTTTCCCAATTACAAGCTGCTTTTGTGAAGAATTTGCTGGCAGCTTAAGGTGTGAATTCACAGAAATCAATTCCAAACTTTCTGAATATACCTGTTATTGTTTTAGTGGGAGGAGGAACCTGTTATCTTGGCAGCGTTCCTTTAGACACCACAAAAATTAGACTCAAAAGAAATCCGCTGTTTCAATCACTCTTTGCTGTCCGTGGAGCAGCCAGAGAGTGGCTGCTGGTGGCTCTTTGTGTGAACGGCCCAAACAGCTTCACTTGCTGCATTTCATCAGTTCAGCGTCCTGTGCTAGCTCGGTATCAATTTTCTTCTAACTCGGTTGTTTCCAGGTGTTTTCCAGCGTTTCTTGTTCTCTCCAAGCTGGACACATGCTGTTGCCAGCACCCAGGGTCTGTGCTCTCTGGAAGCGGTGTCCCCAGCCCATGGCTGTGTCCCCAGGGCCCAACAGGCACCGGTGATGCCCGAGACCACCAAGCCCCGGCCAGACTGACGGACACGGTCCCGCTTTGAGGGGCATTGGCAGCTGGTGAAGGGGAATGGAGGGAGCACTGGGAGAGACTCAGCTTCCACAGACATGATCACTGGAGGGTTTTCATCTGTGCTGGCAGGAGCTGGGACCTGTTGCTGTTTGTGCCCGGTGAGGTGACGGCAGCCCCGCTGTGATTGGCACCTCAATCCATCGGGATATTGTGCCCTGCTCTCCCTCCTCCCGCACCGCCGCGTTTCCCTCCCGCCTGGGTGGATTTATGAAGCAAAGCCTGTGTTTTGCTGAGGTTATTGTTCCTACCCAGCTGATGTATTTGCTCCTGCGAAGCACGGGCCCAAATCCTGCCGCCAGCACTGCCATCTCCCGTGGGTTTACTGCAAGTGTTGCGGCTTTTTATGGGTTTTTTCATGTCTCTGAGCCTGGGTAGGAGGAGAACCCCAGATCCTCCTGCATTTCACGTTTATGAAGAGCTAGCTCCTAGCCAGAGAGGAGACTCCATTATTGGGGCAACAACAGCTCAAACAGAGGGAAATTTTCAAC
The DNA here is from genome assembly GCA_907165065.1 of Caprimulgus europaeus. Next base: position 929,247 of record OU015547.1, read on the forward strand.
AATCTTAGGCTGTGTACTTGACCTCCCTGACCTTAAACAATTTCACTTAAAACAGTCTTCAAAGAGCTGTTTAAAGGAGGGAGTAAAGCTGGTTATATTTCAGCATCGATTTTCTGCCAGCACGCTCTACTTTCTATAAAGTGAACTTCACTGATCCCTCAGTGACCTCCCCTCCCCAGGACAGGGCTCCTTCGCTGGGGGGGGACAGGGCAGGATGGGCAGAGCGTGTCCATGCCAGGGCTGGCTGCAGCAGCATCCTCATCATCTGCACCCCACTGAGAGCTGATGGTCTGGAGAGGGCTCGGGGTCTGGAGAGGAGGACCACAGCTGGGGTGAGCTCAAACCTGACCCTTGGGGCATCTCTCTGCTCCATGCATCGATACCACACACACTGCAGAGGTTAAGCACTGACACCAGGAGAAGAATTATCTTTAAACAGAAAGATTTTCCAAGTTTTTCTAAGAGCTTTGGAGTCTTTTTAAACAACTTTATCTCTTAATTCAAAAGTCTGTTTGAGTAAGCCAAAGGGAGATCTGTATAGAAGGGCTGGAAGATCATCTCCCAGCCGACAACAAAGAGCAGCAGTTCCTCCCCATTCAGCTCAATTATCCCTGACTCAGTCTGGGGGAAACAGCCACGATTGCTTTCCCGGCAGCTCCTGCCTGGCGAGTTAATAACATCGCCTCCTGCGCTCGATGCACCGGGGAGTTTGCAATTGCTCCTGAAGAACATCCCTGGCAGGGGCTGGGGAGGGGTGCAGGGGAGGGGACACGTCGGGAGCTGAGATGCTTCGTGTGGTTTCATGCCACCCCTGCTCTCTCCTTTCGTGGTGCTGGGGAAGGACCAGCAGATGCAGAGGTGGGGGGCACCCGGGGGGCTGCCCGGGCTGGGCCAGGCTCTGTGCCCGGCTTAAATAAGGGTGAACTGCGCTGGGCTGATCTCATTTGCTCCATCACTAATTGAGCTTGTAACCCGTAATGAGCAATAGCACAAAGCAACCGTGCTCCCTGGCTGCTGCGCTGAGACCCCCGGGGGGGTTGTACTGCAAAGGGGACACGGGACCACCAGCCACCCCTGGGCTACTGGCCAGGCAGAGCAACAGATCCTGCACCCTGGGCTGAGGCTCCTCCAGGTGCTGGAGGTCAGCAGGCAGGAGCCTGGGGTTTCAGCAAAGGAAGCTGAATAAACAAACAGACAGAACCAAACAAACAGATAAATGAAAACAAACAAATTAGACAATGTCAGCAAACCAAACAACATAACCAAGCAATGAAATGATGGAATAAACTGTGAATTTCAGTTTAAAGAGCGTTTCTAGTCCTGCTGGCTGCTGGGGAAGGGGCAGCCCAAGCCGAGTGCCCCTCACAGGCTCCCAGTGGCCAAGGCAAGGGACAGAATCAGGGAGATGTCACAGGTTTTGCCAGTTCAGCTGAGAACCTGGAAAATCCGGTGTTTGGGGGTGGTTCGAAATCCATTTTTCAAGCAATATTAATTTCAGATCAACCTGTGCTTATTCCTTTGCCTTCAGGAGTGCCACAAGCGGGAGCTGGCTTGGAGGCGATGGAAATGTTCCTGCTCCCCTGGGACGCCCTGAGCCCCAGCCTAAGTGGAGGGGACGGGTGTCAAGCTTTATCTTCTCGCTGTAGTTAATCCATGTCGTGTGCTTCTCACCTTCGTCTGGTCCTTTCCGATTCCATCCCTTACACCTCCTGATATGTTCCCCAACTCCTCTGACAAAGGCATTTCACAAGATGGATCAGTCCTGTCTCCTGCTGTGACACCAGCACGGCAGTGACAGTGATGGAGGGTGGCACACAGTGCCGGCAGCCGGACCCTGCGCCAGCGGCACAGGGACCCCTTCACAGCGGGAGCCCGGCTCCCCCGCCAGTGCCACGCTGTCACACCACGGTGTCAGGAACCCAAGCAGGGGAACTGATTGTTGGGGAATTGATTTTGGTTTGTGTTTCTGTGCAGAAGCTGATATAAATCAGCTCAATTCCACTCGTGGGGCTGAGCGCCGGGCTCTATTATTCATCCTCTGGCTTTAAGTTACAGCCGGTTCAGTGTCAAACGCACCAATTCCAGCAGCTCTAATGGAGTTGCCCTCTGCACCCCTCTCCCAGCAGCAGCTGATATTTTCTGCCCACATCAGTTGTATCTACGAGGGAAAAATACCGAGTGGTCCCTGCGGCTGTTGTTCCATTGAGGGGAGTGGACGCTGCTGGCGCGGTGACACCGTGTGTGCCACGTGTGCCTGCGGGCACACAGCCAGGTCCGTGGGGTCGCTGGTGTAGCCAAAATACAGCATCCCTGCTGCACATCGGTGCTGTGGGGCATTGCCACCGCCCCTGCTGCCACCACCCCACCGGCTTTTCTCCACCAGCTGCAGCCCGGGCAGCCCCAGCTCCCACGGCTGCGCCTGGGAGGAGCAAACCCACGCCCCGCGTTTGCACTTTCCTTGCTCTTTGCCCACCAGTTTGCAAACTGGTGCCCAGGGCAACCTGCCACGTACGTGTCAGTGTGACAAGAAACAGGAGTGTGCTGGGGAGCCCGGGCAGGGAGCACCCCATGGCAGGGGAGTCACTTCTAGTGACCCCTCGCTCGTCAATGGTTTCACAGGTGCCTGGAGCTGCAGCTGCGGCCAGTGAACCGCCCGGGTGGGTGGGAGGGAGGAAAGACCTTTAAATTCAGCCCCTCAGCAGCACGAGGTTTCCCTGAGCTGCTTGTTGCTTCTTTCTCTTCCTCCTGCCCCAGTGAGGCTGCAGCGTGGGGTGAGTGTGGGTGCTGGGGAGGAGCTGGGTGGGAGGAAACACCAGGGTGGGTGGGCAGGGGGTCAGGCAGCTGCCAGGGGCAGGGGTGTGGGGCTCGGGGTGTTCATGGCCTGGCCCTGCCAAGAGCTGGCTCCTCAGCACAGCCCCAGCACCCGGCTGCCAGCAGTGAGGTATTCAGTGCTGACACCTTTTAATTCCCCCAATGATTAACTTGGAGCGGATTAGAGCTAGGATGGCTATTTAATTAACAGACATGTCAAGCTTGCTTATGAGTCATTAAAAAAACCCACCCTAGTGATTGACTTGTTAATACGGAAGAAATCAATTAGATTTTTTTTTTTTCCTCCTCCTCTGAAGTTTTTGGCTCCAGCCTGAAGGGTGGAGGAAGAAAGGATGCCAGGATTCAGCTGAGCTTTGTCCTTTACAGAGGAGGTTGCAGGAGCAGCTCAGTGCAGGGCTTTGCAGTGTTCCTTGGGGGGCAGACACTGAACCCTGTCCTGGGGTGCAGCCCCTCAGCACCTGGTCAAGGGGTAAAAAGCTGCCCCATTCCCCCCTCTCCCTGCTGTTTTCTCTTCCAGGGCCTGATTCCAGGTCTCCCACTGCCCCTTCCCAAACCCACCTCCCCTGACCTGCCCAGCACTGACTGTTGTGTTCCCAGGGAGGCTGGAAGTGGGCATGGGAATGCCTGGAGTGGGGTGGGGAGAGCAGGGGCTGCCCTGGGACTGGAGCGGCTCCTTCTCAGCTCAAAAGCTGGGGCAGGCAGGTGCTGCTGGGGCAGGCAGGTGCTGCTGGGGCAGGCAGGTGCTGCTGGGGCAGGCAGGTGAATCCCACGGTGGCAGCAGGGATAACAGCAGCCCCGTTAGAAATGGATCCTGCAATTTCCTGAGGTCGCAGTCACCTCGGGGAGAAGTGCAGGATGTCTCCTGGGCAGCAGGGCCAGAGCTGAGCAGGAGTTTGATGCTCAGGGAGCAGCTGATGAAGTTCAGGGACAAAGAAGAATTTGCAGGAACTGGGGAGCTGCAGTTGGTGCTGCCGAGAGCCCCGTGTTCAGCCGGGGGTGCCGGGGCTTGGGGAGGTTTGAGGATTTTCCGTGCCCCCATCGGGTGTGGGAGAGCTGGGGGTCGGGCCCTTCTGCTCCCTGGGGAAACCCACAAGGGGTTAAACGCCTTTTCTGACACACAGTTATGAATTGCTGTCTGCGACTCTGACTTTATGCACAGAAATTCTGATTGCTCAAATTGTAGATTGCCTCTTGACATTAATTACTATGTAAATCTGGCAGATTAACATTGTCAGATGATGAGTGGCAAGTTTCACTTGCAGCCAGTCTCCCAGGAGCTTGGCTGTTGCAGAAGTTGCCATAGCAATTTTTTTTTTACCTCTTGGAAATAATAATAATAAAATAAACCCAAACCAAACCAGCACGTCCTGGTGCTCCCAGCCGAGCGCTGGCGCTTCCCCTGCTGTCCCCGGTTCCTCGTTTGGATCCCCTTAGAGCAGAAGCTGCATTTTGACCAGTTGGTGGATTGAATATTCAAGTGCTTGTCGGGCTCCTCTGTGGCTTGGTGCCTGATGAGGGTGATGGGGAGACCCTCGCTGCTCCTGCACAGGGGACAGGCTGGCTCCGCTCCCCCGGCTGTGGTCACGGTGCTGCCGCAGGGCCCCGCAGGTGACACGGCTGCATTTGGGGAGCAGAGCTGCAGCTGCCCCTCTGTGCCTGCTTGAGGGGGAGATTTGGTTTTGTTACCTCGGTCTCTGAAACTAAACAGTAAAAAGAAAAGGAAAAAAAAATCCCCTTTTTTCAGCTGAGATTAAAGATGCATGAGCAGAATTGAGCAGGGCTGCTCGCTGCCGAGTCAGGAGGCTTTGAAGGTGAGCGCAGAGCTCACTAAATAAATTAATAAATTGCCTCAGATCTCCAGTCAGGAGCAGAACAGGCAGACAGCTTCAAAACTCACTGACTCCGGGGGTGCTTTGAGCTGCCCCCCCAGCCCAGTGCCTCTGGCACTGGCAGGTGGGTCCCTGTACCCTGAGATGCTGTTAGGGGCTGGGTCCACCCTGGTCCAGGGTGTCACTGCCAGGGCTCCTGTTGTGCCCCCCTGCAGGTTACCCAGCAACTTGGGGACTGAAATGGGGGTGTGACACAGGGGTCCTGAGCACAGGGATCTCCAGATGTGGAGCCTTGTCCCCATGTTGTGGCTGAGGGGTAGTGGGGGGTAGTCCTGCCTGGCTGGGTGTCCCCAGAGAGCTTCCCCATGTCACCCCTGCTCACCTGAGCAGCTGCAGCAGCTCAGGCTGTTTCACTGTCATGTTTATCTGTTGGGGTGTCACTCAACCACCTTGTCCTTTATTAATGTGTTGTTCTTTGGGATCCTTGAGCACATGCTCCTCCTGAGCTGCTTGTCCTCATCCCACCAGCAGGCACCCTTTGTCCCAACCCCTGACCCTCTCCCCCATACCCCATACAGGTGAGGATGTCTCTGGCGGTCCTCAAGGTCAGGACTCAATGTTTCATCGTGCCCCCAGCACCTTCTCCAGGACTTCAACAAGGACTCAACTCCTGCTGTGAAATGGCTCCCACCAGACTGTTGAGGTATCTAAATCTTATTAACACAAACCAATCCATTAACTCTAATTACTGCACTTGTTGTGGAGGGACCCTGTATTACAGCTGCCCATTGTCCCTGCCTCAGCCCTGGCCCCAGGACCCCCCAGACCTCCCCAGATACCACTGCTGTCCCAGCACGGAGCTGTTGGGCTGGGGATCAGCTCCTGCTCACCCAGGGAAGAGCCAGGAACGGAGCCCAGCGCATCCCGTGGGGCTGAGCAGGCTCCACAGCACCCGTCACCCCCGTGTCCCCTGAGGGACATTGCATGACAGAGGTTGTTTATTGCCTTTGAAAGGCAAGAATATGTTCTTCATCCATGTCATACCGCTAAAAATACCAGACGTGTTGCCCTGGCTTCCCTCTTGCGCGCTAATGACAGCTGAGGAGCGACATCTGTATCATAATAGATGAGAAACAAATTCCTCTTTACCCCCGGAGAAGGCTGATTATTTTACTGGCAAGCTACATTAAAAAAATGCCTTCTGACATAAAGGAACATTAATGTCAGGAACCGGCAGCGTGCCGCCTCCGGGGAGCCCCGCTCCTGTCACCCTGATTAAATTAGCGCCTGTCTTCCCCCACATCCCCCCGCCCCATCCATGTTCGTGCCGGAGCCGCTCCCGGGGTGGGCTGCCAGGGCTGGGGCTGCCTGATCGTGTGAGGAAACACCGCTTGGAGATGGAGCCACCTCGGCTGCGGGACACAGGAGCAGGTCCAGGTGATGATGCAGGAGCATCCCTGGCTCCGGGCTCGCGGTGGGACAGGGATGCTGCCAGAGCTGCCCCCTGGGATGATGCTCCGCAGGGGACTCCTGCTCTGTCCATCAGGTCTTCCCACAGCAAAGGACAATTTGCAGGGTGGAACACAAATGTGCCAAACATCAAGGGTTTGACTCTGTTTCTTGCTTCCAAAAGCCCCATCCCAGGGGAATTCACTGGGGTTCCCTGGGTGGAACCCCCTGCCTGGAGCTGAAGCCACCACACACCTCCCCTGCAGACAGGACCTGCATCTCTGGTCTCCTGCTTTCTGTAAGAAGATAACGATGTTCTACTGGGATTTGCAAAATTCATAGCTATAAATTTCTCCCAGGGAAGAAGGAGCCGTATCTCATGAGGAATCAAATGCCAAAAAGCTGCTGAGGAAAGGCCAGAAAGAGCTTTAATTGCCCCAATGAATCAAGTGTCATCCAGGGTTTCCAAAGGCATCACCACTTCTCTACCCCTGGATGCCAGCCCCGTACACACAGCCCGAGGTCCCGCTCAGTGCTGTGCCCCGTCACACGCTGTGCCCCGTCACACGCTGTGCCCCGTCACACGCTGTGCCCCGTCACACGCTGTGCCCCGTCACACGCTGTGCAGCCACACACGGTTCAAGGCTGTCACTTCTTCTGGACTTACAGCACCATCTCCATGTATCTCATCAAGGAAAAGCACGGACTAAATACACCCCAGGGAGGCAGCAGATCTACTGCTGGCATTACCAGCTGCTGGGAGCGCTGCTAATGGGAGATAATTATCCCATAACTCTGCTGCTCCCGCAGACGGGCTGGTTAACGAGCCCAGGGTGATTTAAGGAGCTGAGAAGGGGCTGCGCTTGTGCTGGGCTGTCTGAAAGGTGCTGACTTGCTGGGCTGAGGAAGCCTGGACCTCCTTCGTGCACCTCTCTTGGTGCTCACAACCCCTGAGGCATCACCCATGTCCCAGCTGATCCCAGCTCTGTCCTGGGTTTAAGTCTGACTTGTGAGAGGACAAAGCAATGTTTTATTCCAGGGTTTTCCCTGGGTGTCCCTCCAGGTCGGTGCCCTGCTCTGGTGATTTATTTTGGCTAGTAGAGTGTGCATGATGCAGCACGAGGATTTCCAGGCAGATGCTGTGGGAGTCTCAAGGAGCCCCCCATGAGCTCAGGTGCAGGTTTTGATTTTGCTCTGTATTCCCCATCGCCCAGGTTTTGATTTTGCTCTGTATTCCCCATCACCCAGGTTTTGCTTTTGCTCTGTATTCCCCATCGCCCGCTCTCCTTGGCAGCGGGATTCACCTCGGTGATGCTGCGATGGCCGTTTCACTGGGGAGATGCTCCCCCGGTAATTGCCTGGTCCTGGCGCTGCTGTGGGTGCCCCAGCACCCACACAGGTCTGTGTAGATGGGAGTTTTGCTGAGGGATCTGAGCACAGCAGCTCGGTACGTGCTGGCCTTGCTCCTCATTGCCATCAGCCCTGGCCGCAGCGTGCGGTCCTGCCGGCTCCGCCAGCCCGGCGGTCAGTGTAGTTAACAACCTGCTTACAAATGAACTCCCTGGGAGCGTGTTATTCCAGGATTCCAGCCGTTAAGGGTGCGTTAATATTTATGAAATAATTAATAGATGCACCTATATTCTTTAATAACTCATTTAAAATTGTGCCATGGATGCAGCCTGTTCAGAGGAGGTAACGGGCGCTCTGCGACGGAGCAGCTCGGAGCTTGGGGGGGCTGTTAATTATGTGTTAAACATACACAGGTACCTTACACAAAGCTATGAAAAAATAAAGGCATTTCGTTTAAGAAATAATAAGGTAAGTTCTGCTGCCTGGAGACTTGTTTTAATGAGCCAACTGGCTTCAGAGCTCTGCTCCAAGGAAAAACATTTACAGGGTGGGCCTGGCTGCATCGTGGTGGGGTTTTCCTGCTGGTGGGTGTTGGGGGGGCTGGCAGGACCCCGCAGGTCTGTGCTGAGGCTGCCTGGTGCTGGCTGTGCACACGTGGTGCTCGCACACAAAGATTTTCAGGAGCTTTTCCGACAGCAGCTCTGCTCCGTCAGCACGAGATGCCCCTTTACTCGAGTGACCCCCGTGGAGCCGTCCCCAGGTGTGGGCTGAGGGTCTCTGGAGCTGTGTCACACCGGGCTGGAGGCACCAGCAGTGAGCACAGGCACGTGCCTCTACCCAAAGAGTGATCTATATTTTCAATTTTCCAAAAGATTATGTTTTCATCTTTAAAGATGTTGTCTCCTGCTTTTTGACCTGAATAAAATGAAAGATAATAGAATCCAGATGAAATATATATCTATATTAATCTTACACAGAGAGAGCCTTCTCTGAGCTTCCAGGTGCTGTGGCAGGAGTGGATCCGGTTTGTCATCCCTGGTCACCTTTATCAGAGCCATTTCCACTCCGGTTTAACAGGACTGGGCGCAGCTGTGGGAGCAGCCCCCCCCCCCCCCCGCCCCAGTGCAGCCCACCCGTGTGCAGCGGGAGCACACCTGCCCTGCCAGGTACCACGCTGTAAAAGCTTGAGGGTGTACTTTCCATGGGGTGGAGTGTGTGACCCTGACACCTCCCACCATCTGAAGGTGACACTGGGTTTGATGGCAGCCCTGTGGCTGCCCGCAGGGAGGATGCTGGTGTTGAATGGGGTGATGCTGTGCTGAGCAGGACGATGCTGCATCAGCACTTGGGTGGGACTCTTGAAGTGGTTCTTGGCAGCAGAGAAAGGCAGTGGGAGCTCAGCAGGGGCTGTCCCCTCCCCAGCACAAGCTGCATTAGATGCCTTCTTGGGCAGGAGAGAGGACTCATGTTGCTTGTATCTTCTCGGGTCCCCCCTGCACTTTGCATTTCAAAGCATCTCCTCCCTGTTCTACCTGTGCAGAGCTGTCCCCAACGGGTGGGAACAGGATGTGGTCAGGGACACCTCACACCCATCTCAGGCACCATCCCCTGCCCGGGCAGCGTTGTGTCCCGCAGAGCCCGGCACGGTGGTGGCTCCGGCCAGCAGCGAGCGGCAGCCACCTCCTTCACCGGCTGGGAGAGGGAGAAATTGGATCTGGAGGCAGCAAATGCAGCTCCCCAGAATGGATGTACATTTTCATTATACTTATACGCTGAGTAATTGGTGGTAATACAAGAGATATGGGCAGTATCATTATAGACCAGGCTGTGCTGGAGATGTATTATCATCATCTGTCATTATCTGGGCTTCCTTGTGGCTGCTAAAATTGTAGAACATGATTTTAATAACCCTGGAAGGCAAGAATCATTTTTCTTTTGTCACTTAACAACTTGGCCTCATTCACTGATACCTTTAAATAAGAAGGGGGGGATTAATTTCTAGTGGAATAAATGCAGACCTGGTTGTTTTCTTCTCTCTTCATTTGCAAAGGTGCCCCAGCGAAGCCCGACAGCTTTCAAGGGAATTGCAGATAATGGGGGGAGGATGTGAGCACAGCACAGGGTGCACAGGAGCACCCTGAGGAGGAGGAGGGTGATGGCAGTGCTGGCCCTGGGGCCCTTGCCCCAAGCTGAGCAAAGAAAGGCAGTGGCAGCACCGTCCTGGCTGCGGGCAAGTGGAGATTTTGGCCGTGCACATCCATCCTGGCAGGAGGCACAGGATGTCACGGTGCCAGGGGACAGTCCGGGCACCCCCACCCCTCAGTCCCCTCTCTCAGGGCACAGACATGGTCCCTTTTTGGGAGCTGTGTCACTCCTGACCTGCCTGGACGCCGTCGGGGTTCACAAGTTTGAGGGTTTTTCATTTGTCGTTTCTCCTAGCTGTGAAAAAAACAGCAGCAGGAGAGGGACAAATCAAATTACAAGCCAGCTAATGAAAATAATGGGGAATAAAGTACATTTGGAGGCTGCTTGGTTGGATTCCTATTTCCGTGTGTCACTGGATTTAAATCGGGGATGTTTATAGCCCTCGAGAAGCAGTCGTTTAATTGCCCTTTGTGATTAGCTGCAACTCAATTGACCGTGAATTTCTTGCTCTCGCAGACCTGAGCGTTTGGCTGATGAGAGGCAGCCGGCTCCGAGCCAGGCTCCAACCCCCGGCTGCTCCCTCCCATGTTGCTGCAGAACCCAAAGCCCCCCTGGGTTTCCAGGGGTCCGTCCCTCGCAGCTCGTCCCCAGGTAAACGGGGTGGGGGGTGCTGGGGGTCCTGCAGCGCCCAGCCGAGGTTCTGTATCGGTGCAGCCGGGGACCGGTTTGCCCCGTCTCCCTGCAGTGAGCGGCTGTGGGCGCCTGCCCGGGCTAACAGCTCCGTTTGCAACTATTGACTCGAGTAAATAATCTCCAGATCTATTTTTCTCCTGATAAAAGCTGATTTTTTTCTATTATTGTCAGGGGTGTTTATTAGAGCAGAAAGATAGCAGCGCTGTGCCTGCAGCCTGATTGCCGGGAAGCGTGAGAAGTCATCCGTGCAGCCCTGGCAGCTGGGATCAAACGTGCCACTTGTCACCACGGCCACGGGGGTGTGGGGGTGCAAGGGGGGCATGAAGATCCCCCTGCCTGGCTGGTTTGATGAGGGATGGCATCCGAGGGAAATTTCTTTTCAGCAACGGCTGAGGGAGAAGATGCTCCACACATCTGAGCATCTTGGCAAAAAGGAGTGGGAATTTCCAGGGGAGTGGACGGATACAGGGCTCAGCTGTTGGACATGGGGATGACACAGCCACTAATTTAGGGACATGCAAGTTTTCCGTGGTCCTGTGGAATGTCCCTCTCCCTCTCGCCCGTCCACCTGAAGAACCCCTGTCCCGTGCTGGAGCTGCAGCCCCTTCGCGTCCTTTCGGCATCTTGCAGAGATGAATAACGGCAGCACAGGGAGCTCTCTGCCCCCCTCTCCCCGTCCTCCCCCTCCCTGTGCCCACTAGGGACTCCCCAGAGCCCCACAACCCAGAAAATTAATCCTTCTGCCTCATTAATTACAGTAATGTGGCAGGAGCCTTGTTCAAGGTCAGCCTCTCGGACCCCGGTAATCAATCCTCTCTGATTTGCAGCTGGTGACCAGAGCCTGCGGATGCAGGAGGGTCCTGGCTGGCAGCTTGGGCTCCCCGTGTCCTCTCATGTCCCTCTGTGTCCCCTGTGCCACCCTCCTGAGCCCAGGTTCTCCTCCCTGTCACCTCTGCCTGCCCGCGGGGCGGCTTGGCCAGGAGCTCTTGTCTCCCTCCCCGTTGCTAACGGCTGAACAAGGTGGTTTGTTTGAATTAATCACGTTGGGTGCCAATTAAGCAGCTCTCCTCATCCATTAGAGACTGCAGCAGATTGTGCACTTAGATCTTGTATCTTACATGACTGGCAATATTTTCTTCTTTTTAGAGAATGAAAAGAAGAAAGGGAAAACCTCTTTAGGGAGTTGTTGGTTCGTGCTGGTTCTGGCTGGCAGCTGAGCTGATACAAGCTGGTAACGTACTTTACTCTGCTTAATAGCAATGATCCACCCAGCAGGGACTCGGCCAGCGGCGCCGGTAACGCCTGAGCAACGGAGGCAGCTGCCAGCCCCGGCCCTTCGCGTGGGGAGCGGTGGGAGCGCGGTGCTGGTGGGTGCCGTGGTGGCAGGGGGTGGCTCAGCAGCAGCGGGGGATGCTCAGAGGGGTCTGGCCATACCGGTGAGCTGCCCACCCACCCACCCTGTGCCATCAGTTCCCATCCCATGTGCTGCAACCCGGGAAAAGCCCCAAAGCTGCTTCCCCTTTCCACCTTCCCCCTTGCCGGGCAGGGGGTGGCTCTTGTGCCTCAGGCTGGGAGCCCACAGCCCCACTGTTCACCCCAAAATGTGCCTCGGTCATGAGCACCCACCCTCCCTCCAAACTGAGCCCCCTGGTCTGTCCCATGCCATGGCCTCATGTCACCACCTGCCCCTGCACAGCCACAGCCTCATCCCACTGGATGCTCAGGCACCCAGCGGGCTCTCGCACTCCGGCAGTCTCCTCCCTGCACGTCCTCCTGCCCTGGCCCCCCAAGGCCCCTTCACCGGGCTGGCAGGGACCCGTGGATCTGGCTGTGGGGATGTCACCTGCAGTGATGTCACCCTTCCTCTTGTCCCCCCATTCCATCCCAGTGACGGGATCCGTGGGCTTGTGAGAGTGACTCAGAGCCGAAGGGGAACCAAGAGCACTGTCATGGGGGCACGTCTGCTCCATCCCTCATCTGGGGAAGGGGACACCACCCCGGGCACAGTACAGGGAGCCATCCCAAGGGCTGTGCCAGGGCTGTGCCTCGATGGACTGGCACACTCGGAACCATCACAGGGACAAGCCCTTCCCCTGCGGAGCATGGGCAAGGTGAGCCTGCATGCGCCAGGGTGGGATGCCCAGTCCCCTCCATGCACCGGGACGCAGGGTCCCACTGTGGCGGGGCCCATGGGTGGCAGCAATGGGTGTGGGGACAGCAGCACTTGTTTGTGTCCTGCTGGGTGCTGGCAGCTCTCCCTGCCCTCCGTTCCCACGGAGATGCCCACGTCGCCATGGCTACCTGCGGATATTCCCGCTCTGCCGGTAAACAGCCGAGCCCGCGCTTCCGCCCCGAATACTGGGGGTTGCTACACCCCAGGGAGGTGTTGCAAGGGCAGCTCCCCCCCCACTGTGGGAACTGGCCCCGTACCCCAGCCCGGGGAGCCACGTCCCCACGCCACCCCTGCCAGCAGCACGGCCCACTCAGGGCAGGGGGCTGGGGTCTGGCCAGGGGAGGTTTGGGGGGGAAAAAACCTTTGCTGGGACTGTCATCCCATCCCATGGTGGGACATCTCCCACTGGCCAGCAGCCTGGCCGTGCTGGAGGTGATGCTGGGGGTGTGTCTCCCCTGGCTGCTCTCCCACGGACCCTGAGCCACCCTGTGCCGGGGGGATGTGGGTGGGGGGCTGCCTTGGCCCCGCAGTTGTTTGCAGTGTGGGGTTGTGTGGGCGCTGAGCGAGGCAGCGCTGGAGCCGCGCCGCGTGCTCCAGATCCCGCAGTAAACAGCTGTTTGCACAACAGCCGCCGCCGTTGCGAAGGCTGCGAGCGCGCCGCGGGTTGGGCAATCCCCTGTTTACCCCTGTGCTCCAGCCCTGTCCCACGGGACGCGGGTTTCCCCGGCCGGGGCTGTGGTGACAGCCTGGTGTGGGTGGGCAGAGCTGCCCCACGTCCCCCAGTGAGACCCCCGGGGTGGCTGGGCAGGGCCCTGGCAAGGGGCTGCTGGAAGAACCGGGAGCTAATGGTTGGCATTGGGACGTGCCACTGGGAAGGTTGGGTCTCAGGGTGCCCTTGGGGCATCTTACACATGCTGGGCTGGGTGGTGGGAACATGAACAAGTTGGGTCACATGGAGCTTCACAGGGCAGCTCTCCCCAGAGCCAGGCTTTAGGGGACAGCCCAGGCTGGGCTGCAAGGGACAGAGGTGTGGTGCCCAGTTACCAGGTGGGAAGGCTGGGAAGCACATCCCAGAAGAGGGCTGGAGGGTGCAAGGATGACCCCAGTCCCTTGGGGTGAGTGCCCAGCGAGAACACGGGTCTGGGCTGGGGGATGTGACCTGTGCCCACAGTTGGGTTTTCCAAAAGCCCTCTGAGTCCCACATCCCCCAGCCCATGTCCCCTGCCCTGTCCCCCAGCCCAGTCCTGTGGCCCCAGGGCAGTGGCAGCAAGGAGCTGGCTGTGCCACGTCCCGGCTGTGCCACGTCCCGGCTGTGCCATGTCCCGGCTGCTGGAGCGGGCAGGGTGGGAGGCCGGGTGCTGTTCCCCGCCGCTGGATGTGTGCGTGCTGCTGGGCTTTCCTTCCTGCAGCGAGCGAGGCGGTCGCAGCCTTCAGGGAAGTGTTTTGCAATCACCTTCTTCAGAGAGTCACAGCAATTAACGGCACTGGTTTTGAGGAACTAACGGTGGAAGCAGCATGTTGGCAAACGGGCTGAGCACGGCGAGCTGCCGGGAGCCGGAGGCCGGTGCTCGGAGCGGGCGGTGAGCAGCGGCCGGACGCACCAGGCACGGAGGTGAGGTAGCAATGGAGCTGAGGTAGGGATGGAGCTGAGGTAGGGATGGGGCACAGGGTGCTTGGGTCCAGCTGAGCACCTTGCCTGTGGCTTTGTGAGCTGCTCTGCCCTGTCCTCTGCCTGGGACAGCAGCACATGCTGGATGCTCAGGGGTGGCTTCTCCCCCATTTCCCACACTTGAGTCCTTCTTCTGCCTCTGAACGTCGGCTCAGGGGCGAGAGCAGCTGTGGGCACCCAGAGGTGGGCGCAGCGTGGCCATCCCCTCCGGGATCAGGTGCCCGGCACCACCGAGGGCGCAGCTGAAGCAGCCGCTGCTCCCAGGGCCGTTCCCTACGGCAGGTGGGGGGCAGCTGGAGGGGCCAGCACAGGGGAGGGGGTGAAGGCAGGACCCCAAGGTCCTGCAGCTCTTCCCAGCCCCGCTGTGCTGCCGTTGTTCATTTGTTTCCCTCTTTCAGCTTATCGGCCCTCGGCCGCCCCAAGCCCCAGCACAAACCCTCCCCGAAACCACAAATCTCTGCCCGGCAGAGGCTGAAGATACCTGAGATCAATCAGCACGTGCTGTGGCCAGGCGTGGGGTGTCGCACCCCAGGATCGGGGTCGCAGGGCTGAGAGCTGGTGGCCAGCTGTGCTGGAGGGGCCCTCGCCAGAGCACCTCACCCCTGCGCTTTTCCACGCCAGCTTCTCCTGCGGCAGCGCGGGCTGTGGAGCGCGGGGGCGGAGGTGTCAGCGCTGCAGAAGGGCTGCGGGGAGAAGCTGCCGCTGATGGCAAAAGGACATTGTGCTCCAGGAAGCGTCGGTGACGGTGGCAACGCGACTCCGCCAGCCCGCCTCGCCCCCAGCCCCTTCCCAACCTGCCAGGACGAGCCGCTCTCTCCATTCCAGGTGATGCCAAAGCCACGGAGGAGACCATGGCCAGGCGCGGTGCCAGGACACCCTTCCTGCTGCGGCTCTCCCTGCTCCTGCTCCTCCGCCCGGGCGGTGAGTGGGGTCTGTCCCGTCCCGCAGCTGCACGCCCCGGGCCACCCCATGCACCCGGTGTCCATCCCGCCCGGCCAGGGCTGCGGCACACGGGGGCTGCTGCGGGCAGGGGGGCGGGCAGGAGTGTGCCAGCGGCACAGCGGGCACTGGCAGGATGGGGCTGGCAGACTTGCCCAATGCCCAGCTCTTCCTCTCCAGCGGCTGCGGGGCCCATCTAAGGGAAGAGGCACTTGTCCCTCTGTCCTGCCTGGGCGCTGAGGAGCTGAGATGGCTTCGTCATGGCCATGCCTTGGATGTGACATATTTTTCCTGCCTGCAGGGACCATGGGCTGTGCCTTGGTGGCCGTGGGCTCACCCGTTGTACCCCTGGGCTCGGCTGTCACAGCGTCCTGCACCATCCAGACCAAGCTCTGCCGGGGCTTGGAGCAGGGGAAGGTTCAGATCACCTGGATGGTGGACAACGAGCCCATGGCCGGGAGCCAGTGCCAGGGCCCAGGGGGGACGGAGGTGTCCAACCTCACCCTGCCCCAGTTCAACCGTGCACAGGCCAAGCTGTGGTGCTGGGTGGAGTGGAACGGGACCAAGCAGCGCGTCGGAATGGCCGAGATCAGGGCGGGCTGTAAGTCTGCTGTCACCACAGGTCACCCAGGTGTGCACAGGTGCACTTGACAGAGGTGCCACCTGGCACCGGGGTTCACACATCTCCTCCCCGAGATGCATGTCTGCCCCAGGCGAGCCAGGCAAGGCCGCTGGGGCAGGAGCAGCAGCCCAGGGCGATGGCTGATGGAGGCTGTTTCGGGGCTGTGCCTGGCCATGTCCCAGCACACCGGTGCCTGGCAGCCAGGCTGCGGGGCAGGGCAGGTTTGGGGGGTGGTGGGGTGGCAGTGTGGCTCTGTGGCTCCTCCGCAGCAGGACGGGCACTTCACTCAGGCTCTTCCCTGGCCGCTCTCTCCCAGACCCACCTGCAAAGCCCTTCAACCTCAGCTGCGTCCTGAACCTCAGCGACTATGGGCTGACGTGCCAGTGGGAGCCGGGAGCCGACAGCCACCTCCCCACCAGCGTCGCGCTGAAGTGTGCCAGGTAAACCTTGGGGGTGACACGGTCCCCAGTGTCTGGCCCCCAGCCACCTCTCCTGGCCCTCACCCCCTGCCAAACCCCATGGCAAGCCTTGTCCTCTGCCGAGGGTCCCCCTGAGCCCACCCCTCTCGCTGCCACAGGAGCAGAGCCCAGGCAGTGACGTGCTGCACCCCGCAAGGCAGCCTCAGCCGCTGCACGGTGCCGCGCCGGCTGCTCCAGCTCTACCGGCAAATGGAGATCTGGGTGTCTGCCGCCAACGCGCTGGGCACGGCCGAGTCGGAGCATCTCTGCATCGACCCCATGGACCTCGGTGAGTGATGGCCAGAGCCGCCTGCCCTGAGGGGAGGCCTGGGGCTGGGGAAGCTCGTCAGCGGTGGGAGAGGGGCGTTACAGTGCCATTAACGCACGATGGGCTTTCGGGTCACGTTCTCCGGGCGGGTTCCCGTGACAAATGGCTGGCGGGATGGAGCTGCCAAGGCTGCCTTACAGAGTGAGCAGCGTGCTGGCGGGTTACGAGCTGCCGTTTGACCTGCTGCCCTCTACAACTCTCTCCAGCAATTGATTACCCATTTACTCAGGAGGTCTATTAATAATATATCCAGCTCCTATAAACTATTTATAAAAGGAACCTTCCTAGACAGTGCGACTCGTCCTCCCTGCTCTGCACCCAGGGAAGTGCTGCCCACGAACCAGCTGAGCCCTTCTCAGGGCTGTGCTGGACTCTTACCCCCCAGCAGACCCAAACTAGCAGCTTTCCTGCCCATGAACCACACCCCGGGAGCCATGGGGTCTGTGTTCCCTGCATAGGCATTAACCCCAGGCTGCAGAGCAGTGCAGTGCTGTGCATTGCCCTGTGAGCTGGGCAGGGGCACACACTGGCTCCCATCCCCTGCTGCCAGCCGTGCTCCTAAATGTTTTGGAGCCGTTTCTCCCCATCCTCACCTCGGGGTCAGCAGCTCATGGCTTTAACAACAAACCTGTGCAAGGCCACGACCCCACTCGCTGGGGCACCTCTCCAGCTCTCCCCGGCTCTTCCTCCAGCCAAGCTGGACCCCCCAGCCCTGCAGAGCATCCAGTCCATCCCCTTCCAGACCGACTGCGTCGCCCTGGCCTGGGAGTTGGCCCGCAGCAGCGCGCACATGGAGCTGCAGTGCGAGCTGCGGTACCGGGCGCCCGAGGACCCTGCCTGGGCTGTGGTGAGTGATGCCGGGGCAGCGGGACTGGGGAGGGCGAGCGAGCAGGAGCCGGGACCCTCCGCTGCGCTCCCAGGTTCCCTGCAATGGGAACAGGAGGGTGCCTGTGTGGGAGGGCGATGGCAAGGTGCCCCCTCACACACCCTGCACAGCACCCACAGTGGGGTCGGACCCTGCACTGGCTGTGTCCCTGCAGCCGGCCCCTGCTTGAGGCAGGAGCCAGCACAGCCCTCGCTCCGGCTGCCACCAGGTCACCGACATCGTTGGCCAGACTGGCACCACGCAGCGCTGCGGCTTCCTCTTCGGCACACAGTACCACTTCCAGATGCGGTGCCGGCGGAGCTCGGCACAGGGCTACTGGAGTGAGTGGAGCCCGGGCAGGAACTACACCACCCATGAGAAAGGTGGGTGCAGAGTCACCTGGGGGTCCTCTTTGCCTGGCCAGGTGGCACAGCCGTGGTGGCATGGCCACGCTCGCCCCTCTCAGCTCCCCACCCTTCTCCTGCCACAGCCCCCGCGGGGAAGCTGGACGCGTGGTGGAGTGTTCGGCCGGCAGGGGCAGGGGGGCAGCTAGAGGTGCAGCTGCGCTGGAAGGTGAGCACGGGCGAGCGGTGGGGGCACGGGGGCTGCTGGGGCATCGCCCTGGGGACCTGGCATCCTCACGGGGACCGAGCATCCCTGCACACCCTGCCTGCACCCAGGCTCCACGGCGGCGGGAGGCGAACGGGCGAGTGCTGGGGTACCGCGTCACCCTGAGCCCCAGGAGGAGGGGCAGGGACCCCCCCACTGTCTGCAACACCACCCACACCCAGTGCAACTTCTCCGCGCCGGTGGGCACCAGGAGGGTCTATCTCTCAGCCTACAACGCTGCTGGCGAGTCGGCAGCAACTGAGGTCATCCTCCTGGAGAGGAAAGGTGAGGACAGTGCAAACCTCCTGCAGTCCCAGACCTCCAAACACACCCCTGGGGCTCTGCCCCACCAGCAGCTCTATGAGCTCCCAAACTGGGTGCTGCTCCCTTGCCCCGCTGCGGGTGAGACCCCCCCGGGTGTGTGACTGGGGGGCTCTGAGCAGGCTGCCCATGGGGTGCAGAGCCGGGCGAGGAGCAGGGCGGGTGCATGGGCAGGGGGTCGATGGGGCAGGGATGCTCCCCTCTCCCGTCACCCCGGCCGGTTGTCCCCGTGCAGGTCAGCCCCTGGCTGGGCTCCGGGCTGTGCCGGGGGACGAGCACAGTCTCTGGGTGCACTGGGAGGCACCGCCAGCCCCAGCAGCCGCCTACATCCTGGAGTGGCAGCGGGTGTCCTCGGAGCCCGGCCACTGCAGCACGTGCTGGCAGATGGAGCGTGACAGGGCCACCACCATGGCCCTCATCCAGGGTAAGTCAGGGGGTCCCTGCCCTCCTGGTTGGGCACGGCATGGGGCAGGTGGGCTGGCACCGTGGGGCAGGCGTGGGGGAGCCAGAGCTCCAAATCCCTGGACCCTCCTCTGCTCCCCGTTGCAGACAGCATCGAGCCTTTCCAGCGGTACAACATCTCAGTGTTCCCCCTCTACAAGGACGCCATAGGGGTGCCCGTGCACACCGCAGCCTACTCCAAGCAGAAGGGTACGTGTGCCCCCAGCAGCCACCAAGGGCTCACCCCGCACCACCAAGCCTGTGCCCCTCAAAAAGGAGAGACAGCCTTCCCCCCACGCACCCCTAACTCGGGCTGTGCAGAGGAGCTCAGCCCACTGGGCTGGATCTTGGCTCGTCACTGAAGGTGCTCTCAGCTGGACCGAGCCCCACAGGGGCACAGTCTGGGGCAGAGCCTGATGCCCATACCTTGGGAGGGGGACTCGCCACTCAGCCATCCCCCCGCTGGTCCCCCACCCCGAGGCAGCAGTTCTGCACAGTGCCCAGTCACTTCTGCTCCATTTCAGCACCATCCTACGCCCCGAAGCTCCACCTGAAGAGCATCAGCAAGTCAGACGCTGAGCTGTGCTGGGACCCGGTGCCGGTTGAGATGCAGAACGGCTTTCTTACCAGCTACACCATCTTCTGGGCCAACAGCACTGCAGAAGTGTCCAGTGAGTCCTGCCAGCATCACCACCGGCCCTGTGCTCCGCCCTGCCTTGATGCATTGGGTGGGGACATCAGCAGAGGAGGGTCAGGGGGTGTGTGTGGGTCCTGTACGGGTCGTGCAGGTGAGGGGCACCCACAGAGAAGCCCCCACCATGCCAACAGCCCTCGCATTTCTGCAGGTGCCACCGTGAATCCCTCTCTCAGCTCCTTTGTCATCCAGGACCTGAAGCCATCGACCCTGTACAAAGTGCACATCATGGCATCCACAGCTGCTGGTGGCACCAATGGCACCAGCCTGACCCTGGTGACCACGGTGCTGGGTGAGGGGGTGCAAACACCCGCGGGGGTGCGGGAATGGGAGGGGACCTGTCAGACCCTGGGTCCTGTCCCAGCCTCACGGCACAGGGGATCCCCCTGTGACCCTCTCCCCTGCCCGCTTTCCAGATGACATTGAGATCCAGTTCCTCTTCCTGAGCCTGGGGCTGATCTTTGTCCTGCTCATACTTCTGTTCATCTGCTTCCAGAAGAACGGGCGGTGAGTACCGCCGGCTGGGCTGGCCCTGCACCGGGCTGGGCTGCCCTGGGCGTCCCTGTCCCAGTGGCCGCAGGGGCCACGGTCACAGCCCAGGGGCTGGAGGGACGGGTGGATGCAGGGAGTGGCGGTGGCCTGGGGCGAGCTCGGCAGGAGCCTTGTTGGCCAAAGCAAGTCAGGGGCAGCCCAGGGCAGCCACGGCCAGCCCAGGCTGCCGTTTTCAGGCTGCTCGTCCCGTGGCTGCCAGGGTGAAGCAGCAGTTCTGGCCCAGCGTCCCCGACCCCGCCAACAGCAGCCTGGGCAAGTGGGTGCCGGCGGAGCTGCAGCAGGTGAGACCCGGACCCCCGATCCCCACCGGGGCACGGCTCTGCCGAGCAGCCCGGTGCCTCAGGCCATGCTCCGGGCTCTGCGGGGACCGGGGGGCGCAGGGACCCCCCTCCTCAGTGCCCAGCGGGGCGGAGGAGGGGCTGGCCCCGGCCCGCAGCCCGTGACCCCAAGCCGTTCCCCCAGGAGCCTTTGCAGGGTCCCGGCGTGAGGGAGCCCGGCCCGGCGACCATTTCCACAGTCACCGTGCTCGAAAGGGCGGCGGGGAAGCAGCCGCCCCCCTGGGGCAAGGAGCCCCCCGCCACCACCGAGCCCGCCGGCCCCTTCCCCGCCCCGCCCCAGCCCTACGTGCAGCAGAGCGGGCTGTGCCCGGACCCCGGCGGCAGCGGGGAGACGGTGCAGTACGCGCGGGTGGTGGGCGACGGGTACCGGGGACAGCAGCACGTCCCGCCCCGCCTGCACCTGCGCTCGGGCTCCGCCCGGCCCTTGCTCTGCGACCCCGGTCCCCGCCCCTACCAGAACCTCTGGCTCCTCGGGGCTGCCCCTGTCGGCTGCCCGGGGACCGGGGGCTGCCCCGAGGAGCCGCCCGCCACCTTCCCGCTGCTGCAGGGGCTCCGCATCGGCGGCGCCGAGGAGCCCCACGACGGCCGGAGCTGTTAGCGCGGCTGCCTGCGGCTGCCTCTGCCCGCCCCTCCCCTCTCCTCTCCTTTCCTCTCGCAATAAACGGGGACGCGCTGAGAACGGGAACGGCTCTGCGGTGGGACCGGGAGGGACCGGGATGGCGGCGGCGGGGAGGGACCGGGATGGCGGCGGCGGGGCGGGGCGGGGCGGGGCGGGGTCTGATCCACTCCCATCGACGCGATCGGCGCTCGACCTCTTCGCTCGGCGCTCGGCTGTGGCACCTGGGCAAGATGGCGGCGCCCGTGGCGGCGGGGCGGTGAGGAACGGGCGATGCTGGCGCTGCGGACGGTGCTGGGCCGCTGCCTGGCGGGGCCGGTCCGTGGCGGGGCCGCCGTCCTGGGGAGCGCCCGCGGCGGCGGCGGGCCCGGTGAGGCGCGCGGGGAGCTGGGCGGCGCTAGAGAGGCCGCTGGGAGGGAGGGTGACGGGGGAAGCGGGGCCTGGGGAAGGAAGGGGAGGCCGGACGGGGACCGAGAGCCGAGGACCGGGGGAAGGGACGGCCTTGGGTGGCCCAGGGAGGGGGGAAGGAGCCTGAGGCGGCTTCCCGGGCCGCGGGCTGGGCAGGCAGGGCGAAGCTGGGGGCTCCCGCTGTCCCGGCCCCACGCACGGGACAGCGGGCAAGAGCAGTTGGAAGAGTTTGATCTTGAAAGGTCAAAGAACAGCTCAGCTCAGGCTGCTGATGAATATTCTCAGCTGTACCCAGCTGTGCCGGGCAGAGGTTGTCTCTGGGTCTCCCTGCCACTTGCACAGTCCATAGGAGCCCGTGTGACGCACACGTGAAATTACTTGAATCAGTTCATCAGTTTAAACCCTCTCAATGAACACAGTTCAGCTGGGGAGCCCTCACACTCTGCTCAGTGTCTGATCTCTTCCTGCTGCTCTGTTCTCGCCATTTCAGTTCAGATCACCCTGAAGTGGCGGCGTCGCACGTTTGTTTTAGCGCCTGTGTGAGAACCACACCAAACTCCTCCACACTCCCTTGGGACAAAAGACCTGGGCTGGCCACTGATTGCCTTGGAGTCTGAGTACTCTGACCAGTTTTCTGTTACAGACTGGATGGTATTTATTGTGTACTTAGGTAAAAAACTGCACACAAGTTTGATAAATCTTTGTTTCTTCCATCAAGCTGGCAGTCCCTTTGTTCAGGCAGCCAGGTGTTACGCCAGACCTGCACGAAGAAGGAGGAAAGGTATGTCAGGATTAATGGGACCACATGCCAAGGTGTTTTACTGTTGGCATTATCAGAGTCATACCTTAATGCTGCAGGAAGAGAGGGTGTTGGGAGAAATTAGGGATTTTCCCTTTAAAGATGCAGAGCTCATTATGAGAAGACACAGGAAATATAATTCCTGTTGCAAGATTCTGCAACTTCTTGATGGGGAGTTACAAGGATGAGGGAACTGGACTTCTCTTGGTACTACTAAACGATATAATGAGGGGCAGGGGTCCCAGATAGCAGCTTGGAGATGTCCCAGCTGGGCACAAAAGGAAAAAGGGTTCACTGGGAAGGCAGCACAGCATGGGAACACGCTCCACAGAGAGGCTGTGGAGTATCTATCCTCAGAGGTTTCCAAGGCTTTGGTAGGCAAAGAAATTATGACAGTCCCACTTTAGAGGGGGGATTTGAACTAGAAGCTTCCCTTTGTAAACCTTTTTGTGGTTTTGTGTTTCTAGAAATAATTCCTTGCAAGCTCAAAGGTTACTCAGAAAGTTCAGCAGCTCATGAGTGTGTGGGAAATGAGCAATTGTCATTAGCAAGAGATCACTGATCTCGATGGACTGTGCACCGTGTTGGAAATCCAGAGTGCTGGAGGCAAGAGGCTGGACCCCATTTTATTCACTCAATTCCTGCCATCTCAGCTTGATCTCCTCAGTTCTCCCTTCTTGTTTGGAGTGTCCAGTCTCTTCTCTTTGCAGCGTGTTTCCTCTGATCTAGTTTGCGAGCATGTTCAAAGCTCTGACTTTGTACTGCTCTTCCTCAAATGTTGATCTTCTCTTTGCAGAGTTCCCCAGCCAGCTGGATGTTCTTCCTCCAACAATGCTGAAGAAAGATTATGCCAATGTCTCAGTAATAAACAGGTATGATACAGGGAGGAGGTGTGACTGTTCCCTTCAGAGGTTTGTATCTTACACACACACAATCACAGTATGTGGAAGCTGTCAGATTAAGTGCTGGTTCCCCACATCTTCTGTGGTCTTTGTAGTCCATAAAAAAAAGGGAAGTAATCTTGAAATACTAGAAATCATTTTCTAAGGCGTAATCTGTGCCTGTCTTGAACTCAGGTGCTAGAGAGTGTGTAGTTAAACAACTCAAAATGAGTGGCTGCTTCTGAGATGTGGACCTGGGGTTCAGCATTTTTGTGCTTGAGTCCAGAGCTGCTGATGTGTGGTGCATGGAGAGCCCCCAGCGGCCTGACTGAGACTTTCACGGATCTCTGAAGGAGCCAGTCTTAAAATTCATTATTTTGTCCTTGCACCCTTACTTGGGGGTTAATCTTCAGCAGCCAGTTTGCACTCAATGTTGTTTTTGGGACTGATAAGACTCTACCATTATGTGAAATAGCTGTGCTTCCTCCAGCAGCAAAACTCCTCAATGCTTCTGTAATTTCAGCCATGATTTTTCCTAGGAGTGCAGGAAACAGAGAATTGCTGTAAATTTGTAGAGTGAATTAAAGTTGAGAAAAGTTCATATGTTCTGAAAACCTAACCTCATTTCTGTTGTTAAATATACTTCATTTCTAGCTCATAAACTAATCTGCACTCTCCTTGCAGTGTTGACGATGTAGTGAAAAGACTGTTGTCACTGGAAATGGCCAGCCAGGTCAGTTTCATTCTACTTGCATAAAAAATAGAAGGTTTAATGAGCACATTTGTGTGAGACTTGTCTGTATTGTTAAAGGCCCTTCACTTACTTTATTTTTACGTGTTCCTCAGTAACTGCAAATCTGGGGCTTTTAAATACACGAGAGTGATAAGTCCTCTATGCTCTTAAAATTTATCACACAATCTTCTTTATGATCATAATTGCATACTAAAATGAGAGAAGGCAATATTCAGCAGTCACAGGGCAGATGAGTTGTGTTGGTGCTGCTGATGGTTGGCCTCTGTTCTAGAAAATAATTCACTGGACAGCAGATGTTCTTCAAATTACTTTTATTTTTTGTATCCCCAGAAAACAAAGCAAGCAAATCATAAGGTAGCACAAAGATCTTGCCATTTCTTCCTGCTCACCAGGAAAAGACGAGAAAAGTAAAGGCTGCTGCCACGCTTAGGTTCTCTCTCTGTGACATGAGAGCAGCGGGGCCTCTTCAACACCCTTCTGCCATCCTGGGAGAAGGGTGTGCCTGGACTCGGGGTTTGATCTCTCTGTGCTGCCTCATTGCTGCACTCAGAGCACTGTCCTGCAAGCAGCAGGTCCTTTTTTGCAGCACTTCTTACACATTTTGTGATGGACACTGAGTAAAGCTGTTAATTACAAAGCCTTTATCTGGGCATTTGGGAGGAGAGCTGGGGTGTCTCAGGCCTTTTGTGTTCCTGAGAAAGTGACAAGCTCTTTCCTGTTGTCCACAGAGGGAGAAGATGAAAATAAAGACACAGCAGTTGGTGGAGAAGGTCAGGAGGTCTCCCAATGACAATGGCTCCTTTGAGGTACAAGGTAAGTTAAAAAAGGAGAAGGGTATTGTTGGCAGATGATACATCTCTGCTTTTATTCAGCTATTCCCACCCCAGCACTTCAAGTTTCTTGAATCAGTTGGGAGAATCTCCTTCAGGAGGGCACCCGAGGGGCAGGTCAGCTGCAGTATTCCCTGGAGGGCAGTTCAGGGTTTGGGAATGTGGAGAGGCAGTGTCTGCACTTACTGGCAGGTGTCTAGTGGGCTGCTTTCCAAATTCCTACTCCCTATCCACCCTCCACAGGCAGCACATGCATTGTTCTGCTTGAAGTGCCTGTATGAGATGAAGCACTGCACTGCATTCAGTACCAAAATGAACTACTAAATTTAGCCATGGAACCCAAATTTCCCTCTGTATCTGAGAGCTCTGGCTGAAGCAGAGTGTAGGGACAGTGCAAGACTGAAGGACCTGCTGCCATTCACCAAGCTGCACTCTTGTTACCATGAATAAAGGCCCTTCAGTTTCTCAGGGTGCCACCAGCACCTTTCTCCAAAGCCTGAAATCACAGAGATCTGGCTGCTGCTCTTTGGAAGAACTTAATTTGTCTGTGTTCCTCCAAAGCTTAAACCAAGTGAAATGAAATGAACATCAAGTCACCAGTAATTGAGTGCAAGAGGCATTTGACAATAAATTTGTATGATCTGTTGTTAACACTTTAACCTTTAATTAAGCAGCTTCATGCTGGTTCTGAGGGGGGTGTGTGGGTTGTGTTGTGTGGGTTGTGTTGTGTGGGTTGTGTTGTGTGGGTTGTGTTGTGTGGGTTGTGTTGTGTGGGTTGTGTTGTGTGGGTTGTTTTGCACTTGTTCAGGGGGCTGTGTGGGAACGTTTGCTGCGGTGCAGTGGGTTCCCCTAAGGACAGCAGTCCTCAACCAGCAGTTTGAAGGGAATGCAAATGTCTCACCCTGGAAAGCTGCTGCTCTCACACAGCTTCTTATGTCTGTGCTTTACAGTTGCTATATTGACTGCCAAGATTCGCTCTTACGAGGAACATCTTCAGATACATCCCAAGGTAACTGTCAAAGTCTGAGCCCACGCCTTTGAGACGGCAGCTGCTCAGGTTGTTTTCTCTGTCTAGAACAAAGGGATTTTAATTCTGGGGATTAGATTATGGCTTTCCTAAGAAGGTTTATAAAATATTTACAACTGTTCCCTGGTGCCAGTCTGTGAAACTGCTGGCTCAGTCACAGCTACATTCTCAGCGACTGAAATGTGGAGTGTGTTCTTTTTTGTTACTGGGCTGGTGGAAATGGCTGAGCAGATTCCTTTGAACAGAGTTTAGCTGAATTTATCCTTGCTGCAGCTGTGGCTTCACTGCTCAGTTTTCAGTGTAATTAACATTATCATTTCAGCAGCTGTATTCTGCCTTTTTGTTCTGCCTCTGAAAGTGTTTAGCAGACAGGGCTATGTTAATGTTACAGTGACTGTTTTCCTACGTGAAGCTACCTGGGCTCAGAGCCCAAATGCGAAACATCACAACTCTGGCTTTATGGACAAGATGTATGAAAGATTATTTGTGCAGTGCAAAAGGTGGGAAATGGATTAATCAACTGTGTTTGAAAAAAGTGCCTAATTACTTGTTAATCATAAAAGCCTGAAGGGTAAAACAGAACAGAATTCAGTTTTTATAAGAAGCCAGAAGTTGTACCAAATGTTTCGGCCGAAGAGACCTTTGGAAATTCCTTGGGTGAAGCTGCTTGTTACAGAAATTGCTGCTGTAGGGTAGGGAAACTTCTCCTGGGGGACTTGCCCTGAACGGCACGGCTCAAGCTACGGGTGTTCTCTGCCAAAGAAAACCCCCACGGGCAGATACAGCCAAGTCACATTTCATTTTCCCAATTAATTTCTGGAAAAACAAAGAGAAATGCTTCCGTGTTATTTCTGGAAGAATACACTTCAGGGGAAGCAGAGTTTTTAGCTGGTAGACCTCCCCCGCAGTCTTTGCCTCCAAGCCATTGCAGATTTTGCCACCACAAACAAGGTGGAAACCGCCTTTGGGGCTGGACGAGGAAGGTGCAAACACAGAGTGAAGAAAGCAATTTCAGTGAAAAGTAAATTAAGTCTTCTCATATCTCCTGGTAGTGACCTATGTGCTTGCAGTAACTGCCAAGAAAAACAGTTCTAAGATACTGTCCTTAACCCGATTGTTTCCTTTCAGCCATAATCTGGTCTGTTCTAAGTAATTTACTGGAGCAGAAGTACAATCTGTCTGCAGCCTAGTGAGCTTGAGTCCTTTGCAGGATAAAAACAACCGTCGCCGCATGCTGATGGCTATGGATCACCGCAGGAAGCTGCTTGCCTACCTGCGCCGTGTCCGCTACGATGTCTTTGAGAACACCTGCAAGCAGCTGAATATCCAGTACACCCTGCCCCCTCCCTACTGCAGAAGGATCACCAAGCGCTTGCTGGTGAAGAAGGCTTTCTGTCTCAAGGTATGGAGCCTTCTGGAGAGGCAGCCATGTAGCTGGAGTAGGAAAAAAATCTCTTTGTAGAAGGGCACGATTAAGAGAGTTAGAAAAGACTGATAGCCAAGTCCTTTTAATCCGTGCTTTGAATCTGAGGAGACAATGGAGATGTCTGTAGAGAAATGCCTCAGCTTGGCAACGAGCTCCACAAAAGACAGCACAGTGGGCAGTGGCGCGTGCGATCGTGCTACCAATCCGCTCTGAAATGTGTGATTCAAACCAGCCTTTTTCAAAGCCTGATATGGGAGCTAATATGTGAGGCCATTGAATCTGATGGCAGCTCTGGAACAGAGGTGTGGGTGTGCCCACTGTCTGCGCTCATCTGCTCTGAATCCGCTGCTGTGCCAGCTGTGGGTGATACACCTCCGTGTAGCAGAGCAGGATCAAAGAGCTGGACGTGCTTTCAGTCTGTAAATACTAAATTTCAGTCCAATAAATTCTAACCAAAGGACTGGGCAGTGCTAATGGATGCCTCCGAGTGGTGCCCTGAGAACAGGGCTGGCTGGGGACCCGGAGGAAGCACACAGGGAGCAGTGACCTTGCTGCCTCCTGGCCTCTGCTGCAGGAACTCGCGGCCGTGCTGCGTGCAGCGGCAGGTGGCAGTGGTGGAGCGGCTCTGCTCAGCAGCAGGTGGGTTCCTCTCTCCTCTCACCTCCTCGTGCTCTTCCCACAGGTTTTTCAGGAGGTGCAGAAGCTGAAAGCGCCAGAGAGGCTAAAGCAGAGAAAAGAGTGGCAAGCGAGAGCCAGAGCTGCGAGGGAGGCGCAGGCGCAGTGCGAGGGGACGCCCGTGTAGTGCCGCGCTGGGGCTGGCACAGCCGGTCCCTGACAATAAACAACCACGTGAAGACTCCGCGCCTCTGTGCTTCCCTGCGTGCCTGGTCTGCGCCACGGTGAGCGCCCGGGAAAGCACAGTCAGTGCTTTAAGTTTAATTTGAGGCTGGTGTGCTGGACTGTGGTGTGAGCAGTTAGATCTGTGCAAGGGGGGCACCTGGGGGGGCTTCTGCACTGCCCCGTGACCGGGAAGGCAGAGATGTCTGAGTGAGGACACCTCTGAGCAGTGTCCGTCTCCTGTCACAGCCCAGGGAGCTGTAGGACTGCGCTGTCAGGGTGCTGGGCAGGGCTGTGGGAGGGCGTGAGGAGCGAGAACGAGGAGAAACGCAGCTTTTTGGGAAAGGAAGCGGCCACGACGCGGTTCCTTCTGGCAGGAAATGGCGGGTTGGTGGGGAGGGAGCTGTGCAGCGGTGGAGTCGCCTTCATGGTCAGGTCTGTCGTTCCCCGGCGCTGGTGTCCATTCTCTGGTGGTCGCCGCTCCCAAACTCGTTGATTTTGGGTGTTACACCAGAAACACCATCGATGGTGACTAGAGAGTGACAGTGGTCACAGTGGTGCCCGTTGGCCGCTTCCTGGGGCTCTGGGGGTTCCCCCGCGAGGCTCCGGCCCCCTCAGCCCCTTTTGGGTGATTTTGTCACGATTCTGTCACTGGGTTTTGGGGTTTTTTTTACAAATTCTTTGTTTTTCCTAGTGCACCAGCCCCGGTGCAGCTGCTGGTGGGGACCCCCCGGAGCTCCCGGTGCCCGGTGCACGCGCGGGGGCGGGGCCTCTGCACGCGCAGGGGCGGGGCTTGCACACGCGGCCCCCCGTGCCCCGACCGGCCAAGACGGCGCCTCCTGATTGGCTCCGTGGCTGCCCGGCAACGGCGGCGGCGGCGGCAGGGGCGGAGGTCGCCATGTCGGCCCGGGCGCTGCCGCTGCTGTTCCTCAACCTGGGCGGGGAGATGCTCTACATCCTGGACCAGCGGCTCCGCGCCCAGAGCATCCCCGGGGAGAAGGCCCGCAAAGGTGAGCGGAGGGCGGCCGGGACCCCTCCCGCAGCCGGGCCTGCACCGGGGCGGGTGGTCGTCGGAGCTCCCGCGGCCTGTCCCGGGCTGAGGAGTGCGGGGCAGCGCCGGGGAAAGCGCGGAGAGCCCGGTCCCGCGGGCCGGTGCCCCGCAGAGCGCCGGGAAGGCCCGTGTCGGGGTGGCCCATGGAGCGGGGCTGCCGGTGCCCCGGGCTGGGCTCTCCTCCCCCGGTAGAGCCGGGCCGCTCGCTCCGCCGCGCTGGTTCTGCGGACGCTGAACCGGAATAAAGGCGGATGCGCTGGCGCTGCCGTTACCGGGAGGGGGCTCAGGAAGTAGCGCTGCTGGCCGAGGGGGTCTCGGCAAGTCGGTTCCTGGGCTCCAGCGCAGGAATGAATCGCGTGTGTTGGTCTCGCCTCGGTTCGCAGCGAAGCTTGATGCGTTATCACCCCTCGTGTCGGTTCTGTGGGCAGAACCGCCCTAAGCTCCTTTGTCAGAGACTGAAACGGGGGTCAGTGTTTCCGTGCTTGTTCCAGCGGTTAGAGCCTCAGAAATACACTTTTGGAATCAAAATAACCCAGGATTTGGGCATCTCAGCCCGGGGCTGGAGCTGTTTCAGGAACACACCGGGTTGCTTTGCAATCAGAAGTAGTTTCCAGGAGTAATTTTCCAAAGCCTATGCAGAAGCAGCACATGCAATTAAGAAAAACTTCAACTGACATAAATACGACTCCTGAAACCCTTGTTCAGCTTTCACAAAAACCTGTCAGGCTGTCATTTGGTTAAAATTACTGGAAAAGGGGAGCCCAGTGCGTTGACATGCAAGCACGAAAATTCCAGCTCACAGCTGAGCACCTCTTTGTTTAACACTTAGAAATTCAAACTGCTTCAGTTTTAAAAATTCTTGTAGCTTCCTGTCACGGGGTGGGGAATGCTCCAGGAAGCTTTGGTATTGTGTAATAAAAATAAACTCAATATGAACTCAGTATTGGAGAGATTGTTACACTTTTTCCTTCTCCTGCCTGTCCAACATGAAGAAGTGCTAAACAGCAGCACAGGTTTCACTACAGCAGTGTGACTTTTAGTTATCCATGTGTGTCTGCAGAGAAGGAGCTGACAAAGGTTACTGCTGTTCAGAGAGGTCCAAGTTTAGAGCTTCAGCTAAATCAGCTGTACTTGGTGGAACGTCTCAGCAGGAGAATTAGATCTGGACTGGTTTTTCCCCACATGTTATTTTATCTTCCAAAAAAAATCAGGTGTTAATTTTAGTGAGGTGTGGTTTCATCCACACTGAGGTGTTTGAAAACTGTTCCCTCGACTGTTGATCACTTGTAAGTGCGAAAAACAACTGAAAGCTTCCCAAGCTAAATGTGGAATATGCTACAATTCAATCAAGGGTACAAAATTATCTCTGTTCAAGCCACGAGATCTTTTCCAAGGGCAGGGCAAGGTTTTGTCTTGTGTGTGCTCACTGGGAGGGAAAGATGTCAGGTAACAGAGGAGTTGGTTCTTGTTGAGCGCTGAATGCTGATGAGAAAAACCAAAGTCCATTAGTTAGGTTTGTTTTCTTTTGATTTATTTCTTTTTATTCTCCTTGAAACTATTGTTCTTACTTCTTGAACTGATGTTTTTGTTTTATATGCTTCGTGTAGATGAATGGACAGATGTGGACAGGAAACGAGGTACTGTACCCTGTAGCTGCATGCAGCAGAGCCACACCCCGACATGCACACGTGAGGCTCATCGTCCGCGAACACGCTCCGTGCTGTTCCTGCAGCCCTTAGCCATAGTGGCAGCGATGAAGAATACCCACCTGTTCATTACAATGCACTTTAGCTAGGGATTTTAGGAAGAATAGACAATATCTCACAATCACACAGCTTCAAAAATAAGTTGCTAATTTAACCAAGGCTGTAACTAGATCAAAAGTTTTTATCATAGTGATCGTTCTAGCCAAAGTGATATTTGTATTTTCTACTGTCATATCAATGCAAGCATATACCTGTGTGAGCATTGTGAAGGTTGTTTTTCTGCTTAAATGCAGGAACAGTATGTATACTGCATTTTTCTAAGGTTTTTTCCAATTCATTGCTTAGAGTTTTGACAGGTGAACTCCGGGAAAGTTTAAGGCATTTCCATCCCAGCTGCTTATCCATCTCTGCTGGTGTCAACACCCTTGCAGCAGAGGGATCGTGGAGGTGCCCACACGTCAGCCAAGCTCATCTTGACTGAAATGATCCCCAGAGGTGGGTTTGAGCTGAGATCAGGTTCTGAGTGGAGCAGCTGAGGTGTGAGTGTGCGTTTCCTCCCGGACTCTGCCTCGAAACTGCAGCCTCCAGCACGGGGTGTGGTAAGGAGCTGGGTGAGGAAATGAATCTCTTAAACTATCTCAGGTTTTTTGCTGGGTGAACACCAGTAGAGCTTCAGTGTCCTTTTGAGCAGCCCTCTCTTAAGAGAGATCAGGGTTATGATTCATGTTTTTCCAAAGAAGCACCATCCATAGGTTTTGACTATTTACTGAAGGTAAATACTGATATCCTGGAGTGTGTCCCAGCTTTTTTTTATTGCTACCATTCCATGTTGTTTCCAAGAACACGTTTTTGCAGCTTTTAACCTCTCAGAAGTCTAAAAGATTCTGTATTCCTCTTTTATCACACCCAAAGTGCTGACAAGCTGTGTGAAAGCCTGCTTTATCATGTTTAGATGGTAGCAACACACATGCAGATCCCATGTGGACCAACCAGCTTCTCTTGTGAGAGAAAAGAGTTTCCCTGCAAGCGCTGCTCTGGGGGCGGTCTCTGAGGGGTGATGTACAGTGACCAGCCAGGTCTGTTGCTGGTGGAGCAGTGACGAGGCGGCTTCGCCTCCTTTGACCTTGTTACAAAGGATAAACCTATTGCAGGGAGAGTGTGTGACTGGTTTGGACTCCTGACGTTCCCTCTGCTGCCTTGAATATCCTCTGAGAAGCATGAGCATAATCCAGGTGTCAGCACTCCAGTCCCATGTCACGCATCCCAGCCATGCTCTGTGACAGCCCACTGGGACGTGTCTGTCACCAGTGACATGGCACCTGTAGGCAAAACCCACCCTAGATCCTCAGCTTCTCCTGTCCATCGCATTGTCTGTACTTGGTTTCCCTCTCCCCATCCCAGTTGATGAAACCCCTCTCTGCTGAATTGCTTTATGCTGTGTTGCTTGCCGTGCCATCCTCCCCGAGCTAACGCTCCTCTCCTTGTGATTTTCCATCGTTAGAATGGTGTCAATATCTCCCTAGGGACTCCCTGTGCTCTGAGATCCCTTTGCTGTGTCGTTACCAAACATACCATGTGAGATTTGCCCTTTACTGTGAGTTTTTTTAATGTCTTTCTCAGTTCTTTTTAGAGCCAATACAGCAGGTTTTAATTTCAGAAGATAATTTACGTAAGGCTGGGTGTGTGGTTAACACAGCTCTTCCGATTCCACTGGGAATATCTACCAGCTCCAGTCAGCATGCTGGGACATTGCCTGTCTCCTGACAGTTCTGGTTATTAGTGACTCTCCCAAGATGGAGGAGAAGCCTTTGTGCAGACAACACATGGAAGCAGCGTAAAAATGTTTTTCTTGATAGCAGTATAGGGCAGAAGTTCTTATTTTTGTCATAGTTGATTACTTGCAAAATGAAATATTTACTAATACACTGTACTTAATTTTCTCCACTGAAAAAAGCAAAGGTTTTTGCCTCAGACTGCAAGTAGGGATTGCTTTATGGACAGCTTATTTGAAAAGAAGTGAGGAAGAGGAGGGATTTTTTTCCCATTTGTAATTACAAAGTGTGTTTGTAATCCATGCTGCTCAGAATGAGCTGAGACCTGTCTGTGTCACTGTGGTGCATTTGGCATCAGTGAGCCCTGTTAGGTGCAGAGCAGTGGGGGTGGAAATGTGTGTGTCACCAGGGATGCACACCAGTGCAGGAGAAAACCTGTAAACATCAGGTGTAAGCCAGGAGAGAGGATCTCCTCAGAAAGCACCTGAGGAAAACAGCTCTCTGTGGCCAGGTCCTCAGTGCCTGCAGCGTACCTGCGATGTTCCCCAGAGTCCATCATCTCAGAAAAGATGAAGTGAGTGGGACTGTGACTTTCCTTTGGCTGTTTGTGGAGCTTCAGCACCACAGTTGTGAAAAGCCAAGTGTCTAACCCACCAGTCAGTAAGTAGAGCAGTTCTTCAAACAGCTGATCACTGCCACTCTGTGTATGTTCACTCTTTCTTTTTCTTTTTTAATTACTTAGGGTGAGATTTCTCAAATCCACAAGAATCAGGTGGCATTATGAGCTTCAGTAACAGTCATCTGCTTAAGAAAATTCATGCTTGTACAGTAATCTATACAATTTTTATTTAACATTGTTTTGATAGAGAAATAAATGCTTATTTCTGATAACTCTGTGGAATGCATCACATCTATGATAAAAGGATCAGATCCAGCACAAAAGCTGAGGCACTGCGTCTGCCCCAATCACTGCAAAATGTTTTCTATATCTTCTTTGTATTAAAAGCTCAATAACCAGAGCATAGCACTTATACTCAGCACTCCTGATCTCTACGTACTCTGAGGAAGTCACATAACAATTCCCCATCTAAATTTACACGTGAAAACACAGAGCATGCATAAGGAAGATGAGAGTTGTGTGCTTTTGAACTGCTCTGGTATCCACCGATGTTGCTGTGTGAGAGCCCTGGGTGGCCTGACACAGATCCCAGTGTTATAAATACTTGTCAGGTGTTAATCCCTTTAACACAAATACTTCAAGGAGCTTGGAATCATTCAGGAGCTTCTGTTTAGAGGGAAAAATAGACTAATAGTGTGAAAGGCTAAAGAGAGAACAGGCAGAGGCAGCTAGCTGCAGTCTGCAAAAATCTAGAGCGATGCAGAACAGTCTTCTTGGGAAGCAGAACTGGAGCTTGGAGAGATCAGACATGCCAGAGTCATCTATAAAAGCATATTTAAAAGGGGGAAGCACTAACCATTGCTGGAAAAACAAGGCAACAAAACCAGTCTTACTCCCACTGGAAAACAGGGTTTGTTGTCTACAGCTCAGGTGACATTTCTGCCCCTGGGGACAGTCAGCAGGAATCACTGCTGATCACTGAGACCCGAGTGGGACTGAGAAAAATGGTGACATTAAGGAGTGATGTTCCTCCTCCTTTCTCCCTTTGTGGCCCTGTGTTCACAGGTGTTCACAGGTGAGTGGCCCTGTAGCTGGTGTTCACAGGTGAGTGGCCCCGTGGCTGGTGTTCACAGGTGAGCATTCACGTCAGTCCCCAGCTGCCAGTGTCCGAGTTCTCAGTGTGCAACGACTCAGATGAATGTGCTGTTTCTGAAGCAAAAACCAGAGACTCTCTGTCTTTGCAGTTATGAATGACATCATCGCAACCATGTTCAATAACAGATTTATGGAAGAGCTGTTTAAACCACAGGAGCTCTATTCCAAGAAAGCTCTGCGAACGCTGTACGACCGGCTGGCCCACGCCTCCATCATGAGACTGAACCAGGCGAGCATGGACAAGGTGAGAGAGGCCCTGCCCGGTCCCGGCTGTGCTGCCCCCCTGTGCTCCCCTCCACACGTGTCCCGTGGTGACAGTCAGTGCCTGGCTGCACATCACCGAAATTCTGAAGCACTTTGTGACAGCTCTCTTTGTCAGAACGGTTCTCAGCCAAGGAAGCTTTGGTGAGAGCTCTGGCAGTGTCAGACACTTCAGAGCTAAATATTTCTGCTTTAAGAGCGACATGTTTGATTTTAAGAGGTTCAGTAATATATATGTTACAGATACACACCTGTGTGTGTGTAAATAGATGTGTTTCTGTATTGACACTATTTTGCAGTTGCAGGTGTTAGAATTGTTGCCTGCAAACAGTACATCCAGTGGGCAAATGTGAAAAACAAGCAAACAACCAAACCCCAAAAACCCGTAGGAGCTTGGTTACCTGTGAGCCCTCTGCCCAGGTGTCGGTGTCACTGTCAGGAGTGCTGACAATGTGATTGCAGAGATCTTATTTTCTTAGCAAACAGAGCTGAAATGGTTCTTTCCCTGGGCAGGTGCTCGCCCAAGTGTCTAAATCCCTTCTGCATCAGTGTGAAATTACCCACGCGGTGTCGCTCTGTGTTGGGATGGAACCAACGTTTCCCCCTGTTACTTTCCAGCTGTACGACCTGATGACAATGGCTTTCAAGTACCAAGTGCTGCTGTGCCCTCGGCCCAAGGACATTCTGCTGGTGACATTCAATCACCTGGATGCCATCAGAGACTTCGTACGCGATTCTCCTGCCATTCTGAACCAGGTGGATGAAACTTTCCGACAGCTGATTGAAGTAAGAATCCTTAGGAAAATGGTGGGACCACTGTGGTTTCAGATGATTTTTTCCCCTCTTTTAAGCTAATCTTAGAGATTAAATACTACGTCAGTAAGTGCTGTATTAAGTGTGGAGGTTGGTGTGTTCTCAGCCTCAGAGAACCATGCAAATAACCAGCCCCTCTTTTTAACCTGAGGGAAACAAACTGGCCTCCAGGTTAGCAGCTTTTGCTCTTGTAGCTGCTGTAATTCTTTGGATGGAGAAAATTAGTGTCCCAGTGAATAAAAACTTAATAGTTCTGGGAAGTCATGAAATGTTTCCAAAGGGCTCCTGGAGAAGGAGGTGTCTATGAGACAAGTGTTATTTTTCTGCTGTCCCAGTTTAAATCAATACATTGCTAATTCAGCCAACCAAAGTCTCCACTGACTTCATCAGAAA
This sequence comes from Caprimulgus europaeus, assembly GCA_907165065.1. Next base: position 964,902 of record OU015547.1, read on the forward strand.
TTAAATCAGACTCTTAGTCACAGATAATAATTAATGATAATGACCAGCAGCCCCCCTTATATCATTTCTGATACACATGTACCGTTTTTGGCCAGCAGTGTTCTGATGTACTTGTTTCCACCTTTACCTGGGTTGGGCATGGACCTGACACTGGTTTTTCTTTCCCAGACCTACGGCTGTCTCTCTGCTGGTGAATTTCAGCTCATCAGGCAAACACTCCTCATTTTTTTTCAGGACATGCACATAAGGGTAAGAGCCCAATGCAACTAGTCAGTAAGAATGAAAGGGAGTTTGTGGCTGGAGTCTGAAAGCATCTTGTTATAATTACACTGTAGGTTTGGCTTTGTTGCTTATGCTTTTCAGTCATCTTGATGTGCTTGTAATTTCAGTCTCAAAAATTTCACAAATTGAGCAGATCTACTACAATAATACTCAATAATTGAAAAATGTTATTAAAAAAGGAATCTCAACTAGTACAGATGTGCTAGTTGATAAGTATGTTTTTCCTTTTAGTAGAAACTTGATATGAAACTCAGAATCTGTCTCTAGGAAACCTACCCCAGCCTAGGCAGGAAGGCTGCAGGGTCAGCATTCAGGGGATTCAGATCAGAAGGTATGTGACTGATTTCTCAGGGTGGAACATTCTTTTGCAGGTCTCTATTTTTCTGAAGGATAAAGTTCAGAACTCCAACGGCCGCTTTGTGCTGCCGATATCGGGCCCCGTTCCCTGGGGCACGGAGGTTCCAGGACTCATCAGGTGAGCTCTGACCCCCACAGTGCCGGGCGTGTGCGGCTGCTCACGGAGGAACATCCAGTCCCAAGGGTCTAATTTGAATCGACTTGGACTGTCCTTGTGTTGCATGGATAGCTGGACCTCCAGAAAGCAGCATTTAAAGGGCAGGATTTGGGACTAAGTCACCCAGCAATGAAGTGCTGAGCTGTTTCTGGCATTCCCTATTCCACTAAATCAGCTGTTAGTCATTCACCCTATAAAATAGGCATTTACCAACATGCACAATAGGCTTTTACTGCCCTTTTTCTTGTGCACTAAGCAGAGGAAGTCACTACTGAAAGTCAGTAATAAAACCACTAAATATGTGTCAATAATGACTTGTTTTTAAGGATGTTTAATCGCAATGGAGATGAAGTTAAAAGAACCGAGTTCACCACTGGTGGAAATTATGTTCCTCCACAAAGGGAAGGATCTTTTGATCTTTATGGAGACAGAGTCCTCAAACTTGGAACAAATATGTAAGTAATTTTTGTCCTACATAGAAACATGAAGTGAATGTTGATGGTTCTGGATTTGTTCAGAAGCACATCTTCAGCTTTGTGTATTTTTGCTTCTTTCACTGTTACCAGCCTGACTTTGTTACAAAGTGATGTCCTGAAACAGAACATATGTGGACAGATGCATGTAAAGAGCTGTAGAAAAGAGCTAAAGTTTGATTTATGTCTACAGTAGAGCTGAGTAAAGAGTGTTCTCATCTAGTACTGCATATTACGTGAAATGTAATTTAATATTAACTGCATTCAAGAAATCTTTTCCTCATGTTTGTCTTAACATGATTTTTCCATTCAAAGAAGGAGAGCAATGTTCTTTCTTACAGCTTTCACTCACACATTTTAATGCCTCAGTACTCCATAAAACTGAGCTGTAACTTCTTATTTCAGTTATTTACAGTCTTCAGAAAAATATCATAAAAACATAGATCCTGTGCTGCTTCCTCTGGTTCCTGTGGCTCACACACCTAACAGGCTGCTCTCCTCACGTGTTTTCCCTCCAGGTACAGTGTTAGTCGGCCAGTAGAGACCCACATGTCAGGATCATCTAAGAACCCAGCATCCCATGCCAAGGTCAGTGTTCTGTTCCCATCACGGGTTAATTGGCTACCTGCTCTGTGTCAGTGGCTCCTGCAGCCGGTCACACGTGGTGGCATTGTGTCCTTTGAGCAGTTGGACCACGTCCACCAGGTTTTAATTCTGCCTCCCTCGTCTCTTCATAGATGGGGTCACTGAATGAATGCCTACATCCATCATCTCCAAATCATTTACTGTACAGCTGCACTGTCCTCCCCTTTGTTCATCTCCTTTCTCAGGGAAACAATAACCATCTTTTTAGTCTACAGCTTCAGGATAACTTCAGGGGAACCTGTTCTGTTGTTCTTCTCAGAGCCCCACCCAATCCTCCACTGTCCCTTTCAAGCTAGGGGAAGGGCACGTTTCTCTAAAGAGTCTTACACACAGGCTTATGCAATTCCTATTTTAATCTCTTCAGAAAACAGAAAGCTGGTTTTACAGATTTCTCAGCTGTTCAATTTAGCTGGAAAATTATCTTGTCCTGGGTCTATAAATTCAAGCAACCATTTTAAATTTACAGCTGATAATTACTAGTTATCTGCAGAATCTGTACCATTAACAATACAGAAATGGATTTATATCACTCTGAAGAACATTTATATCAGAAAACACAAAAATTACTACAGTCCTCATCTCCCTGGTAACCTGAGCAATGAACCCATTGCTGTTTTTTGCAGGAGAATATAGTCCCTAACCCTCTTGCTAAAGAAGAACTGAACTTTTTGGCCAGGCTGCTGGGAGGTCTGGACACGAAGACAGCTGGTGGCAGTGAGACAGGATTCCGACTGAATTTGTTCAGAACCGACGAGGAGGAAGAGTACGCTCGAGTCCTTCTTGGTGTGGGGTTTGTGATGTAGTGCCATGTGGGCAGCCCTGCAGACCAGAACTGGCCCTTGACAGCTTTAGGGACAGAATAGCAGGTTTTTAGCAATTTTTTATTCTGGTCCAGATGGTTCAGGAACAACAGAGGAGCAGTTTCTCTGCCTTGACCTTTTATTATGGCTGTTGGCAAGGAGAGCCATTTCCCTTGCTGGTGTCTCCTGAGATGCTGGCCTTGTGTTCTAAGTGACACTGGCAATCAGCAGCAGGTGACATCTGTGCTTAGCTCTGTCCCATGGAACAGAGACATCCTGTCAGCCCTTTCAGCTCTCCTCTCCCCATATTCCAGAGATAAGAACAGAACTGAGGGAGGTGCTGAGCCTGACAGGCTGGAACACAATAGCCCCTCCTGGCAGGGAGCATGAGGGAAATGAGACTTCTTGTTACATGATCTGCAGAATGTTTTTACCTACTTTTAATCTCAACTACAGAGATACTCCTGCTGTTCCACACTCAGCATAAAAAAATCTGACAGGGAAAAGTCTGCAAAGTGGGATCAATACATTAATTTGCTTAGTGGGAATAGGGATGTTGTCCAAACTTCATGCCTACAGGAGCCTCATGAAGTCTGATTTTTATATTTACTTGTACATCTTCATGAGATTAAGCATTCTTTTCCTGTTTTTAATCAAGACACGCTGCACTGACTAGACCAGAGGAGTTATCTTACAAGGTTATCGACATAGAAGCCACGCAGGTACGTACAGTGCATTTCAGATCTCTGATTCTCTTCGTTCCTGCCTCGCCGAGTTTCACCCAGAGTAGTCACTTTAAAAGTACTTATTTTTCCCGTTTCAATTAAGCTCATAAATAAGTCACAGCAGTATTTTCTGCCCAGCCTGCGCATTTGGTGACTATTTACTAAGAGAACTTGAAAGTGACAAATATTAGAGCAAGTTTTTAGCTGCACAGGATGGAGAACTGTTAGTGGGTCCTTTCCCTGCTTGTGGTTACAGCTGAACGCCCGCAGCCCTTTTTAAAGAGGCTCACTGGCATCAGCGGGCAGTTGGGCATGGCCCAGTACAACCCAGTACCCCCAGTAAAGACCCACGTTAGCAGGCGGTGGGGTCCATCCCAGTACCTCCCAGTATGCCCAGTGAAGACCCACGTTAGCAGGCGGTGGGGCTCATCACAGTACCCCCCAGTACGCCCCAGTAAAGGCCCCTGTCAGCAGGCGGTGGGGCTCATCCCAGTACCCCCCAGTACCCCCAGTAAAGACCCACGTTAGCAGGCGGTGGGGTCCATCCCAGTACCCCCCAGTACCCCCAGTAAAGACCCACGTTAGCAGGCGGTGGGGCATGTCCTAGTATCCTCCAGTACGCCCCAGTAAAGGCCCCTGTCAGCAGGCGGTGGGGCTCATCCCAGTACCCCCAGTATCCCCAGTACAGGCCCCCCCCGCAGGCAGCCGGCCGCGGGCTGAGGCGCGGTGTCTCCCGCAGGAGCCGGGCCGGCAGGCCGAGCTCTCCCGCATCCTGGGGGAGCTGGAGGTGGCGGAGCCGCGCCCGGCGAGCGCCGGGAAGGGCGAGGAGCTGCTGGCGCTGATGGACGGGCTCTGAGCGACATTAAAGGCCTCGGCACAGCCCGGCTGCCAGCGGTGCGGGCGGGGACGGGCGGGGGGGGGAGCGGGAGGCGGGCGCAGTGCGCAGGCGGGGCCGCCCCTTCCTGCCGGCGGGAGAGCGCGGGCGGCGGGTGAGTGTGCAAGGGGCGGGGAGCACCGGGCAACGCGTGTGCAAGGGGCGGGAGGTTTGTGTGTGCGTGCAAGGGAGGAGCACGTGGAGAGTGTGAGAGACTGGTGGGAGAGGGGCGGTGTGCAAGGGAGTGTGCAAGGGCAGGGGGCAGCGAGCACCCCAGTGTGCAAGGGGGGCACGTGGAGAACGCGAGTGACTTGGGAGAGGGGCAGCGTGTGGGTGAGTGTGTAAGGGCGGGAGGATGGTCTGTGTGTGTGTGTGTGCAAGGGGGGCACATGGAGAGCACAAGTGAGTAGTGGGAGAGGGGCGGGGGCAGCGAGAGGGTGTAAGGGCAGCACGTAGAGAAGCTGAGTGACCTGGGAGAAGGGGCAGCGTGCAGGTGGGTGTGCAAGAGCTGGTGTGCAAGGGCTGGTGTGCACGGTACGAGGTGTGAGGTGAGGGGGGTGGTCTCCCCGAGGCACGGTGTCTCCCTCTCCCCCGCCGCAGCAGCGCCATGGCAGTCAGCCACTCGGTCAAGGAGCGCACCATCTCCGAGAACAGCCTGGTCATCCTGCTGCAGGGCCTGCACGGCCACGTCACCACCGTGGACCTCCGCGACGAGAGCACGGCCACGGGGCGCGTCACCAACGTGGACGCCTTCATGAACGTGCGGCTGGCGGAGGTGACCTTCACGGACAGGCAGGGCACGGTGTCCCACCTGGATGAGCTCTTTGTGGCCGGCAGGAACGTCCGCTACGTCCACATCCCCGACGAGGTGGACATCAGGGCCACCATCGAGCGGCAGCTGCAGATCATCCACAGGATCCGCTACTTCGGGAGCCGCGACAAGGGCAGGAACGAGTTTCCTCGTGCGAAGCACAAGTGACCCCCCGGCGCTGCCCGCAGCAGGTGGACCTGCCCTGACCGGACTGCCAGCCGCCCCCACACCTCGCCTCGGGACTCGGGGCTGTGCTGCTCCCCTGGCACGGGGTTATTTTCTGTAACGAATAACCCTGCTCAGAAGGGTCTGTGATTTCTCAGCTCGTTTCCTGTTCTGTTGGCAGCTCCGTGTGTCCCTCCTCTGATGGCCAAACAAAGCCATTTTGGCCAAAGCCGCAGCCTGGGGTCGTTGTTTGTCCGCAGTCGTCCTGCTGCCCGCAGCTTCGCCCTCCCCTGCTCACAGAGGCCGGGACTCTGCTGCTGCCGGCACCGCTGCCCGCAGGAGCCGGAGACTCTGGTCCTGAGCTGGGATGGGGCTGGTCCTGGTCTGTCCTCTCCCCTGCTGGACAGCCGCCGTTCTGTGACAGGGAGACGGTCAGACCAGTGTCGGTGCAGAGCGGAGCGGGGCTGAGCTCCGAGGGGAAGGGGCAGCAGCACCTGCCTGGAAAGGCAGGAACGTGCTTGGCCCAGGACACAGGGAACGGTGCTGCTGCCGCCGCTGCTACTGCCGCCGGCTCCTCCGTCCCCCTTCCCCAGAGCTCTGCAGCGGCGCAGCCCCCGCTGCCTCGGCCCTGTCTCTGCAGGGATCCCGCTGTCACCGGGAGCTGAGCGGCTCTGCCCTGGCGTGGCGGCTCTGGGGCCGGTTTTAAGCGCTGCCTGTGCAGGGACCCCGCGGCCCCGCCACAGCCGCTGGGGCGGGAGGGATCACGGATCCCGGGGCGCTGGTCCCGGTCCCGGCTCCCGCCGGGCGGGTCCCGCCGTGGGGCCGGGGGACGCGGCGGCTCCGGGGGGCGGGGCCCGCGGGAGAGGTCCCGCCTCTCCGCCAATCACGGCGCCTTCGAATCTCCCGCGTGCCCACCAATCCCCGTGGCGTCCTGCGCCGGCCGCAGTGGGAGCCAATCGGCAGAGAGAGTCGTCCCGCTCAGCCAATCAGCCTTTGCTTTTTGCTGCCATCTCTCTCCGCGTTTCAACCAATCAAAGTCTGCCGTAAGTGTCCCCTCCCAGTCGCCTGGCTCTTCACCAATCACAGCCGGTTGCTGCCTCGGTCAGCCAATCAGCACCGCCTCTTTCCTGCGGTCTCGCCGCCATCTCCGCGGCGGCCGTCAGGAGGCGGGGCGGCAGCGGGGGGGGGGGCGGTGGCGTGTGCGTCACTTCCGTTGTCAGGTGGCTGCCGGAGCGGAGGCCGCGGCCGGGCCTGGGGCTGCGGGAGGCGCCGGCGGCCGCGCCGGCCCCGGGGCCATGGGTGAGCGGGGACGGGACCGGGACCGGCGTGTGAGGGGCGGGCGGCCCGGGCATCGCCACCGGGAGGTGCCGCCGACAGCCCCGTAGGTGCGGAGCCGGGCCGGGCGCTGCCGGGAGCCGCTTCCTTCTTCCCAGCTCTGCGCTGGGGCCCGGCGGTGGCTTCGCCGCGCGGTACCGGGCCGGCAGCTCGCGGGTGCCCTTGTACCAGGTCGGCGGGGACCGGCGGAGCCCGCCCGCTACCGGCAGCTCGGGAGGAGCCCGGCTGAGGCGTCGGGAGAGCCGCGCTCCCTGCCCCGCCGACGGGCCGCGGGGCCCCTCAGCGCCGAGCTCCTCCTGGCCGCTCTGGGGGGTTGGCCCGGCCGGTCTGCCCCGGCCACCGGCCGCTCACCAGGGAAGGGCGGGATTTGCACAGCGGCGCGTGTGTGCGCGGCCGGGGTTACAAATACCGCCCGGTAAAACCCCGAGCGGTGCCCGCGCTGGGGCCGGGGCTTTGCTGGGCTGCTTTGGGCGCAGTGAGCGGCCTGGGGCTGGCGGAGGGAGCGCTCGGCTTCTCTGGGGCTGGTCCCGCTGTCAGCCCGGGCGGGAATGTCCTAACTGAGGGTTTGCTCCGAGCGGTCCCGTGTGTCTCGGCTGTGAGGCGCGGCGGCCCGGACCCCTCAGCGGGGGTAAGGCCGTAACGCGTGACAGCAGAGGTGGCTACAGAACCTGTCCCGTCCTCCCGCTGCGAGCTCAGCTGAAGATGAGGAGGGATCTGGGGGAAACGCTTTGGGCTTTCCTGCACCCGGGACCTGTTCCTGTTCTCCCTCGGCTCTGGCTCCGGCCTTTGGGGGCTTTGCTGCCACAACACGCGAGAGTGTGAAGGGTCCCGTGCGCTGCTGGAGGGACCCCGCGGCTCTCTGCCCCTGACACTGGGGTTTGGGGCTTGTCTGGTTCCTGGGCAGCTGCTCCTTCCTCCTGCTGTGGGTGTGAACGTGCTGCAGTGGTGTCCACGATCCAGTTCTGTGGTAGTTTAGATCCTTAATATGTCAGGTTAACACCCGCTGCCGTGTGCGTGGTGCTGGGCACCTCGGGCTCTGGTGCTGGGCTGTAATCCCGGGTCAGGAGGGAGGCAGAGGAGCTGGAGCAGAGGCTGGTGCACCCCTATGGACAACAGGCTCCCTTGGGGGCAGAAGGGACACGAGTTGGGTGCAGGTGAGGGTGGTCAGGTACCCGCCAGCAGGGTGAGGCTGGAGGGATGGGGCAGAGCAAGGTTCTCCGCGGGCAGACGGCCCCGGGCCGGTAGCAGTGGGGATGCAGGAGCTGTTCCCCCAGCGCTGGAGTGTTTGAGCTCCATCCTTTTATTGATTCTCTGTGGCATCCACACCGATGGTTTGGTCACATAATCACGTTATTAAAAGCACCCTCGTGCTCAGCTGCTTTTTGTCCCCAGGACATTACAGAGTCCTCTCCTTCTGAAGCCACCCAGAGGGAAGCCCTGTGGGCACCGAGCTGCTGGCTGGGGGCAGCCCCATTGATTTGGCCTGAACTGTGCCCTGTGCTTGGCCCAGAGAAGGGATGTGTGATCTGTCTGCAGAGGCCTGGCGGTGCTCTGGACTTGTACAGTGTGTGCCTCACTCATGCCTGGGAGTTCTCCAGCTGGGACCTCCTGCTAGACTGGAGGAGGCTCTGAGCCCAGCCTGATTTTCTCTGTGAAACAGTCTTTTTTTTGTCAGTTGGGTGCATGTTTGTGAACTTGCAGTGTCTGTCACTGCGCTTCACGCTGCGAGCGGCGGTAACGTGAGCGTGGCAGTACGTGTAGATGGATGTATTTCTGTCTGGTTAGGGATAGGTGAGGTTATCACTCAAAACAGCAGCCACACCTCAGAGCAAAGAAAGTGTCAGCACGTGTGTGAGTCACGGGATAATCTGTGTGCGCATGAGGAGAGTCCTGCTGGGGTGGACTGATGGGGTTCTCAGTGTACACAGTAACGTGAGCTGTGAATGGAAAATGACATTTCATAACACAAGACGTCTCTCACCTGATGTGATTTTAAACCACCAGCTCAGGAGCTCATGCAGTGGTGGGCTCGGTGCTGGGAGAGCGACGCGGGCTCTGGTGCTGTCAGGGTGCTGATGTTGGATCTCCAGGCTCTTCTGCTCCGTGCCCTGCTTGGGGTGCTCCTGCTGTGGGGATGTTGGGCTGGAGCAGGGGGTTTTCCTGGTGGATGTGGCCTGTGCTCCACTGTGAAAGGGTTAAGCTGAAGTTGGTGTTTATGTAACCAAACAGGGAACTCCCAGAGATGAGTCCTCGCTTATCTCATGGGTTGATGCATCAGAAGGGTTTAAAGAAAGCCCAGCTTGTTGCTTGTGCTGTAATTACGTTGCTGGAATCTTGTGCTTCAGAGTTTCCCCGGCTGCCTGGGGGGGGCGGGAAGGAGTTTGCTTTCCTTGGTGTAGGACTTGGTCTGTGGAAGCCTTTTTTCTCCCTGAGAAGTTGGAGCCTGGCTGCAGCTGGATGTGGGCTGTAGCCAAGGTGTGCTGGGGTCCCTCGGGTGCTGGCTGTGCCTCGCTCACACACCCAGGGTGAAACTGTTCAGCGGGTTGGGCTGGGGAAGGAGACTTTCCTCGTGGGTCACTTCAGCAGGGGCTGCTGGAGGCGTCTGTGTCCCCCAGCCTGTGCAGCACAGCTCGGGATTCTTCGTTCTCCTTCGACTGGAGAAATTCGGTGCCTGGTTGTGAGCAAACTTCTGGCTTAGGGAAGGAGCTTGAAGGAGTCTCCGCGCGTTTCCAAGAAGCCTCTGAGTCAGGGCTCCTGTTTCTGGGGAAGGTTTCCCTTCCCGGAAGGACTCGCACAGCGGTGCATGGGCTGTGCTGGTGCCTCTGAGTCACCTCCCGGGCTTTTTGTTATTTACTTCTCTTACAGAACAGTTAAACTTCCAGAGCCTTTGGTAAAATGAAAGTTCCTGCCTAGTGAGTCTCCCCCAGCGCTTTGCCGAGGGAGGGGAGCCCCCCCCCGCTGCTCCCGCTCCTTTGAATCAATTTTTTTAGCTTCATTTTTGCAAAAGCTGAGGCCTGTGCTGGCGGAGAGCGGACAGGGCGAGCGGGACAAGAACCTTTGGGCCAGGTCTCCAGCTTTGTCCCAACTGAGGTGGCATTTGGCTCCCAGGAGAGAAGGCTGGGCAGAACTGCTGCTGCAGTGCAAATGCTGCTCCTTGTGCATTTGAAGTTGATGGAACTGGATAGTGGTAAAATAAACCAGCCCGTGGTAACACGTGTGGCACGTGCAGTAGCTGAGGGTTCAACTTTAAGCATTTGGTAGAGGTGGTGTAGATTCAATTCTGGAGTGTCTGATTTAAATCCTGACTTTCTACCTTTAAGTGGGACCAGATGAACTATTAAGCAGTACTGAATTTGAGTTGAATTAGTTTGTTTGTTTGTTTGTTTTTTAAGGGGATGAATACAAATTGTAAAGAGGAATTAACTTGCAGCGGGGATTTGATAAGAATAAAACTCAATGTATTCTTCTTTGCTGTTTGCAGAAGTTGTTCTATTCAAGCCCAGACTTCCAAGCATTAACTCTTACCATGATTAAAAATTGCTCCCAGGGATGAAGGTTCTGCTGTGGCACTGCTGCTAACTCGGGTGTGTTTAAAACCAGGCAAGCCAGCACCACGTGGCGGGGGTTGGGATGGAGAGCGTGTTTGTTTCTGCTCTGAAGGTCTGTCTCACATCACAGAGTGCTTGTGTTGGTCTTGCTGTGCAGGGCCATGCGTCTGTGACTCTTTGGGGACTGAACTTCAAGAGCCCTTTCATTCTCTCACATGATATCAAGAGCTTCAGGCCTTTTCTGAGCCAAAACAAACACAGATGTTTGAAGCTGCAGACGTTTTCGGTGCACACCACGTTATCGTCATCAAAAGTAATCCAGAACCGCAGCATAAAGTGTATCTCGTTTCACATTGCAGAGTCCTCGACCTTTCCACCATCCAGCCTTCTCCAGGGTGATGACTCCTGTCTCCTCAGACGCTGGAAAACCTAGTTTGGAAGAAGAGTGAAGATACAGTTGATGCTGAACTACGTGAGTCTTCAGATGATGTTGTTTACGATAACGCCGTTAGCAGCAGCCGTTCCTCTCCAGCTCGGGTTGCACAACGGGCATTATCTCAGAGTTTCTGTGCAGTGGGGTTTCTCCAGTGGAAATCTTACTCAGACATTTCCAGCAGGGATGGGGATGTTGCAAGGAGTGGAGAATTTTATAAGACACAGTCGAGTATGAGGTCAGGGATGCGGCATGAACAGAACAAGTAGCGTAAGGGGCTCAGGACTTTGTGTGACTCCCTGGGCCTGGTAACGCTCCTGATGGGATCCTGGTGGGATCTGAGGGGCTGGTGCCTGTGGGATCTGAGGGGCTGGTGGAGGTTGGTAGTGCCAGGATGCAGAGTTGCTGTAACATTTCTCACCTTATCTCTCTTGCTATCTCTGATCCTGGTGACAGGTACTGCTGGATGAGTTAATGCAATGAGATCACTCTTGTGTCCACAGAAAGGGTGGGACTGCCAGAGGGTAAACCTCATTCAGAGTGTGGTGATTTGTCAGTCTCTTGTGCAGTGAAACACTGGGACTTTCTTTAAAACAAATAAGTACAACCCAAAAATTTTTTCCCAGTCTGCTGTAGTAACCTCTTAGGGAAGATCACCAGGGCTTGGCTTCGACTTGCTCAGAGTAAGAAAATGGATCTGTGCTCTGTTCCTGCTTTCCCATGTCCTCCTCCAAAAAACTGAACATCTTTCAAATGTGAGAGCATGAGCTTTTATGTCTAGATACTTGTGAAAGTCTTTGAACCTCTTTTCCAAGAGGTAAAGATGAAGAGGAGGTATATTGGGAACAAAACTTCAGACTGATGGAGCTGGTTTATGTGTGTAGAGAGGGGGCACTTATTTCAAGATTAAAAATAGACTTTTGAAAAATCTCTGTCAAATTAACTGAATCTCACAGTAACATGCTTCGGTTTTCTGTGCCCTTGCTGGAAAAGGTGAAATATATTGTTCATTTTTATGGTCAGTTTTATGAATTCTTGGCTGTTTGAGGAGCAGACTTGAGCCCTCTGAGTTACTTGGTCAGCTGGCTGCGTTGCCTTTGTGAAGTCCTCAGTGAAGGAACCCACAAAAGCCCCCACGCTGAATCAGAAGTAGACACCCATAAGAAGGGTAACTTGGGCATTTTCTTTCAGGGTTTTTCTGGAATATGTTAATTTGCAAACTTGTTTTTGCTGTAAAACAAGCTTTAATTATTTTGACTTGTTCTACTGTGTCTCTCAAACAGCTGTTCTAGGAAATGTTGCTTTGAATAATGGGGCTGATTTATACCTTGAAAAACACATTAAGCCTCCAGCCCACCACGGGTCTATCAGCAATGAGCTGTGGTGTTCTTGTAGAAGCACAAGTAGGCAGAGACGTGAGTGCATCAGGAGGTGACAGCCTCCCAGTACAAAACCAGGGGTAGTGTAAGAAATTAACTCAGTTGCTCATCAGATGTGATCTTTCTCTTTCAAGAGCCAAGGATGAAGCGGCGAGCATCAGACAGAGGAGCTGGGGAAACATCCACCAAGGCCAAAGCTCTCTGTACAGGGATTTCTGGAAACAATGCCAAGAGAGCGGGCCCTTTTATACTGGGTAAGCAGGGAGGGTTTTCTTCTTCAGTTTCCAAGGTAGTTACTGATTGCAAAACTGAAAATAAAAGCCACTATAAAATGAGGTAAACAGCTGTGTAATTTAGTGTCTCACCTCAGAGTGCCATTCACTTGATGCAGCAGCCTGTGGAGCTTCTGCAGCTAGTCAGGCTAAGGAGATTTGGAGCACTAATACAGCAAGGCAGGCACAGCTTCTGAGATAAATATAAGCCTTTGTTTTCACCCTTGGTTTTTTATTATTATTATTTAGAACTACATTCTTAAACTTTATTAAAGAGCAAATTCATTCAGGCAGCTTTTTGGGTAGAGCTCTGGGGAGATGTTCAACCCTGCTTGCAGGAATATGCTGTCAGATCAGCTTGTGGGCAGCTTAATAATGCAATAGTGGTCATTATAAGCATTATGTGCCAAGGCAAGACCACGCTGCTGCCTTTTGAGAGTTGCTAGAATAGTTTTTAGTTCAGAACTAGTAATATAAACTGTCAAAAACAGGATGGACCTCACAGTGGAAACCAGTAGCTCATCAGTTGGAAGCTGATTGATTTAATCTGAAGAGTAGAGACTATGTTAGCCTGAAATTTGGACTAATCAGCGTACCTGTGCAGTCCCTGCAGAGGTGGCAGAGGTCTGGTAACAGCAGTTGCTGTGGGTGTTGCTAGTAAATGTAAAAGCCATATGGCTCAGGCATGCAGAAATTTGAATTTCTGAGAACAGCTGTGCCATGTGTGGGCTCTGGTGAAATGTTTCTCCAGTGAACAAATGAAACATTGTCCAGAAAGGTTTCAGAGTTCAATACCTTTTTTTTTTTCTTTAGATTGTAATTTGTGGAAACACATTTAGTCTCCTGAAAAAAAAAAAGGAACTTGGTTCCAAACGACTGTAAAATGCGTGACATCCCCACAGTGATGTAACCCCCAATTAGTCACTGCTGCTTAAAGGAAAACAACTCTGTTTCTGCTTTGTGCTGCTAGGTCCACGTTTAGGTAACTCCCCTGTGCCAAGTATTGTTCAGTGTTTGGCAAGAAAGGACGGGACAGATGACTTTTATCAGCTGAAGGTAAGCACACTGCAGGGCTTCACATCTTCAGAGCTCTGTGCCCTCGGCTCTCGCGGCAGAAGCGCTCGCAGCGGCGTGTGGTGGAGGCTGGGCCTGGATCTGGGGTTGAGATTAGTCCTGAGACAAGGCCTCTGTGGCTGCTGTGCTGCTCTCCTGGAGCCCTCTGAGCTCTGCTGGGCCTGAAATGGGGGTGGCTCCAGTGGGGAGAAATCACCTGGGATATTTGCAGAAAGCCACCTGAGCTGTTCTGTGTTGATGGAGCTCACGTTGTGTGTTCTGAGCTGATGTTGGCTCAGATGGGTTTGTGGCAAGTGTGCAAACATCAGAGCAGTCACATCAGCTGTTAAACACATGTGAATACCTAAAATATGAGAGGTTTGGGGGCATTTGGGTTTTTCTGGGAGCTGTAAAGATCTTTTCCCTTTTCCTGAAGATTCTCACCTTAGAAGAAAGGGGTGATAAAGGAATAGAAACCCAGGAGGAACGGCAGGGCAAGATGCTGCTGCACACGGAGTATTCTCTCCTTTCCCTGCTCCACAACCAGGAAGGGGTGGTTCATCATCACGGGCTCTTTCAGGTACTGCTGGTCACCATCCAGGTTGGGGGAATGCCAGTAACTGCTGCTGGCTTGAGCTGCTTTTGTTTAACAGACAGTTTGTGCTGACCCTGTTCTTGTGTGTAAAGAGTTACCAGCACACTGCTGGGATTAACCACTGCTGCTTCAAACAAGCGAGTTTGTGGCAGGGGCTTTTGAGAGCGAAGTGGGATGGAATAGGTGGGATTTGGGAAATGCAAGACCACTGAAAGCTGGGACAGGTGCTCAGTAGCATCCCCTTCAAACAGGAAAACAGCTGCTTCACTGGCAAATTAATTTGTGCCCATAGAGCACCCTTTAGAACTGAATTTGTGCTTTCCAGTCTCTGTACTCTTTTATGACCTCTTGTAAGAGGGGACAGATTGCCAAGAAACTGTTTCAGCAAATTAACTGATGATGTGCTGATCAGTGTCTGTGTGAGTGAATTGTGCTGCTGTTAACACCTTCAGAGCTGTTCCTGGATGTGATAGGAGTTACTGCTGTGGTTGTTGGTGTTGCCTAGCTTGCTCGTTGAATTTTGTCAGCAGACTTTTCACTTGAGGCCATCTGTGCTGTATCTTAAATGAGCCAAATGTCCAACTCAGCTGTGTCCTGTTTAATGTTACAGAAGAACTGCTAATTGTGTCTTAAGATTTCTGTTCTTCTCATTAGTAGTGTGTTGGATCCCTCCTGTTCAGTCTGTGCTTCTTCAGAGTTTTCTAGGCTTTCTGTAAGGTGTCTGTATATAACCAATACCAGTGCTGACGTGTGTGTAGCCACACAGCACAGACTTCCTCTGGCTGCTTTAATAGAGGTCATGTATCATCTTTTGAAATCCCAACTCAGGGCAAAGATCAAGCACTATGATTGCACTTGCTTATTTTGAGATCACCACGTAGTTATTTATTCTCTGGTGCTGTGTGAGTTCATGTGCCCAGAGACCTTCCCTGAACTCTTGCTCCTTTGTTTGCCTCCTCGCAGGACCGAGCTTGTGAAATTATCGAAGATCTAGAAGCCAACAGAATGGTCAGAAAAATGAAGAAGCGCATTTGTCTTGTGTTAGACTGTCTCTGTGCTCATGATTTCAGTGACAAAACAGCAGATCTGATCAATCTGCAGCACTATGTCATTAAAGAGAAGAGGCTGAGTGAGCGGGAGACGGTGGTGATATTTTACGACGTGGTACGAGTGGTAGAAGCGTTACATAAGGTAAGGTACAAGAGATGTCTTAAAGCTTCCTCGTGCAGGCAGTGGCAGTTACAGAGGATGGATGTTTCAGCTGTTCCCCCATAAGTGTTCTGTGTAAGACCTCATGCCCTGAGCCATAAAAGAGCCCTTCCCCTCCAGTTTCTCAATGCTAACAGCGTTTGTTGACCGTGGAGCGGGGCCAGCTGGGCTGAATGCAGATCAGGTGAACTCTACAGTGGCCCTAACCTCAGAAAGGGGCAGTGGAAGAGGAGAGCAGAGGCTAATCAAATGCAGGAAACACTTCAAGCTGTTTCCTTTTGAAGCAAAATAAATCACAATGTAAAAATTGATTCCTGAGATCAGAACCTCCAGCCACAAGTTTGAGATCAATGAACTAGAAATTACTGTGACTAAAATAGATTCTGTCAGTGTTTGACTTCTTACCCTGTGGCAGGGGACATCCGTCCTTCCTTGGCAGAGCGGTGAGGCGTGCATCTTCGAGGGAGTGCTCATCATATTGGTCTTGGTGAGCCTGGACACTAAAGTTTCAGGCCTCTTAGTTTCAGTCAAGTCTGTCTGTGTGTTCAAAATAGCAAATTTGTCTGTTTTGTCCTGACTGGAATCAAAAATGAAATGTACAAAGTACCCAGGATGCAACCTGACTTGAAACCTCGATCTAGGTTACTTCTGAGAATGAAGATGACATGATTTCAGAAAGACACTTAGTGCTTTTGTCCAAGTATCAAATTTATCCTTCTGCTCATGTTATACTATTATGTATTTTACAGAAAAATATTGTGCACAGAGACTTGAAACTAGGAAACATGGTGCTAAACAAAAGGTAAGTGCTGGAGAGCTGCTGTTCTGTCTTATGCTTCTTCCCTGAAGCAGGTTTCTGTTACAAACACAACTGAAGGCAGCACTTGTGTGAGGATGGTGAGGGAAATGGAAACAGGCTGTGCAAAAATACAAATCCAGTTCAAAGTTATATGAGTTAGTCTCCAAAAATGAATTGAGTTCAACCTGGATAGTTCACTCTTCCACCCAGCTTTGTCACCCCATGTCAGCACTTCTTCTTGGATTCTGTCTTCTGAAAACTAAATTTTAGAGTAATTCAGAAACCTGCAAGACAAATACTTTTTATATATTTTTTTTAAATAAAATGTAGTAAGTGGTTCTGTTCACATAACTTCCTTCCCATGGTGCTGAAGGAACTCCCAGCGCTGCAGCCTGCACTACAATCACAGCAGTGTTCAATCTTTGACTGCTCTGTTTTTGCTAGCAGTAAAATATTTACTTATCTAAACAAAAGTTCTTCTGTCTAGTCTGTATTTGTCCTTGAAACAGCTTCCTTGTTCTCATTAGCTGGCTTGATGCAAGCCCCAGTTTAGAACACATCAGTGTCCAACTGTCTGGGGTGCTGTGCAGGCCCAGGAGGGACCGGCGCTCCCGGAGCAGAGCGAGCAGCGTCGGTGGGGCGCGAGGTCAGCGCGAGCGAGGGGCAGCTGGGGGAGCGTGCGCTGTGCTCCGAGGCTCCTTGGAGCTTTGCAGTTGTCTCAGGTTATGTAGTGAGTTAGTTGGCAAGCTGGTTCCATTTCAGATCCTCTGCTGTGTCCTTCAGTGTTACATTACTGGCTAAATACTTTGCACTAACTGTTAAGAATGAGAGGAATTCATTGTCTCTTCACACTGTCTGGTTTTCTGTGGAATGAGTAAAAAACTGGAAGGCTTTAGGTCTGCAGCTTCAAGAGTCTGTACAAAGAGTGCAGGTTCACTGTGGTCACAGCTTGCTTTCTTTTTCTCCTCCCCAATACTGTTTGCTTTCAAACAGATTTTTACCTTCTGATGTTGAACTTCTTGGTTCCCCCACACACCCACAAACAGCCACTCCTTTTCAGGGCGACCTGTGAATGTTCCAAGTCATTTCTGTAGAGCTGGTTTAAGATAAATCTCTTATCTTCTGCTTGCTTCTTTGATTCTTCTTGCTAGAAAGAGGCAGACAAAGGTTGCTGCTTTGAAGGATTCACCCTGAGCTTCCCTTCTTTTCTGGGCAAAGTGGAGCATCCCACTCGTAGAGCTGGAGCTGCACACAGGGGCCCCCACTAGCAGGGAGCCAGGGGGAGGTACTTGAAGCTTTATTAACACCCTTGCCAAAGTAATTCTTTGTG
Organism: Caprimulgus europaeus; assembly: GCA_907165065.1. The sequence goes on from OU015547.1 coordinate 982,144, forward strand.
TTACATACTATGTTTCTGCTCTTTACTAGCAAGGCCATCAGCTTTGGTGAGGAAGAACCATAGCCTCTCCAGCAGTGAGTCATGTGAAGGGGTGGGTGAGGCGTAAGAGCGGATCACCATGGAGAGGACCAGCCTTTGGGCTGATCAGAAATGTTTGTTCTGTTCCAGCCCTGCTCACAAGAGTGCCAGAGCTTTTCTGCTGGCAGGGGAGTGACAGTAGCTACAGATCACTGCAAAGGCCTCACCAGGCAGGTTGCACCCTGGCCTAAGGAAGGTCCCTCAGACGTTGTCACCCGTGAGATGTGGACGTTAAAGCGTCACAGGTTTTCCAATTAGCTGGTGCAGTAGTTGGATGATTACAGATTAGATCACATTTCAGTGACTAAATAAAACCAAGCAACTCTGAACATTTTAGTGTCCTTTAGAACACTGTCTTTTAAATCCTTAACAAATCCTGCAGATGGTTGCTCAGCCAGGGAAGTCTCTTGACAGTTGAAGCTGACACTTCTTCAACACAAGTGTGTCTTTCTTAATAATCAGCTCTCCGCTGCCAGCCCACACTTGGTTTTATTTTACTTGTCTGTTAGACTTGCTGGAAACATTTCTTGGTTATTGTGACTGACTTAATTCATTCTCTCAGGCTCTAGTTGTGGAATACTTCTCAAGAATATAGAAGTCTTCTAGACAGTATTTTTCTACTCAGTCCTTTAAGTTGTATGTTAAAATCCAAGTTATCTGAGTGACATGGAGGATTTAATGTGATAGCAGTTTTGTAATGAGCTCACTTTGGCTTGAAGAATTCATTAATTGGAGCTGGCAATCCCATAGGGAAGTTGGGGTATCTTAATAGTGAAATTGCATGTACCTGAGGCTCTCACCTCTTCTGTAGGAGGTTTTGTGGATGTTGATTGGACTTTCTCTGTTCTGTGTACTTGAGTGTGAAGAGCAGTCGTGCAGATCAGGTACAGCTGCTGTCAGACTCCTGCCATGGGGCTGTTGGGTGACACAAGAGTTTGTACTGAACTGATCAAAGGTCCTGTAGCTCATCTGCTGGTGATGCCTAAGCAAACAGGGCACAGAGGCCAGGCCTGGGGCAGTCCTTCTGCGGGGTGTTTGCCCTCAGCTTCCAGAAAATGTTGTGTGGGGAAGATGCTTTTAGAGATAATAATAGTTGGGAAACATCAGGGAGAATCAGCAATTAAAACAGACATCTTTGTTAACACTTATGCCCTGCAATGGTCAGCAAGCACACCAGTGCAGATCCTGGTGCTGCTGATGCCTGCAGGGTGCTGTGCTGCTGGCTAGCATGCTCCTAGGATGCTGGCCAAAAGGCAGCTGTGTGGCTGCAAGGTGAGCAAGTGACGTGAGCACCCTGTGCTTACAGCCTGGCTTACATGTGCCCCTCGGGCTGGGTGCAGACCTTGTCCTTGGCTGTGGAATTGGTTCTCCTATCCCCTGTAAGAGTCTCACAGGCCATGGGGACTGGTGTGGGATCCTTCCTGCTGGGATGGAGTTGATCTTACAGCCCCAGTTGTCCTTTCCCAGCACCTCAAGCTCCCCAAAAAGCCTCTGTTTTGGTGTTAACCTGCTCCGTTTGTGCTGTCTGGCTCATGCAGGCTGGTCCTTGTTCACTGATGCCTTCTGGTTCTCCCCAGGACTCATCGAATAACGATAACAAACTTCTGTCTGGGAAAGCACCTGGTGAGTGAGGATGACCTGCTGAAGGACCAGCGAGGGAGCCCTGCCTACATCAGCCCAGATGTGCTTAGCGGTAGGCAACCCCCTCCAGCCCTCGGTGGCACTTCACAGCCCCCACACTAACACCCCTTTCATCCATTTATGGCTCTTGGCAATAAATGAAAGCCACCTAGTTCTGTTCCCAGTGTAACCTGCCTTCTGTGAGAGCCTCTTAACTGGGGTCCAGTTACGAGACTTGGTCTGTTTTTTTCCAACTGGGAAAGTACAGAAGCAAGGAGCGAGTGTAACTTTTTTCTTAAGGCTAGTCTGAACTTCAAAGCTAATTAAAAGCTCCCTGCCTGTTCCTGAGTAAGCCTGAGTGCAGACAAGATGTTCCATTTCCCATGTCTGAATCTGGTTCCTGAGGCTCCACTTAAGCTGCAGGTAAATCCCTAGGCCGAAGAGGCAGTCGGCCCAGATCCCACCATCATGTTCATGTCGGTTTATTCCAGGCTGTGCACTAAGGGGAGCAGTTGCTGCAGCTCCTGCTCACTTCCAGAAGGGAACTACTGACCCTCTGGGCAGCTGACTGAGAGGAGTTACTTACAAATAAAGGAATGATGACACCAGGCCAGACAGGCAGTCTGTTTGGGCTGTATCTTGTCTCCAGCAGTCTGGCCTGTGCCTTGTTTCCAGCAGAGGCCTTAAGCAGAAGTCTGGCAAGGAACAGCTTTCCTTCATGTCCTCCCACCTTTTAACTGTTTCCACTGCATGGGACTATGGGACTTTCAGAAACAGATGTGGTTTCTGTCTGTTGAGGTGCTTCAGGGGTTTTTTCTTCCATGAACTCTGAGGTCTGCTACTGAGCTAGTTTTTGTGCTGGCAAGAGCTGAGCAGGCAGTGGTTGTCCTGTTTGTCAGGGTAGTACGAAGCATCTTTTGGGGTTTGTTTTTTTTATCCAGGTGAGCTACACTAGTGTTGAAAGGTGCATTTACAGCTGGGACTGTGCATCTGGAGCATCTCTCCATGTAGACTCCAGTTATCATGCATTAGCTCATCATGTTGCAGAGTTCTCCTGGCGAGCACAGATGAAATCCCCGTTGGATGGAGCTGAACTGCACGTGGCAGTCCAGGGTCACTCCTAATGCATCCCACCTGCTGAGGGTTATCCCTCCACAGGGCTGAGAGAGGATGATGGGAAACTGCCTAAAACTGTGGACAGAAGGTCATCAGCACTGACTGTTTTCTGGATGAGTTGGCATTAGGTCAGGCAGTGCCACTTGCTGGTGTGCACATGGCCAGTGTGCAAGCCAGAATCCTTGCCAGGCTGCCACACTTGTCTGTGTGAGGACAACACAAATACTGAGGAGTGATTTGTTGATGGCATCCCAAGCTATCCTGTTGCAGAAATGCTCTCAGAAGGAGCTAGCCTGGAAATTTCCAGACCCAGTGGACTCCCCTCAGTCAGTGTGTTGTCAGGTTTACAGGCTGCAGCTGAGCACTTCCGACGTGATCTGCCAGGCAGGTCTGAAGCTGCTTCCCCCCGGGGCAGGACTAAGGCAGGAAGGGAGCAGAGGCAGGCGGGGAGGTGGGACGAGTGTTTTTTGCAGGCCTTTCCTGTTCTGCAGGATATCCTGAGGCCTCTCTAACCAGATGGGTGATATTAGCCAACGGCTCTGCAGGAGCTTGCAGCAGTTGCAGCTCCAGTGGCTGGTAAAGGTTGCATGGAACTGCTCCTTCCTGCTCATCTGGGCACCTTTCTGTCCTGGACTTGAGCCCTGTCACCCTCCCTGCCAGCACAGCTCGGCTGCCAGCACCTGCATTTCCTCTAACAGCTCTCTTGGTGGATTGAAGGGCCTGTGTGTAGTCCACAGACCACAGGGTGCTGAACTGACTGTCTTTGACTTCCCTGACAGCTGAGGCTGTTCAAGACCCTGCAAGGAGCAGCCTTAGTCACAGGTCTGCACCTTGTGTGGCGCAGCCTGGACTGAGCTTGGGGTGCGATGGCCCCGTGCCCCAGCTCCCGGGCCTCTGAGAACAGCCCTTCCCCGCCGGGTGTCTGTGCAGCCTCAGCCCATGCTCCTGAAAACGCTGCTCCAGAATGGCTCAGCCTGCAGTTCCCCTCCAAGCACCAAGGGAAAAGTTACTTGAGGACATTCCAGGCTTCACCACCACCCTCAGACTCTGAGCATCCCTCTGTCTGTGTTGCTGATGCTCCTGTGCAAGGGGAAGCTAAAACGCCTGGAGAATTAATCACTGTATTTGGTCTCCAGGAGCAGCTGTCTTCTGCTCAGAGATGGTTTGCATTGTATGGCTGCTGAAATGTCACCGCAGGAAAAGCTGGAGGAGGAGGGAGAGGTGCCTTTTTTTGAGCATAGAAAGCAAAGAATAATTAGTACAAATAACAAATGCTGCAGCAGTGACTCACTGCGTGAGTCAGAGGAAGTCATTCCCTTGGTCCTGTGCCGTGGTACAGCACTGGAGTTTGTTTTTTGACCCTCATGGATGCTGCTGTTGGCGCTGTGTGCCTGAAGGGCTGTGCAGCAGCGGTTCTGCTGAGCGGGTCCCCGGGCACGCGGGGGCTGCAGCAGCTTTCTGGGGTGCCTCAGCGCAGGGGAGGGACCTTCCCGAGTCCTCCACGGCTTCACCACAGGCCCCAGTGGCCAGATCCATCCTGGAGCAGAGCCCCATCTCCATGGGCTCAGTCTGAGCCACGAGCAGAGTCTGCACTTCCACACAGGCCCCTGGTGCAGGCAGGGTGGGGAGACTGGCACTGATCTTGGGCTGCTCTTCACCTGAGGAGTGCTAATGCTTCTCAGCCTCTCTCTCCTGCCTCCCTGTGCCTTGTCCTCACTGGCCCTTGAATTCCCATCTCCTTTGACTGGACCTGCAGCAGGATGTGTCTGTGGAGCCTGTGAGGCTCAGGGACTCTGGCAGTGACAGGCTGCAGGGGTGGTGAAGGGGAGGGAGGCAGGAACTCCAGCGCAGTACGCAGTGGTTCTGATTTCTTGATGCTCTTGGATCACAGTAGGGCTGTTCAGCAGGGATAGTCCTGCCCCATGGGGAAAGGGAAGACATCTCATGGAGACAAACAATTTGCTTATTTGCAAAGGATGCACCTTAGGAAGAGTTTAATGTCTTGCAGTGGGCAGTCTCGAGAGTTTTGATTAATGCTTAGAAAAAGGCATCCCATGCAGATGTAACTTCAGTGCCTTTCCTGCTGGCACTGGGCTGCAGCAGTGAGCTGTGTGGTGAAGCCTGGTGTTTGTGTGTCTCCTTGCCCCCTGCAGGACGGCCCTACCGTGGAAAACCCAGTGACATGTGGGCGCTGGGGGTGGTGCTCTTCACTATGCTCTATGGCCAGTTCCCCTTCTACGACAGCATACCTCAGGAGCTCTTCCGCAAGATCAAGGCCGCCGAGTACACCATCCCCGAGTGAGTACGGCCTGTGCTGGGGCCCCTCTCAGTGCCTGTGGGGTGATGTGCTGGGCCTTACTGGGACAGCCAGAGCTGGAGGGGCTTCACTCAAAGCCCCCCAGGGTTTGCAGCAGTAACGAGAACAAAATGCAGTAGACACCAGGGAAGCAGTAGCAGAGCTGGGAGCAAAGGTGGGAAAGGCCCCACGCTGCAGGGACAGGGGATCAACCCCCTGCTTAATTCTGGGGTCTCTTGGTCAGAGCAATGGTGGCTCCTCTGGTCCCTGACCTGTGCTGCCAGCATGTCTGTCCTGCTGCTGCCTCTGCCCTCCCCGGGTGGGGGCTCACCCTGGGCTCTCTCCCCCAGGGATGGACGGGTCTCGGAGAACACTGTGTGCTTGATCCGGAAACTGCTGGTCTTGGATCCGCAGCAGCGCCTGACGGCTTCTGAAGTGCTGGATTCCCTCAGCTCCATCATAGCATCGTGGTATGTGCGAGAGGAGGGAGACAGGAACGTGGTGTCTCTGGCCACAGGCTGTGTTATTCCAGCTGTGGCCACCAGACTGTTGCCAAACAGAGGATCTGTGAGAACTGCAAAAAAACCCAACCAAACTTTAAATCCTGTGTCCTGACCACTGGTATCTGCTGACAGATCCAGACAGTGGCCTGGACAGATGCTGGTCATGGTGACCAGGGTTGGAGTGTGTAGAGCAGTAGCACTACAAATGGTGCTGGGGTACAGGAGGCCTTTGCTGCTGTGCCCCCTTTGTGCTTCCTAGATTTGATTTTTAAAGGAAGTCCCATGGTCAGGAATGTCTGACGTGTAGAAGCAGATGCAGCCCAAATGCAGACACTTCCTGCAGGCCTGGAATTAGCCCTGTGCTGTCTGTTAAGTGAAAGCAGGCAGGAGATCTCCAGAGGGGAGGAGCAGGAGGTGCTGTGACAGGTGGGAGCTCTACCCATGCAGGGTGGGGATGCCTTTGAGGGTAAATCTGACTCCAGGACTGGCATGGACCAACTGGGATGAGATTCCAGTAGCACACTCCAGCAGAAATGGATCCTGCCAGTGTTTGCTCGGTGCAGCCCTTGCTTGTCAGCCCTGTGACCTTCTGTCTGTGCTGCACAGCATGCCCAGGCAAAGCTCTTGTGCTGCCTGTTGAGTCAGCAGCAAAGTCTGTGATTTTTGGAGCTGTGGCTGTTTTCTCTCTGCCTATGGAGGAGTTAGAGTTCCACATCCTGTTTAAAAAATAAAAATAAAAATAAAACAAAACCACCCAACACCTAAACTCTGGGGATCATAAGGGGGTTGCTGAGGCCGGGGTGTTGGGTCAGGGTGGGCCAGCTGGGGCTGTACCCCTGGTCCTGGACACTGTGCTCTCCCCCCAGGCAGTCCATGTCCTCGCTGAGTGGCCCTTTGCAGGTGGTGCCAGACATCGATGACCAAGTGGCTAACCCTGAAAACCCCCAGGAGGTAGGTTTTCCTACTGTTGTTCCCATGGAGCTGCTTTTCCACGCTGCTGTGCCAGGTCTGGCTGTAGTGGAAAGAGGTGGCAGCCCCTCGTGGCCCCCGGGCTGGTGAGGGGAGGGTGACAAGGACCCAGCCGTGGCCATCGCAGCCCTGTGGGGCGGAAGGAAAGGCTGATGCTGCTGGGACTGGGAGTGGCTTCCAGCTGGCTGTGCTGCCTGGAAGTGAGCTCAGGCCCGGAGCTGGCTGAGGAGCCGCCGCCCGCTCCTTTCCGAGCGCTCGCTCCCTCGCACACAGCCGGGAGCGCATGTGCTGGGAGAGCTGGGAGGAGGTAACGGCGTTGGATCAGGCTCCCTGGTGAGCTCTGCGATGGGAGCAAACATCCTGTGTTCTTGCCAGTTTATTTTGTGCTGGAAGTGGCGGCTTGTGACCTCACTGCCTGGGGACAGCTTTGTAGGAGCTTTTTGCCTGGGAAGCCACAGCCTGTGTTGCTGTCAGACATCCCTGCACTGGGTTTGGGGGGATGTGAGGGCTGGGGTCAGGCAGCTGCAGCCTCTGGATGTCTGGCAGGGTTGGGATGAGCTGCGTCAGGACAGAGCCACTGAGGTTCCCAGACCTCTGTTCCTGATGGCACTGGTGGCTCCTGGGGAGTCCTGCCTGTACCTCTGGCAGCAGGTCCAGTTCTTGCATTAAGACTCCAGTTATCCCCTGGTAGCTCAGGGCCATGGGGGGGAGTTGTGGGACCCTTGCTTGTTGCTGTGGCTCTGATGAGGTGGCTCCCTTGCAGGTGAAGGTGACGGAGGAGTGCTCCCAGTACGAGTTTGAGAACTACATGAGGCAGCAGCTGCTCTTGGCTGAGGAGAAGAACACCTTGCATGAGGCCAAGAGCTTCCTGCAGAAGCGGCAGTTTGGGAACATCCCCCACGTGCGGCGCCTGGGCCACGACGCCCAGCCCATGAACCCTTTGGACGCAGCGATCCTGGCCCAGAGGTACCTTCGGAAGTAGCTTCCCCCGCAGCCCAGAGCACAGGCACCACCCTGCACTCTGCCTCCCACCTCGCCCACTCCAGCACAACAGCAATACCGGCGTCCCGTGAGGGAGAGTAATGTAGCAATTCTGAGCTCTGTCCAGGGACAGGCACTCACCCTGCTCTGTCCAGGGACAGGCACTCACCCTGCTCTGTCCAGGGACAGGCACTCACCCTGCTCTGTCCAGGGACAGGCACTCACCCTGCTCTGTCCAGGGACAGGCACTCACCCTGCTCTGGAGGGAGAAGACTTTTGGAAAAGCTGGTTTTGGAAGCAGCAGCCTCTTGGCATCTTCTGGAATCTGTTTGGTTTTTGTTTTTAAATCGAAGCCTAGATGACTAATCTGCTTTTAATCATGACTGTAATCTACCTCTCTTGTCTTTTTAACCACGCTGTTCTCTGGACCGAGCAAAGCCTGTGGGAAAGGAGAAGACTCCCCAGGGTGAAGCTGGTTTGCTGGCACGAGAGTCGCGGCCGTGCAGGGCGGAGTCGGCCGGTCGCGTTTGCTCCACATGGTTTGAATAAGCTTAGATTTAGGGGTTTCTCGAAAGGAAGAATTTCCTGAAGCCTCCCACTTCCCTTCATCTGCATCAAATCTTTCTGTCCTTACCGTGACACCTGGTCTGGCTGCGTTGTCCAGCCCTGGGTGGCTGAGTGGGCTGCAGAGCACCGAGGCCTTCGTGAGCGGCACAAAGAGCCCCCGGTGTGCCCGGGGGCTGCCCCGAGAGCCCGGCCCCCGCCTCGGGCAGGAGCCATCCCTGCAGGTGATCACTGCAAAGAGCAGATCTTGTCTGCAGGTCAAAGGTTTTGCAGGACTTGGCCTAGTGTGGCCTCTGACCTCTTTCCCACCTTTCACTGATTCTTTTAGTTCTGTAAGAAATATGATTTAATCTTATTTTTCAGTAGCTTATCTAAGGTGCAGTTAAAATTGCATTAATTCTGATTTAGCATTTTCACACTTCAGTTGTGGTACAGATATAATATATGAGTTATAATGTGAAAAAAGCTTCCCAAAATAATCTGCCTAGAATTAGGAAGGGGCTGGCTGAAGTCTCTGCTGTATTTGTTCCCTAGCTTACCTTGCCACCCCAGCCTTGCCACACGCAGCCCTGTGGCGCTGAGGCAGGAGAAGGCCATCCTGGTTTCTCACCTGATGCCCCTGGAAGAACGGTTGCCTGTGCTGAGAACAGGGACGATTGTTTCTGAGCCCCATTCTGTGAACTGGATGCCTGTCTTGCCAGATGAACTGTTCTCACACAGAGGTCCCAGGGCTCCTGCTCCAGCAGTGGCTCTCTGCCTGTCCCCTTCCCTGCTCTGGCATCGCCACGCTGGCACAAGGGGAGGTGGGAGCAGGGACGGGAGACACTGCTGGGGCTCAGCTGTGGGGGCTGCCCCTGTGCTTTTGGGGGTCAGCTCTGCCAGCTCAGTGATGGTGGGCAGGGAGCAAGTAGCAGATCTTCGTAGCGTGTTGCCTTCTCTTGCCCCGGGCTGGGGGAGCGGACTGTGTCTAGCCTGGACCAAGCTACAGGTGTCTTTGTGGGGACATAGGGACTGACCTGAAACTCCTTGGCAGCATCGGGCATTATGTCCTGCCTGCGAGCTGGCCAGAGCCCCTTGGCAGAGGGCAGGCAGGGAATTGTGAACACTAATTCAGACTAGAACAGTTGCAGCACCCCCAGCCAGCTGAGCCAGTAGCCTCGACTCTTAGCCTTATTTATTTAAAGACGGTAGGTCTGTCCTGGCACACCCCTGCGTGTGCCCACTGCCCCCTGTGCCACCAGCACCACAGCAGGGACCCCTGTTCCCTGACCACCCCTGGGGCCTGCACCCCAGCTGGGGCCCTGCTCCCTCTGTCTGGTTTCCTCCTGTCTTGCTCCCACCTCTTTATTATTTTTTTTCCTCCAAAGTAAAAGCAATATTCTGGGGGCTCTGCAAGGCTGTGTCGTACCCTGTGTTCCACCGCCAGTAAATCACACTTGTATTAAGGCAAACTGGAAGGAGGGGGCGGTGTGGGGAGGGCAGGAGCAGCTGGGGGTGTGGGTGGAGGGGCCGTGCTGTGGGGAGGAGCCTGTTGTAAGAAAAGAAAAGAGAAAAAAAAAAAAAAAAGGAAAAAATTTGTATAAAGACATTATTTTTGTACAACATTGAAACTACTCCTGCATGTCGGCAATAAAACTTCGTACCGAGAGCCCAGCGACCCTGTGGGGATGGGGGGAGTGCAGGGAGGGAGGCAGCTGAGACCAGGGGGGCTCTGGGGGCTGCTGTGCCCTATGGAGACCCCCAGCCCTGCCCCACACCACTGTGCATTGACCTGGGGGGCTGAGCTTCCCCTTGCCAGACCCTGCCTGGGCCTGAGCTTGTCTAGCCCGGAAAGTTCCCCTGGGCCACTGGGGACAAGTGTGGGATGAGGACCCCTGTGTCCCAGAGGTCCAGCCCTGGCATGTCCGTGGCTGATCTGGGTGGGGCAGAGCCCCTCGCCCCGGGCTGTGCCCCCCATCAGTCCTGCTCCGGGGCAGCACGTGCTGCAGTCGAGTGGCTGGGTGGGCAGGGGGGCTGCAGCAGCGCCGGGGGTGCCGCCCCATGGCCTGGGCTCTTCCAGCTCTGCTGGGACCAAGAGGGCAGCCAGAGCCAGGGCAGGACCCTGCCCATCCCCGCACCTCCCTGGGGCTGGGGGCTGCCCCGGCACCCCTGCTCCGTGCGGGGCCGCAGTGCAGCACATGGGGCTTCGCTGAGCCGAGGCTCAGCCCCGAGAGCCCGGGGAGCTCGGCTGGGATGGGGCCTGGAGCCCCGCTCCCTGCCCCGGGGCGGCTCCGCATCCCCGTCCCGGGGGAGCAGGACGAACCCCGGCCCCGCTCGACGTCGGCCGGGGCTGCCATTGGCTCCGACGGGAGCGTTGACCGCCAGCCGCCTCCAAACTATTTCCTGTTGCTGCGGCGTTAATGCTGAACAGACCCCGCTCTCTTCCCTCTCTCCAGCCGAGGTGCAGCGGGCTCCTGCCGCCGCTCCCCTTCCCGCCCCGCTCCGGGGCCACCGCCAGCCCGGTGAGTACCGACCCCGCTGGGCGCGGGGCTCAGGGCACCGCGGGGTGGACGGGACATCCCGGGGGACTGTGACACCCCGTGTCCATCCAGCCCCAGCGACCACGGTGGAGTGTCATGGATCTGCCCTGTCCCTGTTTGAGCCACTCCAGTGGTGTGCCCAGGGGCGTGGGGCTTGGGGACACGCGTCTCTGCCTGGGGACAAGGGGTCGGAGGGCACGGGGCTTGGGGACACAGAGCTCCGGGCTTGGGGACGTAGTGGTTGAGGATTCAGGGCTGGGTGCTTGGGGACTTGGGGCTGGGTGCTTGGGGACACGGTGCTTGGGGACACGGGGCTTGGGGACGCAGGGCTGAGCACCCTGCTGTGGCGCTGGGGACTCGGTGTTCTCCTGCCCAGCACCCAGCAGGGCCCAGTTCCCTCCGCCCGTGCCTGCTGTCCCCGGGCTCACACCCGTGTCCGCTGCAGCCCCAGACCCCCACCCTGCCACAGCCACGGGCACTGAGCACCCCCGTGGCACTGGGGCCAGCCCTGCCAGCAGCCCTGTCACCGCCGAGGCTCTGGGGGTCCCTGGAGCCCCGTGGTGGGGCTCTACAGTTCCCAGCCGACCGCTTTGCAGGGGCAGGGGCTGGGGTTGGGGCTGCTCTGGCTCCAGGACCCTCCTGGGGACACAACTGCCCATATTTTGGGGTGTCCCACAGCGAGGGGCTGCCCAGCCCCGGGACGTGCGGTGGCCGCGCAGCACTGGACTGTCCGGGGATGGTTCTGCTGATGTGTCACATTTTCTGCATTTTTTTCCTCATTCCTCCCTCCCTGGAGCTGTTTCTGGGAAATGAGCTCGTCCCCTGCCAGGGCCGGGCCCTGCATCGCCTCCCGCCCTGCCCGCTGCCAGCCCCACGCCTTGGGGACCACAGCACCCCACAGCTGGGGGCCCCAGCCCCACACCAGCATCACGGGGGGAACGAGGGGCTGTGGGGACGGGCTGGTGCTCAGCTGCTTGGGGAAAGGTGGGCCCCTGGGGAGAAAGGTGGGTGCTCATCCCTGCACCCAGTTAGGCTCAGGCACCCGTGCCCATGGGACATCATGGAGGAGGTGACATGAGGCGCCCATGTCCCCTCCCAGCTCCCAGGACAGGTTCCTGGGACCCACGGCCAACCACGGTGGGTGGGTGTGGGTGGCTTTTCCTCTTGCAGAGGGGCCAGCAGCTGCCCCCCGCCCGTCAGGCCCTGGGGACACAGTGGGAGCTGGGGGACATGGAGTCAATCCCAACTCAGCCACGTTCCCTGCTGACCTGGTGGCCTTTGCACCATGGCCTGGTCCTTGTCCCCACGCCACGGGGCCACACAGCAAACAGCGGGGCTGGAGCTGGGCTGGGAGTAGCGCAGGGAGGGGGACACTGTCCTGGAGGGGTGTGTGGGGAGCTCACGTGTGTGCGTGCGTGGAGCCCGGGATGGGAAGCCTGTCCCGGTGCCTCAGATCCGCCTGACACGGTGTCCTGGGGCCGTATCCGCCCCGGTCCCGCAGGAAGGACGGAGGGGCGGCGGGAGCGGGACGGCTCCGGTTCGGCAGCTGACGGGGCACGGTCACGTGGAGCCATGGCCCCAGCGGGGACAGGGGGCTCCGGGGGTCTCCAGCCCCCAGCAGCGCCTTGTTCATCCCCCGTGTCCCGCAGATGCTGAGCACGTGCCGTCCCCAGGGCCGCTGAGCGCGAGCGGGTGCAGATGGAGAGCCGCCGGCGGGACATGGAGCTGCTGAGCAACAGCATGGCCGCATATGCACACATCCGAGGTGAGCCTGGAACCGGGGGACACGTCCCGGGGGGACCCTGGTGTCACCATGGTCCCTGCAGCAGGTACGGGCCAGTCCCTCATCCCCTCTGCTCTCCCCACAGCCAACCCCGAGAGCTTCGGGCTCTACTTCGTGCTGGGCGTCTGCTTCGGGCTGGTGCTGACCCTGTGCCTGCTGGTGCTGCGCCTGTCCTGCCAGCCCCCCGCGCGCCCCCCGCCCCGCCCCAGGGACCTCAGCGAGGACGAGGAGGAGGATGAGGATGAAGAAGAGGAGGACACTGTGGACCGTGCGGCATCCGAGTCGCTGCTGCCAGTGACCGAGATCCCTCTGGAGAGCCACGGCCCCGGGGACGGAGCGTTGGCCGTCAACGTCTTCGCCTCGGCGGAGGAGCTGGAGCGGGCGCAGCGGCTGGAGGAGCGCGAGCGCATCATCCGCGAGATCTGGCGCAACGGGCAGCCCGACATCCTGGGCACCGGCACCGGCACCCTGGGCCGTGTCCACTACTACTGAGCCCCGGCACAGGGTGCCCAGCTCCCCCAGGAGCTGCTGAGGACCCGCTCTGGGGACCCGAGCTGGGAGGACAGGGGGGCTGCTCGCTGCCCCCGGGTTGGAGGAGCTGCCCCAGAGTGCCCATCGCTGCCAGCCGGTCCCCGGTGCCACGGGCACCCCTGAGGCCAGACTCACCCCCGCCGCTGCGGGACATGATGCACTTTGAGCCATTGGTACGACTGCTGGCACCAGCCGAGCGGCCCCGGGACGCTGCGGGGACAAGGACGAGGACAAGGACAAGACAGACCTTGCCGTGCTCGGCCGTGGGCGCTGGCCCCATCGGCTCCCGGGGGAGGCCCATCCCCGTGGGTCGCGGTCGGGCTGTACGGAGCTGTGGGGTCCTGCCCCAGAAACACGGTGCTGTTACACACGACTGGAGCCCAGCGTGGGGGGACCCTAAAGCCAGGGGGTCCCAACAGCCCTGACACCGGGGCGGCCAAGGCTGCGGCGCTTGGCACAGGCAGTACTGGGGGGACCTGGCTGCGGCCACCTCCCCTGGCCAGTCCCCTCCCACTGTCCCCACTAAAATTAGCCGGGTCCTTTCCGGCATCGCCCATCCCTGACCCCGCACCCTCCCCGTGGGGCCGGGGCGGATGTTCCCACTGGGCTGGGGGTGGCGGGTGCTGCTCCCCGAGGGGCTGGGGCACATCCTGCCCACGCTCCCAGCACCGACCCAGCCCGGCGGGGGCCTCACTGCCCCCTCCCCAGCCCCCTCCCCTGCAGCTTTTTAAAAATAGCTCCTTCCCAGGCTGGTCCCACACGCTGCCAGCGCCAGCAGGATCCAGATGTTTTCCAGATGTTCTCCCGGCTCCATGCCAGTGGCTGGAGGCCAGGATGTGCTGGGGCTGGGCTGGGAAACGACGCGGGGGCTGGAAGAGGAGGAGGCAGCGCTGTCCCAGCCCCTCTGCGGGCTCTGGCTCTGTGCCCCAGCCCAGGGATGAGGTGCAGGGGCTGACGGGGACACTTGGCCACCCTGGGACCAGCCAGGGTCTGCAGCCCTGCCCGGGACTGCCAGCACGTCTGCTCCCAGCACCTGGGGCTCAGCACTGCAAGCTCCTGCCCTCAGAAGTCCTGGTGGGACCCCCTGTGCCCCAGTGGGACCAGCCGAGCCCTGTCTGTCCCCGTGGGGAGATGGGAGCCCACAGCAGAGCACCCACGCAGCTCCGTACCCAAAACTGTTTATTTTGAGCAGTATCTCTGCCCTCGGGGTCAGGGATGGTGCAGGGAGCCGTGCCCGGGTGCAGGGGGGGTGTTTGTGCCCAGATCGGTGCAGACCCAGGCTGGGGGCACCGGGCACTGCACCAGCAGCACTGTGGCACCAGCAGAAGGGTCTCAGCGGGGTGGGCACCGCGGCCGCAGCCCCCGCCCACGCTAACAGGGCAGCACCTTCCTCACCCGCTCGATCTCTGCCTGCAGGGAGAGGCTGTGAGCGCTGGGGGCAACCGGGACCCCGGCCCCAGGGACAGCCCCTTGCCCAGGTCTCACCTGCAGCGCCTGGCGCTTGGCCCGCTCCTGGCACATCTCCAGCCTCAGGTCCTCCAGGTCCCGCCTGCAACGCACCGGGGACGGCTCAGCCGGGGCCAGACCTGACAGTGAGGGGCTGGGAGCTGCTGGGGACCCTCCACCCACCCCAGACCCCACTCACAGGTGCTGGACACGCATCAGGTCCACGAGGATGTGCAGGGACCGGACCTGGGCTTTCAGGTCCTCCAGGACCAGTGTCTCCTCCAGCCGTGGTGCCACCAGCACCTCAGTGCTCCATGGTGGGCCAGGTGCCAGCCCCATGCCAGGGACAGGGGCACAGAGCCCGGCATGGGGTGAGCCCCAGGGCTGCTCCCCCTCGCAGGGATCCCCTGTGCCCCCTGGGGTGAGGCTGGGTGGCCGCTGGCCCGGCACCCGTGGGCGCATGGCAGTTGGGTGGCTCAGCTTGGCCGTGGTGACTGGCACCGCGTTGAAGCCGTCGGCATCTGCCCAAGAGAGAGCGTCAGGGCACGGCCCCACCACGGCTGCAGTGCCCGGTGCCAGCACCCAGCACCCACCTGTGTCGTTGGCTCTGCCCCAGTCCCCATCGGCTGAGGTGCAGGGATGGGGGACGCCGGGCCTGGGGACAGTGGGGATGCTGAGGTGGCACAGGACAGATGCCAGCCCCGCACCAGGGACCAAGCACTGGCACCAGCACAGCCCCCATGCTGGGAGTGTTGCGGTGGCCCCAGTTGCCCCAGCACGGCCACACGTGTCTTACTTGCAGGGCAGCATGGGGACCGGTTTGGCCTTGGCGGGGACGGGGGGAGCAGGAGCCATCCTCTTGCTGGGGGGGAGCTTGGGCGGCTCCATCCTCACCGCTGCCCGGAGCTCTGGGGAGAGGAGGCGGGATTGGGGCTGGGACCGGCCCCGGCAGCACCGTGCGGCACAGCCGGGCAGGAAACGCTTCCTGCCAGGGAGCCCCATGGCCCTGCACTTGGGTCCTGCCCCAGCCATGTCCCTGTCCCCATTCCTCTGTCCTCCCCTGGCCCAGGACTCACCCAGGTGCTCCTTGTCCTCGTCCTTCGCCCTCTTACAGGGTGCTGGGGGAAGGACCCTCATTACAGCCCCTCTCCCAGGGACCCTTCAGCTGGGTGGGACAGTCCCCCCTGGCCCCACTGGGACATGGTCTGCAGGGGCCACTCCAGCCCTGACCCCTCCATGTCCCCACATCCTGCTCCTGCCAGGGGCCCGGGGTCGCGTGTCGGGGACAGGGGTGCTGGGGAGGAGGCACCCACAGTGCTCCTGCACGCATGGCTCCCGCCAGCACCGTCTCCCACAGCTGCCAGTGCCAGCACCAGTGCTTGGTGGGACCTTGCTGGTTTGGGGGCAGCTGCCCCTCCTGCCATCCCCGCACCCATCCCCGCTGCAGTTGGCACTTCCTCTGCGCACAGAGCGCCGGCACTGCGGCACGGGCAGGATGCGGCCCCGCCACCGCCGGCGGCACAGCAGCATCCCTCTGCCACGAGCCCGCGGTCCCACCGGGACAGGCTCCCTGGCAGAACGGGATGGGGGAGCATCAGGCCACAGGCACGTGCCCATGGACCACCCTGTCCTCGTGGTGGGCCACCCTGTCCCCATGATGTTCCCACCACCACCAGCCCAGCTCTCGCCATGGCAGCCTCACAGGCACCAAAAATGCCCAGAGAGGCAGCTGCAGCCATGAGGGCTGCGGGGATGAGGATGGGGACAAGGGTGCCCGGCCCCAAGGGCACAGGGAGCTGCTATGTGGGTCCCGGGGTTCCATCACTCCCAGCAGTGTGGGGTTGATGGTGCCCAGAGCTGCCCAGCATGCTGCCAGCCCCTGCTCCTCCTCGGCAGCTCCAGGGGCACCGGCACAGCCCTGGAGCAGGGTGGCCCCACGCAAGTTCTGCCACGGGGACAGTCCCTGGGTGCGGGATCCCCAGAGCTGCCACCGCTCCTTCCTACCTGACAGTGCGGGGCTGCCCCCGAGACCCTGTGGTGCCGTGGGGTGCTGTGCGGTGCCGTGGGGTGCTGTGCCAGGCTCCTCCAGCTGCCACAGCCCCACACCACGCACGTGATGCCGGAGGAAATCGGCGCGGTGCTGGGAAGGAAGTCACAGCAGAGAGCACCTCGGTGCCGGTCCACGAGGCATCCCCGTGCCCCACGGGGCTCCTCCTGCCCCCTGGCACAGCCAGACTCCCCGGCTGCCCCCAATCACTTTGCAGCCAGCCACGGGGCTGCCCAGCTGTCCTGGTGGGACACCGAGGTCCCCACGGCCAGATGGCCACCATGGCCAGACTTACTGGGCTCCACGTCCTGGGATGGCATCACCAACTCCAGCTGCCAGCACAGAGCTCGCAGGGGTGAGGGCTCTGCGGCCGCTCCTGCCTCGCTGGGACAGCCTGGGACAGCCTGGTGACAGGATGGGGACAGGAGAGACCCCGAGTTCCCGTGGGCCAGTGGCAGCCCCAGGCCTCTCACCCCACCAGTGGCACCCAGAAGCAGCCCGTGGTGCGGCCACGGCCAGCGCTGGGGGCTCAGCACCCCCCACGGCCCAGCCCTACCTGAGCAGCAGCCAAAACCGGCCGACACGGGCACGGCTGCAGGGACGGCACCGGCTGCCGATCCGGGGAGCGAAGCCCAAGGGCAGGAGTCACAGCCAGCCCCCGTGTGAGCCGGCTCTCAGAGCCACCCGGGTCTCGCTGTGTGTCTGTCACCTTCGGTGCGAAGGGGAAAGTGAAACCACAGAGGGGCTGAAACCCACAAACCGCCAGCGCACGGGGCTGGTGTGGCCGTGCCACTGCCGTCCCACCGCAGAGCGCGGCAGCCACGAGGGCCAGCAGTAGCCTGAGGGCTCCTTGGCTGGTCCCGGCCAGCGCCTGGTCCAGGCTGACAGCAGGAATCTTGTTAAAGACCAAACGCATTTGACACAGCGATGCTGAACCACGGGGCAGGGTGGGGATGGGAGGATCAGCACCACGAGCAGAGGGTGATGTTGGGGTCTCCCTTGGGGAGCAGGAGTGCCCTCTGCCTGGGTGTGGCTGCTCAGACTGCGGAGCTGGGAACACCGGGTGCCCTTTGTCCCAAGGGCTGACATCCACGGGTGAGGGGAACCACGAACCGTTAACCCACGTGGATGTCCCAACTGCCGTCAGCCACCAGTGTTAACCAACAGCAGCCAGGGACACAGCAGACCCCTGAGCTCCCCACAGATCATAGAATCCCAGAGTGGCTTGGGTTGGAAGGGACCTTAAATCTCACCCAGTCCCAACCCCCCTGCCAGCAGCAGGGACACCTTCCACTAGACCAGGTTGCTCAAAGCCTCATCCAGCCTGGCTGAGAACACTTCCAGGGAAATGTGACAGCCAGGAGCACTCTCCCTTGGAGGTGGAGAATGGCAAAGAAGTTCCTGCCTGGCACCAGCAAACAGTGGCTGGTTTACTTGGCTGCTCTTGACAAGCACTGGGGTTTAGTGCTGGTGTAACACCAGGGTTCCAGGAACCATGATCTTCAGCAAGGAATTCAGTTTTAGAGCACGGATGGAGCTGGCCTTCATGGTCATGCGTGACAATCCCGACTGGCAGCAGGGCTGTGTCACCCACCCTGCCCCGTGCAGCTACTGCTACCACCAAGGGGCTGAAAGGTCTGTCAGCCCCAACACCAGCAGTCGGTTCCTTTCAGCAGCAGAGTGTGTCAGGCTGAGGGTAACAAACACCCCACGTGCTGGTACTCACACCCACAGCAAGGTCACAACCAGCCCCACCCGTGGGGCACCAGCCCCAGCCCAGCGCCTGGACAGGGACCCGCAGGGCTCAGCTCCCAGCGCCTGGACAGGGACCCACAGGGCTCAGCTCCCAGCGCCTGGACAGGGACCCACAGGGCTCAGCTCCCAGCGCCTGGACAGGGACCCGCAGGGCTCAGCTCCCAGCGCCTGGACAGGGACCCGCAGGGCTCAGCTCCCAGCACAGCACTTCTCACCTGGAGACCCAGATAAAATGGGAACCTCTGAGCATGGCAGAGTGACTGCTTGCACTGCTGCATCTGACAGTGGGGGTGTCCTCTGGTGACTGCTCTCCGGTCCAACTTCTCTTCCCTGTTTTAAATCTTCCCTTCCCAGCAGCTTCTCTGCAGCTCCGTGCTGGGCCTGGCCACGGCCCTTTGCCTCTTCTGCATTCACCACCGAGTGCCTGGTGACAGCAGCCCCCGACTCAGAACACAAAACAGAGCAGAGTTACACCTACTACTTATTTTATTGTATTTTATTTGCATAAACAAACTTCAGGGCTTTGCTAAACAGGAACTGTTCAAGTCAAAACAAACCAAACTCTAGTTGGTGTGTGTGGGGAAACAGCACAGCAATCCTGGGGGGGAGGCAGGGATGAGGAGAGGGCGGGCGGTCGCTCTGCAGCACGTGCACGCTCGTGGCCATGCCTCTCGCTGACTCGGCCACAGAACCACCTGCAAACTTCTTCAGAATGTTGTTTTTTGTTTTTTTAAGTAGAAGATAAAAAGAAATACATCATAAGGGCCATCCTTAACCAGCACAGGAGGGATTTGCCTTTTGTTTTTATAAAAAGATTAATAAAAAATATTGAAAAATTATCATCTTTTATATTTTTAACCTAGTAGAATTCTGAAGTTTCTTAGAAAACTATGTTACCTTGGAAAGAGCACTCAGGTTCACAACCAGCTGCACAGAGGATACACAAAATGCCTACAAGCAGTTTGGGACTCCAGCACACACCAGGCCTAACACTGTACACAAACAGTGGTGAAAAGTAGGGTGTTGGTTTTGGTTTTGTTTTTTAAACCATGCTAATTTTGTTAACTTTCAACATAAAAGGAAAACAATCATTTTTAAAAGGCCCTAAACTCAACTGTTACATAAAAAAAAGGTTTCTTTAAAAAAAAAAAAAATCATAGCAGTTTGGTCCCAACAAGTTAACATTTAGATGTTTATTCACATGCTTCATTGTTTTCTTATTTATAAGAACCAAAAATAGTTTCCAAAATTATCATTTAACTGATGTTACTACACACATAAAGGCCTAAAATAAGTAGAGTATGAATTTAAAAAAAAAAAAACAAACCTGAATACACAACAGGGGAGAAAAACTTGAAATGAGGAGTGAACCCCGACCTTCACTACTTCAAATGATGAGAGAAACAAAAACGTCAGGACTGCCAGGGTAGGATGGGCACAAACCAAAATCCACATTGTCTTCAAAGCCTGCTACCAAAAAAATAACCGACCATTCCGTAAGGTCTCAGACGAGAGAAAACCTGGGGCCTCACCTGCACCTGACCCCACGCAGTCCAGGTGAGTCTTTGGGAAGAAAAACTCCACGAGTGGATCCAAGCGTCAGTGAGTTATCAGCTCGAGCCCAGAGGGAGGTGGGCTCTGGAAATGCAGTTACAGCTTCGGGGTGTTTCAGAGCTCCTCCCCGGGGCTCTGCTCAGCGCTTCACCATGGCCCTGGCAACCTCCAGCACCCGCCCACGTGGTGCCGGACCCCTCCCTCCTGCCAGGCCCCCGGAAACACGCGGACACGGCGCCTACTCGGCCGTCGGCTGCAAGGTGTCCTTTTCCTCCCTGTTTTCTGTTCCACTCTCGTCATCTTCGATCTCTCCTTCTTCTCCACTGAATTTGTCATGAGCCCACTTGGGGCTGGTGCTTGACTTTCGGAACATGAAGCGACCTCTTCCTCGGGGGAAAGCTCCCCGCCCGCGGCCCCTGTTCACCCACTTGTCTGCACCTTCGCCCTCCCGGTCATCGTGCTGCAGAGAAACCAGTGACACCAGTTAGAACAGACTCAGAGGGTGGGAACACTCTGGGTTGTGACACACAACCCTGCAGGCTGCCATGGAAACGCCATGGAAAGAGAAACCCAGGCTTGTTCTGGGGAAGAAGAGCAGCAGACGAAGGCACAACGGCTGCACAGGCTTCCCTGTATGCAGCAACCTGTCCTGGCTGGCAGGGAGGCCTCTACAGAATATTGAGGGGTGGGCAGGGGATGAGTGTCCAGGCCTGGAGCACCATTGCTGGTCCTGCACCTCCATGATTTAGATATTCTACACATTTCCCCTTTATTCTCTTGCCAATCAAACCACTTTGGCAGCTTCAGTTTTTTCCTGCTGGATACTCAAGGAGTTTAATAACTCAAGGAATGCTTTGCATGGACTAAGGCAGATCCAGCTGGTACCAGCAGACATGGACCATGTCACTGGGCTCAAACTGATCCATTTCTGTCCATGAAGTGCAGCCTGGAGACTGGATACTGCAAAAAATCACAATGCTGCCTTCAATGAGATCAGAGAAAGATGCAGATTAAAAATATCCAAGCTTGCTGGTTTCAGGTGCCAGACTGAAAGACTGTGTTATTTAATGAGAAGATCAGAGATCTCAAGTACTCCAAGTGAGGGAGAGAAAAAATAAGTTAGTGTGTTTAAAACTACCACTTTTTCAACCACAGGCAATCAGCCAGGATTCTCCCAGATTAATGCCTGTTAGAAGGGCAGACTGCTGTCACCAGAAAGAAAAAGGAACAGCACTGGCCCATGCAGGGAGCTGGACAGTTTATGGGGAGAGAAGAACCAAGCAACACAGACTAACAGACTTAAGCTGTGTTTTCCACAGTACTGACACGAGCTCTTTAAGGGGCCTTTAGGATTTCACTTAATGGCAAACCACTCTACAATGAACAGAAACTTCTCTTTAGTCATGAGCCAGAAGCTTCTTTTCAAGTGTCACTTGAAGCCTTAACCTGCTGGATTAGATACTTCAATGACAGCCAGTGCTTTCACCTCTAAAGTATTTAAGATCAGATGTACCTGGAGTGTGTACATAGGGGTTTCAGGACTCAAGACACATACCAAGTAGTACTTCTTGCTCTTAGGTGTGTACTCTGGATCCCACTCCTCATCTCTGCTTCGCTTCTGGAAGTCATTGTTGCCACCACTGTTGCTGTTGTTGTTGCCAGAAAAGTTGCCTCTGCCCCATCCTCTCCCTCTTGCTCTGAACTGCTGCACCAGTAAAACACAGAAGAAAAATAAAGTGGCTGCAGTGGCAGTGCCCTCCCACTCCCAGACAGCTTCCAGGGCATCCAAGAGATACATTATCACTCTCTAACCATCCAAGAACACCTTTAACTTATCATTCAAATAAAAGCTCAGTGCATTTTAGGGTTTTCTAGCTCATCTGACCACACAGTGCATCACAGTTTCTATAAAGCTGTTTAAGATCAGGTAGAGGCACTTCCAGAGCACCCAAGAGAATCATCTGACAAATCAAATGTGCATGTAAGACATCTGTGTAACTAAGGCATGAGAACTGCAAACAGTAAGTGTGGTTGTGACGAGATGAGTCACTTCAGTGGCCCAACCCAAACTGACTGATGCACATCACGCTGCCCATCGGGGCTGCTCTGCAATTACTAATGCACAAAAGCTTCCAGGCTCAATTCTGCTCCACACATCTTGAGTTCAACTACCCAGACTATATTCTCAGCACCCTGGTTTGAGCTCCAGACCTGGAGTGATCATATCCTGGCTCATCATCCACAACCAGACAGTGTCTTTGGGGTTTCTCCTTTACTCTGTGGTTTAACTATGGAGGAGCAACACACAATGGCCACTTTCTGATCACTCTGGGAATTGATATTTGGGGCAGGGGGGGTGGAGAACACTTACAAAGGTCCCTCTGGCTCTTCCTCTCTCATTTGGACCAGTGAATTCTTTAGTCCCCAGTCGGGACTTGTCAAAGCCTGTGGTGCTCTCCTCCCTCTCCTCCGTCTCCTCAGGGTACTCCTCCGCCTTGACCGAATGCGAGGACCGCGAGGACGAGGAGCTGGACCTGGATCTCTCACGCACCCTTCGGTGTTTCCTGTGTCAGTGATAGGAAATGGGGGTGAGGGGGACACCAACAGGGCCAATAACTCAGTTGTGACCTGTTTGCTACAGAACCATTTCTGTCATTCCCCTATCAATGCAATGCTCTCCTCTTCCTGCTACGAAAAGGAAGAGCCACAGTAAGAGCTGAGATCAGCCACAGCTCACAGACCTAACACAAGTCCCAAGGCTTCTCCAGCAAGAACTTGTTGCTTCTGAAATGTTTACACCATCTTCTATTAGATAAGCATGCATCTACAGAGTTTTAGTCAAATGGGAAATTAAGCTAATAGAGAAAGATTAAATTAGGATTAAAGCAAAGTCACTTAAACCTGGCTGTTCTCTATCACACAACAGGAACAAGGAAAAGCGACTCACCCATTCTGGAGCCTCCTCATTTACCTTTAACAGTTATTTAGTGTTTCAGAGAGATACAATCAGGACGACAGCAGAGGAATAATTCATGCCACTGGAGGAGTTTATGCCAGAAGGTGCACAACTACCCACGGTGTCACCTCCAGCCCTAAGAGCAGGGATATGAAAGGCAGAAGGAAATGGCTACTAGGTCTCCTACATACTTTTTCTTTGAGCCTTTGTGACTTTTCTCCGTTTTCTCAGTTGATCTTTCCCTTGAGTGACTGGAATCTCTCGAGTCCACCGATTCTCTGGATTTATCGCGTTTGAGATCCCTTTCCTTATGTTTTTTCCGGCGCTCAATATCAAGGCGTAGGTCAACAGGGTCGTCCTTATATTTCCCCTCAGCCTACAAATGCAGGGAAGAGAGGGGAGTTTAATACAAAGGTTCACAGTGCAGGAGTTCAGCACCATTACTTTGCTATTGACTGCACAGACTTCTGGAGAACAGGAGTTTATCTGAATACTAATCAATTATCAATTTTAAATGTAAAATAATGCACTATTAAAACAAGTTTTCATTTGTCAGGCTTCAATTTTCCTACTGCTTTTTAAGATCACTGCTTTTAACTTTTACTCTCCTCTCTTAAAACAGTACAAGAATAAAGAGCCTGGTAACAGAGGAAGGGGGAAACATGGAAGCTGACACTTTTTGTACACCACAGCCAGTGAGAGATGAGAACAACTTGGAAACCCAACCCAACTGATCCTGTCTCAGAGCTACAGCACTTGGTCAGAAGTGTCTGACAGCCTGTGGACGTCTGTCACTGAACAGCAGCAGGCTCACTATGCTGCTGACAGGCACCACCTAGCAGGGTGGAGGGAATTTTAATCACCAGGTCTGGAAACAGAACTAAGGGAGAAGCAAAGGCTGCTTGGAGATACCCCAAATTATTGATCAAAGTGGTAAGAGATGGAAGCCACTGAAATGCAGCAACCAAGTGCATCTGGGAAAATGCCAACAACTCCCTGATGAGGAGCCTGCAGTACGTCTGTGGAGGAGATTTACTCTCTGGCAGACGTCACCCAGAGCGCTCCTTCCCCCTGGACTGGAAGGCACCGTGGGAAAGATGCCAAGAAGTCACCACAGAGCACTTCTCCACATAATCCTGGCAAGTCTACTAATGCAAGCTACCCTTGGGGTTTCACAAAACAAAAACCAACCTTCTGCACAAAAAAAAATATTCAACAACTAGTTTTTTGGTTGGTTTTTTTTTTTATATTGTTAATTTAAAAACCCCTCTGGTGATGCTTGCCTCGAGTTCTGTTTAAACTGCTACGTAAATCACGGCTTTAGACAGTTTCTTTGGACAATGAGAAGCTGTGTTACCTGTGCATACTTCTAAGACCAGTGGTACCTGGATGGGATTCTGCTGACTGCACATACAGCAAACTGACAGTGGCTGTGGTGCTGACAAACATTAACTGGGCAGCAGTGGGTCTGTGGGAAGCCTGGGCACAAAGCACAACACCCAGCCTGGGTGTGCTCAGCGACTGCTACGGTATCTGCACAACACTGCTCCTGGGGAGTGTATGACTTGATACGCAACATACATCATATTAATCGTCTTGAATTAAATACAAAAGGATTAGTAATTCTCTAGCTAGTAAATTTTTTACTTACATGAGTTTCTAAACACTTTTTTGTTTAAATAAATATGTCAAATAACGCAGGAGTGAGAGCAGGCGTTTTGTTTTGGTATTTTGCTCTTCTACTTCCCCCAGGCAAAGAGCTTTAATTTCTACTCTGAGAATAAAACTGCTCCCAACACGATGGATGACAGATAATGACCAAATCAGCAGCAGCTCCCTTATGTGGTACAGCAAACACCTAGTGGGGTTTGTGAGGGCACGTCTGTTTCACGGAAGGCTGGCGAGCTGTTTGGAAATCACGTTTATAACACACTCTGCCAAGCTGATGCTCAGAGTTCAGGCCCATCAAATCCATCTCACATTCGTCCATGTCAAGCCACAAGTGTGTTTGGAAAAAATCGAAAACAAATATGAAACAAGTAAGGTTTCAGCAGGACTGTTTAAAATCTCTTCAACGTTCAACGTAAATACGTATGAAGGTGAATAAACAAAGGTTAAAATCCCAAACATTTTACATTAAGCCATTTTTTAATGATTGTTTACAGTGAGTGCAATGGCTCAGCACTCCTCTACTCAGAAAAGCTAACACACTAAATTCCACATGGTCTGGATCTACCAAAACAAGTGCTGAATGTTAAAGTAACAGCAATCAACAGAAATGGTACAGTAAGTTGTTAGAACAAAGTTTATCATCTGCTTAATAGTGTATTTGGTTTAGATAAGTATTTAGTTTTACTTTCCTCTTTTTTTTTTTGACATGCATGTCTTTTTTTTGAAAACATGGTTGGAAATATTGCATGTATACAATTGATTTAATAATACTTACAAGCAGAAAAATATCACAAAAAGTCTCTTCTCTCATCATGGGCACTTGTTCCAAAAATCCTCTCTTTTTTCTCAAGCTCACCTCAATTGACTTTGGGGTCATTTACCATAGTCTAACCACTTCACAAAGGTTGTTGATACATTTTTAATAAAAATTAACCCTTTTGTAGTTCATTTTTAGAATTATGCCCATCCTTAAAAGAAAAACACAAACTTAAGTAGAGAGTAATTTAAACAAAAACATCACTGTTAAGTTCATGCCCAATGCACTCATTTTGTTGAATTAAACTAATCAGAGTAACAGTTCACCTTGAAGCCAGGATCTCTGGAACTTTTCCCTTCCTCTTGAGAGAATCCATGTTTTCTAAAAGTACTGGGAGATATATCTATCCTCCTAAAAGCAAAGAAAGTACACAGATATAATCTTGCTCCTGCAAAGAATCTGAAGTTTTTGGTCTGCTTTAATGACATTTGATCTAATAACACCCCCCCCCCCCCCCCCCCCATATTTTTCTTTTTTTAGATTTTATTTTTATTTTTCCTGAGGGTAGTTATATACTTGAATTATTCTGGAACTATTCCAAGTTTAAGAGAAGGAAATCTGAAATACCTCAGAAACGTCAGACAGTGTCTAATGGCACCAACCTGTGGATTTCAGGGCTCTTTTTGTTTTTAGCTGCATCTTGTTCCATTCCTTTCTTTAGATATTTGGTAAAGCGTTCATTCAGTGTCATTGCTGAAGACCCAAAGTGATGCTCTGTTGGGGGTTTGAGCAAACAAGGCCAGAATATTAATATCATTTTTGTAAAAAGACAAAGCACATCAGTCCTACAGTGTGGTCAAATTCAGATGCAGGATGTGTGAAGCACACTGGTGAGGAGCTCTAATTAATGCTGCTGAAAAATTTCAGTTTCAATCTTGACATGAACAATTTCTTCAAGTGAGTCACAAATTCACTAGAACACACAAATTCTAAGCCACAATCTTTGAATATTGCTCAGGTAAAACCAAGAATGATTCTGCCTTTCCAGAAGAAAAATTCTTTATGTGAATAAAGACCCACGATCAGGCTGCTATTACCTGCTGGAAAATAACTCTGAGCATTAACCAGAGTGCATGAAACCCACTTATTGGGGCAAGGGAGGAGTGAACCTTCACCTGAGGACTCCTGACCTACCTCTTACATGATGGACTATAGT
Source organism: Caprimulgus europaeus (assembly GCA_907165065.1). The sequence goes on from OU015547.1 coordinate 1,008,506, forward strand.
CACTATGTGCTGAGCAAACAGCTCAGAAGGACTCCGCTGCGACTGAGCAGACTGGATGTGGTGGAAAATGGAACGAAACTCCTGCTCTTTCTTGTTGCTGTGGACAAGGTCACGGCACAGCTTGCGCTCCTGAGCCAGTATGCCACTTGGACTGGAGAAAGAACACACCACAGGAAACAGAAGGATGGGGAAAAGGGAAGCAGTTTAAGATTAAGCTTTCAACTTCTGAAACTTTAATAATCTTAAACTCAATGCATTTTTTATGTAGCATTATGAAGGCACCTAAGAACAATCAATAACATGAGCAGGACACTCAGTTAAACGTCTCTAAAACACACTGATTGGGGTTACTGTCATAGTTCAGGTCACTTGTTGGTCTGTATTTGCAGGGCTGTGCAGGTATTAAACCCTGACATCCTGTGAAACACAAGCCCATTCTTACACAACCACCTGGCTGGGATCTTTTGCTACTGATCCTAAATGCTAGATTAACCTCTAACATCCCACAGAGCACATTAACACTTCCTGGCTACTGCTGTGCAAATGAATTTTCTGGAATAACTTGTTACTGTCTTAAGATTTCTTGAAGGAATGTTGAAGTGGCTCTCAGAGCTCCCTAGAGTTTCAGTAATGCTATGCTGAGAGTAGTTAAACACACTCCAGAGAATCCAGTGTCATTTAAGCAGCACTGTAACTTTACCACACCACTGAGATTCCAGCAGCAAGAAGTCACTGAGTACCCAACTCTTTCCAGAGCCCACTGTAGCATGGAGCCTGGCACAGAAGGATTTATACCCTGAACTAATCTTATAGTCAGTCATATAAAATATTAGGGAAAGTTGTTTAATCTTCATGCTGTACTTTCACCATCTGCAAACTGGTAACTCCTCTGACCTCTCACCACAAAGGAAAAAAAAGGGTCACACAAGTCTTAGAATGCCAGAAAAAATTTAATCCCTGTGTCCAAAAAATGCAAGTTGTGATGCAATATTATGTAGCCTTCCTCACACTTGGAAAGCACATGAGGATGTCAGGAAGAGAAACAGACAAAAAAAACCCCAAAATCACTATTTAGACTTCTCAAAAAATAGCAAAACTTACCGTGCAAGGTCTTCATCAAAGGAATCCATTCGAATATTGACCTGGGCCTCACGAGTAATGGAAAAGGAGGATTTGCCAGGAGCCAGCCCCTCTCCTTTGGTGCCTGGTTTCTCCTTTACCTCAGAAGCCTTCCTTGGTGGGGGCGAAGAACTTTTTTCCTGGCTTGATTTGTAAGTGGTCACTCTGAAGTTCTTTTCAGGGACAAAGCCCCTGTGACCTGGTTCAGCTCTCTTGGATACTGGCCTCTCTTCTTTTTTCGACCGTTCAGAATAACTTTCCTCCTCCATTTCCTCAGGTTTCCTTTGTTTCTCTTTCCCAGGTGGCAGGAACACCACACCTTCCCATTTCCCTGGCCTATCCTCTTCTTGACTTTTACTTGAAGTTGCTACAACTTTAGACATAAATTTGGGCTCATCATCAAACTCCGAATCCTTTCGGGCCTTGGCCTTGTCTTTCTTTTCCTGCTCATCCGTTTCCTCTTTGCCATAATGACTTTCCTTGTGGAACTCCGGGACTTTCACCTTGTCAAAGTCATCCCGGAACTTGTAGCGCTTGGGCGACTGGCTGCCGCGAAATCCCTTCTCCGAGTCGCCTTTGGACGCGTACGACTCGGATTTTGCCTTTCCATCTGTGGATCCCAACTCAGAGAAATTACCTTTTTCTTTACTTTTTTCCTTTTCAACGTTTGTTACTTTCTGTTCTTTGTCTTTCCCATTCTCAGCCTTCTGCTCTTCCAGATACCTGTTCATGAAACAGACATTACAGTAGTTCTCTTATTAACAATTAAAGAGGTGAATACTTCAGTTATAAAATAAGTCAGATTTTAGAGAACACCAAGCTATACATGTACAGAAAGCCGTCTCCAGGCCCTAAAATAGTTAAAACATAAAGCACATTACTCAGCCTGGATTTAGACTTTTAGTTGTCAACAGATTCAGCAAATGGAGAAGAAAATGGATATGCAGAACTGATGAAATGAGGCTTAAGAACAAATAAAAAACAACTTACCCACAGATTCATTTTAAGGATGATAGTAACATCTTACCCAATCAGTTTATTTACTTACAAACCTGGTTCAGGAGAACAACACATCAAAACTTTCAAACTGGGCTGTTCTGCTTTAAACAACACACTGGAAATAAAAGCCTCAAAAGCTACTTCAAATTTTGGATGCAAGTTTCATAGGTAAGCTAAATATTTCATGACCGACTGCAAATACAAATAAAAGCAAAAAGGTTAACAGAGGAGAATATTTATTTTGCCAGAGACAAAACACTTCTAGTGAGTACAACAACTTATCCTCACCTAGTTTAAAGCATCAGAACTGTGTTTTATAGCATTCAGTAAGCAAAACCCCAGCTGTGAGGGAACAGCACTAAAGCTCAAGGACATTAGTGCTTGAGAAGCCAAAGACTTAACAGGTTTTTTTTGTCTGTTTCCTTTTTAAATTTCATTTTACATCCTTGATATAGAATCCATCCAAAATCAAAATGACTTAAAAAAAAAATTATATATATATTTAAAAGCACTTGTGAATGCTGCCATATCTTTTAAAACCAATTGTCACCTTCAGGCACAAACCTGCAGTGGACTGACCAAGCAAACAGAAACCTGGCAAGCTGATGCCTTCTGTATGAGGGATGTCTTCATTTTGTTTAGTGATGATCTTGGTGCTTTAGTTTCTCGTGCTACCCACACACACAGGCAGAAGCACTGCAACTACACCTGCCCGGGGCTGCTTGCAGCAGGAAATGCTCTAAGATTTAATTAAATTTTGCTGATTTATAATATCTAATGCAATTCAAGAATGCAGTACTAAAAAAAGCTTTTAACTGAGCAGTAAATAACTTAGAAATGCAGCTTTCCAGTGTGCACTGTTACACTGCCAGGAAACCTCATCAGGCACATCTTCAGGCATTCAGGAGCTGTGAACATTTCTGCAGAGAGCCTACACAAACTTCAGGAATACCCACATCAGAAAACTAACTCCAGCTTCCCACAGTGCAGGGCCAGGTCTGGATTTGTTCCATAATTTAGACAGTACCAGGACAAAACCAGCCGGCACCCTGCACACCCTGGGGTCTCTCTGCAGCTGGAGCCTGCACACACACACAGAACCCCCTGGAGAGAGCCTACACCTGCAGCCTGGCTGTCAAAACACGGCAGCACAAGGAAAGGGTCACTTGCCTCTTTGAGAAGGCTCCTCCTCCAGGAGCTGTGGCTTCCTCCTTCTGAGCTGCACTGTAAATCGAACCCACTGGGGTTGGGCTTTTGCACACAGGGCTCTTCCTTGTTGGGCTCACGCTTGCCGAGCCATGCTCAAAGGGACTCTGATGAGAGCCTGCCTGAAAGGAGGTGCTGCTGCTGCTCTGTAAAGCAGAGCTCATGGGCGATGGGCTGGACAGTGGAGGGCTGGACTTCTGCAGTGGACTCGGCCGAGGAGAACGGCGCCTCACCACGACCGACTGGAGAGGGCTTTTTAACGCAGGACTGCGCTCCCTTGGGCTCAGCTCAGACACAGACGCTCTTGACCCTGAACTCGTCCCATAGGTGGTCACATCTTGCCACGGTTTTGATCCCTCAGATGCCTTGGTGTCTTGAGCTGCTGCTCCTGAAAAGGGCTGCTCCTTAGGCTCATCACCTTGGTTATCTCCTGCAGCCTGAGATGCTCGGGTATCCTTGGAAGAGGACTTCTTCTCCTTTCCAGACTTGCGCTTGGAAGACTCAACGCGGCTGTGGTTGGAGGAGGACCGGGAAGAGGACGATCTCCTTGACCGATCAGAGGATGACTTATCAGAATTCCTAGAATGACTTCTGGACCGTGGTGAAGGAGACCTCCTCTTGGGCGAACGGGAGCGTGACCTCCCCCTGCGGGGGCTGTAGGCCTGGCGGTAATTCTGCCAGTTGGACCTGTAATTCCCGTATCCCCCTCGGTTGTACTGGCCCCACGGGTAGAACCCCCGGTTCCGGCCGCGGAAATAATACGGCCGCCGGTACCCTCTGTTGTGGCCCCTGAAATCCCGGTTCTGATAGACCCTCGGGTGGTTCCTTTCTCTGTTATGAGATGGAGAATAGGATCTTGAACGAGACCTAGAACTGATAAAAAAAATAAATTACACAAATATTTTGAAGTTTATTCTTCTGTCACAACTTTAATTGAAGTTTTATTAATTTCTAAGCTTTTAAAAGTAGTTCCTTTGGTTTACCCTCATCCAATTGAGGCATTACACTTTGCCCTTAAAACATTACAGTGGAAATAATTTGTGTCTGGGATACTGCCAAACAAATATTTGACTTCAGGATCGTTGCAGAGGTCATGACCAGCAGACACTGCTCTTCATTTTTCTAGGACAAGCGTGGCTGCTACCCAGCTTCAGGAAAAGCAACACTTCTCAAACCTCCAGCCCTTCACAGCTCAAGGCCAAGGTTGTACCTCACCTTAGATCTCCTTCGCAAAGTAGTTCTTTACACAGGTAATGCCACCGTTACTGGAACAGATCAAAAACCTCCCTCTAGTGCCCCTCAGTTATCTCACGTGATTCTGAATTCTGATAAGATGAAGCCCCACTTCTTTGCCAGGTGAGTTAATAAGTGGCTCCACCTCATGAGAAGAGCAGTGCTGGGGCAGAGGACACGCTGCTCTGTATTTGAGTTTCAGAAGGTGCACAACTGCCCCAGGTCAGAAGCTGGAGCTCCACCCCACAGGCAGGACAGCAGAGGGGTGGGCTGGCTCTCCAGCCCGGCGCCGCGAGATGGCACTGCTCAGGGTCCCCCGCTCGCCTCCACGCCGCGCCAGAACGTCCACACAGAGCAGAAATGAACCCAAGGCAAGTACAAAGCTTGTGAGAATACAGAGTTAAGCAGCAAAACATTCAGGGCTTATTGTTCCAACAGCCTCTTCCATGAATTTTTTGGAGCTGCAGTTGTGTAACTGTTTAAAAGCCGCGCAGCAGCTCAGGATTAAACGCCAGCTTTACAGAAAGTATTTCACAGCTGGTGGAAAAACACAAACTCCTGAGCAAGGACTGAGCTTTTAGCAACTCTGCATTAGAGAAAATGTCTGAACTCATAAGTTTAATAGAAAAGAGATTTTTCCAAATTAAATTTTAGTAAATAATATTCACCACAACCATTCCCACAGTCCCTTCAGCTGTACAACACTGGTTGGTCACACTCCAACAGACGTGTATTGCTTTTACAGACCAGCAACACACACCTCGCTGCTGTCCCCTCTCTGCTCACACCTCAAACCCCCTAACATGAGGGAACACAAGGCTGCTGTTAGAATTCCTGCAAGATCAGTGTACACCCATGCAGAGACCAACTTTAGTTCTGGTTTTGTTTTTCCCACCTACCAAACACATGACAGCTCAGCAGAAAACAGCCACTCACACTGTAGTCACTACGAGCAAACAGTTTCACGAGAGTTTTAACAAATGCTTCATCCTTTACCCCAAACAACCAATAAATGTAAGCAAGTCTGTCCCAGACACTTCCCCATTCAACAACAACAACAACAAGGAGAAGGAGAAGCCAAGAGGGAGACGCAGGAACCCGCTGTCAGGAGCCCGTCACACACCGAGGACACACACGCTCCCGTCTTCAGGCAACTGCTGCACTTGTGCTCAATCACCAGCACCAGACTGCTGTGCACTGCTTCCAAAACCTGCTCTAGCACGTGAGAGAGGCTTGCAGCAGGAAAATTTCACTCCAGAAGTTGCAGAGACTATTTACAAGAAATCTTTTTAGAAAAATACAGTAAATGTCAGGTAAAAGAACCACTAACACACGCTGCTCTGGTTCTAAAGCACCTACACCTACCACTTTACAATAGGTAAAACCAAAAAATTAAGTCATAAAGAAAGCAGGAAGCACCAGGCAGACTCAATGTGGCAACACAACCGTTTCTGTGGTGTATGCTGAAGCACACAATAATGGATTTTTATGCCAAAGTACCACGAGACCTACCTGGGAGCACATCCTAACGCCACCCAAGATGGCTTGGCTGCACTAACCCCCTCCATTTTGAGTCTTTTTTTTAAAAAAAAAAGTTATTTACAAAGCACAAGTAGACTCAGCAGCAGCACAGGAGAAACAGCCGTGCTTGCACAGGGTGCCTTTGTCTTCAGCTGCCGAGGTTCCCTCATAGCTGGGCAGATATCCCCAATGACCACGTATCTTCCAGCTCTCCAGCTCCCTTCTGCACACTCTGCTTGACCCAAGTCTCCGCCTCCCATTTGAGTTTTGTCATGTCCTTCTCTCTCCAACTGTACATTCATTACAGTTGCATTACTCTGCATTTAAAAAGTCTCTCTAATTGTTAACAGTTGCATGTGTTTACAGACTAATGATTTTCAGAATGTGTTATTAATTTAAGATTAGTAAAAAAAGCAGCTGAACATCGTTATACCCAGTCCAACTGGGAAGTCCTTGCCAGAGACAAAATGCTTAGCCAAAAGAAAAGGAAAAAAAACAGATATCCTGATATCCAGGGAGGAGATAGCCTTTAACTGGCCTGATTAGAAGCAGCTCAGGGAGGTAAGAACAACTATTACACACATTAATGACTTCTCAAAATTAGCTGCAGTGAAATTCACTTTCTCCATTCAGAATTATCATTTCTGTTAAGTGACTCCTGTATGTCAGGAGGGAGGGGTGAGGAAACAACAACAAAAACTGCCCCTACCTTTCATAGCAGTATCTTAAAATGACATTAAAACTTGTTTGAATCTGGTTTTAGAAAGAGGAGACAAGCATGCAAGATCAGAACAGGCCCCTCAAGTCTGGGAGCAATTAAAATAAAAGCTTAAAAAAAGCCAAAGAAGTTTAACAAAACAAAGGAGCACGTTTTGCTCTGGACCTTCCAACGCTTCATCCCCACTCTGACCATGGAACATGCACTTAAACTCTCTCACAGCAGTAAAGCAAATGTCTGATCAAAAGCATTTCCAGCCTTATAAAAATGATCTCAGGTCAGGATAAAAAGCTTTGATTTTTTTGCACTTTGTCCTGCTTTGGCAATTTCAAACACTGTCATTAACCATGAGTACCTTTAATGTAGGAACCTGGATCCCAGAGCTTGTGTGTCTTTAGCATCAGGAAAAGCACAACAGGCTATCCCATGACATGCAGCAGCAATTAAGGACCGCAGAACACAGGCAAAGAACAGCACATACATCTTGCCACAGGCTTCTATTAATAACTTGGTGGAAAACCAAGGTACAGAGGTCTTCTCTGAGGGCCCAGTAAAATGGCTGTAACAACCTCACTGTGGACTGTGACCCTAACAAGATGAGCCACACTAACACAAACACCCTCTGACTGAACTGTACAGTATCTGTTAGTATTCCTATTAGGGAAAACAGACCTGCACAGAAAACTAAAGTTATTGTTCACCAAAAACACATGCTACAGAGACCAGATTAAGGGCTCAAAAGAGGTACCCAGACAATGCTGAGAAATGGTCACCATTTATCCTCCTCGCTCATGGAAAACACTTCAAAACAGCTCAGGCTGGCAGGAAACAGCCCAAGACGCAGGACACAATCTGTCCTAGGATCTAATCAAAGTCTTTCCCTGGACAAGAACTAAGTGACAAACCATCTGAACAGGAGAGAGAGGAAAAGCACAGCTACACCCTTTGGCTGCAGAGCTGCACACGCTTACCTAAGTCTGCGTTTTCTGGAGCGTGAGACAGACCGAGAACGGGAGCGAGACTTGGAGAAGGAGCGTGAGCGCGACCTCGAGCCGGACCTCGAACGGGAGGAACGGGAGCCAGACTTTGACTTGTTAGTTTTAGACATCTTTGCAAGCACCTGCCAGTTGTACCTGAAGGAAACAGGGAAATAAAAGCATTTGAAAAATTAAGTCACGAGACAGATTGGAGAGAACAGGCAACACCTGGCAGCCTGACAGACCAGGGAGGGACACAAAGCTCGATGAGACTGGAAACAGGAATGTTTGAAGTGGCTGCCTAATAACAGATGAATGGTGTTGGGCTCAGAATAGAACATCTATTTTAGTCTAAGGAGGAAATCTGCAAAAAGAATAAAAGGCTTTCAACTGAGAGAAACTACAAATCTGAGTGCTACAGTTGAAAGCAGCAAGTTAATGCAAAACCCAGGAACGGGCAGAGGCCACGCTGCCAGCTTCAGCGGGTCTTTAAAGAGACAAATCATTTCAGTCACATCACTATCAACACAGCCAGCTGTCACTGCTTTAAAGAACAATGAAGAAATAAAAAGGCTTACCATCAAAAAAACAAAACCAAAAAAAAGCCATCCCCCAAAGTCTTCTCTAAGTTTTCAGAAGGAACAATGAACAAAAACGATACCCCAGGACACATGAGCACAGCCCTGTCTGCACAGACCTGCCTCGCCATGAGCGCTCAGGCTGAATCCTGGACACACTGGGGCAGTGTCTGCAGTTGCTGTGATCAGTTACAGGCATGCACCATCCACTGAGGAGCTCTCTGGCAGCCAAAATCATTCAGCTGTCCTTCCAAGCATTCACAGAGTCACTCAAACGCTAAAGCCAGAGGAGACTGTGCTGTAGCATTACAAGACCCAAAATAGCTGCAATTATGAATTACCTGGGCTATTTTCAGGAACATATCCAGGTAGAGAGTCCCTTAAAAGATGTTTCAGGGAATGCAGTCTGACCATGTAATTGTTTCAGTTACTCCACTACCTGATCTGTTCCCTCATAAGCACCAACTTTGTATCAGTGAGCAAGATTTTCTAAAAGATTTTCATCATCTCTTATCTCAAGGGGGAAAAAAACCCCATCCAGGTCTATTCCTTAGAGGAGGGGTGTCATATTGTTTACATGTGAAGGTTGGTACAAGTTTTGATGCATTTCTTTCAGCTGCTCAGATTTTCCTGTCAGTATCCAAAAGAGTCAAATACAAACACACTTATTTTTTGGCTTCCAACAGGGACATTCACAAGCTCCCCCCTTCATGTGACTAACAGCCTCCTCCTGTGGCCCCACGAAGGGCTGTGGAAGCAAACCCAGCATACCAGAGACGGGTCAGGAGAGCTCCAGTGCCTTTTCTGTCCAGCCAGCACAGTGCTCCTCAGCTGCAGCAATAGCTGACCCATTTAATCACTGCATCCAGCCATAAACAAAATTCCTTACAATTTAAAACTTGTTCATGCTGCAAAATACGCTCCAGCTCTGAATCCCTCCTGGTTCCAGTCTGTTCTCCAGCTGAAATGGAAAATGGTTTGGGCCCTGACTTGGCGAGGAGGAAGAGGACTCCACTCCTTCGCTCCGCAGATTAAATTCCCAGTCTCCTTTCCATTTCCATTCCTAGAAACTGGAGGCTTCAGGAGTGGGATGGGAAAGAGAATAAGAGCTAGTTTGAGTTAAGGTTTGGATTGTTGAGTATTCCACATTAGCAGTTGGTATCAAGATCTGAACTCTGCAATTCCAGAGGTAGCTGATGAAGCTAAGAAGAAAATCTGCTCTCTAAATACAAAACTTTCATTCACGGTATCAGAAGCCATTTATTTAGCACTGAACAGAATTCCTTAGGGATTTCAACAAGAAATTACATTTTCTCCCCTTCAAAGTTTGTAAAATATTGCACAGCAGTAAGTAATTTGGGCAGAGGAAAAAAAAAAGCAGTGTACTGGTAGAGTTACAGTTCTGCTTTTAGCTGTGCATGTTCAAGAGCAAAATCAGCTACTGAAAAAGTTTCTTACCTCACTGACTTCCCACTCGAAGTGGATCTGTGTACAGTGTTACTGATGTTTCAGAGCTTTACATGGCATGCATGAAAGTTATACTATAAGCAGAGAAAAGTCCAGACACAGCTTCCAGATTACAACTGAATATGTTTGTTTTATTTCTCAGGAAACACCCTCAGCTGTAGCAAACAACACTGAAGTGATACTCATGATTCTGCAGAGCTCAGTTCAGATTTGGGCAGATTTTCACACACACTTGGTCACATTTTGTTCATTTCTCTGCAGATCTGTCCATGTCTGGCCAAGTCAGGAGAACAGAACTAACTCAGCCAGAGCTTTGGGCTGCAACACGCACATGAGCAGAACGGAGGCGTCGGTGATGCCGCCAGGAAACCTGACCTTAGCTTTAATCAGCACACCGAAAAGGCAGCTTGCTATTATACTCTTCTATCCTCTTACTTAGGATTTGTCACCTACCCTCATCCTTTCAAGAGCATCCCTGTCAGGTCACTAAGACTTCCTGGAACATGAATCATTGCTTTTTTTTTTTTGGCCTCATCTTGCATTTTCCAAAAGCTGTTCCAAAATCAGCTGCCACTGGGTGCCGCCAGCTCCAGGCAGAGGTGGCATGCCTACAAAGATGTAAATCTTGTCTTTGTGTTTCCAGGATACATCCAAGGGCTGGGCAGTGTGATCAATCCAGAAGCAGAATTTTAGGGACTTCTGATCAAGCAGACATCTCAACTGCAATGGTGTTAATAAAAACTTACTCCTGGGTAAACACAACAGCTGCATGTTTTACTAAGAGCTGGATTTTTATGAGGGTCTATTTATTTCTAACATGTAATCAGCACTTCAGCTTTAAATCACCAGATATCCTCTCTCATGTTACATAAGGAAACTCAAAATGCATGAAAGCCACAGAGGATCATCCAGTAAAAATCTAAAGTTTTTAATGTATACAGTGGTCTACAACTGCCTGTGGCTTTGAGATCCCTTCTGAACCTGCTCTGCTCAGGAAAGCAGAATCTTGGCCTCTGCTGTCCTAGGAGAGAATAAAACAAACCCTGTGCAACTGCCTGAGGTCAGGAGTCCCCGAGAAAACTGAGTGTCAGTGACTGTTGTGACAGTCCAGAGCTTACACACTGTAAGTTACTTTAATTATTTCAGTGGCTAAAACCCACCTCAAATCATGAAATGAGCAAAGAGGCATTTGGATGCTCAGGCCCAGACCTGAGCATCTGTGAAACAAACGCTCTGCAATGCTCATGGCCCGACCTCTGGAAGAGGGAAAAAACCAAGATTGCTCTGGGAATTGGGAAAAAAGCTGCAAACATGAAAGTTGCATGAACAGAGAATTGTATAAAATTATCAACAAACTTTCCAGCAAAAGTGACTAAGGAATAAAGCCAGAAAGAAAAAAGGAACTATATTAGTACAAGTTTATCCTTTTTTTCACCTACTGATTAAAAATAGACACATTGGGGTACACAAACACAACTGAGGGAGCACTTCTGCTGCTCTGTCCATTTTAAGCAAATTCCAGTGGACTGAATCTCAATGTCTTCACTCCCAGTCGCTCCCCAGAGCCAAATTACACCTATGGCTACCACAGACTCCAGGCACTGCCAGAGCACTTTCAGAGCAGCTGCTGGGGAAGCAGGCTGTGGCTCATCACAGGAGCTGGTGCTCTCCAGAAATGGGAAGCTGGCTTTTATTTTTAAAATCATGTTGCATGTTCCCATTCCTCCCTTTGACTACTGAAGATGCTGTATCAATTCAGCTGAAGCACCTTCATGTATTCCACACTAAAAACTATGCAGGAAAATAAAATATTTTTATGTTTCCTGCTCTATTAGGAAAAAATAAATCACACCAGGGATGAAAATCAAAAAGCACTGCCACTGAAGAAGCAAAGTCTGTTCTTATTCATGGTCATTTTCAGGGAAAGAATGTGTGAAAGGACCATTTATAAATATTTCCTTCTAATTTACTAAATGCATCTGTTGTAACAGCAACATTTCCCAGTCTGTTGTCCAAAACAATCAAAAGTTTAGAACAGTAAACCAAAACATGGAAGAGAGGCAGAAGAAACAAATATTCATAGGAACTACTAGAAGATATGGGAAAATGATCTAAATTGCCTCTCAGAACCAGAGAGCTGTTCCCCACTGAATCCTGAGGGGCTTTCACACAATAAAATGAGAAAAAAGCTACATTCTGTACAGAGATTACAAACAAGTCCCAGCAACTGTGATTTCAGGAGAGCTCTCTACTAAATAACAACCCTGTAGTTCAAGAACAAACTACACTTTAACACATCATCATCTGGAAGGTACCTTTGTTTACACTGAACTCTGTGCTGCTTGAAATGTTTTAATAGACTAATCTAATTAAAACAGCTTTCACCACAGCTCTTTTCTGTTGTGTCTCCACTGAAATAAACAATTTTCCAAGGAAAAGCCTACGACTGACCGAGTGAACGTGGCAGTAACGCTCAGCGAGTCCCTAGAAGGCCCCAGAATAGATTTTTTAAAGTATTACTTGTTTGAGCTGTGTCAAAGCCTTTGTATTTCACTTTGATCCAGAGCACACCAGCCAAACATGAGTTGGGTATGTGGGACCTGTGCCAGGAGCTCTCTTGTCTTCGAAGGCTTTTTTATCTTTGTCAGTATTTTTGAAGTCGATCCATTCCTCGCCCGTGAGGTAACTCCTACTGAAATAGAAACCGAGTTGCTGTGCTCCACCAGCACCCAAAAGGTTAAACAAACTGAATCTTGGAGTCAGCTCATCCCCCCTGAGTTAACAGTTACAGTTTAACTCGCAGCTTGCCCAGGACAGAGGCTATATGAGCAGCTATGCTCCAAATCCCAAGACAGGCGGTTTTACCACTGCTGAAGATTTTATTTTCCACTGCGTGCCTACCTGCTCCAGCAGGCTCACACCTCGCACCCCTTCAACAGTCAGGTTCCACCCTCTCAGCTTTGTCAGTTATGGAATCAGGAAACAAACCTGAAATGAGAAGAAAATGCATTAAAGCATCTTTGTATGTACATTGCACTTACTGCCCCCGGTGACAAACAGGATCCAGCTTCCTTAAGCTGCCAGCCAGGGCTGTGCACCACACCTGAAATATTTCAGGGTGCATACATTGAAAAGTTCATCACCCACTTCACCATGAATTCTTTCCTGTACTTTCATGAAGAACACAGTTTCTAGAACCATTATCCAAGCTTTAAGTCCTTCCTCCCTCCACCTCCATCCCATCTCCTGTTACACACACACTAATGGGCACAGTGGTACTGAGGTAATTTCTCCCAGCCCATTTGCATGGTCTCACTGCACTCAGGACTAAGGATTTTCCCACATTGTTACAGAGAACCCACAAGCCAAAAGAAACAATTGTTTTCCTGACAGATTCATCCGTCAGCGTATCGCTGTCCTCAAAGGGTGCCACCAGGCCACTGAGAGCTGTTCTGACAGCTCTACACTGACATTTCAGTGTCCTTCCAGGCACTGCTGCAGGGGGGCAAGCTTTGAAAAGGAAAACAACGGTAAACACAACCTCACAGAATTACTGTGTGTTATTAAACCCCTGATCTCACAGCAGGTGTGTCATTTGCTCTGTGTTCAACCACAAAATAAACTCCTTTAAAGCTATTCATTTCTCCTGTTTATGTCACTGGACACAGGTTTCAAGGCTACTTGAAGATTGTACTCCTCTGAAATGGTGAGTAAGTCCCATTCTCACCCCAGAGGGAAGGTCACCTCCCAAGGTACAGCATTTTCCAAACCACGCTTACCCATCGTTGGGAAAAGCCAAATAAAGAATACTCCACACTTTTTTTTCCCCCATTTTTACTGCTGTCCTGTCTGTCCATGTAAATGTCCACCAAAGAGACAAATCTTGCCTTTTACCTTACAAAGACCTTTGACATTCAGCCTTTCACAGTGGCTACCAATAAAAAAAATACCTGCCATAACCATTTTTCTTGCTTTGTGATAAAACACTTGGGTTTGGGTTTGTTTTTCACCTATTCCCCAGACACCAACATTACCACAAGAACTTGGTGCAATCCACTGCACACAGGTGTCATCCAGATAAAAAGCTGGCTGAATTCTCTTTTGTAAATGAAAACTGTTTTCATATTCAGAACACTACCACAAAAAAATGAACCAAGACCACACACAAGCAGCGAAACCAGCTAACCCTTCCTCCAGATATGGAAAGGAGGAAACGTGCTCAACACTCCCTGCTGAAGCAGAAACCATAGTCCAGGAGCTCTGTATTCCAGTACACCATAAAGAACATTTCTGTATGCCAAGATATGGGTCACACAAAGAACATTTCTAGCTGTCACGATGCCTTTTTCCAGGAATTTGTTTCCTGTGTCCAACTGGGCTGTGGTACCTCAGTGACTGTCTCTTTCCATCCTCCACTCCTGCTTTTGAAGCCTTTCAAGCAGCACTCAGCGTTATTTCAGACCTTCCACAGATGTTACAGCAGAACAGAACCACCAGGGCCCTGGACAGAAAACCAGCTCACAAAATGTCACAGCTGAAGCCATTCTGTCCCCAGGCTGTCACCGAGGACTGCTGCACCACGTAGCACCACCATTTGCCAGCTTAGAGAGAAAAACACGACAGATGTGTCCCTACTAAAGGAGATGTTTATGTCCCTTTGTATCTGTGACACACAGCATAAACACCAACACCACTGGGACAGGAGTGGCTCCTGTAGTACCTCAGAGGTGGGCTCAGCGCTGCAGAACTTGTCACAGCAGCTCTGGTTCATTGCACAGCGTTTACAAAACATTACCTTGCAAATACCAAATATTTTGTAAGAGATTTTGTAGAAAGCTCCATGTAATTGCGTTAGGAAGACAGAAATTTACTTGTTCCTTCCTGGCCAGTATTTAATGAAACTCTCACAGTTTATCTTGCTGTAAGACCCAAAGCAAACACGACAGCACCTCATTAGGGAAAACATCCCTGCCTGGGCTCCTGGCACCCGTTTAGCGCTCGCCAGCACAAACTTTCTTCCCTCCTTTGTTTGGGAGGAAACAGCTGAACTGCTACTTCATTTGCTCAAACTGCCTTCATTATCAGAGAACAAAAAAAAATTAATTCTCCTTCAGCCAACTCTATAATTCATAATCCAGAGCTCCAAAACCTAAACAGGTACCTGGTGAGGAACAGAAGAGTTGTTCTTTTTTTCCCCTGCAGCAAGTGCCTCAAAGGCTGGTTTTCATACTGTGCACTAATTCCTGGGCAGACCTGCAGTCCCAGCAGCCCTTTGCACTTGCAGCTGTCGAGGCTGCTCACGCAGAGGGACACAGCCAGAGAACAGCCTGGAACCCAGCCACGCCCGGCTCCGGGACACCCGACACCTCGCAGCTCCCGAACGTTTTATCAAAGAGCAAATCCAAATAACGACCACAGCAGCTGGACTATCACAGATCCCTACAGCAGGTTAAAGGTTGAACACAGTATTCCTAAATTAGTTCAGTTTTACATCCATCAATACACTGACCCAGAGCCCCTGTTCTACCAGAGCCGCCCGGGGGCACGAACCGTGCTCTGTGAAATCCATTTCCAGCGAGCTCTGCACCGCAGCTGCGTGAGATCTGTGCTGTGAACTGACCTGAAGCAGAAAGAAAGTTGCAGCTTTCTCCATGTCAGAGCACACTGGAAGTGCCAGCAGCAGCACACAAACACACACTGGCTTTGCTAGTTCAGAAATCAAAGTCCAATCACCTCACTTTCTACTTGGTTCCTCCTCTTCACACTCAGGTTTGCTCTCGTGCCAGCAGTGAAGCACGCTTGTGCCGTCACAGCACACCTCAGGAGAAGGAAACAGAGCCACCTGCAGAGCTCCCCCTGCCAGCCTGCTGGACTGCAAATTTCAATGCTATTTCTAATAATCCAGCTCAAATTTCATTAGGGTAACAAAAAGCAGAACAATTCCTCTTCCCAGATCAAGGATCCAGTGTCTGTTTCCAGGACATTCACGACACGAGTTAAACCAAAGCCCACACCTATCAAAATCCCCAGCAAAGATTTTCCTGTACAACACAGCTAAAAACAACAAAAAACCCTGAAACCACCACAGTGTGTTCCACTTTAATATATGCCAAACATACTTTGGGGAAAAAAAAAAAAGCTCAGATGATTCTGCCATGGCAAGAGAAGCACTTGTTTGCCAGCAGCAGTGCCAGTGGCTCTCCAGTCTACATGCTTTCGAAACTCAGGTCTCTGAAGAAGTTTAACACCGAGCTCCAGCCCTGCTTTCACAGAATTAGAGGCAGGTTATTCCAGAAAGGACTGGTTCTGCAGATGGCAGTGCTGAACAACCCCTTTCCAAATACTCTGAGCAGTTATAAACACCCATTGGTGACTTTTCTGACAGTAGTTACTGGGCTAAAAACTATTCTGGAGGTCTTTGAGCTTAAAAAGTCTCATGTTGTTATTCAGACAGTTTAGTGACGGGGAAGGAGCTCAAAGAAAACAAATCCAAGAAAAAGCTGATTAGAAATCTGGATGTTTTTTTGTAACAGTCAGGCAGATGGATTTTCTGTCAAGTGTGGAAGAAAAACATCCATAATATTTATTTTTTTTTTTAAAAAAGGTGGGGGGCAAACCTATTTCATCAGCTTTTTTGCTTCCAAACCCAAACAACGTGGGAACGGAGGAGCAGAAGAATCAGATCTTTCTCAAAACTAAGGGCTCCTCACAGTGCAGCCCCATGGTTTTAAGCAGTTTTTGGATGTGAGCTGAACCCTCGTCAAAACTGTTGGGGGTCTGTGAATCCGTGTGCCTGTAGCTTCAGAACCCCCCAGAGAAGCAAGAAATCGTCCAATTTACATAAGAAAACAAATCAGTTAACCAAAATAATTCAAACTTGTACAGAACTGAAGTGATTGTGCTACTCCCCACGCAGCAGTGGAAGAATAAACTGTGACCTCCTGCAAAGCTTTCAACCCTCTCTGAAACCAGACTGCAACCACCAGTTCCTTCACCAGTGACCACACTTAGAGAAATGTGGAAGCATGCCTCCAAAGAAACAGCAAGCAGTGAAAAACCAACTGAATCTGAGGCTCTTCAGAATCTCTTCTGCAACACACAGCACAGCTCCAGCCCAAACTGACTCTGTCCTGAAGGATTCCCACCCTTCACACACTTAACCTATGAAAACACAAGCTCCAAAGAGCAAAACCATTCACATATTCATTCTCGAGCCAGTACTTGATTTATCTCTACCTTAACTTGAATCTCATTACCTCAGGGAAAACAAGGAAGAGCATTTCCATGACTTGCTATAACATTATAAGTTCTTTTAAAAAACTTAAAATCATGGAGTTCTTGTGAGCACAAGCCATGAGAACAGGCCACCCTCCACCCTGCTAGGCTATGAAACAGAGCTGAGTGCTTGCCCACAGAAATCCTGCCCAAGCTTACTCAGACAGAGCTCTCAGTGCTGTCTTTACGTACCTTGTAGAAGTCTCCCATCAATTCTGTTTCTAACACTGCTTTCCTGGAAGCGATCGAGCTGCCACCTAAATAAAACAGGGAAAAACAGATTGAAACCAGTCAGGATAGTGGCAAATCCCCACGTTTCACAGGCACAGGAGAAGACTCTGATTTTAGCCATTCACCCCAGAACTGTCCCCCAGCAGAAAAAAGCTGCCAGAATTACTTCATCCAATCAGCTGGTGCATACACAGATCCTCAGCTCAGGACACCGATCTCACCCACAGCCCTGCAGGAGCAATTAACTGCAGTAATTCACCCGGACACACAGCCTGAAATAACCAGGTACAGAGCCCTCAGAGATCCTGTGTGCAGCCCTCTGGTAAGGTACAAGTTCACATCATCAAACTGAGCCTAACTCCCCTGAGAACAGAATTTCAGTTTAACAGCCCCCCCACCAGCACCCTGTGTGCTCTCAGAGCAGAGGAACCCGCGGGTGACTCGCCAGCTTCCTTTCTTCCCTTCCCTCAAGCAAAGGGAAAGCTGAAAGGCAGCAGCCGAGGACCCAGGCTGGCTCCCTGCGCAGGCTCCAGCGCCCTCGCACCGCGGCGGGGGCTTTTCTGGGTTCTGTGCAGCTCCCTCACACTGGAAACCACGCCAGGCTAAAAATGGCCCGGGACAAACTCGGAGATGAACTCAGAACCAGTCCATTCGCTCTGGGATCGAAGGAGCAGCTACCAGCAGGGCTTTGCAAAGAGGCTCCATCCTCCTGCAAGTACAACAGGAGGGAAATGGACAAAGTATTTTCAGCTGTGATGGTGAAAGAGGGCACTGAGAGAAATCTCTTCCCTGGGCAGGAACACACCCTGGTGCTCCCGCAGCGAGGCCGAGCGTCACCTCTGTGTGCTGTTAGTATTATTATTTATTTTTCATGGACACAACAGCTTCTGGTTACCATGGAGTGGCACAGTGCAAACACAATTCCCAGCTGGCATGAAATGTCACCCCATGATGTCACTAGTCATAGCTCTGATAAAGCTAAATTAAGCAGGAACTCTTTAACTGTCTCACATCTACCAGCAGTGATTCAGCCTCTGCTGAGCCTGGGTTTCGCTGTGAGGAGGGGAAGGACACTGCCCTTGGCGGGAGGAGAGAACCCAGAGCGACAACCCCAGCCTGTCACCCGGACACAAAATGGCCCCTCCTCGCTCCCAGGCACCGCTTCAGCCCCACTCCAGCAGGAACAGGAGGAGCTCTTGTGCTAAATCCTGACCCACCACAGAGACCCACAGCACAGTTCTTAGCCAGGCTCCCCGGCTTGCCCAGCAGTCAGTGCCTGTGGAACCAGAGCCACGGAGCCCAGGGACAGGGGTCAGCTCACGGCACAGACATGCTAAGCACACGCTAAGCACACCCCAGCCTGGCAGGATGACCTCCCACAAGCTCCCAGGGAGACACAACAGCTTTTGCAATTCACAGCACTACTCCCCTCCCTCCCAGTGCCCGTGGCCCGAACTACAGAGCTTAAACGTACAGCAGGAATCCAGGGAACCCCCTGTGCCATCAGCACTCAGAGGGAACCACACAGCCCAAAAACCACGTTGTTGTACTGGCACACACAGCCACTAAACACAGCTCAGCACACTGTAAACTTGCCCAGATATGGAAAAAAGTTCAAGGGCTACGAAGCTGCTTAAACAATTCACAGGTTCTGACATGGCAAACTCTCATTTTGCAAAGACAAAGCTACCAAAAAAAAAAAAAAATCAGGCTTCTGGTAAAACTGCACTATTCCTTTTAGGAAGCCAGTGACACAGCTACAAAGAGAACACCACAGTTTCACAATTAAAAGCATCCTCAGGCTTAACCAGTGGAGCTCAGTATTTCCTGGGCCTCTCAAAACAAGATTTCTTTTATGGCAGAGAAAGTGAGAGCAGGTAAGAAAAAAAAAAATAAACAAATCCACTGACTTGCATGATTTGTCACCTATTTTACATCCTGGGGTTTATACATGTGATGTTTCTGTTTTCTAATATCAACCCTGTGAGAAGGTGTTCACCAGCTCTCTGCAGTGTGCCACTCTCAGCCACCTCACCTGTGAGCCACAGGGCACAGACCTGCCTTCACCTCACTGAGTGCTTTCTTAAAGAGGTGACAAAGCTTCCTGGCTTAAATAAGCTGGAGAAACCAGCAGACAGCTAAACTACATTATCACAACCCTCACAGCAGAACACCCAGTTAATTTACAATACACAGGACAAAACTGGAGTTGGACTGGAACAGGAAGAAGTTCAGGTGAGAGGCACCTGGCTGCTCTGCAGTCCCAGCACACAGGGAACCTTCTGGACAGCACCCAGTGAAGCACTAAGAGCAGAACTGTGTCTTCCAGAAGCACGGAGCTCGCAGAGAGGACAGGGAATTCAGATGGAAGGGAAAACTTACACATTGTTTATTTCAATAAGCAAATCTGTTTTTCCGCCCCAGCACCAGGCACAGCACTGGGCACTTTAAAAACGCCGCCTCCAACAAAACCCGAGGAAGTGCTGCCGCACACCCCACCCACCCCACTCCAGAGCCCTCACACCGAGGGACCCTGCACCTCCCAGGGCGGCCACAGCAGAGCTCTGCTTATTCCCAACTCCTCCAGCCACCTCTGGCACACACTCAGAACGCCATCAGGAGACAGCCACGGTGACAATTACCTCGTGGAGACTTTGAAAACCGTTTCCAAAAAGCTCAAACACATTAACCCCCATAAAACAACAGAGTCAGGGAAGCAAGTCCCGGCCGGCCCGGTGAAAATGAAGATTCAGGGCTCACTCGTGCCTCTGAGCCACGGAAAAGCCCATCCCGCCCCATCACCTGAGGCTCCACCAAACTTCACCTCTGAACAAGATGCAGAGTGGGGAACGCGAGTGAACACACCGACCTGCTGCACCGAGAAACACACGGTGCCGAGCGCCGGTGCGTGACCCCCGGGAGAGCTACAGCTCCCGTGCCGCAGCGAGCATGCGGGGACCGCGGACCGGGCCCGGGACGGCGAAGGGAGGAAACCTCCAGGGATAGGCCGAAGGCCCGAAGCGCAGGAGGAATCTTCGGGGACGGGGCACAGGGACCGGGGCGGAGGACGAGAATCTCCAGGAACGGGCTGGGCCGGGACAAGGGTGTGACTGCGGGGACAGGCCCGGGCCGGCCCCGACCGGCCACGGGGACGCGAGGAGGCGACGCGAGGCCTGGTCCGGCCCAGCCACGAGGCCCCGCTCGGGCCGAGCCCGGGAGCGCCCCGCGCCGCATCCGAGTCCCGCCCGGGGGAGATCGCGGGGCCACGCCCGGCACGTGGCGGCCGCCGGGGGTAGGGGGAGGCAGCGCCGCGGTGAGGCCCGGGGAACGGGGGGCGAGGCCCGGCGGGGGGGGCGCGGCGCGGCCGCGGAGGGTCCTCGGTGCGAGGCGGGGGGAAGGGAAGGGGAAGGGAAGAGCCCAGTGCGAAGGGCAGGGGGGCCCCGCCGGGCCGGGCCTACCTGCACTCACCGGACCCGCTCCGCCCGCGGCCTCCTCCGCAGCCAGGGGCCTCCGCCTCCTCCGCACGCACTTCCGCTTCGCGCGCGCCCGCTGCCCGCCCGCGGGGTCTGCTGGGAGCCGTAGTCCTCTTGGCGGCGCCAGCCAATGAGCGCGGCGGGGTCCGGACTGCAGCTCCCAGCGGGCTCAGCGCGGGGGTGACGTCACTTCTGTCGCCACCTCAGCCCGCCCCTGGCGCCACGAAGCAGGCGGGGCTTCCGGCGGGGAGGGGCGGGGCTACGGGGACCCAGCAGGAAATGGCGGCGGCCCTGGCTGGGCGGGGACAATGGCCGCGCGCCCGCCCCGCCCGGCGCTTCCCCCGCCCGCAGGGAGCGGGACCGCGGAGCAGCCGGGCGCTGACAGGGCACTGCGGGCGGTCGCCGCCTGCCTGGGGCCGTGTGTGGGGCCGCCGCTCCCCGCTGGACCCCCACCCTGTCCCTGCCCGCGGCACCGATCTGCTGCAGGGCTGGACCCAGCGCTCCGGCCGGTGCAGGGCTGAGTCGCTCCCATCATGGAACCCCGGACCGGTTTGGGCTGGGAGGGGCCTTAAAGCTCCTCCAGTGCCAACCCCCCTGCCAGCAGCAGGGACACCTTCCACTAGACCAGGTTGCTCAAAGCCTCATCCGAGGCCGAGAACACTTCCAGGGAGGAGCAGCCACAGCTTCTCTGGGCAACCTGGGCCAGGGTCTCACCACCCTCACAGCAAAGAATTTCCTCCTCACATCGCAGCTCCATCTCCCCTCTGCCAGTTTCCAGCCATCACCCCTTGTCCTGTCACTGTGACCTTGGCCAAAGTCCCTCCCCAGATCTGCCCCCGGGGGGCCAGCCCCGCGCTGAGCCACGGCCACCTGCCGCCGGCAGCGCCGCTCCTGTCCCCGCGGCTCCTGTCCCCGTGGACGCGGCGAGGCGAGGGCAGTTTGTCCACTTTTATTGTTCGCAAAGGTTGTCTGGATGCATAACACTGTCACAACGGCACAGGGAGCAGCGCGGTGCCGGCCGGGCCCCGGGCAACGCTCCGGCGGTGCGGGGACACCCAGGGCTCACTGCAGAATGTGCGGGGACACAGGGATGGGGAGTGACCGCCCCGCTGCGAAGCCCGGGCAGCCCCGAATCCTCCCCCCTACCCCGCGCAGGGCCGGGCCGGGCTGGCCGAGCTCTATTTACAGTATTCACAGACATTGTACCCAGCAAGTTAAATAACTACGTGGTGACAGCACACGTGGGGGCGGCTCTGGCAGGCTGCGAGGGCGGGGGTGCCGCTCTGATAAGGTGCATATTTAAAAATAAAAAACAAAAACCAACGAAATAAAAAGAACAAAGAGAGAAACCAGGTGTCCCCGCAGCGGGCAGGGGACCGGCGGCCGCCTCGCCGGGGTCCCACACTGCCCGGGACCCCCGCGGCAGGGCCGGGCACGCGCGGCGGGCAGGGGGGAGCAGCGAGGTTGTTCTTGTGACGACAGCTACGGTTCTGCACGGGCGTCTCCAGAGTCGGGACGTGCACGGTGGCCCTGCGGGGACGTCTGCCAGGGCCTGGCCCTCACAGCACCTCTGCGGGAGGAAGGAGGGCGAGGTGGTGAGACCGGGCAGCCACGGCATTGCCCGGGCCCCCCGTGTGCCCCCAGTGTCTCACCTGTCACCTGGGGGGGCTTGACCACAGCCTGCTTGAGAAACGGCTCCTTGTCGCCGAAGGGGATGATGCTGCTGGGGCTGCTGCCATGGTGGGAGAGCTCCAGCAGCTCCTGTGACCCTTCCGTGCCTGAGAAGCCGTTCTCGTGCTTGCCGGGCTGCACGCCGTTCACCAGGGAAGCCGGAGATGCCACCTCCTTGGCCGGGGAGCTGTGGGACAGGGGGGTTGGGGTCAGCCAGGTCCCTGTCACCCCACAGCCCCTCCTGGCTGCCCCCACACTCACCTTGGCTGCAGCCCCTCGCCCGCCAGGCCCTTCGGCCCCCCTGGAGTCCCTGCGCTTGGCGTCTCCGTCTCAGGGAGTTCCTCCTCCTTCGGCATCGGCCCCACACGCTTCTCACGGCCTGGGGACATCAGCAGAGTCCCCGCTCAGCCACCACCCTGGGCAGGAGCATGGCTGGGGAGTAGCAGGACAGGGCCATGGCTCCGTGGACCCCGGGCACTCCAGAGGTGCAGCAGGTTGTGGGAAGGGGCTGTGTACCTGGGACATCCTCCTGCTCGGCAGCTTTCCCGTTCACCACCTTCTTGTCCTCCTTCTTCTGCAAGGAGAGGAGAGTTGTGAGGGACAGTGGGGGCTCCAGGCAGGGGCAGGAGGGCTCTGCAGAGTCCCCCATGTCTCCCAGCACCTCGGGACAGGGGACAGGCACCCACCTTGGCATCTGCTGCGTCTGACTTGCGTGTCCTCTTCATGATCTCCTCCAGGCGCTGCAGGGCAGAGAGGGGCTCGTGCTCAGCCCTCACCAGCAGGACCTGCCCCCGGAGCTGGGCAGGACCCCCTGCAGGGGAAGCCCCGGCCATGCCACACACCCAGGGGTGCCCCCAGCCCTCACCTTCTTCCTCTCCAGCCGCTCCTGCTCCTCGCGCTGGAAGTGCTTCTCCCGCTCCAGGCGCTGCCGCTCGGCTTCTTCACGCGCCCTCGCCTCAGCCTCTTCCCTCTGCGGCACAGCAGGGCGACAGGGACGGATGAGACAGGGCAGGGACAGACGGAATGGGGCAGAGACAGTGGGGACAGACTGCTCGGGTGGCTCAGCACAGCCCTGCGCCACCTCCCCTCCCGCCACCCTGGGCATCAAGGGGCTGGGCTGGTCCTTGCCCCTGCATCCCGCTGGGGTGGGAACCACAGGAGAGCATCCCTGCCTTCCTCTTCATCCCTGCCTTTCCCTCCATCCCTGCCTTTCCCTCCATCCCTGCCTTCATCCCCATCACACCTCTTCCTGCCCTGCCTTCCCTTGCCCCCGCACCCCACCACCCCAGACCTGTCTCTGCAGCCGCTCCATCTCCTCCCGCTCGGCCCGTGCTCTCTCCTGGGCTTCGCGCTCCTCCTGCAGCCGCCGTTCCTCCTCCCGTTGCCGTGCCAGGGCCTCCCTGCGGCTCTGTTCCTCTGCTGCCTGCTGAGCCCGCTCCTCCTGCAGCCGCCTGCGGGGAGGGGGCCCTCAGCAAGGTGGGGGGCCAGGGCTGGGGGCCGGGGGGGCAGCACCCACCTTTCCCGTTCCTCCTGCTCCCGGCGCTCCTGCTCCTCACGCTCCCGCTGCTCGCGGGCTTGGCGCCGCTTCTCTGCCAGCAGCCGGGCAGCCTCCTCCCGGTCCGTGGTGCCAGCCGGGGGTCTGCTGGGGGGGGTGGCTGGCACTGGGCTGGGGGCTGCAGGGGCTGCGGGGTGCACACAGTGTCAGCACTGCTCCCGCTCCCCCCAGCCCCATCACCCCCTTGATACCCTGTACCCACCTGCTGTTGGCTCTGTGGGCACTTTGGGGGGCTCAGGGAGGGCTGGGGGGGCTGAACCCTGCTCCTCCTCCTTCCTCTCGCGTGTCTTTGCCTGGCCCTCCTGCTCCCCCCGCTCCTCCCGTGCCCTGGCCCGCACCTTGGGAGAGGAGTGGGTGCTGCGGGGCAGGGGCGGCTTGTGGGGAGAGCTGAGGGCTGGGCTGGGGGACGCCGGACGGGCTTTGGGGGTGGCAGGGGACGAGGGACGGTTCTTGGGGCCAGGGCTGCAAACAGAGCAAGAGACGGTGTTAGCGGGGCTGGGGCAGCCCCCGTGGTGGCGGGGCGGGGGGCCGGGGCTGGGCAGCCCCCGTGGCAGTGGGTCCAGACCTGCTGCTGGCTGCGGGCAGGAGCCGGGGCTGTGCCGCTGGCAGCGACTGCCGCTTCTTGAGGCTGCGCTCACGGGACAGGGCGCTGCGCTCCTTGGCGTTCTCCCGCTCCTTCTCCTTCTTCTCCTTCTTCTTCTGCTCCAGCCGGGGAGAGACAGAGAAAGCGTCAGCACCGGGTGCTCTGGCTCAGCTGGGAGCTGCACTGTGCCTGCAACTGTGCTGGCACTGAGGTGGCACCGACATGGGAGGTGGCACCGACATGGGAGGTGGCACTCACAGGCGAGGACTCGGTCCTGCGGCGCGGTGTCACGTCGGGGCTGCCGGTGGTTCCCTTCCGCCTCTCCCAGCAGCGGTGCTGCAGGCGGTGGTTGTGGCAGGGGCTGAGGGGGCTGGCGGAGGCCGAGCGGGGGCACACGGGCACTGGGGGCAGGAGTGACCACACAGTCAGGGCAGAGCTGGCACGGCACCGGCACCCGCTCTCTGCTGGCTTCAGGCTCCCTTGTCCCAGTCCCCTGCCTGTGCCAGGACCCGTGCCGCCCTGTGCCCCTCGCCGGGTGCTCACCCTGCTCCTTGCCGTTCCCAGCCAGTGTCACCGCGCTCCGGCTGCGCGCCAGGAAGGACAGGGTGGGCGTCATCAGCCGGTCCACGATGCTGCTCTCCCAGGGGCTCAGCTGCAAGCTCCGGTCTGGGGAGGGAGAAGAGCCCTTAGCGCAGCCCCAAACCCCCAGGCACCAGCCCCAGCCCCACGGCTGCCCCATGGCAAGGAGCTGCCTTGCAGTGAGGCTGGGGCATGTGTGTGACACTGGCAGTGCCCACAGCTCGACCGCGCTGGAGAGGGCTCCCCACTGCCCTGCACAGCCCGCCAAGGCAGGACAAAGGGTTGGGTGGCTGCAGACAGGGGTGGGCAGCCAGGTGCCCATGGGACGGCACTGTGACACGATGACAACACTGTCCCCGTGCCCTGCAGACACCCCAGCTGCGGTGCACCCACAGCGAGTGGCACCCGCAGCGCCAGGGCACAGTCCTGCTGACAGCAGCCCCTTCCACCCCGACCCCTCCTCATGCCCAGCACTGGTGTGCACCCTTCCCATGTCCCTGCACCGATGTGACCAAGTCCCCAGCATGCTCAGCTGCCGCAGGGACACTGCAGTGCCCTCACCCCAAGGGAGCTGTGCCAAAATCAGCAGACAAGCCATGGGAGCCTCAAGGCACCCAAGGAGCAGCAGTCCCCGGCCATGCTGCCGGCTCAGCTGGACACTGGGCTGCCACTGGCTGCCCTCCAGCACGTCACCAACACCAAACACTCCACAGGCACACGGGAAGCACCCACAGAGGCAGAGCCCCTCTGCCCCTCTCCACCAGAGACCCCGCTCAGGCCAGGAGCAGCACAGGGGAGAAAACAGCTCTTGGAGCAGCGCGGGGGACAGGGTGCTGGGCCTGGCACCCACCCAGAGCGATGCTGCTCCCACCCAGGAGGTGCCAACAGCCCCTGGGTGCCTCTCCCTGGGCTGAGCCCCCAGCACGGGGCCGGAGGGAGCCACCTGCGTCACCACCGCCTGCAGCCGCCCGCGTCAGCTGCTCCGGCTATTTATACCCGGCCGGGAAGGCGCGCGCCCATCGCCAGGCAACTCTGAAACACAACAGCAACCCCAGCACTGGGCTCATCCCCTCGGTGCAGCCAGCAGCCTCGGGCAGCTCGCCCAGGGCCAGGACGACCTCGCAGCACCCGACGCAGCACCGCGCCCACAACGCTCCGTGGCACCCAGCCCCGGGTGCCTGTGGGGACAGGCGTCACGGCGGCGGGCACCGGCACCGTGCCCAGCCCCGAGGAGGGTCTGGTGACAGGCAGCCCTGCTCTGTGGCTGCATCTGCACCCACCAGAGCTGCCCCAGGGCAGGGAGCCAGGGCTCCCGGTCCCTGTCCTGGCACCCCATGGGGCTGCCACCACCCAGCTGCTCCTCGTCCTCCTCCTTCTCCTCCTCCTCCTCCTCCCACTCTGCACAGTGTCCAGGAGCCGCTGGCCGGCTCCAGCCTCCTCCCGCAAAGAGCAAACGGCTTCTCCTCTCTCCGCGGGCACCTTGCTGCAAGGCAGGGCCTGGGGACGGGGGACCCTGGCCTCAGGGGTCCCCAGCGCTGGGCAGGGGCCAGGCTGTGCCCCCTGCGCTGGGGCAAACACAAAGGGCTCTTACTTCTACTGGGAGAGTTCCAGAGGGTGGCGGAGGATTTGGAGAGCCGCTTGTTGATTATAGAGTCGACGTGTTTGGGGAGGTTTACAGCGGACACCGAGCACCGGCTCGCACCTGGAGAAGGGAAAAGACACAAGGACATTAAGGTCCCGGGGCCGGGCCGGGCCCCCCACATGCAGCATGCACGGCCGCGCCGGGGCACCGGGGCAGGAGCAGGAGGACGCAGCACAGAGTGGGGCCAGGAGATGCTGGTGTCTGGGGACACAAGACATGGCACTGGCATCCGGCACGGCACGGTGCCCGAGCCCTGGGGGGTCATGCTGGGATCATGCAGGGATCTCATCCTCGGGGAGCCAGGATGGTTCTCATGCCCCACCACGCCGGTCTCCCCAGAAGCAGTCCTGGGAGCCGGCTGGTCAGGGACCTCGGGAGCACTGGGCAGGCAGCCAGCCTGGGGGAGCAGGCTGAGGGCAGCAGGTCCAGACAGACACAGGACAACGCTCACACCGGTGCTGGGTCACTACAGCAGTGCCAGGAGGGTGCTGGTGGCCGGCAGCACCTCCACAGGGCACTGGGATCCCTCCACCCTGGCCGGGCTCCTCTGGAGAAACCAGGGCAGCTCCCTGCCAGTAGAGGTGGCAGCCAGGAGACTGGAGCATGAGCGTGCCAGGGGCAGCTCCAGCAGCAAGTCCCCATGGAGGTGATAGGGGACAGTGTCCCCTTGCTGGACCCTGACAACTGCTACACCATGGATACACGGCCTGTCCCTGGATGTGCCACGAGCTGCAGCCGGACGCACGGCACCCGGACACACAGCCCAGCCAGGCACAGCCCGGCACACAACGCCCGGACACACGATGCCAGGCACATGGTACCAGTACACACAGCCTGGCACACAACGCCTCACACACAGCCTGGCCAGGCACAGCCAAGGCTGCCACAGCCACCCCATGGCACAAGTGGGGCAGACAGACCCTGGGGACACAGTGCTCCCCTCTGTGCCATAGGACACGCCAGGTAGCGTCAGCACCCACCGGTACAGCCCTGTCCCCTCGGCAGTCAGGGCACAGGGGAGACCTCCACATGTCCAACCCTGGTGTGGAACCCCACAGGCTGTCCCCAAGGAGAGGGGCCAGCTGGGC
Organism: Caprimulgus europaeus; assembly: GCA_907165065.1. Next base: position 1,036,421 of record OU015547.1, read on the forward strand.
TCAGTGCTCTGGCTGCGAGGCAGTGGGCACAATGGAGCCTCTGGCAGCCACCATGTGGGCACGGCACAGCATGGCACAGCCACGCACACCCAGGAGCATGCGCAGCCACGGTCACCCCCATGTTGGTGACCAGCCAAGCACTGCCCCCACCTAGCCAAGGGACAAAGGGACACGCTGCAGCACAGACCCCAACGAGAGACAGCAACGGGCTCGCACAGCTCCACAACCTGCGCCCAACTCCTCCTGGCTGCAGCGTGGCCGTGGCATTGCCACAGGCAGCCGGGGCTGTCCCCAGGCACGTCCCTGCGCAGAACAGTGACTGTGACGCACAGCCTCCAGCTTACACCCATCCCGACGAGAGCAGGGAAAAGCCAAGGGACCCCATCGGGCCCTGGCACAGCCCGAGGTGGTGGCACCACGATCCCACAGCAGAGTGGGGCTGAGGCGCGTGTGTGGGGTCTCGCCCTCCTTGCACGGAGCACCACAGAGCCGTGCCCAGCCGCCCCCGCCGCCAGCAGAGCCGTGGGGCCCTGGGTGCCCTTGCCCAGCCCGGCACTCACCGTCCTTGTGCGCAGGGGAGCCGTGGTGCAGGGCCCCAGCCCAGGACCACCGCTGCTGCCGGATCTCTGCCCACGTCTTCTTGGCCGACCGCTGGATCGCTGCCTCGTAGCGCTCCTGCCCGAGGGAGAAGGTCGTGGTGAGGCTGGCAGCTGGGGGAACGGGGCCAGGACCAGCCAGAGCCCCCCAGCATGAGGCTATCACAGCCATGGGAATGCTCGGAGGGGGCCGGGGCAGTGATGTCCACCCTGGCCAGGGCACGTGCGCCCAAGGAGCTGGGCACTGCAGAGGCTCTGCACCATGGATGGGCACCACAGAGGATGGGCACGGTGGGCAGCTCCCAAAGGGCTGCTGGAGCCACAAGGTCTCCTCAGGGTGCGTGTCCCCAGCGTGTCAGCCCAGCCCCCCGCCTGCTGCGCCCATGATCCCCCATCCCCACCTTGTTCTTCTCCAGCTTCTGCCTCTGCCGCTCCTCCAGGACAGCTCGGCGCTTCTCCGCCTTCAGCCGCTGCTCCTCCAGGCGCTTGCGACGCTCCTCCAGCTGCTTCTCCCGCAGCAGCCTGGCCTTCTCCTCCTTCTCCAGCCACAGCACCCGCTTGGCGGCTGCGGGAGGGAGCCGGGGCAGCGGGGTCACACCCATGGCACAGCCCTGGCCCCGGTGAGCCCCATGCTCGGGACGTGTGCCCACACCAGTGGCACGGGGCCGAGGGCTGGCTCTGGCCAGGGCACGCGGCTGTGCTCCCTGGGCACACGGGGCAGGCGGCATCGCGGCCGGCCGGCGAGGGAGGGGTTTGGGCGAGGACAAAAGGGAGGCCGGGAGCCCGCCGAGCCGCGCTGCGCTGGGAACAATGGGGGAATGAGGGTGGAAAGAGCTCAGGGACACGGAGGCCCCATGCGCGGCACAGGGGCCCCACTCGCCCGCCGCCCCGAGCTGCTGCGGGGCTGAGAGCTGGGCACGGGGCTGGTGGCACCCGCGCAGACCACCCGCGGGGCACCCACCCACCCGAGGGGCACCCGGACAGCGGGGAGCAGCCGGGGGAGCACAGCAGCAGGGACAGTGACGTGCCAGGGCAGCAGAGGTGCTGGCACAGCAGCTCCTGCCTGGGCTCAGCTCAACACAGCTCATGGGATTGCCCGTGACCCAGCAAAGCTCCTTAGTTCCTGCCTCCCCCACAGCCAGTTTCCCCCCTCGCACGCGCCCGGGGCCCCGCGTCCCGCGCTGCTCCCCCAGCCCCGTACCCAGGTACTTGGCCCGCTCCTCGCGCCGCTCCTTCGCCTGCTTGTGCCTCGCCTGGGCTTTCTGGGCATCTGCAGCAGGGAGATATTGTCACAGCAGCGCCCACACCCCCAGCCTCAGCATCATGCTGGCACCAGCTGCGGCATCGAGCGGTGCCCATGGGGTGCCAGCACCCCCAGAGCACCCCCATTCCCCAGACACCCACCTTGCTTGGGCCTGGGGCTGGCAGCAGGAGCTGGTGAGGCTGTGGCTGGGGTGCTGCGGTCACTCCGGGGGGGCACATCCTTCGAGGGTCCGGTCACGCCGCCCGAGGGGCTCTTGGCATCGGAGGGGGCCTCTTCACCAATCCCCCCCGGGGCTGGGGGATCGCTCCCACAGGGCAGCGTCTCTGCCGGGCAAGGGGCAGTGGGGATGGGGACCGGCTGGCCAGCAGCATGGGGAGATGCCTCTTCTTTGGGGTGCTCCGTCACAGTGGGCTGGGGCGGCCCAGGAGGGGACCTGTCACACCATGGGGGGACACTCTCTGCCGAGGGGGCCACGGCTGTAGGGATGGGGGTGACAGGCTGTCCTGATGTTGTCACGGCTGGAGGGACGGGTCGGTCACGCTGCGGGGTGCTGCTCTCAGGGAGGGGTGTCACAGCTGGGGGACCGGGGCAGACAGGCTGCTTGGAGGGGGTCACAGCTGCAGGGACAGGTGAGACGGTCTTTTCAGAGGGGCTGATGGCCGGAGGGGCGGGCGAGACGGGCTGTCCGGGAGGGATGATGGCTGGAGGGACGGGTCGGTCCCGCGGCGCTGGGGTGCACTCTCCCTGCAGGGTGTCCCCAGGCGAGGGGGACGGTGAGGTGGGGGGACACACGCTGTCTCCCATCAGGGATGGTGGCTTCCCTGGAACACAGGCAGAGCAGAACAGATGGTCACTCAGTGGGGAACCCCATCCCCCCCAGACACAACCCTCGGGAGCATGGCTGTCCCAGCTGCAGGGGCTGGGGACAGTCCCCAGGTCCCTGCAAGGAAAGGGACCCCCACCCAAGCCCTGCTGCTGTCCCCATCTCAGGGGACACCCACACCACCCCAGTGCAGGTGCCAGGCGCCGGATGCACAATGCACAGAGGGACCAGCCGGGGCTCTGCCAGGCACCAGCACCACAAAGCCGCCGTTCTTCCCCCAGCAGCTGCTGCCCCGACCCCACCACGAGGGGACACGGGGATGGACACCCCACGCAGCCACGGGGACCCACACGCTTTCCCACTGCTCTCCCCGGGGGATATGGAGCCGCTTCCGCCATCGCTCGCGGCACAGCCGGCGGCAGGATGGGCGCGGACCCCGTGGCCTGACGTCACCGCTCCAGCCCATGTCCCCCAACGCCGCGGCCGCGCGCAGCCATGAACTCATGGCCCAGGAATGCACACGAGGCCACCGCCAGCAAACAGCCCCCACCCCGCATGGGGCCTGGCCGCTCGCTGCCCAGCCGTGGGGCAGGCGGGGGGCACGGTGCCTGCAGCCGGGGCATTGCCCCCCATCCTGGACAGCCCCAGGAGAGCCCAGCGCCCCAGGATCCTGGGGGCACCCGCTGCTCGCCCCGGTGCCAGAGCCGGAGAGGTGGTGCCAGCCGCCCCGTGAAGCCACAGCATGTGCTCTCGGCACACGTGGATGTGCCTGGACGGTGCACGGTGCCCAGTACCGGTGATCCCCACCAGCCCCCGTTACCCCGTCCTTTGCCAAGGCACCTTTGGGCACGTGCCGGGACAGCAGCCCTGACCTGCTGCAGCGGGCGACGCTGTCACTCCTGCCCGGGAATGATGCGTGACCCGTCCCAGGGCTGCGGGCACCCGGCTCCAGCACCACGGGCACCGCTGCGGCGTGTGGCCCCAGCTCCAGCGGCGTGGGATGGTGGGGACACCAGTGACCAGCACCCCCCGGCCCCGGGCAGCGGCTCTCGCTGCGGGGCGATGTCACGCGCCGGGCTCGGCCGTGTTTGCAGAGCTCTCCACAATCTTCGGCGAGGGGCAAAGTGTGGGCTCAGCAAACACGGGCCGGCGCCGCTCCTCCACCCCACGCCGGAGCCTGCCGAGACCGGGGCTGCCGGGGAAGGCACCGCCAGCCCCCCTGCGCTGCACCCCAGCACCCACAGCGGGGCACAGCACCCACAGCAGCAGCCACCCGCCCAGGGAGGGGCTGGGGGTCCTGCTGTGGCACCCCAGTGTGCCAGGGCTGGTGCCAGCATCGTTCACCCTCCCGGGCTCCGTGGGGGACACAGCCAGCCCCGGCCCCCCCGCAGACCCGTGCAGCCTTCCGGGTATTTTCTGCCGCAGGAAACCAGCCCATCCCCTGTCCCGATCCAGCACATCCCGCGTCCCCGTCGCTGCACCCCATGAAGTGGCCACAAGTCTGATGTGTGGCCAGGAAGGTGCCAGGGCTGCAGCCGGGGGCTCCCTGCCCTGTCCCCCCAGGGCTTCCCCAGATCAGCCCCTGTGGTGGGGGGCTTGTCAGAGGACAACACCCGTGGTGGCACCACATGTGTCCTGGCCACATGAGGTGACCCCCAGGAGTGCTGCAGTGGCACAGACGGGTGCTGGCCCCAGGGCCACCAGCCAAGTGAAAGCTCCAACGGCAGGGTGACACCCGGAGCAGATGAAATTCCTCTGGCAGCCCCGGAGGTGTGGGGGGCGGCGCGGGGGGATGGCGGGTGCCTCCTGCCACCCTGTGCCACCAGACCCAGAACCCTGGGCAGGACCTGTCCTGCCCCACCAGCCAGAGGGACGGCAGTGCCCATAGCCAGGGCAGGGCTGCCGGGCACACCCAAAAACCGGGCACAGCCAAAACCCCCGCACACCCAGGGCCAGCCCTGCCGCCATCTGTCCCTGTCGCTGCTCCGGCACGGCAGCTGCCCTGAAACCCAACGCTGGCTGCGCCCAGGCGGTGCGGGCGTCCCCTCTCCCCCGGCCAGGGCATTCCGCAGGGGATTATCTCCCAGCCCCCCAGACACACAGACATGGCTGCCCCACAGCCCCCAGCCCGGGTGAGCCTGCACAGCATCAGCACCGCTGCCGGCACCGGGACAGCAGCCACGGGCCATGGCCATGGGGTGAGGTGCTGCCCCGCGACACCAGGATCACCCGGCCCATCCCAGCTCCTCCTGTGGGTCCATGTGGCACCAGTGCCCGTGCCACCAAGTACCACTGGCACCTCTGGCCTGGCACTGCCCAGTGCAGCGGTGCTCCACAGCCAGCACATGGCTGGGGATGCTCAGCCAGGCAGAGGCCAATTCCCTGGTGCCGTGAAGCGAGAGCACATCGAGGCCCCGCGGGCTGCTCCGAGCAGCTTTCATTAACCGAGCAGCTCTCGTTAACCACCCACCACGCATCCCCGCGGGGGGCTTCCCACGAGGGTGGGGGGCACTCGCCACGCTTTAACCTCAGCTCCCCCCGTCCGCCGTATCCTCACGTACCCGCTCCCCAGCACGGTGGGACTCACCACAGGCTGCTCCACATGCAGCAGCCACGCAGGGGTGGGGACATCGGGCAGGGATGACCCCAGCACCAGGAGAAGAGGAGGGCAGGGCTGGTGGGCACAGTGGGGGTCTGTCAGTGGCTGCTGCAAAGCCACCTGAAGGGGCTGGTGTCACAGCACCTGGTCGGTGGACCCCAACCATCCTGGCCATTGCACAATGCCCAGGGACGAGGTCCCAAGGGGAACCCCAGCCCCAAGAGCCACCACCAAGCCAACGGGTCCCAGTGCTGAGCGGGGAGGCAGCCGTGGCCCCGGGGCTGGGATTGCTCTGCAGGTGCTGGTGTCTGGCCCGGAGATGGCTGGAATGCCCTGGGGTGCTCAAAGCCCTGGGGACGTGGAGCCCTGGTGCTGCCCCCGATCCCACCCTGCCTCAACAGGTCTCAGATGTGTTTCAGAGCTGAGCCGCGTCTCACCCAGCTCCTGGGATTCCCCCGCATGCCAGCACCCCTCGCACCTGGATGACAAGGAGGGTGAGCAAGCAGCCCTGGCACAGCCCCGGCACGTCCTCGGCGTGTCCCCGGCACGTCCCAGCTGCGGGCGCCGCGCTGACACACACCCTTGTCCCCGCTCACACACGGGCAGGGAGATGCGGGCACTGCACAGAACACGTGCCACCCGCCCCAGGGGTGGCCAGTGCCACCCTGGCAGCCACCGATGGCAATGACACCCCGTCCCCTGTGGTGCTGCTGCCCACAGCCACCCACACCCTGGCCCCGGGCAGCTCGGGTGCTGTAGCCCGGGGCTGGCTCCTCTCCCCGCAGGCTCAGAGCCAGCAAAACGCAGCCAGCAGCGCCGGGACAGGTCAGGCATCGTCCCACGGCACCCCATGTGCTGCCGACAGCCCTGCTTTGGTGACAGGCCTCCAGGGCCAGGCAGGAGCAGGGCAGGAGGGGTGCAGGCAGTGGGGCAGCTGAGATGGCACAGCCAGATGCCCATGGTGAGTGCCAGGCAGTAGGAAGGGGCATGGCAGGGCATTGCCCACCCAGCTGTGGCCACGCTGCCTTTGCACCCGCTCCTGGGAGGGCTGGTTTGGGAGGGGGCTGCACCCACTGCCCAGCTTCTCCAGCATGGAGGACCAGACCCTTCTCCTGAGTTCAAAACCTCGCCCAGGGCACCGGGATGGGGGGTGGGAGCAGCCATGGGGGAACCATGCCAGCCCCTGGCAGAGGCCACTGAGCTCCTGTGGCTCAGCACCCAGCCAGTGGTGATGTGCCAAGCCCGAGAGCAACAAGGGGAACTTGGGAGACGGGATCTCGTGGCCAGAGCAGGGCCAGAGCTGGGGGGTTTCCAGGGTTTTAAATACACAGGGAGGAAAGAACTCGAGCTGCTGCTGCGCCCCAGAACCCCCACGGCAAACCTTCCATTTGGCTGCGGTGACAGCACAGCCCCCCAACAGACCAAGAGCAGGGGCACCTGCCTGCCATCCGTCTGGGCAGCGGTGACAGGAGGTGCCCTCGTCCTTGGGGAGACCAGCGCGGAGCTGCCAATGCTGAGGGCAGCTGGCCCAGCCACGATCCCAAAAACCTGTCTGCGAGCATCACGCTGGGAAAACAGAAACCTGGCTCCAAGGCAGGGTGCGGGGCTCTGCGCCTGCTGGGATCCAGCCTCTCGGGGAGCAGGTGCCCAGCACCTCCAAAAAATGGATCCCGAGCCTCACAACGCGGATGCGGGCACCTACCAGTGCTGGGGCCGTGCAGGATCCGGCTCCGCTCCCAGCAGCCGCCTGTGCTGCTGCCCGTCCCTACCCGGAGCCCTAGGACGAGCGAGAGCTGCGCTGACTATTTTGGACATGGCACCACGGGACTGTCACATCACCGCCCCGCACGTCGCGTCACGCTGCTCTGACGGATTCGCAGCAGTGGCGGCTCTGCTGGCGGCCCTGAGCTGGGAGAGCTCCCGAGCTGCCTGCGCCCAAACACAGGCGCTGGCTGGCAACCAGCTTGCCCTGCACCCTCCCTCTCTGCCGCGCTGGAGGGAGAAGGGCTGGAGAAATCGGGGAGCACCCAGATAAGAATGAACCCCTGCCTGCTTACTGCCCCGGTCCTTGCGCTGCTGCCTGCCCGTGGGGCAGCATCCCACTTGGCCACACTCTGCCTCATCTGCCCTGTGCGAGCCCCTGCCCCACCAGTGCCACCAGCTGCCCCACACCGCGGGAGGTCCCAGTCCCTGGAGCACAACCCCAGCCCCGCTGGTGGCCAGGCCATGGCACGCTGGGGGGTCTGGGGGCTATGCTGTGTGTCGGGCAGCCAGACAGGGAGCAGCCTGGCCACGCGGGTCACCCAAATGGGAAGGACTGGGGACACTCCCCGGAGCGGGATGAGCTGCAGAGCTGCTGGTGCTGCCGCCATCCTCCTCCACCCGCAACAGAGCGGCAAGTGCCTCCCTGCACCGGGGAACCGAACCACCCAGGGGACGGCGGGAGCCCGGCCAGCCGCAGGAGAGGCCAGCGTGGCTGGGGACAGCCAGTGTCACCTCCCGGGGCAGCGACAGCGTCGAGAGGGAAGGAAAGGCCTTGGCGGCTGCGCGGCGGGAAGGCTGCGGAGGCGGCGAGCGGGACGCACACAATATGTCCGCAGCACAGGACGCACGTAGCTGGGATCCGCGGCCGGTTTGTTCCAGAGCCATTGATCCCGGGCGAGCGGCGCTTGGGGATCGCTGGGAGCTGCAGAGATCCCACCCGTGGGCGATGAATCACGGCGGCGGTGGGGACGCGGTGGGGGGGGGAGAAGCTGCTTCTCCTCTTCCTCCATCGGTGGGAGCAGCTCCGCCGCCGAGCCCTGCTTAGTCACAGCCCGGCTGAGGGCTGCAGCCCCGCGGGCAAGAGCCACAACGAGCCCCGGCCCCGAGCCGGGGGGTTTCACCCTGGGGCAGCGCCGGGAACGGCCCGGCAGGGACCCCCGGGGCAGCCCCCCCTGCCAGCCGCCGGCCGGGGCTGCGGGACGGGCCGTGGCGGTGACCCCGGTACCATCGGGGCCGGACCCCCGGGCCACCCGCGCCCCACAGCAGAAGTGGGGCTGCCCTGGCAGGGGCTGGGCGCCGAGACCCCCAGCAGCAGCACCGCGGGGGGTCGGGCCAGGGGCAGCCGCTCCGGGCCCCCCCGCCATGGCGGGGCCGCCTCCGGGACGGGTTCCCAAGGGCAGCAGCTCCCCCTGCTCCCCCCGCCGCGGCGGGGTCGGGGGCTGCGCGGCTCCGTCCCACCCAAGATGGAGGGGCCGTGCCCGGGCTTTGTCCCTCCCGGGAGGAACCCCCGGCCCCACGTCCCCCCCCGACTCCTCCGCCGCCTCCCCCGGGCCCACTCCCCCCCCGCCCCGCTCCGCCGCCCGAGCGGCCCCGCCGCATCCCCCGGGGCCGGATTCCGGCTCCCGCCTCCCCCACGGCCGCATCCTGCACCCCAACTCCGGCCCCGCGGTGCGGGAAGGAGCCGGGGCACCCGCCGCTACCGGAGCCGGTCCCCGCCGCGGAGCCTTACCCTGGGCCGGCTGGGGCTGGGGCTGCGGGTCCCGCCCGGCGCGGATCCTCTCCATGGCGTGGCGGGGAGGCGCAGAGGGCTGGCCGAGCCGTGCTGAGCCGTGCCGAGCCCAGCCGCGCCGCCCCGCTCCCCCCGGCCCGGCGGGGGAGGACGCTCGGAGCTCCCCGCCCCGGCCCCGACCGCGCATCCCGCCCGGCCCCGCGGCCCCGCGCTAGGGGGAAGCGGGCGGGCAGGGGATGCTCTGTCCGGGGGTCGCCTCTCTGCGCAGGGTTCCCACTCTTGGTGATCTTGGCCACCTCCCCGCTGCCAGAGCTGGGACCCCACGCCCTTCACCGCGGCTTCAGGCCTCTCCCTGCCGTACCCAGCATCCCCCCCCCAGCTTTGCGTGGCCCTCGCCTATCTCTAGCCCCTCCTCTCCCAGATTTTGGGGCTTGTCCCCACCCTTCCCACTCCCTACATTTCACGATGGTTCGATCACCTGCGAAGCAGACACCCCCTGACCCCCCTCTGCGGCCACAGCCACCGCCAGCACCTCTGGGATCAGCTCTCCTATTTCCAGGCACCCCAAAACAACACTGATTTCCCATCCCAGAGCCCCACCTCGGCTGCTTTCCCCCAGCCACCCATCGCACCTGAGCCGCAGTCACCCCCAGCTGCCCCCGCTCACGGGGACGAGGGATTTGCCCCTCATGCAGCCCACCCTGCCTGGGGAACACGCGGATGATGAGAGACCTCTCCCGCACCCTAGACAGGAGCTGTGGCCTCAGATCAGCCCCGCTCGGGATGAAACTGCTCTTGGCCTTGAACGAAGCCGGGGTGGGCCAGCAGTGCAGCCCCGGTTCCTGCCCCACACAGTGTCCTGGACCAAAACCACCTGAACACGGGTGCCTGCCCGCTGCAGCAGCACGGCCAAGGGCAGGGGACACGCAGGCAGCGGGTGCAGCAGCGGGGTGGGGTGGGGGACACTGCTTGGGGCTTTGCAGGGCCAGCAGGAGCCAGGGACACCCATCAGAGATGCCTGGTTTTGGGATGATGTCACCGCAGGGCCAGGAGATCCCCTACCACTCATCCTGCCTCATCTACCAGGCAAACAGGTTTCCCGAAATCCCAGCCCTCTCCTCCGGAAACGTGTTCCTCTGACTCAGGGGACGGGGAGAGGGCAGAAGGGCTCCTCAGCAGACAGGGCGGCCCCGCTCTGTGCTGCTGCAGGGGTGCTCATACACCCCAAACCACCCCGAACACCCCAGAGCCCCACACTGTGGCTGAGCCGTCGCCTTCCCGCAGCCCCTGGCCATGCCACCCGCCTGCTGCTCGCCCGGCTCAGCCAGAGCAGAGCCTTCCCCGAAACTCCCAGCAGCCTCACCCACGGGCTGACTCCCCGCCAGGGAATGCTGGGCTGGGAGCTGGGCAGCTCCCGGGGATGGTGGGGGACAGGAGCACACGAGGTGCAGGACCATGTCCCAGTGAACCCTCAAACATGGGGGACACCCTGGGACAGGGAAGGGAACAGCCCCACTCACACGCCGACATGGCTGAGCCTCCAAGGGGGCTGTGCCAGCCCCACAGCCTCTCATGTCCATGGAACACAGCAGAGCAGGGCCAGAGACACCCCACGACCTTTGTGGCCCCCAAAGCCCCTTTGCCTGGTGGGGCCATGGCCCTATGTGTCCTGGTGGGGTGAACACAGCACAGCACAGCACCACCCAGAGCAGACGAGCATCCCAGAGCTCCAGGACATTCTGGCACTGGGTCCAGCCATGCCCAGGGTCCATCTCCCCACCATGGGGCCAGCCTGGAGCAGGGGGCACGGTGAGGAAGGGGCAATGGCGGGTGCACAGGGCTTGTGGCTGTGCTCTGCCAGCGCCCCCGGTGCGGACAGCGATGCAGAGGGCTCCTGGCTCCCACACCAGCCCATCGATGGGCTTATACAAACCAGCGGAGCATCGATCACCAGCTCCGCTGCAGGGCAGAGCTTGGCCGTGTCAGGGTTCCTGGGACCAGCCCCCCATTGCCGCGGGCGCTGGGAACAGCCGCCCCCCTCATGCTGATGGAAAATCCGATGAGCTCATGACGTGCGTGTCACCCGGCCCCAGCAGCTGCCTGCCCCAGAGCTCCCCACGCTCCTCAGCCCCTTGGCACAGGGTGCACCATCACCACGGCTCCCTCGGGATGGTCTGGGGAGGGGGCTGCACCCAGCAGGCTGGGGCTCAGCCATGGCTCTAGACCCCCACAGTGTGCCCAGCACCTTGCCCTGATGCTGCCAGCACCCCAAAATCGAAGGACAACCCCAGCTGCTTGGCCACTGCCCTGCCCGCGTGCGCTGACGCTGCGGGAGGCTGGCTGCAAACGGGGATGCGGACGGCAAACAAACCCTGTGGCCATCTCTGGGCAAAGTACCGTGGGGGACACCCCATCCCACCTGCTCCACACCCCTCTGCCCCACACCTCCCTCTTCTGGCCCCAGGACTTTGCCCCCACCCCAGGCTCTTCCCACCGTCCTGCTCCACGCAGGCAGTTTTGGTGGCCACTCAGGGCCAGTGCCGAGCACGGTACCACAGCCAGGAGGGCTGATCTGAGCCCCTGCCCCCAAAATGCTCCAGCTGACCCCCACTAGCCATGGGGCAGTGACCCAGCAGGAACCCAGGGGTAAGGGTCTGTCCCTGCATCCTGCCCTGGAGCACATGGGTGTGCTCCCAACGCATCACCGGCGGTGCTGGGGCAGCCGCCAGCCCCAGAGCATTGTGCCATGGGGCTGGCACCGTGACTGGCCACAAAGCCCCACTGCTGCAGAACAGTCCCCTGTGGGTGCAGGTGACAAATGGGCCAGCAATGGGCTGAGCCCTGCCCTGCCCTGCCCCAGCCCGCGCCCGCTCTGTAATTATCCCAAGCCGCATCTGTAATTAGTGCCCTGATGTCACGGTGTCAGGCCTGGGCAGCTCCATGTGCTCCCCACCAGTCCCACCTTGGTCTCCAGCCTGTGGCTGAAGGAGCTCCTTGTGCTCCAACACCGTCCTAAGGAGCTCATGCCCAGCTCCAGCTACCTGTGCTCCCCCCAGCACCGCTGCTGGACCCCTACCCTGTCCCTGCCTGCAGCACCGACCTGCTGCAGGGCTGGATCCAGCCCTCTGGCCAGTGCAGGCTTAATGACTCCCATTATAGAATCACAGGCTCATTTGGGTTGGAAGGGACCTTAAAGCTCATCCAGTGCCAACCCCCCTGCCATCAGCAGGGACACCTTCCACTAGACCAGGTTGCTCAAAGCCTCATCCAACCTGGCCTTGAACACCTCCAGGGAGGAGCAGCCACAGCTTCTCTGGGCAACCTGGGCCAGTGTCTCATCACCCTCACAGCCAGGAATTTCTTCCTCAGATCTCATCTCAGTCTCCCCTCTTCTAGTTTAAAGCCATCACCCCTTGTTCTATCACCACCTGTCTTTGTAAAAAGTCCCTCCCCAGCTTTCTTGCAGGCTGCACGGCTGCATCTCTGCCCCTGCCACGCTGCCAGCACCCTGCCCACTCCTCACTGCTCTGGCCCCTTCTGGGCACAGATCCTGCCTGGGGAGGAGAGGGGCCAGCCCCTGGCCTCCTGAGCCCCCCAGGTCCCAGGGATGAAGGCAGCGCTGCTGGTCTCCCACCCCCTCGACATGGGGAATGTGCTGGAGTGGCCCCAGCAGCTATAAATAGAGCGGGAGCTGCAGGCGTGCGCCGGCCGGAGCACACGTGGGTCAGTGTGTGCCCGGCGTGGGGCACAGGCGGGGTGTGGGTGAAAGCCCCGGGCAGGGCAGGGATGCACCCAGCCCTGTGCCAGGGGGATGGGACGGGACCCCCATGCAGCCACCACGGAGCAGCACTCAGCACTTTATTGCACAGCAGCCACCGCACGCCCCGTCCCTCCGGCAGCGCCACGGCCACCCCCACCTCTAGCACCCACGCAGGGGCCGGGCAGCGCCGGTGACGGTGAACTGCGCGCTCAGCACCTCCGAGGGCACCCGTGTCTCCTGGCCTGGCTGCTGCCCACCGGCAAAGAGGGTGAAGGTGCCGGGCTCGAGGCACCAGTCCTGTGCCCAGACGGCACGCTGCTCGGCCACCACCTGGAAGGACAGCTTGGTCTCTCGGCCGGCCAGCACGGCCACGCGGCGGAAAGCCACCAGCTGCCAGCGTGGCACCGGCACAGACGACTGCTCCCACCGCAGGTACAGCTGCACCACCTGCATGGAGGGAGGGGAGTCAGCGGCAATGCGACCCCCCAGCTGCACCCCCTGGCAGGGGGGACCTCGGCCACATCCATATCCCCTGTGGCCACATCGGCAGTGCTCACCTCCTCACCGTCCCACTGCCCCGTGTTCTCCAGCACCACGGACACGGAGAGGTTGGCACAGATGGGCAGCACTGGGGGGCTCAGCACCAGGTCCCGGTACTGGAAGGTGGTGTAGGAGAGCCCGTACCCGAAGGGGTAGAGCGGGGCCTCCTGCCCGTAGTACCGGTACGTCCGCCCCTCCATGGTGTAGTTCTCCATCGGTGGCACCTGTGGGACATGGGGCCGGTGGAGCGGGGCAGGGCTGGGTGGGCACGGTCAAGCACCAGCCCTGTGTTCCACAGCTCCCTGTGCACCAAGGCTGGGAAGGGCTATGGGTGCCACTGGCCACCCGGCCTTACCTGGCGCATGCCCGCGGGCCACGTGGCCGGCAGTCGGCCGGCTGGGTTAGCCCCTGCCTCGCCCAGCAGGACCCTGGCAATGGCGAGGCCGGTGGCCTGGGCGGGGAAGAAGCAGGCCAGGATGGCCCCCACGCCCCTGTGCGCCTGCGCCCAGCTCACGTCCAGGGGCCCCGCGTTGAAGAGCAGCAGGATGACGGGGCGACCGGCGGCTGCAAGGAGAACTTGGTCACCAAGAGCCCCGCACCAGCGCTGCTCAGACAGCTCCGAGGCGCCTCGTGGATGTGGAACACCTTGGGGGGTTGTGGGTCCCCTTCCTGTGCCCCAGCCCATCACCACCCCCAAATCCCAGTGCACAACCCCAGCCAGGAGCCAAGCCCTGCAGAGCCCCTACCTGCCTGCACGGCATCCTGCAGCAGCTCCAGTTGGTGGCCTGGCAGGGACATGTCCCTCCGGTCCTTCGCCTCCATCTCCACATCTGTCCCTGTATGGGGACAGCCAAGGGACATCCCCTTACACCCTGCCCAGAGCACTGCAGACAGATGGGGCAGAGAGGCACCAACTGCCCTGAGGAGCTGATGGGGACCCATCCTGTTCCAGAGCTGCCCAGGCTCTGCGGTGCTCCCACCCAGCACCCTCCCTGCTCCCACCTACCTGTCCCCAGACAGACCAGCACCACATCGGCAGCCCCCGCCGCACCCAGCACCTCGGCCCGCGAGTACTGCTGGCACAGCGGCTCGCGGCAGCCCGCCGCAAAGCTGATGTTGGCCGGGAGCGTCTCCAGCCCTCTCCTGCAGCAGGGAAGAGCAGAGGGCACAGGGGCTGCTGCACCCCAGGGTCAGGCACCTTGGAGACACCCCCTCTTGCCCTGGCCCCCAGCAAAGGGTTGAGTGGCTCCAGCAGCAGCCCCGGGCAGTGCCCAGGAGATGGATGGCAGCACCACACTGTCTCACCGGGGAGTGTAGATGTACCGCGGCTCTGGCACGGGCGCGTAGTCCCCAAACAGCACCCGGGGGTTGTCAGCAAAGGGACCCACCACCTGTGGGAGGGTAGAGGATGGTCACTGTGGCTCTCCAAAGGAGGGGACACCTGCATGCCCAGGGTACAGAGCCAGCACCCCTGGGTCACCGTGTGCCCCTGGCCACCTCTGTTTGCGGTGCTCACCGCGAGCCGCTTGCCGGGCAGGTCCCGGGCCCGGAGGGGCAGCGTCCCCCGCACGTTCTTCAGCAGCACGAAGCTCTTGACAGCAGCTTCCAGCGAGAGGTTGCGGTGCTCGGGGCTCTGCACGGCGCTCAGGTCCAGGGCGCTGTAGGGGTTCATGGCCGGGGGGTCGAACTCCCCCAGCCGCATCCGCGTGTAGAAGAGGGGCCGGACCCGGTCGCGCAGCATCTGCAAAGACCCCGACACCACAACCTTGGCTGCGCTTGGCGGGGGCAGCCCCAGCTCCCTGCCCGTGCCCCTGGCTCACCTGCAGCGTGATGTTGCCCATGGCCAGAGCCTGGGGGATGTGCATGAAGACGTTGTTCCTCACGCCATAGGAGAGCTCCAGGTTGCAGCCGGCGTTCATCGAGGCTGCCGTGCCGGCGAGAAGGGAAAGCGCCCGTCACGGCCGTGTGATGCCCAGGGACCCCGTGCCCATCCCGTGAGCTCACCGACCGCCGTCTCCAGGAAGGTTTGTGTGTAGTGGTGCCCCAGCATGATGAGCTCCAGGGCCCCTTCGTCGCTCACCACGTAGCCCTCGAACCCCCACTCGTCACGCAGGATGTCCGTCAGCAGCTTCTTGTTGGCGCAGGCGGGAACGCCGTTGATCCTGTTGGAGAGGGGACGGGGCAGCCCGGACAGCAGGACACCGGCCACCCGCAGGCAGCCCAGCCCCGGGCAGCCCCCACCGCGCTCGG
Source organism: Caprimulgus europaeus (assembly GCA_907165065.1). The sequence goes on from OU015547.1 coordinate 1,051,746, forward strand.
TACCTGTTGTAGCTGCACATGAAGCTGTAGGAGCCGGCGCGCACGCACGCCTGGAACTGGGGCAGGAAGGTGGAGCGCCAGTCCCGCTCCAGCACCTGCAAGGGCCACAGCAGAGAGGGGTCAGCACCCAGGGGACCCCCCGCCATCCCACAGCCGTGCTGCACTCACCTTGGCGTCAAAGCTGAGCCGGGAGACCGGGATGTTCTCGGGGCCGCCGTGCACGCTGAAGTGCTTGCAGCCGGCACTGGCCTTGATGTACCGGGGGTGCTGGCCCTGCAGCCCCTGCACGAAGCTGCGGGCCAGCTCCCCGCTCAGGAACGGGTCCTCCCCGTAGGTCTCCTGGTTGAGGCACAGACAAGTCACCACCGGGACCCCGAACCCCACAGCCAGCGCTGCAGGGAGCTGCTGCCACCCTCCAGATGGTCAGTCACGGTCCAGCGTGGCCTGATCCTGGCCCGAGGGCAGCTCCCACCCCGTGCTGGCACCTGGTTCCTGCCCCACAGCGGGTGCCTCATGATGTTGAGGACGGGGCTGAAGCAGCTGAGCCCCGTGTGGTCACTGTAGCGGCCGGTGGCGACGAAGTCGTTGTGCTTGGCTCTCACCTCAGTGGCGGTGGCATTGGCCACATGGTAGATGAGCTCAGGGCTGTGGGGAGAGCATGGGGGTGTCAGGGGATGTGAGTCAGGGGGGTCACATTCCTGGTGCACCCCATCCTGTGGGGGCTTGTCCTGGGTGGATCCCGGGGTGCCCCATCTCATGGGAGCTCATCCCGCAGGGACCCAGTCCCGGTGCATCCCCGGGTGGCCGGTCCCCGGTGCCGGTACCTGAAGGCGGCAGCGAGCCCCAGCGCCTGGGGAAAAGCCGTGGCCCATCCGGGCGCCTCCGCGTCCCCCCGCAGACACTCCGTGTTCCAGTTGTAGGGTGCGATCCCCAGCCGCGGGATTGGGGGTGCGGGGCCGTTCCCCATCGCACCCCCCCTCGCCACCTGCGGGGCCACCGGCGCTGAGCGGGGGGTCCCCGGAGGATCCCGGGGGGCTGCGGGGGGATCCCGAAGGGACCCGGGGCTGCTCCCGCCGCCGCCTCACCTGCAGCACCAGCTCGGCGGGGCTCAGCCGGCCCAGCAGGTCGTCGAGGCGGCGGGGCCAGGGCAGCGCCGGGTCCCAGAAAGGAAAGGCGGGGACGGCGGGGGGCGAGGGCTGCCCCCGCCCCGGCCCCGCGCCCAGCACCGCGCAAAGCAGCACGGCGGCGGCCCGGAGCCCCGGTACGGCCGCTACCGGCGCCGCCGCGCTCCGCCGAGGCATGGCTCGGCTCCTGGGATCAGCCCGGCCCGGCGCTCCGACGCCACGGGCGATGGGCGCGGCAGGGCAGGGCGGGGCCCCCGCCAGACGGGGAGGAGCGGGCGGGGCGGAGGTCCCGGTGCGAGGGATGCCGGTACCGAGGGGTCCCGGTGCAGGGGATGCTGGTACAGAGGCCCTTACACCGGGGTCTGTACGTGGGGGGAGGCACCGGAGCACCACGCAACGTGCAGCCATGCGCTGGCTCCGCCACGGTGGCAGGTCGCCGCGTCTCGGTTCCCACCGGCTCCCGGGCACAGCCCGGCTGCAGCGGGGCTTGGGGGCAGAACTTGCCCCACCGGTCCCAGGGCAACGAGGGGCGAGGCCTTCGCCATCACGGTGTGCTTCAACGGGAGGCACGGAGCGTGGGGCCAGCGCAGGCCCCCGGCCTGGCCCCCAGCTCAGCACGGCGCGACACTGCCGGGACCCCTGCGCTGACCGGGGACGCGGTGCCTCCGGTGGGCACCCACGCACAGGAGCAGCCGCGGTGGCGCTCCCGGTGCCGGGGGGCCGAGGCTGCTGATTCTCCCGGCCGTGCTGTCCCGGTGCCCACTGCAGCCCGGGGCACAGCGCCGGTGCGGGGCCGGTGTCAGGGCTGCGGCCGGTCCTGGCGCGCGCCTCGGTGACCCCAGCGGCGACGGAGAGACCGGCGCGGCGGGCAGAGGCGCCCCCTGGCGGCGCCTCCCGCGAACCGCGGTCACGTGCCCTCCCCGCCCGCCAGGATTTTACGGTTCTCCGTCACGTGAGGCATGGCGCGCGGGGACGAGCAGCCTCGCCCTGCCCATCGCGGCAGCGCGCATGCGCAGACCGCGGCCGCGGTGCGCTCGGGGACCGGTAGTTCGGTGGCGCGGCCGGGGCCCGGGCGGCAGCGCGACGCGGACCGCGAGTCCCGTGGTGCCCCGCGGTGCGGTGCGGTGCGGTGCGGTGCGGTGCGGAGCGAGCGGCCGGGCCGGGCCGGGGAGGCAGCGCGCCGGGCAGGATGTCGCGCCAGGCCGGCCGCGGCACCGAGAGCAAGAAAATGGTAACGGCGGGGCTGCGGCGCCTGAGCGGGCCCCGGTGGGACCCCGAGCCCCCGTCCGCGGGGACAGGCCCGGCGGGGCCCGGGGCGGGGCGGCCGCGGGGCGCGGGTCCGGGGCGGGAGGTGCCGGCAGAGGCCCGCGGCAGGGCCCGGCTCTGCCCGCCCGCCGCCGCTGGGCCGCGCTGCCCGCCTCGGTTGGCGGGGTGGGCTCTGCGAGCCCGGCCCCTCCGCCAACACCTCCCGCCCCTCTCCGGGCTGGCCCCGCTGTCCCCGGCCTCCACCCGTCCCCCTCAGCGGTGCGGAGCGGAGGGCGCTGTGTGACCCGCCCGGCGGGAGCTAAAGAGTCGGTTACAGCCCCTGAACGGGCCCGGCCTAAAGCGTCCGGTACCGGCAGCGGTTCCCAGCCGGATCTGCCGTCACCTGCAGCGCGGGGAGCGCCCGGTGCTGCGGGGCCGCACAGCCGGGGTCAGACAGGAACGGGGCGCGCTGGTTACGGACACTTGACAGCCAAACGCTTTTCCCGCGGCTCTTCTAACTCGGGTCCGCGCTCTCAGTCCGGCTGGAGAACGGAACGACAGAGCCGAGGCCTAATCCTGCCCGGAACAGCCCCGGTTAATTCATTTCTGATGTAATCTCAGTGTTTGAAAGCAGGTTATAAAAATAAAACCTGTTTTTCCTGCCTCTGTGGCCGTGCTGGGCGCCTGGTTCGGGCACCGGGGAGGCCGGGCAGCTGCCTGCTCCTGCCCCTACAAGAGGGATTGTCTTCTAGAGATCCAGCTCCTTAAATAGAATAAATTCCTTTTATTGAAGGAATTGGTGTTACTTCATGAGGATTCTGACATTTTTGTAGCCACAGCAAAAAAATATAAATAATGGAAAGAGCATTGGGCACTGTGATTCCGTTTGATGGACTGAAAGTGAAGAGTTCATTTACAAACCCGAATTTAGAAGTTTGCCGTGTTAAAACGCTTTGAAGTTCCCTGAGTAGCAATAACGAGGGCCAAGGCTGGGCTTGCAGACTCTGGGGCTGATAACAGCAGGTGACAGCTTCACCCAGCACTGACAGCGTCTTGGACTGGTAGCAGCTGGGTTTGCTCCATCCACCCGCCCCTCCTCTCTCCAGCTGCCAAGCCCTGTCTTAACTACAATTACTGAGATCTTTTAAAATAGCTGAACCTTTTCTGCATGTTTAAATTCTCTGCCAGATGTCTGACTCTGCCAGTTGAGCTGATGGAGAGTTCCACCTCCTCCTTCCCTCTCTGAAGTGAACTCTGCGACCTTTATCTTCCCAAAACAAGGGCAGTAAAAAAGCCAAAGAATGTGTCAGAATGTGTCAGTTCTTTAGATCTAAAATGGGACAAAAGTACCAAGAGCCTGACTGGCTCTTTTCAGTGCTCAGAGCCTTTTGGTGGCTAATTGCTGTTGGCCTCCTGAATGACAATGACGAGGTGGAATTCCCTGTGTCCTCTAACAAACCCGATTTCTCTGTGTTGAATGTTGCCGTGGGGAGTGATTCCTCTTTGTCTTTGTCTTGGCTTTGTGTAAACTTGTTCAGAATGCCGTGCAATCAGTGTGGTCACTTAACTCTGATGTTGTCTCTTTTCCCTTCCTTTCTGCCTGCCTGCTGCTTTCATTCTGTAGTATTGGTATTTGCCATTCATTTCACCTTCTGCATCTATGCATCTCATGGTAGGTGATAGGCTTTTAATCCGAGATTAGACTCTCTAATGTTTCTGAATGCTAAAACTGAAAGCAGAAATACATTATGATGGTTTATTTGTCCCTGAAAACTCTTCCTTCAGGTTCTGGGAAAAGCTAAAGCCTATTGTAGCTTTTTTGTTTTGCAGCTTTTAATGACTTAATGGCTCCCAAGAAAATGCACTTTGAGGCAGTTGCTTCAGGTCAAGGATCAGTGACATGGTGGCTGGTGAGCTGACCTGAAGTCGTCCTTTGCTGTTCCTCTCCTGACTCTGAGGAGCTGATTTTAATGTATGAAGCAGATTCTGTGCCTAAATAACTTCCTAGGGGCCACATGAGCCTGCTTTTTTCTTAGTGGCAGAATATAATAAATCTGTGAAATGGATGAGCATTTTTTGTCCTGTTGAAAGGACCAGAAATGGAGCCTGATGAGCTTTGCCCATTTGCAGTGTGTCCATGAATCACAGACGACAGTTTGAGCCAGTTTTCACCTCTGGGTCAGTGGTTGGAATCAATTCAGGTCCCTGGCAGCGGTGGGTTTAGCTGTCCTGGAGGTGGTCAGCAGCACAGGGTGTGACCTGGAGGTGTCATTGCAGTTATCTGGGGGTGTCCTCGTTAAAGCAGAGAGATGTGAATTGGCAGCTGAGTGAGAGCTGCTGGGAACGGGTGAGCAGCCCCCTGGTTTGCATCTTCAGGTCAGAGCCAGGACAGGTCAGTGGCACACGCTGTGTGTGTGGAGAGAGGGAGAGAAAGGAAGTGCTCAGCCATTCCCAAAGAGGATTTCTCTTTCCAAGGAGACTGGAGTTGTCAAAACATGAACTGGGATCTCTCCTTATTAAGCAGCAGGTTCCTCTGAGACAGCAGGTTTCTGTTCCCCCTCTCTGGGCCCACGGAGGCAGCGCTGGACACAGATGCTCAGTGGGTTTTCCCTTTGGCTTCTGTTAAATCTCCTTTGCCTCTCCCAGAACTCGGAGCTGTTCACGCTGACGTACGGCGCCCTGGTCACCCAGCTGTGCAAGGACTACGAGAACGACGAGGACGTCAACAAGCAGCTCGACAAAATGTGAGTGGCTCTGCTGCAGTGGAGCCCTGTGGGAGCTCAGGTTCACAGCCTGGCACACTGAGTGCTATCCAATACTGATGTTTCCCAGGTTTAACTTTTCTTCCTCCCCTGTCTTCTATAAGCCTTAGCTGTCCTCCTAAAGCCGTGCTCTTCCCACTCTGTAGCTGCTGCTCTTTGGTCCGTTCACAGGGGTTACAACATCGGTGTTCGGCTCATAGAGGACTTCCTGGCCCGGTCCAGTGTTGGAAGGTGCCACGATTTCCGTGAAACTGCAGATGTTATTGCAAAGGTGAGAGCCAGAGCAGAGCTTTGGCAGGTTTGGCAGGTGGGGATAGAGCCTTTGCTACTCACAGGGCTGTTCTGAGAGTTTGACTGAGATTTTGGGGAGGAGAAAGAGACAATTGGATCCCTGCCCACTGTTGACTGGTGGGAACTGGGAGAAAGGCGTGGTGATTTCAAAAGCCTTCAGTAATTTTACAGTGGTCAAAGCTGTGCTGTTGTTTCACAGGATGTGTTCTTGTTCATGTTCTGTTTGACTTCACAGATAGCATTTAAAATGTACCTGGGCATCACTCCGAGCATCACCAACTGGAGTCCTGGGGGCGATGAGTTCTCTCTGATCTTGGAAAATAACCCCTTGGTGGACTTTGTTGAGCTTCCTGACAACCACTCATCTCTCATCTATTCCAACCTGTTGTGTGGAGTGCTGCGAGGTGCCCTGGAAATGGTGAGCCAGTGTCCAGTCTGTGTTTGTGACTTTGTGTTTGCTTTGGCACTGAAATTCATTCCCAGAAGAGCAGAGTTCCAGGAGTGCTCAGCTGCCATTGTGTTTGGTGGCTGTGAGGTGCTGCCCAAACCCCTTCATCTTATGACCCAAGTACAGGCACTGGTGTTTCCTTGAACTTTCATGAAGTCCTCACTTTGTAGCTGTGCTGACCCCACTGTCCACCGTGTAGCCACGGTGTACAAGGAGGATGTGATCTCGAAGGACACCAAGTGCTCCCCTGGAGCTCTGCGTGGCGTGTCGTGCCCTCAGAGTCCTTAGGCTGGTTCCTCACGATCAGTGGTTCCTAGAGCAGCTGATAACAGCTCTCCTTTCCTCTTCCATCACCTAGGTTCAGATGGCTGTCGATGTAAAGTTTGTCCAGGACACCCTGAAGGGTGACAGCGTCACAGAAATCAGGATGAAGTTCATCAGGCGGATTGAAGACAATCTCCCAGCTGGTGAAGAGTGAATTGCAGCCCAGTCTCCCTTTGGGGCTGGAGGGGACCAGCAGGTTTTAGCCAGTAGCTTTTGCCACAGGTCTGTGGGGTTATAGCGCTTCCCTCGCAGATCTGCAGGCATCTAGTGCCCCTGTACATTCAGACTGACTGTTCAAGGTGTTGTTTTATTCTTCTACTGTTACTTCCATCTTCTGTAGAAGACGATTGTCTGGTTGCTGTTTATTTCACAGGTTCATTCTGAAGCTTTTTCATAAGGTGATGTCTTTTTTGTATCCCCCTGGGGACTCTTTCTACGCTCAGTTTCCACTTGTGACCTTTGGCAGTGTGAGTACTGCTCCAACTCCAGAAGAGCTCCAGTCTGTTCATACCTGGATCCGTGCTCTAGTACCAGAGCTGGAGCCCAAGCGAGGAGAGCCCACTGATTTCCTGTTAAATGCTGTCCTTACAAAGAGGTGTTTAATATTAATTTGGAGATGAGCACGTAGCATTTCTGTGTTCCAAACTGGCTTCCTGCATTTCACTCTGAAGTTGCTAGTAAAGTGTGAGCTTGGTGCAAACCACATCTCCCAGAATGTGATGTGTGGCAGAGACATTTGAGTGCTGGGATCCACTCTGGGAGGCTCCTTTGGTTGGAGAGTGGTGGCATCTCACAGCGCTGGCAGATCAGGAGCTCCCTGTGGCCTGAACCTTTCTGTTTCTCTTCCCCAGCAGCCTCGTGACCCCCTCTTGGGAGGGGAGGGCCATTACATTGCAACGGAGCAGCAGTAAATATTTTAAATGGAGAAAAGGAAAGAGTGGCTAAAATGGCATCGGTGTTCTGCAGTGTGTGCAGCCCAGGGGCCACATGGCAGGTCCATGGAGTGAAAAACAAAACTCAGAGTTAGGGCTGGGAGGTAGGAGGGTGTTTCAGCAGGCAGAGTCCGTTGTGTTGCGATGTGTGAACACTGCGCCATGCCGAGGTGGTGCCGGGTGAATCCTCACAAGTGTTCAGGCTACAACAGAATTTCCCGTGTTTCTTGGTGAGCTTTGGCAGGCTGCAGCACCTGCTGTGCTGGAAAACAAATACACAATGCAGTGTTAGATCTCACAAAGCAAGATATTGGAAAGTCAGCTTCCTCTGCCATCCCATTCAGCCAGAAAACACAGCCAGATGTTCAGTTCTCAAATCACTTTACATAGCATGAAGGCACAGACCCACAGAGATCATGAGGAGCTTCAGGTCAGCAGCTCTTCACTTCCCCAGGAGCTGGCGGCTCAGATCCCTTTGTAGGTTTATGCCTGAGTGTAAGGTGAGAGAGAAAGGTGCTGCTTGTGCTGCCCTTCGTTGAGGTTCTCTGGATCATCTGGACAGCTCACCTTGTCCCTTTTTTCCACCAAATGAGTCCCTTTGGTGGCAGGGTTTGGATGCTCCTTGTGACGTGAGAAAGACATCGAGGACAAGCGGTGGCTGCTGGGTTTGGAGGCGGAGATGCCACAGGATCCTGTTGCAGAGATAAGAAAGATCCATCATTTCTCATCATTGATCATTAAAAGTCATTTCAAGGCTGCATTTTAAAAGCAATTGCATTAAAAGAATCCCGGTGTCAACTCTGCTTTCCTCTTGCTTTATTTCTTTTTTGGTGATGCAGGAGCCGGTGTGGGGCAGCAGCTGAGCAGGGCTGGCAGGGTGACGGCAGGGCTGGCAGGGTGACGGCAGGGCTGGCAGGGCGACGGCAGGGCCACACCAGGAATGTCTGGCTGCTGGTGCCTGTGAAAGCTGCTGCCTGACAGAAACCTGCCCAATATTCAGCACACGGAGGGAGGGTGGCTGGGGAGGGGCTGGGGGCAGCGCTGGGGAACCAGCCAGTCAATGTTTGCTTCTTTGAGGCCCGGCCTCTTTCTGCCCGTGAATACCCGTGCGTGTGTGTTAGCAGGGACTCGCCGCTGCCAGCCCAGGGCAGCCCCACTGCAGGGGAGCCCTGACGCTGTTTGTGGTCATTCAGAGTGGAAAAATGTCACCTCAGGAGGCAGCTGTGCCCCCCATGCCAGCTCAGCGCGGGGCTGTGCCACGGCTGCCGTCGGCCACACGGTCCTGCAGCGTGTGGGTGAGGAGTGGCAAATGCTGGCTCTCCAGGAGCAGGAATTCCCACCTCCCTCGCCTCTATAGACGGTGTAAACGCTTCCCAGGAGCTGCAGCACATCAGTGGGCATCTCCCTGCTCCAGGGGAAACCCTGCAGCCTCGCTCAGCCCCAGACACTGAGCACCCCCATGGCTGCACCCCGGCCACCGCCAGCCCCAAGGACAAGGAAGCATCAGCTTCTGCAATAAAGTGGCTGGAGCTGGCGAGCATCACATGTCACCTGGCTGCTGGACCCAAGTGTCACCAGCCAGGATGGCCCCAGACAGCCCCGACACACACCCAGGTCCTGAGGCAGCCCCTGCCCCCAGGACTGCATCCCAGAGGGTCTGGCAGGAAGGAGACCCCGTGTTCTCGCTGAGGTCGCAGCGAAAAGGGGGTTATTTTGCCAGAGCGAGCTCGGGCCGGGTCCTTCCCCCTCCTCTGGTGAGGCAGAGAACGCACTCGCCCCCGCGGGGAGGGGTCCCGGGCTCCCACTGCCGCCCCCCGGGAATTACGGAGTTGTGCAGTAATTTGCTGGGGCGACTGGGTCAAAACCAGCCCAGACCCTCTGGAAGAACAAAAAGCAAGAATTGCATTAAGTAAATTAAAACTGTCTACTACCGAATAGCTCATTGTAGACAAGGGAGAATATGCAAAAAGCTCTGTTTGAAACCTACTAAATATTACCATGTGCTGTTTATAGGAAACAAATGGGGAAAGGCATGCTGCATCAATAAAACCCTGAACATGGTTGGAGTTGGACTAAAGCCTTTCCACGGCTCTAGGTTATTGAATACCCTTCGCTTTCATGTGGTGCCAGGCCTGACCCCTGGACACATACCGCGAGGGGAAAGTTGACTTGTGGGAATAATAAGACATTCCTGGTGAACGATTTAACCTGGCAGGAAAGAGGCAACTTCCAGCCTTTCATATCTCAGTGTGATATTAGAGATGACAATAGCAACGAGTCTAGGGGGGGACACGGGGCAGGAGCTCTGCCAGAGAGCGATGCAGCCGGACCCCAGCGGACAGCAGCACACGGGATGAGCCCCCAGTGTACAGCAGCTGCCGGACCCTGTGTCACCCACACCCCGGGTCCCAGCTGTGGTGCCACATCCTGACCCCATCCCAGGCTCGTGGGAGCTTTAGCTGTGGTGAAGGCGCCGGCAGAAGGAGCTTTTCAAGCCCTTGCCCTCCCTGACCACTGTTTCCTCCCAGTATGGATCCAGAGCGTGCCCAATGGTGCGCCCTGGTGGGAGCTGAACTCCCATCGCTGTGTGACTTAACCAGGGTCCAGCGTGAGGGTTTGAACCAGTTCACCCCACAGCTCACTCGGGGTTCCTTGCCAGCTCTGCTGTGTTTGGGCTGCAGTGGAGCTGGTGGCCAGCCCGGCCATGCATGCGGCCACGGCTCCACATCACTCGTGCTGGCTGGTGCCAACAGCACCCTCATCCCACCATGGAGTGCAGAAGTGATCCCTTCTCCCAGGAGAGGCTGAGCCCCAGCCCCGCTCCTGCCACCTAAGTCAGGGGCAGGCAGCATCCCTGGACACCGTCCCCACAGCCCAGCACTCGCTGGTGGAGCGGGGATGGTGCTGGGAGAGGAGCCCGGCCAGGATGGGGGAATCTCTCCGGGAGGGAAGTGTTTCCAGACTGGTGTCCTCATTGCCGGGGCAGCTCCCACAGCTTTCAGCCAGATGTGCTTGGCTGGGGTGCTGGGTGCTTGCTGGGACCATGCAAAAGATGTTTCACCCCTGAGAACTTGTGCAGCTCCTCAACAGGGCTGGCACGGTGCCAGCAGCCCCGGTGGGGATGGGCTGGCACCGTCCACTCACAGCTCAAACAGCCTCCTCGAGCCCCTACACATGGGATGCTCAGCCCCATGTCCCTGAGCAGCACCAGAGCCAGGTGAGAGGATGCTCAGGGTGGGGGTTCAGCCACACACGGATCCAGATCCATCCCCGGACACCCAGCTCTGACCAACCAGGCTGAGCATCTCCCTGCACTTGGCACCGTGTGGGTACCAAACAAACCTGTCCTCTGCCTGAGAGCAGTCTGGCAAGTTTGATACATGGATGCTCTTACAGCCCTTCCTGGGCTGGCTCTGAAGCACACTCAGCTGAGCAGAGAAGCCTGGGCACCTTCCCCAAGGCACAGCCACGCTGCAAAGCCACTGCCCTGGCCCAAACCTGGTTTCCAAAGCTGGCAATGCCTGCTGGCAGCAGCGTCAGGTCAGGGCAGCCCTTTGGTGATGCTCCTTGGCACCCGCCCTCCTGTAGCATCCCTTACCAGGGCTGAGGAAGAGGAGGAACCACCAGCAGTTCCCCTCCTCGGGCCAGGGTACACAAGAGCTGCCCCAGCAGCGCTGCTTGGAGCTCTGCCACATTTTGGTGGCGTTTGGTATTTTGGGTGAAGGAAAGGAGGCTCCATTGTTCCTCCTTCATTGTTTTGTGTTTCCCAAGCAGGACAGGCACCCTCCTCCCACGCTCTGCCCGGCCGTGGAGCTGATCCAGCCCTTTGAAAGTCAACACTGCAGCGAAGGCGTCTGTTCAAATGCCGGGCGAACGGAAACTCAGTGAGAAACATCCCTGTTCCCCGGCACAGACCGGCACCAGCAGCACGTGCAGGGATGAGGGGTGTCCAGGGCAGGGACACGATCCAGCTCGGTGTCCCCATCCCCCCTGCACCCAGTCGGGCTCCTGTGTCACCGCAGGGTGCTTTGTCCCCATACAGCAGCTCTGCCAAGTTGTGATGGGAAGGGATGGCCCCAGGCGACGGCACAACGGTCGCAAGGAAACAGATTGACATCAGCCGAGTGGTGTCACCATTGCTGTCCCCGCGCCGTGACCCGGCGAGGACACCGGTGCTCTCTCAGCCGCGGGTCCAGCCGTCCCCACCACGCCGCCCACAAGGCGTCTGGCCAGACACCGCCCTTCCCGCCTCTCTCCCTGCGGTTTCACTGCTCTCGGTTTCTCGTTCTGCTCCACACAACTAAACCCCGATAATTAAAACCACAACAGCTCTTGTCCTGCCGGCGGCAGCACAGGTCCCCTCCAGAGGCCATCCCCTGCTGCCCGGCGGTGCAGGACGCGGCACGGGGACGCGGCACGGGGACGCGGCTGCACCCGGAGCGGCGCAGGACAGGGAGCAGCCCATCCGGCTGGTTTTGGAGCCATAATCTCACTGCCACCCCAGAAACAAAGACCCCGGGAGAGCAGGGCAGCACCAGCCCGGCCCTTCTGACTGTGCAAAAAGTGCAAAATTTCCAAGTGCAGATTTACCAAACGCAAGCGAAACGCCCAGAGCCCGGCCCGGGGGGATTTGCCTGCAGGCAGCTGGGGAAGCTGCTGGTGCTGAGCAGCCTTGGCCCACGACAAGACCTTCAGCTGCAGACCAGGAACAGACAGGATAGGGACCTGCTGAAATGGTCTGTGTTTCCCTGAGCTGCAGCAAACCTGGCTTTCAAAGGGCATCTAACCCACCAGCTGTCCCAGGCAGGAGCTGCCCTCAGCCCATCCCCGCTGCGTCTGGGCTGACCTGGGGTAACAAATCCAGTGATGGAGTTTCCTCCTCATTTCAGGCAGCCCAGCCCCTGCTCAGGACCAGAGCAGATGCCCAATGGCAGGGAACAGGCTGAGGTCGAGGCTTAGAAGCAGTTAATAGAGAGAGGAACAAAATTATTTGAAAATTCTGAACCAATCCCCTCCCTGAACGAGGCAAAGCCCCAGACTCCTGTCTCAGCCCCAGGATCCTGTTGGCTTCTCCCTGCCCATCACGCAGGGGCAGCTGAGACGTGGGATCTCGCTCAGGGAAAGTGCTCCCCAGAACAATGTCCTGTTTTCCAAGCAAAAAAATATTGATTTTCTCTTCATTAGCACCAGCGCTGACATCCAAGAGCTTGGAGAGAAGTTGCTGGGCACAGGGCTGGCTCTGCCCCAGGCTGTGGCTCCATGTCCCCATGTCACCACTGGGTAGGGAGCTCCCCACAGCTACCCCCTGCCCTGGCTGGAGCCAGCATCTGCCCTGGGACCGATGCCACCACCGTGGCCTCTTGCCCAAGCTCCCTGGCCGCGGCCGTTACTGGTCCCTCAGGCCCCGCGGCAGCGAGCCATTGCTGGGAATGCGCTTGAGCAAGATGCCACTGAGGAGCTGGAGGGGAGTCCCCTGCAGAGGGGAGAAACCCAGCAGCTTCCTCGAGCACAGAGCATCAAAATAACCTCGTGGGACCCCTGCCTGCCCAGTGCAGAGGAGGCTGGAGGGAGCAAAGGGGTGACAGGGTCTGTCCTGGGCTCCTGCATCCCCTTACCCCAGGCTGTGGCATCCCTCTGCCCAACACTGAGCTCCAGCATCCCGGCCAGGCAGGGCACAGGGAGCCATGGCGGTGGTGCTGGGTGTCCCGGCACCGGGGAGCAGAGCGTTAACCGGGGCAGCCGGACCGGGGAGCGGAGCCGGAGGAATGAGGAAGCCGAGGAGTGGGTGCCCGTAGTGGAAATGGCTTGGCACAGGCTGTGGAAAATGGAGGCCTAGAGAAATGTGACAGCAGGCTGGACTGGCTGGGAGTACCACACAGGCGTATTTAAGCCTTCAAGCCTGCCATTGTTCTCCCCTAATTATTCCCACTCCCTGAGTATTACACCCCATAATTCAGGAAAGCTGAGTAATGGAAGAAACAACAGCAATTTTAATCTCTCAGTACCGGTGGTCTCCACCAAAAAAATGCTTTCAAGAGCTCTGCGGTTGCAACTTCCTCGGTTTGGTGGGCAGCAGAGGGGAGGGAGAGCACGGCCACCGGCCTGTGGGGCTCAGCTGGGACCAGAGGTGAGGAGGGGAGCAGGGGTGGGACCTTCCTCCAAATGATGGGGAGGAATGGGAAGAAGATGCTGGATGCTGAGAGCATCCCCACCAGGTACCGTGTGAGCCCTGTGCCAGCAGCTGGGGTGGCTTCAGGGTGATGCTGGCCAGCCCCCTGCCCCATGGCACCCTGGTTGGCATGGCTGCTGCACCAGCCCCACACCACCAGCACTTTATCTTGTGCTCTCAGCTAGACCACAGAGAAGAGAACAGGGCATTGGGTTCTGGTCAAAACATGTTTCTCTAAATGGGAACTGGCTTTTGGAAAAGGAAATCCTGATCTCCCTAGAAATGCTCTTGCTTTTCAACAAAAGCCACCACAGGTTTGTTTCCTGAGCTGCAAGCTTTGGGTGAATATGCTCCCCGTCCTGTGAGGAACAAGACCGGGGGTCAGAACCAACAGCTCCAAGGAGTCTGTGTGGGCAGGAGTGACCCCCAGCCCTGCCCTTGACCCTCTGCCCACTCCAGCACCCCGGCTGGATCCAGGCACCTGCAACCTCCTGCCAGCCCCACTCTGGGCACCAGTAAATGTGCTCCAAGGAGCCTCCTGGCTGATTTAGCATCACCTGCCCCTCAGTTCTCAGGAGCAGACACACACCCAGCACAGCTCCGCTGTGCCACACCGCTGCCCTGGGCAGGAAGCAAAGCACCGTGTGCAGGAACCGGGCACCCCCGGGAGAGCAGCCGGGGCACCAGCCAGCCCCCCACACGCTGCTAGGTCAGACATCACCTTCATCCCTCCCTCCCTCTCCTCCTCAGCTCCAGGCTGCAGCAAAAACATCAAAACAAGCCCAGGTCCACCCTGCCCCGGCTTTCTGTAGACACAGAAGCTGCTTCGAGCGCATCACCCCGAGCATCCTCCCTCCCATTTGACTTTTCAGCAATAGCAACACTTGGGACAAATAAAGAGTGAACTTGTACCCAGGATCCCACCGCAGCGCGTGGTGGGGGTCACACCAGGAGCTGAGGGGACAGAGCCAGTGGCTGGGACATGGTTTAGCATCACTTCCCAGCAGCTGATGTAGAGTTTCAACTACACGATGCTCAGCTCCCCACTCAGCTCTCTGTTACATTTAGCGAGGCTTTGGAGGTCACATCCTTGCCCAAGGTACAAGCCAGGGTGATGGCTTTGCCGCAGCATCCATGGGAGCCACAGGACAAGCCACCAGCCCTTGGGGACAGGTCACCCCGCAGCCACCATTAGCACTAACCCCAATGACACACAACTCAGCCTGCCACATCCACAAGTGCTGTCCCGTGGTGTGTCCCAAAGGTCCCCGAGGTCCCTGGGCATCACAGCAGAGGTGGGCCAGGGTGGCCCGGAGGTGGCCGTGCCGGCGGCAGCGGGGCACGCTGCCTCTGTGTGGTCTGCAGCCATCTGGATGTACTTACAGCAATACTGCAGCAATTGCGAAAAGATCAAAAATCTTCAGGCCAACCTTGATTCCCATTGCATTTTTTGCATTTTTGAGGACTCGAGGCTAAAACCTGACAGCGGGGAGGGGCGTTGCCTGCACAGCCCAGGAACACTCAGCCCCGTGCTGCTCAAGGCACACCCGCTCATCCCTGCGCCCCGGGAGGATCTGACTCACCCTGGCCCCAGGTTTCCCCACTGCTCCCACCCCCCAGCCCCTCTCAGCAAAGGGACAACAAAGCAAACGCGCCCCAGAGCCTCTGCCAGCACCCACCTGTGTCTGTGGGGTACACCCAGCCCCGGGCCGAGGGCTGCAGCAGCCGTGGCCCTGTGTCTGCGCTGGAAGAGGAAAGGACACGTGTCAGGGTGCTGCTTTCAAAAGAACCTTAATCCATATCAGCAGAGAGTCATTACCAACACATGTTAATTGAACAAGGCTCAGGTGGGCACATCCCACACCCAGCAGTGGGTGCAGACGTGGGTGCTCTGCTCTGCCTGTTGCAGCCTGTGCCCCAACAAGCCAGCAGGCTCTCAGCTTTACTCCTGGAAGAGCAGACCAAGGAGAAGACCCTTCTCCACTCCACAGTTCCCTGGCCCAGCCCCAGTTATCTGCCAGAAAAGTCTCCATGTTGATTTTGGGCTGGGATCAAATCTGAGCTACAGCAGCTGCCCCACTCAAGGCTGGCACCCGGGAAGGTCCCCACAGGGCACTCGGGTTTGTGAGCTGGGTGCTGCATGGGCAGGACCGGGGTGCCCAGGGACAGGCAGCACTGGGCTTCACCCTCCTCAGGCTCAGCTCCCTGCCCTGAGCTCCAGAGTGACCAGCCAGACCCCCACTCGCAGGACCCCAGCTAGCCCTTCTCCATAACCTGGTGCCAGCTTCAGAAGCCCCTGCCAGCCCAAGGAGAGACCCCAACAGCAACACCCCCACCTTACCCAAAAGCAGCAGCTCCAGCCAACCCCAGCCTGGGCTTTTGGCCCCTTATATAGGGTGTGAGCAGGCAGCCCCCCACCTGGGGAGGGCCATCACCCCCAGGTGTGGCCACCACACTGCTGGCCAGGGCCAGCCCTGCCTGCACCCTGCCCACACTCTGCCCTGGCAGGGCAGTGCTGTGCCACAGCAGCCTTCTCACCTCAGCCAGTCCATGGCCCTGCTGCCCACCCTGCTCCCGTGCCAGTCTCTGTGCACCGGAAACAAGGGAGGGAGGTTTTATCCCTGGGCACAGAAAGGGTTAAACCTCTTCCTCCCCAGTGGGGTGCCCAGTGCTCACCCCTGGGATTGCATTCCCAGTCTGACCCAGTGGTGGTGGGCGTTTCCAGTCTGACCTCCCAGTAGTGGCCAGTCCTGCACCATGGCACGGGCACACCATGGCACTGCAGCACCGTGACACTGTGGCACTGGCACACCATAGCACTGTGGCACTGGCACACCACGGCACCGTGGCACTGGGCTGTGGATCTGGCTGTTCTCACACTGGATGAGCTGGACAAGGTCTGTGCCACTGGAGCAGCCGGCTTGGTCAGAGCAGCACCGTGCCGGGGTGTCCGGAGCCACATGGGACCCCTCCACACACCGGGCACAGCAAAGGTGCCAGCCCAGCACCCGGACACGCTGGCACTGCCCTCCACACGTACACACGGCCCCGGCGCGCAGCCCAGCACCAAAGCTGCTTAGAGAGGTGACAGCCCCGGTAATTAATTGTTACCTCGTTCCTGATGGCTGGGGTGATGGAGGGGACAAGGGGGAGGTGGGCACTGCTGCTCTGCCAGTCCCTGCCCTGCACGGCTCGGTCGTTAACGGAGCGGGGCTCGTTTGGCTTCTCCCTTGTGCTGCCTGGAAAGGGGCCACTCACTGTTTTACAACTAAAATAACAAATTATTTCATAGAGGGCTGGAGCTGCCGCAGCTCCCAGCCGGCCGCGGGGCGGTGCTGGGTCAGGCGGCCCAGGCAAAGGGGCACAAGGTGCGGGCAAAGGGGCAGAAGTGATGAAGCAGGAGGAAGGGGAGCACCAGGGTCAAGGGCTGGTGTCCCCATGGTTGCCTGTCCCTGTCAATACTCTTTTCCCTATGGGGACCCCATCCCTGGCCATGCCCAGGGACCCCCAGCCCCGCAGCCGACCCACGCAGGGGGTGACAGGCTCCATGCAGTGCTGGGGGCTGCAGCAGCCCTGGCTCCTGGCACACCAGGCTGGCACCTGCATCCTGCAGCCCAGCCCTGTGGCTCTGGGCACCGGCGATGCCACCCCCCTGAGCACTCGGCTTCCCCTGGGAATGGGCGGCTGTGCTGTGCCCACGGCTTCCTCTGCCGGGGAACACGATGGGAACCAGCCCAGGTCCCCGCTCCCTGCCCTGCCCGCCCCAGCTGCCCACGCACCATCTGGCCTGGCAGCGGCTCTCCGGGTGCCACAGGACGCAGCTCAATGGGGCTCCCCAGGGCGGCCTGCTGACAGCCCCAACAATAGCCCGGGTGATAAAAATCATACAGCAACAAGTGCACTTCCCCGGGCCGGGCCTGGCCGGGGCTGCCCGTCCCCCAGTGCCCAGCCTGGTGCTGTGGGGTGCATGGGGCTGGGGGAGCTGAGCCGGGGGGTGCTGGGAGCCTGGAGCCCACCAGGACCTGGGCTTTGTGCCTCTGCTCTGCCAGCTGGACCTCCTTGGAGAATGACCCCCATAAAATGAAGCAGCAGCTGTTTGGTGGATAATAAACCATTTTTTTTTCTTCTCTTTTACAACTAGTTTACTGCATAAACGTTTCAGCAGTGCAGCAGAGCACGGGGAGCAGCAAACCTCTTGTGCTGCTGTGTGCTCCAGGTGGGTCACAGGACCCTTGGGGCAGCTCCTGGATCGGCTGTTCTTGTCCCATGGGGTGAGTCCACGGCACCCATGGGAGCAGTGTGCAGATGGCAGCACCCACCAGGGTCACTGGTACAGGAATAATGCAGGGGATGCAAACCAGGAGGGTGACAGGAGCGCGGTGAGTCTGCTCCCAACTCTCCTGAGCCACCCACCTCCAGGGACAGCGGGTGCTGTGGGGTCACCCCGGCTCAGGGGTGGAGCAGCCCCTGGGACCCAGGGACTCACCCGCCAGCGCTGGAGGCAGATTTACCAGCCCAGCCCGTAGCCAGGGTGTTTATGGCGGCTGGAATGTGCGTCCCCAGCACGTGATGAATTTACAAGGTGCCAAGGAGGGGATTTATTCCTGCCCCACTGTCAGCGAGTCAGTCACAGCAGCCGCGGAAACGCTGGAGGTGCAGGTGGGAGAGGTGCCTGGAGAGGAGGGCACGGGGGCACGGGGGGCACATTGGGCAAGGGGCATCATGGGGACGGTGCCTGGCTCTGGTTGCACCAGCCCCTTCACCCTGAGCCATGGTGAGCTCCAGGGCTGCCGTGTCCCCTCAGTGCTCCCACCGAGCTGCTGTCTCAGGGAGCTGTTTTGGGTCAGGTGAAGCTGGGGAAGCTGGGAGAGGAGCACGTTTTCCAGCTGATTTCACACTCACAAATGCTGTTGTTCCCCAGGGAGTCGCCTTTTGCCTCATCCCCACCTGCCCCATGGGACATGGAGCCAAATGTGCAATGGCATCTGTCCCTAGGGCTGCTCAAGGGACCACGAGCGAGGAGTGCAGCGTGTATCACCTCCCCTAGAAGGCAGCTGGGAGTGAATGTGTGCAGGAAAAACACAGCCTGGGGGTTATTCACTGGGAATCTCCCCGGCTCTCTGCCCCAGCACCGCTGGCAGGGCCATGGGCAGGTTCCCCATCACCCTTGGCTCCATCACGGTGGGTGAGGGACAAGAGCGGCCAGCGCCGGAGCAGGCACTGCCGCTGCTCGCGTGCACGCCGCGGCCCTGGGCCCGTGCTGAGCTATTTCCAGCAAGACCCCGCGGCTGCGTTTGTGCGTCTGGTTTGCATTTGCTGTGTCGAACGGAGACACGGGTCACCTCACCCCCCGCTCCCGTCACGACGCCTCGGCAAGCAAAGCGCTGCCCTGCGCCGGCTGCCCGCACGGGTCAGGACACGGCCGAGCCCTTGGGGACACCCTGCTGCTGGTGGTGGGGTCACCTCGCTCCTGTCCCTGTGACCCTCGTGGCAGCCTGGGGCCAGAGACATCACTTGCTCCTGTGCCTGTTCTTGCTCCAGCTCCTGCTCCCACTCTCCAGCAGTGCCTAGCAGCCTTCCTCCTCCTCCTCCTCCTCCCTGAACCTCAGCAGCATCTCCCTGCTGCTCTACCTCCTGGCTCTGGGCAACCACTTGTCCAGGAAGGGCCAGCAGCTTCTGGGGCCGCTGAAGGGAGAAATTTAACCTTCAGCTGCTCTGAGGCTTCCAATTCAACGTGCCATTTCCTAACAGAGGTCTCGGGCGCCAGCTCCCACCTGGGCTGGCCCTCTGCGGAAAAGGGAGCCGTGGAAACGGGAGGTGAGGGCAGTTTTTCCATGCATATGTATATAGGAGCAGAGTCAGCTGCCAAAGTAAATACAACCCTTCCCTTTCCAAAAATGTCCTCCAGGAATTGTAAAGGATCCTGGAGCAAGAATTCTGTCTCAGATCCTTTATGCTTTCTATCGGGGGAAGCACATAAACCCGCGTCTTCTCAGCCCTAGCAAAGTCAGCGTGCTGAGGGTGGGTTTTAATGACACGCACCAAAGCCGGAGCCACGGGCATGTGTACCCCGGACAGGGCTTACGCCGAAAAACAATCCCAGTAAAGAGCTTTATAGCCACCGAGGAATGTGGAACCCTCACCGGCCCGGCCGAAGCTTGCAAAGCTAATTGCTTTGGGATTTACTCTTTGGGGGGGTCGAGTCTCGGCGGTTGCTGCCTCAGAGGGTCCCAGCTGCCCTTGCGGTTCATTAGGATGCTGAGCAGGGAACTGGAGATGCAGCGGTTATGGGGTAAGGGAAGGAGCCGTGCAGTTCCCAGCTGCAGCCCTGACTTCTCCCGTTACAGCCGGGGACCCTTCCTGCCCCGGCGGGGTCTGCGCTCGGAGCGGCGGTGACAGCGATGGCCACGGTGTCCCCAAGGCTCCTGCTGGTGCAGAGCCAGGTGCTGTCACTGTGCCTGGCAAGGACATCCCTGGAAAGTGACCCACTGGGACCAGTCCCCAGCCTGGGCCGAACCCCAGAGGCAGAAACTCTGGGGATGCTTTTGGGGGCCGATGTGTCCTCGTGTCCCCAGCTGCGGTGGCTGATCGCTGCCGCTGCTTGAAGCGGCACCTCGCGACGCGCCGGTGCCCGCCGTGTTTCTGATCTCTTCTTGCTCATTTAAGTGACTTTGGAAAATGGGATTTTGGCTCTTAAATCGTTCAGGGGCTTTTGAAAATTTGACTCTAAATACTTTCCGAAGTGCATTTGTATGAAGTAATTCTCTCCAACCTCCCACAGTGGTAGTCAGATTGCATTTAATCCATCACTGAATGTTCCCGAAGGCTGGGATCTGGCACCACGCTGCACACGGAGCCGTGGCTCACCCTGCACTGTGCCGGCACCGCCACTCACTGCCCGACCTCCTCCCACCCGGGCACCTCTTACCTGTGATGCACCCCAGGACCCCGTCCATGCCCTCAGCACAGCCCGGCACAGCCCTGCCAGCACACTGAGCTGGCATGGCACTGCACCCAGGCATGTGCAGCTGGTGCCACGGGGACACCGCGGTGCGCAGCCGCCGGCACGCCGGACTCTGCTCAGCAGAAGCACTGTGGGCCCCCGGTCACCAGCCCAGGCCCTGGCCCCCTCCCACCCCACGGCAGATTTTCCTGCTGAGCACCAAGGGCTGGGTTTCAGAGCACAATTACCCGTCTTATGGAAACATGGAAACGATATTCCAATGCACGGGGCTGATTTGATTACGTCCGTGACCCACCAAAATTAAGTTAAGGCATTTTTCAGCCCTAGATTGAATTATTTCTCCTCCCTCTCTCCCGTTCCTCCTGTGCAGAGCAGGATGGCTGAGACGGGGCTTTTGCAGGGGAAGTGAACCTGGGACCCCTTAAGCAGCCCCTGGGTGCAGCATTGCCCCTGCACCTAGGCCTGGGCGCTGCTGTGGTACCGGGACCCTCGCTGGCTCACTTGCAGCCGCTGACACACAGTGAGCTCCATGCTGGTCTTTGAGGTGGCATCTCTCACCCCTCTGGGAGGTGGGGGCCACCGCGGAGGCCTGGCACAGCAGGCGGGTGTAGAGCTGCCAGAGGATAGAGGCAGCAGAGCCGCTAAATCCAGTGCTAAGCCCGGCCGGCTTCCCTCTCCCGCCAGGAAGGAGAACCTTCAGCAGTGGCTCGGCACAGCCAGTGCCCAGCCCTGTGCTGCTGCTCCCAGGCTGAGCCATGTCCCAGGCTGAGCTGTGTCCTAGGATGAGCTGTGTCCCAGGATGAGCCATGTCCCAGGATGAGCCATGTCCCAGGACAAGCTGTGTCCCAGGATGACCCACGTCCGGGGCGGCAGTGCCACCAGCAGCCATGGCTGCGTGCATCCTCGCAGGCACGCTTGTCCCTGATGTCCCACAAGCACTATATGGGATGGCAGGGTGGGGACACTGCTGAGTGAGGAGTCAGTGCCCCTGGTGCTCCGACACAGGTGGGCAGAGGGAAGGAGCTGGAGCGTGGCCAGGTCGGGGCAGGTAGCCAGGGCGGCACGGCCAGGGCAGCACGGCTGCACCCCCGGCTCTGTCCCGGCCAAGGGGCAGGCGTGGGGGCTGCGGAGGAGCGAGCCGGTGCCGGGGCGATGACAGGCGGGAGAGGCCGGCACGGAGCGGGGCTGCAGCCGAGGGTTCGCTCTGTGGGACAGAGGAATGTCGGTGCTGGCTAACGAGTCTGCGTGCAGAGGAAATGCTTTGCCAGTGAGAGCTCCGGTTGAACAAGGCTGGTCCGATTCTGCTGGAGCTGCCGTGCTGGTGGAGGCCCCTCCATGCTCTGCCTTGCGCTGGGGGTTACAGGTGGGACGATGGCAATGGCAGGAGAGCTGGCACTGCCGGGACATGGCAGATGTGGTGCCAAGCGGGTGGCAGAGCAGGTGCTGGTGGCAGCCGTGGCGCTGGGCTGTGGTGCCGGAGCAGCAGGCGATGATGCACCGACCGTGGCTCAGCCGTGGCCACGAGCCTGCTCTAAGCTGCTCGTCATGGCCTGCAGTAGGGTCCAGGACCCCCAGCCCTGTCTGCTCGGAGCACGAAGGGGACCCCCACCCCATCCCAGCCCCATGTGTGATGTGGGGCAGAGCACATCAGCATTCCTGGGAGCAGGGTCTCTGCGGCGGCCGCTCGCCCAGGGAAGGCATTGAGGGGGGATTATCCGTCTGATGCCCCCCTTGCTCAGGCGCTTAATACAGAAAACAAACACCCTTGTGCCTCCATCCAGACGGGTTTTCTTCGTGCCTGTTGCCTGAGCAACCCTAATCTGCCTCTCAGGGCACACCGGGGCCCTGCACTCCCCGCCCTGTACCCCAGCAGCGGCGGCGATGCCGGCGGTGTCCCGGCTGTGCCTGGCACGCGGCTGCCAGCGGGATGCCATGACTCCTCCGCCTCGGGAACGGGCAGCACGCGGTGGCTGGGAGAGGCTGGGAGATGCGGGGGCTGCAGGCACCCACTCCCTGGGATCAGGGCACCTCTGACCTGGTGCGTGATTTGAAACTGTGCCGAACCAAGTGGCCAGCTGCACTGGCACCACATTTCCCTGCTTTTCCTCACTGGGCAGCAGGATTTTTGGGGTGTGAAGTCCCCCCACCATAGCAGAATGGGAGCAGCTCCTGCTCCTGGCCCTGTGCCCATAAAGAGATGGGGTGGTGGGTTTGGGGGAGCGTGGGAACTGCTCCAGCCCCGGGGCTGCCAGGAGGGCCAAGAAGGGAATAATGGTTGAACCCCTCCCCGGGGCTGGCAGCACCCGGCTCTGGGTGCTTTGCAGACATGGGGGGCTCTTTTCCCACCCCTCTGGCTGGTATCGTTGCCACCAGCATCCCCGGGGCACTGAGCATCCCTGCCCCAGGCCAGGGGTGTGTGCTGTGCCCAGTGTCCCCTGCTCTCACCCCACTGGGGCTCTGCATTTTTATTGATTTATTTTGCCCCGGAGGAACGGGGCAGCGCTGCCGGGCCGGGACCTGCGGGCGGGGGGGAGGAAAAAAAAAAAAAAAAAAAAAGAGAGAGGGAGAAAAAAAAGAGGAAAAAGTCAAAAATCGCAGCAGCCCAGCCCAACCCAGCCCAGCCCGCCTGCTCCGCTCCGCATCTCCCCGCATCTCCCGGCTCCGCACCGCCCCGCTCCGCTCCGCTCCGCCCCTGCCCGCCCGCCCGCCCCGCCCCGCCGCGGGGTGCCCGTCCGTCCGTCCCGTCCGTCCGTCCGTCCCGCTGCCGCCGCCGCTGCCCGAGCCGCGCTCCGCCGAGGTGAGGTGAGATACGGACCGGTACGGTATAGAACGGTACGGTACGATACGGACCGGTATGGAACGGTACGGACCGGTACGGAACTGTATGATACAATACGGACCGGTACGGTACGATATGGACCGTTAGAGAACCGAACATATCGGTACGATGCGGTACGGACTGGTATGGTGCGATATGGACTGGTACGGTACATACCGGCACGGTACATAACGGTACGGACCGGTACGGTACGATACGGATCGGTATGGTACGGACCGGTACAGACCGGGCTCGGTGGCGCCGCTCCCCGCCCACCACCCCCCGCCCTCACCTGGGCACCTCCCCTGGGTCGCGCCGGGCTCATTTGGGAGCAAATGGCTGTAATTTCTCCGTCCCGAGTCCCGGGAGCTCTGATGACTTTTCACCGTGCGAGAGGAGCACCGGCGGGCGCTTCCCAGCGCCTCTTCCCGGGCCGCTCCCAGCTCCGCGCTTCCCTTCACCCCTTTCCCCTTTTCTCATCCCTGCTTTGTCCCTGACCCACTTCCATCGCCTCCCGCTCCCGGTGAATCGCTCCTGGGGGCTTCGCCGTGTTGGAGAACTGGACTGAGCCATGTCCAAACGCTCCAACTTTCCTTTCTGCTGTTGCAAAATATGTTTGTGAGAACAAAAGTGTTTTGGGGAAAGTGCTGTGACCTTTGGGATGGCCGCTGCTGGCACGTCCGTGTGGCTCGGTGCCCTGGTCCCGTCGGGAGGTTGTCACCTCCCGCAGCCGCAAACATCGGCACCCAGTGGTTCCCAACAGGATCAGGGCAGGTCACCTCGGCTCTTCCACAAACACCTTGGGACATACAAGGTGCTGATTTTATTTGGTTTTTTTTTTTTTTTAAGAGCATTGCTGTTAATTGGCTCCTGATCTACCAGGTTCCCTGGCTTTGAACATTCCCAAGAAGCCAGGAACGATCCCCCCTGTACGGTAGCCCCAGGCGAGGCAATAACCTACCGGAGATATTTTCTCATCTATGGGCAGCTTTGCTATAAGGAACATGTTTAATAAATCATAAGGCCGGTGAATTCCTGGGATTTTTATTGCTTCTGTAAAAATGCAGTTTTGATCCGTCTGCGAGGGACACTGGGAAACAAAGCTGCTCCTTTCAGAGCCGGATCCTGCGAATTTGGGACATGGAGCTGGCAATGGGGCTGGCGGCTGTGAGCCCCCCCTGGGCAGGGGCAGTGCTGGGTGTGTGTGGGAGATGGGGGCTCCCGGAGTCAGCCCCGGCCGTGCTTGGGTTTTCTGCCTCAGGATTTTGAGGGACCGACCACAACCCGTGAGCCTGGAGCCCTGTCCTGGCTTCCCTCGAACTGCCGGGGCTGCGGACGCAGCCGCGTGCCCGGAGCTGAAGCAGCGATGCCAGGGGAAGCGTCCCAGCGAGGCTGCGCCAGCCTCCCAATTACATTTTTCCTCCTCGCCCTCTTGCCCAAGGGGAAAAGAAGCAGCAAAACCCAAACTGCTAAAAAATCACCCGTTTTCCATCAGCCAGGCTGACCCGAAACCCCCCCGACAGCAGGGCAGCAGATTGCCCGGGCGTGTTTGGGCGGAGAAATGGAAATAAAGCGATTTTCTTTATTTAACTTGTTCCCATCTGAAAACTGGGGTTTGGGGGAGGGAGCTGAGCTGAAACGTGAAAAGCACACGGAGACATGACTGCAGGAGCTGTCAGGAGCTCGCTGGGATTTCAGAGGACACGGGGGGTTGGAGGGGTTGCAGTGGTGGGGGGTGCCCAGCTCTGCCCCGGGTGTGAGAGCCCGGTCAGCCCCCGGCCGCCGCGCTGCCCCGCAGAACCCGGGTTTGGAGGTTGGGGTTTGTCCCCGTCCCCTGCCATGCCTTTGTTTTAGGCTGCACGGAGCCTGGCCGCAATAGCAGAGGCGGGGAGAGAGCTTTTCTTTGTACGGGGAAGCATTTAAATTCTTTACAGTGATTCATATATTCCATTCATATGAAACACAGTCCTGTGCAGTGTGAATGGGGACTGCTGGGGGATTTGTTCTTTTTTTTTTTTTTAAGGCAATAAGCCCTAGAAGTGTCAAAAGTTATTCACACCTTGGTGAAATCAAGGATATTTCTGTCCGTGGCTCTTGGCAGGGGCTCAGCACAGCTCGCCTCGTGTCGGGTTTTTGGTTTCCCCCTCGGACAGGGTGTGGGGGAGCACAGGGCCAGCCCTCGCTCCCACTGCCCGGTGCTGGAAGGGTTCCTCAGCGGCCAGAGGGGCCTGGCATGGGCCGTACCCGGGGGTCAGACACAGCCCTGGGGACATCGAGCTGCTCTGGGGGGGCTGCCAAGTCCTACTGGGGACCGTTAGTTTTTGGGGAATTAAGGCGGAATGGCTGGGAGCTGAGAGATGTGGGGGCATCACCCCACTGCCAGGATGAACCCCGGGTGTGGGGTGAGCACTTGCAGGGGCTCTCGCCTTCGCCAGCCACTCTGGGATGCTTTGAGTGCCTGTAAATCGTCTCTGGAGGAACTGGGAGGACAGTTTTACGGCTGGTGGGGAGGAGGATTAGCAGGGTGTTGTTTTCAGGGCCGATCCATCACGGGACGCGGGCGCTGCGTGGTGCATCCGAGGGCTCGGCTGCTGGCGGCCGGCGCAGCCTTTCTGGGGAAGGTTGAGAGAAAAACCGCCTGGTTTTAATGTTCTGTCTCCTCTTGGGATCTCAGACGTGAGTGACAAAACTGCCTTGGCTGGGGCCCACGTGTCTCCCCTCTGCCCATGCAGCTGCCAGGCTCCTCGCGAGCCGAGGAACGGGGGATCTGGGGTGTTTGGGCAACGGCACCTGCAAAAGGCATTAGCCCGGGTGAGGAGGGCGTGCGGGGCTGGTGCCTGCCCATCCTCACACACTCCCTTTGTCATCCTCTCCTGTTTCAGCTTGTCCACAGCCTGGGAAGGAGCAGAGTTTCCATTCCCTTGTGCTAAAGAAAATGTCTGTGACAATAAAATCTAATAGTTCAGGAGGAGGAGGAGGGTTAAAAAGACACCAAATTGTATTTGTCTTCCCCAAGTTTCTCTCTCCCAGCCCAGTGAGGGCTGTCGGCTCTGCTGGACACACGATAGGCTCCGAGCCTCCCCACTCCCCCATGTGTTTAGTCACCAGATAATTAGAGAGCCTAATTAGCTGCCTTAACTAAGGTGGAAGGGGGCGTTACTCATGCCCACTCCCTCCTTTGCACCCAGGAGTTCCCCATGCTGGACATTTTGGGGAGAGGCTCTGGGTGCTGCTGGAAACAGAGCTGTGTCCTGTGGGAGTGAAGCCCTCAGGGTGCAGGTGAAGGCAGTGTGACACCAGCGTGGCACCAGTGTGACACCCCACACCGCTCCCTGCCCAGCTCTCCCCTCTCCATCAGGACTCCGCTTCCCTGCCTGCTGACTTGGACGCCGGCACAGACATCATAAACCGCTTTTCCTTTTCCCCTCGTCTCTGGAGCCGTTCCTGAGTCACATCCCTGGCTGCCTGGCCTCTTCCCCAGGGCTGTCTGCTCCGGCTGCGTGACCCTGCGCGTCGGCGCCGAGCTTCAAAGCGAGGAGATCCGACCCGGCCGAGAAGGGCTGGCCTGGCTGGCGGGGTGGCAGCGCCGGGAAACGCCTGCGCGGGGTCGGAGGCACAGGGGCTGGTGTGGTGTGATGGGATGCAGTGGGATGTGATGGGATGTGGGGATGTGATGTGATGTGATGTGATGATGTGATGCTCAGCAGAGCCCAGCTCACCCGTGGGCATCACTCAAGGAGCTGCAGCAGCCGGACCCTTCACCAGGGCCACCTTCTGCCCCTACCCCCGTGTCCTTGCAGGAGCATCCCAACAGGGACCTCGTGGCTCTCGCTGGCTGCTGCCTCCCCACAGAGCTCCCCAGCTTGGCCGGGGTGTTGCAGGCAGGAGATGGGTGCCATTCAAACTCAGGTGGGAGCCAAAGGTGGCTTTGTGGGGGTGTCTGCTGTACCCTCAGCCCGTTAAGGCAGAGCGATCCTATGGCTCCTGGTGTCAGCTGAGTTCAAGGAGCGAAGCTGCAGGTCACTGGCAGAAACTGCGGCCAGAATCTGCCGAGCAGCCGGGTCCCATCTCCATGACCCTCCCTGGGGCTGAGCCCATCACTCTGGCCCATCTGGAGATGTTTGTCCTCAGAGGCTCTTCCAGGCGCCTCTGTCCAGGACAGGGCTTGGCAAGAAGCAGCCAGGGAGGAAGATGACAATCTTGATATCCACCTGCTATGGATGCAGAGAGGTGAATGCGAGGGCTTTTCCACTGTGGGTATTGTGGAGTCACCTTCCCTGGTGGTATTTAAAAGATGAGTAGACGAGGTGCTTAGGGACGTGGTTTAGAGGTGGAATTGTCAGTGTTTGGTTTATGGTTGGACTTGATCTTAAAGGTCTTTTCCAACCACTACAATTCTATGATTCTATTTTGCACCGAAGAACTGAGTTCCTATTTCTTGCACTGAAGTGCAGCGCTCCCAGCATGAGCTCTACCTCCCCTGGGCAGGATGTGGCCCCAGGAATTCCCCAAAACCAGCAGAGTTCTGCAAACCTGCTGTGAACCCGCAGTGCCGCACCCCTGGGCTCCGGCAGCGCTGCCTGTGCCTGCCCTGCAGATCTCTCTGGCCGTTGCCGAGAGCCTCTTCATTGTTCTTGCCCAGGGTTTTGTTTCAGTGCTGCCTTCCAAGTTCCCAGGGATCTAAATTCTAAAGCAGGGTCTTGTAAAGAGCCCGGTCCAGATGGGTGAGATGATATTGCTGCTATCAGATGAGATCTATCCCCGTCTTTATAGGCAGACAATGCAGCCGTGGGAGCAAACAAGGATACAGCCTTTCTTTGGGGGCACATTAGCCAAATAAGAACCTTCTCTTTGTTTTGTACAGAAACCCAAGACCCCGTGGCCAGAGCCCCTCGCACGGCTGCTCTGATCCCCACAGCCAGGCGAGGATTTACCCCAGTCACTGCAAAATCCCCCCTGCCCAAATGCAGGTCCTGCCCCTTGCATTGCCAGGCTGTTCCCTTGGTCCCCGTGCTGCTGCGGGGATGGAGCAGCGCTCAGGGCTCTTCTGCTCTCAGACTCCTCTGCTCTCATGAACTTCACACTCGCAGAAGGTGGAAGTTGCTTTGGTTGTGCCTCATCTTTAAGGAAGAGCCCAGCCCATTCAAGCCAAGGCTCAGGACCGTCGGGAGCAGCCGTGTCCGCCCTGAGCACAGCGCTTGCAGGGATGCTCGAAGCCTGCGGCCAGTTCACCTGCTTTCAGATTTCATTACAAGTCCTAAAATTCAGCCCAGGTTTGTTTTAAGAAGTTACTGGAGGCTGAGAGAGCCTGGGACTGATTTACGGCTTCCCATCAAAATCATGTGGTTTTACCACGAAACTTGGAAGCTCTGGCTGCATTTTTTCTGTGGAGATTTTGGCTTTGCTCCAGGCTCAGCTCCGAGGGGCGAGGGTGTGAATCCAGGGTGTGCAGCAGGGCTGGAGCGCTCGGGTGCTGCAAGTGGAATGGAGGAGAGCTGCTGCAAGGAGAATATTTAATGTCAGGACAACACAGCCGTCGTTTTCAGGGCAGCACCGATAAGGTGACGGGAGGTTTGGCACGGAGGGGAGCTGCACCAGTTCCTTTGCTTTCAGTGTGGCTTTAATTTCAACACTTGCTGCTTATCACCCCTGCATCCTGCTCGCTGCTCAGCGGCTCGATGTCAGCAGCCGAGAGCCACGGGAGGTTGGGAAATGCCGCTGCCCTCCCCGGTGCCGCGCTCCGGAGCCGTGGGGTGAGTGCTGGTGCCCACCGGGGTTAGAGACGTGGGTTTTTGCCAGAGAAGCATACTTTCAGCCTCAAACACGCACTGTCAATGACTGCACAAAGGTATTTCTCCCTCTCCCAGTGTCCGGTAGGCCAGCCAGCAGGGAGGAACAAGCCTCCTTTAATTGCTATTTCTTCATATTTCCTGATATTGCCAGTCTGGCGCTCACAACCCACAGGCAGATCCCCAAAGGTCCTGGGCTTGGATTACAGCAGCGATAGTTTTGTCTGTTTTTTGCCTTTAATTTCAGATGCTTTGGGCCCCAAAGGGCTCAGGCTGATAACCCAGCTGGGCTGAGACCGCAGCCCCTGGGATGTGCAACCCAGGCATCGAGGACAGAGCACAAACCACGCCAGGGCGGGTGACAGCCTGGGCACCCCATGCTTGGTTGGGGCTGGGACATCCCCCTTGCCATGGCGGCACGAGGGTCCCGGGGTCCAGGGGCTGCTGTGTGCCCACAGACCTCTGAGGGTCACGTTGGGGAAGTCTCGGCTGCTGGCTCATGGGTGATGCGTGACCCGATGGAAATGGTGCTTTGTGTTACCTGAATAACAGGGTCAGGGCGGCTGTGAGCTGCTCTGGCCATGAGTGAGTGACAAGCATCCCCAGCACGGGGGCTGGCAGGACAGCAGAGAGTCACTGTGGGGCTTGGGTGGCTTTTTGGTTTTAATTTACTGTTATTTTAAAGTAAAGACGAAAGGGAAAGCTGGGCAGTGTCGCATCAATTCCCCCGTCTGCCTCCAAAGGGCACCGGCCACCAGCAGCTCCATGTCCACTTCTGAACCTCCACCTGCTCCTGCCCACCACTGGCACAGAAACATCAGAGCCACAACTGGACCTTGTGTGTGCCAAAGCCATGCTGTGCCAGCTGGGAAGCGCCAGCTCCCATGGCCAGCCCCGGTGTGAGATGCTCAGGTGTCCGTCACACCCTGGGGTGTGTTTGGTGCTGCTCAGCACATCCACTGATGCTTTTTGCTGTTACACCTTCTCCCGTCGCTGTTTCGTAAAGACCACGTGTGATGTTATTGCCAAACAGAAACTGCAGGCTGGGGTGAGACCCCAGAGCTCCTCGCAGCAGTTATAAGCAGAGCTCTACAATGAGTTTGTAATTATTTTATACCAAACCTGGTATTTTCCTCCCCCCAGGGGAAGGCCAATACAGCGAACAAGAGCAGGTCAGTGCCAAACCGTGCCCAGGCAGCGCCTTTATGAAATCTTGGGTTTGTAAGAATTAATTTCATTTAAAACATTCTTTTCGTTTTTTCATAAAGCACAGCAAATCCGCGGCGCTTAGGGCAGGAATGCGGCGAGAGCGGCCGGGCAGGCAGCGAATTACCCGCGGCAGATGAGCCGTGACGGTGGAGCTGCCGGGGGATCGGAGCTCTGCCGGCCTCGGCTTTCTCCAGGAGATGCTGGAGCAACTCCCTTGGATGCAGCTGGGTACAGGACTCGGATCCTGTGCTCCCAGGGGACGTGGGAGTTGAGGCGTGTTTGTCCCCAAAGGTCAGGCAAATGCCAGCGTGGCCAGTTCCCAGCACAGTGCCCGTGTGCTCGGGGCTGTGGCATCTCATGTGGGTGGGACAGGGCATCACAAATCCCCTGTTTGAGTCCCCTGGCTGGTGGCAGCTGGGCCAGGGAGGAAAGGTGGCCTGAAAGCCCAGCAGACTTGCTCAGGTGACAGGTTGCAAATAATTAATGTGAGTTTTGGGGCTGGGGGTACCTGGCCAGGGCTGAGTGTTGGGGGCTGGCAGCCGGCACTTCTGCCCTGCACGTGAAGACCAGGGCTGTGGCAGAAGCAAACCTCTGTCTGCATGGTTGTGGGGCAGCTGGAGGGATAGCAGGGACACCTTTCCAATGGCAAGACCCCTCTGGGACCAGCTGCCACAGGAGCTCTTGGCATGGGATGGGGTTTGCTCCCTGGGGTCCAATCCCAGTTGGAGGAACAGCCCAGAAATCCCATCTGGAGAGCAGCCCCACTGGGAGGGGCTTTAACCCTCCTCCCTTCACCATTTCCACCTCCTGTAACACATCCTCTGAGGGTGCAGGTGGGTGCTCGTGACCTTGGATGCACTTCCCTGGTGACCTCGGGGGTCCATCTGCGAGTGCAGGTGTGGGATGTGGCCACGGGCGTTAGGAACCGGTGGCACCCGATGGGTTCATCCCACTGGTCCTGCTGCCGGGCTGGGCTCGCTCCCCTGGCACACGCCGGCCCTCAGGAGAGGCTCCCTTGGTGCAGACTCTGCCTCCCAGCTGGCTGGTGGGCTCTGAGCCCGCGGCAGAGCTGCTGGTGGTGAACAGAGGAGGTTGGAGGGTTCAGCAGGTGTCAAACCTCCTCGTTCCTCCCGCTGCGGGGAATTCCACGGCTCGCTCTTCCCTGCTCCCGCACAAGCTCTGACCAGGCCGATCCATTTTGCTGGCTCGGTGAAGCACCTGAGAAGGAGAGGTCAGCAGCTCTTGGCACGGCACGGCACAGCATGGCACAGCATGGCACAGCATGGCACTGCTGAACAGCCAGGGCTGGTGGGGATGCTCCAGGTGTGCGGCGAGCCCGGTGGCTGCGTTTGCCGGCCACGGTATCGGATTGAGCCGCCTTGCTCCGTGGTTTGCTGGGAAGAGCCTGAGAGCGCAGGGCAGGGCTGGGTGTGCTGTTTATTTTGGTTAAATTGAGTTTTCTCCGGGAGATTGGGGGGCACGGGGGGGGCCTCCAGACAAGGGGCTTTTGTGAGCCGGGCTGCAAGCCGATCCCCTTTTGTGGTTTTGCTTTTTTGGATGATACAATTTGTTATTCCAAGAACTACCCAGCAAATGGACCCCATTAGCCGAGCCCCCGAAGCGGCTGGATCTGGCGCTCGCGGGGGCTTTGTCTGCGCCCACCTTGAGCCCGACGGGGCCGTGTTGCCCTTTGCCCCTGGACGGTGCCGGGTGGGAGATGAGGGGGCCGGGGGCCGGGAGCTGCCGTCCCTCCTGGCAGGCTGCGGCGGTGCTGACGGGGCATTTACGGGATTAGCCGGGGCTGGGAAAGCGGGCGGGACAGGCGGAAAGCGCCGGGTTTGTTGAATTCCCAGCACACTCGTGTCCCTGGCAGCATGCTGACAATAACCTGATTGTTGCTGCGCTGCCGGGGGCTGGAGCCAGTGCCAGGGGGGAGCCTGCCCATGGGGCAGCCCCTTTGCCCCCTCGGATGGGGCTGGATCCTCACCCTCACTCCAGCCACCGGAGTTCAGGAGCTGCAGGAGTTTGCATCCTTCTGCCCCTGCCCAGGAGGGATCTGGCCCCAGCCCCAGCCCCAGCCGGTATTTGAAGTATTTCCCCCCCAGCATCCCTGACCATGAGTGGGGTGCCCATCCCCATGGAGTCCCTGTGGAGCTGGGGTGGGAAGCGGGGGGCAGCCGCAGTGTTGGGGGTCCCATGTGTGCAGTTCCCCACAGCAGCTCTGCAGCACCGTGAGCGGGACACAGACACCTCTGTGCCACACACGTGGGTCCCTGGCACTGAGCAGTGGGACCTGTGCTGGGGGCCACACGCTGGGTCCTGCCAGCAGCCCCAGCACACATGGGTGCACCAGGGCGGCTGCGCTGACGTCGCCGCAGCCTGGTGCGGTTGAAGCCCGGCCCCGGGCCGCAGTGCCAAGGTGTGTCCATCCCGCCGGGCAGCCCCGGGCCGGGCAGTTCAGCCGGAGCATCCTTGGCCCGCTCGGCGCTACCTCCTACGGCGCGGGGATGCTGCTGGCTCTGTTTGTCTTGGCTGCCTTGGGCTTTTTCCTGCATGTGAGCGGCTGGAGCTGGGCAGGAGCCAGTGGGTTTATAAATAAAAGCATCGGACACCTCTCTGGGTGGTGCTGACAGCTCCCGAAATAGCCCTGCACCCCGCCATGGTGCGTGTGGCCGGGGGGTTCGCAAAGGCAGCCCAGGCTCGGGTGTGGTCCCCCCTCCCCAATATCCAGCCCAGCCACCCTGGCACAGCAGCCCCTGGGTCTCCCTCTGGAGCTGGGTGGGCACCCATTGTTCCAGCAGCCCCGGGATGGGCTGCCCCGGCCGTTGGGATGTGTCCTTGTTCCCTCCAGCATCCCATGGGACATGTCCCCTGGGGCTGGCTGTCCCCAGTGAGGAGGGATGCCCCAGGAGCAGGCACAGCCATGCCTGGGGCTGGGTGCCCACAGATCCTTGGCAGGGCAGGCACGTGGTGCCATGGAAAAGAGGGGCAGTGCTGGCGAGGATCTGATGCTGTGGTCCTGTGAGGGGATCAGAGCATCCCTGGAGCACGGTGTGTGCTGGGCATGGCACGGAGGGGACATTGGCTGGGGCGAAACGGCCCCTTGGCCAGCTCTGGCTGATGGAGAGGAGCTGGGAGGACAGCGCTGGCTTTATGGCTTCCCCTCCCGTGCCCGGCACTGCCTGGCCACACGCCGTGTTTTCCCGGGATGGCTGGAGGCCGGGAGACACCGGCCTTGTGTGGCGGAGGAAGCCAGGATCACCGGGGCCGCCGTCCGGCCCGGGCAGAGCCAGCGGGGGCCATGGGCGGGGGCAGCAAAAGGAGCTGGGCAGTGGGCAGGAGACAGGGGGGACAGGACCCCATCCAGGGCTCCTGCCCTGCCTGCGGTGTGCCGGGAGGGACGGGGACAGCAGTGGCCTCGCAGACCCCGCTGCCTCCCTTGGGACTGGCTACAGCGTGCCAAGGGCCAGCACAGCCAAGGGGTTCCCGTCACCCAGCCACGGCCAGAGCCATCCTCCCACTGAGCCCCCGCCAAATTCCACCCAGAGCCTGGCATTTCAATGTGCCGTGTCTTCAAAAACCAGCATTTTAATGCTCTTGCTGTAAATGAGGTGGAAAATGTCCGTGGGCTCGTGCAGGATGGCTCCTGGCAGCCGTGGGCGTGCTGGGGTCTGGCTGAGCCCCGGCCGGGGACGGGGTGGGATCCTCTGGAGCCCCGTGTTTCTCCAGGACATCGGCTCCTGGAGCTGGTGGAGTCCGTTGCAGCAGCGGGGCTGGTGCTGCTGTCCCTGGGGAGGGTCCCAACAGCCTCTGGGTGCAGAGATTTGGGGCTGTCACCCCCGGGCAGGGGTTGGGGGGCATTGTCCGCTGCTGTCCCTGTGCTGCCCAGCCAGTGTGTCCAACAGCCTTTCCTGCTCTGTTCCCACACCACAGCTCCCAGCTCGACCTGAAGGGTTTCTTGGGTTTCTTTTCTCTTTTGGTTTGTTGTTTTTTGGGTTATTTTTTAAATAATTGTCCTCTAGAAAAATGGAAATGGATAAGTCAGTTTAATTTTTTCCCCATGTTTCATTGCCACATGTGAAGGCTTGTGAGTGCCAGGCGAGCGTGGCAGCACGGCACCCGCAGCCCCGCGCTCGCCCGAGCCAGGGCTGCCACACACCCGCCGGTTCCTAGAAGGCACCAACGTGCCCCCGCCTGCCCCGGGTCCTGTCTGCTCCCCGGGTCGGGTCTGCTCCTGGGTGCAGGGGGACAATCGGGATCAGCACTGGGGTCTGTTTGGTGCAGCAGTGGGTGCGAGTCCCATCCCGAGCCCCACGGCACCTCCTGGTCCCTGTGCCAAGCAAGTGGGTGTCCCCACACAGAGCGGGGGGTCCTGGCCGGGCTCAGCACTGCTGCTGCTCATACGGCCCCGGGGACCCTCTTTGGGCAGCGGGTCCTGAGTGGGGATGGAGCGGGGTTCCCACGTGACACAGCCCAGAGGAAAATTCTGCCTGGAAAAGTGGAGCTGGATGTTTTTCCAGCTTGAAGCCAAAACAAAAGGTTTTGTAATAAGTGTGTCCCCTGGCCTCGGCTCGGCCCCCGGCTTGGCTGGCCACAGTGGCCGGCACAGCCCTCCCTCCCCCCTGAGCCATTCCCAGACTTGGCATTCGGTGCTCGTGGGATGGGGCCACGGGCCATGGTCCTCTGCTGTCACCACTGCAGGCTCCATCCCTTCCTCTGGCAAAACGTGTCCCTGGGAGACTGCAGGGACACGGGGACAGCCCCAAGTGCTGCTGGCTGAGGGCTGGCATCTCTAGCAGAAATAAGAAAGTTCCACTAAGAAAATATTCTGTGTTTTCTTCACTATTTCCACTGGTGTTTGACCTCCAGGTCCCCACTTTGGCAGAGGGTCAGTGGTACCAGACCCCTGGCGGGGGAGGCAGGGCTGGTCTTGGGGCTCCCCAGCCCTGGAACCCTTGAAGGTCACTGGCTCCTCGGTGCCTTTTCCAGCCAGCTCGCTCCTGGCACTGTCCCGGCTGCTTCTACAGCTGCTTTCTCCAGCCTGGGTCCAGAACTGGTTTTTCCCCAGGGATGGTCTGGGGCACATGGAATCCATCCCATTTTCCTCTGGGCTGCCCCGGTTCGGTCGGGGTCCGGCTGCTCCGCAGGGCACCGTGTGCCCATGGGCACGGCAGCTCTGCCGCGTGGAGCCGCATCGGGGGATGAAGGTGGTTTGTG
Organism: Caprimulgus europaeus; assembly: GCA_907165065.1. The sequence goes on from OU015547.1 coordinate 1,087,038, forward strand.
GGTGCAGGGGTCTGGCCGGTGTGGGCAGAGGGCTCTGGCCCCGTTAAAGCAGATTAAATGAGATATTTGATTGCACTGGAAATTAGGAGCCTGGCAATGAGATTGTGGCTTCAGGCAGCGGCACGTTGGCATAACTTGAGGATGGAAGTTCTTTGTTTATGACAAATAGAGATGGTTCACTGGGAACAGCCAGCAGCTCCCTGTGTCCCCCAGGATGTGGCACCTGGGAAGCCCAGGGAACGAGGGGAGTGGAGCCTTGGCTGTGGGGCTCACAGGGAATGGGGCTTTGGCGTAATCCCCGGGAAAGCGGGGCCGCTGGAATTCCCTGTGAGGCTTTCAGCTCCGAGACAAAGGAAATGTGGAAACTAAAAAAAAAATTAAAAAAATAAAAATTTCAAATTGAAAAATCAAAGCAGCTGACTCAGCGATGTTGAAACATCTTGTGACAACAGCGGGCAAATTTTTTTCTAAACAAAATTCTGGGAAAAATTCAGCCTGATTTGACACAGCCCGCTGCTGTCCTGACGGAAAAGCACGTGCTGGGGGGGGCGTGGGGGCTGCCACGGTGGTACCCGGAGCCCTGGGGTGCTGTGGAGCCCTGGGCACGCAGTACCCGGAGCCCCGGGGTGCTGTGGAGCCCTGGGCACGCAGTACCCGGAGCCCCGGGGTGCTGTGGAGCCCTGGGCACGCAGCCTCGCAGAGGTTCTGCACCCACCGTGACGCCGGCTCCACCGAAACGGTCGTTACCGAGCGCGAAGGAGAAGCTGAAACCCAAGCCGGCAGCACGGAGCCAGCGCCGGCCGGGCGGCGGGAGCGTGGTGTATGGGGGCGTCGTGTCAGAGTTTCCACTGAACACCTCAGACTCGCTGGGATCTCACATCAGCTCCCATAAATTAAATTAAATTAACTAACATGGACTAAAATACTGCCTGAAAAGTGCGGTGTGAATACACGTGAGCAGCTCCGCTGCTGCTGCCCGCCCAGAAAAGCTGCTGTAGGGAGCACGGCCCCGGGGGCAGCAGGGGATGGGATGGGGTGGGATGGGATGGGGATAAGGATGGGGACAGGATGGGATGCTGGAGGCAGTAGGATGTGGAGGGCTCTGCATCAGGGAGACCCTGGGATGGGAACTGGGCAGAGGCAGGTGATGGCACAGGGGTCAGCGACCACTCTGCGGGATGTGCTGAGCAAATGGGGGGAGCAGGGTCACTGTGTCCCCACTGCCGGGGGGAAGCACCAGGGACCGGGGCAGGGAGCAGCTGGTGCTGGGCCATGTGCCATTGAGGCAAGGGCAGCTTTTGGAGTGGGCATCGCCCTGGCAGGTACCCCATCCCCCTGTCCCCCTGTCCCCCCGTCCCCCCGTCCCCCCGCACCGCCTGCCCGCCCGCCGGGGAGGGACGCAGCCGAGACTCCCGCTCCTGAAATTTATTTTAATGTAAACCTAGCTCTAAGGCAGCTTTTTCTCATTTTTAAACTATTTCATATCAATCCCTGGCCTGACATTTGTTTTCTTTGAGTGCGGTGGGGAGCGTGGTCGGCATTGCTGAGGATATCTCCTCAGGAATCTTGGCAGAGGCCGCTCCCTATCTTTGAAGAAATGGCAAATGCAAAACAGAAGGCAGATATTAGAGAAGCATAAACAAGATTTTCCCCTTGCTAACCCCAGAAGCGGTGCAGCTCACAGCTCCAGGACATGGTGGCGGGGTGACTCTGTGCCAGGACCCCACGGGCAGCACCGCACCTGCCTGGGCTGACCCCTGGGGCAGGGGGTCCCGGTACCCCTCCAGGGCAGGTCCTCGTCACCTGCAGCCACACCGCTGTGCAGTGGCACGTGGCCAACCCAAGGGCTGTGACCGACCTGCCGGGACGGGGAGTGGTGGCAGCCAAGGAGGGGTCACACCAGGAGGGTTTGCTCACCTGGGAGTGTTGCTAAAAAGCTGGAAGAGGAGAGGAAATGGAGATCAAAGGACCCTGGAAAAGCAGGGAGAGGGGATTTCAACCCCTGACACTAGAATAAAACGACTGTTGGGATAAACACCGTGAGGCCGTTCCCCAGCCCGGGCAGGCGGGCTGGATGGGGGGGCGGGGGCTGGTGGCGTTTTCTGGTGTTTCACACATGAGAAGATGTTTTTGCAGCAGCTCACAAATTTGCCGTCGTACCTGGGCAGCCAGGAGAGCGGCGGAGGGCGGCGCGGGCGAGGAGCGGTGGTGCTCTGCCTGGGAAAACGATGGCACGGGGACACTGTGACAGTAACGCTGTGCCGGGGAACGAGCTGCTGACCAGTGGCACCAGCTCTCCTGGGGGCACTGGGAAAAGCTCGGGAGCTGCTGTCCCCATGTGCTCCCGCTGCTCCGGAGCCTGTTTCCACCGCGATGGACGGTGCGGGAGGGCAGGTGCTGCTGTTGAGGCTCCTTGTTGCAACCGGAGCCTTTGTGGGGATTCTCACAGGTGGTGAGAGGAGAGCCAGGCACTGGGGCTGGAGAACAGAGGGGCTGGGGCAGCGGCGCTGGGGTCTGGGGCAGGAGAAGCTCCTGGACATGGTCACAGGGACAGGTCCTGCAGAACAGCCGCTCGCTGCTTAACGCCTTAATCCACCGAGGAATGAGCGTCTCTGGGTTCAGACCTGGCCTCTCCCCTGCTCACTCTCGGCAGCTCTGGCATTTCTGGTCCCTTCCATCCCTTGGCCCAGATTTCACCCCAGGGATGGATCATTAGGAGCTGGGGAAGTGGCTGCAAATGCTGCTGTGCTTGCGTGGGGGCTTGGAGAGGAGCTGGGAGGTGCCCAGCTTAGGGCCAGGTCCTCCCCAGCGAGCTCTGCAGCTCACCACTCCCCTGGTGCCATTATGGGCTCCCACTGCTCCTCAATCCCCCACGTCCCCCTTCACAGGGGTTCCCTTCCCACGGCGTGTGTGGACCGGGGCTGGAGCAGCCTGAACACAGAATCCCAGAATTGCCTTGATTGGAAAAGACCTTTAAGCTCATTAAGTCCAATCATGAACCCAACACTGACAAGTCCTCGACTAACCCATGTCCCTCAGCACTGTCTCTACAATCCCCATGGTGCTGGTGATGGTGCAATGGGCTCCAGCAGCACCAGGCAGCTCTGTGCCATGCTGTCACCCCAGCTCTCAGCAGGGACAGCAGGGATGGGGACCTGGGAGGTCTCCAGGGCATCTCTGCCCTCCCTGTCCCAGCCTATGGCAGGGGCTGCAGCCCCCCAGGTGAGCTGCCCCAGCCCCTCCGAGCACCCCTGCCCCTCAAGGCTCTGGCCCAGACCACAGCTTGTTATAATTAAGACGATGACCCCAGCACGAGGCTAGAAGTTTAAATGGCTGTGGTTGATGGCCACGTGCCCACAAGTTCCCTGAGATGGGAACCGCTCTCCACAGGTCCCCCCAGGCTTAGCAGATTTCTTTGCAGAACACCCCTCACATTAGAAAACACAGTTTCTGTGCAGGAGCCGTGAGGGCAAAGTGGCTTCTGACCCACGGAGCCCAGGGGGACACCGGCCACTTCCCCCCAGAGCCGTGGTGTCCCAGGAGCTGGGCAGCTTTGGCACGTGTCCCTTGGGGAGTGATGTCCCCAGGCTCCTGCCGCTCACTGGGGCTGGCAGCCTGTGTCCCTCCCCGGGGTGTCTGGGCAGATGCTCCACATCCCGCACCAGGACCTGGGTGGGAGCGGCTGTGCTGGGGTCACGGCGTGGGCTGGGGCTCAGGCGGCGATTTGGACACTGTGCAGCCTGGCCCCCGCCACTGCACCGGCACCGAGACCCCAGGAGAGGGGATCCAGGGGTGGCAAAGGGGACGGGACCCTCCGGCACCTTCATCCCCACCACATGCCCCAGCTCCAGCCTCTGGCTCCGGCTCTGCTCCTGCTTTTGGCTACCGGGGGTGGATGGCATCGCTGCTGCCCCTGGACAGGCCACTGTCCCGCCGGGAGGAGGAGGAGGAGGAGGAGAGGGGAAGAAGAGGGGGAGAAAAAAATGAATCCCCACAAAAATGTCTTCATAACAGGAAACGTCTCATAAAATACCTGTGGTTTGGCATGTGTGATCCGACTGGTCAAACTATGCACCTGGCAGGCAACCCTGCTATTACTGCTGCGCGCTCTGGTATTTCAGTGGGGGCTGGTGGGGGGAGGACGGGACCGGGGGGCTCGGGGCACAGAAACCCTCCGAGGGGTGGAACACGTCCCTCGGGTCTCACTGGCCTCCATGTGTGCACATGGGGACGTCCCAGCCGTGTTTGGGTGAGGGGACCACGGCACCCTGGGCTGAGCCTCGTGCCCCCGGCAGAACCCAGCGTTCCTGCAGCTTCGGGTCAGGGTTTTCCATCTAAACCCGGGTCCGAGCCAGCTCAGAGCTGGATGTCCCCATCCAGGTCACCAAACGCCGCAGTACCCGGGACGGCTTCACCCCTGTGCACACCCTCGGCTCCGGCCGCGGCCGGGCGCGTCAGCAGCCATCAGCTGGGCTCTCCCGTGCTCAGCAGAGGAGTTTTGACAGCTGGAGGTGAGGGATTAAACCCTGAGCTGTGACCTGCGGCAGGCTCACGCCTTGCTGCGCTCCCGGCACACACATGCTGAGGGTCATTAATCCGCCTTAGCTGATCCCTGACCCGGCAGCTGCGGGATCAAGCTACAGCATCGACCTCGGCACCACCAGCACCGGCCCCGGGCTCCTTGGCTCCGGGCAGCGTGTACCGCGGGCAGCGTGCACCGCACAGCCCCCTGCCATGGCCAAAGTCCCTGCCTGACGCCAACGCGGGGCATCGCCCGGCCGGTGCCGTGGGCCGGGGTGAGCTTCCCGCACCCTCCCTGCTCTCTGCACATCGCAGGTGAACCAGGTGTGTCGGGGGGTGAGTCAAGGTGGGGAGAGAGATCCAGGTCGGTTTTGCAGTGAGTTCTTCAGCAGCTGATTTATGATGAGGGGAGTGGGCAGAGCCTGGTGTCCCACTGCCCTGTGTTGTACCCCCATCCCCAGGCTCCTCCCATTGCAGCCCCCCAGACCCAGCTCCTCTCTGGCACAGCCATGGGCACCCCAAGTTGTGCACATGCTGGCTGGCCCGTGGCCACCGAGAGCAGCTCAGCCCGTGGCCTTTCTTTCAGCCCTCTGCCCATCGCTCGCCTCCACAGCAGCTGCCGCCGCAGCCGGGTTAACGAGCACCGACCCCCGTCTCAGTTAATTTGGTTGCAGCCCCTGCCTTGACCAGAGCGATGCAGAGGGACACGGCCACCCCTGCAGCAAGCTGGGCTGCAGGGCGATGCACCATGCCATGCCATGCAATGCTACATCATGCCACGCTGTGTTGTGCCATGCCATGCCTGCCATGCCAGGCCGTGCCGTGCCATGCCGTGCCCAGCCGGCTCAGCGCAGGGGCCAGGTGCGGGCGCAGCGGGGTGGCAGGCAGCTGCCTGCAGCTGGGGTGGGGTGTTTTTCTTTCGTCAAGGAAAATGTTTTCTTGTTCCCTCTGCTGAGGGGCGGGCGAGGCTCCGGGTCCGTGCGGCGCGTACAGCAGCTTTGGGATCGGATCAGGTGTCAGGCATTTAAGGGCTGGCTCGTGCCAAGACTCTCCCCGCGCGCTCCGGCGCTGCTCAGCCAAGCTGCTGCCTGATGCCTTTGGCTTTCGCGGCTCAGCCTACGGAAACAACGTGCTCGCTCCCCGTTTCAATAGCTCACTTCTTGTTTTTGACTCATTTTATTATTATTTTTAAAGCGTGTGTAGCGCAAACGAAATCATCTACCTCCCGCTGGAGCCCGTCCAGCCCCGTGTTGGGCTTGGAAAAGCTCCCTGCTTTATATTTTATTGTAAATGACCGGAGGATGGAGCGGCTTGATGGGACACGGCGGCGTCCAAACTCGCGCTGCTCCAGCCCACCCACACGCGCCGGCTGCTTTCTCGGTGCTTTCTCTTTGCGGCGTCCACCCGAGCCGGGCGAGCGCGCGAGGAGCTCCCCGCTGCTCGCCAGCAGCCGGGCCGAGCTTTGCTGTGGTGTGCGGAGGTGATGCCTGAGCCGCGTGCTCCGTGGGGACGGGGATGGGGCCACAGTGAGCCTGTGCGTGTGGCTGGAGCAACCCCATCCAGCTCATCCCCGTGTCCCACCAAACCTCCGTGGGCGCTGGCGTGGCCCCGGGTTCAGTGCAGGGACGGAGCCGGGCGAGGGCCAGGGAGCATCACGCCGCGCCCTGCACTGGCCGCGCCTTTACTGCCGCGTTTAAACAAGTTCTCCATGTTACCGACCTTCAACCGCGACCGCACGTCCCCCGTGGATCACATATATTGACTTAAAAAATAATTAGCCTTGAAGGGAGCAGGCGTGGTGCCTGCCTGCCAGGCCCATCATTAATATTTAAATAACAGGGGCCATAAATCAGCTGCAGCCCGGGGAACAAGCCCGCGGTTGTGTGCGTGGGGAAGCGCGCGGCTGTGGTGTGCGCGGGGGTCCCCAGTCTGGGGGCAGGGCTGAGCCTGGGAGCATTGACATGGGTGCTGTGGGGAGAGCAGGATGGTGTGGGGCAGCACCAGCCCCCTTCATCTGGGAATGGCTGGGAGCTGCGTGCCGGGAGCGTGCCGGGAGCACGCCGGGAGCGCGCCAGGCTGCCCAGCACAAGCCACAGACTGTTTCTGGAGCGATGGGGCCAACATGGGCTCCGCCTGCCCGAGCCCCTGCGCCCCTGCGAGAACAAGGTGACATTTCTTGTCTCCGTTCTCATGCTCCAAGTGTGAGATTTTTTCCCTTTTCCCAGAGCTTTCATTGCGTGCCAGGGGTTTTTAACACGTCTGCTCACCGGCTGCCAGGGGAGCCGACACTCGCAGAGTTAGCGCGGCGGCGGCTCGCTCTGAAGCCGTGCCAGGGGTCTCCGTGCCGCGACGCCGCACCGGCTGCAGCCGGATCGGGCCCCCGCTGCCCCCGCAGCCAGGCAGCACGGTGCTGCCGAGCCCCGTCCCCGCTCCAGCATCTGGGGGAGCAGCACCCACCGCGTCGCCGGACCCCTCGAGTGCTTCCCCTGGGTGAACTCTCCTGGCCCAGTGGTTCCTGCTGGGCTTGGCTTTTCTGTGAGGAGCAGGTCTGGTCGAACTACCGGATGGTGCTGGGGGATTTGGAGCTGACCCCGAAGGATGTCACCCGGCTGGACACGGTGCCCAGCCTGGCATTGCACTGCTGTGCCCAGGAGCGGCCGCGGTGACCCAGCAGCAGAGTGGGGTGAGCCCCATCCCTGAGGGGCTGCACTTGGGACCCCCCAAAGCACCTCCCTGGCCCCAGGTGGGAAAAGAGCAACTCCTCGTTGGAGCATCTCCCTGGCTCCCAGCCCACAGGAGGACGGGCAGGTGACACCGTGGTCACAGCCTGTGACCACAAACCAGCCGGCGTTTGCAACCTGCCCTGGCAGATGAGAGCCTTGCACGGCTGCTCCTTGTGATTAATTATCATTTCGTAACGCAGGAGATTTCAGGCATGAAAGAGCCTCTTCACAGACAGACCGTGCACACTTTATCCATCATATGAGACTCCAGATGTTTCCATTTTATTCGTATTAAATCACTGCCTGGAGAGCCCGGGTAACGTGAGGCCTCCTGCCCTAGTGCCGGGCACCGCTGCGGGGAGCAGCAAAGCACCAGAGACCCCTTTTGCTCGAGGGATGGAGAGATGTGCCAGGGGGTCTCAGGCCAGACTCCCCCCCGTTGTCCCCGCAGCCCCTTGGGAGAGTGGGGGCAGATGGAACGACCTGTCCAGACCCAGGGAGCACGCGCAGGAGCGAATCCCGTGTCTGGTGACGATGGCCACCTCGGTGTGGAGCAGGGGACTTGATTTCACATCCAGCACGTGGCCAAACCACAGCCAGAGCCAAAGCAGATGCAGCACCTTGTCCTCCCTCTCCCTTCCCTCTGGCTCTGGTCTCCCCCCTGTCCTATGTCTCTCCAAGGGCTGAGGTCGGACCTGAAATATTCGCCAGTGCTCCGCAGCACCCAGCAGTGAGGGGCTGAGCCACCCCAGGGTGCTGCTCCCGGGGCGTGGGGTCCTCAGAGACACGGGCAACATCCCATGGAAACAGCCCAGTCAGGGGAGGAGCAGGGGGGAATAAAGCCCAGGTGGGAGAAAAGAGAGCTGGGAAGGGGGGAGGTTAGAGATGGAGGCACAGGGGTCATACCAGGTAAGGAACACAAATAAATAGCTGATTCAGGGGTTTGCTCTCCTCTTTTATTTAGCAGAAACTGTATTTTTACAGCTGCAATCCCTTAAAATGGGATTCGTTTTCCCTGAAACAAATCCTTGTAAAATAATGCTTCATAAAAATAAGCGTTCCTCTGCTCGACCTCGAAGACAGAAAAACAATAGCGCGGGCAAGGCCGGCTCCGCGCCGCCGAGGAGGCTGACGGCGGCCGTCACGCGTGTCCCTGGCTGCGAGCTGGGACCTCCCCTGCCAGTGCCGGGGTGGGTACGGCACAGCCCCGCTCCCACCGGCTCCGGCAGGACGGGCAGGGCAGGGCTCCTCTCCCAGCATCAGCCGTGGCCACCTGCAGCCTCACAGGGTCCGGGCTCCGTTGTGCCACCACAGCAGAGCCACCCCCGTCCCCTCCAGCCCCGACACAGCACCGGGAGCACCGGGAGCCGGGTCAAGGCTGCCTGGTCACTGGAGACCTTCAACAACCTGCCAGGCATCAGGAACAATCCCACGCCAGGGCTCCCCAATCCCTTCACTTCATTTGCTTTCACTTTGTTTTAATTTGGGGGCTTTTGGGGGATTGTTTTTTCTCCAGGCTGCAGGTTGGTTTTTTTCACTGCTGCTTCAGCAAGAGCGATTCAGGAAATTCCGATCCGATCCCGGCGCAGCAGCCCTGCCCCTGCTCCCCGGCGGGAGAGGCAGAGCTTAATTCTCATTAATAACCACCACGGGTCAATTATTGCGAGAAGGAGGAAAACCAGCAAAGCTCTTTGGTATCACGTGTTATTTAAGCTTCCGAAAACAAATGTTCTCTGCAAATCAATGTTTGCAGCTCCGCGCGTGGACCTGGCGCAGAACAAGTTGCTAAAGGAAAAGTATATTTATAAAGATTATTTATTTTAAATAAACAGGCACTTGATGCAGAGGCTGCTTCTCCCAAGCACCGCAGCCCTCCCCTGGGCTTTCCCGGCCGAGGGCTCCGAGCTCCCGTCGCTGCCCACAAAGTGCCACAGCTGAGCCGCAAACACAGCGAGTCTCGGGCTCTGGCATCGGGGTTTGGGTCCAGCACCCACTGAGTCACACAGCACCCATGTGGGAGACACAGCACCCACCCAGCCGCTCCCAGGGCAGGCAGGGCTCAGCACACAGGGCTTTTGTCAGAAGAGACCCTGCTCTCTTGAGAGATGTGACAGCAGCACAGGGCTCAGCGAGCTGTGGCTCATCCTGCCTTCCCCCCCGCCTCTCCTTATATCATTTAAAAATACTTAAGGGAAGCCTGACATGGGCATAACCCCAGACAAAGAGGTGCTGGGGCAGCCCCTGGCAGCTGGGCTGGGTGCCCACGGTTAATTATTGCCATAAGCTGTGCATTGATTGTGCCTCTCCCAGCCAGCACGAGTCGGGAAGGGTAACGGGTCCTGGGCGCCCGCCATCCTGAAAAAGGCAAACTCAGGGAACTGCTGCTCCCACCAGGATCCTTCCTGGGTGATCCTGGTGGGATGGAGGTGCAGAGGGGGGTGGTGGGTGCCCACTCTCACTGTCACTTTCTCGGCAGGAGCCGTGGGGAGCAGGATGCTGCCGGACGCCGCGGCGCTGCTGGTGATGGTGGTGATGGTGGTCGGCCTTCGCTCAGCGGCAGGAGGCGGCGCGGCGGGCTACGCCCAAGTGAAGTACATGCAGCCCATGGTGAAGGGACCCCTGGGACCCCCCTTCCGCGAAGGCAAAGGACAGTACCTGGGTAAGGGACGTGCTCTGTGGGGGGTGGGAGGACACGGGGCTGTGGCTGCCTGGGAGACCCACTGGCATGGTGGGAAGGGACCGGATCATCCTGCAGCCGTCAGGCACTCAGCATCCCCTGGCCCTTGGGGCTGGGACCCTCCCCAGGGAGCTGCCTGGCATGGCCAAGGGGTCTTTGTCCAAGCAGGTCTGCTTGATCCATTGCAGAAGGACAAGGACAGGCACAGAGAGAGGCTCAGCAGAGCCTCTTGCTCTGGCTGGGTGGGCACCCATGGGTGCTCAGTCTGGCAGCCGGTGCACGAAGGGGACCCACGAGCTCCCGTCCTCCAGCTCGTTTGCTGGTGGCTTCCAGGCTCAGCCAGGCACAGGAGCTCGGCACTCACCCTCTCTCCCTCTCCCTGCTGTTAAACCTGAGCTGTCCTGGCCAGGCTTTTTCCACTCCTCCACCTATTCTCTTTTCCTTGTCGACATTTCACACCAGCTGGGAAAGGAAAGAGGGCCAAAGCTGGAGCCGAGACCCAGCCAGGGAGAGCAGGAGAGAGACATTTCCTCCCTCGGAGAGCAGCGACCAGAAACTCCACGTGTGAAATCACTCCCTGCCGAGCGACACGTGCTGTGCCGAGGGGCAGAGGTGCCGGGGCATCGCTCATGGAGCTGCACCTCCTGCACCGCCCCCAGCCCTTCCCACCCGCCTGCCCCGAGCTGCCCCGCCTGCACTCCCAGCCTGTCCCCAGCACCTGCCCACGGCTCCTTTTTGGCCCAGCCCTGACTGCAGGTGCTGCAGGTTGGAAGGCACAAGAGGGGCCACCAGTGCCCCAAACACGGGGGTTATTAATGTGTTAATGACACACACCCCGGGGAGCTGCTCAGGAACTTGGGCTCTTTCCAAAGAACAAGTGTGGAGTGTGACTGAGTTCTTCCAGCACTTTTTGGCTCATCGGGGCTTCCCTCTGCCAAGCCAGCACCCAAGGTGCACACACCCGGGTTACAGCAACAGCATCTTCAGCTCAAGAGGGGATGGAGGGGAGGGTCTGAGCCCTTTCCCCCACACCAAACCCCAAGGCTCTTCCCAGAGCAGCCGCTGTTGGAGCACTGGGGATGGGGCAGCGCTGGGCTGGGGTGCCTGGACCCGCCAGGTCAGTGCTGGGCCCTCGGGAAGAGCCGCCGGAGCCCTCCCTGCAGGTTCACACAGACACAGACCCTCCGGGGAGCCGAAGTCTTGGCTCTGGGAGGAGAAACTGGAGAAGGCTTGGCTGCCAGTGGCTGATTTACTGCTGGGCTGAACGGCTTATCAGGAGCTCGGCTCAGCACATATGTCAGAAAACACACAGCAAAACCTGGAGCCGAAGCGTGCTACGAGCCCCGCTCCCTGCCCCCTTCCCAGCTGTTGTAAAGCTGCTCCCTGAATCCCAGCCAGAGACAAAACCTTCCAGCGTAGCACAGGAACGTTTCAGCTGCTGGTGGGACTGGATTCAAGTATCTCCCTGCTGGTTTTCCTTCTTTTTTCCCCCCCTTCTTCCTATGCATCAGAGCAGGCTGCACTGCCTCTGAGCAGCGCTGCCTGCTAACCCAGGTGGAGAGAGGAGTGAGCGTGCTGGGATCTTTGCAAGGTGTGATTTGGGTGTGAGCTTTGCCAGGTTAGACTGGGCACAGGTTAGAGGAGACAGGGAGTCAGGGCAGAGCACAGGAGTCCCATGGACATCATTCCTGAAACACCTGGGAAAGAGCAAGGATGGGCAGGGGGATGCGGGCAGGGGGGCAGCTGCAGCCCGAGCCACCAGCCATGGGGCTGCACAGAGGCAGCCAGGGAAGCTGGTGCCTCCTGGATCCCACTGAGCTCCCATCTCTGCTTAACCTCTAATTTGGCAAGGAAAATCCCTGCTGGCCTCCTGCCCTGCTCGGGGAGCTCAGCTGACTCTCCGCGACGGCACAGGGCCGTGCCGTGTCCCTGCGGGTTACCCTCGAGGCAGCAGGGGGCTGTGCGGGGCCCCTCCGTGTGCTGCTCCAGGCCCCGGGGCTGCAGGTGCCACCTAGGGAGAGATGGGGCTGCTTTCCTCAGGGTGCAGGCACCTTTTCTGACCTAAAAACAGACTCCTCAGGAGTGGCAGCAGCTCAGGGCAGGAGATACTGCTAAATGCTACAGTGCTGAAAGCATAGCAGCAGATATTTGCACAGTTGGGTTTTATTTTAGCTTGGTTAAAACCATGTCTGTGCAGCCTGCAGCCAGGTAAAACTTCTGCTGGGTGCTGGCTGGGGCTGAGGAGACCAGCATTTCCCCGTGAACACAGGGAACCAAGGCGGTGGCACCCCAGCTTGGGCATCAGTAAGGTGCAGGTGATGCCCTGTGCAGGCCTGTGCTAGAGGAGTGGTGGAGATCCCCTCCAGCCACAGCCCAGAGGGTTCAGCCCAGGGCAGCAACCGCAGCACTGAAGGTAAAGGAGCACTTTTCACCTCCCAGGTCCAACCTGCGCTGCCCAGGAGCTGGAAGCAGGCAGGTGCTGCCATGGAAGCTGGGATGAGCGATGCAGGAGCACTGGTCCCATGCGGTGTCCATACGAGCCTGTGAAAGTCGCTCTCACGAGACAGGGCTTGGCAGCAGCGCTGGGAGGAGCTGGGCCAGGCTGAGCCACGGAGCAGCCAACCTCTCCTTCCCGCAGTGTCATCCGGCCGCGCTGGCCAGAGCCGCTGCCGACTGCTCGTGGCCGGGAACCGCTTCCCATCTTGCTGGATTGTTCCTCCTCCTCCAGGCACACGGGGTCCTTACTGGGATGAATGGGGTCCTTACTGGGACGAGGGGTGGGATCCACCTGGACGTGTGGATGCTCCTCGGGAGGTGAAAAGCTCCGAGGTGCCCAGGCGAGAGCTCGCAGGGGCTGTGCCTGCTCCTTCCCCTTCCCGCTGCCCCAGCTGGCTCTTTGCACCAGCATTCACGGCAGCTTTGTTCATGCTTCGAGGGGAACACACAACCCCATGCTGCTGCTGTGAAATGCAGAGCTCCGAGACATGCGGCTGTGGTAAGACACGGTCCTTTGAAATCAGACACCACTGGGGCTGCAACGTCCCAGTTTCTCCCCGCTAACGTCCCCGGTTTGGTTTTCCCGTCTGCTTTTCTGGCCGCCTGCAAGCTGGCAGCTCGCGCCTGGCGTTTCTGTGCTGCCTTCTGTGAGAGCGTGTTCTTGCTTTTTCCTTCTTTCGTGGGCTCAGCTGTAGATCCTTGTTCTGATTCCATGCAAAGTGACCTAGAAAACGAATTCTTTTCAAACCATTGCAAGAAGGAGAGAAAAAAAAAAAAAAGGAGGGGGGGAAACACATTGAAATAATTTTCTAGAGAAAAATTTTTCCAGGATCCAAACCCCAGAAATCTGCTTTAGTGCACATCTCCCTTGCCTTCTTTCCCACACCATTTTCTGGGGTGAAGGAGGAGCAGGAGGTTTGCAGAAATCCAGTGGCAATGTCATAACAGACAAGTATTTCCTCAATTTCCACAGCCAAGTGACCTCTATTACAGGCTGGGATGCGGGCCAGGCTTTGATATGTAGATAAGCTCTGGAAATGCTTCTATTACCACAAGAAAAACAAGCAGGCACCAGGCTTGGACATGGCCAGAGCTAATTGTGGTGCTTGGGAAAGGTAAAGCTGCCCCGCTGCACCAGAACCCGGCTGCTGCTGCCCGGGTCATTCTTCTCACGTGTCCCAAATCTCCTCTAATCTCTTCCCGTTGACTGAGAAAATCTCTGTGTTGGCAGATCCTGGCACTGCGGTGTCTGTGCTCCCAAGGCCCCGCTCCGCTCACTGCCTGCCCAGGCTGGGGCTGTGCTGACAGACCTTGGGGACCCCCCGCCTCCTCCCCAGTGCCATGCCAGGGCCCCCAGCCTCGCACCATGGGCCGATTCTGCGTCCATCCCAGATGGGATCCATTCCCATCCCGGGACCTTGCCTGGACAGATCTGTTCCTGACCAGAATGTTCAACTTTGGGCAGATTCGGGTAAAATCTGCCTGAAGTGTCAAGGCTCTCTCCTCTGCCCTTTGCATTTCTCATCCCAGTCCCACGTACACGTGACTGTCAAATATTCCCTTCATTTCAAGATTCCCAAAGAAGAGTTTGTCAGATTTATTCTTTCTCCCCCGTTCCCGGGGTCACGTGGGAAGCGAGACCCTGCCTGGGCCGGCCTCAGGGAGTTATTTATGCTCACGTCTGCGCTTTAAGCACTGAGCTGCTGTGGGCCTGTAATCTGGCTCTGCTCGGCTCTGCAGTCTCTCAGCCCATTAGTTTCTTTCTTATATCCGTTTGCAAAAGACCTCAATAAATTCTTTAAATGTCAAGTGGTTACGGCCTATTCCCAGCTGGGCTGACTCATTTGGACGTAGCTGAGGTTGCGTTTCCCTTGCAGCTATTGGCTTTTCCTCCAGCCTCAGCGCTTTTGGTTTTTTTCTTCTTCTTGGTGAGTTTTTCTCTGCCTTGCTGGACACGGGAGCCGAGCCAGGGAGCACCACAGGCATGTCTTAACCCATCCACGAATCACCTCTTTGGTCTCTCAAGTACATGTCCAAGAGTTTTCTTTTTAATCCAAAAGGATTAAAGGTCTCTCGAGGCCCTGGACTCGAGGGATGAGGTGGATGGATTATCCTTGGTCTTGGCTTGCTCTGTCGCCATCCTTGGCTGAACACGGGTAGGAGCAACTGAATCCCACGGTGCTTTCGAGGCCGCTGGGAAATGAGACAGCAGGAGGTTTGGATCCAGCTCCTAAAAAAAACACACAGTAGGTCATCACCAAACAACACTGCCAGAGCCGACGGCAATTGCTGGTCCTGTTGACACCCTCTGCGGAGGAATGGATGGAGTAACGCTTGAATTAGTAGCCTGGGCTCTGGCCAAGGCCTTGCCTCAAGCTGGTCCTGCTGATGCGGTAGCCCAGGAAGCCGCTGTGGCCACGGTTAAATAGAACCATGTCTAGAGAAGGGCAGCGCTGAAGCCCCCGGCTGTAACACCCCAAGGGCATCCACTGCCGGCTCCGCTAAAGCTCCGTCTCCTCTCTCCACAGACATGCCACCGCTGCTGCCGATGGACCTCAAAGGGGAACCAGGACCTCCAGGGAAGCCTGGCCCGCGTGGACCCCCTGGGCCCCCCGGCTACCCAGGAAAGCCGGGCACAGGGAAGCCAGGAATGCACGGCCAGCCCGGGCCGGCCGGGCCCCCCGGCTTCTCGGGTATCGGGAAACCCGGCATCCCAGGCCTCCCCGGGAAGGCGGGCATGAAAGGGATGCCCGGAGCCAAGGGCGAGCCCGGCATGAGAGGAGAGCAAGGACCAAGAGGACTGCCTGGCCCCCCGGGGCTGCCGGGTCCAGCTGGCATCTCAGTCAATGGGAAGCCGGGACCCCAGGGTGGCCCTGGCCTGCCCGGCTTTCGGGGTGAGCCTGGCCCAAAAGGAGAGCCAGGTCCCCGCGGAGAGCGAGGGATGAAGGGTGAAAACGGCGTGGGGAAGCCAGGGCTACCAGGACCCCGGGGAAATGGGGGCCCTCCTGGCCCCGCAGGGCCCCCAGGGCCCATTGGCATTGGAAAACCCGGCCTGGACGGGCTGCCGGGCGCGCCGGGGGAGAAGGGCGACATGGGCCCGCCGGGCGGGCCTGGCGTCAACGGGGAGCCCGGCCCCATGGGACCCCGCGGGCCCCCCGGCATCGACGGGATCGGTGTCCCGGGCGCTGCGGGGGTGCCAGGGATACAGGGCCCCATGGGACCGAAGGGAGAGCCCGGGATCCGCGGCCTCCCTGGTTTGCCGGGCCCGACGGGCTACGGGAAGCCAGGCCTGCCTGGGCTAAAAGGAGATCGCGGGCAGCCCGGGGCGCCGGGAGCCATCGGTGATAAGGGGGAACCCGGCGCTGACGGGGAGCCGGGTGAGCCGGGCCCCGCCGGCATCATCGGGCCACCGGGCCCGCCAGGGTCAATGGGGCTGCCAGGCAAACACGGGCTGCCCGGCTCCAAAGGCGACGTGGGGCCGAGCGGGCCCCCGGGAATGCCAGGGATGCGCGGCGACCAGGGCCCGAACGGCTTCGCGGGGAAGCCGGGGGTGCCGGGAGAAAGGGGCCTGCCTGGCTCACAGGGACCCCCTGGGCCAACGGGCCCCAAAGGAGAACCGGGGTTCATCGGCCTCCCGGGGGTGCCAGGATTAACGGGCGGCCCCGGGCCCAAAGGGGACGGTGGGATCCCGGGGCAGCCAGGGCTGAGGGGCCCCTCTGGCATCCCTGGCTTGCAAGGACCTGCAGGTCCCATGGGGCCTCAGGGGTTACCGGGGCTGAAAGGGGAGCCCGGGCTCCCTGGGATTCCTGGCGAGGGGAAGACTGGTGAGCCTGGCATGGCCGGACCCATCGGCCCACCAGGAATGCCAGGAACACCGGGGCTGAACGGGCCCCCAGGCCCACCGGGGCCGCCCGGGCCGCCGGGAGCGCCGGGGGTGTTTGACGAGACGGGCATCGCGGGGCTGCACCTCCCGGACGGCGGCGTGGAGGGGGCCGTGCTGGGGAACGGCAAGCCGGGGAAGCCGCAGTACGGCCGAGGAGAGCTCTCCGCCCGCATCGCGCCCGCCTTCACCGCCATCCTCACCTCCCCCTTCCCGGCCTCGGGGATGCCGGTCAAATTTGACCGAACTTTATACAACGGGCACAACGGCTACAACCCAGCCACCGGGATATTCACCTGCCCCGTATCCGGCATCTACTACTTCGCCTACCACGTGCACGTCAAGGGGACTAACGTCTGGGTGGCGCTGTATAAGAACAACGTGCCCGCCACCTACACCTACGACGAGTACAAAAAGGGGTACCTGGACCAGGCCTCGGGCAGCGCCGTGCTCGAACTCAAGGAGAACGACCAAGTCTGGGTACAAATGCCCTCGGACCAGGCCAACGGGCTGTACTCCACGGAATACATCCACTCCTCCTTCTCCGGGTTCCTGCTCTGCCCCACATAACGGCTGCTGGCCAATGTTTCCTTTTTTACTCACTTTAGCCATAAACTGTCTTTTTTTTTTTTTTTTTTTGATAAAAAAGTTTTTTTAAAATTAATACAAAAAAGAAAAATCACTGGGAAGAACGCGCAAGCCGCTGTCGTGGGACCTTGCTTCACGCTGTTTGATCCGTGAGTCGAGAGGGTAATCGGAAAGGAGGCATCTATCTATCTTTCTTTTTTTGGGGGAAAGAGAAGGCAGGGAGGGGAGTGACCTCCTCAGCAAAGCATATTTGGAATAAATTTTACCCTAGTGACTGTACATCAAACACAGGAAGACGCTTGGGATGGCAAGGATCTGCATTAAACTGCTCTGTGACGCAGAGAGGGGCGTCTGGAAGACCGGACCCTTCTGGTCTATAATCAAGTGCCCTTGTTTCCCATTTTGAGTACTAGTTAAATAACCACAGCTGGTGTCACGGATGGTGTATTTGCTAACCAGCACAGGGGTCCCAGGCACTCAGCACAAACCTCTACAGCAGCAGAGAGCCGTGATGGATTGAGACATTTCCTTCCCAAATGGAGCCCAAGTTCCAGTCCCACTGATGCCTGTGTTCAGACTGTGCTTTGAGGCAGTCTCTCATCCACTCTGGATTCAGTGTGGTTGGATTTATAACCATAAAAAGTGGAACACTTCACACAAGCACCTTCTTACAAGAAGTAAATATTATTAACCCTCACCCCCAGCACCTTTAGGAATAAAACCATCCAGGCACTGGTACCTGGGAGGATGACAGATGACCCATTCCAAAGCCACCTCGGGAAGCTGGGACCCCTGTGATGAACAGCGATCCTCTCTCATGGGTTGATTCCCCTGCTGGCAAGCCCCAGGGCTAGTTCTGGCCTGGCTGTTCCCTTGCAGCCCAGAGACTTGCTCGGCCCCGCGGGCACCTCGGTGACAGCCCCAGGGTGGCACTGCAGGCCCGGCTCGTGGTGCTCTCGCCTGGTTTGATAGAAGGTTTAGTTGTGCTTTCTTGAAAGTGCCACTTAAGGACAACTTGCTTTTACTGTCTCACTGTTTCGGGATGTGTAAACTTTTGCATTGGTATCCCCCCTTTCTCTGGGGACCTTTTAATTAAGAAAAAAAAATAATAGTGTTCGTTCTAACTTTCCATGCAGTCATTTTACAACGGTGCTATAATCTACTTAACAATGTTACTTACAAGGCTAGTGCAATATGTACCTGTAACAGCGCACCAGCCCCGGTGCCAGTCTGTGACTTAGGTTAAAAAAAAAAAAAAGTAAAAAAAAAAAATCACATTTGTCTGTTGTTACCACTTTGTCTCACTAATGCTTGAAATGTTACTGACCTGAGTATGAGCTACAAGGTTCTGGGAAAGGTATGCAGACATACTGACCACTTGGTGCTCTGTCCTTGGCCAAAGGGAGCAACTGAACCCTGCTGCTTTGCAGATTTTCTCACTGTAGAATAGTCATTGCCACTTGCACTTACAGCAAAGCCATTCTTCTCATCCCAGGCAAGCAGCACGCTGCTGAAGTTAATCCACATGTGTTATGTCCCTCTGCAAAGGCACATCCCTGAGAAAAAAAGAACAATTTGGTCACCAGCTGAGCAACTATTACCCTGAAATTCTCCTAAAGCCTGTTCTATGGCCAAAGAAAAGAAATGTAGCAAGAATAGGATTGGGATTGTTCTCCAGATGGACTGTACAAGATATTTAAACAACTTTTCTATTTCTGGTTGGTTTGTTTGTTTGTTTTCCTTAAGCCTGTCCTCTGTTTCTTCCTCTTGCCATCCAGGGCTTCCTTTTAAAAACACACCTAGCCCTGAAATTCTCAAACACAAAAAGGAAATTTACAGCTGGAGGGCCAGTGCCTCAGCTGCTGCCCCGCTGGGGCTGCTCTGCTCCCTCACAGGGACCTTCTCCACATAAAGTTGAAAGTTTCATATAAAGATGAAACCTTCTGAAGCTGAAAGGCTGCCCCAGTCTCTGTGATCCCACTGGATGTTTTTAAATCCTGAAGGCAGGGGGGTGTCAGGGCCACGCAGGTTTTGACTGGAACAGGTCACGTCCCAGTAGGAACAGGAGCCATACAAAAATAGTCCCTAAAATTAAAAGTGGAAGCTCAGATGTTTTCTCCAAGCCCAGGACTGGGAGGAGGGTGCTAGGATGGGGCCTGTGTCTCCTTTTTCAAACTGTCTTTCCTGTGGAGAACAGCAAGGAGGCTGAGGCGGTGCCAGGCCGGCTCCCGGCGCGGCGAGGCGTGCGCACTACCTGCAGCGGGGCCAGGAGCTGCGCGCCGGGGTGGAACCTTCACCCTGCAACTCAGCAAAGCGACTTATTTATACTGTGTTCTGACCTCCACTCCATCTCCTTTTGTTCTCTTTTATTCCAAATTTCTTCTAGCTGGCAAAAAAAAAAGCAATGACCAAAATACTGACTATAACCACAGCGAGACTTTAACTCCTTCAGTGCTGTAGGTGCTGTTTTGCCATTTCACTTCCCCTTCACGTGCAGAGCATAACCCATAACCGCCCTTCTGCAGCTGTATAACCTGCCACATTTACACAGTAACTGAAAGGCAAAGATATTACATGCACATAGAGTTAGGCTAGAGACAAAACGATGCCCAGGGTGAGGGGGGCCGTTCACCAAACCGGACACTGTCAGGAAGAGTTTATTTCTGGAGTGCTGAGGGCGCGGTATCCGCCAGCAGAGAGGGTGGTTCTGTCGTGTGTGTGAGCGCATGGGATCTTGGTTTCAGTCACAATATTAAATAAAAAGAAAAAAAAGGTTGGGTTGGATGAAGTATGTCTATTTTTAATGATGAAAACTTGCATTACAATGTGCATTTTTATATACAAATTCTTACTATTTTTTTTAAATTTGCCTCTAGTATCCTCATTTCTAACCTAGTATATAGAGGTTTCTAGTTTTGTAAATACTTACTCCATGCACTGTCTGTCATAGTAAAAGTTGGTTTAAAATGCACTCTTTTTGTGATCAGAAACTGGTCTTTTCTTCAGAACTAAAACTACAGTACTTGATTGTATTGACAAAACATCAATAAAACTTATTGTATAAAAGGTGGCCTCAGCTGTGCCTTTGTCCTGTTATTAAGGGGTCTGCTCAGCCCTGCCAGCAGCGCCGTCCACACAGACCTCGGGCTCTCTACTTCTGTTGTGATTAAGGAAAAGATTCCTGTCTCCAGAAATCCATTTTTAAAAAAGGATGAAATCTGGACCCTTCCAAACTGGCAATTATTAATTTGAGGGATTTAAGTCCAAGTGTTGGGGATTCCCTTTCCCTTCTGTGCTTTTTTAAATTACTTTTTTTCTTTTTGCTACACTACACAACCTTGTCTACAGCAAATCTCCACATCCCGTGCAGCAGGAGCAGTCAGCTCAGCAGCACACAGAAGAAATGGGGAATCACTTGTAAGCAAATCACTTTCAGAGGCTAAAAGTAAAAAGAATAAAGAGAAGAAAATAGGTTTTCCCACCTGATCTCTTACCTGGAAGAAGAGAAGTTACTTGTTAGAGGTGAAACACTTCCTGAGAAGCCTGGTTGCCACATGAGCAGACTCCTTCAAAAGCTGACTGTGAAGAACAAGGGATTCTCCTGCTGCAGGTGGTGGAGGCACCCAGCACACTGCCCAGTCACCACGTGCTGGACGCCAGCAGCCGAGCTCCCTCCAGGCACCGCTCCTCACTGCAAACAGCCAGCAAAGGACAGGGGCTGCTCCACCAACTGCCCTGCAACGATCCCCACCGATGCTTCTGACTCACCCTGCTGCTAACAGGAACCACTCCTGGGCTTTCAGGAACTCAGCTGCCCCTCACAGGCAGCAGGAACCACCTCAGTGTAGTTTTCAAAGCAGATTTCCAGCGCTAAAGCTCACCCCAAAGCACTGGGCTACACACGCGACGTCTCCAACCTGCACCGAGCTGCTTCCGTTCCTGCTTTCTCCAGAAAGATTTCAAGAAGCCAAAACAAAGTGATTCAGGGTTGAGTTTTAAAGTGAAGGATGGGGTGGGGAGAAATAGCCCAGAGTTTTTCATAGGACTCCTCTTGTCACTTAGTATGGAAGCACAACTTCACGACTTGAATGAAAAGACGGGAGCAGGGGCTCATTAACAAAGATAACCGAGTGGTTTTATTTCTTTCCAAGAAAGTCAGAGCTAAATGTTTCAGCACACATTTAAATTCTGGCCTAAAATAAGCTATATTTTTTTTAAACAGGGGCTCTTCTCTCCTCACGAGTTCCAAACATTTAAAATTATAAAGCTGCTTTAAAAGGCAAATATTTTAAATAATTCCATGAATACGTTCACACCCGGCAGGGTAACACGAGGAACCGGACACTTTACACCTCCAATCTGCAGCACAACACATAAACACACAACAGGCCAAATTCCACATCTTCTCAGGACAAGAATTAATGAATACAAGGAAAATCCATTAAAGCACCACACAGAAGACTGGCACTTGAAGGAAGCAGACTACAGGAAAACTGGAACGCCCTGTGGCAGCCAGATTCCACCCGTGCACGGAGCCCGAGGCACAGCCACCGCGTGCCGGTACCCAGGGAGCCAGCTCCCAGCAGAGCGGTCACCTCCCGGTGTCACAAGAAATACAAGAGAAATGGGAGAAAATGACATTGCAGATTCAAATGTACAAACATTTCCATGTGATGGCTGCTTGCCTCTTTCTTTCTTCTTGTTTTCCACTATTAACATGTTTTTAGACATGCCATACCCAAGCTGTTACTCCCTTTTTGACCAGCTCCACTGGCAAAGGTTTTAAATGTGAAGCTCTGGAACAACACAGCTTTGCTAGAACGTTCTTGGTCACCCATAACAGCTTCAAATGCACAATTTATTTTAAACTCTGATAAATTGTCCCCCAATTAACTCACCTTTCCCTTTATTTTCAGATGATTCTTATCAAGTACAGAATTTTTAAACTGTGAGAGTGAACTCCTGCCTCCTGCTGAAGTCAGTTCTGTCACTGGCTGCAGCAGGACCAGGAACTCAATCCTTGTGTAACACCAGGTTTCACAACTATCTGCACCCACAGATTTAAACAGCAACCTCACGGGGTGCTGGGGACACACAGGACAGCACTGACAACGCAGGGTGCACCGGTTAGGAACAAAGGAGTGGCTGCAGCAGTGTGAGGGCCAGCTACGTGAGGGAACACAAATGCAACAGATCAGGATGGTGCCAGGTGGATGGTGGAGCAAAGGACACCAAAGGAGCAGTAGTGACACCCTCTTCCAGCAGGAACCATGAGCCAACTGGGATCCTGTCTGCACGCACCAAAGGTGTTTCTCACAACGCCTCTAGTGATGCAGAGAAATCCCTTCTCCAGCCTCTGGCACACTCTGGAGCACCCTCCAGCATCCTCACTCCACTCCACAGTGGTGACCTGTGCCACCCCACAGGAGATCCGCCAGGCTCTCCAGGGATGTGCCTCTCTGGTGACTCCCATCTCCATCCCTCAGCTGACCAGTGGACTGGGGTTTTGAGAGGGGTAATCAAAGCCACTGCAGGACAGGCCACGAACAACTGAAACAAAGGCCACGGCACACGGGAGTGGAGGCAAACAGCGAGGCAGTCAGTGGACTGGGACACCCACCCAGCAACTGTAACAACAAAAGGGCACAACGGTGGGCGAAGCGAGAAGCAGAACCCTCCTGCAAAACCAGCCGCTCCCGTACGCGGCAGAGGAGACGGCCCCACTGTCCCAGGCGCCAGTGAGCCACTGCCCAGTGAAACCGTGACTGCAGGGACATCCCCTCCTCCAAACCAGCTCCTGCTTCCAGCTCTCCCCTCCCAGCCCAGGCGGCTGTCGCGGGCGGGGCTCACCAGCACGGATCCACCAGCAGATCTCTGAGCAGAGGAGCAGCGGTGACCGCCCGCTCCGCCTTCAGAGAGCTCGCTCCCCTGGGGCTCAGAGCCGCTGGCAGTAGAGTTCATACAGGCTATCTGCCATCCTCTGTGTCTCTTGGAAAGCTTCACAGCTCTGCTCCCAGCTCGGGGGTATCTGCTCCTCCCCATAATAAGCCCCTGCAATGGCTCCTGCCATGGTAGCAATGGTGTCTGTGTCTCCACCCAGAGAGATGCAGTAGATGATGGTCCTCTGCAGGCTGTTGTAGTGATCAGGGATATCTGGGTCAGCTTCCATACAGCGCAGGAAGGAGTAAATCGCGGTGGGGACGGACCGCAAAGCGGCAATGCCATTGCCTGTAACAGAACCAGCCACTGTCAGTGCTGCAGAACACCCGTGCCCGCCCTCCCGCAGGAGCACCTTTCCCTTCCACCTGCAACCTCCTACTGCCGGTTACTTTCAGTTCCAGTATCACTGTTTTTCTGTGACAAGGTGCAACAGTGAGTTGGCACCTCAGAAGCACAATCTCCCCATCATTCCCCAGCACCACTCACATCCTGGAGACAAACTCCCCACTACACCAGTACAGTTCAGCAAAACTCACCTACCCACTGCCACCCAACCTGAGAGCTGTTAAGACAAGAGATCTTAGAATATTAACAACATTATTGATGACAAGTTCTCCTTAGTAAGACTTTTTTTCCCCACCAATACAGAGAGGGAGACACTGAGTCAAGACTCAGAGAGTCACTGACTGTGAGCACAGGCAATAGTGGTCAGTGTGGCAATCTGGGGGAGGACACAACAACCAGGCTTGCTGAGTCAGTCCTGCTCCCAGCTCTTTCCTAATCCAGGTAGGAAGGAAGGTACTCACCTAATTCAAACAACACATCTGCTTTGGGAACACTGCTGAGCTCCAGAAATTCCTTTATTTTCTTTAGACGCCTTGAAAATGGTAAATCCTCAAATCCCAGCCTGGAAAAAAGGCAAAGCAAGAGTGCAATGAAGAGGAGAGAATGTAAAGAGCCAGGATAAGCTGTACCCAAGAGTCAGGGCTCCTCACAGCAACTTACGCTCGGGCATCAGTGAGGGACTTATCATCGGCCTCCACGTCTTCCATGTGGGCAATGAGCTGCTCCAGGAAGGTCTCCTTGCTGAGCTGTCCCTGCAGGGCCAGGTGCACTGCCAGGGCCTGCAGGATGGCCCCGTTGTAGCCCAGGGAGTTGGCGTGGGTTAACTCAGCACTCAGCTTCGCAAACTACGGATGAGAACACCTGGTTAGCAAAGCTACCTGAGAGATCAGGTGAGACTCCCCTGGGAGCAGGGACTCCCAGAGCTGGGGTGCCCAAAGGAGCCAAGGTACCTTCTTAACATCCTGGACATCGGGATACACCAGGGAGACGCCCGCCACCCTCATGGCACCGCCGTTGCCGTAGGAGCCTTTCCCATTGAACTGGGCTCTGGCTGGCTCAAACACATCGCTGCACTTGGGGCTCAGGAGCTTCTTGAAGACGTTGACAACAGCCATCCCGTAGCCCCTGTTGGGTTCCTTCTTGTACTCCTCAGCAAACCTGGCGCAGGCAGGAGAGCAGCAGTGACGCAGGTGAGAAAAAGCACACGGGATGTTACAGACTGAAGTTTGGAAAGAAGCTGTATGCAAAGCCACTGGGTGAAATTAATTAATAACAGATGGGTAATTCTGTGACAGGGTTCAAGTGGTTTGGTTCTATTGCTAAAGAATCCAATGCCCAAAATTTGTCATGAAAGGAGGAAAGGGCACATAAACATCACCTTTCTCAAGCCACTTGTTTCCCTCTCAACGTTGCCCTGAAATAGAAGCAAACTGGAAACATTTCTGTGGGTCACAACCACAAAGAAAGTCTTTTGTTCAAGTTCAATGGAAGAGTGTTCTAAACAAAAAAAAATGTTCTCCCTTAAGTGGAACCAAATGCTACCAGGGCTGTGGATTCAAAAGGGAAATGGATCATAAACAAACTGCAGTTGACCTCACTAATATTCACCAGCTCAATTAAGGAAAGTACAAACACAAACAGCAACAAATAAACATGAAAGGAAACGCTTCTGGGATTTTTAAGCACCATCTTCCACAAAGGTGGATGCACAGACAGAGCTGTGGCACAGCACATCCCACCCTGCTTCGTGTGACTCTGAACTCACACTCGGTTCACGCTGCTGCACGTCCCAGGACAGCGCAAAGCACACGATCAATTCCAGGGGCAGCCAACCCTTTTCTGACTGTTTTCCTCCACAAATTAACAGTGACTCTGCCTTCACCAGTGAATGCCCAGACCCCGGGCTCCGAGGTGGCTGCAGTCCTTACCTCCTGGCCATATCAACCTCATCAAACTCTCGCCTGGCGAGCAGGGACTGCACCAGCGCCCTGCTCATGGCCGTGTCGTCCGTGTACGGAAGCGTTTCTGAAACAGAAGGTCAAAACACAGCGTGACCATCCAGGGACAAGCTATCAAGGATTCTCAAAGCCAGATCAGCACATCCCGACTCTGCTGAGCTACAGAGATGGGTTAATTACGAACAACCTGTTCATGAGAGTGACTAGAACAGACGGGCACTGCATGGACATTCATTCACACATGTGATGTAGATCAGGAACATGCTTTTATCTTTCAGTGTGCAGGTGAGGAAAGGAGAATTCCCCCCCGCACCCAGCGCTGCAATAAACCAATGTCCATGTTCTAAACGTGAAGAGTTTTTTAGGTTACAATTTGCGCTGAGATGGGGACAGGCTGGGGACAGCCACGGGTGGCCCAGGGCACGTGCCCTGCGCTGAGGGGACCCAGGCTTTGCACCCCAAAGGGTGGGTACGGGGAAGGGGACATCCTGCGAGCACTGACCCCCCCCACACCCCATCCTACTGCCGGGGTTTCCCCTCTCCCACCTCTGCGGGCGCTGCCGACCGGTTCTCCCGTTTCAGACACCGGTTCCAAGCCTCGGAGAAAACGTAGAAGGTCACAGAGTTTCACGACGCTTCTACCTTCAAACACGGCGCCCAGACAATCACCCAACAACGCTCCGGCCAAGCAACCCCGGAACCGGGCGACTCCCGGTCGAGCTCGCCCCGCTGAGCCCGAACCCGCGGCCGCCGCCGCCATTTTCTGCCCACGCCGCCGTCGCGCTCCTCCGGGCGTGTCTTCGCCACGGACACCGCCCCCTGGCGGCCCGGAGGAGCGCGACGGCAGCGCAGCTTGGAGCCTGTTGTTGCCTCATTTCTCTATTTACAGCAAGAGAAATCGTTGGTTTTGGTTGTTTTTCTCCTCAATTCCTCATTATTACAATATAATCCGTCAAATCCAAGCCGTTTCCCCAAGGGGAAGGTTACTGAGCGTCATCTCCCACCTCGGGGAAGAGCAACCAGCCAAGTTCTGGGTCCCGCCGCACATGTAATAACCCGGTTTTGTCAGGACGGGCACAATCAGCTCCCAGCAGCACACAAACGCCTCAATTCCTTTAGAAACAAGTGCAAGGACTCCACCTCTTGCTTTTGGAGCTGTGTTCGTTCCACCAGAGCTAACAGGGCAGGGGAAATCCCAACCCAAACTTGACTTTAATGATTAAAACGAGGAGATGGCGTCAATACCCCCCACAGAGCAGACCTGGCCTCCTGCCACCGTTCCACGGGCCCTTTTCAGGGCCTTGCCTTGTGCTGTAAAGGACTTAAAAACCACCAAAGAGCCCAGATGGATTCAATCACGGCGAGAAACGCTTCCAAGACTGTCGGATGACAACTGCTCTGGGGGACAGACTCTTTATTGTTTATAACGCTCCTTGGAGTGCGAGAGGCTATAAACATGGTGCGAGGGGGACAGACAGTTATATAACAAACCGGGAGGGGAATGCCATTATCCTAACGCGACGCAGATGGCCGCTTTCCTCGCTACGGAACTGAGTCATCGGGAGCTTTCTCCTCGGTGCCACTCGTTGCACAATGCTCCTCGGTGCTCGAAGCCAGCTCCAGCTGCCCGTTGTGCAGCGGGGAGAGCTGATGGTTCATGGCTTCGTTTAAAGCGCTGACCTCTGACACACGTTCCTTGGCAGAAACCACGAGCCTTCTCCGGCTGTCCATGCACTTGTTGTCCAGCACCAAGGAATTGGCTTTGTAGCCAATATCTGTCTGAATGCGGCGAAGTTGTCTGTAAAGAGCATCCAAGGCGTCCCTGGGAACAAGCAGAAGTCAGAGGAGTTGGGTTCAAGCACTGCATTCACTTCCCAAGTTGGACAGGAAACACAACTTCCCACTTTCTGGCAGCAGAACCATCTGTGCAGCCTCTGCCTTCAAATGCATCAGGTGTTCCTTGGTGCAGAGCAGCAGCACTGTTCGGGGCTGGGAATAACCAGGCTGCAGCGCAGAGATGTGCACCCAGGAGCCCACGCCAGCCCAGAGCACCACTTCTGTTGCTCCCTTTAGTTTTCACCCATCTTTTTCTCCCCCCTTTAGAACTGTTTGTGCCTGGCTGAAGTCAGAGCCAAGCAGGGATCGTGGGAACCCCATTCACCCTCCCACCACGCTGACCTCCCGTGCCTTGCCTGCGCCCTGCTGCCCAGGCCGGCCCCCCACCAAGCCCAAAGGCTATTTCCACTCCTGATGGGAGCAGACACGACCTCCAAGATGCAGCTTCTGAGAGTGTGCCAGGCCCAAGGCTGCACAGAGCCACGGCCCTCACGTGGGCAGTGCTGGGCCACTGCTCTGCCCCAGAGAGCAGCAGACTTACTGTGACTCTGCCAGCTTCTGTTTGAGCACACGGATCGTTCCCTCCAGCTGATGGACCTCGTGTGTCAGCCCGTACTGGACCTGCCAGGTGGGGAGGGAGGAGGACACAGCAGTTAGCAGGGACAAGGTGCGGTGTTACTGAGGGCACAGTTCTCCTGTTCCCTTTCCAGCCCAGCTATGACATTTATTTCCTTGTTTGGCTCTGACTGTGGGATCCACAGCTCAGCCCTTCTGTAGTTTTCTCCAAAGTGCATCCACATTCTTCAGACCCACAGAAGCCCCAATCCTGGTCAGTTCCCCCCGTCCCTCCTGGCAGGGAATGCACCAGGCCAGGCTGGTACCTGATCCCGACAGCGCTCCATGTGGGGCCGGCACGTGCGGATCTCCAGGCGCGTGTGGGCCACCTTCAGATCTTGCATTTTCCTCCGGAGATCTTCATCCAAGCGGCGGATGTCCTCCTCCATCTCAGCTATCTCCTCCAAGGTCTAAAGACATGGATCATGAGGGACAGCCAGGGGACACAGACTGGAAACAGCCCCTGTGCCTCCTGGGCTTTGACTGTGCTGGGAAGGGATTTTAAACAAGGGCTGGTGGGCGAGTAGTGAACCCTTCTGCTTTCCACACAAACCAGGCAAGCTGCTGCTGGTGTTTTATGGCCACAGTGGTTGAGACCAAGGGTGAAATAAAAAGGCCAATACCTGGCACTCCTGCTGGGAAATGCCAGAGCAGCAACTGTGACAGCAGAAGGAGCCAGGATGTTGCAGGGATCATATATGTGCCACTTAACAGCTCTCATGTGGAAACTACACACAGGCTAAGTAGCTTTCTACATAAAAACCAGACTTTTGGATACAATTCCCATGCAAGGTTGTGGTCAATAACCAAAGAAGCAACACTTACATTCTGTTCCTGCCACTTCAGCTCATCATAGGCTCCTTCCATATCTCTAATCCTCTTGCGCAAGGCAAAATCTGTAGCTACCCGCTGAGCCTCCAGCTCGTTGTTTGTCTGAAGAGAGAACAGGCTCCAGTCACACACATCTACAACAGGCTCCAGTCACACACATCTAGAACAGGCTCCAGTCACACACATCTAGAACAGGCTCCAGTCACACACATCTAGAAGGTGCCTCCCTCCCAGCTGCTGCCTGTGCAGCTGGAACAAGGCTGTGAGCAGAACCAGCTGGGTTCTGGCAGCTGCCATGTGTGTGCAGGTCATGCACCCCTCTGTAGCCAACAGGCAGGGAACCACGGACACGTCCGTGTCTTTCAGGTTGCCGGGATTGTTGCAAGCTCCCCTTTTAAACCAGGAGGGCAGCTGCAGCCAGAGGCCCATGGACCAATGCTTTTCCAAGACTCCCTTCCCCTGGCCACAGCACATGGCAGCACAGTCTTCTGCACTGGATCCAGAACTTCTGCACCACCCAAGGAGTGATTTACCTGTGCAATGGTGAGCTTTGTCACTTCTCGGAGCTCAGTTGAGGCTTTGATTTCTGCCTCAGCAAGCTCCTTGTTGCCTTGGCTGTTCTGTTCCCACTCAACAAGTGTAGTTGACCTGTGAACACATCAGCAGTTATGAAAATAAGTTGAGTGTTTGCAAGATAGTTCAAAAGGAGCCACCTGCTGCAAGCCAAGAAGGCTTTGTGCAGTGTAAAATGACTCAGGAATTCTGGAGGTCACATCCTGTCTGATCCCCTCACTGCACCAGCTGGAGATCGCTGCCCCACGGCTCCTGTGCTGAGCCCAACATCTGCTCAAACCAGGGACACGTCCAAACCGTGCACTGAGATGGCTGAGCAAGTGAAAATGTGCAGCAGCTGCCC
Organism: Caprimulgus europaeus; assembly: GCA_907165065.1. Next base: position 1,116,364 of record OU015547.1, read on the forward strand.
CGTGAGCTGTGCCAAAGGCCACTATCACACTAATTACTGTCACCTACAGCCAAGCACCTGGGAGGCAGGGCAGTGAGCTGCTGTTTTTGTGATGACAATTCACATAACTCCCAAAAGTCTGCAGCTTCACAATTCAGGTGCCACAACAAATCCCAGCAGCCAACTCCTGTTCTGAGCTCTCTCCAAAGCTGCACCCATCAAGCCAGGATACAGCATGGAAGGAAAAAGCTCTTTCGAGCACCAGCATGGATTTGGCTGCACAAGGGCAGGCTCTTCCCTTACCTGTCTGGGACACGTGTTGGATTGACCTTGAGGGAGATGGTGGAAGAGCTCATGCTGAGGGATAAGCACATGTGATCCAACTCCAATGCTTCCACCTTGCACCGCTGGTCATAGCTCAGCTGCTGGCGAGCTTCCTGTAGGAGGCTGCAGAAAACAGGGTTGGAGTAAGCAGGGAGCACGCAGAGGGGAGAGGCAGCTCACTGTTCCCAAAGCTTTTATCCCCACCTCAGGCATCTTTTTGTGATGTGATGAGCTCCTGCTCTCCCAGAGAACTGGGCCCAATGGTAAAGCAGCACACCAGCTTTACTGCCTGCCTGGCTCCCCTGTGCTCTGCTCCAGCATTGCACTGGGTGACTGAGCTACCTGCCCTCCTGCTGCAGGGCACTGAACCACGAGGGATTAGGTGCTGGGAGCTTTAACACTTCCAGGTGACTCATTCATGAACTAGGGCAGGTGGCACCAGGTATCTGACTGGGCCAAACTTTTCCAAGGATGCTATGAAGTCTCCCTTGACACACTCGTCCCTACATGCCCCCAGACTCAACAGACCTTGACAACAACCATCACAGGCTCCTGAGTGTCGGGTTGCCCCGGCAAAGTCACACCTTGCTTGCCCGTCTCAGCTGTGGCATTAAGTCCCTGAGGCCAAGCAAGGAGGGCAGAGTCTGGTCAAAGCCACGTCATTCGCCTCACCAGAGCTGTTGGAAGGCTTCGCTCACTCTCTGCTGCAGTTCTCTCTTGGCTTTCTCTATCACCTCCACCTCCCTGTGCAGCTCCTCCTCCACAGCGTCCCTCACCACATCGATGGCGCGGCGGCTCTCGCGGAGCATCAGGCACTCAATGGACACGTCCAAAGACAAGTTCTTTGCCTGGAGGGCACGTTCTGCTGCTTCCTTCACCTGGAGGAAGAAGCCAGATAGGTGTGTGCAGGTCTCCTTCAGGGATGGGAGGGAGAAAGGAAGGAGAACCCAACAAACCCTTGTTAAGAAGACAACAAAAACACCCCCAAACCCAAACGTGAGCGTGCAATGCACAGCTCCATGAAATGGCTTGGCTCAGCCAAGAGACAGTAGCTTGCTTTCCAGGACATTCATTTAATCAGGTTTGGATCTCAGTATACCTGTGATAATCCCCTCCTTGAACTCCATACGGGCTTGCCCATTGCAGAAGACAAGCCTCAATTATTTAACATCCCATACTGACAGTGTAAGTTGATTTCCAGCCATCTGTGTTCCCAACATACTTTGGCTAAGGCGTCGATTTCCGCATCTATGTCTGCAAGGCATTTGTCCAGGGTCTCTTTCCATCTGTTCAGGCTGCTGATGCGTTCAGCCAGGCGGGTCTGGTTGTCATGCTCATCCCATTTTGTCTGGAATTAGAGGAGAAACGCCATTACGCTTTTTCAAGTTGCAATTGTGAATCTTGCTGAAGCCTTTCCCTGTTTTCAGGATTGCCTGACCCCTGGCAGGAGTACAACACATTGCCCTTTGGTCTAATGGACATCTGCACAAATGGAGAGCACAGAAAACACTACAAGTTACAAAGGATGCGAGAGTCACACCAGGGATTTCACGGCAGTTACACACACATCCCTGCCAGTGGGTTTACAGGAAGTAAATGTACTTATTTAGCAGGTTCTGTAGAGGTAAAGCCTTCTCCTGTTCCCTCATCCGTGCACCCAGATCTAGACACTCTCCCATACCCTTCAGCTCGCTATTCTGACAAACCTGGGAGCAGCCAGGCTGCCAGAAGTCACACCTGGTTGTTGGTTTCGTTGCGGAGAGCTCGGGCTTCCTGCCGGACGTGGTGGGAAGCAGAACGCTGGTGCTCAGCATCGGCCGAGATGAGACGGGAGTTGGTGTGCCAGTCTGGCAGGGTGAACCGCTGGCCTGGCTTTACACTCTGCGTGGCCATCTCACTGAAAAGGTGACTAAAAGGGAGCAGAAGGTTTTCAGGTTTATTCATGGAAATACACCAGAAATGGAGATGCATCCACAAACTGGAAAGCTCTTCAGGAGAAAGGCAGCAGCGAGCTGTAACCTGGCAGCTCACCTAACGCAGACACACATGTCCACACAACGGGGGAGCACTAGGAGGGGGGACTGGAGCTGTCCTCTGCTCCTAGGCCAGGAGGAGAGCCCTGCCCACCTGTCTCTGCCTGGAGAACCGCGCTATTTGCAGAGAGACAAGGAGCTGCTCACAGCACCATCTCCCACACGGTACTGCCTGAGCCTGGCCAAAACGGCTGCTGCCAGTACAGACAGCTGCATAGGCTCAGCCCAGAGCTGCAGCCCCGGGGCACTCGAAGCCTTTGCAGGGACAGCACAGTTTGCAGCCACATTCCTGGCTGCAGAGACCGCTCAGCAGGATCAGAACGGGCTGCAGATTCCGAAAAACCCACAGTCAGGTGGAGCTCTGGGAAAGAGAGTTCCCCTGTCCCCAGTACAACCTGTGCCTGTCCCCCAGAGCTCCCAGGGCACAGCCATCCGCTGCACAGCTCCCACGGGGACGCAGCCCTGCGGGCGGGAGAGAAGGGACAAAGGGCTGCAGGGCTGAGGGGAAGGCTGGACCCCCCAGATGAAAGGGGGAAGAGGGACTCAGCCCGCGGCTGGGAGAGGCCCTGACCCTGGCTGGGCACAGGGCTGGGCTCCTCCGGGTCAGGGCCCTGCTGCTCCCTGGGGGCCCATCCCGAGCCCGGCCCCGCTCCCGCTCCTCGGGGCGGACCCTGCACCCGGCCCCGCTCCCCTCACCGCCAGGCCCCGGGCCCAGCCTCGGCCCCGCTCCCCTCACCGCCTCCGGGCCGATCCCGCCGCCGGGCCGGTTGCCGGGCACGCGCGGGCCCGTTGCCAGCCGGCAACGCGGGGGGGCCTCCGCCTCCCTCCCCGCCGGGGACCGCGGCCCCGGGGCCGGGCGGTGACAGAGCACGGCTTTCCTCCTTCCAGGGCAGGTTACACCGCAAACTGGAGCAAAGCAACGCCAAAACCAGACGTTATTATTACTATTAATTATTATTATTAAAAATCTCCAACAAAATAACCAATAAATCCGCCAGAGCCGGTGTCCTCCCGGCAGGGAGCAGGTCCGGGGGCCCGGGCCCGGTGTCACCACACCAGCACCACAACCCCGACACCGTAACCCGCAGAGACCATCGTGTTCCCATGACAGCTCTGGGGTTTTTTTTGACAGCAGAAGGATTTACACCGCGATCTGAGCACTCCCAGAAGTTATTCCCTGGTTTTTACCAGAAAATTCAATGAAATCAAACAGAAAAGGCTGAAAGTAAATCGTTTTCTGGCAGCTCAGATCAACACCTCCATCTCCATCTCCATCTACTCCTGCAGACATGGCTTTGGGAAGAAATTCAAATGATGCAAGTATAAAAAAATAAAATGAAATTTAAAATATCACATATGCATTTCAAAAAAAATTTATTTTTCAAATGAATACGGTTGTTTACAATACACCCAACTTGATGGTATCTAAAGCCAGCAGAGATCTGATGCCTGTTGTGTGTGCTATACACAGTCGTACAGAAGTTACAGATGCCTACGAGAGGGAAGGAACAGTGAAAAGAAGTTGACATTTTACTGTGCTGGAAAGAAAGCAACTCTTGCAACAGGTAGAAAATTTTGGCAAGAACGATTTGTCTGGAAAGGGAGAACGGGCAGAGGACACTGCTTCTGCGGAGCAAGGACATCTCAAAACACACCGACACACGGTTCCCCTCCCTCCCTCCCACCCCATGGCTGCAGCCCACATCCGCAATACAAATAGGCACACATGGTCAGAGATGGTTAAGTAAAAATAAAGGCTTTTACCATTTTGTTTGTCATCCGTCTAACAATCAGTTTGTGCAACGTCTCAAGTCACAGCTGTACTTTATTCTTGAAACAATTCCCTTTTGCTTTGCAAAACCCCAGTACCTTCCTGGTGGGAACACATTCCAGTCCCTGCTGAAGCAACTGGTAACACCAAAACGAGAGTGAGCAGTTACCAGCGTATGAGAAAGAGCAAGACATACACAGAGAAGGGAATCTCAATCCACCAGAGTGGTTTATTAGAATTTTATTCTGAAAAGGAATCCCAAACAGCACAATATTTTTATTTTATTTTTTTCAGTTAAACATAGGGTATTAAATACGCTAAATTTATATGCACGACATTGCTTCCAGTGGTCTCCTAAACAAATACAGCTGGATCACCAGCAATGTTTATGGCACACATCATGCCACCTGAGCCACCTCCTCCTGAAGAGACTTTAATACCCATATTGGCTCATAACCGAATGCTACCAATTACCGTGACAGCTTTAAAGTAACACCTGCTGATAGACAACGTTCTTATCTATGATCACACATCTCCAGGCCACACAGACAGCCTAGTTTTTCCCCCATGACAAGGAAAAATGTTGTTAATCCACCAACAGGCTACCTGGGGAAGCTTAACCACTTACACCAAGGGAAGAAACAAGAATGTAACAGACAAGAGGATCTGTACCCTGCGAGCCCAGAGCACGGCAGGTAACCTGTGAAATGCAGATCTGCACACCAGTGGCGCTGGTCATGGCAGTAGGGGCTGGGCAATGAGCCTGTAAAAATCAACATTTCAGACCAAAAACTCGTTCTGCCAACTCTATTGCTGTGCTGAGGCTAGCTTTTAGCAACTGCCCGCAAAACAGACACAAAATGCAACTTTCTAGAAGCAGGTTTTTCTACAGGAAAACAACAGTAAGTTGTCTCAAGGCTAGGTTCAACACTGATAACTGCAGAAATAAGAACGTTTTGATGAAGAATAGAAATCAAGTCCAAAGGAAACTAAAAACTATAGCCACAGGAGGAAAGTGATGTCCAAACTGAGTACCCAAAAGAAGCAAATCTTCACTGCAAAGTTGCCAGAAGTCAGAAGACAAACTTCATCTCCATCAGTCTTCCTCTCACTGAGTTTTTTTGGCATTCAGTTTTCCTCACCAGTTAAAGAGCACTACTAAAGTTTCCATTTTGCTGGCACACCATCAGGTTCAAAAACTTCAAAAGCTTCTTTAAATTTAGCATTGCTCCAGTGGGCTTTACTTTACTATTACGTTTGAGTGAACACTAACCAGCAAGGCATGGATTTTCTATCAAAAAAACCTGGTTTTGAATGTATTTAAGAGATTTGCAAGTGTAAGCATAATGAAAGTTCATTAGTAACTATTTTAATAGCTAATTTTTTGCACACCTGTACTCAAATGGGTTGTGGAACTATGATTTATGGGCTAGCACAGCCCTAAACTCAACATATAGTCATATTGTCTGTGGTGCTAGGTAGTATTACAGTAGGTATTAATCTTCCAACTGCCAAATGTGTTTGAAACACCTATATAATTCTCAGCAATGAAAAGAAACCACTTTCATTTAAATAAACTTGCCCTCTGAGAGTCTGTTTTGCAACAAATGGATTATTTTAAAAGAAAGCAGCAGGTAAACATCATGGGACCAATGCCAATGGCCTTCCTGGGGCAGAGCTGCAGTGAGACACAGAGAGCACAGGCTCAGGTCAGAGGCAGACTCCAAACAGAACGGTATTAATTGAAGATGCAAATTTGCTAGAAGGTGCACAGGTTTGTTATTAAGAATTTCACACTTCCACAACATGGTTCATCCTCAGAACACCTAATAGTTAGCTCTTGTAAGGCGATGTGAGTCATCAAAAACATCTTCTAGATAGGGTGAGAAATGAGGCAGCATCATTTACCCAAGGTCAGAGGGAAAAGCCATTTCAGGGCCAGCGTGGGTACCAGAGTTCCTGGCTGGTAACTCACCATCTCAGAACTGTAAAATATAACCTATTTGAAAAGCTCTTCCATTTCCATCCAAAAATCCACTTCTTTAGCAGCTTTTAGGCCAAACTAGCATCTAAGGACGTAGGTGCCTACTTTTCTGCAGCACAAAGTCTACAAGAGCCTTCCCTCGAGTAGTGCCTGGGTACCAGAGGAGGGGATCTCTCCTCCCCTCCTGCCACTTCACTAGCTCATTCCATACCCAAGAGACCACACAATTTGTACACAGACATCACTACCCTCAGCTGCTGGCAAACTGGCTCCTGAAGAATCATCTGTGATGTTTAACCCTCACCTCTTCACTGCCACTTAATCAGACCTCTGCACTGCTCCCTGACATTCACTGGACAACTTTCTTCATGTCCTACAGCCACCAAAGGGGATAAGGGGGAAGAAGCAATGGAGTGTGTGGAAAGCTGCAGGAGCACAGGAGAGTGAAGACATTACTGGACAGGCAACACTCAAAGGCAGAAATAATGATTCTCATTAGACAGAGAAACATATCAAGGTTAAATTTCATTTTAAAAACTGCAAGTCTACTGGGAAGTGTGTTTATTTGATGACATTACCCTCTAGAAACCACTGATTTTAAAAGCCTCTCCTCTTGGGTAGTTCTAATTCACAAATAATTCAGGACTCGGTTTAAGTAACTCAACACAAACCCAACTCTGTTCTGACCAAGGACTTCAAGCTTTAAAAATAGTTCAAGAAAAATACTAACCACACAACCAATGATTTTCCAGCTCCTGTTCTGGATCAGAAAAAGGCACATGCTTGCTCTCAACAAGTTCAAGTCTGACACAAGAAGTTCAGGACACCCCAGCTACTGTTTGACGTTCCCATCAATCTCCCTGAAGGGCTCAAGCTGACCACAGCCCACTGACATCCACCCAACTCCTACCCAGCCCTCTCTTTCCACAGGCAGTTGGTTCCACCACCATCGAGCTGCCTCACAATCCAGAGCTGATTCACCTTCCGCACGGCTACGTCCTCCTCAGCACGGCTAACTCTGCGGGCAGCGGGGGGAGAGCGATCCTGCCTAAGGGAACAGGGAGGTAGGTGAGAGCCAGGGAGAGCAGAGCAACCATAGTGCTACAGCAAAACTAACTCCACAGCTGCCTGCTGCTTTTTGCTCGGTAGCCAGGCACACTGCAGCAGGAACCGCGCGAGTGCTGCAACCAGGAATCCACCGGAGCATCGCTGTTCTCCGGAGGGGTCAGGTACTGCTCACCAAACCGCCTGGCTCTGCTGTTTCAGATAGCACCGATCCGCTGGAGCTTGTGTCTGTCTCAGAGTAAGGTAGCTTCAAGGTTTAGACACAAAACACAGTTTGATGTAAGTGTACGGCCGTTACAGGCACTGCCGCCTGCTTCCCAGCACGGTCCTTGCAGGAGGTGAACAGGCACTCTTAAAAACCAGGGAAAATGGGCTTTTCCCCTCATGTGTTAGTTTTTGAAGTAGTCATGTGGGGTCTTTTTGGGTAAACTGTGGATGCAAAGTTCACAAGGCTCTAGCAGCATGAGATTTTTTTCAGTATATTCAGCTTTTTCAATACAAAGACAAGTTTTTTCCTTGCATTTTTTTTGTAGAGCTTTCTGCTATTGGTTTCATAGCACAGTCACCACTACCACTTCTTTTCATAAAACATATAGCTGAGTCAGTGCAGCTTTAGGATTAATCCCAGCACGATTTACTATGAGTAGCATCAATTACAGCAAATCCTCAGTCTCAAACTTTGCCAGGAGGGAGGATGAATTAAAATAATCCATGTGCACTAGGCTGAGGTTTTTTTTTGGTTTAGTTTGTTGTTTGCTATTGTTTCTTTTTTTAATTTGAAGTACTTTAATAGAGTGTCAACATCTACAGCAGCTTATTAGCTTGTATTTAAATTGGATACTTTAAGACACCATGCACCCTCCAATTAATGCAACAGAAACATATAGAACATTTCTACTGTAATTAAACCCACGTGTGCTACAGTTCATCATCACCAAGGCAAGACTTCTAGGAAGAGATCTGTGCCTGACAGGAACCAGCATCGTCAGCTGCAAGTCTGTCCCATTTCTTTTGATAGAAAGAGGAGGCAGCAACTTCCTTCTAAATCTCAGCAGCTCCAGTATTAATGTGGACAGAAAATAAACTGGCTGATAGGCAGGGGAGGAGATGGAGAGTATTGCTGCAAACAAGCTGATGGTGCAAGATTTTTGGCCCTTTTTAGTCTAAAAGATAGAGACCTACTACTAAAAGGGACAGAAGACACAGCTTTGGCTCAGAATTTAGACTGAAAAAAAAAGCTTTCTAAATCCTAGCCTGGTAACATTAAGAAATTGGGAATATAAAATAATTTAACATCACTGCAAGCTTAAATGCCAACAAAGTGGCGTTGGGCACTGTGATGAGACAAAAAGCTGGAAACAAACTACAAGAAACATCAGTTGATTTCTCTACCTTGAACCAGAGGAAAGTGACTCAGCAGAGACGCTCGATTCTTGTCGCTGTGGGCAGCGTAAGCGGGAGTGCGATACCGAGAGCGTCCCTTTCAAAAAGGGCTGTGGGCAGCTCCAGACAGGGGCCACTGCCCCACCTGGGGACTGCACACCCTAAATGTGTCCCAATTAAGATGTCCAACAGCTCTGCTTGCTCCTAGGAGGCAGCTGGACACAAACATATTCCTGCAAAGATACCACGTGCAATTACAGCGGGAGTTTTGCGCTGAAGCTCCTGATATTACAAAAATATCCTGACTGACTCAAGTTATTCTACACCTTAAATGCCCAATAGTGTATGAACAGTAATAAAATTAACACAAGCTTTAGTTTTAAACTTGAAAAACAAGGTACCAATTAAAGTAGTCTGTCTATCAAGCTGTTTTATTCAGTCTCCTCTCATACACCACTAGTTAAGCTGACTTTGGAGAAGAATAAAGAAAACATTCAGAAACTTCTCCTGCCTAAAAATAAGTGTTAAAAGCAACACACAGACCAGACACACAGACCTATGAGCTGCACACAGATTACCAATAAATATACAGAAACACCACAATAATGGACAATGTTCATCATAAAAGAAAAATTCTGGTAACTGCTCTTAAGACCATTACAAAAATGAAAGTCAAGAGTGTATTTTTTTGCAGGCATGTGCAAGCACATTACAGTGTAATCAAAGCAGAACTTTGCTATTATTATTACTTTATGCAGCATTACAAGGTTACTGAGGTGCAGTGTTTAATAGTCTACAGTTTTTCCTGACCAGAGGAATGCTCACCAAACTCACTATGGACCCACACCCTCTTCAACTGTCGGAGCGGGGCAGCATCCGCCACCTCACCAGGCTGTTCCCATCCAGGGGATCCAAACTCCCAGCTGGGAATTAGAAGCCCTGTTGGTACACACACATCAGTCCTTTAAACACACAAGCCACGTGAGGTCTGCTCACATCACAGCAGGACTGGCCATCTCCTAACTCTTCAGACAGCTTTTAGTTTGTCTGCTTCATCTCTGGGAGCTTCCTACATCCTTCAACAGCCGCGGATTCCCGTCCAGCACTAACGGCATCGCCCCGAGAGTCCCGTGCTGTTGCTTCCCCTACACCCACCCACCCACACACCCCCTCAGTGTGAAGAGGAAAATTGCATTGACTAAATCAAAACTGATTCTAGCCTACCAGCTGGATTTGGTGATCGCTCCTCAATGCCGCTCCCTCCAAATGAAAACACCTTCCTGGTTATTCTTGGTCCTGACTCAGAGAAGCTGATGCTTGACAGTACCTAAAAGATACCATCAAACACTTGGCATTTTTCGATAATTTATCTTAAATTTTCAGCCACATACAATTGGAAAATAAAAATCTACAGCACCATCTTCTAAAAAGGCACTTTCTGAGGACTGTCTTGCTTAAAAAAAATAAAAATCACTCCAGGTTTTAAACAGTGGAACTGCTTTGTTTTACAAGGACCCTACGTTAACTACCCGTGTTAGGTGAGGGGGTACCTCAGGCAAGATTTGAAAGGCCAGGGCATGTGGGATGGAAAGTGGATGGATTCCCTCCATCAACCCCTTGTTTCTGTGAAACCGATGCTTCGATATTTTCCCTCGCAAGCCTCTCCCTGGCACTTCCTTCCTCTCCACATGCACCTCTGCCTACTCGGGGACAACAATTTGGTTTTGTTTTAGTGTTCTAGAGATCAGGATTCTTGAGACTCTGCTAGGGAGGTAAAATGTAGGATCCTGCACTCATCTTGTTCATACCTCAACTACTGAAAGTACAAAATCTTCTACTAGCAGAAAGCATCAATCAGCTCAAGCTCTAACCGCTATTTGTTTTTTTCAGGTTTACAAAAAACAGTGAGTGAATTGGCTAAGTGAAATTTTATTTAAACATGTGCCAAAACAAAAATGATACCATATCCTAACACCCCATATCGCTATAAAGTACCATCTTTGGGTAGAAAAGTCGGGAATCTTTCCCTTTGACATCCTTACGGATTTTCTTCACCGGATCCAATCAACCTGCCAGTAGCAGCCACAAAACTCCACGGCACTGAAGGGAGAGTCTGTGCCTGTCGTGACCAGAGACAAGAATGGCCATTTAGAAATAAGGATCTCTGAAAACTGAATTCATAGGTTCAATGTACATAATCTGAGCTTTTGATTCCTGGGTTATAAAAGTGCTTTCAGTGAGGTTCTAAACCCTCAGTTCACAAAACTGGGAAAACATCGAGAGGACCAGATATGACCAAAGTGTTAGTTTTTTTAAAAAAAAAGGCCTCAAGCTTTTTTAAGTGTAGGCTGAGCTTGGAATTTCACCAGAGTGAACTTCAAGACTAGTAGAAAACCAGTATTTGTAGCTGGAATTTGTACAGAAGATGATTATCTGCTATCTTATGTTGAGCATTTTATAGGACAATAAACGAAGAAGTGAAAATAGTTTAGGACCGATAGCATCTTGAAACAATTTGACTGACAACTTCCAGAAACCCATTTTACTCCTGAAAACCCTTTCTATGGCCAAACAAACTTCCAAAAGGATGTCAGAATGAACCCTATAAAAACAGCTTCTGGACGTGTTTAGCCAGGTGACACACGGAACAGTAACAGCGATCCTGAGTAAACGGCCACAGCTGACTGCCCTACCAAGGAAAAAAAAGCTACTTACAGTGGAGTCAGTCATTCCCTTAGCAGATGTCACAACTTTAACGCCTCAACTACAAAACACTCCACTTCCCTCCGAATCTGGATCTGCCAGTTGCCAGATCAGGTGTCGGCAAGGCTTTCCGCGAGGTCCCGAGCTGCGGTGCCGGCGGCGGGCACAGCACCCGCGCTGCGGCCGATACCCTACGGCTGCTCCTTCCGCAGCCCAGCGCGGGGGCCCTTGGGCGTGCTCCCACCACGGAAGCAATCAGTGGCACTTGTTAAGTACAAGTGAGGTCTCGGTGCAGTCAACTGGTACAAGTGTCTGAGGAGACAGGAACCGTTTCTCTAGACAGGCATAAACACGAGGCCAGCACGTCTGCAAAGGAAGTGGAACCGTCAGCCTTTGCCCACGTCCCTCTCTGGACCATCCACAGACAGCTCCCAGCAAGAGAGGGGATCTGGTTTGCCACTCAAGATTTCCCCAAACAGCACATAAAAGTTGAGATTATTATTATTTTTTTTTCTTTTTAAAGGAGAGCAGGTACAAAAATAAAAGAAATCCATATACTCTGAAAATATACTGGAAACTGCCACCACAGATGAGGTACCATTTATCCCAACCCCCCACCCCCAAACTGCAAACATCAAAATATATATGTTTTTAAACAAAGGAAGAATATCTGGCTATTTAATCTCAGTTAAAATGACAGCACCCTTTGTTACACTTGATATTTCACACCATTAATTCTCTTTTGAAAAAAAACCCAAGATATCTAACTAACCTTGATTCCTTGCTTATCTCCTCATTCCTTAGTGCAGTAATTGTCCATCTCCATTTAAATAAATATAGCAGCTACAGCATCATAAATGTGTGGCCCTCACAACGCCAGTAACTTGATATCGTAATACAAAGAAGTATCGGCACTTTACGTAGATATTTGCAAAACCAAGAAGAGATTAAAACCTCCAAATCCTCCTCACATGAAAACCAGGGAAAACGCTCGCTCAGCCAGGAATTTCAGTCACTTTCCCAAGGAAGTTTCTTTAATTTGTGTTTTTTTGGTGAAAGTTACAAGCAAAGCAGCTTCTCCAACCACAGCCACTGAGCGTGGGCAGGACGAGAAGCGGACAGTGTTCTCGAAAAGAGCGTTAAGAGACTCTTTAAAAAGGAATTTTCATCTAAACGCCAGAAATCCACAAGGAGTCTTTGTAAAACAGTTGTTCTAAAAAAATTCTCTATTTTAAAACAATTTTCTGTAAAAAGCCTAACCTGAACCTTTTAGAACAGAACTACTAGAGTGCTTCTGAGAGAAAACTGACAGGTCACAGACCAAGAGAAATCTTTGAGAGGGTTACTCAGAAACCCCCTCGCTCCACCGACTCAGTTACAGCTGGAAGCCGAGTGCATGGAGGAGTCACAGCGCGGGGCTGGGCCAGTCCTGGCTCGCGGGGACAAACTGACCGAGCCCTGCGGCTCCCGGACCCCAGAGGCGCTCAGACACGCTGGGGTCTCCCTCAGTCACCCTCCCACCTCCCCTCTGGGGACCCCCCAAGCCAACTGCCCACCCTCACGGCTATTTCCAGTGCAATTTTAACTTTGCAAAGTCAGTCTTTTTACGTTATTTTCCTCGATATTGGGAGATAAAATATGTACCAGCACTACCTGTTCAGTGAAGCTCTTGGAGACAGTGTTGTGAGCAGCACTAGTACATGTCAGTACAACACACAAATGCACAAAATACAGTACTTGTGTTTTCTGGCAGAGATTCGTGCCTGCTGAAGCAAAACGGGCTCAGATTTTAGGCTCAAAATACAGTATATTGGCAAACAGTGGATTTCATGAGAACGGCAGGAGTTCAGCTACCTCTACCAACCCACTGGTTTTCATGTGGAGAGCAGGTGGAGTTCAGAAGGGCTGGGATAACAGCAATGCCCATACAAATGATCTGCAGTATATATACTATGAACCAGTGCAAATAAAAACAGTCAAAAATGCAGTTCACGAGTTTACAAAGTGCAAAACTCCCCAGTCCCCTCACTACTGAATAAATGCTCGTCTCTGACATCTTAAATATTGTTTTACCTTTAAAGTGGAATGAAAGACTCTCATTAATTGGTTTCACATTTCAGTGATTTAACATGTTAGAACTATCCCAGCCCTCTTTATTTGCAAAGTGAAATGAAGTTACCAATAACTTAATTTTAAAAGGAAAGTCATTATCAAAGAGGAAAAAAGCCTGAAAACTTTTATTTATTCCAGACATTTTACTGATGTCAAATAGATTTAACTAAGCATGTAAAAACTTAGATCTTAATAAAAAACCCTTTCCATTTAATTCAAATATCCTCCACATTTCATAAGCCAAAAATATGGCCACTTCCTTTGTTAAATCAAAATACTGCAGTGGCAAGTAAAGCTTGCAGAATTCTAGAAGCATTTTTGTTATTTTTTTTTTGATTTAAAAAAGGAAAATTCAAGATTCCTTCTGACTATAAAACTTTCCTTTCAAAATTAAGGCTTGTACTTTGTCCTTTTAAAATCATGGAGGTGTCCATTCTTCCACAGTTAGTGGTACAAACACTGCTTTAGTACAGCTCAATGGACACAGTTTTCCTTTAGAATGCTTATTGCACTAAAAGATAGCAAAACAAGTTGTCAGTTTTTTTTAAAAATAAACATGGTTACATTTCTAAAAAATAAAGGTTGATGTTGACCATATGTTCTGTAATAATTAAATTAAAGCATTATTATTACTCTAATAAATATAAAACAAAAGGAAGCTAAACTTCAAAAACACATACATATGAAATCACATTAAGGTGTGAGAGGCAGCAAGTAAACTAGCATTTTTCTTTTGTCCAAAAAGACCTTAGCTCTAAAGTTTCAGTCCTGGTGTTTACTGTGTGTAAATCCCATAAAACTTGGGACATCTTATCTCAGGTGAAGCTTCAACGTATTTGACTTGCCAGGTAGAAAAGAATTGAAACTTTTGGACTAGGTAAAACAGCAGCTTTAGTAAATTCACCAGGGAGCGAGAAGAGTTTGGATCACTACTGCCTGCACAGAATAGCACTAGCTTCTCTGCTTTTTAGAGGGGAACTATTGGAGCTGAGAACTCCAAAGCTGTGAAGAAAGACACAGAGGCAGCAGTTGGCTAAATTATGTTCAAATTACTGGATTAGCGTGCAAAACATCATCCCTCCCCTCAGTTTTTTCTAGCTAGTGCTGTACATTCAAATGTACTTGGATATGTTCACATTCGAATGCATGATGGCAATATTGAGAGAAAGATTCCTCAATGCAGTGGGGTAAAAAAACCTAATTTTTTTCTTGTTTTTGCACACTTCCCTCCCCAAACAACCACTGTGATTGTTCCTATAACGATGGTTTGCCTTTTTTTTTTTTTTTTAATTACACCATTGATTTTTTAATTTTATTATTATTATTTTTTTTTTTTTGCAAAGATAGTTGTGCTGCCAAGCAACTTGAGGTAAAGGCATAAGAGGGTTAAACTACGAGAAATTTAAAAAAAAATAAAAATAAACAGAAGATGATGGCGGTGCCTCCGAGAGGAGCCCGCGCCAATAAAGCAGTTGGCTGGTTTCATATTGCATAATAGTGCTGTGTTCCTCGGTGAAGTAAACAATCCTCCTTGTGTCAATTTAAGGGTTAGCCTCTCGCCCCTGCACAGTGTCACCTTCAGCATGATGGAGGCACAGCCCCTAAACCAACCCCACTGGAAACATACACTGTATGTGGCTTAGTTTTTTCAGTTCTCCCTCCCAGCGAGCGCGCTCCCGCTCTGTCGACTCAAGCGAAGTACATCGTGCGTAAGGTGTCTTGGTGAATCTGTACAGCCTTCGCCAGGGCCTGGGGATCCCTCCCGTTGCTCTGTCCTGAAACATGGCTTCCTTCAGCACTGCAAGGAGATGAAAGACAAGCAGGGCTGTAAATTGGGTTAATTCACATCAAAAAGTCGCCTCCACATCCCTTCAGCGTTTGGGAGAGCAACATGGTAATGGCAATAGAACTGGATACTGAGAAAAATCTACTTTCACTTCACCCAGCAACCCCAAGGCTTTTGACAAATCCCTTTACCTTAGCTGCTCGGTTTGTTCATCTAAAAATAAGCCTGTTACAAATATATTGATGGCTTGAGGGTTATAAAATACTTCTGATGTACAAAGCAGAGCTAGAGAAGTGGAAGGCACTTAACGTTTGCTTCATTCATGACTACTCTTAATCCTAAAGCAAAAAACTAAACGTGTGGCTTGATTCCCCCAGACCATGTCAAAGTAATAACAGAATATTTTATTAAACTAAACTTAATTCTTTTAATCTGAGTGTTATTCAGTAGAATCCACCAACCCACTCTGGTCTGATACTGAGCAGCAGCTGGTGGGAATGATTATCTTACAACTAGTCCCAGAGGTAACTGCACAAGGAGCAGCAGTTCTCTATACCCCATGGCTTTATGCCTGACAATGGAGCAAAGATCCAGGGAGATACAAACCTCAGCACACACTTTCACTTACCTGTCATGTTCTTTGTCCACAAGATGGTATCGTGCTCTGAATGCTACCAGGTGAGCATAATAGGCTGGTGCAGGTATAGAAACCGACCGTGTGCAGCGCACATAGGTGTGGCAGAGCTGGTAAGTCAGCAGCTGGAGCTCATCTGCAGTAAAACAGTTATCATCCCACAAAACATGATAGTGTGAGGGGCGGCTGGTACCCTGAGGAGAAGGGAACATCGATTCACTCATCTAGCTTTTCCATACAGTCAGTTCAGATTTTTAAGTTCAGAAAGGGCCAGACTAGCTAGTCAGAACTCCTATGTAAAAGCAGACAGAGAAAATAAAGCCTTATGTCAGCCCTAAATGTATTTAAAGATGAATAAGTAGTCCAACATTTACATGACTAAGTTACTCTAGTTATTCTTGCTTGGAAAAAAATCCACATGCCTTCTAGATAACCCATAACAATCAAAACTTGCTCCCAACATGACTAAATCATGACTATACCACATCTTAACTACCTTCAATTAAAACTGTTTCTCACCAAGACACACTTCCCAGAGAAATAACTGCTGCTTTCAACTCCTTCCGATTCCCCAACACCCTAACTTGAAGTGTGAACACTAAAACAGCTCCAGGATTTCAGAGGTTACCTATGGAGTTCTACACAAAACCACACACTTCTTTACTTCCACACAGTGGCTTCTTTCCTACAGGGTCAAGAGCTGTGTTGCTCTTTGGCATTATGCTGAATCAGATTTTCACATGTCCCTCGTGCCAAGGTTCCCCCAGACACAGGATTAACACTGCCACGACTCAAAACTAGAAGGGAAAACATGCCCACCCAACCCAAACAAAACTTACAGCAATGTGGTCAGACTCACATGATAAAAATTTAGAGTTAATTTTTTTTTCCACTTTTAAGCAATATCCTGATACAATTTTTGTCATTAAGCTGACTCTCCTGCTGGCAATACCACCACAATTTTGGATTTAATTCCCACAGCCTGTAATTCACTGGTCAGCACTTAGTCAGGATATAATCAAACATTGCCTTCAGTCTCTCAAACTGTTTACATTTGAAAACTTGATTCAATGTTAATTGTGGTGGCTATAAATCATAAAAGCAGCAAGTTTTATTTTCAGAAATAACGAAGGTACAAAACAAGGTGACATCTTTAAAATAAACTGAAAGCATCACTTACCACAAATGCAAGTTTTAAAGGTGTAGCAGAGACCACCTCTTAGGCAAACAATACTATTAGTCCCTCAATAATGTGGTATCTCAGATAAAGCTGAGCTAAATGACATTTTCCTACTAAATAATTGTTTGTAAACAGAAATGCCACAAAAGGGAGAAAACCAGTATGTTTTAAATTCACATTTACTTACAAAGCAACAACCATACCTGTATTCCAGCATGACTACAGAGGTAAAAATCAAACTCATATGGATGTGTAATATCTGTATCTACAGTTGTTCCAGCTGGGATATTGCCACTTCGTCCAACCTAGAGGAAAGGTTTTGTTAAAAAGTGCAGCCAACAACTGCTTATACACCTCACCTGTCATTAAACCCACAAGTTCCTGTTCAACACATGCAAGGTTTCAGCAAATGAACTGCCTCAGTACTGTCTGGAATGTGTCCATACAGCAACCCAGGATGTTTGACGAGGACGCTGTGTGGCTCTCAACCATCTCAACACACAACACTGAAAGTTCCAAGTGCTGCAGGTGCAATCTCAGAAGACAGAAGAGCTGCACTTATATTTGTATTTAGAATTGTCAGCTTGAGTTTGGATTGACTCACTCAGAAGAACAGAAGAGTCAAAGGTTCCATCATTTTGTATTTTCCTCTATTACAATTGCTGCAGACTTGGTCCATGAACATTGGCTACATCAGTTCACTGACAAAGACCAGTATCAAGGTGCAACGTGGTAAAGCCTGATGGGGATTTTGGTTTTTTAATGTACTGAAGGTCAGTGGTTTTTCAATTTGGGGCCACATTTTGTGCTTATTAATTCAACATTTTCCCTGAGTGCAAAGACAATCAGATGGACAGAGAAGCCTAGGCTAATATTTTCTCCAGCAGTCTTAAGTGCTTGACATCAAGCTTGTCACATAAAGCTACGATGAGAGAGGCAATAATTACCCTTTCTGTTCTGTCAGCACAGAACAACCGTGTGTGATGTCGCTTCTGCACCACAATATAGGTGATTCCAGGCTGGTAATCCTTCTCCAAACTGATGCAGGCTTCTCTAATGGCTAGAAGTTCATAATACAAAACCTAGAAGCACAAGAACACAATAGTTTAGGTTTTCCTTCCATTGTATTATATACACACAACACCTAATAAATGGTTTGTAGTTAACACTAAGGGCAACTTTGCCACACAATTAGTAATCTTAGGGAGTAGAGATATATTGTTTCACAAGTTCTAAGACTTCTCCTTCCCGGAAGGAAATAAGTTGCAACTTTTCTTACCCAACACAATTAAGAAATTCTCTCCTTAAAAGTCTCAATTATTTTGTGGTACCTTGGTGTAAATGTCAGCAACTCAAGCAGTACAGCCACTCAGTCATGAGAACTGGAGTTATTCTGTAGTAACACAGTCCTTCAGGAAACCCACAAATGAACCAACCTGTCGAAACTGTCCTTCAGAGACCCCATCCCTGTAGAAGATGATCCTGGTGGGCTTGAACCGTGTGGACTTGTAGAACTGGATGAGAAGCTCCCTCACCATGGAGGCCAGATCCTGGATGATTTCCTGCCGGGGCCGCTGAACTCTCACTGTGGCACAGTACCGGCTCGGATGAGCATCCATACTACCTACAACCTTCAGGGGAAGAGGACACGAGTAAAGGCTTCAAGATAAAGATCTAGTAAAAAAAATTAAATAGCAAAAAAGCCCAGAAGAGCAATTTTCAAGTGAAAGATGCTTAGGTTAAAACAACAATCACAGTAGCATTTGTACCTGGAACTTGTACATACAGGTTTAAGACCTTTTCAAAAGGGGTATAAAACTTGCCCTCCAAGCACCCCAAAATGCAAGTGCAGAATTGTGAGTCTTCCCCTCTGTTGAGGGCACACTAATGCATATTCCTATAATCCAGACTTTTTTCTTTGAAGTTTTCTCATCCTTTATGTAGAAAAACACTTCAGTTTGCCTTAGTTACTATAAACAAGGAGGCAGTTTCAGTAAATGCAATCAAATCCAAGTAAAATGCCAAGGGGACAAAATAGGAAGGGACTGACCAAGCATCCAACCACCACCTTGATCTCCTGGGCTGTACCAACACAAAAGGTCAGAAGTATGAAAAGCATTCCTGCCAAACTAGGGCTTTAATTACAATTTTCTCCTTTAAAAATACGAAGAAGTTATAACTAACATCACAAAGCTGCATTATTTCCTTTAGAATATTTTTGCAGAAATAGATATTTAATATGACTGCCATTTTACCTTGATTTAAAAATCACAAAGCTCAGAAAACAGTCTGAAGTATCGAGCAGTGTTTTTCTTTTAAAGATATGATTTTTAATAAATTGGAAATGTGTACAAAGAACTGGCATAAGGCCTCAAAGATATGTGACACAGACATAGTCCACGAGTTGCATTGACTATTCTAACATTTACCCAAGTTGAAAAAACAATTCTCATTTAATAAAACTTACAGCAGCTATGGAAGGCTTCTTTCCATCTCCAGCAGGAGGGTGAGTGACATCAGCTCCCAAAAAGATCACTGGCTGCTGGAACACAGAAGGTCTTCAAAAAGAAAAAAGTGCTAAGTCACACTTGCAGATCAACAGTTGGCACAAGGTTATTGCTCAATACGGGGTTCTGCTGCTATTTCAGCTAAGCTGCACAGAGAAGGTTTCTTATCAGGTACTCTGGCCAAACCTAAACAATGAAATCTTTGTGCACAAGATGTGAACTTCGAAACCAGCACAGCAGTCATTCCAGAATACACTGCTGCTTAACCAGGGCACGATCCTGGCGGAGAAAAGCCACCGCGCGACACCTGAACAGTACAGACAGACAGCTGGGTGCAGCAGCACACACAGTATTCCAGCTTCCAGGTACCATGTACTATTACCAGACAAATATTTCAACTTAAAGAATTTGGCTGCATTTAAATTTTGGGTGCTAAGTATTAAATTTAAGCACATCTGTTAAAACAAAACCCAAATCAGTCTCCACAAAGAGTCTTACCGTTGATGAGGTACAAGGATGTTGTTGATTCCTCCTAGTTTAACATTAATCTTCAGGCACAGATTTGATAGGGTCTGTGGAGATGTTTTAATGACGTTCTTGACTTGAACACACTGTGTGGCCATTCCCAGCAGTGTATCTCCCACACGCTTCACCTCCGCTGAGGAGCAAACATTGGGATACGACATTTGAAGTTATTGTTACATTTGGATCTTAGCTTAAGTCCCAATAATTTAAATGTACATACTCTGACAAATAAAAACCAACTTATCTGCAGGCTCAGAACTGCTTCCAATTAATTTTACCTTCAGACATGAAACATTGGGCTCTAATGTTTAAAGAATGGTCCTGAAGAATTTTCAAATATATGCTAGATATCAAATTTCTCAGAACAATGCTTGGCCAAGCAGGTGAAGACAGAGATATTCCCTCACCGTACACCGGTGTTTTCCCTGGCAGGATGACAATGATGAGCTGAAGCCCCGAATAGGTGTTCTTGAGGTGTCGAAACATGGGCTCCACACTGTCTGCACCCTGGGCGTATTTGCAGAAGCAGGGCTGGCCCTGGATCGGCATCCCGGCGTCCTTGGAGATCTTGCGCAGCTGATCCGTGAAGCCCCTGAGGACGAGAAGTTCTTCTTTAATTTCACAGTAGCAATAGCACACAGCAACCAAAGCAGAAGAGGACAACCATGTTACTCAAATGAAGGTGATTCCAAATAGCTTTTAAAGCAGCATTTGAAAAACATTTATCATGTGGAGGCTGTACAGCTTTGAAACATCACAGGCCAGCATGGAAGAAAGCTGTTTAGGTGCCTGAAGTCCTTAATTCAAGATGCCAGAGTAACTAGAAGGAAAGCAGCAATGTCGCAGGACCGAAAGCCCATGGTGTACCTAGGTACAGTGTTTTGACTGCAGCTTCCAGCAAGGAAGCAAACCAGCTTGGATTCTCCCCTGAACACCTGAGATGATTGAAACCAGGCACAGCACTCGTTAGAAGTCCTATGTCCATGTCTTCACTAAGATGGCCACATTGAGAGAACAGCCCAAAGCCTAAACGCCGACACGCCTTACTTCAGTATTTCTTCTCGGCACTGTCTCTGTGTGGCAAAGCAAGCGATCGCCCACATCTTTATCTCGACACCGGTGTGAAACTGCTTCCCTCGCATGTCCCACACTCCATGGCTTGGGGTGGCCACTGTTCGATTCTGCGGGAACAAGAGCAACAGATATTCAAGGGACTGAAAAAGAAAAAACCCGACACTATTTTCAGTTTCAGGATAACAAAACCAAGTTTACCATCCAAACTCTGATTCCTGTATCACATAATGCAATTGAACTGACTACAACAGTCAATGTCCATGGGAAATCACTCTTCAAAACAGAAACAAAAGAAAAAGCTAAAACCTCACCCGGCCTCCGTACTGCAACATGGGAGCCGGGAGCACGCGCCCCGTCACATGGGCCATCTCGTCCCGGACTTTGAACTGGAACTCTTGAACAAATGGATCTGCATCATAATTTGCACTTCTCACCTAGAAGAGGAGTTTTTCTGTTAAATAAATCCTATAATTAAAAAAAAGTAGTCAATGTCTATTAAATTAAAGAGCTAGAAGGAAGGAATTAAAAGACTAGGTTGGTCGTGTGAGAAGTTTTTGCATTAACGTAACCTAGTCCAGTGTCATTTAGTGAGTAGCATCACATCCAACTGAAATTGAAGAACTAACCAGTCTGCTTATTTCCTCTTGCCTATCTGGCGCAGATCTCGCTGTGGCCTTTATCATTGTCGAGGTCTGATTGTCCGTCAGCTTCTTGATGCACCGCTGGCCAGCCACGATGTTACAGACCTGGAAGGAGAATCAGAAGCGTCAACACACAACGGGAGCACTCAGAAACAGATCCCAAGGTGCTGTATGTGCACAACACTGCCCTATCGCTGCAAACACACCCTCCATGTGCTTAAGCAACTGCTTATTCTTTCTCACAGCTCTAAACTTTAAAGCACTTTTTGAAGTGTAGAGAGTCTTTAGTGAAATAAACGAATAATGAACATGTAAATATGCAAACGTGCTTGTACTCCAAAGCACACTGCTCCTCCTTAACGCTCTGCAAAGTGATACAGCCCACCAAGAACAAGCTGATTTATCAGAAGAAGTTAATTACTTCTAAAGGCAGGTAGGTGTGTTTCTGTTCTTGTCCCACTTGTAGGCAAGGAAGATGAGGGTACTTCAGCTGGAGGTTGTATTTCTCTCTGAAATACTGTGCTACTGTTCTCTCCACAGTCTGGCCATTTTCTAACTGTAAAGGAAAGCTGAAAAGACATATTTTAATAAAATGTACAGAAATCTCAGTTGGCAAGCATCAACACACCCAAAACTAATAAAATATTAGGTCCTGTTACACATTCAGTGTTAAGCTATCACACATTTTATGCTGTGACAGAAAGCATCTTACGTTTGATGACTTGCAGGCCTTCTTGTTACGTTACAAACACGGTATTTCCTTCTCATGGTTCCACAGTGAGTCACTTCTACCTTCAGACCTGCACAAAAGTACCAAAGTCATAACTACACAAAAACTTGCACAGGAGACACAAGGTTTCTTACATTAGGACATGTTCTAATCCACCAGTGTTGATGGTCAGCATTAAACAGCAAAACAGAAATTATTATTCTCTAAACATTTTGCCTTCGTTACAATTTGATTTCTGACTAATCAGGTATTATCCTCAAAAACAAATCATAGTGTGTGATATTTAATGTTCAATGTCATCTGAACTTCTTGTAGCAGTTTCATTTAACAGGCATGCAACCAATCTCAGACACAGCTATTTTCTGTTCTCATTCTGTGCTGTACTCCTCTCAAAACCAGCACTTCCAATATCACTGAAATTAAATGGGCAGATTCCTACCTTATTGCTCATTTCCCCCCTAGCTTTGTATCCACATTCAGTCTGTAATTTTCCTTAATTTCACTGACCAAGTTTAACTTTACATTTTGAGTGGCTGAAGATCCAGTCTAAAAGCACTCAGCCTACACACCACAGGCTGATTGGACTTGCCTCTCGATCCACAATAATGACAGCAAGGATGGCAGCTTCAAGAGGTTTTCAGTTTCTATTAACTGTGAGTACAGTACCCAGAGAGCAGACCCAGCATCTGCTGGAAGCACAGAGCTTGTGATAAGCACACGAGTGCTGCACAGCACCAGCACACTATTGTATCTTCCCCCAGCCCCATGGAAGGAAAGGCAGTTGAAAACAAAGCCTTGCTGCCCAAAAATTCAACCTACAGCCTGCTGGGAAAGGCTTTTGGGAAGGCAGTTGGATGACTTGTTCTGTGAGCCTCATATGGATTATGGACCACAGATGGAACACCCCACATCAAATCAGGTCCCAAAGTCCCAGAAAACAGATTAATGTGTTTAGTTTACCAGGGACACAGACACCCCTGACATAGCATTAAGAGAAAATACAAAAAACCAGAAACCATGAAGCACTGTGGCCAAGCAGAAAAGCGTTGTGAATACACAGATACCTGGAACCCACTCCCTGCTTTGTCATTAATCTGCTGTGACACTACAGAAGGCACCACCCTCCCACAGAGCTGCTCAGCCTGCCAATGCTTGAACACAGGGTTTGTTTCACTGTACACGATCACATCCTCTTGGCTGGAGTTTCCAGATACCACAGAAGTAAAGATAAGTATCGACAGCAAAGGTAACCTTTCAATATTGTCTGACTGTGGTAACAAAGTGCTGAGGCACCCAAGATCAAGCAGAGACAGCTGCTCATTTTCCAGTTATGTCTTCCAGAATGAAGACACACAGGTAGATGTAAGGAGGAGGTATGTTAGAACTACTACAAAATAACTACTTCAATGTTTTTTCACTAATGACTACCCTATGAACACATTCATTTATGACTACAGTGCAAATTTACTTTTTTGCTGCCCAGTATTTCAGAGTCTAATCTTGCATCAAGTAACACAAGTGTTTAAGAGCAGAGCTTTGAAGAGCTGGGCTCTTTCAAGGCTTCTCTCTCTGCAAATTACACTGGAATGAAAGCATACAGGAAAACACAAAGCAAAGTAGCATATATGGAGTGAAACTACTCAAACCAGCAGCTGATGCAACTCCTTTGGAATGGAATTTTGCTTTCAGCTGCACTTGTTTTTCTATAAGGCAATCAGTTATTAGAAGTCACTGCAACAGCCTACTTTCAAAGAATCTATGATGTTAGCTTTAAATTAATTTTTCCTTTGCCTCAGCATTTAAACAGCAGGAGAACTACAGCACAATACCACTGTGGCCTCAGTGACCCCTGCATATGAAAGGTTAGCCATGCAGCAGGGCAGCAGCCACTTACCTCTATCCAGGCAATAACAAACACACTTTCTCCTTCCCTCTTTAAGCCACTGCAACCATACCCCATTTTTCATCTTCCCTTTCTGTAGAGGTGCATTGTTTCTTTCAGGACTACAACTACAGACGGGCTATACTGAACTCTTGGCAGTCCCAGGACCCTTCTGATGTTTGCTAATGAGGAGGCTTCCAGATAAAACAAGTCCCTTACAATTAGCTTGTGCTACCTGGGACAGAACAGATACATTTCTACTCACCCTTTATCTCTTTGGTGAATTTTACCCGATGAGAATCAGTCAGAGGTCTTGGTTGTTCATCAATATTATGAATGTCAAGAACTTCACACATAAACTGAATTACAGGTTGTGCTTTGTAGAAGGCAGTGGCAGAAACTAAAAAGAGCAAAATAATGTGTAAAAAAACCCAAGTCAGAATGTTGTGAAGCAGAATATAAATTAATGCTTTTAAAACTCCCAAATAATCCTCAAGGAAATGTTGCACAGTACATGTTTTTAAAAATAGATTAGCAAGCCTTGCAACAACTAAGTAGACAACAGCCAGCACAGGGCCCACGGTGACACATCAGTCTCCAGCACAGTCATCCTGCAACTACTTTGCACTTCAGGGTTTTAAAAGGGTTTTTCCCCAGATAACATTTATTTCTAGAGAGCTGCAGAGAGACATAATCTTTTGAATCTGTATGGAGCAGCAAGTGGAGACAGTATTAATATCTCTCTGTTGAAGATTTTTTAACATGAAGAACTAAGATTATTCCATATGCAATATGATTTTGTCAAGGATACGATCTGCTCAATTACTGAAACGTTATTTGGTAGAAACACGAGCGCTATGTTGACTACACACAAGTTTTGTCAGCGCAGTGGTGAGTGCAACCCTCGATCTACTAAAATCTCTCACCCTCCCTGCCTACCAATGACATGATCACATTAAGTGACCATATACTGCTTTTAAACAGGACAGTTGACTCATTCCATGGAAGGAAGATCATGAACAACCCGCCTGACGAAGTTACAAGCAATTGAAACGATACCTTTCAGTAAGACACAGCTCAAACACAAGCAAACCACCCCGTACATCTAAAACTTTAAATGGCAACAACAGCAAAGAAATACTCCACAAGCATTTGATTAGTTTTCCAGATCTCATGAACCAAAACCACCACATCTCTGCGCCAACACAACGAAGCATTCCTCAGACATGCGTCACTTCAGCCGGCTGCCAGCTTGACATGACGCGCCGCGGCCAGCGCCTCCGGACGGCGACTGCTGAATGAACACAAAGAGCTCACACCTCCAGCCGCGGGCGGGCTGTCTCCCACAGCAACACGAGTGACACAGAGAAACAGATTTTGCAGAGAACCTCGTACAAGTTAAGCAGCTAGAACAACATGAAGCCAGGGGATTGGAGTGTAATCTCCGCAGCCTCAAACCATGACGTCAAGCGATCGCTCCGCAAACCGTAGCTTACCGAGTTCTCGAGTTTCTCATTCACAGAAAGGGCTGAAAAGTTTCTGCTGCAGGAGTAACTCCTACACTTTCTGACACTGCTGAGAGAAATCTGCTTCACAGAAAGTAGTAATGCAGTACCTCATAAATTCATGTGAATTAATACTCTTGTCCTACCTGAACTGCAGTGATCTCAGTACCCAGCACACAGGCACTAGCACTGGTATCACTGGTTACTCTCAGAGAGGTGAGATTTTCACACTCGTTTCTCAAACAGCAGCTACTCCACAGCTGCCTGTTTGAAAGCAGTTTTACAAGAACAACCTCATTTGAAGTCACATGAGTATCAGCCACCATTTAGGTAAAGCAGAACACATGGACTTGCAAATTGTCAACGTGAAAGCTCGATATCATGTGCAACATTTTATTATGCTCCAAGACAGATGCTAGGCACAACCTGTCCCAGAGCGCCTAACCTAATGCAAGAAAGACAGACTATTTACCTTGGTTCTGTAGAGCATTTCAAACAGACAGTGAGAACAGAATGTGAATTAGAGAAAACTTCAGGCAGCACCTGCATCTCTGACATTTTTCAATAGAGGTTTAACAGCTAAATAGACTCAAAGTGCTTACAGAACCCGGGAGTCTGACACATGCACCAGTTGATCTCAGATGCATTCATCTGGGACTTAATAAAGTGGTGCAAAGCAGATCTGGTTTTGCATAAGAAAGCCCATCTCAATTAGCCCTATTCACAACAGTGTTTGTGATGTCTCTTACAGCGCTTTCTTGGAAGTACTGAACAACACCTACTGCGGACAGCTGCACCCAGACACATCTTGGGCAATTTGCTTGCATTGCCATGGATGTACCAATACAGAAAATTAACCAGGGAAACAAGCTATGCCAGGCTTTTCCTTCCTGTACAGGGTTTTTTTTCTTTTTTTCAATATGGCAGATAAATTTCTGCCCAAACACTGACATGAAGACAAATCCAGAAAAAAAGACGAGGATTTCTAGGCAGCCTGTGCCACACAGGTCTGGTCTGAGCTGGCTGAAGCCAATGCATGCATAAATACACTTTATTATTACAATCTCACTCTACTATTACCATTACAACTTTGACAGTAGGACCTCCTTCTGCCTGGTCATTTTTATTCTTAACCCTGAATCCCAACTCACCATCAATGTTGAGCATCATCTTCCACATGGCAGGCCGAACAGACTGATGGAATCCAAACCAGACCTCCCTACCCCCACCCAGAGGGTGATCATAGCCTTCTGGAGCTGAGAAGAACGAGCGGCCCACGGGGGTATACCTAGTGAAAAAGATGACCACACATTTATGCCATTGCTTTCCAAATAAAAACCTCTATAATAGAAATTATAACATACAGTATTATTATATTTTTATTTCTGTGCACCAGGAATCTGTGCCTAGAACCAAATTTAAACAATACACTCTGAATGCTTCTGTTCCCATTGCAGTGTTTTTAAATTTAAACAAAGCATTTACTAGTTATAGCAACACACAATCACTTTCAGTCTTTACAACAAATCACAAACTAAGTTAACTTACCTTTTCTGATCTTCCACTTCAAGAAAGTGCCATCTCCAGCACAGCAGATTCTGTACAACAGCACTGTACAGACTGGAGTGACCCTCAAATACCATTTTGCACGTTTTACTAGTGAACATTTGAACACAATGTACACTGAGAAAAGTAATAACTATGGTGGAAACAAAAAAACTAGAGAAGCTAATGGTTCTCTCTCAGGTAGAAAACATCTGCTTGTGAATCTCCACAGCTCCCCACATTTGTAATGGGCAGACATTAGCACAGAAGTTAACAACCTTCATGTTTCCTTAGGATCCAGGGCAGCTGAGGAAGAACACTGCCTTCCATAAAACCACAAGTCAGGGTTTTTTTTTAAGAGTCAGTTACACCCAATGAAAAACACCAGTGCAAAGTCATCCTACTGTCCAAAGCTGGCAATCAAACTTCAGAAGTAACTTTCATTGACCAAAGAAAGCAAAATTAATTTGGCCTTCTCGTAATGTTACAGGGTTCTGAGATAAAGAATAACAGACTTTGTTAGCACAGGTATCCAGTCTCAACTGTGCATTTAGAACACGAGCAGCACGCACCACCGATGGGTACATCCATGAATTAAAGACTCGTGCTTTTAGACAGTCGCTGCCATCAAGTGCACAACACTTGGCTCAGCTTGAACAGAAACCATGAGAGCAGTGCTGGAACACACTGCAATCTCCCAGTGTTTCAACTAAGGCCCATTATCAGTGTCTCCTGTTTCTTGATCTTTTCAAACTCGGACATCACCTGCTCTGAGTTTAAATGTCTACAGAAATACACTTTTCACAACCAGCCTCAACCTCCCCAGTTCAGCCAACCAGCTGTGCTGCACAAGGGGAACAATCCTTGTTTCTTTTCACCTGTGAAGAAACAGGGATGGAGGTCTCCCAGTGGGGATACTTCAGGTAAAGACAGACTGCAGGAAGACAGTGAACCTACTTCATGGAGGGGAGGTGTCGTAGCACCACATCGACAGCATGAACAGGGTTAGTGCTGATGGGTTTGTCTAGTTCCAGAGGCTCAGGCAAGGTTCTTCCTGTCAACACTTCATGCAGCAAGTGCCAGCTCACCCGAGAAACAAACTTTATTGACACTTTGAAAGGACGATCTTTTCCACCTTCTCCTGGTAATGTCACATCCAAATCCACCTGGGTGGGAGAGGAAGGGGAAACAAAAAAAAGGAGTTTCATCTCAAGTCTGGTAGCCTTGAGTTTCCACTCCTCATAACTGGGCCAGAGACTCAAAAACTCAGATATTTAGGACACAGCACATCTGATAAAAGTACATTATCAAATGCACAAAATAGAGAACTGGGTCCTCATAAAGCAGGAGAGGATCACGTAGCTTTTTGTCATCTTGAATGAGAAAACTCTTAATTCCAGAGAAACTCTGGTTTCATTTTTTAATAGTACTTAGTTATCAGATAATGTATTTGCCAGATAATGTATTACAGTGTAAAACTGAGTATTTAACAGACTTTGCTCTAGGAAGAGGCTATGAAGTTCTAGGGGAGGTTCTGGATACAACTATTACATGCACACCTACACACACTGGAATCTGCAGAAAATACATCAGGACTCCATTTCAATACAGATATTGTAAGATACCTCCAGTTTTTCTGAACACAGCAATAGGAGAAGTTGGGTTTGGTTCTTTTTCCTAAGAAGCAAAGATATATTATTTTTTTTCCAGTTGTCTTACCCCAGTAGTGGCCACAGGAAGCGGATTGGCTGTATAGAGGCTTCTTTTCCCATCATAAACTGGTCTACGGTCCCCAAATATTGTCACTTTAAAATGCTGCACCATGGAGTCCACCACCTCCCTAGAAAAGTTGATATTTACATTGAAATGTTTCCAAAGAAGTATCAGACTGGAACTGGCTCCCACACACCCTGTGTTTTGCTGAAATAGTTTCAACAAACCTATTACTCCAGTGAATTGTAGAACACCCACTGATATTCCAGGAAGATGCTTCACATACTTCAACTAAAACAACAAATAAACACTAAAGAATAAAATCAGAACCAAAGGAAATGCTCAAATACTGGAAAATATTGTTACTGAAATAATTTCTGAAAGTCCCAGAAATGGCTGAGGCCTTTGTATAACCTTTATTACACAAAGCAAGGACACCCTTACCTTGGAAAAAATTCAGAAGCTAAAGTTATAAAAATCCAGTACAAACTGAGACTGGGAGCTACGCTGGTGCAGGGGAGCAGCAGGGCATCGTCCTGCCTACTGCCTAACATTCATCTGCTCTTCCATTCACAAGAGTTTTGAACTCTGCTACACTGTGGATAAAAATGAAGCACCCTAACAAAAAAGTCTTGGCTTTAAGGCCTTGGTAATCTCAGTTTTTACAACAAAATCAAGTAAAAGCCTGATTGAATTTGTACACAATTATAGATTCTCCTAAGTTATTTTATTATGAGTTGATGGCAATAAAGAAAATATTAACCTGATCCAAGCACTGAGATTACATTTGGAAAAAACACCATAAAAATTTCATCTGATATAAAAAAAGGCTTCTTGAGTCAAGGAGCAGATATATCGAGTCCAAAGAGACTTTTGCAATGCCTCTGACTGAAACATGCCTTCAGGATTTGAATTCCTTGGGGATTCTTTGTGTTTCAGTGGCACAACTGCTGTATCCTATTTGATACAACAGAACTCCCTTATTCTACAGAAATTAAACATTTGTTTTAAGCACATGCAAATGACATTCTTGCAAAGCAGCAGCTCACCAGGACCCCATTTCCTGACCAGGCAGTATTAACCTGAAGTACTTCAGGAAGATGGTAAGTATTGATTTCCTCTTCAAGCCAAATTAGCAGCAGTGCTTTCACCTCTCAGCTGGGACTTGGGAAAAGAAATTCTCCATTTCACAGTTCTTTCTGTTCCTGAACTCTCAGAATCCAAATTGGCTAAAAGCATGTCAATATATTTAAGCAACTTCAAAATATCTGCTTAGTGCTCAATTGTGCTCCTGCACAAGTGCATCTCATCTGAAAACCCCAGCAGGACACTGCCCCCTCGCAACACTGTGCAGGGAGAAACCTGCAAAAAACCCCCCCAAAAACCCCATTTCTCTAGGCACCAGCTTATTGTCACAGAACCTGTGACAAAAACAGAGGGATAAAAGTTGGTGAAGGGTAGGAGCAGGAGGGAGAAAGCAAGAGGCTGTGTGAAACAAAGCTGGCAGCTCCCAGGCGAGGCTCTGCTGTTCACCTCACACACACCACGTGTCAAAGCAACGCGGTGTTCACCCTCTGCCTTCCAGTCCAACACAGCACAAACAGCACCAAGAACATCACTGGCAAGGAAAGTGAAAAGGAAACAGAAGACACCAGATTTTAAAGCCTCCCTACAGCTAAAGGCTAATAAAGGCACAGGTGAATTTAAAAAAAACCCAGCAACTATGGAGGAACTAAAACCCATATTTATTCCAAATACAAGCAGGCAGCCAGGATCTCAGGCAGAAACTATTTCAGAATAGCCAAGTCTGTGTAAATCCACTGACTTCTCAGGAATAGCTGTCAGAGCATGCAAGAGAAAGGGGAAAAAAATATGTATTTCTAAGGAAAACTCTTCAAAGCAGGTATTTCAGTACACTGATCTCAAATCAGACTAATGAAAGCCGTTCTTCTCTGCACAATCCACAGCACACTGCCCAGGTCACTGGCTGAGCAGATACCACGCTCTTCTGTTGGGCTCATTTACACCAGCTCTTGCAGTTTCTAACTAACATCTGCCACGTTTTTACACACATGGAAGTTGGTAAAATAGTATTTTTAAATAACCAATTTCACAGTTCCCTACTTTGAAAAAAAAAATCTGATGGAAGATTCACCCTCAGCTTTCAGATTTCAAACCACAGCTTATACTAGGATTCATCATTTACATACTGTGTTTGCTGTCAAACTGGAAGACAAATTTAGTCTTTCATTTGAAAATATTTGACTATTAAAGCAACTCATTAGGTTTACTGCCTGCATTCAATTAGTCATCTCAGTTTACCTTGACAAAAACCAGACAACTGCTTCTACCAGATGGTAACATGAATAAGGAAAAGCAAGACAGCGTCTTTGCTGGTGGAATAGAAAGTTGAGGAGCTTCTGGACAAAGTTACACGTGCATCTGAAGTACATCTATACTACAACAACTACATTTATGAATGAGAAATCTCAAAATTCACTTAAGATCAACCCCAGTCTATAAAAAGCACTTCTGAGGAACAGCCAACGCTCACACAACCGAGCACAAGTCAAAACCAAGTCAGATGCTCGATCTGAGACTTGCAAAAGGTATGAGAAGCTCTGCCAGCTGCAAACACGCTCTTCAGGAAACCATCATTATTTAGATAAGCAAAAATATTGATTGTTTCACACAGAGTTACTTTACAAACTCAAACCAAATGCTTTTGCCTCTCTCCACGTGAACAGAAAGCTCCAGAAGACACAGCATTTATCTAAAGCACAACCAGCTAAAACAAGCTGTGACAACATCAGTTTTGGTTTCAGAAGCAAGCTTGAAAGTACCCTACAAAAAGGGCCACAAAAGGGATTTTTTTTTTCTTCTAAATTTTAAATGAAATGTAGTTGCTATTTTAAAACAACTTATATCTAATGCAGTACTTTCAAATGTCTGTAGTTTCTCCCACTGTTACAGGAACAACTGCACAGAATCACAGACTGATTGTTCTTGCAGCTCTGCCTCCCTCAGTCTCTGTCAATCAAGCATTGCCACACAACAGACAAAAACCAGAGGTTTTAGCCAACAGGTTTTAAGTGAAATGACATTTATCTTCATTACAAGACCACACTAGAAAGGAAACATACATGCAAAAGTGAGTGAGTTTAGAGTAGTTCAGATTCTCCTTGCACCCCTGCTAGCACGGCTTCACGAGCACGCTCCATTTAACTATATGGGAGTAAATTAACCTTTCATATAGCATTATATCCAAATTTTAGCAATTTATTTACAAGGGGAAAACTAGTTTGTCTGCAGTGCTTCCATACCACTACTCCTAACAGAAGCTTTCCAGCTGAAGGCTGTCTCCTCCTGTACCTACAGTGATGGCTTTTAGCCACTAGCTTCTGACCACAGCACCCAAGCGAATGAAACTGGGGAACCCTTCAGATTAACCAGTGCTGCAATATATCAACATCAACTGAAGGTAAAAACACCTACAGGAGGAGATAAGCCTTAAGCTACATAGACACTGGATTTACTTCAGTAGGTCTCTCTGTTACTTAAACATTTCAGTATCAGCACAATTTACCAGACAAATTTCACCTCCTTACCTGTTCACCCTCCGAGGACACTTATCTGGTTTGATATCCACCTCATAGAGGTAGACATCAATCTTTGGGATTTCAACTTGGAAGCAGTTGGCCAGCAGTTTAATGGGTTTGCCCATGGTGCCATAGCCAGGACGTCTGGGCACCATGAGGAGGGGCTGTGCCCCGACGGGTCCTGCGAAAGGAAAAAGCAGGGCAGATCAGAAGGTGAGCACAACAGCAGCTGTGCTGCAAGCACCCTACTTGCCTCTATTTCAGTTCAGAACCAGATGTGGCTCTTTCATTTGTGGGTACAAACACACTTGTCTCCCATTGGATTTGCTTTTTCAGTTTTAGGCAATTCCCTGAACAAATCACAGGACAAACCAGGCAGGCACCAGAGCCAGCACCCTGGGAGGGACCATCAGCTGCACCAAACACCGTGACAGCCGATTCAGCTCCTTGCCCATTTCTCCTCCATGAGCCTCCACCCACACCCAGACTGTTTTCTTACCAGGAGTTTCAGCTTCTGCTATTAGCACGAATAAAATCAGATTTCCCAAGCAAACAAGCAAACAAACAGCGTGCTTCTCCTTGTAACACCTGACTCTTACTGCCATTAAAACACAGAAGTTTTACAAGGCTTTTCTGAACACTCCAGAAACAACAAGGTGCCACAGAACACCAAAATACAGAAGCAGCTCTGGGCTGATGTATGTTGTTTGTGACAAATTCTTAATTTCATTGCCATTATTAGCTTAGTCTGGGAGGACAGATTATTCTTGAGCTTTGCTGGCTGAAAACAGATGAAGAGCAAAACCATCACCTCCTGTCTAACCACACCGACAAAGCCGACTGAGCAGAAGAGGGAAGCCTCAGATTAAGACAGAGCATTGTAAAACTCTTGATTACTTATACATTAGAGGAGAATACCCACAGCTGCTCAGAGAAACCACCAAAACCTGCAAGAAGAGATGGGTATTTTAATTCAGCTAAAAACACCTCTCTAGTTATGTATGTTACATTGTCATCTGGTTATCTAATTCACTTTGCACCATTCAGATGAGAATCCTGAGCCCAAGATCTGTGTTACTCACACCTTGCAAACCCAAACACAGTAGTAAACACAGTCCACTTTCAAAAGTTCCTACTAGTATTTTCACTTAAAAATACCTCTTTCCTGTCAGGAAACAAAAACAAAGCCAACATGCTTTGCAGCCTGAGTTTTAAAAAATTACTCATGGTACAAATGTCAGGATCCACAGAGCACCCGATTAAGTTCGTTAGAAGTTCTCCCCTCCGCTCCCACGCAGTGACGCAGAGAGCAATTCCAGCCCACTCGTTTGCACACGAGTGTTAAAATGTCAAGTGCTGGTAAAAAAAGTCTCATTTGCCTTTTGATTAATCTCCACCATTCCTGGAAAAATCTGTATTATCTTGAAGGAAAGCCTGTACTGAGAATAGGTGACCACCAAAGCTAAATTCCACTGTAACATTTATCTGTCTCTACCTAAAAACCTACCAAAGAATCCAGAGGGGGTTTGGCTTCCAGCCACAGGAGAAAATAAAAGTATAAAGCAAGAAGCATCGCTTAAAACACCCGCACAGACTCTACCTATGCAAAACTTGCTCCAAGCATCTGTTCTCTTCAACTTGTTCTTCATTTTAATCCCATCACATGAGTAAGAGCAGCTCTACAATCTACTCCAGATATATTTTCAGAATATAAGCATATGCAGAAAGTTACTACTAAACATTTGAGTGACAGAAATTACTCAAGAGCTTATTTTAATATTACAAAGACACACACACCATAGTTTATATCTAGTTTGAAACTAGATATAAACTAGTTTATATCCTACCAGCATCTAGTAGGAAATGCTGAAACAAAAAAGGACATTAAAAAGGTTGCTCTAGTCTGGTCTGCCCTGTCTCCCTGACCCCATTTGTTAAAATAATGTAAAATGCAAAAACATTTGCTAAAATCTGTAAGCACAGAAGAAACAGTGTGAAGACAATCTTCACAAAGGCTCAGTGAAGAAGTTGAAGTGCATGGAAGGGGGAAAAGCAGTATGGCTGAAATCTTTGTCACCATCTCCTTTGAAGTTGCACTCAATTGAACTCTTTAACTGACTACTGAGCTGCTGGAGAAGAGAAATCCCTTGATGAGAACCCTGTCCCATTATTTAGCCCTTTGCTTAGATTAACAGAGTCCTAGTGATCAGCTGCACAGGAGCAAACACCTGAAACACAGAAAAGGGATCATTTCAAAGTCCTGGGCCATAAAAGAAATGCTCTACCCAAAGCCAAGTGTGCAAGCAGGGCTCCAACCTCTGCTCCGTGGAAAACGGTGGTGAACAGAACAATAAACCAGCAGTTGTCAGACAAAGGCTTCCCCCAGCCTCACTTGTTCAGCTGTGCCACACACAGCTCCTCGGGGAACAGCTCACCCAGGGAGAAGTTAGAACCCAGATTTTGGCCAATGACCAATAAATGAATAAGAACTGTAAGTCTACACACTATTCAGGAATACTTTTTTAAAAAATCAGCTGATTTTGCTGTCATTCTGTACGATACACGAGCTGCCTTGGACAAGCTAACTCAAAAACGTCAGTAAGTTGTAATTCAATCCTGCTATCACTGGCCAAACACACCAGCACTCCCTCAGAATACGCTGCTTTCAAAATACACTAAATTGCCAGATTGTATGTTGTGAAAGTCTGTGTCACTGGCTTCAAACCTGTGACTCAAACCCAGTAAAACATAAATAACAAAGGACGCTCTCTGAGGACAGCTCCTGCTCCCGTATCACATCAGTGACTCACCCAACCTCATGCCTAAGTCCTGTGTCAAGCTAATGGAAATAAACACACAAACCCAAAATACTCAAAGTAGTACAATTCTAAATAGCACAGAATGCCTGGCTGGCAGACCCGCTCCTTCATGTTATTTGCAAAAACAAAGTCATTTAAAGTTAGAAAACTCTTTGCACAAGCATTCCCGGTGCCTCCAGGGGAGCAGCTCTGCACTGCTCACCTCCCACAAGACAAGTTTTAGAGGAAAAACTTCTTTGTGTTTAAGAAATTATTATTACTCTGCTATTAGAGCATCAGCTATGTACACATGCCCAGCATGATCTGAAAAATCCAAGAAAAAACCCATAAACCACGTGTTTAGCACGCCGGAACAGTACTCAATTCATAAAACCAGTGAAGGAAAGTCCCCAACACTGGCAGTCAACTGATTATATCACAGAACAATTAATACACAGATAGGAACTAAAGCTGATGCTTCAGACAGGTTCTTGGAAGGTTTTTATACAGCAAGGGAGAACATTTCAGCGAGATACAAGATCCACCGTTAAATAACTTGAACCTTCTGAAGGTATGGCTACTCGTTAGAAATACACAGGGAAAATCTGCAGAGAAAATATTTCACTAAGCATCTAAATCAGTAACAACACAAAGCAGAGAACAAAATAAATCTCTTCAGGACATTTCTGTTCCAGCCCAAGGTGCCCAGGGACACGAGCTGGTTGTCTGCGCCCGCCGCGCTCGGCGGGGTGACGCGGCCAGGAACCCACGCAGCTCACTGGCGAGAGATGGACAATATTCTGAAGAGCTTTGCTGATATTTAATCCCATATTTCAACAAAACCCCCAAAGGAATTGTCACTTTTAGAGGGCTTAATGAGGAAATTAATATTTCAAAGCATTAAAAGAAAATTTGCTAACATGGGATAAGTGTATTGTTTATGAAACACATTCTGAAGAAAAAACTAATACTACTTTTTCAAAGAATAACATTAAAAATACGTGGACAATGAGATCAATTTCCAATGTGATTATGTGGCACCTCTGCCAACAGACCCATCTACTCCAACAGAACTTGAAAACAGGGGAAATTTGCAGTTGTTGGCATTCAGAGCCACAATTTGGACATTCCTGTTAAAGTCAGATGATATTCCAGACCACATGGAAACCCCTCTAATGGTTTAAATCAGCTCCGAATCAGAACCTTTTCTTTGGTGGAATTATAGATGTGATAATAACGATTAAACACCACAAAAATGGGCTGTAATTTCTATGGCAATGCAGCCAGCAGCACAGAGCACATCTGGCGAGCACCCAAAGCACAGGCTCGGATCTACCTAGCAACTGAGCGAAGCCCTCGCCGGGATAAAGCCGAACAGAGAGAGCACAGCACAGAAACCTGCAAATACTCTCAACAAACCATTTCATGGAAAATGGAGCTTTTGGCATGCGAGGCAGCTTTACAGCATGAAGCAAAATCCTGATTTCTAGCAGGGTGCTAATAGAAAAGGCAGATTTCCTCACAGAAAGAGACATCAGCACCACGCTTCCAGCGAAAAATTATCCCCTCTCCTACCGGGGACTTCAGCATTATGAAACCAAAAAATATTAACAGATGATTACTTAATAGTTTTATCTTTGTTTATAAACCAGCTCTAAATCTCTAATTGAATGGGTGAGTGAACAGCCTGAAACACAGGACAGAGGACTTAACAGGTAAAACATTATTTGAACTCTGGCTCGGTGACACAAAGCAGATTTGTCCACCAGATCCTGTCCCCAGGCTGCAGCCTGCCCGCTGCAGAAAGCTCTCCATGGAGGGGGGAAAAAGATTCCCTTTCAGAGGGCCCCTGGCCTCTGCTTGGACTCGGAGGCCCAGCCTGTGGAGCTCAAAGAAAATCCTATTGCTACCGAAAAATAAGTTAATTCTAGATTAAAAAAAAAAAAAGTAGCTAGGGAAGATTATATTTAAATGTTGGTTTCAATAATTGAGCTCCTTCCTTCTGCCAGAAATCATGAATCGCCTTATTTCTGTAGCTGCAGCCTCACTGGGTGGCACTGCATTATTTATGAGTAATGCAATCCACGTTTTCCAAACATTCCAACTTGCAATTTAGTCTTTTTCTTTTTAAAAAAAGGTTTCAGATATTAAGTCATGTTAAGACTCATCAGAAGCCAACGCTTTGATGCCCTGCTCAGTGATAGCCAACTGCACAAGTCAATACTAGTGTGCTAACTTGTTCCATCCTCACAAAGTTCCAGAAAATACAGTGAAGTGCTTTGGAAGCATTTACAAGAGAATAAATCCTTCTGAACCATTAAAAAAATCTAATCATGAAGACCTTCAAGCTCCAAAAATCAGCTTATAGACACATTGTAAAGTTAATACCAGACTACTCGACAGCCACACAAACACAGCAGACTTTTCCCTTGAAGGTATTTCCACAGACCAAGGTGAGGAAGGTGAACTGACACAATATTTATCATTGTGTGTGGATATACCACATTTTGCCACCAAAAGAAGTCTTTACCAACCTGTACTTGCATTTATGCCAAACCCCCACTCTGTAAGAAAGCATGCCATCCTGAAGGCGCTCATTTTTATTTTCCTGGGTCCACATTTCGTTTTGAGCACTGTGAAACTCCTCTGCCATCCTCACTGAGCTGGGTTTGCCCTTATGGGGCGAGTGAAATGTCCATCTACTGCTCCTGAGGTTTCACATTTAAGATGCAGTTCCCCTTTTTCCAATTTACAGTCTGAAAAACGCCTGAGAGCAGAGCAGCGAGCGCTGAGGCACACAGCTCCATTTGTTACTCAATTCAGAACCACGCTACCAGAAAGCCCCTTGCAAAATAAAACACCGTTTTAACAGTCACTAAACAAAAGTTCTTTAAACACAACTCTGAAGTTTACTTTACATCTTGACAAGTTTTGCATGTGAACAAAATTAAAAGCAAGAAATTCATGATGAATGTCACCGTTTTCAGGAAAATGCACGAGAGCACAAAGGAATGAGAAACTCTGAAGAACATTAAGAACAAAACTGACTTGCAGTTAACGACAGCCTTTGCTTTAATTGAGAGGTAAATGCTTTGCATGACAGTTCAGTCACACAGTCCAGTCTAATGAGAGAGAAATCACTCCAGTTACCAAGATCTCTCTGATCACTTGGCAAGTCACCCTGCTTGCTGCGACTTCTCGCTCCAAATTCAACACAGCCTTAGCACTATCAGATGATTTTCCAGACTTCCAGTGAGACTGCACCCCACCAGCTGCAGGCTGCCTCGCAGCTCCTGGCTGTAGGAATCGGCTGGAGTTAGATCCAGTGGGAGACTGCAGTTCCATCAGTGGTGTTTGAACACACACCAGCTGTGGCAAAGGCACAGAAGCTGTCTCCTCCTGTCATTTCTTTAGATTTCTACTGAAAATTAGCTCAAGAAACATCCTGGCACCTTTACCACTAAGGAAGTAAAGCTGTGAGGATGAAACAATCTGTAAAGTTCATGTTGTGAGTCAAACAGCTTCCACTGCAACTGCAGAGGAAAACTTCCATTGTGCCTCGCATCACACGCGGTCTGGAGTAGAATAACTTTTGAAGGCACCTATGATTCATTCCCCTTCCCTCCTCTACCCCACCCACAAAAGTGGGACTTTTAATAGTCCTCCCAAATCACTACTCTTAGCACTGAAAGAGAAAAGCAAACTCTCAGCATTTTATCTGCCTAAAGATTTTACAGAAAAGCGATCAGAAGATTCGAGAGGTCTGCAGTGCTTCATTAAAAACATAAACCCAACCCGACACTTTTAACAGCAAAAGCTGTGAGCTCTGAAGGAACAACTTATGAAATGGACATGAAGACGTGCACATCTGGCTCCATTACACCACAGAGCATCCCCAGTGCCCTGGCAGCACTTCTGACACCCCTGCCCGTTGGATTCATTGCACACTCTCCTGGTGAGAGCGCGATGCACGACGCTGAATTCCAGCTGCTCTCGAGAGCTGCCTCTACCCCGCCCCACCTGTGTACAGCGGGATTTTACTGCTATTCCCCAGTTTACTTGATTTCAGCACAACCTGCACCCTCCATAGCCAGCTCCACATCCTTCTCCTACTTTAAACTATGTTCAAATGACGTGCTCTAGCAGAGGCTTTCTAGATGTCACGGGCCAAGCCAAGCACGCCAACAGGACGACACCTCCAGCACCGCTTCACCCCAAACCTCCTGGCACACCTTCCATCCTCTACTCCAGGCGTCCTCACAACTCTTTGCTTCCCCTCTCTGCTTACTCTATCCTGTATTTTCCCCTCACACACAGAAAAGGAAGCAAGTCTCCACATCCTTCTCCCTTTTATGACAGAACTTTAACCCTTATTTGCTCTGCCAAGGACAGTTCACATCCTCCTGTACCAAACTGGTATCTGATGGCCAGAAGGTCTCGTTAACATCGCAATTAACGCTCCCCTCATTACACAGCAGACCGGGACAGAACCAGCCATCACGCTGAGCACAGCTCTGGGCAGGCTGACCCCTCTTGGTCGCTGCCTGTCCCGCAGGTAGAGCTCCAGCCTTCGCGGCGGGATCCCACCGCAGCTGGGGGATTACGCAAGGCGGCCCGCAGCCGCTGCCTGGGAAACCCTCGTTATGAAATACGGAAAATTAATTCTCTGCTGTCTCCGGCACGGGAAAACGGGCCGCAGAGCGGGACACGGCGCCCGGCTTCCCCCGGTGACCGGAACCGCTCCACAGGGGCTCCCGCGGCTCCCCCCGCCCGCCGCGGGGCACAACTCCTCCCCGCCCGCTTCACCCACGAAGGGAACCCGCTCCCGCCGCTCCCGCGCTCCAGCACAGGCCGCTCGCCGGGGCGGGAACCGGGGAAGGGATGGGGGGGCGAAACCCGCAGCGAACCCCGCTCCGGCCAAGCGGTGGCGGGCGGGGGCGCAGGGCAAGGCCGGTGCCCGCTCCCCCCACCCCGCGGCCGAGCCCCGCCAGGCCGCCCCGCCGCCGCCCGCGCTCACCTGCGCTGCCGATTTCCATTCATGGAGCTGGGCGCAGCCGCTCGGGGCTGCGGGCTCCGCCGCTCAGCCGGGCCCGGAGGCCGGCTCGGGGCTGCGCTGGGCTGCGCTGGGCGGCGGCGGCGGCCCGTCCCGCTCCCCGCAGGCCGCGGCCCAGCGCGTCGCCTCGGCCGCCGGCAGCTCCGCTCCGGTCCCGTCCCCTCAGGCGGCCGCGGCGGCGCGCGGAGCCCCCGGGCGGAAGTTGCGTGGCCGCCCGCAGCCCCGGCTCGCGCTGCCGCTCTGCCCCGCCGCGCGCGCCCCAACCGCCGGAAATCCCGCCCCCGCACGCCGGGCCGCGCGCCCTTTTCCGGGGGCGGGGCTTCCGGGCGCGCGCTGGCTCGCGCGCGCGCGGGGGTGGAGGCGGGGCCGGAAGTCGCTTGTGCCGCGCGGCGAAGGCGGGAACCGGCGCGGTTGCTCGGCAACCGGCACGAGGGGCGGGAGTGGCGGCGGGAGCGGCCGGAGCCGCCTCAGGGCCGGGCGGGGACGAGGCCGCGGCGCGGGCTGAGCCCGGCGGGCAGTGACGGCCCCGCGGAGCGTGTCCGTGCGGGAGGAGCGGGGCTGCCTGTGCCCCAGCCTGCAGCGCGACACGGGGCCCGGGCGCGCCGCCGGCTCTGGAGGGGCTGAACGTGGCGCCCTCAGCCTTGGGGGAAGCTCAGGGCTGGGTTTGCCCCGTTACCGTGTTTCAGCCACTAAAGCTGTAATGGCGGCAGGGTTGTTCCTCCTCCCGGCCCGCGCCGAGGCAGGTGCCGTGTGAGGACGCAGCTTTCCTCCCACCAGGCGCTGGAGCAGCCTCAGAGGGAGATGTGGAGACATCTGACAAATGTACACGGAACCAACTAAAAACCTGAGAAATGCAATAATCCTTCAACATCCCCATAACAACCACGGGACTGACAGCAGGCTTCTGCTTATTCTTCCAGTTTGCAGAGGAGCTTTGAGACGTTAAGTAACTGGGGCTGATGAGAAGAATAAAGACGATGGTTCACGAGATCAGCATCAATTCAGAGCATATGTCTGCGCTTTTCTCAGTTTTTGGCAGTGTTTTTAACCATGTTTAGTACCACTTTGTTACAGGTTTGGTGCACAAATTGTCACCAAACAAGCAGGGGGTGAAACGAGCAAAGCAATGGTGTAGCAGGCTCAGCGCTGGGTCAGGCAGTAGCACCCTTATCTCTGAATATTTTATCTTCCCCAAAAAGACCATTTTTTGGTAGGAACAGTGTATTGAGACTTGTCCCAGCAGGTCTGAACCAGCTGCTCGTTACCAAGAGACAATGTTGTTGCCGGTGGTGAGGTGGGCACTGCCTCAGCCAAGGAGCTGGGGAGGTATTGAAGGACTGGAACTTTGGGCCAGCAGCAGAAGAATTTGAGATTCAGAATCCAGATTTCAGAGTCATGATTAAGAATTACCAACCTGGAGACTGCGAGCTAGATCTTAAAAGTACACATTTAGTTATTGTGTAAGTTCCACAGGAAGGATTCTAAACCCATGCAAATTAAAATTAAACTACTAGAGTATTTCCTTAGCTGAAATCCTGAGAGGGAAGGGAAACGTGATCACCAAGATCGAGCAGATATGGTGGAGGGAGGGATGTCAGCACAC
This sequence comes from Caprimulgus europaeus, assembly GCA_907165065.1. The sequence goes on from OU015547.1 coordinate 1,158,493, forward strand.
TGCACTCCTGGTGCTGCAGCTCAGGCCGCTGTAACCAGAACCAGGGGCCAGGGCTCAAATGCCACTTGAAACCCAGGAGTCCGACCTGTTTTCCAGGACTTCAGACCCAGCAGCACAAGGCACAATTTTCTGTTACATCTCTCACAGAAACAGCCCCCTTGAAATGGCAAAAAAATGAAAGAAGATTTCTATTCTATAGTAGGAGTCATTTTAAAAAGGGTGAGAGAACCTGAAAGGCAGCAGGAGGATGTGTGTGGAATACAGCTCGGCTCACTACAGCACGCTCTGCATGCCATGGTTTAAGTCAATTAGCTCACAAGTACGTGCATGCAATTAGCAAGCACCTCCTTAAAATCTCTTAGTGTTATTCAAAAACCCACAGTGACAGCCCAACCGCTAAATAATTCACTGTCTCGAGGCACGTCAGTGCATTTTGCACCGTTAAAGCCCAAGTTAAACCCGAAGAATTCAGAGGATGGCGAACAGTGTCGGACCCGACGGCACAACCCTGCGCTGCAGGATGGTTTGCAAGGAATTCCAGAGCTGGGAAATAGAAAACATGACGTGGTACAAAACCCAAGAGGATCAAGTGTAACCCCAGAGCAAAGGGAGTGTAAATCTGTCCTCAAAGCACCTTGGAGCCAGCAGCCCCCGAGCACAGCGTGGCTGGAGAAGCAGCAACACTGATGGACGCTGCTGCTGCCCGACAACACCAGCTCTGACAGGTGATATTTTAATAAAAAGTGGAATTGGCTACCACATTCCAAGAAGTTTTAAGCACATATTTGTTCATTTAAGTGTTTCTCTCATTAAATTGCAATCTGGAAAGCGAGAGGGTTTGGATGCTCCACAGCACCTGATGCGTTTCAGCTCCAGTCAGCATTTCATGGAGCGAGCGGCCAGGACGGCGCACGAACCTTCCCCACGCGCTCTGACTCAGGAGCCTCACCCCAACATATTCACATTGCTTTTATTTAGGTCTTCTGCCAACAGTTACAGGGTAACAGACACTTGGGACTGCAAAGTCAAAGTTGCAAGCAAAAATCAGGACCAGGCAAAAAAAAAAAAAAAAAAAAAAAAAGAAAAAAGAAAAAGGCAATCAAACCAAATCAAATATAAATACAATGTTCTGGAGCAATTTAACCATACCGTTTCCTTTAATAAAGAGGTGGTTATGATCTTACAGTATTTTCTTTTGGCCTAATCCAAGGATTTTGTTACTCTTTACCAGTCTTAATTCCACGCATACCAAAAAAAAAAAACCAAACCCAAATTGATATTCAACCTTTAAAATATAAGCCATATTTTCTTAATAAAATAAGTTTTGTGCTGTTGCTTGTTGAGTAAGCACTGTACACCAACTGTTCACGGCTATTTAACAAATGGACCATACAGAGTTCAAGCTAAAGCAAAAAAAACCCCAAAACCCACAAGAAAAAAATAACCACCCAAGCAGAGTGTCTTGTAAACACCCCAGGTACAGTTCAACACTTGCTTGTATAAAGGAGGTACGAAAGGGGCTCGAAATTGAACACAAAAGCACTGGAGTCCCGTCAATTTTCTTTCACAACTATTGAAGTGCAAATCACTCAGGCAAGATATGAATTTCACTTGTTTATTGCTGTCCTGCTGTCTGGCTTCCCTGCCTGAAACAATCACATTCTTTCATTTCACACTAATTTTCCAAGAAGAAAACCTTCCGCCAGGCAACGTTAAACACTTGGGCTTTTTGACACTAAGACATCGGGGTCGTCGTACGCTTGCGAACACCAGGACACCCCGACCGCCCCGGGAGCTCTGGGGAGAGGGCTGCTCCGCCCTCTCACCACGGTTCCACTCAGATATGAGCCAAGGGAAACACAGAGCGTTCGACAACCCCCAGGTAAACGGCAGCTACTCCCCTTCCCACCGCGCCGCACGCACCTGGCCAGGCTTCCAGTCGCGGAAGGAACGCGTGCGCACGGAGAAGGCAGAGACCCGGGAGCCACCGGGGACGTCCCTGCGGGGTTTGTGGCTAACGACAAGTCCCGACACGGGTCTGGGTGAACACCTATCCGCTATGGGTAGCAGAATGCACAGCACCTCAACATGCAGTTATTGGTTTGCATCTCGGACAAGGAAAGGGTGGAAAGGCTGAGCGCTGGAGCCGCGGAGGAGGTACGGTGCATAGTCCGTGATAGAAAACATGCGGGTAACTCCAACCCCTTCTGAGCGTCTTCAAAATGGACACAGGGTTGAGAGGGCACAGCAGCTACTGAGTTTGGCTTTTTTATTTATTCAAAACCATGAAAACCCAACGCAGAGGGTGAAACAAGGGCAGAACACGATCTGCAAGTCAACAGCCGAGAGTTTCGGAAGCTGTGAAGCTTTTGTGTAGTTAAAGTCGCTGTTAAAAGGAGGTGCTACATCAGCAAGTCTTCATTCATAGTTTTCTATGAACAGCCACCTTACAAATGAGTGCAAATCTTAAAGGTCCATTTTACATTTCAAGTCTCAAGGTTAAAAAAAAAAAATCTGTTACAGAGCAACAAGCTGTTTCTGTAAATGCCCACACTAACTCTTCTCAAATGGTTAAAAATGGCACGTGCTCTGCCACAGCTACTAAAAGACATTTCGGAACTCTAGACCCAACTAAAACTCTAAAATAAAAACTAGAAACAAAAACACCTTTGCCCCTCGCTGCAGAGCAGCAGCCAGGTGCTTTCCGTTGTAATGCTGGTGAACAAACTGATTTGCAGAGAGAACCTTGACCTTAACCCCGATGTTGTTCTGAAGGAGGGGCTTTCTAACACAGGGTGAGCGGGTACAGCCCCTCTGAGATCACTTTGCTTTCAATGAACACAAGCCAGAGGTCTGTGGATGAGATGGAGAGGTGCTGAATTTGTGTCACTATGCAGGCACTTGTGTATTAGGAATGTAGGCTTCTCCTGTTGACACTTAGTGTTGAGGCATTCCCTACTCTCCAAAAGCCTTCCTACGAGTTCACCACCCTACTGACCACGAACAGTTCCTGGTCTCATCCCCGTCACCTTGCAGAGATACAGCAGTGGAGGTTGACACAAGGTGCAAAGGAGAATATGAGCCAAAAACTGTAGTCTTGAGGAAAAACAGGACTGTGCTAAAGGTAGGATCTTCACAAAACAGTGGGCTCAGCACTTAGGTTGCATAGCATATTGATGTCTTCATTTTCCACAAACGCATCGCCCAGAAAGAGAACGGGACAGAGCGAGTTCCCGGTGCGAGGACAGGTCAACGGGCCAACATGCCCAGGGAGGTTTTGATGAAGGCAAGGCAAGTTTAAACATCAGAGAACAGAAAACAAAAAGGTGTGCTTCTGTCCGCGCGGACTGACCCGGGGCAGTGCTCGTGGTGGATCTGCCTTGGAAACGCGTTCACGCTTGGCAGTAAAATGGTAACAGAGCTCTTCCCCTAAGAGCGTGGTAGGAGTGTGTGCATCATTTTTTTTCTCTTCAAGGAAGCGCTGTGCACACTTTCATATCAAAAACCAGATCACCTGCCCACATGATATTGGTAATGAGTTGCTACTACTGCCCCGCTGTGCATAATGGTCAATCTGTGCAGCAAAATGAGTCTGAAAAGCAGTCACTGTGTTAATGCTGGGGAAAAAAAAAGGCTTTTTTCCTGTTACAAACACAAACCTGTAGGAGTTTCCCCCATGACAATAACAAGGATTTCATCATTCTGACTAAGGAACAAATCTGATGTGCTTTCAGAATAAGAAAAACAAACCACAACCCCTGCACATGAGATCAGCGATACCACGACACAAAGAGCAGCAAAACCTAGCAGCAGAGAGGGTGACAGTCTGGAGGTGCTGGAGTTGGGGTACGTGGTGGCTTCAGACAGCAGCCGACCCGGGCAGCCGTGTACGGAGCGCACACGGGGAGACGGGCGCTGCGGAGGCCCCGGCGCTGCGCGGGCCGTGGGTGGGGAACGTCAGAGACCTCCGGTGAGAGCGCACGGCCCCGGGACGGGCGGGGATGTAAACTCTGAGAATGTTAATGACTTGTGGATTTTGGCAACAGACTCGGTATCGTATAAAAATAATGTTTAGTAAAAAAATCCCGGTGTCCATCGTAAAAATTCAGGGAAAAAAAAAAAAGGAAAAAAAAGAAAAAAAACCCAACCCCAAAATCGATAGCGATTTCTGTCCTCGTGGGATGAAGATGCCCCCATTTGTCAGAAACAGTTTTAAATAACAAGTAGTACATTGGAAACAAAAGTGGGTCAGCAGCCATTAAACGTGTCCTATATGAAAGTGCACATCTTCCAATGGAGTTTAACCACCATGAGGTCATGATCTAACACAAACTGCAACTTAGGACCATAGGAATTAACTCCTCCCGATGGAAATATGGACCACCATCAAGACAAGATTACTATTTTCCTTACAAGATTAAAAACATGGAAATTTTGCAGCATCATAGTAAGGCACTCACCCATGGAAAAGTCTGTGACTGTTGCTTCAAAGGGCAGCAGCTAACTAGCTTGTAACACGAGGAAGACAGTTTTCAGTTCTGAGCTAAGTGCTAGGGTGCCTTACGTCATACGGGGGGAATTATCGGGGGGCGGGGAACTGTTAGTGTTAGAATTCTCCTATAAACTACTCGTTTTTCCCCCTTAACCCATTAAAGCATCTCGTATTCTAAAATATTAAGTTTTATAAATCTAGTCTTCTGTTTTAAGGCTCTAAAAATCCCCTCCCCCCAACCCCCACAAAAAATACCTACCAGCGCCTGGTGGGCAACGGAGGACCAAATCCGCCATGTCACAGTCAGGAGTCTATAGTATTGCATCTTAAAAATGAAAACCTGCTTCCGCCTCCTGGGAGGTTTTTATCCCTTCCTTGAATGCCTTCATGTGTTTGGTCAGGTCAAAATTTTGCAAAGCCAGGAAAAAAATAACAAAAATAATCATCAGTCTCTTCCAATCCTAAAGATGTTGGATCTTTCTGTCCCGTGGTGCTGGTCTCCTGCCTCGAATCGACGCTGCCTGCCCTGCAGTGACTTCTCATTGGAAAAAAAACAAAACAAAACAACAACCAAGGTGTCCCAATGCTTCCTTTTTTGTATGGCTCCTACAAATCTGAAAGCTTTCTTGAGTGAGGTAACAAAAGTTAGGCTTTCAAGCAAAGTACATGGTACGTAAAGTGTCCTGATGAACCTGCACAGCCTTCGCCAAGGCCTGGGGATCTCTGCCGTTGCTCTGTCCAGATATATGGCTGCCCTCGCCACTGAAAATCAAGGAAATTACTGCATAATTATTGCATATTCCAGCCCCCAGGAACACTGAGAAAGAAACCCCCTCGGAGATCAGGGTCCACGAGCGCTGGCAGCGCAGGGACCCATCTCACCGCAGCGTACATGGACACTGTGTGTGCTGGCGACTGTGCCTGGCACTGCGGAAATTCCAGCGCTTCCAGGGGGCTGGTAACACCCCAACACCCCAGGGATGCTCCTCCAGAGCTGGGATCAGCTCAGGACAGGATTTAACCCTCCTTTACCCCCAGTTCCATCTGGGCTGGGACATCAGAGGATGCAGCTGCGTGTGGCTTTTCCCCCCCGCAAGGCTCTGCTGCAGCGCTGCTCTGACACAGGCATTTGCAGACACCAAGGCAGGGTGCCTGTGCCCCCTGCCCACCCCCGGGGCACAGGCAGAGCCCCCCTTACCTGTCATGCTCCTTGTCCACGAGATGGTACCGCGCTCTGAACGCCACCAGCCGGGCGTAGTAGGCCGGGGCCGGGATGGAGACGGAGCGGGTGCAGCGCACGTAGGTGTGGCACAGCTGGTACGTGAGGATCTGCAGCTCATCCGCCGTGAACCGGTTGTCATCCCAGAGCACGTAGTAATGGGATGGCCGGCTCGTACCCTGGGAAGGAGAGGGGCAGAGTGAGAGGTGCTGCCTCACGTCCTCATTGCCCCCTCCCTGATCAAACGACCCGGGCGACAGCCTGGGTAGGACCCGTGGTTCCCTCATGTGAGAACCCCACAAGCACACAGGCACTGGAGGCAGGAAAGCCCCTAGCACCGAGGTGGGAAATGTTAACGCAGCTGCCCCGTGCCCAGGCACTGCCGGTGCTTCTGCATTGCTGCTCCCAGTGCCACACAGCCCGCTGCAACCGGCTCCCCACTGAACCGGGCCAGCTCCCCGCTGTCCTTGCAGGGGGAGAGAAAGCCAAAAAACCTCCCTTGTGGAAGCAGCTGCAGATTAAATAAGTGCAATTTTTTCAGTGCAGTTTCTGACTAATCTTGGCTGCCTGAAGAAAGGCAGCTGCAAAGCAAGCTGCCTGCTCCAGGGACGCCTGGCCCCAGCTCTTCCGCCCACGGCCAGACAACAGGTCCCTGCTGACAAGCAGGCGCCCCAGCGAGCCCGGCACGCTCAGACACCAGCTGACAAGCTGCTGAATTGGCCGCTCAGGAGGAAGAAAATCTCAGAGGAGAGATCCTTGGCTCCAGGAGAGAAATGGAGTACGTGCCACATAACACAGCAGCAGTGCCATCCCAGCACCTGCTGGCCACACCACCGCCACGGCGGCCCGGACGGAACTGCCCACGCCTCCGGTGCCGGAGGAAGGCTTTGGCAGCAGCGGGTCGGATGTACGAGAGGGCAACCTGCAACCACAGCCAAAGAAAAGCAGCAGCATCACAACAGCCAGCTCTGCAGCACGGTACCTGGATGCCTGCATGACTGCACAGGTAGAAGTCGAACTCAAAGGGGTGGGTGATATTTGTATCCACTGTTGTTCCTGCCGGGATGTTCCCACTCTTCCCAATCTACAGGGAATAGAAAGAGAAAGATCCAAGCACTGCAGAGTTTGGTTATTTCCAGCTGCCCAGAGCACTGTCTGTAACACACCAGCCCTGCACCAGGGCCACGGCGCAGGGTCCCCATCTCAGCACCTCACTTGGAGAGCACCGTGCAGAGCCTCTCCGCCAGTGCCCGATATGGGGGGCAGAAGCAGCTCAGCCCGCTCTGCTCCCTGCCCCAACAGGCTTCCTGGCATTTTCTGCAAGCATCAACACCAGGCGTGACATGGAGACAGAGCCAATGGCACCAGGAGGACAGGGGGCAGGGTGAGGGCTGGGCACTGGCCCATCCCACTGCAGAAATGAGGATGAAGTGAGCAAAACTCCAGGGATCTCTGCAGAGCGTGTACGCTAGAGTCCCTGCCACAAGGTACTGGGGCTTTTGCACCGTGATCAAAAACTGTTCTCAGTTCCCAAGATTAACCCTTCATGCTCAGGTAAAGCCAGAGTCTGGTTAGATTAGATCTAACCAATAAATTTAGAGCAAATCTAGGAAAAGCTACAGCAATCGATGTAACCACACAGACACACGAACAAGCTGTGAGCAAGCAAGGGGTTATTCATCCTGTCACGTCAGCAGCTACAGCTATCACCAAAACAACAGATGTTTTCAAGCTGACAGAGGCTATTTCAAGAGAGTCACCAGGATCATCAGCACCCAGCAACTCACAATAACACCAAACAGCTGTCTGGCTTTCTAGAAGCAGCCTAATCCGCATGGATGTGGGAGGCAACCGAGCACGTTTCATTCAAGAAAGAGCTCTCAGCCTGCCAGCAGCGAGCTGTCCCCTCGGCAAAGCCAGGGCTGGCTCTTCCCAAAGGCCAGGGAGGAATCAGCCGCCTCCTGCCCTGGCACCCGCGGCGCTCACCCTCTCGTTCTTGTCTGCGCAGAAGAGCCGGGTGTGGTGCCTTTTCTGGACAACGATGTAGGTGATGCCAGGCTGGTAATCCTTTTCCAGCTTGATGCAGGCATCTCTGATCGCCAGGAGCTCATAGTGAAGGATCTGGGGAGATAAGGGCAGGCAGAGTGAGGGGACATGATGGCACCCAGCTGTCCCCTCAGGGAACCCTGTGTGAGCCAGCACAGCCCCGCTGGGGATCTGGGGGGTCCTCACCTGCGGGAGCTGCCCCTCGGGAACGCCGTCGCGGTAGAAGATGATCCTGGTGGGTTTGAAGCGGGTGGATTTGTAGAACTGGATGAGGAGCTCCCTCACCATGTAGGACAAGTCCTCGATGATTTCCTGGCGAGGCCGCTGCACGCGCACCGTGGCACAGTACCGGCTGGGGTGGGCGTCCATGCTGCCCACCACCTGCAGTGGCAGAGACGGGCGGTTACGGTGAGGACAGAGGGGACAGGGGACATTCCCGGCCTCTGCCTGTTTCCAACACCCACAGCTGGCTGTGGGCTGAGCACTCCGAGCTCACAGACTGGGAGATGGGACAGCAAATACTGTGCAGGCAACAAGTGCCCAAAAAGGACATCCCTGGTCGTGGCCAGGTCCCAGTGTCACACTCTGCCATGTCCCTTGTGTTCACGGGAATTTCCAGTGAGACAACTGGGCTGGTGGCACTGAGTGAGGTGGCTGTGGGGGCTGCTGCTGCTCTGCCCCCACTTCCCTCCTGCTGCCCTTCCCACCTGCGTAAGCCTTTCTGCCTCCATCCCTCTCTCAGAGGTTTCTGCCTTCCACAAAGGACTGTGTGACCCCAAACCCTGCTCTGCTCTTCTGCTTAAGGCAAAGACACTCCCAGGGTACAAAACCCAGTCTGGGGCTGCTGAGTCCTGGGCTGCCCTGAGATCTTCTGCCCAAAAGGCAACTGAACCAGGTCAGCGCTCGCACAGAGCCTCTGCCAGCACCACGTCCCACCAGCGGCCGAGCTGCCCCCACCCACCACGGGCTGCCCCGCCAGCACAGCCACCCCCAAGGACACAGAGGAGTCACTGCAGGGCACTGTCGAGCAGGGAGCTCCGTCACAGCCAGGCCCTCCGGACAGGAGACCTCAGAGATGTCAGAGCAAAGAGGCCGAGAGCGGCCGGGCTGAGCTGTGACGCAGGGCTGGGGACACAGCGTCACTCACGGCTGTCACAGCAGGTGCTGGCCCTCGCTGGGAGACAAACACCCGGCTGCTTCGCTGCAGCGTGGGGCCCACGTGCCCCTGAGTGCAGGGAGAGCTCCACAGACCCTACATCCTCAGCAGCATTGAGGCCACTGCCCCCGCCCTCAGCACTGGTTTCACTTTTGCTTCCTCAGTGGGGCTCAAGGGTCTGGGCTGCAGCCCTGGAGCTCAACAGAAAAGTTTCCTTTGGCCTCAGCCATGGACCCCTTCTATTGTCTAATTAACAACAGACCAAGGACAACTGAAGGCTCAACCTTTCTCCTCCCCTGCAGCTTCAAAAAAGCTTTGGTAAAAATTAAGGAAAAAATCCCAACAAAACCCCACAGTGGTCCTGTGCAAAAAAAAAATGCAGAAAATGTTTCTGCAGTGGAAGCGCCGCCGCCAGGAAACAGACTGTCCTGTCCCACCCACACCCACACCTACAGCCACGAGCCAACAGCATTTCCCAACCCCTTCTAATTAAGAAAAAACACTCACCCAAAGAGGCATTTGCATGCCAAGGAAAACCTGAGCTATGAGTCCTGGAAAGTTAAGAACTTAATAGGAAAATGCTGACGTGCTTAATTAAAGCAGACGCTGCGAGAACCTGACACTCTCCCTCACCACAGCGAGCACAGGGCACCGCCTCGGAGCCCCGGGAAGGGCACGAGCTGCCCCCCAGCCTCACCCGCACCCGAGCGGCACTTCACCCGATGGGTGCTCCCTACTCATCTGGGGGGAAAGCAAATCCCCCGCTCCAAACGGCTCAGGAGGAGCCCAGTCACCCCAGTTTCCTCCATCTCCAAAACCCCAGCTCTCCCGCCCAGGGAAGGTTCCTCCTGGGGCTGCACTGCAGGACTGGGATGCCCGGGGATGACTTCAGGGAGCACAGAGGCCACCTTGATGTCCCTGCACACCCAGTCTGACAGCGCTGGCAGGGCCCGGCACATCTCCAGCCCCATCTGCTGGCAGCTGCCGCTCTCCCGGCGGCTCCCCAGAACCCCAGCTCCTCTGCAGAGAGGCAGGAGGGGATGGGGGACCCACTGCTCCAGGAGTGGGACCAAACACCCAACAGGGCATGGGGCCACCCTGAAGAATGTCACTATAGGACAGCAGTGACACAGCCCCTTTACAGACACGAGTCCTGTTCCAGTTCCTGCATCCCTGAGGGCACCAAGCCCGGCTCTGGACAGGGAACTTACGGCCGTTATGGAGGGTTTCTTCCCATCTCCTGCCGGCGGGTGGGTGACATCAGCCCCGAGGAAGATCACTGGCTGCTGAAAGACGGCAGAGCTGGTGGGAGAGAAGAGAAGAGAGAGCAGCAGTCAGTCTTTCAGAGCCATCTCAGGGCGATGCACAGCCCAAGGGAGGTGAGCAGATCACACAGAGGACATCTCCCGACCTCTGGGCTCTGGCCTGAGCACATCAACAGCTCATTACAAGGCGAGACAGGCTGCAAACCCCCATTCAAACAGTGACCTTACACAGCCGCCCACAGGTCCCCTCTTCCCTCCTACAGCTTCCTCTTCTACATCTACCTGAAAGGAGGGTGTAGCCAGGTGGGTGTTGGTCTCTTTTCCCAAGTAAAAAGTGACAAGACAAGAGGAAATGGCATCAAGTGGCACCAAGGGAGGTTTAGACTGGATCTGGGGAAGAATTTATTTCCTGAAAAGGTTCTCAGGCATTGGAAGGGGTTGCCCAGGGAAGTGGTTGAGATCCCATCCCTGGAGGGATTTAAAAGACGAGTAGATGTGGTGCTCAGGGACGTGGTTTAGTGGTTGGACTTGATAATCTTAAGAGTGTCTTTTCCAACCTCAAGGACTCTGTGATTCCCCAGGTCACGCCAGGCAGGCAGCCCCAAAAACCCGCGAAAGGCGGCAGCTGCACGAACCGCTGGTGAGGCACGAGGATGTTGTTGATCCCGCCAAGCTTGACGTTGATCTTGAGGCAGAGGTTGGAAAGGGTCTGCGGGGAGGTTTTCACCACGTTCTTGACCTGGACGCACTGCGTGGCCATTCCTAGCAGGGTGTCCCCAACACGCTTCACCTCGGCTGCGGGCAGAGGACGCGGGGGAACAGTCAGACAGTCAGCACGGCACCGCGGGAGGAACAGAGCCAGCCTGGCCAGGCCAGAGCAAAACCCCTCTCCTTTCCCCACCCACCCTGCCCCAGACTCACCGTACACCGGTGTTTTCCCTGGCAGGATGACAATGATGAGCTGCAGCCCCGAATAGGTGTTCTTGAGGTGTCGAAACATGGGCTCCACACTGTCTGCACCCTGGGCGTATTTGCAGAAGCAGGGCTGGCCCTGGATCGGCATCCCGGCGTCCTTGGAGATCTTGCGCAGCTGATCCGTGAAGTTCCTGTGCCCAGGAGAAGAAGAGTTCAGCCCTGAGCCCCTCTGCACCGCAGCTCTGCCCGCACCGTGGCCACCGAGCGAGAAGGGACCTGTGGCCGGAGTGCTGCGGCACGGGACAGGGACGGGGACGTCACATCACCACCTCTGTGGTTTTACAGCACCCAGGAAGCGCAGGGCACGGGAAATGCAAGAGCAACGTGTTAGGGCTGAACCATCACCTCTCCACACCCTCTTACCCCTCACTGACACTTCCCCAAGCGATGGAGCTATGAGCTGCTCCCCCACAGAAAGCTGGAGAGGGGGGGACCTGCTTAATTGCCTGATGATTTGCCACACTCTGGACTTTTGGATTGCCAAGGATAAATGTGATGCAGGCAGAGGGAGCGTGGGGCTCCCAGCTCTGCCCCAAAGGGGCCACAAGAGGAGTGTGGTGTCACTTCCACCTCCACCCAGTTACTGCAGACCTAGAGACTTTGAGTTGCTCCAAACCACCCCGGTAACCGTGCCAAACACGCAGAAGAGGCACACAAACACTCGCCTTCACGCATCCACGCTGGGTCAGGAGAAACCAGAGTCTCCAGCAGAACCCAAAATCAAGGTGATCATTTCCCTAAATCAAATAAACTGTCCCCACTCTGTGTCACTTTGCTACCAAACCTGAGGATCTCTAAGCTACCAAAGCTTTTCAGAAAGCCTAAGCCTTCGCTAATAAAATCTCGTGGCAAGTTAGGATGTTTCCTACGTGAATTATATTATTTCAGAAAGGGTATTGGGGAAACTTTAAATTAAATATCCCTCATAACCCCATCTCCCTGAGATTCAGCTGAGTTCAATCCAGCTGCAGGGCTGGCAGTATCAGCCCAGGACACTGCAGCAAAGAGCAGATGGAGGAGGAGGAGAGCCTGCCTGTCAGCTCACACACACTGGAGTGCCGCTGTGCTCACCCCAACCTGGCAGGCTCTGCGATAGCTCAGGGCCTGTTTGCAGCCAGGACAAACAGTCAGGCACTCCAGATAAACTAACAGAAACAAGACTGAACACCCAGCCTGAACCCGGATCAAATCTGCACCACCAGCAATTTAGATCCATGGACATTAACGATGATGGACACACAGCCCCAGGCTGGGAGCAGCAGGGCGGCCACACCACGAGCCACCACGGCTCCCCCGCCTCGTCCCACCCGCGCCGGCTGCCCCCTTCCTTACTTCAGCACCTCCTCTCGGCACTGCTTCTGCGGGGCAAAGCAAGCGATGGCCCAGACCTTGATCTCAATGCCGTTGTAGAACTGCTTCCCTCGCATGTCCCACACGCCCTGGTTGGGAGTTGCAATGGCCCGGTTCTGCAAGGCAAACGGACGGTCAGAGCGCTGCCGCGTCCCGCCCGGCCCCGCGCCCGCAGCCCCCGGGGAGCACCCGCCCCTGCCGCGGTTCTGCTCCCATCACAAAGCCACAGCACGCCCCCGCCGCAGCCTTGCGCTGCCAGGGCCTGCCGTGACGCGTGGTGGTGGGCAGCTCACCACCTCGGCTTCTCAAAGGTGATGGAAAATTCACCCCAGCTGCCGCACTCTGAGCATTCCTCTCCCCTTCTGCTCACTGTTTTGTCACCGAATGACCCTTGGTTACACTTTCAGAACAGTTATACTGCAAAAAAACCCCAAACCCAAAGTGCTCTGATAAAAAATTCCAGCTCTAGCCTACAAACCCGAAGGCAGCACAAGTTTTGCTCAGAAACAGCCTTTGCTGATGTGAAAGCCTCTCCCTGCACAAGGCAGCCCAGCGCCCGGGCAGCGCAGCCCCGCTTACCCTGCCGCCGTACTGCAGGATGGGCGCTGGCAGGACCCTCCCCGTCACCTCCGTCATGTCATCCTTCACCTTGATCCCAAACTCCTGGATGTACGGGTCCAGGTTGTAGCTGGCGTTCTTCATCTGCAAGGGAAGGAAGGGCCATGGGGGGGAGTGAGACCAACTGCTGCACCCCACGCAGCTTCAGCTGGCCCGGAAACACGGGCACCTAAAGTCCCGTTCTCTGCAGGGCTCCAGTCCTTTCTGCAAGGGGAGGGCAGCTGATTTAACACAAAGGGCCAAACCCTGAACTCCAAACTGCCCCAAGGGGACCTGATTTTTGAACAAGGGGACCTGATTTTTGAACACATTGACCAATGCAACCGAGAGCAGAGCCTGCTTCTGTGATTTAAGGCTTCACCTGGAAGGTTCAGACTGGCAGGACACTCTTATCAAGAGTCCTAGGAGGAATATCAAACGTCCTCGGCTTCACAAGCCCAGAGACACCCATTTGGTAACAGCAGCACCATTAACCAGCTCCTGCCCGGCCACTGGCAGAGCCGGGTTTGCCGTTCCCCTGGCCTGCCCCAGGCTGACCCCCAGACAGAGTCCCCATCCCACAGCCCCACAACGCCCAGTCCCCACGTACCCCCAGACCAGGGTCATTTATCTAATTTGTTTTCCTATTTTAGTTCCAGCTCCCTTTGGGTCAGGTTCCGTCAGTGGAAGGACCTGAATTTGCTGCCCACGAGTTTCCACGGTCACTTTGAGCTGGGCAAGTGTCCGTTAAACACAGGCAGGCATCCCTGACCGGGGATTCAGTGAGACCAGGGGGATAAAACCAAGTCATTAACCCCACCAGCAACTCCTGAGCAGGTCACAGCTCTCCAGCGCAGAGCAGCTGAGGAGCAGGACCACAAGGGTCATCATGGACACGACACTGTAACCCGCCATCAGAGCCACAGCCCCGACACCGTCCCTCCTGTCCCTCTCAGGGACTCGTGCCACATACCAGGCGACTAATCTCCTCCTGCCTGTCTGGGGCAGACCTGGCTGTTGCTTTTATCATGGTTGATGTTTGATTGTCTGTGAGCTTCTTGATGCACCGCTGACCTGCCACGATGTTGCACACCTGCACGGGAGGGGAGAGGCGACAGCCATGTGTTAGGGACAGACGAGACACGAGGGACCACAGCTGAGCTGCCCCGTGGGTCCAGCACTCAGACCCTGCAGCCAGCCCCAAACCAGAGGTGCTGAGCCTGCAGCTGCAGGAAAATGGCATTTTTACAGCGTGGTCTCTTCCCTCACCTACTAGAAATGGCTCTTGCTAGGTCAACATTGAGGCAATTAGTGCCCAGGACACATTAGCTGCAGAACATCGTCATGCATCTGCCAGCAAAGGTCACTTGCCTCTGCTTTGCATGGTGCCCAGAAGCCAGGGTGCCCAGTGGTGCCACTCACCTCCAAGGGCAGGTAGGTGTGCTTCTGCTCCTGGCCAACCTGGAGACAGGGCAGGTGGGGGTATTTCAGCTGCAGGTTGTATTTCTGCTTAAAGTACTGAGCCACTGTGCACTCCACTGTCTGACCGCTCTCCAGCTGCAGGGGAAACCTGGCAGAGGCAGGACACGAAGGATGCACCTACTCAGAACAGAAACTTCCAGACCTCAAGCTCTACTTACTCTGGCTGGGAAGGGAGGGAACGGGCAGGAGCCTGCTCTGAGCTACCATAACAGAAAATGAAAAGCACAACAGTGGTATTTGCAGAAATCGAGTCAGGAATACTCTGATCTCAGCGTAGGACTGAGGGCTCTAAATAAAGCTCTCCCTCACTAATCCAGCTAATCAGGGCAAATGTTTATTGCAGGACATGCCACGCATGCCACTGCCAGGTACATAAATACAGCACACTGGCACTCAGGAGGACTTCTGTGCGTGGTGCCCTCCCTGGGAGCAGAGCTGAGCTCCAGGCAAAGGTTAACTGGCCTCTCCCGGTACGGGGCAGTGGGTCTGGGGTGAGCAGAGCGTGGGGGGCAGGAGGGGGCATCTCCCTTCAAAACCACAGGGGGAAGGGCTGAGTGGTGCCATGCCATCCACAGCCAGAGTGCCTGATACCCAGCCTCACCCAGCACCAGCTGTTCCTGGAGCTCCGTGAAAATCAAGATTTGACCCCATATCCTTTATGGAGCCAAAATCAGACAGACAAGCCAGGCCAGGCGTGCTGGCGAGGCACCGCGTTCCTCCTGCACGCGCCAAGCCCGAGGGCTGGGACCCAGTGGTGGCAGAGCACCGGGGAAGCGGGGTGCACGTGGTGACGGGCACTGGAACTCCAAGGAGATGCACCCAGAGACGGGGCTGTGTGATGTGGAAAGCTGGCTGTGGCGAGGGAGGTGCCCCCGCTTTGGCAGGGGCTCTGACGCCCGACAGCACCAGCCCCAGCAGGCACTGCTGGTCTGGTATCGGGCAAGAACTGGGAGGAGAGATTTTCTGCCAGCACTTGGGTTTGTGCAGCACCAGCCAAAATTTCTGGTTGTGTTTTTTTCTTTTTTACTGTTGGCAAAACTTCCAGAAACAATGCAGAACCTGAGGGGCCTGAAAAACACCCCCCTTCCCCTCCAGCTCCACTCAGTGAGCACCCAGCAGAGAGCACAAGCACAGCCCCTCCTGCCCCAGCACGGTCCCCATCGCCCACTCTTCCCCCCAGCCCCTGCCTCAAACCCCAGTTTGCTTCCAAGCCTCCCCAGGGGCAAAGGACACGGAGAGGTGCCCAAACCCAGCCCGCTCCCAGGCACAGGCAAATAACTTCAAGGCAGGGAATTGCTTTATCCCCTGACAAAGCTTCTCCTTTGGCAGTGTCTATTTTAAGAAAGAAGAAAACCAAACTCAGAGGTAAAAACTAGGACAATTCCTGGCACGTCAGCTCCCGCCCGCCGCAGCGTGCCGCCTGCCAAAGCATCCTCTGCCCGCCCACCCTCCCCTGCATCCCCCAGAGCCACTGCAGATCCCCAACCCATCTCCCTGGGCCATGGCAGGCTGGAGCTCCCCGTCAGCCCTCCCTGACGACACCAGCAGCTGCTCAAAGGGATCTTTCCAAGGGCATCTTCCCACCCGCCTTACGTCTGGTGGCTGGCGGGCCGCCGGGTAACGTTGCACACGCGGTATTTCCTCTTCATCTGCCCGCAGTGGGTC
This sequence comes from Caprimulgus europaeus, assembly GCA_907165065.1. The sequence goes on from OU015547.1 coordinate 1,174,740, forward strand.
ACCTCCACCTTCAGACCTGGTGCAAGACAGGGAGACAGGGCAGAGCCACTGGTGAAGGCGGGAGCGGTTCCCCTTCGCCCAGCTCCCCAGAACACTGCCAACACCCCCCTTAAACAATAAGCTGTTTGCAGAGCAGATGTGCTGGCAGGTGCTCTGTGAAGCGCACGAGGGAGGCGATGGTGCCCCAGGAGACATTTTAAACGTGCACCCCCTGTGTCCCTCTGCTGCAAGGGCTGGGCAGTGGCCACAGGCCGTGTCTGGGGCAGAAGCTGGCTGGGGAGGGGTCCCCAGTGCTCCCCAGGGGCTCTACCTTTGATCTCCTTGGTGAAACGCACTCTCTGGGAGTCTGTCAGGGGCTTTGGCTGCTCGTCGATGTTCCGGATGTCCAGCACCTCGCACATGAACTCGATGACGGGCTGGGCTTTGTAGAAGGCGGTGGCCGACACTGCAGGACAGATACTACGATGTGTCTCTGCCCTCTCCCAGCACACAGACCTGGATCCAGCCTCCCCAAACACACCCAGCCCCACCACTGCAGTTCCCCAGCAAGAAAAATACGTCACCATCAATGTTGAGCATCATCTTCCACATGGCAGGTCTGACTGACTGGTGGAAACCGAACCAGACCTCCCTGCCACCTCCCAGGGGGTGGTAGTAGCCTTCAGGGGGGGAGAAGAAAGAGCGACCCACGGGAGTGTACCTGTGAATCAGGGCAAACCACGTCGAACAGATGACACCAGCCCCACTGGCAGCACCCGTGAGGCCCCCCCAGCTGCCCCTTGCCCCGCTGGCTGCACCACCCCGTTCATTTCCATTGCAGGAGGGTAAAGAGCCATCGCACTGAGCAGCGTGGCAGGCACGGCCGCCTCCTCCCAGAGACCTCCAAGGCCAGTCCCAGCCACACCAGCCTGCCAAGGGCAGCCGGTCCCCACCCCGGGCACGCTCGGTGCTCTCGGCACAGCCCCGGCACCCACCCGCCGGGCCACCCTGGGAGCTGGTACCTCATGGAAGCCAAGTGCCTCATGGCCACATCCAGCGCCTGGACGGATTCCAGGGGAACAGGGATCTGCCCGCTGACCAGGGCCTCGTGCAGCATGCGCCAGCTCACGATGGCCATCCACTTGATGGAGACCTTAAATATCCTGTCCTTGCCTTCCCCCGGGATCGTCACCTCAAAGTCAACCTGGGTGCAGAAGGGAGGGAAGCGATCACGGCATCCCCACAGGAGCAAGGGGGGAGATTAGTTTGAGCTGGTCCTTCCCAGGCACAAGGCACACCGTGCCCGCCTGCACGGGGGTCACCACCCCACTCTTACCCGCTCGTTTCCAATGGGCAAGGCTGTGACAGTGTAGATGTTCTTCTTCCCATCGTAGACTGGCTTTCGGTCACCGAAGATCTGCGGTTTGAAGTGCTGCACCATGTACTCCACGACTTCCCTACGCAGGTGAGCGGGGTGAGAAAGAGGGGCAGGAGGAGGGAAGGGCGAGGTTTGTTTCACTGGTTTCTTTACAGGCCAAACCCTTCTGTGACCTGCCAGGTCCCAAGCCTCCCTGCCCAGGCACTGCTGGGCTCTCCCTGCTGAGCCACAGGCCTCTTGTGAGCAAAGCCGAGTTGTCCCTGGGGCAGGAGGACCCCAGACAAGCAGCCAGGAGCCCTGTCCCACAGCTTGGTGCACTGGCTTCAGCAGAAGCCCACTGTGTGTGCTGGGAGGGCGAGAGGGAGCGATGGGCTGCCTGCAGCTGCCCAGAGCACGAGGAACAGCAGCTACAGCATCTGCTCACTGGCCTTTGGGGCACAGACCTACCCAGGGGCAGGAGGGGACAGGCAGCAAGGAGGATGTCAAAGAGGAAAGCAAAGAAAAGTACGTCAGGGCCCGAGGTCCGGGCTGGCTATTTTTAAATCCAGAATTGTTGCCAGAATAGCACAGCTGCTGCGGAGACGCGGGGACAGCGCGCAGGGTCGGGACCTCCAGCGCTGCCAGGGACAGGAACCAGCGCTGCTGCACAAACACAGCCGGTGGGTCCAGCCCCCCACGGGCACCAGGCAGTGCTGTGACCTCTGCCACCATGTCACCCTGATGGCTTCCACCGGTGAGGACACAGACAGGCACTTAGGGAGCCTCCACGAGGAAACTGGAAGCGGGGAACGAGTGCCAAAACCTCTAATACTTGCCTTACCTGTTGACTCTGCGTGGACATTTGTCAGGCTTGATATCCACTTCATAATGATACACATCAATCTTGGGAATGTCCACTTCAAAGTAGTTGGCCAAGAGCTTGATGGGTTTCCCAACAGTTCCTATCCCGGGCCGACGCGGCGCTTGAAATACCTGCTGCAAGGGTGGCAGGTATGCGCCTGCAGCTGCAGGGAGAGACACGGGTCAGGAGGGCTGGGAGAGACCCTGGTAATTCTCCACTGCTGCTCAGTGAAGAAAAACAAACAAGTGGCATGGATGGGGAAGGCCAATTTCAGGGGAGTTGCTGATAAAAGACAGAGAAAACTAAAAACAGTTTGATGAAAATCTCCCTATGGATTACTGGAGGTAGCAAAAAAATCAACCCCAAATCCCCACTTTAAGCAGCGTGGGCCCCAAACCTGTAGTTTTTCCCAAAGCCCATCACACTTTGGGAGGTGCCCTCATGAAGCTCTGGAGATGCAGGGACAGGTACCAGCACACCAAACCATGGCCACAGGACTGAACTGCACTTCTAAACTGACAGCACCCTTGGACTCAAAGCTACCTTCAAATATTGCCAAAGCACAGCAGCATTCAACACCGCTGCTCTCCGCGGCGAGATCTGCCCTGCCTGCCCCTTTCCCACTTTGCCCATCTCCACTAATCCCAGTTTGTGTTTTCTATTTGTGTCTCAACCCCGCTGGGCCGGGCGCGGGGTGCGCAGCGGACGGGATATTGGGAGCGCTCCATCTGGGTGGCCAACTGTCCGTGTCAGCCCCCAAACAGTGTCCCGGCTCCAATCCCAGCTCCTGAACACAGGGTGCTCTTCACACCCTTTGCTCCCATCCACTTTCTTTTTAAAATTAAAATTTCAAGGCTAAAAATATCAGAAGCAGAAAAACAGAAGAGCAGCAAACTTCAGATTTGCTGTTTGGTTTTGCACCCAACCTTGGCAAGACTCTTCTGCCGATGGAAGGCCACCACGCTGCAGGACACCAAGGGGACGGGAGCGGACAGGGACCAAACTGCAGCATTCAGTTCTGCAAAGCCAACTCTGCTCTTGCTTCTGCCCAGCAGCAGGAGCCTGGGAGCTCCAAAATCTGGCAGGAGCCCCAAGGCTGGGGCTAACCCGGTCCTGGCACCTCCTCGGACACACAGCGTGGGGCTCGGCGCAGTCTGACCAGCGAGGCGGGGATCTGCGAGGCTGCCAGACCCCGAGAGGAACGGCCGCACCGCGCTCCGGGGGCAGCTCGTGCTAAGAGTCTGATTTTCAGAGGAGCTGCTCAGGGTGTAATTCATGTCTCCACATGACAAACATTTCCTGGCAATGGCCAGCTCCCTGCCTGCGAGCTGATGCGTTTTCCAATCACGGTTTGCAATCAAAGGGGTATTTGCCAGCACCGCCGGAGCCTCCGCTCCCTGCTCTGCCTCTCAGCGAGAAACAGCTCAGTCCACTCACAAGAGAGGCCCGAGCACAGCAGCCCTCCCTCTGCCGCCTTCCCTGCAAGCACATCACGGCCAGCACCCGCAGTTTCCTCACTCATGGACCTTCTCACCCCAAGATGATCCCGGCAGCTGTGTGTGAGCAGGACAGCAGCTCCACGTGCCCATGGTGTCCCCACAGATGCAGGGGACACAGGGCAGCAGCCACAGCTTGGCAGTTGTCCGGCAGCACTTCGGTGCTGGAGAGGAGCTGAAGGAGGTTTGAGGTGGCAGGAGCCACACCGGGGTGGCAGAAGCCATGCTGCAGTGGCAACCAAACGGTCCCACAACCCTGGCACTGAAAATAACCCCCAAAATAACACTTTGCTGTACAAACCAGGTGCTTTATGAACTTAAACCCTTGCAATCAGGATCCTGAGCCACAGCTGAAGGAATCAGCCTCCAGCAACGCAGACTTTGGCTCAGGAGTTTGATGCGAGCCATGAGATCTTGCAAACACAAGACCATAAACACGGGCAGCCGGGCTGGAGGAGCAGCCCTGCGATGGCAGGGAGATGTTCTGCAAGGACCAGGGCAGGATGGGAAAGTTCCCCCCTGGGCTGACTCAGAGGGTGTTATTTTGGCGACCGCAGACACATGGTCCTTGAACACGATAAGCTGGAGCAGCCGCCCTGGCAGCCCAGGGTCACTGCAGGGCTTGTGCCTCCTGCCCAGAGCTCACTTGCAAAGCAGAGAGTGATAATGACTTCTCCTTCTTAAATGACTTTGAGATCCCAAGGTTTTTAAACAGCCATTATCTCCCAGTGCCTGCGGACAGCCTGGCGCAGCTATTTATAAGGAGGGTGACACGGGGGCAGCCAGCACAGGGAGGGGACACGGGGTGACGCTCAGTGCCTGACGGGAGCTGCGGCATCCGGCACCTCTGGCTTGTGAGATGGGCTCTCACCTGGCCTTGGCTGCTTCAGCTCAGGTGGGAGAGACCCAAAAGCCCTTTGGTGAACACACAGGATGGTCTCCCCCATTCTCACACCACCTCCCTGCCCCGGGGTGCTCAGGGTTCCCCCATGATTTGCCTCAGTACAAACCTTCCTGGAAGTCACTCTGCACCTGGCTGGGAGGAAGCGGTGCCAGGGAAGCCTGGGCAGCGCGGTGAAACGTGACAGTTCCCCTTCGTTAGAAGAAGCCTCGTTAAAAATCAACTCAAACCGCCCCGAGACAGAGGGGCTTCTGCACGGGGGGCTTCTGCACGGGGGCTGCTGCATACCGCGACTCTCCATGGCGAAGCTGCACCGGCTCCCACTTTGTCATGTAAATGCCTGTGCCCGGGGCCGGGGCTGGAGGGCAGTGTTGTTCCTGCCGCACAATGCGGGCAGTGAGCGGGATGAAATCCGCCTGCCATTATAAATTCAGCGGCCCGGGAGAAATCACAGACTTTCACACACAAAAGCCGTGCCCTGGGGACGTGCTGGCGGCGGGATCATCACCACCACCACCAGCAGCCTTTCCTTTCACCGGGATCACCACCGCCACTGCCATCCCTTTGCCGGGATCACCGCCGCCACCGCCGTCCCCTTGCCGGGTGCGCACGAAGCACCGCTGGGCAGAGACGGCGGCGGGGCCACCCCTGCCAAGGTGAAAGTCCTTTTGGGGTAATTAGCGCTGTTTCCATTATTTATTGTAACAGCTGGGGAACACGACCCGCTGCCCAACAGCTGCCTGCGCCCGGGCAAAGCCGCCGGTGGGACGGCATGAAATTACCATGTCATTTAAATCCTCTGCAGCGCCGCATTCAGCCGAGGGGCCGCGGGAACGGGGCCCAGACAAAAGGGAGTTTTATTGCGGCGGCGGCGGGGCCGCGCCAGCCCCCTCCCCGCACACCCGGCCCCGCCAAAGCACAGCCGGGACCCGGAGCGAGCGGGGCCACGGCACACCAAACACCGCCGGACACGTCCTCGCCCTGAGCCATCTCCCACCATAAACCAGCCCCAGAAACCCCCCAGAGAAGTGAAAACTCCCACTGGGAGGCAAAGCAAGTGGCAGCACCAGCGGGAAAAGCAACTGCTGGCCAGTGAGCAATTGGCTTCCCCAGTCTCCAGGCTCAATGTCTTCAAAAGCAGCAGCTCCAAGCAGTGACCGACACCGTCCTGTAAAGTCCAAAAAGCACCATCCCACCTCTGCTCCCGCCGCCTGCTCCTGCCCGAGCTGCCGTGAGCACAACCAGGTTCACACACCCGCTTTTTGGTTTGACACTAAACTGAGACTGGATAACAGGAAAAGACTCTTCACCCAAAGTGTTGTCAAGCCCTGGAACAGGCTGCCCAGGGAATTGGTGGAGTCCCCATCCCTGGAGGGATTTAAACACCATGTAGATGTGGTGCTCAGGGACATGGTTTAGTGGTGAACTCGGCAGTGTTGGGTTTAGGGTTGGATTCAATGATCTTAAAGGTCTTTTCCAACCTAAACGATTCTACCTACATGTTTAAGTAGATCACACCCACACAGGGCAGAGGGCTCTGGCTGCAGCCATCAACACACGGCATTAAACCCATCCCGTGCCCCAGAGCCCACCTTCCAAGGAACTCTGAGCTGCCCAAGCACTGCTCCTGCCCTGTGCTCTGGTGGCTGCATCCAAGAAACGCACCAAAACGGGCTCTGATCTGTTTTACTACAGTATTCACTTCTGCAAGCAGTTTAGTTCTTTGTATCCTCGATGCCGAGTGCTGCTGGTGCCGTTGTGCCACGTCAAACCTCAGCTTTCCACGGGAAATCACAGGCGGTGAACTCAAAAGTGTCAAGTTAAAAACCTGCCTCAAAGCCGGCACAGCCGCGGCCGGTGTCCCCGCACCCACGGATGCTGCGATGGAGGGTGACAAACAGCAGCCAGAGCACGGCCACCTCCATCACAGCATCCACAGGGATCACCAACCAGCTGCTTTGGCTCCAGGGAGAGCAGCACGGTGACACCAGCAGCACAGACACTGCTTGACCCGTGGTGGCATGAGCTGACCCATGAGGGTCTTGCTGAGCTGGCCCCGGCTGCCCAGTGGCTCCATGTCCCCCTTTTTGGTCCCTGTGACAGGGTGTGAGGTGCACCCAGCACCGTGAGTGCCACCACCTCTGCCAAACACACCACTTGGCTTGTCCAGATGGCGTGACCCTGCACCAGGACCCCAGGGTCCAGGCTAACAGCACCGGGCCCGGGCAAAGGCTGACACCCCCCTGGTCTCATGCTGCTCCCACAGACTGTCCCAGCAGCATCCAGGGACACGAGAGCCGGGAGCAGCAGACAAAGACAGCCCCAGCGCCGGAGGGGACAGGACAAAGGCGACGCCGGCTCCTCTCCATGTCCCACCATGGCCCCGTGCCACCCCGCAGAGCCGCCGGCTCCCGGTGAGGAGGTGAAATTCTGCCCAGAGCTCCGACACAGATCACCCTGCGAGAGCAGCGCTTTTCTGCCCGCTTTGGCTTCCTTTTAACGTCTGCCATCTTAATACGTCCTCTCTGTTTCATTCTTCCTGGGGTTTAGAGAGAAGCTGCGGAAAGTGTTTAGAGATAAATCGGACGCGCTGTGTCTCCAGGCAAGGTGCTTCTCCTGGCTTTGTTTCTTGGTATAATCCCGTCCCAGAAACAGGCACGTGTGATTTCATGTTTCCTGAAGATAAAGAGATCCAGCAGAGGGAACAGCTTTGGGGGTTTTTGCAGGGTTTAGCACAGGAAGACAACGGTTGAGATTAACAGCGCTTAGGAAGTTTGTGAGGGATAAAGAAAACGAAAAGTTGAGGGGAAACGGAGTTTAGCTTTTAAAACCACTGTGCACATGTGCCTCCCTGAGCGGCAGGAGATGTCCCAGGCTCCCCTGCTGCCTTTCCAGGCATCTTCACATTGGGCACATCCAGGCACACGCCAGGTTTCTGCTCTGTTACCCTGACAGGTCGCAGCCCAACATCGTCAGAGCTCGTACGTGAGGCCCAGCCCTGTACCTGGGGTCCATCGGCAGGCAAAGGGATGCTCAGGCAGAGCGGGATCTATGGCAGCTCCTGTGACACAGGGCAAACACCTTCCCTGCACGCAGGGTGACCCGGGTGGGAACAGACAACCTCCAGCCAGATTTGGGGAGGAAAGGGGGAAACTCCCAGGAGTGCAGCACCAGAGCCCCACTCCCAACACAGCCCCCACCGCCCCAGGGACCCCAACCCAAACTTGTCCTCCCTGACTGTGGCCCCATCCCACCCAACAGATGCTTCTAAAGCACCTTAACAGAAGCAGCTCAGGCTGGCAGCGAGAGGGTGCAGCCCGGCGGTGTTATCAGCATCACCCCGAGACGGCAGCGCCGCTATCGCCCCAAGGCGCCGGCAAAGCCCCTGACGCCCCGGCACAGCCGCCAAATCACAGCGCCCAGAGGTCAATAAATCAGCCCCAAACACAAAGCAGAGCCGGCAGCCAGAAGGTACCGCGGACACGAAGAGGTATCGGTGCCACGCTGAAAATTAAACACCACAAGGAAGGACCAAAGTTTGATTGTGAACGTGCAGCAGCTTTACATCGGTGTTGCAGCGGGCAGCAAACCTGCCAGCACGAGACCCACCAAAGGTCAGCGGTCCCCGTCGCTCCCTCCTCTCCTCCTGCCTTATTTTAGGCACCAAAATGTTCCTGTGACTTGGAGCAGCACCAGTTCGTGATGCTCACGCCGGGCACAGGTGTCTGCCAGGTGGGGAGTTTTGGGGAACGTCTCTCCAAACCCCCTGGAGCAGCCTGGTGCGAAGGGGTCAGGACCAAAAGCACCATCAGCTGCTCCCATCTCCAGCTGGGCGTGCTGGGGTGGGGGGACACAGGGGTACAGGGGTGACTCTGGAGCTCAGCCCCCATGGCTCCTCGCCAGCACCCGCTGTGCACAGCCCCTGCTCCGTGCGTGTCCCGGCGTGGGGACAGAAGCTGCTTCGCGCTGTCACGGTGCTCAGCATCGCCGGCCTCATGCCAGATGCCAGCCTGCGCCCTGCTCCCCGAACCACCGGGCTGGGGGGACACGGGGAGCAGGGGGACACGGGGAGCGGGGCTGGGGTGATGCTGCTGCTGCTGCTCAGTGCACACCAGGCCCTTTGCGCAGGGCTGGCACCGCGCTTTGGGGACCCCCCGCGCTCCCAGACGCTTCCCCCCGACCCTGCACCCCAATCTTGCCTGTGCTCTGCTCCCCCCCTCCCCTCGCATCGCTGCTCCCCCCGGGACACCCCGAGGGGACAAACCTGCCCACCCCGAAGCGGAGGAGCCCTGAGGCGCCCCCCGCCACCCCCAGACCCCGCTGGGAGCGATCCCCGCATCGCCCCATTGCACAGCGCTGCCCTCCACCTCCCGCTGCTCAGCCCCCCCCCCGCACACCCCCAAACGCCACCGCAGCCCCCCCCCCAGCTTCCTACGGCACAGCCCCCCCATTGCACATCCCTCACCCCCCACTGCACCTCCGTGTCCCCCCCTCACCCCCACGGCACAGCTCCCCGTTACAGCCCCCGTCCCCGCCGGCCCCCATCGCGCAGCCCCCGCTTCACAGCCCCATCGCACGCTCCCCCCGCGGTGCACACTCCTCGCCCCCCGGTGCGCAGCTCCCCGGCCCCCCCGCGACGGGCCGCCGCCGCCGCTACCTGCTCCCGAAGGTCCCGCTTCCATCCCATCCACGCGGGCGCCGCTCCGAACCGTGGGCCGGGGGCGGGGGCCGGAGCCGGGCAGGGCCGGGCAGGGCCGGGGCCGGGACTCCACCGCCGCCGCCCGCCGCAGCCGCCTCTGGCCGCACCTCAGCGCGCACGCGCCGCCGCCGCCGCCCGGCCCCGCGCCCAACAAAGGCGGCGCCCGACGCACCCGCCGCCATCTTGGGCCCGCGCGAGGCGGCGCGGACACCCCGGGGCCGGTCCCAGCGGGTGGGGAGGGGGGCACCGGGACGGGGGGGACACTGGGGCGCGGGCGTCCCCGCAGGGGGTCCGAGCCGGGGCATCGCCACCACCCAGGAGCGGCTCAGCATCAACCGCCCGCGCTCAGGCCTGCCCGCCGCGCCACCCCCGTGAGACCTTCTTTTGGGTTATTTTACTTCTTTTGGGTTATTTTCCTTTTTTTGACTCATTTTGCGCTGCCGGGTCGAGGGGGGCTCAGTTCTCGTGTTGGGAGCTTGTCCCAGCCCTACGGTTCTCTGGGCCGTGTGGGCCAGGAGGCCCCTGAGGCCCCACTCCCCTAAACCAGCAAAACTGGGGGAAATGTCCCATTTTTCACCATTTTGCGCTCACAGGGACCCGCAGCCTTGACCGCAATGAAGTCAGAACCCGCAGAGCTGGAAATCTACAGAAACAACAAACCCTCACCTGAAATAAGCGAAGGGCTCATTCATTCATAACTGGAATCACTTCTCCGGGCAGATACAATCCACTGCCCCTTGTGCTTTCTCTAAACATTGCTACAGAATTTCCCAGAATATTAAATACTAAAATATTAAAAACCCCCCAATTCTGACCCTCTCCCCAGGAGCAGCCCAGGCTCTGAGCTCAGGGAAGTTAAACTCCAAAGTTAAAATCACCAAAGATGTTACCCATGTCTGCTTCTGTCCCTTCCTCAGTCCTAGCGCATCAGAAATAAATATGTTGTGGCAGAGAGTTCCACAGGTTACACATTATGTACAAGTTTTAATTAAAAGTTAAATAATTTAAGACATTTGTTTACAGGCAACAGTTAGCGGTTGCTCACTCTGTACATTGCATTTATTAGACATCAACAAGGAAAAACAGCATGTTTGGCACAAGAATGCCAATAGGGTTTTTTTTATTATTATTATTTTTGGACACATGAACACAAAATATCCCTGCAGGCTAAAAAAAAAAGAAAAAAAAAGAAAAAAGAGAAACACATTGCAAGTTGTACACGACCAGCATCTTACCGCAACATGGGGCTGCTAACCCACCCAGAACAGTTTAGAAAGAGTACCTCGTATTGCTATAGACATACATCCAGTCCAAATTTAATAAAATACAATTTTAAACATTACAAGTCTAACAATATAGAAACAAAAATTACATCAGAAGTCAAAATGAACAAATGCAAACATTTTTACATTGAAGTTTCAGCCTCTAGACATAGAAATATGAAAATGTCAATAGCAAGGTAATAAGAAAACCTGTAAGTGATATTACAAGATCTTTCCTCCAGTGCACAAGGAAAAAACCTTGCAGTTGAAGCAGTATTGATACAATGCCCTCCAAACCCTGCCTTCCTAAAATGAAAGCAGAGTTACTCCCTTGCTACTGAGCAAGAAAAACCCCTACAGCACATCCACAAAGGTAGTTTGGGGCGGTGGGTGGGTTTTGTCGAACGCTGGATCTGAACAAAGGTGCCTTTTCCCCGCCCCAAGAGCAGAGCGGTTGGAGATTCAGTAGCTCTGGCGCTGGTGTCTGGACGGGGCGAAGCGCGTTTGCCTGTCCAGTCGCCACCTCGGACCCTGGGTGCAGCGACAGGCACTACACTGAGCTGCAGCACTCACACCCAGCATCAATAAGCTGCGAGAATAAGCTGTTGAAACGCTGCGAGACTAGCATAACTAGTCTCCCAGCTAGCTAACTAGCAACTGCCAGAGCTTGTTCAGATTTCAGCTGTTCACAAAGCGAGCCAAACTGCTTTAAAAACGGGATTTCTGCCCCACCTCCCTTTTTATTTAAAAAAAAATTACCAACCCCTTCCCCAACTCTTTAAACTTTGCTACACTTAAAATCTTCCACACCACAGAGCTAAACAGTGGCCAACAGGCTGTATTTATTTAAAAGGAAAACAAACAAACAAACAAACAACAAACAAACCAAAAGAAACCAAAACACCCCAAGAACTACAGCTACAGAATGCACATCTTCCCATTGATTGACACATGCATAACGATTCAGTCAGTCCCAGGGGGTTCATCCAGATCCTCAAGCCCAACCTCCAGCCCTGGACTCAGACCGGTGCAGGACAGCATCGCCGGAACGCGGCTCTTACCGTAACGGCCGTGCCACGCTCCTGGCCGCGGCTGCTCTCCCCCCGGGCGGCAGCACCGCGCCCCAAGGGCGGGCGGGCAGCTCAGCGAGCGCAGGCTCCCGCCCTGCGGCCCAGGGAGAGCCCAGCTCCAACATCCCCAGAGTCTCAGGGTAAATATTCAGTCCAGTCACAGGCAGACAAACAAGGGAGAGGCTCTCGCTTCACTCAGTGCGAACCAGGAGTGCTTGGCACTGGACAACTGACTGGTGATAAAATTCAGTATTTTACGCACCCTGGATTGAACCAGTCACATTCCTGCCTAGTGCACAAACTCAAAACAGCAATCTTTGATCCTAGAACCTAAAAAGGGTGCTCAGTTTCTTTTCAAGGTGCCAAAGTTCTCCACATGTGTTGGGTCAGTCAGAGTTCATTCTAAAAAGGGTTTTTTTTTTGTATTCTCCCTGAACAAGTACTGAGAAAAGCAGCCATCTAGCTGAAGCAGCGGTCAGTCTCCCACCCACATGTCCTGATTTTATTACATAAGTGAGGTATTCTTTAAAAAAAATTTAAAAAACTAAAAAGAATTTTTTTTTTTTTCAATCTAACCCTGTCCATAGTATGTGCCAGGAGCAGAGTTTGCTTCAGTCCCATTTTCAACAGAAAAGAAAAAAATTAAACTTAATTTAATGAGACAAACTACTTGAAAGAAGGTTATAAACCTGTTTGAAGACTTAAGTTCAGTGTACTCTGGTACAGCTGAAAAAAACAGCATTTAGAAATGTAAACTTTAATTTATTTACAAGCTTAAAGACTGAAGGAAACAGCATTTCATATTGCTGAAATTTTGAGGGGGCTGGTTCCTAAGCTTTGGAACAGCGGACAACTTAGCAGCAAACCCCACACGAGTATCAGAGACCACAGTGCAATCCTTGGGCTTCTCAAACTCCTGTTATTGAAGTAGTGGTGCTGGCTCTACTCAGTTGAGGAACAAGCTTTTAATCTGCACTAACTAACTCTGGTTAACACTAAGAGGAATCTACTCTTAACCTACTATGTTCACGGATTCCAAGAGTACTCAGCAAAACCAAGCCCCTCTTCTGTAGTACACATTGCAGCTGAAAAAAGCCAAGCAGATTTAAAAAACCTCTAATTTCTAGGCTGGGACAGAATCAGAACACGAGACTCACGTTGGTTAAACATGCTGTTAATGCAGCTGTGTGCGCAACCTCGATGCCCAGGGCAAACAAAAACCACGTGTAAAATGCTGGTACGAGTCCTCAGGTTGCCTGTCACACGATACATTTAGACTGTACACATTGGCAAGCCTTCCCTACACGTAACACCCAGTTCCCAAGCTTATAAAAAATGTCGTAGACAGGACACCAACAGTGAATATAAAACAGTTAAAAATAATTCTTAAAAAAGCATGGAAGTGCGTCTTTCCTAATTAGTTTCAGAAACTGCCAAATTGTGTGTTCAGAAAACGACACGAGAGTGTTGGTTAAACTCATGCACAATCCTCAGCTAGAAAATTACACTGTTGGGGGGCTTAAAAAACAAATATTTATTGCCAAAGTTAAACCTTCTATGAGAAAAAAGTTTTAAAATCACTTAGATTTATCAAACCACACAGCAGCATAAAGTGGGCACTTTTGTAAAAGTTTGCAAAATACCTAAAAGCTAATTTTTTTTTTCGTTTTTATCATTTTTAGAGGGGGGAAATGATGGTTCAGTACTTGTTACGATACCATGGCAGTATTATTTGTAACCATTATAATTAAAATCTACTGACAGGCATCACTATCTGGTTATATTACACATTCACAGAACAAGAACCACCTATTTGAACTCGCAGTATAGTGCAATTGCTTTGCAGCCAAAGTCTGCAGAGATTAAAAAGAGAATTAGTAAAACTGACAAAAAACTGCAATACCTGTGAAAGTTATGTTCGTTAAAAGGCATTTACAGTAGTGAAGTCTAAAATCTCCATTAAAAAACCTATGGCCCCACACAATAGAACAATTACATTGAACTGGAGTAAAACATCTTGCCACACTACACATCCTCACTAAGCAGTGCGTGAAGACAGGGGATCAGTCGTGATAAACTGATGGGATGAGGAGAGAACTTAAAAACAACAGCTAGCAAAATATTTCATAGAAACCTTTCGTGCCAAGTCCTTTAAAAACTTCAGGATGATCAGCCTTTTGCGCTTTGAGGTAAAAATTCAGTCCAATGCATCAGAAAAGACAAGTCTATGAATTGCTATTACACAAAACAATGAAACAAATGGCTCAATTGAGTTGGTGCATCAGACATTGCTGTGAAGTACGGATTCAGTGCGACTGTTCAGAGCTGCTGGTAGTGGGCAGCCTGAAATAAACTGGGCCCTAGCTAGAGCAGTAGGCATTCAAAACATTTCAGGACTGCATGGGTTGTTGGGTTTTGCCTCATCTTCCCAGATGCTCTCAAGCAAAATACATCGTGTGCTGAGTATCATGGTGGATCTGCACTGCCTTTGCCAGAGCCTGGGGGTCGCGGCCATTGCTCTGTCCTGACACATGGCTGCCTTCAGCGCTGTAAAAACGCAGACACACACAGAGAACCGTCAACAAGCAGTGCACAATCTGAGTCCGTTACCTGGCTACCGAGACCTCGAGGCACAGCTCCTTACCTGTCATGATCCTTGTCCACGAGGTGGTACCTGGCCCTAAACGCCACCAGCCTGGCGTAGTACGCGGGAGCTGGAATAGAGACCGACCGCGTGCACCGGACATAGGTGTGACACAGCTGGTACGTCAGGAGCTGCAGCTCGTCTGCGGTGAAGCAGTTGTCATCCCACAAGACCTGGTAGTGGGAGGGCCGGCTGGTTCCCTGTGGAGAACAGAGGAGCAGTCAGCTGCAGAGCAGCAACAAACCAGAGGTGGTACGTGAAGGCCGTACCTTCTAACAGTGCCCTGCAGAGTCAGTGCCAAACGGGCACGGAGCTGACGCCACTGTACGTCTGCCAAGCTCGAAATAGAAGCAACGTTACTCACTGGGACAAAGATAAGGGTTTAGTCCCAAAGCCTGAGCACAGGAAAGCTGAGGTGTTACCTGAATTCCTGCATGGCTACAGAGGTAAAAGTCAAATTCAGACGGATGCGTGATCGTGCTGTCCACAGTGGTGCCTGCTGGTACGTTGCCGCTCTTCCCCACCTAGTGAGGAAAGTTTATTATTAGCCCATGGGGTTTTTTTTGGAAGTGACCCAAAAATACCTCCTAAGGTAGGCTCTACTGAAAGCTGTTTGAGAATCTTACTGCTCAAAAAGGTGGAAAAATATCAAGGTCATTTACACAGGAGGAATGAAAATGTTCTCTGTGAGTTCATTTTTAGAAACTTCACCAAATCCAACTGGTGTGTCATCAGAGAAAAATAAAATCCTTGCCAGTACCATTAAAATTGCAGGGTGGGATAAAGCCTACGCAAGTAATTCAGGATCTGAAAGTGCCGGATTCCTGAGTTTATTTCATACCCCTGCTTGCACTCAGAGATCTGTAGTTTTCAAGCAAACCTGAGATCAAGAACTTTTCCTAAAGAAGGTTCCTTAGCTGCCTTGTGGGTTTGTGGCACAGGCAAATCTTACAGATGCATCAAGAGACAGAACAGGAAACAAACTGAACAACTGGTTCAGTTTATAGTCAGAAATCCCAGACTATGGCTCCAGACAAATACAGGGATACAGAGTATGCCTGCTCCCAGAGGGGCTGGGAACAAGCTGTTCCATCTGACTGCTCGATCTAGAGCAATAAAAAAAGGGGAGGAACGGGTTATTTTGGTAGAGAAAGCACGTTACTGCACAGAACTCCTACTGCTCTTACACATCAGTTCAGTTTTAGTGGGAGAGATGGACACCACCCCACTTAACCAAATGCTCTCACTTTCCTGTTGCCATCACCTCCTTCTTATGTAGTCAACATTACTTGCCCTTTCAGTTTTGTCAGCACAGAACAGCCTGGTGTGATGCCTTTTCTGCACAACAATGTAGGTTATTCCTGGTCTGTAATCTTCTTCCAGACTAATGCAGGCCTTGCGGATCGCTATCAGTTCTGGCCAGGCTACCTAGAAGCAGAAGAGTTAACTACTAGGTGCTGAACTCAGCACATAATATTTTCATTTTTTTCTGTGTACAAATGCCACTTCATAAAGAAGATGATCAGACAGAATTAACTGCACATTGTGCTCACCCAGGAAAACTCAATGAAACTTAATTGTCCCCTTAAGAAACGTGACCCATAAATATTTGTATTTTCCAGGGTCAATCCCTCTTCACAAGCAACAAGACATCATCAGACAATACCTGCTTCATCTGTCCTTCTGATACCCCCCCTCTGTAGTAGATGATCCGTGTGGGCTTGAAGCGAGTGGATTTGTAGAACTGGATCAACAGTTCTCGCACCATGTTCGTCAGGTCCTGTATCACCTCCTGACTGTACAGCAGCTCCTGCGAGGTCTCCTGGCGCGAGGTCTGCACGCGCACCGTGGCGCAGTACCGGCTCGGGTGCCCGTCCATGCTGCCCACCACTGCAGCTATGGAAGGCTTCTTCCCATCCCCGGCAGGAGGGTGAGTGACATCTGCTCCCAGAAAAATCACTGGCTGCTGGAACACCGAGGGCCTGTTTAATATGATTGAGGTTTATTAAATAATGTATTATTATTGGTATTATTTAAAGAAGGGGGGTAAGGAAGGAAAAAAAAAAATACAACTGAGGAAAGGCATACCCAAAGCACTCAACAGAACTAAAACCCTGTCAGAATCTCGAAGGATGAAGTTCTCTTTCTCAAGTTTTTGCAGTTCACAGAGAACAGAAAGTGAAAAGGAAAGGATCAAAGGCAAAGTTACAAGTGGTTATTTAAAGTAATGCTTCCTCACCCCTTTTCTGCTAATTCTGAAGGAAACACAGCATGCTTAGGGAGGTGGCAAGAGGAAAAGGCAGAGTGAATGAACTCAAAGACATGGGGAAAAACAGCCTTTGTGAGCTGGGTTTCACACACACTGCTGGACGGCTCTAACCCCAGAGATGATCCTCGGCACAGGGCTTACTGGGCAGACCCTGAGTGCAGAAGCACCCTTCTCTGTCCACTTCAGCCTGTGGGTACTTCTAGAGCACTGAATCTTTTCAAAGGTATCATTTTAGCCAGAAACCCCAAATTACACTGTTTTGCTTGACAATCTAGACTTCAAGGAGAGCTTTAGATTTAATCTCACCTTTGATGAGGTACGAGCACATTGTTGATTCCTCCAAGCTTTGCATTTATCTTCAGACACAGGTTGGACAGGGTTTGTGGTGAGGTTTTTACCACATTCTTTACTTGAACACACTGAGTGGCCATTCCTAGAAGAGTGTCACCAACTCGTTTGACTTCAGCTGTGACAGAAAAATAAGTCAGTGGTTCCAATTCCCTGAACAGTCAGTAGTTTGATCTGCTTTCTCTTTTTTTTCCCCAAATGTTACCGTAATTCAGATCCTTAACAGTTCACTGACAACAGTTCATTTTGCTCTTTTGCTAATACACAAATATTCCAATCAGGCCTGACAAACCCATCTCCAAAACCCCCTTTTAAACAGAACACGCTGCCTGCTCTGCCCCCTTCCTACCGCTGAAGCACACAAGATGCTCACTCGCTGTACAAACCAATTAGCACCTCACAGCCTCCCCTCCGTACCGTACACGGGCGTCTTCCCAGGCAGAATCACCACGATCAGCTGCAGACCAACATAAGTCAGTTTTAAGTGTTTGAACATGGGCTCCACACTGTCTGCACCCTGGGCATATTTGCAGAAGCAGGGCTGGCCCTGGATCGGCATCCCGGCGTCCTTGGAGATCTTGCGCAGCTGATCCGTGAAGCTCCTGCAAGTGAAACACAAACGGATCTGTCCTGCTCTGTTCACTGTGTGAATTTTATCAACAAGATCTAAGCTATTTCAGTGCTCTTTCACAGCACTTCCAATTTGACACTACAAAAAGTATTTTTTAGCAGTTCTATCACTATGAGAAACTCAGTAATAAGATTCTCATCCTGTCTGAGAACATTTCATAACCCTGTTTCTGTAATTTTGGAAGCAAACATACATTTGAGTTGAACATCCTAAGGCAGATTCCCAAACTAATACTGATGCTCTGATAGATTTTTTACTCATCCACCAAATTTACTGTAGCCACAATTTTTGCCACACATTTCAGTGGTTCACACAACCTCTAACTCCAGAATTCTGCAGAGTTATTTGAAGAACAGAGAAAAAAAAAGTGGTGTATGTTGTCTGGAAGGCAGAGAAGTTAGGAAAAAAAAGTTCAGGTTTTAGAATGAATGGCCATCATCAGTTATTTGTAACAACAACAGAAATGCAGCTGCCAGAGCAGGAACACAGCCTCAGTGGTTAGGGAATTAATGCTTTTCCTAACTGGCCAATTAGGTTATGAACTTTGTTGTAGTCTCCTCCCAAACTGGAAATATTTAAGACACTGCAGAACTGTAAATTCCTCTTTTTACTATTAGATACATTTAAATCAACTGATATTGCATAGCACCTTTCAGAAACATGAGGAAAATAAACCTTGAAATAGGTATCCTGAATAAATAGGAGAATACTTACTTTAGTAAGTCTTCCCTGCATTGTTTTTGAGGAGCAAAGCAGGCAACAGCCCAAACTTTAATCTCAATGCCAGCATAGAACTGTTTCCCTCTCATGTCCCACACACCCTGGTTTGGTGTGGCCACGGTCTTGTTCTAGGTACAAACCAAAGGCAAATGAAAAATAAAATGCTGCTTTGTTTTGCCTACAGCCAAACAGTGCTCATACAAAGGAGGTCTTGTGAGAAGATATAGGGAACACTTAATACATTTAAAATAACCTCAGGCCAAGGTATTTTACAAGGCATGGAAAACTCACCCTGCCTCCATATTGCAGCATTGGTGCTGGCAAAACTCTGCCTGTCAGCTCTGTCATTTCATTGTGGACAACAATACCAAACTCCTTCAGGTACGGATCGGGCCCACCGACCATACTGTTACTCTTCACCTGGTGACGAGAGAAGCGTTTATGTAACTACACCCCGTGCTTCAGCTGGCTCTGCCCTCTCTGCCATCAATAGGCTTCCTATGGAAAACTCTTTGTTTTAAAGAAGCCAGATTTTTTCAAGTCCTGCAGCTCTCAGTCATTCTGTTATCACTGCACACACTGTGATGGAAGAGCTGCGAGAAGTGACGAGTACAGACTGTTCAGCTGGCAAATCCACTCACCAGTCTGCTGATTTCCTCCTGCCGGTCCGGGGCAGACCTTGCCGTTGCTTTTATCATAGTGGAGGTCTGATTGTCCGTCAGCTTCTTGATACACCTCTGGCCCGCCACGATGTTACAGACCTACACAGACACAGGGAGAGTGTGTGACACCCCTTAGCGGAGGACAGGCTGCAGCACAAGGGCAGGTCAGGTTCTTACCTCGAGCGGTAAGTATGTGTGTTTCTGCTCCTGTCCTACTTGGAGACAGGGAAGGTGAGGATATTTTAGCTGCAGACTGTACTTCTGCTTAAAATACTGAGCTACTGTACACTCCATAGCCTGCCCATTTTCCAGCTGCAGAGGAAACCTATAAAGGACATTTGTTCTGGTTAGACTCTTCAAGATTATTTTTTTTTTTTTTAAAGGAATAAATGGTATGGAAAAATCTATTCCAGACTAAAAATACTGGAAACATTTATTTTCCTTAGCTACTGGATCTCTTCTATTTGAAAAGATTTTATAGACTATACACTGAGTTTTTCACAGCTATTTTAAAAACTATAGCCTTTGATAACTATATTTAACTGTCAGGATACAGCTTCAATTTTCCTGTGTTGAAGGAAATCAGGCAGTGGTCTAAACCCACACTATTCCTTTACTCCACTAAGACTAAATATTCTTGTAAAGCCACAGAGCTGCTTCACCTCCACAGTCAACTATTCTTGCATGAACAATACACCCAGTACACCTAACAGGCTGAGGATCTTTGGAAGTGCCTGCATACGTACGTCTGGTGACTGGCTGGTCGCCGAGTAACGTTGCAAACCCGGTATTTTCTCTTCATCTGGCCACAATGGGTAACCTCTACTTTTAGACCTGAAAACCCAACACAAAAGTCAGCTAAATCAATGCAGGCATAGGAGTCACCTGTGAGAAAGATGAGGGCAAAAAGGAACAGGCCAGCTTCCCAAGTGCCTGGCAAACTTTCATTCCAATGTAACATGAGCAGGTTTCCAGTATTTTGTTGCAGCAGCTTTTGAACAAGCCTTTACCTCTGATTTCTTTGGTAAATTTGACACGCTGGGAGTCTGTAAGAGGCTTGGTTTGTTCATTGATGTTCTGAATGTCCAAGACCTCGCACATGAACTCAATGATAGGCTGGGCACGATAGAAAGCAGTTGCTGACACTAAGATGAAAAAAGAGGACGTTTAATTTCGAAGCAGCAAGAACTTTGTTAAATTAGTGAGACAGAATTCCCTACATACCATCAATGTTGAGCATCATGTTCCACATGGCAGGTCTGACTGACTGGTGGAAACCAAACCAGACCTCCCTGCCACCACCCAGAGGGTGATAGTAACCTTCAGGGGGGGAGAAAAAGGAGCGACCCACAGGAGTGTACCTGAAAAAAGTAAGAAAATTAATGCTTTGGTCACTTCCTTCTGATACACCTTTTTACATTCATCTTACAGTGTTTAAAAGTAAATGTCTACACTGCATTAGAACTGTCAGAGATAACTTATGGCAAGCACACAAAGCCTTTACCGACAGCACAGCTGGAAAGGCTACAGCCAATTCCTGTTAGAAACATGACCAGCAGATACCAGTCCTGAGTTCAGATCAGATTTCCCTATTCTAGTGCAAATTTGTAAGGCAGGTGTTGAATTACACAACCTCATCCCTCCCACCTGGCTAAGTGTAACAGCAAGTAAGGACCAAGACAAGCGTTAACCCAGCGGGAAGGCACGGCCAGGCCAGCACCCACCTCATGGAGGGAAGGTGCCGTGTAATCACATCCAGCGCCTGGACGGAATCTTCAGGGACTTCGTTCAGGTGCCCTGCCAGAGCTTCCAGCAGCAGCTGGAGGCTGACCACCGACACCCACTGAATGGACACTTTAAACGTCTGGTCCTTCCCCTCTCCTGGGAGTGTCACCTCCATATCCACCTGACATGGAAAAGAATTAAGCACAAGCTTTTGTCACGGATCACAGATATCACAACACTCATTGACCTTACACTTTTCTCCTAGGTATCCTTTGAATCTGTATTTTTGATTATTAGTTCACATAATTCTCTTAAAATATTACAGATGGTTTCCTTAGTATTTCAAAAGCTTGTGATTTAGTAACCTGAGAAACTGCACTGAGGTATCTTTAAGTGTAAATTTTAAGCAGTAATTAGCGTGGTGTCATCAAAGCTCTGGAGAACTGTGAGTCATTTTTTTTTTTTTTAAGTCAGCCAATTAATAGCAAGATGTCTTGTGAATCAAACAGGAAGAAAAAAAATCCTTTTGGTCAAAAAGACAACACAAATCTCAGAGTTCTAGCACAGAACTTGAGATAATCCTCACACACCGTCAGCCCAAAGCATAACTGTGAGCTCATTGTACAGATTCCTCACGGCACTGCACCAGCAGTAACCAGATCCCTGGGGAGAAAAGTAGATGGGGGTTAAGTTTTGTATCAGGATGGGTTCACAGAGGGACCAGTCTGTCAGAGACAGGGTGCTGGTGAGCACAGCCCAGAAAAAGGGCCAGCACAGCTGATCTCGGTGTTCTGACAGAACAGGAGGATGTGTCTCATCAGTGCAGCCAAACCAAACCAGCACATCTGTCATCTACAACTGCTCTCCCATTTAAACAGAACAAGAGTTAGAACAGAGAAAAAAAGTTTCTGTCAGGGTGAAAAAAAACTCCCAAACAACTCTACTTGCAGCTGCAAGAGCACAACACACTAATTCACAGGATCACTGACAAATCCTCCAGCTAAAGAGCTGGGAACTAGAAACCTGAACAAGACAAACTTCAGCAGAACATCAGTAAGCTCCTGGAGACCCCTGACTGGCACTGCCTGTCATTTCCAGGACTGCACTAATGCCTGTGACAGCATTTGGGGTTTATGTTGATAAAAGAACATTTTTCAAATGACACAGCAACAATTTTCCCACAGAAACTTAAAGCCAGTTCCAGCCCCACGTACCCTGTCGCGGCCGATGGGCAGCGGGTGTGCCGTGTACATGTTCCGCTTCCCATCGTACCCAGGCTGCCGGTCCCCAAATATCTGCATCTTGAAGTGTCTCACCATGGTATCCACCACCTCCCTGCAGGGGATTTATCGAGGTAGGTTGAAGGACAGAAAATCCAGCAAGTGTCTAACATGTTTGTGTAACAGACTGTGGAATAATTATCAGAGACATTCGCCTGCAGACTGGGACATAAACCCAGCTGTAGTTTAATCCTTAGTACCCCTCCCAGAGCCTTCCAGATTGCAGGCCAACTGCAAAACACCTTCATAAAAATAAGAGAATATTACAGTGGAGTTCACTGAGAAGCAACTGCTGACCACAGCACGAACACACACTGGCCTCCAGCAGGTGAGGGATTCCTTGGGTGCACAGCTTTCTGTACAGAGGCAGACACACTTCCTAACCCATTTCTCGTGGCACAGCTCGTACCTGTTCACTCTCCGGGGGCGTTTTTCTGGCTTGATATCTACATCATAGTGATAAACATCGATCTTGGGGATCTGCACTTGGAAGTGATTGGCCAAGAGGCGGATGGGTTTCCCAACAGTGCCCAGGCCTGGGCGACGGGGCGGCTGGAAAAGGCTTGCCGGGGGCCCTGGGAAGGCAAATAAATAAGCGTGAGATGTACTGGATCACTCAGTGCAGGGTCCTTTCAGGTGTACTTCAGCTGAAACACCTTCCTAACAGGGCAGAAAGAAATCTTAAGTAGCTCTCTGAGGCTGCAAGTGGAGGTGTTCCAAGTGGCTCAGCCTTCCAGTGGCTCAGAACTTCCAGGTAAGAGATAAATGTGTTCCCTAAAGCACAGAGAGGTTGGTGCCATAATTAATTCTCAACATTTTAGTGACATTCATTCATGACTGTGGTTATGAACTCGACAGAGTCTTGAGATGGAATGCAACCATTTACATATTATGTATTTTTATATATCCTGAAGAGAAATACATTCCTACCACTGTTTCTAGAACGAGCCAATAGCCACACAAGCCACATTTTTTCATTGTTTTCACTACAGGCTTAAAGCTCAGGTGTCCCTGATTGTCACTCCTGGCATACTCAGCACACACATGCTCAATTTTTATCTGGAAATTGATATTTACTGGAAATGGATAAGGGATCTTTTTATTCTGACCTAAATTAAAAACATGTTTTCATACTGGATCTAAGCTAGAAAAGTTTCGTCGCTTCCTTTACATCATGAACACACTTTTTTTTTAATAGTGAAATACTTTTCCCCTAGAGCACAATTTCAGTCAACTTAAAATTCCAACATGAAGAAAGGAGTGAGGAAAGGTTTTGGCTTTCTTCTAAAAAGAAGAGTAAGGGAGAAAGCATAAAACCCGGCATACACTCCCAACAGATGTGGAGAAGGTAATTTATTTGGACAAAAGTAAGAGCTTCAGGAACAGTTCTAAGGAGGAAATTATTAAGAGGTTTGAAAAAGAACTCACAAACAAGCTGGTCACCAGTTAAGTCTTTGGTTAACTTCCTCAAAGTGTTAAGATCTGAGATACCACGTTAACAATTAAACAGACTTTAAAAAAAACAAACTCTGCCACTGCTTCAGTTGACATTGCACAGAAAGCAAATGGAATTAGGATTTCCATGGGGTTTGTCTGTATCTGCCAGTGCTCAGTGTGATCAAAGTTTCTTCCCTCTGCTGTAGAGCAGCAAAGGAGAGGGGGGGGAAGTATTAAAAGCATACAGTAATAAACAATGATAGAACTTAGGGCCAGGTCAGTATCAAAAGCCCGTGTCAACTGCCAGAATCCATTTAAGTCAGACACCCACAGTTTACAGCAGGAGGCAAGACCGGTAGGTAAGCTGTGGGAGGATGAAACTCATATTTGGGTGCAGGAATAAACTGCTTCAGGGTACAGCAATAAACTCTAACACACCCCAGGACCAACTGCAAGGAGCGTTTGACGCTGGGTTCATAACCCATCCAACGGCCACGGCACCACCAGCTGAAAGGCCCGACCTGAGGACACCAACCCTACAATATTTTTGAGCAGAATGCTTGGAGCTGCAGCCCACTGGACACACAGCTCCCAGGACTGGCTCCCCGTGACCCCTCCAGGGGCTCCCAGCAGCTCTGGGGTACAGCCAGTGTTTAAACAGCTACAGCTGCCCTGACAAGCGGGAATCATCAAGGGCAATCAAAGTTTGCTGTGCTTATTTGGATACTAGAGAGATGATCCATTAATCCCATGCTAATTAGTCTGAAGTAAGTGCAGGCACTGATCTCCTGCAAGAGATTAAATGACAACTATATTTACCCATTTTCCTCCCTCACTATTGACAAGTTCTGTAATCGGGCATGGCAACACTGACCTCGGCCAGTTTTGATCAGAGATAAAACTTACACCTTCTCCTTTCTAAAGTTATTTCTCAAAGGATTCCAGAGAATAAGCCAAGCCCTGTGCTCCCATCTGGAGCCAGGCTGCCCTGCAAGTCACGCTGATTTTATCAGGATTTTTACCTGATCCGCCTGACTCGGGATATGTGTGCTGCTGCCCTTTTACTTTCTTCTGCTCCGTGTCATTTGTGTACTGAGCACCCTCAACCAAGTTACTTCAGACAGGAAGCAGTTTTACAAACTAAAAGAGGATCTACTCCTACAGTTGGAAACCAGAGAGGACACACTACAGCACACACACATATATATAAAGATATATACACACACAGAGCAGGCTCACCAAGTCAGCCCTCCATTATCTTAAAATCTGGATTCTTCTGCAACTGCACCTTTGTATCAATAATCATTTCCTACAGCACCAAAATTAACACCACGTCAATTAAACCAACAGTTTGATTGGGAACTTGATGGATAAGATGCACAGACTACTTAGGTTAAGAAAGACACCTTGCAGACATTTGACAGAAGAATAATAATGGAATGGGACAAATAATACCACCAATATTTAACCGAAGTTTGTTAAAAAAATTGAAAGTAATGACCGCATTTTCAGAAAGTATCACCCTAAACTCTTAATAAGGGCTCAATGTCAAAAATAAAACTTAACGTTGTGCAGCCGCGGGGACTCGTGCGCAGGGAGCACAGCAGCGCGTGCACCCGGAGCCCTCTGTCCCGGGGCAGCGCCCGGCGCTCCGTTCCCGTCACCCGACAGCCCGTGCAGAGCCCTTCCCCCGCCGTTAGCGGCCCGTTCAGCCGGAGCGGGGAGGGCGCAGCCCGATCTCCTCGCCAAGTTCAGCACCCGCTGCAGTTCCTCTTTACAGGGAAGCGCCCGGCGGCTGCCGAAACGCCCCCGAGCCCGCTCGCGTGTCAGCCCGTTGCCGCGGGGCCTGCTACGGGGTCACCGGCAGCCCCGGGCCCCGGCCTGCGGCACAGACCGGCCCGCCCGCCCGCCCCAGGCCCGGCCGCGAACGCCCGCGGATGGCGGGGGCAGCCCCCGCCGGGGCCGGCCAGGCCCGCGGCCTCCTTCCCCCGCGCTGACACCGCCCGCCGGGCCCGCGCCTGACAGGGCCGGCGCTGACCGCCACCCGCCAAGGCCGCGGCCGGCCGGGCCCCCTCCGCGCCGCCCCCGCGGCTCTCACCGGGTCCCAGCGCTTCCATGGCGGCGGCGGCGGCCTCGCTGCGGTCCCCCCCGGCCCCGCCGACCGCCCCGGGCCCCGCCGCCGGCCCCGCCGCCGCCGCGTAGCGCTTGATTTCCGGAATATTGGCTCCGGGGTGGGGGCCTGGCGTGGAAACGGGGCCGGCGGCGGCGGCGGGGCGCGGGGAGCAGGAGGGGGGGGCGCGGCGGGGAGCAGTCCCCGCGCTCCGCTTCCCCGAGCGGCGGCGCAAACAATCCCCCCGCTGCGCCGCCGCCGCCGAGCCCGCGCGCGCCCCCGCCGCCGCCAGCACGCGCCGCCTCCCGCCGCGCGCGCCCCCCGCCGCCTTGGCGAGGAGGAGGAGGAGGAGGAGGAAGAGGCCCCTCCACGCTGCCAGGAGCTGCCGGCTCGCGCACGCCAGCGGGAGCGCGCACGCCGCCCGCACCCTTTCAACGCTGGCGCGTCCCCGCGGCGGCAACAGGTGACGGTGACGGCGGCTTCCCGTGCGCGCGGCCCCGCCCCGCTTCGCGCCTGAGGGAAGGGGCTGAGGGGGCGGCGGGCGGCCCTGGCCCCGTTCCCCCGCTCCTCGTTCTCCCCTCCGCCGCCTCCCGGAACCCCGCGGCTGTTCGCAGGTTCAGTAATTAACCGAACAGCGGCCGGGACCTCGGGCACGCTCCGCGGCAGCAGCTCGGCGGGAGGTTTCCGCCGCGGGGCCGGCGCCAGCCCCGCCGCTCCGGCATCCACCGCCCTCAGCTGCGCGCCGACACGGGACACTTGTCCCGCTTCGTTAATTACCGCCTTAATACGATTTAAAACACCTGAAAAAACCAGCATTTTTTAGAGCCAGGCGAATCACTGGACACCGATCACCTCACAGGCGATAAATGTGTTTTTTAAAAGCCAACATTTAGTCCAAGTGCCCTTAAATGAGGCAGTTACTGACTTTTTGCCTTTTTAAGCAGCTTATGCTATTTTAGTGAGCTGCTCCCCACACACCCCTCAGGTTCTGTTTAGTCAACAGTGCTCAGCTGACTCACAAGAAGGTCAGAAGTCAAAACATTTCATAAATAATAAATGCCAAGTCCATTCTATTTGCCTTTTTTAACTTGCAGCGTTGGCATTTTCCAAGTTGAAACCTCAAAAACCTCTTTTTAAATTAAATGAAACCTGAGAGCCTCATACAATTGCCTGACAGCAGTGGAGACTTCAGGGAAACACCAGTTTTACAAGACCAGTAACAAAACCCCATCATGTCTGGCAACATTTCTGCACTATTATTCAGCATATCTCTATGTAAAGACATATACGTAGGGCTACACAAATAATACTTTAAAAAAAACAAAGATACAATCTCTGCCTCAAGAAATCTGCAATACAAAGGCTTGGTCCTGTAAGATGCTGAGTACAACAACTCAAGCCTAATACTTAATGTATTATAAATTCAAAAAAGTCAGCAAAAGCAATTAACTTGGTAAATATTACATAGGCATCGAGGCAGCCTGACTGCCAAAGCGGTCAGAACCTTATTTCTATACATTAACCCCCTCATCTCCTGAAAACAGCAACGTGTTTCCAGGGGTAAGACCTGATTTGATTGAGAGACAGCGGTAACACCAGGCTGAGTTCTGAGGATTTGCTTCTAAACTTCTCACCTGCCAGAAGCTTTGAAAGAAGTCTCTTTAGTAATAAATAGAACCAGGGCACTGCATCCCGCAGGCTCAGTGCTCATGTGGTGGCAGCACTTTACATGGAGCAGATGCAGAGGAAGGAGTTGAAGTGCAAGATGTCCCTGCACTCAGCCCCATCTGTACTCACCAGTGTGATCACAAGGGGAAGCTTTTGCCCTCCCCCTAGCAAATGCCTGCAGGATGCCCGGGAGCAGGTCCGAGGCCTCCACAGGTGACACAGCACCTGACACCGCTGTTCCCTCATGCTGGCTCTGGGGACAGGGCCAGGCCACCCTCACAACTAAGGCCCTTCCTGGAGCACAGCCCGGCCGGAGCGCTCAGGGGCCACAGAGCCCTGAGGCGCCCACACAGCCTAGTACCGCGCTGGGAGAGCTGTGCGTGACTGTGCACACCTGCTCGCACCCAGCAGGCCCAGGACACACGGCCGCAAACAGCCCGAACACCCCGCGCCGCCGCCGGCCCCGCAGAGCCGCCGACTGCAGCCCCTCACGGCAATGCCCTTCCCACCCACCGCGAGAGCGCCGCCACCGGGCGGGTTTATAAAGCGTGCGGGTGGCTTCGAAACGAGAGCGATGATTGGGCCAGGCGGAGAGGGCGGAGCTACGCGGGAAAACCTTTCAATAAAAAGCCGAGGAGCGGAGCTTCCGGGGCAGCTCTAAGTAGCCATTGGCTGTCTCTTGGGCTGGGTGGGACTGCGGCAGCGCGCGAAGGCTCGAAGCGGTTTCTCGGGCAGTTGTGCGGCGGGAGTGTTGGCGCCGTGTCGGGCCCAGGCCATGGCGGCGGCGGCGGCCTCCGCTGAGGTGAGTCCTGCCGCTCTGCTCCGTACAACCGGCTGGCCGCCGCTTGGCGGCGGTGGCGGCAGCTCGCGGCCTGCCTGCGCCCTTGGGGCTCCTCTGGCTGTGGGGTGGTGGAGGGCTGCGAGGGGTAACGAGGGGTAGCGGCGGCGTTAACGTTGCCCCCGCCTCCTCCTCGGCCCCTGAGCCCGGGCGGCACCGCACGGCCAACCGGCCCGCCTCTCCCCTCACAGACTACACTTCCCAGCATGCCTTGCGGCTCGCTCTCCCGCCTCGCCGCGCGCGGTGCATGGCGGGGCTGTGCGGGCGCCGGCGGTGGGCGCGGTGCATGCCGGGAAGGCGGGGCCCGGGCGCGCCGGCGGGAGCGGTGCATGCCGGGAGCGCCCCGCGGGCCCGGTGTTGCTGTTTAATTGATTTAAGTGAATTGTGGCTGAGGGAGAATAAAGCTTTACGTGTAATTACCGTTTTAATTAGCGTGGTTTTGAACAACCGTGAGCGGCGACCAGCCGGTGTGTGGAGGCTCTGCGCATGCGCTTGCCTGTAAATACTGATAAAAGTTGATGTAGAGTCATCTCCTCTCGTGTAAATGCTCATTAATGCTTTAAAATATAACGATAATATGGATGTAGATAATTACGTGTGAGGGGTTAGCCAAGGTTTCGGAATGAGCTTAGACACCCAGAGTCCTTGCTGCATAAATAACACCATAAATAACACCAAAATAAGGAGATTTTGACTTTGCTTTGTAGCTTCCACTAGAGGATTTGCATTCAGACCTGCAGAAAACCCCTGACAGCGACTCTGACAGCGGCCAGGGCAGCTGTGAAACAGCCTCCCCAGGTCACTTCAGCAAGGAGATGGCGTCTCTGGATGACAGAGGTGTGTGACGCTGCCGTGGATCGTGTCTGGTGGCCGTTGTCTTCAACACTGCTCTTTTGTTTTATAAATGCCTCTTTAGGAAGTTGTTATTGCTTGACCTGTAGGAATCCAAAGTGCCTTTCTTGTTGCTCAGAATGTGAGCAGACATCTGGAAACCCCTGGAAAGAGTTTTTTGAGGCACAGAAATCGAAATAGTAAACGCGATGCGAGTGTCTTAATTGCTTATTTCCCTTCTTTTTTTGATTTGTTTAACCTGTGTACTTATTTAGCTCCTTACAGTGGGGTTTGTTACTCTTTCAAGGCAAGTCCCTAATCTATCAATGGAGGATTTTCAGCTTTGCCTTTTTCTAAAGGTTAAAAACCTACAACATCAATTTGGGTCAATTCTACACGGCACTACAAGAAGTAGATTTTGAAAACTTGAATTCAGGATGATTTGCGATAGATGTTGACACCTGTGAACTTTAACAGATGTGTAACCTGATGTTTGATTGTTTGTTAATGAATTTGTGGAGTTTTCCCCTCTGTAGCATGCACCATTTATTTTCTTTTGATCTATTTTGTCAGATTCAGAGGAAGAGATTTTTGTACGGAAAAAAGCAAAAAGCAAGAAGGTGCTTCAGGACAGTGAGAGTGAAGATGGAGAGGATGGTGGCTCTGTTGTGCACAATGATGCTCCAGGTGGAGATGAGGAAAATGGAGAGGAAAAAGAGAACATGACTGCCCAGAGGAACAAGAAATCTCATCGGGTTTGCCAAGGTCTGCTCGATAGTGAGGACAGTGACACTGGTGACCAATGGCAGACTGAAAACCTTGAAACGAGCAGAACGTCTGAGAATCAGTTGGGAGAGGAGAGACCCCTAAAATCTGGGAAAAAGTACAGAAAACATAAACAACAGAAACGAGATTTTGAAGAAGAGACAGTAAAAAAAGCTGGGAAGGGAAAATCCAGAAGAAGAAAGGAGAAGGAGAGAATAATTGAGTCCATTAAAGAGCTGAAAAAAGAAAAGAAGCCCAGAGCAGAGGTACATATTTTGGCAGAAGAATCTCAGATGCTTTCTCAACTAAATTTAGTTTATTACTGGATTTGGTTATTGTCTTTCAATGCTTCAGCACTGCTAGTGCTAGCAATTAATTACACAAATCCTTTATTCTTGTGGCAAACAGGGGGATGGTGCTGAGAGGTGTCCTTTTAATGACAGTGGATGTCTTCTTAATGACAAAGAACTTTTTGACAATGGCTTAGAAGAGGGAAACGATGCCCCCCCAGAGGATGAAGAGTCGATAGAATCAATACGAGCAGCAGTGAAGAACAAAATAAAACATCAGGTAACACTTGATAGTGACCCCAGATTGTTGGTAATTAGTGGGAAATCTTCTACCTCAGCATGTACTAAAACTCTTTCTGAGAACAGTGCACTTCAGCTGCTGTGACAGAGAATAGTTCTCTGCTTTTTTTTCTTAAGGAGGGATGTTTTCTTGGGCAGTTATAAAGATAATGCTGTGGCAGGAGCTTTGGAAATCCACCCTCAGTATTGTACAGGATTTGTATTGGTTTATGGGAGTACTTGCTGGTTTTGCTGACCAGCGATGATGATTTGGTACAATTATCTTTTCCTTTTCACTTGGTTGCCTTTGGTGGTGCCTGTGGATTAATAAATTAATAAATGAATCTCTTTTTGTGCACTGTAGAACAAAGAACGGTTTTCTGAGGGGGAAGGCTACAAACATGGATCTGATGATGAGAACGAGGAGCCTGTATTAAAAGAACCAAAAAGGAAGGTGAAGTATTCTTAAAGCTCTCCATTGTTTGTTGTAGTTTTATGTGTGCTCACTTTCTAGTGGTTTTGTTGATTTGTTATTTTTAATCTTTTTTTTAACTGGCTGTTTTATTCTGACCCCTTTCTGTTTGAGAGGGAAAAATAAGCTGTTTAGAAAGTACAGCTGGAGTCCCATAGCTGGGGTCCCATATTTTGTTTTCTGACTTCAGAAACCTTCCTTTTCTTTCCTTAAGGAGCGGAAAGCAGCAAGGTTGAGTAAAGAAGCCATTAAACAACTACACAGTGAGACCCAACGACTTATTAGAGGTAAAGCTTAAATTCTTTGTATGTAGAGGGGAATAAACTATTAAAAAAAATCAGGGGGGAAACAAAGAATTTGCAGTTGCTGTTGGAACTCTTCCCCAAACAGCAGTTTGCTGTATTCAAGTTTAAACAGCTGTGCTGTTTGTGCATAGTCAGGTGTCTTTGCTGCAAAATGCTTGTGCCAGGCTTCTGTGAATTTCAGAGGTATCAAATAAATGCCTTGTGTGACATTTAAAATGTTCTTTCACCCCCTTTCTTTGGCAGAATCGTCTGTGTCTCTCCCATATCACGTGCCTGAGACCAAAAGCATTCATGACTTCTTCAAGCGTCGACCGCGACCACTGTGTCAAGGAAACGCCATGGCGCTGCTGAAGTGAGGACTTAACCCTTCCCATGTTTGTTTCCTGAATTTTGAGGATATCCCAGCTTTGCTTTTGAGGATAACCAGACCTTTCCACACTGTAGGCGTTCTGTGACTGCTCTGTGTACAGTCACATCCTGTTTCTTGTTTAATTTTAGCTGTTGCTTTGACTGGAAAGTTTTAATAAGAAACTTTCTTATGCTCCTCTAATTCCATGAACACTTGGAAATCAGGGGTATGTCACTGTCACATAAGGCAGTGCTGCACTCCTGACACAGTTGTGCCATTGGAGGAATCAGGGCCTAGTGGTAGCTCCAGGTGAAGTAACATGCTCTTGCCAAGTTAATTTAATGGGATTTAGACTGGACCACAACGTTGTACTTGGACTGTTTCTGCTTTTGAGTAATGGCCAGTAAAATACTTAAGTGCTGTTGCCCCAGAATCTCTTGGGGAATTTTATCCTGTGATAATGTGACTAATTAGTACAGACTCTTTACATTTTCACTTCCTTATCTCCTGAAAATGAAGTTTTCCAGACTTCTGTCCTTCACCTCTTCCTTACACATTAATGACAATAATTAGAAAATTATTTATTTCTCTCTGAGTTTGTTCTCAACCTCTTCTCCCCTTTGACAACAGCCATGGGTGATCTGTTTCTTTCTGCCTTTGTTAGATCCACTAAATACCAGCTGTCCCTGAATGAAGAGTCTGCAGACACCAAGCACTTGAGCACAGATTGCAAAGATGGGAAAACAGAAAGTGATCAATCAGCATCTAATGAAGCAGAAACAAGCCTTGGCAGGGATGGTGATGCCACTGTGAACAAGCCTCCTGCTGATGTAGGGAGGAACTCGACAGAAGACTTTGCTGAAAAGCCCAGGCAGGACAGTGATGATTCTCATCCAGTTGGGACTGTAACAGCTGATAATACCAAAGAACAGCAGCACTCCAACTTCCTGAGCACTGATTGCAGTGGACAAAAAGAGAATGAGGGTTCTCTGGCAGCTGGAGGAGATGCCCTTGAGCAAAGAGGTGAAACAGCACCAGACTTACCATGTGAAAAAAGCAATCCACAGGTGGGGCCTGGCTTGGAGGCACAGCCTGACAAAGTGAGGAAGTCCAAGCTGGACAAACTTCGTGAGCTGGGAATAGATTTGTCCATCAGGCCAAGGATCTGCTCTGGTGAAGAATCCTTTATAAACCTCGATGAGTCTGACTCAAATAAAGGTATTGCTTTTATGGTTGTAATTCTGTCAGATCTGCCCAAGTAAGCAGAGTTAATCTGACTTTACCTGGAAAATCTCTCAGGAATGTTGAGGTGATAGGACAGTCACACATTCTGTTACTAGCACAGGCTCTTTGGTATCCATTTTCTTTCAGCTAATATTTAAAAGGGAAGTTCTGAGTCCTTAATATTTGAAAGCTTGAAGTGACAACTATTTAATGATGTATGATTTATTTCCATTTTGCTGCAGTGAATTGTCAATGGTAAGGTAATTTAATATTAGCTAATATCAATTAAGTACAAGTTACAGCAAAAAATATTCTGTAATGATTTATTGTTATTAAAATAGAATGGGTTTGCAAATGTTCTAATACAAAGATTTAAGGTTTTTAACTAAAATTCCTTTGAAAAAAATTCCCAAGACCGATTCTTGATACAACTCAACACTCAAAGCTTTTAAATGCTATCAATTTAATTTGCATTGTGAAATTAATATGTCTTTAAAGAATTGGAAGCCTTGAAAGCACGTTTCCTGAAGCACACTCTTCAAACAACAAAATCCAAAGCTGAACGGACCATAAACATGAGCATAATTCGTAAGGAAACTACATCTGAAGGCAAAGAGGAGCTGAGAGCTGATGTGGTACCAGCAGTATTAGCTCCAGAGAGCCTGGATGAAACAGCCCATGCCAAGCCAGGTTGGTTTGGGAGGAGAAGTGATGATGGTTGAACTGGAAAACACTTTGTCCTTTTTTTCTCTCTCATTCCTCCTTCCCCAGTGCTGCCCTATGAAATACAGGTGAAGGGATCTTCAGCTGTGAAATTCCTGTGCATGTCCCCTCTCATGGATAGCCCTGTTTTAAAAAAGAATCTCAGTAGACCTCTTAAACAGCACTGGCCAGTGCAGAACAGCCTCAGTCAGATCTTTGTGACTGGTTCTTTGGATTTCTCATCTTACACCAAAGTTTTATATAAACCTATATCCACACTGTTGTGTTCCATCAGCCCTCTGGATGTAACTCTCAGACTTATTGTGAACTCTTGCCATTTATTAGCTCTCTCTCATGCTCCCTTATTTCTATCCTGCAGTTTCTAATAGAATTGGATATATTTGCAATCAAAAATAATGTGTAGAATGTGCCTCTCCCATAGCATCCATTAAAAGAAGCAGATTCTTTGGCTGGTTCTGTTGACACACGTTATTTTTAGCTGCTCTTAATTATTTCCTGTGCTAGAACACATCTGCCTATGGCAGTTGGATGCTCTTGTTCCCAAAAGGCACAGTGGAGAGACAGGCCCTGTTCTCATTCAGAGCTGCACCAGTGGCATTTGTGGATAATGAGGAGTCTTGATAATTCATGAGGTTGTGTTGTCCCTCTAAATTGAGCTCATTGCAACTGCTGCAGCTCTTCCAGCTGGCAGATCAATTAATAAAAACACTTAAAACCAAGTAATTTTTTAAATTCCCTTTTTATGTGTCTAGTTACATTAGCTTGGGTGCTTGAAGGCAGTGAAGTTCAGGATTCACTGTAGTACAGCTGATGTATTCATTTATTCATTTTTACCCAGGTGAAAAGCTACAAATGCTGAAGGCCAAGCTCCAGGAGGCCATGAAACTCCGCAGGGCTGAGGAGCGCCAGAAGCGGCAAGCTCTGTTTAAACTGGATAATGAGGAGGTGCTGGAGGAGGAGGAGGAGGAGGAAGAGGAGGAAGAGATGACAGATGAATCTGAGGAAGAGGAAGAAAGCAATCATGAGGTCTGTATGCAACGTTTCCACATAACCTAGTCAGCTTCTCAATGCTGCCTCTCCCCAGTGGAATCAGACTCTTGCATGCTATTAATATTAGGGGAAATTGCTAATGAATTCTTCCCATAAGCTAAAAAATTGCTGCAGTTGGCATGTTCAGGGTTTGGATTGTCTAAAACTGAATTTATTAGTATTTTCTTTGTTTGTCTAAACAGTTTTAAAAACAAATATGTGTATCAAAGTTTCTGGTGCTACTTTCTTTTTTATATATATACCCTTGGCCCGTTGCCAGCAGGGGACAGACTGAGGTCACCTCCCTGATGGGGGGTAGGGTTTGCCATGGCCTTTTTAAAAGGGATCAGAATAGCTTGGCTGTTTCCAACACCTCTGTCAGTTGTCTCAGAGTGGAATAGGTGGATGTAAGAACTGTGAGTGTCGCTCAGCTTCATCCTCTGTAAGTTAAAGTGCTTTCTTGAAAAGCTTGGAAGGAAATGAACAGATGAAAGCAATAATCACCAGGTCTCTGCTGTGTTTGGGGATGTTTTTTAGCATATGGAGTTTCTGCTTGACGAAGCAGAGGAAGATAATGAAAACATAGAAGAGAAACACGGTGAAGATGGTGATAAAGAATCAGTTGATGGAGAAAAGCTGGAGAAATCTGTACGCAGTGATTCTGTTCCCAAACCAGCCTCAACAGAGTCTACGCTGATGCTTTTTAAGGACAGCTCCTCAAAAATGGGGTAAATGCACCAAGCTTTAAAAATGGTGCCTGAGCAGTTTTGAATTTGACTGATGCATGTAGATGTTTTGATTTAAAGTACTTTTTATAAGTATTTTTTCTGTCTTGTTCCAGTAGTTATACATGCATTGACATGAAACTTAAGGACTGTAATTGTTCAGTGGAATAATCCATTTCTTAATCAGAGTGTGCTAGATGTATCTTTGTGTGATACCTTGACTTTTGCAATTAGGTTTGACAGACAGTATAAATTAATCTTGGCACATGCATTTTATTTAATGAATTGCAGATACTCTCTTCCTGATGAGAAACTCGAAATGGAGGAAGCTGCAGACAAAGGACCCAGCAAGTTGGGTAAAGCAGAGCTGTTACCATAACTGGCATTTCTTTTCATGTGGTACATGTAGAAGTTTCCATTTGAGGGATGGTATCAAAGTTTTTTTGTTATTTCATCACTTGTATGGTTATCCAGTATTATTATTAAAGTTTAGACTGATGAAAAAAAATGGGAGGGCTTGAAAATACTAGAGGAAAATAAAGTTAAAAATTATAATGAAAAAAAATAGAAACAGTCAGAACTCAATAAGATTAAACTCAGTATCCTCTATGAGGAAAGGAATCCAACATGAGCCCAAAATAATGATTTTTTAGCAAGGTGTCAGTGTTGCAAAATAGTGTCTTGAGGTTTTACTGGGTCACAAAAAGCCAAGCACTGTGATTTTTTTTAACTTTTTTTTTTTAGAGGATGATGATTCATTTTCTCTACCAACACTAGCAAAAGAGAACAGCCATAACAGCAGCTTTGAGTTGATTGGCTCCATGATTCCATCCTATCAGCCCTGTAACAAGCAGGTGTCACGTGGAGGCAACTTTTTACCTGCAGCAGGAGGTTTCAGGTCACCTTCCCCAGGTTTTTTCAAAACCAGCTTTATCAGCTCTGCTTCCAAGGTGAGGTTCTCAGTCCTGTTCCTATCATATATTAACACAGTGGGTAGTGAATAAATACATTTATCCTGTCAGATCTGTCAAAAAAAATAATACCAGGAGGTGGCATCTAGCCAAATGCTTCTATACAAGTAAGATTTCCAAAAAGCAAACTGTCCCTGGAATTTAAAATGTCTCCACATTGCAGTGGATAAAAATACCATTATAAAAACTTATATTCTAAAACATCAAAGAAACACATGCTATAATCTGGTTTTTATATCTAAAATATTTACCTTGTAAATATATTTTTTAAGCATGCTTACATGGGCTACAGAACATCTGTTGTCAGTGAACTCATGGTTTATCAGAGCATTGTAGACATGTTTGACTCTGCATTGTGTTAATCCTTAAAACACCTTAAAAGTTTTATCCCATTCTTGCTTTTGAATTCTAGGCTTGCAAAACAAATAGCTTGTATATTTTTATATTCTTCTGACTAGAGCTCAGGAAAGACATCTGAGCCCTCTCTTCCCATAGAAGATTCCCAGGACCTGTACAATGCCTCTCCTGAGCCAAAGAGTTTATTTCCAGGGGCTGGGGAGTCGCAGTTTCAGTTTTCTCTGGAAGACGACACTCAGAGCCAGCTGCTTGATGCAGACGGGTAAGCAGTAGGGGTAAAGGGTGGCATTTCGTGTCATTTGGAACAGAAATGGGACAGACCAGCCAGATTTTTCTCTAACTACAGACTTTCTTTCAGGTTCTTGAACGTTGGCCAGCACAGGAATAAGTACCAGTCCTCAAAGCACCAGCTGCCCCTGGCCAGCATGGATGAGAACGCCATGGACGCCAACATGGCCGAGCTGCTGGACTTGTGCTCGGGACAGTTTAGCAGCCAGGCTGAGCACGTGCCAAGTGCCAGCACCAGCAAAAAGCAGAACATGGAAGAACTGCTCAGTCTGTGTTCAGGAAAATTTGTGTCTCAGAGTATGTCCTGAATTCTGTTTTCAGCTTTGCTAATTAATTGATTTAGAAGCTTTATGCTAAAGTACCTTTTATTTCTGGGTCCTGATGCAGATTGTGGAACTTCTGAGAGTTCTAACAACTTGTTGCCTTTGTGGTGGTCTGCTGTCACCTCTAGGATGCTCTCTAACATTTTAAGAGTATAAATATATCTGTCTAATAAGTTGCCATCTTACTCCTTTTTGTAGGAGATTCTCCAACATGGGCATCCTCCGTTTCTTCCAAGGCAGAAAAAGACAGTGACATAGAAGATCCCATGGCAGAAGCTCTAGCACTTTGCTCAGGCTCCTTTCCCACAGACAGGTCAGCATTGTTCTTCCTAAAGTTTACAGAAGTTTATAGCAGTAGTTGTATTGTTTCTCTCTTCACGTGTGTTCTTGTTCAACACGAATTCAAAATGCTGTAAGCAAAAGTTCAGTCTGTTTTGGAGGTGAAGAGAGGAGTGCAGGGAGGAATTGCTCAGCAATCACACTCTAAATCAGCAGCTCACACTGTTTCCCACAGCTGCTGTGAAAGGAAATTCTTTGTCTTTCACTGATAGTGAAAAAAGTGTTGAACTTTGATCAAACTGAGCAAAGGTTGTTAGAATGTGGGACTTGAGGGTTCTGTTCTGGGCTGTTGCCAAACTACAGGAACCATAACCAAGTGTTAGTACTTGCATTTTCTCCACTGGTTAAACTGGAAAGGTGTATGGGTACCTGACAAAAGGATAATGAGGCTTAACAAATGGGAATGCTAGAGGGAGCCAAGAGGAGTTTTAGAGGGAAACAAACTCAGCATTTAATATTGCCCCAGGGTTTCTGCAACTGAAGACCTGATGTTTTAAAACAGAGAATTGGGGCATTTAGAACTAAATGCTGTTGAGAGACTGTAGCTCTTTGAACACTCACAGGAATTATCTGACACCAGCTATCGTGATGGTTGAAATCTTGCCATGAATTATTGTGAAGCCATCATTGGAGGTGAAATAAAAACATGCATTTCTTTCATTTACTTTCCTTTAGGGAAGAGGAAGGTGAGGAGGAGCAAGAAGAACTTGGTGACTTTCAGCTTCTAACAGATGACAATGCCTTTGATAGTGAAGAGGTACAAAGTGATCGAG
Source organism: Caprimulgus europaeus (assembly GCA_907165065.1). The sequence goes on from OU015547.1 coordinate 1,212,741, forward strand.
CAAAACGACTGCCACAGCATTCTGACTGAGAACCCCAGTTAGCTACTTAGTGTTTTAATATAAGCATCAATGCAAAGGGTTGTGACTTCCAGAACAAGCTACTGAAACATTAGGAGCAGTGTTTGCATCCTTTAAAATGTCTCCTTAATATGATGATGTACTGGATAAAGCATCTTGGCATAGCAAATCCTCTGAGAAGTCTCTGGTGTTTTAGTCTGTGTTTATTGATTGAAGAACAGAAGAAGCTCTCATTACAAAGCAATCCACCGTCAGAAATTCCTTAATTTCTGAAGACTTTCTCTTTGATAGGATGAGAAAAGCAGAGATAGTGATGCTGAAGAAGAAGAAATGAATGATGAAGAGATGAATGATGAAGAAGAGGAGCTGCTGAGACATAGACAGGGCTTGAAGAAAAAACTGTGAGTACATCTTTTTTGTGTCTGAATTGCCAGACAGAATAAAATATTAACAACACTAGAAATTTAGTCTGTGATTATTCCCTCCCCAGCATTGGGAGCTAATGTTTATATGGTGTTGGCTCTGGCTGGGTTTTTGCTTTGGTGCTGTCACGTTGCATTAGTTTAAGTATGTTGCTAGTGGGTTATAGAGGATTTCTGTTACAATTTTCGTTGTAGATGAAAATCAAAAGGCCAAAATGAGAGCAATGCAACATTTTTTTGACCAAAAAATATGCAGGAGTATTGCTGTCATTCTTCATGCCTTAAGATCTTTATTTGTTCTAGTAAGTAAAACATCTAGTTGGCAGTTATCCTTGCCATCACACTTGGTAGGCAGCTGGCAAAGTGGATGACAATAATTTGGGGTGTTGTATGTTACAGGCTGTGCATGGAAATGTGCAAGAGCTCAAGTCTTAGTCTCTAAAAAAAAAAAAAAAGATGAATCCTCTCTTTGTTCTTTTCTAGAAAACTGCAGGATTTCATGGAAGATGAGGCAGAGCTGTCTGGCAGTGATGTGGGAAGTGAGGATGAATACGATGGTGAAGACTTGGATGAATACGAAGAAGAGATTATTGATGAGGAGCTCCCTAGTGAAGTGGAATTGGAAAGTCAAATACAGAAAGTACACATGTCAGTGCCAGTATTGGTGTCTAGTTGTGTGTGTGAAGTCATGGCTCTTGGGTACCACCTGGGCTCACCTCCTCCCTTTCTCCTGTGCTGACAGGAAGGCGATGCTCGACGATGACAAACGCCAGTTACGCCTGTACCAGGAGAGGTACCTGATTGACGGTGACCTGCACAGCGATGGCCCTGGCAGGATGAGGAGATTCAGATGGAAAAATATAGGTGCCTTTCTGACCCATGGTTAATAGTGGGGGTGAGAGATTGGAAAGAGTGGGTGTGTATGAAATAGCACTCAGTAGTCCTTCAGAATAAATAAAGTCTTTCACAAATAAATTGGGTTGGGGGCCGTGTCTGGTTTTGGTGGGGTTTTTGGTTGTTTTTGTTTGAGGTTTTTTACTAGTCTATGTATTTTATACTTCTTAAAACTAACAGCCAATTATTTTTTTCTTTGTCTAGATTATGATTCACAGATTGACATGTTTCAGAGAGAGTCAGATAATGAGGATGAAAATGAAGAGTTTGAGACAGAAGTGAAATGGAGGAAGGAGCGATTTGAACGAGAGCAGTGGCTCCGTGAGCAGGTATCAGTCTTTACACCCTTGATAGATGTTAAACTGTTAGTTCCTCAAGTTAAACTCTGTAAAAAAAATACTGTTCATCAGAGTATCTCTGTTTTTCATTCTGCTCTTTCTCTTTTACAAGTATTGTACAGAGAGAGAAGCTCATTCAGAAGGAATAGGCAAAACAACTATGATTTGAAAAAAGTCAGCTTCAAAGCTGGAATGAGTCTTATTCTGGGAGTATAACTTCAAGTTTTAGAGGTTTCAGTATTAGAGCTTTGTCAGCTGGATGTGGTACTACAAGTTTGCTGTTCATTAATAGAAAAAGGATGATAAAGTATCTAAGAATTTCTAATAAACTCTTACAGTAGAAAGTAAATAAAAATGAATATATTAATTTACATAATGAAAAGACTTGGTCTACTTAAAATACTGAGTGAAATGTTCACTCTTAATATGAACTTTTTCAGTTTTATAAAGTGTCTTCTCTCTGCTACAGAAGGAAAAAAATAAAGAGCAGGAGGAGGAGGAAGAAATCGGTGAAGACAGCCAATTCATGAAACTAGCAAAAAAAGTAACTGCTAAGTCTCTACAGAAGAAAAGTAAGTTTGCTTTTTATTGAAGTGACAGTCAAAAAAGAGAAAGGAAGCTCAACTTCAGTCAGCACTCGTGGTCTCCAGTGAAACAGGCCACAGGTCAGAAAACTCATCTCTAGTTTTCTTGCACAAGTCAGAGCTCGTGTCTTCCAGCACTTGAAAAGCTAAAGGTGTAAAAGCATTAGAAACATGCAGCCTGCAAGGTTGATTACAATTGTGTGTCTTTATTTAATAGACTACTTCTTGGGGAAAAAAAAAGTGGTAGAGTGGAAATACTTTCCTCTGCATCTTCTAGTCTTTTATTCTGCCTTTGCTTGCCTTTAAGTTGCAGAGAAGGGGACTGTAAGTGACATTCAGCCTAGCAGTTTCTCTGAATATCTGTGACTTAAGGAAAAACTATGTAGTGCAGTGCAAATAAACTAAAGTTTGCTTTGGTTGTGGCAAAAACATGACTCCAAGTGTACAAAGCTGTTTCAAAACCAAATTTTCCCTTCTGGCTGATAAGATTAATTGCTGGAGTCATCTATCAGTTGTATGGCTCATGGTGTAAGTTGATGCAGGTTTTCTTTTCCACCCCTACAGTATTTACTGTCTGTTGTCAATTCTAAGTTCTGCAGTTTGATATAAAATTATACTCTCTCACATGAAGTTCAGAAACTGACACTTTCCCCTCTGTCCCCGCCAGCGAGCCCGGCGGTGGTGGCACAGGACACAGCGCTGCTGCCCAGGAACCCGTTTGAAGCGTTCAGACCTGCCAGTGACAGCCAGGTTGGTCATGGTTCCAAAAAGTGGCATTTCCAAATGACATCTGTGGAACACAGCAAAGTCAGCTGGCCCCAGGCTGGCCATTTCTGGGTTGTGTGGTGGAGAGTAACGTTTTAGTAAGGAGTAACCTCCTAAAAGAGCTGTTTTGTTCATGTGAGTGGTTTAATGCAGCATTTCTTTGATCTCCAGGTAAAAAATGGATCTCTCTTGAACAGACCTAAAGCTGTCCTTGAGAAACTGGCAGCAATGTCAGATCTCAATCCAAATGCACCTCGGAATTCAAGGAATTTTGTCTTTCATACACTTTCCCCTGAGAAAAGTGAAGAGGCAAAGGAGAAATCAAAACTTCAGGTAAAGAACTGTGTGGAATGTGCTGCCAGGTGTGTAGGGTGTTTAAATGTGCAGCAGCCACTAAGCACTGCCAAGCTGTGAAGAGCATTGCTGTGTTAAATATTCCTTGCCATTTCCCAGTGTGTGCTCTCGTACCAAATAATTGTCTCATAACGTAGGATTTAAACTTTTTGAAGATACTGAATATTCTCATGTATCCCACTCTCCTGCAGGTGAAGAAGAGAGGTCCTACTGCAGCAGTAACATCTCTGGCCAAACGGCCCAGGGTAGAGAGCACAGAGGAAACAAGTCAAGGCCGAAGCATATTCCAGTACCTGGAGAGCTGAATATTTCTGCTCAGGGCCAGAGGTTGTGTCTCACTCTTTGGGGTTTGGTTTGCAAAGCTGCCAGCAATCATCAGGAAGGTGAACAAATTGCTGTATGTTCTCATGCTGCCACTTAGTTCACAAGTTCCAGCAATTGCCAGGCAATGGTTTTGTTTATTCCCCTTTGTTTTTTCTCAGTGCTCCGTGGCAAATGAGAGCACAAAGTCCATTGCTGGAATGAAATGCTCACTTGGCCTTTCCCAAGCATTAAGGAAACCTACACTACTCTGTACTGTCCTCACAGAGCCTCCCCTGTTTCTGTGGTGTCAGTTCCATCTGAAAATACTGTTTGTGTGAGAGGTGAGGTGCAGAAATGCTGCAGTTAGCTTAAAGCACAGGTGAAGGAGGTGTTTCTGCAGCTTTGGGTAAGAAGAAAGCAGTGTTAGCAGTGGCAGGACGTCTGTTGTTTACACTTGTGGGATGAGGGCAGCTGTGCCTTCCTCCAATCTCTTCTTGTCTCTGATGTTAAGCATTTCTTAACTTGACATTTAAGAAGCTCTAATTTATATTTGAAATATATGATTTTTAAAAAGCTCTTGGGTCTCTTATGAGGCAGCTGGATAAGGATTTCTTTCCAAGGTTTTATTCCTGTTTATATTCTTACACACGCATGTGAATGTGTGTGTGGAGGGAAGAATGTGAATAACAGATGTGGGAGGAGAAAAGGAAGTGTGTCAGGGTTTTGTATTTGCTTTTGGGGGGAGAGTTTGGTTTGTTTTGCCCAACTGAAGGCTCTCTTAAATCACCTATTCTGTTGTTTTCATGCAAGCTGTACTCACCCAAGAGAAACCAACCATTTCTGAACCCCTAATAATGAAAGGTCTCTTTAGAATGAGGAAATGAGATAGTAAGGAACCATCATTCACAACTATTCTAAATAGTGTGAAGAAACTTGAGATGGAGCATCCAGCATTCCTGACATGTCTGATGATGTGTTGGATGTGTTAAAGTGGAGCCCAGATAATGGTAAGACAGTGGCCTGCCCTGTAGGACTGAACATCTTCGTAGGAGCTCACATCCCATACCCAGCCTGCCAGCTCTGTCAGAGGAGGATCCTGAACTGTAAATTCTGTAACATCCCAAGCACATGCCTGGTGTGCTACATGTAAATATTTCACTGTATATTATGTTTATAAAGAGTTATGGTACTAATTGGGGTGCATTTTTACAATAAAACATGTTTTTAAGTTTGGAGGCAGTTGGAATTAATTTACAAGCTTTCCTTCAGTTGTGTGTACGTGGGGATTTGTTTTCCAAAGTGTTTGTCTGTCTTGGTCTCTGTTTCATTGCTGCTTTTCTTTTGCAGCCACAACTAAGCCCTTCAGTAGGAACAGCTGCAATAATCTTGGAATACAACAAAAACAACCCCCTCTGTGTTTATTGGAGTGTAAATTCTCAAGTCCTTAAGTCCCCCACTTAGGTTTGCATACAATTCTTTGCCCTAGGAATGTTTCATTTCACTTCCATAGTTTTGCTTTTGTTGGTTTCTAGACAAAACTTCCTCTGTCAGTGGCTTGAGGTGTGTTTATTTCAGTGCATTCTAGCAACTCTCATAATTGGTAAACCTGGATTTGGGATGGGAGGTTGAGGGAAGAGGATGAAGGAGGAAAGGTCATTTGTTAGATGTTTGTTTGTTGAAGATCAGCATAACTAAAAGAAAGTAAATATCCAGTTAATTCTTTATCACAGTCTTTGCACTGATTTGTAAGTTGTACTAATTGAGCACAGATTTACTGAGCAAAAACGTTTGAAGCTGTAAAATTCAGAATGTTTTCTTAGTTTTGGTAATAATGCCTGCCACTAGAGAGCAGCAGGAGAATGCTCGTCCTCTGGCAAAAGGGGGAGGCAGAGTGATTAAAGCTTAAACTACTCTTGACTTCAGGGGAAATTCTTAGTTTTCCATGCTCTTTGGTGTTGCAAAGGATTACATTTATCTTTCTACATTTGTGCATGAGAAGGTGGTGGCTTGAAGAGCACTTTTAGAGGGTTGGCTTTTTCCTCATGGGCTTACTGGCCTCTCCCCAGCGTGTGCTGGCCACAACAGTGGCACTTGTTTCACTTTCCCTTTAGAATTTTCCCTTCAAAACATGTTTTGCTTGTTCCAGAGCCAAAAGTAGAAAAATCTCGTTGGGCCTGAGGAGCTTTTCCATTGAAATAGGTGGAATGGGAAAATTTCTGGTACTGTTGGTCTGAGTAAACACTTCCCCCACAACAACCTTTCAGGAGGTGAGGGTTTGCTAAGTGCTGTGGGGAAGCCCTACATCCCAGCCCAGAAACTCACTGTTCTGTGCTGTGGTGTGAGGAAGGAGGAGTGGGAGCCCAGGGGAGTCCTGTTGGAGCTGCAATCATGGCAGGAGGGGTTGGGACCTGCTGAGATGCTGCTGCCGCTGCTTATTGTGCCAGATTCCATCTTCCCAGCAGGAATGAGCGCTGTGGGTTTGGGCCTGACCCTCACCTGTGCTGCTGACCTGCCCTCCAGGCTCGCCCAGGGCTGCCCCCCACCCCCAGCCTGTCTGGCACATTTACCTCAGCTCTGCCTTCTCATTTTCAAGTATCGATTCAGCTCCCTCCCCCTGGCACTGAGCTGATGCTGCTGCACTAACGAGGAGAAAAATATCCCCATGTTGCTGCTGGAAGTGCCCAGAGTGGGCTGGGACTGGGAAGAAGAGATTAAGGTAGGGTGGAGAGGGGCAATGGGGTGGGAATGGGGGTCCTGCACACAGCCCTGGGGCAGGGGTCCTGCTCAGGAGCCAGCTCAGCAGGGCCATCCTGGGCTGAAGGAATTGCTCCTTCCACTTCACTCGCTGCTTTTCCCCTCTGGTTGTCTCTTGGGCTGTGACTCCTCACAGTGACAGCTCAGAGTTGGGGTTGGGGATGTTTGGTTTTGGTTTTGCAGGACAGCAGAAGTGGCTGTGCCTTGGTAGGAGATCAGGGGTCTCATTGAGTGAGGCACCTGTAACAACCACACATCTCTGTGCCTCAGTTTCTCCTACCTGCACGAGGGACAGGAGGAATAAAGCTTTGGGATCCGAGCTCCTGATCCCAGGGCTGCACCACAGGAGCCTGGATGAGAGGAGTGCTGCTAAGTGTGCAGTATTTCCTGCTGAGCATGCAGAGAGAATGAGCTCTGGGGAACCTAAATGATAGTAAAGAAATTTAAAAAGAACTTAAAAAGCAGAGGAAGGAGCAGCCTTGGGTCTGTGTGAAAGGTTAACATTGCAGACACGTCTGTAATCATCGCTTCCACCGCTGCACGGCTCCTCGGGGGCTCCAGGCACTCACTGAATTATGTTTTCTTTTCCTTTTTTTTTTCCCCCCTCTCCTTTTTGCCAAGAGACTGAAAAGGGGAGAGAAAAAAAACTATTTGTTTGTCTTGTTTAATTTAATTTATGTTATTTATCAAATAGACAGGTTATTTGGGAAACCAGATGGACCCAGGCTAAAATCATCTGTATTTCCAACATGTGAAAAATTATGTCGGAGTGGACACATGGAAAGGAGTGTGGGATATGGTTTGTGTGCACTTAACCACGTGAGCTGCTGCACCTCATCTGTCCTGGACCTTTAATCAGTTGTCCCAGACCCAACACGAGGGTTAAAGGACAAAAAGACCCCGGGCACCCACACAAGTGCAGCGGGGAGGGTCTCCTGGAGCAGCCCTGTCACAGTTATTTACCCTCCCCGGCTCAGCCCGCTCCTTGGCTGGTGCCTCCTTCCCCAGCAGTGATGGATGGAGCACGCTTTTGGGCCCAGGAAAACGTCTTTAGCCTGCACTTGGCTTTGGTGTGGCTCAGGTGCTGATTTCAGCATCTGTTTCTTTTCCTTTGGGTTCTTCATTATTAGAAATAGGAAATGCAGGAAGAGGCAGGATGGGCTCTAGCCTCACTGGAGTAGGTAATTCAAGAAATACGATGCAAGAATATAGTAAAAAAACCCCAAGAGCTCTGTTCCTAACAGGTGAGTGCTTTCCTCCCTGAGAAAAGGTAACAGGGAGGGGGAAACCCACCTGCAGGACTGACAGGATGAGAGATTCTGCGTGTCCATCTGAGCACTGGGGTCCTGATGGAGTTCCTCCTGTGTGAGAGCAGCCCTCGCACATGACAATTAATGCCTGTGATAATTAATGACCTGAAATCAAAGGGGAGATTGAAACTGAGCAGGGACCTTCCTCCCCAGGACCTGCTGGGTGGGACACCTCGATTGCTGCTTTATTACCTGAAGTGGCTCCTGTCACCGGCCGTCCCTGTGCCCCGGACCCCCGCAGCCCCCGGGGCAGGAGCAGAGCGGCGGCTGCGCAGAGTCCGGCCAAGCTCATGACATGGGAAAAGGCTCTGAGACTGGCAGTGGGGCTGGGTTTACTGGGTGACCTGTAAAGCAAAAGTTTCATTCTATATTAGCTATTAGTCATTAATATTAATTAGAAGATTGCGTGTGCTCCGCCTGGACAGATGTTCAGTCCTGGGGGGTTGTTTTCTCGTGTATCATCCAGAAGCCAGATTCATGGCCAGCTCCAGCTCTGCTTCTCCAGGCAGCGAGATCTGAACCAGCTGTAATTACAGAAAATGACATAAAAGATTGCGGCGCAGGGGGAGGGGTGAGAAGCAAATCTTAGAGCTTTGCAAGAGATTAATTTTATTTTTAGCTAATATTTTTTTCTCTGCTCCTTAAGGCTGTTTTCATGCAACGTGCTCTGTGCTGCTTCTCTTTCAGTGGCCCACTGATGTTTCAATATTTGATGATGTTTGTGCCACTGCTTGAGATTTCTGTGGGGTGTCTTGGTGAGCTGCAACCCCAGCAGCTCTCCAGTCGAGGACCCTTCCCCTCCCAGCTCCACCAGCCACGGCTGCAGCCACTCCAACCCAAAGCACATTGATCTAAAGAAGGTAATTAAAGCAACAGGCAATTATACCTGCCATGTGGTCCTTATTGTGCGTGGTGTGAGGGCGACGCTTGCAGTACAAACCTCTGAGCAAAGCATCCGGGGGTGATGATCTCACCTGCGGATTTCTGTGATCTGTGGAGAGGGGATGACACGAGCTCCAAAGTATGATAACAGCTCCCGAGGTGCTGCTGCCCCCCCAACCCAACCTGCTGCACTCACCCCATCCCCTTCCCTCCTTCTGGAAAGGGAAAAGAAAAAGAAGGAAGAAAAGATTAGATGGGGTCAATGCAGTTGGCAAAGACCCTCGAACATCTGCAGGGGGCAAAAGCAGGGCTGGAGGAGCTGGGTTTGATACTCATCAGCCTGCAGTGAGGTCCCACATCCTACTGGAGTTTGGAGGTGTTGGGATTTTTCTGTCGGTCTCATCTGTGGCTCCTGGGTGCGGGGCTGATGCGGTGCCACCGCCCTGGGGTGCTGGTGTGGACCCTGGCGAAGGGGGACGAGCAGGAGGGGACACTGTGCTCTGCTCTGTCCTGGTCCCCCAGGCTCTGGAGGTCAAGGCTGGTGTCTCCAGCAGCCACACACACATCCTGTGAGGGGAAGAGCATCGCTCCCCACATCTGCTTGGCGTTTGTCTGTCTGTCATTCCCATTCCTGCCCTGCCTCCCCCTTCCTCTTTCATCCTTCCATCTGCACAAGCCTAAAAATAAGGCTGTAGCCCAACTGGATCTGCTCCTGTCAGCCCATCGGTGCTCCAGTGAGATGGATGGTGGCTCATTGAGGAGGGGACAGGACCTGCTGGTGTCACACAGGGCAGTGATGCCAAGTGGTCCCCACACCCTTTGACTTTTGCTCTGTGTGAGCAAACAGACGGGCACTGCTCCCTGCTCCCAGCCCTGGCCTCGTGCACCCATGTCCCACCGGGAAGGAGCCCGGCTGGTGCCGGTGCCGGCTGCTCTCCCACCACACGCCCAGCCACGTGCATCATCTCAGACCTGCCTTGAGTTTGCTCCCCCTTGTCCCCAGCTCCATGAAGGCTTCTCTTGTTCATTGGGGGGTGGTTGAGCCCTGTGCCCCCACTGTGTGACCACCAGCCCGCTGGCCCAGGGATCCCCTGGCTCATGCAGCCACCCAAAGGTGTCCCCTGGAACCCCCCCACCACCATTGCCTGGCTGGGGCTGCAGTGGGACCTGGCTCTGCCCCATGGGCTGCTCCGGGGGTCCCTGTGCCTCCCACTCCCCAGACAGACTCAGTCCCCAAGCCCCTCCTGGGCACGGAGCAGGACGAGCATCACTTTGGCACTTCCCCATGTCCCCCCGCCCCTTCCCTGGGTCGCTATGAATAAATCATTGTTTTATTAAACAGAAGCAGCTGCTTTTTTTCTTCTTTTTTTTTCCTGCCACTCCGTCCCCATCCACGCGAGCCCTTTGGCACATGCTCGAACGCCCAAAGCCCCATTGAGGGCCCCTGGAGCATAGCAATTGATACACAGAGATCCCCAAATCCTATTCAGGCCCCGCTTTTCTGCACGAGCAGCCTCTAAACAGCCAATTCGCTGCTCTTTTTGTCGCCGGGGTTAAGTGGTTAAGTGTGTGGGGAGCCCATGAAAGGCCTTTACTCCATGAAAAGCGATATTGACATTGTAATCACCAAAGAACTGTTTAGGCAGTCAATGGTGGGGATGGAGAGGGGGGTCCCTCACCTCTCCCGCTCATCCCCCCGGAGCAGGACTTTGGTGGGATTACGTCCCCCCACACCAGCTGCCGGGGGGCTGCGGGAGCCGACGCTCTTTGTCTCAGTGCAGAGCTGGGGACGGGCACAGCACCCAACACACCACAGCACCCAGCACCCTGCACCCTGGTGGCCTCAGTCCCCCCAGCAGGGACAGCGCCCTGGGGTCCCACCGGTCCCGGGGCTGATTCCGTACGTCTGGGCGAGGGCAGGCAGTGTGGGGCAGGAGCCCCTCTCCCACCACGAGCCCCCATCACCCCATCGTTAACCAACCTCGTTGATACCAGCTAGGGCCACCCTGGCATGTGAAGTGCGAGTTAGGATGGTATCACTGTAACGAGATTAATTGAGCACAGCAAAGACCAGCAAAAGCGAAATTAATTCACCGAGAGGGAGGCGAGGGCTTCCCTTCCCACCAGGAGCAATTTCCATGTAATCAATTAGATGATGTTCCAACTGATATCCCCTTTGGGGAACGTCCCTGCTCTCCCCACGCAGGTGTGAATATTCCAAACGGCCACACTCCAGGAGGAAAAACAGTGGAAATCCCCCCAAATTCCCCTGTGAGCACCCGGGGGGTTTGCTCAGGAGAGACAGGGCAGCCAGGCATGGGGATGGGGATGGGGATGGGATGGGATGGGATGGGATGGGATGGGATGGGATGGGATGGGATGGGAGTGGGATGGGGATAGGGATAGGGATGGGGATGGGGATGGGGATGGGGATGGGGATGCTGCTGCCACTGGCCACATGCCACTAGAGATCCCTGTTGGGGAGCAATTGCAACCCACCCACACTGGTCCCATCATGTGTCACATGAGCTGAGGTGACCACAGCCCATCGGCCACTGCCACCAGGCTCTGGGTGCTGGAGTGGGGGTGTGGGGATCCATGGGGGACACGTGTGCCATCGGCGGGTGCTCCCTTCCCCCCGCTGTGTTTGTCTTGTCTGCTCCTGAAAAACGGAAATGAAAGTGTTTTTATAGTTGTTAATTACACAGTCAGCCTTTTTCTGGTGCCTGGTGTGAGCTTTACGAGAGAACAAGCTCACAAGTGTTTTACTGCACCCTCCAGCCCTATGGGAACCGGAGTTACGAGGCTGATGGGGCTGGTTGAGCAGAGGAGATGATTTTCCCCAGTGGGCAAAACACCCTCCATGGCCGGAGCTCTCGGCTCCAGGACCTGAATGATATTTCCCCCAGTATGAGCTGGGACATCAGTGCCTGGTGCCCCGGGATGTCCCTGTGCCCGGTGCTGGCAGCGCTGTGGCTCTGTCCAGCGTCACCCTGTGGCACCGACACCGCCCCTGCACGGCCGAGCCGCTCCCATCACTGCGGGGTTTTGTTTTCCCTCTGGTTTGGCTCCCGCCTGGGTTTTTCAAAGGCTCCGGAGCAGCGAGCGCCCTCCCTCCCCCGGCCGCGCACATTGTTCACATTAGTGCCTAAATGAAAGGATATTGGTGGTTCCTGTGTGCAGATAATAACCTCGGTAGCGGGGAGAATTTCACCCATGCAGAGAGAATTTGCCGAGCCCTTCCCGCCCGGAGAGCCCCTCGCCGGGGTCCGTCTCACCGCGACCCAAACAGGCTGATGGGAACAGACCCGCCAGGAAGTGGGGATTTATCTTGGAATGCCGCTCTAACTGCTGAAAACTCTGCTTTCTACCTCAAAAATGTGCCACTACTCCCTGTCTGGCACGGGGGCACCTGTGGCACGGCCGAGCCTGGCCATGGCCGGGATTAGCACGGAAAAGCCGTGGCCGCTCAGCCAGCCCTGCCCAAAAGTGCTCCAGGTCCCAAATTCCCGTGGGATTTTGGTTTCCCCTCTTGCTTTCCATCCCTCGGCCTTTTCTCACGGCTTCGGCACACTGAAACCCCCCACCCTGCCATGGAAAGGGAAGAAAGTGGAAGGAAAATGAACCCAACACTGGAATTTCAGGGTTCCTGGTTTTATTAACAAGCAGAGGGTGGGAAGCAGGAGGAAAATGTCCTTTTCAGTTCAAAAGGTGCCTTTTCTGCCGGGGGGTACCTGGGCCAGCACCCACCGAGCCACTGCCGGCACCACGCTGGGCTGGCACCATCGTCCCTGGCAATGGCATCCCCAGGAGGTGCAGGTGGGACCGTGATGCTGACAGGGACATGGGGACGAGGGTGGCTGGGGCAGGAGGGGACGGGATGGTGGGACGGGATCAGCTCCCTCGCACCCTGCGTGCAGACCCCGCGTGCCGCCGTCCCACCTGGCTGCAACGTGGGCAGACATTTAATTGTACACTCTGAATTTTAATTTTTTTTTTCAGCCAGTTTTGCTCTGCTTGAATTTGAACAGATGTTTTGACTTGTTATAGGTGAGGCTCAGGAAAAAAAAAGTGTTTTTTGATTAGAGCTTGTTCAAAGTTCTCCAGTGGAGCAGTTTCCACATCAGAAAATTCTGACTATGTGCAATCAAACGTTTAATTTCCACGAATGCAATATAAGATGATTCCTTCAGGTTAGAATCTGTTACAGTTATTAATCAAAGCAGCGCAGCTGAAATGAAACCTTTTATCGAATATTGTGACAAAGGGATAAATTAAAGCATTTATGGAATGTATCAGATTTGTGTCCAAGACTGAAATTTCAAAATCCTGACGTTTTCTGCGTTATGAGGTCCAAATGTGGAGCTTTTCTGTTTCAGGACAAGTGTGCAGCAGTCGGGGGGTGAGGGGAGCGGCACTGCCGTGGCCGTTTCATCCACGGGGAGGGAGGGGAAGGTCCCACAGGGAGCTCTGTGCTGCAGGACGTGGCGGCTGGGGACCAGCATGGGACGGGGACAGCGCTGCCCTGAGTGCTGGCACGGACTCTTGGCAGTGTAAGTCCCATTACACCAGCCTTGCTGAATTAATTACACCAGCCCTTCTGAATTAATTACACCAGGGTCTCGTGGTCAGAGGCTGGCGAGTGCCCGGCCACAGATACCAAGGGATGGAAGGATTCTGTCGAGCGCTGCTGCCCTGGCACAGCCACCAAGGAAAGGACACACGCTCAAACGTACACGGGGATCTTCATCCCAAACCCTGGCAGACAGAGAGATCCATCCACTGATGAACTCTGCAGCCAGACCCAGAGAGCCCCTGGGCTGGGGATGTGGCCTGTGGCCGGAGCAGATGTGGGGACACCAAGGCAGGACACATCCTGCGGCTCAGGGAGGTGACACCAAGGGACAAAGCTGCCCAGAGCCACCGGCCACTGCAGCAAATGCTGGTCCCTCCCCCTTCCTCTCCATTTCCCAAACAATTTCCTAATCAGACTTTTCTGTCTGGAGTTTATTAGTGATTCACAGGCCAAGAGGAAATGGTGATTTTTTGGGTCCTGGTCTGATGGAAGGGGTGGAGTTGGCGTCAATATTCCCCTTTTGTAGCTCAGCAGCGGATAATCCCCAGAGGAAACGTCTGTGGGACAGCAGCTTCGCTCCCGTGGCAGAGCACATCTCCCATCCCAGACAAACCCTTTCCTGCCAGCTGGGAAGGAGCTGGGTCCCCAGCGCCCATGGCCTGTCCCTCCGGCGGGACAATCACACCTCCGCTGGGCTCCTTCCTCCACCTCCTCCTCCTCCTCCTCTCCCTGTACCATCCCAAGGGCTGATCCCCGGGACTGGGAGCTGCTGGGGGAAGTGGGCTCTGACCTCCAGTCCCGTGGAAACGCTCTGGCCTCGGCGGGATTCCCAATCTGGCTGCGGATTCCTGACATTTTTCACCAAATACAGCGCGTCTGTCCCTGCCCTGGGGTCGGACTGAAATCTCTTCTGTTTTACAGCTGGATGGTGGGCAGCAAGGACCTGCCTGGGTGCCAGGGCTGCGTCAGGGGAGTGGGGCTCACCCGGATCCAGCCCCCTCTGCCCCCTTCCCCTGCCTTTGAGAGGTGTTTTCCCCAGAAAATCCCATGGGAAACACAGACGATGGGATGCTGCGTGTGAGGGCACCAGGATGGGGATGGGATGGGATGGGATGGGATGGGATGGGATGGGATGGGATGGGATGGGATGGGGACAGACATGGAGATGGGGACAGGGGTGAGGATGGAGCAGGGCCAGGGCCAGGCTGGCAGAGATGCTCAGCTCCCACTTTGTCCCTTGGAGGCTTTGCCAGCCCCTCCACGGAGACGAGCACGGCACTCATACAGCCCGGGGTTGCTTTTCTTTCCCTCAGCCTACAAAAATGACCAGGATCAATTAAAAATAAGAACGACGTTTTTAAACCTCATAAGGCCAAGAGGACAAGCCCTTTATAGCATCCTCTTCCTCTTCCTCTTCCTCCCTCCATCAGCAGGACCTGCCAGTGCTCCTGATATGAGGTTTTCCAGCCCCAACCCTGTGTTCATGGGGCAATGTGATGGTCCTGGTGGCTCCTGTTCCCACCCAAAGTCTCAGCCACACAAAGTCCCTCACAGCCAGGGATGTGGCACAGCCACGCAGCCCCAAGCCATCGACCCACGGCATCCCCACGGCCACGTCCTGGCACAGCTGAGCCAACGCTCGGTCCCGGTTCCTGCTGGGTGCTGGGGGAGCTGCTCCCACCCGGGCACCGGCTCCCCCGGGACCCCTCCCTGCCCCACCCCGTATTTACCCCAATGTGTTTACAATTACAGCGAAGGCCGCCGCGGCCGGGCCGAGTCAGCGGCGGGGCAGCGTGGGGTGGAGGTCAGCACGCTGTTTACTTTAATTTCTCTGAGAGCTTTTTGGGAGATTTCCCTCCTCCGTTATTAAACTCAGATGAGCCGCTGGGGAGGTGAGGTCGCATGTGGTTCAGGGCATTTCTTTCTTTTGTCATTTTTTTCTTCTTTTTCTTTTTTCAGTGTTTCACCCTTAACTCTTTCTGGACGGGTTCCCTGTCTCAGCACCAGGGTCCTGGGCTGAGCCCACTGGTGGGATGGTGGCTCCTGGGTGACCTGTCCCCCTGGCAGGCTGGTGTCTGGGTGCTCTTGGCCACGAAGGCACCCAGCCAAGCCCACCCCAGCATGACAGCGTGGGCAAGCACAACTCAACTGCAGCCACTGCCCAGGCAGGGGGCCCTGCCCAGCTCCCGGTGCCCACAGCCAGGCCAGTGCCCTGTGTGGGACAGGGCGGGAGATGAGAACTGACAGGAGCCCAGAGAGGGGAAGAATGTGGAAATCTCCCCAAAAAACATGTTTCATTTCCTTTGAGCGCTGCAGCCTCCAGCCCACGCGCCTCCGCCTGCTCACAGCCTCCCCGTGCACCCACGCTCGCTTGCTCGCCCAGCCCCAGCGCTGCTGTGCACGTGGTGGGTGTGCTGAGCGTGCAGTGAGTGGGCAATGAGTGTGCAAAGAGTGTGCAGTGAGCATGCAGTGAGTGGGCAATGAGTGTGCAAAGAGTGTGCAGTGAGTGTGCAGTGAGTGTGCAGTGAAGTCCCCTGGGTGCAAGGGGGTCCCACAGATGCTGAGCCCAGGGGAAGGGTGTTGCATCCAGGGTCCCAGGGACCTGGTGGTGGAAAAATCTGGTGCCAGCACCTTCTGGAGCAGCTCTGGGGGTCACCCCAGCACCCTCCTCTCCTCTAAGTCCTGAGGTGCATGGTGCTTATCTCGCCCAGGACACCCAGCTCTGAAACCCCAGCACACCAGCTCCTGCGCTCAGTCCTCTTAAATGATTTTTCATTTCCTGGAGCGAGAGCTTTTAATTTATTTCTGGAACAAAGTGGGGGAAGGGGAGGGGAAGAGGACTCTGAAATCCATCACTAAACCCCCTCCACCTCCAAACCTTCCCTTTCTCCTGCCCCCACAGGGATCAGCTCAGCCCTCCCCATGTCCCCATGTCCCCTCTCTCCTGTGCCCTGAGTGGGGGTCCCTGCAGCCATCCCTGGGATGAGGGGCCGGATGGCTCACAGGGAAACAGAGCTGTTCTCATGGCCAACAGCAAATCCCTCTGGTCTCCATCAGACACAGACGACCCCAGGGCTGGGGGTGCTGGGCTGAACCTGAGCCGCACCAGTGCAAAACCATCCCCGTGAGACAGAGCCACCCCTGCCAAGGCTGCTCCCGGCTCCCTCTGCCGACCCGGCACTGACCCAGCTCCCACCACGGCCGGCATTTGGTGGAGGGATCCCCAAAATGTGGGGAAGGAATCCCCAAAATGTGGGGGAGGGTGTTGCCAGCGCAGTGGAGCGGAAGCCACGGCAGCAGGTTTGCAGCAGGCTCCGGCACATCCGCACCCACCGGCCCCGCGGGAATTCCTGGGATGGGGATGAGCAGAGCCAAGAGAGGAGCAAATCCTGCTCCTGCCCCTGAGCCAAACTTCAGCTGAACTTCTGGTTTTCTTTTCCTTGCTGAAGTGTAAACGTGGGATGAAAAAGGCCTGTTTCAGATGTGCCCCCTCTCTGTAAACCAGAGGAGAAGGTCCCCAACGGGTGACACTGTCCTTGCTCTCAGGGACAAGTATTTTGCTTTGCTTTGACTTGAGGCCCCGAACGGGAGCGAAACACAAGCCAGGGCTGACAATCAGCTATAAAGAAATGTGAGTTGGACCCACAAGGATCATCGAGTCCAACTCCTGTCCCTGCACAGGACAGTCCCAACCCTCAGCTCAAGGCAGAGCTGAGCTGAGCCCATCGTTTGCCCAAACTCTTTTCTTTCCTGCCTGTCACAGATGCACCCAAGTCAGTTTCTGCCCGTCCAGTGTGACGGGAAGGTTTGGTTTCTTTAATCTCAGGCTGGCCTAGGAGGAGCACCACAGCCCCAGAGCCCCAGCTCCAGCTCTCCATCCTACCCCACCGGTCCCTCCTCGCTGGAGGTGTCACAGCCTTTGGGGCTGGAGCAGCAGGAGAGGCTGCCCAGGGGCCTGTCGGGCAGATGGGACGTTAAAATCACTTATTTATCACTTATTTGTGTTATTCCACTGCTCTGAGCTCTTGGTGTGTCCCCACCATGTCCCACCTCCAACAGCCTAGAGCTTTGGAGAAGATCTTTGTTCACCCTGAAGGTACCTTCATCCCGTCCTCCTCTTCCTCTGGGGTGGGTGGGAGGTGCCGAGTCTTTGCAAGACTCACTTTAGTCCGGGTGGGGCGGGGCTGTGGGGCCCGTGGGGTGACAGTGCTGTGCTCATGTCCCACAGCTCCCACGGGACACTGGGGAAGGGGGACCCAGCAGGAGATGGGTCTGTCCTCACTCAGGGCAGCTCTGTGGGTGCCGGGGGGTCTGTGACACCCCAGCTGCCCCACCCCGGTTCCCAGGACACGGCCCTCGCCGCTGTGCGGGGCGTCTCCCCCACCCAACACACACCCCGGCCCCACAAAGCCGCTTTATCTCCCCAAACACTCGTGGTGCTTCATGTGACCCGGGTGGGAGTCACCGTTTGACGCTGTTGAGCCTTTTCCTCTCCCAGCGTGGGGAGACGCAGCTCGGGGCGAGGGGGACAAGGGCCCCATTGAGCGCGTGGGTCCCCACGGGGACCTGGTGATGCTCACGGGACCGACGGGGCGGGGGCTGCGGAGGCGCCGGCGTGTCCCGAAGCCGGCGGGACGCACCCGCACGCACCCATGCGTGGGTCCCACCCTGACCCAGGGCTGTGGGTGATAGTGAGGGGCTTCAGCCGCCCAGGAGCCTCTCCCAGCCTTGTGTCCCACACGTTTCCCTGTCCTCCCCCGGGCAGGCAGGCGCGGGCAGTGTTTCCCGTGGGATGCTGCGGGTGCACACAGGACACGCACGGACAGACAGACGGACGGACACAGGGGTGCGCGGGCAGCCCCCTGGCCAAGCCCCCCTCTCATCCCGCTGCAGCAGCCCCGGGGGGGCCGCGGGGGCCGTCGGAAGTGCTGGGGCCGTGACGCCTCCCCACGCGGGGCCGCTTCCGCTCCCACCCGCGGCGGCGGCGGCGGCGGAGCGAGCCCGGGGCGGCGGTGAGTGCGGGGCCGGGGCGGGAGGGGCCCGGCGCGGGGGTGGCAACCTCCCCACGGCACTTCCCCCCTGCCCCACGGCACCCCGACCCTGCCCCACAGCATCCCTGCCCCACAGCATCCCTGCCCCACGGCACCCCCCACCCGATCCGCGGCACTTCCCCTGCCACACGGCACCCCCACCCTGCTCCACGGCATCCCCACTCTGCCCCATAGCAACCTACCCTGCCCCACGGCACCCACCCCCGCCCTATGGCATCTACCCCTGCCCCACGGCACCCTCCCTGCCCCACAGCATCCTCCCCAGTGCACAGTATCCTCCCCTGCCCCACGGCATCCCACTCTACCCCATTGCACCCACCTCCAGCCCACTGTACCCCCTCTGCCCTACGCGTGGTCATGGGGAAGCAGCGGTATCCCCCCCGTCCTGGGCAGTGCTGGGGGCTGTGGTGCGTGGTCCTGGGGTTCTGGGCTGTGGGACCCCCTGGCCGGGCGCAGGCTGTCCCCCTCCTCGGTGCCAGCTTTGCCCCGGCAAACCCCAGTCCTGGGGCTGAGGGCTCCTGCCCGGGTGTTGAGGATGCTGTGGGGCACGGGTGGGCGTGGGGCACGTGGCCAAGGCAGTGGGGTGCGGGTTGTGCCGGGATGTGTGTTGTGCTGGGATGTGGCTTGTGGGTTGTGCCACACTGCTGAGCTTCTGCATCAGGTGAGAACTTGCCCCTGGACAATGTTGCCTTGGGACATGCTGAGAGCAGCAGCCAAACACTGGGAAGGGACGAGCCCTTCTGCCTGGAGCAGTTGGGTTTTGGCCTGGCCAGTGACTCGGGCTCAGCAGCTTTAAGGAGAGGGGAACAAAGGGAATAAATAAGCAAGGGATTATTTTATCTGACTGTAGCTGCTCAGAGTTCTCGCTGTGAGACATGGGCCCAGGTTGCCCAGAGAAGCTGTGGCTGCTCCTCCCTGGAAGTGTTCAAGGCCAGGTTGGATGAGGCTTTGAGCAACCTGGTCTAGTGGAAGGTGTCCCTGCTGCTGGCAGGGGGGTTGGGACTGGATGGGCTTTGAGGTCCCTCCCAACCCAAACCAGTCCAGGATTCCATGGCTCTGTGCCAGCCTCATGCCCTGTGGATGTGTTATGGCTCTGGTCTCTCTTGCAGGCAGAAGAGCAGCGAGATGTTTGCCGTCTGCCCGCCCGGTGTCCCGGCAAACGCCCCATTCCGGCAGAGCCGTGGGGGCCCGGCACTGGGCACGACCATCCCGGGAGCTGGGCATGGGCAGGATTCCAACTTCAACTTCATGGGAGAGGTGTGTGACAGCAATGAGAACTGGAGCTGGGCAGCGCCGGGGTCCCCGCTGGAGGAGAGCTCCAGCCAGAGCGAAAACACCACAGATCCGTCCGATAATCTGCCGTTATTAACGCAGAGACAGATGGGCCAGGGCCAGCTTAGGGACGTCGCCCCCAGCCCAGGCGCCGTGCGGCCGCGTCTCCCCGAGCAGGGGGTGCGCAGCCCCCCCGAGGGAGCAGAGGTCGGCGGGGCAGGGGGCCAAAATGCTGCTGAGGAGCCGTCTGGGGGATGCAGCAAGGCCCCGAGCTCCCCTGCTGAGGACAACGGCTACGCCAGCAGCTCCCTCAGCTTCGACAGCCCCGACAGTGCCTGTGGGAGCTCCTGGGACCCTCCAGCCACTGTCCCCCTCCCCATGAGCCCACCCCAGCTGGGGACAGCCGAGCCCGAGCCGGGGATCCTCTTCCCAGCACTGGCGGAGGCCGTGCAGCACCTCCAGGACAAGGAGCGCTTCAAGGAGCGGGAGAAGGAGAAGCACCACATCCAGCTGGTGATGTACCGGCGCCTGGCCCTGCTGCGCTGGATCCACGGCCTCCAGCAGAGAGTGGTGGACCAGCAGAACCGGCTGCAGGAGAGCTTCGACACCATCCTGGACAACCGCAAGGAGCTCATCCGCTGCATGCGGCACGGCACGGCGTGTCCCGCCGCTGCGGCCGCTCCCAGCCCCTGAGGTGCCACCAGCACTGCCACGTCCCAGCCCTCACCCTCCCAGCAGCGTGGGGCTGGCTTCTGGCATCCCTGTGCTGCACCCCGGTGCTGAGCACCCGCTCTGTCCTCCCCATCGCTCTCCAGTGTAGTTGAGAGTCCCCGACACGTTCATCTCGGTTTTCTCTCTGCAGGGGAACTCCTGTCCCTCTCCACCGTGTCCCACCGCTCTGGGGACCATGTGGCATTGGGCTGGGTAGACCTCAGGACCCTGGGGTTTGCTGAGCCCGGGGTGACAAGGCTCATCTTTTAAATCTAATTTATGGTCCTTTGTATGAGCCTGGCTGAGCCGCACGCGTGCCAGGACGGGCCCTCGGTGAGGTCCTGGTGCAGGAGCCTCGGGGAAGTGAAGCTTTTCAGCATCCCTGGGCAAAGCCCTTCAGTGTGTGCTCAGGCACAAACCCCTGTGCCCCCACACCACACCCACACTGGTGTGTCCATATGGAAACAACCAGTAGCCAAAGCTCGTGCTTTCGGGGCGAGCAGGGCGTCCTGGGCTGTTCTCAGGACTCGCCCCGCTGCGCTGCCTAATGAAGCACGTGTAAAAGCTTTGCAGATAAAATCTAAACTCATGCAGAGAGAGAGAGAAAAAAAACCCCCAACATTCTGAAAAGTGACCTCAGAACACTTAAAAATAAATTTAAGTGTCAAGTGATTCAAATCCAATATATATTTTTTAGATTCAGTATTAGAGAAGAGTTAATTTAGGTTTTTCCTCACAGCCAGTGTGTATGGGCTCCTCTGTCTGTCGTGGAGATGCTTTAACACGGTGCATGATCAAGAAGCTGCTTGCAAAGTTGTGCTGTTGGTGTTTATATTAATTTATCATTCAAAAGCAAAGAGAAGTTTTTTTTTTATAATTTACATTTCATCTAGTGAGGACTGCATGCAGAATACAAACAACAAGCTTAAATAGAGATTGCAGAGGAGATGCCATGTCTGTTTGCTGTGCTTTGCTCGGTGTCCAGGTGTCGTGTGTTCTACTGGAGCTGCTGATGTGGAAGGAGCAGCAGCCGGGTGGTTTGGCCACGAGCTGGGGCTCAGCCGGGACCGCGCTCCCCACCCTGCCTGGAGTCGCTGTGCAGAGCCCGGCTCTACTGATTGAATTTCTCGTCTGCAGAAGGAGGGTGATGAGAGATTTCAGAGTTGCTGTGTCCCCCCACCCAAACTTCTTCCTGCTGTTGGAGGAGCAGAGCTGAGAGTTGGCTGGGACTTTGCCAGGACCCCACTGTCCCTGGCAGCCTGGCAGATCCCAGCTCCACTCCCGGTCAGTGCTACTGCTCTGCAAATCCATAACCACGGCCGAGCCCACCAGCAGCCCCGGGGCCAGGGTCTGCCCTGAGCCTCCTCCTGTCCCACACTGCACCAGGGCTGCTGCTGCTGGTGGGTAAAGTGGGGAGATGCACCAAAATCTGCTTCTCAAAGGGATGTTTTAGTGGTGCAAGGCACGCTCAGCTCAAAGGGATGGCTTGGGAGGAGTCTGGCAGCCTCCCTGCCCGGCTGCTGCTTCCTCCCTGCCCGCCTGCTCGCGTCCAGCGCCTGCTGCCGGTGTCGTGTCCCAGCCCTGTGATCGTGGGCATGTTGCACTCCTTAATAAAAGCCTTGGAGGTGACTGAGCCGAGTCCTGGCTGGATTTGTTCCTTTATTGCCCTTCCCAAGCCTGCCTAGGATGAGAGGTAATGGCCTCAGGCTGTGCCAGGGAAGGTTCAGGTTGGATATCAGAAGTTTCTTCTCTGAAAGAGTGGTCAGATATTGGAGCAGGCTGCTCAGGGCAGTGGTGGAGCCACCATCCCTGGAGGTGTTCAAGGAATGTGTAGATGTAGCACTCAGGGATTTGGTTTAGTGGGCATGGTGGGGATGAGTGGACGGTTGGACTGGATGATCTTGGAGGTCTCTTCCAACCTTTCTGAGGTTCTGGGTGTGCAGTGGGGGTGCACGGCCGCCCCGTCCTTGCTGCAGCAGCAGCTGGTTGCAGACCCAGGTCTGGGCACCCTCCTCTCATCCCTGCACCCCTGGGCACATGCTGGCCAGCAATGCACCGTCCTCACACCGGCAGCTGATTCCTGCTCAGGTTAAAAGCCTTTTTGCTTTTAAAACCTCAAGTGTGACCCTGCTCCCGGCTTTCCCCGTGGCCGTAGTGTAGTGGGTGATGGGGAGCCGGTGCTGGGATGCAGGATTTACCCTCCACACTGGGAGAGCATGGCTTGAACTGGGGGGGACCAGATTCCGCGGACACCCACCCACCCTGCCCTGAGGCCCCCACTAATGGGGAGGGCTGAGAGGCAGCTCGGGGCAGATGGGGACAGGAGATAAAAACACCTGAGTATTGACCCAAAGGTGACTTTGCCTCAGGCCTTGCAGAGATTAACTAGAGATGAAAAAGCGAAGCTGTAACAGAGCTTTGAACCTTCCTTCACCTTCTCCCCACCTCTCCTGCCTCTCCTTTCCAGCCTCTGGATCTGTGGGAATTCAGGGATGCGAGAGCCCTTCTGCAGACGCAGGGGCTGGGTCAGCCATTCATGAGGAGCAGTGTCTGCATTTTTCTGTCCTTCTACGTGCCCTGCAGCTGGGGCTACGAGGAGGTTTGTCCCCATCCCTTGGCTGCTTCCATGGGATGTGCCTGTGCTCAGCCTCGAGGCCGGTTTTCCAGCCAGGCTGCTGCCGGCGGTGTGATCGCTCCGGCAAGTTCAGGAGAACATGAGCGATTCTCTGTTTATCTTGGTCAAATGCTTTACATAAATAATTATTTCCAAGGTAAATATTGTGAATATCCAGATTATTTGCTCAAGAAATGAAAGAATAACTGAGGGAGGACATCAAAGTGGTGGATCTGCTCCACGAGCAAGAGGCTTCCCCCCGGTTATTGGGAGCCCCAGCGCTTGTGCCGCGGGAGCTGCGCGGAGATGGCCAGCGCTGATTTACAAAATCAAATGCAGAGTTTTTTCCACCCCCTGCCCCCAGCTCCGGTGCCCAAATGAGATTTGTGAATTAATTAAAAACCCAACCAACTGCAGAGGGAAAAACAATAAAGACACAAAAAGCTGCCAAGGCTGAGTCTGGGACAGCTTGGGGGAAGCCAAGCCCCCCGGGCGCTCGGACCCCTGGGGACTGTGACCCTGCAAAGCCCCTGTGCCCAGCTCCCGCTGCCAGTGCGGATCCAGCCCCACGCAGGATGGGTGCCACAGGCAGGTACCAGCTCAGGGCTGGGGACAGGGACCACGCCAGGATGTCCCCATCCTCGGGCATTTCCAAGCGTCTATAAATACAGGGCTGGGTTCTCAGCTCACAGATGGAGAACGCGGCTCTCGGGAGATCTCCAGCTCCAGATCCCCTCAGATCAGTGGGAAGAGCAAACGTCCCCGGCGGGGTCTGGATCAGGGCATTGTGGGGGGACGGATGGAAGCGGGGAGCCGTGTTGGGGCTGGGGCTCACGCGTGGTCACCTCCCCGGGACAAGCGAGTGACGGACCCTGGGGTGTGTGAACTTGAATTTCCATGCACAGCAGACGGGGCCCTTTGTTTTTAAGGTCTCCTCTGAACGTTTATTGTTATTATTACATTAAATCCCTGTAACACTGGACTGGTTTTACTGCAGAAAGCATGATTTGGCAAATGGTGCCTTTCTTTGAAAGTTAAAATAATAACATTATAAAAAAAAAATCAAGTATTTATGAAGCTTTGGAGGGAAATAATTGTACCTTGTAATCTGAATCCGCTCTAACTCTTTCCAGTATTTTGTGGGCTTAAAAAAAAGGCTTTAACAATAAAATCGAATGATGTGATATCTGATGCCATGAAAGTACAAAAGAAAATTAATCATCTCAGGCCATTAACATCCAGAGATCCAGACTGGGACACACTTAAAGCATCCTGGGATCCTGTTTATTGTGTCTCAGAGACTTCCAGATCTCTCTGGTTTGGTTTACAGGAGGAAAAGGGCTTTCCTCTGCTCTGGGCTGGCAGGGTGAGCCCTCCCCAAGCCCCAAACACTGCACCTGGGCATGGTGAGGGGCTCCGCACCCCCGGGCAGCCCTGGGGTCCCACCACCACCATCCCCCCGTCACTCCCTGGTACACAGAGGAGCGAGGCTGCCCGGAGAGATGATCTCAGCCCTTACAGAATCCATATGTGCCGCAGTGCTGGGAGCACCTGCCGCTGCCAGGGAGGTCTGGGAGGGTGGTGGGGAGCAGAGGGGCTCTGTCCTCGCTGTGCCCTGGGCAGGGCTCAGCCGTCCCACCGGTGGGCATCTGAGCCAGGCGGCTGAGAGCCTTTTCCACGCAGCTCCTGATCCGGATCGGAGCAGCACAGATGCTGCAGCCCCATCCAGAGGGTTAGGGAGAGGCAATGGGGGAAAGGAGAGGGTCTGGGTCCAGGGCAGGAGGGGAGCATCGCCCCCAGGATGCCTGGACGGGTGGCCTGGAGGGAGCTGGATTGCAGTATACCTTTGCTGCTCCTGCCTCGTAGCAGAGAGATGATGCCCCTTGTCCAGCCAGGCTTTGTTTTCCTGCAGCCCGGGCTATGTGGCACCTAGCAGTGGGCACCCGAGTGCCAGAGGCAGGGCCTGGGGGCTCGTGCATTTCCCTGACCCTCGGTGCATCCCCCTTCTCCCAGCAGCATCCACTGGGACAGACCCCCTTGGCCGCTGGACCTGTCCCTGCAGCCTTTGGGGACTGTCCCGGAGCGATGCCAAAGCCATCCTGCAGCCCTGCACCAGCGCTGCCTGGGAGCCGTCACCTCTCCTCCCTTGGCCAGACAGCCAGGTCCAGTGTCGTGCTGGTTGAGGTGCTCCTGCACCCCAGGAGCCCCCTCACAGCTGCTGGTCAGTGACCTCTGTGAGAGCAAAACATAAACCCAACAGCACTGTGAGTCACTCCATGCCAGCCCAGTCAGAGCTGCTGACATTTCAGCTTATTTGGGCATCAAGGGCCGTGTTTGGGATTCAACCAAAACCGCTCAGCCCCTTCCCTGCCCCAGGTGCTCCGGAGTGTGGCTGGAGCAAGACTCACGCTATTTTTCAGGCTGTTCTCACTCCCTGATGTTTTATACTTAATTTTAAATGCCTTATGTTGGTGGTATAAACCCAGTTACTGCAGCCTCCTGCTTGGAACAGAGCAAAGCGGCGCTGGTGCTGAGAGCTGGGGGTGGAAGGCTGGGAGGTTTGGGAAATATTGGGGTCTTTCCCCCTCCCACATTGCTGACGCATCAGGACGCATCGCCAAGCCCCGCTGCCTCTTCCAGGGCATTTCTAGAAGCTGAGGATGCATTAAAACCTGGGCATCATCCCAGACTGATCACACACGTCACGCTGCAGCCACGCACCTGCACATGTGCACCCGCAGCACCCACGTCCCCGCGCTCTGCATCCCCGCAGCCAAACGGTGCCGGCACACGGCTCCCCCCGGCCAGGCTGCGGCCGCACGCCCCGGCACAGCCCCGCCTCGGCGTGTGGATCCTCCTCGCCTCGGCTTGGAGGTTTCTTTTTTCCAAAGCTGTTTCCCAGCCGCCGTCTCCAGCCGCGGCAGGACGGGCAGGACCCCGAGTGCTGGGCTCTGCCGCGGTATCTGATGGCAGCGCAGCCTGAGCCTGCCTTCTTTAATGATTCCCTTTGAAATGTTGTTGCTTCCGCACATCCCCCTTCGGGGTAGAATATTAAGCAAGAGCAACTCGGCTGGAAATTCAGATTGTTTTCGTGTCTGTTTTCATTTACATTTTAATGATGGAGAAATCTTAGAAATCAGGCTGTTTGCAGCACAGCTCCTCAAAAGAGAAAGGGGAAAAAACCCCACCTGCAACCACCTGACCTTTGCCCTCTGCAAACAGCTCCTGGAGCTGGGGATCAGCAACCATGTTCTGCAGGAAAATGCTCTTTGCCCCCTTTCCAGCTCTCAGGCATTGCTGCTGTCGCAGGGGCTTTCCCTGGATGCAGCACCAAGGCATGGGCACACTCCGTGCTTTGGGTGCTGGTGAAGGGATGTGGTGGAAAGGGTTGAGCAGCTGGGTGCTCTCTGTTGGGTATGGTTGGGTGCTGGAGCTGAGGGTGCTGGGTGCTGCTCCAGGAGCTCATTGCACCTGCAGGAGGAGGGGGAAAGGGGTCCAAGATGTGCCCAGGTCCCATCACCTGCCTTGGGCAGAGGGCGGGGGGATTTTCCCACACAGATCCATCGCGTGATGGCAAAGCCCAAGCTCAGCAGCCCATGGCTCTTCAGATGAGGTATGGGCATCCAGGCCTCTCCCAGAAAACAGCTGGGAATAAAGATCACGAGAAGAGAAGCAATAAACTCTCGGT
Organism: Caprimulgus europaeus; assembly: GCA_907165065.1. Next base: position 1,239,277 of record OU015547.1, read on the forward strand.
TATTCTTCTGCCATTGAGGCCAATCAGGCTGCAAAGGGTGCCTCAAGGGCAGTTGTACATCATTATTTCATGGCGCGTTCCCCGTGTGATGTAGTGGCTGTCTTGCTGGCGGGAATGCCTTCCTGGTTCCAAGCATCAGCACTGAAATATCCAGAGCCCTGGAACCATCGGGTTGAATCCCAGAAGCCTCGATGCTGCATTTTATTCCTCCAAGGGGATAATAATCCGAGTGCCACGCAGGCTGCCTGCCCACGAGCACTTCATCGAGGGCTTGAAAACAAAGGTTCTGCTTGGATGGCCAAGAAACTCCTACCAGCCCCAAAGAGGGCTCTCTCCAAAGGGCTGCTGGCTCCTTTTGGCCAGAACAGGGGAGGTGACCCCGCCGGGGGCTGCTGCATGTCGGGACAGGGCTGGAGGCTCCCCAGTGACACTGGTGGGACTGCGGCATCGGCGCTGCCACCCTCTGAGGACACAAAGCCCTGGGGCTGCAGATCCCGGAGCCAGGTTCATTCTGGTTGGAAGCAACAGCCCCTTGGGATGGCTGGACCAGCTCCCACGGGCCAGGGGATGCTGCAGAGGAAGGTTCAGGTTGGAGTGGGTGCAGGGAGCACCCAGCTTGTCTGTGTTTAGATTCAAACCGAAGTGCCGGTGTTGAACAACCCCGGCTTGGCTGCCTTCACCGGCTCTATCTCTGTTTTCCATCTTGGATCTCCATTTTTCTCTGTGATGCCTTGATTTCTCTGCTCCCTGGACAGGATCAGGAGGGAGAAGCTTCCAGCTCCCAGTCATGGATGGAGGCTGCGTTTTGCACTAGAGCAAAACAACAAATAAATGCATTTGGGTTTTTTTAAAGTCCATTGAGGGCTCAGATAATTTTGGTTTCCCTTCCAGAAGTCTCCTTCCACCCCACGGCTCCAGCCCAGCCCCGCAAATGGCACCATCTGTATTTTTATGTTTGAGTGATGCTGGAGGGAGGAACGGCTGCTGCCAGCGAGAGGGAGAGCACCGGGCTGTGCCAGGGCTGTGCCAGGATCTGATAACCGCACCGACCCTTTCATCTGCCGAGCTGCAAGAGATGTTTATTTCTCAAGCCATCCAAAAACTTTCCAGGCTGGAGAGATCCAAGCTGACTTCTCATCCCCTTTGTTTTCTGCAGGAGGGTGAGGAGGGGGATGCGGAGCCCGCGCAGGCACAGGGGCACCCGCCGGAACCCGGCAGAGGTGATGGAGACAGGGAGAGAAATGGAAACTTCTTAAAAATTCATGAAAAACAAGGAATACAAAGACGAATTAAGAGAAGCCAGTAGCATTGGGCTGAGTCTGTTTGGTGTTGATACTGTGCAGAATTAAGCCACGTTGGTCTTTCTTGTGGCCAGAGGGTAGGAAAAGGGCTCCCAGTGGAGAGGACCCAGCCCGGCGCTGGCGATGCTGAGCGGGGATTGATAACCCGGCGCGGGGGGAGGGACGCGGCTCCGCCGGATGCTGCTCCGGGCCGAAAAGCCGGCGTTTATCCCAGCGATAGCAGCCAAGCCAGCGCTGCGGGCCTTGGGGGTAAGAAAGGCTTAAAAACCCATCCCTCATTCATCAGGCAGCTGAGACAGGGAGGGGGAGGAGAGGAAGACAAAAATAATGGAGAATGAATTAAGAGTTGGGCGAAGTGTTGTAGGGGGGCTGCTGTGCCTGGATCCTCACCCCCAAAACTGCAGCGGGCAGCAGCCTGGGTGGGGAGATGCCCACCCCACGCCATCCCTGAGAGGGGAACCCAGCTGAGATGTCACTTCCCCATCCCCAAATAACATCCATCCCTGATCCTTGAGCCACCCACATCACCTCTGCAGATGCTGGTGGGTGGGGGACAGTGATGGGTGCTGAGGTCTGGGGTCCTCTCGCCCACTGTCCCCCTCCTGTGCCCCAGAGATGCTGGGAATTTTGCAGGCAGGGGGAGTGGGGGGAAGGTTTATCAGTCACTTCTCATCGAGCAAATAACACAATGTGACAGCGAAAGGCTGCTGAGAGGGGGATGCACAACTCTCCTGCACAGAAAGAAACCCGCCATGCGGAGACAATGCTGCCTGACAGCGCGGGCAGCGAGCAGGCAGGGACCTGCCGGGGCCACGGGCCGGGCTCTGCCCGCACCGGGGAGGGGACCCGGGGTCATGGGGATGGACATGCTCACCACTGGGACATGCTGACCTGCTGGGGAGCAGCCTGTCCCCCCAAAACACCCTCCCCAGGGGAGGTTGCTGCTGCCCACACGGGCTCTGCCCACAGCCCCCAGCTCTTTGGGACGTGTTGGGGTGGCTCGTCATGGCAAACTCTCCAGAGGACTCGGTTTGGTTGAATGCTGGAAGAAAACCAAGTTTTAAAACCTTAAACATTTGACGAAACAGTTCTTGTTCCCTGGCCAACCCCAGCCCCATGGGCTGCAGGGCCAGAAGGGACCACGACAAGAATGGAACCTGACATCTTACCCAGCATGGGCCAAAGAAAGTCACTCGGTACCTTCTCCACCAGCCCCACACTTTCTGACAGCAGCATCACTTTTGGGAAAGCATCCAGCATCTCTGCAGCTGCTAACGAGGCCTTGGGCACATCAATTAACTTCTCAAACCCTCTCAGGTTCAACGTGGGGATGATCATTGCAGGTCTAAGAGCAGAAACTCCCCCTCTCTATTCCTCTTTATGGGATTGGACATTGAAAATGCATTCAGGAACACGCTGGACCCTAGGGAAGACCCTCTCGGGGTGCTGGGGACGAGCTGTTAGCACCCTGTGGTGGTCACCCGATGGCCAGGCTGGTCACCTACTGCAAGAGTAGAGCTGCCACCACCTAACTTCTCCCCACTGACAAGGGAGTCTCCTGCCAAGTTGCTTAGTAGAGTCCAAAGCACGAGGATTGCACTGTGGAAATAATTCAGATTAGGCATGCGTGTAATTACAGATATTTTATCCAAGCAGGAGGAGCTGGAACATCAGCGGGTATCTGGGGAATCACCGTGCTAGATGCACAGTGGGAAGCGAAGTGGCGGATGGGGGACGGGTTCACCACCCTCCAGCAGCACGGTGCTGACCCTGCCAGGGGCTGCCTGGTGGGACAGTATGACAAGAAGTGTCCTGAGACTGTGGCACTGGCCTGGGTGTCCCAGCCAAGCTGGCTCCAGTGGCTGTGTCCTGCCTCCCCAAGGCAGAGACTTTGTCCCTCTCCTCCTCTGCTGCCCCTCTCATGGACATGGTACATCCTGGTGGGACAACTGTCCAGGCAGTGGGTATCCACCGAGGACACCTTGCATCCTAAATGCTCAGGGGTGTCACACTCATGCCCCACCCTGCTCATTTGTCACCTCTGTCAAGCCCTGACAGAGGAGAGCCTGCTCCTCCCTGTCCTCTGCCACTCAGTTTTTCCTCTTTCCCTCTAACTTTGTTATTTAGTTCTCACTCGCACTCAAGGCTCAGACATTCAGGGGATGAGCCTTCCCCTGGGCTGGAGACATCCAGAGACCCTCTGGGACTGCAGTGGGACCCACTGGGAGAGGCATCCCTCCAAGCTGCCCATGCCCCCCCAGGACAGCCCCGCTCAGGTTCAGCCCTGAGCAGCTTTCACATGCCCTGGGATTTTTTTTCATTATTTTTTTTCTTGGAACCAGCCCAACCCACCAAGTTTTGCATCGTTTTCTGCCTCTGGCTCCAGGCTCTCCACAAACTCAGCCTCTCAGCTCGTGCCAGGCATCCGCCGCCGGCTCTCGGTGCTGCCTGGCAGTTGCCAGCTCGAAGCCAGGGCACGAGCCTTGTCCCATGGCCACGGGGACAAGGTGGGGATGGAGCCCGGGGCGCGGGCTCGTCCCTGCTCCCTGAGCGGCCCCGGCCGTGCGGAGCGGAGCGTGTCGGAGCAGGTTCCTCCCAGTAAAGGTGAAACTTTCCAGGAGCTTCTCTCAAATGAAAGGCAGCCCCTGGAGCAACCCTTCCTCAGGAATTACCCTGCTGATTAATCTCTCCCCAAGTGACTGGTGATAAATGAGGCCATTAAGGGACTGACCTGCCAGTGGGGTTGGATTTTTTGGGATGTTTTGGGAGAGGACAGGCAGGGAATGATGCTCTCCTCTCCCCCCACCACATCTTGGGCTCTTTGCAGACTCCTGCATCCGTACCAGCCCCTGTCTGGATCCTGCGGCTCGGGCTGTGCTGGGAGAAAGTCATCCATGGCCACTGGCCATGCAGGGTCTGTCCCCACTCAGAGGTGGCTGAGGGGACTTGGGAAGAGGACAAGGAGCCAGGATGGCCCCGGTGAGCCCGGAGCAGGAGGAGGGGTGGGGAGCAGGGGCTGCTGCTGCTCTCAGCTGCGTTTGGTGGTCCCTGCGTGTACCGGGGGCTAATACGTGTGAAAAGCAGATTTATTTTTGCCTACGTTTCATATTCTTCACGCTCTACGGCGGGAGACAAAGGATCAGCTCTTCAATGGAGTCCTAAGAATAAACCTTAAACCTCATCAAATCCAATCCAGCAATAAAAATTGCCCAAACAAAAGGCTGGGGACTGAGGGTGGTGGCGGGGGCCTTTTTGCCACGATAACAAGTTTTCACAAGACTGTTTATCCGCACAATTTGGAACGACACTTAAAATCTCTAATCCCAATAGGCATGAAAGTGCTTGTCCTGAGCAAGCAGGTGGATTGTCCCGGAGCAGCCCAGTTGCCAATGATGCTCGGTGGCCGTCGCGGTGCCCGTGGGGGTCACGGGGAATGTGCTGAGACGGGGCAGCTGCAGCCTGAATGCTCCTCTCCCTCCCCACCCCTCTCCAGCCCACCCCCTATTCAAGTTGGTTTTAAAAGGCAGCAAAACGGTTACAAGGTTTAGAGCAGAGGCGAGCAAAATGCTCCACAATGGGCAGGACAAAGGAGAGCTGCGGGGCCGGTCCCTAATCCAGCGCCCACGGCAATGCAGCCCGGACCCGGTGGCTGCGAGGATTAAACCCGCTGCCAAGGACTGGGTTTAGGGGGTGTGGAAGGGTGTCCCCCCCAACCCAGGGCCACCAGAAGGGGCTTTCTGTCCCCAGAGCCCTCCGGGATGGTTGTCCCCTCCCTGGGGCTCAGTGCAGGGGTGGGGTGGAGGCAGCCAGGAAAAGCGGGGAACCGCTGGCGCCTTCCTGGGGGGAGACGTGCTGGTTCTTGGGCTGGTGTGGGTCCAGGGAGGTGGAGGTGGGATGTTGGGAGCCAACTGAGGATGCAAAACCACGGGTGCCATTGGGATCAGTGGAGATGCTCTCCTCTGGAGATATTCCAAGCCCACCTGGGTGCAATCCTGTGCAACCTGCTCAAGATGTGACTGCTTTGGCAGTGGCATTGGACTGGAAAATCTCCAGTGGTCCCATTTGGTGAGCGAGAACCACCGTGTCCCCAGCAGCCACTCCAGCCCCAGGGAATAATTGCAACAGCTTGGGGAACTGCAGAGCAGGCTCCAGCCCTGGCCACATCCCACAGCCAAGACCTTGTACCTGGGGCTTTCCCTGGACCATCCAAGGTGGATGCTGCTGCTCCTTACTGCCCATCTGCAGGCACCCACCATGAGGCCATCGGTGCCACACATGAGAAAGGAAAAGCAGAAAGACATGAACGAGCTGAAAAGAAACTGCATGGAGCTGCACTAAGGGGTGAGGGACTTGAGCAAGGACCAGCAGACACCATGGCCACGGGGCCAAGTCCTCATGTTCTGGAGAGTCCTTCCAGCAGCGTGGGATGGGCAGTGGGTGCCCTTCGGGTGTGAGCACTGTGTCTGACACAGCTAATAAATGTCTGTCACTGGTCATGGTGGGTCACAGGCCCCACCGACACCCAACCAGCCTCTAATGGCTTTCCCCAAAGAACTCCTTGGTTATTACTCCTTTATTATTATTATTTTGACACAGAATCCAATCAAGTGTTAATAGCAAATGGCAGCTGCTAAGTTGCCTGACTCGAGGTGCCATGAGCCACCGGACCGGCTGGTTTTCTCTTATGGCTGTTGCCTCTGAGCCGCATCGGGAGCTGGTGCCACCACCCCAATGCAAGGCTGCAGCCAGGGGGAATTTCCCCTCCAAGGCAGGGACGGGGTGAACCACAGCCCCCCGAGACCAGCAGCCCTTTGCCCACTGGGACTGGTGACTCAGGATGCTCCCAAGCCTTTCCCCCAGGCGTCCCCAGCCTGGCAGCACCCAGCCCAATCTCAGCTCCTGGTGACCCTTGTTTTAAGAAAAGCTCCTTTCTCTGGGCCTGCCTTTCACCCAGGAAAGGAGCTGTCTCTCCCCCTAGCATCAGGCTTCTCCTCTGTCTAAAGTTGGTCTTGAAATTAAGGGAATTATTTTCGCAGTCTCACCTCTGATTGCTGCTCCCGCGTTATCTGCCGGGGCGAGGTGCCGTGCCCACCCGGCGCGCAATGGCTGCTGATCCCTTTAGCACCCCAGAACGATCACCAAGACACTAACGGGGCTCGGGATGAAACCAAAGTGACATCCCCTTCGCACGTGGGGAGAGGAGAGGAGCATCCAAGGGTCCTCGCTGGGGAGCAGGGAGGGGCTCGGACCCCGCGGGGTGTCAGGGGATGCGTGACGGTGGCAGTGACACGTCCCACCGGCTCCTCGCCGGCGCTCAGGGCAGATGAGCGTTAACACAACGTCACCAAGCCATGGCTGCAGGTGACAACTGTGGCACCACTAATTGGCACCCAAGCCCTGCGCCCGCTGCAAACCGGCTGCGCTCAGCTCACAGCTGGTCCGTGATGGGAAGCACCGCTCAGCTCGTGACCAGCAGATGCCCTGGGTGTCCCTGGGACATCCCAGGGGAAGGACATCAGGGCAGAGGTGAGGGATGTGCTGCATCCCACTCCCCAGGCCGCTGTCCGGCTGTCCGCGGCTGCAGCTCCAGCTCGGGATGCTCTGAGGCTCCTGCTGGCTGCAAAGGGACATTTAATGATTGTCAGTGTCCGAGTCCTGCAGCACACGCTCTGCTCCCTCCTCTCCCCAGGGCCAGGCTGGGGCAGGTCAGGGCTTTGGGCTGTTTTCAGGCACAGGTTTGTGATCCAAAGGGAAGGACAGGGACCCTGGGAGCACACCCCACAGCCGGTGTCAGCGCAGCGCGGCTGGGTTCTGACCCGCAGGTCACGGGGAGCGTGGGCAGCGACTCAACCCCAGGGTGAGGAAAAGCTCAGAGTGAAAATCTCTTCTCTGCACAGTTGTGGGTGCTGGAACCGTGTTTCAACACTTTCAGTCTGAGCCAGGTCACCCTAAAATAACCCCTGTGGAAAGCAACCTCTAGGAAACCAAAGCAAAAGCAATACCGTATCTGGTCAAGCTCGGTATTTTTCCTTCCCATGTTCATGGCAAAATGAAAGAGCTTGAATAAAAAACCAAACCAAAACAAAACAGAAAAAAACACAGTGAGGTTTTGCTTTAAATTAGCATTAATTTACAAAGCCCAGACAAATCCACTAAGCAAATTGTGCCCATTAATACATTAACAACAGATTTTCCCTACTGCTCCTTTGGGTCCAGGGTGCAAACAGGGGCTGCTGATTAAGGCTTTTTAATTTTTTTTTCTTTTAAGAGCCTCAGTGCCTGGGCTGGACTCGGCACCCGCCTGCTTTGGGAGGGTGTCGGGGTGACCTCAATAAATAGGTGACCACGGCACCTCTAATCCCCTCTTTTAATTGATTACTCTCACCCAGCGCCCGGGGCCATGAGAATGGGGGAGCCACCCTCTATAGATTAGCACCCTTTAGTTTACAGATCAGCCACTTTTTCAGTCCTTTGCCCCGCAGCAATGCATGAAAATAACACTAATCTCATTAAGGACAGAAGGGAGCCCTTCAAAGTTTATTAATAATGGGAGCAGACAGGGAGAGAGCCAGGCTCTGGGTCAGATTTCAAAGGCAGGGAAGTGGCAGGAGCTTTCCAAGGGCCTGGTTTTGCCAGGGAAGAGGGTTTTTGCCACATTTCATGCCAGGGCTGGAGGCTGGTGGTGGGCAGTGAGGGGACAGGGATGATTCCAGGAGCACCAGGGCTTGTGGAGCTGGGAACACCCTCGAGATGTGGCTGAGATGGGAAGGGGATGGCTCCAGCTCTTGGGGACACTGGTTCGGGTGCTCTAAGCTATTTTCTTGCGTTGCACAGAGCAGTTCTTCCTTGCAGCCCCTTTCAGCCTCCAGCTGAAGAACTTCTTAAATGATTGCAAGATCTCATTGCCTGGAAAAAACTGACAAATGAGACCTTTAAGCTCTAAATGCCAGACCGAAGCGGCCCATATTAAAGAAGACATTAAGATTTTTGAGGCTAAAGCAGCATCCTGGCCCTGCTTTTGGCCTGCTTTTAGGTAGGGCTGCAGGGCTGCAGGGTTGCTCCCAGTGCTGCCTCTGCTGCTGGGGTCTGTCCAGCTTCTGGCTGTGTCCACCAGCGAGGCCAGCAGTGCACGGCCCCAGCCCAGCATCCCAGACCCGAGCACAGGCTGCAGGCTTGGCAAGCATCGGCTGGACAGGAGAGCAAAGCTTTGCTCATCTCTGAGCTGGACAGACAGAATCAAAGAGTTGCCTCGACTGGAAAAGACCCTGAGGTCATAGAGTCCAATCATTAACCCAACCTCTGGCCTTCTCCCTCCATTCACCTTTCCATCAGCAGGAATGGGATGAGCCTCCTGTGAAAAGATGTCCCATGGGATCTGCACCATTAACCCACAAGAGCAGAGCACAGAGGAGCAACCGACCTCACAGACCCCCAGATTGTGGGGGCAAGTGCCAAGGTGTCATCGTCCCCCGCCCCACAAGGAGGAAGCCCCCAGCTCGGTGTCAGCCCCTGCCCCTGCTGTGCCTCTCCTATTTATGCTCCTTCCTCTCCCGCTGCCCAATTATCACCCTGTTAAACTGCACAGCTGTGGGGGACGTTCATCTTCAGACTCCTGCACCGCAGGGTTGAACCCAACCTCACACCACTGGTGTTAATGGGAGCTGCAGGACCAGGCACCCTCCGGAGGCTCCGGCTCTGAGGAGGGGTGGGCTCCTGGAGGGGCACCTCCATCTGCCCTGGCGTTTGCTACAGCCAGGTATTAATTAGTGGGAAGAACCCAAAGGATGGTTTGAAGCCCCAAGGCCTGGAGCAGCGTGGTCACTGCCGGCCGATGCCGTGTCACCCCATGGGGCTGTGCCGGGGTGAAGCCCTAGAGTGGGGGACAGGCTCCTGGGGGCTTCGAGGGGCTGTGGCACCCAGATCCAGGCTGATACATGCAGTTTGTCTCCCCTTCCCCTTCCCTCGCTGTGGGATGGGAGACAAGACACCTTCACCAAGTGCTTTCAGATCCAGGGGGTTGTAGATCCATAGAAGCCCCGAGCAGGCTGTCAGTGCTCCGGCAGAGGCAGTTTCTGTGGGATCACCCCACTTCTTCCCAGCTTCCCAAATCCCCACAGCAAAGGCCGTGCATTTTTAAAGCACAATCTGCATCCCACGTCCCCGGGCTGAGGTGTGCTTTAAGGTCCAAGCCTTGATGTACCCCTGCCTTCACACGGGGACGATGGCACGAGTGTGTTCGTGCTTTTGCAGAAGCAGAACCTCGGTGCTGCCAGACCTGAACTTCATGGCTGGGATTTCCCAAGCAGCCTGTGGGATTGGGGTGCTGGGACCCCAACCATCCCTGTGGGATGCTGTAAATCCTGGGGGATTTCAGAGCCCTGAGGAGATGCCTCACCTGTGGGACTGCTGAGTGCAGAGGGAGGATTTCCTCCAGTTCCCAACACGCGTCGGGCTGGAGCGTCCCGTTCCTCACCGCCAGTGCCCGGATCTGCGTGGACCAGGAGGTGGGAGCTGCCCCAAATCCATGGGGTTCAATCATGGAATCAGAATCTTTTGGTTAGAAAAGACCATTTGAGATCACCGAGTCCAACTGGCAATCACATCAACGTGGCTCACAGGGATGTGCTGACCCCTCAACGGGGCTGGGTGGGTGTTTGGGGTGAAACAGCAAAGGTTTGAGGATGAGGCAGAGGGAGAGAGGAGGGAGGGTCCCAGGCTGCGATCCCTCCAGGCCGAACCTAATCACCATCGCTCTGCATTATTACCCTGCCTAACGCGGCATGCTTTTAAATAAAATATGCAAAGATTTCTCAAATTATTTCCCCAGGGCAAGTGCGTTTTCGATCTTCGCTCGTGCATGTTAATCTGAAAAATGCAAATTCCGCACACACCCCCATCTGTTGGGGCTCGGCCATTTATTAACTTTTTTTTTTGAATGCAAAATGTTTCTTTCTTTTGTATATATATATGAAAAAGCAATGAGTTTTGTTATCTCTGCCCTTATTTTATTTAATTTAGAGAAAACAGGTTTAAATGGATTTAAAAAATATATAAAATAATAAAGTGGCCCTGAGGTGGCAAGGATTACAACTCACTCAACACGGGAGTCTTAATCAGAGATCGGCGTTGGGGAGGATTACGGCTACGAGAAGGCTGGGCCTGTTTTAAGAAGAAATGCTGATGCTGAGGGGACGAGATTTACTTATTTATTTATCTGGATTGACTTTGATACCTGGGGCTGAGCCAACAGCCCGTGGAGAGAGGCTGGCAGCTTCCCTACGGCTGCCCGGTCCTTGGTGCTGCATCCCCTGGGATGCAGGGCTGGGGTGGCCGGCACTCCAGGGGTGACAGTCCCTGGGGACAGTGGTGTCACCCAGAGCCAGAGCAGCACGTGGGTGAGCAGTGCCCTCATCTCCATCATTAGGGCTTTTTGTTTTTATTTTTTGCAAAATCATTAAAAACAGCAAGAAAAAAGCAACCACAGGCAAGAAAACCAGGAGGGAAGAGGGACCCCAGTGCTGTGTTTCCCTGACAAGAACCCGATCTGACAGAGCTCGGTGTACAGAGCGTAATTGGCAGCCTCTGCCCCGGAGAGGCCCAGGGACAAAGTTGCTCCAAGAGGAGATGATGCCCCGTCCCTGTGCCCCCGGGTCGCGGCGGCCGAGGCTGCGGTGGGCGGCGAGATGGGGACCGCGGCTCCAGCACAGCCGCCTTGGGGAACATCAGCCTTCACCTGCGTAATGAGACAAAAACCAGGGAAAACACACATGAAAAGGAAGGGAAAGAGAAACTCTTAGGAAATAAGATCAAAGTCCTGCCTGCAAAAATGTTATCCTGCAGCTAGGCAGAATCCCAGACAGCCCTAATTGCGGCAGCCGCGCACGGCGCTGGGTGCAGCACGGGAGCGAGCACTGGCCATGCACTGCGAGATGGGCTTTGGGGACCCCGGGGTCCCAGCACCCAGCTGGGAGGGACAGGAACACCAGGGCTGTGCTGGGTTTGGTTTTCATATTATTTTGGAGTATTCCTGCCCCCATTCCCATACGGACGGAGCTCGGGAGCCGTGTGCGAATGAGAAGGAGCGCGGTGCTGGTCCTCATGTGGAGGGTGGGCGAGGTGAGCAGGGGCTGCACTGGCCACCAGCTGCTTCTGACAGCACCTGCGACTGCAACTGCGGGAGACGCAGGAAAATGAGCCCTAAATCTCCTGTCACTCAGTTTGCAGACCGGGGTGGGATGCTCAGTCATCAGAGCTGGGGGGGCAGGTTTTAGTGCAGCCGCGCTGAGTTCTTGATGTCAAACCAGCCCCCTGCTTGCCCACGTATGGAACAGCCGGGTTTTATCCAGGTTTCATCCAGGTTTTATCCAGGTTTTCTCCAGGTTTCATCCAGGTTTTATCTGGACACTTAGAAGAGCTCCAGCAGGACCCAGAGCACCCAGCCCAGTGTGGAGTGAGGCCGCTCTCAGCCGTTACGCCCAGTTTGCTGGAGCCTTGGGAGGAGCCCCAGTTCCTCTTCTGCCCTGGGATGGTGACAGCCGCAGCGTGGGGCACTGGGGGACAGGGACACACAGCTCGGGACAGCGTGGAGAGCCTGGGCTGGCCGCTGCCACCCCCTCTGTTTATTAACACGTTCAGCTCACAGATTTCCTCTGCAGGCAGACACTTACTGCCTTCAAACGGGGCCTGGCGCTCGGAGATGGATGAGCCGACAGGTTTGCCTCCTCTCATCGCCCCTCCAGCCCCTCCTCTGCCAGGGACCCTGCAGCACCCTGGTCCTGTGGCACACGAGTGGCAGCTGGACCCCAAGGGGGACCTGGGGACCACAGCACCAATCCAGCCCAACCCCAATGGTGGGTGTCAGGGTGCCCAGGTCCCCGCTGTGGTGCAGAGAAGCAGCTGGCTGGCCCTTTAAAGCCTTTTTTTTTCCTTTCTCTTGTTAAAAGATGTCTGGGAGGGGAGCTGCCAATCTGAAAAATGATCCTTTCTTTTTTCCATTTTCTTCCTCCTCTCCTTCTAGCTGGTGCTCATCTGTTCAGGTGAACCGCAGGCACATTCATTAAATCTCTGTCTTTGACACCTCAGCTGCTTTGGAGCCCTGGGCTGCTCTTTCTCTTTCCTTTCTGGGTTTTTTTTTTCCTCTTTCCCCATCTCCAAGCCTGCCTGATGAGCACACTGAGGCAGAGAGCGAGCTGCAGAATAGTTAACTAAGCACAACTTCACCGGTGAGCTGCTGAGTGCCCGGGTTTGTGGAAGGTGCCGGGTGCAGCAGTGTCCCTGCTTGGGGATAGAGAGCACTGGGGCACTGCGGGGTGCCACCGCCGGCACCGGGGCAGCCAGGAGGGGAGCTGAGAGGGGTGATGGCACAGCCTTGGGGCTGCAGCCAAAGGCTTGGCTCGCTCCACATCCCTCCATCCCACTAAATCCTGTTCCTCCCTGCAGGAGCTCGTTCCCTGCTCCCCTGGGCTCCCCAAATCCACTCAGGACCCCCCTCTGCCCACCCACTCTTCATCCCACGTGTCAATCCCACCCTGCCAGCGAGGCACCGAAGCGATTTTCCGCTCGGCCGAGAGGGATGGAGCTCATCTCCAGCAGCGTGGCTGCCGCTGGATCGGCTTCTGATGCCTCCCCAGCTGAGCCGGGCTGGAGCAGGGAGATAAACCCGCCCGGCTGCCGCCAGGAACGGTTTGGCCTCGGTGCTGCTGGCCGTGAGCCGGGGTCCCCGCCGGCTGCGCGCAGCCCTGGAAAGCCGCGGCATCAAGCAGTGGAGGTGGCGGGGGATGAGATGCTCCAGCCGTGGCCTTAGCACGTGGGACGAGGGGTGACCATGGGCTGGGTGTGAGGGGCAGGAGCAGAAGCATCCCCATGGGAGAGGCAGAGCCCCAACGAGGAGGAGGATAGGAGGGCTGGGGCCAGATCCCGACACGCGTCCAAAGCCCAGCTCTCCCTGGGACGCAGCACCTTGCACCCAGGACATGGTGTGACAGCGGGTCTGACACGGGGACACGTGTCCAGCCGGGAAGGGGACCAGCCCGGTGCAAGGGACAGGGGCTGAGCGGTGAGCGTGGCTCTGGGAGGCTCAGCGGGGCTGGGACCCGTAAAGCTGTGAATTCCTGCAGAGTTTTGTTAGCGGGATCGGCGCACAGCCTGGTGCCCTGCTCCGAATTAATTATCCGCTGACACGATTTCGCTTCTTTCCCTTTGTGTTATTTTAATTAACAGAGATCTCCTCCAAGCAAGCCAGCTGTCATGTAAATTGTAAAACTGTCAGCATGTACAGGAACTTAACAGGGATTTTAAGAAAGCCTCGCACAAAGGGATGTGCTACTTTCCCTTTTCGTTTTTTCCTTCTTTCTTTTTTTTTTTTTTTCCAATCTGGCACATTTGTAAAGCTGAAAAAAAGTGTGAAGACCGGGGTGGGGCTACAGATGGAGAAAGCCCAGCTTTTATTTCAGATTTCAGAGGCGAAAGGCAGAGGCACTGCCCAAGTTCCTCTGGTCAGGATCATCTCCTTGCAGCCGTGCGGATGCAGTGAGTCCCTGCAGCCCCGCTGGTCCTCCCAGCTCCATCCGAGCAGGCTGGAGGTGGGACAAGACCCTCCCTGGGAAGGGCTCAACATTAAGTTAAGGCAAAAGGAAACATCAGAGGCTTTGCTATAGTGAATCCGTGTCCATTGTGGGTACAACTTCATCCACATTCATCCTGAGCTTGATGGGAGCAGCTGCCAGGCTGGCACCAGCTCTCCGGTCTTTGCTTCTGCACCGAGTTATATCTAGGCTTGAGATTTTTAACTATAAGCCGAAACCAGCCAGTTCTTCCTCAGACTGGGTTCTGCAAACAAGCAAAACCATCTTAATGGGCCCCATATGTCTTTGGTTAAAAGCTGGTTCAGCAGCAAGAGCAGCAGATGCAGAACCGAGCGCGTGTAGATGGAGGTACGGTGGGAGTTCACATGAGGATACGCCGTGGACATCTCTTCTGCCCCGAACACAAGCAGAAGCCCGTGGTAACCCTGCAGAGATCAATTCAAAACTGTTGAGGCAAAGTCAATGGGGGTTAGCAAGGCCCCAGCTCAGCAGGAGGCTTGGAGAGCACGGCACATAGCAGAGGGTGCTCCAGAGCAGGGGATGGCTCCTGTAGGTGTGATGGAGCTGAGGGGCAGCCCTGGGTCTCTCTGCATTGGTGGGACCTCACAAGGCCGTGGGGCAGCACAATTGCTCACAAGCTCGCTCCCTGCAGGCACCCCTCAGGCACCCCAGGCTCTGAACTTTGGCGTTTTCCTCCCTGGTGGGTTTTAGGTGCAGATCAGCAGCTCTGGGAAGGGTCTGGCTGTTCTGCAGTGTGGTTTTCTGTGCAAGTCCCTATGGGTTATGGACCTGGGTTACATTTGGATGAGGCTTGAGCTACTTTAATTCTATTTCCTCCCTTCCTCATCTGAAATTATTTTCATTGTCCTTTAAGAACAAAGCAAAGAGATTCCAAACCACATTTTGGTGAAGAAGGAGGGATTTTCTTTCCCAGCAGCAGCCAGGGATAAAAGCCTCCAGACAGCTGAGAAAGCTGCAGCATTAAAGCCCAAATGCCGAGCTTATCCGGCGAGCACAGCCGGGCTGCGAGGGGTCCAGCGTGGCGCTGGCGCTTTCCCAGTGAGCCCAGTTTCCCAGGGGCTGGGATGTGCCTCCCACAGATGGAGGTTCCCTCCCCAGCCCCTGTGCCGTGCCAGGCGTGCTGCCTTGTCCACTGAAACAAACGACCTTGAGCAGAGCTGCAGGTCAATAAAATAATTTGCTAACTGATCCATCTTCTGTGGCAAACAGATGAGCCGGCCCCTGCTCCCTGGGCTGTTTTATGCACGGATGGGAGAGCCGGGGAGTTCGAATAACGTGTGCGCACGCATCCGTCTCCGCGCGATAAAAGGATGGCTCCAAGTGAACACATTTGTGTATTTCAGGATGGGAAAAAAGCATCTCTGCATCTTCTGATGCTTGACTTGCTGGGGTGGGTGCTCTTCCCTGGGTGGTTCATCGGCTGAAGGCTCCAGTCCCCTGGGCTGGGCTGAGTTTCAGCTGGAAGGTGACTTGCAGCTGGGAGCTGGAGTGATGTGGGAGGCAAACTCTGCTTTTACTGGTCTCCCATGCAGCAAAGCACTCCAAGCAATTAAAAAATGCCCATTTCCACCATGGTGACACATCATCCCGTAGCAATTGGCAGGGGGTGGGAAGGAGCTGGAGCAGGGGAGGGAATGCAAACCAGCCAGTGCTCCCCGGACCGGACTGCATCTGTCTGAGAGCAGCAAACTGGGGCACTGGGAGCTACAGGAGCAGAAAGGCCCTGGGGCAGCCTGTGCTCAGTGAGCCCCTAATCACAGCGAGGTGATTAATGTCCTTCTGCTCCCGTGCCTCGCTGCTCCCTTCCTGCACTCCCCTCGCTCGGCCCTGCTGCCTCGGCAGGTCCCGCACCGGTGGGCACCAGAAAATCAGCTTTACAGGGAACGGCGCTCGGTGTTCCCGGTGCCCAAAGCAGGGATGGAGCTGGCAGCGTGGGGAAAGGGCAGGACAGAGCCAGGGCTCTCACCCAGGGACTCGTCCTTGGCCATGAAATGGTCTCTGGATTAACGGCTGTTCCCAGTAGAGGGGTTTTCATCCCCTTCCTTCCCAGAGGATCCCAGCGCTTCCTGCTGTCCAGGTGGTTTAGGAATCAAAGGGCTGAGGCTTGGACCTGGCTCTTGCCACATCCCCATTGCTCAGACAGGCTGGACCTGCCCCGTGTCCGTCTGTTTGCAGGTCACTCTGATGAGCACATGGCCTTCAGTTTTAGGCTGGTGCAAAGAAAGCGCCGGCTGAGAGCAGCCACAGCCCAAATTTAAGCTCAGGAGCTCCCCAGGTTTCAGATGTTGCTGGGGATAAACTCCCCTGTGTCCTGCTGCTCTACCTGCTTATTTTCCAAATCTTTTATTAAAATGTCTGGTACAAATGCAAATTTGTAGGAGCCCTGCAGCCCCCATGGGCCACGTATGGAGAGGGAGGAGAGGGGCTGGTGCTCACCCTCTGTGCCAGAAACCAGCCTGGTGCCCAAACTCCTCTGGCAGCTGGAGCACAGAGCAGGGAGCAGAAAGGGGGAGTCCTGTCCCCCACCTTGCTCCAGCAGCACTCGCTGATCCCAACGCGGCATCCAGCTGCGGGATGGAGTCCTTCCCGGGGGATGCAGGCAGGATGTCTCCCCTCCCATCTCCCAGAGTGCAGGGCGTTACCTGGCCCTGCTCCCCCGGCTCTTCCCGGCAGGTTAGCAAGGTTAGGCATGGCTCAGCAAGCCAGGCACAGCTCAGTAAGGTCAGGCACAGCTCAGTAAGGTCGGGCACAGCTCAGTAAGGTTGGGCACAGCTCAGTGGCAGCAAATAATAAGTTAGTGAGCGGTAGCAAGTGGCTGTGGTCATTACAGAGAGGTGAGGGGTCACGTTTTGCCTGTCCTGGAGGTTAACAACCCCCACACAGCCACCCCAAGGGCATGGGAGCTGCTTTAGCCGGACACCAGAGATAGAAAAGAGCAGCTTGGAGTGCTCAGAAAAATAGGGTCCCTTCCACAGAGCCATGGGAATCACCTCGTGCTCCTCTTCCTCGGCTGGCAGCCCAGGGGCCGCGCACGCCTGCACCGGGCAGAGCTCGCTGGGCACCGGGATTGCTGCAGGGCACGTCCTGCGAGCCATGGAAGCGGGTCAGGTAATTAATACCTTCCATGCATGAGGGAAAATGAAAGGCAGGTGGGAGGAGGGAGCAGGGAGGAGGCAGCTCCATTCCCAGGGCAGCTGGGGTGGTTTTCCCTTGTTGTGTTATCGGAGCCTCCGCACGCTGCAGCCTTCACACCTCCGGGCACGTCGTTAACAGCCGGGTCCCACGCGGCCCTGCGATGCCGTCCGACCACGCTGGTACCCAGGAACCCCACAAAGCCGTGCAGGATCCACACTGCCTGGCCAGAGCAGCTCCCTTCCCTCCTCTTCCTCCCAGTACCGCTGCAGGACGAGCTGGGGCTGCCCCACACCCCAGGCTCAGCACCAAGCTGGGACCTGCAAATCCCCTCCCGAGGTACCAGGCTGCAGAGGGTTATGGGGAAAGGTCCCCGAGTCCTAAAGAAATTCAGCACCTTAAATACAGTTTCTTAACAAAACAAAATGTTTGTTTTCTAAATAATAGCAAAAAAGAATTCCAGCCCCAGGGCATTTAGTGAAATGGCCACAAGCTCACTGGAGCGTGTGTCCATTACCGTCCCCGCTCCAAACCAGCGCTTTATTCTGGGACAGTGACTGACAGACCTGGGTCCACGCTGATTTTGGTCTTAAATAAACACACTGGCCCTGGTTTGCCGGGAGGGAGCGAGGTGTTGGCATCTGGCTGTCAGGCTGAGACAGGGCAAACGTCACCAAACGGGCATTTCTTTGTGAGGTGTTTTCTCTTCTCTCAGCACTGTGCTGCGGCAGCCGGGCAAAGGCTGGGGTGTGGCAGTCAGGGAGGTTTGGGGACCTTATTATTTTGCATTTTTCTCTTTTACTTATATTTTCTGTACACAGAAAAATAACTGAGATGGAGTTTAACTATTCCAATAGTTGTCTCCTGCTGAAAGCCGTCAGACATCTGGCTGTTGACTGCTCAGACCAGCTAGCAGGGAAAGGCGCTTTATTGCCGACAGTCGCTGGCGAGAGAAAAACCCTTTGATAATTTGCTGAGCTATTGCAATTCACTGTGAGAGCCGCAGAGCTCCACCAAACCCCGAGGTTCTTGGAAATGCAAAGTGGGAAACTCCTCCCTGGCTCTTGCACCAGTGTCATGGAGTTCTTAAAATCATTCAAAGTGGTGTTTGAGGGGTGAGTGAGCTCAGGCTGCTGCAGGTCTGCAAAACACCACTCAGGTCATTTTCTCCCCACTTTCGAGGGCCGTTTTCGTGAGGTGACTTCTTTATCTCAGCATCTCTGACCTCTGCGTGCCAGGCAGAGCCCAGCCTGGTCAGAAATGAAGGTGCTCTGACTCGAAGGTCACAAGTTACTGAGCCGAACTGGGAAAGAAATTCCAGGAGAGCAGATTGGGATTGTTTTAATTAAAGGAGAGAAGCAGGGGAAGTGGGAGGGGGGGGGGCAAAGAAACACTTGAACAATCAAAAAACATTTTCCCCTCGCAAAGAGGAAGGGTTTGAGGTAGGATTAAGAAGGCTGAAATTGTGTTTCTAAAGGAATGTAAAAATGTGAATGTTGAATGATTGACAAATAAAGGGCACTCTCCTTTAATTTAAATATGCTCTTAGTATGTGCAGAATATGTTAATTTATACATTGCCTAAATAGCCAGTAGCTATTGTCTGTAAAACCACATCAGATCAGGGCAGCAGGGCAGTTAATGTACTGGCTGGATGTTCTGGCTGGTCAGTGAAGCGATCCGAGCTTCCTTCCACTGCTCCCAAACCCGAAATGGAATAGCTGAGCTGTAAAAAACTGCCAGGGGCATAAACTGAAGTTCATTCTGTCAGCCTTCAATAGGACCAGGCTCTCCTTCCCACAAGGACCCTTAGACCCAGCCCAGCTCCTGCACCCCAGTGACCCCAGAGCTGTTCCCCTCTGGAGCCCTGCAAGCCCCTGTGCCTCAGTTTCCCTCTCTGCGAGCTCTCCCGGCTCCTCCAGCCCCAGCTCTCCTGGAGCTTTGGTCACATCTTCTCTCTCTCATGGTCCCAAAGCAGCTCTTGGCCTCTCTGAAAAGTCCTCCTCCCTCCTGCCATGCCCTGCCCCACTGTGGGGGTCCTCAGCGTGGCTCCCAGAGCAGCCCTGGGGGTCCAGCTGTGTTTTTAACACCGTGACATTGGGCAGCCTCTGCCCCAAACAAGACCTGGGTGTCACCCATCCCCGACTTGCCTGCACCTCTGCCTTCATGTGTAGCCACAACTTGGTCTGGTCACTGGAGCAGTTTTTAATGCAGACAGGCTTCTAATTAACAGGATTCTGAAGTTAATTAAGACAATCTTTCTCATCTCATTTAGATCTCTCCATAAGCACTCACCAGGGCAATTCTGCTTCCCTGGGCTCTCAGGGAGCCTGTGCTCACCTCACAGCTCCCATCCCAGGGGCTGGCCGTGGTCTGGGATGTCACCTGAGAGGCTGGCAGCTCCTGGAACAGACGTTTGTCCAAAGGACCAAATGTCCAGTACTACTCAGCTCAGACCCCAGAGGCTCCAGGACCGTGTCCAGCACTGCTCAGCTCAGACCCCAGAGGCTCCAGGACTGTGTCCAGCCCCCTGGTCCCCTCTCTTCATGTCTTGTAAAACCTACTGGCTTCCAGGTGACTCCAACGGGGGAACTGGCCTCTCACCTCCCATGTCAGCCCCATAAACTGCCTGTAATGGACTCAGAAAGGTCCTTCTTCAGCACTCCTGATGCCTTCTCATCGATCAATCTGGATTAACTTTAGAGTGATATGATAAGTAGTAATAATACTGCTGCCTTGCCCCTAATTATTTTCCATATAATTACGTACC
Source organism: Caprimulgus europaeus (assembly GCA_907165065.1). Next base: position 1,259,084 of record OU015547.1, read on the forward strand.
CTCAAGAAACCTTTTAAATAGCACGCTCTCATCAGTGCTCCGGTCCGAGGGACTCGTTTGTTTCAGGAAAGAAATGTTCTTGGGGCAGAATCCTTCATTAGCCTTTACTGGAGAGACTTCTCCTGAAGTCACAGGGGACATGTGCCCCACTGGAAGATGTGGGGCTCTGCCCACCTGGGAAGATTTTTGCAAGTACCTCAGAATTTGGGTTTTTTGGCAGCATAAAGCATTTGGCAAGAAAAAACCCAACCCTGGAAGTCTGCTGGAAAGTATCAGCGAAAGATTCTGAGTTTTGCTGTCTTTTATCAGCTTGTCACGCTTTCTTTTCTCCTGATTTAATCCCAAAGTGCTGCAGCTCTGATGTGTGAAAGAAAAAGAGCAATTAGGTCCCTGGGCTGCTCAGATTCCCGGTATCTGCCCGGGCACCCCGAGGTGCCGAGTTCCCATTTTCTCTCCCAGTGCTCCCCGGACCAGCTCGGTTTGCTGGAGACCCCGGTGCTGGGTGGACGTGTGGTGGTGCCCCTGGAGTCAGGGGGTCATTCCTGGTGGGAAGCAACTGTGTAAGTCAAGGGACAGGTACATCCCTAGGCAAGGGAACAGGTACAGTGGCATCACTCAGCCTGGATCCCAGAAATCCCTTTGGGAAAGGGAAGACTCTCACTGGGAAGGAAAAGCCTGGTCCAGCCCTCTCTGTGCATCCCCACACAACCTTCATTTCAAACTGTTCCTGCTCTGCACCAGGGTTTGAAATCCAAGGATGAGTTTCTGAGGAAGTTACCTCACTGAAATAGTTAATGAGAAATTACAGCATCCCCCAGCCCGCTCCCCCCAGCTCACCACTCCTCTGAAAAAAAATCAGAATAATAATTAAAAGATGCCTAGAAACGCTCTTGGAAGAGCATAAATTCTGAAGATGAAAGTAAATGATTAAAATAATTAAATACTTCAAGTTGACAAGCAGAAGCAGAATCTTGCCAACGGACATTTGTCGGTAATTAGTTAATTAATCCTAACACAAATTATAAGCCATAACAAACCAGTCAGGCTGAACGCAGCCGGCTGTTCAGAATTAAACTTGGAAAAAGAGGGAATGAGAGAAAGAAGAAAGAAAAGTTTTCAGACTCTTGTGGATCTGAGGGAAGATGCTGTGCAGAAGCTGGTGTCCCTGTGGGAAGAGCAGTCGGGGAGATGGGCTGGGTGGCCAGAGTGGCTGCTGGAGCTCTGCCCTTCCCTCCTCCACTCTCAGGGTGCTCCAGCTGCCAGCTCAGCCCTCCCCTGTCCCCCCTCAGCTCCTCACCAGCCCATCCCCAGCCCCAGCTTCACATGAGGAGACCTCCAAGCAGCTCTCAGTCCCCTCCACGGCTCTGGCATGGCATCTCCAGGGAACGCTCAGCCACCCTCTGCTACCGGCACCCTGAGCCTGGGACAAGCACCCGTGTCCTCCCCAACACAGAAACCAGTACAACTGCTGGGAGGGGGGACTGGTGGGCACTGGTGTCCCCAAGAGCTCCTGCAAGGATGTTGGAGGTGATGGATAGAGCAAGGATGGGGGGATGAGATCCAGACTGGGCTGTATTCCCACCCAGCAAGAGCACTGTGGGACAGGACACTTGGAGTGGGCAGTGCGGAGCAGGACTCGGGATTTCCACCCTTTTTTGGGTGAGGAAACATGGAACAAAGGCTTCCCAGCTGCTTCCAGCTCTGCCACTGGTGCCAGTGTGCGATTTGAGGCACGTCAGTTAGCCAGCCACAGAAACACGCTGGTCTGTGCAATCAGGGTCCCCTCAGGTCCCCGGGCAGACGGTGACGTTAATCCAGCGGTTTCTGGAAGACAGAAAGTCTCAGAAGGGCTCCGTCCTGGGGTGTGGGGAGGGGACCTGCAAACCAGCTGCCCGTTAACACCCTGATTTAGAAAGAGTTTCTGAGACAGGCTGAAAAAGCAGGGTCAGTGCTTGGGGGCTGGGTCCAGCCAAGGGAGACTGGGTGCAAATGACACCAGGGCACGGGCACGGTCAGCGGGGACCTGGAAAATGCCAAATTGCTGGTGAGATGGGGAAGATGGAGCTGCTGCTTTACCTTGTGTGATGGGAAGAGGTTAATGAACTGCAGTCTGGTTTCCCACCTGCAGTCACCTTGGCTCAAGTCCAATTTTCAGCCCTAGATTAAGTGAGCCCAGCGATCCCCAGCCAAGCCGCGGTGAATGACAGCTCAGACGCGGCAGCGCAGCTCTGTGTTAACACGTCCAGCCGGGACCGTAGATGCACTGAAGGGCCAGGCTCTGCTCTTCCTCCAGCACAAAAAGACTCTTGCACAGACAGGAGTTGGTGCTCCTATGGAGAGGACCTGCGTGTCCCCAGCACAGGGACACTTCTGTGTGACAAACCGGACCAAATGACAGCTGGGTGACGCAGTTTAAGTGAGAAGTGGGACACAGGAGTTGCAAATGGGCTTTTATCAGCCAGGAAAAGAAGGCAGGAAATATTTTGAAAGAATAAACAGATGCCAGGGAAGTGTGACTCTCCCACAGACTCCAGACTGTCAGGAGAACTGCCAGTGAGCGATGTGCCCCGTCTGGGCTGTGTGTCTTGTGAGTGGAAGTCCGAACATGTGAGCACACATGACCATCTACTGATGGCTTTTACACGCAGAGGAGGGATAATCCACAAGACAATAAGAACTTAAAATTGAAGACATGTTAAAGCTCATCTCTTTTTTGGCCAGAATTCTTGGAGATGCATGTGAAGAGGGTTCCTGTTTGCCATAAAATCTACCCAGAGCTCTGCTGAAGAGAAAGTTTTATTCCGCATGTGTGTGAGCATGTGTGCGCGCGTTCTAAGTGTTTTGCATTATGTGAGCTCTGACCTTCAGAGGGGAACAGAAGGAATATTTTCCCCCCTGAGGCGAGAGTTGTCAGTGAAATGTCTGTCTTTCTTAATAATTTCAATCCGGGTGACAGGGGACAGGGCATTTTGCTCTGAACGAACGTACTGTAAAAACTGTCAGATAGGATTTGTCTCAAGAAGCAACATTTCTATCTATTCAGGGTCATAATTACAGGCATCTTATGACCTGTGGAGCAGCACTTTTTTCTCAACCAAAAAAAAAAGGGAAAAAAAAGGAGTCCTAAAATAGGTGGTTTGGTCTTCTGCAGAGCTTTGGATTTAAACCTCAAAGGATTCTAACAAGCAATGGTGATCTCCAGCAGAATGATTTGTTTGTTTGTTGTTTGTTTGTTTGTTTGTTAAATCCAGAACAAACTGTGCACAGAAGTGACCTAGCAGAAAAGAAGGGGTATAAATTGCCATTCACTGGGCTGGAGTAATGGCCTATTTCATCCTATATCCTGCCTCCTAACTGCCTGCCTCTGAATTTCCTCCACACTGACAGTGGCCAGCGTCTTTTTAATGAACTGAATAAGTAACTGAATGGGTAATTAACCAAATGAGCATGACAATAATTTGATTGTGCTTTCCTCACTTTTAAAGCACAGGAAATAGTAAGAAAAGTAATAATTCAGTGACCAGCAGGAATTCAAACAGAAGGACAGAGCTGGAGGAGCTGGGGGGGAGCTTTGACTAGATGTTGCTGTCTATAAATCTCCCACATTCCCGAGAAACCTCTGTTTTGTTAAACATTTTGATTTCTTGATTTGTATCTCCTCAGCAGGGAAAAAAAAAATAGTCAATGACTTGAAGCAGCTTTTCTTTATATGATTTAATTTTACAATTAGCAATGGTTATGAAACAGATCATCCCACTGAACCCCGCAGAGCTGTACGTTCTGGGTCACCCACCACTCCCAGCTGGACATCACACCGGGATCACCAACCCCGTTTGCCATCACTGAGCTTTTGCAATATTGGCCTGAAGTGCCTCTTGCTTCCCCACCTCCCCAAGGAGGTTTGAACAGCAAATCAAACTGGGAGAGGGAACCAAAAGCTACCACAGCGGGAAGCAGCCACGATGCTCTGGGCTGCTGGGGAGGCTCCAGAAATGGGAAAACTGGGAAATAACGCTCCCTGTCCTGTCCCTGGCCAGCCCAGCTGCTTGCAGTGAACATCTTCTTGCTGACTGCAAGGAGATGATGATGACCACTGCAGAGCTGCTCAGGAGGAGTGTCCTGCCAAGGAGCTGGGCCCCAGCTGGTCTCTGAAATGTTCTCACCTGCAAGATCAGTCCTGGCAGAGACACTGAGAAGCGCTAATCAGCTCTATTGACAGGGCAGGCAGTGGGTTACAATCCATTTTCACCTGCACACTCCAGTGGATGCCCCGTTCTTGCCATCACAGGTGGAGGGTAAACACTCTGCAACAGAGCTGGGACCAGGGAAGCAGAGCAGCCCACGCGCCCGGGCGGCTGCAGGGCACCCACAGCATCAACACGGCCAGACATTGGCTTCTGCTGACAAAAGTTTGGCAAGAATAAGGACTTTTAGGAAGGAGTTTTGCTGGAGGTGGGTGAGGAGGAGGACACTCCCTCCACACTGACCTCGGCTTGCAGGAGAGGTGAGTGAAACAAATGTGTGAAAGAAAGACTCTGCAACTTTTGCTAGCTGAGACTTCAGCAAGCTCTGTGCTCTGGTCACCCAGGGACATCTTGCTGGGAGGACAGAGGCAGAAACTGGCACCAGGGACTGCCCACCAGCCTGGGCATGAGAGGAACAACGCAAGGTTTGTCCCTGCCCATCCCTAAAGAGAATCTGTTTAATTCTCCCATGTTTAGGCCCACAGAAAGTCAGCTTGAGGAGCTCTGCAGAGCCCAGACGGGGAGATTAAGAGCAAAGCTCCATGTTAAGCCTTGCAGGGTTCATTCTGGGGTTGTGTGATCCAAATAGCACGCTTCAGCAGCTACAGAGGAGCTCAGTGAATCAAGACGTTTCTATTCCTACCCTGTCCGCTAACCTGCCCTGTGATCTCCACTAAATCACTTCTCCTCTCTGTGCCTTCATTTCCTGCACCTGAAATAGCAGGAACACGAGGATCCTTTTCTTCCCTGGGAAGCAGTGGGCTCCTAGCAGGAAACCTTGTCTGGGCATTAGAGTAACTGTAACATCATCTTTACTAATACCACATTGAGACAGACGACAGCAAAGGGCAAAAGCCAGGGCAAACACAAGTCAAACAATCCCTCGAATGAAAAATACCTCAGTCATGCACCACAGCACAGCCCCACGCCTCTGGGCTGCCTTGTGAGCTGGGGACAGAGCTGAAAGCTGAGCCCAGATGCTTCAGGCCAGCTCTGCCCAGCTTTGGTTTAGCACAGGCGATGCCAACCCACTCAGGAGGGCTCAGCATCGCTCTTCTGGAACTTGGGATCACCAGGTTGGGGACAGAGGTAGAACCTGATGAGTTCTTTCTCCACCACATAAAGGCCACTGTGTCCCCTCTAAAAAGTGTTCTGCTGTTATAACAGCGATGCCAGTCCTCAGGCAATTAGTCAGTGGCAAAGGAGCTCAGCAAGCTGAGTGCTTGTTCCTGGCCAAGCGACCACAAATGTATCGTGACTTCCCTGCACGGCCGATCTTCCACCTGTACCTGCACTTTGTGTGAATTCACACAGTCCCTGCACCCCTGGGGGTAGGCAGACCTGGGATGGACCCTGTGGAGACCCGTAAAGTGTGTTGCTGCTCACAAATGCCAGAAGGACGGTAATTCTGTGAAGCCTTCACACGAGAACCACACACCCAGTCAGAGAGCGATCGCACCCCGGGAGCCAGGCAGGGAGGTCTGGTGGGCACAGCACCGTGTGGCCTGGCCAGGGCAAAGCGAGCTCGTTGTGCAAAGGTAAGAACATCTGCAGCATCCCAGGGACAATGTGTGAAGGGGTAAAAAAATAGTGAGGAGGAAACAGAAATGCTGAAAGGTTTGTGAAGCCAGCTTACGTCTTCACGGGCACTTGCTTTCCAACTGTTGATGGATTGACTTGTCTGCATCTTCTGCTCAGCTCTGGGCTCTCTGCCGGAGCAATCAGCACCTGGTGAATAGACAGGGATGTTTTCCTCTGTAAATATCATCTTAAATTAGGAAGAACCGGTCAGCCTGTGTCACTGGAGATGAGCAATTACCGCCCAGGCCAGATCCACAGCTGGTGTCAGCCCCAGCAGCTCCAGCGGCTGTGACAGGGCTCCTTGGATCTCTGTTCTGTGCAGAGCTGACTCTCTGGGCTGCACCAAGGATTCTTTTTACCAACTTTTATTGTTTTAGAGGTTTCCCCACATGACTTACTGCTTGCCTGCCTTTGTATAGAAAACATGACAGCTATTCATCCTTGACAGCTTTTCTATCTGCTTCTCAGCCCTCCCAGTTCTCCCACCCAGCCTGTCCTCGCTGAGTTTCCTTCCTTGCAATGTATCTTTACACTGATGTGGTGATGGAGAGCAGTCCAGGGAGTTATGGCAAGTCCCATCATAAATTCAAGCTGCTTCCTCCTTTGTGGGTGATCTCTTTTTTTTTTCCAATTTCAGGGGTCCTTGCAGGGTTCCTTCCCTTTTAAGAAGACAGCACATTTCTGGCTGGAGCACACTTTACTTGCTAGAAGCTGTGGTGGGAGGATGGGAGGGTGAGCTCCCATCTCTGTCACAGCCTCTTGCTCTCCGTGCTCCTATTCCTGCTTCACACTGGGATGCTTCAGTTCCATAACTTACCTGCACCGAGTGAGGAAAGATACTCCAAGGACCACAGAGCCTTTGGATACCTCAGTATACCTTGGAAACTTGTCTTGTAGATCAGGTATGGCAGTACCCAGAAGAGTTCCACAGCTTTTGTCCTTGGAACAACCCATAAATACACATAACTGCAATGTTTGTCTTGAAAATAAAACAAGTGAAGGCACATTCAATTTTAAAGACATATCACAGCCTGGACAATTTCCCTTTAATGGGGGAAAATATTCCCTGATTTCTGCAAGGCAGACATGTCCTGCTGTCCTTCTTGCACTGATAACAACGTCAGAAGCGCCTTCACCCCGGGAAGAGAGGAAGGTGTGCGCTGGATGCACGCGAGCTTCCTAAACAGGGAAATTCAATCTGTCAAGAAAATTCAATAACAAGCTCAACATTTAATTGTACCCTAGGGCCCAATAAAAATCAACAAGGATGGTAGTTGTTGATTTTTCGTTAACCTTCTCTTAAAAAGGTCTCAAAAAATAACTGCTAAGTTAGGCTGCCTGGCTGTATGTACACGTGCAATACGGACGGAGATCTAGAGGGGAAAATGGTTTAAAAACTTCAGATTGGGTCCATGTAGAAAACACTCAAGCACTGGCACAGAGCTTGGCCATTGTTAGGTAAAAGAAAACATCCTGTTTTGATTTATGCACGCAGCACTCAATTTAACAAGTGTAGCTACAGGCAATTGGAAAACAGTCAAAATGGTGAATTTACTGCTCACACTCATTTACAGGGTTTCCCAAAGACAATTTGCTGTTGCTTTTTGGCACGTTTAGTTGGGTTTTTTTTAAACCACACAAAGGTTATGCCCAGTTCTTATAACTACACAGTGACTTTCTTGGTGTAGGTGCAGTTGGGTGTTTGCCACGTGCTGTAGCATCCAGAGCTTTATTTCCTGGGGCTGCCTCCTCGGCAGCGGTTGCTGCAGGGGTTTAATGCTTCGGTGGCCCCTTTCATTAGCGTGGGGCTGGGTCTTTGTGGAGCTGCACTTAGTGAACGTGTTAGATGGGGCTCAAGCAGGGGCAGAGGCTCATCAATAAACCAAGTGCCAGTTGGAGTTACTCTGCTGGTCAGGATGGCGCCTGCAGTTAGACAATGTCCAGGCAATTAGAGCATTTGTTTTGTTTCTCTTGTTATTAGTTATCTACATTACAGCCACACCTGGAAGCTTCTGGGTGCTGCATGGCTTGTCCTAAGACAAGATGGTTTTTGCCCTGATAAATTTAAGTAAGATTGAGAGTGGGAGGGAAAAGGGAAGAGCAGGGAACAGCATTTGCTGATCAGTGGCTGTCAGAACCCATGTCCAGCCGTGATGAAACAGAGACACCATCCAAGCTCTCTACCTGAGCTCATAGAGGAGCTCTGAAGCCATCAAATGATAGAAAAATCTGCAGGCACATTGGCAGCTCAGGAGTTTTCACTCAGTGCCTGGCACGGATATGCCAGTCAGGGAAGTCAGTCCTATACTGGCTCAATTGAAGGGTTGCAGCGGCCCGGGGCCGGGCTCCCCAGGCAGCTGGCACTGCTGGCTACTTCTGACACAGAGAGATGGGCAGCAAATAAATCACTCCATCGCTCCTGGAAGGACTTCACTGTCTCTTCACAGCTCAGTTCCCTTTGACTAGATAGATCAGTGGCTGCAGGAGCACCAGCCTTTTATTTCCAAAAGAATCTGTGCCCAGGAAAGGCAGGTTTTAGTGTTTTTCTTTCCTCTTGGACCTCCACAGACCAGCCAAGCGCCGAGCCAGTTTGGTTTTATTCCACAGCGTGGGGCAGAAGCAGGATATGCAATTCCCACCCCTCCACTTTCTGCCTTGGAATTGTGCTGGGAACAGCCCTGAAGACCCAGACTCCCAGGGTTTTTGTCCCAAACCAAACCCCCAGGACTTCTGCCTGGTAGGAAACCCAGGTTTGCCTGAAACCTCCATCATCTTCCCTCTGTGTGCTCGGTGAGGGGTGGGGTTTTGTGAGTAAGGGGCTTTTTCTTCTCTAGAGGTGTGGGTTTACCAGGCTCATGAGGCCAGTTCATCCCAAATTCACTGTTATCAGTCTTTGCTGATGGGCCAAATACTCCTCAGGGACCCATCAGGGACGTACCAGCGCGGTTGTTTCCAAATCATCATCCAGCTTCCCAGCCTCTCCAGACGACTCTGTCCTGTCACATCCTCATAGAATCATAAAATCATTTGGTTGGAAAAGACCTTTGAGATCACTGATTCCAACAGTACCTGTCCACCACTAAACCAGATCCCTGAGCACCTCATCTGCCTGGCTTTTAAATCCCTCCAGGGATGGGGACTCCACCACCTCCCTGGGAAGAACAAAATGATTTAATATCTAAAAGACAACACCTGTTTATATCTCAAAGACAACGGCAACAGCTCATCACACACAAATCTACAGCTTTTTCCATTGCACAAAGATTTAAATCTCAGGATGCCTTCTGTGATTATTTACCATCATTATTTATCATTTATACAGCGTGTTTGCTAAAGGCACAGGAAAAAGGACGTTGTTAAAGCTGGTCTAATGTAAATTGCAATTAACAATGTTGGAGCCCCAAAGCTTCCACCTTGAGAAAGAAAATCCTATAAGCAAAGATCCAGCTGGAAAGGTTAATGCAGACACAGAGACCACGACTGATGCACAGGATCACTTCTCTCCTCACTCTTTTATTTGCAACCAAGTTCCGTTTAAGGAAGCGGTAACAGTCATTAACCGCAGTTTAATCCCGAAGCAAACCCCACATATTCCGTCACCAATGTGGGATTTATAGGATTTAACCCGTTCTGTAACGCGCTCCGGGAGCACCGGTTGCTCAGCACCCCCCGACTGCCCCAGCCCCGCTCCCGACGGCCCGCGGGACACCGCCCGCCCGGGCCGCCCCCGGCCCGTCAGGCCCAACCCCACCCCGGGCGGAGGGGATATAAACCAGGGAGGGGGGGGGAAACGGGCACCACTCGCCGCCATCACCCGAATCGCCCCCGGCCGCCATCGCGCCACGGCACGGGGCGGCTCTCGCGAGCGCCGGCGTCATCACTGCGCGCCGGCGCTTCCCCCCGCCCCGCTGCGCTCCCCTCCGCTGTGTCACGGCGCGGCCATGGAGTATCTGATCGGGATCCAGGGCCCCGACTACGTCCTGGTGGCGGCCGACACGGTGGCGGCTTCCAGCATCGTCCAGATGAAGCACGGTGAGGGGCCGGGCCCGCGCCGTTACCCCAGCGCTTAGCTCTGGGGTAGGCCCGGCGGGGAGCCCCGGCCCGGGGTGAGGCGGGCAGCCCGGCCCTCAGGCTGCAGAGCGGAGCGGGCCGCCGAGGAGCAGCGGCCTCTGCCCCGTTCGGGTGCTCCCGGGCGCTGGCTGCGGCTGTTAACGCCGGCGGGGGTGGGTGGCGGCAAAGGCAGAGGCTGCTGAACGCGCCCGTTCAGGATTTGATCGGCACCGGGGCTGCCAGGAAATTGGGGTAGGATCGCAGAGTCAGCCTGGTTTGTGTTGGAAAGGACCTTAAAGCTTATCCAGTTCCACCCCTCTGCGATGGATAGGGTGGCCAACCACCAGGTCAGGCTGCCCAGGGCCCCATCCAGCCTGGCCTTGTGGGGCCTCCACAGCCTCTCATGGCTGCTCGGGGTTGGGTTGGCCCCTGAACTCAGCGGTTCAGGGAAGTGTTGACCTGTTAACCCAAACCTGGGTCTGTACTGCGATATCCATGCGTTAAAAAAGCACACCACAGGCGAGGTTAAGTGCTTGGTTGTGTCCAGTTCACCAGTAGAATGTAATTCATGAAAAAAAAGGAAATATTGGAAGGGAAAGCACCAGTGAAACTCATAACACAAGGCCTGTGAGCCAAACTGTGGTGTGGTTTTGGTTTCTTTCTGTGGTAAAACATCTGGGGGATTATCAAGCCTTTGAAATTCTATAAAATGAATTTTTCTGCCTCCTGTTGCAATAATATAGACTGAAGCTTGTTTTCTAGATGTAGTCATCTTTTTAATCTAAATACTGTGGTTTGGAAGCTGTTTAGATTGCAGTATTGATTAACTCCCCATAAAATGATGACTGTTACAGTTAGTGCTTTTACATAAAGTATTTCACCTCAGGTCTGTGAAAGTCAGTTGGAGTGGTGTCAGATGGTTGTGAAAGGTGGAGGCACAAAATACAAATATAATCACTTTAAACCATGTTTTGTAAGTTAAGGTTGGTCCCAAGTGGATTTATTGACAAACTTTAAGGGAAATGTACTTAGGAGGTAGGATTTATTTGTATTTGGAGGAGGAAAAAACCCAAACTTTGGGTATTTGTTTAGACTCTTGGTGTTTACTCACACTTGCTTTAGTTTGTGCATCAGTTGCAGGGGCTGATCAGTTTCAGTGGCCTGAACACTCAAGACAGGCGGCTTCTGTGCCGCTGCTGGGTACTTTAATAACTCCCAAAACTCTGTGAGAGGATTGTGACACCTGTACCTGTCTTGCCACAGAGATTATTCAACTTTGTGTTGATATTTCAGCTTTATACTAAAGCATTTGCTTCTGATGCAGTGTGTCACTATCCAACTCTCTTTCTTGCTTGCTTTTGAAAGAAATCATGATGTGTTTTGATATTGGCAAAATAATTTATTCTTTCTTGTGACTGTGGCTCTTAATGTCATTTTTCTTTCCCTAGACCATGACAAAATGTTTAAGATGAGTGAAAAGATCCTGCTCCTGTGTGTTGGGGAGGCTGGAGACACTGTACAGTTTGCAGAGTACATCCAGAAAAATGTTCAGCTCTACAAAATGAGAAATGGTGAGTGAAGAACAGTTCCTCGTGGAGGGCTTGGGAGCAGAGCTGGTGAGAGGTGGAGTTGACAGCTGGATGGTGGTGGAAAGTGCTGTTCTCAAAGCTGCTCTGGCTTTAATCTGCATTTTTAGTGTCAAGCAAGGGTGGTAGTGAAAGCTGGATGAAGAAATGGAGATTGGACTATATTGTATAAACCAAAAGGTTTATCCAAAGCCCAGCTAACCTATTTCTGATATAAATAACACAATAATAGGTTTGTTAGGAAAATATTCCTCTTAAATTTTCCATTGCATGACAACTGTCAGCAGTTTTCCTGGTATGCTGGACTGAAAAATTCAGGCTATGTGCCCACAGTATTTTGATTTTCTGAAGCTGTGTATTTTAAGTCTGTACAGATAACGAGGTACCTGGATTTTGAGGGCCCTTTCTTGGCTTGTAGCTTCCAGAATAAACTGGAATTAGACAAGTGGCATAACATTTTGTCACTGAAGAATATCTTGTTGTTTCAGAATAGGAATGGCAAGTTGGGCAGTGGAACATGAGTGTGCATTTGCACTGTTGTCCAATGCACACATTTCTTCTCCAGGTTACGAGCTGTCCCCGACTGCTGCTGCCAACTTCACACGGCGAAACCTGGCTGACTACCTTCGGAGTCGGGTGAGTAACAGCTGAGAGGTTTTGGCTTCTGTCTCTAGTGATGAATTCACTTTGCTGGAAGGATGGCTTGTTAAAATATGACTTGATTTGCTTAATTAAAACACTTGCCACATCACTTATCAATAACCAATACAACTGTCGTCTTGAAATTCCAGCCTTGGGCCCCAGGAACATTTTGTCACCGACTCTGCAGTTCCCTGGAAGGGATTCAGCCTCTTTAACATCGAGATAAGCTTGTCAGTTTTCATGCAAATGCACTGAATCCGTTTAATCTTCTTGGAAAATGATTTAATAGAGCAAAGCTGTTTGATGTGCTTACAAAACAAGTCCCTTTTGTAAACAGCAACATGAGGCTTTCAGTAAACATCAAATCCGAGTTGGAGCTGTGTTTTCCAGTTACTGAACTGCAATTACTGATTTTTCTCATGGTAATTCTTTCAAAGTGTGAAAAGATGTAATGAAGGGGCAAACAGACTTTTAAAGATCCAGGGTTAGGAAGCATTTCATTAGCATTCTTAGTGTGCTATATGGAAGAAAACAAGAAGAAACATAGTGTTGAGAATGAAGGTGACCAAACCTGTCAGGGATAGGACATGGGAAGGATTGAGTTGCTGTTCTGACAGTGTACAGCACAGGCCTGCAGTGATGCTTTACAGGAGCAGATAAAGGTCAGGATTAACATCAGAGAGAGATGTTAACATTGATGAGAACTGTGTGTGTGTGGAGTGAGGCCCAGAGCCTTCTTCAAGAACTCATCCTGAGATCGTTGTTCTCCTTTCTGACCTGGATGGCAGCTGAAGGCAGCGAGTGTTTGAGTTACTGAAGTGAGAGTGAGTCAGTGGAAGAATTCTGTGCAGGGTCCTGCCTGTGCCTCACACGTGGAACGCTGCTCTTCTGCTTTAAATGGGTCTGGTGTGGTTGGTAGAAGGTGGCTGGCAGCAATGCTGCCTGCTTTAGCTGTTGCTCAGGTGTGATTTGGAAGGTCTCTATGTTTTTTGGAACTCTGTGTGGAGTTTGAGGTTGATGTCAAGGAATGATGCTGCCTGTGCCTGACCCAGGTGGCTGTTGGCTGCCTGGTGTTGGTTGCTCATCTCAAGGGCATCTGAGCTGCCCAGCTGGTGCAGGTGACGCTGGTACTGAGTCTCCTGCCCACTTAAGCAGGTTCAGCCATGTCTCACATGCGATTTAAAGTCATTTAACAGGCTTTTTGGTAGATGGCCAGCAGGCTGTGGCATTGATGTGGCACTGTTGTCTTCCTCTCTGCCATGTCCCTTGAGGCCTGATCTTCCCTGTGCCTCCTCTCCTTCCTGAGCCCACGCCTGTCTTCCAGCTCCCCTGCTCCAGATGGGCAGCACAGTGGGGAGGACACTGGCAAAGGCAGATGTGTTTATTTGCCGGAGACACAACGTTGTGCTGCTGCAGATGGCAGTGCCCTGGAGCGAGTGGCGCACTCTGACACTGCTGTCACACTGCACTGATCTCTGTACTGTGGGGAGAACTCTTTTTTTTTCTTGAAATGTTGTGCTTAATGATTTGTTTGTGAGATTTAGAACGTGATGATACAAACCTTGCCATCAGAATTTTTTTCCTGTGAATTTTTATTATGTTTTCATGATAATTTGTGGGATACCAGGAGGATTAACGCTAGCTCTCTGTATTTACTTAAATTACATGTAGGATTCCTGAAGGCTACTGGTTTAATTATGTGGATGATCAAAAATGAAAAGGTAAAACATGCCACTGCCTCCTGTTAGGAGCAGGAAAAATAGTTTAGAAGTAAGAAGTTTGGTGGGGGAAGAGGCGGTTTGCTGCTGTGTTGCCGTTCACCGTGTGAAGCCGTTTCTGTTTGAGGGCTGGAAGGTGTGAGGGGAGTGGCTAACCCAGGAACAGTAGGTTTTCAGTTTTCAGGTTTTTTTGTGGCTTGTGTAGTCCAAGTTTCTGGTGTCTTGGGGATGTCTGTCTTGTATGGCAGTGTCTTGAAGTTCTTCTGGTGGAAAGTAGCAAGTGTAATGACACTGGCTTGGAACTTGAGGCCACTGGATAGTCAACATTTGGTTTTTCCATGACCTTTCTTTTTTAAAACATGGGGTTTATGCTCCAGAGTAGGAGTGGAAAAGAATCTTTGCTGATTTCCATTTATATGTTGCAATTGAGGCAAACCTAGAAGCTGCTTTGGAGCCAATTGGCTTTCACACAGGTGAGTAGAGCTGTAGTTCCTCTTCCACTGTTACCTGCTCCAGCATCTCACTGGTTTTACCTGCTGAGTCAAGTGCCAGGGTTGGCACCTTTAACTAACTCCTGAGCTTGTGTGGTGGTGGGGAATAGGCAAAATAACCCCCCACCCCTCTAAACCCATCCAAGTTCAGTTTCTTGTGATGCTATGTTTAATTATAGGTGACAGGGTCTGGCCTGAGTCCAAAGGAAGACTTGTCAGTTCCTCTCTCCTTGTCCACGCTTGGCAGGAGGCTTCCTCACGCCCACTTCTCCCCCCTCGCTGTGACTTCGGCTTCCGTCAGATGTCACACCGCTGCTCGTCACCGCCCAGCCTCCCGCTGCTGATCTGGTTGCTTTAGTGTGTTTATCACAACTGTTCTCTTCAGCTGTCAGTTCTGAAGAGTTTCACACATCTCTTAATTGCTGTGCTTATTTTAAATCAAACAGCATAAAGTGCAAAGCTACCTGGATGAGAGCTATTGCCTCTAAAGGAAGGTTAAGTTTAGGGGGAAAAAGGAGGGTTACATTTGGGGACAAAAAAAATAAATGTAATCTCTCCTGGAGTGTCAGTCATCCACTGATTCAGCAGCCCTTTCATCACAGCAGTTTGCTGAAGAGTTTAGAACTATTGGCATGGATTTAGTTACAAAAACCAAGGCTGCCTTTGGAATGGACAAAGGGATTGAGATGTCCAAGCACAGAGATCCATGAAGATAACACCAAGAGGTGCTGTCTGCAGATTTCATTTGTAGTCACAGAAGTGCTAAATAGAAGATAAATTTTTTCTAATGTTGAAATGTTACCTGTCTTGAGTAATAGGAAGGCGTGGGGGACATTTTATTTACTTTAGAGTTTTAAGAAGTTGTCTCACAAACTATTAGTAGGAGAATTTACAACTGGAAAGCAGCTTACAGATTTGTTTAAGTCTGTATAACGCCATTTATTTATGGTTGAGTATCTCACATATGCCAGTGTTGGTAATTCAAAGTCACACAATAATTTGAGTGATCTTATGTCATGGCTCTTAAATATCAACTTGTCTGATGTTTCAGAATAAATCAATGATTAAATGCAGGCTAATTAAATGTATACAGCTGCATGGTAACTTGGTTCCAAATATTCTTGAATGCTTTGAAGATTAAATCACACAATTTAGTGATGTTTGATATATAACTCTAGCCTACTTTATTCTTTCTTACTCTCTGGTGAAAGTCAAAATACAGTATCCTGTCATATTTTTTGAGTGCAAATTCACTGTGTTTATTGTCAAAGTGAACTGTTTCCTGTGAAAAAGGTTTGGCTTTAGGATGAAATTGTGTTTGCTTGTGCTGACCTATTGTTAGTTGCATCATCATTCTTTTTTTCTCATTTTGTGGGCTTGTTGATCCAGACTTCCTAGCATTTTAAGAGATACCCTGTTGGTATGATTGATTTAATAAGAAACATTAGATAAATATGAAAATATGGGAAGTATAGAATTTTCTGTATTTTTTAAATGCTTTTCTAAAATTTTCTTTTGAGCTTATATTTAAAAAAACCACAGTGCATGCATGTTCCATGGTCCTATAAAGTACACATCTTGGAAGGAGATGTGTAGGGACACCTGCTTTAGTTGTGGTGGAACACACTAAACCTAAAACACAAAGGAGACGGCTGAGGAACTGCTAAACTCGCTGGTACAGCACAAGAAAAAGGCATGGTGACATTAATACAGCTGCATCATCTTTTTGGGGAAGATGTAGATATTTCTCAGCTTGTTTGCTGAAGTCATCAACCAGAATCAGAGAAGACAGCAGCTAAAGCAGACTAAATTCCTAAAACTTCAAGAAAACCAAACAGAAGCCACTGCTAACGTGATGTTGGGGTGTCTTAGTAGTCAGTTTTGAATAGGAATAAAGCAATTCCTTAGATCTTCACTCACTTGCTCAAGTTAGCCTTGACTTTAATTAAAGATTAAACTTGGTATGTGCAGTAAAAATCTAACTCTCAATTAGCAGTGTGACACTGCACAGAGCTGTTTGTGCTGTATGTAGGCTTTCACACGTGTGAAAGTGGGCTGTGGTTGGTGGCGGTGTGACTGAGAAAAGAGCATGCTAAATGAACAGAGAAGCTCTTCTGAACTGCAAAATGTTCACCTTGTGCTCACGTGTTGATAGTAAAAATCCACAAGTTCTGTGTTGAGATGAAAGAATCTGCTGTGAAAACATAATTAAAGTTTTCTGAAGTTTGAGTGTGCTGTGAAAGCTTAAAAAAAAAACAAACCCAAACACCCTAGTTTTCATGAGAATGGGGATTTTATGTTTTTATTAGCCTCTGCATTCCATATTACCAAAGCCCTAATCAATTGTGACTGAGATCCATAATCTCCTGCAGACAGTATTGATGTTTTATGGCAAAGGATTGCAAACCCGATTACGTTGCTGTTCTGCAGGTGGCACAGGGAATTCAGATTCAAAGGTTTGGGTGCAGCTGCTTTAATGGAAACATCATTTCTGTTTGCAGACCCCTTACCACGTCAACCTTCTCCTGGCTGGCTACGATGACCACGAGGGTCCTGCCCTTTATTACATGGATTACCTGGCGGCTCTGGCTAAGGCTCCTTTCGCAGCCCATGGGTACGGTGCCTTCCTCACCCTCAGCATCCTCGACCGCTATTACAAGCCAAGTAAGTGGAGTCTGTGGAGAAGAAAACTTAATAAATTTAAGGCTTAAACTGAGAGGTTGATGTTTGCTGAGTCAGGTGGTCCAGCACAAGTGCTGTGGTGCTGCAGATTTGCTGGAATGAACGTAGCTTTAAGGATTGCCTTCTGGTTTTGCTGAAGGGGTAATGTGAAACTAGTCAACTCCTTCGTGTTTTCCTCTTTGAAGCATAACAGACTGTGAGTGAAGGAAGTTTCAAGTTATTTTAAAACATGACTAGACTTTCCTGGACCATTAGCTGCTGGTAGTCTGTTTTTAATAAATGACATTTTGATAACTTTATCTTCTGCTTGCTTGTCTGTTGGCTGTGACACGTACATTTTCCCAGAGTATCAATCTTCAGAGGGCAATCCCCCACCCTACTGCTCCCTACCTTGGATTGACTTTGTGTGTGATATATTAAAAGCATACAGTGAGAAGATATTCCCAGCAAGATCATCTTCAGTACTCTGAAATGGTGATGATGGGTTGGTTTGGTTTACAGTTTTATGCACATGGTAGCTCTTGATCACAATTCTTTTACGTGTCTATACCTGCTTTAAGTTTTAATATTAGAATCATAATCCAGTTCTTACACTGCCAAGGAATAAACACAGCCCCATCCCTGCTTTACAGATGAGGAAATGTACAAGGCTTGGAATATTGTTAATCTGGCATCTTTGGCTTTAGCTGTAAAACTACTTTACTGCAGTGTGCAGAGCTGAGATAGCAGAGGTGTTTGCTTGGTAATCCTTTCATCCATCTCCTGCAAGACACGTAGCTATAAACTGACAGCACTGCTGTGAGACTTCTGCTGAGCAGTGGGTGCGGGTCTGGGACAAACTAGAAACAAGTTTTGTGAGATCCACAGAGCTCAGTTGTTTTCTAGTCATGTCCCTTGAAAATTCTGCTGCTCTGTTTGCACCATTCCTTGTGAAAAGAGAAAACCAGGGAGTTACAAGACGCTGTCACGGCTTGCCGTCCCTGCAGAGCGCTGGATTTTACCCGGATCTGTGAGGATGGCTGGGGCATCACACACGTGCCTCTCCCATTATTAAAACTAATACCCAGCAGGGAACGCAGCACTAAACCCCATCTCCACCTCCTGTCCCTGAGTGCAGCCAGCTGGGGACAGATGGAGCTGATTTAAAGCTGTAATAAACTGGAGGAGAGGGGGACGGCCGGGCTGCTCCGGAGCCCGGTCCCTGGCCATGGGAGGCAGAATTCCGTCATGCTTCCCGTTCGCTGTGACAAATCGATTCTCAATGGCTTGTTGCAGCGTGAGGCTGCGGTGCAGGGCGTCCTCAGTACATCTGGAAAGTGTTTTCTGTGAGCTGGGAAGGAGAGGTTTTGGTGCTCAGCTGAAAAGTTGTTTAAATTTAATAAAGTTTCTGTTGAGAGAGATGGCCTCTAATTAAATCAATCTGTGGATGTTTTCTCTTTCAGGTATCACACGTGAGGAAGCTGTGGAGCTCCTAAAAAAATGTCTAGAGGAGGTGAGTTGCCAAACTTAGGCCCTTGTGATCTTGAGAAAGGAATGCTTGTTTGCATTCATTTGCTGATATTTTTCCTGTTCCTCTTGTTGCATTTTTTTGCTGTCTTTGCCAGAAGGGGTAATAAATGCACGTTGACCAGATGTGGAATAGCTACTGAGGAAAAGGATTTGTGGGCACTTGCCTTGTCTTAGCATGGTTCATAGCCTCCAGAACGTAAATTTGAGGCTTAATTACTTTTCTTTACTTCTGCTTCTGCCATGCTTGGCATAATATTGATACAGACAGTCTTTGACTTCTTCCTTTTATGCTTCTTCTGAACACAGTGCAAGCATCCTTCTGTTACTTGCATTAAACCTAACTAGTATATACTTCTAAGTGTACTTCTCTTCCAGCTTGTGAAGTGATATTTAACTGAGGTAAAGTTTTGACCTTAAAGTTAATGATCCATTTGAACATAAACGTAACCTTTCAGGCTCCAAGGCTTTTACTGTAGGAAAATAATCTTTATCTTTGTCTTTAAGACATTGAATTTAATGTAATTGGGAAGAAACAACTGGGGAAACCTCAGGAAGAAGTACTCTACAGAGCTTCTGAAGTATCTTTTTGATACATACTCTTTGTGCCCTAAGTTGTAGCCCGCTCTAATCATCTTCCTGCTTAAATGTCTTGTTCACAAGCTTGCATATTTTGGATCTCTGTGCTAGGCTTGTCTGAACAGAGAACAGATTCATACTGATTGATTCCTGAGCACTGAAAAAAACCATTGTGGTTCCTAAAATTTCAGGTCACTAGAATCATGATGGAAATTTTGATGTGCATCAGTGTATCTCCTAAAAGCTCTCCTCTTCTGGCTGAGCTCTGATGACTCTCATCTCTTTTGTCTTTGTCTCTTTTGTTGAACAGCTTCAGAAACGCTTCATCCTAAATCTGACGTCTTTCAATGCCCGGTTTGTTGACAAAGATGGCATCCATGAAGTGGAGAATATACCCCTTCCAAAAGTGGTGTCCTAACCCCTGAGATCTTTCTTCAGCAGTCTTTTTTTTGTTCCCTTTTGTTTGTTTTTTCCTGTTCATTTGGAGCACACAAGTCGTGTACCGCCCTGGGAGACCGAATAAAGATTGACATTTATAGAGCCAGTTTCATCTTTTTGTTCCACTGATCCTTCCTGAGAGTACTGAGGTAAATTGTTCCACAGTGAAGGTGAAACTTGATTTACTGTTAATGGGTGCACAATCAGGTTACTTATCTCTTCTTCTGAGATTTTTACTTCTCCCTCCCCATAAGTTTTCTTGTGTGGGAAGACTGGTACTGTATTTTCTAGATGACAGTGTGCTGTCATCCACTCTCATAATTAAAGCTCAGCAAACACCAGGCAAGTGTTTCCTGCTAAACATACAGCATCTGCTTTATTTTCCAAGAGGTGTTACCACTGTTTGCTTTATAAAACAATAATCAGATTTTCAAAGACTTAATTTGCTTTTGTTATACTTTGTTTTAATCTAATCCACCATAAAAGTAAAAGAACAGATTTTCAGGTAGAATGGATTTTAAAATGCTAGCGTCATTTTTAACTCACCTGGCCATGGTTTTGTTACTGGGAAAGAATATTCTCCTGCTGGCACAGTGGGCTCATAACTACATTAAGTATTTTAAATATAAATTGATTTATTAATTGTGTAATTTTTCTTAATTGGTGTCTGTACCTGTAGAAGTATGAGAAAGCAGTTGAATGAGAAATAAAGCTGCAGCACTTTTCATAGATCTTTGAATGACTCTCAGCTAGCTGGAGCTTTGTCTCCATGAGAATAATCCCTGATCTGTCCAGGCTCTCGATGATGCTTCCATATAAAAACTCCATTCACTGAGCAGCCTCAGATAATTATCATGTGGTGATACTTGCAGTCTGCCCAGAAGTGATTCTTCTGAGAATAACTTTCATTGAGACTGCTTCTCTAATTGAATTTGCATGGACTGAGTTAACCATTTAAAATGCTCTCTTTGGGTGCTTATTTTATGTTTGAATAAGCTGGGAAAAAATCTTGGGAATAGAAGGGTGGATGTGTACAAGGTGGGGTGCAAACTGCACTACTCGTGTGGCTTGGTGTAACACTGAAGTTCTCAGGTGGAGAAGGTGAGTGACAGACCAAACTGGCTTGGTGTAACACTGAAGTTCTCAGGTGGAAGAGGTGAGTGACAGACCAGACTGGCTTTATTTGTCAAAGCTTTTTTGGTCTTGCTTCAGTAGCGTGTTGGAGAATGTTGGTCCCTCCTCCAAAAGGCTGTCACTCCTAAAGATCAAGTGTTCCCATCTCAGTGAGCGTGTGAGAACCGGATTAGAGACTGAAACTTGCTTAATGTCACAGAAGAACTTTGCAGCTGCAGTGCCTTAACTCGTCCAGCCTCCTCAGACTGCCCTTACTTAAATCTAATTCGTAACTGCAGTCCCATCAAGCTTTGTAGTTTAATTTTTTCCAGAATGAGTTTAATTATCAGCTGGTGCTGTTGTGGTCATCACTGCAGTGGCTTTTAGTTAAGGCATACAACTCTGAATCAAAACTTAGTCTTTTAAAAAACTTTTCAAGCTTTTTACCCTATAAGAAGGGAAGTCCCCAGCACCATCATTTTCTCTTGGCAGGTCACATTTAACATGAGTGAGTCTCACCCCTTCATGTTGCATTAATGTATTTGGTTAGCTTAACATGCAGCATCTCTAATTTATTTTACCACTGATGTTGAATGTTTTTGCAGGTTTCTTGTCTCTCTTTTCAAAGTCACCATTGCAGAGCGGCTGAGCTGATGTGATACTTTTGTCACTGCATATCAAAGCAGAAATGTCTCCTTATTGGAGGTCCTCATTATTTCAGGCACTAAAACTGGGGTGTGGTGCTATGAGATCATGTGAGTCTGGCAGAGAATCTGCCTGGAGTTTTTATTGGCACCTATTTGCATGCAGGTGATTAATAAACATAAAACAATTATTCCCTTGCAAGCAGCCGTGTTGGGTTCAGGTTGGAGTGGAACATATGTTTTGCCTGAGGGCAGGGACCGGGATCTGAATCCCTCATTGAGTGGAAGATACGAGGGGTTGCAGCAGAAGCCAACAGAGCAGCAACCTCTAGGAATGAATAAATACAGCCCTTCGGTGCAAAGCAGGGAACAAAAGAATTGGCCCACAATGAGCTTGAACTCCAGCCTCTAACAAAGTGGATTCTTTTGAGGACTTTCCAAGAATTTACATTTTTTAAGGAAAGGTGTAATACTTTTGATGTGTAACTGTTGTGTTCTAAAGGTCTACAGTGCTGATCTTTAAATTCAGAAACGTTCAACTTTCATTTTTGACAGTAAGATATGGAATCTGTTTGAAAAATCAATGTTTTAATTTTCCCATTTGCATTACTTTTAAGGAGAAAACCTCTTACCTGCTTCAACTTTAGCCCTAAAGCTTTTGGAAACCATATTTTGCCTAAAATCCAGCAATATCTTTTGGAAAGAGTTTACTTTTCCATTTGAAAATTACATTTATCATGGTAGGCCTCTCTTTCCTAAGAAATCTGACAGAACTGAGCACTGCAGGGAAGTACTGCTCCCTACTAATAAGCTTTTCTGTTCTCCATATTATTAAAAATTAATGTTGTAAACCCTGGGTGTTGTGGCCTCAGTGAGCTGTTCTGCTTTGCTTTGGCTCCTAATTCTGACCATATGTTTTGCCTCCAAAGCCTCAGGGCCTGAAGAGTTAACAAGGCTCTTTTTCTGGGTTTAGGTTTCCTGTTTTTGGACTGGTCCCTTCCTGGGCAGAGAGCACCGTGCCTGTGACAGATCCTCCCACCAGCTCATCCCTCCACGGCTCGGAGTGTGCTCTGAGATGGGTTTACAAGGGAACAGAGTCTCTGAGCCTTAGGCCACCTTGGAGAGTGTTTGGCTGCAGGAAGTGCATGAGTGTAGGTGCAGGGCTTGTAGGTCTTTTTCTTGATGTTAATTATGCCTTTTTGTGACAGAAAATCTGTGTCTTTAGACCTTCATGCAGGCTAGAACCACTGGCACGGAGGAAGGCGTCAGTTCTCAGACAGTGGGCGGCTGTAATTGTACCTGGCACGAGTTTGTAATGTCACCAGGACAGTTCTGCAGGCCCAAAGGTGACAAGGTGGCTAGGTGTCAGCTGGAGTGATGAAGCTTCAGGTGGCAGCCAAGCAGAAATGTGCAATTAAAAATTGAAATGGCCAAAAGGTGAAAGTTACCTCCCCTCATGCTGTGTTTATGTAGAAGTACTGGTGGGGCAGAGAGCCCCAAACTGATTCACCTATGTGTTGCCCCAAGATTTTCCCAGTCCAAAAACTTAAACAGTTAAACAAGCCAAGAGATGCCTCAGCCATGGGCAGGTGAAATGCCCTGGGCAGGGACTGCACCAGGACCTGAGGGCCCTCAGCAGGTGTGCTTGTAAAAATTAGTGAGCCAACATAGAGACTCCACAGCAAGAGAGTCATCAAAGATCAGAAACAAAGCGTGTTTGAGTAATTCTGTGCAGCAGTCTCGGCAGCCTCTGACTCCTGCTCACGGTGAAGCGATGAAACGGTCGCTGGCAGGAACTTTGCCACACAATGGAGCTGTCACTTCTCAGAGTGAAGATGTAGGAGCAGAGGGGATCGGGCCAGACGCTCCCAAGGATGTGCTTTGCTTTGCTCTTGTCTCTGGGTTTGACAGTAGGTCCCTACAAGAAGCGTGAGCCGGTGCCAGGGCTGCCACTGTGGATTGTGTTCATCGTGTTTAGGGTTTGGGTGATTCCATTTTCCAGTCTGAAGCAGGGTCAGAACGTTCCTTTTGTATGAAAAACTTGGTGTCTCGGGAAGGAAACCCCCTACCTGTGAAACACTGTGTCTGTAAAGAAAAATACAGTTATCCTACTCATAAAAAGTTTATTCTTCAAGCCATTTTAAATTATTTTCTTTAAACCTTTAACATTATACCGAATTTCCATGGGGTGTTATCAGTCTGCCATCAACAGGAATTAAGTGCAGGAAATTTTCATGTGAGCACTGATCAAACTAACCAGACAGAAGTTGTTTTAACAGATTTTAAGAAGCAGAATGGAAATGGTGGAATTAAAGCATGCAACTTTTTTTTTTCCTTATTCTTGACTGCATTGGTTTGAACCTTTGTGTGCTCTTGACTTGCTGAGGACTGTGTTAGAGATAAGTTAGTTGTCCTGAAAATGTAAAGTGACAGTTTAAGCGTTTTGTCTCTGTGCTAATGTGCAATTAGGTAGTTATCCAATAAGCTTGTTCATGTCGTCTAACTCAAGCCAGCTGTGGAGGGAAGAGGGAAAACCCTTTGCTGTTGAAAAATGGTGAGAGGGGAAAGGATGTTTTAAAGGATCTGTTTGGGAATTGCCAGGGTGTTCTTTTCCTTGGGTAATACAGTAAAGCATTAAAGGTTAGCAAGATTTATTAGAAATTAAATTCTACTGATCGTATGTATACAGGTAAAACTAAGCTCTGGATAGATCTGAATACCAGCAGATGTAGTAGAGGTTTGGATCTACAAATTAACTCTAAGGCAATCATACAAGGTGGGGGCCAGGGAGGGATCTAGTTGTCTGGAAAGCAGGCTCCATCGTGTTTTGGGTCGGTGTTTTTAGGATTAGTGGCAGTATCCTACCACAGTACCACCAAAACGCCTGTGGGTTCAAGTGATGCTTGATCTCCTCTTGCTAAAAGTTGCACTTGAAAGGCAGCAGATGCCACCACCCTGCTGCAGAGCTCTTGGGGTGCTTGGTTGGTGGTGGAAACCTGTGCATCTCCCAAGCCTCTTCCACTCAGCAGAGGGCAGTGATCTTGCACGCACCCCGCTGCCTCCTCACAGACTCGTTCAGCCTCTTCACCTCTGTGCAGATCATCTGATGGGCACAGGAACTCGGCGCTCCAGGGAACAGAGCAGTGCCTGTGCAGTGGCAGGTGGGGTGTGCAAGGTTGTTTCTTCCCTTGGAAGATGCACGTTTCGTTGTTCACAAGTGTCAGACACGTGAAACAGGTAATTGTGTTTTCACAAGTGAAGGCTGGGGTAGTGACTTACCAAACAGCCAAAAAGTCCAAGCTAAGCACCATGTGATAACTATTTTTTGAAGAACTTTCTGTGATCCCACAGAAAAAAAACCCAAAATCAGGAAAAGTCAGAAATGGCTGTTTTGGAATGTGGAATATTTGTTTATTTAACCCATTTGTTTGTTTTTACCCAACAAGCAGGCAGTGGGTTGGGGCCATGGCTGAAAGAAATCGTTATGGTTTAGCAGCAAATGCACTTGTCTGTGTAATTACAGTGTCCACAGCTGGAGGTATGGGAATCAGAAACTTTAAAATAGGTAACCAGACCGTGACATCTGGGAACTGGGAAGAAGCTGTCATAGTTCTATGATTTTATTTGTTTGAGCAGATTTTTCTTGAATCTTTGAAACTTCTATTACTGGGCAAAGCAAAGGATATAAAAGGATCTCCAGGGTGTGTTTATTTCTTATTTTTTCTCATTTAAAGTGATAAGGTTCAAACCTTTTTAAAAAAAAAAAAAATATATATATAATCATCCTTAAAATCGTGTCGCTCTGAGTGAGAACCTTCATGAAGAAAACCATTAAAACTGGGTTCTAATTTCATTTGTCTTACAGTGTTCACTCAAAGCACATGAGAAACCTGTCCAAATCATCACACTTGGGGCTTTGGTCTGGTACATCTGATATTCCTGGGTTTGCATATTCAGATTTACCTCGGTGTTTATTGCCTGTGCTCTGCTGCAGCATCGGGCAGGCTGGTTGTGTGAACGTTGCTGGAGGTCAGCTTGCCTTCATCTCAGGTGTTTACTTAAGCTGGTTAAAGATTTGAGGTTAACCTCTGCTGATGTTTTAGGAGCTGTAAAGCCATACGGTTTTGGTTTTGGTTTCCACATTGGCTCCAAAATTGGCGGAGAACTAAACCAAAAGGTTCTTTATGTTCAAAAGCTGTGAAAAGGCTTATTAACACATGGCATTAATAGAGAACAATCTTTGCCCCAAATGGGACTGAACAGAGCTCTTTTTCCTCGGAGCACTTGGCTGAATTATTCCTTAGCTCAGCAGATTCAAAGGCACTGACAATTTTTTTTAAGAATACTTTAAAACAGGAATGTTCCTTTATCTTTTACTTTTTCATCAAAGTCTTCAGACTTTACCAGATAAGGCCTATAGTGTGGATTCTCTACACTGTCCATCTTTCTTCCAAATGTTAGGAAAAATCCCCTGTAGATTGGGCAGGTTTCCCAGCTCCTTTGCCTTCCTCATTTTCCTTGGGACAGCTGAATGCCTCGTGGTTTGAAACCTGCCTTCTCCCCGGCGCGTGGCCGTGCCGGGGCGGTGATGGGCTCCAGGGACCTGTGCCAAACCCCATCTTCCTCACAAGGAGATCCTGAATGGGGCAGAGCCAGAGTTATCTGTGCTAAGAGACCAGTCTGAGCGTGGCAATTACTGGAGGCTCCCTGTGATGACCAACCGAGCAGGAACCTCTCGAAGGTGTAATGTGCTCCTGACACATGACAGGGCTGGGGGAGAGGAAATGAAATGAAAATGGGTCAGGAGTGGGAGGCCTGGGCTGAGGCAATTCCCTGTGGTGCCAGGGTCCATTTAAGAGTCAAAGCAGCAGCACATTACAGAGAGGGTGTAGAAAGGCTGTTTTCACTGTCCGAACCGAGCAAACTGGCCTTTCCACCAGCCTCCTCCTCCTCGGCAGCGCCTGCAGCACGGCCGGGGACGCAGCGCTGCCGGCTCTGGCTGCTTTCCTGCCTTTGTTTTTGTGATGAACCAACAGGCAGCAAAGCAGAGCAGGGATTCTTGAAAGAGAAGAACATTTTATCATTGGAAATAAAATAATGGACTTGTAGACTACATCTTTGTCTGAAACAGACTATTGAAACTAATTTGGTTTGGTTTTTTTCTAGTTATGGTGCTAGACTTGAATCACCTGGGTTTGGATTCCAGCTTTTCCTCAAACTCCCTCTGCAAATCACTTTAAATCTGTAAGTTGCATCTGTTTTCTCTAAGATGCAGGTAACTGTCTCCTCTGTAATCTTGTCTACTGAAATAGACATTTTGGGGTAAGGTTAGGGACACTGGAACAGGTTGCCCAAGGAAGTTGTGGATGCCCCCTCCCTGGAAGTGTTCAAGGTCAGGCTGGATGAGGCTTTGAGCAACCTGGTCTAGTGGAAGGGGTCCCTGCTGATGGCAGGGGGGTTGGGACTGGATGAGCTTTAAAGTCCCTCCCAGCCCAAACCATTCTATGATTCTATGAAGGTCTCTCTGCACAGGGCCTAACACAGAAAATTTAGTGTCTGAGGGCACAACAAGGTGCTACTGGAGTATAAAGGTCACCTTCCTGAACCAGAGCCTGATGTGCTGATTGCACTGGGTTGGATGAAGCTGTTTTACAGAAAATGCTCCTTTTTTTCCCAAAATATTTGCTGCATGCTGGGAAGAAAACCTGTTGGAAAATAAATGTCCCTGGATGGTACAGTGTAGGAATTACAGGCAAGTCCTCTGCTTGCAATTCCACATGGCTGCTAGAAACAGCAACGTCTCCAAGGTGTGATGGAGCTCTCATGAACTCCACAATTAAAGCATGCAGTGTTCAGCCACTGCTGTTCTGAAGCTCGAGTGAAAACCTCCATGAACCCACTTGGATCAGGTCTGTAACACAATGTAAGCTTGACTGTGGAAGACCTGGAGTGGCTCATGGGAAGAAAGTGATTTACTCCTTCCAGCATGCATTTGAGAACAAATAAATCCAAGATACCACTGCAGAATGAGCTGAAACTCAGCTATTCTCTGAGACAATAAATAGAACCACGTAGAACACATGAAATTTTGGGTGTAGGCAGAGGAGGATGGTGGACTGATTGTTGTTTTTTTGTTGAATGCAGGTCATTTAGTGACACCAAGAAAGTGCTGCCTCTTGGGGACTCTTTAGCCAGTTTAAAGCTCTGTGGAAAAACCCAAGGGGAACCCAAAGCTCTTCTGCACAGACAGACCCACCAGCAGGTGAGAAGACTGTAGCATCCAGACACATCTTGGTGTGCTGCAGAACTTCTTGACTTGGAGCAATAGCTTGATCTTTCTCTGAATTCATTTCACACCCCCAAAAAAGCTGAGTTGTCTCCATTTAACAAATCTTTGGCTACAACCTTTGCTACTAAAATGAAGCCTTCCTCATGGGAAATACTTCTGAATTTCAGGGCATAACTTCAGCCTTTTCTCTGCTGAGAAGAATCAAATGTGAAGCATCTGAAGGTGTCAGGATAAAAACATATAAAGGAGCCATCCAGAATAACACTGCCCCCAGTTTTGCTGCCTGCCTGCCTCAGGGGTTACTGGAACACTTCAGCACTGTGATAATGGGGCCAAGGCTTGGGTGTATGTTCAGTGTCTGGCATTATTATCACTATTTACGGTATGCCACTGAAAATGCAGTGATGCTCAGGTGGCCACAGTGGGAATTCTTTGTCATATAAAGGAGGTCAGGGAGGAAGACCAAAATGATACCTTCTAGCACAGTGTGTTGGGGTTTGTGTAATGAGTGGGTTTAGACTGTGTCTCCCCAAGTCTGTTAGGATGATGCAGGCTGTGGTCCTGTGCTGCACATGGCACCGCGCTCTGTCTCGGCTGCTAACCCCAGAATCTCTAAAGCCAGCATTTTGTCTCCCTTGCAAATAACATCTGTTTTATTTCCAGGTTTGAAAATGATTTTTTGTTTTGGTCTTTTGATTCAGTTGCACTCACAGGAGAAGCTTCCTCTGCTCACTGATGCTGTGGCTCCTTGGATCCTGTATGTAAAGTCTGGAATTTAATGGACTCTCTCATATATGAAGGAATGCATTAACTACAGGTCAGCAAAGTCTCTTTATTGTGTCATTTTAGTATGGAGAGCTGTTATTACCCTGTTGCTTTTAAGGTAGCCTGCTTCAAGGTAATGATTTAGTCTGTCCAAAGCCATGCAGAATGCCAACACAACCTCTGCTTGTTTACAGAGTCCCAGTTCAGTGGTAACCTCAGTTTACCCTTGGGATAGCTGACTGGTAGGGAATGAAGAGTTTTTATTAATGGTTTGGTTTTTTTCTTTCTGACTTGTCAAGGATTGTCATGTGGTTTCCCTGGACTTGTCATTCATTCAAAATTAATTCAAAAAAGGTTTTTATTTTTTTTTTTTTCAATTCCCCTTTAGGACTGAAATTCCAGTGTGTTCTATAACAAGCGTAGAAACCATGAGTCTGACTCTATTTTTACTCTTTGACACAATCCCACGTATTTTCCCACGATAATATTTGTAATCAGTGTGGGAATTCATATCAGGATTGAGCCATGAATTGTGTAAAATGGCTTTTTTTTTTTTTTCCCTTTTAGGATGGAAAGGCAAAGAATGCATCAGGGGATGGCCTTGTTTGACCAGCAGCTGGGGGGGAAACTCCAGGACTAACTCCTTACAAACAATACTTGGCCTGGTACAACCTCTGGAAGCTGTGCTCTGCTTGGGCATCTCTGTGGGCCTGCAGAGATGGAGATATCAGAAGTTTTGGGCAGTGGAAGTCTCAATGTGTTTAGAAAGTTGATCCTCCGTGACACACCCATCATCAGTCTTGAGCCTCTGTGGTGGAATCAACAAGTGAGTCCAAATCATCAAACTTCCTCCCAATTAAAAGGTAGTTGGTGGCATCTTGGTCTTCCAGGCACCAGACTGTCCCTCATAAAACATTCCCAAGCTTTGCAGTTACCCAGAGAGGAAAATGAGGAGGGAGGTGTTTTTCCACCCCATGGACACCCCATGTAATTCCTGTGGGCACCTCCTGATCCTGTGATGGTTTTGCTCATCACTACTATGTCTGAGAATTCCTTGATATTCAAAGTGTCCCAACCACATCAGGTTTCCATAATAGCATTGCACTATGAAATTATATTTCATGCCTGGCTATTACAGTGTGCACACAGCTGCTTTCATCCTGTGTCGCAGCGTGGTTTGCTCCTCTCTGATGCCGGGCACCAGAGGATGTCTGCAAATGGCATTATTTCAGGATAGTTATCCTAAATACCTCTGTGTAGGGTCCATGTGGGGAAACCTGTATAGCAGCACAAAAGCACCTCACTCTCCTTTATCATAATCCATTTTAAACGTGGATTATGCTGAGGCAGGACAGGGCACTCCCATTTTGGGAGACTTTTAAATAGGGATCGTTCTTGTGCTTTCAGCTCACACCCTGCATTATCCAAAACAGCTTTGAAGTGTAAACAAGGCTCTGAGGTGTCTGTAGTATTTCCATTCTGCTCCCTGGCTCCTCCTTGTTCCCTGGCTCTTCCTTTGGGAAGGTCCAGAGCAAAACCAGACCTGCAGAGCCCGTCATTTAGGTCTTTGCTTTCACAAACTTCATACCAAGGGACATTTCCAATCCAATTCCCAATTTACATGCATTCCTCAGCTTTTGAAGTGAGTATTTAGATGCAAGTTTCTGACTCGGAGCCATCCCCACAAATTATGTTAGTACATAAAATATTTCCTTTCACATTTTTCTAAGAGGAAGAGCCCTCCAGAAGCCTGTGGTCCTTTTGGGACAGTTTAATTATTTCTCTATTATCATCAGCCTATGCTGCAACCTCCAGAGAAAACTGGTGGGTACAACTCTGAGAGAGGTCCAAGGTAACAAGTGCTCTAACGACTCAGACCCGTGTTCATCTGCCCAGTCCCCAGCTGGGACAAGCAGTGGGTGTGTGGAGCAGCCTGCAGACGTCCGTGCTCTCTACCATCACCCCTTCCATTGTGTCCAAAGCCCTTTACACCTCTGCTCCCATGGAACACTGCAGCTGCTTACATGTCTTCTGCTCATTTATTTAAACCTGCTTCCTGACTGTTTCACAGAATCCCAGATTTGCCTGGATTGGATCCTTTTCTCCAGGCTAAACAGCCCCAGCTCCCTCAGCTGCTCCTGACATGACGTGCGCTCCAGACCCTTCACCAGCTTCACTTCATTTGGGGCCCTGCCTCCAGCTTTAGTGTCCTCATTCCCTGTTTGTGCTCTTTTATGTGCTGCTCTCCCTGTCCCTGTCACATGCTGCTCGTGTCCTCTACAAATGCTGCAGCTCCAACCCCTTGGCCTCTCCATTCCCACCTGGCATCTCCCTGGCAGCTTTTCCCCATGGCTTTACCAGTGGGACTGGCCAGGTCTGCAAGTGGCATTCACGACAGGGCAACGCCACGCAAGCACACGTGTGTCACACTGTGATCTGTTTTCTGGTTTGTTAATCCTTTTCTAACAGTTCCCATCATTTTGTTTGTATTTCCAAGCTCCTGTGAGTACCAGGTGGCTGTTTCCAGAGTCCTGTCCCTAATAACACAAACACAGCAGGTAATTTAGAGAGAGAGTAGGGTTATTTTATCTGCTAATTTATCACTCCTTGTCTGGATACCATGAGGTTCTTCTGCAGCTCTTCACAGACAGGTTTAGATTTGACTATCCCAAGTTGTTCTGAAACATCTGCAAAATGCATCATTTCACTGTTCATCTCCAGCATTACCAGAGGCCTTGGCCAGCTCACCTGCAAGACCAGGGGCATTAACACCGGCCCCTCTCATCCTCTGGACTATTTCTGATTGCACACACCAGTCCAACATCAGCCATGAAACTGGAGGATGTTGTTTGTTAAATCTATAAAAGATTTCAAGATACAACCCCAGAGGCTGAAGGATCCTTGTTGACAAAGATGATGGAGATGCTTTCTTCAAATAAAAAGAGGTTTATTAAGATAATGAGAATGACATTGTGGTGTGGGTGTTGTACATCTATTGCAGCATTAAGAGAAACAACAGCAAGTACAAAATCCTGCAGAACTTCTATAGTCATTATCATCACAGCCTATCTTGTCCATGCTACACTTTTGTGTATCCAAAACTTCATTCCCATTTCTAGTGGCAGAAAATCCAAAGACTTTCATCTTTCAACTCCCCTCCCCCCAGCCCACCCCCCGAAAAAAAGGCAAAACAAAACAAAAAAAACAAAACTCAATTTGATATAAATAACTTGCACTGGACATTTTAAAACTTTCAGATTTTAATTACACATAAATAAATATATACAGATTTAGAACAGTTCAGTTTGGCCTGGTTCAAGTTCTGCCCCTTGTGCTTTATTATTAATTTTAGAGACTTGTGTGCTGTTATCTGTAGGTTGTGGAGTTTTAATTAGTCCTGGGTTTAACTTAACCTGCTTTATCCCCCACTGTGACTGTAGCCGTGGGGAAGGTTCTCCTGGATCAGCTCCTGCCCCAGAACCCTCGGGTGTGTGGATTGTTCCTCCCCTCGCCCCACGGCTCAGAGCTGCCCAGCCCTGGGGAAAATCCACGGGGAGTCTCAGTTTGAAAACTGTAAACAAAGTCTGGAACTGCTTTAAATCCAGAGCAGTTCTGCTGGCAACTTTCTCTCGGCCTGGCTTTAGCACTGGGCTGTAGGTGGGGAAAGAGGGAGGTTTCCTGTGTGATAAATCCAGGTACAGCCAGCGCCCCGGCTCCCTGCTTGTGCCTCTGGTTCCTGCATGGATGAGGCTTTTGCTCTTTCTTCTCAGTTTTTTCAACTGGAACAAATTCCTGGAGCATGTCAGGATTTCACTCTGGGTTTTTTAAAAAACAACATAAAATTGCACATGACTTGGCTTCCTGCATCCACGATTTAACAAAAAAAAAAGAAAGAAAAAGAAAAAAAAGGCAAAAGCCATTAACCTGGCTGATTTTCTCCATCTCACTACGGCCATTGGAGTTGTTTTCTTCTTAAATTCTTTAAATCTTCTTTTTTGTCTTTTCTTTGTTGGTTTTATGAGTTCCATCCCAAGTTCAAAGGTTGCCATTCAGAGAACGGTGTGCGGGGTGCTCTCTCCCCTGGGTGCTGTTGGGTGTCCTCTGGTGCTGGGGGGAAGCTCCCAGGGGGACGAAGGAGGGATGGAGACAGCGCGTTATTTCCGATGCTTCCCTTCTTTTTCTGCCGCTTTGGAGTCTCCAGCCGAGTGCCCGTTCCCTGTGCTGCTCATGAACATTTTATCCAGCCCCTTGAGGGACTCCACCAGGTAGTTCTGGAAGGCGGTGAGCGCCGCGCAGATGGCGGGACCCCCAAAGCCGTGGGTGATCAGGCTGAAATGAGTCAAGCAGCTCTGGACACCCGGCTCCAGGATGAGCGAGGGGCGGCTGTTCCCCAGCGGTGAGCGGTCCTGGGCTATCAAATCTGCAAACTCTTTACAAATTTGCCTGCAAGAGAAAGGGTCGTGTGAGGGGCAGTGCTGGTGGAGAGCTGCAGGGAGGGAGGTGGGTGGGGGGTCTCTATTCCTGCTCCCTGCCCAAGCAGCTGCCTTTGCTCTGGCAGTTTTCAGCCCCTGCAGAGTCAGAGCTGCTGCTGCCTCGAAGGGACACGTGTGGCAGAGCTGAAATGCCACCTGGGGTTAAGTGAGCCCAGGAGCAAGCCCTTCAATCCATGCTGACACTTCACCTTGCTGCACATCTTTCAGAAAAGGAGGCTGAGGGGAGACCTTCTGGCTCTGTCCAAGTCCCTGCAAGGAGGGTGCAGAGAGGTGGGGGTGGGTCTGTTCAACCAAGGAGCAAGGGACAGGACAAGAGGAAATGGGCTCCAGTTGTGCCCAGGGCAGTTGAGATGGGATGTGAGGAAGAATTTCTTTGCTGAAAGGGTTCTGAGGCATTGGAAGGGGTTGCCCAGGGCAGTGGTGGAGTCCCCATCCCTGGAGGGATTGAAGAGTCGTGCAGACACAGTGCTGAGGGACATGGGTCAGTGGGGACTGGGCAGTGTTGGGTTCATGGTTGGACTCGATGAGCTTAAAGGGCTTTTCCACTCGAGGCCATGCTGGGATCTATGTGCAGCATGAGACCATCTTTCCCCCGCAGGAGAGAAAGCTTTCAGGGCTGACTCTGCCCTTCCAGGCTGTGGGTAGCTAATGTGGTGGTGGCTCGTTGCCACCTGTACTCACTTGGTAGCCAGCAGCATGTTTTTCCTGGTGTGGAGCTCCGAGGGGTCGGAGTGCTGTCGGCACAGGTACTCCGCTGCCGCCTTGGCTGGGAACTCCGTCTCACACACGTACCCAAAGTCCCGAGCCAGGTGAACGGCTTCACCTAGGAGCAGGACAGAGCGACAAGGGACATCAGTGCCCCTGTGGAAGGGGAACACCATCTGCAGCAGCTGCAGCCCCCTCACCCACGTGGCTTATTCCTGCTGGGACTGGAGCATGTTCCTTTCTCACTGGCCACCCAAGAGCTCTCTGGGTGACAGAGGTGTTCCTCACTTGGACACTTCCCTTGCTGCATCTTTCTCTCCCCACTTTCTGCTTGGCCTCTCCAAATTCTACAGAGATTTAAGCAGGGTCTGGGGGGTGGAAAGGCCACCTTAGCCCTGTGGCTGTCAGACAAAACGGGGGTGTGAGCAAGGGGCAGGAGGAAGGGATTAACAGCGAGCCCTGGGGCTGGACACACAGGCAGCGTATCCATCACCCCGTGGAAATGCCCACCCATGGGTGGAATTGATCCATCTCCAGGCGTCCCCGTGGAAATAATCCGAGCTGATGGCAATTGATCATGCCCAACACCCGAGATCCCGGCCAGGCAGGCAGAGCTAATTCGACTTGCCCCCCTGCTGCTCATATGTATTAGGCCATCCATCCTAGTAGCATTAACCTAGATCCCATCCCAGTCTCCCCAGCTCCCGGAGCCCAGCCTGGGAACCCACGCTCTGGGGGAAGTGTCTGTGCCTCCCGTATGGCCACGACACTTTCTGCTTCGTCGCCTCTTCCAGAGAAGGAGCGAATAAGGTGAACCTGGAGCATCAGAACTGCAGTGTGGCAAAAACCAATCGGGAACAGCTGCTGAAAACCAGCTCTGGTGACAATAAAAAGCTGTGTGACCTCACGGGGAGAGCCAAGGCTGGACCAGGGTTTATTTCCTCCAGCAGTGTGTGCGAGTGGCTGCGCAGTGGAAGGTTTTAAAGGCAGTTGGGATGCTGGCTTAGGGAGGTGACAGCAGTGGGGACAAGGTGATCTGGCTTTTGAAAGAAGGAGAGGCTGGAGGAGAGCACTTGGGGGGCAGGAGGCCACAGTGGGCAGGGGGGCTGTAGGAGCCTGTCTGGATGCACACCCCTTCCCAAGGGATCCATAGGGATGTTTCCAAACTGAAATACAGCCCCGCTGCCCCCCGGGGTCCCTGCTGGAGCTGTTCCCACAGAGCAGGTGCCCAAGGCTCCCAAAGGAAGGTGTGTTTCTACCTGGAGTCCTCATAGTGCTCCCTGGGCTCCCCAGCACCAACATCTGTCGGTCAATGTAAGTAAAAGTTGATCCTTGGCATTCAAAAAAACACCCAGGATTTTTAAAAAATAAACAGACATTGGGAAGGGAGAGGGGAGAAAACAAATTAAACCAAGATCCAAATGTCCAAGGAAGAGGGCGCCTGGGGCGAAGGGGCACAAGCAGTTGCTGTGTGCTGAGTAATGACGATGCCATGGCACCTTCCTCTGGGTGAAACATCTCCCAGCACCGTAACCCTTGTCTGCAGGAGGAAATAGGATCCACCAAGCACACATGGCACCGCTCTTGGATTTCCTATGAGCTGGGAAGTAGTAACCAAAACATCAGCAGCCACCTGAAATCAAAATGTACTTTTCTTCCTTCCTTTCTTCCTTTCATTCTTTTCTTTCTCCTCTTTTAATGGAAATCAGCTTTTCATTCAGCACGAACCAACTGCCCTCAGTAACAACCTCGGCCTAATGAAGCGGCTCATTTAATTTGCTGCCGACAATGGAGATGATTTTCTATTCAGAACCTGCAGGCAGCTGCCTCCAACACGCTGGGGCAAACACAAAGGATTCCAAAGCTCGAAGGGAGCCGGGGCTGTCACTGCGTTCGTTTGTGTCCCGTGTCCCTTTCTCCCCAGCTCCAGTGGCGACATCATCATTTCCATAGCGCCAAGAAAGTGGGAGGGGAGCAAATAAACAAGCGGCTTTAAGCAGGGGCAGCTCACGCGGCAGGGCTGGGCGCGCGCCGCCTGCCAAGCGGGGGTTCCGTGGTCAAGCCCTTGACGCCACGCTCTGGGGACAGCGGTGACAACCTGCACCTCTGCTTGCAAGACCTCAGAGCTGTGTGGCCTCTCCTCAGGGTCTCACTTGTCCCCTGCTGTCCCAGGGGAGGAGGGCAGGACTTCGCTATGGGGCATCTCCTTCTTACAGGAGACCTTCTTATGGTTTAGCAGTGGACAGGTTTGGCTGGACTCGATGATCTCAAAGGTCTTTTCCAACCAAATTCTACGAGACATGGACCTGAGCGTGATGATGGAGCCTGGGCAGAACAGGGTGATGCTGCCTGAGGGTGGCAGGGTGGGCAGCACCCACACTGGGTCCTCAGCGGGTGCACAGTGCTACAGACCAGCTCTGAATTCCTGGCAGCTTTATTCAAGCTTGTGTTGGGTTTGGTGTCTGTGAACCTGAGGAAGTGTTACCAGAACCAGCTCACAGAAATGAACAGTGCCCTCAGAGGAACCTCACAGCCCCGCTCGGGCCATGGGTGACTCTTCTGCTCCCACAGCAGTGTCTGAGTTCCACACACAGACACGCTGGAATCAGCGCAGGGACTGACACGGGGACGTTTCCCGTCTGTCAGTGCTGGCTGCTGCGTATTTTGCTGTAAGTGTTCCCCTTTGTGGAAAGCTGCAGTTGAAGGGTGCTGAAGTTCAGCACCCCCATCCTCCGCGGCTCTTACCTTCCACCAGGGACGTCAGCAGGGTGACATTGGCAGCTTTGCGCCTTCCTGCAGGTAGATTTAACCCGATTTTCTCTAACCTTTCCCTTAAACACCGGCCCCCGTTTTTTGATTTTGCTCTGAAAAGAGAAAAGAAAGGAGGGGGGGGGCGGGAATTTTAATATAATTATTGTTAAAATAACTATAACCCCAGTTTAAGGTTTGGAAGGAAAGAAGTGTCACCCATCGCCTTCCAGCAGCGCAGCCCAGCACCCTTGGGCCGTCCCCAGGCTCCCAGCAGCCCCTTACCTGCGGAGGACTCCTCCGAGGAGAGAAGCGTTGAGACACTCGGGGGGCGAGAGCCTTCTCTGCACCTCCCCAACCGTCACCTTGTACTTGGAGGTGGAGCTGAGAAGAGAGAGGCGGCCAGGCACGGAGCAGAAGACCTCGTTGGGGTTCGTCACCCCTCCGATCAGACCATCTTTGTTCATTGACAGGGTGGGGATGCTGGTGCCGTTGGCCTTCGAGGGGATGGGCACTGGGAGACAAGGAGGGGAGAGAGAAGAGGAGACCGTGGCTGAGACTCCAGAGCCAGGGAAGCTGCTCAGGGACTCTCCTGGCAGCTTTTGAGCCCCCAGCACCCATGCGTTGCCATCCTCAGGCGTCAGCATGGCTGGCTGGGGTACCTCAGTGGGTTCCTTTTTTCCCTTAATAAAGAAGAGGGGTGGGGTGGGGAAAGTAAACTAAATGATTTTTAAGAAAGGAAGAAGCCTGGACTCTGCTCTCTCCTGCTTTCCCACGCCTCCCAGCTCCTCTGTAATTAAACCCAAGGTTTTGGGCTGGTCTCCTGGAAGGCTCAGGACTGTCCCAGCATCACTGCCTGGCCCCGTGACCAGCTCCCATCCCGGTCTCCACTGGACACTCATGGATCAGGGTGGCAGGACACAGTGCTGTTCCTCTCCCGGCTCTGGGATGGGATGGTGGCTGCAACCCCTGCTCTGTGCAGTCTGTGTCCCACTGGATGGGGTCAGCAGGGCTGAGCCACGACCATCATCTCCTGGATAAAACCCGGGAGGTGCCGGGGTGGCCAAGAGCCCCGTGTACCCACACGGACCTGTCAAAGAGTCTCTGCGACTTCAGCTTTGGGATTGACCCCTCAACAAGCTGCAGCCCTAAACTTTCATCATCCCTGGCTTAAAGGAAGCTTGAGAAGATCAAACCTAATTAATCCAGCACAAACTTCCTTTTACTTAATGGGCAAAAGTAAAGAGGTTGGGCAGGCAGTGGCGGCTGCAGCATCACATCCTCACACCCGGGGTGAAATGGGCACGGCTTTCCCATAGTCATTCCAGTAAGAAATGTTCTTAGATGCAATAAAGGTTTATAGGTTAAAACTGGGGCTGAAACTGGTGCCAAATCTCTTTGGGTTTTATGTTCTGAAATTAATAACCAGTTAAACTCTGGAAAAAAAGCAGGTTTTGAAAGAAACCAAAGAGGACTGCAAATGCCATCGCTCCAGCTCATTTCAGCCCTGGCATTCTTTGTGGTTCCTCGGTAGTGACTGTTCCATAACACACATTCAGATGGTTCCTGCAAGCAAATGCCAGGGTGAGGTGCAGGTTTTATAAAGGAAATACACAAAATGAAAGAGAAAACCCAAATATTAACTGGGGAGGGTAAGCAGACTGGACCTACTAGGGCCACTTAAAATCAGTTTATTGTAAATGCAGCCCAAAGACTTGTTAGGGTGGCAATAAAAAAGTAGTGTGTGTTACACAAAAATGGGTGAAGTTTGGAAAGAAGAAGGGAAAGAGCTGAGGTAGGTTTGGTTTCGAGATGTGCTGGTGCCCTGCTGCAGTCAGCCACTGCCGTGCTGGCGTTTGCCACGACTGTAGCTGGTTGAGGGATGTTGAGGGAAGAACAAATACAGGAACATCACCACAAGACATAGGAAACCAGAGCTATTTCCAGGAAGCAACAACTTCAAAGCTTTCTTCCAGAGTCCCAGAACAGGTTATATTTGTCTCCAGGGGACACCCTTAAAATAAATTCAGAGCGTGTTTTACAGATACCCACGCGCTGCTGCCAAGGCGTGTGTCACTTCAGGTCCAGGCACCCAGCAGACACCCCTGGAGAGCAGGTGTGACCTGTCGTGCCGTGCACTCTGTCTGTCTGTCCCCAAAGAGCTCTGCATCGTTTCCACACTCCAGGTTTGTGCGTGCCTGGGATCATGCGGTGCCGCGCGCTCGAGCCGCGTGCGTGGCTGGGACCTGCGCACGCACCAGGGACCGAGCAGCCATGCAGGGGAGAGAGGAACCTGCCTTGCCAGGAAACATGTCCATGAAACCTGGCATCTGGGGAGGAGACAAGCCAGCTGGCACCAGAGCCTGTGGAAAATGGGGCTGGGGGTGGGTCTGATACAGAACTGGGGTGCTGGAGGCGTCCCGCTGGCAGCAGCAGCATGCGGGCAGGGGCAGGGCGGTGGGGAGGCAGGGATGGATGTCGATGCACAGCATGGAGACACCACAAGGCTTTGAAACACACACTGGCATTTTTAGGAATGATGCTACTGTCAGAAACAGAAACTGGAAGCCCAGAGCCTGCCACTGCCAAGGTCAATGCCCAGAGCAGCCTGGGCAGCCCTGCTCCGTGCCGCAAGCAAGCCATGCAGGCACCAGCGCCGGGTGCCCGTCACAGAACATCAGCATTGGCATCGCTCTTCTGCCTCAGAGCCTGAGCCGAGGCCAGAGCCCAGGCACAATCAGCACGTGCAGGCACGGGACAGGGTCCCCCGTGTCGCGGGGAGCTCGCACCCTCGGCAGCGGGACACGGAGGGTGCGGAGGGAGAACCGGAGCGGGCGGCTGGCCCGGCATCACGCAGGGGTTAGCGGCAGCGCTGGAAACTGAGCCGGTCTCTTGAGTCCTGGAACAGTGCTTCAGCCATTAGACAACGTTCCCTCAACACAACAAGCACAAACACAGCCACATTCGCCATTAATTATTAATTATTGTTATTTGGCCTCACCTGCTGCTGTTTGCCTGGTCTGATCTGCAGCTTGTTTGCCCATAAACATGCTGCAGGAGGGAGACAAGCTACCATTAAAGCCTGACAGCTTTGTTTCCTTGGCTTTTGGGGAACCAAAATTGTCTCTTGTCATCTGAGTAAACCAAAAGTCCCCCTCGATCTTCAGTTGCTGCTTTCCTGTTCCCGCAAGCAGCAGGTGATCGGAGCACCTGAGCCAGCCTGCAGACAAGAAGGAAGCATGAGACCATTGCGGGTCGGCTCGGCGCGTAGCCGACAGCCCAACGCCCCGGCACACGAGCACGCCGGCCCCCTGCCTCCGCTGCCACGGCGGGGCGGGAGCCGCGGGACCCTTCCAAACCACGACGGGTGCATGCAGGAGCCTGGCCCCGCCGGGAAGGGCTGGGTGCTGCTTCCCGCAGCCTCACGTCGAGGGTGCTATGGGGCAGAGACACAGACTGCTGGAGCAGAGACGGGGTTTTCAGGATGAGGTTTTGGGGTGCCAGGTGCTGAGGGGGAGTGGGAGGCGCTCGGCGCTACCGTGCTGGGGCGGAGCAGCACGGCCCGGCCCTGAGCCCCACGCGGCGCTTTGCACCCGGGAATGGAAATGTCACATCAGTGTCACTGCACCGGCCACCCCTGCCGAGATTTCCTGGGTCTGGCCCCAGGTCAGTGTGCCAGCTCTCAGCCCACCCATCCCCACAGCCAGGGCTTGGGCAGGCTCAGCTCCCACCCGTGACCGTGGAGGACTCAGTTTTCAGCAGGAACACGCCCCAGAGATGCTCGTTCACACAGCGATGGACCGATGCGTTACACAGGCTGACAAGGAAAGGGTTAAACGCCGGTGCCCAAACTGCTGGGTGCCCAGGAGCTTGGCCCCCTCCCTCCAGGCCTGGCCTGATGAGTGGGACAAGGCTCAGCTGGGTCACCCCACCCCACCCAGGGAGCTATAAAGGGCAGGACAGGAGCTGCAGTTCCCAATGTGGGGCTCTGGTTGGGTTGATTCAGTTGAAGGAAGAGGAGAAAAGGGAAAAATCCAAGAGGCCTCAACTGGTGTTGCTGATACTCAGCTCCTCACGCAGAGGTGAGCTCGGCTGTGGGTTTCACAGACCAAAGGCCCTGGTGAAGCTTTTTGCTGTGGTGACCCTCGTCCTGGGGATGCTGCAGCTGGTTGGGCTGCATGGTGTGAGTGTCAGAGGGATCAGGTTTGAAAGGGAAACCTGATTTTGCAATAAGGTTGTGCTGACAGACCTCGAAGAACTTCATACATTGCTAATCCCCAGCCCAGTGTGCGTGGTGGTTTCTCTTGGCTGGTTGCAGCCAGCTCCCTGCTCTGCCAGGGAATTGTTTTATAGAATCATTCTGGTTGGAAAAGACCTTTAAGATCATCCAGTCCAACCAAAGGCACTGGGCAGGTCACCTCCCCAGTTTGGGCTTGACTGTTTCCATCAATCAAATGGAGATAATTAGATCTACCTGGGAGGGATGCTGTGATACCAAATTAAAACTTGCCAAGTGATCCCTGGAGGAAAGCTTCCCCCAGGTGAGAAGCCCCTGGGTGGTAAATATAGCCAGAAGGAGTTGGTCCAGCACCTAAACACAGGATGTGGTGATGCTCCTTGGAGAAGCAGGCAGGCATGGAAAGGCAAGCCCTGCAGACACGAGGTCCTGTTGCCTCCAGTGATGCTGTAGGTGTGGTGGGATTCCACAGCCTTGTTTCTATGAGGGCTTTCCAGGAGGTACCAGGCAGCAGAGTGAAATCTAGCGGATGGAGCAAGGAGCTGAGCGCCTTCGAGGTGTCCCAAGACAAAGCAGGAAATTTCTGACACTTTTGTTCTGGTTTGCAGAGGTGGGTGCCTTTTTTTTTTTCTTTTTTAAAGAAGGAGCAAAAGAAACATGTTCTTCAAAGGCTTTTACCCAGGGAGCTAAGAAGCCTTGGAGAATGTCCTGCTTTTCCCCAGCGAGTTTCAGCATGGACTTATCTGCAGCCCTGCACCTCTGCTGCCTCCTCATCCCCCTCCAGCGCAGTCTGGGGTGATG
Source organism: Caprimulgus europaeus (assembly GCA_907165065.1). The sequence goes on from OU015547.1 coordinate 1,300,396, forward strand.
ATGCTCTGTCCCCGAGCTCCTGCACTCCCTCTCCTTCCTCATCTGCGTTCCCAAGCATCTGTGTCTGAAACTGCCTCTGTGATTCCTGAAAACAGGAGCTTTTACATGTGAATATTCCGTGCAAAAGGTGCATCTGCAGCCCAGGCTGCAGTGGTGGCGGTGCCCGTGCTCGGGGGCTGACTGCACACCACCAACTTCTGGGTTTGGGTTTGGTTTGTTGGATTTTTTAGGGGAAAAGGGATTTTACCTACAAAAAGACAAAGTAAGGACTCGTTTCCATAGAAGTGTGCTACCTGCTTGCAAAATGATTTGTAAGCAGGAGAATTTGTGGTACTTGGAGACTGAATTGTTTATCATGGTGTTCTTCGTTCAGTTTCATTTCCAGCTGGAACTCGGGGTGCTGCGAGGGGAAAAACCAGTCCAGAGGGAACATGCAAATTGCTGCCCCTCTTAAAAAACCTCTTTTCTTCTCTCCTTAGATCCATTACAGGTAAATCCTCCTCAGCAGCACTGAATCCCTGGATATGGGAGCTTTTGTTGCAAGGTCTCTTTCAGAAGTGGGAGAGTGCCACAGCTCGGGTTTAACGAGGTGTCAGTTAATCCTTTTAGGAGACTCCCTGGGACAAAGCCACCTCTCATCTTCAGGCACAGCGCTGTCTCCAGCCACCCCTAAAGCATCTCAGCCCCCTGGTCCCTGTTTGCTGAGCTGTGTGGGCATCACTGCAGGTTCAGGCCATCCCAAAAAGAGGCTGCAGGAGCCCTGCTTTGTCCTGCCCTGCAAAGGGGACGTCTCCACTGTGCAAACCTATTTTGGCTGCTCCTTGCTGCAGCTGCTGAGGTTTGCTGCCAGGAGGTTGTAGGTCTGGTGATGATGGTCCCAAGTTTTGGTCCCCACAGCAGATGGGATGTGGGCAGCTCCGGCTGGCAGTGGTGGGAAGCTCTGGGATGCTTGTGTGGAGCCCGTGGTGGAAGGTGCTCCAGATAGATGAGGGATTGCTGGTCTCTTCCAGGAAGAGCTTTCAGTGTGCTGATCTAACCTTCGTTTGAATGTCTCTGATGTAAATTATAAGATGGAGATACATCTAGAAGGCAGAATCTGCATGTGGGTGTGAGCCAGAGGCGACTGCTCCTGCCATGGCTTTACAAGCCCTTCTTCACCCAGGAGGTGCTGCCGAGTTCAGCTGCTTCCATTTCCTGGTGTTTCAGCAGAGAGGTATTTATTGATGGTCCAGGGAAGGAGGTCAGTGCCATCAGCTATATTTCAAACCCACAGTCTGTAATTATCCTTTCTTCCCAGAGGGGATTGTACAGGTATTTTCCTTATCTTGAATGCACAACCTGAACCAAGTCCCCATGTCAAAGAGCCTCTCGAGGAAACCCCGTCATCAGCTCGACAGCCTTTTCAAATGGAAAGATGGAAAGAATCTTGGGTTTTATCTCTGGGCTTTCCAGATTCCTGAGTCCTGATAGGGAAATGGATCTTGGACCCTCAAAGAAGACAGGGAGCAGGGCTGCAGCTCAAACTATTCCCATGAGAAAGCTAATCAGGAGAGGTCCCATGCCTATGCAAAGCTCCTGTACTTAACATTTTGTTTCCAATGCAAATCAATACATTAGGGGTTTTTTTAGGAACTAAATTTTAAGGTGTCATGTGATATTAACTGCATTTTTCTTTCTGTGCCTCTGTTTTACCCAGCAAAGCACTGGCCGTGTGTCACTGCAGGTCTCTGCTGCTGGGGAGCTCTGGGCAGGAGAGTTGAGCCTCCCCGAGACCAGTGGGTACGACGTCTGAGTTAAGGACAATTCCTCCCCAGTACGTGGTGTCCTGACAGGAGTGGCCAATCAATATAATAAAACTTACTCAGACCTTTGCCAAAGCACCTTGTGCTCCTTCAGGACTGGGAAGGGGATTAGTAAACTGTTTGTAATTAATAATTTCAGCTAATGCATTTCGCTGCTTTACCATTTAGGAATGATTCAGCCTCAAACACGCTGCCTGTTCAAAATATTTTGTGATTTTTCTTAATTTTTTTTTTTTTGGAAACTGCCCACAAGCATTGTGTTGGGAGTTTCCACGTGTTTCCCTGCTGGAATCCTATGGATTGGGCTCTGCTGTCTGGGGAGCCTCTGACACAGCAGCCTGGACAGTAACCTCGGGAACACCCCCTGGAAAGCAGCAAATATTAACGATTAAAATGTCCTTCTAATGAGTGAAACCCAAGTGCTCGAAGCTTCGCAGGAAATGAATGAAAAGGGATTTGGATGCTTTTGAACCCCGAAGCATGTCTGTGGGTATTCACTGCAGGTGGGTTTTGCTGTTTGTTGGAAGAGCTGCTCTGGTGCAGCAGTGTCCCCTCCCCAAACGCTCCGCTTCTCACTCATACCTCTGTGGCTTCATTTGAAAAGTCAATTTAGTGTGGTAACTCAGATTATTTCATTCCCCCCTAATTCTTTTTTTTTTTTTTTTAATCTGCAGCTAAGCCCTTTTGTATCTACATTAGAAAAATAACAACCATCTAAATTCAGTTCAGTGACCAACTGCTCTGGATCTGTAGCTCTGCCTCTGCTCCCATAGAACACGCGTGTTTCACAGCACAAAACACCCAGGTGTCGGGGAGGGAAGAACCTGAAACAGGAGGCTGGAGACCCCCAGGATCTGAGCCAGAGGAACTGGAACCCTGAGCTGCTCTGTGCTGACACCAAGGCAAGTTTCTCATCCCACGTCCCCCCAGCCGGGATCCGCCGCGCGCGCTCCACCGCTCTGCCCCGTCGCGTTCCCCATCACAGGTTTATTCATTTAGCAGCACAAACTCCCATCACATTCTGGCAACCAGTCTGCAGGATCCTTATGTGTTTAAACAGTCTAATCCATTTTACAGTAGCATGCTTGAGAGGTTTTTCCCTGTGTTCCCTATAGAAGCGCCTGAATTTGTGTGGCTGGGATCTACATAATCTAAGAAGGGAGAACAAAGCTGCAGCGCTGTCGCGAGCGGCGGCGGCTCCTGTGGCAGCCACGGTCGCGTTGCTATCAATTTGTTAAAATATATTTCGATTATTGAAGGGCAAAAGACCCTTCAGCAAAGATTAGATGTGAATAATGGAAAAATATTTCACTTCCTATAGGATTTGCTGATCTGTGGAGCACGCGGGAGGGTTTTGATCTGAACCTCAGACCGCAGCGATGCGAATCTGTCACTTCACCTGTGGGTCTGGTGTCACCAGCTCGCCTGGGGACAGCTGTGGGGAGAGGCAGCGCTTGCCCACTCTCACACTGCAAATGCTTTTATTTTTCCTTGCCCAGGGAAGATCCCTGTGCCTTGGTGGGATGTCCAGCAAACCAGATGTGTTGCAGCCCAGTCAGCACCGTGCTCCGGCCAGGACCCGTGTCACTGCCAGGACACACACCTGGAAACCCCTCAGCAGCAACTGAGACCCACCACGGTGCCTCAGGAAGGAGCAAGGTCTGTATCTTTCAGTGGGAAAACTCTGACCAGCCACAGCAATAGCGTGGGGACAATCCAGGCAGCTGGGTGGGAGCACGCGGGTGGCTGCAGCGCAGCTCTTGGGGTCCCTACAAACCCTCTGATGTTTCTTCAGTGAGTGTCCCTATCTCTCACTGACTCACTTCTTGTGCTGGAAACAACCCTGAACACGCTCTCTAGGACCCTCTGCTCACACCCCACCAGCCCCTCTGTGCCTGGAGCATGGGGCCATCTCAGGAGCCCTGGGGACACACCATCCCCACGCAGCCACCTCGCTGGGGACACCGCTTGCTCCCCAAGACCTGTCGGACCAGTCCGGAGGGAATAGGGCCTGACCCCATCCCTCGCTCCCTGGCGCCTCGGCCCTTGGGTGACTGATGCCAGATAAATGCCTGAGATAGAGGGTGGGGAGGCTCAGCCTGGCTGGAATCCCAAGCACGCACCACGGACGCTGCAGCAGCTGCAACGGCTTCTCGGGCTGCAAAGGTGAACCTGCTCCTCCCGTCCTGCTCCAGAGCCCCTCGCTCCTGACCCACACCATATCCTGGAGCATTTAACTGCAGTGGGTGCTTTGGGCTTGTTTCTAGCAATTCTTTCCCACTCCCTCATGCTTCTCTGCTGTTCTCCACAAGCCACAACACTTAACGTCTCTCCCAACCAAAGCTGATACCCAGGCAGGGCAGAGCTGGGAATGGGATACGAGAGCTGAGCATGCAGGAACTCCAAGCATTATATCCACATTTGCTAATTAGTTCCTCCATTAAGAATTAAAATAAACAAACAAATGGAAGGACAGCAAGAATGAGTAATTCCCTAGGATCACACAGGAAAGGGTGGGATGCTTTAGTGGTTAGGGTGCTAGTCTAGAACTTCAGAGAACCTTGTTTAGGCTCTTCAAATAATTAAGGTGGATTGCAAACATATTTTTTTTTCTCTGAGATCATATATCTTGGAATATTATTAAAGAGGGAGGGGTGGTCTATGCTTGCCTCTGCTCCACTGCAGATTTGGTGTGACCCTGGGCCGGGGGCACATGGGTGGGTCCCTGTGGTCCACACTGCTGTGGGTTGGTGCTCTGTGAGGTGTGTACCTGCTGTGTGGCAGCGTCTGCAAAATGAAGATCCTGGGGGACAAGCAGCATGGGGTGTATGTCACCTGGCCAAAGCCATCCCTGCTGGTCCTACTGCCAACCCACCAGTGGACCATGCAGTCTCTGTGGGGGCCAGGGCTGTGGCATGGCAGCAACCTGATGCACAGGAGGGTGGGAGCACATGCTGTGCTCTTCCCTAAAAGGTTTAATGCCTTCAGACAGCTCTTCAAACTACAGAGGGAGTACAAGGGGTGAGGGGGTAGCCGGAGACAGCCGGCCCCTGGTGACCCCTTTGCACACGAGCGTGTGTGGCTGCAGCAGCAGGGCACCTGCCAAACCACCCAACTGCAAAAATAGAAATAAAGGAGGAGCTGCTCCAGAGCCAGCCCGGTGTGTCCACTGTGCCCCACTTGGTGCCATCCCATGGAGAAGCCTCACCTGGGTCCAACTTCTGGAGCAGCAACACTGCTGGTTTGACTCACAAGCCACATGCCAAAAAAGCAACCCAAGCTGGCTTTTCCGAGCCTAGCCTTTAAGAACTGCTCTTTACTTCTAACTAAGAAAAAAAAAAATCATTTAAAAACATCTAATTAAACAGTAAGTCATGACAAAGGTACATGAAACTTGGAGATAACACATGCCTGGGAGGCACCGGGGCGGTTGAGACAAAGCCCAGTGCCTTCACCGGTACCCGCGTGTGTTATCTCGCATGAACACACACCTGGTTTTATCCTGGTGCAATTATAGACATTAAAAATATAATTTTAATGGAGGAATGGTGATCTGGATGCAGTTCAGAGTAAAAACTTTCTTTTAAGTTCCTCTGTTGGAGCAGTAGGTGTTCCTGCCACGCACGCATGTGCGTGCGAGGGAGCCGCGCCGGGCTGGGGGTGAACGCTGGATCTCGCGGGGTGTGCGAGGACTTGTCGAAACTTTAAAGCCTTTGTGAGCAGCGCTAAGGCAGCAAAGCCTCCAGTCAAGACCCAGCTTGTCCCTGGTGAGCCCCTTTTCCCACTCAGGGAGACTATTGCAGCAGATAAAGCTGCAGAAAGCAGGGAGGGCTCTGCCAGCCGAGCTCAGCACTCTGCCTCCGAGCCCCAGCACCTCCACACGCGGCCGTGCGCAGGCTGATAAAAGACTCGTCTTTGCAGCCGCGGGTGTTTTACAGGGTGACCTCATTTATTACCTTGCTCGTCACGGGAAATGATGTTTATCTAATCTACCATTCTTCCCCAAATTATTTTTCTTTTTTTCCTGCCACATCTGGCTTTGCCACACCGTGTCTTACAGCTCAGTCACCCTCTGCACCGAAACGAAGGGGGAATGGCACCGCCGCCGCCACGCCGGCAGCCCCACGCACGACACCCACGGGAGATTCTGCATCAAAACCTGGAGTTGGTGTGCAGCAGCGAGTGGATCTAAGGATCTCAGCCTCCCTCCTCGGCTGCATTCTTTAGCAGTGACAGCTCCTTCTTGCAGTATGTCTAAATGCGGGCTCGCAGCACTCTGAGGCACGGCTTTCCGTCCGTCTGTCCAGCATCCAGCCAAACAGGTCCACATTCCTGAGTGGAAACGCTCGCACTGCCACTCCGGAGCGGCCAAAAAGCCTCGGATCAAAATTCAAACAAGTCCCAGACAGGAGGGAGAGCACCGTGGCCCACTCCTGCTGGCGTCCCCACCCCGTCCCCACCAGCCACGCAGCGCCTGTGCACCATGTACGCCTGGGTGCCAACGCGAGCCCGCGCCGGCTGCACCCTGCTCCATCTTTACTCCAGGTTGTAAAATGCTGCAGCCAAAATGTTTGCCCGCGAGCCGGGTACGCAGGCCCCTGCGGCTCTCCCTGCTCCTGGTGGGGCCTTGGCTGCTTCTGCACCCCAATGTGCCCCCGGGTGCCAGGGAAAGAGTTTTGTATTTTATTTTGCAATTAAAACTCTCTATCAGGAGCTTTCGACTGATCCTGAGGAGGATGTCGAAGCAATAAAACCCCTCCTTATTTTATGACCAAGCTACACGATTTTTTTGCTGCCAGGCGCGGTGGTGTAACGCTTGGTCTCATACACACAAAATCACCTTCTCCTGGCTCAACTGAGGGAAGGACCCACACCAGGAGCACCGGCTGTGGGGGTTTATCTGGGGGGGTTTGTGTCAGGGTGCGAGTAGCTGTCCCCTGTGTCTGAACACCAGGGCAGCAGGTGAACTGAGTAGAAAATGCCTGTAGCTGCTGTAGCCTGGAGCAGCCAGAGCCTGGATTCAAGTTTTTTTCAGATTTACTTTTAGTGTTTTTCAAGTCAAATATATTCCTGGTGTTATATAAACGCTTGGGAGAAAAACAAACCAAACCAAAATAAAAAAAACAACCCAAACCAAAACCAAACAAATAAAGTAACAACAAAAGAAGACACAGAAAACCATTTCTGAAATACTTTTGAAAAAGGAGAACGAACACCCGGGTGCACAAAGGACACTCCTAAAAGCTCTGCTGCCCCCACCAACATTTTATCCATTTAATTCTCAAACTAAATATATCCCGGGTTTGTCACGCCAGCCCAGGACGGCTCGTCCTCCCTTTTCCAGCGCTATTCCCAGCTCTCCATCCCCGCAGCCAGATCCCAGCGCCGCATCCCTCAGCCGAACCACATCCCTCCCGCACCCGCGCATCTCACGCGGCTGCGCCCACGGGAATAACGAACGGCAGCCGGTCCCGGGAGCGATCGTGGATATTGATTTTAAAACGCGTGTTTTCAGCCCGGATCTGCCCCTCTTGCAGTTCCAGCTCCCCCGGCTCGGGCTCTTTGAGACGGGGTCCCAGGAGTTAAAAGGCGGCTGCGGGGGCTTGGGGCGGGTGATGAGTATTTTGTTGAACCAGGACAACAGTATCTCGGCAACTAATTAAGGAGAGATTTATCTGTTTTCCCTTGCACAGATTTATATCAGGTTTTTGTCAGGAATTCAAGGATTCATCATCCCCCAGTGTGGTATGAGAGATCTCAGCTCGATTTATGACAAAATCGCGTTTTTTAACGTTTACCTTCGCTCCCCACGGAGAGGAGGGTCGAGACCCCCCCTGCCCCTCCGCTCCCCGCCCGCAAACCGCTCGGGGTTTCTCTCTGATTTTTTTTTTTTAATTTTTCTTTTACTATTTTTTTTTTTCCCGGGGTTTTAGTTCATTGCGGCCGCGGGGTCCGGGGCTTCGCCTTTGGGCTCAACCCTGTGGCTCAGAGCAGACAGAGCCAACGCAGTAAGAAATGTAATTTAAAATAAAATAAATAAATAAATAAATAAAAATTAAAGCGGACGGCACAGTAATTAATTGGCCCTGTTCTTGCGGAGTTACCGCTCGGCAGCTCCCGGCCGCAGCTCCCCGAGACGCGGAGCGAACCGCCCGGTTAACCGGACACCCCCGCTCTGGGGGGGGCACACAGAATTTACTGGGGATTTAGCGATTTCTCTAGCTGCTCCAGCAAACGCGGAGTCCCCAGCACCGCATCGCTCTCACGGTTGAGGAACCCGGTTATTCTCCAGAATATCTTTGCACTTTTATACCCAACACAACAGGGAAAAAAACCACGAGATCGGGAGCGGGAAGAGCAAGTGTGAGGAGGCACAGGGGCTGCAGCCGCCCTGCAGCCACAGGCCCCATTTTTCAGACTTATAACCAAAATAAATTGGGGTATTTTCTTTCTTTTATTTTTTTTCTTTCTTTTCATTTTTCTTTTTTTCTTAAAGAGAGACTAGAGGGTCTGTAGGCACAAATCTGTCACTGAACAACAACAAGTTCTCCCGGCGAGAGACAAATATTTCTAAGTAATGGCGTGTTTTGAAAAAAAGGAGGAAGAAAAGGAAAAGAATAAGAAAAATAAAAATAAAAAATAAGAAAGAAAAAAAGAAGAATAATAAAAATAAAAAAGGAAAAAAAGAAAAATAAATAACAATTTTTAAAAGGGGAAAAAAGGAAAAATAAAAAAGAAAAAAAAATAAAAACAAAAAGAGGAAAAACCGCTGTAACTTCAGCCGAACTTCCAGACCGATATTCCCATGGCAGAGGATTTGGTGACGGTACCTCCAGCGCTGTCGCGCTCCTGCCCTCAGCTTGTTGCACCATTTCTCACGCAAGAACATTTAATGAAATGCCTCTCGTGTGTTCTAATTAAAGCTAAAATAATGCCGGCCACTAATGCTCCTCGGCAATGCCGCGTGTAACGAAGCCGCCTTCTCAGAACAACGATTTTCGTGTAAAACACCGTGAGCACCGCTTCCCCCTTGTCGCCACCGCCGGTACCGGCGAGGAAAGAGCCGCACTATCGTGATATGTTTCCCAAATTGCCGGGACTGGGCAGTTACCGAGGGTTCGGACGGGACCGGGGCCGGTACTGGAGCTCGCTGCAGCCCCGGGTGCCGTTAACGACCGAAACACTCCCGGTTTCAGCGGTGGCCCGGGCCTGCCGGAGCCACTCTCCTCGTCCCCCGAGGGTTCAGTATTTCGCCCCCGAACCCCGCAACACCGCGGGGCTGCGGGCATCAGCGCTGCCCGTTAAACCCCTCGAGCCGCACGGGCGGCTGCGGTTTGGTTTCCCCGCGTTGGACACCGCAGCACGGAGCGGCAGTTAAACGCGTCTTTTCCATCTACAAATGTTTGTAAAAAATCTCGGGGAAAGCCAAGTGCAGCGCGTGGATATTGCCCGGGAGTCACGGCCCCGCACAGCCCCGGCAGCCCCGCACAGCCCAGGCAGCTCCGCACAGCCCCGGCAGCCCCGCACAGCCCAGGCAGCCCCGCACAGCCCGCTCCCAGCGATGCCTTTGGGGAAGTTTTTATGAGAAAAGTATTTTCCAGAATTGAGCTGTTTTAAGGCCGGGGCTTTGTTTGGAAGCAGCGGGGCTGTCGGGAAGATCCGGCTGTACATCACCGGAGACTGCGGGAGGCACCGGGGGCCGTGGGGGGCCCTTACCCGCGGCCCCGCATCCCCGCTCCGGTGCCAGAAGGTAGCGGCTGAGCCTCCCCGCCGGTCCGCGGGACAAAGCCCCGTCTCTGGAGCTGCAGACGGAGACTCCCTGCAGGTCCGGAGGCAGCTCCCCGGGGCTCTTCGGGCTGAGCCCCGGTTCCTACGGCCGCGCCACCCGCTCGCCCCCATTAAACGCCTCGTTCCCCGCGGTACGACCCCGCAGAACAGTCCCGCTCCGCCGTGGCCCAGCACTTTCCTCTCCCGAGGCGGTGCGGAACGATAGCAGCCGGGGCTGCCTCCTCCGGGTAACCCCGACAGCCGGTCCCGCCCGTTCGGGCCCCCCGGTACCCGGTACCAGGCAGGCGCGGCGGTCCCGGTTCTGCCCGAGGGAGCCCAGCAGGCCGGGAACGGAGGGACGCGCTGGCACCCCGGGACCCGCCGCTTTCGTTTCAACCCCGCCGGGGACAGCAGCGAGCCCGTCCCGACGGGAGGAACCCGCCGCGGGGAAGCCCCGGGGGCAGGAGCAGGGAGCGGAGCCCGGCCCGGTGCCGCGTCCCGCGGTGCCGCCGCGCTCTTACCTTTCTTGATCACGGACTGATCGAGCAGGTTCATCCCGCCGTCGTCCACGGCCTGAAAGCACCGAAGCGAGAACCGTCAGACGGGACTCCCGGTGCGGCGGAACAGCGCGGCGAGGGCCAGGTCTATCCGCTGCCCCCGGCCCGTTCGGGCACGGACGAGCCCCGGTAACGGGGCTCCCGGCCCCGCGGCTCTCCTTGCCCGGGGGTACGGACGCCGTGGGGCCCGATCCGTCCCGGCCGGGACCCCCCCTCCCCGGGGCGCACAGACGGGATCGGTCCCCGCCGTGCCACCTCCCGCAACCACCCTCCGTCCCCTCCAGGTACCTGAATATCCTCGATGCCGTGGTGACCGAGGCCGTGGAGGCCCAACGGGCCGTCGGGGAGGCCGTGCCCGCCGTCGGGCAGCCCGTGGAGCAGGCGGGGCACGGCGGGGTACTCGCGGCGGGGGTCGAGCCCCAGGGCGCGGTGGGTCTGAGAGAGCAGCCCCGCTTCTTCCTGCCGGCCGCGCTGCGGGGGCCAGGGGGGCTGCTGGTGCTGGTGCAGGGGGCTGAGCGCCGCGTACGGATCCCCCAGGTGCGGGTAACCGGGATCCTGGCCCTGCGGGTAGGGCAGCGGCGGCTGCGGGTAGGGCGGGGGGAAATAGGGCGGCTGGAAGTCGGCGGCGGGCGTGTGGCAGAGCGGCGGTGCGGAGCCGTAGGGCGTCTGGTTGAGCGCGGGCAGCTGCGGGAGACGAGCCCCGGCCGGTGCCCCGGGCAGTCCCTCGGTGCGGTCCTGCGGCGGCGGAGACAGCGGCGGTGAGACGGCTGCGGACCCCCGACCCCCTGTCCCATCCCATCCCGCCCCGTCCTGCACTCACCATGCCCGGGTAGCTGTGCACTAGCATCGGTGCGGGCCCCGGGCGGGCCGGGCCCCGGGGGTGCCCCCGTCTCCGCCCCCTCTATCCCGCCGGAGCAGCCTCTCCCATCGCCCGCCCGCTCCACTGCGCCGGCCCCGACTCCATACACGCCAGTTATAGCAGCGGGGGCGCGCCCGCCGTGCCGGGAGCGCGCGTCAGAGCGCGGGGACGGGGACGCGCCGCCCGCTCCCGCGGGGCCCCGACGGCTCCCGATGGTTCCCGAGGGCGCAGCGGGACGGCGGCGGGAGGTGGCCGGGGCAGGGGACGAGGGGAACCCGCCGCTCCCGGGAGCGCGGCCGGTTCCTCTCCCTTCCCCGGGACACCCCAGGCCACCCCCGGTTCACCCCGCCCCGGGCCGCGCCGTCGAAGAGCCCTGTCGGAGATCGCCCCGGGGGGAGCCCCGAGGACCAGGAAGGCCCCAGGAGTGCGGGGCCGTGGCGATGTTCTGGGGTTTGACTTTATTAGCCCGGAGGGGAGCGAGTGTCCCGGCCGTGAGCACAGCGAGGGCCCCGGCGGCGGCTGCAAACTCCGCCCGACGGCGGCCGGAGCGGGGCCCGGGGCTGGTCCCGACGGGAGAGCCCGAGGCTCCTCCCGGGGCGCTTTGTCCTCCTCCCCGACGGGCAGCGGGGAGCCCAAACCCGGGCCTGGAGAGAGAGAAAAGTGTCTGGGGGGGCTCGGAGAGGACGGGCGGGCACCGGGTGAGACAGAGCCAGGGAAACCGGGGAACAAGGACAGCCAACGCGCCTGCCTGCCCGGCCCTCCCCTCCCTTCATCCCTCCCTCCATCCCTCCCTTCATCCCTCCCTCCTTCATCCCTCCCTCTATTCTCCATCCCTCCCTCTGTTCGGTCCCACCCTCCGGGGCAGGGCGAGGTGGGCCCGCAGCACCGGGTCCCTGAGCACAGCACCGGGCACCGGCGGGGCAAGCTGGGCCAACAGGACAGCCCTGCAGAGATCGGTGACAGCGGTGGCGGCCAGGCCAGCGGCACAGTGATCCCCATTGACGTCCACGCATGACACACCCACGCAGTGTCATGGTGCACGGGGATGCACCCCAGCGTGCTCACACGCGGCTCACACACCGCGATACACACTTGCGGGGCACCCACTGACACACCCATACACCCACTGTGGCCCACGGGTGCTATGTCGGGGCTGTGGGGTGGCCGTGTCCCTGTGGGGTCCCCACGGTCTCACCATGTCACCCCCGGGGAGTGGGGTGCCCGTTGCAGGAGCTTCCGTTGGTGGGAGCGTGTGGTTGGAGTGTGAGCGGAGAACAAACCCTTCACCCCGACTGCAGCACGGGGATGTGATCGACATCAACAAACACAATCCCACGTTGTGTTTAATTGAATTCCACTCTTCCCGCCCCGAGCTACAGCTCCCTTCATTTTCATTTTTCCTCTGAATTCCCACAACTCAGACTTCTTTGATTTCCAGGTTTAATTAACAATGCTCATTAAATGAATTTTTATTCATTTCTTTTAATATCACCCTGCCACCTGTCTTTAGGAGGCAAGGGCTGATCATTTATTCTAATTTATTTCCATTAAAGATGGTATTTACGGAAGGAGGAGGGATATGCAGGGGTGTAAAAGGCTGATCCATCCAAATCTCTTCTTCCCCCTCAAATGCTGTTCAAGGACGCCGCTCCTGAAAGTTCTGTATTTATTTTCCACCAGATCCGTTTCATTTGGGAGGAAAAATTGGATTGGACATGCTGCATTTTGTAGTTATGTTCCAGTTCATTCTTAACATCTCTTGCTCCTCTGGTCCGTATGATGCTGAGTCTTTATTCACCTAAAAGAGGTGAAACTGTGCGGAATCCGGGCGGGCAGGGCCGCCAGCCGGCTGTGCGGGACCACGGGGCGAGCGGGGTGAGGTTCTGCCGTGGCAGTGTGCAGGGAAGCCGTGTTTCCACCCAAAAATGGGACAGAGCAGAGGAAACCCACCAGGCTGCCAGACAAAGGGACGGGAAAACAAAAGGCAAAGCTGCCCCCGAACGCTCCGGGGCTGGTGGCGAGGCTGGGGTCAGGGCTCCTCATGTCCCCCAGGAAGGGGACAAGGGACCTCGCACAGACAGGAGTGAGTGGCTGTGGCTGCTGTTGGGGCTGCGTGTGTCTGTGCCAAAGGTGGGCTCTGACCCTTCCTCTCCCCCGGGGTTTGTGCAGCGTGTGCAGCTCCTCCGCCCTGGCACCCTCACCCTGGGGAGCACAAGCAGCCCCTTCCCAGTCCTGGCCTCCTGCCCAGCAGCATGCTCAGAGCACCCCAATGGTCCCCAAGAGGCACCCAAGACCTGTCCGAGTCCCTCCCTGCCCTGTCCCCTCGGTACAACTTTGCCAGGAACGTTTTCACCCGCCTGGTGACAAGGACAAACCAAAGCCGTTGGGCCATCAGTGGTGAGGACAAGCAATTAGCGGCTTTAACCTGCTGTCCTGACATCCCAGGCAGGGCCAAGGTCCTGTCTCAGCAGCTGCCTGGTTCTGTTACTGGTTCTGCTTGGCCACAGCAATTGCTGGGGGTCACCTGAACGCGGGGTGCTCCAGTGCAGATCAGCACTGCCTGCTGTTTAGCCTCCCAGTTTGAGGATCACACACACGTCCAGCTGTGCTCTTGTTTTGCACTGCCAAAGGTCCTTTGTGGTTGTTACCAGACACTCATGCTGGGGTCATCCCATGAGAGCCACCTCCTCACCCCACAGCTCCCCAGAGCTGGTTTGGGCCCCATCTCCACCCCTGGGACCACTTGTTGTGTTTGCACCCAAGCCAGAAATCTCTGAAAAACTGGTTCTGTAGCCAGGGTCCCAGTGCCCTTCCCGGGGAGGTCAATGTGGACGTTGGCTCTTCCAGGAGCGTGCGAGGGGGTTGAGGCAGCTCGCTCTGCTTTCGGGGGTCAGCAGTGAAAGTACCTGCTGAGCAGGGCGGTGGGGGCATGGAAAGCAAAGTGTGTGAGCACAGCTCTGCCCCAAAGAGGAACTGGTTCCAAAGAGGAACTGGTTCTTGCCCAGGATCCCATCCACACCTCAGGGAAACACGGGCTGCTCCAGGCATTTCCCACATCCCCTCCCCAGGAATCCAGGTGGGGAAGGAAGCTGCTCGCTGTGGGGCTGGAGAGCCAGGCAGGGCTTCAGGGAGAAGGTCAGGGACCTTGTCGAGGGGTGGGCAGGGAAAGGGGCAGCCCCCCTGCTGCTCACACCTCCCACCCTCACCACCCCTCATGACACGAGGTTTGTGGGAGGGGGCTGCGCTTGGTTCCTGCGGTGCAGCAGCCAGATAACAACCCTATGAAATATTTCCTGTTTTATTGGCAGTGTTTTTGGGGTGTTCTGAATAAACACTGTACGATAATGAATGCCATGGCTGGGTTTGCAATGGCATTATGACATTCAGGCTGTCAGAGTGACACAGACTGTGCATCTGCTGCTCCGGGGCTTTATCCATCTTGTCCGAGCCGTGGTGAACGATGGGCTCGTTCCTGGAGAGCTCACCCTGGTGTCAGAAATGCACCAGGAGATAAAGCCTGCCTGGCTCTGGCTGCAATCCCACTCCACGCTGGGATCTCAGAGCACTGTGACAGACAGGGGACATGAGGTGATGCCAGCATCCACCTTTCTGGCACGAGAAGATCTATGCCCGCAGATGCCAGGTGCTGCTGGCAGAACCTGTGGTTGGGTTTGCAAAGCTCAGGGTGGCCGAGGAGTCACCCCGCAGCCTCTGAAGCCTTGGCCAAGCTGCTGGGGCACCGTCTCCCTTATGCCAGGATGAGCCACCCTGGGCGTGCTGGGACCTGCAGACGGGCACAGGCAGAGGCAACGGAGATGCCCATATGGCAGGAGGCCTCCACTAGCTCTGGTGCTCTCCCCTCCTGAGCATCCTGCGCTCCCTGTTGTCAAAGCCCAGGGGTCTTAGGGAGAGAAAACAGCTTTTTAGGGGTGCTCTGTCCAAGAATGTGTTTGGAAAGTGGTGTACTGGGACAGGGATATTGTTCAAGGAGCCCGGGCATCTACACAACACATCTCCTCTGGCATTCGGCCCAGCAACATCCCAGAGCAAGGCTGGTGTCTCACCCAGTTCTCTGTGAGCTCACAGGCAGCCAAGACGAGTGTGTTTCGTGCTGTGCAAAGAAACAAGGATGTGAGAAGAAGAAAATTATGAAGAATCTAAGGAAAATCTAAGAAGAAAATTAAGTCCATCCTAGCAAAACCAGGACAGCCATCAGGGGGTCTGGGAGGGTGAAGTTCTGGCAGAGCATGGATGGCCCTTCCCACACCTGATGGGACTTTTCCACTGAGGAGCATGACAATGAGGGACAGGTGCTCCTCTCCAGGCACTTGCTGGTGGCCAATCCCCACTGCCCTGGGATGTGGTGAAGGATGAACTGGAGGACTTCTCCAGGCTCCTGGTTTGCTCACAGGTTTGCTGACTGGGATTTAAAGACCAAAGGCTTCTGGGTTAAGGACTGTTCTCTGCTCTTGGATGTGGTCCTGCAGGCTCACCTTGGATCTCTGGTCAGGTGTTGTGGAAGCTCCCTACCACTGCCCCTGGGGATGAAGGATGGTGGAGCCAGCACTCCTGGAGGAGAGAGGAGAGCACCCTCCTGCTGATATAGGTGAGTATCTCTCATTAGTGCTAATGACAACCTTTCATTAATGGGAAGCCTGCACCCTTTGGGCAGAGGCAGAGCAGCTACAGGGTTGGGAATGGTTGAAAGTTTGAGGGTTTGGATGTTTTTTCTGACAATCTGAATTGTGTTTCTGACTCTCCCAGTGGTGGATGTTTCCCTGTGGTGCAGGGATGAGGTGTTCTTGGCAGGACGGGGAGACTCCCAGCCCACGCTCTCCCAGTTCTGCTCTTTTCCAAGGCCAGGAGGCTCATTTGCTTGCTTGGCTTGCATTGCTTTCTCCTGGTAGCACCTACCTTTGTTCCAACTTGCATTTACTTTTCAGGGCTGAGCTGGAAAGATCAGAAAGATCCTTTTGCTGAGCAGCAGCAGCCGCCTCCTCCCCGGTTGTGTAAGTCATCTGCTTTTGTGACATGGTGAGCTAAAAATATGTATAAAGCAGGAGCGCACCCAGCCTCAGCCCTCCTTTTGAAATGGCTCCTGGCTTGATTTTCTCTCAGTCAGACGATTCCACAGCCCCTCCAGTGTGAGTTTTGAGGGCAGCCAGGACCAGTGACTCAGTCTGGCAGGAGGACTGGTCCCAGCCAGGCTCCTGCTCCCAGAAGCTCCTCGACTGACACCTGGTGGAAAAGCCTTCTGGGACCCACTGCAGCCCGAGCAGCAGCTCTGCTCTGCCAGAGCCATCAGACACGCTCTGAAATATCCCTGTGTGTCCCAACTGCTCTTTCTGGGGCTCACAGGGCACCCCAGAGCTGCCAGCCCAGGCTGCAGAGCCAGCGGGACGAGTGATTTACTCCTGTATTGTGTATGTGGCTTCTCTCTTCTGTAAAGCAAACTGCTCCTTGGTCTGCAGGGACTCAGGGGAGTAATTAGCTCATTTCTGCTCTCACAACCCCTACCTGAAGAGAGCCCAAGCCTTTGCAGGTTGAACCTCTCACCTTTCAAGAGTGGCAAACCCTGTTCATCCCAACCCTGCAGCGAGAGGGAGCCTGAGCAAACACAAGTCCCTGTGGCTCTGCCTGGTGCAGGTGTTTTACAGGACAAACAGCAGCGAGTGGTGCTGTGAAGGTTTTCCAGGTGTGAATTTGGGATGATGGTTCGTGGAAATGAGCTGGGGTGGCATCTCAGCACAGTAAAATGGTCTTGGTGCAATTTCACCCCAGAAGGGAACAGGTCTGTGCCAAGTTACAGTTATTCTCCCTGATATTGCTAAATTTTAAAGCTTTCTCATTCCTGCCTTTTGCAGGTTTCTATCTGAGAAGCCAAGTTACTTTAGTACCAAGTGCAGGCCTCTGACAGAAGACAAGGTGATGTCCTGAAGGGCTTACTGGGAGAAACTGGGAGAACATGTTAAAGGGAGAAGAAGGCAACATCCCAGGGCCCTGGGCAGAAATAAATGTGAACACTGTAGGAGTATGAAAAAAGAAGCAACAGAAAATTTATTATTTTAATAATAAAATGTGCTTTTTCTTTTTTTCCCCAAAGAAATACTGACAGGAGGTCAAGCAGGTGCATGTTGAAAAGTTCTGAGGCAGCAACAACTCTGCACATCAGGCTGTGGACAGTGTAAATCCCACTGAGCTCTGCTGCATCACTCCAGTTTTATGAAGTTTGGTCATATAAATGGTTTTTTTGGTCCCCATCTGGCACCAAAGGATGCAGGAGAAGTGCTGAACAGCTCTTGTGCAGGTGTCTGGCTTCACTCCCCACACCAGGCTGCTGCTGGCTCTTCACTGCTCAGACAGACACTGTTCCAAAGCTGCCATGCCATAAAGGTTGGCCCACTCCCTGCCGTGGTGTGACAGGATTGTGTCCCTGCATGGCTTGCTGGCTCGGGCCAGCTCCACCAACACGCCCTGGAAAGCAGCGATGAGCTCGAAATCCACCGACGCCGGAGTGACGTGGGCCAGTAACTCCGAGAGGTTTTCCAGCCACCGTGCCTGGAGGATGGCTTGTGGCAGCCAGGGGAAGAGTGGCACACAGCTGGCCAAGGCCTGCATCCCCAGGAACCACAGCTCACAGACATCAGCCCAGGCACTGGCGTAGGCAGGTGACACAGCCACGGCCACGCCATCGCTGCCAGCATCTGCTTGGGCGCTGTGGGCCTGTGACAGGAGGAGAATGGCAGCTCCAAAAAACTCCTTGGCAGACTGGGTCTCCTGAAGAACTGCAAGAAAAAAGGAAATTAATGATGTGATACAGAGAAGGAAGACTTTGGTGGTGCTATCTGCAGCAGGGCTTTTGGAGAGCAGAATACATCCTCCTGCCCCAGAAATCTCTTAATCCCAGCTCAGCAGCCTGCTGAGTTTTCTGCATATTCCTCACTCCTCCAGGTTTTTGGTTTTATCCCTTCCAATGACAGAAACCCCACGTGAATCCAGACTCACTTCCCTTGTATTTGCTTTCTCCAGCTCAACCACCCAGACCCGGTCTCTGCCCGGGCAGAGCAACGAGCGACTTTGCCAGCGGGAACTCTTCTCACCTGCTGAACTCGCGAGGATCCTGGCCATCATCAGGCCCAGAGTGGTGATGTTGGCTGCCAGAACCAGGTGATCTTTCTGGGGCAGCAGCAGTGGAAGAGATTTCAGCAACATGTCCATCAAGGAGGAAAAGGTTTTGTCTCGCCTAGAGAGAAAGCAAACCCTGAGCCACATTTCCTGAGCAGAGCCAGAAGCACCTGAAAATGTCAAGGTTAAACACAGCACTAAAAGTGTAACTGGCTTTGGAAAAGGTACATCCCTCTTTCAGCAGTGTCTTAGAAGATCCTGCAAGCTCACTTCCCCATGCACCCTCTTTCCTCCCACTGCCAATCCCAAAGCAAGCTCCCGTGGCTCTGTTACCTGATGAGGTCTGGTGCAGTCACAACCAGATTAAGGAAGATCCCACATGTGGTCTGTAGACTCGTTTCAGTGCTTGTCAGTGGAGTCAGGGGGCCAGGCTGGGAGCTGAGCACCTCCCACTGATGGAGGAAGTACTCACACAGCAGTGCTGGGGCCCCTTCTGAGATGAGGATGTCCCGGGGCCTGTCCTCTGCTGTTAAATGGCAAAAGCCAGGTAGCAGAAATCTGAACAGGGAAAGAAATGGGGAACATGAGGTAGAATGGGTGTAACCCCAGCATTTACACCCTACTGAGGGGGAAAAAGAGCCATAGAATTGGTACTGCAGGGACAACAGAAAATAGAAAAAGATTTGAGCAGGTTTGTGCTCAAATGGATCAACTCTGTGCTTAAAATACACACCTCAAGGCATCCTGGGGTGAGCCTGAGCCCATGGTGCTGCCCAGCTCTGGCTGGGGGGGACTTGCAGCTTGGCTGCCCTCTTTGAAAAGCTTCTTGGCATAATGAACAAGGAAAGGCAGGAGCTCACAGATCTCCTGCTTGAGGGAGGATGTTTCTTCTGCCATCCAGGCTCCAAGGACTCGAACAGAAGCAAATATGAAAGGATCTTGGAGCTGCTCCTGTTTAACCTGCAGGAAGTGGAAAGCAGACAGAAAATGACAAGTTGGAGCCATTGTCCTGTCGAGCTACCTCAGGTATGAAAGCCCCAGCGGGCCAAGATGCACATTCTGCTCTATGCAGCTACAGCCCTGAGCTGCTGAGCACCCACTGAGAGTCCCAGTGAACAGCTACCAAGGCCACCCACAAAAACATACTCTACTTGAAAGCCTTGTATTACCTGTCTCAAATAGAATATTACAGCTCCAAATGCTTCCTCCATGATCCTCATGATCTGCATTTTCTGCACATCTTTGAGCAGTGGCTTCTCTTCTCTCAGGCACTCCTGGATCCCCATCTCAATGAGAACATAGCAGGCTGTTACCACTTCTTTTTTCCCCTCCATCTCCAAGGGATCTGGCTCTTCCAGGGTCAGGCGGACCTCCACACAAGCCAAGTTCACCAGCAAGGCCAGGTACTTGCTTCCAGCACTCCCTGCTGGGATCCACTCTGACCCACAGGCCTGCACGAGGCAGGCAGCAAGCTTCAGAGCAGGGTCACGCTGTGACTGGCTGAGTTTACTGGCCAAGATGTTAGCCAGCCCTTTGTAAAGTCTGTGGAGGCACTCACAGCCCTGTGGGTCCTGAGTGAGTGGTGGTGACAAGGGGATGAAGTGAGGCAGAACCTCACACAGCTCAAATTTGGTCATGTCTTCAGCCTTGAGAAAATCATCGGAGAGCTTGCTCAGCACAGCCAGGAGCTGTGGAGCATCTCTCTGCCAGCACTTTGCTTCTGCTACAGCCAACAGCCCCAGGAGCAGGGTCAAAGCACGCTCAGAGCCATAACTGCAATTCACATAGGCCTGGCACAGGGCAGACACCGTCCCTTTGATCACCAACTCTCTGGGACCCCTGGGAGTGGCCAGGACAGCACTCAGGCACTGATAGACATCATCAATCATGGACGTGCTGTCTGGATCACAGGGGGAAACCAGGATGTCGTTGAAGGTTGGGATCTTGTTCAGGATCTGGGAGTGCCCAGCTAACTGCGGATCGGTGCAGAAACACGCCAGGAGCGTGAGGCCCAGCGCCCGGTAGGTGTGGCCGGGGCAGCCCGGCGGCGGCCGGCCCGAGCTCAGCAGGCGGCTGGGAAACGTGAACCCGATCGCCTCAAAGATCTGGCGCCGGGTCTTGGCGTCGATTTCTCCAGCTCTGACCGCTTTGGTCACCTGTAGGGCAAAGCAGAGGTGAGTGCACAGCACAGCAAGAGGTTCTGAGAAATGTTAAGGTTGAAGGGGAAGATCAGAAGCCAAAACAAGGATCATTAGTACGGAAAAGGGAATTTTTAACCCCTGAGCTGGGCTCATGGTCCAAGGGCTGATCCAGAGCTGGGGCAGCGCTCACCCCCCACACACCCGGCTCCCCCCGCTTTGCTGACGGGCACACCAAGGTGCTGAGCCCCTCGCCCCCCCGGTACGGCTCCAGTCGCTGCTCGGACACTCCCGTTTCCAGCGCCGGGATTCCCCTTTCCCCGGCCTGAGGCGATCGCACGCCCCCGCAGCGGTTCCTCACCAGGAGCAGGGCTGCGAACTGCTCGCTGTCGTTCCTCGCGTCTCGGAGCACGGCGAGGCACCGCTTCAGCGCCGAGTGTCCGTCCCCGCAGCCCGAGGCCATGGCCGCGCCGCTGCACGGACCGGGAGGAAAACCGGCGCTGCGGACAGCCGGGTCGCCCAATCCCTTCTCTCACCGTGCCGCCTCTCAGCCAATCAGCGTGCCGCTGCCGCGCCGCTGACCAACCATCTGCCGCCTTGTTGGGCAGTCCCCGAAGCCACCGCCTCTGTGCGGCCTGTGGGCAAATCACCTGTGGCTGCGCGGCCTCCTGGCCCGCGGGGCTGAGGGGGGGCGGTGCCGTGAGGCCCCTCCCCGCCCCGAGCCGGTGTGAGGCGGGACCGGCGGCTCCGAGCCCTGACACCGACCGGACGGTGCCTGTAGAGGCGGTCCCGGTTCTGGGGAGGCGGCCGTTCAGCTTCCGGGTGAGGGGTGAGCGGGCGCCCGCTGCTGCTGCCATGGCCGCGGGGCAGGAGGCCGCGCTGCCCCCCGGCCCGCCGCGCTGGAGGCCTGGCCCCGCCCGGTGCCCGGCCCCGCCGCCCGCCTGAGGCCGCCGAGCAGCCGCCGAGCTCGCCTCGCCATGCGCCCCTGGTACGTACCCGCCGGCGGCCCGGTGCGCTCCCTCCTCCCGCCCGTCCCTCCGGGGCCCTGCCCGGTTCCGGGGCGCTGGCAGCCTCCGGGCCGGGGCCTCCGCCCTCGGCGTGTCCTGCCAGCCGGGCTAGTGCTGGTCAGCGCCTCCGCCCCGGCTCCGAGTCACCGCGGGCAGCGTGGAGCGAACCGTCCCGAGCGGGCGGCCCCGGCGGGCGGGGGGTTTCCCCGAGGACCTGTTGGCCGCAGAGCCGCGGGTTTCCCTCTCCCACCGGGAAGTTTTCCTCCTGGGTCCATCCCGTTCGATGCTCCCGCAGCTCAGGCTCCTCATGTCGGACTGAGGGAAATTCCCTCGAGGTTTATTTAACAAGCGATGGGAGTTTGATCGGTGTTTGTAGAGTTTAATTCTTCAGACATGGCAGATTGAACTCCTTGTGCCTACCGGTGCTTTGGGACTCTTTGAAAATAGATAATATTTATTACTTTTGAAATGATTAATGTTTCCATATGACATCACCTAGAACTAATTTAGTTTTCAGTAACATGAAGGCTTTGGCATTAGAAAGGCTGAGAAGGAACATCAGCACGTTCATGATCTGTGCCCCACGGAGCAAAACACGAAGCAGAACGGGTCTTTAGGTTTATTTCTCAGCATTTCCATCTTCTTCTCTCTCTTTGTTCCTGGCTGGTACCAGGCAGTGCCACCGTGCCAGCGATGACATCGCCGGGCAGATGTGCTGGGTTTCTCAGTGCCACTGTTGTGCTGGTGGCCCTGCTTGGGTGTCCGTTGCCCTGGGGTATTTGAAACTGAAATTTCCCAGATGCATCTTTGGAGTCTGGTAGGCTGATGTTAGAGGTTTTGTCACTGAAAGTGGTGGGGTCTGGAGAAGGAAATCACAAGGGTGACTGCGGCCACGGGCTCCACGTCAGCACAGGGAACTTTGCTTCTGGGGATTTCATTTCAGTGTGGTGTGTTGATAGTTACCTGGTAGCAGCTGGACTAAGTCACAGCAGATAAGATAAAACATTCCTTTTCCTCCACAAATGCTCTATGCTCTTCATAATGTCAGCTGAACCTGTGCAGGAACATACCTGCCAGTGGATGTTTGGTGTTTCATATCTTGCATCTTTCCAGACCCCTGCTGCTGC
The DNA here is from genome assembly GCA_907165065.1 of Caprimulgus europaeus. The sequence continues at coordinate 1,322,778 of OU015547.1, forward strand.
CCACAGAGGCCATGGAGAAGAGGCTGGAAGCCAAGGTCAGCATTAGCGCCCGATTGCTGTCACCACACTGCCTGGGAAAGCCTGCAAGGGAGCTGAGGAGTCTGCAGCTGCTCTACCTGTGCGCTTGCCTGTGTGCCTTGTGCCCCTCAGCAGGTGATTGTTCTGTTCTTTCAGGGACTCTGTCTGTGTTTTTTCATGATATTTATCCTTCTCACTTGAAATAATGCTGAGAGGAAAGTGAAATTATTTAGACATTGTAACTGGTTTGAAAAACAAACAAAGTCCCACCCTTAAGAGTTAGTGAATGAGCTGTGAAAAGAGCAGGAGAGATGTGGGGTGTGGGGGGTCCCTTCCAACACTGTGTTGCTCTGATAACCAGCTGCTGTTCTGAGTCACTCCGTGGTGGCAGCGGGGTGTCTGTCTGTCTGTCTGTCCCACACAGCTGCTGGGTCTTCACCCACACCTGCCTGTGCATCACAGAGAGCTTTCTCCAAACTGAGAATCTCTTTTTCTGCAAAATGAACAACCAATATTCTGGAAAATAATTTCACCTAAGGAATACTTGAAGCAAGCTGGGAAAGCAGGAATGTTGGGTTTTTTAGCTCTCAAATGTTTAAGACTCTCCCCAAACACAGGATGTCAATAATCTGTATTTGCCTACAGGCAATTGTTATGTTTAGTTTTTTTATTTCCTGTTGAAACCTGAGTAACCAACCTCGTTTATTATTGAGTAAATAACCAAGTTAGTGGCTTGTATTGAAGTTTTCACGTGATGGATTGTGTGAGGGTTTTTTTTTTTATTTAAAAAGTTCAAGTTCTGACTTTTCAGAGAGACATTTTACATTGCTGTGAGCGTTTTGAGGCCACATCTTCACCAAGAGGGGATATTTTCCCACCTGTGCATGTAGCATTGACCAGATCCTAGTTAAGAAAGTTTATTCTGTGCCTTTTTTTTTTTCCCCCCTCCTTGTTCAGGTTGCAGTGAATTATAGGTTCAGGTTGCAGTGGTGACCTCAGTATTTATCAGCCTGGGTGACAGCTGCCAGCTGCTCTCTTTTTGCTGGGAGGTTCTCGTGCCTTAGTAGCCAGATTTGAAAGGGGGTTGTTTTTTCTCTCAGTGATGTGGACATGTTCTCTAGGCTGCTGCACTTTCTCTGTTGTTTCACCAGGCCTTCCTGGACACTTACCAAATGACAGATTTAATTAAGCTAATGAGCTGCATGACCTTAATCAGCTAAATTAGAACCTGGAAAGACATACTTGTTATTCCTGGTCCTAGCAAAGGGTTCTCAGCACTGTGAGTTTGGATGGTGTGTCAGGTGAATCCCTGGGAGACTGGGATTCCTGGGTGGTGTTTGCTGCCTTTGCTGATATCTCACAAGTCTAGAGCCAGAGCTGTGACTCCTCTGTCGCTCTCAGAGGGTGCTCTGGACAATGCTGCAGTGTTTGAGGGCTCATCTGCTTGGGAGAGTGAAAACCATGAGGGCTGATGTGTGTGCAGAAACAAACACAGTTGTATGTGACAGAGTTCCCCTGGTGTGGGTGGAGTTTGTGTTCTTTTGGTTTTGTTTGTGTCACTGAGCAGCGGAGTTTGTTAAACTGAAGGGGAATTATGGCTGCCTAGAAATTAACCTGATCATGCAGAGTTACCTAAGGGGAACTGTGTTGACATAATTGGTTACATGTGACAGATTAAAAAAGTCTAGAGAGTCAAGTCTTTAATCATTAATCTCATATCAGGAGGGATTAACTGCCTGAGCAGGTCTGTGAACCTGAGTGTGTTAACAGAAACTCTTCTTGTCCTTTTTTTCTTTTCTTTTTTTCTAAACTGAGCCTTAATGGCCAAGATCCTTCTGAAATCCCCAGCAATAGTGGTTTTCTTCCATCTGTTACTTGTTCCTCTAAGTCTGGGTGACCTGTGTGAAGGGGTGGTGATGATTTTAAAGGTGCTGTTGTCAATTTCTCTCTCTGTTGACCTTGTGCAGTTTCATTTACACGTTGCAGTTGGACATTTCTCCAGTGAAGAGCTTCCCCTCCTTCCATGCAGCTGTGGGTTGAGTCACCCACAGGGAGCTCTGGTTCCCTGTGACTTGGTCACAGATCTCAAGTGCCTTCTGTTATGGTGGCTTTCTGGAGCCTTGTGTTCACACTGGCTTTGCTGAGCTGGCTTCACAAGAAACTATAAATAACACTTTTGCTTTCTGATGTCTCAAAAACAAACTTTTCCTCGTGGTGGTGGTGTGAGTTCCCTTTCTGGGTTGAAATTCTTGATTCCACACCAAAGGTGCATGAATGTGGGCATCAGAGCTGTGCTGGACACTGGGGACCTCCCATCATTTCTTTCAAGAATCATAAAGTGCACTAGAGTGCCATCACTAAATTACTTTTATTTGGTGAATGATGACATGGAGGTGTTTGTGGCCTTTCTGCTGTGCCTCAACATATTCCATCTTCAATGTGCTTGTAGTTTGGAAGTGCCAGGAGAAATGGGGTGAAAAGTCTTCTCAGAGGAGACAGATCAGGAGCCTCTACATCCAGGCCTGTTAATTTATTGAGTTCCCACTGTAGTGAATGTGATTATAATGCAACATGAAGGCTGTTCATTCAGAGTTACTGGAATAGTAACATGTTGCTGAACTTTATATGCTGTCAAGAAATGGGGATCCAGGGTATTACAATTTAGATTCAAACTGCTTTATTTTAATGGAGAAAAAAAGTTTCTGCTGTGTGTTGTGCTCTAGAGCTCCATTCCTGAGAGGCAGGGAGCCAGGTCTGGAGCTTATTCTCCAGCTGCACCACTTAGAGTCCAGCAGCATAGTTTGTAAAGTAATCTTCCAGTGACCTATTATCCCTTGGATGCTGAGCACAGCACAGTGTAACAGTCCCATAGGTCATTAGTCTATTTTTAGGGAGCCCTTAATCTGCAGAGCTCTGAATTTTGGAAGCCTTTAATCCATTGATCCCTGCAAGCACTCACATTTTTCACGCTAAGGGGTAAAAAAAAAGCCATATGCAAAGCATTTGCTGCTTTACTGCTCTGAGGTCTGGAGTGACTTGACTCTTAAAAAATGTGTTTGTCAGGTAATTTCTGTTACAGAAAGCACTCCAGTGAGGACAGGCCTTGCAGGTGTAAGGACTTCTCAAATGGAGCAATTTCAGTCAAGTGCCTGACTCCAAACATCAGCATGGAAGAGAAAAAACAAGCCTGTGAGCCAAGCCAGAGTTCTGCTTCAAGGCAAACTGTGGGCAGAGAGGCAATGCTGTTTACTGGCTTACAGCAAGAAACTGCACTTGGGATTCCTGGGTTCAGTTTCTGGGTCTTAACTTGCTGTGTAAGCTCAGCCTCCCTGTGCAGTCTGTCTTAGTTCTTCTCTGAAACAGGAACGTTTCTGTTCTCACTTCTTTTGCTGCAGATGGATTTAGCTCCATTGCTATCAAAAAGGACAGTGGTCCTGTTGAGGAGGTGCAGGTAGTGAACTGTTGCTTAAAAACTTGTCCTAGATACTGAGGCCAGGTGTAGGTTCTGAGAAGCCCCCATTTTACTGTCCTGTACCCTCTCTCCCACATTGCTCCTGTGCCCTAAATTCATCTTGGAAATAGTGATGAGGATCTGTTGTCCACTGCTTTGAAGGATTGAGAATTGTCTTTCTTTGTCTTCCCTCCCCTTTTCCAGATGCAAACTGGAACAGATCTAAATGTGAGCTGGGGCAGATCCTGTTTGGTGGCCGTTTGAGATCGTGGGAAGATCACCATCTACAGCTTCTGGGAGGATTTCACACTGTCCAGTCCTGTCAGGCTGCTTGCTGCCAGACCCCCGCCTGTGATGCCTTTTGGTTCTTGGAAAACATGTGCATCCAGGTGAACTGCACTGTGCCTGGCATGTGTCAGGCAAACAGGACTGGCTTTTCTGACTCTGTTTTGGTGTTTTTAAAGAAATCAAAAAGCACAGAGCACTTCTTAAAGTCTCAAACAGAAGGTGATGGGAAGCTTCACAAGTGGTTGGACTGGGGCATCCCTGTCCAGGGGAAAAACAGACTGCGGAGGTCGCTCCAGAAATGGAGCTGGTTGGGTAACAACAGGGTGGAACTCCTGAAAAGGGACATGGCAGCGAGCCCCAGCAGCGAGGCTGCAGCCAGAGCATGGGACAGCACATCCAGAAGCAGCCGAGGTGAAGCAGAGCGCTCCAAGGATCGAGTTCTGAGGCGCCTGGTGGCAGAGAGGCCTGCTCCCGAAAACCATCCCCATCCACAGCAGCACTCACTGAGAAATGGACAGGCTCCAGCAGAGCAGAAAGCCAAAAGCCTGTTCCCTCCTCAAAGCAATAATGTGAATAGATCAAGCGATGCAGATGCTGTTGGCTTGTTACAGGTAAGTGGGATGGTTGGGGCTGGAACGGGGCTGCCTTGGCCACTGTCACCCTCTTGCTTTGTGTAGACTTTGGCTTCAAACTGCCTGAGTGATCCGACACCTTTCTGGGTGTCTATTTTCAGCCTCCTGTCAACAAGGCAAGGCCAAAGGTTGGGTTGTTTGGTTGGTTTTTGGGGGGTAGGGTCTTTCTTTCCCCCCCCCTCTGCCTGGCTGTGATAAACTGTCTTTGGGCAGGCGAGAGGAGATGGAGGTCACGATAGTGCTCATCCCACCGCGTACTTGTGCCAGGTGAGAAGGACAGGTGAGATGTGGTGTCAGTGGGACGTGCCTTGGAGTTGCAAACTGTTACCTGTAAAAGTACTTTTAGGTCCATAAGATAAATAAGTGCAGAATTGAGGCAGTTAAGTACAATCTTCTCTAGACTCACGTGTGGAGTTTCCAGTGCACTTTCCTGTCAGCTGCTTGCTGCGTTGGCATTTTTGTGCCAACTTTTTTTGTTCTGTTTTTGAAGACTGCTTCAGTTCTGCAAATCCACAAAAGCTTACGTTGGCACTGGTTGAATGAAACCAGTTTAGTCCCTACTGCAAACATGTACAATGTTAATCCAGGAAATCTAGATGTCAGTCTTAAAGAGAAACAGGCACATTTGAGTTGTTAAATGGTGTTTGTGCTTTTAAATCTGCAAATCGTTTTTTGAGCCTTATCGTACGGAAAAGCCCGTGCACTCGTGATGAAATAAAAACAATTCTGCTCTCTGAAACTGTTCTTTAAATACTTTTTGCCACATTTCTAAGATTTGGCACCGTTGAAGCCTGATGCCTTCTGGAAACTTGACTGAGTTTGTTTCTCTCCCTTGTGTTCAAATCCTGGTTCCAGGTAGGGCTGTGACTGGTCTGAGCCACCACCCTGCGGAGCAGGATATGGAGAGCAGCCAAAGGACACTGCTGAGAGCTCCAGGGCAGCCCGGGTGGCGTGTGAAATCATGCACTGCAACTTTACAAATGTTTGATTTTCCAAAACCCCACAGCATTTAGGGCTGACTCAAGATCTCATGTTTCTCTTTCCCCTGCAGTATTGCAGAATTTTCACTCTGCCTGTTCTTTTTTTTTTCTCCAAATAGTTGGGATTTACACAGTGACCCTGTTCTCTCAGTTGTTACACATGCAGCATCTGGGGAAACTTCTTCACAGCCGGTCTTAAATGTCTTCTGCTGCTCTTGGGTAATTTGCTTGTTCACTTTGCAGCGTTGCATTCTGAGTTGTCACATTATTTGGTGCCTGTCCAGTAAACTGGTTGCAAATATTATTAAATTACATGGATTAATCAGCTTCTGAATATTGCTGAGTATCCAGGATTTCCCATCTTTAGGAAGTGCTCTCCATTGTCATTAAGGAATATTTTTCTTGTCCTTCTGGTTTTTACTAGTAGGAAAATCTGTATCTTTTGACAAAATACAGGTTCATCAAAATAAAAACTTCTTCCTAGAATATATTGGCTGCGATGGAATTCCTGGCAGTCACATTTTTTGAGGTTTAAGGTAGAGTTTTTGAGGAGGAGAAAGAATTAAAAAATCCACTTTAACAGGAGGATTGAGTTGAAGCTGGTTCTACCCAGCCCTGGGCTAATTCCTTGGTTATTGAACCATCCCACTTTCACTGGCAAAGTGTAAGGCAAGCTATGCAGCTGTCCTTGCATTTCTGATCTGAGAGCAGTGTAATTTAGGCCAAGGATATGGCAGTCAAGGCTGTGTGCTTGGGACGTGGCCAGCCTTTGCAGGAGGGAGATGCTAGAGGAGGGAGTGTTCCAAGTGGAGTTGGTTATGGGCCAGAGTGAGTTAAGTTACACACACACTGAAATCAGTAGAATTTCACCTGGGCTATTCTTGGTCCTGTACATGGAGCGCAGGGTTCAGCAGGTGAATCCTGAGCATTTTCTACTGTGTTCTTAAAGAAGGTTTGGCAGGAGGGCTGGGAGATAGGGAGAATATTGGGGCATTACTGTGTGCAAAGCAGTTCATACCTGGGAGCATCAAACATCTGAAGTGGGAAAGGACATTTGAGGTCAAAGTGGCTCTTGACTCCTCTCTCACAGGGGAGAAAGAAATGAATGTGTGTGTTCTCCTTGATGAGCACTGAATGTGTGGCAAGGCAAATCTTTTCCTTTGCTCCCAGAGACTTGGGGAGAAGTCAGTGACAGTTTTAGGGAAACATTGCCTCACTGGGTTTTACTTTTCCTCTCGCAGTTCTGGTAGCTCCATAGCCACTGCAGTGTCCTTTGCTAATGTGCAGCTGGTGTTAATTTGTGGTATTACTGTATCCATGAACCAGAGGTGGGTGAAGGAGAGTGTACCAGAATACATCACAGTGCACCCTGCTCATCAGCCCTTAACAAAGGAAGATAAATTTGTGCTTTTCCATTAAAGTGAGTGACATTTTCCAGGCACCCATTTTTTTCCTGCCTTGTAGAAATACTTGTCAATTTTAAAACACAGCAGTGCATTTAACAGCCAGTCAGGAGAAGTGTTTAAGCACAGCATTGCTGGTGGGAAGGGCTGCTGCAGCACTGCAGCAGTTCTGCAGGTGAGCTGTGGAAGAAGCTGCAGCTGTTAAAGTGGAGTTGTTAGAACAGAGCCAGAGCTCATTCCTGCACTCACAGCTCTGGCTGCTAATGTTTGACTCCTGCTGTCAGGCTTCCTGCTAGTGCTGGGTGCTCCTTACCCTAGGAGGAAGGAGGAAAGGTCTCTCTTCACAGCCAGCACTAACTAATGGCTTGTGACATTACCAATGTTTTTGTGTCTTAAGGGTCTTCACAGACACGGCACCGGGTGCGAACAACGAAGGACACGGTTAAGCTGAAAAGAGCCTGTTCTGTGAATTCAGACCAGGCTTAGCTAAGTAAGGCCTGTTTAAATTAAAAAATAACAGAAAATTCCAGAGCACAGGTATTTTTCTTTCAAGTAATTTAGAATTCAAGAATCAAATGTGGATTCTGATGCACGTAGCTGCTCTAGTTCCATCTTGCAGACACAAGACTCTCAGACAGGGAGACTTGTGCCAGGCCAAAGGCAGTTCGGGGTCAGAATCAAAAGTGTCTGACAATTCCACATTTGCTCAGACTAATATGTCACTTCTCTCTGTTTTCTGAGCTAATAAGATAGGACAGCTGGTGAACTTCTAGTCTCCTCCTTGTTTATCCCCAAGAATGAAGTCTTCTGTTCTTTGCTTTAAAGAATTCGGGGTTATGGAGTATAGATAAGAGATGTCTCGACTTGCAAGCATTGGAGGCATTCTTGACTGTTATGTTGCCTCAGGCAAAGCTTATCTAATTCCAGCTCTCCACAGACATTTGGCTGTCAATTCATCCTGAAGACTTCTAGGAGGAAGAGGATCTCTCTCAACTGTAAAGTTGGGGTTTTTTAGGCATGAAAAAGTGAAGCATCAAGGAAGCATCTGGCTCACTGAAAATACTGCCGAGTAAAGCGGAGACTGGGCCGCTGTGCCCAGCGAGCAGGTGCTGGTCTCCTGTGTGCTGTTTGTGGCAGCTGCTCTTGTGACCTGTCTGGGTTGATTCTTGCTGAGCAAAAAGTGATTCCCCATAGTGGTGTGAAGTCACAGAGACTTTCTGCTTCCGTGCCTTTCCTAAAGAGGCTGTCTCAAGTGTCTTGAGTTCCTGCTTGGCCCTTTCTCCTCTTGTCGTGCCAGTATTTCTAATTTTATCTTCCTCTTTTTACTAGGTACTGCAAAAGGAATTTTCTGATGAAAGAAAGGAAATTGTTCCTGCCACTTTGATTATTTTCAATAAAGTGGCTCATCCCATGTGGATGTGAGCAAACTTTCTGCCCCCGAGCTCAGCTCCCTGCCCCAGCAGCATCTCCCGTGGCGTGCACGCAGGGAACTGTTTGTGTCAGGTCACCTTGCTTTGAAGAGTGATTCTGAAACGAATTTCCTCTTGCTGCAATGATTTGATTATTACATAAAAATGCCATTGCAATCCTCCTGCTCCGTGCTTGCCAGCTGCACAGCTTCAGAAGAAGGAATATGTGGCCAAAATAAATGGCACACGTGAACCCCAGTTCTTGGTCCCTGTTTTTTTTTGCTTCTGTCTTACCCCACCCCTCTGTTCTCTCAGCACCCCTCACTGCAGTTGTGAACCTCGATCTTCTGTCTTGTTTGCCACATCAGCAGCCATGGTACTGAGGATGCTGTGGTTAAATCTCTGATCTTAGCCAGTGTTCAACTGAGCTAGAAACATCCTGTCTGCTGTGAAGGGAGAACATGGAGAAGCAATTCAGAAAAGAGACAAGGAAGCAGTAAACCATCCTGCTTCTGGGAAAAACAAATCAGGGACTTTTCATCCTCCCTAACTGGAGGAGGTGAAGTGCAACTTAAACACAGTAAAACAAAACTGACCTCTGGTCTTCAGTCAAACTAAGAGAACTTTTTCCTTTACAGATCCACACAGGAACATCTGCACCAGAACCATCAGTGTTGGCTACATTCTCCAGTCCTGTAGCACAAGGCTTGACAGCCACAGGAAAGACTGAGAAGCCTGGGCAGCCAGATGATGCTTTGGGCCATCCTCACTCCTCAGATGTGTTGCCCACAGTCAGCCCCGTGCCGGGACAAAACACGACGAAGACGCAGACGGCCGCTCCTGTGCCAAGCGGAGCTCCCGCCAATGGCAGTGTTGCTACAACCCAGACCGATGCTGCTGCGTCACCAAGTACTACTGCCACCACACCAGGTGAGGACAGGCAGTGCTCCAGCAAGTGCCATCCAGTCAGATTTTGTGGACAAGCCACTGAAAAATAGGAGGTAGTTCCCGAAATGACGGTGCCTTTGAAAAGGCGCTGAGCTGCGTGATTCAGCGCATGCTCCGGGTGGGCCCCGTTAACTCCTGAGGTCTGAGAGTGGGACTTTGGCATCAGAAATCTGCATGTGACCATTGCATCTATTTCCAAGAATAGCTTAAAAGCAATAGTGGTATCTTAATTCCCAAAGTGAGAGTTGAGATGTGGCACGAGGCACAGTCCCATGAAGCATTCTTTTGACACGCTGCTGTCTGTCAAGTTGAGCAGAAATTTTAATGTCTGCTCAAAATCAAGTGTAACTGATTCCTTTCTGTCCCTGAAATGTCAATGCACAGCTCAGCCATGGAGAACAGGGTACTTGACCTCTAGCCCATGCTTTGCATTGCAGCAAAATGATGTTTCTGTTTGCACTGGTATTTCTTCAAACAAACTGTTGAAAATGTGTAAAGCCAGGGTGCACTTTGGACAGCTCTGTTCACTCCCGCCAGCCGTTCACCCGCCCTGTGAGCACGTGTGTGTCCCAGGAATGGTGTGTGCTGGTTGTGTGGATCTCAGAACTCAGTTAATCCAGTTTGCTGGAGCATTCACAGCTGAATTTCTTTTGAATTTAGGTTTCCTTTCCCTTACAAGGGAACAGATGGAAAGCGTAAAGGAAATGCTGCATCCAGAGACGTTTTTGGCAGGAAGCTGGTTGGGTGCTTGTGCTGATGTGTTAGTGTTCTTTTTAAGGGCTTACCCCAGCTAAAACTGGAAAATATATTTTAAACATTTTCACTGGCTTGTGTTGGAAAAGTAACATAGCCAGGGCCTAGTTGTTTTGCTAAGTAATAAAAAGATGACGTGAAGCATCGTTTTTCTAAGTGGGATTTTGTTTTTTATCTGCTTATTGGGTTTTCTTCTGAGTTTTTTGTTTGGTTGGTTGGGTTTTTTTCCTAATGAGACCAGATTTCTTTTTGCCTTGGAACTTTTTGCAGCTGGCAGATTAATGGAGTTATAATATCCCATGATCTGGAGTAATTGAGTGGGGCAGAAAAGAATTTGATGAATTAGTTTTCTTTTAGTTGACTGCTTAATTCCAGCAGCCAATAAACAGATGGAAGAGAGGCTAAACGTTTAATGACAGTTTTCCAATCTCTTTTAACTTGAATTTTTTGTGCTTATCTCTGAACATTGTCTTTGACAGGGTCAAACTAGGATAAAGCAACTTTAATTACTGTTTTCTATGTGTAATTCCCAGGCCTAATAATAAAAAGACAAAAATAAAGCAAATGGGAAGGGAAGAGGAGGAGATGAGGGGACTGAGAGGTACTTTTCAGAAATGTGGTCAACTTTCTGGTCACCTTAATGCTAATAACAAGCAGAAAAGAAAGTCACCAGCCATAGTTTTCAAGTCTTTACCCTGTAATCTTTAAAAAAAAAACCAAACAAAAACCTGCCTGTCAATTTATTTGAAATAGAATGACAAGAAAATTCTTAAGCAGGATTGAAAGCAAAATATAAGGAGAAGGAACAGGTTTGTATTTTGAGTTCCCATACTCACTGTGGTAGCTATGCAGTTTTTTTAAAAAAACTCTTTTAGCCCCCAAGCAGTTTTTCTAAAAAGAAATACCATGGATTCTTCATATATTTGTGAAGATCTGGAGTTGCAGTTTGGTAAATAGCAGTGTTTGTCTTGCTCTGCCATGAGACTGCAGCTGGGTTCTCTGCCGAAAAACCCATCAGGTTTTCCTTCCCATCCTGCTGGACCTGGTGAATAAATTCCCCTGTACAGGGCCCAAGGGTCACATTTCAGCTCTTTAGAGAAGGAGCAGGAGTTGCACAGTATCTGCAAAGAGAGAGAGGAATGACTGAGTAATTTGGGGCTTGTCTTAAAATTGTAAAACCCCATTAGTGCTTCTGCATTAACGACGAGAGCGAAACCTGAAACTGGAGCTGTATTGAGTGACAGGATGTTTACAAAACAGAGCCATTTGAGGCTGCTTTTTATTCCACAGACTGAAACCAAGGTGGTTTTTATGAACATATTTGATTTTTTTTTTCCCTGTTCCTCTTTCAATTCTCTTTCTTCCTCTCAGCTATGAAGGAGCTGGTGGTTTCTGCTGGAGACAGCGTGGAAGTGACTCTGCCAAGGAATGAAGTGCAGCTGAATGCATTTGTGCTTCCTGAGCCACCACCTCGTAAGGCTTCCCTGGGAATCCTGCTAAGGGCTTGTGATGGTGAAATGGCAAATAGACATTATATATGGCATTAAATAAGGATAATCTTGGAAATGTCTTTTGTCAGAGAACACTTTCCCTTAGAAATTTTTCATCCTGCCCCTCACAAAACAACAAGACACAAAAAAATATTGAAAGTGCTACAAATTCATTAGATTTGGGAGATGGCACATCCTCCAAGTGGTGTGTGAGGCAGCAGTGGATCTTCAGCATCTAGCTGTGATATTTGCTGATAGGTGACAACCTGTCTTACCAACTGATCTCTCATTTGGTGGATAGAACTCTGGTTTGGGGGGTTGGCATGCTGAGGGACACATTTCTATACTCATTTAATCCTGCAGATTGTTCACAGGTATTTGTAAAGTTCTTTTCTATAGCTCTGTCCACAGTGGCAGTGGGAGGCTGCAGAGGAGAGGCAAGCAGAAGGGACAGATGAAGTGCATTCCTCTTCAAAACCTGGCATTATATTGTGTCTGCAGGATTGGAGGACACCATTTTTCTCTCTTATTATCCTGGAACTGCGATTGTTCCAAAGCTCTTTAATGCCTTAGAGGCTGAAAGATGGGGCTTGGCTTCAGAGTAAATGTGTTTAGAAGCAGATTGTCTCTTTTACTGGGTATATTCCCAAAAAACTGCAGCCTAAATTCCAAGCTGTCTCATTTATCCATATTGCAACAGAATGTGCCTTGTAAATGTTTAATGCCTTTGCTTTTCTGTAGCATGGCAGAAGGGCAGTCTTTTAAAAACTAAGTCTGGACCTTTTTTAAAAATATTTTTTCAGGAACCACTTATTCCTATGAGTGGGAATTGATTACTCACCCAAAAGACTACAGTGGAGAAATGGAAGGGAAGCACTCCCAGACCCTTAAGTTATCTAAGGTAAAGCTTTTGCTGCTTTGTATCCTGTTGTGTTAAATGCCAAGTGGAGAAGATGGGGACCTTGGCAGCCAGGAAAGACTTGTATGTGATTTCAGGATGAACAGGAAATTGCATGATGGGCAAGCAGCCAACATTTGACTACAAGCCCTCTTCTAAGTCTTTTATAAAAAGGAGATTGATCTGGCGTGAGGGAAAGAAGAAGAAACTGATTTCAGGATCTAAAAGCTGCCTACAAGCAGGATGTCAAGCCATACAAATGGCACAATTTAATGTTAACAAAGTATTGTGAATATTTCTGCTCCTGAAGCAGTGTGGTGGTCTGGTTGGGTGGGAAGCCTTGTACTGCCCACTGAAAAAGGGACTTGCTGATTCCATTAATGAGAGCTGTGGATGCCTCCTAGCACACCCCTGCCTGCTGCTTTTAGACAAACTCTAACAGTGAAAGGATTGCTGGTATCTGCACATGGGGGTTCTTAACAAGGGAATGGCTGTTTAAATATTGTGGGAATATACAGCTCTGTATTTATGAGACATTCCTTTGAGCATCTTGGATTCTACTGCTCTTGGAAAAAAATCTACAGGCTTTAGTCATGATATCATGCAGAGAAAAGCCCTCTGAGGAGCGTGCCTATCTCTGTCAGGGTTTCAGCCTTTTGGATACCATCATAGTTGTGCAAACCAAGTCCTTCTCCCTCTCATCTTGGTTCAACAGTGGATGATGAAGGGGTGACTGTCTGACTCATGTCACCTAGAAGGAAGAGAAGAAAAACTTTCCTTTGTAAAGACACACAGGAAGAGATTTTTTTTTCTCTTCCATGCAGCCTTTCTCATCTCAAATGTGATCTGCTAGGACAGATTCCTGTGGCCAGACAACCTGAACTAATCTCTGTTATCTCTTTTCTGTTAGCCTGTTGTTGCTAGAAAATAAAGCTTGACTGAAAGTCCTGTGGCACCTGTAGTAGGAATAAGTGTTACTCTTTGGTTCCTGCATAGCCATTGTAAACTAAGAGATCTGTAATTCCATTTTGGCATGGAAGCCATCCTTTGCTGTGTATGCATAGGTTGAAGCATAATTGCCTGTGTTTTATGCTGCTAATGTGCATGGTAGCTGGCCCTTCTGATAGCTCCTGACAAGGTGCTACCATCCCACAGGTAAATAACTTTTGTGTTTACTTCCAGCTTACGGTCGGTCTGTACGAATTCAAAGTGGTCGTTGATGGGGAAAACGCCCGTGGAGAGGGTTACGTGAATGTTACTGTGAACCCAAGTGAGTTGGTGGAGTTGCATCTTTGTTTAACTTCATCTGTCTCCAATATCTGCATCGTGGTGTTTTGCTTCTTTGTCTGGACCCTGCTATAACATCATGAAACTGTGTTGTATTGTGAACTCAGTATGTGTGTGTGTGTGTTAAGTCATTTCCTGAGCTGTGAAACTGGTGCTCATACACCCAGTTATTCCTGCTGTACTGCACACAGGCCAACTGCTCAAGAAAAGAGCTGGAATACTGACACAGAGTGCTTTGCACATGCCTCACCCTGGAAGGCCACTGCTTTGATTAAAAACTAGCTGTAACTGGGTAAAAAGCTTATAGCAGCAGGAGCAAAAAATGAAGGGAAGCCAGAGCTTTGAAGCTCCTTTGGAGGTTCTTTTTTTCCTTGTCCATATATAATATGGAAAAAATATAATTCCCAACTGCAGGCAGGTTAAGTCAAATCTCATTCCTTACTGTAAGACATGGTTTGCAGATGAGCTGGTATAGATACAGCTCGTGCTGTCTCACCAGGTCTCACTTTTTAGATGGTCTGTGTAAAGAGAGAACAACAGATTCTGCATCTGCTATTATGCATAAACACCCCTTTGTTTTGCACACTTCAGCCAGACTTTTTCTACAACCTTTGTGGACAAAGAAGTGCTCTTACACTCCCTAAATTAGCAAGAGTGCATGGCTGGCCTTCTGGATGCTGTTGCTGATCATTTCCTTATAAGCAGTGAATCTGCAGCTGGCAGCATGCATCAAAATCATTCATTTTTCAGAGCAGCAGCCAAATTTTGGCAAGAGGCTCTAGGTGCTGCTCTGTTAGAAGAGTCTGTGCTTGAATACTTGACCCAGTATGGGAGAGCTGATGCAGTGCAGCCGTTTCCAGAGCACTAGCGTGGTGGCAGTTCACCTCCTTCCCTTTTTAAATCCCTTTTGTCAGCACTGGTTCCCTGCACTGGTGTGTAACTGGCTGGAAGCACATGTCACTGTCGTTGATTGTGCAGTTCTCTGCTGTCAGTTTGATCAGTGGCTGTCTTGGAGCTGTGTGGCACAGCAGTGCCACACTTTGGGCTCTTCTCCTGGCCCCACTGGCTGCAGGGACTGAGGGGGTAGATAGGACCGGGGAGAGGGAAGAGGATGTGTGATGTGTACGCTGCTCACTAGTCCTGGCACACAAAGGCAGAGCAGTTTTGCAGCGTTGCTTGGCCAGGGCTTTGCATCCTGATTTTCCTCTAGATGTGGTTGTAACAGCTCGGTGGTTGTTGCAGAGCCTCGGGTGAATCAGCCGCCTGTTGCCGTCGTTTCCCCGCAGTTCCAGGAGATCTCACTGCCAACCATTTCAACTGTGATTGATGGCAGCCGTGAGTACCTGCTGGTGTAAATGCAGTAGTCTAGCAAGCCTGGTTTCTGTGTGCTTGGTTTTGGGCTGAGACCCCAGTCTCCTGAAAAATTAAAAGCTCTAGAAGCTGCTTAGAATTAAAAAAAAAAATAGAGTCAAAATTACTGGCCTCTTGTGCTAAGCTTCAAATGTATTTATTAGGGAACACACCACCTCTACTGATCCTGGCCTGCACTAGAGCTTTTCAGGAGTTTCTTTAAATATGTTTGGATTGTCTTACCCTCAATTAGTATTGTTTTGTTAGTGTTTTGTTTTGGGATTTTTTGTCTTCCCCCAATACACATGCAAACCTGGGATTAAGGGTGTTTGAGTATACCTGTGAGACAGGGTGGTGGGTATCTGAGCCTGAGAGACCTCTGGGCTTGGGCCAATGATGCCTTTGCCCACTAAACCCAGCACTGAAGTGGGGGACTGAACATCTGGGGTTTGTAAAGCAGCATTTTCCAACTCCTTAGATGTGCATTTTCATCCCTAATTGAAACAGAAAGCACTGATGATGACAGAATCGTCAGCTATCACTGGGAGGAACTGAAGGGTCCTTTGCGGGAGGAAAAGGTTTCGAGTGACACTCCCATACTGACGCTGACCAACCTGGTACCTGGGAACTACACGTTCAGGTAGGTTATACCTGGAGGAGTTGATCATTTCTCATCCCATAAAATATACCAGATTCCTGAGGTGTTAGTCTGTTTTTAAAAAACCCCAAACAACAGGGGGAGAGCTCTGTTTTCTGATGTTCTCTCTCTCTCCACTCTTACACTTCTTAGCTCTTCACTTCAGAAGAGATAAGCTATCCAACTGCTTTTTATTCTTAAGTTGTAGCACTGGGTTAAGATGATGGCAGGAGGGAATGAGTGGTTTGCCAGCACTACAAAATGTCAAATCTAAACTGTGTGGGTAAAGGCTTAGGAAGAAATGCAGTCTTTAAATCCAGTTTTTAAATGCAGTGTGTTTGTCCCAGATAAGTGTATGAGGCCTAATGGTTTTCTGCACATACCTGAGTAATAGATAGTAGCTGATTTTACTTTGAAGTTTGTTCTGTTTTTCCTTTGGTCTGCATTTTGCTGTGATGTTCATGCACTGCACCAGCAGGTCTATTTAAAATAAAATAAACCTGAGTACCTATAACTGAACACTGATTTCCTCTTCAGCAGCTGGTATATGGACTAATCAGATGGATGTTCAGATCTAGGTTTAGCAAAGAGCAGCTCTGTTTTGCAGAACTAGCCTACCTGAGGAGGCACACAGCTGTGTGTGTGAAAGCTGATGATCTCTCACTAGCACATTCTTATCTTGGAACTAGGTGGTGGATTTCAAGTGAGAGATGGACATGACTGTTGAATTTCTTGCATTGCTTTGAGGCTGATAATTGGGCATCTGGTGGAAGTTTCTATTTGGAAAAAGCACAGTTGCATCAAACCATAGGTTTGTTTCACTCCTGAAAAAAAAAATTACTATCCTGTCCTTAAAAGTGTCTTAAGTTTCTAACTCTTCTTTTGCATTTCAGTTAACTCCAGCCAGCGTTTTGTATTCAGTTTTGTATTCAGCTCTGACAATCATGACTCTTCACTGTTTTCACTTTCCCCCCCTCATCCTCTTCAGTCTAACAGTGGTGGACTCAGATGGTGCCAGCAACTCCACCACTGCAAACCTGACTGTGAACAAAGCAGTGGATTATCCTCCAGTGGCCAACGCGGGCCCGAACCAAGTGATCACCCTGCCTCAGAACTCCATCACCCTCTACGGCAACCAGAGCACCGATGACCACAGCATCGTCAGCTACGAGTGGCTGCTCAGCCCTAACAGCAAAGGGAAGGTGATGGAGATGCAGGTCAGTGCAGCTCTCTGGTACTCATCCTGGATTACTCACTAGCTGGCTTATTTTCTATAATCAAATGATTTTTAATTGACTGTTAGCAAATGTCTCTTACAATCCTACAGAGCAAGCATGTGATGATTAAATATATACTTAAAACTAAATCCACGTGAAGGTGCTAGGGGCTCAGTGGCTGAGCTGGTGCAGCACAGGGTTTCACTGGCATCCTGTTTCCTTTCTTGAGCAATGCAATTTTAAATACTGCTGAAGAATGGAGGAATGAGAAAAATGGGAACTTGATGCCTTTGGATTCTGATGTCTTGTACAGCAGGGCTCAGCACTTGATCATACCCATGTATCTCACTTAAACTATGTGGCTGCTAGGGAATTCAGTTTCTGACTTCTCAGAACATCAATGATAGCTAAATCAATGATGGTGTAATAGGGATGCTGAAGTGCTATCAGCAAGTGTGGAAGCCAGAGTGTGTGATCTTTTAGGCACCTATCAGTCAGGATGGCATTTGGATGCACAGGATAACCTGTTGTGCCAGGTCATGCATTTCCTAAGCTGGGCAGACACAATAGACTGGGTCTTCCAAGTCAAACCTTGGAGTCTAACCTTTGCTGATAGTAGCCAGGCACTTCTCAGTCCTAAACAGTAAAAGCTGGAACTTGTTTCCATGTCCTCATTTTTCTTTTAAAGATTATTACTGCTGTCAAATTTATGGAATAAGCAAGTCCATGAATCGGGTTCACAATGTCTGATTTGCACAGGGCTCCCCAGAGGTTTTGCACGAGCTGCTAACTATTGAATGTCAGAAGGTCTGAACACTTACAGAGCATTACTGTTGTTATGTTCCACAACAGTGTCCTTATTGCTGTGCATAAATTTACCTGGAAGTGCCTGGCATGATTAAGTGGCACAGACTTAATAATGGGGCACAGTGCTGGCCCCATAGCAGGAGTTAGTAATAAGCCCTTAGAATCTAATAATAGTAGTTTTAGAAGCAGAATCTTCTGGTCTGTCATCATCTGTGTAAGGATCTTTTTTAATACATGAATATATTTTCTCAAAGGGGGTGAGGACACCAGTCTTGCAGCTCTCTGCAATGCAAGAAGGTGATTACACTTACCAGCTAATAGTGACTGATTCTGCAGGGCACCAATCCACTGCAGAGGTCACTGTGATAGTCCAGCCAGGTAAGCTGCCTTTACCTGCTTTGGTCACTGCCATTCCAAGGGTTAGAGGAGAGCATCAATCTGTCAGGGTACTCTAGGTCCTGTGGTAGCTTTGTGCTGCTCTCAGAAAAGCTGCTCTAATTTAGGACCATTCTGGGCTGATACATTGCTGATAAAGGCAATATTCCTAGAAACTTTCATTTCTAGACTGTTCTCTTATTTTATACAGTGCAGTGTAATTGATGTTATCCCACTGTAACAACAGGATTGTATTTCTAAGCAGCTGCCTGCCCACAATCCTAGGTCCTGGGACAGGAGCAGGAAAAGTGGAGTAGTAAAAATCTGAACTCCTGGATTTCATTCTCATTTTATTGCAGATGTATGAATGCAACAGTGATCTGAACTCTTTAACTGGTTTTAGCCTCACTTTCTCTAAATGTGGGGTTGAGATAGGGGACAAGAAATACGCTAGGGATCATGGAGAAAATTCTTAATGCTGGAATTTCGAGCTCCACCTTTTATGGTATGTGTATGAAAAATACTATATCCCTTTTCAGAGAACAACAAGCCCCCAAAGGCAGATGCTGGTCCAGATAAAGAATTAACTCTCCCTGTGGACAGCACCACTCTAGATGGCAGCAAGAGCTCAGATGACCAGAAGATTGTCTCCTTTCTTTGGGAAAAAACCCGGTGTGTATCATCTTCCAGGCTCTTCTTGCGCCAGGAGCTGGGTCTGTCATTTAAAACCAGACACACCCCCATGCTCCTCCCTTGTGTTAATCCTGGTCACGTTGGGCCTGGCAAGTGACTAGAATGAGACAAGGATTTATTCTGAATTGGAGAGAAGGGGAGTTTTGTTTGAGCATTAGAAACAGCTTTGCCTTCATCTCTAGGCCTGATTCCCATTCTCATTCTCGTTATCGTGCTTCTCTTCAGACTCTTAAATTCCCTGAAGTGCTTTAGGGAATTCAGGAAAAAGCCTATGAGCAACTTGCAGTAGCATTTTCTGTTGCTGGTGCAAAGTCTGTGCAAAGCTCTTATAAATGAAGGAACTATTTTTGCTCTATACATTTTCTAACAAAAAAATAAAAATAATTTTAAAAAAGCTACTGTGCAGTTCACAAGCCAATTTTGCTGAAAGTACCACTTTTTGTAAACCCTGCATAAATATTGGTATCAGTGCTCCCCTGCTTTAAAAATAACCTAAACACTAAACCACCAGAAATTATACTTCTAGTTCTGAATGCTGCATTTACTCTTTTGATTATCTTGCTGTAGCTGGAGAAAATAATTTTGCTTTTTGTCACAGACTTTGTATTTCCAGGCAACTGCCTGTTTGCATCCCCATAAACTCTGCCTGAGCTTGAGCCTCCTGTTTGCTGTGAGTCTATGCAAAGTTTAAACTGATTCTCTTGTGCTTTGGTTAGGGGTCCAGATGGTGTCAAGCTGGAGAATGCCAACAGCAGCATTGCCACTGTAACAGGCCTTCAGGTTGGGACCTACGAGTTTACTCTGACAGTCAAAGACGAGAGGAACTTGCAGAGCCAAAGCTCGGTCAACGTCATTGTCAAAGAAGGTGTGTCCAGCTGTGAGCAGAGCTGTCTGAGACACAGGTTGTCTCTGAGCACTTCAGCAAAACCTGTGTTCAGAGGCACAATAAGGGGGAGGAATGGGTGAAAAGAGCACTGAAATGGCCTCCTCTAAGCCAGGGGTTTACGCTTTTCTGGCAAAACAGTCACAGTACCTAATTTCCTTTCTTTTCCCCCAGGGTTAGATAGGGATTTCTGGGTTACAGTGGAGATCTACTGCAGTAGTTTTTGACCTGCAATTGTTTCTCCAATTGTTTTCTTTCTGTTTGCTTAGAGATAAACAAGCCACCAGTTGCAAAGATTGCTGGTAATGTTGTCATCACTCTGCCCACAAATACAGCTGAGCTGGATGGATCGAAGTCCTCTGATGATAAGGGAATTGTCAGCTACTTGTGGACCCGGGACGAGGGCAGCCCTGCAGCTGGGGTGAGGTTTCTTTTTAAAATGGCAGTCTGCAGCATCACAAAAGTCAGTGAAAGGTGGTGTTGCCAGCTCCCAAGGAACTGGTAAAGCTCATTGTTGCACCTGTTACCTTGTAGTGATATCCTTAACTGTGATGATATACCATGCTAGTTTGATCTTTTGTTTCCTGATACTTATTTTGCTCTGTCTTCCAGGAAGTCTTAAATAATTCAGACCATCATCCTGTCCTTCTCTTGTCCAATCTGGTAGAAGGGACCTACACATTCCACCTCAGAGTAACAGATGCCAAAGGAGAGAGCGATGTGGAAAGGACCACAGTGGAAGTCAAACCTGGTGAGTTTGGGTTTTCTGCTGTAACCACATTTGCCTATAGTGCACTAGCAAGCCCTCTGTGTGTCTGAGTACAGCACACTGACATTAAAATGTGTAGCTTGGTCCAGCTCAGAACTGTTCAAAAGTCAAAAGTTTTAGGGGCTGTGACTGTATTTTCATGTGGTTCTTTGGGGCTGACTCTTGCTGCTTGCTGGAAGTCATACACTCGTGTCCCTTCCTACAGTGAGATGCTGTAATTTCCTGTTCAAAGCAGAAACCTAACTTGTATCCAGACTGTTAAGTAGAAGTTCTGAAGGTCTATATTATCTACATTCTCACTAGATCCTAGGAAGAATAACCTTGTGGAGATGATTCTGGATGTTAATGTCAGCCAGCTGACGGAGAGGCAGAAGGGTATGTTCATCCGACAAATAGGCGTTCTGCTGGGGGTCCTCGACTCGGACATCACAGTGCAGAAGATCCAGCCATACACTGAACAAAGGTAGGGTTCATCTGTGAGGGTACATGGAGGAGCATTGCTTGAGGGTTTAATAAAGCAAGGGCTGGGGTTTTTTTGGGAAGCAGATTGGAGATGTTGCTTAAAATTGATATTCCTGCTTGCTTGGGCCAGCACAGGTGTGTTACCAAGCTGGTCTTGGGTAGCTTTCCCCTCTGGACATGGTGCATCGTCCTCAAACTTTGCTGCCACTAATGTCTTTGTCCTCCAAAACTGTAAAATAAAAATGGATCTTACTTGGTTTTGAAGATTGTGCAGACTGTCTGAAGGGTGTTGTACAGCTGTGATTTCTAACTGGAGAAATAACAGAGCGTGGTGCAGGAGTAGTTTGGTGAATCACCGACACCACACCAGAGGTGGTGGTGTAGCAATCCCCTGAGCAGTAGCCCTGCACACCAACTTTGTAGTTTTACATTAACTTTGCTGCCTACACAACTGCTTCAGTTTAATATAAAATAAAATGTTGAAAACCAGTGCAATTTTTGTTTGAAGAGATAAGGAAAACTTGGTTCTGATTGCTGTTCAGCTTACAATAAACTACAGCTCGCCTCTTCTAAACAAGCAGAAGTTTGGTTAAGGGCAGGGCTGTGGGCCAGGGTCATGTTGCCTGCCTGGACAATGTTGCTCAGCTCCCAGTACAGTAACCAGCAACTCATACAAGGGGTGGTTTGGCCCAGCTGGATCCTGGCCATGCTGCTTTGGCAGGGAGGTACCTGGTCGAATATGGAGGGATCAGATGTCCCAAAGTGTTCTCTACTGCAGGACCAGGTCTGCCATTATCGCTTTCGAGGTGGAGCCAGCAGTCTGGTCTTCAGATAGATTTGGGGTTCTGAATAAGTCCCTCATGACAGACTGGAGAGACTGGCTCTCTACCTGACGTTTGGAGAAGCAGGAGATAATATTTTTTGTCTGACTTCCAGCACGAAGATGGTGTTTTTTGTACAGAACCAGCCTCCCCATCAGATATTCAAAGGACGAGAGGTGGCCTGGACACTGAAGAACGAGCTGCGGAAACAGCAGTCGGACTTCCTCATCTTCCGGGCGCTGGAGATTAACACAGTCAGTAAGTAAGAGTCCCTGTGGGACAAACTGATGCCTCTTCCCTCCTCCTCAGATGCCTGCCAGAATAAGCACCTCCCCATGTGCTAAACACACCTGTGTGCACACACATACACTCACTCTAGTCACATTCATATGTTAGTACATGGGAAACAGAAAATCGAGTCTGTTAGAGTTATATTTACATTAATCAGTTATTTACCAGTTGATTCTGTTCCCTGTTCAACTTCATATAAATGATCACTTGTAATGTTGCTGGGAAGAGGAGGATTGACAATATCAAAAGCAGATTGATGCTTATGAAACTAAAATACAGTGTTAATGGAATACAGCCAATGAAGCAGGTGTCATACTGAAAATAATAAAACTACAGATCTTGGTAGCTGTGAACATACTCATTTCCTCTGCAGCACATACATATTAAACTGGAATGATGTCATTATTTTCATTACTTCCTGTGGCCTTCCAAAGCCACTGTTAGTTCTGTTTGGTCCCTTTACAGGATCTGTTTGTTTGTTGTCTCTCAGGCTGGGTTTGAATTTGAAAATAATCAAAACCTTATTTAAATCATTGACTTAACAAGTATACAAATTCCATAACTTTTATATCAAAATTGTAACTTAGTAGGCAAAATTTTCTTAGCATGTTATGTGAGTTAATATTGTTAGTGAAGTGGGACTCTCTAGTTTGGCACGAGGCCCAAGGGCTTACGTTTGCATTTCCTCCTGCTTGCGGTTACAGCTCAGCTCTGGTGACTAGATTAAAGTCAGAGCCTGCCAGGATTGGCCTTATTGAGCTCTGCTGTCCCATTTTTGCCTCAGGTGTGAGTCATGTAACTCACCTGGCTGGTTTTGGTCCCTAGCGTGTCAGCTGAACTGCTCCGAGCACGGGCGCTGCGACTCCTTCACCAAGCGCTGCGTCTGTGACCCGTTCTGGATGGAGAACTTCATCAGGGTGCAGATGGGCGACGGCGAAAGCAACTGTGGTACGTGCAGCCTCCCTGGGATGGTTCCTCTTTGGAAAACAAACAGTGTTTGAAGCCCAGAGCAGGCAGAGTAACAGGTACCTGCTTTGTCCCAGTATCTCTGACGTGATGCTCGCACAAGGAGATGGTCCCTGCCCTGGTCTCACTTACAGGTACCTCCTAGGCAGGTGATATTTGATAGGGAAGTGACTCCTTTTCAGACCCCCTCAGTGAACACTCACTAAGGGTTGAGTCCATTCTTAGTGTATAAATCTCTCCTCTCTTCTGTCATGCCCCTACAGAGACTTTCCTGCCACAGGAAAGCAAATTTTATAGATCAGCACACCCTGAAAAACGCCCTTGTGCAGCGAGTCCACACGCTGGGTCTCAAGGCTCTGGCTGCCGTGGGTGTTAGTGGTGCTGTCGGTGGGGGATGGCAGCCTCTGGTTCTGCACAGGGTCAGGCTTTTCATTTTCTGTCTCAAGAACAGGAATCTAAAGCACACACTGTCGACTGTATGAGGTGCCAAAACGTCTTTCTCTCTGGGGTGTTTTGCTTTCAGAGTGGAGTGTGCTGTATGTGATCATTGCGTCTTTCGTCATTGTGGTTGCCTTTGGAATCTTATCCTGGATGGTGATCTGCTGTTGCAAGAGGTGGGACTGAGGCCATAACCCCCACTGTATCAGTGCTTCAGAGCCAAGTAGCTGCGTTAGGAGGTGAAAGATTCAAAGCCATCGTCCCAGCAGGTCATCTGCTTAGCCCTGGGGTGCTGAACTTTGTCACTCCAAAGTCCTAAAGTCCTAAAACTCTGGGTTCAGTTAAGAAGCAAGATTTGGATTAGCTTATAAATGTGCAACTAAAGCCATGGTTTTAGTGTTTTGCTTTGTGATATGAACATAATCTGAGAGAAGCAAGTGCTCTAGCTTTGAAGATCAGAGTTGTTTTTTTCTACCAGCTTTTTTAGAAATAGCTTGGCTCTTAATTCCTTTTCTTCTCCTTTAGACGAAAAGCGAAATCCAAAAGAAAAAGCAAATACAAGATTTTGGATGCAACGGATCAAGAAAGCCTGGAGTTAAAACCAAATCCCAAAGCAGGTAAAACGTGGGAGGGAAGAGTTCAGCATTTCCAGAATGCTGGCTAAGAACACTTCCTCAGTGGACTTAAAATCACAGAGTGAAACAAACGTGATGTTAGGCTCTGAGAGAGGAGTCTCAGAAAATACAAGAGCTTGTTTCAGATCTGTAGATGGGATATTTAGTCAAGGGTTATCTTAACTGTGTGTGGAAAATAGTCCCTGAGCCTTGGTTGCTAGTGGAAAGTAACTACTCATCCTCGTGTTATCCCATTTATTGGTGTTCCAGCACAGTGGACCGTGCCCAGCAGCAGCATTGGAGGGCATTGCAGTGACAGAGCTGAGCAGAGAATTCCTCTGAGAACAGGCCCATCCCAACTGCACAAACACAGCTACCCTTGAAGAAAAGTGGGTGTGTTTTCTTCCCTCAGCACCCAACTCTGCATTAATCTGACCATCTGTCACCTTGCAGAGAAGAGCCCCACTGTTAAACACAGCGCTCATTGTTCTGCAGGCTGTAGCAAATGTGCCTCAGCCATTTGCTCTCTGGTAACTAAACTCATATTGCTGCTTCCGAGGCTGGCTGCTGACTAAAGTCTTTTTCCCAGCTAGATATGTCCAGGGAGCGCTCTGCTAACAGAGGAAACGTTGCATTTCTCCATTAAGGAAAAGCTAAATTTAAATATTTCCTCTGCTGACAATATCAGTGAAAGTCTCTCTCCTGTCCTTGTGCATTAATCGAAATTCAGCCTGCTAATTTATCTCTCTTCCCTTGCAGGCAGGAGAAGCAGAGATGAGAGTAGGGAGGGCAGTAAGAACACAGCAATCTTCCCTCACACACCTGCACCTTCCCTCTCCTACAGCCCTTGGCCCTCAGAGAGCTTTCTAGGCAACGCTCCCAGCAAGGGCAGGGAGACAAAGCTCCCCTGTGCACTCACACACCCTTCTGGTAACATCATTTGCTTTCCTACCTGTTTGTTGTGCTTTGTGCTGTCTTGGAGTGTCTCTGTGACCTCTGTCACACCAGAGTGTCTGAAACAGGATTGTTTTGGCTTCAGCATTTGAGGAAATAAGTGACAGATCAGAAAGTCTGATCAGGCTGTCCCTTGATATGACAGGAAAAGGAGGCTTAAAGAGGGCGTGGAGCAAGGTGAGGTTGTTGACCTGTATTAAAAGTATTTTTAACCTGGGAATCTCTCTCCTTCAAAGGCAGCAGACAGAAAGCCCAGGTCCTCAACACGAGCCTGATGCACTCGGAGTCTGAACTGGACAGCGATGAAGCCATCTTCACATGGCCTGACCGCGACAAAGGGAAACTGCTCCGCAGCCAGAACGGCTCCTTGCGCAACGGACAAGTGATGCTCAAACCCAAGAACCAGAGGGAGGAGATCCTATAGCTCCCCTCAGGTGGCCTCTTGCTGGAGCTCAGTGGGACAGGCCACTCCTGTCCCTCTCCTACAAGGGCCTGTGGAGGGCAGTTTGAGTAGGACAATGCTGCTAACTCAGTTTCACAGAAAATAACTTTGGTTTTGTGGGTTTGTTTTCATTCAATTAAAACTGGTTGTACTTGAATTTGAACTTCAAGGGAAATCAAAGGGAGGAGAAGGCAACTGTGAACCCTAGGCGAGTCATCAGAGAAGGGCAGAGCTGGCATCTGGAGAGCAACAGGACAGAACCACTTGGAGCAACTGTGAATGTGCAGGACCCTCCTGGCCCACCTCAGACTGCAGTGGAGGAAACACCCATGGACTTCCAGCTCACTTGCCTTGGGAGCTCCTCAGAGAAGGAAGGTCAAGGCTGTGCTTTGAGCTGTGCTCTGAGCTCCCTTCAGGCTCCAGTAGCCTACCACAGGCTGCTCTTGCTGTGGAACAGCTTTCTTCTCCTTCACTCCCACCTTCCCTAATGGTTTAAGCACTATTTTAATTTAAACTTGTCCTTTCACATGCACTTGGCTGCTTTTGGAGTGTAGAGGGGGAATGTAAACACTGTGGTCACACCCCATCAGCTTGCAGGTAGGAGAGGGTTTTGTAGCTGTTCTAAATGACTGTTGAGCTTTTCTCACTGGGAGTGTTGGTGACCTGGTGTCTGTTCAGATGTGAAAAGCTGCCCTGGCTGTGGTAATTGGCTGGGCTAGGAGACCCTCTCCAGCTGCAAGATCTCCTGCTGGGTACCAGGGCTGGGAGGGGACACCCACCTTTGGTACCTGTGTCTTATTTCTGGCTGAATGCCAAAGCTGTGAGATGATGTTCAGTGGCCCCAGCACCCTCTGTTGGTCGCCAAGCCGTCCGTGAGTCTGCACATGAACCGTGTCTCAGTTCAGAATTGCTGTGTACGGGGGGCTTGGGTTGGTTTGTGGTTTTCTTTTTTCCCCCCCTTAAAATTTGCACAATCCAGGCAAACAGGGCTTGATATCTTCAGTTCCCAGCAGCTGCTGCTCCTTCTGGCTGGTGGCTTAGTGGTGTCGTGTTGTCACGGTCGAGTCCTGCGTGCTCCTAGCGCAGCGCGAAGCACACGCTCGGTGTCCTTTAGCTCTGGCTCCGCGCGGGCATCGCACGGTGAGTCCAGCAGCTCGTGGCGAGTGCCAGCAGCTCGTGGCAAGTGCCAGCAGCTCATGGCCACCTGGGCTCTGGGAGGCCAGTGTGTGATCCCATCCCCGCTCCTTTATCTTGCTGTGCTGCTTTGGTGAGTTGCACCCCTGTCCTCGGGCAGAAATCAGCCTCTTGCTGGCATGAAGGATGCGGCTGCTCCTCTGTGGGTGGGTGGGCAGTTTATTGCCTTTCTTTGTGTTTAATTTAAGAACTGGAAACTTGTTTCACTGGCTTTTTTTTTTTTTTTCCTTTTTTTGAGCTATGAAAGCCAAAAGGCTTTAACTTCCTCAGTTGTATTTATATTGCTGCACTACTGATTTGTGTTGAGCTAGATGAAGATTAAACACTGTTGAATGCGAGGGAACGTTCCCTCACTGAATGTAGTCCTGGCTGCTGCTGAGTTTATTTTTCTGGGCAATCAGCTGTCTTCCCCAGGCACCAGCCCTGGAGCCGACCTCAGCCTCGTGCCCTCCCAGCTCTGCCAGACATGGGGCTTGCCTCTCGCTTGCCTGCGTCACGGCCCGGGCCACCCTCTGTCTCGCACGCGGCCGGTGCTCCGAGCCAGGCTGCTCCTGCACCCGCTCTCCCAACAGCTCCTTCCCTCCCAGCCCCCCTGGGACCACACACACCGGGATGGATGTTGACACCAGGATGCTCCCCACATGTCCCTCAAAGGGGCTGCAGCCCCTGCGAGCTGTGCGGTGTCCGGATGCTCAACTCTGGGGTGACACCACCCTCGGAGGCGTTTCCCCTCCCTTGAACGTGAGATGAACAGAATAGCAGAAACCGAGGTTCTGAAGCTGCAGGGATTGGCAGGGTGTGGTCCTGGTTTGTGCTCTTAGAGGAGAGTTGTTGGACTCTCACTTATTCTGGTCCTTGGGGCTTCTGCCTTTGGAGCCTCTTGCTCCTGCCTGTCCCAGAGAAGCCCCCCCCGGGGCCGTGTGCAGCCACCCGGCCTTCACTGCTGCAGAGATGGGAGCTGCTCGCAGGAGACCCCCGCTCTGCTTCCCAGCCAGCCTGGCTGCTCCTTACAGGAGGGGGAAGAATTAAACTCTGTGCAGCCATTCCTGCCACCGCCTTTCTCCAGCTGAGGTTATTTTCACCGTCCCTCCGTTTCACCGTGGGGTATCGGGCGCTGGGTTGAGGTGCTTTGTTCACCTGGGTGCGCTTTGCCGTGGGCTGTGGCGTTCCCTGCGGCCGAGCGCCTCGGCTGGGACAGCTGCCTCGCTCCTTGGTCGTTTGTCATCCCGAGTGCAGGTTTGTGACAGAGCCTAGCGCAGGCTCCCAAGCTCCTCAGAGATTTCTGGCTCCCATTGGCATTCCCCGGCTGTGCCGCCCTCTCCTCGCTCCCCGCGTTAACCCTCGGTGCCGCCGAGCCCTCGCGGGGCCACAAGAAACGGGGACACACAGCGACTGCACCCCGGCCTCGCGGGAGCACGAGGGGCTGTGAGGCTGGGGGGGGGCGAGGGGACCTTCCTGGGCTGAAGGAGGAACTTTTGTCCCAGCGTAGGAGCCCCTGACCCAGGGGACAGGGCGGACTCTCTGCTTTTGTGCAGCATTAGCGCAGACCTCTCCCGTGGTGTCACTGTGAAACCCCTGGGCACCCTCTCCTCCTGCCCCGTGGGATCGCTGATGTCGCTGCTGCTTTGTTACCCCAGCACCCCTGACCGTCCTTGGGCAGGTCTCTGCCTCGCTGGGTGTTGTGATTCCACAGTTGGAGACACTGGATGCAACTTACCCATGTGTGGAAGTCAAAAGCTGAGGCGTGGATGAGATGAACCCGTCAGTTTCACTTGGTTTTGTTTTCTGCTTTCACATTTTCAAACACTGGTTAAGATGTTGGAGGCAAATGTTGCATTCTAGTTTTAAAATAGTTTGCTCTTAAATCTTTTCTTCATTCTTCTGTGTAGCGGGGGCTGCCCGACCTGTCTGAACCTCGGTTTAACGGTGTTTGTTGATTGCAGTGTTACTTGGATCAAGTCTAACAGTAATTCTTCTTTTTTAAACAAAATGTTTCTTGCAAATAAACAGGGAAGATGTTTTGCTGCTGCCCAGCTTGCTGCTTTTCTCCACTTTCACTGTGGGATGGTTCCTAGTGAGACCACGGTGCTCTCTGGGTAAGAACTGGATGTCCTCCCTCGTCCCCCTCACCCGGTGCCCGGCAGCCCGGTCTCTGCGGGACAAGGAGCGGCTGCGGTAGCGTGCGGTGAGGCCCCGGTGCCAGCGCAGTGACTGGGGCTGCCAAGACCTCACTTGTCAGATGGCCAAGTCGGCTCCTTGCTCAGCAACGTGGAGCAGCAACCTCTGAGTGTCCATGGCTGTGCTCTGCATAGGGAGCAGGAGATGCTGAGCCTCACGCTGCGGGCCCTGTGCTTGTGTTGACCCCTGGTTGGTTTATCTGCCCCTACTTTAGCACAACCAAAACTCAATTCTGCTACTTTGACTTTCAACCTGAGCCCCCCTCTTCTCTTGCCCCTGGTCACCTTCTGACCACGTCCAGGGTCCCCTGACCTTCCCAGGGCTGTTCCCTGACAGCCAGAGCCAACTTGATTTCACTGGAAAGTAAAATAGCAGCAGCGTCAGGGCTCAAGCTGCACCACACCTGGGAGAACTGCACCTCCTGATGGAGCCGAGGAGCACTTATTAATTAGTGGAGTCCTTGAAGGAGATGAAGGCAGCTGCCCAGCTGTCACGGTGGCTGCTGCTGTGGGCACGGCGCTTCAGCAGCGCGGCAGCCAGAGGGACCTGCCAGCACCGCGGGACACAGATTCTTCATAGGGGAGGAGACTCGGACCCTTCAGAGCTGCCCTTCTCTCCGTGAGCATCTCACGTGCTCGAGGGCTTGTGCTGGAGCCCGTGGAGTTCACGTGGCTCAATGTCACCTAAGGACGTGAGAAGCCAAATCTGCCGGGCTCCTCAGCCCCCCGCCTCTGCCCCTGGGTCTGCAGCAGCTGCCTTCAAAAGAAAGACCCCCCCCAAACCCTCCCTGGGCATCAGCCGCCTCCTGCTGCTGTAGGACCCTCTGCCTGGTGTCAGGGCGGGTGTGGCCCCGCTGTCCTCAGCAGGAACCTGCCTGGGAGCCTCCCTTGTCCCTGGAAATCTGAAGCAGCAGAAGGTTCCTGCCTGCTGCCCTCCTACCGTGGGTGCTCAGATGAGTCCCTTCGTGTTCATACTCTCAGCTTTGTGTCACCCAGCTCTATTTTTTCCTTCCACTCCCTCACTGTCCCTGCAGGAAGCTCTCCCAGGGGCTGCCCTTTCCTGGCAGCTGTCTGCTCAGCATCACTTCACACTCTGGCTCCTTGCAGAGGTGCGGGAGGAAACCCAGCAAGTGCTCACTCACGGTGAGGGATGGGGCTTGGTGCCTGTGGGTGAAGGAGCCCCATGTTCCCCAGCTGAGGGCTCCTGGGGCTCAGCTTCTGGGGGGGAAACCTTGCATCAGCCCCAGGGGGGAGCCAGGAGAGCTCCAAGAGCTGCTCCAGCCTCCAGCCACCTCTGGTCTGTGTCACCTCCCGGGGGGGATCTGGGTCAGGTCTGGAGCCTCAGCACAACCCCAGGCTGCTCCGGATTTGAGCCTCTCTGTCTGAGAAAGAGGTTTTGTTGCAGGAGTTTCCCAGCTCAAGAAACTGAGGCAGCAGCTGAAGGACTCTGCCCGTCGCTGCCACGGTGGCTCAGCAGCCTGGGGAAGCGCTGATGGGCATCAGGGTGCGATGTGGGTGCTGCGATGCAGCCCTACAGACACCCTCATCCTCCATCTGTCTGTCCGTCCGTCCATCCACGTGGGGCCCCGTACGCCGAGTGAGTCCGTCTTTCCATTGTTCACACAATCTCTTTTCCACAGGCGCTGCCAAAGCCTCCCCGCTCGCTCCCGCACGCGCCAGTACGTTCAGCTGCCTCTCAGCCCCTACCTTGCCTTATATAGCAGAGGCCAAACGAATTTCGCACTCTCGTTATTAACGGCCCGAGAGGAGCCCTGAGGAGGCTGCCAAAAATAGCAGCGAACCGCGCGCACCGGGGTGGCAGCCGGGGAACCGCCGGGACCTCCGCGCCCGGGACCTCCGCGCCCGGGACCTCCGCGCCCGGGACCTCCGCGCCCGGGACACCGGCTGCTTTTTCTGGCTTTTCCCTTTGGGAACCACACTGAGGTGTCTCCTGGTGTCCTGTTCCCGTCACAGTCCCGAGCAGGGGGGTCCCCCTCACCCCCCACAGCTCTCTGCAGGCAGAGGTAGGACTGGTGGGATGCTGGGGGTGGTGGGATGCTGGGGTGGGCACTGGGCTTTGCTGCCCCAGATGCTGGAACAGCTGCTCAGATGGTGTTGGGGACACCCAGAGTAGGGCAGCCTGGAGGTCCCTGTCCTCGTGGGGTCCCCCCAGCCCAGGGGATCTCTCATGGCTGTGGTGGTGACAGGTTTCACCCTCCCCAGTGCCCCATGGGGTCCGCTTCACCCTCTGAGCCACCCTAGGCTGCTGCTGGGCCCAGTAACACCCACCAGCTCTCCCCGTGGCCTTGCTCTGGGGCCCCCAGCAGCCCCCAGGGGATACAGGGCAGGTGACAAGGGGCAGAGGTGGCTGTCCGCATGCTGGTGGCAGCCCTGGCTGCTTCATCTGGGAGGGAGAGGGTTTCTCAGCAGAGATCACCCATGCAGCATCCCAGAGCTGGACACGCCACGAGCCGTGTGCCGGGACACCGAGCCCGGGCTGGGGCGTGTGAGGAGGGGGCTGCCCGGCGAGCTGGGGGTCTTCATCTGTGCTCAGAGGCGTCTGCATCCCAGGCAGGATCTGCCTTAAATCCCTCCCTCCCTCCTCCCTGGCGAGGAACTTCTCCCGCTGAACTGGAGGATGCTGCAAGCTCCTGCGGACGAGCCCGAGAGTCCTGTGGCAAAGTCAAGGCGAGCGGGGAAGCGGCGACTCGTGCCGGGTGTCACCGCAGCCCGCGGCTACCGGCCCAGCCCGCACCGGGACATCGGCATCTCCAGGACTGTAAGTGGCCGTGCGGGGCGGGCGGTGGGGGTCTGCGGGGGGCACTGGGGCTCTCCCCACCACCAGCGTTTAACCTTCAGCCAGACCGGCTGGTGCCCAGCCCCACTCGGGCTGGGGATGCTGCTGTCGCTCACAGCCCCTCACTCGGCTCCTGGCAGTGGGCAGGGAGGGGACAACCCCAGGGTTGGGGGTCACGGTGGCCCCCACTGCTCGGGGCAGCCCGGGTGGAGGAGTTGGGGCAGCAGCAGAAAACTCTCAGTGGGGTTGGGGGAGCAATGGGGCACCCCCGGCCGCAGGGGGGTCGTGGGTGTTTGGGTCCTTGGGGAGCACAATGGGGCAGAGTCCGTCCCCTCTGCACGTGGGGTCCCTCCTGCAGTGGAGCCCGTCACCCCCTCCCCAGGGAGCTGGGGTGCCCTCAGCCACATGAAGTGGGGACACCCCACATCAGTGGGACGGGGCAGGGAGGGAATCCCAACTCCTGGGCACCCACCATCGTATTTTGGATGTGGACAGGGGGACGCACTGGCTACTGCGGCCAAGTGCACGGGGGCTCCATGGGCCACGTGCCCCGAAATGGGCAATGGCCACAAGCAAAGGGCGGTCGGATGGGGACCGGGGTGACCCCCAGACACCCTCCGCCAGCGCTCCCTCCTCCCTGGGGCTCTTGGTGGCTTTTTGAGCGGCTGCTGCAGCGGGTTTGCCAGGGATGGAGCTGGCTGGGGGGACAACACTGAGCAGTGACACTTGGCCAGGCACCCGCAGAGCACGCGGCGCTGGGGGGAGTGGGGGAAAAAAAGACGCTTCCTTTTATAGCCAGGCTGGGGATGTTGGGTGCTGTGCGAGCGCGTGGGTGCCACTGCGGCCGGACCTGGCACCCCCCTGGCTCCTCTGCCTCCCGTGCCCACAAGCCTGGGGCAGGGAGAGCTCTCGGAGACCCAAGGGCTGGCCAGGTTGGGGGCTCCCGGCTGGTGTGGGGGCACAGGGGAGCTGTGGGCAGGGGGCTGAGCTCCCTGGGGGGCTTCGTCTCGGAGATGCGTCTGCAGGTGTCAAGGGCAGCGCTGGGGATGGGGAGGGCTCGGGGCTGCCCATGGCTATGGGGGCACCCCCAGGGCTGTGGAAGGGTCTGTGCTGGTGACCAAGAACATTTGGGCACAGAGAGGGTGGGTAGTGGGGCAGAGATGGGCTGCGGGGCAGGACAGGGGCAAGGAAGGGTGTTGAGAATGGGCAGGGGTGGCCTTGGCTGGGATCAGGCAAGACAGAGCACCCTGGGGGCCGTGAGCATCCCGTGGCACTGGGTGCAGCCCTGCAAGGTCACTGGGACAGCCCAGCCATGGGCACTGTGCTGTGGGATGTGGTGTGTGTGTCCCCTGGGCTGGGGCTCCTCTGGCACCGCAGTCCTGGGACGATGCCCAAGGTCAGCCGAGGTGGCTGGAGCTGAACTGGGCTGGCAAAGCCCTGACCCTGCTCCTCCCTGGCTCCGGGGCTTTGGGGTGGGCGCAGCCGCCGGCTTTTGGCTCCCGCTGCCCCGCTGGCCCCTGGGATCCCCTGCACCCCGACAGCAAAGCTGTGCGGCAGCATCCCGCTGCGCTGCGGAGCCCCAAGGGTTAAGTGGGGCCATCTCTGCACCCTCTGACCTCCAGACCCCCACTCGATCTGTTTTTGGGGGGCACTGGGATGCTGGTCTGGCCACACACACTCTGCCCCGCTGCCTGGCTGGGTCCTGGGAGCCGTGTCTCGGGGGTCCCCAGCCCCAGGTGCTGTGGGAGGTCCTGGGGTGCTGGCAGAGCATCCTGGGGACACCGTAGCTGTGCTGGCAGCAGCCCTGTGCCCCATGGGGACAGCTGGCGGCTCCAGGGGCTACCAAGCAGTGTCTCCACTGCCTGTGGGTGTCACGAGTGGGGCCAGTGCGCTGAGCTCGTACCTGGCACCCACCGGCTCCTTGCAGAGAGCTGCAGCATGTGCGGCCGCAGCTCTGGCGCTGAGTCACGGCCACACCGGGCCTGGCCAGCCCCGTGTCCCTCCTGCCTGTGACCCAAAGTCCCCTGCACCCCTCACTCCCCTCTCCTGGGAGGGGACACTGCTGGGACCCCTGAGATGGCTCCTTGTACCCGCTGTCACACCGCTCCAGCCATGAATTTAGGGGTAGGAAGGTCACCAGGGTCAAGGCACGATGGGCTGTGGTGACATTTGTCTCCTCTGTCACCCTGCCTTGGCAGGCAGGGCAAGTTGGGGTGCAGGAAATGGGTCCCCCCCAGCACTGACCTCAGCTGCCACTGCCGCTCTGGCACATGGGCTGCAGCAGGGAGGGGGACAGGGGGGTGCTGGGGTGATGTGGGGTGCCAAGAGGGTGGAGCTGGTGGATCCTGACCCAGCGCAGCAGCAGTGGGGACCCCGGACAAGGGCCGATGGGGGACCCCCACTGTGGAAGCACTGCCGGGAGCAATGGGCGTGCCCGGCCCCGTGCCCTGCGTGCCCGGCCCCGCGCCGCCCACCCCTCCCTCCCAACCCTACATACTTCTTCATATGCCCATATGGAGTCGGCTGGCGTTATGGAATGTTAAGAAGTATGTATTTTTGGGTTGGGACCCCCACGCCAGGACCCTGCAGCACCAACACCAGCCCAGGTGTTGCCTCCAGAGAGATGGTGCGTCCCTGGGGCTGGTAAAAAGGAACCAGATCAACTTGGAACTGGATTTGGTCCCCTTCAACCAGCTGCAGCGGCGCATGAGCTCCAGCACCCGCTGCGCCCGCACCGCCCCGGCCGGGGGGCTGCCCGGGGGGCTGGCTGTGTCCTGCCCCGGGGGGGCTCAGGGAGCAGGAACAGGGGCTTTGTAAAATGGGGCTCTGGCTGCTGTTGGAGGCTGCCGAGGCCACCGGTGCTGCCCACAGTCCTGAACCCTCGGGAACCGGCCGGTGAAGCCCCAGCTGCCGTGGCACGGGCATGAGGAGCCTCCCGCTGCTTGGCACGTCCTCCCCATCGCAGCTCGTGTCCCCATGAGGGGGTCAGGGGGGAGAAGGGTCCCCATAGAGAGCAGCTCTGGCGTCTGACCCCCGGGGACAGGTGAGCCACAGCCCCACTGCCCGGCCACCTCCTGTGCCAGCCAGGCCAGGCACGGGAGGAGAAGAAAAGGAGATGGGGCAAGAATTTGGAGAAAACAAAACCCAGCAGAGCCAGTTTCTCAGCAATTTGCTGTCCTGACGTCACCTGAGGCCCCTGCTACCAGCGGCTCCGGCAGCACCAGTCTTGGTGGGCAGCAGATGCACAGGTTGGTGGCAGGGGGTGCTGGGGCTCCAGGACGGGTGTCTGGGGCTGGGACCCCCATCCCGAGGTGGGGGGGACAAAAGCGGGGGCTGCTCAACCCGCTGGGCTGGGAAGAAATGCGAGGTCTGGGGGGTGTCTCTGCTTTTGTGGGGTGTCTGTGGCATCCTGGGGGGCAGGATGGGGTGGGAGGGGGTGACTGGGGGGACCTCAATGGGAAACCCGTGAGACTCTCCCTGCCCATCCCGACGCCGCCCCAAGTGCTGTGTGACGAGGCTCTCAGGTGAGCAATGGGGTTTCTGTGTCACCTGCTCTGGTTCTGTGGCTCCTGGGGGATTGTGGCACCTCAGGGTGACACAGCAAAGGGGACGTTCAGTCCCGAGGAGCCTCCAGCTCGCTGGCAGCATTCAGTCTGGGGGAAGGTGTGTCACAAACTCTGCTGGTGATTGATCCAATTACCCCTGATCCCAGAGGCTTCAACACGGAGCAGAACTCGGTGTGAGCTGCTGTGTGGTGGGAAAGCCCAAGCCCTGCTGGGAAGGTGTTGAGCTGCCATTTAAATGCTGGTTTAGAAACAACTAATCCCATCCCCCCCACCTCCCCAGCCCCTTAAAATCTGAGCTCCTGCTTTTCAATTTTGATTCCAACATCGTACAGGAAATGAGGATGCACTCTTTTATTAAGGTTAAAGGTTTTTAATCACTTTTCCAGAATACAGATACGATTCAAACAAAAACTATTTTTGGGGTTTCCATAATTCACTTATTAATACCATACATTGAACTCTATAAATTCTCATATAAGAAAAAAAGTCTTTTTAATATAGGTTATGATGCACTGGTGACCTATTTAAATCTTTTTGAAGTAACACTTTGCAGTTATATAGCACCTTTCATCACGGGGGCTGCAAAGCATCCTACAGAATTTAGCCTCATAATGCCCAAACGAGGTAGGAAAGTCTGGCCAATTGATGGGTACAACCCAGGTACAGCCTGGCAAGGGACGAGACACGAGGCTTCATCGACACAACAGCAGTGACGGGACGCAGACGCTGGATCCTGGGCTAGATAATGAGTCAGAAAGTCAAGTCATTGCCCACACCCTTCTCATAAAGGAAGAAGCCTGGCTCCCAGCAGGCTAAAAACACCTTTTCTGGCTTTTTCTGTTATAAATACATAGAAGAGAGGAAAAAAAAGAAGTCCAAGTCTCACAGAGCTAAGACCCCAGGTCTGCTGTTCATTGGTTATATATAATATATTGGTCATATCTAACAGTTGACTAGGAACCACACCATTCCCCAAGCCAGGGCTAATGTGGCTACTGCAGCCTGTGCCAACAAGCCTGAGCACCGGGAAGTTGGACTGGATTTGTTCCCTAAAATTGTGCACTTGGGCTGGATTTTGAGATTTGCTGTTTGATTTGTTTCGCTTGACTCTTTAACAGTACTAAATCCTCTTTCCCTCTGAGCAGCTGATAATCTAAGCTATTGCAGGGGTTTTTCTTTAATAAAACCCATATCTCTCTGAAAACCCCTCAGCTCAGTGGATGTTCCTGTCCAAAGGAAACTGAACTGGTGTGGCTCCAGAAGCCAAGATCCCTGGGGCTGCTTTGACTCTGCAAACCACCCCCAGCCCTGCGCCAGGCCCTGGCCCGAGCGGTGCCAGCGACCTCCACGGCAGCAGCAGCTGCTGCTGAGAACTGAAATGTAAAAAAGCTGGTTTAGATTTTGCAATTTGCCATGAAACAGCAGCAGAGGCAGCACCAGCAGGTGCAGAACTGAAACACTTTGAAGTTCAGGTTCTAAGTTTGTCCCATGCCCGTGTTCACTGATTTTTTTTCTTAATAGCATCTTCCAGTTGAGATGCTTGGAATAGAAAATAACCAAACCTAGACACTTAAATATTCATATTTGTCCTCAAAACTGGATAGTTTCTCAAAAGAAAGGAACAATAACTGCTCAAAATTTGTTATTTCTTTAAGTGTTCCAAGGCTGATGATGCTACAGGGGACACACTGCAGACGAGCAGGTATTCATAGAAGACAGCAAATCTTAGTGACATCTCTGTCCTGTGAGGAATGTTTGAAATGGATGACGTGAAAAAAAAACAAAAGAGGAGGAACCTGTTGTGCTGATGGGAGCAGAGCTCCAGCCAGGACAGCGTGGTGGTGGTTTGAGAAGAGCACTGTAAGGGTTTCAGACACAAGCATCTGCTCTGAATTGTTGGGGTTTTTTTAAGGTAGCAGTGAAATCATTGCTCAAGGGACTGGGAAGTTACTGAGGTTGTTACCAAAAACCCCAAAGACTTTTAACTGCATGTTCAGAGTCACTTCTGTGATCCTGGCACCAAAGTGGCACCGGTGGGGCTGCGTGCTGTGGGAGCACACCCTGGGGACATGGGAAATGGGTGACTTTGCTGCCTTTTATTTCCAGTCTCTGAGAGCCATCACTTGGCTGGAGCCTGCTGCCA
Organism: Caprimulgus europaeus; assembly: GCA_907165065.1. The sequence goes on from OU015547.1 coordinate 1,359,931, forward strand.
GAGAAATCCAGGGGTTTCTTTCAGATCAGTACTTGGCAGAATAATTCATAAGATAACTTAATTTCTTTTTGCACACTCAACTTTGTTGTTTCTCTGTCCACACAGACCACAGCATGATTTTTCTCCTTAAAAGAATATTTCAAGTGGTTGCACGGTCAGAAAATGCTTCAGACGTGTTTATTATGAACAACTTTGTGGACGTGTTCAGAACTTTGACCCTGTGTGTATAATCTATAAATATATCTGAATCCTTCACAGTAATCTGTTCTGTAAGTCAGTGTGAACTCTAGCCAGGCTGACTAGCAGTTCGAGATGCAAAGATAGCCCAGGACTACTGCACTTGGTTGCCAAAGGGTCTCCAGGCAGAAGGTGTCTCACAAGGGAAACTGACACTAAAACAACTCATTCTGTTAATGAAATTATCATGGAACTGCACTGAAACCTGTCTCACCTCTGAGCCACTGAACAAAAGGATTCAGCACGATGTCCAACAACTTTGCTTTCAGCCAGTCAAGTTTCAAGTGATTTGACTTTCCTTGCTGAGAGAACATGAAGGACCAACACCTTCCACTCCAAGAACCTGGGAGAAGTTAATGTACCTGAAAGTGTCCACAGACAAGCAAGAGTGAGGGTCTTCAGAGGAAGAAAAGTGAGTATGTTCCTCATCAGACAGAAATATGCTACTTCATCCTATGGGAATGTTTCTGTTAATGTCTATCAGGGAAAACTCCAGTGTGGTGGTGTTATTTTTCAGACAATCCCCACCCGAGGACAGCCTGCCTGCCCTCCCAGCAGCGTGTCCTCACTGCTCCCTTGCTTGTTCCCTGGGGATGGTCAGGGAAGGAGGGAACCTTGCAAGGAATTCCTGGATCCTTCCCCAGTCCTATGGACAAGGAGGTTCTGGGCACACCCGTGTGCGACAGACACAGCTCAGACTCTCTCACCCCCTACACTCACCTTCCCAGCATGATTTTTATTTTCCCTGCAACACTCTAGCAGCCATCCCAACCCAAAGCAGCGTGCCTGCTATTGCCCTATTTCCCTATAACGAGGGGAGGGACAGGTCAGTGTTCACAGAACAAGAAATCAGCTCAAGGAGCAGCACTGACTCTGAGTGCCGGGGTGGTTCAGTGGCAGGGTGATGGTCGTGGCCAAAACATCTCCCCCAGGAGTGCCAGGCCAGGGCCCAGAGAGAGCAGTTATCCTGGATCAGAAATGACAGACACAGATGGGCTTTGATCAGACAGAATCAGGGGCAGGTTTACTTTTCACATAGTTTTCTGTATTAAAAAATACATCAGTGAAATCTGTTACAGGCAGGGACAGGACTACTGAGTACACAACGGCAATAGACTACTTTCTGATTTTATTTTTGTTAAATTACTTTTGTTACTGCTAAAAAAATAATTAAAACCCAAAACCAAACAAAACAAAACAAACAAACAAAAAAAAAGAAATATAATTCAAGGCTGTTGATTTTCATCTCTTGAAATTTTAGTGACAAGATAAAATATCAGACCCCTGTTACAGAAGATGGATAACTGACCAGAGCTCGATAAAAACCATACAATTCTCTTCTTTAAAAATAGTTTGGGTTTCCAATGAGTTTGTGACCACTGGCCATCAGAAACACACAGCTATAGCTTGAGAAAAAGAGATACTGACAGTATCTGATAGTGTCCTGACCTCTAAACACAATGTGGGAGCTTTTCTCTTCCAAAAGACGCAGTAACAGCCAAGCCTTAAAAAAATCTCTTCCGATTTCCAACACTAGGACTAAATCTCTTTGGGTGGGGTGGGAAAAAAACACACACATGGTCATTTTCTACCACAGTTCTGCTGTCAGAAGTAATACTGTATCCTTTGCACACCACTGGGGTGTTGCAAAGGTGGAAAGAGTGCATGAATCTTTCATTTGAAATGACAAGGCCCTCCAGATTTGCCTCATAAAATAACCAAAAACCCGGGAGCAGGGGGAGAGGAGAAAGGAAAGCTGCCTTAAGGGGAAAAAATAAACGTCCGCGCACCACAGTACTTGCTAGATTATATCGAGAGGCTGCAGAGCTACTGGGCTAGGGAAGGGATTCTCTGCACACACCCCAGGACAGTCACTCTCCTGTACACACCCCAGACACGTTCATCCTGTAACATGATGGCTCTGAAGTTTGACCTACAGCATCTCTTCCACGCCGAGGACCGGCCGGAGCTCGAGCTGGCACCAGCCTGGACCGAGAGCGAGGTTCTGGCATCGTGTGACCAGGCACCAGCAGCCAGACAGTTGTCCAGTTGGACAGCTTCCCTGGCAGACACCCCAGCAGCTTCTGCCTTCCTAACATTTGATCCCAGTTTCCAAAAAAAAAACCATAATTAAAAACAAATTTATAAAAGCACGGGTGTAGTTATAACGGAAGGTTTGTCTAAATATCGCCACTTCCTCTCCTGGCCTCGTGAAGAGCTCTGGGATCTCCACGTGCTCTTTGGCAGCAAGGACTGCCAGCCAGCAGGCTCAGAAGTCACTGAGCCACACTCTAGCTCTCCATGCCCAACGTTGTTATGGTAGATTTTACACAACCATCTTCCTTAAAAATATCTCACAACTTGTTTTAAATCCTAGACAGATACAGGATTTATGCACCACTCAAATAGGTTAGTTCATCTTGAATTTGTTCAGAGGATTTATTGGTGCCACAGGACGTTGTTTCTTGCAGCTTACACAGCTTGCTTCCTTCCAGTTCCAGTTTCTACATCCACTGTGGTTCAAAATATGCCTGTAGGTGACATTATCCTGGCTTACTCGATACACATTTTCCAAAGGCTGGATGTATTCACAGTTTGGTGCTTCTGATGTGTATTCAAAGGAAAATACCCCACTTCAGTTAGTCTGACAACTCAAGATCAGAGTCCTCTGATTTGACTTTGGCAAGTTCTTCGTGTACCTCCCTCACCATAAGAATACGAGTTAACATGATGTCCAAGGTTCCTGGGTCTATTGGCAATGTGGAATACCACATGGGGCTATTGGGTACACAGGAGCGCTCGGGTTGAAGGTAAAACACATCACTCCTCTGCTTTACACTTTCAGAACTGTCAATGCAAAGAAAGGAAGAGCACGTTATCGGGAGGCAGCAACAGTCCTGCTCACAAAAACTAAGGAGAAACAGCAAAGAAAATGAAGGTCACACTGAGCTGACATCACAGGACTTTAACAGTGTAATTCCAGTTTTTTGTTAGTGACTTGGTTGGCTCCCTTCAATTTAAGTTGCTTCCAGGTCACTTAGTTGCTTATAAAGAAACAAAGAAAATTAGAGTGACTTCTTTAGAGATGTAGTTCTTCAATCATAGCAGTATCCAATTAATCTTGATATGATTGATAGATGCATTTGACATTCCATCTCTGCATTAAACTGGTTCTACTATTCCAGAATTGCTGTGTACTTTGACACAGGGAACATTCAAGAGCTAGCAAAACTAAACCCCAGCTTGCCTGCTCATGGTGCAGAGTGGTAAACCCATCTGACCCTGAGGCAGCTTCCAGGCTCTGGTAGGAAGCCACAAAGTCCTCGAGAGCAAGGATCCCTCCTGCCTGACTTGGGAATATTCACATTAAAACAGCAAAGTTAATTTTTACTGCTGCTTGCTCCACTGCAGGGACTCAGCTATGATCTATGATGAGCAGCATGAAAATGTTTTCCCAGCCCAAGGACAGCTAAGAGCTTCTAATGATACACAAGTGAAGACAAGGAAGGTAAGAGCAGGGAGATGAAGAGTCAGGACAGCTGCCAGGCACGCCTTTGCCCAAGTCCTGGGACTATTTGGAGTAAGCTCAGTTTTTCAGGGTGATTTATTTGAGTTTTAGCTGACACTAATGAGATGCTGTCTCACTTTGCACGTGATTTTCTCTGAAAGGAGAAGAACATCATATTCCACCTGCTCAATGATCTAACTCAAGTTTATACAGAAACAGGAGAGACAAAATGATTTGTATCTATGTCCTTGCTACATAGGCTCCTTTCTAACTCCTAAATAAAAGTTAACCTCACATTTCAGCAGTTTTACCTAATTCACACTTTTCCCACCTCTTTCACAAGAGTCAATGATATCAGGGTATTAGTTAGAAGCTTCCCAAAAGAAGGATCCTGTATGGGAATCAAAGGAGCTGAGAATGCTGTGGTCACTGTAGCAATGCCCCCATTTACAGTTACACCCTGTGGCTGTGTCACCAGGCATTTAAGGAACACATCTCTCTCTGTAACCCCGCTCTTGACCCCACACCAGTAACAAACATCACCCACTGGCTGAGTCTCACAGCAGGGCTGCTGCTGGCAGTCCTGTCAGCACGGCTCTGCTCACACTGAGGGACCAGGAACTGGAGAGAGGAGCCCACAGCACAGGCACAGAGGTTCTGAGTGGGATTCTGGCCCAAATTCCTGCTGTAGCCTATGTACAGATCACAGATCCAGTTCTGCCACTTACCATTTTGATAAGTAGAATTCATAGAGCCGGACTGGGCACCGCAGGGGGTTATCTGTATTTTCAGCCATTTCCACTGCTGTTGGAACCTCCTCCTCTTCGCTGCGTTTCCTTTTGCCTACAGATAATTTATCTGGATGCACACAAACAGCATCAGAGAAGCTCAGTGGAAAACACCATTTTCAACAAGCCCTCGTCACTTAGCCCAGCACCAGCCTGATGCAGCAGTTAGTGAAGCTTCATGCAAGCCTAGGATGTTATAAAAGACTAATACAAAATTTCCAGCCAAATGCCTGGCACCTCTTGTGGAAGTTTTTACTGGATGCCCTGGCTCGTGCAGAATTTCTCTTTAAACCTTACCAGAGTGAAAAAAAGAACTGAAAATATACAGGATAGAAGTGAAACTCTTCACAGCCCTACTTACAGCACAATGTATTTTTCTCCTCAGTCCTTCTTAAAAAAAGGAGTAGACAATATAAATATGACTGACAAAATTCAGGTGTCAGAACACATCCCCTTACCTGATTCTACCTCTTGTTTCTGGAAGGGTGGGAAAAACCGTAAATATGTCATCTTAGTATTATACTTCAGAGTGCGGGTGCGCCTCATCACGTGGGCAAAGGACAGTTTCAGGTGCTCACTGACATTCTTTAGTTGGAAGTATTTGGTGTTGAAGAAGAGAAGTGTGTTCAATAAAACGATAGGGGAATATGCACCCAGCTGTTTACATTCCCACAAGTGTTCCTCTTCAATTCTGGAGAACATATAACCTAGAGACAAGGGGCAAAGGAAAAAAGAAGAGGGTTATTTATGCAGTTTTAGGGCTGTCCCCATACTCAGTGACAAATGAATAGCTTTTACAGGCTGTGCCTAACTTAGAAGACTTTCAGAATTTTCCAAAAGCAATGAAAACATCATATATGAGCAAGGTGGGGAGCCAGATATGAGTAAAATTAAGTAGGTAGATTTTGTCAGAGATGCATCTAAGTCCCCTTTCAGCTAACCCTGAATGAACTGTGTACCAGATCAGATTCAGACCTATCAGAAACAACTGTAATTCTAATAAAACCAAGAACACTGCATGCACAAACATAAAGGGGAGCACAGAGGACCAAGCTGTGGAACAGCATGATCTTCCAATACCTGAAGAATGGAGGGAAGGATATAGAGGAAGATTGCAGATACCAGCAGAATCTCACTAAGCTCTGATTTAACTGTGTTAAACCACAGCCAGTCAAGTGCAAAAAGGTGTAATTCCTAAGACATGGAGCATGAGTTTAAAATGTACCATCTTTATATACAAACAGCCCATTGTGATGATTGTAAGTCAGTTAGGAAAAGGATATATGGAGGCTTATAAGAGATTTGTTGTCAAAGAAAACATCACTGTATGCAGCAGTCTGTAAGTAACTGGATTATTTCTGTATTAAATAAAAAGTTCATTTTCTAGATGAAAAGCCAGTCATGGATCCACATATGGAGCTGCCAACATCACTCAAGTTTTGCTGATACTCTGAAAAAGATCTTATGTACTAATAATACAACAGGTGCTTTATAAACTGCATGATCATACTTGAAGACTGTTTAAAAATATCTGCAGAATTTGGGAACTCTTAATTTGGAAGTGACTGAGGTGAGGAGAACTTAGAATTGAGAAGTTGAGACAAGATTCCAATGATTTCCTGATGTGATCTTCAGATTTATCAGGAGTATTTCCAGTACTGACAGGGAAACACCAGTACAACAGTACATGGTATTTGCAATAACTCATCTCAAATACTCTATACAATTCTGGCTCTCTGTATTTAAAAAATATTAGCTAAAACTTGAGGGAAGAGAAGAACTAGCATGCTGACTGCCAGAATGGGAAGCCTTTCTGTCAGAGGAGTTGAGAGATTGATCAGAGGCAAAGGTATATTTAAGTGTAATCCATAACTGGTAGAGACAGACATAAAATCCATGATGCTAATCTACCACAAACAATGACATGGTGGGGAAAAAGGAGACTAATGGGAATGCCTCAGATGACATTCTTCTTCTGAGAAAATATTAAATTTATAATATGGCTTTGTCATGCAGCTACACAAAACAAAATAATTGTCCTACCATTTGGAAGAATTGTAGGTTCCCAGATTTTCAAAAGTTTTGTAAGTTCAATCATAAACCTGGAATAGGGCTCGGTAAAAATGTTATCTATTCTACCATTCTCAAACAGGTACTACAAGAGAAAAAAAGGAAGACATACAGTTTGTGATTATATAACATTGCAGAGAAGATACAGGACATCAGATTCACTTCCTTTCTGATGTCCCAATGTCTTATGGTCCAAAACTCCTTGCTCAAATCTTCAGTAAGATATCAAATCAACTTTTCTGCAGGGACTGGGACCTCCCCAATATGAAATGAGAGATCCAGGTGAGAATCACTGTTCGTATTCCAAGCTCTAGAGCTGTTTTCTGACAAATCACCATCCTCTAAGTGTTAAATATTCTTGAAAAAAGTCTGCCTATAAAAACCAGAAGAGTTATCCAGTAACCTCCTACTGAAAAGAACTTCACATACTAATACCTCCTGACAAAGATACAGGCCCAGCACGAGGCTGCTGAAACAGCTCAACTTACAGCATCAGTGTGAAAGTCCCTTCAATTCCTTTCAAGCAGCAATTAAAGAAAGCTTTCTACAAGCCAGGAGTGTGTATCAACAAATTAATCAAAACTAGAACACAGAAAAAATGCTGATATTCAGAGATGTCATCAGCAGCACTTCAAATTTCAACTCTTTCTACATTTTTTTTCCCAAGCATAGCCAGGAAAAATAAAATATATATTCCATGCCTAGTCAAGTGACAGGTTTCACATGAGCAGTACCTTTTGATTCTTTATCTCCAAGTGACTGTTTGAGGAAAGGAAGAAATAGGCTATTCTAAAAAAAAAAAAAGTCACTAACATAAATACACTGAAGTGAGTTTTCAACAGAACTTAATATTATTCTAGGTTTGTACTGCAACTGTTTCCATACACAGGCACAGGCAGACTCATTAGGTTCCTCTCAGCATTCACTAATTACAATGCTATTAGTCCCACTGTATTTTTTCTGGAAGTGTTGGAACACAACAGGTATCTGAAGGAGCTCAGCCTTTGCTGGGCAACCTTTTCCATGTTAACTTGTGTATTGGAGAGGATTGTGGAAATATGTTAGATCTAAAACACTGCAGCATAAAGCATTTCTGAGGAGACTCAGTAAATCTTTCCTATGCATGGAAAAAAGAAAATAAAAAGAAAAAGGTACAAACTCAAAGATTTGTGTCTAGGTAGAAACACCTACTGCTCCACACCACCTTCCTCCCAGCAGAAGCAGCTCATTCACTCTCATCAGAAAAATGTCCAGACAAGTTCAATCAAATATGGGATTAAGACAGACTAAGAATAAACCACAAAAAAGATACATTCCTGCCTCCTCTACAAAAACCAAGCAGCTACATGGGACTATGGATACAAAGCATAAATAACCAGAGGAAATTTCTCAGCAGTTTCCCTGAGTTACCTGCTGAATTCCAAGGCACAAGTATAAGATGCTGTCAGGATCATATTTTTCTCCATTTGGTCTCCGCACCTCTTGAATAAACTGGCACAAACCAAAACTCAGCTCAGCAAAAGTGCACGAGAGAATGTCCTCCTTGAGCTTCACAGGACGGACTGTGTCAAAGGAAATCATTGGAAAATTAACTTAACTCAACAGATTAGATCTTCACACATTCCTTACTATTTCCTGTAGGCAGAACTATTAAACCTTCTCTCTCACACATGAAGGATCCTGTATGACTGAACTTGTGAGCTATTTCCTGTCTGCAGGCTAACAATTAAATGAGGATTTGGCCACTAAAAACCAACCCACCAGCATGTCCAGCCAGCACAAATGCTGCAACTGAGTAATGAGGCTGCAGATATGAAAAGCTGAGACATTTAAATCCTGAGCAAGAGACAGACTTTGAGTATTTCCTAACAGTTCTGGACATGAGCTGAGTGCAGCATATTCAGCTCCTTAAAGGGAAAAAGAATGAAGAGTTTAAAGGGCCACACATGGGATTTGGAAAGGGAAGCAGAGCAAGCAGAGAATCGATTGATTGAAGGATCTGCAATGAAATCACCAGGCTTGGCTGCTCCACACTGCACAAGAGTGAGTGCCTGGGACTAAGCAGGGACCCTTTCTGGAAGGGGTTGGGGTGGACACAGTTTCCTGGAACTGAGTGTAGTGTTTGCTTCCTTAGCCACGAGAAAAAAACACAGCAACTCATGTGATTACCCTTCCCCTGAGAAACAAAACCCAGCTGTTCTCATGTCATGACAGCAAAAATTCCAAATAAGAGAGGAAAAAGTAGATGTCGTTCTAACCAGAGTATTTTCCTCTCAGATCTTTCTTATTCAAGCCCTGCCACGCTTAGTTCCTTACGTTGCAGAAGTATTTAATATGGTTTGCTCTTCTCCCCACCATCCACAAAAATGATTAACTTAAATTCTCTGCCTGACTCTGAAGATTTGCACACAAAACTCTCAGTGCAAGCACCTAAAGACAGATTTGAGATCAGGAAAAGGGGGGGTTAGACACTGACAGATCCCAGGACTGTTGTGTTTTTGTTAAAAAAATAAAATATAATCCATAATTAGAAAAACAAACAAAAGTGACATTTATATTATCATTATTATCCAACACCCTAGGGAGACACAAGGAACAATTAACACCTTTTAAAGTTATTTTCAGGCAGGGTGCAGCACAGAATCAAGAGACTTTTGGAAGGTTTCTTACCAGCTGTGAAGCCTAGAAATAAGGTGTTAAGATTTTAATGTTGTAGCACACATATTTTTTTTTGACAGCAAACAGTTATGCTGACAAACAAATACTTTGTGAATGTGTTAGCTGGAGATGACAAAGATGGGGCCAAGTTGGTGTTGTCAGCTTAGAGTTATGGCCTGGTAATAGCTCAGTAAAGGCCCTGCAGCTGCATAAAGCATCTCTGCTACAAATGAAGAATTACTACGGGCAGATGAACACAAAGTGGAGGTTAAGAGCCTAACATTGCTCATGTCAGAAAGAAATTTGGTATTTTAGAGCCTGTTTTAATAGGCAACAGATCAATTAAGAATGTAACAGCTATGATTTTTAAACACATGTAAAAGATGTTAAGACTATTCCATAAAATCCTCTCTCCACTCACGGGTACTTTAAAACTCAGCCATATCTAATCCTAATTTTTATCTGAACAACACATCATGCCAAGTGCTCTTGACTAAGGATTGCTGTTTCCACTGAGAAAATTAAAAAATTACCTGAAAACTTCAGGTCCCCTTGGTCCTCCTGCGCGTTTTTCCACTGGACCCAGTTTTTCCAGGCGTTTACCCCGTACATGTATTTCAGGGTCATCCCAGAGACAGAGCAGCCTGGGTAGGAGCCCTGCATCGGATTCCGGGGCTCTACAGAAACCACAGACTTCTTCCTTCCCTGAAGGCAAACAGACAAATCAAAACAAATAAACATTTAATAAGCTCTTCATCTATGGATGCTTAATCGATCTCACATAAAAAGGCCATTACACTGGCATGATAACAAGATCCTCTCATGACAGAAGGTGAGTGGATATATATATATATATATTTAATATGTGGACAAATATTAACCATACTTTACAGATAAATATGCACAGAAATATATTCTTCTTTAGCTACACAAGAAAAAATTGATTCTTTCCTGTAGATTATGACAATACTAAAGACATCTCTTTTGGAGTTTTTTTAAATGATAAACACTTAAAAATATGTTCTGCACTAAAACCAACATTTATTTTACTTAGCTGCAGAGAAGGAGGAAAGAAAATCTGACCACATATAATAGAATAGGAAAAGAAAAAAAAAAAGAGTAGTCAAATTGACTTCTCATTTTCACCCTGGAGCAGTATGTTTTTACTTCTGAGAACAAGCATAATGGTATTACTCCAAATGCAAGGGACTTGTGCTCCAGAAGCACTTTCTTACCCGTCGTTTTGGCTGTGGGAAGCCATCTCTATGTCTCCGTCTTGCTCGTGAGCGTGAATGCAAACCCAGTCCTTTACTGAGAGGGTCAAATGAGTCTGAAGTCAAATCAACACCATTAAGAGTTTAATTACATGATTTAACAGCCCAGGTAGAAGTGTCACTTAGATGCTACGGAGTACCTTACAGCTGGCAATCAGTCCTGTATATTCAATTAATGCTTTACCTTGGAACAATTAGGCAATAAATGTACCTTCTGTATAAAGAAAGGAAATTCTCAGAAGGGGAAAAAAGCCTCCCCAAACAGTGAGTGGACTTATTCAGGCAAACATGTTCTTCTGCACCACTCACATGGATTGTGCCTAGGGACACAGAAGTGATAAATTCAAAGGAGTCAAGCAAGGCTACCTGCTACTCCTGTCAGGGGTTCTGTAGAATGCTGTCTTTAAAGACAGCAGTAGTATTTTTAAAATAGTAATTTTTAGTAGAGCTGATATATTACTGCAGCTTTAAATACCCAGTTTTACTAAATGAAAACACATACCCTTCATAAGCAGACTGCTGGTGCAATGCTTACTCAGAAAATTGTGTGTATTTTTATACAACGATGCCTTTTTCTTCACATTATACAGACCTGATGGAAAATCTGCCTCCAGGTCCTGTTCCACCTCAGCTTTGGAGAACTGCTTCAGCTCTGGATCTGGTTCTGGCAGGGCATTTGATCGTAAGGCATAGTGATTTAACTCATCCTCCCAGCTGTGTGGAGTGGACACTGCTTCAGATTCTAGATCTCCACTGTAAGTGCTACCTTGGTCTGTAGTGAGAGAGATCAGATATACCATGTGCTATAGGGAAGGACAGACAAAAAGAGGAGTTTGAAAGAAAAGATACAGCAAGATCAAAGCCCATTCTAAAAAAAATCCAACTGACCTTTCTCAAATATCTTGGGGTCCAGGAAGAGCTCATGCTCCGACGTCTGAGATCCTTTAGAAAAAGAAGGAAATCTGTATCTACAAATGACTGACTGCTTATGTAACTAACACAAAACCTTCTGACCACCAAAAAACCTCTGTATTAGGTCATAACACCACCACACATGATCCATCGTTCTCCTAGCAGCTTTCTACCTAGGCTATGCTGTTATGGGAGAAATCCAGGACTAACCCATGTTTGCTTTTCTAAACGTTTCCATCCCCTCATGTTTGTTATTTGAGTCATCTGTAGACAAATACGATATTTTGTTAATTTCTTTTCAGCTTGTTCCACCTTTATTACATGGACAATCACTATCCAACACATTCCAACCTGCATCACCCTCCAAGAATCCACCATAAAAAGCCTGATTGGAAAACATTCTTGTAAAGCAGCTGCTCTGTCTTCTTGACTCCTTCTTCTGCTAATTCATGATGTACCAAACTGGAGGTTACTACCTCTAGCAATCTGTTACTGTCAAAAAAAGTCAAATCAGCACCTGCTATCAGGGAAAGGGAATGTAAAGACATTTAAATGACTGTCAGTGCTCAGCATCTCCCGTGGGTTCTATGCTGAGCACAGCTCTACTGAATGTTGACTAATAAACCCTGTGAAATTACAAAAGCTCCAGAAAGGTGTGAGCATAACCAGCACCTGAGATGGAACTATGGAGGAAGAGTAAATTAATCTTAAAACAAAACAGGTTTTCAAAACAAAGAACAGGGTATTGTACACAGAGGCAAAATTATCTTCAAATATACAGTTCAGTTGAATTCCCAGAAGGCCTCCTCATTTTAAAAGAATAAGGCATCAAAATTGCTAAGACATGACATAAGCATTATAGTCCTGTCTAGGTTGGCATGAACACTTTCACTGTGAAAAACAAATGTTGGTAAGACAAGAGGACCATTTAACATGCCATGCATACTTGGGAAGCAGTCAATACAGGCCCTACACCTCTTTCTCTACCTATTTTCCACGATGAGGGGAGCTCCATCTCACACTGCATTTAGTTTCCTTTTTAAAAACACCACGTACCACCATGAGAGTGTGTTTTTTCTTTCTCCTCATCTTCTGCAATCATTTCTGCCATCTGAAGGAGATCAGCTTCAAATGGATTTGTGGGAATCTTTTCCTTGATATCCTGAATAGTTTCAATGATCTTATCAGCATTATCCAGGGTAGTTGGGAAGAGCATGGGAACTGGTACCTATGGAATAGATGGGAAATATTAGAGCTTGTCTGGGGGTGAAGTGGAACAGAAAATACAGAGGGGAGTTTCCTCCCATTTAATCTTATATGTATTTTAGAACTACTAAATGTAATTTAAAAATAACTCCAGACTGAACAGCTTGTTTAATTTCTGCAATAACTGTACAAATTGGTGGTTTTCTGTGATGACACTTAACCAAACATGATGTGATATGGAAAGAAATGGCTTTGAGGACTGTGAACAGCACTTGCATGACTAGTCATAAAACCAAAGACACTGCTCTGTGTCCTGTTCAGAAACAACACTGTAAAGCAGTTCTCTAGTGAACTGAAGTATAACTTACAGGTACTGGCATCCCAAGTGGAACTGGTGTGTACTGAGTGTAGAGGTGAAGGGGTACTGGCACAAACACTGGTACAGGAATAGGTACCACAATGATTTGGGGTGGAACTTCTTCTTCTTCTTCTGTTATATCAAAAATAGAACAAAACAAAAATTGTTTAACACTTCAGAGCACCCATGATAAATGTTTGGACTTCTGCTTGTAACTCAGTGTGCCCAGTACCACATCCTGGTTCATGGTCATGGTTCACTTTAGCACTGCTGCAACAAGTATTAATCCTACAGTTTGGAAATAAACAGCACTGTGACCATATACACAAATGCTGGAAGGGAAGAGTGGAAATAAGTATTAAATACATCCAGGTAAATGGTGGGTTATTGCAATTACCTCACCAGTAACTATAAGACCATAAGAAGGTACCATTAAAAAACTAACCACAATCTTCCCACTTAACTTCATCTTCCTCACTGAGAGGTTTACACCAACACCAGATCCCTTCCTTCTATAGTAACAATGATGGAAAAAACACTCTGGACTTTTAATAGCCTTTTAAGGTGCTTCTGTTTCCTCCTGCCCACAGAGGGAGCTTTGAGCAAATATTAATCTAATTAAATGATCTTAGAAATAGGGAATTGTCAGAGGTTCTTCGTATCTGTATCTAATAATTAAAGGAAAGTGAGAGTTGAAACAATCTTTGAGAAATCATGAACTTTATTAAAATGAGTCTGTTCTTGGGGCTTGAGCTGTGAGAGCTAAGAACTCACTAATTCTGTCTCAAGGGAAACAAGTTCCCTCTGCAGCCTTTTGAATGCCAGTTTACCATTGCACTTTATTTTCCACAGTTAAGATGACTGCAGAATGCTAAAGATGAGTTAAAGCAAATATCAAGATTCATCACACATGAAGCTTTAAGGATATCAGTGAAGAGCAGATGTTTTACATCTGTAAGGCAAACTGCTACTTGGAAAATAACATACAACAATCTGAAAAGTACTTAAGTCTTAAAATGTATTAAAAAAATATTCTTTGCTACATAAAACACGCATTACTCTCCCAACTGCAATATAGACTTCTGTTAAGTGGGCAGAAGGTGACATACATACCTGTCTGGCATTCTTTGTTTTGTGTGTGAGGTTTGCAGGAGGTGGCCTTAGTCTGTGTGATTGGCTTGCACAATAATGCTTTGTTTTTGAGAAGCCTTGGTGGTTGTGATGTTGGTAGTTTTAGGGCATCTGTCTGAGTACTAGCCTGTAAGGAAAAACACAAGTGAGGGCAGAGTCAGTGCTGGTTTGAAGGATTTAATAAGATTAACATCTGTTCACTACTATGGGAGGTTGAACAATTTGAAACTCTCTTTACTGATAAAAATGATCATTTAAAAACTACTGCAGAAACAGCTTGTTAATGTATTTGGTGGTTTCTGGTCTTCATCTCAATTTATTTTAATCAAACAGCAGCCTTTGTTAACAGTGTGGTGAAGAAATCTGCAAAAATATGTGGTTTCTCTAGTCAAATAAACTCTATAAACTTTTGACCTTGGAATATTACTGATGGCAAAGATATAAAGAGGAGTTATGTTAAGATGCTTTTGATGACTAAAGTCTGGCTGATAGAGATACCCAAAAAGCCTTAGTAAACTGATGTGAAACCACTGAAAAGAAATAAAAAATGAACACAAATGCTGGCAATATCAGTATCACTTCCTGATTACACACAGACTGACTATTCGTGCTTGTACTAATTTCATGTCCTGCTAACTGTAATTTTCAGTCATGCAGTCAAATAACAGGATCTGTTCCATCAGGGAAAATTCATACTCTAATCTGCAAATGACACTTCAGCTAAAAGCAAGGGTGTCAGTCTTCCAGAACCTAGGAACTATGTAATAAAATCTTCACATTTTAAGAGAGGTGCAAGATGTTTATCATATATCTCAAAGAGCCCAAGAATAGGAGCTCTAGGAGTTATTCACAGGTAAGTGGTGACAACGGTTCCCCACAGCTCCATCGCAACACTGCTACGGAGTGGGGGAGGAAAGCGAAGCTGCAAGAGCTCAGTCACGTCAGCCCTGGCAGTCCCCACTGGTTCCCTCCTCCCAAGCCAGCCCTCTTGCCACCACATCCCACTTCTGGTCATAGAAGGTAGCCCAAGTACAGAAGCCACACATGAATTGCTTGAGAACTGCAGCCAACTCAAGAGCTACAATTTGACAAGTTTTGCCTTAAAACATCTAATCAATCTGTCAGTGGACACAAAAAGACTTTTATACCATAAAAATCTATCAATTTTTTTTAAAAAAAAGCATCTGCAAGCTGGATGAATTTTAAAACCCAACCACAACCAGGAAAAGCAGTAACAAAATGATGGTGCAAAATTCTTGGATACTTTACTTGTTATTGTTACAATGTGGGCGAAAGTGAGAAAAAGTCTCTCGTAAAACTTACATCTCCTATTATTTTTGCTGTCACAGTAGGGACTGCACCTGTGAAGAAAAAACATACAATAGCCTGTGTACTTGTCATCAAGGACCATAACCCATATTCTGCCAAGGTCAAGAAAAAGAATTCTCATTAAACCTCATTCCCTGGTGTAAGTACATAAATTTAAGTCATTACTTATACCTAGCTAAAGGAAGGACAAAACTGTAACCACCTGCACTGATGTGAGGCATAATGAAGAAGTGGTTGTTGTCCTCAGTGGAAAAGATCCCTGAACAAATACCAATGTTCAGGAATAATGATTTAAAAATCCAGGCATCACACTGAGCAGTCTTACCCTGTAAAACATTGTTGGAGTTAACAGTAGGCTGGGCAGCAGGGGTGCTTGCAAGGGACACCACGTTTGCTATGACAGGGGTTGAGTCCTTTCTCAGAGAAGGAGGGCCTGATGAGGAAGCTGGTGCTGTAGAAGGGTTTGCTGGACAGAGTGAACAGAACAAAAGTAAAGTAAGCAATAAGATAATTTATAAAACAGTATTTCTGAAACAACACCCACCCTCCAGATTTCTCTCCAAACGAAAAAGCCTGCAGTATTGAGAAGGGAATGCAGGTGACAAACTGCAGTGTTTCAGCTTAAATAGGAGCTGGATCCACAAGCAAACTTAAGCTGTTTTCCAGTCACTGAAACATTTCAGAAGTTCACCACAGTATAAAAGCAGCTTTCTCTGTGTAACAGTATGTGTATTTCAGCAGCACTCGGGAGACAAGAGGACTGGATGCCCCTCTGTGCTCAATACCAAACAGACTATACTACAGGAGACAGCTGAGATCTGGACAAACAAGGAATGAGGTGAATTTCATGAGGCTCTGACAGGGAGAGGAATTCTTAGGTTCTTTCCATCTGAAAGCACCATTCATTACCACATTAACATCAATTACCACGTTTCATCAAAAAATACTGTTCTGAGGCACTCCATTATCCTGGCAGCCCCCAGTTCCCAGAGATGCCTGGAGCCCAGTTCTGCAAAGGCAAGGCACTCTTGCCTCAGCTGAAGCTGCAGGCACGCTGGGAGAAGCAGGCCCACCAGATATCTCACTGTCCTCACTAATAGCCAAATGTACTGCTAAGAGCAGGAATGTCAGATGGTGTGCTTATGGCCTGAAAGTATAAAGTTACTTATACATTACTCTTAGTCAGGGCAAACAGCTCCCACCAGTGTCAGCAGGAGATGTGCACAAAGCTGAAGAGCCTGGTTCATACTATAAACTTGCAGTTAATATTCTTTATTGTGTGTTGGGTACCTTACAGTTGCAGTCACCATCACTCAGTGGGAGATTATGCCCCTCTTTAGGATCAGTGCTATTTCTGCCCCTTGTTTCGCTTCCTCTTCCTGTCTTTGTGGGCCTTTCTCCCTTTCTTCCCTTTGTATTTCATTCCCTACAGAAACTCACAGTTCCTATTCCTGTGGGCTTCATTCCCACCCTCCTTCCCATTCCATCTGCTAAAACAATGAGCAAGGCAACAGCTACAGCACACATTGATCTTGGCATTGATACTTCAAGAATCAACACTTAATTAACAGTAACTCTTCATATGCTTACAGACTACACAGACCTGGCTGTTTTAAGTGCATACATGGAGTCTGTATTTACAACTATTAAGTTACTAATTTCTCCACTTGATTTTGTTTTTTGTTAAATCAACATTAACATTCTGCTGTATCTGTCTATGTCTTATCAAGCACAGGAGACAAGCTAGGTATTTAACAAGTCTTGAAAAGATGTCAGCACATTTTACCCTAATAAAATGGGCCTTTGTTTTATGAAAGCAATTGAAAAAGAAGTGCTTTGTTTCCCCTTCTTTAAAATCACAATCTATGTCTGGTATATGAAGCAATCTCATTTCATACCTGTAGAAGTTGGACATTGTCTGAAGTAAGAGACAGATCTAAAAGTGAGCCCATTCAAGGGGCAGTGGGCAAGCCCCCTAGTAGAAGATAAATCTTAAAAAGTTCACTGAATTGATTTTCTAAATAAACTTTGATATCACTATCATGCACACCAAAAGGCAGAAACATTCCCAGCCTGTCTTACCTGTGTTGTTTGGGGGTGGAGGGTCAGAAGCAATTTGCTGATTACAGAACAACAGAATACAAAGCAGATTGCAAAAATGCTTGATCTCCCCATGCCATTTCATGGACTCACTGAGTTTACCTTGTCTCTTACAACCATCACACTTTGCCATCTAGGAAAAGAGAGTGGGGGAGAAATTAAACATACTTGTAAACAGCAACAGTAAAGGAATCTGTAAGAGTGCATCATTTTTACAGTGTAACACAAAGCAGCAGAACAGCCAGTGTCTGCCTGCCCACAACCTGTATTAGGTTTTCTCTGTACAGAAAACTTTTACTCAAAAGAAGGATTGACTCATCTCTCACATATACACAATATATTCCATGGACACAGGAGTCAACTACAGGCAGTTCACATAGCTCCTAATGTACAAAGGTTCTTTTGCTGACACATTTATATTCTAGAGGATGCTATATGAAAATGTTGCTTACCTGGTAAAACAAAACAGTGAATTTAGACATGCACTCCTCAGAGCAAAATTCCTCCTTTTTTCCCCCAAAGTGATTCTGGACCAGTTTGGGGGAAGCCTGTAAACAGTAACTGCATATCTTACAGTGTTTTCCCCAGCGCTTCGCCAAGTCATGTTTATAGAGCAGTTTACAACCTAAAAGAAGAGAAAATAGCAAGAAAACAAAAGTATCCTTCAACATCTAAATTTTATTTGCTTGGCACTTCTAGTTCTTAATTTCATTACGTCTGTAATTATACCATTAAAATGCAAAGTGTGAACAAAGTTCCATGTTTCTAAACCTAAAAAATGTTTTCCTAACCTAAACCAATTAGTTTTGTCTTAGTGTCACTGATAATTTCAAGGCAAAACACTTCTGACTTGATTTGTCTGAGACACAGTCTTGCCCTCTCTTACCTTCACTACAGAATGTCTTATCTATGCCTGAGAATCGCACCGTCTCCTTGATAATTTTCTCAACCTTGCAGTATTCACACATTGCTATGACACTGCTCCTCTTCTTATATTCATCACAGCAGGTCTTCCCACAGAACTGGAACATTTTACCCTGCAACACAGCCAGAATGTTTTGGTTTCAATGTTTCATGTCCCAGACAATACATTTTAATTGTTAATAAAAACTTAGAAGCATGTTCATGCTCTTGGAAATTAACAACAGAAAACGCTAGCGAGTAAGTCTCCCCATTTAGCTTTATAACAAAGACAGCACAATTTTCTGCAGAAAGCCCTCACCAATGTGCTTTGTCCTGGAATTAAAAGGATCATCTCTGGGATCAAGAATCAGGAATGTGCTTACCTAGCCAGGCAATCATAAGGTTTGGGTTTTTTGGAGGTCTTTATTTTTTAATGTTTTTAAGATCAAAGAGCTAGTATCACTATTAATTTTGATAACGGTTAAACAATAGCAAAATCAGTTCCAAATTCCTCCATAGCAGGTCATGGTAAGCAACAGAGCAGTACTGACAGACCACTGCATATAAGCTACATTTCCTTGGGTTTCTGCTGAGAAATATGAGTTTGAAAAGCCCTGATCTTCATTACCTTGTAGTCAAGCAGCTCTGGTTTGGTTGCAAACAATCTGTTACAGTGCTGACACCTGAGTTTTACAACAGGGCGGGCAAGAGTGACTTGCTGGGACTGGGCAGCCAGCCTCTGGAGACCAGCTGCAGCTGAACTGCTCATGGAGCTGGGGGACACAGTCGAGGTGGTGCCACCTGCCGACACCGCTGCCCCCGAGGGAATGCTTACAATGACTTGACCTTGCGACAGAGGTACCACTGAAGAGTTAATTCCCGCAGGCTTGTTGAACAAATTCTGCAGGAAAGCAAATTGAGGAATAGATTTTATTGCACAATATTACATATTTTACCCAATATCCCAGATATTTACACCATCCATTTATTATTCTACTAATTCAGCCAAGAAGAAAGCCTGGATGTCACACCTGAAAAGCCACCACACAACTGTAGCTGCAAAAATTGCGTATGCTCCCGTCTGACATCGCCAAGTGATACTGAGGGCTTCCTGTTGTTTTACAGCTGTTGCACTGAACGTGAACACCTGAGGGCAAAACAGAGAAGAAAGAGTGATTTATGCAACATCAAGTTGTATTGCAGATAATTTTGCACTGTGCATACAGAAACAGAGAATCTGAATGACAAGCCAAGGTACACACAGAAGCCCAAGACAAAGTTTCTACAGATTCAGAAGCAGACACTGCAGCTGCGGTGCCTGTTGCTTGCCAGATCCTTTAATTAATCTCCCAGTATCCCTAGGATGTCAGTAAGCATTTTTTTTTCTATTTTACAAGAAAAATAGCTGAGAGTGTGTTTGCCTAGCTCAATGCAACATGAGGCAGAGGTAACTAAGCTAAGCACCCTAGAGAACAGGGGCAGAACAGTCACAGCGGTGGTATGGCATATATCCACAGAAGTGGGTTTGTCTAGCTGGGGAACCCACCAGCTGCACTTGCAAGAACAGAAAATAGATTAAGGTTTATTATCGTGTTTAAGGTCCCTAAAAACAAAGCTGAAATGGTTGTACTGTCACTGGTATGTTTATCTGTGGCAGAAAGTCCTTATGTTCCCATCTCAGCACCTCCCCTGAAAAAAAAAAGCCACTTCCCACACCTCTAGAAAAGACCATCAGCCTTAACTTCCAAGATAAATTACATTTGGACATGAGCTATATGAAATCATGCTTTTAAAGAAGGATAAACTTACCTGCAGAAGTAACCATTTTTATTCTGTATGCTGACAAGCAGTTAGTAGAACAAAACAGTTCTGTTTTTCCCAAGTTATTTGTGCTCTCTATCATCTCAGCTGAGGATCTCAAAGATTTACACAGCGTGCAAGGTGTAATTTTAGCTGACTTCTGTGGAAACAGGGAAATTAATCACTAACACATAAAACAGGCATAAAAGCGACTGCCAGTGCACTTGAACCAGCACTTATTTCACAGCTGGACTATTGATGATGCAGGGACACTTACTGGAGCTCTCCAGGACACTTGCTGTATTCACACTGACCAGTGACCTGGACTCACTCAGGGTAAGCACTCCCTTTGCAGGCCAGTTTAACCAGTGCCCAGGCTGTCAGGGCAGAGGCCTCCAAGTGCAAACAACACTACCTGCTGTAATAGCACACAGCAAGCACCTTGGATCTGATGACTTCAACTTTTTGGCTGAGGAGCAACATTTTGTTTGTGATTTTTAATACATCCGCTGTGTTTGTAAGCAATACTCCCATTTAACAGAGGAGAAAACAAGAAACAGAGAGAAGGAGGTTCCTCTCTCACTCACAAAACCCCAGGAACTATCAGAATGTATCTCACAATTGAGCTGAATGATCAATAAAAATCAATAAAAAGTAGGTAAGACCTACAAGCTTTGAATGTCCTGTATTTTCAGGGAGTCTAACATGTTTGAGGTTCTGATGTCAGATGCAAAAGCAGCATGAAATCCCTTTCCTTTCCAGATTATTTAATTTAATTTCCAGATTTGTTTCAGAGGACAACTAATGTTGTAGGTAATTTTCTGGATGAATTACTTTAACATGTTTTTTATTTTTTAATTTATTAGGCCTTTCTTGGCCTAAGTGACAGGAATAATGGGGCAGCAGAGTCAAGTCACAAAATGAAGTTACACCATCTATCAGAGGCCAATTTTTCCTAAAGAAATTAAAATAAATCAGTCAAAAATAATTGAGCTATTATAATAAATCAAGGTTCTCTCACTGCTCATTATCAGAGGCTCCATTATAATCAAGATTAAAATATTTAAAATTTAAAACTGAAAAGCAAAATGATCAACTAATTATTACTTTTCCTCTCCACTTAATTCAAATGCTATAATTTAGTAGAGAATACTCAAAGAAGCATCTCAAAGGCTGAGAAATGTCACAACAAAGCAACATGTTTGGGCAAAGATGAAGCAGCAAATGGCAAAAGGAGTTATCTTAGACCAAGATAGTAACTGAAATAATCAACTAATAAATCAGCTGTTTCTTAAACCATCCAAAATCTAATCCAAGATGTATTTGTAATATTCTGTCAAAATATACCTGCTTGTATGCTGTCACACATCCTGAACTGCAGAACTTCTTTGACTGTCCCTCTATTTGGAGCATGTGACACTGGCCAGAGCCACTGTAGCAGTATCCCCCACAATGCTCACAGCAGTTCATGGTCAGGTTGTTAGCTGAGCGGAACTTGGAGAAGCAGGCATCGCTGCAGAGCTTGTGCACAACGTTCTGGTAGTTCACCTCGTGCCTGATCTGGAAGGAAAGAAAGAATAGATAACAAGAATGGAAAGAATATGTATGTTCATCTCTGAGATAGCAAGTTATCCTGAACTGAAGGTAATTCCAACAGAAAAAGGAGTTTGCAATTACCACGGCATTCTTCTGGCACATGCTGCACTTGGTTGAAATGCTGTTAGTGTGAATAGTAACAACAGGTTTCCTTTTCAGCTCATAGGTAGAAAGACAAGACTGGCTGCAGAAATCCTTACTGGAGTTTGTGTTGTCAAACTGGGCAGTGATTACATCCTTTGGATTGAGAATCTCTCTATGGAAAAAAGGAAAACAAACAGATAAAGAATTAATGTTGGTTTCATGTCAACTTGCTGTCCTTTTCTTTTTCTGCAGGCTAAATGTTCTCTAGAAGAGGGTGGATTAATTTAATGTAAAGCTTTTATTTTTGCTGATATAAGTACCTGACTTCATCTTTTTTTTCCTATTAGGAAAATAGTTAAGAAGCACAATTCTCAAGTAGCTATTTTGTGAAACATATTGTACCTGGACTTAGGAGTGGCCTATAAATACTTCAGGTTGTATCACTGAATCTTTTCAAAAGGAACTGGGAAAAGACAGCTGTTTTGCACAGTCTTCAGTAAAAAAATGTAGAAAGCAGAATATGTGGAATAATTCCCTTTAACAATGAAAATACAACTGTAATGAGGGAGAGGGAAAAAAAAAAGGGAAAAACAAAAGGTCACAATCCCTAATCAGTCCAAAACAGTCTGACTTGTAAACTTCTACCTCTTATTTGCCATCTGTAGTTCTGTTTATTTGTTGCTGGATTTAAGAAACTAAACTTTCTCATTTCTTCTCTCTTGAAACAGTCATTTACAGAAAAGCTTCAGTCACAGAACTAGGAGGAAATGTTTATTTTCTTGGTTGGAAGGACACCTCCTTCTCACTTGTCTTGTCAGACATAAACCATTTTTCAACAGAATAAATACAAATTACAGCCAAGACTGCTGAAGTTTATTACAAGGCCTTTCACACTGAGACAGCAAGTGAAAAGAATAATTAATTGAAGCCTCATGTTTAAGTTCAGTTCACCTTGTAAAACTGAAAATAATAAATTTGTTGTTGAAGAAATTATGAACAAAGCAACATTCCATTTGCAAAGTAACTTTCATAACTAAAAATAATACATATGAATAGTTCTCCTCTACAAACAGACCATAGCACAATCAGTCTGCAAAGCTATTTAATTGCCTCAAGTTAATGGTGTAGTAATATGATATCTTAAAGAGACAGCACAAAGGTCTCCTTTTGCTAATCTGGATGTAACAATATAAATGAACACAAAATATTAATAATTAAAGTGTTTTTTAGAGCTGAAGATTCAGGTCTGTGTTTCCAGCAGGATGTGGAAAATGCAGATCTTTTCTAAAGACTTTTTCCCAAGCAGGCCCACAAAAGCAAATCTCGCCTTTCCAGGTAGGAAGTAACTGATTTGGGTGCTGATACCCCAACTACCTAAAAAACTCAACTCTTAATAAATTTAATCTCTCTACATCTTATGAAAGCGGCAGTGACATATTTTGAAGCTCTAAGACCTAGAGAAATCAAAGCTCACAGAATGGGGGCACACTGGAAAGTAATTTTTTTTTAGAATCTAAGGAAATATCCTACTTTGAATATATTAATTTAGGCATGTTTTATTTCATTTTAGAGATTCAATAAATCTACTTTCAACTAGAAGAAATAATACATAAAAACCACACTCTTGTTAGTGGTTTAGAGAGTGCACTGACATTTTAAAATGGCAGGAAAATGCAGTACTTTCTGAAATAGAGTTTTTCACATTTGTCTCATTTAAATCAAAAAAAGACAAGAGGCTTTTAAATCTATGTGTATGTAAAATCCAGTTAATTAAATGGAACTGAAAGCAGCCCAATCAATTAACAAGTAATAGTGCTGGCCATGATTTTTTGAAGGGAAGTGTAACAGAAGCGAGCATTACAGAAATGCGTAAAAAGAGAACCGAAGCCTTTCATTATCTGCTTGCATATCAATTATTACTCAAACAAATTAAAACACTGTCCTACTTTGAGCAGCTTGAGCAGGTTTTCTTGGTAGAAGCTGGTGGGCGAGAAGCTGGAACAGTGTATCCAGTGAGGCACAGTGTGGAGCAGAAGAGCTGGGTAGAGCCTTTCCTCTGGTATGCAGTTTGCCCCTTCTGCAGGATTTTTTTACAGCCAGAACAGGAAACCCGAACAGCTGTGGTTGGAACTGAAGGAAGCATTTTACTCATGCCAGAGGATGCCACAGCAGGCTGGAAACCTGATGACAGCTGTGGAGCTAAAAAAAAAAGAGAAACAAATCCAGAGAAAACATAGAGTAACTGTTATAGAGACACTACATACAATTCACTTCTGTGCAGGGGGCAAGCACAAAGCTTACGACTTCCTTTGGGTTGCCAGGGTCTAAGCATAAATACATGCCCTGTGCTGGTTTTCTGCACAGTAGATTGTTTCAACTACTCTTAAGACTGAGAATGCACTTTTAACATCCCTTTCACATTCAGTTTTCCTATGCCTCAAAAATACAATTATTTTATAATCTCTGAATTTCATTGTCTCTAAACCAAACTCATTATTTTTCCCTGCTGGGGTCAGACATAGCAAATGAAATGCAGAATAATCTGCAAGACTATTTGCAAAGATGACAGATATTACAGATTTAAATAAAGTTATTCTTGCCTATTCCTTACCAAGAGGACTGCCACTGACTGAAAATACAGCACTGATTTTCAGCTCCCCTTCCTGAGATTTTGGCTGTTGGCCGTACTCCTAAAACAAAAGGAAAGGAAAAGGAGAACAAATACACACATGTAATAACAGGTTACATGATTTCCATTCTTTCATAACACTGAATTGAATCTTAAGGAAGAGTGAGTCTCCTAAACCTGCTCCAAAGGCCTTGCTCTCTATAAGCACCACACACAGAGCCTGCTCAGAGGTTCACAGTAAACTACAGCCGAGGGTGTTGGGTAGAAATGGAAAAGCTCGGCCGCTGGTGCATTCCCCTTTCCAGGGCACTCCAAGGCACCTCTGAATTCAGCCAAAGCTTAAGAGAAATCTCTGCTTTCCACTGACACAAACTTCCCATCTGGAAGTGCTTTGCAGTCCTTGCCCCTGTTCTGTGAAACAAGCTTATTATCTTCACATTAAGAGATGATAATAATGAAACAGAGACTGGGACCTAGATGTGAGAAGCATTCTGTACTTAACCACAAGTACTTCACCTTGGAGCAGCCTAAGGCCAAGCTTTGCAGCAGATCAAAGCTGGCACCACTAGAGCCAGAGCAGCACAGTCCCTGCTCAGACTGGCTTCAGAGAGAGGGGAATAACCTCAAGGATGGGAAGATCCCTACAGACAGTCACTTGTGGAATAGCTGGCATGCTATAAATGACCAGCTTGCTCCACAGCAGCTATTCATACTCTTGACACCATGCTTCCTGCCTGTGCCCTCCCCAGAAATCTGAACCATAAAGCAGCTTGTAACACTCTACATCTAAATCTTAATAAGCTGGAAAGCATAATCTCCTGGCACTACAGAGATGATAAGATTTAACCTACTTACAGTCATTTGAGAGTCGTGAGGGCATGATGTCATGTTATGACTGAGCTAAATTCACGGTTGCTGTCTGGCTGCAAGGTAAGCCAATTCAAAAATCACTAAGCAAAATTAAGCTCTCACTTCTCAGTGGCAGTGAACTGCTCCCTCAGCTTAAGCCATCTCCTAAAATCACCCACTAACATCCACGTAACACAGGCTGAAACTTCCAACACTTGTCTTACTCCTGTGGGAAAATTAAAGGTTTCTATACTAAGACAACCAAACTATTTCCCAACAGTTTTCCCAGGAGAACAGGCAACAGTATTCCTTCATCACGTGAACCATCAGACTGAGACTGAAACATCCAAATCTCAAGTAAGAGAAGTTTGTCAGCTGTGCACAGGCATACCATGACGACAAGCTTTAAAGCACCACGTGGGTTTGGGTTTTTTTTCCAATACTACAATTTAAAAGCTAGTTATTTACAGAAATACAGCTTTTTTAAGCATTTTAACTGCAGTTTTATCCTTAGCCAACACTAGTAATGGAGGCAAATCCTGGCATCAACTGTGCATGATCAAGCATAGTTTCAGAGCAGCGTAACAGCGCTGAAAGCCAAGAACCTTTAGCTCCAGCTATTGGTTACAGCAAGAAATGCTCTTATCTTTCAGGATGCATGGAAAAAACAAAACAAAACCAAACCACATTAATTCCAGCCTAAAGCAAAACAAAAGGAACCTTCATTAGTTCTCCTACTTTTCCAGTATCAGGCAGAGTTGATAATTACAGGATTTTACTCCAGGAATTAGTATATTGAACAGTAAGATATTCGATATTTAAATTCTTCAATTCTTCTTTTTTACTTATTAATGTGATCTTTGCCATCACAGACATTTTGCACTGCATTCCACAGAAATCCACAGAGCAGCTGCCAACTTGGGAGGACAAAAGAATAGACAGATTGAACTAACCTACACACAGTTTGACATTATATACACCTAAGGAAAATAAAAACAATCTCATGGACTCCAAACAAATCAGCAGGGCAGTGAAATCTGTATAGTTTCAAATACTTAGTTTATTTCTTTATTTTATTAAGCCAAGAATATTATGGGAAAAGAAGGAAAAATACTGGGAAGCCAGGCCCAGAGAGAAGAGGAGGTTTAGCAGAAGTACACAGAATGATGCTAGAAAAACCAATGCCTGCACAAGAACACCAGCACTCTGGTGTTGACACAAGTGGGATGAATCACCTTGGGAAGCTTTGCACACCTTTAACTGCTGTCAATTTGGCATGTAACCCAAATATTAGCAGTGAGGAGACAGGAATTGTAACACAGATCATTTCCCTGGTGTCACACAGCAAACCAGTGGCAAACAGACCGGTCAGAGCTCAGCAATACTTGCCCCAGCACCACTCAATCCATAGGTCAGACTTTCTCCATTTTGCAGTTATTAAACTTTTACCATTTTTATCATCATAAAAAATGTCAGTCTGAAATGAGAAAGTCACTTAAATACATGATTAAACTGACTTCACTAACGTGTATGTATTTAAATATTTTGCTAAGGTAAGACCTGTAAGTGCCAATTTAAAGCAAGAACAAACAGTGAACACTGTGCTCACACAGGTAACCCTTGGGAGGGAAGCAGCAGGAACAGCACTGTTTCACCTACGCATCTCTAGCTGTGAAAACTCACAAAATACTCAGTACAACATGAGTTACACTTGATTTCCTAGTCAGACTGAGTTGAGATTAAGTGTCTATACTGCCACAGATTTAATAATGAGTTTTACAGCACTTTGCTTTGTCTCTAACTGCAAAGCAAAACATTTTCAGTGACATGGTAACAGGACATCAAAAAAGTTGGGGGTTTGGGTTTCACGGTAGTATAAGAGGGAAAAATCCTTCTACTAAACTATGCTCTTCAAGTTAAATTTCGGCCAACAAACCAAATAAATTGCTGAATTTACATCCAGCTTATGTGGTCAGCTGTCAGACCAAAATGAGAAATGCAATGGGAAACTTACCTTGGAATTATCAGGTTCATCTTTAATTTTGTCTAATAGTCCCTGCTGTGGGGCCATAGCTTTATCATATTCGTCATCCAAAGGCTCCTCCTTAATTCTAATATTTGGTGCAAAGGAATTCCCCAGCTCTTGTCCAATAGATTCCTTACTAGAAAATAGGTAGCTAGACTCCTGAAACAATAATATGAAAAAGAATTCACCCTCCTGCATCTGCCATTAGGACTTGGGCTGCTGCCAAGGGGAGTTTCTGTTGCAGACCAAGAGAAATGGGTCCTGCCACTGGAAGGTGGGAGAAAGGATGGGCAGCAGCTGCTGCCTCTACCTCCCTGCAGCACGCACCCTCTGTCATCCCACCCCCAATTCTTAGCACTCCTCTGGACAAGGCAGAAGCCACCCAGCTCTCTAAGTTGGTTGTCAGTAGGGGCACTCAGCTGGTTGGGCAGTGTCTCCTGTTGGTATAGCTGTTCCCTGTCTCATCTGGAAAAAAGGCAGCAGGTCAGATGGATGCATCCAGGTCTAGATTCGGCTCACCAGTCAGTCAGACCATGCTGAACACAGCAGTGGCTATCAAAAGAATTCTCAATCCAAAGAGAGGGTCAGCAAAATTTTACACAATTATATGCAGTGTATAAGCAGCAAAGATGTCTAAGAGTCAGAAGATCAGTTTTCTTGACACTCAAATTTACACTCAAATACAAAATACGTATTTTGAATTATTCCAGTATATTGCTGCACTTGCAAAAGTGTTTGAAAGATCTATAGCTTACCCTGAAGTTAGTTTCTGGAGTTTGTGGCGCTAACTGCGTCCGTAATGTTTCTTCTACTTGATTATGAACTGAGGAAAACATATACATTAAATACAAATGAATACAGATTCCAATGCATTTCCTTTAAAACTATCTAGAGACTCTCACACTGATCCCAACCCCAAAGTCTGACAGCACCTCAGAAGTATTCAGCTACTCCCTTTCTCCTCCCTGCAATCCTGACAGAGAATTGACATTTTTTATTCTATTGGCTTGCTATTTTCTCATTCCAGCAAAATGGTTGCAAAATTCTGAGGGGAGTTGTTAATTCAGAAATTTCTCCACCCCAGCGAGTTCTGAACTCTGCCAGGTTTTGACATTTAAATCAGAAAATATTTTTCAGAGCAACAACTTTCATCCTTTTCTTTGCTTTTCTGCCCTCCTTCTCAGGAAACAGCAGTTTATGCTTTTTTTTTAGCATGCATCTTTTTGAAGATACTGGATTTGCCTGGATACTGGATGCTGCCTGTGAGCATTTACTATTGCTGCTTCAATTACTGACTACTCTATCTGAGGCTGCACAGCTCCCAGCCACAATCTTATAACTGTAAGTATTTATAATTATCTGAAATACATCTTTTGCACAGAAATATTCTTCAATTGATTTCTACCTGAAGGTAAAAGTAAAGATAAATCTTTAACTCTTCTTTATTTTAAAAACATCTGTATTGTGTCTCTATCATTTGTGGAACCTGGAAGCACCAATTTTAAGACATACAAAGTTTAAATATCAGAATTGTAAGCTGTGAGTCTGACCAAGTAGCCAGGAGGCTCTCACTTGTTGGCCAACCCTCTCTTCATACAGTCTTCTGAATACAATTAAATCACATGCTCCAGCCTGGTTATTAACTCCTTCACTCACTGTTCTACTGCAATTTTCAGAGCCTGGGAAGTCAAAAACAAGCGTGTGGGCAGCAAGACTACTGGTGACTGTCAGGCTCCCTCAATTAGAAATGAGTTACAGGCATCTCTGGTTCTCTCCATGTTGGCTGGACAAAGTCCAAGACACAATTATCTGAGGAAGAAGGAGAGCAGTTTCCCAGGAAAAGCAGATCTCAAGTACTCCCTGGCTGACTTCCTGCAGACACTAATACATTTCTAGCAAGCCTTTCCATGATGCTACTATGAAATGCATATTGCTTTAAACACATATACATTAATAAAGAACTGGTACTTTGCTCAAAAAAATCTTTCCTGGCCACAAAGTTAACCTAAACTTTGTCATCTTTTTTTTTTTTTGAGGAGTTTCCAAGGTCTATTAAAAAAAAGTGAGAAGAGAAAAAACAAAAGGAAGCTTCAATTGTCACCCAGCTTGGTTTAGTAAACCACAACAACAAAGGATATGTGGAGGCTTGGAAACAAGCTGTGAGGATGAGACCCTCCACTAACACTGCCAGGCCCTTTCACAAATCCCAGATGTAAACCAGAGTTCATTGTATTTCCAGGTTCTTTATAAAGTGCCTCCCCACACAGAGCTATGCATATTCTTTCCAACAAGATGATGTTTTTAATAACTAGCCCTAGTACTAAATTTCTGCCTAGTTCTTCCTCTTTGCTGGGCAGCCAGGTCTGTGATGCCAACAGTTACCTGCTTTGTCAAGAAAACCGCTTTTCAATCTAGAATCCATATCTTTAGGGATTTTTTCCAACCGTTTCTCACGCTCTGGAAAATGTCCTTCTCTGTTCTTGTCCTTTGTGGAAAAAGTCTCTTTGCCATTATCTCTTGTTATGCTAAAATCTTTCCGAATTGATTTAAATACAGGGCCCTGCTCAAACGGTGAAGTGAGATCCTTCTGGATTGCATTTTGAATCTGAACTTCCTTTTCACTGTCCAATTCATGCTCTGTGACTCTCTTGCCCTCTTCCAGATGGTCTTCATCATGAATTGCTGAAGAAAGAGTGTCTTTTGGAGTGAAATTCTGATCATCTTCGTTGTCACTCCCAACAACAGGTATGCCTGCAAGGTCCCCAGAGTTCAGAAAATAATCATCAACATCCAGCAGTGAGTTTGCAGACCCCGCTCGATTCTGTATCCCATAAGATATGCTCTCGAGGGCGGGCGTTAAGTTGTGGTCAGTGTCCTCAGACATTTCTGCATCCAGGATTTCACCACCTGGGGGGAAAAAACAAACCAGAAACAGTCAGAAAATTCAGCAACTTCATATGTCACAAAGGACGAGTGTAAGTGTCCTTTGCTTATGTGTCTGGTGCTGCAGTTCCTCGAATACTCTAAGCCTGCTTGGGCCAACATTACTGACTTAAACAGATCTGTCCCGCTCACCACACAGTGAAGCAAAAGCTGAACTGAAAAAAAACTAACCAAAGAAACAAAAAACATCAATTCATCTAATTTGTAACACTTTTGGAGAAGGCAGTGCAGGGAGGGAATGAGTAGCAAGGGCTTGGAGAAGGACAAGATAATCTTTTTCAGCAGCAGTGATACTTCTAAGTTTTGTTCAACTATGACCTTATATAAATAAATAAAAATACTTACATTTTTCTGTAATATCAAATACCGCATCAGATTTATCTTCAAACTGTAAAAAGGAAAGCACTGTATCATTATCTTGGTCAGCTGCCATGTACTTTGCTGAAAAGTATCTCATCAAAACCAAAACCAACAAGAAGGATCACAATTCCTCCTCCTTCCTTTCTTGCCCCAAGCAAAGTTCTATGAATTGAGACTGTTAAATTACTGAGAAGTCACATTGACCCTACCAAGTTGAGAAGCACATAGGAAAAGCACACAGTGACAATTCAGAATGAGTGTTGCTTCACAGAGAAGGTAGAGAAGAGAGGGGAGGGAAGGGAATGTCAATTCCAGTTAATTTCTATATGAGATATTTGTATCAGGTCAAACTCACAGGCTCTGCCCTCTCTGATGCTCTGGAGCCTTCATTCCTCTGAATGTTATCAATGGAAAAGGAGCACAGACAGCTTCCACTGTGGGCTGTGCAGATCCAAAGGTTTCATCCCTCCAACAGGGCATGTCCCCTTTCCAGGAGCAGTGACATGTCATGCTTAACTGCCTTCACAGACAGTGAGTGTCACTGTGAGTGTCACCAAAGCAGAACCAGACAATGACTCTGAGTGCTGGACAGAACATCCACTTCCATTCATCACTCTCTGTCAGATGTTAAAGTTGACAGCACGCTCGAGTGCTGTCTGGAGAAGTGTGAGCCCTGGCTTCAGCACAATTAACATTTCTACTGAAAAGAGAACAGCAATTCATCCACATCATCTCTCCTTTCCCTTTGTCTCCAGCCCTGTGCTTCCTTTTCTGGTAGATCCTGCTCACACTTCAGTTCTTAAGCCATCTTAAGGAAAGTAATGGGATTTGATAGCGGAGGGATGAGCTCTAATGTCATTTAACTCAAGTTGTTTAGTTGATAAATGCGATATTCCCCAGGACTGCGATGGGAACTCCCAGTCTGGTACCAGTGCTGTGTCCTGTTTTTATAGAAGAACAGAAAAAGGAACTTGTTGCCATTTGATAATAGCAGAGTATGAAAAAATGATCGCCTAGGTCCTTTGCTCTACACTGACCTTCCTTGATCTGTTTCTTGCTTCCTGTCAGAAATGCTCTTCCTTCTCCAAAAAAGTCTCAGTTTGCTGCTGGGGCGAGAGTAGTTTCAGTTGAGATGAAGCATTAGATCATCATTTTCTTGAAGTAAATTTATATCAAAGTAGTTCTTTGACTCTTTTGAGATCCAGAGTACCTGTGGGAAAGCACTCTAGGTTCTACCACAATCCTGGTTACCTCATTTACCTCTGTTGATAATAAATCTTTTAATATTATGTGACAAAACCAGAAATGCTGTTATGAGGAAAATCATACGTTTTGCAGCCTGGACTCCTCTAACTTTCATTCAAAGAAATGACAACATCTAAGTTAGCACAAGGGGCCACCTGCAAGGGTGGACTAGGGACTACCACAAATATTTTGGACAAGTTTGAAAACATGTTCAATCTACCTGGAAGGGATCCAAGATACTTCCCAACCACGAGGTCACACAAGAAAAAAAAAAGCCTATTTTGTTTCTTTTCTCTTTCTTTTGTGAGGCTATCAAAATAAGAGATCATCTTGAATATTTTCTTCCTTTAAAAGCTTTTAGGGTACAGAAGAAGAGCTGTGACTGTGCTCAAAAGCTTCCAATGGAAATATTTATAGAGCAGGAACTTCAGCATCTGGTAACACCAGCACAGTTTTATCTAAGCCACCATCTATTTTCTGATGGTGAACAGCATCAGAGCTCCCAGCTGATGTAAATCCAAAGAGAGGAAAGCAGGAGAAGCATTTATATGCTTGTGTGTGTGGATATGTATGCATCTACATACACATAAATACATATATATCCCCCATAAATTAGTCTGTAAGTGGACTATGCCCTGAACTGAGGGTCATATACCTGTTTTTCTGAAGTAGTGTGGGGTATTCTCTCAATCAGATACACTTCTGTTCCCCTCCTGAATCATATTACAGTCTAGTCTAATGCCATCTCAGGAGCAATTTTGTGTGTCAACAGTCACATGAAATATATCACCTTAATCAGTCACAAGTTGGCTTTCACTGGATTGTGGTCTTGTTTTACACAGAAATGTAAGTAATAATTCCCAACTTAGTATTTCTATATTATTCTATTACATTTCTGCAATCAATTCCCTCTCTCACCAGTTCCCATATTTCCTCCTCTGATTAGTCTTCATCACTCTTCATGCCCTTTACTTCTGCTCAGATTTTTTAAGATTTGGTGACCAGTGGAACAAAAGTACTGGAGAGGCAACCACAGAACTGATTCATCAGACAACATTTCCTAGGGGTCATTTCTGACAGATCTAAGAAGAGGCACCTCCATATCCCAGCCTAAGTCATAGATCACTACACAGTGAAAAGTATCTGGAACAGAAAGTTTTCTCTTAAAATATTCTGGGCTTCAACTCCTCAACCCAGTCCTCAAAATGCACTTGCAGGTGTAAAACAAAACTCAGGAATACCATATTTTAAACCACCTTCATTCAATCACTGCAGCTAATATTTTCGCAGAGAATAACTTAATAATATTTAATGTTTTTAAGTAGAGAGCATTCTCTAATAGTTTAAGACAGAACAATTTAAGTTTGATATTAGCAAAATTAAATGTTTTAGGATATATCTTTCTTAGTGACCCTGTCTCATCAGCTAGCATTGTACACAAAGCAATGCTCTGCCTACTCAGGTTGTAATAAAAAAATAAACGAAACAAGAATACAGAAATGATGACAAAACAATTACATATTCCTGAAAGCAGTGTGTTTTGCTTTAAATTAATTACTCTTTACATAAAGACAGTACTGCTTTTATGGGGGAAAAAAAAATCCACTGGGGTGCATCACTATTTTTTCACAATTAGACTCTAGGAAACCAGTGTCAGATCCTTAGCACCAACCCAGCCTTGCTTGGAGCGGGGGACAGAAGGACACTGTTTACACTTTAGTACAATGTGCTGATTTGAAATAACTAAAACCCTGTTTGATACTTTAACTGTGTTCAAAGTTGCCACAGCATCCATAAACCAAACAATTAATGGATTACTTTTGTGCAGTATAAAGAGAGAAGCTGCCTGTGGCTACAACCTTATTTTGTGTGCAAAACAGAGAATTTCTTTAAAAAGATAAACAAAACAAGGTAACAACTTTACATATACAAGCACACATCTTTATAGCAAGCCTTTTGAAGTTTGATCCTAGGTTTGACTGCATCCATAAACAAACTGTGGAAAGGAAGCAGATGTTAAGAAAACTGCAATCAAAAATAGACAGAGATGATTCTCAGTTTCTGGTCTCCACAGTTTCATACAGGGAATAACCCCCCACTTCAGAACTCATTAACTGCTAAGGAAGACACCATTTAAAAAACCCCCAAAAAAGTAATTTGAATTGTAATTGCCATTCTGGAACCAGGTGTGGTGAGCTCAGGAAGCATCCCCTGACCTTTTCCACAGGACACCCCTGGAAGGGACGCCAGGCAGCCAGCACACCGCGCTGCACCTCTGCCACGAGCGGAATTACACGGCGGGTCTCTCCCGGAGCTGCTTTCCACCACAACACAGACAAGCCCTACGGATTCGTACCTTGGCAGCACCTAGGGAGGGAAGAGCAGAGGGTAACAAAGAGCCAGGCTGCTGCAGATACCTGCTACAGGAAAAGAACCGCTGCGGCAGGAAGAGAACCCGCCGGGGTCAGGCGAGCCATAGAGCTGGGCGAGCGGCGCCGGGCCTGCAGAGCCCCCTAGCCGCCCTGGCTCCGCGCCGGACAGCCGCGCACCGGGCCTGCAGAGCCCCCTAGCCGCCCTGGCTCCGCGCCGGACAGCCGCGCACCGGCACACACCGAGGCACCCCCAAAACCCCGCCGATCAACGGCTCTGCACAGGTACCTCCTCAGAGGTGACAATGGGGAGAGCCTGAGCCGGGCAGATACTGTGAGGTGTGTCCTTGAGGCTTCCCTCGGCATCTGAGCCATGCCCAAGACTTCAAAAGATTATTTTTAATAGAGTCTGAGGGTAATTAATGAACACTATGATGGCTTTTATGAAGGCAAATCCCAAACAACTGTCTCTACATGTAAAAAGACAAAGGCAGGCTTTTTGCAGTTCCTTGTGGCTCCCCACCTGCCTGTTCAAGACACTCGGTTTCACCTTGCAGCTCACTCACTCACGCACCTTCAATTTTTAAGTTCCAGGGAAGAAGACTGAGGCACCGGCTCTGCCGCTGCATTTGTGTGTTTTTAAAAGCCTGAGTCATTCACCAGACATCAGGGCAGCAGTTCAGCACGTAGGGGTGTTGTTACCCTTTTCTGCCCCCCAGTTTTTTCTGACATTCCTGAGTTTTCTGAATATTCACAGGCCAATTCCAAAGCAAGCCCCGGTCAACTTTATGCTTTCCACGTCCACCAGACACACACACATGTTGCCAACCTCTATGGGGCCAAGCAGATGAGTCTGTCAAACACAGAAAGCTACAGCGTGCCCTATTTTTTCTGAATGATTAGTGGTATCAACCTACACCTACAAAAACCAAAGTGGGATCCGAGCCCTTCTCCCATCTGCCCACAAAAACATGGATTTGAGAAGGAAGCAGCTCCACACGGGAAGGTTTCACCTCACAATGGTTTTTGCAAAGACACCAGAGTTTGATGTGCTGATCTGAAGCCTCATAGACACCCAGACACAAAACACACATCAAGCAAACAAACCAAGACATCCACAATAAAGGCTTCCTTGTAAAAACAAAGAACTTCTCCCCTCAAAACCTCACTCCTGGCTACACACTGAACTTTCCTACTGCTGGTTAAGACACTACGAGCAATCGCTGATGCTGGGATTTTGGTTACACTAAATCTGGAAGTCAGCTGAAATTAGGAAAAATTCCCATTTCTCAGAGTGTAAGTCAGAAAAACTAAACTGAAGTTACATGGATGTAAAAAACACCAACATCAGAGCAGGGTCCATATCATAACAACATATATTTCTGCAGTGAAACTCAGCAAACAGTTATTCTAAGCCAAATATTTCAGTCCAGTTGCATATTTTAGCATCCCACAAGAAAGACAACATCTCCCAGGTTACAAACAGAGATTTTTGGCCAAAGCTTTCAAAAGTATAGCTATTTAGAGGTTATATTCTGTAAAGCATGCAATCCCCTTAATTCCACTTCACTCAGAAGCGGAGTAGCTCATTAAGAGAGAGCCATCACCGATCACATCTCTTAAGGGAAAGTCAGTCCACGTAACACAACTACAAAGCAACGAGGGTAACAATCTGGGGTGAAGGACCCGTACTGTAACCTCACAAAGATCCCTGTGCTCAATGTCTCCCCCAAGAGCATAATTAACTATGTTAGTAATTGCTTGTTACTAGTTATCTTACTAATAGGGGAAAAAAAAACAAACAAAACAACAAACCCTCTGTAAATTCATCTTTAAAGAAAGTGAAACTTGTATAAAACCCAAGTCATCTGCTTTTCATTATACTTTGTCCTCAAGTAAGAAGCCTACAAGATGGTTTTGCACACAAATCAGAAAAATTTACACATGTAGCACTCTCTGCTTGTTGATAAACACAGCAGGGACTATCAGCCCTCCTTCCCAGAATGGTTTATGTCTTCACAGCCCCACACTGGTGAATCACCCCATCTACCATTAGGTACTGCAAGTCTTTTCCCCTCTTGTAAGAGTTCGCTGCCAACAGCAACAATTGGTGGTGAAAACTGGAAAGCCTGTATTCAGTTCTCTCTGTTTCATTATTTCTGTCCTTAAAAGAGAAAAGCAATCATGGGATCTACTTTGTTCTTCAAAGCAGCTTCCTAACTCAGCTTCCCTTTCGCCTGTTCCACTTCTCTTCCACATTCCTGTACAGTTCTATGATTTTCTCCTCTCCTGTTCCTATAAAAACTGGTGTTTCTCTCTTTCAGGTGCCTACAATTCCAGTCCCATTTGTAGCTGTTGCCCTGGTTGGCTTCTACTTTTTCTTTTCCTATGAAGAAGCGGCTCTTACAATAGGCAGCTTAGTCGGATGTTCCACCCTCTCTGCAGATACTATTACAAGTATCCAAGGATCTCCAGAATGAAATGCCTGAACACCTGTAAAAACAGGCAGAAAAAACACCAGTGCTATGTGATCAGAGCTCTCAGCAAAGCTCCTGTGATTGCTTCATGCAGAACTGCCCTGCTACATGAACAAACAAGACTGTCTGCACGAAACGCCTGCGAGGACATGAAGAGCCATCGCAGCAAAACAGAAACACTGACCCACCTCTGCTCGATTCTCCTGCCTGTAAATAAGTGATGGGGGTGAAGTTTGCCCTGTAGTGGCATTCTCCCTCCAACAAAGCTTTCTTTAAACATATTTAACCAATCAATTTGGTTAAGTTTCTAGGTAGCACAAATTTTGCCAAAAAAGACAAAAAAGTGTATTTTTTTCATGGAGTAACAACTCCTACCAGGCAATGTCAAACATCATCAAGACCTGTTCATAGTCTGCATTAACCAAACCATATTTCCTAAAATCTTTCTTGAGCAAACAGCACCATTTCATAAAGATTAAATCTTCCCACTTACTTTTTAGACCATTTTAACAAATATCAAGATTCAAAAAAACTACACAAACAAGTTATGCAAAAAATAATAAAAGAGAGCAAGTGCTCCAAAATTCCTCCTGTAAGGATAACTCCGTGCTGCTGTGTTAATTCTGCCTCAGGTTCTTCTCACCTAAATTTACACAACTAAACATTAGTTTATTAGGTTAGTGATTCAGTTTCCCTTCTTTCCAATGGAAATGAAGAGATTTGTGCAGCAGCAACTCAGGACCAAGACTCAGATTTTTGATACTAAAATTCTCCAAGCTCTTAGAAAACATCAAATATTTTTTTCTGAATCTGGATCAGCTACCAAACCAAATGTAAAATTTAAGTTTTGGGTTTGTTACCTAAAATCTGATGTAACAAACTTTGGTTATAATGATAACTGATTATCATACATTTTTCACTAAAAACATCAAAAGTATGAGACACAACACACTAAAACTATCTAATGTATATGTAAGCCCTTTACTACTTCAACCTACTTTTAAAACTAAACAGATCTACCTAAAGCAGCAAACATGGTAACCAAAACTAACCATTCTTCAGTCAGTATTTACAGAGAGGACAGAACATAGCATGTCATTTTTGGATCAGTACCAGTTCAGTAAAGTCACAGTCTTTTGAACTTTTTATTTCCCTTCAAATTTCTGAGGAGCACTTCCAGAGAGCCAGAGCTAAAGGAAAAGAGTATGGGGACACAGGCCATCTACTCGAGGTCATGAGGTTGGCTCCAAGCTGCAGCCTGCTCGGCACTCAAATCAGTCTCCCTATTCCTGATAGGGTTCGAGAGCAGCTCATCACAGCAGATTTCCATCTCTTTCAAACTCAGCTGTCATGTGGCTTTTGCTTCAGCTTGGTGTGAGCTTCTAGACATGAAGTAACTGCTCCTGGGATCAGCAACATGCAAAGATGAGTTTATCACTAATCCCACAGCTTCCATGAAACGCTGCTGGACCTCTCCAGCAACAGAGTTCATTTTATCCTCGAGTTATCTTCCCAGATTGACTCTCGCTCACTCTTTTTTATGTTTCCACTGGATAAACCCCCCAACCTTGCAGCTGCACTCCGCCCATCTTTTGCCCCTGCAGGAACACGATTTTTTTCTATTAAAGAACATAAAGCAGAAGACAGGCTAAGACAAGAGACACTGAGAGCCCACACGACCCTGCTAGCATGCCCTCGATGAAATATCCTCTGGTGGAGAAAGCCTTATTTTGAAGAGTTTAGATGATCGCAGAGAATAAGTGTTAGGAGCAAAAGCAGGAGTGAGGTACAAGAGCTCTGCTTTCACCTCGTTATGAACACTTGGAAAATGGATGATGGAAATCATCTGAACAGAGTCAGTCATTGAGAGAAAACCTCGAAGAGAATTCACTGGATAACACTTGCTACAAGACTTGTTTAGGGAAAGGCCAACGTGAATCGCAGTGTCTGGAAGGAACGATGGGATACAACAGTCATTAACGGAGAGAAAAGTTGAGATAATCTCTTCAGGAACATTGGGAGTGACTTCAGAATGGATTTCCACTATCCTCACTATGCAGTGG
Source organism: Caprimulgus europaeus (assembly GCA_907165065.1). The sequence goes on from OU015547.1 coordinate 1,398,846, forward strand.
GCCTGGAAGTGGGCACAAAGAGCTTACTGAAATGTCTGTATTTTATACAGTGTAAAATGTCCTAATGGAAAAGACTGAGACCCATCACGCTCCTCCCTGGAAGTGTCCCAGGCCAGGTTGGGTGAGGCTTTGAGCAGCCTGGTCTAGTGGAAGGTGTCCCTGCTGCTGGCAGGGGGGTTGGGACTGGAGGAGCTTTAAGGTCCCTTCCAACCCAAACCAGTCTGGGGTTCCATGGTTTTTAGAAGGTAAATTAAAAGATTAAGACATCAAATCACCCTTGGAGAAGTGCACAAGCCTTTGCAGAGAAATGTTTTCATCGTTTTTGTACCACTGAAGAGCAGTTCAGTAACAAAACTTCCTAAATGAGATTATCTCCTTCAATTTTTAATTGAAGCCATGCAAAATTAAAAACCTTTTGCAAACAGCTGTTTTATTGCTGTAGACATCCAGGTGTTCACCTATTCACACCAAATTAACTTCCAAGAGCCCAAGGGTCAAATTTCAGTGGTTAGCACCGTACACCCCAAATTGTCCTGCCTAGTGCAATGGGCTGACAGAGTATTGTCATAAATAAATCATCACTCTATTCAGAATATAAACTGTTCCAGACAGTGTATACAAATTAAAGCTGAAGTGCCACAAAGATTTTTCTAAACTAAAAAAAAATAAATAAATGTACAAGCAGACACCTTTCAAGTTCATCTTTCTATAATTTAGTAAGTATAAAAAGTTAAATATGTTGATATATTTTTCTTAGGAAATACAACAGTTTTGACTTTGGCCAGACACTAACCTTCTCTAAAATAACAATTTTGCCATAAGGACTTTCGAGATACTATTAAAAATAAAAATTAGACAAACTTCTATGCCAGTCTTACACTGGCAAAAACTTTCTTTTCCAGTTTGTTGCTCATTACCATGGATTGAGTTAAAAGATGGCAACTGCTTATCAATGGGTTTTGCAAAATGCACTTTCAGTGTGTGTGCTTCTGGAATAATATTTGCAAAAGATTTTAATATGAAAAGAGCAGTCCTGGATGTACCAGCACTTGTTAAGTTCCTCTCTGAAGAAATTATTAAATCAGCCTTTATTTTTTCCATACGAAGGAACAGAATTTTTTATCCTCAGCCGCAGGGTTTGGAGGAGGTTGTTATTTAACCTCCTGTAGAATGGGAACTGGACCATGACAGGGAGGAGAAATGGGATATGCAGGTTTTCCAAGACCTCATTAACTCTGGCTTTAATGGAAGACACACAAGTATGCTAATCTCATTCCTCACAGGTTCCATCAGTCACTCAAGCAGCCAGGAAGGATTCACTTTTCCCCGCGTTCCTTGAGAACATCTTGATGCATAAACTGGTTTTGTGTTTCCTCTTTCCTTACCAACTTGCCCGGGGCAACTGCCACTTTCCTGGATCATCCCTAAATTTGACACAACAAGCTCTCTGCTTCTGCAGGAACAGAGAAGGTTGTCAATGCCAACAGCAGGAGAGGTGTTCCACAACGTACAGGGAGCACTAGACACGAGGACAGAGACTGCACAACCTCCCTGAGCAACCTCTTCCAACGCTTCACCGTCCTCACGGTGTGAAAGCGTGTCGTTATGTCCACTAACATTTCAATTACTGGAAATCCAGTTTTAAGGTTTCTTAAGTTACTGTCTTCCACACAGCCACTTCCCTTTAAACTTCTTGCAGATAGCCAAAATCTCGATCCCCAAACTTACACATTGACATAATATTTGTGAACAATTCTGTAAAACTCTTTGAGTTTGCTCATAAATAAGTGCAAGTGTCTGGAGGACATGGGTGTAAGATGATTCAGTGATGATGTTCATTTCCATAACTGCAGGGTAGCCAAACGTCATCTGTGCAACTCCCAATTAGACCCCGAAGGTCAGTTGTTCTCTTTAGCAACAATTAGTTTCACCGCAATCTCAAGCTTGATGTTCTCTGAAATAATTAAACTTCTCCCACATACAGGAATGGAAAACTTTAGCTCTCGTTCTTCTTCAAGGCTGGAGAATGGGAAAACTTCTTCATCTTTGGGAAAAGGGAACTGGAGAGCTCAGAGTCTTGTAGTGGACTGTAGACTGTTCCACACAACTTTGAATGTGACTGAACCTCATTCTTATCAAAAGCTTTGAATCAAGAGTTACACGCGTGCAGGAAAGAGGACATGACTCGCAGCACTATTATTTTCAGCACTGCTTAAAAAGTTATCCTCCTTCAGTCACTTCACAGGCTATAAGGCATGGACAACCAAGAACCTTCCATCTGTTTAAAAGACGAAGTGTTTCTTCAAATAGATGAGTATGCAGAGTGTACTTACAGCCCAAGCCGTGACAATGAAAGACCAGGTCTCAGGATTAGCACAGCTAATGGCACTCACACAATGGCTGCAGCCAGAGCACCTAAGAACTGGATGAAACTGCCATCTTGACGACTCACTATGGCTTGATGTGGACAACTGAGGTAAATTTATAATGAAAAAGAACACCGTGTTTTACACAAGGAGATAGGCGGTGATGATGGATCCCAATTAGCCATAAGTTTATTATTTCAGTGATGCCGAGATGCTGATGAAAATGATGCCTGGACACTCTCCTTAAGGAGAACTAAGGAAAAACTAAAGGAACCTTCAGAGGCAGCGTGACTCGAAGGCCAGCGGGGACAGCACTGCTCGTCGGCCCTCAGCGAGCAGGCAGCTGCCATGCACCGGCCGGGGGCCGCCTGTCCCCGTGGCTGGAGGGGGCCGTGCACACCGGGTCCGGCCGCTGGGCGCCCGGGGAGGCTGCGGGCCCCCCGGCCTGGCGGGACCGGCTGTCAGGGCCCTGGACAGCGGCGGGAGCCGCGGCCCCTCGCCCGCCGCGGCCCCGCTCGGCGATGCCCGGTCCCGACCCCCTCCCGCTCTGACCCCGCCCCCTGACCCCTCCCCTTTGACCTCCCCTCGCGCCCCCCACTCACCCTGGCGCGGGGGCCGGACCCCTCCTCCTTGGCCTCCGCCATGTTGCGCCCCCCCCTCAGCTGTCCCAGCCCGGGGCGAGGGGCCGGGGGTCACTCCCTCTCAGCCTTCCCCCTCCTTCGGGGGGCGCCGGGGGGAGGGTCCGCGGGGTGCCGGGGCCGGCCCCGCGCCGTGCTGCTGCAGGAGGGGGCTGGCGCGGGGGCCCGGCGGCTCCCTCAGGGCGGCGGGGGGGGGTCGGACCCGCCAGGCCGCGAGCCCTCTTAAAGCTGCAACGACAAGCCCAGCGCGGGGCCCCAGCGCGCACGCGCCGCGCGCCTGCGCACTGCAGCGCGTCCCCGCCTCCCGCACCCTCCCGCGCAGGCGCAGTGCTGCCTTCTCAGGGCCAGGCTGGGTGGGTGCTCCTGAGCGCCAAGGGATGGGAGGGGTCCAGGGGGGGACACGGCCCCAGTGTGGGGACCCCCAGGCGGGCTCGGGGCAGGAGGTGCGAGGCTCGTCCCATCGCGTGTCAGGCCCTGCTTGGGCCTCGAGTGGCCCCATGGTGGCCACAAGGCCTGTGACCTCGTGGCATGGCGGCCAGGCGCGCTCTGAGGTGGCGGTGACCCCCTGTGCCACCATGGCTGGGCCACCCCTCGGCTCCCCTCAGCACACCTTGCGCTGCACCACGCCAAGGCCTGTTGGCATGTCCTGCTCCCGCCTCATGAGGTGACACTGCCATGGCACTGTGCTCACAACTTGCTCCCAGCGCCCTGCTCACCCCCAGGACACCTCGCCTGGCACCTCCTGCCTGGGGGATGCATCCAGGGGTGTGAGGTATTCCAGGAATGTTGGGACCTCCCTTCAGGAACGCTCCAGAGGTTGATCCCTTGGACTCATGGCCTTCCCGTTGCGAAGGGTATGTATATAGTACCTCCAGTACGTGAAGGGCCTACAAGAAAACTGAGAAGGGACTTTGGACAAGGGCAGGTAGTGATGGGATGAGGAGCAATGGCTTTAAACTGGAAGAGGGGAGGTTTAGATTAGACATTAAGAAGAAATTCTTTGCTGTGAGGGTGGTGAGACACTGGCCCAGGTTGCCCAGAGAAGCTGTGGCTGCTCCTCCCTGGAAGTGTTCTGGGCCAGGTTGGATGAGGCTTTGAGCAACCTGGTCTAGTGGAAGGTGTCCCTGCTGCTGGCAGGGGGGTTGGAGCTGGATGAGCTTTATGGTCCCTTCCAATCCAAACCAGTCTGGGATTCTGTGATTCCATGTTTATCCAAGAGGATGCTCAACGCACTACAACCCATAATTTAACAAAGTAATTGTGTTCCAAACCCCAAGTCTGTTCACTTTTAATTTTGTGCTGCCATGGAGTCTGGAAGCGCTTCCTTCCTGTGCTGAATCCCCCGCACGCTGGGTTCGAAGATGACCTGGAGTGTCTGCAGGACATTGGGTTTGTTCCCTTTATTGGAATCAGCCTAAGAATGGAGACTGATCTGGTTCTTGTTTGTTGTGCCTCTGCTCTATCAGCCATGAATGAACCACTATGTACTTTTTTAATTAATTTAACATTTGGTGGTACAACTGTAAAACAGACATGGTTTTAATGTTGGAATGGATGGTTTTATTTGACCACATTGTTCCTCATCTGGTGTTGATCAAAAGTTCATAGAAGGGTTGTTTCTGCAGACTCTGAGGACTTACTCCCCTGAAGATTTGCATATCTGTTTAACCTGAAATACCTGAGAGGTCACATTTCGGTTGCAAAAATCAGTGTGAACTTTCAAGGTTAAAACCTAAATATTTAAAGCTCGGTAATGTTGCCTGTCCTTTTCATGCTTCCCAATATTTAAAACACTCCAAACCTTAATAGGCCTATTAAGAAAAAAATTAAAACTATGCATAAGATGCAGATTGTTGCCTTTTTGTGGGGAGCAACGTCAAACATCCCCAGCACCCACAAGCAGTTGATAAGAACAATGTGTTCCCTTCTCCTTACTACTTAAATAATCTGACTGCTAATTAAAACTTTGTCTTAAAGAGAAATCTCCACTTTATCTGATTTATACAATTAAAGGGTGGTATTAAGCAGCAGCTGCATTTCAGTGGTGAATGAAGTGATCCTTGTATAAAACTTGTCCTTCACCTGGCCTCAAATGCTACGGACAGAGCATTGGGATTCATGTAGGAAATCCTGTCAAGTCTCTCTTTAGGAATGACTGCATTCCAAGGACAGTGACATAATTAATGTAATAATTTAATAAGTCATGAATAATGCTTTTCATGTATACATTAATCCTCATCCTCAACTATAAATTAATTCTATTAATGAGTTATTTTGTGAGATTCCTTAAAGAATTTGGGATTTTTTTTAATAACAAAAGATGTTGTATGTAAACTGCGAGCTTGATGTGGAATTTAATAATTATTCAAAAAGTACTTTTCTCCTTAGGTAGCTACAGATTAAAATAATGAATATTTTGATCTTATTAATGGGCACAATATATAATAACAATAAAATATTTTAATATCTCCCCATATTTATATTGGTATTGGGTTTTGAATAGGTAGAAATTCAAATATAGTCTAAATATAGGGCTGCCACATTTCAAGGTTCCCTTGGACACGTCCACGAGTGCCCTGAGCAGACAGCAGGACACGGGGATGTGCTGTTACCTGTGCAGATCATCTGCACGCTGAAAATGCACATATTTCTGAGTGGGATTTTCTAGAAAGGCAGGAAATTCAGAGAGAGAGGAAAAAGAAGTGACAGTCCTCTTAGAATATAAATATTTATAAATTACCTAAACAATTAGAGACAACACTGAGAAATCCCAAGTATTCAGAAGTCAGGAGTAAGACCATAAAAGATGAGGTTGGTTTATGAATTAAGAACTTAAGGATAACAAACTTGCTTTTTCTTTTGACCTCTGGTTTCTGAGGCCCTGCAGTGCACTGCCTTCACATTTTTAGGCTTAAGTTTAGAAAGTGCCTGTGTGTGGGGGGAGTTGGTTGGTTGGTTGGTTGAATTAAACCTATATTTTCATGTAATCACAACTCCAAATGCTCAGGCATTCAGAATAACCTCAAATACCATGAGAGTTCCAGTAGCCTCACAAGTCTTGACAGAACTGTTATAACTTCTTGGGGCTACTTTGTGCATTTCCATAGTATTTTCTGAAATGAAAATTGTATGTAGCTCGTTCCAGCATGCCAACAGGAACCAACTTCCTTTGTTTCATTGCGTGGTTCTCATAAGTAAAGCAGGGAGCTGATGGAAATACTTGAACTTTGAACATGCAACTGACAGTGCTTTCAAACCACTAAACAAAATATTTTGTTAGAAATAGATCCTGTCATTAAAATAGATCATAATACAACCATATGCTGCTGAAATCTGTGCCTGGTGGAAGGTTTGCTGAAGTGTGGACCATTGGAAACCAGATCAGCCCCGGTGTGTTCTGCACACGTGTCTCAGCCCGTTCTCTGGACAGGCCATTGGAACTAGAGCAGGATGTTTTCCAGCTTGTTCAGACCTGGGTTACTGTTCTGTGATTTTATGATACTTCTGACTCCAGATGAACTGTTTATGTACTCATGTGTCTGAAAAAGACTCAGTATGATATGTAGATAATGTGGTGATGACTAGTGCAGAACAGACCTCGATAAATTCCTGGATCAGGCAGGGAAGGCAGAAGATTGTTCCCCAGTATTGTTTTTGAATTGCTTTTTAATTTACCCCTGGAGTGCCCATGTTATCATCTGCTGCACAATTCTGCGTGAGACTATTCTTTTTTCAAACAGTGACATTTAAGAAAGAGAGCGTGAAACTCCTTCCACATGCAGGCTGCAGTTCAGTGAGCTGGATGAATGATCTTGCCACATACCCACGGGCATGCACAGCTGAATCTAGATCACCCAGAAAACCTGCCAGCCCTGCATTCTGAGATCTGGGCACTCCTTCCTCGTCCAGCTCAGGGTCTCTTCAGAGAATTGCAGTTGCAGGTGCTTGTTGTATTGTGTGTGTTTTGGGCCAAACAGAAATGAATAACAACAAATAATCTTGTTTCCTTTCCAGTGAGCATCCAAATGGGACAGGCTTTGTAAGGCGGGCTGGGAAACGTCTGTTGTGTGTGTTGGACCCACATCCAGGGCTCAGGGAGAGACTCAGGAGAACAGTGTAGGATGTAGCCTATAAAAATATGGGACTTTGGAGTTAGCAAAGTGTTATCTCTCCTGAATTCTGAGGTATTGTGTTAGGAAAGGTTGAACCAGGGTAGGTGAGAGCAGAGTAGCTGTGCTGGCAAGTCACCCCTGTACAAACACCTCTGTGCTAGTAACAACGTGCTGTCGCCAGTGGAGTTTCCTGAGCAAAATGCAGAGACTCTGTCAGGTTGTCCTCTGTCCCTCTGCAGATTCCACCTTTTCCCAGGATGGCATTTGGCCTCCAGTGGACACGGTGACTCAAGGACAAGCAGGTAGTCCAGCCAGCAGGCGTGAGACTTGTGAAGAGCAGCGTGCCAGGTCAGTTGGCACCTGACACCAAGGATGGAACTGGCACAGTGCTGTGTGGTTGTGGGATAAGGTGGCCTGAGAGCAGGGACTGAGTGATGAGAAAACTGAGGAAACAGAACTTGGACATGTGAGGGAATGTGAGAGATGAAAGGAAGGAAGGTTTGGAGTTGAAATGTGGTGCTTTGGGCACTTCTTTGTCCCTGTCATTGTGTGGGACTGAGACTGGATGTGATGAGAGGCCAACTCTGGATTGAGTGAGGAGGGTGCTAATGGGAGCTCTAAATCCCAGTGCTCAGCACATCTGGCCTGGGTGCACAGAGAAGACAGTGTTTAACGCTCAGAGGAGGCTCTGTTGGGGGGATGAGGTGAGTCTATTCTAGGCGAGACAAGCTGGAGCCTGGCAGCTTTACTTCCCACTCTCCCACTGGTCCCTTGATCCTAGAGGCACCTCCCCAGCCGAGCAGTAGTGACAACTGGAGGAGCTGAGCAGCCAGCAGCCTTTTCTGTCCCAGAGATGGGCACAACTGCCAAAACCTCTTCATTTTCGGTGGCTCCATACTGCACATGCTTCCAAGGCAGGGCTATAATGACATAAGCAAACCAGTGAATATTTCAGTGGAAAAACAATTGCTGTGGAGTCTCATCTTGGTCCCTGAGCACACTCAGGGGACAGGCAGTCCCAGGGCCAGCAGCGAGGTGGGTTTGTCTCCCAGCTCTGGAGCTGCTCTGGCTTTGTCCCTGGGCACCAGGCACATGGGGTGGCTGGGAGCAGAGCTGGCTCCCCGGGTGGGATTTGCATTTCCCTGGCACTGGAGATGTCAGGGGCCTGCCTCTGCGAGGTCCCCGGGGCTGTGAGGACAAAGGGGAGCAGAAGGCTTGGGAACAACAAAGACCAAGGAGAGAGAGAAGCCAAGTTTTAAAAGCGCCGTGTTCAGTGTGCTTAGTCATGGACACACAAAGGCAGCAGGGCTGGCAGAGGCCTATTTTCATCCTGAAACTCCCCCTCACATCCCAGACTTGCTGGGCTGTGTTTGCTGTTGAGATAACATCCCCTTCCCCCACCACCCACAGATTCCTGAGGGAGCAGCCGTTGCAAAAGGAGAAAAAAAAAGAAAAAAAGAAAAAAAAAAAAGGCAGTTGCCTTGCTCTGCCTGCAGGAGAAATGTCAGGAAGTGGCTGCTGGTGGGTGGGATGAGAGGAGGAAGCTGAACTCGAGAGAGAATATTCTAGCTCTGTGCACACAAACAAATGCCCCTCTGTATTTTGCTGGATGAGAACACCCAGGAGCAGCTCTCCCTGCGCGCGGGCAGGACGGGGGTGGAGCAGGCACTGGGACATCTCTGAGGGGTTTGATTTGTACACCCTGCATTATCCAAAGCATGAACTGGGGGGTGAAAATGTAACCAGCTAGGGAGAAATGCAAGCATCATCAATAATTAATAGTGGCTTTTTATAATGAGAATGATCCAGTGTTAAATATGAAGTTAATTTCTATTTGGATGGATTTGTGGGTATATATAAAATTTGGACCTGGGCTTAAATTCAGGGCAATCATGCTTTTATTCTAATTGCAATCATTACAAATCTATTCTGCATCTTCTTTTTAAGTCTAAATAACACAGGCTTTTGTTTCCAAACATGTCAGACATCAGTTTTTACACACCAAATATGGCAGTTCTCAGCTCCCCACAGCCAATCTGGTTCTAAATACAAAGGAAATTGTTTTCATTCATTGTCACTGTGCAACCCCGTGGAAATACAAAAATAAGCCCAGAACATAGATAATGACAAGTACACTGGATTTCTAAAATCACAGAGTCAACAGTGGTGAAGGAACTTAATTGCATCCTTCATAAAATATTTAAACAAGTAGTGACCAACATGTGCAGATGTGGTGTCTAGACGTGTACCCCTCATTCTGCCTTGTGAACAGGGAGCCTGCTCTGCGCCACTGACTCAACCTTTCTTACTCTGTAGCCTTACAAATCCTCAGTACACCCTCCAGAACTCACTGTTTCTTGCTTATTTTTTTGTGTGTTGTGAAAAAGTCTATGGCAGAAGCAGAAAACCTGGAGGAAGAAGCAAACTGGGTTTCTCACTTAGCTCCAGTCCATCAGCCAGGTACCTCCTCCAGACATGCACCCAGTCCATGGCAGATTGCAGGGACAGGTTAGCATAGAGAGCAAGCAGGAAACTTATCTTTGTTGCAGCAGGTATTCTTACATGGTCTTGAACTATTTTCCAGCTGTATCCACACCTTGCTTGTGCTACCAGTATAGATTTAGTGGTAGGTTTTTCTAATGGAGATCCAGTTTATGGTGACAGCAGTTCTGTACCAGGCTCGTAGCAGATTCTCGTGTCAAGGCACGAGAGAGGAAATACAAATTTTTTCTTTGCTTTTGTTTTTTTAATCTGCTCTTCTCTCCTTGCTGAAAATCTAAACTCCCACCCCACATAAACTTCCTTCCTGTGATATAGCCCTGTGCTTCTTTGATCATCAGTGGAAGAGTTAATGTTGGCAACAAGCTGTCATCTCTGAGCACCCAGAGTAAGAGAGGGTGAGATAAGGGAAGCCTCAATGAGAGGTTGTTTCAGTCAGACTGCTTGCAGGCTCTGCTAGGCACTGAGGTAGGATGCTGTTTAGAGAGTATTATTTGCTGTAATAAGGTGACAAAGCTAATTAAAAAAAAAAAAGTGAACTGTTAGACTTTGCAAAATGAAGTGTGCTCGAGGTCACAAATTTTGCCTGGGAGAGGTGTCAGGTTGTCAGACCTATAATCCTCTGGGGACTCTGTTCAGCTGCCTGATGCTGCAGCAGTATCAATTTTATCTCTGTCTTCTGAGTGTTACTGAAAAATGATGTGAATAATCTATGGAGTTGTTTGGCCATTTCTGTTTGGAGACCTCCTCTTGATTGTTTATTGTGAGTTATGCAGGAGTGCCCCCTTACTAACTCCAGTTGCTGCTTTTTAACGTCATCCTGAATTTTGTGCTGTGACTGCATCACTTTTTCCAAATGCAGAATAAAACTGTTTGTTTGAATATTTCTACCATTTTCATGTTATGAAAAAAAAAAGTTTTCTAATTTCTTGTGGTTATCTCCAATGTTCCCCATTTTGTGTGAGCTTATGTTTTGGAAATAACAGTAGATTAAAAAAATACACAGAGAAAACATTACCAATCTTTAAATTTTTAAGAGAGTCATGTCAGTCTGATGAGTACAGCATTGTGATTCCACTCACTTTTTCTGCCCCACTTGCACTCTTCACATAGCCAAGCATTAACCAGAACTGCAGCTCAGAGCTGCTGGTGTTTCTGCAGAGCTGATGTATCTGCTTCCTGCTGAGCGCCTGTCTCGTCTGTAAGAAGGAAGAACAGGATTCTCTTTAGCAGCTCCCTCCCATTCTTGTCACATACTTATTGTCAATGACAAAATTTTCCATTTTCTTAATGAAAGAAATGGAAGCTGTTAGCTGTAGGGCAGCAGGATGGATTTTAGTTATGCATATCCTGTTTCTCTCCACAGCTCAAGGAAATGTATGGATCGATGACTGTCGTACGACTGCTGAGTGCTTCTGTGAGCCAGTGAGCATCCTTAACTCCAATTGACTTCATTGGGAGCAGAGGGCTCTTGGAACCTCTTGGAAGACAGATGTGGCATGCTCAAGTGTGCCTGCAGCAGACATGCACGGTGTGTACAAGCATCACTCTGTCCACTGGCAGAACACTGCTGCTGCTGAGAGAGGAGAACACAGGCAGCCAGGCAAGGGAAAGACCAGTTGTTCCAGTGCTCAAAACACCCAAGTCCTCTTCTTGCCTTTCTATGGATTGAGAGATCTTGGACAAGTCACAGGACTGCCCAGTCTCAGAGGAGCCAGAGTGTGAAGTTAGACAGGTTAAAGGTAATGAGATGGTCAGACACAGTGGCAGTGGAAATGGCATGAGTGTGAATGATAAGGAGTTGTACTTCTCAGGTTATAATAGTGGTGTGTCACACTTCCCAGGTTATTATAGCAGTGTGTAACATTTCCTTCTTGGGTTTAATGATTCCACTGATTCTTCTCTTACCTGTCCAGTCTCACCAACAAAGCCCTCCCTCACAAACACTAAGACACAAAAGTGTCAGAAAAAAACACTGAGGAGTAAAACAATGTTCCTGCATCTGCTAAGCAGTGCAAAGTAATAGTAAACAGGCTAGAGATTCCTTGCCTGTCATGGGAAGAGTGGGGAGAAGAGGGAAAAGGAAAGGGAAAAGAGGGTACGTGAACAGGGAAGTTTCCTGTTGCGCTTCCTCACTCATCTGCTGAACGTTTCTTCCACAGAAGACCTTGTTTCTCTCTTTACATGACTTTGATGCTAGGTTGGATTTTGACAGAGGACTCAAAACTACTGCTACTTAACACATTTCAGTAAATTAATTTAGTTCAGAGAAATTAGAAATGGCAAATCTTGAACTTTAACCCTTTCAAGTTGAGAGAACCCAGTTTCCAGCAGAACAGTGAACTTGTGGTGTCAGTAGTGTTCAGAGAGCAGACTTCCCTGCAGATCCAATATTACCTTTTTTTTTTAGACTCTTGAGATTTGGATCTCTTCTATTCCACTAAGAATCAAGATTATATCCACTGAAATCAATGATCTTACTGTGCAAAGCCTATCAACCCCTCCTTCCCTTCTTTCCCTCTCTGCATTTGCTTGACTGTCAGTGTAATCTTTCATCTAGCCCTGCATTGCTTTCACTCCTCTGGGTTAGAAATGGCCTGCAGGCATATTTGCCACGGTATACAGGAAAAACCTCTTGGAGAGCAGATTTAATCCGTGCTCAAGGAGGGAGTGAAAACAGTGCAGGAGGGAGGGAGAGGAGAACTCTCATCATCAAGTGCCACAGGAAAGTTGCTGAGAGCTCTGCTGTGAAGCTGAATAGCCCTTACAGCCGCTCTGAGCCACTCCTTTCATCCTGCCTCTAGCTTTATGTCCCAGATGTTGCTGTAGGCATTTCACTTCCTCCTTTATTCTGGAAAAGGTGGCACTGTTATTCATGACACTGTGAGCCTTGGAATAATGAAGCCGTTCTGCAGAGATCCCTGCTGTTCCTGACGGGTTTATCTGAACGTACCACAGAGCCTGCACCTTCTGCTCTGATCTCCCTGTCCACCCCTCCTTCTGCTTCCTGAGCATCTCTAGTTCTGTGACATACTTGAATTTGTGCAAACTGCTATTAAACTGCTTCCTTCTAGGTCAGAAATTCCCAGGGAATGCCGACACAGCATCTCCTCACAACATTTAATTGCTCCTTTAGTGGTGGTGCATGTTCCTGTGATTCATGGACTTGTACTGTTTGTACATGGGACACTTACAGAACCTCATGGGGTAATTATTCTTAATTAGCAAGTTGGACACATGCAGCTCTTTCTTCCTGCAATTTGCAATTAATAATATAGAGATAATGCAGATTTCTTCTTGTCAGTCTTTTGTTTGTGTTTATAGGAGGAAACAGTTTAGGGAAAAATGATCCAAATCAACCCCCTGCCGAGATCCAAGCCTTGCCCTGCGCTTGGTGGCAGCTGAGACATTCACAACTTCAGCCTGATGCCCTCTTTGAAATATTCCTCCAAGGCCTGCTGCTTTTTCTCTCTTCAGTCATGGACCACTTCTTACCATGGCTCAATTAACTTCTGTAGATCAGTTGAACAATATGAAAAACATTTGGAAGTCATAACACCGGTGTTACCTTTTAAGTAGATATTAGTATTTTGGGGCAGGGAAGGGTCTTGAGTTCTCCCTACTTTTTTTGCTTCTCCCAACAACCTCCATTAAATTAAATCAACACTGTATATGCACTAACCATCCCAATAACCAGACCAGCATGAAGTATGGAGAAATACTCCAGAGCTGCTTCAAATGTTATCACAGTTGTCATCAGGAGTTTCCAGTCCCAGACACAACGTTTATTTACAGTGGGATATACAGGGGACAACATCTCAAGCTTTCTTGCTCAGTGTTTGTTTTTGTATGAGACCAGCAGCTGCCTGGTGTGAATGTTTATAAAATAGGTGGTTGTTACCAGAGGTCATTTTTATTTCAAGTCCTCATAGCTACATTGATGTTTCTTTGATTTCAAGCCCAGGATAAATACTCATGTTGCAGTTACAAAATGTGTGATCATATCCTGGCCTCTATTAGATATGTGGAAATTCAAAGCTACTTTGTGGACTTGAAGTGAGTTGTACAGATTTATGCAGGACTGGGAGCAGAATTATACTCTCTATTTCCTTCAAACGATGATAAAAATTAATAGCTCCCTAAAATACACTGCACTTCTATTTAGGACACATCAAAGGCGAAACCAACCCTTTTACACTCATTATTTTTTGTTGCTTCCTGAACAGACATAACCAGGTGTAACAGGAAGGCAATGCCAGTTGTTTGTGTGCCAATCCCACATTTCTTCTTCCACAGCAGCTTTAACCTCTGAGACACCTCGTGGTGGAAACATTTACTGCTGGCAGAGAGGGGCTGGAGGAGAATCCATTTTAAAACAACTTGGGGCTTCCATTCTGCAGTGCTGGGCAGTGGTCACAGTCAGACAGTCAGCACAACACTGGTCTGAGGAAAAGATTGATCCATAACAGACTTCTGTTTAGACCCATGTAGTCCAGAATGAAGTCTGCCTTTGCCTGTGGCTTCAGAAATATTTATGAGATCAATTGATAATATTTTATCACAACAATGCAACAGTTACAGTTTCTGTGCAAAATAAAGCAAACCCACAGCTTTTGCTTGGGTTTGGTTCTTCAAACCAGAAACTGAATGTGAAGCATCAGCAGGAGGTTGGGAGCACGATGGATGGAAACCTTCATGAAGTGAAAGGATTAAAAGGTGATGTTGTTCCCGTGGTAGCACCACTGAAACCAGGGACGTCACAGGGAAAGCGCTCCCCGCCTCTTTTCGGTAGGAGAACAGGGAATATTGTGGCCATGACCACCGTGACTTTTTACAGCTGCTTTACTTTTCTGCCGAGAGGAGGTTGTTTTACCTCTGGGGGAGTTGCTGGGCGCTTTCTGTGCCAGCGAAGGTGGCAGCGCACAGAGCCGCGTCCCGCGCTCGCGGGGAGCTTGTACGCGGCGGCTCACGGGGAAGCTTTGGTCCTTCCCTCTCCACCTTTCAAACCCAATGGGGTGACAGTGATGTCCCACGGTGGAGCCGGGTTTCCACCACCACCCTGGAATGATTAAATAGGAATATTTTATATCAAATTTGAAGTAGAAGTGAAGGCCGCGGCCGCACTGAGAACACCCGGCTCGAGGTATTTGAAAATACGTTTATTTGACGTTTTTCTAGCTGAAGCCTGTGGCTGCTCAGCCATGGCGGGGGTATAAGGCTCCGCGGCTCCGTTCCCGCTGCGGGCGAGTGCTCTCCCGAAGCCGGCGGCTCATCGGAGCCGCCCTGGCCGCGGGGCTGGACCGGAGGCCGCGGCCTGCGCAACGCGTGGCTGCCCCGGCCCGGCGCATTCCGTGTGAGTGACGTCCCAGGCAGCCAATGGCAAGCCGGGCTTCTGTCGTGACTGCGCCTCCCGCCGATCAAACTGTCCAATCAGCACACAGGAGGTTAACGGATCATCCCGTGCGAACGTCGGCGGTCAAATGAGCCAATCGGCAGAAGGTAGATTCTAGACCAATGAGATCAAAGAGTTAGCGGAATAGGGACATGCTATTGGTGGTTTTATCTATCGATCATCGCTTCCGCGGCCGGTGGTTGGCTAGCGGGGAGGAGGGGGTGATTTCCGGGGGCGGGGAAGCTATATTAGGGGCGGACAAAGGCGGCGGCGAGGCTGTTCAGCTCGCCGCCATTTTGAGCAGCGGGCGCTGAGGAGCAGCAGTCGCGGCCGGAGCGCATCTCCTCCCTCCTCCACCACCATGTCGCGGGATCGGTTCCGTAGTCGTGGCGGCGGCGGAGGCGGCTTTCACCGGCGTGGCGGCGGCGGTGGCCGGGGCGGCCCCAACCACGATTTCCGCTCTCCGCCACCCGGTATGGGCATGGGTCAGAACCGCGGCCCCATGGGGGGCGGCCCGCAGGGTCCGGGCGGCCCGCCGGGCGGAGGCCCAAAGCCCGAGCCTCCGAAGCCGCCCGCGTCGACCTCCGCTCCGTCTTCTTCGTCCTCTTCTTCTGCCTCTACCACGGCGGGGCCTACCGGCAGCCAGGCCGGCCCTGGAGCGCCTCCGCCGGCCACGTTGCCCGCCGGGCAGCCGCCGCAGCAGCAGACCCCGGTGTCGGCGCCCTCCTCGGCTCCCTCAGGCCCGGGGGGGCAACCTCAGCCCAAGCCGAGCCCCAGCCCCACCCCAGCCGGCGGCCCTAAGAAAGGACAAGGACAGTCTCCCGGCGGCGGGCCCAAGGGACCGGGTGGCCCCCAGCAGGGGCCGGGCGGGCCGCACAAGGGCGGGCCGGGGCACCGCGGCGGGCCGGGCGGAGAGCCGCGGGGCCGCGGGCAGCAGCACCAGGGACAGCAGAGCCTCCCCTCGCAACAGGGCTCTGCCGGCGGCGGCGGCGAGAAGCTCTCGGACGAGGTGAGTCACGGCGCCCCACCCCTCCCCTTTCCCGAGTCACAAGATGGCGGCGGCTGCGGCCGGGCACGGCGGCTCCGCGCGCTCTCGCCGCCATCTTGAGGGGAGGAGCGCGGGGGCGGGGGGCCCGCGGGAGGAGAGGGCGACCGGGAGCGGCGGCAGCCGGGCTGCAGGGGGGCCTCGGCCTCGTGTGTGTGTTCCCGGGGTGCCCTGAGGGCTCTGCGGCAGCGTCGGTTTGTGTTGGGTTGCCCTGGAGGTGCTGCGGGCGTCCTGGCGGGAGAAGGCCGCAGTTTGGCGCTTGGGGCTGCACTCAGGGATGGCTCGAACCGCTCTGCTTCTTTGTAGGGATTTAAGGCGAACCTCTCTCTTCTGAGGCGACCCGGGGAGAAGACCTATACTCAGCGCTGTCGCTTGTTTGTCGGGAATTTGCCTGCCGATATAACAGACGAAGACTTTAAAAGACTGTTCGCCAAATATGGGGAGCCAGGAGAGGTTTTTATCAACAAGGGGAAAGGCTTTGGATTCATTAAATTGGTAGGCTTTCGTACTGTACGTTCATCCCTTTTAACTTTCGCAAAATAGTAAATTTGCAGCTTGGTTTTCTAAAACTGGATCTTGAATTTCCCTCAGGAATCCAGAGCTCTTGCAGAAATTGCAAAGGCAGAACTGGATGATACCCCCATGAGGGGTCGACAGCTCCGTGTTCGGTTTGCCACACATGCTGCTGCTCTCTCAGTGCGTAACCTTTCACCCTACGTGTCCAACGAGTTGCTGGAGGAAGCTTTTTCCCAGTTTGGTCCAGTGGAAAGAGCTGTTGTGATTGTAGATGATCGAGGTCGATCAACAGGAAAAGGCATTGTTGAATTTGCATCAAAGCCAGCTGCCAGAAAGGCATTTGAACGGTGTACTGAGGGAGTGTTTTTGTTGACAACGTAAGTATTTCGCTGCTTAGGATTTTCAGTTTCCAGCTGAATAAAATTGTCAGCTTCTAGTTTTTCAGGATAGAGGTTCCTACAGAAAAGTAAAACGAGTATCTCTTTGTTCAGCACTCCTAGGCCAGTTATTGTGGAACCGTTGGAACAACTGGATGATGAAGACGGTCTTCCAGAAAAGCTTGCTCAGAAGAATCCAATGTATCAAAAGTAGGCACTGTCTTTTGCTGTAAAGAGCACATAGGTGATGTACATAGTGTTGTCCCCAGCTCTGTAGGAGATGGAATAATTTTGTCAGAAACAGGCTTTGAATTTTGAGTAGCACTTCCAGTCCTTGGGTTTTTTGGTCATAGTTTGTTTTTAGATAATGTAATATACTGAGTTGTTTGGTGTCTCACAGAGCATTCCTTAAGTGATTTTCTACATTGTATCACAGAGGATTGGTAAAGCCTAAATAGCAGTGCAGTAACAGATGTGTTTGATGTATGAGGAAACTCTTGAAAATGAGACTTTTGAACTGTTTGCTCATCCTGTTGTTGAGAACTGTCATCCCACTGAAGGTGTATCTCATGTTGATGATCCCAGGGGAAATTTACAAACTGATGTTATGATATGAAATGAGAAATTAAGTAAAATTTTAACTTGTTCCATGATTAATAAAAACCAGTGCCCTCTGGATTGTGGCTCATGAAGCTGCTCACTGGGCACAGGAGAGTAGATGAGAGTCTATAGGAGTCTTTTCCTAAGTAGCAGTTGTAGGTGAGGATCTGTATATTAACCCTGATTGTTGTAGAAATGTTGTATTTTCCCAGGTCACAGAAGGGAGTGCAGGGGAAGATCCAGTCCCTCTTGTTTGCCTGAGAAAATGTGCAAAGCTACTTGCTTTGATCAAAAACTATAAACAGTTCAGGCTCAGTGTCTTTGAATAGTGTGGATTAGTGCAGTGTTCCTAAAACGCTGAAGCACTTTACATTGCTGATGTATGGAAAGCTTTTGAACTTTCCTAGTTTTCTTCCATTAATTACTGAGTCTTAGACTCCACTTTCTTTAAATGACAAAATAAACCCTTGGCCCTCAGGCATTTTGGAAACTATTGAAGTTAAAGTGGAGATTTTTACTTGCCTTTGACACATGGTGGCTTGAGGATTTTGCACCTGGCAGTTGCCAGCAGTGGGATCACAGAATGATTTGGGCTGGAAGGGACCTTAAAGCTCATCCAGTCCCAACCCCCCTGCCATCAGCAGGGACACCTTCCACTAGACCAGGTTGCTCAAGGAAGAAGTTAAAAACAAGATAAACGTGCAGTGGAACTACCTGAAGTGGGAAGATATGCTTGGGTGTGATAGTGCAGGAGTCTCCTTATTTGCTGTGGTAGTTGTAGAATTTATTTCTGTTAAATGTTGGTGTTTTAAGTGTGAGGTGCTGTACTAGTGTGTTCTGTCACAGCAGGTTTTCTGTCACATCGTTATGAGGTGCCGTTTTCAGGGCTCCTTTGATGTTCCCCGATAATTCCACTTGTGATCTTTTATTGACCTTCAGTTCCCAGGTTTGCCCAGTCTGAATGAGCATCTTCCTTTCTGCAGGGAAAGAGAGACTCCTCCCCGTTTTGCTCAGCCTGGCAGTTTTGAATTTGAATATTCCCAGAGGTGGAAATCTTTAGATGAAATGGAAAAACAGCAGAGAGAGCAAGTGGCAAAAAACATGAAAGATGCCAAGGACAAACTTGAAAGTGAGATGGAAGATGCTTATCACGAGCATCAGGCAAACCTCTTGCGTCAAGGTAATTGTCTCTGAGTTTTGTATCATCTTTGTTTTCAATGCTAGCTCAAATGTATGGCTGCTTGATGGGGTAGTGAATAAATTCATGCTTCCTCCTGCTAACTCCAGAATTACAGGTTTAAAAAGGAGCAACTGGTAGTTTTTCAGTTTTTATTTAGGTTGTTAAGAATTGTGACCCTTGGAAGGTGGCTGTCTGCCCTAGTGCAGATGAGGTTGATCTGATTCAAATCTTGAGTTTAAATCTGACGTGGGTTTGTGAAACAGCTGCTGACAAACTTGGTTTCTGCAGACCTCATGAGGCGCCAGGAGGAGCTGAGGCGGATGGAAGAGCTCCATAACCAGGAAATGCAGAAACGCAAGGAAATTCAGCTGAGGTTGGTTTCCCTTTCATGGGGCTTTTTTTTGATGTTACATTTGTATTTTAAATCACTTATATATGAAAGTTTTTATTTTTCAAGAAACACCATTGCTGCTTCATTTTGTGTATGAGAAATTGAACTGCAGTGTAAGTTTCTCCTGGAGCATTTGAACATCATAGAGTATCTTCCTTTGCTTAAGTGTAATAGTTCAGTGCCTTTAAATGGCTCATGCAGTGATGTTGATAAGTGAAGGTGTTCCACTGCTGGGGTTTAACAGTCTGCTTTGGGGTGATCAGGCAGGAGGAGGAGCGTCGCCGGCGGGAAGAGGAAATGATGATACGCCAGCGGGAGATGGAAGAGCAAATGAGAAGACAGAGGGAAGAGAATTACAGTAGAATGGGTTACATGGATCCAGTAAGTTCCGTCGTGATGGTTTTTGGATACCTTGCCGTGTTCAGGAGTGGTTTGGATGTATTTTCAAGATTGTTTTGTTCCCTCTAGGTTAGGTAACATGATGTCTCTGTGTAGGTGAAATCGTAGTAGTTGGTTGTGCATGTGCTTTATCTTCTGAAGGGGGTGGGTTTCAGTGGCTGGTTACCTGTGCTAAAAGTTGTTTCTTCTACGCAGAGGGAGAGAGACATGAGAATGGGTGGTGCCACCACAATGAACATGGGAGGTAAAGAATTTTTAAGTAATTACTTTATGTGTTTAACTTGGAAATTGTCAGAATATGATTATATATTTCTCTTTCTTAGATCCTTATGCTTCTGCAGCCCAGAAATTCCCACCTCTTGGAGGTGGTGGCGGAATAGGTTATGAAGCTAATCCAGGAGTTGGCCAAGCAGCCATGAGTGGTTCTATGATGGGAAGTGACATGGTAACGTATCCTGTGGGGGCTTTAGTTTAGCACGAGGGAAATGTTGTGGTTGGGAATTGAGTTCTCTGCCAGTGTTGGGCTGGTTGTGTAAATGTCACTGTTAACTGCTGACTTTCTTGTCAGGTGTTTGACACGAAGACTAGTGTGGCAGTATTAGTACTAGATTAGTTCTTAACCATTATGGTAGCTGACACAGACAGAAGTTGTTTGTAAGTGAATTCAAATGTGCTGTTAAGCATATTTGCAATTAACTCTGACTTTATTGGACTTTGGAAATTCTGCATCACTGTTAGGCTTGGAAGGATTTTTTTTTATAAATTCTAGAGAATCTGACAAATTTCATTAACTACATCATGTAGTGGCTGGTCAGTGTTCTGACATTCTGTATTTGTTCTCCTTTCCATTGTGTATCTGCATTTCTTTTCGACCCTTCCAAGCCTAGTTGGGGTTGATGCATGTTGGTATGGGTATGCTGTTAATTCAGAAATCTGCACTCATGTCTAAGCAGCAGATTAACTTAAATAATCAATGGTAAACAGCACATCACTTATTCTGTGTTCTGATGTTTGCCACAGAAGAGCAGAAATGCTGTTTTTTAGCTTCAGGCACGTTCCAGTGGTCCTTGCCTCTGGCCATTTTGTGGTTCCTATCTCACAAAGCAATGATAGCCCCTTCTTGTTTTCCCATGTTGGGCTTGACTCTATAGGTAGAGTTTGTTACAGCTACAGCATATCTCATGTTTTGAGGTATGTTTCCAAACTGTACTCTTTTTGGCACACTAAAGGTGTGAGGGGGCTGTGAGCCTGCTTGGTGTTATCACACTGAAGCAATACGGGTGTAGGCTAAAGAAATGCTCAATGGGCAGGATGGAAACGTGTGCTCTAGGTGGTGATATTGGTGTGCTTTCACCCTCCTGAAAGGGTGTACACTGTGTAGCACCAACTGAACTAAATTATTTTTGGGTGGGTTTAGGCCTCTGCCTTAATGTGGTGAGCTACTGTAGTAGCTTGTCAGGTGTCTTCTGTTTTTTTGGGAACCATATCTTCAGAATGGTAACTCTGCAGAGCATCATTGATTCAGTAGACAGTGCCGTTGGCCTTAATGGATCTGTATAATCTACTGATAATTAAGCAGTTCCTCAGTTTCCTGTGAACAGTTAGGCAGTCTGTGGTGAATGCTGTGAACATTTTTCTCCTGAAAATCATGGTACAGGTGCATGCTGAACTTGTGTCATCACTGAAAACGTGATATGGTCAAAGGTGTGACAGTGAGATGGTTTAAATGCCTTGAGTTTCTTAGGATGGGGATCTGCCACACAGTGCTGTCCCAGTTATGGGCTGATACCTTTGAAACAGAATGGAGAGAAGCTGAAGCTGCCATGAATTAGGCAGAAAGAACCTAGGTAATCTTTCTGAAATTCCTTTCTTGGAAGGAGTGAAACTGACTTTCAGAAGTCAGGAACTTGAAGTGTGAATTTTCAGTTGCAGATACCTTTTGTAACAAACAGCCTACCACTGTTCTATTACTCAGTAGTGGAAAACTTACTTGAAAGGAAAGTTTAAAGCTATCTTTGACTTTATAATTTGTCAGTTCTGTAGATTGAATGCTGATCACACCTCCTGATACAGTAACTGACTGAAGTACATGAAACCAGAGGTACTGGTGAAAACCCCCGAAGGCTCTGCTTTACTGCAGGGTAATTTAGCTTTTACATCTCGGTGTGAAACCTTTCCAGTGCTGTGAAGTTGTGAATTTTCCAAGACCTTGTGGTGAAGGTGGGGTGGGAAGGGAGATACTGACTGGCTGCACACAAGCCTTTGTGCATAGTTCTAACTGGAAACACTGAAAAAAAAAATGAGGTTCTTTGCAGACTTTTGCATATGATAGAGCAGCAGTGGCGGAGTGCGTGGGGTTTGAACAAATGAAGTCTTTTGATGGAGCAGTTGTGTTGGTTAGGTAAATAAATCACTGGTCATTAGCTTTTTTCACATTTTTTTTTTTTCTTCTTGCAATCCAGTAGTGCTCACAATCAGTTTTGGTTACTGCCTAAGGCCTCTGCAGTTTAGTCAGCAGACCGTAGTCTTAACCCCATCTTGAAAAGCACATGGTCTCTATTGCAGCACATGCCATTAACTGGTGAGTAGGCATTCTGTTTACCATGACATTTGATGAATGTCAGCTCATACTTGAGTGACCTGAAGATTCATTCTCTGGCTAGGCTTATTTGGAAATGACAGTGGTGTAATCTGAGCTTTTACTGCACTAAAGGTGAGAAGTTTGCCAGCTATTTGCATTAACTTGGTTGAAAATTGCTAGAGCTCATTTGGAAAAGTTGTTAATTCACATCTGCACTAATGCTTACATTTCTAGCACTGCAGGGAAGATCTGTTCTTTGTAACAGATGTATGAGAATGCATCAAGTGGGAACATACCTCAAGGCATGTATGACAATAAACTAATTTTTAAATTACCCTTTTTTCCTTTCTATGTTCCCGGTACCTGTGGATCGGCTCAATGGTGATTGTATCGACGAACCTTGACTCCGGAACCTTCTAAAAATATATACTTAACACACATGGACATCAACTACATATAATGAACTGTTAATTCTGTTCCAATAGCGTCCTGAACGCTTTGGGCAGGGAGGTGCGGGGCCTGTGGGTGGCCAGGGTCCTAGAGGAATGGGGCCTGGAACACCAACAGGATATGGTAGAGGGAGAGAAGAATATGAAGGCCCAAACAAAAAGCCCCGATTTTAGATGTGACCTGTAGTTTCATTCCAGTTTGTTTTTTGTCTGTCTTGTTTAGACACCAACTTTTTAATTCTTGCATTTTAGTAAGAAAGCTACGTTTTTATGGATGTTAGAAACTTACTGACCTAATATTTGTAAGTGGTCTGTTTGGGCGAGTACAATTTAATTATGTAATGCAGTGTTTCAAAACAAATTTAGCTGTTTTTTTGATGTATAACGTCCCTAACTTGATGGCAGTGTACCTTGTGCCACTGAATTCCCAAAGTGTACCAACTTTTTTTTACTGTGCTTCAAATAAATAGAAAACTAAATGTAGTAACTCTTCTTGCCATTCGTGGTTAAACGTACGAGGCTCAATCCCACACCTGCAGTAAGCCAAGAGCCTTGAGCAGAGGTCAAACTAGACCAGGGTGTGGAACTGGAGTGAAGAGAGAGCTCTTCCCCTAATGCCTCTAGCTTAAGATTGGGTCAAATAGGAGCCTTCCAGTAGGTGCTGATTTTTTTTTTGAGCATTAATTGTGCTGCAATAAGGAAGCAAACAGATATCTTGCAAGTTGTGTGAGATACAGTAATTAAAGCTACGCTGCAAGCAGTGCAGTATGTAACGAATTTCATACCTTAGCTACAGATAATGGGTGGTGGGATGGTAGCACTTACCACCTTGGCAGTTACTGCTTGGAATCTTTAAAAGACTTTAAGCAGAAGACTAGCAATGCAATGGTTATTTTAAAATAAATTCATAGAATGACTTGTATTGGCTGACTTCCTAACCAAAGGATTGTTAATGTGATATTTATATGCTCTGAAGCTGTCTGAGATGACAGGATCTGGCCTTGCTCCGTATTGTATGCTTACCTGAAAATGCTTGGCAAAAAGACCAGAAGTGTTTTCTTGAGTCATTAAGGCTAACTTGCTTATGTCCTCATGCTAATTGAGTGGACTAATTTGCATAGTTCAGAATACAATTATTTGTATTACGGGGACTGCAGGAACCATTCTGAAATCATGTAGCTGGTGGGCAAATCCTAAAAACCTGTATGTAAAAATACAGAATTTAGCTTGCTTGCATGATGGTTATCGCTCTTTTATTATTGCTGTTTGGAGATAATGCATCAAAAGTAGTGTCTGAATCTGGAGTTTAATAGTTAATACTACACAGTACAAATAAACTCCCTTTAAGGTTCTTTTGTAGAAGATTTGATGAATTTGTTAGCTTGCTCTTCATTTTATTAAGCCCCAGAAGAATTTCAAAGCATTCTGGACTCATTGATCAGGTAGTTGCTTTGCTTATTTTTATATTGTACCAGAGGGGCTGGGAACGTGACTTCCCAGTGTCAAATACCTTGGTGTTAATGCAGGGTACATCAACCTGCTTGGCACAAATAAACTTAGTCTGGCTGTACCTTCACACGAGTCCCCAGCTACTGAGCATTCTGTGAGGAGCTTTAACCTTCCCAAGATCTTTCCATTCCTTGTGCTAAGCATTGGCTAATTCTAAATTCTATGCTAAATTTTCTCTGTGGTTAAAACTTTAGTGTCAGTATTGCAGTATTTTAGAGTGCAGATGATCCCTCTTGAAGTACTGACTGTAAGTGGTGTTACACCTTAAATGAAGCAAAAAAATAATGGGATGTTGTGAAATGCTGATACCAGGTAACACTGACTTGGAATATTAAGCTCACTAAGTAGCCACTGAGCTTGTTTGGTGAACGCTTCTTATCGTCCCAGAAAAGTTTGGGGGTTGATAACCTGCTACAACAATGAATTGCTATTCAGGAAATTCTGAATTAGCAATTCCTAAACTGTGGAGCAAGTATTTGGGAGTACTTGTATGGGAGACTTAGCTTAAAAATCAGCAGTACCGATGCAATTTGCTTGATGGAAGTGGTGTTTAACAATGCACATGTGTGTCCTGGAGGGTGTTCCTGGGACACCCGCAGAGGTGACGTGTCCGAGATGGGGGGATTCTGAAACGTACACATTAAATTAATATTTTCAGTTTATTTTTCAGATTACATGTCATTCTTTATTAAAGAGATGCTGGTGCATATCCTAAAGTATGTTCTTTTGTAGTTCTGTAACTTGGAAGAGTGAAGGATGCTGATGTCCTTGTACCTTACAGAGGTGGTCTTTGGTACCCCTGTTTTGTACGTAAGCCTGCCGTTGCTAGGTACTAAAAATAGCTGAGTTGCAAAAACCATGATTAGCAAATATATTGAAAGATTTGGCAGTTTTCAAAACATCAGAAAGTTTGGTTAAATCTAGCTTTGTTGTAGCTGCATAAGCAGAATTTCTAAAAACAGTTCTGCTTTGAGGGGCGTGTATTAAACAGGCAGACAGTTAACTAGCCAACTTCTTTTTCCAGACCTTTTAAAGGTGATGTCTTAAAAGCTGGCAAACATGTCAACTTTAAAACCTGATCAAGTTGCTAATGTGGGAGGTGAGAAAGTTCTTTCTGTTCCTTTGAAGTTTTGGACTTTTTTTTTTCATAAAATCAGATTTATATAATTGAATCTTTAAAGCCATTTAGAAAAGCGCTTCATTGGTCAGACCTGTTTCTGGCTGGTCTGGATCACAGAACACATTTTTGTACTGGACTTGGAGGACATTGGCTGTTGCAATTTAGCTTGCTTTATCAAAATTGAGCCCATTTTGACCCTTAGATCTATAAAACTGCAGCATGTAGAAACTGGTGTCGTTATACATGTTATCCTCACGCTTTCTCAGAAATGAATATGGAATAATCTTATCTTCTGGTGTAGACACATTACACTAATCATTTATACAGCTGATGAGAAACTGAAACTGCTTTTGAGATTTTGTGGTATTTTTGTGGTAGAAAAATTCTTGGCTTCTCCTTGGCAACCATTTACTGTGGCAGCAAGTTTTTTTGCTGGAGTTTTGAGACTGCAATTTACACTTTAAAAACTAGTGGCCTGCTACATAACTGCACTTAGCCAGCATTTCTGCAGTTCATAACTGTGAGGAACGTAGTACCACAAATGGCAATGGACATTAGGACCCGGATGTAGTATTCCTGCTTGCTCCAAGATTCTCATTGCCGACTGCGTCCAGGTAGGTAACAAGCAATATAATCTAACTTGGTGACTTTCTATGTAACCTTATCCTGTGGGTATTCTGACATCACACTTCTGACTGTGGAATTACAGTGCAGCACTCTTCATACCTGTATGTTCAGCTTGCATCCAAGCTGCGTGGGTTTCGGTGTAAGCTTTGGCTCGGTTCAGAGTCGATAAGCGACTCGCTGTGATTCTTGGATGAGCGTTTTCAGACCCGATTCCTTGTGCATCCGACTCGGCTCGTGGGGGTTTCTCTTAGTTCCGATGTAACGAAGGTATTCTTAGAGGAGCTCTGTGGGGAAGAGGGAATGTGATCTTAAACTCACTCACCTAGGTGACTAGGTGCTCTCAGTGCCTAGAAAAGGACTGTTTGAACTTTCTGTAGTGACAAGATGGCCCATCTGCAGCCCGTCCCTTTGTGCAGAGTCTTGGCCGGGTAGGAGGCGCGTTAGTAACGGCTGCTCTGGCCCCCTGTGCACTGCGTGGCAGTCACTCTACGCTTGCTAATACAGTCAGAGACTGATTCCAAGTGGTTTGAGGACATACAAATGAGCACTTGAATGAGTTTCCCCATGAGTAGTTTCACAGAGCTTATTGGACATTTTAGTTGTCTTTATTTTAATCTTTGATTGACAAGTGTGATACATTCCTCTGCCTTTAATTGACAGTGATGAGATGCTGTATTCCTGCCTCGTAGAGTCATCTTGGTAGTGATTTCATTTTTCATCAGTCTTGGCAATGTAATTCTAAACTCTTCATTACTAGAATACTGAATGTAGTGTCTCAGGATTAACATGCTTACATTTCCAGACATCCAGACACGCTGATCTCTGGCTCTTTTGCATTAGCTCTTGAACCTGAATTTCTAGGTCCCTTGTTGCAGCACGTGATCTAACTCTTGTCTGATGTTCAGTTTATTTCAGAGGTGTTGTAACGTGTTTTCCTGCTTGATCTGCAAAGTTCTGCTTTGCATACTTGTTTCTGGTATTATTGTCACATTTGGACCCTTCTTTGTGATCTTCCAGGCAAGACTCTTGCTGGTGAACAGGGGATCTGCTGGACAGCCTTGCCCTCTGCTGTAGCTAGCTTTTCATGTTCCATCAAAAGCTTGAAGTAGCAGCTGCACCCTAAGATCTCATAATAACAGGTCTTTGGTTACACCACAGAGAGTGTAGCCAAGCTCTAGCTAGTCAAGTAGTGGCACCACTTGTCACAGAGTCAGTTTGGCTTCTCGTGATGGCTTGTTCCTTCTGCCTGTGAGTAGAATTCAGTAGCAAAACTCATGGCAGTGTGCATACTGTCATGCAGCACAAACTGAATTACTGACCTTTAAACCAGTGCTCAGATCTGACTAGTTTTTCCAGTGTGCTCTGGATACCTGACTTGACCTGCAGGAATGTCGTGGCGGGGTTAATGGCACATCTGCCTTGCTCTGTACTTGAACTTAGCAGGGTTTTGACACTCCTGGAGCCAGCAATTTGTGACTGAGCCCTGGGTCTGGTACCAGCTCTGACTGCAGTAATGAACCTTGGTGCGGTAGCTAACTGAAAAGCAAATAGTCATGTCTGCTCTAAGTCAGCCTGTAACAAGTGGGGACAAGCAATGACATTACAGTGCTTGCATTGTGTTTCATCTTGGTTTTATCTGTGTGTGAAATACACTTTTTCTCAAAAGCTCACCTGAAGCTCAGAAGTGTGGTGTCAGAATACATATGCGTACCTGCTAGGCCCTCAGATCCAGGTACTGGTGCTGGCAGGAGAAGAGCCCAGCAATAGCGTGTCTGGGGGCTTCACTGTAACATTAAGCATACAAAGTGTTGATTTTGCTTGCAGTTTTCCCCATAGCTAAACACTGAGGCCTGTGAGTAGTTTTAGGACTGAAGCAGTAATGGGGTTGCATGTCTCTGTTAATCATTGCCAGCTGCAGTGACATGATCAGGAAGGCCAGTGTTTTGTTCCATTAAGTTAAATGAGGCTAAGCATGTTGGAAAGGATGCATAAGTATGCTGTTCTGGGTAATTACTTGGCTTCTTCCACTATGAGCAAGTTTGGAATCAGCTAATTAGCTTCAGATTTTTTTTTTCTCTCTCCATACCAGTTAGTGGGGCTGTTAAATAGCTGCTTACTGGAAAAGGAAAAAAAAAAAAGGGGAGGATTGGCCTTCTCCCACCTCTGTCATTGCTGCTAGGTAATGATTGACACGTTAGGACTTGGCTGTGCAATCCCGCAGTGGTCTGTGAATACCCCATCTCTATCAATGTTGCTTCTGAACACCAGTACTGAAGAGCTAACTGGGGAGGGGTGGGAGGAGCGTGGCTCTGAGTGAATCTGGAGTGTTAAAAAGGATGCACAAAGATATAGTATCCCTTATGCATGGTGTTTGTTGCTATGGCATAGAAAACAAAACGTGCATACTATATTTCTGCTCCTGAGGGCCATGATAGAAACCCAGCTGGTGGGTTTGAGACTAAACTTGATCTTGTCCCTGCCTGGCCAGATGACACTGTGACCACGGTGTGATTTGCCTCCCGACTAGAGGTGTGCACAGAACCTTGTCCTCCATCCCTCGCTGCTCACCGTGGCAGGTTGCCCTCTACTTAGCTATACAGTAAGAGGGTGGGTCTTAGAAGGGAAGAATCTGGTGCTGAGAATAAAAGCAGGAGACCGACAGTCCTAACCTCTAGTGTCTTCCTTTGGCTTTGAAACACTTCCTAGGACTACTGAACCCCAGGGCTGCTAGGAGTCCAGGGACATGGCAGTCCTTCACGAAGGAAAAGCAAGAGGGCATTACTGCAGGAGACAAACTAGGGTAAAACAGTTGGAGTAGCTTGACAAAAATTAATGCCTTCACATAAGGGATAGTATACCTCTGGCTGCAATCAAACCTCATGTACTCAGACTGGTGATTTACGGTTTGTGCTCAGACAAGGTGCAGTTCTTCACTCAACTACCTGCATATTCCTTCATCTCTTTACAAGTGTTTAGGCTAGGCTATTTCTGCCCCTTATTCTGCCACATAATATTTTGGAATAATTTGTAAATTCCCCCTCATAACTAATCAGTCCACGTTATCTTAAAAACTTTATTTTTAAGTTAGTTTTGAAATGGTCAGAGTTTTCTGTGTACTACTGTAATAACTTCAGTTGTTATCCTTTAGGTGAAGATGAAAGCTGAGTGAAACCGGAGTGCTCATCCATGGGAAGTAAGCATAACTTCTAGTCTTGTTCTGAATGGGTGAAGTAACAAAGGCTTCTGGACACTTGATGTTCAGCCAGTGGGTGCCTTTGAATTGGTGAAAATCTGGAGAAATCGGTGTGAGTGAATACATGAAATGTGTAGGGTCGGACTTGGTGCCTGCTGTCAGGCTGTGCTAAGCGACCAGACTCCATCTGGGCTTAGTACCTTGGCAGCAGTGGTTAAAAATACCTCTCGAGGCGTGGGTTTGTACAAAGGATTTCAAAGTCCCTGTGGGTATAACTTTGGAATGTTTTTCCAGTTCAGGAGCAGAGCATGAGCACATCCAGCGTGATGCCCGGTGATGTTGCGGAGGGGCCGAGATAACAAGTGAACAAGTAAGTAGCTGGTGTCCTCAGTGCTGCAGGAGCTCGGCAGTCCATCACCCTCTGATGTATTATGTAGTTCCTGCCTGAAATTTACCCTTGGTTTAATCTGAGTTTTATATAAAACTTCTGAATCTTTCTTTGTTAGAGCCAAGATACAGCCATTGTTTGAGGCTTTTCAGCCCTGCCGCATCAAATAAACTCTGTCCTCTGAGTGCTTCAGGGGGTCAGACAAGAAATAACCATTTCTGCATGCAGGCTGCAGTGAAGGGGGTGGGCGACTGTCAGCAAGGGAAGAGGAGAACAATAGAGCAGCTGCTTCACAAATGTTAATCCAACTAAAAGCTGTTAGAAAGCTACTTTTGTGAAATATTGTAATGAATGTTGAACTTTCAAAATAACCTGGCATATAAATGAACACAGAAGAGAACAAGCAGATAGTGATTTAGGGAAATAAAGTAACTTGCAGAGCTGGATTTAGTTACATTTTCCCTCAAATTTACCACTTAAACTACCAGGGGGAACTTCAGATATTTAAAATCTCGTGTGAGGAGGAACATGCAGAGTTCTTGCCCGTCATGAGTGGTGGGTAACAGCTTAGATACAACTGAACTGGAACGACTGAGGCCAGTGAGATTCTGGTTGGTGAACTCTGGAGCTGTGTGTGATTTGTTATTGCTGCTCTTGTTTTAGTAAAACACTGAACTGTTTCAGATCTTTGAAGCTTTCAAAGTAGGTGAAAATGGGAATGTCATTCACTTGTCTGACATGAGAACTTGGGATCCTAGAGAACATTTGACAGACACATGGCCTGTTGTGACACACTCCTTTCCATCTCCTGTGTGATTTTGGCTGATGATTTTAATGTTGGTGCTAATTGTGTTCTTTGCATTTGCAGGAGAAGAAGAAATCGTCTGAACGCAGTGAAGAGGAGCCAGGAACAAACCATTGAACAAAAATAAAATACTTACATTTTTTAAATAAGTGACTTGTGTTTTATTCCAGGGTGCATTCAGTGAGTAAGCAATCTGTTGAGCTGAATGTGAGAGAGATGAATTTGAGAAACTGCTACAAGTGAGGCTGGAGAAGGGGACACAGATGTGCTTGGAGCACTGGAGTGAGGAGGGCTTGGGTCGTTGGACCCCGCTCTGTGCTGGGACAGGCACATGAGGGATAACACTGCTGCAAAACTGAGAAATACTCATTGTGGTATTTTTTGCTGCTGGGTTTGTGCCATGGGCTTACTCTTGTTGTTGCAATGCTCCTGTTTTCAGGCTTGCTCTGTTCCTGACCAGTGTGCAGACACAGGTGGTTTTTGCTAAATTACTAGCTTGATTTATTTTTTAATAGAAATTACACTTGCACTCAAGGCACTGAGTATTTCTGGAAGTTCCACCCATTCCTTCCCCCATCTCAGGTCCTGTGTACTGCTGTATTTTTAGATGGTGGAATGCTAAATGCTTACATGTGCCTGGTTGGTTTGTAGTAGTTTTCTTGGTTTTGACTGTAGTGATCTAAGCCTGAGATGCCAAAGTTTTAAGTTCCTTGGAAGCCGGAAAAGTGCCTGTTTTGGCTCTTGCAGCACAAATTACCAGGGTTCACATTGCTTCATTTGATTCTTTGGACAGCTGTACTCTGTGCACATATGTAGTTCATGCTGTCATTTATTAACTATAATCCTTTGTTTAAATATCAAGTAGTTTAACGTGCTAAAATACGCCAGGGGTGGGCCCTGTTCATACAGCTGTGTTGTAACAAGGTTTTCCCCTCCAGCAGCATGAAGTGTCGTGAACATTTGGCTGGGAACTGCCTTGACAGACTAGAAAGACCAAAATAAATTGGATTTAATGTGGCAAAGTTGTATGAAATCCTTGAGCCTGGGTGCCCAGTGGTGCAGGATTAGTGCCTGTGTTTTAAATCCTGGCCAGGAATAGGTTTTGCTTTGGCTTCGATGCTGTTTGTTTACTTCCTTCTGGGAGAGTTTCTTTAACCACACGGAATATTTGGTGGGAGCTGCTGTGGCTGATGTTGACTCACTGTTATGTTATAGCAGTAAGTGGATAAGCAGCCTTGGCGCCCCAGGGCCCAGGCGGAGAGACAGGACCCGGCGGCAGCGGGGGAGAAGGTGCTGCCGTAAGAGCTTGTGGCTGACTGAGGGCTGCTTCTCGCTTTGTTCTGCAATCAAGTGGTGGGGACAGGATCATCTGAGGTACTTCACTGTGATCTGACCTCTTCATGTTATTGTCCAGATCCTGATGAGGCTTTGGTGCGCAGAGGTTTTGTGGATCCCCAACAGCCGCCCTGCAAGTGGTTGGGTTTTGGTGTCTTTGTCCCCACAGCTGCCGCAGGCTTACGCAGCCTTTTCTTTCCTCAGATTCTGTTATTTTCCAATAACTTGTCCTAATTTCTTTTTCACTGTTGCAGCATCCCCTGCTTCCTAATGTGAAACTGTCCCAGCCTGGATGATTGTGACTCCAGCACGCAGTGTGCTGA
This sequence comes from Caprimulgus europaeus, assembly GCA_907165065.1. The sequence continues at coordinate 1,430,691 of OU015547.1, forward strand.
ACTTCACCTCCCACAACTGCTGTTCTAACAAACCATGTTCTGCTTTCTGTGTTGTTATGGAGAATGGCAAAAAGGCTCCTGATTGCTCCCTCAGTGCTGGCCCTTCTCACCTGCTCTGGGGCTGCTGGGGAGCTTTTCCTCTAATAACCCATGGCTGTGGGTGTTGGTCCTCCAGCTTGTAAAGCTCATCACCTTGTTCTACCAAATGTTTTATTACTCTTAAGTAGCTCCTGTAATTAAAAAGAAATGAGAGGTTGGGGGCAGGTAGGAGGTACCCAGCCAGGCAGCAGCGTTTATCTGCTGCCCTCAGGACCTTCTCCCAGCGCTGTGCCAGGGCTTGGGAGCGGTGCAGGCTCTGTGACCCTGGGCTTGGCCCCGGCTGCCTGCCCAACACAAACACGGGCTGAAGTGATTTTGCATTGTTTGCACAAAAAAAAAAACAACCTCTGTCCCAGCCCTGTGCAGGCTTTGCTCTTGGAGAGAGGAGACTGTTCTTTTCAGGCTGGAAGAAGATGGTTTCTGCGGGCGGGTGGCTCCAGCTCACTTGAACAACAAACCTGGGAGCGGTGACAAATGCTTCCTGTGGGAACGCCAGCGTGCTGAACCCACAACCCCAGGCTGCTGCTGTAGTCCAGTGGGGATGGGTTTGGTCTTTTTTTATTATTATTATTTTTTTTTAATCCTTCACTTCCCCCCCCAGGGGCTTTCTGAGGGAAGAAGGGCGGCAGCCTGGCCCTGGTGCTGTTTATCATCCCTCAGCTCACGAGCTGGAGCAGGGAGAAGCTCCAAGTCGTGGTGAGCAGCTCCTCGGCTGCGCTCGCTGTGTCTCTCCCAGCAGAGCCAGGGAATGAGCTGCTGCCAGGAATAAAAATAGTCCTGCCCTCCCCGCAGCCCTGTGAAGCCAAATGGCTGCGGTAAAATGGAGCTGTGGCTGTGCTGGGGTCGGTGCTGGTCCAGGCTGGAGGTGTCCCCCAAGCCGCGTGGTGCTTCCAGAAACCAGGTTCCTGCTCCTTCATGATTTATTGGCATTAAAAGCGTATTTCCACTTGAATTACAATAACGTCAGCGTCCCCCTGGCTCCCCCGGGCCCTGCCTCTCGCCAACCCAGAGCTGCCTTTCCTGAGAGCCTTTTGTGTTCCGGTAGCTGAGACCATCAGTGCAGTGGTGACACAGGCCTGGGGAGGGTGACAGCCACCTCTGTCACCCCAACCCTCACCCCAGCCAGGCCTCCTGGGGCCAGAAGGAAACCCTTCCTGCAGCTGCCGTGCTAACCTGCTGCCTGATCCCTGCCCACACTGGGCTCTGTGCAGCCTCTGTCACCCACAGCCCCTGGGTGCTGGCATGGAGCTGGACCTGCTCAGGGCACCCACAAAACCCCCGCTGCAGGTTTGGGGTGGTTGGTTTGTTCGGAGGGGTTTTTGTTTGTTTGTTTTTTGTTTCGTTGGGTTTTTTTCACTTTTTCACATTTGTTTTCCACCCTGCCCTGGTTTGGTGGGAGGATGATGCTGGCCCAGGGTGTGGGGTTCACAGTCCCGGGGTGTTGGGGGGGGTGAAGCTGCAGATCTAAGCACCCCCTGCCCCAGCAGCACCCATGACTGAGTGGTGTAGGGGGGGTCCCGGCTCCTTCCTGCTCCAGCCAGGCCTGGGCTGCGGGGGCCGGGGCAGAGCCGAGCCGGGCTGGGCTGAGCCGCTCCGATCCGCCCCCGGCTCCGCCCGCCTGGTCCCGCCATGGCGGCGGCGTTCACCGCCCTCCGCGTCCTGCTCGGGCTCTTTTTCTTGTTAACGGGGGTTACGAAGCTCTCGGAGCTGCTCTCGGCCGAGCTGCACCGGCACATGGTGAGAGCGGGGGGCGGCTGGGGCTGGGCTGGTTCGGGGGGTGCAAGACCGAGCCCCTGGGGTGCTGGGGTGCAGGACTGAGCCCCTTGGGGTGCTGGGCTGAGACCCTGGAGGGTATGAGCAGATTGGGGTGCTGGGTTGAGCATTCTGGGGTGCAGGACCAAGTCCCTGGGGTGCTGGGATGAGCTCTTGCAGGGAATGAGTAGGTTTGTGTGCTGGGCTGGGCATTTTGGGTGCTGGGGTGCAGAGCTGAGCTGTTCAGGGTGAGGAAGCCTGAGCCCTTTGGGGTGCAGCACTTTGAGCCCGTTGGAGTGCAGGGCTGAGCAGAACAGACCCCACCAGAGGGGTTGTGCCCCCCAGCCCCGGGCTCAGGGCTGCTCCGCCCCCCTCTCGCCCTTCCCAGCAGTCGGAGTTCGTGCGTTTCGCCCAGGTCTTTCCCCTGAAGGAGTTGGGGTTGGCGCCGGAGCCGGGCTGGTACCTGGCGGTGGTGGGCTGGGTGGAGGTGGTGACCGGGCTGCTGCTGGCGTTCGGGCCCCAGCTCCTGCAGGAGATCAGCAACTTCATCCTCAGCGTCATCATGATTGGTGAGAGCGAGCGGGGACCCGCTGCCCTGCGCGGGGTCTGGGGGGACCCTTGTGCAGACACCCCAGTTCCCATGCTCTGCTCCTCGCCCAGGTGCCATCTACACACTGCTGGCGCTGCGGGAGCCCCTGGCCATGTGTGCCCCTGCCACCCTCTGCCTCGGCCTCCTCCTGCTGCTCAACATCCGCGGGTACGGGGACCCCCCGAAGCCCAAGTTCGAGTGACCGGGGACAGGCAGGATGGCTCACGGGAAGTGATGCCCCTATGGTATTTGCGGGGGTGGCATCGCTTCCCACAGGGTACCTTGCCATTGAGGTGCGGTGTGTCCCCTCCTGCCGCTGCCAAGGACCCTGTTGCCGGTTGTCCCCAGGCTGTGGGACCCACACTGATGCTTTGGGATGGTGGCCATGGCCCTGCCACCACTCCAGCAGCTCTGTCGCTAAACTCGCACAAGGTGTCCGGCTCTTGCCAGCGTTTGGCCGCGCTGGGCTGGGGCTGGCTCTGCTCTCCTGGGGGCTTTTGTATTTTGGAATAAAGCCTCTTCTTTTTCATGTTTTGCTTCCCTGTTTATTTCTACCTCCCCTCTCCACGGAGTCACAGGGGCTGAGGGGATGTCCTGGGGCTGGAGGCTCTGGTTCCCCAGAGCAGGGACTGGGGACAAAGACTGGGGACAGGCAGGAGCTGGTGGCAGCTGGTGTGGGGTCGGGACCCCCCAGCCACCCGGAGCTCCCCAGCAATGTGCCAGGCCACTTGCTGCACATCCTGGGAGGTGACAGCAGCAGTGTGACCCCCCCCAACCCTGTCCTTAGGCAGTGATTTTTGGGGATCTTGCTCCTGTGGGGCTCTTCTCTACCACCCTGGATGGGCACTGCCAACGTGGTCCATGCAGGATGAACCCCAAGATCACATTTGAAGCCAGTGTGTCTCCCAGCAAGGCAGCTGGGATGGCTGTGGGGGGAGAGTGGTTGTCTTAGGATGGGCAGAGGGGGTGCAACACCCCGGTACCCACCTTAGGATGGCACCTTTGGTGTCCCAAAGGAACATCCACAGATTCCAGGGTCACGCAAAGCAGTGAGTCAGATGCTCACAGAGCTTGGGGGGGTCCCAGGGTGCAGCTCCCCCTAAATCCAGCTTTGAAGCCAACAAAAGCATGAAAAGCCTGGAGGAGGCAGATTCCTGCTTTGATCCCTTTCAGAGCATCCCCCCCTTTTCCCCCAGCTGCCGCCTATGGAAACTTGACCCTCCATCGCTTTCATCCCAGCGTGGGTGGGAAAAGGGCCCTGGGAAATTGTCCTCAATGGGGCTGGGGGTACGCAGGGGGGGGCTGGCTGCACCCATACTGGCGCAGCCAGCCCCCCCGCGTACCCCCAGCCCCATCAGCTGGCTCAAGGGGTCTTAGCTTGGCTCCAGCGAGGAATCCCCCGTTACATACACACGCAGGTGCTTTTCCCCGCTCCAGCTGCCATCCCGCAGGCTCTAACCCCCACGAGGGCTCGGGATGGGGAGGTGGGGATAAAGCAGCTCCTGCCTCCCCCCAGCACTTAAAGCTTCTCCCATCCTGGCTGGACCAGACGGTGAGGAGCAGCCAGAGGGAACGTGGCTGGACTAACCCAACCCAGTGGGGTAAGTAACCGGCTTGGTGTGGGTGAGATGGAGAATCCCCCGTGGAAACAGGGATGGGGGGAAGGAGAGGGAAGGGGGAGTGTCAAAGAAGCTGGGGGCTCCTCGGGGTCTGCATTGGCTCTGCCAAACTGAAACCCACCAGGATGAGCCCTGGATCCCCCCCACCAGCTCAGCAGCTTGTGCCCTCCATGCCTTGGCCTGGCGCTGGGTGCTCCGTGTGCTGAATCCGTGCTGGAAAACACCCGCTGGGTGACTCAGTGCGGCTGGGAGGTGTGGGCAGGCGGTGACGGGAGGTGAAATAGCTGCAGCCCTGGGATCCAGCGTTGCTGCACAGTGTGGTTTCCCATGGCCAGGACTGGCAAACAGCAGGGTGGCAAACCTGCCTGGCATGGGGGGGCTGCCGGCCCCCTGCTCATACCCCTCCCCACGCTGGGGTCTCTCCACTGCAGCGCACGCTGAGCTGGTGGGTGGGTTCTGTGGGGGGATTTGGGGTGCTGGGAGCGGGACAGGGCTGGGTGGCCCCGGCAAGCAGGCGGCTGCGTGGGAGGTGTTAAGCCCTGCAGCTGCCAACTGGAGCCAGCTCAGCACCTCCGGGTGCCACCAGCCGTGGCTCTGTCCCTCGGCCGCGGTGCAGCTGCCCCTGCCGCTCCCCAGGGAGCCCTGGCCGGGCGGCTGATAGTGGCCCCTGGGCTCTGTCACTGCACGTGGGGATCGTGGCTGGGAGGGGATCCCAGAGACTCCTGCGAGAAGCCGTGGGAGGCTGAGCCCCTCCGGCAGACGATGGCATCTACTGCCAGCACCAGACAGAGAGGTCACCCTGTCCGTGCCAATGTCCCTTCCCTGTCCCCCGAGGGCTGTGCTCAGGGCAGTGCCACTGACTGTCCACTCATCTCTGCAGGAGCCTGTGATGAACAGCTCGGTGCCGGGGCCGCTGCCGGCGGGGCACCCCGGCGAGTGCGTGTCCAGTGACCCAGTGCAGTTTGTGCTGGTGCCCATCGTCTACTGCCTGGTGCTGTGCGTGGGGCTGCCGGGCAACCTGGTGGCCTTGCTGGTCTTCCTGCAGAGCGGCAAGGTGAGGAAGGCCATCCGCATCTACCTCATCAACCTCACGCTGGCCGACATCCTCTTCAACCTCACCCTCCCCCTCTGGATCCCCTACTACCTGGCTGGGGGGAACTGGCTGCTCTCGGAGGCCGCTTGCCGCCTGGCCGGGGCCGCCTACTACCTGGCGACCTACAGCGCCGTCACCTTCATGGCGCTCATCAGCTTCAACCGGTTCTGCGCGGTGCGGGCGGCGCGGCGGGAGCTGCCGCTGACGGGGCGTCGAGGGGCCGCGCTGGCCTGTGCCCTGGCCTGGCTGCTGGGGCTGGGCTGTGCCGTGCCCACCCTGGTTGCCCAACAGACTTTTCCCACCCACGCCGGGGCCACCGCCTGCTTCGAGCAGCACGGGCGGCAGCGGGCGTACGCCTACGCCATGGTGGGCTTCTTCGCCGTCGCCTTCCTGGTGGTGCTGGGCACCTACGCCTCCATCGCCCGGGCGCTCTCGGTGCCCGCCGCCGCCTCACCGGGCTCACACCGGCAGCAGGCACGTGCCATGGTGCTGGGGATGCTGCTGGTCTTTGTGGTCTGCGTGGCCCCCTACCACCTCACGCTGGCCCCCTGGGTGGGCAGCCGGCCCCCCGTGCCGCTCTGCGGGCCCCCCACCACCCTGGATGTGCTGCACGCACTGAGCGTGGCCCTGCTCAGCCTCAACAGCTGCCTCGACCCCCTCGTCTACTGCTTCTCCATCCGGCGCTTCCGCGCAGACCTGGGACGGACCCTGCGCAAGATCGGCCGGTGCCTCCCGCTCTCCCCACCGGCCCCTGCCGGGCCCCTGCCCAACGGCCGCACGTCCTCCTTCGCTTCCTCGTAGCTGGGTGGGCTCCAGGGTCCTGCCCCGGTGGGATGGGGTCCCTGGTGCCAGGCTGGGGATGGGGAGCAGCGTGAAGGGACCTCTGGCTTTGTGCACCCTCCTCCCACTCCTGCTCCCCGGTGTGTTCCCACGCGCAGCCCCCAGCCCCACGTGTGCTGCCCACTTTCCCGGTGAGCCCCGGTGCGTGGCGGGGGTGGCAGAGCTGGTGCAGGGCCGTGGGTGGCTGCGTGGGTGGAAGATGGTGTTTTCCCATCCCTGGTTCCTTCCTGCTTGTTCACTGTGGGGGGACAGTGATGGGGCCCACAGGGCTGCTGAGCAGAGCACCCCAAGATGGAGGTGGCCTTGGGGCTGGATCTGTCCTCGCTCTCCCCACAGTGAGCTCCTCTCCCACTCCCCTGGGCCACCCCACTCATGTCTTTCACCCAGTGATGGTGTCACCATTGGGAACAGCCCTGCCAAGTGACACAGCCAGCCTGGCTGGGGCATGGACACAATCCACCAGGACACAATGGCTTAAAAGCCCACTCCAGGCACCTGCTGGTGCTTTGGGCCGGGGGTCCCACAAGGTGTGGCGGGTGACGGGTGGCTTTGGGGCCAGCATGGCACCAGGACCAGGCACGTGCTGCGGTGTGACTCCCACTGCCACATGTAGTGAGGTGTTAACCAGGTTATTGTTCTGCTGCACCTGCAGCCTGTGCATATAATAATAATAATTATTATATATTCCGACTTATTATTATTATTATTATTATTATTATTATTATTATTATTATTATTATTATTATTATTATTATTATTATTATTGAATTAAACGGTGCGTTGTGAGGTGGGTGGCAGCTGGTGGTCCCCGGTCTGCTGGGGGGAGTCTGGGTCCCCGGGGGCTGCACCCATCCCTGGGGTGTCCCCGCACCCCGGCGCCTCCCGGGCAGGTGGTGCGGTAAGGGGCAGGGGTGGGTCCCGGGGTACCCCCGGAGGCTGCCCACGGGTGGGTACCGCCTGTCCCGCTGCCAGCCCAGCACGGCGGGGCAGACCCCACTCTGTGTGCCCCGCCGGTGGCAGCTCCCCCCGCCCACGTCCCCGCCCGGTGCCGGGGGTCCCGCGGTGCCGGGAGGCGGCGGCAGAGCCGCACCGGAGCCATTTTGCGCCGCCGCCGCCGCCCGCTCTGACTCCCGGGGAAAATCCACCGCCGTGTCTTGGCTGCACCGCACCGATCCGCACCGCTCCGCGCCCACCCGCGCTGCACTGCGGGGCCGTCGCCACTCGCATGCTGCCGCCCGCCGGGCTCCCACGCGCGGGGCGCCGGCCCGGGCCGAGCCCAACCGAGCCGCTCCGGTACCAACCGGGCCGGGAGCAGCCGGCCCGGGCCGTCGGGGAACCTCCCGGCAGCGGCCGGAGGATGTAGGCGGCGGGAGCGGGGTAAGAGCTGCGGGGTCGGTGAGCTGCGGGGTCGGTGTCCCGGTGCTGCCGCCGCGGGGCATCACCGAGCGGGCGGGGTCCCGGTCCCGGGGGATCCGCGGTACCTGGGTTGGGGGCGGTGGGTCTCCCCGGCGGGGCGATGCGGGACCGGTCCCGGGGGAACGGGATGTGTCGCCCGGGTATTCATCCATCGCCGCCGAGATGGTGCTGGGGGGGAGCTGGGGGAGGTGACAAGATGGCTGGGGACATCTCACCGGCACGGCGGGGCTCAGCTGCTCGGGATCCCCGGGGGGGGAGGGAGAAGAGGGGTGGGCATCCCCCGCAGTGGGGTGCTGGGGAGGGGGCTGGAGCCCTCAGCTCCTCCAGCCGCCCCCCAGAAGGTGACAGCAGCCGTCCTGGGGCTCTCCCGCTGCAGAGGGCTCGGGCCACAGTCATCGAATCATCGAATCATTTGGTTGGAAAAGACCTTTGAGATCATCGAGTCCAACCGTATCGACCCACCAGGACCCCTCCCCAGCCCGCTGTCCCCTGCGACGGGGGGAGGTGGGTGCTGGGTGCAGGAGCCTTGTCCCATCCAGGCCCGTGTGGGTCCAGGGCTGCCGGTGGGCGCCGGGAGCTGGCCCAGGGCACCAGCCGAGCTGTGGCTGTCACCGTGTGTCCGGGAGCCATGGCACAGCCCAGCCTGGCAGCAAGGAGAGCTTTTCGGGGGGAAGCCCGGTGTGGGTGTCTTTATTCTCTTGTCACCTTCCTTCCCCCCCGGCCGGTTGGGTTTTGTTGGAGGAACCAGTCTGGTCCCTCCACCCTGTGCCAAACCCGCAGAGCAAGTTGGCGCTGGGACCGCTTGTCTCTCTCCATCCCGTGACATCCAGCCCCGTGTGTCACCTCCCTCGCAGGACACAGGCCCTCACTGCCCATAGTGGGTCCCTGCCTGCTCCCTGCACCCACCACAAAGCCCTGAGCAGGCGCTGCCCCTGCAGGGGCCTGGGCTGGGAGCAGAAGACCTTCCTTGGTGTAAATCTGGGCAGGATCCGGACAGCAGCGCAGATTCTTCTCTAGGAAATGGATGTCATTGCCCATCTCTCAATTCCTCACCTCTGCTCCCACTGTCCTCCCGCATACAGCTGTGGCTCCCAGCCCTCGAGGACCCCGTCTGCTGGGGGATGGAGCACAGGGATGGCCACCGGGAGATGGGAATGGCCACCAGGAGATGGTCACAGCCTGGCTTGGGAGGCTGGCAGGAGGCACATCAGCCCTTTCTGAGCATTATTCCAGCTCTGGCAGGGCCAGGAGGGAAAAAATAACCCTCCAAGTGATGATGGTGGAGCACCTGAGCTGGAGGGGCCCCTCCTGGCTGCAGGGGTGGCCGCCTCAGGTGATCTTACCCCACCAAGCCTGGGCACCAGGAGCAGGTCTGGGCATCCCTGCAGCGGGTGACACAACCCTGACGTCCCCATCCAGCCAGGGTGAGTTGGTGCTGAGCCCTCTGTGCCCAAATCTCTCTCCCCAGTGCCAGGGCTTGTGTGGGCTGGAGACAGCAGCACAGGCTGGAGGAACAGCACCCAACCCTCCTGCCCAGCCTGGCCCCAGCAGCCCGGGCAGGGTGTGAGGAGGGAGCGGGGGGCAGTGGGGAGCCCAGGCTGGGGGTCTCTGGGGGGTCCCTTCCTTCAGCCTCCCCTTTGTGAGCTCAGGGCAGAGCTGTGCTGGGACAGAGCACCCAGTGCATGAGGCCAGTGGGTGCACTGATGTGTCAGTCTCCATGGTGCTGCCCACCCATGAGGGCAGGATCCAGCCCCACGCTGGGGTCTCATGCCCAGGTGATGCTGCTGCAGCTGGGGCTCCAGATCCAGGTTTTGCAGATGCTTGTGTCTCTCCAACAAGCTGATCTGAAACCCTGGATCCCACCCAGCCAGAAATTTGGATCTGGAGCCAAAGGTGACTCTTGGCCCTTCCTGCCATCGCGGGCGAAGCTAAAATCTGGATCTGAGCGGCGACACAAGGAGCCTGGGTCCAGCTCAGGAGATGAACGTGTGGCTTGTGCTCCTCCTGCCCAAATTGGATTTCCTGAAATAGCCTGTTGAAGCCCAGAGCCCGGCAGGGACTCAGTGACAGGTCACCAGGGGTGTGGAAGCCCCACCATCATCCTGGCTGTCTGCTTGAAGACGTTGGCAGCCAGCAATAATAGTAATAGACGGTGCCATTGCCGGGAGCGCGCAGCCGGAGAGCTAAGAATAGCAAGTGAGACGTGCCGGAGCTGGGGGACGTGTGGGGAGGGATGGGGACAGGGCTGTGTGGTTGGATTTTTCTTGGGGACATCTTGGTGATGGGGTGGATGGAGGTGGCTGCATGGCAGGGAGGACATCCCTGAGGTGCCGGTGGCACAGGGCAGGTTGAATGGGGATGGGGATGTGCTGAGCAGTGCCTGGTGCCACCAACCCTGCATAGCACCCTTCAGCGTGGCCTGGGGGCTCTGCTGTCCCCAAGAGCTGGGGGTGAAGCCAGCTCTGCCAAAGTGTTCCTTGGCTTCAGGATTGTGGCCATCTCCATGACCCCGTGATGCCTGGTCCCCCGGCGAGTGGAAGCACAGAGGGGACCACCCTGGGATGAAGGAGGGGGCCAGCCACTGAGCACAGCACTCTACCCTTGCCCCCCTCTGCCAGGCAGGATGGAGCCCCTCTGCTCCCCCCGCCCTGCCCAGCGCCCTGGGACCAAACGGTGTTGGCCGCGGTGGGATGGAGCAGCCACGGCCACTGTGGGCACACGAGCTGAGCTGTGGGCAGGCCAGGCTGCTCTCTGCCAGCCACGGCACGTGGCAGCAGAGCAGGTGCCCATCAGATTAAGGAGAATTAATTTGTACTTCTCCCGTTTCCACGGGGCTGGGGGTGCTGTGGGCACCCGGTGTCCCCCTCCCATGAGCAGCTCCCGTGTCAGCGCCTCCACAACCTGCCCTCAATCCTCTGTCGATTTTCCACGTTCCCCCCCTCCCCAGCTCGCTCCTCCCCAAATGCTGGAGCAGGAAGGAGCCATGACATGGCTTCTCATCAGCTTCTGAATTCAGATTCCTCTTGGCTGTTGTTGGAGGAGGCTTCTCCCAGCCGTTGTCTGGGTGCTGCTCTGCGGTTCCCCTCGATGCCGCGGCGGTGGGTGATGCCAGCACCCCGGGGAGCGAGCGGCTCAGCACCGGGCACGGAGGCAGCCGGGAGACCCTCCAGAAACACCGCACAGTTCGGAGCTGGGGACTTGGAGGAGCATCACCAGCACCCACAGACCCTGCCACGTGCGGCTGGGTGGGAGCCAAAGCAGGTGCCACCTTGCCACAACCCAGCGCCGGTGGGTGCTGGGGCTGTGCCGGTGGGGCTGTGCCGGCGGTGCTATGCTGGTGTCACCGGCTGCTCCTGGCAGTCGCGGAGCACCCGCTGCTGCTGTTTTCCTGGGGTTTATTCTGCGTCGCTCCCGTGGAACCAGGCATCTGCTGCGGGAGCTGGGCACCGTGCCCCACGTGCCCATCCTGGCACAGCTCTGCTGCAGCCGGTGCATCGCTGGGTTTGGCTCCTTCCCCGGCACCCGGACCTTGTCGGCAGCGAGTTGTGGCTCTGAGCGAAGCCAGGGGATGCAAACACTTCCCAGCGCTGCCAAGCCCCAATTAATAGCCTGTGAATCATGATGCCGTTGGAGGAGCAGATGTTTGCGGTGTGGTTGCCAGCGCTCGGTGTTTCACCCGGGGTCTGGTTGGCCTTAAACTGGCAGCTCCGGCTGGCAGGCGGTGCCGGGAGCCTCTGTCCCGGCGGGGCCGGGGGCTGTTTGGTTTGGGAATTAGCTGGAGTTTTTGGTGGGCAGAGTGGAGCGGGAGAACAGCCTGTCCGTGGGCGTGCGGGGGTGCCACTTCAGAGCGAGAGGATTGCGAAAGCTGAAGGTACCAAATCCCGGCGTGGTGCCCGGTGAGGGACCTGCCAATGCCCCATCCCCGGCACTGCGGCCTCGGCCTGGGGCAGCCCCCATCTCCCCGAGGGGCTGGAGGGGCTGTGGTGGGACGGGGGGCTCCAGGCCCCTCGGTTTGGGGATGGTGAACTGGTTGTTACTGGGGATACACTGTGTGTTTTGGATGTGACTGTCCCTGCCGTGATGGAGCAGCTCAGCTGGGTCAGTGTCCCCAGCCAGCGGGTCGCGGCGAGACCCCACGGTGGTTGATGTCCCTGGGGTTGGTGCCATGGGGATGGTTTTGGAGTTTCACGTCATGACACGTGTCTGTGCCAGGCTCCCCTGGGCCCTCTCTGGGTGGGGAGGGAGGAGTGGGGATGCCCCCCACACCCACTGGTGTGGGAGGTGTGGGCATGCGGGGTGGGGGGGTGAGGTCTGCACGTAAGTGCCTGTGGGATGCGGAGGGTTGGGTGGGGGGACGCTGTGGGGTGGGAGCAGTGGGGGTGTGGGGCCATCCAGGGACACAGGGATGCAGCAGCTTGGAGCAGCTGTGTGTCCGTCTGTCCAGGCGTGTGCATCCATGTGTCTGTCCAGGAGTGTGCATCCGTGTGTCTGTCCAGGCGTGTGCATCTGTGTGTCTGTCCATGCATGTGGATCCGTGTGTCTGTCCGTCCGCGTGCGCAGAGATGCAGCGGGGCGGTGCGTGGGCTGCTGGCGTGGGCAGCCCTCTCCCGGGGGTGCGTGGCTGTGCGCGGGGGTGGCCGGAGCGCGCCGGGGAGCGCGCGTGGGTGTGTCCCAAGCGTGCGGGGGCGACGGCTCCTCCACCGCCTCTCGCCAGCTGGAAGGTGCCGGTGTTGGCCCAGGCGCTAGGAGCGTGGCTGTGGCCGTGGGTGGCTGTGACCCCCGGGGACACCCCCCGCCGGGCCGGTGACCTGGCCGCGGCATGGGCAGCCCGCAGGGATTTCAGAGGAAAAGAGTGAATCCAGCCGCCGCACGGCTTCCGTCCTCCGGCTCCTGCTGACGGGACACTCGGTGGCTTGGTGGCAGCGGCGGCAGCAGGGTGAGTGGGGTGGTGGGGGCAGAAGGGCTGTGGGGTGGCGAGGGGAGCGGGTCTGGGGGCAGGAGGGGGAGAGCCCCACTTTGGGGGCTCCCGCGAGAACCCCGCTTTGTGCCCAGCAGTGCCAGTGCAAAGGATGCTCTGTGGGGGAGCGGAGCCCCCCAGCCTGGGCAGAGCAGGAGCCCCCCAGGCAGCCTGCATCCCCACACAGCCCCTCTGAGCCCTTTCCTGGCCAAATCCTCCCCCCCAGCAGCCACCTGCCTGGCTCGGTGAGCAGCGTGTGGCTCCCGGCCAGCCCTCGCCCAGACAAGCCCGGGCACAGCCTGGAACCTCACCTGCCGGGATGGGGAGATCCCAGCCCAGGGAACTCCTCACCCCTTCCCTGCACCTGCACTGGGCTGGGCTGGGGGCTGCGTGTACTGGGGCTGGGGGCTGTGTCTGCTGGGACTGGGGGCTGCATCTGCTGGGGCTGGGGGATACATATACTGAGGGTGGGGGCTGCAGGCACTAGGACTGGGGGCTGCATGTACTGGGGCTGCAGGCACTGGGGTCTGCATGCTGGGTTGCAGCCTGGGCAGTGCCTGAGCTGAGCTCACCCTTGGTGTCCCAGTGTCATCATCCTTGGGGACATGGTGTGCTCACCCTTGGGGACATGGTGTGCTCAACCTTGAGGACACAGTGGTCTCATCTGGATGTTCACTCAGGATGAGGGAGCTGACACCCCATTGCTCCAGCCCAGCTCTGCACAGGGTCACCCTGCCCTGGCTGTCCCCAAGCTGCACAGCACTGGGGGCCGTGGCTGGTGGCAGGGCGAGGAGGGAGCAGGCTGTGTGCAGGGGTGGCTTAGGGGGAGGCTTCACTGTGTGCTCAGGGCCGAGGGGACACGCTGGCCATGCCCGAGTCCCCCATGGGGTGGGTGTCTGCCCCCCTGCTGTGTCCTGCGGGGCTTTTCTTGCCCTGTGCAGAGCAGGGAGCAGAGTCCCAGGGCAGGGGGCTGAGCGTGCCCCAGCAGCGTGGGGAGCGAGGGGCGGGGTCCCCTCGGTGTTGGTGTTTTGTCCCACGGATGGAGCCGGGGAGCCCCGGCTCTGCCTGCTGCCAGACGGCCCCGCTGCCGGCGAGCGGCACAGCCGGTGCCGACATCTGTGCCTCGAGCCCTGCCTGTCTTCAGCTCGCTCCTTGGCACAGACACGGTGGCAGTCAGGTCCCTCCGTGCCTCTCCATGGTTTTCCCCCACCACTTTGCCTCTCTGTGAGGTGAACCTGTGTTCTCCAGTGTGTTTTCTTGGAGGGGAAACTGAGGCAGGAGGGAGGGAAGTAGCACAGCCCTCACTCGGTCCCCGCCACCCTCAGCTCGGTCCCACGCCTCACCGCGGGTTGTTTTTTCCTGCCAAGTGATGCCAAGAGCCAGAGGGGAAGCGAGGGCATCCCAGGACACAGCCCACGGCCGTGTCTGCCCGGGGCCCTGGAGTCGCCCGGCTCCTCCTGCCGCCGCCTGGCGCGTCCCTGGCCTGGGGCTGTGGGAGGGCTGTCTGCGGCACACTGCCGGGTGACGCGGGGGTGCTGGTGGCAGTGGTGGCAATGGGGGCCATAGTGGCAGTGGTGGCTGCAGTGGTGGCCATAGTGGCAGTGGTGGCCATGGTGGTGGCAGTGGTGGCAGTGGCGGGCGCTGTCCGCGGTGCTGATACCCCGGCCCCACGCCAGCGGCCCCACGGGCAGCGTGTCCCGACCCCTCGACCCCCTACTGGGGCTTGGGATCCCCCCACTCCCCTGGGGACATCCCCACCTGCCCCTGGCCTTTGCTGCATGGCAGCTCCAGACAGGGCCAGCGTGACAGGCTGCTGATTGGTGACCGTGCCACCACCCCACGCCCTGCCCATGGGCCACCAAGGCTCCATCCCATCCCGGTGGGCTTGGGACAGGTTGGGGAGGGGCTGCCAGCTCTGCCGGGTGCAGTTGGGTGGGCACAGGGTGGCCAATGTGGCACATCCCGGGCAGCACTGCTGGCTGGGGACACTGCGCTCACCTCTGTCCCCCACACCGTGTCCCCCAGCACGGCGCCAGTGTCACTGTTCCCAGCACAGAATGTCAAACCATGCAAATGAGGCTGCGGGAGCGGCTGATTGAAGGGCCCTGCCCCGCCCCGGAGTTGCAATCAAATATGCAAATAGCTCCTAGTGAAGGCTATTAATAGATGAGGCTGTGAGAAGGCACAATGTTCCTTGAGAGGATGTGGCTGGAGGCTGAGTGGGGCTTGTCCCCCTGCCCTGTGTGTGCCACCTGGGCAGGCACCCACCTCCCTGCCCATGCCTGGGGTGGGTGGTCCCTGTGGGGACCCCGTGGACACCAGGTATCAGACACCAGGTGTGGCTTTGGCTGCCACTGCCCATTGCAGGGCAGGTGCTGCCCGAGTGCCCGTGCTCCTGCCCAGTGTCCTGTGTGAACGGTGCCCGTCTTGGTGCCCAACAGCCGGGAAACCCCGCGGGGAAATGACATCCCCTGAAAACAGCTGAGATTGTCCCCTTGGGGAGTCACACCTGGAACCAGGAGGAGTTAGGTACTGGGTGCTGCTGGGGTTGTTGCTGTGAGCTGTGTCCCAACCAGGTAACAAAGGGTTTGGGGGGGCTCAGCCTGAAGCAAGTGTCACCTTTTGGGTGCAGGGAGGGCGGAGGGGGCTGGGGAGGGCTCCTCCTGCCCCCCATCTTTCACTCTCCACCTCTGTCTCCCCTTCTCTCTCTGGTTTTCTTCTATTGCTGTCGAGGCAGGGGACGTCCCTCCTGCCAGCTCCAGTGTGGGCATGAGGCTGGTTCCCACAATGGCACTGGTGGGGACTGCACTGTCCCCAGTGTCCTCAGCTGGCACGGGGGGCTGGAGGCGCTTGGGCCCCCACTGCAGTCCCTCTGCTCCATCTCACGGGTTCTGGGAGCTGGGAACCACCTGACCTTTTTAGAAAATTGTGGAATTAAAGGCTGGAGACAACAGTAACTAATTATTTAAAATCTGAAACTGGAATAATTAGCCCAATTAACAGTCTCAGGTGATGTCTTATTCCATCTGATAACAGCCCGAGGAAAAGGGAAATTAATTAACCCATCAGCCTGTTCGTAGGTCACAACCAGCTCCTCGCACCCATCCAGACAGGAGCAGGGACGCCTTGGGGTGCCCGTCCTGCTTGGCACAAGGGGTCTGTGTCTTCTGGGGGTCTTGGTGCAGGGAAGGGGTGGGGGGTGAGCCCAGGCACTGGGTACAGGGAGAGGGTGCCATGGCCTGAGGCTGGGGTGATGGGCAGGGGGACAGGGCTCAGTGGCCCCCAGGAATGCCACCAGCACGGGTTCGTTAGCGCGGCGGCAGCTGTAGGCCTTTAAGGTTGCTGTGGAAACGGTGGTGCTCGTTACCAGGAGGAGCATCCTGCTTCCCAGGCACGGCCCCCCCATGGCTGCGGGAGGGAGACCCCCACCCCGGACACTGGGGACCCACAGACCTGTGTGTCTGGGGAGGGACATGGCGAGAGCACAGCCGTGCATCGCAGGCGGGTGACATTGGCTGTGCAGCTCCCTGTGTCACCTCCAATACAGACCCCCCAGCTTGTCCTTGGCGTGGCCAGTGGTGCCAGGCAGGGCTGCACATGCTTGGACACACAGGTACATGGATGCATCTCTGCACAGCGTGGGGTGCCAGTGTGCCCACCTCCCTGGGCAGCACAGCCGTGTCCCCACACCCTTGTTCTCACACCTCCCCCAGCACACGGCCGTGTGTGCTGCCAGCACGGGAGCATCCTTGTGTGCCCGGGTACCAGCCTGGCAGCTCTGCCCTGACCAGCACAGGGACCAGGGGATGCAGAGCGTGGTGAGGCAGAGCCCCCGGCCGCAGCCCCGCGGGCGGCTCGGTCAGACCTCGGTGCTGCTCTCAGCTCTTGGAGTTTTAATGAGGTAAATGGTATAAAAAGCTCCGTTTGCCCTAAATGCCCATCCCTGCGTGAAGCTGCTGCAGCGCAGCCCGATCCCACCCAGGGAGCTGGGCAGGGGGCTGCGGGGCTGGGCACACGCGCCCGGGCTGGGCACGTGGCAGCGGCGGGAGGAGGAGGAGGACGACGAAGGCGTTTTAGCACATTTGCAATCATTTTCCCTCCTCCCCTCTCAAGTTTACAGCTTACCTCAGCGGCTTATCAGCCTCCAATCTCATTAAATCAGGCAAATTGTAGCATCTGATATTTTATGGAGATTAAGGTGTGCGCCCAGACTCTATAATTATCAGCAAAGATGTATTTACAATACCTTGTTGCTAGTAAACAAAAAATAACTTCAGATCAAAGCGCTTTTTACAGGGAAATGAATCTGCTGGTAGAGCCCTGCCAGGGCGCGCGGCACGGAGACGTCGGTGCTGCCCGGGGTGGGTGGGCGTTGTGGGGGGACACGCAGCGGTGGGTTTGGGGTTGTCCCTGGCCCCTTGTGGCTGCTATGGGTCTCGTGTGCTGGGATCATCCCCAGATTGGTGCCCTGTGCCACCCTTGGGTGGCATCTCCCATGGGTGCCTGGTGTCACCCACCCCTCCAGCTGTGGCACTGCCAGGGTGGGGGGATTTCCAGCCCGGGGACGTCCCCGCGCCACGGCTGACGCAGGGCTGGGATTTATCGGCACAGGCGTGGGAGCGGCGGCGGGAGCGCCTTGCCCCTCCATTTTTCACGGCGATGGGAGCGCTGCGGATTACCGATGCGATGACGCTGGTTTATTGCTGCCTGGAGTGGATTTATCTGCGTGGCGGGACCCGGGCTCACCGCCGGTGTAAATCACCACAGCGCGGCCGGTCTGAGCCCGAGCGCGGCGGCTCCCGCCGGGCTGGGCCGTTCCAGCCTCCCCGGGGGGTTTTCGTGGCTGGGTTTCCCGTGGGGCCGTACGCTGCTCGCCCCGGCTCGGCTGCCCGGCGGTGGGCATGGCCATCCCTTCTCTGCCTCGCTCTGCCTGCTGAAACGTGGATGAGATGGTGCTAATGGTGCAGACGTCCTCTGGAAAGGGCTCTGAGGCAGATGAAAAGCCCTACTTAAGAGCGAGGCCATTATTATTAATAACTCGGAGCGAGGCTGTAAATTCAGCCGACACAGCTATTATGGGAAATGAACCTGCTCCAGTGCTGGATCCAAGGCTGCCCAGACACGGGACGGGGATGGGGACAGGAGAGCAGGACTGGACAGCTACTGGCTGGGTCATGACCGCAATGTTTGGGGCAGAGTGGCTGATGGGGGCAAAGCCTCTTGGCAAACACTGGCTCCATCTGGGCTCTCTGGGACAATTTCTCAGCTTTTCTGGGAAGGTTGGAGGTGTGAGGGAGGGGACCTGGAGCACGGGTCTCCCCTCAGCAGGAAAGGAGGTGACTGAGGTTTGCACCAAGGCTGAGGCCTGGCTTCAGCTCAGGACAGGGGTGACACAGGCTGTGAGGAGCATGGCAGGGGCTGGCGCCAGGGCTGGGTGCAGGGAGAGGGGCTGGGCTGGGCAGGACCCGCCGTCACCGTCCTGGCACAGGCTGCCTGTGCCCATCTGGGGAGCATCCATGGGAATATTAGACCTTGGCAAAGGTTACATTAAAATAAAAATAACCCGGTGCCATTCGTCACCCGGCGCCTGCAGCCAGGTCAGCAAAAGGCAAAGATCTGCCGCGGCTCCCGCTCCGTCGGGATAACTTCATCTCTGGTATTGCCACCCCACGAGCGGGGCAGCCCTGGGGCCGGCGGGGTGTGGGTGCCCAGGATGGCAGAGCTGGGTGTGGGGCTGGGTAGGGGGTCCTGGGGGGATGTGGGGTGCTGTGGCCGTGGCCATGAGCTCGTGGTGCTGCCAGCGCCCAGCTCGGGAGCTTCTGCGGGGGAACGAGCTTTGATATAAATATCTTCATGCTCAGCACACGACCTACTTTCCAGACAATGCCATTAGCCTCCCGACTCCCTCATTCATCTTCCACCGTCCTCCCCCAGCCCGCCCCGGGCAGCACCCGCACCAGCGCCGCGCACCCGGCCGTGGCGCGGCGAGGCAGGATGGGTGCCCAGCTTGGTGGCACCGTGGGGACCCCGTGCTGGGGTTTGGGGCCAGCTGGCAGCCAAGGACAGCCTTGTTAGTGACATCCTTGTCAGGGTAGGGGGGCACCGTGGTGAAGGAGGCAGGAGCCAAGTGCTGGCTCCAGGCTGGTCTATGAGCAGTGTTCGGGGGTTCTGAGTCCCCCCCGTGCTGAGGTTCATCCAGGGACGATTCCATGGGAGCTCACATGTGGTGGCAGAGGCTGTGCCATGCAGTTGGCAGTCAGCGAGCAGCTGGTGGGATTAGAGGTAGGTTGGGGCAGGGGGTGTCTGTCCCCACTGGCACGAGGCTGCCCAGTCCCCCCAGTCCCTGCTGACAGCCCCAGCATGAGTTTTCCCCTGAGAGCTGGAAACACCTTCCCAGGAGGCAGGGTGACCCTGGGCCCATCGCCTGCACACCTCTGTGTGCCCCCAGGGCTGAGCCCCCACACCTCCCCTGCAGCTAAAATTAAATATTCAATTTATATTGCCGGTAAATCCTGTAAATCTCTTTTATCTCTAAGCTTTTATTGGTGGTGTAATCTCCACGGGGGCCCATCCCGCTGCCCTTCGCAGCTCCACAGCTCGGACCATGTTCCCCTTTCCCCACATCTTCCTGTGGGATGCTGCGGGGGCTGGTGGTGGAGCAGGACCCGGGTGCCCATGGCAGAGCACCCCACAGCAGAGCACCCCATGGCACCCATCCTGCCTGCGCTGCCCACTGCGGGGACGAGGGCTGCACTGTCCCCATGCTCTGTGTGATGGGGATGCCAGCGCCTGGGTGCCACCAGAGTGTCCCCCATCCCCACCGTGTACCCCCCTTGCTGGGCCAGCGCTAAGAGCATTGTGCAGAATTATCTAGTTAAATATTTAGGTTTTCATCAGCTTTGCAAATTAAGCCCATCCATTAAAGCAGCAGTTTGGGGTCTCTGCTGGTGAGCTGGGCTGTGCTGTGTCCCCAGCTCCCTGTGCCCGGCCCAGCCCTGGCTCTGAGGGGCTCCCAGGGTGGGATGCAGCCTGGGAATGGGGCACGGTGGCCCAGAGCATCCCTGCTGCTGCAGGGACCTCCTTCCTCGCCATTCCCAGCTCCTGCTTGCTGGAAACCCCGGCCCCTGCGGCCCCGCTGCGGGAAGAGCCGTGGGATGGGGTTGCAGAGGGAGCTGGATGGGGTGGGGGTGGTTTGAGGTGGGAGTGGGGGGTCCTGTGTGCTGGGGAAAGCGGGTCATGGAGAAATGCCAGTGGCAGGCGTGAGCCCTGGCACGGCCGAGTGCCCAGTGGCAGTGGAGCTGGGGATGGAAGGAGCAGCCTGCCCAGGAACTCAGCAGGGATGGCCAGAGATCACCACTGCTGCCACGCTTGGCACTAATGCCGTGTGGCCCCGAGGTCACCAAAGCAGCTTTGGAGCCATCCCCAGCTCCAGTCATTACACCGTGTGGCTGGGGATGTAAGTAAGTGGCTTTTTAAGGCCAGGCAGCGTGGAGGGGTGTGTGGGGAAATGGGGTTCATCCAGCACCACTGCCAGCTGGGGTCCTGGCCTTGGGGGGCTGCCCTGGCCCCAGGTGCCTGGAACGGTTCCTCAGGTGGGAGCAGGTCGGTCTTCTGGGGGTTACCCGGAGCCCACCGCCCACCTGGGGCTCTGCTGGAGCACAGTGCCCGGTGGGGACATGGGCAGAGCCCCCACAGAGAGCGTGGCACAGGGGGCTGCCCCTGCTCATCCCTTCCCTTTGCTGTGAACATCAGGTGTGTTGCTCTCGTGTCGGGCTCCCTGGGGTCACCTGCATGTCACCCTTGTCCACCAAATGCTGGAGGGGCACCGGGGGGCTGCACCGGCTGGTGCCTGCCCCAGGCAGTGCGGGCAGATGTCGAGTGCATCCGTGGGAGGGAAGCTGTCTGTGGGTGATGGGTGCTCATCCGTGCGGCACAGCACCCATCAACCTTGCACCAGCTGGCATAGGCTGGGGTCCCTGGGGCCTTGGGGGTCCCTCCAAGGTGGTCTCCTGACTCAGTTGACTGTGCCATGGGGTCCCACCTCTGGCAGTCGGCTCCTTGTGTGCTGTGTCCTGGCTCCTGTGGGGCAGGGTGACCATCCTCGCGGGGATGAGGGGACCAGAGGTGCCTGTGCCTTGGAGCAGCTCACCCCTGCCAGGACTGCTGGTCCCTGTGTCACCTCTTTCCTTCTCAGCCAACATCTCTGTGGGCTTTGGCTGCTGGCCCCGGATGCTCTCCGCTCATACAGAAGTGGCTCTTCCACCCAGATCCAGGTTTGAGCTTTGCAGGGGTGGAGCACCAGGCTCCCTTCTCCACTGGCTTTGCCCCAGCAGCCCCAGGATGCTCTGGCTCCCTCACACACCCCAGCACAGGAGCGTGGCCCTGGGCGAATCAGCTCTGGGGACCTGAGTGTCGGGGCGGGTGGTGCTGGTCTATATGGGCCTGGGGGTCCCGCTCCCCCCACGGCAGCAGCGACCGGAGGCACCTGCGTTGCGGTGGGAAGTCCCGGTGCTGGCGGCTGTGCCGGGATCCCTGGCAGCTGGGACGCGTCGTGGCCGTATTTCCTCGCTCTGCTCCAGGAGTAATTGCTCAGATGGGGACTTGGGGCAACTCCCATCCCTCTCCCGGCACGGTAATGAGTCAAGAAGACTCAAAGACAAATGGCTCATTAAGAAGCAGTGCTGCATTGCAGGATTTTTCATCCCACCAACCGCTGCATCAGCAGAGGCAGCACCTCTCGCGCTCGCTCTCCCCAGCCCTGGAGAAGGAGCTGTCAGGCAGCCGCTGCCGGTCGGTGCCAAAATTAATCATGTGCTTAATAACCGGCCCCTCCCGTCCAACGGCCCCGGGCGGGGAGCGGGGCGGCAGCGCTGGGCACGAGCCCTTGGGCACCGTGGGTTTGGGAAGCACCTGAGCTCGGTGAGGAGGGATGTGCCGGGACAGGGCTGAGCTGGGGAGATGCCCCCCTGGATATCGGGGTGCCAGGGACCCCCAGCCTGGTTCCATCGTGGTACCAGTTGGCCATGCTGGGCGGCACGATGCTGCCGGCCCTGCTCAGGAAACGCCTCTGGCTCCGCTCACGTTTGCAGTTCTTCAGCTGGGGTTTCTCCTTCGGGACTTTTTACAAACCTCCCCTCATCCCTTATTTACGGTGGCGCCGGTCGGTTCCTGCCCCTCGCTCCCCTCTCCAGGCAGCGCCCGCCTGCAGCCCGCGCCGCTTTCCTTCGTTGACAATAATTGGCTTTGATTTCCTGCTGCATTGAGCAGGTTTGCTGTGAGCTTTCCATCCTGGTCATTCCCTGTCCCCTTCCCTGTCCTTACCCACTGGGGTGACGAACCTCTCCCTAATGCCACTGTCCTCCCTGCCTGACCCACCTAATGATCCAGCCGTGGGCTGCTTTCAGCTAATTCAACTTTTAAGAAAATAATGACTCGGCAGGGAATTATGAACTAAATTAGCCCTGCTCTTACTAAGCCGCTCTTTTTTCTTTTCTTTTTTCTTTTCTTTTTTTCCAAGCTGAGTAAATTTTACTAATACAGCCTAATAAAATAACAGAGCAATCAGTAATAAAATAAAATATTTGCTTTCTGCAATCCTTCTTGCTTACAAGGAGTGGGGAGAAAGTAAATAGATTAAAAGCGCGGTGAAAGCGACCTGGCAGTATTCCATATTTATTTTCTTCCCATGACCGTAGATCAAATTTGTTCAGCTCCAAACTGGGAAGATCACTTTATTTTTGGGTTGTTTTGGGGGTTTTTTTGCCAGGTTCCAGCTCGCGCGTGGTGCCGGGCGCTTGTGCTGCGTGTTTGTTCTCTCCTGCTTTCATCCCCAGCCATAAAGATCCCCAGCAGGACCTGCTCTGGCAGAACCTTGTGCTCGTTTCCAAAGCCGAACGGGCCGAGCTCGTGCCTCTGCCAGGCCTGTGCCTGGGAAAAAACATCCCTTTGCTCCCGCTGGAGAGCCGGGATGGCGGGAGGGGGCTCTGTGGAGCCTGTGGCCGGATCCGGAGCAAATCAAAGCCAACGGCGAGGTGGATGCTGGGCTGGCTCCGGCGCCTGCTGGCAGGGAATTGCATAAGAGGATGGGGCTGGGGATGGTTTTGGGGCTAAACTGGGCAAAACACGTGTCCGCAGCCGCGCGGAGCCGTCCCCGTCACTGCTGGCAGAGGCAGTGCTGCCTACCGGGCGGCCTTGGTGGAGGAGGGAAGGTTGGGCTGCTAAAATAATACACTGGGAGTAGGGTCAGGCTGGTTTTGGGGAGGAAAACCCTTGTTCTGCTCTTCCTCCCTGGGCTTCATTCCCCTTGTGTTGCTCCCCCAGAGCCTGCTGCCCCCGGGAGACCCCGCACCGAGGAACCATCGCCGGCCAGGGCCATGAGGACAGCATCCCCCTG
This sequence comes from Caprimulgus europaeus, assembly GCA_907165065.1. Next base: position 1,453,449 of record OU015547.1, read on the forward strand.
AGCGCCGGGCGGTAAGTGCCACTGACGGGCTTCACCGGGGCGAGGGGCTGGGACCCCCCTGGGTGTGGGGCCATCAACCCCAGCTCTTGGGGTTTGACCTCTTGGAAAACTCTGTCTTGCCCCACACCAGGGCAGTTTCCCAGCCCCAGATGTTGTGGTGGGATCACCTCCCCGATGGTGGTCCTGAAGTTGGAGGAAAACTGGGGGGGACCCTGGGTGCTGTGGGGTCCTGGGAAGGGGTGGGGGTTCAGGCTCCTGCTGGGGCTGCCCTGGGTCCCCACAGCCATCTGGTGATGTCATCAAGTCAGAGATCTCACCGGGTGGCTGCCAGAACTGCCTCTGCCAAGTGTCCCCGTGGGAAGTTAAGTGCCGATGTTGGATTTTGTCGTGGCCCGTGGCACTGGGGGGCTGTGGGCCCCTCTCCTCCCTCCACTGACCCTCGTGATGGGGTGAGACTTGGCAAGAGCAGACATCAGAGGGAGGGTGGTGGTGGGGGAATCGCCGGTGGGAGTTTCTCCAGGCTTTGGATGCAATAAAGGCAAGAAGTGAGTTATTTGTAATGGTAATTACGCTCTTCCAGTTTATCCTAGCACATAATTGTGTGGGCGGTAGGTTCCCACTGGTGGTAATTACCCTGGTGTTAAATGGCACAAAATTCAGCCAGGCTGGACTTTTCCCCCCTTTTTGGGTCTGTGGTTTGGTGGCACAAATCCCCTCGTCCCCAAAGGCTGTGTGGTGTGAGCGGCGTTCAGCGGGACACGGCTCCAGCTCTCGGCCACTGCCATCTGCCCGTGAGCTGCCTTGGTGGCTTTTCCTCCCCTCTGCATGTGGCCATCACCCCAGGGATGGTGACCCCCAACCACACTGCCTGTGCAGAGACCCACAGGATCACTCCCAACCCCTTCCCCATCCCCAGGGTGCCCATGGTGGGACCAACTGGTCCCTGGCCAGGGCGTGGGTGCCTGTGTGGCTTTGGTGAGCTGGTACTGACCGGGATGTAGTGTCCTTCACCATGGCAGGTCTCCATCCTCTGCCCGTGGCTGTGGGAGAGCTGCGGTGCTGCCTTGCTGGTGCGGCGGGGCCGGGCTTTGTTTCCTTTCTCCGCGTGCCGAGCACAAAGCCCGCCGGGCTCGCGGTGACGGGCTGCTCAGCTATTTTGACTCCTTCTTCCCATCGCAGCAGCAATATTTGGATCAGCTGAGAACATCCCTCCCCGAGCAGGAGATGATCACTCAACCCGCAGAGGCAGAGCTGGGCCTGGGATGCTGTCTGTCTGTCTGTCTGTCTGTCTGTCTGTCCTGCTGCCGATGGCAGCTCAGTCCCCGCGCAGGGGAGGCAGCCCCCACTGCACTGCTCTGTCGGCTCTTTGTAGCAGCTCTCCCGGGAGGGAAGAGGCTTTTCTCTTTGTACCAGGCTGCAGCATCCTTGGGTCCAGATGCAGCAATTAGGGAGCCTCGTTAGAGTGGGAGCGCGATTGCGAGGGTGCGGGGAGAGGCACAGGATGGGGCCATCCAGTCCTCGAGCCGGGAATGGCTTTAAACTGGCAGAGGGGAGATGGAGATGAGATGTGAGGAAGAAATTCTTTGCCGTGAGGGTGGTGAGACCCTGGCCCAGGTTGCCCAAAGAAGCTGTGGCTGCTCCTCCCTGGAAGTGCTCAAGGCCAGGCTGGATGAGGCTTTGAGCAACCTGGTCTAGTGGAAGGGGTCCCTGCTGCTGGCAGGGGGGTTGGAGCTGGAGGAGCTTTAAGGTCCCTTCCAAGCCAACCAGTCTGGGATTCGATGATACTGTGATAAGGAAGGTGGCAGCAGAGGCTCATTAGGGCAGTCACCTTCCCTGGGTGCTGCCACGGCCCCGTCTGCAGCTCAGCCCCTCACTCGCTGTCCCCACACATCCCCAGCCCTCCTGGGGTCCCTTGGTCCCTTCCTCCAATCCCCATGTGTCCAATGGTCCCCATGTGCCATGGGGACTGTCCCACGGTCACCTTTCCCGGCAGCTGGTCTTGGAGATGGGCTGCCCACAGCACCCTGCCCAGATGTGAGAACAAGAGCACTAACGATGCCTGTTAATTAGCAGAGCTACACTGGAGAATAAATAATTTCCTCATTTACAGTCATACCAAAGACAGAGCATTTGAGGGACTGCAAGGAAGAAAAATTTCCATGGGTGCCTGTGGCCCCACTGCTCCAGCATCCTGGCAGCTGGTGTGGGGCTCGTCCTGGCTCGACACCATCTGCCCTCCTGCTTCTGCCTGGGGATGCCTCTCACGCAGCACAACCGTCTCCACTCCCTGGTTCTCCATCCATGGGGGGACCGTGGGGCTGGTGAGGTGGCCAGCTGTGGGTCTCCATCCATGGGTGGGTGCGGTGGCCAGCACGGTGCAGGGAGGACTGGCTGGATGGAGACATCAGAGCACGTCCCCCTCCGTGCCCCGTGGCAGCTCATTAGCGGCTCCGTGAATCGCTACGGCTGAAAAACTCAGCCAGAACCATTTTCCTAATGGAGAAACACTTCATAATATTTGGTGTTGGAGAGGAAAACAAGTTTCTGATGATGGCAGCGCGTCCTCCCTCGCCGTCTGCAGGCCTCGCGCTGCCTGCATCGCTGCTGGCAGCGCCTTCTCCTTCCCCCATGGCGCTGCCCGCTCCGAGCGGCTGAGCCAAGGGTGACCCTGGGTGCCTGGTCCCAGGTGCTTGACCCTGGGTGCTCAACCCTGGCGCCATGCCCACCTCACCCCATGGGGACCCAGGTTTCTGGCACCCCAGAACATCTTCACAGGGTCTTAGCTGGGAGCAGATCCTGCGCTGGGAGCTTCCCAGCCCCCTCAACTGATTCCCACGGGACAGCCCCAATGTTTTGCCAGTGGCGGGGCACAGAGGGGAGCGTGACACCGTGTCTGTCCCTGTCGCCACAGGTGAGCCCGCAGGGACAACCCTGCAGGATGCCGAGGCTACGGGGAGGGTGCTGACACCATGAAGGGCTACCATGGGGAGCGTAGCCAGACACAACCCTCCTCCGGCCACCGCTGCCGCTGCATCCCAGAGGACTACCAGCATCCCGCCGACTACGTCCAGCACGGCCCCGAGGGCCGGCCGCCGTACCTCCTCAGCCCCAGCGAGCCCTGTTCCCTGGAGCACCCCTACTGCCCGGCGCGGAGCCCCGGTGCGACCGGCGAGTGCCCGGGCGGGCCCCTGAGCGAGCCGCCCTCCGCCAGCGCCAGCAGCACCTTCCCGAGGATGCACCACGCGCAGCAGCCCTACGACTCCTGCGACGAATGCATGGCGACCGCCCACCCCGCCAGCAAGATCAACCGCCTGCCCCCCACGCTGCTGGACCAGTTCGAGAAGCAGCTGCCGCTGCACCACGACGGCTTCCACACGCTGCAGTACCCGCGGGCCGGCGGCGCCGAGCCCCGCAGCGAGAGCCCCAGCCGCATCCGTCACCTCGTCCACTCCGTCCAGAAACTCTTCGCCAAGTCCCACTCCCTGGAGGCGCCGGCTAAACGGGACTATAACGGCACCAAGATGGACGGCCGCGGGGACGGCTACCACCACCACCACCACCACCACCACCATCACCACCACCACCAGTCTCGCCATGGCAAGCGCAGCAAGAGCAAGGACCGTAAGGTGGACTCCCGGCACCGGTCTAAGATGATGGGCTGGTGGAGCTCCGATGACAACCTGGACAGCGACAGCAGCTACATGGTGTCCGGCCGGCACGCTGCCGACCAGGGCACCCAGTACTGTGTGGACGCTCCCGAAAGTGCCTTCAGAGACTTGACCTTGAAGAGTCTAAAGGGCGGCGGGGAAGGAAAATGCCTGGCCTGTGCTGGCATGTCCATGTCTCTGGATGGCCAGACGCTCAAGAGGAGTGCCTGGCACACCATGACTGTCAGCCAGGCCCGTGAAGCCTACCCCAGCGCCGGCGGCACCGAGAAGACCTTGATGCTTCAGGAAGCAAAGGCCAAAGACCGAGCGTACCAGTACCTGCAGGTGAGGGGCTGGGCAGGGTGGGGGGCTGCCACCCCAGGGACCATGGCTGGTGATACTGTGGGGTGAGACAGGGCAGGGACTCTCTATGCCAGCAGCTCAGGGTGCTGTGGGGATGCTCCAGCTCCTCTCTGTGTCCTGAGCACCTCTACCTTGTCCCCCGAGGTCCTATGCTGGTCCCTCCATCCCTGCGCTGGCAGCACAAAGCCCCATCTGCCACCTCCTGCCCCATCCCACCAGATCTGAGGTCAAACGGGCGCTGTCGGCTCAGGGCTGGCACTGTCCCCACGCCCGCTCCCTCCTCACGGCTTTTATCCCACTTGCGCCTGGCTGGGTGCCACCGCCTGCCTCGTCACTGGGCTCCCTTCTAGGTCACCCCCCTTCCAATTATAAATTAATTAACTCTTCTCTCCCTTTCCCCGGGGAAGGAGACAGGGCGCGGCAATCTGCGCTGGCTGGGAGTGGGGGGTGGCCTGGGACCCCCTGTCCGCTGGCAGTGGGGGCATGAGGCCAGAGTGATGTCCTCACCGCCCCCGCCATGGTGCCCGGGGGATGTTGTCCTGCCTCCACGTCCTGGTAAGGACCCCGTGGTGCCGGCGTCAGCGGCGCGTGGTGGGACCGGCAGCCGCTACGTCAGCCGGGCGGCCGCGCTGGCATGGGTGGGATTTGGCCCAGCAGCGCCTGCTGGGGGGGCTGCGAGGTGGGAGCTGTGGCTGTTAGGAGGGGTCAGCTCTTCTGGATTTAGGGGCTTTCCCAGGGGGGTCAGAGCCCCCGGGGTCCATCCCCGCAGCCCTGGGGTGCCGTGGGGAGGTCGGGGGAGCCGTGCCGGCACAGGCACACCAGGCTTGGGCTGTGCATCCGCGCCAGGCTCCGGCTGGCGTGTGCCACATGGCAGGCACAGGGCTCGGATCCGTGTCCTGGCCGCGTGCGCCCGGCCACCGCGTCCTCCCACGCTTCCCTCCTGCCCCAGGTGCCGCAGGACGAGTGGAGCGGGTACCCGGCGGTGGGCAAGGATGGGGAGATTCCCTGCCGGCGGATGCGCAGCGGCAGCTACATCAAGGCCATGGGTGACGAGGACAGCGCCGACTCGGACGCCAGCGCCAAAATATCGCCCAGGGCGGCCATGCGGCGAGACAGCTACCGCCGCTCCTCCAGCGCCGACCAGGCCAGGAGCAAGTAAGGGCTGTCACCTCAGCACCGCGGGTGGCAGCGGGGCTGTGGGCTGGGGCTCCCCGGGAGCTGGAGCTGCTTTTGGTGGGTGCTGGGCTGGGGGGACATGGCTGCGCTGGGCTTCGGGGTGGGACCTGCTGCTGCAGCCACGTGCAGAGGCTGGGGAGAAGGGGGCACGTTCAAAAGGAGATGACTGGGATGTGCCACAGCCGCGGTGGGGGACAGGCTGGCTCCTCGTCCCCAGCCCCGCTGTGTACCCCTCTGGTGGCTCCGTACCACAGGTCTGTACCCCCAGGACAGCGTTTTGGGGCAGTTAGGAGCAGGGACGGCAGCGAGGGCTGGCGGGAGCATCGCTGCGGCTGCGTTTCCGAATGCTCTGCTTGGATGTGTTGCTGTTGGTGCCATCCCTTCTATTCCCACTGTCTCTCATTAGGTTTGCAAGTAGGCACTATTCTGATTCATATATCTGTAACTGTCCCAGCTGCTGCACGCCACCGCGAATGCTCCCGCGGGGACAGGGCTACGGGCGCTCCTTCACCACCGGCCAGGTAGGACCCTGTGTCACAGGCACCACGGGGCAGGTTGGGGGGATGGCAGATGTTCCTCCGAGCATCTCCTGCCCTGCTCAGCCCCAGCCCCAACTCGCCACCCCCAGCCTCACCCACCGCTCTCCCCAGATCAACGACGAGCTCAACCACCAGTTCGAAGCCGTCTGCGAGTCGGTTTTTGGCGAGGTGGAGTCGCAGGCTGTGGAGGCTCTGGACCTGCCCGGCTGCTTCCGCATGCGGAGCCACAGCTACCTGCGGGCCATCCAGGCGGGATGCTCCCAGGATGACGACTGCCTCTCGCTCTTCTCCATGTCGGCCCCTGCCGGGCCGCCCATCACCAGCAGCATCCTGAAGCCCAGCACCTGTGAGTCCTGGGGGCGTGGTGGGGGCTCAGCTGCGCGAGGGACCCCCGCGTCTCCCCACCTGCTTGTCTGGGTGTCAGCCAAGGGCTGCTGCTGCCCCAGCTCCTGCCCCCAGGCCCGTGCAGCTCCTGGGCATGAGCATCCCATCAGGGCATGAACACCCTGCTCCTGGCTCAGCCCTGCTCAGGGGGTTGCTCTGTGCCCCCTGCCCCCATTTCCCATTCCCTCCTTCTCTCCACTTCTTTCTCCCTACTTTCTTTCCCCATCTCTGCCCCTCACTGGGTGCTGCAGCAGTGTGGCCAGCACATGTCTGGGGTGGTTTCCAATCCCTTTCTGGGGATGAACTGGCCAAATATCCCCTTTGAGCTCCAGCCTGGATCTCAGGCAGCCGCGGTGCAAACCCCTGTTCCCCTGGGGCCCCCGTTTGTGGTGGGAAATGAGCAAGTGTCTGTGTTTTCACGCGCCTTTTCATCCTGCGCCTCTCCCACAACAGCCTTCGGTTACAGAAAAGCTCCACCTCCCATCCCTCCAGGAACCAAAGCCAAACCCCTCATCTCCGTCACGGCGCAGAGCAGCACCGAGTCCACCCATGAGAGCTACCTGCCCAGCGAGGTCTCCCGCAGCCCCGCCTGGTCCAAAGACGCCGCGGCCCGTTGCAACTCAGCCGAGAGCTTGGAGAGCTCCAAGGTGACGGCCGTGGCCCTCGACCTGCCCCCCGTCCAGCCCCGTGCCGCTCCCAAGCCCTCCACGCTCATCATCAAGGCCATTCCCGGCCGGGAGGAGCTGAGGAGCTTGGCTCGGCAGCGGAAGTGGCGACCCTCCATCGGTGTCCAGGTGGGCTTCACTCCTCCCTGTGGGCTCTGAGCCTGCCCAGGCGATTCTGAGCCACCATGCTGTGCCTCGGGGCCACCCTCCAGCGCTGTTCTTCTGCCCCTCGGCAGGTTGAGGCCATCTCCGACTCGGATACGGAGAGCAGGAGCCAGAGGGAGTTCCACTCCATTGGGGTGCAGGTGGAAGAGGACAAAAGGTACCGCATGGCCAGGCGGGGCTGAGACCTGCCACGCTCAGTGCACCAGGGGGTTGGGTCCCCCCAGGGCTCCCTGAGCTCTGCACATTACTCCCCCCAACAGCATCTTTTCCCTCTCTCCTCTGGATGAGACCTCCAGAGCTCAGCACCGTCCCCGTCATGGGTCAGGATCTGGCCTCCCCTTCACCCCAGCACCTCACAAAATGATGGCCCAGGAAGGGGGCCTGGTTCTCCTCTGCTGGGGCTCAGCCCAGTGCTTTGGAATGATGAAACCTTAGGGCTTTTCTGCAGCTAAATGTGACGTTTTGGCTGGGGTGGGAGTGCCGTGTGCCGGGACCTGCACGGCCCACAGGAGGGGAGCTCCGGCAGCGTGCCCACGCAGCCCCGTGCACGCTCCTCTCCATCCTTGGTCCAGCGCCGGTAGCCATGGAAACAGGCTAAGAGCAGAGGAGATGAGGGACTGGCAGGTTGCAGCTACTCAGGGATGTCCCCAAATGCTCGAGGGTCCAGACTGGCATCTCCATCCCCATCCTACCTGTCATGGCACCCAGCGAGGGGACGGGGCAGTGGGTCTGTCCTCGCTGGCCGCCCAGGTTCCCACGTGCTCTCGCTCTCCCCAGGCGAGCGCGCTTCAAGCGCTCCAACAGCGTGACGGCGGGCGTGCAGGCGGACCTGGAGCTGGAGGGTTTCGCTGGCCTGGCCGTGGCCACCGAGGACAAAGCCCTGCAGTTCGGCCGCCCCTTCCAGCGGCATTCCTCGGAGCCCGAGTCCGGCCGGCAGTACGCGGTGTACAAGACGGTGCACACGCAGGGGCAGTGGGCGTACCGGGAGGACTACCAGCTGCAGTACGACACCGTGGAGGTGCCCCGGAGGGATGCCTGGATGGAACGGGGCTCCCGCAGCCTCCCCGACTCCGGCCGTGCCTCCCCCTGCCATCGTGATGGGGAATGGTTCATCAAACTGCTGCAGGCGGAGGTGGAGAAGATGGAGGGATGGTGTCAGCAGATGGAGAGGGAGGCTGAGGACTATGACCTGCCAGAGGAGAGTGAGTCAGGGGGATTTGTGGGATCAGGAAGGACTGGGGCTCCCATGGGACTGGGGGACACAGCCACGATCCTACAGTGCTCCCACCTTGGAGCATCTCCCCTGCCAAGGCTGAAGAGGTTGGGTGGGGGCAAGAAACATCAGGAAACTCTCTGGGACTAGTGGGGTCTGGAGGAGGGAGGAGACCCCACATGGGTTGATGAGCTCCAAGCTGCCCGGGCTGTCCTGCTGCCCCCGATGAGGGTGCAGGGGAGGGACTTTGTGCCCCATGGGAGCTCTGACCGTCTGCTCTCCCCCCGCCAGTCCTGGAGAAGATCCGGAGCGCCGTGGGCAGCGCCCAGCTCCTCATGTCCCAGAAGGTGCAGCAGTTTTATCGCCTCTGCCAGCAGAACATGGTGAGTGCTGGGCAGCAGTGCCACAGGGTCAGCCATGGTGGGTGGGGGGTCTTGTACCCTTAGCTGGTGGAAAAGGGACTTTGTAATGCCCCTGGGGAGAGCTGAGCAGAGAGCCCTCCAGCAGCCTCGGGGTGAGATGGCCATGTGGCCAGCAGAGCCGATGTCCCCTGGGTGGATGTGGCCAACACTCTGTCCCCGCAGGATCCAAATGCATTCCCTGTGCCCACCTTCCAAGACCTGGCCGGCTTTTGGGACCTCCTGCAGCTCTCCATCGAGGACGTCAGCATGAAATTCGCGGAGCTCCAGCAGCTCAAGGCCAATGGGTGGAAGATCGTGGAGCCCAAGGTAAGGGCAGGGCTCTGCTGCTGGCACTTGTTCTTTGTCACTGGTGACTGCTTTTAGCAAAGACTGGAAAAACAAAGGTCTGGGAAAAATGAGGCTGGAGAAGGGGCTGTTCCCCGCTGTGGTCTCACAGCTGGTTCACGGAGCATTCCTGGGCAGCGCTGCCTGCAAAGGGCCGGGCAGGGTCTTGGCACAGGCAGGGGCAGCGTGCCGCGGGCACCTTCACACCCATGCAGACAGAGAGAGGGATGTGCAGCCCTGCCTCACAACTTGGTGTGGTGCAGGAGGGTCCATGGGTCCATCTCACCATGGCTTTGGCTTTGGCACCCATGGCAGCGCCGTGCACGGAGGTGCACGTGTCCCACACGCCCGTTGGCTGTGCCAAGCTCGCCGGGATGCCCATCCCCCTGCAGTCCCAGCCCTGTGCCCACCCTGAAGCCCCTCTTGTCCGTGCAGGAGGAGAAGAAGGTGCCTCCCCCGATACCAAAGAAGCCGCCGCGCTCCAAGGTGCACCCGGTGAAGGAACGCTCCCTGGACTCGGTGGACCGGCAGCGGCAGGAGGCCCGCAAGCGGCTCTTGGCAGCCAAGCGAGCGGCCTCCTTCCGCCAGAGCTCGGCCACCGAGAGCGCGGACAGCATCGAGATCTACATCCCCGAGGCGCAGACCCGGCTGTGACCGCAGCCTCCGCTTTTCTACCCGGACTGGACGGCGCGGCCGTAGCTCACTGTGATGGGGGCCGCGGGGACACCCTGGGGCAGCTCTTGGCCCCACTCACAGCTTCTCTCTTTTCTATCTTAGACCTTTCATGGATCCGAGGGCGGGTGAACTCAAGCCCGGTTCTGCCCCGTCCCGTTGCCCCCTGCCCGCATGCCCCTGCCAGCCTCTCCCGGGGTCCGGGGCTCTCCCTCCCGTTACCTTCCCTGGGACCGTGTCCCAGCTCTTTGTCCCCTTCCCACCCCCCAGCCCTTTGTCCCCCAGCCCATGTCCCAACCAAAAGAGAGGTGACCCTCAGCCCCTGGCCCTGCAGGGCGGGAGGGGAGGGGGCTGCAGGCAGGCCCCCCCACCTCTCTGTGCTCAGTGCAATCCCCCAGCGCACGGCAGGGATGGGCCCCCAGCCCCCTGGCCCTGCCGGCACGAGGCTTGGGGACATGGGGCTCCCCAGCACTGCCCCTGCCTGCCCTCTGCTTGGGGGATCCTTCCCCTCTATACTGACATAACTATAACCTGAGGAATAAACCAGAAGCTGCACCTGACCAGCGCTGTGTCCTGGCTGGTGGGACAGACCCCCGGTCACGGCGAGCTGCCCCGCTTCCCTCGCACGGAGCATCGCAACGCGCTTCTCCCCTTCCCGCTCAGCCCTCCTTCCCTGTCACTCTGTCCGTCCGTCCATCCTTCCCTCCTGCCAGCCTGGAGTCTGGGAGCTTTTCTGCAGCGTGGCACCAGCCAGGGATGGGAGAAGTGGTCCCCCCACACCTCACCGCTGGTGGGATCTGCTCCTGCAGTGTGTGAGCGAGGCGGGAGTGGTGGGGAAACCTTCCCGCAGCCCGTTTGCACCCGCGGCGCTGGGGACCGCGGCGGCTCTGTCCCAGGGCCAGGCTCAGCACCGGCGGGTGGCATGGGGGGGTGCGGGGCTGTTAGAGATCACCCCGGGGTGTCACCCCCTTCTCCCCGAGCTCCCAGTGCACTGTGGGGTTGGGACACCCCAGGATGGGGCTGTCTTGTGCCTGGTGCCCCTTGGGGCCAGGGGACACCCCGGGATGCTGCTGCTCCAGCTCCCCCATCACTGCACACAGACCTGGAAGCAGGACAGGGGGTCCCCAAGGTCCCCTCCAGGGCAGAGCCATGCGGGGGGGGGGGGCGTTTTCATCTACCCCTTCCCTGTCCCCATCCCTCGTCCCCCACGGTGTCCCTTTTGGTGGCAGAAGGGGGAAGATGCTGTCCCTGACCCTGCCATGCCAGCAGCCGCACACAGCATCACCAGCCACCCCCCAGGCAGAGCCAGTAGATCCCAAAATCTGGGGCCAAACCTCGTGCAGGGCCCTCAGGCAGGGCAGGGGGATCGGAGGCAGCTGGGAGGACCCAGCTCGTGTCCCCCATGGGGGACCGGGGCCGAGCAAGGGGACACCTTGCCAGGGGTCCCTCGCCCCGGGGGTCTGTTGGTGCTAAACACCCCCGGGACAGCAGCGCCCGCTCGGCCACCCAAAGCCCTTTCCCACCCCGCACCCCACATTTAGGGACGTGCCTGGGAAGAGCCCCCCTGGCCCCCGCCCCGGCCAGCGCCGTGCAGTGACCGTGACACGTGGCTCCCTTTTTATTGTAACGAACCGCCGCAATTAATAAAGATGACTTTGGTTACTCCGGGCCAGCGGCCACCTCCCTGCGGGGACACGGCTGGTGTCGGGCTCACCTTTCCCCTGTCTGCTGCCCCTTCGTGTCCGTGGGGCAGGAGAGGGGTCTGTGGGGTGGGAGAGGGGGGTCTGTGGGGTGGGAGAGAGGGGTCTCTCTGGGGCAGGAGCAGATCTCACTGTGGGGTAGCTGTGGGGGGGCTGCAGGTCTCCCCGTGGGTCTCTCCCCGTGGGACTCCTCATGGTCCTTTCCCCATGGGTGTCCCCGTGGGTCTCCCCATGGATCTTTCCCTGTGGATCTCTTCCCTTATGAATCTCTCTCCCCAGTCTCCCCGTGGGTATCTCCTTGGGACTCTCCCAATGGGTCTCCCCTTGTGAATCTCCCCAGGACTCCCTCCAGGATTCCTCCTCGTGGGTCTCTTACTCTCCCGTGGGTCTTTCCCCGTGTTTCTCCTCCCGTGTCACCCCACATTCGTCTCTCACCCCGTGTTTCTCCCCTCCCCTGGGTCTCCCCCCGTGGGTCTCTCCCCGGTGGGTTTCCCCGTGTCTCCCCCCGTAGGTCTCTCCCCCGTGACACCCCGTGGGTCTCTCCCCCGTGGCAGCCTCAGCCCTGGTCGCTCCTCCAGCGCTGCATTTCCCCCTGTGTCCGCCAGACGGCAGCACCGCCCCGCCGGTCCGCGCTGGCGCCTCGCTAGGCCGCGCTCCCCCCGCCGCCGCTGACCGGAACGGGCGGGGCCACGGCGGCGGCGGCCGGGCCGAGGTGAGCGGGGCCACCCGGGGGTCGCTCTGGCTGCGGCGGCGGCGGCGGGGGGAGCCCCGCGGGGGCCGGGCGGGGATCCCAGCTCGGCCCGATTCCCTGTGGGTCGGTGCTGAGGCCCCGGCGCAGCCCGCCCGGTGCGGCTTTACCCGCCGGAGCCTCCCCCGGGCGCTGCCGGCCCGCAGGCCTCGGGCACCGCGGGGCTCCGGGCCCGGCTGGTGACCCGCCGCCTTTCACCCCCTGCCAGGCGCAGCCCCCGGCGCCATGTGGTCCGTGCTCTGGGCGGCCGTGCGCTCCAAGGCCCCGTACGTCACCTTCCCGGTGGCTTTCGTGGTGGGGCTGGTGGGCTACCACCTGGAGCGGTTCCTCCGCGGGGACCCCCCGCCCACGGCCGAGGAGGAGAAGAGCATCTCGGAGCAGCGGGAGGAACGCAAGCTGCAGGAGATCGCGGGCAAGGACCTGACCAAGGTGGTGAGCCTGAAGGAGAAGCTGGAGTTCGCCCCTCGGGCCGTGCTGAACAGGAACCGCCCCGAGAAGAGTTAGTGACTCGTGTGGGCAAAGGCCGAGCCCTGGAGCGACTGTCCCCGGAGCCCCTGCAGCGTGCTGGGGACTGCCCTGTCACCTGCACGTCCTTTCCTGGCCTGTCTCCTGCCCTGGCCCGTCCCTGAGCAGTTTGCTGTGCCCGCTGCTGCTCTTCACCCTGCCAGGGCCCTCCAGAGGGTCAGGATCTGCCGACCCCAGGGATGCGCTCCAGACACGGCCCCCACCCCTCCTCCTTTGCGGCAGAGCGGGCAGGGAGCTGTGCTTTGGAGGTGGAACGTGTCTGAGACTCATCAGCCCTTGGCCTGTCCCGGCCTCTGAACCACAAAGCCCTCTCAGCCCAGTTCTGTCCACGTCTCTTTAGGTTTGGTTTCTTCCATGATGTGAAGATAGAGGCGACTTGGACCCGAGTGGGGTCACGCTGACTGCCTGCAGCAGGAGGACCTGCTGTCCTGCTTCCAGCTCTTTGTGAACCCCGACTGCAGCACCATGCTACCGTGTTACAGCCACAGGAGATCTCTGGGGAGCCCCTCTCTGCATCATCCCCAGGCTTGGCAGCGAGGAATGGGGATGAGGGGAGGTGGAAGTCCTGGCTCTGCTCCTGTCGTGGAGCTCCGAGTGTGGCGGTGGCTTTGGGCTGGCGTGTAGAGAACGGGGGATCTGTGCCCTGTATGGGAACAGCCAGAATAAACCTCTGTCAGCCTTGGGCCTCTGTGTGTTCTGCATCAGCCCCTGGCCTCAGCTCTGCCTCAGAGCCTGTTCCTGCTCCCCATGTTTTCAAGAAGCAACCCTTCTACAGCAGGAGAGCTGTCATCGTCCCCGGCCGGGCACTGGCCTCAGAGCCTGGCAACAGGGTGGTGAGCAGGAAGGAGAGGGAGGCACCAAAACCCCAGCACATGCTGCAGTTGTGCCTCCTTCTCCGCTCCCCCGGCCACGTCATCTGCTTCCCTTCCACCTCCTTATCTAGACAAGAAGGGCTGTGGCAGTGCTGGGTGGGGTCCCAGGGGTCCCCAAGGGCTGCTGAGTGGGGCAGTGCATGGTGGGAGACGCTGGCAGCAAGCGCTGGGGCCCGGTGGCCGCTGTCCCTTCCAGCTTCAGGCATCACGGGCGCAGCAGGACCAACCCCTGGCGAGAGCCGTCTGAGCCGGCCCAGCCGGTAACGGGGCTGCTGCTCCCTCCGTGCCAGCACCGCGCCGGGGCCGGGGCCGGGGTTATCGCTGCCTCCTGCCTTGTTTTTTCCCCTGGAGCCTGAGCGAGGCCTCGCTGCTGCCCCGGCCCGGCCTTCCCCTCCCGGGGACGATAAATCTGTCGTGCCTGGTGCGAAGCCCTGAGGTCAGCAGCCAGTTCAGCGTTTTGCATCGCTCTGTCCCGCTTCCTCATGGCCAGCTCCTGCCCCGCTGACAGCTTTACTGCCAGCACTGCCCGCCGGTGTTTACCTGCCGGCCTGCTGTCCTCTGACTCACAGAACCACACACTGGGGGGGTTGGAGGGACCTCAGGAGCTCATCCAGTCCAACCCCCCTGCCAGAGCAGGGTCACCTACAGCAGGTCACACAGGATGGTGTCCAGGCAGGTCTTGAATGTCTCCAGAGAAGGAGACTCCACAGCCTCTCTGGGCAGCCTGTCCCAGTGTCCTGTCACTCTCACAGTGACAGTTTTTCCTTATGTTACGTGGAACCTCCTGTGCTCCAGCTTGTCACCCGTTGGTGACAGTGAACTCGCAGGCCTTTGCCATTGTGGCGTGTGAGGGCATCTGAGGCTGGTTGGAAGGTGCAGGAGGAGTCTTGAGGCCATAAAGGCTGTCCCAGCCCTGCCCCACTGCCACCTCCCACACTGGGGCTCACAGCAGCTCTTGTGCCACCGAACTGGTCCCCGTGCCAGGCTGGCACTGTCCCCTGAGCTCACCCCTGCCCTTGGCCTCTTGCTTTCCCAGCCTGGCTGCTGGAGGATGGCTGTTTCCTATTGTTCTCCGGGGTGGGAACGGTCCCGTCCCTTCCCCCTGGCGGGACCAAGCAGACCCAGCTCGGAAACATCTTCCCAAACCCTTTTGTTCACCCCGCGCCGGAGCGGCTCCCTCGGCTGTTTATAGCCCATTGATCTGCCTGTTCCCAGGCCCGGGCGGGCACAATCGCGCTTTGTCGGGGCCTCGCTGCCCCGTTTCCTCCCCTGGGCCCACGGGGGGTTGGTCGGGGGGGCGGGGGCTGCTCCGGTGCGGCACCGAGCAATCCTCGGGAAGGACTGAGCCCTGACAGCGGCACCGATGGCACCAGGATGGGCACCCCCAGCCCTGCTCCCGCTGCTCCTGCCGTATTTCCAGGTGGTTTCCGCGTGTCTGGGGACTCCCGTCCGTCCCCACGAAGATGCTGGTGTTGCTGTGGGGATGTGGATTCCCCGCCGGCGCTGGGGCAGGGGTGAAGCTGCTTCCCAGAGACTGGTCACCATTCTCCGAAGCCCTTGGTGCTGTAAACCCACCCTTCCTCCCATTGAATCCCAACAATGTGCTGCCTGGGAAGCACGGGCTGGACAAGAATAGGAGCCGGCGAGCGCTCAGGCTGCAACAGCTCACGAAGAGCAAGAGGAAGCTTTGGTGAATAAACCATTATGACAAAAAAACTCACTTCCCACAACTGCTCAAGAGCAAATCCTTGGTCTGGTCCAGCACGTTTATAATCCAGCTGTTCCCAGCACAGCTGTGTCAGCAGCGTGTCTGGGGCTGTGAAAGGGGAGAGCCTGTCCCCAGGCAGGGAGTCTGGAGCCTGGAAGCTGGTGTTTTGTGGGAGAGCATCATCCCAGGGCTTGTCCGGCTTCAGGGAAGTCCCAGCACCTCCAGGGGCGGCTGCAGCTCCCAGGCTGACCCTCTGCCCTGCCCAGGGCTGGGTTTGCTCCGGGGGTCCGTGGTGAAGCTGGCGAGAGGAGCAGGTGGTGGTTTCCAGAGGCAGGATGTGGGGAGCCAGCCGGGGCTGTGCAGGGGGCCAGCTGTGCCCCAGCTCACTGGAGGTCACCCCCGGGGGACAGGGACAGCTGCTGTGCAGACATGGGCAGTGAGAGCCCGCCCAGCACGGCCCAGCATGGCTCGGCACACCTGGGCAGCCTCAGCGGACGTCCGGTTAGATCAGAGCAGGGATGCACCAGCTGTGCGGGGCTGGGGATGCTGTGACCCTGCCCTGGCACAAGAGCTGCTCAGAGCCATTGGTCCCCTTCCTGCAGGACCCAGAGCGACGGTGCTTTAGGGAGGAGAGGAGCTGGAGGGGCAGAGCTGGGGCCCGCAGGGACGCTCATTCCCGTGTCCTGTCCTGGAGCAGCGCGGTCAGGACCTGCACTCAGTGCTGTATCCCCACAGCCCCGGGGCACTCAGGACCTGCACTCAGTGCTGTATCCCCACAGCCCCGGGACATGGGGGGTGCTCACCCCAGCTGCACCACGCAGCAAATCGCACATCCACCCCACCCCGGCGCGTCCCCCGCAGCCCCTGGGGACATCCCTTTTCTGCCCGGCCGGCCGAGGCTGTTTTCCCAGGCTCTGGTTTTGCCCTTTCCCTGAGCCTGGCTGAGTCCGTTCCCAGCCTCCCCATCTCCCCTCTTCCTGCACAGACCCACAGTGCGGGTTGTGCTGTCCCTGATGGCTCCTTTCTGTGGCCAGTAAGGCTCTGCAGGGCTGTGAGAGAGGAGCAGCTTTGGTTTGCATCAAGACACATCACAGACTCACGGAATTGTCTGGGTTGGAAAAGCCCTTTAAGATCATCGAGTCCAACCATGAACCCAACACTGACCAGTCCCACTAATCCATGTCCCTCAGCACTGTGTCTACATGACTCTTCAATCCCTCCAGGGATGGGGACTCCACCACTGCCCTGGGCAACCCCTTCCAATGCCTCAGAACCCTTTCAGCAAAGAAATTCTTTCTCACATTCCATCTCAACTGCCCTGGGCACAACTGGAGCCCATTTCCTCTTGTCCTGTCCCTTGGTCCTTGGTTGAACAGACCCACCCCCACCTCTGTCCACCCTCCTTTCAGGGAGTTGGAGAGAGGGAGGTCTCCCCTCAGCCTCCTTTTCTCCAGGAAGAATCATCCCTGAGCTATGGTGGGACGTGTTCCCTTCCCATTTGGCATCACCTCTTCTTATGAGCACAGCCCAGGGCTGAATCCCCATCCCCAGCACCCCGGGACCACCACAACTCCTCGCTTTTAGACCACATCGACCTCCTCATGCCACAAAAAGCTCCCAGCTCTGCAGGCAGCAGCTCCTGCCCCCCTGATGCTGCACCAGGACGATTCCCTGAGCCGCTGGCAGGGGCAGGATCCATCCCAGGATGGGCACGGGGTGCTGGGTGCCACAGTCCCCTTGCCTCCGTGCGAGGAAGCGGCTGGAGGGGAGCGACAATGTCAGGATGCGGGAAATCATCGGGACTATTGAGCGCGTTTCCTCCCGCCCGCGGTTCTCACGCGGGGCCGCATTGTCTGCCGTGCCCGCGCGTGGAGGGCTAAATATAAACCTGTGCTGGGGGTGGGCCTGGGGGGGGGGAAAGGAGCTGTTAGGGGTTTGCTTTTCCTTCACTGTGCATGGTCGGCAGTGGCACTGGTAGGGCAGGATTGTACCCGCTTTGGTGTTGCCTCAAAGGTGGGTGCTGCAGGCACAGGGTGCTGGGGCTCAGGGGTCTGCACCTGGACCAGGAGGATGCTCCTGCCTGTGCCTGCTGTGGGATATGGGATGCTGGGAAGCTGTGGGCAGAGCCCTGGGCAGGGAAGGGGACCCAGCAGGATGAGGGGACCATGATGTGGCCCCCACTGGCATCCCCGTGCCCATCCCTCTGCCCTTCCTCCCCTCTCAGCTGTGATTTTGCTCCCGCCTCGGCTCTTCCTGCGAGCGGGTCGGATTTAGACACTTGCTATTTTCTGTACGCTGGGAAAGCTTAAAAATAAACTCCTTGGTGCTTGGCCAGAGCCTCGGGCAGAGCCTTGCAGGCGTGACACACTGTGGCAGCCCCCACAGCTCCTCTCCTCCAGCCCAGGGCACAACAGTGCAGGGGAGCCCAGCACAGACTGGTCCTAACTGGGAGGAGGGCAGGAACCTCTCTGCAAACCCCAAGCTGTAGGGCAGAGTCACTGGTGCAGGCTCCTGGGGACCATGGCTGGTGTTAGACCAACGTTCCTAGCAGGAATTGGGGTCCCAGGACTGGCAGAGCCACCCCAAAGCCTTTCCTGACTCGGGATGCTCCAAACGTCCCCTTCCAGCATCCTCCTGAACCGCTGGCGAGCAGCAGATGGGGTGCACAGAGGTGCTGATCGTGCACCCAAGGGGCATCCCAAACCTGTGCACCCATGGCCCCAGGCTGTTGGCAGTCAGGTCAGATGCACATCCATCTGTCTGTCCACCTCTCTCCCTTTTCCTTTCGCTCCTTTGGCCAAGTCACATCCCTCTCTGGACACTGGGTTTGTTTCAGGAGGCGAGGATGTGGGATCAGCCTGCGCTCTGCTGAGGAAGGCAGCCCAGCTCTCACCCCACGGCTCGCCTTGGGACATACATCCACCCTTGGGCTCGGATAAACCCCACGAGGCTCTTAGGTGGGGGTACAAAAGCTGCCCTCCCCAAAAACCCCATGCTGGGGGCAATGCCAGGGCGGGGGTCACAGTCTGTGAGTGGCCACGGGAACAGCCCCATGGTGCCATGCCCGGGGCTGTCTGCCATCCCGGTTGGGTGGCTGCAGTGGGTCCTGGTGCCTGTGCATCACAGCACATACTCAGGGCTCTGCTCACTGTCTGTTATCCGGGAACTGGGTCTCGGGGTACCCATGGGGAGCCCCTCACCGCAGCCTCCGGGCCGCCCCTTTCACCACAGGACTCAGCATTGTGGTTCAGGGCCGAGCGTTGGGGCAGTGAGTGCTGTTCCCAGAAAGGGACCGGCGGGGTCTGTTTACTCAGGAGGGAGCGTGGAGGTGTGAGCAAGGCCGTGCGTGTCCGGCTGGCCGCTATCTGTCCCCAGGCTGTGACAAAAGGCTTCACCGGGTCAGCCCGTGCCCTTATCAGCTGCAAACTTTTATTTGCCTAAGGGCCGGTGGCTGGCCTTCTGGGGGGGCTGCCCCCAGCCTCACTGCCACCCCCCCCAGCCCTACTACGCAGGTGAGCCCATCGCTGTTGTTGTTGGCGTGTGCCACGGGCAGTGTGGGGTCACACCGGCCACCCCGAGCCGCCTTGTCACAACACGGGAACAATAGCGGGACGCGGAGCTGTGTTTGCGCAGAGCCCGCGGCCGGGCACCGTGTCCAGGCAAGGGGACTCCTGACCGTCTTGTTTTCCACCTTGCAGGGCTGTTGGGAAAAGCGTGATGCTCCCTGGTGCCAACAAAAACACCAGCCCAGGAGCGGGGAGGCGAGCGGGGGGCGGGTAAACACCGAGCGCGGCTGCACCGTTACCTTTCACACGGGCATTTCCTCCCAGCCCCGCACGCCAGGCTCTGCAGCTCTGCTGGTGCCTGGTGAGCACTGGGCTGTGGTCCCCATTGCATTGGGGTGCCTCAGGGGTGCCCAACAGTGACATTGGGAGCAGGGCAGGGTCCTTCCAGGGGGGATCGGCCCCAGCATCCTCACAGAGAGCACAGGGGAGGGCTGGGAGCTGACAGTGTGCACCCCAGACCCCCAACCCAGGGGATTTTACCCCTTCACCCCCAGAGACAGGAGCCAAGGGTGGGCTCAGCTGCCAGCCCAGGCTCTGCACCAAGGGCAGCGCAGCCGGGTGCCTCCCTCTTCGCTTCCTCCAGTGGCCAAAGCAGCGATATCGCCCCGTATCACCCATATTTCATTTTCTCCAGGGTATTTTTAGCCTGTCCCACCCTCGCTGAAGAGGCCCTGGGCTGAGAGCAGGCTCTGCCCTGGACTGGCTTGGCCAGAGAAACTAAACAACAGCCCCAGCCGCATTGTGTGCCTTTATCTGCGGCTCATTTCCACCTATTATGCAGCCGTGAGCTGGATTTATCTGCTGCAGAGCTGGGGTACAGGGAGAGGGGCTGATTCTGCTTTGGGCCACCCAAAGCCTGTGCCACCACGGCCCCCTGACAGCCCCTGGGCTGAGGCTGGGCTCAAAGACACTATAACAAGGACATGGTTTAGTGGTGAACTTGGCAATGCAAGGGTTACAGTTGGACTAGATGATTGTAATGGTCTTTTCCAACCAAACTGTTCTATGATTCTGTGAAGGAGGGTTGTGCTTTCAGTGGGTGTGTGGCACAGCTGGGTGCCCATGCTCCCCTTCACCCAGCCCCATTGCCCATAGGACAGGAGCATCCCCCTCCTTCAGCCCCAAACCCTCACCCCACCCCTCCCCGAGACAGCCAGGGGCTGCAGGAAGCACAGTCACACCTTCTCCTTTCTTCATCCATCTTTATTTAACAAGATACAACACCGAGTCTCTCGTGGGGAAAGGAAACAGCACTGAGGGCAGTGCCCACATCCTGCGCTCGTGCCTGGGTCACGCAGGACCTGCAGCCCCTCAGCCCTTCCCCTTTCACAGCATTGGGGGGCTGGGGAAGTTGGGGTGATGGCTCATGTGGCAGCAGTTGGTTCTTCCATCCCTCTGGTGTCTCAGCCCACAGGAGGAGATGACTAGTGCAAAGTAATAAAACCAATAACCCCCCAAAACAGCAGTTCCTAGGGTAATTCCTCCCCAAAAACCCACAGGGCTCAAGGGCACGTGGCCAGGCTGGACACAGCTCCCCAAATCCCCGCACAGCGGCACCTTTAAGGCAGAAAGCTCTGTGCTCAGGCCAGGTTAAAAATAACTTAGAGACGCACATCGCATGGGAAAGGGGCCAGGGGCAGGAGGCGGGGGGGAACTCGCACTCCTGGGGCACCCGAGCCATGACCCTGCAGCCATCGGGATCAGTGGGTCACAGCAGAGAGAGCTGCCACCAGCTTAACCCACCCCGTGTCCCCATGGGGAAGGGGCAGCTCCCACAGCAAACCCTGGGCAGGAGCCGCTAGCCCCGCTGGCTCCTGGTTGGGGTGACAGGAACAGGACAGGGCTGGTGGCCAGGACCTGTCAGGCAGCACTGTCCCAGCCCAGCTCCCCCAAGTCCCCCCGGGCTCAGCCTGCTCAGTGCGGAGGCTGGAGGCGAGCGGCTTCCCACGGCCACGCGCCCGGGTCTCATGCTGGTGGGGGCTCCGGCTGAGCCACGGCTTCGAGGGACAACAGCCTCCGGCCATGGCCCTGGGGACAGCCCGTTCCCAGCTGCCTGGCTCCAGGGATTTGTCCCTTTCCCACAGCAGGACACACTGTCCCAGGGAACTTGTGCAGTTTCCTTCCTCACAGGGTCTGTGGGGACAGCAGGAGAGAGCAGAGGCTCTGCTCCAGGGCAGTGCTCAGCCCCATCCCGAGCATCCCATCCCGGGCAGGCAGGTCTCCACGGGCACAGCCTCCGGAGCAGGATCCATCCATCCGGTACAGCACCAGGCAGGAGGCAGCTGCCTGCCCATGGCCAGCACCTTCCCAGGCACGAGGGACCCAGGAAGGTTCCCTTGGCCAGCCAGGGCCAGCCCGGCTCTAGACATACTGCTTTTTGGAGGCTGAACTCCCGGGCCGGCTGCACAGCTTCTCCTCCGGGGCAGGGGCTTCGGCAGCCTGGGGGGTGTAGGGGTCCGACAAGGGCCTGCTGCCCTTGCCCAGTGCCAGGTTCTCCTCGTTGTGGAAGTTGGCCCAGTTCTGCTCACTGGAGAGCTTGTTGTAGGCTTGGTAGGACGGCGTGTGGCTCTCGGCCATGGGCAGGAAGGGGTAGTGCTTGGGTGGGTAGGGACCCGAGACCACGTCGTCGGCAAAGGCATCGCGGCTGGGGCCAGCTGGTCCTGACACCTTCTTGATGTTACTAAGCAGATTCTTGCAGCAGAGATGGAAAAGCTCCAGGAGGTTCAGGATTAAGGAAATCAGGCCCATCACCAGCATGAAAATGATGAAGATGCTCTTCTCGGTAGGGCGGGAGATGAAGCAGTCCACCTGATGGGGACAGGGGTCCCTCTTGCACACATAGCGGGGCACCATGGAGAAGCCGTACAGGTACCACTGGCCAACGAGGAAGCCAGCCTCAAAGATGCTCTTGCAGATCACACTGATGATGTACGTCCACATCAGTGCCCCCCGGATCTTGAGCCGCCCGTCCTCTGTCACGTAGATCTTGGACATCTTCTTCTCCACAGCTGCCAGGGCCTGCTCGATCTTCGGGTCCTTGCTGTGGATAGCCCGAAGCTCACTCTCCTGTTGCTTCAACTTCTCCTCCTTCCTGGAGAGATAGACAACGTGGCCAAGGTAAATCAGGGTTGGGGTGCTGACAAAGAGGAACTGGAGCACCCAGTAACGGATGTGGGAGATGGGGAAGGCTTTGTCATAGCAGACGTTGGTGCAGCCCGGCTGCTTGGTGTTGCACACGAAATCCGACTGCTCGTCCCCCCAGACAGACTCCCCGGCCAAGCCCAAGATGAGGATGCGGAAGATGAAGAGCACGGTGAGCCAGATCTTCCCGATCACCGTCGAGTGCTCCTGGACTTGGTCCAGCAGTTTCTCCAGGAAACCCCAGTCGCCCATCTTCTAGGGAGCCTTGTGCCTCTGCCAGCAGAGAGGGGAGAGGAGCCAAGTCAATTCTGTGTCCGGGCAGACGGGGCTACCTACAGCCCAGGCTTCCTCAGGACACGGCTGCTCTGCAGAAGGTCCCAGCAAACCCACTGAAGAACATCCCACGTGTTGGGGAAGGAGCCAGGCAGCATTTCTGAGCCCAGGAGTGCTCCTCCTGCACCCCGCTGCCGAAACACAGGGCTAGGGGAGAAGAGGCACCTCAGGGATTCACCTCTACCCAGCAGCACCCAGCCTGCAGCACCCACAGCTGTCCTGGCCCCCACAGGACACACCCCACAGTGAAGGGCTCAGGGGTGGCTGGTTTGGGGCTGCCCTGGGAGGTCAGGGTCACAGCAACCAGAGAGGGGGCACATGGGGGCTCACTGGAGCACCCCAGATCTGCCTCTTCTACAGCCCATCGCCCCGGCTTTACTGCAGGCCAGAGAACAGCGGGGTCACAGGAGGGGACACCCAAACTCCCGGGGTACAGCAGCCACCCCAAAACCCACCCAGGGCTCACCCCAAACTGCTGGGGCAGCCCCCAGCCCACTCCCTCGCTGTGGGGCGATGACAGCCCAGCCCCAGGGCACTCCCCAGCCTGGGGACCCCCGGGACCACTCACCTCACACATACCCGGGGACCCCGGGGTGCCTCAGCCCTGGTTAGCAAGGGTCCCAGCCCACAACCCCCCGCGGGAGCCCGGCTGGGAGCGAGGAGCCGCCCGCAGCCCCAGCTCCTCATTAACCTCCGCTAATTAAGCAGGCAGAGGGGCCAGCTGGGCCCTTAAAGGGACACCCCGGGGTGGGGTGACAGAAGCGGAGGGTGGGTGTGAGGGGTGTCCCGAAGCAGAGAGCGGGAGGCAGCGCTGAGAGTGTCCCCTGTCCCGGTGTCCCCGAGCGCTGCCGGTGCCCCGGGACCTCCGGGCTCCCCTCACTCACCTCCGCTGCACCGGGCACGTCCCGCCTGGCTCGGGCCGCGCTGGGAGTGAGCGGCCGGGTCGGACCGGGAGGTTCTGGCCGTGCGGGACACGGGGGAGGAGCGCGGGCAGGAAACTGGGGGCCGGGGCTGAGCGCCGGGTTGCAGGTGTGCGGGGCCGCCCCCTCCCGCTGTCCCCGGCCGCCCCCTCGGGGGGTGGGTCCGCCGAGCACCGCCCGCCCGGGACCCCCGGAGCCGGAGCCCGGGTGGTGGGAAGCCCGGGTATCCCTGCCTGCTCGTTCCCGGGACAGCCCGGTGGCCGACAGCGCCCGTGCCCGGTAGCGGCCGGGGCTCGGCCACCGGGACGGACCCGCTGAGCGGGAGAGGGACCCACCCGGGATACCGGGATCCTGCCCACGGGTGGGACCCTGAGCTCGTCACCCCACGGCGCGTCCCTAAAGCCGCCCCGCACGGCGGAGGTGAGGGGGGGCAGGACCCGGGCGATGCCCCGGGTGGGCGGCGGGGGTCCCCGGGGCTGCTCCGGCCGCTGCCTGCCCCGGCCCGGTTCCCCGCGAGTGCGGGCGCTGGGTGGTGCTGGAGCCACATCGGGCGGGGCTGCGCGGAGCTCCGGGCTAGGACCCGCCGGTTGAAGCGTAGTTTTGCGGTCGGGGGGCTCGGATGGGGCGTTGCGGGGCCGGGGGAGGCACCGCGAGAAGGAGAGGGGACAGTGAGGGGGCGGGTGCTGCTGTTCCATCCACAGGCTGAGGTCCAAACTGGGAGGCAAAAGCCCTCTGTGTGCCCCCCCACACACACACTGTCCTGTGGTGGCCACGAAGGGCTGGCACACTTGGCGTGGGGCAACAGGCTTGGGATCTCGAAACCAGAAAGCAGAAACCAGGCCAGTCTGTGCACACAACTGGGAGCTGCCGCCTCCGTGGCATTTCCTCCCCCCAGACAGTGCCAGGGCTGAGCGGAGGGCAGAGCCGGAACAGCCTCGTTATGTTTAATATAAAATAATTGCCATGTGTCAGGTAACGCCCCCGTGCTGCTCCATGCCCTGGCACCAGGGTGCTGCGGAGCCCGGTGCCCATCTCCCAGCCAGCTCACCATGACCACCGCTTCCCCTTCCCCTCACACCCCCGGTTGTGGCTGCCCAAGCCATGTCCCCCTTTTGGTGCCTGTCCCCAGCAATACTCAGTGCCCTGCCAGCCCTCGACGGGTGGAAATGATCACCACTGGGAGCTGCTCCAAACCCTGAAGGAACCAGAGCCACCCTCACCCAGAGATGTGCTGGTCCCAGGTTGCTTTACCCACCAGGAGGACCGTGCCCAGTGTGGGCTTCATCCACACCAGCCACAGACCCCAGTGAGCCATGGAGATGTCCCAGAGCAGACCCATTGCAGTGCCAGTTGCTTCCCGATCGGACATGCGGTTCTGTTCAACCTCCTGGAGCACCCTTCCTCTGGCACCCCAGGGCTGGCACCATGGGTGACATGGTGCTGGGGTGCCCGGGGGAGCTGCCTGTGCTGGAAGCAGGTTTTCCATATCCCAATCACCCTCCCATGACACGCTGGTGAGTCCATGGGTGGGCTGAGCAGAGCTGGAATGGTGGCTGGCGGGAGCACCAGCAGACCCTCCGCGTAGCGCTGCTTAAGGAGAGATTAAATGGAAATAATTTCTATTTATTGTAATATTTATCAAGGTTTAGTAAATAATTGATGCTGATCCCTCCTTGATTTCCTCGGGGGCCAGTGTGCAGTTCTGGTGAATTGAAGTTTAACGACGCGTGAGGAGGCGGGAGGAGGTGGAGTGGGCAGACACCGGGCACGCGGCCCCGGGGGCTGGATCTGTGCTGCCCTGGCTGGGGCGGGAGTGAGGAGCACCCGGCCATGGGCTTTGAGGGAGCAAATCCGTTTCCATTGCCCTCACCAGTCCCCTTGATTTACAGAGTGCAGCGTGTTACAAACAGCACAGCGGTTATTGTCCCCTGGGATCCACAGCTGATGCTCTGTGTGACGTGTCCCTCTGAGGTGACAGGGACAAAAAGGCACCGTGGGAAACAGCAGAGCCAGCAAAGCCATTTGGGCAGGACATCAGCACGGCGCTTGCACAAGCAAAGGGGGAAAAGCTGCTCCTGCCCCAGCTGGAGACTGGGGATGGTCACCATGCTGGTGACACCAGCCCTGACCAGGCACCGATCGACACATTCATACCTGACACGGGAGCAGCGGAGCTGGAGGACCCAAGAGAAGCTGTTGGGACACGGGAGCCCCCAGGCTCCCTCCTGCCAGCCCCAGCCCTGTGTGTCCTCCAAGCTCAACACCTCCATCCCTGCAGTGTTTGGCCAGGCTCGCTGCCAGGCCGGCCAGCACTGGCCACCGCGGCGGGGCCGGTGGCTCGGCAGAGTCATGCGCGGTGTCTGCGCGTCGGTGTCGTGTCCCAGCCCTGTGGCACCACCACGGGCAGTCAGCAGAGCTCCGGGCTGACCTCGCCTTACCTGCGCCTGCTCAGGCACCCATGGGACTCTCTCAGGGGACTTTAGTTTGTTGGGTTTAGTCATTTGTCACACGGGTCGACTCTCGAGGGTTCGGGGAGGTGGTAGGCTTGAGAAGCTGCTGGGCCAAGGGGAAGGTGAACCGGCTGGGACGGGCGAGCTCAGAGCTCCTCTCCTCTGTGGAAAGAACAGACACCCTCAGGGATGACCCCTATTGCCACCGAGTGTGCCCACACTGCTGGGACACCCAGAGATGTGCCCATGGCCCCAGGCAGGAGACTTCCTGTGGATGTGTCCCCCTCCCCTTCAGAGCCATCAAGGTCCTGGCTGAAGAGTCTGGTGGTGGCATCACCAATGGCCACCTCTGGGGTCAGTCACCCCTGGACACATCTCCCTTTTCCCCTCCCAGCACCCCATCAGACAGCGGTCAGGTTGGGAGCAGAGGCTCGCAGGGCTGTCACACACCTAGTCTGGGATTTGTTGTCCTTCTCCTCTGTCTTGAGGTGGCACTGGCAGGTGGAGGCCTTGCTGTAGCTGACGGAGCGCTTGGTGGACTTTCTCCACCTCCGTGCGTTCCGCACAACCCGCTTGAAGATGAGGTAGAAGATCTCACAGACAGTGAGGATGATGCAGATGGAGGAGGCTCCGACCATGAAATAGGTGAAGACTCTTTTCTCAGTTGGCCGAGCGATGTAGCAGTCCACCGTGTTGGGGCAGGGGTCCACATTGGAGCACTTGACCAGCCGTGGCAAGTCAAAGCTGTCCCACATTTTGTGGAGGAGGTAGAGGAACAGGATCTCTATGATCAGCTTGAAGAAGAGGCTGAACAAGTAGGTCCACCACAGCCCGCCGTGCTTCTTGCCCGTGTTGCTGTAGAGCTTGGGGCAATTCTCCCCATTCTTCTCCCGGTTCTTCTTCTCCCGGTCCTCCCGGTAGGCCACGTGCATGATGACCAGGAGGGAAGGGCAAGTGACAAAGATGAGCTGCAGAGCCCACAGGCGGATGTGGGAGATGGGGAAAAAGTGGTCGTAGCAGACGTTGGTGCAGCCCGGCTGCCGCGTGTTGCAGTCAAAGTCCTTCTGCTCATCTCCCCACACCCGCTCGGCTGCCACCACGTAGACCAGCACGCGGAAGACGAAGACCACGGAGAGCCAGATGCGGCCGAAGGCTGTGGAGTACTTGTTGACCCCACTGAGCAGAGCCTGCAGCGTTTTCCAATCCATGGCGGCCCGTGGAGACCAGAGTCACCCAACCTGGAGAAAGAGCAGCAGAAGAAGCAGGTGAAGAGATGTGATGGGAGACAGCAGCAGGCAGCTCATCTCTTGCTGCACTTAATCTCATTGACCTGCCAGCATCTCCCTCACCACGTTACACTCATTTGGGGTGGAGGGACCATCCCACTCGTGGGCAGTAAAGCCCAGCCCTGCACTGTGGTGATGACAGCCAGGGGTGACTCCACCTCTCTGCACTTCCTTCTGATGAAGGCTTTGCCGTCAGGGATGAGCCAAGTTCCTGCCACCAAGTCCCCAGCCTGACTGCGTGCGTTGGTGTAAGTTGGCAGCGCAACCCTCTGGAGCTGCCCAGGATCAAGAAGGGGAGGCCATGCCTGTGGGGACAGCTGTGCCAGCGCTTGGCGTGTCAGCAAAGCAAAGGTTTGAGCGGACACCAGCCCTGTGAGCTCGCAGGTGTCTTGGGACAGGGACAGAAGGGGACCCTGCAGAGCATTTCCATCCCCGACTGCCTCTTCCTTCTCCTCCACTGCCCACAGGGGTATGTGCCAAGGGATGCCAGGATGGATCCCCAGCACCCTGCCAGCTCCCCCTTGGCTGCCGAGGTGCTGGCTCCCCGTGGGGCACAGCACTGGACCAGCACAGCTCCCGGTCTGCGCTCCCCGGGTTGTCCTCTTCCCTCCCAAGGGCTCAGCCACGTTCCCCTGCACGCCCTCCACCTGCAGCTTTTGGGGATGGATGGGGACCTTCACCATCAGGGAGGTCCCAGGAGATCTCAGGTTTGGTCCCAGCTGGTCCCAGCCTTCCCTGAGCCTCAGTTTTGTGGGTAAAATGGGCTAAACTGGCCACTGTGCTTTGCTAATGCCCAGAGCTGAAGGGGAAGTGGCTGCTGCAGAGCTGGGACATGCCAGGGACAGGTTTTCTCTCTCTCAGGTGACGCCCAAGGCAGCCCGAGCACGGGTACGAGGGGAGCTGCTGAAAGTGAGAGTCCGTGTGCATCACCCTGGCTGCAGCCCCGCTCCCGGCGGCGCAGCCGCCAGCACCGAGGCCCCACGCCGGTAAAACCGGCTCCGCGGCTCAGCCTGGGGCTGCCCTGGTGGAGGAGGGCAGCGCGTTAAGCCTGACCCAGAGCTTTCCTGCTGCCTGGATTTACAAAGCCCAGGTGATTTTTACCCAGAGGTGAGCTGGAAGCTCTCCACTCCATGCTGTGAAGGTGTCTCTGGTGACAGAGGGCTTCACAGGATGGCAGGATCCATCCGTTGGCTTTCCAGGAGTTGCTCTGAGTCATGCACATGGGGGGGGTGAACACCAGAGCAAAGCCCCCCACCACCCCAGGGAGAGCCGAGCCCTCGAAGGACAGAGCTGGGTACCTCAGAGGAGGCTTTTTGCAGCTTTGCAAGAATGAATCCGTTTTTGGGAGGAACTGCCCGGTTTTGCGGGTCTGTGCCCGTGGTGAGGACATGCAGCAGGAATGTGCTGAAGCCCCATGGCTGGGAGCAGCAACTGGCCCAGCAGGTTGGGGCTGGGACACCCAGGGGTCCCTGCATTTGGCTGGAGATGTGACACAACCAACAAATGCTTCCAGGGGAAACACATCCCAGATATCACCAGCCCCGACATTTAATCTCTGCATTTTCTACAAGAGATTATTTTGCAGAAGAACAAGATGGGGTATTTTTTTCAGGGGAATGCTTTGTTTCTGGCTCCTGGGGGGCGCCGGGTGGCTCAGGAGCACCTGGGCTGCTCCAGTCTCAGGCCAGCTCCAAAGCTTCGTTCAACCCCATGCACTAATTCCTTCAATCCCAGCTACTGGCGTCAACCAGCACCACGCACTCGCCTCCCCACTCCCGAGGAGCCCCTGCCCGTTGCCCACCCGGCACCATCCCAGACGTACCTGGAAGAGGCTCAGGCTCCTTCCCGCTCACCGGGGACTGCGGGGTGGGAAGTGCCCAGCGTGGGACATGGCTGGGGACGCGATGGCACACGGGTGTTCAGGGTGTCCTTGTCCAGGGAGGGCTGTGTGGTGTGGCGAGGTGTCTTGGGGCTGTGGGGAAGGAACAGAGCCTGAAGAGCTGCCCGGAGCCCAAACCTGTCCGGGGCCACCCCACAGTGAGCCCCAAACCTGCTGTCATGCTCCCACGCTGCTGGGCTGGGGACGCACCGAGAAGCGCAGCTGAGCCGAGCAGGGCTCAGCTGGGGTCCTGTGCCAGCGTGTGCCGAGTGCCAGCCCCGCACACCTCTGCTCACCACCTCACCTGAAACTGGGAGATCCTCCTCCCCAGCGGACCCGTGGCACCCAGCCAGGGTGGGGACCCATCGCAGCGCTCCCACCCAGCCCTTCACCTCACACCTGGGAGAGGGGAGCTGCTGCTTCCCCCTCCTCAGCCCAAAGCAGGTGCCAATGGTGGAGCCCATGGCCCCTGCGTGCCCCCAGGGCCAGTGCCCCCTCACCAACCTGTCACTTCACCCACGCCCCATCTCCAGAGCCCCATAGGTGATACCACCCAGCACCTACCTGCCCAGCACCCACCTCCCGGTGCCGGCTCCAGCTGTGGACCTGCGGTGGGGCAGGAAGGGGAGCAGGAGCTCCGTGCCGAGCCCCGTGCCGGGGTGTGGTGCTTGGCACCGCCGGAGCCCCGCAGCCTGGCCGGTGCTGGCTGGTGGCCAGGCAGAGCAGGGGCAATGCTCCAGGTGTGCTGGGCTCTGCCTGCAGCGCCGGTTTGCCTCCCGCAAAGCCCGGCACCCTCGTCAGCCCCCGACGTGCCAGCCCGCTGCGTCACCACCGGGTCCTGCCCCGCGTGGGTGCAGGGCGTTGGGCCCGAAAGCGCCCGGCTCCTGCCTGGGGTGCAAACGCAGCAGAGAGGGGCTGTGCCCGGTCTGGGGGGCTCAGCCTCTTCCTGTCCCTGGGGAGGGTGGTGGGATGGAGGACCAAGGACTGTGGTGGCCATTCCTGCTCCTTGGGTTGCCACACTGTGCCATCCACCTGTGTCACCCCCTGGGTGTGCAGCCCCATGGACAGGAACACCAGTGGGGTCCCACCGTGGCATTGTGCTCTGTCATGGTCCCACCTCAAGCCACCACAGAGCAGCCCCAGCTGTAACCCAGCTCCCACCTGCACCCCGTTAGCACCGGGGGGTCCATCCCCCACAACCTGCGGGTCCCCAACAGCCCTGTGAGCCCCCCGTGCCTCTGTCCCCACCACGCTGGAGGTACCTGCCCAGCTGGTGAAGGGTCAGAGGGAGGTGGCCGGATCCAGGCACCTTTCGGAGCCGGGAAGCTCGTTCCCAGTTGTGTTCTCCACAGCCCTCCGGCGTGCCCAGGGTTAGGTCCGCAGCGCTGAGCGTGTGTGGGGAGGGGAAAGGTGGTTTGTTCTGTTCCCAGTAACTGGGTGAGTCTGGCAAACAGCTCCCGGAGAGGTTCTTGTCTGCGGACATGCACGCACACGCTCGGGTTGAACAATAAAGGCGGGTCAAACCCTGCAGCGAGAGCAATGGGGCCGGATTCCTCTGCAAGCAACACCAGCAGCTCCTGCCAGGTGATGCTCCGTCCCCCGCACAGGTACAGCAAACCCGGGCAGGACCAGGTGGCTGGGGACTGTCCCCAGGCTCACACCATCCCCTTGCTAGGGGGCAGCCAGCAACCGTTGCTAGGAATCACAAGTTACGCAATTATAACCCAGTTTTTAAATGATTTTGCCTTAGTAAGAGTATTGCAACAGCTCGTGGGTATCTCCAACAACCTACAGCAACCTGCAGCCACCGCCCTGCCAGCGCCGGGGCGTCCTGGATGACACCGGTCCCACAGAGTGGCATGGCAAGGGGTGGCAGAGCGTGGCAGCAGGGTCCCCATGCAGCAGGACCCTGCCTTGCCAGCTGTCTCCAGCCCTGTCCCCGTGAGACCCAGGATGTGTCCCTAAGGGGGACGGGATGTCCCTCTCCCCAGAGCACTGGTGGATCCCGGCGGGGGGGCTGAGTCACTGCAGCAGCCCCATTTCATGCCCCTGCAGACGTGGCCCACGCAGGAATGTGTTTCCGTTTGCTTGTGGTTTACTCGGTCTCTTGGCTGCCCCGCGGCTTTCCCGGCACGGCTCCGGCACGCCCCGGGACCCAGCGCACCGCGACGATTTCCCAGGTGGCCCCTGGAGCCCCACTCAGCACCTCGCCGGGGCCACCCCCCCCACGGGGACCTGTCTGAAGAGCCCTGCTCGATGCTCTGAGAGGGTCACTCCTCACACTCACCCAGCAGCCTTTTGACTCCAGGATGGCAAATAAAGTGTTTGTTGGGCTGGGGAAATGGCAGGGAGAGGCCATGGGAATGAGAGCTCGAGGGAGCCAAACCCAACCCTCGTGGGATCTGGGGGTGCGGAGCGGGGTGACCTGGAGGAGGGGGCAGACACGGGCACCCTCTTCCCAGCAGAGAGCAAGGCCAGGGCTCAGGAGCGGCCGGGAGCCTCCCCTCACCCGGGAGCTGCCTTCGCTCCGCGCTATCGGCAGCTCAGGAATGTGAGCGATGTTGGAGCGATGCTGTTGTGGAGGGTCAGCGTGGCAGCAGCTCTGGCAGGAATCTGGGGGCTCTGGCCTTTGAGGTGAAAAACCCAGAAAAGAGAGAAGATGGTGAGAACTGCTGGCAGGTGATTTCTTGCAAAGGCAGCAGTTCCCTGCCCCAGGGTAAAACCCTGCAAGGGCCAGGTGAGGAGTGGGGCTGGAGCCCCCCAGCAACCTCTCACCTGCAATTCTGGCATTTCAGGAGAGACCCAGGAGAAAGTTCAGGTGCTTTTTGGCATAGGCAGAAGATTTCCCCTGCGGCAGTTGGGTGGGGAAGGGAAACGCCCCGTGTTTTGCAGCGCTGAGCTGGGTGTTTGGGTGTCCCAGCAAAGGACAAGTCCCTGCAGCCCCTTTGCCATCCCTCTGCCAGCTGATCTGGTGTGGGCACAGGGACGAGGTGCCGACACAATTCAGCAACTCTCAGCACCAGGGAGTCCTCGGAGGGGCTTTGGGTACGTGCCTGGGGATGTCACCCTGCTGTCACCCTGCTCTGGCTCTGTGAGGTGACAGGCTTCAGTGCCAGATGTGAACACTAAAAACACTCAGTGACTTCCAGTGGCCCGACCTCAGGTCCTCCATAAAGGAAAAAACTAAGCAGTGGAGCAGGCAGCTGCCAAACCCACAGGAAACCCCGAAGTCTCTTTAAAAGAGTCTTAAACAGGGCAGGGCAGGAGGCAGCACTCAGGGCTGGGACCCAGCTCTGCCTTTGATCTCCAGCTCGTGCCTGCCAACAGCATCCCGGCCATCCCAGCTACCCCAGCCATCCCACTCCGGGGCTGTGTCCCCAGGGAGGAGACCTCCCCAGCAAGCGCTGGGACACGAGAGTCACAGGAGCCTGGGAGCCGGCAGCTGCGGCAGCTGGACGTAAATCAGAGTTTCTCTTCAATTCCCAGCAAACAGGAGGGTTGGGGCAGGGGAGAAACAATCCCCACTGGGAAGGAGAGGTGACCCCCACCCTGTCCCACCGCACATTTGAGCCCCTCCACCTCCCCGGCTGGGCTGGGGTTAGTGATGGGTTTGTTTTAAATCCCCTCTCCCCAAAATTCAAGGGGCCTTCTGAGCACCCCACAAGCAAATACAACCCCCTGTAAGATGATCCACAGCCTGAGAAATATTCAGTTTTTATTGTGACATCCCCCAGTTGATTTGCTGTCCCACCCACACCGGTCCTGCCTCATCCCAGCGCTCTGCATCCCAGCCCCATTTCTGCAGCACCAACTGGGACAACCTCAGCTCCCCTTGGTGCAGAGCACAGGAGAACATCAGCCAGAAGCAGCCAAACCTTCCCGTTTGTTCTGCTGACCCCAAGCAGAACCCCAGAGCTTTGGGGAGCGAGAACAAGCAGCACCAACAACAAATGGCAACGGGACCACCAGGTCTCACCACGGGCAGCAGCTCCACATGTGGCTTTGCAGGGCGGCTGTGGGGCGGGGTGGCTGCTCTGGGTCTCCTCTCTGCAGTGACTAAAGCTTGGAGCTGAGGAATTCCTCTTGCTAATCGAGGACAGCCTCGATCAAGAGCGGCCAACCTTGCTCAAAAACAAACAGCCCAGCCCTAGCTCTTTCAGTCGGAGGCAATGGCTCGCACACAAAGCACAACCTGTATCCTCTGACGTGAGAGGCTCCGGTAAAGAACGTTTTCAAGTGGCTAATCCAGCAAGCAGGGCAACGAGAGCGGCCAGAAGGAAGGCAGAGATCAGCCCAGCTTCACTGAAAAAGAGTTGGAAGAAATCCAGCTGTATTTCACCATCTGCCTCCCTTACCCCACAGGTCTCCAAACTCATCAGTGTCTGCACAAGGAGCCACCATGTGCCCAGAGCTCCTCCATCCAGGCTCCAAGGCTCCTCCACCCTCCCACCCATTTGGGAGGGCAGGTCCTTGCACTTCCATAGAATCCCAGACTGGTTTGGGTTGGGAGGGACCTTAAAGCTCATCCAGTCCCAACCCCCCTGCCAGCAGCAGGGACACCTTCCACTAGACCAGGTTGCTCAAAGCCTCATCCAACCTGGCCTTGAACACTTCCAGGGAGGAGCAGCCACAGCTTCTCTGGGCAACCTGGGCCAGTGTCTCACCACCCTCTGGGTGAAAAATTTCCTAATATCCAACCTAAATCTCCTCTCTCTTAGTTTAAAACCGTTTCCCCTTGTCCTATCACTCTCTGCCTATGTCAAAAGTCACTCTCCCCCCTGTTTCTAAGCTCCCTTCAGGCACTGGAAGGCTGCAATGAGATCTCTCTGGAGCCTTCTCCAAGCTAAACAAGCCCAGCTCCCTCAACCTTTCCTCAGCAGAGAGGTGCTCCAGCTCCAGCTGCAGCCCTTGGCATCTCCCTGGCCACAGTGGTCCCTCTGCCTCCCATCCAGGCTGGTCCCTCTCCCAGGGTGGGCTGTGGGAAGTGAGGGTCTCAGGTGGGAGCTGGTCTGTGGGGTCAGATGTGCTGCAAAGTGGCAGTAGCTGCAGTGACCCGACACAGAGAACATCCCCGGTCCGAAAGGACACGGTGGTGGCATCTCCCCCCTCCCCGTGCTGCTTCCTTTGCCGCAGAGCCAGCGAGTGCCGGGGCTGCCGGTGCTCCTGGAGAAAAAATAATAATCACACCCTCTAAATAAAGTGAAACCAGTAACAGATCGAGCTCCATGCTCAGTGTTAACGTTACTTCCGAGTGCATTTGCCATGAAATTATTGCTAATTATTCATCCTGGCTAATGCTCAGTTACTGCTGATGGCCGTAGAAATTGCAGCGCTGCCTGAGCCACGGCAGCACGCGACGTATTACAGCAATAAACGTGATCATATTCTGCCATTTAATGTTACTGTTTAATCAATGGCTGGGGTGTTTTTCCTCTCCCTTATTCAGCTGTTTTGCTTGGGTGTTTTCCTCTGGCTGGGCAGGAAGAGCTGGCAGCCCACAGCGGGCTCTGCCTGCCTGGCCGGATCCTCACCACTGTGCTTTGCCGCGGTGGCTGCCACACCAAGCACATGCTCTTGTCCCCACTTGGCTAATTAATGCTATTAATGATGATCCCATCAGGCTGAAACGGCCCTGACACCAGCAGTGTGGCTTACGTAGGGTGAGGGATACAGAGTGGGTTCCCCAAGGGTGTTGAGGGCACCCATCCTGCCTGGCCCCTCTCCCCCCAGCTCCACCTCCCCTGAGCTTGTTTGAAAATGTGTGAAACGGCTCCAGCCTGTCCCTGGCAGCTCACGGTCACAACGGGCTCTGCCACCCGTGGGTCCCCAGGGATGACCACACCTCTGGGTGTGCCTGCCTGTGCCCAGCAGCCCATCTTAAACCAAGAATTCATTTAATTTTTTAAAGCCAGGGATTACAGGGAGATAATTAAGCTGTTCTCCTTGCTCGCTGCATCAGTGCCCGGAGAAGGCAGCGGGAGTTTTGCTGTCGACTTGCTGGGTGCAAGGACAAGCCTTTCCCTGGGCAGTGCAGACCTTGTAACACCCCATGCACCCCAAAAACCACCCACCCATCCTTGTCACTCCCTGCTCCGGCCAGAGCCATCACTCGTGCCCAGCTCCAGGGGCTGCTCCCATTTTCAGTGGCTTTTCTCCAGCAGATTGGAGCCTCTGGCTGGTGGTTTGTCACCTGGGCTGGTCCAACCCCAGCCTGGAGCTGGCTGTGGGAGCGATGTCTGTCTCAGGGTGACACAGCCCTTCCTCCCCTCTTGGCAGTGTTGTGCCCACGGAGTGGGAGAACAACTGCTTGGGCCATCGCTTCTTAGGAACAGACATTTTTATTCATTGCAAGGATACTCCCAGGACCAGCTAAGCCAGCCCAGCTGGGATGGGCTCAACCTTCAGGCATCACTGCCAGTTCACAGCCACCACGGAGTCGTCCCCGTTGGCTCTTGGGGACCACGTGTGTCCCACAGTGCTGGATTGACCCCAAATTCAGCAGAACAACGTAATGTCCCTTCTCCAGGATGTGAGAGGCAGAGACCCCTTGGACACAGCCCAACTCTGAGGTGCTGTCACCCTCAGTGCCCCTGTGCTGAGGGGACAGAGGAGGAAGAGGATGAGGAGGAGCAGGGTGCGGGGCAGGTGAGTGGCTCCTGCAGCTCTAGGGAAGAGTCTCCTCCTCGGGCAGCGTGTCGGGGCTGGAGGCCGTCGGGGGGATGGAGGCTACAGGGGGTTTGTAGTCCGCCCCGTGGAACACCTGCCCCGCTGTGCCCGTGGGCTCGGCGCAGGAGAGCGCGCAGTCCTGGCTGTGCCGGCAGCTCCTCTCGCCGCTGGCCAAGAGGCACTCGCGGCACCGCTTGCCGATCAGGTAGGCGGCCTCGATGAGGCTCAGCACAACACAAACGCAAGCGGTGACCACCATGAAGAGGGTGAAGATGTTCTTCTCGGTGGGCCGGGCGATGAAGCAGTCCACCACGTTGGGGCAAGGAGGCAGCTCACATTTCACCACCCGGGGCAGGGTGTAGTTCCTGTAGAAGTGATAGAAGATGTAGAGGAAGATCACGTCCACGCTGGCCTTGAAGATCAGGCTGAGCAGGTAGGTCCACCACAGCCCCCCTCGCTTCTTGCCGGGGTTGGGGTAGATGCGGTGGCAATTGTCCCCGCTGGCAGCACGGTGCCTCTGCTCCTTGGCCTCCCGGTAAGCCACATGCATGATGACCAGGAGGGAAGGACAGGTCACCAGGATAAGCTGCAGGGCCCAGAGGCGGATGTGGGAGACGGGGAAGAAGTGGTCAAAGCAGACATTCCTGCAGCCCGGCTGCTGCGTGTTACAGTCAAAGTCCTTGTGGTCGTCACTCCAGACGCGCTCGGCTGCCACCACGTAGACCAGCAAGCGGAAGATGAAGACCACGGAGAGCCAGATGCGGCCGAAGGCTGTGGAGTACTTGTTGACCCCGCTGAGGAGCCCTTCAAACACCCCCCAGTTCATGGTCCCCCAATCCTCTTAGCGAGCCTGGAGGGAAAAGAGGAGATAGAGTCACACTGAGCAAGCAGCGAGAGGTCCCCGTCTGCACCCCAAAGCACTGAGCTGTGCTCCCACCTGGGTGGCCTCGGGGACCATCTCTGGCCTTTGCTCGCACGCAGGGACAAGCACCAACACGTGTCCCAGCACAGACCTGGTCTGGGTGACGTGTCTCACAGGGCACTGTCCCCCTCGGCGGGGTCCCACCAAAGCTTGCTGGTCCCACCACGGCAAAAACATCCTTCAGCCAGTGCCCACCGCGGTCCGTGCCCGGCTCAGCCCCGCGCCGTCCCGCACCACCCGCCCCATCCCTCACCTGCTTGCCCAGGTATTTGTTATTGTCCTTGCGTTGCCAGGCCTGGCCCAGGCAGATGACAAATAGGAGCAGCCAGGGCATGACTCACCCGACAGCTCTGCGGCTCCACCGCCGCGTCCTCTCCCATCGCTGGAATCTGCCGTCGCCTCCGCTCTCCCGCCCGGCAGCGCGGGAGGAGCCCTGTGCCGATCCGCGCCGTGCCCACGCGCGGGGGCGAGGCCACGCCGGACACGGCACATCCTGGCGAGCGGACCCCAGGGAGCAGGGGCTGGGGGGGGGGGATGCACAGCCCCAGGCAATGCCGAGGTGCTGCCCCAGCGCTGCGCGGCCGCGATAACCAATTTTTATCAGATCTCAGCCCAGAGCAGCGCCAGGAACCCCGAGCAGCTGCTGTGACCCTGGACCGCATCCTGCCAGATAAACACACCCGGCGCGGCGAGGGGCCACGGCCAAGCGGGGTTCCCGGGGCTGCTTTTGGCATTGACTCTCCTTAAATATTTTACCCATCAGGAAAATAACCCGATTCCCCCTCGCTGGCAGCGCTCCTGGGGATGAACACATCCCGCTGCTCCGCACAGCCCGGCCGGTGACACGCAGTGACAGCCACACACGCTCCCCAGGCACGTACCTCCCGCAGGAGCCGGCAGCTCCCGTCTCACCCAGTCGATCCCCGGGGACACACACACAAACCCCAGATTTCTCCTTCTCTGTGCTCCCTTCCAGCAGCAGCTCAGGATGTGCCCATCACCCCAGCATCGGGTCGGGCTCTGTGGTGTGGCCCAGCCCCAGCGATGCTTCACCAGGGCGGGGGGCTGCAGCAGAGGGGGTTTTCACGCCCCTTACCTGCGGGCTGTCGCTCCGCCGAGGCCGGCGCTGGTGCCGGTCGGTGCTTGCCCGTGGCAGGAGCACATCGCCCGGTGCGGTGCGAGAGGTGCCAGCGCTGCCTGAGTCATCCCTGGGCTCCTGGGAGCGAGGAGGAGATTCCCAGAGGGAAGGGATGAGGTTGGAGGCAGATCCCCACACGTCCCATCAGTTGCCACATTTCCTGGGGTGAAGGGCTGTCCCAATCCTGCTGCCACGCAGGGAAGGGCTGCGCCGGCTGCTCCAGAGCTGGGTGCAGGGTGGGCGCTGGGGCCATCTGCCACGGGGATGCCAGGGTGCCTGGCACAGCCTGGGGTCCCTTCACCCCCTTCCTGCACCCATCTGCTCTTGCTCAGAGCCACTGGGTGATGTAGCCAAAGCCCTGGGAGCACCTGAGGCACCCAGGAGCTGCTCAGCCAAACACCTCCCTTTATAATCCCTTTTTACTCCAACTTTGCACCGTGGCAGTAAGTTAAGAGCCTTCATCCCTCCCCACCTTCCGACGAGTGGGTGGCAGTTGATTATTTCACTTGGAATTAATTAACCAATTTTCCTGTGCTCCTCACACCTGCACAAGTCTCTTCCCCATCACCCATCACCAAGCCCTGGAACCCTCCCAAGATGAGCCCCAGCTCGGAGAACCCCACACAGCTCTGGGGTGCAGGGGGGAGCACAGAGCAGGGGTGGGGGGTTAGATGGGTGGGGGGTCTGAGCAGTGGGAGCGAGAGCTTGGGTGTGGCTGGAGACATTTGAGGAGCAAACACACGTTTCATTTGTGATTCCACTGGGCTTAAAAAAAGAAAAAAAAAAAAAAGGAGAGAAACAAATCTACACAGCTGTAAAGTGAATTACCAGTGTTTGCCGACGGCTCCAGGGAAGAGTTCTGCAGTTTGAAATCAAACAAGCCCTTTTTAAAAAAAAAAATATATATTTTTTTAACATGCCTGTGCAGTGGCTGTGCCAGGAAGGGGGTTCCCAGGGGCTGTGTCCCACTGTGGGCAGGTCATGGCGCATCCTCTGCCCTGGGGCTGGTGGCACCACGGAGCTGCTCTCCCACCACTCCAATCTGCTGGAGTTTGGGAAATTTAAGTTTGCCAAAGGCAGAAGGGAGATGCCGGAGGCTGCATCCTCCACCAGCCAGAACCAGCTGTCCCGGGCGAGCCACGGGGCTGGAGGTGCATTAACAGCAGCACTTTATCTTCCAGAAACAAGCCTCATTAGTACATTTTCACTACAACATGAAATATTACCAACATTTTGCATTTATATAGCGTCATTCATCCAGGAGTCACCAGCCAAGCTCCTGACGTGAATCAAACACCACAGCCAGCTCCAGAAGAGGCAGGTAAATAAGATTATACCCATTGTCCTGCTGCACACACCGAGGCACAGGGTTTCCTCCAGCACACTGGTGCTTTGTGTCGATGCCCATCATGGGTAAGACCACCAGCCATCCAAGGATGCCACTGCTCTGAAGCTCACGGGGCCACCTGCCCTGCGTGGGGCATCTCCATCCAGCCCACCCGCTTTGCAGGGAGTTTCACTGTCATCAGATGGAAGTTGCTGTAGAAAAGCAAAACACTTCCTTGGGCCACTGGTGTGTTGCTTTTGCCTTGAAGGTTTGGAATTGAAAGAAAAGTTTTTCCACTTTGTAAAATAACAACAGTAATAAACAAATAATAATAATAATAATAATAAACATAATAAACATAATAATAATAATAAACTACTACTACTACTACTACTACTTTTTTGGTCCCTTCCTTGATAGATTTTGTGGATGTGAAGCCCAGCAAACCTTGTCCCTGTCACCCTGCTGAGCACTGTGAAGGGGCCTGGTTACATCTACACTGGGTCATTAGGGCAAATAATCATCGTGCAAATGACATCTCTGCCCTTGCTGCTGACCTTGGCAGCATTCAAATGGGTGACCCCCCTGTCAAAGTCTTTCTATCCTATTACCAGTCTCCTGAGTCATGCCTGTCCCCTGGCAAGTCATATTATTTTGAAATGGCAGCTAAATGGGAAAGAGGTCGTGCTCCCAATACGGCGACAGTGGG
Source organism: Caprimulgus europaeus (assembly GCA_907165065.1). The sequence goes on from OU015547.1 coordinate 1,492,909, forward strand.
ACATGACAGCACTTTTCTGAGTGATTAAAGCCTCAGGTGATGCCAGGGCTACTGGACAAGTGGCTGAAGGCTGAAAGACTTTAATCACCTCGGACATGTCACTGCATCCCCGTGCTCCATCCTGCTGGGATGGGCTTTTTGTGCAAAATGGGAGTAACAGAAAAAGATAATCAAGCCCAACCTGTGCGCTCACCAGCTCGTTACCTGTGTGCTCAGCAGCTCGTTACCTGTGTGCTCACCAGCTCGTTACCTGTGTGCTCAGCAGCTCGTTACCTGTGTGCTCAGCAGCTCGTTACCTGTGTGCTCACCAGCTCCTTACCTGTGTGCTCACCAGCTCGTTACCTGTGCTGCAGGTACCGCTGTTAATAATCAGCCAGAGCAGCCTGTTGGCCCTCAAAAGATCATTCTGCAATAAATAAACTGTGATGCCTTACAAGCACTGTCCGGGGCTGGTGGAGCAGACACTAGATGGCATTGGGAGAACGCGCCGTGCTGCACCGATCGCCTTCCCTGGAACAGTCTGGCAAAGCCGAGCAGAAAACTCAGGATGACGGAGCAGAAAATGTCTCTGCCGGGGAGGGAGCTGCCAGCTCACCTTCAGCCACCCACCAGCCTTGCGGGGAGGAGGCTTCCCGGCAGCGAGCGCGGCAGCGTGGTGGAGCTCACGGTGCTTAGTCTCTGCTGAGCTAATAATATAATTTCTCCCTATATATATATATATATATATATATATATATATATATATATATATATATATATATATATTATTTTTCAATGAGGAGCTGGGTGTTGGACCCTGCATGGCTGCTCTTTGCTCCCCAGTTGTCCCGTTTTGGGGCTCCTTGAGTGCTGGGGTGGCATCTACCTGGCCACCCCACATGAGGGATGGCTACAAGGAGTGAGGCTTTACCATCAATTCAATGCTGATGGCTGCTTTCCTGACACCAGAAACCTGCCAGCTCCCTTCACATGAAAAGGAAGATTCTTTTTCCTGCAGACTGGGCACGCGCTTTCCCAGCCACCAGGGTCCATGGGGCAGCAGGGAAACATCCGACGTGGGGACTTGGGGGGCTGTGTCCCCACAGCCAGGTGCAGCTGGGGATGAACCCTGGGGAGGGCAGAGGATGGGTGGGTTTGCTCATACAGAAAGGGGTAAGATATCCCAATGCACCCCAACTCAATGCCTTGGTAACCCCAAAAAAGAAGACCCTGCCTGCTGCCTGCCACCCCTGTGACCTGAAATCCCTGCCCATGGGATGGTTTTCCTGGAGATGCCTCTGCCAGAGCCACCCTCACAGGCACCTCTGCCACAGCTCAGCTTTTTTTGGAGATCTCAGCCCAGGCAGTCTGACATTACAGCAACTTCCAGAGGCTACAAACTTGTTCACACCCTCAGAAAAAACCCTGCATTAAAAACATCCCCTCGCCTCCCCTTTAATTTGCTTGCGCCACTCCCAGGGACTTTGGGCAGCAAATGTGTGGAGTGAACTCTGCAAAGGGCCCAGACTTGGCTCAAAGCAAGAGATTTTTGCATCATCCTGTCTTAAAATGTCAGCACTTTAATTAGCTGCCATCTGAAGCTGGAGTAGGTCTGTCTGGAAAACAGCTAGCAAACTGTTTCGCCCCTCTCGGTTTTCAATTCAGGTTGAGAAATTTGTTCACGCTGACCTTTTCCCTCCCAGACCCAAAAAAAGTTCCCCATCCATATTGGCATTTCCTAAAAATAGGCCAAAATAGCCCCAAAAAAATACCAAGCAGCTGTAGGGTAACGTTGTGCTCAGCGAAACTGCATCACGGCAACGCAGGGAGGAGCCGCGCGAGGACCTCAGCGGTGAGATTCCTGCTCCGGGAGAGACGAAGTGATGCTCCTGGGCTCCCCTCATGCCCCAGCACGTCCTCCTGGCATCTCTCCAAGGATTCCACCATATCTCATCACCTCTTCATTAACCCAGAGGGCTTGGCACGTGCAGCAAACATAATGGGACATTTAATGAGCTGGAGATTTGGTCACTCCATGAAGCTGCCCATGGGCTGGGAGCTGCGGCTGCTGGTGCCTGGCTGAACCGGGACTGCTGTACAGTGTCCCCAGAGAGGCAGGGACAGGCTGGCATGGCAAACCAAGAGAGCAGGGTGAGGTTTGGGGGATGCAGGGTGAGGTTTGGGGGATGCAGGGTGCTTGTGAGGGGAGGATGGTCTCTGCCATCGCTCGCTGGACCTGTCCTCAGGACCCAGGCTCTCCTGGCAGCTCCCTTGAGCAGCACCTGGAGCCCCTCTAACCCTCTGTGAGCTGGACCTGGCCGCAGGGATGACACGGAGGTGATCAGCACCATCCCAGGAACCCTCAACCTGCTGCCAAAGGGGATGGAGCTGCAGAGCACTGCACTCCACGAGCAACCTCCCGAGGCAACACAGGATTCCCCACTGCTCTTCTACCTCCAGCCCCATTTGTCATTACCACCAGTGTCAAGGTTTTCCTTTCCAACACTGCTGCCAGCTGCCCTTCATCCCAAAGGAAAACCCTCAACTAAAGTTATCTCAGATCAAGGTGTCACCTTCTCAAACTTTTCTAGTGCATCATTTAAATCTCCACTCTCACTCATCCTTTTAATTTTATTTTTTGTACCAGTAAGGCTGCTGGAGTTATAACTTACACTCCAGGATAATTTCTTGCTCTAAAGGATACAGTGAATTTCTTCACAATTTGCTGACCAGCCGGGAATGCTTCTCCAGGTGGGTTACGCTGGGTAATTATTGGATTTCAGCTGCTGGAGATGGAATTTTGAGCCCACTTATGCTCTCCGTGCGTGTGTTAAATTAATGAAAGGAAAGGCAGAGGAAGCACCTGAAAACACACAGGAAGGTGGGAGGCCACAACGCCCTACAACAGCTGCTGGGTTTGGAAATCTCAGTGCTGAGGTGGCACAACACCTCCCAGGGCTCTGGTGTCCCAGACAAGGCTGCCTCCAGCACCACGTCAAGGAGAAGAAGCAACCAGAAGCCAGGAACTGCCATCAGAAAGAGCCACGCAAGTGTCCATCATCGCAATGGCTGGGTGGGCTCAGGGATGTTGGGTTTGGGTCTGACCTTGGTCCAGAGCCCAGTGAACATCTGCCACGAGAGCAGCTGGTGCTGTGCTGGCCACGGGCGCCACGGGCCACTCTGTCCTTGTGAAACAGCAGAGCAGCACTTGGTCCTCACTCACAGAGCGGGGGAAAGCTCGAGCCAGAGAAGTACCTTCCTCAGAGCCTGATAATTCCTCAGCACATCAGAGGACGAAGGAGGGGATCAAAAGCACCCTCCGTGCCGCCCCGCTCATTGACGGAGAGCCCCGAGTCCTGGCCTCGCAGCCTTCCAGCGCGATGCTCAGCCGCGGCGTGGCCTGCAATTACGGCTCGGGACAAAAAGAAGGGGCAGATCGCCCCGGGTGTGAGGAGAACAAGAGCCTTTCATCTGCACCCCGCCGCCCGCCGCCTGCTGCTCGCTATTCTTAACCCCCCTCATCAAGGCCAAGCGGTTCCTCCTCCTGCCATTGAAGCCCAGAGCCCGGCATCGCGCGGGCGGCGCAGGGAACCGCCGGCTGTGCCGAGAGAGGGACAGAGCCGCTGCTGGCACCACGCTGCGGGGCACGACCCTGTGAGGATGGCTTTCAAGCTCAGAGACCACCTCGTGGAGACAGATATTTCTGTGTACAGACACGGACGGCTCCGCCGCTTCTCGCCCGCGGAGGAAGGTCAGCCGGGGTTCACGCTGGATGTGGGAAGCGCCGTAGCTCAGATGATGGCGGGTAGTGGAGGGACCATTCATGCACTTGTGTTGGTACCAAACAGAGGTTGTGCCCTTTGGAAGAGGAGAAAAGGGCTCTGGGAAGAAACTTTGGTCATTGGGATTTAAAAATCCCCTTGTGTTCTCATGAGAGCGACTCTGACTCTTGTTTTCTGCACTTAGCCTCAAACTCTAGTCCGTGTGAGAAAAAGAAGATCCCATGAGTTACAATGGCAAGAAGTCACTCAAGGCTTGTGCCCTGCTGCCCTGGAAAAAGATGGAAGTTGCTACCAGCACCACCCATGAGTAGAAAGCAAGAGCTGCCTTGGTGGCAAGAAAAAGCCTCCCCAGGAGCCTGTGTCCGTTCAGCCCCCACGGCAAAGGCCGATGCCCAGAGCAAACGGTGCAATGCAAGCTCAGCAAGTGCTTGAAGAAGGTAACTGGGTCCATCTCTACTGATGTGAAGCCAAATCAGCAGAGCTATCCTGTGTCACACACACTCCCTGGTCCCCCAGGACACACGGGACAGTGCCACTGCCCACGACAGCCCCTCGCTCCCGACATCCCCAGCCGCGGAAGACGGGGCTGGATTCCCTGGAACAAACCCGGCAGCCTGCTCCTTCTCTTTCCCAGGCTATTTTTATCCTCCTCCCAATGACAGATCGAGGGCTTCAAAAAACAGCCCCGTGAACTCTCTCCTGCTCCCCCACCCTGGAAATCACTGCGCAGCGGCTCAAAACCGGAGAGCAATTTGCAAAACAAATAAGTCTGCGATTAGCTAACAAGCAGCGGGCTGACCTTACAGGGCCCCTTTCATTAGGAGACACTTATTTCCTGATACTTCTCTATAAAGCACCGATTAACTGCGCTGGGATGGAGGGAGCTACTTCATCCTGTTTTAATGAATTAAATGTACGCTCCTGTTTGGCTCTTAATGCAAAAAAAAAAATTAAGTCCAGTAATTGTCACATTCCCAAAGCCAGTCATCACTCCACCTAACAGTTCATCTCTACTCACCCCTTCCCACTACAAAGTTTAATCTGTTAATGTGCTTCTCATGTCTCCGTATTTTCCTCCATTAACGCCCATCAAAGCGTCCTGCACCGGCTGGGCAAGTGAGGACAACGGCAGCGGAGAGAGGGAGATGAATAAATGCTCACCAGTGGCACAGGGAGCTCAGGAGCTCTCCAAGGGTACCCCAGGATATGGGAGCTCCAGGCCCTGTCCTGGCCATTAGCTCCTGCTGGGGCTTTATCTTCTGCTCCCCCATTTCTCCTCTTCCTTCTCCTGGCACCTGGAAACACGGGAGATGTGTCCCATCACTGGGGCTCAGCCAGCCCCTGCTCCTGTCCAGGGTGATGCTGTCGGAGCAACGTGGCTCTTGAGGGACACAGGAAGGGTTTGGGGACAGGCTAGAGGGGCTCAAGAGGAAACATCTCCTCCTGGGATGTTCCTCTGCTGAGGTGAGAGGAACATTAGTACCTTATCAGCATTCTTCTCATAACAAATCCCACACTGAAACTAAAACACAGCTGTTCTAACTACTAAGGAGAAAATTAACTCTATCCTAGCAAAACCAGGACACCCACCTTTGACTTTCTAGAAGCACATTCTCTCCCAGGATCTCTGAGGGGTTGGGAAAAAGAGAAGGATAAAAAATAATGACAAGGAAACAGTGGAGGAAGCAAGTGACCGAAGGTCCTGGGACGGGGCTGTCCTGAAGCTCTGCCCCTCTGCCCAGGGGGCTGCAAAACTCGCACGTTAGGTTGATGTGCCTCTGTCTGGCGTGTAATTTAATTACCACACGCTTAAAAGATTAAATCCACGATTAGAAGAATTTATCTGGATTAGCACAGGATGATTTTAAATCACTGCCAGCTCACGGCAAAGCGAACCAGCAATCTGCAACCCGCAGCGAAAGCACCGGCGACGCGAAGGGCTGGGCTGCAGCCCCGGTCCGTGCCATGTGCCAGCCGGTCCTGTGCCATGTGCCAGCCGGTCCTGTGCCATGTGCCAGCCAGTCCCACTGCTCCGTGAGGAGCAGGAGACCTGGAGATCCAGGCATGGGGATCTGCTGAGAGCCCCTTCCTGGCACAGCCGGCTCCGTGCCGGGCACTGCTGCAGGCGGGAGTGATTGCACCCCCCCAGCACGCTCCTCTCCCCATCCATCACTCCATCACACACGTCACTGCCTGAGGGTGTTCCTCTCCAGTCCCCAGTCATGAATTTTAGGCTGTTGTTAAGCCCATCTGTTATTTTTCTTAAGTCACTTATTAGATGTCCCTTTATGGGAGGGGAAAAAAATAAGCTGGAAAGGAGGAAAAATAAAGCCTGAAAACTGGGAAGATTTACGAAATAAACTGGTTTAAAACAAATTCCCAGATCTCCAGCTAAAGCTGTGCCCCAGCAAGTGTTACTGTTTCCCTCTCAGGGGTGAGAAGGAGAATGTGAAATTAATTTTCCTGTGCTGGGAGGGGAAGGGAGGATCAAGGGCAGCATTTTCATCAACCTGCTTCTTTCAAAACAGCCATTTACAAGTCTCCATCCCTTTATCCAAGCAGCCACCTCACCTGGCTGCCATGGCCATCACCAGCCTGGGCAGGTCCAGGGCCAGCCCAGCAAAACGGCTCCATCAGCTCAAGCCAACATTTTGCAGCATCTCTGAGAAAATTCTGCTTTCCTGAAGAGTTCCCAGAGCAACCCCCTCGCCCACCCCCACAAAGCTCCACAGCCAACGCCGCTGCTCGGCTCTGCCCGGCTCCTGCAGCCGCACGTGCCGTGCTCAGCTCATGAGCTCCTGCAAATCCCCGACCGTGGGACGTGGTTTGAGATGTTGGCTGTGGACACTCATCCAGCACAGTGGTGTGAGGATGCTGAGAGCACCTTCCCAGCCCCCAGACCCCCGGACCGCTGCTGCATTCGGATATATTCGATATTTTTTGTTTGCAGTCTCGCAGTGCAATCCTGGGCCCTGTGCAATCTGTTTGATTTGAAATATTAGTGAAGAGATTAGAAACAGTGCTCATGATTTTGTGATGCATATGGTAATTAAAGTGTTACATTGCAATTATGATGTAATTAAACTGTGGGATGCTCTTCAAGATGCAATTGCCGCTCATTTGCATAACTGACGGATTTGCTTATTATCACCCTTTTAATATATGTATTAAAAAGAGCATCAAGAGCGTTGGCTATGGAAGCTGCAGCAGCTCTACCAGCGCTCAGCCCCCCTCCAGCACAGTGCAGGTCCAGGCTGTCGCTCCCACCTCTGCAGATCCACCTCAGCTTGGGCTCCCCTGGCCAGCAGCCCCCAAAGCCCAGCACTTGGTAAGCTCCAGGCTGGATCAGACACACCTTCCTGCACACCCACCCTGGGGTGGTCAGCATCTCACCAGGTCCCCCAAGCCAGCAGCTCTGCAGCCTCTGGGTCACCTCCCTCCACACAAACCACAGCCAAACGCTCCCCTGCTCCGTCACCACTGGGCTTTTATTTCAGAGAAAGAGCTTTTCCCCTATTCCAGCCTCCCTCAGCCAGTTCTCTGTTATTCACCCTTTCAAGGATGCTGATTGGGGGTCCCTGTCTGGAAAGTCCTACCCAGTGTGACCAAGGAACCCACCCAGCATGACCTCTCCAAGCAATTAACACAACTCCCTGTGCCCTGCTATCCCCACCAGCTGCACACACGTGGCACGGTGCAGCCACCGCTGCATGTGCAACAACCATCCTCAGTCACACAAAGACCTTTCTGGGTCTGGAGATTTCTAGAGGTATTGAAAATAATAATAATAATAATCACTTTGTAAAACAAGACTGATTTTCTCCTTTTTAAACTCACCAGAACATCCTCAGAGAAGCTAAAATAGAGAATTATCCTCCAAACCAGGCTGTCCATAACCGTGTCCCAGTCAGATGACTGGGAGTGGGTGCAACACGTGGCAGGGATGTGGGTGCACGCTGGGGCAGCCTGGGAGTAACAACTTGGGAAGAGAAACCTTCACTGAAAGCAAAATCCTGTGTCTGGACTTTGCTTTTATCCAGAGAAGGCCATGCCTTAAAACATCCTCAGCAGCTGGCAATGCCTCCATCGGGCTCACTGAAGAGTGCACAAGAAAAGGAGAAAGGACTTTTCAAATGGCTCCTTTTATCTGCTGAGAAACACGAGACTCCTGAAAATCACCATGTCTGGTACTCGGCAGAAACAGATCTATCAGGAAAATAACAGGTTGGGCTCTGCAAGGTGCAGAGCGTTTCATCCCCTGCCTGGTGAGATCCTGGAGCACATGCCCAGGTTCATGGCTCCACAGAGGGACACTGAGCACAGTGTTTTGGTGGTACCTGGGCAGGACACGGAGCAACTTGTGGCACCAGACCTGAGAGAGATGCACAGCTACAGAGCAGTGATCTGCCAGGCTCCTGCATTTTCTTAAAAATACATTTGGTTTTGCATAATTGCCTTCTCAAATGGTATCTTTCCTTCCATTACAGATTCTGTTAGCCTGCCTAGAAAAAAAAAAGGAAAAAAAAAAGAAAAACTTGCTTTAGGAAGAATATTTCTGTTTAGACTCTGAACACAGCCACATGGTCCAGGATTGGGCTCTGGCTCCAGCCAGACCAGGCAGGCAGCACACCTCACCGAGCTAAAGGGCAGAGTGACGGGCACTTTGGCTGCTGTGGGGAGGAGGTCGGCTCCTTCTCACCCAAAAAGGCTCCTTGGGAAGAACCAGAAAGCGTTTTGCTGTGTGCACTGGTGAGATTCCAGCTGTGCTGCCCGGGGGCATTTCAGCACTCAGCAAGGCTTACAAAACAGGTAAAAACCGAACCTGGCCGCTCTGGTTTTGAGGCATTTTGGGGAATTGTGTTGCACAAGAAGTGTCAGCTTTGCTTTTCACCCCAGTCTGAGCTGAAACCCGGCAGCCTGGGCAGCACAGCTCCACGGGGCCACCCTGGGGTGCTCATGCTTCGAGTATGTGTCGGGGTCTCCTTTGTCTTCAAGGGGACACAATCACTGCAGGGTTAACTCGCTGAAGATTTAACCCATCTGGAGCTTAATTTCAGTTATATACAGACTTGTCAAAGTTTGGAATATAAATCATCAGTGTAAAGATTTAGATGTATGGCTCTGTTTTTCTCTTTTCTTGTTTTCAGGCTGGTTTTTTTTTCTCCTCCTTTCTCCCTTAAACAGCGTCTGCCAGAAGGCAGCAGCAACGTCCATGGGGCACTGGTTGGGCTGCGGGGCCAGAGCCAGAAGGGGATTTGTCCAGCCCTGACCCCGAGTGTGGCAGCGAGCGATGGTGCTGCGAGGATGTGTGTCCCGTGGTCGATCCCTGGGGATCTCCTGTGTGGGATCCATGAGTGGTTTCTGGGCTCTGCCAATGGCCAGGACCACAGTGAGGGAGGCAGCTGCTGCTCCCCTCCAAACCTCGGGAAGGAGCAGTGATGGAGATCTCCATCAATCCAGTCAAACACCAGCGCATCCACTGGCAGCCCCCTGTGAGCTGTGATCTCCGAGAAAAAAAGAACATTTATAGTCATTTAGAGGCAGGTAGAGGAAAAGCTTTTTCCCTTCCCTCTAAGCTACAACAGATCTATGATAGAGCTTTTCAAACTCCAGCATCCCCATGGCAGCCAGTGTGTTCAGCCTGGAGGTGTAAATAAATGACTCCTCGCCAGATTAAAAGATAAATGTGACGGCCGAGAAGTGCTGGGGCTGAGCCGCTGCCTGGGAGTGCTGAGCAGAGCTGGTTGTGGACCACTGGTGCTGGGAGAACTGTCTGGGATCCCTGTGTCCCAGTGAGGGGCTGGGGTCCTAAAACAATCCCTGAGCACCCTCCCTTTCCCAGTTGATTCTGGTTTAGTTGGGAAACTGCAGAAGCTTGCTAATTAAAATTGATGTCGTGTTCACCAGAGTCCAATTCCGCATCGCGCTCCCGTTGCTCCCCTCTCCACGAGAGCGGGTTTGCCATATTTAGCCAACTTTTAAACTCATTAGCAAAAGCAGATGCTTGGATCTGCAGTCCCTAATGACTGTAAATGGGAGAATTAGTTTATTGATTGATGGCCTAATTGTTGCCACCATGACCACAAGCAAAAGCTTTAAGCCCAAGTGCTCAGTGCTGGATACTCGGGGTCTGGTGGGGGAGAGGGAGAGAGGAGCTGGGTGAGCGGGATGGGCCACCCAGCAGCACCCTGATGTGACCTGCATCTAGATGTCCAAATTATTTCAGCATTTGAACAGTCAAGTAAAAGTTAATTTAATTACACTTTACCCAACAGAGTTCAAAGCTGCTGAGTGCATGTTGATGTGTCACCTTTTGTGGGGTGCACTGACTTGCCCGTGCTCTCTGCATGGTAATGAAGAGACTGATGGGTCAGTGTGTGCTGTCCTTCCTTCCCTCCCTCCTTCGCTTGTCCCTGAAAATGGAAATAAAGGGAAGGAGGGGAAGGTCAGAGCTCTGTCCCTCTGCAGCCCTGCAATTGCTGGGAGTCGTGCCTGGGTGACCTTCAGCTCTGCTCCTGTGCCAGCTCCGTGATGGACAGTCCACAGAGAGCTCACCGGGGTGATTAACCCTGCTTGGCTTTAATAAAAAGCATTGACAACCTGGCCCTGACCCAGATCAAGGGGTCTCAAGCACGGGCACGGATGGCACATGGAACAGGGACAGACCTGAGCCCTAGGAAGATGTTGCTGCCTCAGGATACCGTCACAGAATCACAGAAAGTTGGAGGCTGGAAGGGACCTCAGGAGCTCATCCAGTCCAACCCCCCTGCCAGAGCAGGGTCACTTACAGTAGGTCACACAGGAACATGTCCAGGTGGGTTTTGAAAGTCTCCAGAGAAGGAGACTCCACAGCCTCTCTGGGCAGCCTGTCCCAGTGTCCTGGCCAGGTTCAGCAGGCAGCTAGGTACCCAAACACCCCAAATGCTGGCACAGCATCGTGGCTGCCCAACTGACTCTGGGGAAGAGAAACAGCCATGAAGAAAGCAGTCCCTACCTTAGGAGTTTGGTTGATGTTCCTCCAACATGTAAAAATCAACAGAGAAAACAGATTTGCAAGGGGCTTTAAGAGGCATCAAGTTGCCTGGATACCAGATCCTGTAAGTACCTAAAAAGTAATTATAAAGCAAGAAACCTGTCTCGGCCAAGCAGGTGGATGGGAAATTGGAAATCCATTTGTGAGAGACTTCCTGCTTTCTAACAAGACAGGTTACAGCTCAACTCTGTCTGCAGCAGCCACACACTCTGCTCCCAGCCATCCCTGGGAGAAGGAGACTCCTCTGGGCAGCCTGTCCCAGGCTCTGGCATCCTCACAGGAAAGAAGTTTTTCCTCATGTTTAAGCAGAACCTCCTGTGTTCCAGCTTGTGTCTGTTGCCCCTTGTTCTGTCACTGGCCACCACTGAGAAGAGTCTGGCCCCATCCTTAGGTCACCCAAAGCCACCTACCCTTCCAGAGCACAGCCTGCCCGTGCGTTGCAAGCGCGTATAATTATGGCTCTAGAAGCCTTTTGCTGCTGGAATTGTTTCTGCCTGGCCTGGGAGGAAATGGGGTGCTGGAAGGAAGAGAAATTTTGCTGAAGCATGAAGAGAAAAGGCTTTTAGTTGAGGTAACAGCACCAGAGCTTTAGGGGCCAACAAATGGAGAACTCCAGGAAAATACTGGGCAGGACAATGCATTTATTAAGTGGCCAGTTTACCCTCTCCCAGTCTCTGTCTGCTCCTTTTCAGCAACAAAATAAGAGCCAGGGAGCAGAATTAGCAGCAGCACCAGCAACATACAGGGCATTTTAGTGGGAGGAAAAGTAAAGACAGGGGAATGCAACAGCAACAGAGAGCTTGAACTGCGAGAATTTGCAAAAAGGCAGCAAAAAAAGGAGGTTGGGGAGCAGCAGCCGGGAGGAAAGGGCTGGTAGCAGCAAGGTCCTGGCTTGGGAAGTCTGTCCTGCTCCAAGGCACACACGGGCTCCTTCTCCCTCTCATTTACTCAGGAAACTTCCATTTCGGGCTCCCTCCTTTTAACACAATATTTCTTTCTACAATAAGTCTCATAGTTCTGCATTTCTGAAGTCAGTATTTTTGACACGATAAAGGGCAGGCTGGGAACTCTCCCTGCCTAAAGCAGCTCATTAATGCCACGCCAGGTCGGGCTCCACTGCCTCATCCCAGCTGGGAACTGCAGACAAAGGTACATGAGATACCTGTCACCAGGGAATGAACAGCATCGTCCTGTGCGATGGGACTGGCTGGGACACCCAGGAGAACATCAGGGATGGGAGAGGTGAGGAGTGATCCTGCTGCCAGAGGTGACCTTGACCCAAAAGATTTATTTCTTCTTTGTTTTCTTTTCACCTCTCCACTACACAGGACATGTTTTTGTTCTTCAAAGGCAAATTCCCACTCCAAAGAACTGAATTGCTAAAGGTTTATCAGGACTTGCATGGAGGTGTGTAAAATACCAGAGGAAATTTCTCCCCCTTGCCTCCCACCGCACCCTGCTCTGAATACAAGAGGAAAAGTCATCTGAGTGATCTTAGCAGAATGGGAACAAGCATTTAGTGGTCTTTAAGGACCCATAAAACACTTCAGCAGTTTGCTGGTTTATATCTGACTATCTTCTACATTAGCCATTTAAATTAAAACATTTATAATTAATTGAACAAATCATTTCCTCTCGCCCCCTTTGGGGGCTGGAAGGCATAAGTCTTCAGTAAATTTTAGTCTCTTAAGCAACAGGGGGATCCATTTCTTTTATAGGGCTTATTTTCCTGCAGGGTGGGAATCAAGGGCAGGCAGAGAGCAGTTTTAACTGGAAAATCAATCGATAGGAAAGACAAATGAACACAGCTCTTTTCAAAAGGGGAAATGAAAAAGAGCTCTGGGCATTAGGAGCCTGCCCTCCTCTCTGCCCACAGGAGCTGGCTACCACACCAGCAGCTTTCGTGGCCCCACGTGTGCAGGAGCTTCAGCCCAGCTCCAGGGACCAACCATGGACTCTCAGGAAAACTGTCCCTAAATTGTGGAAGTGCTACAGTGGTGGGAAGCCCAGGGCTGCCTGGGGTGGTGGGACCTGGCAAGGGTCCTGCGCTCCTGCTGCCATGCTGGAGCTGCACCAGGAGCACTGGTGAGGAAGAGGAAGGGCTGTGGTGGGGACTTTCCAGGAGCAAAGGGCCTGGAACTGAGCGTGGACGTGGTGGCACCTGGATGGAGGACAGGTAAGAAGCCAGGCTGATGTGCAGGGTTATCCCAGCCAGAACTCTGCCTGCAGTGTACAGAAGAGGCAGGCCGAGGGTAATTCTGTCTATCCTTTCCAAAGAGCTGCTTTCAGATAAGAAGCTTAAACAGAAGGATTATCTGGGAAACATGATCTTCTCCATCCTACAACTGCTACCAAAGACAACACTGGCAAAACCTGGCAATGCTGGGAACTAGGGCATTCCCTGGACAAAAAATGGTCCAAGAAAATAAATCTACCTGAGACAGCCCAGTGAGTGGGTCTCCGTGGCAAATGGGACCATCACCACAGCCCAGGCTGCTGCATGGTGCCCACAGCAGGACCTGGGGCAGAGGTGGGTGCACCCACCAAAAAGCCAAGTCAGAGCCAGCAAAGGGAATCAGAGGAATACATCAGGATAAAAAAAGCAAAGGAAAACCAGACCAAGACTCGGGAATCCCACAACAAAGAGGACCAAGAGCAGATGGGCTCTGGCAAGGCAGGTCGGTCGCTCTTGTGCTGGCAGCTGGAGAATGGTGTCCAGGCAAGCAGGGGATGAGCAGAGGGACTGGGACTTAGGAGCAAGAGGAGACAAAACTGACCCAAGACACACCACACACAGGACTGCTCAGCATGGGTGACAGATGGGGTGACCCCATCTCCTGGGGATGGGGTCCAGGTGGCCGCTCACAGCTGGGCAGTGAAGGAGCCCTGGAAGAGCCCTGCTCTTTGCAGAAAATATAGTTTATTTTGATGCCCTGGAAATGCCTTTGTCAGCAGATCTGTTCTTTCATTGTGAAAAAGCCTATTAGCTTCTGCTTTCTACTTCTATGGGAATTTATTCCTCCATCAGATCTTCAATATAAAAGTGCTTCCCTCGCGGAGATTGATACCGTGTCTATGAAAAGCTCTGCGAGCCTCTGGGCGAGGCAGCCCCTTCCCTGAGGAGGGATGAAGGATGGCTTTGAGAGCAAAGCACTCAACAGCTCGAGAAGATGAAATCTCAATTCCAAGGTCTGCTCTGACATCCCGGTCACCTTGGGCTGTCACCGGGATCCCTGCGTGCAGCGCAGGATGTGCTGAGCTTCCAGCAGGAGGGCGGGCTGTGGGTGCTGCTGAGCGCATGGCACACGTGCCCCACACACACCCCACGCAGGGAACGTCCCCCAGCAAGGGGGGAGGACGCTGGGAAAGCTTTAGGACCCCATCCCCTGCTGCTCAGCAGGGCTAAGGGTGAGGACAGATCTGGGGGTCCTTTGCTCAGCTCTACGGGGTCCATCGCTGCCCTGCAAGTGTCAGAGGGGAACAGCAACAAAGCAGAGCTCGGAGCAGGGCTCTGCACAGAGCTGACCTGATGCCACAACTTCACACCCAGGCAAATCAAGCCCCTTCTCTCTGTTCAGCCTCTTCATCAGGAGGTAACACCACACATGGCATTCAGCACGGATTTTGTCCCTTTGATTGCAATACAAATAGCAGCAACATGTGCAACACCCCTTGAAGCACCACAAGTCCCTCTGCCTGCACCCCTGGGCATGCTGGGCTGCCCGTGACCGCTCTGGTATCAATGAATGAACAACAATGGGAGGAGAAACACGCTCATGGATGTGGGCACCTCCTGAGCTGGCAGAGGAGCAGGAGGCTGGAGACTGCACAATCCTCCCGTGCACAGAGAAACTTCTTTAACAGCCCAAATCCAGGTGCAGGGAATCACACCTGCCTTCAGACAGCTCCAGCACCCCATCACACCTGCCTCCAGACAGCTCCAGCACCCCATCACACCTGCCTTCAGACAGCTCCAGCACCCCATCACCCCTGCCTTCAGACAGCTCCAGCACCCCATCACACCTGCCTTCAGACAGCTCCAGCATCCCATCACCCCTGCCTTCAGACAGCTCCAGCATCCCATCACACCTGCCTTCAGACAGCTCCAGCATCCCATCACACCTGCCTTCAGACAGCTCCAGCATCCCTGCACCGGGCAGCGCTGGCACAGTGTGGGTGGCTGGCGTGATGGCCAGGAGGTGAAGGTCCCCAATCCACTGTGGTACCTCCTTGAGCACCAGAGGACATCCCAGTCCCATCCCTGCCCACGCAGCCTCTGCCAGTGCTGCTCCTCTCTGACCAGGAGACAGCGCTGGGGTGGGCATCACCCCCTCCCTCCCAAGCAGAATCCCCTCCCCAGCTCCTCCTGCACCCAGACCCACTGGTCTCTCCACCCTGTCCCCAGGGGCAGTCCCAGCTCGCAGTGGCCGCAGCGTTCCGGCCCCTGCAGCGGGGACCAGGGCGAGATTAAAATAATAAATAAGGATAACGACTGCTCGGCCGTTCCGGAGCGGCGTTGCCATGGCAACCACGGGCTGGCAGCGATGCCGCTCGCCTGACAGGAAGCATTTCTTTGGGATGGATGCGAATTCCTCCAACACAACACCAGTGCAGCAGGTCTCTGCTCGGGGAAAGGCCAACACACGGGGAAGGAGGCGACGAGGACGGATGGTGACAGGGACAGGAATGTGCCCTGACTGCCCATACGTGTGTGCTGCAGAGGAAGGTGATGACAACCAACTGCACCAGAGCACCCCAGCACGGCCCCGACACCGATGTGTGACACTGCCTGGCAAGGAGGCTACTTCAAGGCCAAGTGACAGAATAAATTCTCACCAGCAAGGAGCCATCACATTGCTTTTAATTATCAGGAAAGGTCCTGAAGCATCACAGTCTGTTTAACTCTGGCTGATGGAAACATATTTGTCACAGCTCCATTATTTTTTTTCCTGCTGGATGTTTTTTCTCAGAGCAAATCAGCTGGAGAGACAAATCCACACGAGGCTGGGGGATGTGGACAGGGTGTGCTAACCCTGGATAAATAACCTGCACTTGGGCTGTGGCTCTGCCCGCCGTGTCCCACTGCTGAGCTGGGACTCAGGCAGGCTCCAGGCTGGGGAACGTGACAAAAACATTAAGTGGGAACTTCTGACTCTGCCTGTGCCTGGGTGAAACACAGGATTCATGTTAAAAAAACCAAACAAACTAAAAAAAAAATCCCACCCTAAACCAACAACCAAAAACTCCACAAAAGAATTATTTAAACTTGAAGATACCCAGGCTGAGAGCGCTCCTCTGAAACGTGGTGCCCTGGAGAAGAGGATCACATCACTCCTGCCTCCTTTTTTATCCACCCAGAGTCAAATTTAATATGCTACAGCTTTATAGCAGGCACTCTCAATTTAATCATCAAAATACCTTGCAGGGGATTAACTGCCAGTTTCCTCTCTTAATCACTATTGATATAATGAGATGACAGTCAGCTCTGCGAGGAGGGAGAGGGACACATTTGTCAGGAGGGCTTTTGCCATTGCAGTGCTTTGCTCTCCATTCAGAAGAGGCTCTGGAGGGGCTCATCTGAGTTGGAGGAGGGGATGGGAACAGGTTCACAGGGGCAGGTTTCCAACCACCCTCTCGCCTGCAGCTCCAGCCAGTGCAAGGAGAACAATTCCAACCTCAATCCCTCCAACTACATCAAGCACTGGGAGCTGTGCTGGGACAAGTGCCAGCAGCAGGGCACACGTGTGATGTGTCCATAAGAAAATCAGACTCGTGTCCTCAGAGCTGAAGCAAGAAAGGGGAGATAGAGACACAAAGAAATCTCTGAAAAACACCTGTCCTGAGAAAAACATCACTGGGCTGCTGGAGCATCTGCTGCCTGTGGGGACCGTGCTCCTCTGAGGTTTGCCAGAGGGTTTGGGGCTCAGGACTGCTTCAAACATGGGTTTTTCAGTATCTATAAATATATATATATATAAATATGAATATACATATAAGAATATATACATATATATAAATATAATGCCTTCTCCTGGGTGAGGGCCAAGCCTGTCCAGCAAGAAAAGTTTGCACCAAACCCAGCCTGGGAGCTCCTGCTCTTTGTGCATGAACCTAAAGGAAAAGCAAGGGCAGGGCACCCCCCTGGGCCGGGCAGCTCTGTCCCCCCGCTGCCATCCCCCTGCCCAGCACACAGAGAGCCCTGCTCCAATAAAAGCACTGGAGAGCCTGCCAGGAGGGCTTCCAATCCCTCCTCTCCCAGTCCCCTCCAACTTCCAAATAAAAAATAGGAAATTAAAAATTTATTTCTCCAAGCCACAAAACCCTCAATAAAAGAAACTCCGACGGCCGGAGAGCGCCCGGCTCAGTCCTCAGACAGCTTTGTTCCAGCAGGACGCTGGCTCCCAGAGAGAACAGCTTCCCATGGGAAGGCTCCTGCCCCAGCTCACCTCCCTGTCCTGCCAACGCCTGAGCCCATGGACATCATCCCAAATCCCAACCCTGGGATGGCTTTTGCCACCTGTAAGGAGCCAGCAAAGGCTGTAAACTCCAGTCAGCATCTACCCCCCTCCCGCCAGCTGCCACCGAGACAGCCCTGCCTGTAAACGGTATTTTGCCCAGATTTAGAGGAGAAAGGAGCTATTATGAGAAATAGATCAGAAGTGACACAGCTCATTATTATGAGGTGAGTCCGAGTTGGAGACAAGGGCAAAGTTAATAAAAACCGTCTCCAACCCACAGTGGTAACTTTAATTGTTACCACTAATGAAGCCTATTTAGGATGGATTATGTATCTGGCACTTCAGATGCAGCCCTCAATTCATCTTCTGCGTCAGATGTCTCATTGCATCAGATCCAGAGGCAGAGGGAAGGTTTTTCCTCCTTTTGCTGAACAACTGGGGTTGAAAAACAAATCCTGTACAAGGCATCAACCGAGAGGACCAGCCCAGCCCTGGGCAGGGACTTCGTGTTGATGCTGATGGGGAAAACTCACCTCCCAGCACGGCTGGGGGCTGCTGACCCTGCTCGAGGGCAGCACCTCCCCACCCTTCTGTCACCCTCCCTACAGTGCTGTCACCTACAACAGCCACCAAGGTGGCTGCTCTGGACCAGGGGAGGTGGCAAGTGGCTGCAGCTCTGCCGTGGCCCTGCCCTGGACCATTCCCCTCCTCCCAGCCAGTTTTCTAGACACACTTCTGGAACTAAGGACAAATTGTAATTACTTTCCTTGGTAACAAAACCTTTGGAGGAAAGGGCTGGTGATAGATTTCAGGCTTTATCAGAGCTGACAAGGAGCATTACTCGCCCTGCACGAGAACTGGCACCTCGTCAGACATCGAGGTCTGTGTGACCATCCTCTGGGGCACCAGCAGACACTGGGATTTGGGGTTTTTTTTCCTTAATATGGGAATTAAGCACATTGTCTTGTTCAATTCCCTCGGCTCTGCTGAGCAACGAGCCTGGCCCTGGCACATCATCCCAGCGGGTCACGTTGGGCTGTGCAGGACATGGGGCCACCTCCTCCTGCCCCAGAGCAGGAGCCACACTGCAGGGAAACAGCCAACTCCACTCCAGGAGAAGGGAAAACCACAGCAAGGACAGACAAGTGACCTTTGCAAAGAGCAGAGACAGTTTTCTAACACTGAGAGTGACACCAGACCAGACTACAGCACCCAGGGAGCAGGCAGAGCCTGTCACTGCAGCCTGACCCCATCTTGGGGCAAAGGTAATGAATTTCAGGATCCTTCCTCCCCCTATCTGCTATGGTCACATCAACAAGGCTACCCCCACAAAGTAGTAGAAGCTGCACCCGTTGGCCAAAACCAGCTTGGTTCCCTACACAGGAGCCGAGCAGGAGGGATGCTGTGTTCCTGCTGTGTCACCTGCCCGGACACAGCATGTCCCACCAGCGAGGGCACAACATGCACCCTCTGCTCAGCTGCTGCCACCAGACCAGGGCTGTGTGGCTCTTGTTGATTAAAGTTATAATTAATCAGTAAACTAATTGAGCTTGTTCGGTTTGAACTCTTAAGCTTAGCTTTAAAGACCATCTCTTCCCATGAGTCACCTGCACACACTGACCTCTGCTCTCCTGCTCACACAGTATTTGTGGTCCATCTGTTTTTTTAAGCTGTTATTCAAAGCCATTTACCAAACCTGGTGATTGTGTACAAGGCAGGGAGGTCTTGGGCACATTTCAGCCCCGTGCAGCCTCAGTCTCTGCAAACTATTGCTTGAAAGGCAACTGCAACCCAAATCTGAGGGAGAAGACTGTGAAGCCAGGAGGAGAGTGAGCCGGGGCTTTGGTGTTAGAACCCCCATGGAAATGGGGAACAGCTTGGGCATGGCCAAGCCAACCCAGCCAAAGGAGCTGCCACCTCCTGGGGTCAGGGGGCTGCTTCTCCTGCCAGCACATCCCGGTGACTCCTGGGGCATCAGCAAGAAGATGCTCGTAGATGTGGACAATGTCAACACAACCTGCTCGGACAGGCGAGAGCAAACCCCCCCAGCACCCAGCTCCTGTTTACTGCCGGGTCTGCACCAGGCCAAGCCTCAGGCTCAGTAATTCACTCCTATTTAGTCTCGATTTAGCGGGATGCAGTCATTCATTATCATGACTATGCCATGAATTACGAGGGCTGCAGCCTCCCCCAGCAGGGAGCCGTTAGTCACCCAGCCTCAAATGGGATCGTTCTCCCGTTTGTCCCCATTTCCCCTTCTCAGCAGCTGTACAAATGGGCAGCAAATCTCTCTTCAGTGCACTCAGGATTTTCTGCAAGGCAAATCAGGGCAGAAGAATTAATTGT
Source organism: Caprimulgus europaeus (assembly GCA_907165065.1). The sequence goes on from OU015547.1 coordinate 1,512,507, forward strand.
GAAGGTGATTACTCAGGTGGGTGCCACAACTGCGCCCTGGGGATTTACTCCATCACCCTTTAGCAGGACACAACCGTGCTGGCTGGAGCTGGGGAACAGGGCTGGCAGCCCCAAGGACCCCCAGCCCTTCCCAGCATGAGTGTGGGGAAGGGGCGTTGGACCTCTCATCCTGTGTGGGAACCTGAGCATCCCACTGTCCTCTCTTGCTCACCCTGGAAACGGGAAACTGAAATCAAGTGAGTAATGGGAGTCATTGAAAGTCTGAGATGGATGGATCCATCTCATTGTACCCATCATATCACCGTGTTTTATCTCTGTGTCCCTTTAAATAAGGCTGCTTGCTTTCCACTGGGGAGGGAAAAGAAAAAAAAATCAATTAAAAAGAAAAGGAGGTGAGGGGGGAAAAGGATAATTATGTTCCACAAAAATTAAGGAAAAGAAAAATGATGTAAAGAAATTACTTCTCATATAAAAGGGTATTTTATAATGGACCTTTAAAGCATTCCATCAAGTAAAACCAACGCATTTATTTGAAGCGTTAAAGAGGAACCTTCAATCAATCACTGAACTTCATTTTTACACTGTAATGAATCCAATTGACCTTTGTGTTCCAAAGATTCAGCAGCTGAGGCACGGGGGGAGCCGCTCCGGGACGCGGCGTCAGGGCTGTGGGTGCCCCTCTGCCATCCCAGCCTGCAGTTCCCTGCGCTGCCCTTCGGGGCTGCAGCCTCAATCCAGGGCTCTGGATTTAAGGAGTTTTTAGGGAAGCATCAGCTGTGACACCTGGAGAAGGGGCCAGGCACTGAGAACAGACAGCACTGGAAACTCACTCAGAGAGGGACACTTCTGTGTGAAATCCTGACATGAAGCTGCTGCTCTCCAAGCAATTATTACCAGCTAATGGGAGCTGGGAAATGGCCTCTCCCTTCCCACCGATTGAAATCCCACTCTGTTCCCCCCACATTGCAACTGGAAGAGCATTCATTTTGTAACCCATGAAAACTAGAATTGAAGTCTGTGCCTCGAGTTTCCCCATCCCTGAGCATTCTGGACACATCCTAACCCCACACGGAAGCAGAGCCAGAGGGATTTGGGGCATCACATCGCTTAGGGATGGAGGAACCTCAGATCCACGAGCTTTTTGGGAGCACTGGTCCATCTCTCCTGCACAGATCCAGCAGAGTGCCAGCACGAGAACAGGCTGCTCCACCCCGAGGTGCCCCATTTCCCATGCCAGGTCCATAAATCACCCAGTGACATTAAACAGTCCCACCCCACCCCACCACCCACCATTCCCCAGGCTCAGGGTTGTTCTCTCGGAGGTGCAGCAGATCCTGCACCAGCCGGGCACCTTCCCCAAAACCCCCCAATTCTCTGCTGCTCATGGGGGGCAAACACAGCCCCCAGCAGCCTTTTCTCCTCAGTCACCTCCTGGATAAACAGCAGAGCGAGTACTAATAAAAATAGTGGCTAAAAATACAGAAAAAAGTGTTTATTATTGAGGAGGGACGAATCCCTTGAATTGCACCCGGGCTAATTAACATTTATACAAAGTGCACTCATCACAAACATACATTAACCTTTGCAGCATATAGAAGAGCAATTGGGAAGTATATAATGAGAGCAGAGAGACACCAGAGCACTAGACTTCCTGGCTGAAAATGCCAACCTTGCCTCTTCTTGCTTGAATCTTGAAGCAGTTTCCCCACAATTACCAGTTTTGCAGCACTCCTGAGGTAGGTCCTTGACACTCCCAGCTCCCCCCTCCCCATTCAGAGCCGGGGGGGAATGACCCACCCTGCCTGGAGCTCACCCTGTGCCTGGCTGCTGCCCAAGCTCTCCATCCCCCTCACCCGCTATCCCACCGCGCTGCGTCCCTGAGGAACAGCGATGGGATCTCATGACAAGCCACGCTGGAGAACTCAGAAGAAAAATGAAGGATTTTGTCCAAGATCTAAATTAAAATGGCAATCAATATTGCTCCTGAAAGCAGAGAGAAGAGCAGCCGTGATGCTGAGATGTCCTTAATGATTCCAGTCAGCAAAGTCGTTAGCAGAGTTAGAGCCCTGGCTATTGTTTATTTTTATTTTTTTTTTAAATTGGGAATGGTGAGAGACCCAGCATCCTCGAGGAAAGCAAGAGGAACATCTGGACAGCACTCAAGCTGGAAAAATAAGATGTGGTGCTGATCTCTACACACCCATTGCATTGGAAGGGGGAAAGGGAGGGGGAGGGATAAAACTTCAGAAAGAAAAATTCTCTGTTTCTTCACACCACTTAACCTGTGTGGTAAGGAAATGGGGAAGTGGTCCATGTCCTACCTCATTTAACAAGAAACTAATAATGATCAATGCCTGCTCCTTGGCCTCCCCTGCCCCCACTTCGTTACTCAAACTGGCACCTCCCCAGCCACCGAGCGGGTCATTCACACACCACATGGCAAAGCCACAGGGATGAACGGTCATTTGTGGTCAGAGATGCAACTTCAGGCTGCAGAAATAACACTATCCCGTGGGGCAAGGCACAAACTGCCCCCCAAACAGCCTGCATGTTCTAATTTTTATATATAGTGGGGCTTTTTATATATATATATATATTTAAAAAAATAAATATATATATATATTTAAAAATATATACTATAATAATTGTATATATTTGTACACACACACACGTGTGTATATATATATATATATATATACACACACACACATCCTTGGGGAGGTCCAGGGCTCTTTGGAAGAGGACACTGCTCCCCCACAGGCTGCACAGACCAGGTCTCCCCACTGTACCCCAAGCAGCTCAGCCCACTGCCGCAGCCAGCGAGGGGTCAGGGGAGGAGGAGAAGGGGAAGGATTCGTTTCAAGAGCCACCACTGAACCCAGGGCTTTTGTTTGCTCAGCAATCAAGAAACGCTCCTGATTTCAGTTGTGTGCAACTCCTCACAAATCCTCCCAGAGTCAACAAAAGCCAAAGTCATTTAACTCTGGGCTAATGTAAGAGTGAGCAGGAAGGAGCTCGCGCACGGCAGCGAACGCAAGACTTTCCAGAGGAGCAACCAGGAGCAATTAAGCTTATCAGGAGCTGGGGTGGGATCTGGCACGTCTGCAGGCTGGTGCCAGTAATCACTGTTAATTTTACAGAGTCTGGATGACATATAGGGAAGATTTAGATGTTCTAATTACTCCGCTGAATACCAGGGGTGCTGCTGATGAGGGAGGCAGGCACATGCACATCCACACATACACACTCAAAGCCAATTAAGAAAGAAAAACAGCAACAAGGAGCCAGCAGGCTCATGAGCTCTTCATAAAAAAACTGGTCTAAGCTGACCTACCCCTCGCTGTAAAACTCAGCAATCACAAACAAGCTACAAGACTTCTGCTGGCCAATTCCCAGCAGCGAGGGCCTGAAAGCTTTGCACAGGGCAGGAGAGGATTCAAGCCACCAGCCAAGCTATAAAGCTTCATTTTTAGTTAATAGCATCATGGTACCCAACAGCATCACATACAGGGTCTTCCACCCAGCAAGGAGATGCTGCTGCTCAGTAGAACCCTGCCTCTCCAACCCAGAGCTTGCTTAGCTCTTACCAGCTGCCTGCAACACACCCCATCTCTGATGCAAAAAAAGAAAGCCCAAAAGACACCACAGCCCTTCTCTTACAAGTCTGCACTGCTGTGCTGAACTCCAGCCTGCTGTGACTGCTCTGACAGGCACCATTCCTGGTTAACTCACAGAGAACCAGCACAGGATGGTCACAGCAAACCCCAGGACAGGCCAGCCAGGGCTGCCCAAAGCTCCCACAGAGCCAACTCCTCTCACCCACATGCCCAGGCACTGTCTTACCTGGGACTGGTCCCTGTGTGGGCTGGCAGCCCAGCTCCTCCTCTGCACAGTGCCAGGAGCTGGGGAGAGGGCTCAGCCATTCAAAAATACATCTCCAGACACTTCTTCCTAACTTAGGACCATAACAGGTCCATTAAAACCCCCATTTGGGTTTTGCAGTGCTTCTGGGTCAGTCCAACTCAATTCTCTCCCCAACAGCATCTCCATACACTCCTGGGCTGTTCCAGGGCAGCTCCTTCATGGTCAATAGCCTCCTGCCCCCAAGCATGACAGAGAAACTGCCCCTCAGCAGCAGTCTTATTAAGCACCAGGTGGAAGGATTTATCTGTTTGTCATTAGAGCCTTGAACCAGATGGAGTTGCTGATTTAATTACAACCTTTTCTCCTGACCAGTCTGAAACCCACCCAAAGGCTCAACAGAAGACCAGAAAGTTGTTAACAGGGTACAGGTGCCTCTCCCTGTCCTCTCCTCCAGATTCTCTTGGTAGCAAGTCCCCTGCAGAGGAATATGGAATACAGAACTCCAGCCTACAAAAATTAAATGGACCTTTGGTCCTGGCTGAGGGAATTACCCAGAAAATCCAGGAGCAGAGATTCAGAGCTGAGTCCTGTGAGCAGTGGCACGCTGCTCCGAGCACGCTCTGCGAGGGGACAGCCCGTGGCCATGGGGAAGGGGATGCTGCCTGGACCCAAAGCACAAGAAGCAGAAGATTTTTAAAGAGCCCCTGAGAAGCAGTGCTATTATCAATGTTATTTATTGCAGAAAGTGGCATTAATATTACGACATTTATTAATACATAAAGCTGTAGCATCCTTACTAGAACAGCTGCAGAACACCACATTACTATTAATGCTGATGTTGATATATGAATAATGCATCGTTCCTGGTTGGTTTTGTGGCTCACACTGCCCTGAAATAATTTTTTCCCTCTCAGTTTTGTTCATGTTTGTTGGGTATTTTGGCAAGTCGTTAGGTCTCCTCAGTAATCAGGGCCCAATTTTCTTAGACAACAGACAAAGAGTGTTTGCCTGAAAAGGTGGAAGTTTTAAACGTGGCACAGACAGGAGTGCTGGGAGGGGAGCTGGCTGATGAGAACACAGAGATGGGATTTTCAACACAGCCATCAAAAAGGGGTGACCCCAAGGCAGAGGCTGGGGGGCTGCCACCACCTCACCCCCTCTTGACAAGCCCCAGCTCTCTGCTCAGCACAGCGGGGCTCTGAGTCCTGCCCTGGGCACAGTGACCGAGCCCCTGAGCCATGGCAGCCTGGCACACGCGAGGAGAGCATCGTAAATCCTGGCACCAGCTAAGTTCTGCTCTGCTGGGCTTCCTCCCAGATCACACTCACTCCTCAGGCTGAAATCTTACCCTGGTTTGGCAGCAAATCTGCAAAAAGGAGTAGGGACAGTTCCACGTGCTCGTGTGGAAGGAAAGTCAGCGGGACAGAGAGGAAATGAGGCAGCACGGGGCTTCCGAGGCGCCTCGAGATTTCTTCGCAAGCAAAGTCAGGCATGATGGAGCTTAAAGTTCCCCAAGGAGGAACCAGACCCTTTGAACAGCACAAGCCACTCATCTTCCCACCCTGGCCCAGGAGCAGAGCTGCTGAAGCCAGTCACACCGGCAAAGCCCCCAGGTACAATCACCCACCCTCCAGCCGGTGCTGCCTCCTCCAGGATGGTCACCAACCGCCCCTGCGCTAGCTGCCGCCTGTGGGGCCACCCAGAAACTCCCCGTGCAGTTTAGTCTTCACCCATGGGGTCACAAATCAGCTGCAGTGTCCCAATCTCACTGGATTTAACAATGAAAGAGCAGGATTGCCACAGCCACGCTCACCTAACGGCTCGTGCTGGGCGGTGCTTCCTCCTCCGGCACCAGCTCCTGGACTCAGGTGATGCTGCACAAATCTCAGCTGGTTTTCCAGCGATGGTTACGTGTGTGGACAAACAAATGACAATCTGAAAGATTGCACAAGCAGAAGACAAACAAAAACATTAGTATTTCTCTTTTCAGCCTCGTCAGGTACATCCCAAGCTGCTGATTTATTCTGGGGCAGGGAGGGCTTTCATTAGTAAGGGCTGCTGGTCCTGTGATCCCTCGCTGGAGGTTACGGAGCAGGAAGGGAGACATCAGTGAAGGAAAAGGACTTTGTTGTGCAGAAAATGACATGTTTGAAATGCTGATTTAGCTCATGTCTCACAGTAATACATGTAACCTCTTGCTCCCCTCTCCCTATCTTCTAGTATTTAGAAAAATGTATTTTTAAAACAGATAAATACACGACGTAGAAACTTTTCATTTCCTTTGTGGTCAGGGGCAGATATTTGCATTCAGAGAGATAAGAATTTGATGTTCTGGATAAGTACAGATTTCTGCTGTCCAGAAAGGAGACATTAATGCAAATTCCTGTCCACTTCCATGTTTAATAAAAGTATCACTGCCTTCATCTTGTTTGAGAAAGTCCTCCCATCACACATCAATGCAGTGAGCTGGAGCTGAGCCTCTGTCTCCTGTGCTGGTGGGATGGCAGGGGGTGACAGGGTACCAAACCCAGGCTGGGCTGATCCCAATCCTGATCCCAATCCCAGAATTTCTCTAAATCACTGGAGAACCATTTGAATCATAGAATCCCAGACTGGTTTGGGTTGGAAGGGACCTTAAAGCTCATCCAGTTCCAACCACCCTGCCAGCAGCAGGGACACCTTCCACTAGACCAGGTTGCTCAAAGCCTCATCCAACCTGGCCTTGAACACTTCCAGGGCAGTGTTCCTTCTTGCAAAATTGGGTGGGCATGAAAAATGTGGTGCCAGGACAGCGTGGCACAACTGGCACCTCCACCACCACCACCAGCTCCTCGGTGCAACATTTCCTCCACCTCCCCCTGTGCCCACTCCCCTTTCCTGGACAAAGAAAATAACACCTATGTAGTAAGTGCTTTAGAGATACATACATAGCCAATAAGAAAGCAAAATCCTTAGATCTTAATATAGAAATAATCAAAAACCTCCTAAAAAAAGGTGAAAAATTACAGAAAAATCTAAAAGTAGACAGCTGAGTTTTAACCTTGATGCCATGGAGGCTATGAAGAGATCTCTGTTGGTATTGATTTCTGTGGAAAACACTCTGCGCTGCTGCAGACGGACAGCGGGGCGAGACACGAGGCCAGAGGCAGAGATCACGACCCCACGGCCTTCCACGTTTCATGATTGCCCTGCCAAAGCAAGCAGAGTGGGAGTTACTTTGAGACTCATTTTGGTCTCAAATAAGCCAGGATCCAGGCTGCTCCTTCCCACAGCTCCTTTGATTCACAGCTTTTGGCAGCTGGCGAGGGGGAAGAGGCAGAGGCAAAGCTGTGTGGCTGCTGCGGGAGCAGGCAGAGCTTTCCTCCACCTCCCCCTGCCCACGCTGGCTTTGAGGGACCCAGCTCCTCGCAGCTGGCCAGGCACAGATACTGCAAGTTTCAAATAAAAACCTTACTTATCTTGCTGGGGAGAAAGCACTGGCTTTTAAACACTACATGTTCAAACAGAAAATACTCATCTCAGCCTCTGAAGAGCTTTCCACAGAACACAGCCTCATTTTTTCTCAGGGTGTTTTTCCTCCCTCACAATAAAAAGGCTCCACTATCAATATTCTTTTAGGATTTTCTTTCCTTAATACACACACACACACACACACACACATGTTTTCCTCTTTCTCTGCCTTTTGTAGCTGTGCCTTTGCCAGGGCTTTGACCTTTCAGAGCCAGCCGGGGCTGGGGAAGCCCTGCGGCAGAGTTGGCCGAGCAGTGATGAGGCAGGGGCTGGACAACCACGTGGCCAGAATCTGCCATCCCTTGGACCTGGGGACACAAAAGCAAGAGCAGCTTTATCTGTCCAGCTAATTGCAATATTGTTGGCCACTCACAACTGCTCCACATAACCACTGCTGATCCTGCTAAGTGATGAGGATCTATAGTGACTGGACTAATGGGGTGCTGGTGGGTGTAACCATGGGCTGGTGGTAGGACAAGACCTGGTTTGCCTTTCTGGATCAGCCATTAGTTTATTAAGAACAAATAAAACAATCCTGCCACACCTTTGTTCTCCCACCTGGATGTCAAAACGTTCTTTAGCATCAAGTGTAATTAAGGCTACTGGCTGCACAGGTCCAAAATGCATCTGCTGCAGGAGGAAGCTCACCTTGGGCAGGGCTGTGTGCTGGCCAACAGCCTCTATAGAACATCAAACCCCGTGAGATCCATCCTCAGCTCCACTTCTTCAAGCTGCATCGTGATTTCAAAGCACTTAATGGTGCAAATCAGTTGGAGCAGCTCTGCACTTCACTGCGAATCAGCAGCGGGGTGTTTCGAAGACACCACATGTTTGATGTGACTCCACTTGGGGACTCAGACAGGACGTGAGTGGCAATTCCAGTGGTCAGTCTGCAAGCAGTGGCTTTGTTGGAACAAGTGTATTTATGGGACAGCTTAACCATGGTTCTGGGAAAGGCACTGAGGGGTCCCAGGGCTTTTGCTCCAGCAGGCACAGCCCTGAGCGAGCTCTGCCTTGGGCCGGGGAGCTCAGCAGCTGTGAACAGACGGTGTTTAATTTCCTTTGCATGTCTCTATTTATGGGGATGTTTTATTTATTTCTGTATTCATTTGGTAATTGCCTAGTGGGTAGGAAAAGAAGGTGGTTAAACTGTTTTTTCCCCAAGTATTTTAAGCCTTCCTACAGGCCCTGAACCAGCAGAGCATGACTTTAACTTTGAACACACCGAGATGACATTTTCTAAGGCATAGAGAGGCTGAGATCCCAATCCTCCATGGGCTGCTGAGACCCCAAAGCCCCCACTTCCAGCTCCATGAGCATGTCACAAACATCCCTGCAGATGCCAGCAGTGGACCCACACATGGGATTGAGGGTGAACTGCCCATCGTGGAGCTCTTCTGTCCTGGTCCCTGGCTGGTGAACACAGCTCGGTCCCCAGGCTGGGATCCCCCAGCAGCGCAGGCTCCTCTCGCTGCCTTCGCCCCGGGGTGCACGGCCAGCACCGGCTGCGGGACACAGAGGGACACACGCTGCTCTTCTCCCAGCTCAAGGGGCAGGAGTCACCGTGCCATGAGTGATCTGTGATTTCTCTTTCTGCAAAGAACTGAAAACCCTCGGTGGTATTTTCACAAAGAGTTCAGAGGAGAAAGAAATTACACTGCTGTAAAATCATCAGGGTTAAGAAACCAATTTCCTTTGCAGCTCTGTCACTGCATACAAGCAGAATCCAGTCATTAAGGACTTACTAATGTTTAGGGTGAGAATGCAGGAGAGCTGAGAGGGGAAGGAAGCCTGGACCTCCTGTGAGCCGGTCCCCACCTCGCAGGCACATCTGCAGCCACTCTCATCCCTGAAGAACACTCGGCGCTTTCTATTTTTATCCTCTTTTCAGTGCACATCCCTACCTGCACCAGAAAGGAAGAAAGAGGTAAGAGTTCATCTCACGTTGAGAGTCAAAAGGAAGATAAATAAAAGCCCTGTTGGCTCGGAGGCAGCCCTTCAGGATCTCAAAAGCTGTTTTTCCTCCGGTGCTGCCAGTCCGGAGCGGCACCGGACGCAGCTTTGTCACCTCTCACCTGGCCCGGAGGCAGAGATCCATCCTCACCTTCACGGCACCGGCAGCTTCCTTCGAAGGTCAGGAGAGAGGGTTTTGTCCAGTGTGCACGTTGTGATCTTTTCTGCCTCCTCTTACTTTCACTCCCCTCCTCTAGCCCCAGGCTCTGGGAATGGGCTGCTCTGCGGGTCAGTGCCGTGAATCAGCACCAACCCAGGGCCATGGAGAGGAGGAGGGAGCGGAGGAAGAAGGGAAGACCTGCAGGTAGCACAGTTGCCATCCAGGAATGAGTGTGCTTGTTTGGAAAGAAGCAGGGCACTGCTGATTCCAATCCTTATATAACATGTTTTATAAAATCCAGCATCTTCCAGGCTTTAACACCTGTATATGCAGGTCATCCTCTCACTCTGGGAGGAAGGTAAGTGTGCAATAAAATACACACACACATGTGCAACTCTGAAATGACGATAGCAAAAACAAGGTGAAAAACAACAGTTGGCACAGCAGAGCAGATGAGGACCCAGAGCCCCTCCAGCCACTGTCCCCAGGAGACCTCCTGGAGCTCCACTCCCCAGCCATGGGCAGGGCTGGCCAGCTTTGTCCACAGCCCAGACCTTCACCCTGCCTGCACTCATCCACTGAGTGAGCTGGGGTAAGGACTGACCCTCCTTCACTCAACTAAATTAAAGATAATATCTGAAAATGCCAAAACTTGCATTGAAATTAATGGGACTTAGATGCCAGAATACCTTTGTGTATGTGGGCCTCCAGGTCTTTATCTTGATTCAATATTCTTTGGAAGTCAGTGTAGAGTGAAGGATAGGTTTTCACCCAAGATTTTGCTGACTAGAAGTCATGGGCTGTAGGTAAATCTCACCTGGTAATATCCTACCCGTCAGAGCCCTTTCAAAACTCTGGGAAGCACAAGCATCCATCAGGGCTGACACATTAATTCAAACAGTGTTATTTTCACATCATTTAAGGCCTCTCTTCCCACTTTTGTTTTGCAATTGAAAATATTTTTCAGGCATAACACAACTGCCATCCTCACTCCGCTGTCTGGAGCCACTGCCGCGGTCCGCAGGGACCATTTGCATTCCAGTCAGAATTAAGCATTTGCAGGGGTTTAGATTTAATCCCATTCAAATGTGCATTTTGCTCAGGATAAAAGAAAAAAAATAGCTCTCTCTTGCTGAAACAAATCAAACCCAGGTGATGCTGACGGTGGCCAGGGTTGCTTTACACCTCATCGCGTATGCAGGGAATAAAGATAAATCACAGGAGCTGGGAGCAGAATTAGGCTCTGGTTACAGGGAACACAGCCATGGCCAAAGCTGCCAGGGCAGGATTAATGTGTCCATTTAACAGAGATCACAGCGTGTGTGTTCAGACAACACCGCACCGTCACGCAGGGGTGGGACTGGGAACAGCAGCGTCTGCTCTGCCCGGGAGGAGATCAGCTCTGGAGACACGTCAGACCCAAACCTGGCTCTGAGGATCTCCTTCCCTTTCCCAGCTTCAAGGCAGAGAGAAACAAAATGGGTCCTGGATGGAAAATCAGGGGTGGGCCACACAAAAAGCTTCTTCCCTTACAGCGAGAAGACACGGGGCTCCAACATCCGTGGGCTCAGGTTTTCTCACTCTCTGTTTCCTGGTGAAGCTTGGGAATAACCTGCTCTGGAGCTGCCACCTCCCTCCCAAGCAGAGTGAGACAGACACCAACACAGGCTTCCCAGCCAGAGAGTCCAACACAGCTTGTTTATGACAGGCAGAAAAGTCAAATTACTGAAAATGTAATCTGGAAGTTAAAAAATGGGGACATGTTAAATGAAAAAATAAGCATTTATTTTTCTAACATCGATTTTTTCATCAGTTTAAAAAATGTTCATTTTGAACACTTTTTTTTTTTCCAGCAGGGGGAAAAAAAAAGCACAGTATATAATAAACATTTCCCTGTTAAAAAAAGTTGATTTTGATGTATTTCATTTGTTCAGCAGGGGCTGCTCCACCATACATTCGGATGAACACTGAAGAAAAAATAGTTTGCTGAGTTTTTTTTCTACTCCCATGGAGGACTCAGGTCACATCCACTCAGTGTTTAGGGAAGAACCAGGACCATTTGCCTCTGTGTAAATTCACCATTTGGCACCTGGAGTGTTCTCCTGCAGACAGACACCACACGGGCACGGCTGTGGCCACTCGCCGCTCCGTGACCAGCCACCATTCACAGCTGCCCTGACCGTACCCAGCTCCCAACGAGCTCCCAGCCTCCTCCTTCTGCTAATTGCAAAATTAACTTCAACAAGCATAAAAGAAAAGCTGTCAGGCTGAACTGCTGGACAAATTGGATAGATGAAATTAAGGCTGATGCTTTGGGGCACGCAGCTCTGGCCTTGGGAAATGGGTCAATTTGTGCTCAAAGCCTTCGAGTGTGGGAAAATTCCCTGATGGTGCCTCAGTTTCCCCTTTGCAAACCTGAGCTTTATTCCAAAGGCTGAAGGGTGCAGAGTGACCCTTGGCAGGAGGGACACCCAGCAGCTTTCAGCTCAGCTGTGTCTGATGGGCATGAACCAGCACAGAGATGTTCTTCCACGCAGATGAAGGCGACTCCTCTCCAGCACGACCGGTGTTGCTTTCACAGTTGCCTGTTCCTGGAAGGGCCCCCATGTCGCTGCTTAACAAATGCCTGCAAATAGACACTTTATTAAGGGTTTTTTGCTTATATATTGTAATTTAATACAAAGCATTCTTTAATACAAAGCACCAGAAAGGAGTTCTTGGATCCACTCACTTTCTCATCCCTTTGTGTGATGTATCATGGCCGCATTATTCTGGCCTCAAACGTTTCCAATGAGAGGGGATATCAAAGTGGGTTTGGTTTCCCATGTGAGCTTTTAAACGCCTTGTGGTTTCTCAGCACATTCTCTTCTCTTTGTGTGGTGCATCTACCTCCCTCCTCTTCTTTTCTTCTCTCCAGGAAGGCTGAGATTTCATTTTAAGCAAAGAAAAAAAAGACTTTTAAAATTCTTTTTTTTCCTTCTTTGTTCTGCTGCTACTTCCTAAATGATTCCTCCTTCCTCTCCTGAGCTCCTGCTGCCCTGTCCCCGAAGGGTGACCCCAGGAGTCCTTTCCCAGGGCTGGCAGCAGGTTGTAGGCAGGGCTGGCACAGACAGAGCAGAAGAGCTGAAGCTCCCAGGTTACCTTCCCACACACACAAAGTCTCTCCTGGTCCTGCCCGTGAGCTGGTACCCATCAGCATCCTCAGCTACACAGGGAGGGGACAGCCAGAGGCCATGGGAGCTGCCCCTTGGGTCTGGTCCCTTTTCTGCTGCCCCAGGGCATGGGCAGAGCTGTGTCACAGCCTGGGTGCTGGCTGGGTGCTGGGTGTCTCTGGCTGTGCAGCTCCTCCAGCAGCTCTGCCATGTCACGTCACCTCACACAGCAAGGCTGTGATCCCCGCCAGTCACTATCCAGCAATTAAGAAGTAATTTCCAAGAGCACGGTGTCATTAGCGTCTCGTACTTGGTAACCCCAGCAGCAAATCGAGGCTTAGCACATTGTCTCAAGTCAGGCTGATTTACTCTGACAGTGATCAAATGATCTTAATGATTTGTCAGGCAGCCGTCATAGCCAAATCTGTTTATGATGAGCACCAGGAAGCAAAAGCAATTCATTAGTTTGTTTACCATCAGGATGGGCCTGGACACCCCAGAGTCATTAAAAGAAGAAAAGGCATCTCAGAAAAGCTGGAGCTATTTGATTATAACAGGCACCATGAGCAGGCTTGCTCCAGCACAGCAAAAGACTTTCAAAGTGCATAAATCAAAAACTACAGCAGCGTGAAATTTGACCAAAGCAAGCCAAATTACGTGTCCAAAGCCCTGGGCATGAGGGTTTTTCTTTAATAGCTTTGGTGACCTTTAGGAGTCGGTAACCTCTTGGCATGAAATGAGAATTTCTGTGATTTGCATGGCTTCTCTGTAGATAAACTGCGTGTGCAGGTGGGCTGGGAGACAGGGAATGGGGGGTGCAAGAAATGGGGATCACACTCTGGGTCAAAACACCCAGGAGAACTGGAGTGCCAGGGATCCGTGCTGGAAAAGCCAATGGTCTTCAACCCACCCTGCAGGGACCTTGGGAAGTCCAGAGTGAAGACAGAGGAGTTGGTTAAGGAGGAGGAGGATGGCAGCAGAGTAGAGGTCCTTGAATCCTGTACCAAAGGTGCCAAGACCCAGCTCTGCCCCTGGCCCCAGTGCCCTGGGAATCGCCGCAACAGCACTGAGCAAAACCTTGGGGCTCTGCCATTTCCACACTGGCACCATCACACAGACACATCAGACACCTTGTGCAAGAGGAGCTTTGGTGTCACGTTCTCATGAACATCATCCTTTCTACCAAACCCGCTTGTCCCGAGGACGCTCGGCTTTGCTGGAGCGCTCCCAGCCAGCTCTCTGAGAGCTAAAGCAGTTCGCAAATCCGCACCTCATCTTCTATTCCATTTAAATGATCTACCATCTTTAGCAGGGCTGAGCCTCTCCAGAGCCTGTAGCCAAGGCAACAAGAGCTACCAGGGAAAAAATGGATCCAAGAAGTTATTAAAATCACAATATCCTTTCTGAGCAAGGCAGAGATAATGAGCGTGCGTTACGCCGGTTCCCTGCACCATGGGCTGGCTCCCAGCCACCTGCTGGGTGAAGCTCCCTGGCTGGTTACCAAACACCAGCTTTGTGGAGGCATTTCAGGTCCTAAAGGTATGGAGCAGCACCTCCGTACCCCCAAACCCCAGCCCAAACCCATAAAGCCCCAGAATTTACTCACTATGTGTGGAACCAACCTCCAGCGCAGGACAGCAGCGTTTCTAAGCGCTAGGAAGGGGCCTGTGTTTCAAATTTACAGACATTTGGGGAATTTCAAGATGTTGAGGAATCAGTGGTTTTGCAAAGAGGAAAATGTGAAATGCTGCCCTGGCTTTATACAGCGCTCACAGCACCCAGGACCCACGTGCCACGGGTGAGGCTGGAAGCCCAGGGTTGCTCCTGGGTCCCTCCCTTGGCACGTTCTTCCCTTTTCCATTGAGCAAGAGAGCGCACGGAGGTGTGGTGAGCCCAGACCTGGTGGTCCTGATGGTCCTGAAGCTTCTGCATTGGGCAACACCCTGAGCACCCCCAGAAACAACCCCAAAAGGCGGCAGCTTGGCAGGAGCGTCAGCGCTGGGGTGTAGGAGGCGCGGGGCCGTGGCAGGCAGCGAGGGATCGCTCCCCTCGCTCTGCTCCCCCGGCTCCAGGCCGGTGCTGCAGTAATGAATCACTTCTGTGTGTGTCGCTCAGCGCCTGAGAAAGCCTGGGATGAGGAGAACAGGTCAGAGCGCTCACGCTCCGCGTGCGCCTGGCACGAGACGAAACCTCCCGGAGTCAGACTGAGGAAAAGACCGCGGTGTAATTTGTTTTGATGCCTCAGGACTCCAGATCCCCCGGTTCTGTCGCAGGACAAACTCCCGCTGATTTTACAATGAAGGACAGCTTTGCCTTGCCAGCTCAAAGTCAAAATCTGGGATTATCTTTCCTCTCCGCCTCCCCAGAGCAATGCACGATGTTAAAGATTTGATTTGCAAAGAGATTGTGCAAACATTTCTCTTTATCCCTCCCTTTGTTTGAGCTGCTCAAAGATTTTAGAGCAAAATGCTGATCTCTCCTGGGATTGATACCGAAACCAAAGGCATCGGCTGAGCACCAGTTCCACAAACTGCATCTGTGTTTGCTCAGAGAACGGAGCAGATTCTCCTCAAAATGAGCCCGTGAGCTCAGGCAGGCAGTGAACTGAGGCGATCATCAGGCTGCCAGGGGCTCCAGCAACCCCACAGCGAGTCTGAGCGAACAAGGTCTGAATTTCCAAGAATCAGGAGATTTTTGTGGCTGTTGAATTTTATCACAAATATTTACAGAGTGGCGGTGAGCGGGTTCCAAACTGATCCAGGTAATTAATACCTGGCATTAACGTGCAAACACAGGCTGACATCTGAACCACCTCCCTGGTCAAACCTGGCACAGCTCCACCAAACCCATCCCTGGCTGCACATCGGCTGTGGCGATGGGTGTTCAGTCCCATGGTACAGATGTCCGTCTGTCCGTCCGTCTGGCACGGCTCCACGTCAGGAACCAGAGCGATTTCCACCAGCGCAGTGCACCTGTGTGCCAGAACAACTGCATCTGTACAGTGTCTGCCTTGGTTAATTACGACAGCAAAACAACTGAAACATTTTATGACATTCCTCAGCTTGCAAAATTACACCAGCACGGCTTTTAAAACGATGATTAACCAGAATTCACAGCCTCCATCACCGAATCATTAATTCTGTGGGTTTCAGTGTATTTTTCAAATGAAATGTTCAGCAAAGAGTATTTAAGCATTCTTCATGGCTTCCTAGCTCTAAAAATAATAAAACTAAATTTCAGTTGCAAGTTCAAAAAAGATTTGAGAGGTAAAGACAGTCAAAACAAGTACTGGATGGCCACAATGTTAATGACATTTGCCCACCCTTTCAGGATCAAAACTCAAAGCTTTGCTCACTGGTTTGGTTTAGCAAATCTTGGTTGAATAATAGGAGCAAAAAAACCTCACTACATAAGTTTAACCTCTTTTTCTTAGTCTCCCCTCTCTCCAAAATCAAAATTTTGATGGAAAAACTTGTCAGAAAATGAACAAACTGGGGTTGGGGTTTGGTTTTTTGGTGGGTTTCTGCAATAAATAGAGCCTGGTACCAGCGAAACGCCTGTTTCTCAAAAGGGATGGTCACAGCAACACCCCAAAGGCCCAGACCCATGTTTGTTTGGTTTCCTTTCACCCTCCCAGAGTTAAAATATTTACAAGGTTTCTCTAAACTGCAGGCTGGAGCACTTACATCTGCTGAGTTAAACGCCCTCACACCCGCTCTGAGCCAGGCTTTGGGCTTCACTTCACCTCCAGCCTCGCTGGACTGTCCCTGTGCTTTCCCCTTCCCCATCCCACAGCCCCTTCCCAGTGCTCAGCACCCAGGGTTGGACTCTGCACTCCTCTGGCACAAGGAGCATCACCCCAGGGTGCCGCATCCTGGGCAGGTCGGTGTGTTTCCAACACCTCTGGGCCTTTTGTCTCAAAGCCTGACTGGATGCTGAATTTACTGGGAAGCAGATAAAGAGGAACAGAGCGAGGTGACGTGTCCCTGCACTGCCCACCCTTTGCCACCGCACAGGGGAGCAGCACTTGCAGCCCACGCTTTGCAGAGGGGACGCGCAGTTCTGGGGTGCTCAGCGATGTGTCTGTGCTTGAAGTCATTTCCTCTGCCCTCAGATGCTGACCAGCCTGGTAAGGAATCAGGAGACATCTCCTCTGCAAGGGGCAGGAGGGAGATTTTCATTTTCCTTTTCCTTTTCTTACAGGGATGTAAATAAGGAAGGCAGCAGCAATCAGGCTGCCGTCCCTAGGACAGCATCTCTGGAGCTTATTCTCCTCACCACGGGGGTTTGATGAAGGCAAACTTTCCCGACTCGCTGCAGCACATGCAGAACGAACCTGTTTCCAAGGAAACAGGGATCTTTTGCATGTCCAGCATGTGGTCAGAGATGGGGAAAGGTTGTGAAGACAGAGCCTGCCTTCCTACATGGCTGCTGCCACCCTCCCTCCCAGCACGGAGCATCCCCAACACACACCATCACATCCCAGTTGGGCAGCATCTGTTTGGAGAGGAGCGCTGGTGCAGCTGCAGTTTTTAGCTGCCCACAGCAAGCTTCCCTGCAGTATTGGGGGCATTGTTTGAATTTTGAGAAGTAGGAGATGGACAGTTCTCATCTCTGCATCACCTGTGAATTTTAGGGACCACAACATCCCCCAAAAGAGTAACATGGACAACCATAAGGAGGTTAATAATCCAGGCAGGACTTGGTTACTTGTTCTCTGTCTTGCTGAGCCAGAGCAAACTGCCCCAAACCAGGAGCTAACCCCCAAAGCTTAGCACCCCCCTAGCCAGGAGTAGGAAGCAGGGGCCTTTGCTGGTCCAGGGCTGAGGTGTAGGAAGGTTCACACCTATCACTGTGCCAGGCAGAGGCTGACGCACAAAGGAACACGCCACCTGCTACACCACACCATTACCTACCACCAGCCTCCTTTTAACTGGGGAGACATCAACAAATTGGTGCGAAGAAAGCCTGTTCCCAGCACCCAGAGAGGCACTTGCCTGAGCCAAGGTCCCACTGAGCCCATGATGTGTTTATGGGCAGAGACGGGGCACAGGTTGTGTCTTTAATCACCTTTTGGGGCCACCTCCTCACAGCTGCCACCCCCAGCAGGTAACTCCAGACCAAAGCAGCTCTGCCCACCGCAGCAGATGTAATCTGTGCTCTCGCACGCTGCGAGACTCCTGGCTAAAAGCTGCTCGTGGCTCTGAAGCCGCCTGCATCTGCAGCTATACATGTGCAGACACCGTCTGAGTCTATCATTAATTAATGTTTGTACAGTGCTTTTAAGATAAAGTGGCATATAAGTACCAACTATCATTATTATTATTATTAGACCCATCCTGATTTAAACCCATGAAAAGGCAGGAAATTGGGGGTTTAAGAGCCTGGCAGCCTGGTCACACAGCGCTGCTAAAACTCCTGTCTTTATGCTCTGCGTTTTACTCAGCAGAGTAAGTTAAGTCACAAACGTCAGCTGTGGATTTGCAGACTTAGCCCAGAATTTACTGCTTTTGTATCCTGAAGGGAGAAATCTCTCACCAAGGGACCTTCATCATGGAGTCAGGAAAAACAAAATAATCCCCTTAATGCAACAATTCAAGGGACCCCCAGGCAGCAGTGCCTGTCCTGCTCCAGCCAGCACTGCCTGAGCACGGGATGGCAGCGAGGACAGTGGCTTCTCCTCGGCACCCTCCCTGGCTGCTCTCTAAATCAGGGTTTTTCTCCTCTGTGTTCCTATTATCAGCACTGCAAACCCTGGTTACAAAAATGCTCATTTTAGCTGAGTTCATTTTAAATGTCAACCTCTACGAGTTGGGGAGGGCTAATTAGTGAGGGGGAAGGGGAATGGCAATGTCGGGAACTTTAATTTCACTCAGTGCAGCCAACCCTGAAGAGAATTCAGAGCTCGCCATTAGCTACACGCCTTTAATTTGACTCCAAATGTTAGTCAATAACACTAATGAATGGGAAGAAGTCACAGTGCAGAAAGTGCTAATGCCAGGCAGGTCCTGGTGCCTCGGTGCCAGGGGCTAATTTGGGGCTTGAATTAGCCCCTAATTTGGGTGAGGCTGGGGATGAACAACCCTCTGTCCAAAGCAGCCCGACAGCCGGGTTCACTGGGCTGCAGAGAGGGGCTGGTGGTGCTGAGCACCCACCAGAGTGGGACACGTCTCATGGGGGCACAATAAAAGGTGTGTTGGAAATGTCATGTAACTGCTCTTGCAATCAATGGATCTGAGTATTGTACTAAAGAAGAAAGAAAGAAGGAAATAGGAGAGAGAAGGGAGGACTGAGCAGAGGCTGCTGTGTCCCTCCCCTGAGCCTAAGCTGGCAGAGAGGAGCCATCAGCCTTTCCAGGTCCCCACCTTGTGCCTCACTTGCTGCTCTCCACCTGTTCACTAGCAAAAAGAGAATAATTTATTCCTTTTGCTTCCAGAACTGCTTTTTTCCTTTTCCAAATTTTTTAGGTTTTTAATTTTCACTCAGCAGGACACTGAATCAGCACACACACTGGACCTTATCCCCTCCCTGCTTACAAACTCCTGGGCTGGAGTAATATCTCCTCAAACAGATGTGACAATGTCCTGCCAACAACCCCTGCAGTCCCCTTCTCCCCCATATCATAGGCTGCTTCCAACTTCTGGTCTATAAAACCTGTTCTCTCTAGTACCAGCATGTGAGGCTGAGAATGCACCAATGGTGTGGACAAGGTGAGGATCTTCTCGTGCAACCCAAGAGAGGCACCGACTTGTAGGATCCTGGACATTATGGCTGAGCAATGGATTGTTCCCTCAACCCAGTTTCCTGGCTCTCCTCTGATGCTGGACAGACACCAAGCTGGCAGTGGGACAGGGAAGGCAAAGCAAGGTGGTGGTGGTGGTGATAGAAATCCTGGGGCTCCCTCTCTGTCTCAGCACTAGGTTTTCTTTACAGTAAACACTTCCTAAAGAGAGATCCAAAAAGCTTTTGGATTTCTGGATGTTGTGGGACTATCACACCTAGCCCCTAAGGGGTTCTGAACCCTCTTTGAGCCCCACAATCTCAGAGGCAGCCAGAGCCCCCCACTCCAACCACACACCAGCCACCCCAGCGCTGCCAAAGGGCTTTGCTGGATCTTACTGGTGAGTTTAACCACACCATGCTGTGGCAGGAGATGTCTGAGAGCTGGCAGCTGTGGGACAGGCAATGGGAGCAGGATTGAGGGCACAGCAGAGCTGCCAAGGACCCTCTGCCTGGGCTCATCCCCCTTCGGATCGAGGTGCAGGATGCAGACGCGCCTGCTCCGCGCTCGGCAGCCGGGATGCTCGTACAAGACCTTCCCCAAAGCCTGAGCTCATCTCCAGAACGTTCTGAAGCACCCAATAGTTAATCGCCTTCTCTGTTCAAAAAGTCAACATTCTGATTTGGGTTAGATCATTTGAATTTCCCTATTCATTACTTTAACCCCTCTGTGATACAGACATTTTCCTCCCCAGCTGCATTCCCCAGCGCAGAGCCTCTGCCAGGCCCTGGGAAAGGCTTCAAACGCGGCTCTGATCTGCTGTACGCAGAGCCCTCTCCTCTCCTCTCCTCTCCTCTCCTCTCCTCTCCTCTCCTCTCCTCTCCTCTCCTCTCCTCTCCTCTCCTCTCCTCTCCTCTCCTCTCCTCTCCTCTCCTCTCCTCTCCTCTCCTCTCCTCTCCTCTCCTCTCCTCTCCTCTCCTCTCCTCTCCTCTCCTCTCCTCTCCTCTCCTCTCCCATGCTGAGGCAGCAGGCCAGATCCTGCTGACACATCTTCCTGTCTAACCTTTCATCTGCCAGGGGGAGGACATGGTTTTAGATGCTGCCTGGGAAAACTGTTATGAAATATCAATGATATAATTTTATCTACCTGCAGAACTGACAGGCATATTCCAACAGTGGTATATTATCAATTATAAGCCTAACAGAGCATGTTCTCCCATCTGATTGTTGCAAAAATCACTTGTCAAGGGCTGGTAAAGACCACAGCTGTCTTCTTCGTATAGACAGCCCTGCAAGAGATGCAAAGCTTCTGTGGTACAATGCTTTTCTCTTTTCTTTCCTTTCTTTTTTTTTTTTTTTCTTTTTTTAATCTCTGGTATAATAGAAGAGAACTGAATGAGGTGATTTCTATAGTGTCTTTACACCAGCAATGTTTCACAAAGCAGTGAGTTAGACAGTGGCAGCGCAGTGACAACGTTAATCAAACACCGCAGACGCCGTGGGCACGGGTGCGGCTCACGAACATCTGACGGGAACTGAGCCATCCCCATCAGGATGGAGACCCTCCTCTGCCCCCCACAAGCGCTTTGTGCCCAGGGAAAGGAGGCATCAGCCAAGAAAAATCTTGTTTCCAAGAGCTACGTAGGAGGCTGAGCCCAGTGCCGCTCCAGTTCCCTGCGTGGCAGGGCTGGGGGCTGAGCTGGGACCCCATCCCCATTTCATCTCCAGTGGCCACCACAGCCGTCACCCTCTGCAGCACCCACAGGCTCATCTCTTGGACATCATCTCACTCTCCCACTGCCTTCTCCAAGCCTCAGCTGATCCTCCCACAACACGAACTGGGGGTCTCCCTCGGAGCTAATGAGCGATAACGCTCCTCATCACGGGCTTTGTGCTTTGCAAGTTCTCTGCTCTGGTGTGTCACCATCTCTGTGGACACAGTGACAATTAGAGCTGCTTACGGGCAGGATGACGCCAATTCTGAGCACTTACAAACAGGACAGGAGGATTGCTAATTATTAAAAAGCTTTAGCGCTTAAAAAAGCTACAAGAGAGTGAAAAAGAAAAGACTTAATCAGTTTTGCTTTGGAGTTGCCTCAGATTTGTAATTCAATCAGACCTCCCATAGCAGTGAGGATGTCTTTCTGATATTCACAGGAGCTTTCCAGGGGCTATAATCTCTGAGAGATTTATTCATACTTTCTGCATTAGCTTAAGACTATTTTGGAAGAAACATCTCTCCCTCCCTCCCATCAGCAGAGCTCCAGAGAAGATATTAATATTAAAACAATTCAATTACTATGACTTAGGGAGAACACTGGTCCCAGGGAAAGGGCTGTTCACCACACTGTGCCATGCCATGCCTGCCAGCCCTCTCCTCCTCTCCTGATATCCCCAAGTTGTTGTTCAGAAACAGTTTATTGAAAGATTGAACAGAGCTATTGAAGACCACGAGAGGAGGGAGCCCGGCTTGCTCTCCTTACAAACACCAGCTCGGGGGATTGAGCTGCTATTTGTAAGACCCGAGAGCCTGGTGAGACCCCAGGTAACCCCGGAGCAGCATCACCTTCCCCTGCTCACTGTCCTGTGCCTTCCCACAGCCCCTCACAGCCCAGACCCTTCCTCCTGCTTCACTAACCCCAAACTCCTCACGCTACATCTAGGCAGCACCCCAGTCCCTCAGGACTGTCTGAACAGGCACAGGGCTCTGAGGGTGCTCAGAAAAACAAGGTCCAAAATCCTGCTTCTCAGTCCCTGCAAGGACAGCTCCAGCACCTCGGCCACCAGCAGCACTTTGCAGAAAGCAGCTGGATGGAGGATGGGAGGAGGAGGAGGAGTGAGACCATTTCAGGGAGAAGGATGGGGAGTACTTGGCACTTCAAAGGAGAACATCATCTCCTCACTTCACAAGATCACAAGCAAGAAGGAATAGCAAGGCTAGAGGACAGATTAACCTTCCTTCTCCCTCCTGCTTCCTTGTTCTATCCAATCCATCCTTCCCACGCCAGCTAATTAAACATGAAACAAGGAGAGGGGGTGCTGAGCCTCACCAGCTCCAGCTGTACGTGCAGTAATTCAGCTCCTTCAGCTCTGCAGCAGGAAACACTTTGGTGATGATGGTGCTGTGGATTGAACCACAGCACGGTCCAGAGCCAGCACAGACCTACCCAGCTGCCTGCTCTGCCGTGCCCTCCTTCGCGATGCCAAGCTGAGAATCCCCCCCAATTAGCTTGGTGTTGTTATTTCTGATTGCATCAACCACAAGAATAAATTAAAGTCCATCACTCCTGATTTACAGCAGTGCAAGGGACGAAGGTTGAGCTGTGTTCTGGATGAGAGGATTGCTCATGAGTTGAGCTGGATCCCAGCGGGGTCTCGCACGGCTGCACGACACGGTGCAATTCCCCAGTGCCGCGCGGTGTCAGCAGCAGCGGAATAAACCCCACAGACAACCCCACATCGCCAGGGAGAAAAGCCTCTGTAGTGGGGAGGGCAGCTCAGTCCCTAAAACACACCATGTGCTGACATCTCTGTAATCAAGGGATGCTCACCAGCCTTGATTTTGCTAATGAGTTCACTGCTGCGGGCTGAGACCTGACAAGCTCATTGGAAATGAAGCCTCAAATTCTGCACAGCCCCCAGCCCCACTGAATAAGGAGCCAGAAGAGGCAAGAAATCAAACTGATGGCAGAGAAGAGGGATCAGATTTTGAAATGGAAAAGAGTCAGACACCCAGCTGTCACACTCAGCTGTACGTCTCTATCCATACATCCAGATCTGTGACATCTATAGCTCTCGATATCAACAACCATATATGAAAGCGTGAGAGAACTTTGAGAGAAAAATAACACTGCTGTGATGAGAATGTTTTATCTTTCTCTCTGGCTCTCAGGGGCAGCAGGGCTGAGAGCTGTGATACGTGCAGAGAAGCTGCCAGCAGAGGGAAGGAAGGTACCAACAAGGGAGTATATATTTTCCCTGAGGACACTGTTATTTTTCCAGCTTGCCAGCTCCAGCGGATGCCTGCTGCATGCCTGTGCATATGCCAGTACTGGATAAATCGTACCCTTAGAATAATCTCCTAGCAGAGGGGCAAAACCCTCTTGCCAACACACTCCCAGGTGAGACAGGCAACACTGTTGTGCCAACAGAGATGCCAAGAGGGACTGCTCCTTCCAGCCTTGAGGCAGCAACAGAAGCTGCAAGCTTGGGGAAGGGCTAGGACCCAACTGCCTACCAGGTAACACAGACTTTGTGCCTGTGAATATCTATTTTTAACCTAATGATGTGTTCATTCTGTTCACTTCACTGATGGGACCTCATCAGGAGATTTATTACAGCAAATTCAAAGACAAATGCACACCACTGGGTTAAGCTGGCCAGGGACGTTCTCTGGATCCTCTGCATCACCAGCCCAGACAGCCTGACCTCCCCTCTCACTTTGTGACTCAGAAAAAGTGGAATAAAGAGACTTTGCCAAGTGGGACAAGATCTTCAGAAGAATAACGGTTTTCTTTTGAACATGCATGAAGCACAATGCATTGTTACTTATCAGAGAGATTCAGGAATACAACTTGCTGCTCCTACACCAACCCTTCAACGTGTTTATGATCAGAAGCAGCTCTGCAGAAATGAGCCACACTTCCAGTGTGAGTGCACTGGAAAGGAGCCCAGGAAATCCAGCTGCACTTCCAGGAGCAAGTGGGAAATGAGAACTTCACCCCTGGAGTCTCTCCCAGCCATCAGCTACATTGCTACCAGCCCAGCTGGGGTCTGCAGTGCCCGAGCCCCCTTAACTGGCTGCACAACCCCTTCCCCACAGCTCACCCTGCACCCCCCACACCCAGAGCACTTGGAGCAGGTCCAGCCTCTGTATTTAGCAAATGGAACTCTTGCTGATTTGCTGTGTAGTTGTGCTCAGAAATCAGAGTGTAGGTAAGAATAGAGCTGCAACAGCTGGAACTCACTGCCTGCATCTGCAAACCAGTACCCCCATCAGGAAGGGACAGAGGTGAGGAGCAACCCTGGTGACACAGGTCTAGAGCCATGCACCTTACCAGCACTCTGTCACCCAAAAAAAGGACACTCACACTGGAACAAACTTAAAACAGAAGATGTTAAGTCATTTGTTTGCCTATTTTTGCTCTTTTAGCTACTGGCCCAGTACTATCTGGATTTAAATTAATTCAAGAAAGCATCCCTTGGGGTTTTTTCTTGTTGTTGCTCTTTGTTTGTTTTTGATAAACACACACCTCAGTCCTATCTTTTTATTACAGTTTCTATGTGCTATTCATGAAGAAATATTTCCATACCTACATCTACCACTGCAGCAGTGAAACACAGGTACAGACAGAGAGGCAGATGGACAACCTGCTCAGCTTGTCCAGGTTACAGGAAGGCTGCTGATGGGGTACCAAGGTAAGGGAGAGGATGCCAATAAGAATTCAGAGGGTAGATGCCTCCATCTGTTGCCAGGTTTGGAAGACAGGGGCTAAAGCCCAAACTCAACACTAGAAACATGGGAGAAGTTCCCCTCTTGGCACTGCCTAAGCCTTACACCAGGATGAGGTGAGCCCTCTGACCACGTCACAGCCCCTCAGAGTTTTGGCACATCTGATCACTGCTTAATTAACATCACACCACATGATGGCTAAAAATGAAAAATAAAGAAAAATATTTCCCATTGATGTGGCATTTGTACTGACAGAGGCTTCTATAACCAATGTCATTTTATCTAGAAAATACATAAGTAAGAAGCTGTGACACATGAAAAACTCAAAAATGTTCTTGCAATTGCTAAGAGTTTCCAGCTTTTGTCTACTTTACAAAAATAATCAGGTTTTCATTTTCTGTGTGCTAAAAACTCATTTATCTTGTTATGATCCTGAGTGGGGCTTCTTAAGGACTATCTAGATCTGAAGAGCACATAAATAAAGTCAGACTGCACATCTGTATGCGTCTGAAGCCAAGGATGTTTGTGCTCAGAGCAGCGGGACTGGCAGCTCATCGAGTGATGGAAATGCCCCTTCAGGTCCCTGCTCACTTGGCCGTGGCAACTTGGCTCAGCAGCTCCTTAGAGAGAGCTCTTTATTCACAAGCTTTGTGAACACAGAGGTTGGGGCTATTTTAAGGCAGCACAATGACCTGGGAAAAAAACAACTGGCATGATTTGACTGGAATGGAAACAAGGGACTGAGCTGCATTAACAACAGGAAACTGCACAGAGACAGAGCTTGCAATAACAGGCAATGCTCGTGTCCCACTGCCACCGGGGATTCAGTGTGCGTGCACATAGGGTGTAAATATGCAGATCTCATCTGAAAACAAAAAAATTACCTAAAACCAGTTTTGCTGTCCTCAGTCCTCCTGTATGTGCACTGCTTCTTGTAGCCACCTTGAAGGTATCTGCTCTTATCTCCAAGGTACTTGCTGGTTTCCACCTAGCATACACGAAGAATCCCCTAAGGAGGAAGGGCAGCACTGTCATCGTCAGCTTCTCCAGCACTGCAGTGTTTTCTGGCTGTCCCAGAAGTGTGGCACATCTAGAACCAGAATTATGAGGAGAGGGCTCTTCTGGAAGTCCTGGCTCTTGCCAGCTGGCAGCTTCTTACCTTGACCAATGGCTTTAGTCTCTGGTGATGTTTCCTCTCCTTTTCAGAAGTAAACAAAGCTGTGATCAGCTAACAGTTTGAAAGCATATACCCCAAATTTTTAACTTCTCCTGAGATGGAGATTTTTAAAAAGCTGGCTCTGGTCTGTGTTTGGAGATGTATATGAACTTGCCCTTTGCTGTCCTGGGATGCCTTGAAAATGCCAAGCATTGGTTCTAAGCTGGAAGGAAATTAATTACCAAATAATTTACACTATGTGGCCTCCCTGCTGCAGCACTGGCTCTTTGGGAAGTGCTCACAGCAGCAAACAGGGTTTGCCTGCAGTGGACAACCCTCCCCTGACCCTTGGCTGATCACAATGTGGGGCCTCACTGGAAGCAGCGAGGTTGGAAGAGCCAACAGCAGCGAGCCAAAGCTGGGAAACAATAGCTCAAAAACATCCCTGCAGGCCTGGTGTTGGGGAACAACGCAGGTTTCAACAGCAGTGGCAGGCAGCTACATCTCCATTTCGCTCCCTGCGTGTCCATACAGCCCATTTCACTTGGACAGCATGGAGAGAGAAGCAATTAGAGCCCTAATCAATAACATCCACAGCCCTCCCTGCTTCAAGCTACTTAATTGGCATCCCAGAGTCAAGGGGAAGGTGAAACCGGGTCTTTGAAAGCAAACAGAGGAAGAATCCCTGGGTGCTGGACTTAACAAAGTACAAACAAATCCCAGAGCAGGATGTGCTGCTTCAAACCCAAGTTTTGTTCGATAGCAGCAGACAGGGAAGTGGTCAGAGGGAGACACAGGCACGGTGATGAGGATAAACACTTCCCACCCAAAGCTGGCCAAGCCAGTACACCTGAAGCACCCTCCCTGGCACGGATCCCCACAGGTACAATTTTGTAGCGTTCTCTGGGGATGTTTCCAGGCTCTGTGGCCTAAACAGCATCTCTTGTCATCAGGCTGCAACCTTGGCCCGTCTAAAAGCACAGAGCACATCTGTCTGCAAGGATGCAGCTGCCTGCCACAACAGGACACATCTGCTGGGTCGGTCTGAGCTCCATCATCAGCCTCTCCCAGGTGCTACACATCCTCTGAGACCAGAGCACATACCCTCAAGCCACCATCACAGGGTGATGTTCCCTTCCTGCCCACATCCCCATGGCAAGGACAGAACTTTCGTTCAGAAGAGCTCTGCAGGAAAACAAAGTACACTTAGCAAAAGCTTTTGGAAACTTGTCATATGAGCTTTAACTTAATGAAAATAAAAATCAAATTAAAGAACTGCAAGTGCTTCCTTGGGATTTTTCAAGTGATGAGATTTAATTAAAAGCAAGCAAGTGAAAAAAAAAACCACAAAAAACCCCCAAAAAAGTACATAGTATTGTATGGACTAGAAGAATAGCCCAGAAACTGAATTTCAGTCAGGTCAATGTGCAGAGATAGATTAAAAAAAAAGGGGGGAAAAAAAGAGAAAAAAATAAGAGCAGTGTGTCCTGGTGAGTAAGATTTCTCTCCTGGCCTGATGGCATCATGTGCACATATAAATATATATATACATATATGCTATAAAAGCAATTCCTACAGAAACAAATAAAATAATCCCCAGAACCCCAACTGAGTCCTTTCAGCCCTCAATAAAGATCTGAAACATGTCGATGAAGCATCACATTACATTTTGGATCTAAACTAGGTCAACATTTGTTTGTAAGGCCAAAAATAAGCTCTTTTTCCAAAACCACAGGATAAACAGAAGCCTTTCCATCATCATGGAGCATTCTTCAGTGTGATGTTCCTTTCAGAGCACAGCCCCTCTCAAGTGGAAATGCCATGGTAGGATAAGGATCCAGGAGTGGCAGGTTAATGTAATAATGTTTTGCAAAATGAGAAAAATAATCAAATAAACCCTCAAATGGAAATGCTGGCATTCATTCCCAACTGTGCAGTGTCAAAAAAGGAGATTATAATTACCTCTAAGCCTCACAACAGCAAATGCACTTTCCCAGGGGAGTTTTACCTCCATAAATTAAAAATATCCTAATTTACAAGTACTGGCTCCATTAAACCCCGTAAAACTACTGCCACAATCTTGCAAATTGTCAAACCCTCCAATCCCACACCCAGACCTCGCAGCACTGGTGTGGGATCCTTGCAGAGCTCTGTGTGCAAGGGCAATTCCTCCTTTAAGCCCAGGGGGGTACGAGAAGCAGGACAGAGAGCTGTTGATACCCTGCAGACCTCAGCTGGAGGATCTCAAAGCGTCTCTGGACAGTTCAGCTGAGTAACACGATGGTATTTTCCTAAGAAACTGTGTGAGGAATATTGGACTTTGCTATAACCTGAGGGAAGATGCTCAGGTTTACCTAGAGATTTGGGAACTCCAGGAAGAATTTGCAAATAGCTGTGTGGCTCCTCCTTCTCCTTTGACTCAGCTCCAACCACAGCAACAGCGTTAATGTATTTCCATTTCCAGAGGCTGCTTGTTAACTCCATTTAATGGCAGGGCCAGGGGGTGTTTCCAGGCCCTGACTCCTCCTCAGCCTCGGGGTTTGGGTGAGGAGCTGGCAGCTGGCTGCAGCCTCTCTGGTGCCCACACACTTATTGAACCACCAGGTCTTACACTGCTGTTTTATTTCCAAAGCCACGAACGCGTGTGAAGAGTTTGAGTCATCTGTCAGTCAGCTCCCTGCTGCACATGCCGGGTGCGGTGAAGCACACGAGCCAGGAGGTCAGCACTTGGCAGAAAAGGAGATTTTCTGGAGGAAGGAGAATAAACTGTCACCCCAGGAAGGACTAAGGCTCAAGGCACAATCAGTCCTTGCAGAGGTTACTTAATTTAAAGGACGAGTGCATCATCCATCATCAACCAGTAACATGGAGGGAGGCAAGGTGATCTGCCTGTGCTTGCCATGGACCTGCACAGCCCTGAGGAAGAGGATTCAACATCCTTCAGTGCCTTGTGCCTCCACCTCTGGAAGCTCCAACAGGAACCACAAAGGTGTCAAGCACCTGATAGCAGCAGCAGGATCTGATGGGATCCCTCCTCCTGCTGCTGAGCCAGAGAATATCGTGGCTACCTTGATCCGACGACTGATGTTATGAGACCAATGAGCAGGAGAAGAGGAAGGTTAAAAGGGGGGAGCAGGAAAGAACCACAAGTTTTTTTGGTTAAAAATCACTCAGAGGTGGCTATTGGGTGGAAGGAGCAGTGGAGCAGAAGGGTCTCACAACTGGGAACAAGTGGAAACCAGTGTTAGAGAGACAGTGTGGAGACAAGAGCACAGCACAGGCTCCCTCACTGGCATTGATTTTCCAGGGAAGTGTTTAGCTGTGATTGCAGCAGGTGTCGGCACAAACCCCCTCAATTAGATCAAGGCCTTGAGAGACTCTATGGAGAGGATGATAAAATCAAGAGAGCCATTTCATGCCAGACCTGTGTGAATCTGGCTCTGCTGGGCCTCAAGCTCTGACACATCTCGGCTCCTCTGACTCACGTTGTGTTTTATTCAAGGACAATGTACTCGTTCCTGTTGCTTTCCTCCTTTGCCACAGAATTTCTAATATTTAAAAAATAACCAGCTGTAGCAAAAGTTCTGTTTCCTCAGCTTTCTTCCTTATTACTGCTCCTTTGGTTTTTAAGTCTTCAGGCATTTGACAAATAAAAAATACTGCCTTTTCCACACAGCTCTCTGTCCTACACCCACCAACAAGCTCAGAGAACCATTTCCTTATATTAAAACAAAAGTTTAATCAAATAGCATTTTTCTAGATGCCTGCTCACACTCCACAGTATGAAATTAATTCCAGAGAGACTCTTGCTGAACTCCAAGGCCTGACAAACTTTTCATTCTGTAATCATTTTTCAGAGGAAGGGAAAACAAAATACATAAAATAGACAAATGGAAATATCACTAATCCCATCATGGCCGCAGAGGAAAGGGTAATAAAGAGAAATATGACAGAGTGGAATTTTTCTGCAATGACTCTGCTCAAGTTCTTTATCTCCTGAGCTTTCCAGACCACTGCTTCACCTGGGGGAAGGCAAGACAGCTCTGCTGATGGCAGCAAAAGGTCTGGTTCTGACTCTCAGAAGCTTTTCCCACCCATTACATTTTGCACTTAAGAAGAACACCACCACAAAGTGAGGAGAAACGGCAGGAGCTGTCAACACCCTTCTGAATATATGGAGACTTGTGGATTTCTTTAATTATAGGAAAGTTTTTGTTACTATGGGAAGATAATTGTGAACTTTAATGGCAATGTAAAAACTTCACTAGTGGTAAAAGCCACAACATTGAGTATTAGTGTTCGCTTGGCAGCACAGATCTGGTGTTGGACGCTTACACCCCATTTAAACAGCACATAGTGGTACTGGAGTTAAACATAACACTGAACCATAAGCAAAATGCTTTGATGAATTGAGGTTCTGCAGAAAGAATATAATCTATCCTTTCCTAATGCAGGCTCATTTATTTGTTTTAAGTCTTGCTTATTTAAAGATATTTGTCTCAGTGGTTAAAAACCAAATGTTTCACCTGCTGCAAAGGAGAAAAGTAGTAACCGTTGCTCTGGAAAGTAGCTAAAAAAATCCCATGAGGCCAAATGATTGATTCTCTCTGTGGTCCCTCAGATTCCTTTTCTATTAAAAAAATGGGTGAAGTTTAGCCCTCTGAAAATTAATTGCTGACAACTTTCTCCTGTGATGTATATCTCCAGTGGTTTTGTTGGCAACTGATAGTTGCTGCTCTGCACATCTGTACTAAACGCTGTCTGCTGGCCATAAATCCTCCCTGCTCCCTTGAGTCATGAGTGCCTCTCGTCCCATATATATTCCAAATGGAAATGAAAGCCAGCTGGAGAGGCAGGGAGAGGGGAATTCACCAGGCTCACAGCCACTTCCAGCCAGCTCCAGAAGCCCAGCGCTCCGCTCTAGCTGCGGCTAACGAGGAGGGCTCAGCAGAGAGGCAGCAAGAGCTCAGTGATGACTTGGGATGACCATCAGAAAGCCCAAACAATAAAATCACTTCAAATACTGCTTCATGCATGCAGGTTAAACCTCCTCTAGCTTTCACCATCATTTCAGTTCTTCCCCTCCTCCTCTTCATGTCTGTAGGTGAAAGGAAAAGCTATTTTTGATGCAAAGGGAGGGAAAGGGGAAAAAAAAAAAAATCAGCAACACCACCACCAAGTCAAACCTCTTAAATTCCAAGCTCAGAAAGCTCAAACCTCCTTTTGTTCTTTTGAATGGGACAGGAAAAGAAGTAATGCATGAAAAATGGAACAAGGAATCAGTATTCATATTCACAAAGCCAAGGAACAGCTGCTTGATAATGGCTTTCCTGCCACCAGCCTAGGAGATCTCAAAGGGAAGGATAAAAGCAGGGCATGATCTAACCAGCTCAGCTCATGCAGAGTAAGAATCTTGCTCCTCTCATCTGAGATGCAGTATTTGGCAAGCATAATCCTTGGCTTGATGGGAATCTCATGAGCATGAAAGAAACCTGAGGTCTAAAGATCTTTGGCATCTGGGAGTGGGAGCAGCATCCAACACGTGTATAGAATTTTACTGAGCCCACAACCATCTATTCAATTTTTTTTCTTGTTAGCAGTCAATACTTCTGCAAGGAGAAACCAGCAAGGTGCACATCAGAACATCTGGTTGTGCTTCAGACTGTCATTTTTGACATGGCTAGTCTGAGTTACTAGTTTTGATCTTCTTATCCCCACCTCTGGGAGAGCTGGCAGTTCCACTGCAGTCACCCATCTCAGAAGGGAAGCACTGCTGAAAAATCAGCACCAACTCACCCACCCACCATGTGCTAATTCCTCTGCCATGGCTTGGAAACCAAAACTCGATGCAGCTGGGAGCTAAGGCTCAGGAAGCATCACCCATCCTGCAGATGCAAACCAGGACTAGAAAGTTTTCACTGCTGAGTTTATTTTAAGGATAATATTTTGCTCTCAACTAAGGTCTTTCTTCCAGAAAGCAGACGCAATGAGGACATGAAACAGCAGGGAAGAAGGTTGTTTAGCATATAAACAGGAATAATAATATTAAAATGAGTAATGGAAATTTAAGCAGAATATTAGGGGAAATATCTACCTCGAAGCATCACTGAGCTCTGCCAGCCTCTGATCCGGAAAACACTCCTTGACATGGCAAAAGCATCAGTCCTGTCCTGCTCCAAAAAGTGTCAAGATTGACCAAAAGCCAGCATTTTTGGTCAATCCCATTTCTTACCTGAAAACTCTGCAACATTTTCCAGTAATAGTTGCCCCAGGAATATAAAGCAGACACATTTGTGCAGAAAGAATGACAAGGATTAACTTTTGTTTTATGTTTCCTTCCTCTCAGGTAATCTTTATGCCAAGAAGAGATGCAGATACATAAGCAGCACAATACGACTCCACCATAAAACAACAATAGGTAGAATCAATCCATTTTAGAAGCAATAGCAATTTTACAAAGGAAAAAAAAACAACTTAAAATATAAATAGTTATAGCAGGAGCACATACCAAGGAAGCATCTGGTACAGTCTATTTTACTAATTAGTTTTCAGACCCAGTTGTGGAAATTAGAGGTGATAAACAGCATTTTTCTTTTAGGATCTAAAAAATGTTTGAAAAACTCAAAGAGAGTTGAGTAACTGCAGGAGAATATTCATAAAGAGATCTGAAGTCACTGACTATTTCAGTACAGAATATTTTTTATTTCTTTAAGAAGTGAGTAGTAATAGCCTACATTCCTTCACATATGAAGGATTATAATTCATCTCATCCTGATTTTAAACTAGCAATTTTAGTGTGTTGGGTTTGGTTTTGTTTTTTAAATATTTATTATCTTCTTCTGTCCCCACATGTTGCCCAGTGAGGTTCTCTGCTGTTTGCTCTCACTGTGGACAACAAGCTTGGGAGGTCCACAGTCATCCCATCACCCACAGAGACATCCAATTTCTAATTGTCTGTGTCTGGTTGCACACAGCACATCTCATCAGCTCACAAGTAGTCATCAATCCTCAGCTCCCTTCTGCAGAGCAGATAAAACAAAACCTTGCCATTCCCACTTCTACCCAGAATCACCGATGGTATGTGACTGAGCAGCAGGGTGAACAACTGAACCAACCCAACCATCCATTATTCAGAGAGGGTAAGAGACAGGCAGTGTCAAAGCTCTGTCCCCAGATCACTGCTGTGCCTGGCACATTAACTCTGCAAAGGCAAGAGGAAGCAGAATTGTTCAGAACTATTCTTTTCTGGCCCAAATACACCGAGATCTTCCTGATTTCAGTGCCTGCCAATAGAAATTTCTGCAACCTTTCAAAAATTATGAAAACAGCACTTTGAGGGCAAAAAAAATCTGTAGCTTTGCATAGAAATAATTTATTTCCTTTTGTATGGGAATAGGCAGCAGAAAAAGAAGCGTTTTGGCATTAACAAAGGCAGGAGTTTAGAGGAACTCAGAAACAAAGAATGGGTTTCCTTCCTGGTGGATCGTGAAATGCTGCAGGGAAAATAGGGCTGCCATGAGGAGAAAAGCTGAATCTGAGGACTCTGTGTAAAAATGGGACCTTGGTCCTCTCTGCAGCTCCAGCATTAAGCCATCTCCAGCTCCTTCTGGCTGGAAAACACCCGGCACAGCTCCACAGCACACATGACAGCAGCCTCAGTGCTCAGGGGACGAGAGGGGAATGGCCTTGGATCCCTGGGAGCTTCAGGCAATTTATTGCATTCCAAAGAGAAGAAACTGTACTAAAAATATATATATATTTAAAAAATCAATTATTCCAACTTGAAAAATGGTCACAAGTCATAAATCCCATCTTGCATCACAGAAGCTGGGCTCAGTCTCCTCTCCCTCTCTCCAGTTACAGGTGTGTTGAGCTCCCTTGATTTCAAACATATTTTAAAGAAACCTGGAGTAAACCAGGCTGGTGTCAGCATGCAGCACCCTGATTTTGCTGTGCTTAAGACCAGGAAAATCAGAGGGGCCAGGACTGCCCTCTCCTCCCTCCAGAGCCCTGGGCAGAGGGCCCACAGCAGAGCCAGCACCGCACTGGAGATGCCCTTTGCCCAGCTGAGTCACTACACCAGAGATGTACAAACCAGACTTCCCCTCTGCTACCCAAAGTGCCTGCAGCTCTCAGCCCATTTTATTTTGCATTACCCTACTCAGAGACGCTCATTCCCTGCAGCAATATCCCCTAGACCAAGAGGAACATCTGCCAAAATATTTCAACAGCCCTTCCAACAAGCATTCATGAGCCATTCTGGCACAAATGCACACCTGGACCCATTTCTGTAAAACCATTTATTTTTAAACCCAGAAAGACGGAACAGCTGTATTTTATAGGTTTAAAACTTTACTGGTAGTAGTGGATTTATTTAACTGCACTGTGGCAAAAGCACAGTTCTATTTCTCAACCCACTCTAAGAAAAGGCCAGAAAACTGCCTGAGTGTCACTGGGCAAATTCCCCAGTCCGTGGGCAGAGCTGGTGACCTCACACACATGCTCTCCTTTATTAACTACCTACACTAAGTATGAGTTTAAACCCAGCTGCTTCTCTCCCTGGCCTCCCCGAGTGCTCCCGCAGTGCACGTTAAGGAGAAGGGCACAGCTCGTTGATGGCCACCCAGCCAGGATGCTGCCTTTGGGACCCGTGGGGTCCACAGCAGGTCATGAGGAGAATGCACAGGGAGAATGCCATCTTTTGGGGTTTAAAAGAAAAGTTAAACATTTCAGCTATGGAGAAAGAGTAATAAAATAGCAGATGGAAGCCAGGGATCAAAGGGGCTGTACTGCAGATGGCTGTTTCCACTGAGTACGGCAGGAGAGGCTACTCAACACCTTTAGTCCGGGTAAGGAGAGACTTGTAACTTCATAGAAAGCCCAGGAGCCCTCCTAATACAGTCCTGCTTTGAAGACATCTAGGAAACACCAGTGTTTTGTCAGAGCAGCTCAGCTTAATTTTTCTGGATGCCCCTCAGAAACCCACCTGCCCCACGGCCAGCACATCCCTCCACACGACCCCAGACTGCACTCCTTGGCTGACAGCTGAGAGCCAGCACTGGAAAGCAAGACATCTTATCACTGCAGAGGGGTGCAACCACAGGACAGCACCAGCCAGGAGCCTCCAGTTGGGTGACAACAGCCAGGGATTTGAGGTGGGGACAGGCAATCACCCCCGTGGACTTCAGCCTGGGAACCTGCTGACGTTCCCGTTGGCGTCAGCCCTGCAGCAAACCCTGCTGCGCTGTGAGGCAGTGAGTGAGCTCTTCCAGCCTCACTCACCCTTCTGTTACCTGGGGGGAAGAGCCCAAGCCAGCCTCTTGCCCCATCCACGGAGAGAGCAGCAGGTCTATTTATAGAATAACTGATTGCATCTGTCTTTGTACCCCCCCTTTCCCATTACATCATGTCTAGGGCTTGATTTCAATCACAGACCTACTTTCATACACAGCCCCAGCTATTTTTAGGGCTAAGTAAGTAAATGGCTCATAAATAGCTTCTTGATTCATACCAGTTTGTATTGCTATTACACGCCCTACTTCTCTCCTCAGAAGCTTCTGTGCCTCCCTGGTGTCAACAGGTCACTGCAGTTTGCCCTCAAGTGTTTTGGAACAAGGGAAGTCTCATCCAGGTGAAAGGGAGAGAGGAGACCCAGGTTCTGCAAATGGCCTCGGCAAACGGTCTAACATGCACCTAGACACACGTACTAGGGGTACTGTGTGACAACTTAATTTCACACTGGTCATGATTAGACCTGAGTAGGAAAATTGATTTCTCTCACTCCATTGCCCACGTTCCAGTTCAGAACAAACCACCAAAACTTTTCACAAGAGCAGATTTTCACAGAGATTAATTTCAATTGACACAGCTTTTTTTTTTTTCCTTTAGCTAATCAAAAGCACCCTCTTAATTAAAACAATATGTAAACAGAAGAGTGAAAATATAACTGCTGTCCTCTCTTTATGCTTCCCACCTGGATAGATTTACAACCCTGCTCAGCCCAGGAGAGGATGTTCTGCTCAATAAAGGGGTGTGGAATCATCTCCTGCAGAGTTACGAACCGAAAGCAGCATGAAACAGGGGTGGGGGAAGGAAGGAGCTGGGTAATTACTGCTGGGCAGCCCTCACTAATATTAATCATAATCGCTAACAAACTCTTTGCTCGAGGTGATGGTATGAGGAGGGGCAGGGAGCCAGCACGCCTGACACCGGCACAGGTTCTATTTGTAGCTACCCTGAATTTCAGACCTTCAATTTCACCTGTTGGGCTCCAGTTTCCCACCTGGGAAACAGGGACAACCACCCTTCCCTACCAGGGCTGTAGGGAAACCTGCCCAGGCAGATACATAGCACATGGGGAAGGCTCTGCCACTCCAGGCTGGACCACGTTTAGCCAACAGCCCCCTCAAATCAAGCACGGAAGCTGAGCATCTCCCATCCATCTGTCCCAAACACAGCTGCAGCACCAAGTTTCTAACCCCAATAGCAAGAGTTCAGTGACCAAAGAGTTCAGTGACCACATTGCTTATTTGTAAGTCAACTTTCCTTACAGAAATTCAGCCTGACCCCCAAAACAGGGTGAGATCCACTTCCCATAACCCCAAGGCCTTCAGGGCACTTTAAAAACACTAAAAAATACAACAAGAAGCAGCCAGGCCAGGAAAAGAAACTTATTAATAATGATGACAGCAATAAACCTGCAGCATGATTTTCCTGCTCTGCACCACACGTTTGTTTTGAGTTAATCTTACTTGATTAATCAGGGTTTTTCAGGTATCCAATAAGCAGAAGGTGAAAGCAGTGAGAGGCTCAGCAGGTGCCTCCTACCAGCAGGGAAATCCTGGTCTGGCAATGAACTGCTCAAATGGTCCCACCACAAAAGTATTCTGTGCAAACGCTCCAGCACAGGCCCTCTCCACCCTCTGGTGTTCTTTTGATCCCATCTCTAGTGGAGGGGATCCCTTGGGGCCACCCCAGCCAGGATGGGCTGAGCTTCCCCATCTGCCATGCTCTGCTTTGACCAGGATCCTGCAGCAGAGCAGGGGGCAGAGCTGGTCCCTGCCACCCTGAGAAGCCTCAGGACTCCTCAGCTGCCCCATGGCTTCAACAAATCATAGTGACACCATTTCACAAGTTGTCCTTAATGTGTGACAGTGCACAATGAAGGGGGGGGGGGAAGTCAGGGTCATGAAGTCTCTAGCAATGTTTTTGTGACTGCATGAAGCACACAGACAACTGCTATTATGCCTCATCTAAGCTCCCTGTCCCAGAAAAAGGTTATCAACAACCTCCCAGGTGACAATTTTATTTGTGTATTTATCTTAAGTATAGACAGCTCTCCTAGAGAGGTGGCAAGTGACATTTTATTTGGCATCCTTCTTAAATGGAGAAGGATTGCTCTAGAGTTTGCAACTTACTGTAGATGCTTGCCTGTCAGTGAAGGCTACAAACCTATTTTAATTAAAAGTGGAGCTCAGGACTGACAGCTGAAGGGAGCTGCTTTAAAAAGAAGTGCTGAGAAGAGCCTGGAATGGGTTTTAAGTTTCTAAAATAGTCCCATGTTTTATATCAAAGGGAAATAGAAACATCCTTCAGTTGCATTTTACAGAGTTACCAAAGGACAATGGACTAAAAGCCAGAAGGTTTAGAATAACTCCACTTTGTATTAACTCTCCTTCAGGATGTTTGTTTTATCAGCAAGATGCCTAAGGCTCCTTACACTCCTGTCATGTCTTCAAGAAGCACAAATCCCCTTCCTCCCCCCAACTTTCAGAACCACAGTGCAGGGATGGGGGAGGAGAAAATGGTTTGGATTTAATAGACTTAAAATAAATTTGACATTTTGCTGAACAGCTGCTCTTTTCAGTGGACAACGACTTAAAAATGAAGCCCTGGGCTTCCCTGCAACAGCATCCTAGGAGGGAAGGGAGGGATGTCATCTAGTGCCCTCTCTGCTGCAAGATCCACTGAGCACAGCAGAGCCAACATCCCAGCAGCAGGACCTGGGCTGTGGACCACTGCTGCCCCTCTGCATGCCACAGTTTGGCCACAGCTGCTTCTACAGAAGCATCTTGCAACAGCCCTCCAAGTACAGCCTAATTGAAACATAAAAATCACACTTCAGATTTTTTCATAGCATATACAAATATTGTTTCTCCTACTGGAACATTTGAACATTCCAAATGAGTGGGGAATCAATAATTCTTCTATTAGATAATTGAAACATGCCTCTTGATTTACACTAATGCACTTGTTAAGCAGTCAGTGATCAGGCTGTGGGCAGGTCTGCATCGCTGAAGCATGGATTTGATGGATGCCCTGGGAGAAGGTGAGGAGCAGACTGGCCCAGCTCAGCTCTGCCATGCTCCATTCAGACTTTTACCTGCTCAAAAGCTTTACCTTCACCTACCTGATAACTGCCTGAGCAGCAGGAGCCTTGTGACCAGGGCTCCTCCAGGCAATAAGCCATTGAGCGAGCACTGGTACAGCTCTTGGTTTTAGAGGGTCATTCTCTCCACTGAAATTAAATGGGTCTCTTTAGATGTCTGCCAATGACAACAGCAACCCAGGATGGCCCACCAGGCAGCTGCTGTGCCAATTCCCCTCTCATAGCATCTGCTGACACACAGCTCTGCCTGCCAAGGAGGGGCAGGTCTCCTGTTCAGCAGGGACACCTTGGCTCTGCAGTCCCTGCCTGACAGCTTGAGGCCCTCACCCAAAACCCAGAGCAGAAAGGCAGGACCTGGGCACAGCGGGGAGGCAGGAAGGACAGCCTTGGGAAGACATTTCACTGACACAAAGGGCATGAGCTGCCAAGTCCCAGCACTAAGCCAAACCATTTGGTTCATCAAAGATAAATACTTTGACATTGATTTGAGGTAAATGAAGCTGTGAGTGCCAGGTTCACCAAGTCTCCATGCTACTGCATGTGTCCCCAACTTCACACTGGAGAGGCACTGCAGCACCAGCACTGTTCCAGGTGTAGCAGCTTAGCCCTCGCTCCATTCTTGCTCAAGGGAAGAGATTTTGGTGCAGTTCCCCTTGACCAATACATCATTCCTGGCTCAAACTTTATTGAAAAGTTCAGTTCAATTGTACTTTCTCAAAACTTAAACCCTAATCAATGCGTGAGAAGTCAGCCAGCCTCCAGCCCGGGTCTGCTCCGGCACAAGCACGAGTAATTCCCATGGGAGGGGAAGCAGCAGGCTCTGTCTTGCACTCACTAGTGAGTTACTCAGCTCCTCAAAGAGCAAACACCTCATGTGCCATTTCAGTTAGAGCTGTCTGGTAAGTCACACTGAGTTCTTCAGGGGAAGTCACCAATGTAGGACTTTTGCTCACTAGAGGAGGTGTTTGGGAGCCTGATGCTTCAAGAACTGCTTGATTTGCCCACAAGAGAAAACAAACCCTGCCAGGTAAGTTCACCACCACAGAGCCTGCTGGGTGAATCGCTTGCTGAGAGCCAGAGACCTTCAAAGGCTGCGCCCCAGAGGCTCTGGCAAGCGCATCTACAGAAACAAGGCTGCTAAGATCAGCTCCAAAGAGCCACTTGAGCTGCGTGGTTTCACCCAGGCCTTCCCTCTTCCTTGTTTACCCAGCAGCTCGCCTGTAATCAAATTGGATAATGGAGTAAATCCCTTCAATTACACTTGTTAGAGCAGAGGACTGGTGACCTGCAGAGCACAGCTCACCCCTCCACAGAGCACAACCGCCATCTCCTCCGGAGGAACCTGCACCAATGACACCTAATGCCACCACATGCAAGGATATAATGAGCACAGGCCAGCAGCTGGGGGAGAAGGGGAGGACAGTGACATTATTTTACTGCCCTCTGACTAATGATGTGCTAACATGCTCAAGCATTAAGGTGAAGCTGCCAAGCAGTCATGGGAAGCATAATTAATCCCTCGCTTATTAAAAGCTTTGGCATCTTAAAGAAATGCTGACAGCATTCCATAAGCCGTACTGGTGTGAGTCATGCCCCCAGCCCCTCATCACAGCTCACCCAAGGAGAAGGCATCCAAGAGTCTAACTCCTGAGATGTGGTTTTTAATAAAAACACTGTGGGTTTGAGACACCAGGCAGAGATGTCAAGTAACAGCAGCTGAGGGTCCAGCCATTCCACTTATAGTGAGTAGAAATATGCATCCCTTCACCTATTTGGCCCAAGTTAGTTTAAAGGCTTTTCACTACTTTGTATTCTCCTTCTCTCCTTCTCTTTCTAAAACAGGAAAGGAAGGGGATTCATCAGCTCAGCTTTGCCAGAACCCCAGTGCTCCCTTCACCCTCCCACCCTCCCCAAAGCCCAGCAGGGACCTCAGCCATGCAAGAGCACCAGGAGGTCTCAAAGCACCCAGGGATTATTTTCACAGGAGCACAGAGATCCTCTAACTTGTCTGCTTGTCCATCACCCCTTGAAGAAGCATCCATATGCTCTCAACTCAGTATAAAAAGGTGCAAGAAAACACCCCAGGCAAAGTTGGATAAAGCCAGATAAAGCTCCCAGAACATGAACCTCACCTCCAGCCTGCCCAGCTCCACAGCCCTCTCCCAAGGACAGGGCTGCCCACCCATCCCAAGGTACCACAGCATCCCCTTAAGACCCCAGACCTTCCCACCATAGGAGGAACAGAGCAATTGCACTACCTGAGACAGTTTTCAGTTGATGCCAAAGCCCAAGCTGGACACATTTATTTCAGTCTAGTTCAACTGATTTCAAATATTCTTAAGCCTAATTGGGCAAAAAAAATATCTAAAAAGAGAAATTTTGCTCGTGCTTCAGTGACCAACTACTGTGAGCAGACGGGGCCAGGGAAGCTCTTTACACTATTTGCTTCACAGCATCTGCAAGTAAATGCATCAACGTTTTCTCGAGATCAGAAGTCAGGACAAGTCCCCACAGCCACAGAAATGAGTGGGAAGATCCCAGCTGACTCTGCAGGCTTTATGTCTCAGCAAGGACCAGGGGAGGTTATAATGGCAATTAAAAATTGAGAGAGGAGGAAGAGCTATGGCTTGCCTCACTAGGGCACAGATCCCTGAGTTAAACACACACATTTGAAAGAAGAAATTTGCATGCATAAGTAAGCTGCTCTGGGCAGTAGCCAAGTGACTAGTGACCAGAACTGTTCCATCAGGAATCACTGGGAACATTGCATGGTCAGCCACAGCCCTCCTGGGAGCATCCTTCTGCGTGAGCAAGGGCTTTGCCAGCAGGGAGAGGTGGCTGCAGGTGGGTAGAAAACAGCAGATTCCTTCCCCCTTAATGGCAACACATCAATATTAATTGTTGCTGAGCTCAGTCAGGATCTGCAAGTGGTTCAGCTGAGCTGGAACATGTTGACATGTTGGGTTGAAATGATCCAGCACTGAAGCACCCTCTGACAGGGTGCCATCAAACCAATGACACTGTGGTGACAGATGCATGGGCCACCTGGGACAGCAGCCATCCACAACCAGGACTGATCAGGGGGGATCAAATGGAGCCAGTGGACTGGGCTGTACTGGGTTTGTGCCACAGGTTCCTTCCATTATTGTGGGTTTTTCTGAACAGCTGCCCAGAGGCAGGTCCTGGGCTCATTGAAATGTCTCTCCAGTATGTGCAAACCACACAGTGATTAACACCTCCCTGCTGGCAGCCTGGCCTGGGAGCAGGGACCTCCCTTCCCCTCTGGGACGGTCCCTGGTTTTCCTTTGGGGTCTTTAAACACAGCCAGTTCTCTTTGCATTTAGCCCTGGTGATGCCCTGGGTGAGCTTCCTCTTGTCTGTCTTCCAGGCTCTGCACAGCCCCAAAGCCTCTGAATCTCAGGGCCAGTGTCTTGCAGAGCTTGAAAGGAGACAGATGGCACCTCAGCTGCTCAGAGCTTGCAGAAGGCTAAATGAGCTCCAGTTACATCTCACCTTAATGGCTCCTGCAGAGCTTTGCAAGGATGCAGAACAGCTGGAAATGGAGAACACGCTGCTGCTGCCCTGATTCCACATCTCTGCACTTTAGAGAGTCACAGAGAGAACAAGGGATGCTGAAAAAGTGGCTTTGTGCCAAGGCACAGGGCTCCAGTGCCTGCTCCACCCTCCCTTAGCACCAGCTCGCCTGGATGCGTTTACAAAACACCCCCAGGCATCACGCTTGAAGACAGAAATTGGTCTCCCTTTTTTTTCTGGACATCCCATATGCATCCCTTCCCTTTTACTTTGCTGGATCAGCTTCTGAAGTGATACTTACAGGAGTTATTCATAAAATGAACAAGGAGTTTCCGAGTATAACATGAAATTGCTTTTATCTACTGCACACAGTGATAAATCAGGCAGCTCCGCCGCTGACTCTCGGGGAAAATCCACCTCCAGAAAGTCTCCACTAAGTTTCTTAATGCATTCAGGGGAAGCTGCTGGGAGGGAGGGAGGGAGGGAGGGAGGCAAAAGGGGGGTCAGGAAGAGCTGCCTGGTTTCAAACATGTTCCAGAGCAACTGTTCTCAGCTTGTTTGCTAATCTCTAGTGACCGATCATTGAACCAAATCTTGCTTCCTGGACAGGGAAGCAAGAAATAGAGGAAAAAAAAGAAAAAAAAAAAGAAAAGGGCAACATTTCAACAATAAATAGGACATTAATTAAACAAGAGAGCATTCACCTGCACAAACAGCTCAAGGAAGAGGCATCGATTCTTCCACCTGACAGTCTGGACTTGGTTAGCATAAGCCTGGTTAACTGTGATCCCTGGGGAGATAAAATGTCTGAAATCCTCAGGAAGAAAGGGACAGGGTTCCTGATGTGGTCATGGTGTGTCTCCTTTTAATTAATTATTTTTTTTTTAAATTTAGATAAAGAGAAAACAACTGTCACTGTAACTTGAAAATGTAATTGATGAGAAAAATCTAAGGGGCAACTACAGCAGTCAGCAGATCAGATCCCAAGTCTCTATCCCTGCCTCACCTTGTCTGGCTGAAAGAACTAGCACAGATCACCCAGAAATTTATCAGCTCCCCAGCACTCCAAAGCACTCGGGACCCGTGGGAGGAGTATTACTCCCCTGATTTTTATTGAAGGAAAGAAATTGTGACTTTCCTAAAAGGAGGTGACTTGCTCAAGATCAAGTGGATGACCATCCCCTCAGCCTTGGACCTCTGTTATAGATAACACCCCCAGGGCTCTGGCTGGGCAGCTCTCACCAGCTTTGCCAGTTTGTATTGACTGGAGATGTGTGCTGGGTGTGCCAAGCAGAACAGTTCCCTGCTCCAGAGCTTCCTCTCCTACCTGCTCCAGCTGAGGACAAATGCATCTGTCTGAGCGTGGGCTTTGAGTGCCTGCAGGAGACTCTGACACAGCTGAAATGGAGAGCAAGTGCCTGGCTGCAGGCAGACCCCTGCTGGAACACACAGCAGTGACTCATGCCAGGCTCTGACCCGAGCTGTTGTGTCACCTTGGTTCTGGACCATGAAGCATTTTTGGGCAAGACTGTCTCTCTCTACATGTCCACAGCAATGACCACAGCACGTGTCCTCTGACACTCTATCAACATTGGATTACAGATAGATGCAGTTAGCATGCATGGATCTAAACTGTCCGCTGGGATAGCTCTGAAACACAGGTGATGATTTCTGGACACGAGATACATTATCTGCAGAAAGCAAAAATTATAGTGATCAGGAAAAAAGGAGCATTATCATCCTTCCATCATTTTCCCCCTCAAAAAACTCAACAGGTCAGCTGCTTCTGAGCCCGCCCTGATCAATCACTGCAAACACTAAAAGCGTTTAAAGACGTCCTCCTTTGAGCCATTTGTCAAGCAGAATCCGGCAGGTTTTAGTCCTTTTATTAGTTCTGCTTGTGAGAGAAATGCACTTGAAGCCAATGCTTAATGCAGTGAGAAAGCAGAAGTATTTCTAGGGGAGAGAGAGTCATTATTCAGCTCTGTGCAGAGATGGGAAGGGGATTTAACAAAGCCCCGGGCTGGAAGACAGAGGGTGCCCCACGCCTCGACCCGCCGTCCTGTACACACCTTCCTTTAACTCTGCACTTCAGCCTCAGCCTGACATGTAGTGGAAATGGGGAAAAAAAGCATGGTTGTGTGGTGAGAGGAAGCCCAGAGCCAGCCCAGCACACTCACCTGCGAGCTGAACCTGCTGATGAATCCAACAGGCAGGAGCAAACCTGGACAGAGATGATACAGGGGTGCAGCTTAAGGATCAGCTCCGTGCAACAGGGCAGTGCCAGCAGAGATGGCATCTCCTGTGCTCAGTGCTGCACACCAGGATGGGAGTCTCAGGTGTTTCACTGCCTTTTTAGCTGGGTCCCAGCCCACACAAACTGCCCACTTGGGACTGTTCTCCTCTGCTCCCTCCCTCCTTGCAGCGCTCTCATTATTTTCCAGCTAGGGCAGTCGTCTTTTTCTCTCTCACTTGTCGGGATCAGATGACATTTGAGTTATGCTGATGAGACCCACCAGGGCAAGACACATGTTTGTGGTCGCTTTGGGCAACCAACTGCCAAGGCCTTTCACTGCTTCCTTTTGATTTTCCTGTGAAGTCAACCTCTCTGCATCCCTGGCAATTTGAGTCGTGCTACCCCGTGCTCTGCCTCCCAGGGATCTGTGCACAGCTCGGG
The DNA here is from genome assembly GCA_907165065.1 of Caprimulgus europaeus. The sequence goes on from OU015547.1 coordinate 1,557,074, forward strand.
CTGCTCTCACCTTGGCCAGGCTCTCTTCCTTGAAGGAAAAGGGCTGATGGTTTTTTCTGGGGGAACTGGCAAGTGCTGCACAGAGATGCCAAGGAAGGGATGGCTGTGAGTGGCATTACCTTGGGGAGAGCTGCTCTGCTGGGGGACCTGCTGTCCTGCTGCACAGTGAATCTCTCCGGATGACATCCCTCCTCAGCTGGCTCTGTCCCATCACTTCCATTTCCAGCTGGGGAGCTTTCCTGATTAACACCAGCTAGGGATCAGGCCCACAGCATCTCCTTCTGACCTAACATATGTGAGAACATTGTCAAGATGAGTTTCACACACAGCAGCTGTGACTTGCCATGCCACTCTTAGCCCCAGTAGCACTTTCTCCAGTGATTAACTGGCCAGGTCCCGTGGGGTGGAGTGAGCACACCTAAGGACACTGCACAGGGACAAAGCTGTGAAAATCAGCTCCCTGGCTCAGCTCCAGCAAAGCACTTGAACAGTGCTTAACATCAAACACCTCCTGGCTGCCATCAACCACAAAATTCACAGTCCTGAAGTGAGCCGAGCGGGTGGACAGGGCTGTCACAGTAACACGGGGATTCACAGCCACAAGTGCTTTGGGCCTGGTTTTATCCTGCTTCACACATTCCTCAACAATTTCCATCAGTGCATAAATCTGAAATAAACTCTCAAGAAGAAATTCTCATTTAACTTCCATAGAAGTGTTTCATATTCATTTTTCAGGAGCATAAATGATAACACGAGAGGTAAGATGGAGGAAATTTTATGAGTGTCCTTAGGGGAGAGATCCCAGATCATTTAATCAATGGAATCTAGACACACTGGAAGCGTGACCAGGTGACGTCTGTGTTGAAGAAAGGTCACCTACTTTGTGACCCAAGGGAGAGGCAATAATTCAAATACAAAAGACAAACTGCATCATTTGGGAAGGGTAAGCAGGCAGATCAGATCTAGCAGGCAGGCACACACACAGTGCACGGGGCAGTCAGCATCTTGCAGTGCTGACAGAGCTGTCAGCATCTGAAATGTTCTGAAAGGGAAGTAGGACAGGAAGCTGCTCTAACAGCACACAGGACACAGCAGGTTCCCAGCTCAACCCTCTCCCAGGGCCAGCTCCAAATCCCAGCACCAACCACCTCCTGCCACCCCTTTCTCAGCTCTCCTCTTCCCAGAGCTGAGAACAGAGCACAGCTGACCCCTTGCTACGACCACAGAACATTTTCTTTATATCCATCCAGCTCTAATATTCACAAAAAAATGAAAGAAATATAACAATAAAATAAAATCTGCTCCTGGGCATTGCTGTGTTAACCCTGATGTGTGTCACAGACTGAGGCCAGCTTGTTTTTCCCAATACACAGTGCTACTCCCAGCCTCAGAACGATTTCTGAACTGTAGCTGTTCTAATTAGTAAGAAACATTTAGGTCAATTACAACAGCGTGCTGGTGACTACACTTACTATTATTAATTGTATTCGATTACACATTTGCAACTATTAAATCCAGTATCTCCAGAGTACCTGTGGAGACTTTTAACTCAGCAGAAAACAATGAAAAGTATTTAACACAGAGAAATGGCCAGACAACACAAGGCTAAAACCCACGCTAGCCCCATGCATCATTTATCTCCTCTCTGCATGTGCCTGGCTGATCCAGCACACGAGAGACACAAAGGATTGGTTTTCCTTCATCCTCATTTCTCTCTGGACCAAAGTTCTCTCCCCTCAGTGGTCCCACACACGGTGTGGCTGCTCGACTCCCCCTGTTCACCATGATCACAGGCACATGGTCAATATCTCAGGAGGGCAGGACAGGTGATTATCTCTATCAGAGCTGTCCAGAGAAGGGAAATGCTGCTTTGTGGAGGTTTCTGGCATTCTGCAATGTGGCTTCATCTCAATTAGGAATGAAAACTCAAACTTTCAAAAATTGTCTGAGAAAAATGAAACCCCCCCATTTGGGGAAGGCTCCAGAGCCATCCTTCCCGTGGCTGCATGGGCTCTTACATTCACTCCCACAGAGCCAGGACTTTACACTACTTCAAATTCACTTTGAAGAAGTGTTTCTGTGTCCTACAATGTTAAATTGCTAATGGGAAAGGAAATGTATTCATGAGCCAATGTATAAAAGTAGCCTTGGAGGAATGCAGATTGCATTTTCCCCTCTGCAAACATTTGATCATCCCAATAAAACAGCAGCCCCACCTTTTCTACCAGCTCCATAAATCACAGAGAATGGAAACAACAGGTTTATAGCTGTCATGATGATCGTTACTGAAGGATTTTATGGTGTACTGGAGAGATGGGGGTGCTTGTTTATAGGCACGAGTTGCCTTCTGAAGGACTGTGGGACCCTCTAAAACTCAACTTGCTGCTTAAGTTTCTGCTTTAAAAAGGAAATTATTCTCCTGATTCAGCCTCCGCCTCAGTCGTGATTGCATTCACTGATGCTCCAGCCTTCCCAGGCAGTCCTGCTCAGTGAGAGGCTGAGTCAACCGCTCTTGGAAGGAGCAGGGAGCTTCTGCAGGTCACAGCAGCCACCGTTCTGCAGTCCTCACGCAAATAACCGCACTGGTCCTGCACGGCTTTGTGCTAGCAAAGCACCCGCAAACCTGAGTCACATCACTGTGAGACTCTGATCTCTGCTTCTGCATTTGTTACTGTTAATTAGTGCTATTGATTAGGATTTGAGCTTACAGCAAAGATCAAGGCCATGTTCTACAAATCCTGGGTCATACTCAGAGTAGGAGTCAGCTTTTGTCCAGAAGCGTTTTTTATCGACCACGTAACGTTCCCAGGGGAGCTGGACAGTCATCTACCACGTGTTGTACATCCCCAGAACCCTCTAAGACAGGAATAACCCTCTGGAAGAAGATTTCCTCTTCCCAGGCAGGTACAGAAGGAGCTGGCAGTGACCACCCCCCCTCACTTTGCATCACCTTACGTATGCTGCAACGTCAGGTACCTACAGTTCACTTCCAGCTTCCAAACCTCCAAGGAGATGCTGTCTGCTGCCCTTGGTTATAAATAAGGCCAGGAAGTGCTGGGCCAGTAATTTTGAGTGATGACTTTAAGGTCTAAATGCTTCTTCAAAAGCCTGTTCACTCCCAAACCGATGCTGACACAACCCACCTGAGTCCATGGGACAGGGATGAGCAAGAGCAGAGCTGGGGCAGGAAGGAAGGGTTGCTCATGGGCTAGCACAGGTTCCACCACTGTTTCCCATCTCCAGCCTTCTGGGTGTAGGAGTTCTGTATTCCTCTACCACAAAATCTGTTTTCCCTTCTCCATAGGATGGATGAAGAGTCAGCATTTCACCCTCTGGAATGCCTCTGTACAGTGAAGTGTCTGTGTCTTAACACTTGGACACCACTTGGATTTTATTGGAAATCCCCTGTGCTGTTTTATGGCCAGCTCTGCAGACTGACAGTACAGCAAGAGGAGGAGGAGTGTTTCGAGAGGTGCTGAGCAGCTCTGACATCTGCCAACTCAGCACTTCCCAAGAAAGCACTCAGCATCTGGCAGGATAGAGCTTTTGCATTTTTTTTTTTTTAAACTCTCCCCTTGTTTTTTTACAGTATAAATTAATTTTAATACCAGAGCAAGTGTGCAATGCTGCTCAGGGCAGAGAGAGCTAACGAGCTGAGCACTGTACTGCAAGAGCAACTTCCCTGTCCACCTTGCCTTCTTCCTTTTTTTTTTTTTGCATTTTAATACTTGATCTTTTCTAGAAACAGCCACAATTCTTTGCCCTTTCAATATGGTCTTTATATAAAAAAATTCTTAAAGAGCTTTAAAAGCTTTGCTTTGGATTTAATAAGCTGGACATAATGGTCCTCCCAGCAACTAGGCTGAAGAACACCCTGGGAACAGCAACACCCAGCTCCTGGGGCAGGACCGATCTCACAGCACTGGACTGAACACAAAGGCCTCAACTGCTGAGAGGATAATACCAAACACAGCTGCTTCAGTAAAACAGTGAAGATAATAAATCAGGTATCTATTTAGCACCTTTTTTCACAGTACCTGTTCTCCATCTTCCACCAGAAAGGAGAGAAATAGAGGAGGAAAAACAAAAGACAAAGCAAAGTTGAACTGAGACATGGGAAGAGTGAAAGAGCATTTCAAATCAGGACTTGAGGAGCACTCTGGCTGGTTTCCCCCAGGTTCACTAAGGACAGCTTTGCATTGGAAAAGGGTGTTGCTGCAAATGAAGTTTGCTTTCAAACACTCCAATTACTTCTCACAGATCTCTCCCCCAGCAGCCAGGTCCAGGCAGTTGGGTTCTCTGACTGGTTTTGCACTGGTGGGAAGTTCCTGACCTGCCTGAGCCAGCACAGAGAATCAGCATCATACCTGAACCAACACTCTGGGTTATTGCTGAGCTCAGCTTAACAGAACTGCACCTATTTGCAGTATGTTGTGTATTATTGCAAGACACAAATCTGGAGACATGGTGCTGAGAAGGCATCTGAGTGACTCAGACTCGTGGAAACAAATACCTCAGAATGACAACTGTGAAAGGATTAATCTCTTTAACTTATCAGGAAGAAATTCAAAAGATAATTTGATTACAGTGCACAAGCACTTCCACAGGAAGAAACTATCAGATACTGAGGGCTCTTTAATCTAGCAGAGATGAGCACAGAGCGAATCTCTTGCTGGAAATTAGAAGCAGCCAAATTTGACTTCAAAATGCTTGAATTTTTTTAAATGGGGTAATGAATCACTGGAGCTACCTGGGGAGGGGTGGACTCTCCATCAGCAGTGCCTTGCAGCCCAGCCCTGGGTCTCTTTGAAAGCTGCTTTTTGTGAGGAAAGATTGTTCTTCACAGTTTTGCCTGGGGAAATCAGAGAAGGGATGTGCAGTCCACTGCCAACAGCGGGAAGGATTGCCTTAACCTGCACCTTAGGGTGCTTCAGACCCACCTGGCTGTGTCTGGAGCAGGTGAGGAGATGTTCATACATCTCTGTTTACAGAGCTGAGGGAAGCTAATCACAGCTGAGGAGTAAAGATAAGCTGTCTATAGGCTAGGATAAGAGGACATCACCTTCAGCTGGTGCTGCTCACCCCAGAAGAGGTGAGCTAATGGAAAGACAGACCTCCAGCAGCCCCTCAGTGGCTGACTGACCACTCCAGACCCCCACTCAGCACATGAGTGGTTATTATTTCACACAGTCCTACTAATGATGCTCATTCTTGGTATGATATTGCTCAGGAACAGAAGCACTTTGAGAACAGATTATTGCTCTCCACAGCAACTTACCAACTAGAGTTTGGCTGTTCTCTGACATGAACATCTTCACTTCCTTTATCTACTCCTGAGTGGCTTCCCCCTGAATCCAGATATCACATCATTTGTTTAACTTGCTGAATAAAGTAATTAATACTAGGGAGTTCTGAGTGCTTGGCAGAATATGCTGTTACAGCTAACAAATTTTATGTATTTAGGCTTCCCAGCAGAATTTGATTTAATTTGTCCCACGGTTAAGACAGAGAGGGAGGAAATTTGATGGCTCCAGATCACAAACTCACTGCAATTTATTATCTTCACCATGTGACATGGACAGACACCATTTCCAAGTTAAGATGGCTGAAGTCCACCCAACCACCTTTGCTCTAAACTTGCATTCATCCATTATCAGACACTGTATGTCCCAAACACACTGTGTCTCCTCCCTGCCACTGGCGAGGGGAGCAAACACTGCATGCAGTTGTCCCCAGAATTTGCATGTCTTCTCCACCTTTAGGAGCCTGGCCAAGATCTCATAGAGCAAAGAGAAGGAACCAAGTGTTTTCCACTCTGTGGGCATATACCTGACCAATAGGTCACACTCAGTTTCCAAAGCAGGGGCTACAGCATCACAACAGCTTCCAAGAGGGCATGTGTGAGGCTGGAGCTTGTGAACAGCATTATGCAGCAATTATGTACCAAAAGAACTCCCAGATGTGCAGCAAATGTGGTAACAAAATGTCCCAGTTTATAGCATTTTCTCCCTCTCTCTCTATTCTGTCATTGTCCTTTCGGAAGTGAACATGAAGAATAAAGCCCTATTTTTAGAAACAAGCCTAGGTCCTAAAAAGAGAGAAAATTAAGTGCAGAGATTTCCTAGGCATAAGGAAATGGCACAGTAGAGGCCAACTCAAGCATCCCTGCTCAGACAGACCCATACCCCCCCCTCAGTGGAGCTGGGGCTGTCCCCATCAGAGCAGCACCGAGGTGAAATCCAGGAAAGTCAACAAGATGGGAAGGTAGAACTTGCACAGGTTCACCCTCCCCTCTCCCTGCACTCGAATGGCTGAGAATTGAATTCAACTCTTCCTTATCTATGTGACAAATGCCTAAATGAGCCTCCTTGTATGGTGAGTGATTCACAGAATACCTTGAAGGATACAAGGCACGCACTTACGAGGTCTTCCTAAAGGTTAATTCCATTTTGAGGGCTGATTTCTGCATTGGGTTTCCACTGCACTTTCCCCACATGGCTCTGTATGTGAATCTCTGGATCAGACAGAGGCATGTGTCATTACTCCAGGTCAGCAAGAAGCTGTGCAAGAAAATAAGAGGAAAGCATTACTATATGTATGATAGAAAAGTACATGAAGTCATCTAAGAAGGTAGGAGAACTTGGACTACAGAGATGACAGATTCCAATGCAAGAACCTGGACTAATGTCACTAGTCTTTAAATCCTTATGTCCCAAGACATCGGGTTTGATTCTCAACTCTCTTTCCTGGAGTCTAGGACTCGCTTGGATCTTGCCTGGATGCCTTCAGCAAGGTATGAAGCACCATGGTTAAGTCATCAGTGGTCTCCCCAACCAGGCCACTCCGGATTTTACAACAAAAGAACAAATGTTTCATCAGGAATAGTAGCTCTGTAATTCAGAAGTGGTGCTGGAGCCAGCTAGGGCATGTGTCCAGGATTCTGACTCTAATTACTTATGCTGCCCTGCTCTGGCAGTTCCTAACATGATTTATTTTAAAGATGACAAAAAAATTATTATTGCTGATCACTTAAAATAACTGTCTTTGTAAGAACCTGACAGTTTATATCTACGAGCACACGAGGGAGAGCCCAGGTCCCAGCAGAGACATGAGCCCTTTATTGAGTGGTTATTTTGGGACACAGTGGACTGTTTGCTGGGGTTTTCTCATTATAGTCTGTGGGGAAGGAGGGCTCTGCTGCAGGGAAGGCTCTTCTACAGGAACCTCTGTGCCACCTCTGCACGCAGGAACCCGCTGCAAACCCTTCCCTAACGTTCTCCCATCGCAGGCTGAGGCCAATGTGTGCTGTTCCCCATCATGTATTACACAAACTGTCTCCCTGCTTCTTGGTTTGTTTGGGTTTTTTTTTTATCCTGCTGAGTTCTTGTCTCTCATAATATTTAGAGGCGCTCTGGGATACAAAGAGTTTTGATTTGTATTTACAACCACCTAGAACAAGCAGGGCTTGGGTCCTCAGTCCAAATAATAAATAATAGTTAATATAGTCCAGGCATGACTAGCCAGTTTCTACCTCAAAATGTCAATAAAGCAGGGGCATATTGATGCAAAGAGACATAAAATGTGAACTCCTTCAACACCTGCACTTATTTGTCTCGGTTTGTGAAGCTAGGAAGGAAAGAGCTGTTAGCAGTGAATAGTATTTTATTAGCATCATAAACCCCAAGAGCAAAGTTTGTGTCACAGAGAACTGCACATGCATTTGAAGGCTTAATTTATGTTCTTGACTTTTTTCTTTCTTCTCTCTTTTTTTTCAAGCAGGGACATAATATAGTTTAAAATAAAGACTAAAAGACTCTGAAGACACCTTTGGGTGAAAGGCATGTTCATGCAAAAGATAAACCTACATCCTACCAAAACTCTGTCAGTTAGAGGGAGTTCAGTGGTATTAGTACATTAATTTATACTGCAGAGGTACGTGGAAGCTTCAGAAAAAAATACAGTTTCACATAAACCAGGTTCTGAACAAAGAGCATCCTGAAATGCCAACAACCTTGAAAGGCAAAGCCCAGAAGGAAGAGACAGATGGGGGTGAAGTGACTTGCTCAGGAACTCCAACAAATTAGCAGTAGAAAATTAGCAAGAACAGAAAAGCAAGCATGGCTGTTGCTGGCTTGCCATGAATTTGAGCTTCAGCGACACGGAAGGAGACCTTCAGCTGGTGCAAAGCCATCATGACAAGAGAACCACACTGACCTACACCAGCTCCTGCCACAGCTGCCTTGCAGCACCACAAACACCCATCTCCACTGAGAGCAACCCAGCATCAGGGGTTGGGTCATTCTCTCTGGTCATTCTCCTGCACCTCAATTGTGGTTTTCCTTTCATTTGGCCCTTTTGGAGATGGGTTGGGTTTCTGGCGATGCTGAGAAATAGATCTTGCAATACAACTGCAATCAACCATTGTTAATCAGCAAATTACAGCTTTCCAGACATTACAAAGCTTTTAACTACCAGCTGCTTATTCTGGTGTATTTATGCAGTAACAATTCTGCAGAGCAAGTTCTGTGCCTGTTACAGAGCTGTTAAGTCTCTGTAAATACGGCTTTAATGACCAACGAGCATTTATTTCAGATTCAGTAGCCTGCCTGTTACAGTGAAGTGAAATTAGACACGGAGGTGAGTGCTGTAGGCACAGCACAGGAAGTTTTCTGACAAAAGAAACGGGCTGCACAAGTCGCTGTGACAAAGCTGTTGGCAGGATCCAGGATAAAACCGAGCAGCATGGTGCAGGTTTTTCATCAGACTGTGACTTGCTGCCTATCGAGCGCTAAAAGTTATTTGTGGTTCTGAACAGTCAGGTGAGGTAAATCTCCTATGTCACAGCATAAACACAAAGGCTTTGGGAGCTCAGGAAGGAATAGCCTTTGTTGGGAAAAAAAAAATATTCCCATGTTCTTTACTAGAGTGAGACCTTTGTCCTCACACACCCCTTCAGCTCTGCATCGGCGTCGGGCGAGGGAAGGAAGGTGGGGAACAAGATTTGGGGAGCAGACCCAACACAGCACAACTGTCTCTGTCTTTGGGGTTTTCTGATAACTGTCTACAGGGGCAAAACCACCCTGAAGAACAGGCTGGAGCCCCTATTAAAGCTTTATGATATGCTTAATTATTAGCTCTGCGCGGGTGCTTAGGGAATCCCTCGCCCTTTCATCACGCTCTTGGATCCCACGTGCTGTGCCGTTCGCTGCACGGGCACAAGACAGAGATAGTTGCTGCCGTAGGGATTTGAGTTTTTAGGGCAGCACAGCAAAGAACAGTTTTAAGATGTGATTTACAGAATACCACAGCTGACTTCCCAAAGGTTAATGTGGTGTATATCTGCAAGGCAGAGTGAGTCAAACCATTTGCATGGCCACCAAACCGGGCTGAAACAAACCTAGTGGGTTCATCAGTTCCTGTCTCTCCTTCCAAGGGAGAAAATAGCAATTTACTTATCCTGGAAGGGTTGCAGAAAAAGGAAATTAAAAAGGATTATTTAACTTTTCTTCTACCTTGAAACTGCAAATATTGCTCCATATAAATACCAGGCTGTAGAAAAGTATCATCTCTTTCCTTCCCCCTCACTTTACAATTTCAACTTTTCATGTTTTCCTCTCTTATTTCACAGCTTTTAACCTTACCCAATTGTCCCTCTTAAATAATAATTAACTCTCTTGTTCAGCCAGGGAAGTGTTTGAAAGCACTAGCAATTTTATTTTCTATATGATACCACAGGAGACAATGGGAGGGAAAAATTAAATTAGGTTTCTCAAGAGTTGCCCCTCTAGAAAAAAACCATCAGTTGTCTCTCCCTGGCAGAAGGAGAATTGTGCTGCCAGATCTCCCGAGCAATCCTACAGTAACCAGCAGCGTTTACACGATAATTAACTGGGGGAGAGGAGAAAATAAACAAGTAGGCAAGGCTCTCAGGCTGCACTCTCCAAGAACATTTTCTCCCAACAGACCCACGTCTTGAGTCGTGAAAACACGCAGCGCAGCAAACAACGGCCGCCACCGGGCGACCCAGAGCAACCAACAAGTACTGAAGCTGTCTCCCTTGTGTGAGCACAACACCAACAGCTTTGCAGCCTCAAAAGCAGGACCTGGGTGGAAAAACCCAAGAGCAACATACAACGATAAGTAAAATAAGTGAGTACTTATTTTAATTATAAACTGGACCAAATCAATCCGAAATTTAATTACAGTGCCATTCACCAACAAGAAGTTCCAAACACTCAGGCTATTAGTTGCACAAATTAACTGCAGGAGATAACAGGATTTATGGGGAGCAATCCTGTACCCTAGTTGTAATGAAAACATTAAGGTCTGAAGTGAGGCAGAGTGTCTTGGGTACAGCCTGAGATATTCTCATGCTCATTGAGCTTGTGAGAAACAGAAATAGTAAAACATTCTTTCAGAGCATTTTTCTCATTAAAAATTGCTCATTAAAATACCTGGATTTTGGAAAAGGCAGACCTGCTCTGCTCAGAAGTATTTGTGGTTTACAGTTAGCATTGACAAGAAGCAAAACAGCCTCACCTTAAACAGCCAAGGGATTGCAGCTTGTTTTAGGTACTCCTGTCCCCAGGGAAGTGAGATTCTGCTCAGCTCCATGGATGTAAATCCCTGGGCTATAAGAGGATGTTTCAGTTGTGCTAAACTTGAGACTAAGAGCAAGATCTGAACCTCTGAGTTTCCCTGGTTCATAGCTTGCTGCCTCAAGAAGATAACCCCACGAGGCACACATTATTAAATCACGTTCCTTCATGCTGCTCCTAAAGGGTCGATATCCTGAGTCTCTCTCATCTTCCTGACCTAACCTCATATGAATAATGCACAAGCTACCAGTGGGTCAGTTGCTGGCTGGACTGTGGCCAGCCAAAGGCCTCTCTCAGCAGATCAAAAGCCAATCAAGTTCATTTCAATATTTATTTTTAATCTGCCATTCTGAAACTATAAATATTTAATGCTACGCCCTTACCAGGAAAGCAAAGCAAAGCAAAACCAGAGGAGAGTCCAAACCAGACTGACTCTTCCATGCTAATTTGTGCCCAGGCACACGCTGCTCCTTATGCCCATTAATATTCTTCAATGAACACAGCTTATTTACGGGAGCCCTCCGAGAGCCTGCGAGGACAGAGGTCAGAGCTGAGGAGCACAACACAGACACGATGGCAGCTTTCGTTCCTGGAGACTTCACTGAGGTTAAATTTTCCAGCTCTACACAAATATTCAGCAATAACAGCACAGCTCTGACAATGCCCAATGACCCTGACACCTCCCCATCTCGGACCTGGCCTTCCCCACACCCCATGATCCCAACCTACAGGACCATGAACCCCCTTGATGTACCCACCAAGTGCTGGAAGCTTCCCAGCAGCTCGGTCCTGTCAGAGCCCTACCAAAGATTTTGGTGCTTTTATATATTTACATCAGCAAAGAAAAGCCCCTGAGGCTTCTTCACTGACAATCCCCAGTCACTTCTCCGTTTTCCACACGCCTGAAGATGAGAGACAGGAACAAAGCCAAATGTGGATGCACGTGGATGCAGCACCGTAGGGCTGCACAGCCCTGTAGGTTTTGTTGGCAATCAAACCCTGCCTACCTGGGAAGAAGTGAGAAGAACAGCAGTGGATTAGAGGGATGTAAATGAATTGAAGATGTAGGAGGTTGGACTGAAAGGGAACTTACAGTTTTTCCAAAACCCACCTGCTGGCTTCCTCATAGTGATTTAAAGACAGACACCCAATTCCTAACGAACAGTGTGAGGAACAAAGGCTTTTTGATGGGGATTCTGTTTTCCAGGGAGAACCATTTAATAAGTTTCACTCAGGAAGTCTCTGTTCCCAATAAAGACTTAACAAAGTTAATTAGACTAAACAGTAATTATCGTGTCTCTTCATTGTTCAATTATCTTGCTGAACTGGTGTTTCCTGATTAATTTTCTGATTAAAATGTATTAAATGGAAAAGCACTTGCAAACACGAGATGACAGGTTGTCTCCACGCAGCAGGATTTCCGGAGGTCAGGAAGGCAGGGACGGCTGACACCCACCTCACAGACCACGCCAGCTCCACACAGCGCAGCGAGGAACCTGGCTCAGTGCATTTATCAGACACCTGCCCCGTGCTCCTCCAGTTTATGATCCACCAACACGTTATTGGTGCGTTCCTCCTTTACACATCTGCTTCTCTCTCTCAGGCCTTGCTACTCCTTTCCTGTTTTACCTTCCTCTTAGGTTTCTCCTGCATGAACAAGGCACAGGGTTTTAAACAGGGTTTAATGAGTTCCTGTGCATGAGTTGAGCTCTGGCGTGGAGCTACACACAGCTTCTGGGCAGCAGCTGCAAGGCAGTCCCACCAGCCTGGTCTGCAGCACAGGAGGGAGGTCTCGTGGCCATAAAAGTCTATTTCAAAGTCCAATTCTTCCCTTTTACCTGATCCCATAGTTTGGGCTCCTGAAGCACTGCCTTGTATCCAGCCAGCTCAGACCACTGCCTTCCACCTGCAAAACACCAGAGACACACACTGCCGCCTCCCACTCCTGCCAGCAGACAGCAGAGGAGTGAGCCCCACATTTAGCTCACACCATGGTACCTACCAAGCCAAGTTAATGTCTTTGGGTCAGATCTTTCACCCCCCACTCTTTCAAGCATTGCTCTTTTGTAAGAAGAGCTCCTCTGAAGGAGCTCAGCTCACATCTTACCCGCTGTGTTTAGCATCCCAGTTTACCCAAAGGCACACCCTGCATCCCTCAAGTCAAGTTCTCCTGATTAAACCAACATACTTCCACGGATGACCTTCAAGACAATTCCAACCTACAGCATTTTGCTATCTAACAGCAGCCAACATCTTCACAACTGGCTCATAGGAGTCACTACAGCATCAGCATTGCTTTCCAGAGGGACTGCTTTGGTATTCACTCTTAGCAATCCAGTAATCACCGGCATTTTGATCAGCCCCTAATGCTATTTGCATATCTTTTATAAGACAAATCAGAAAAGGGGATTAATTTTTCTTTCTTCACTTTCATATCACCTGTGGCTGGGAGGAAACAAACAAATTCACTGCCTCCCTTCCCCAAATCCTTGTGATTAGGTTATTAGAGCCCAAGACTGACTATAAATTATTGAAAGGACACAGCTGAGCCCAAATCCCACAGTGGGCTCTTCCTATTTTCCATAACTCTGGTGGTTCTTGATTAACTCCCATCTAGCATGAGGCAGGAAGGATGAGAGACATCTCAGAAGCTCCACCGTGACTAACACCAGCGCAGTTCAGCTCTGAACAAAACACACGGTTCAGTGCACGGTTGTGCATGGGAGTTGGTCGGCTCCCAGCAGACAACCCAGGAGGCACCAAGGAGGTTTCATCCTTTCCTGCTTTTCCTTCTGGAAACCCAACACAAGGCTGGTTGGTGGCTGCTGGTGGGGCTGACCCAGCCATCTGTGGTTTCTTGTTTTGAGTCTCCACGCTGAAAAGCAGAAAACTGGCTTTTGCTTTTGGATGTTCACCCTTAACCCTAAGAGAGGCACAAACGTGAATATGGAGTGACAGCACCAGCGCTTCAGGTTTCCTCCTGCAGGACACTTTGTTTTGGTCTATTCTAAGTCACATTGATAAAAGACTAAAAAAGCTGAGATTCTGATAAGGAACTAACTTTGATTATGAGCTTCTGAGCTTCCAAAAAGAGCTGCAGCTCAGTTCAGCATCTAAGAGCGAACAGCACACACCTCTAGATAAAACACAGACACAAGCAGCATTTACAACAGCTTCATCCAACACACTGATGCTGAAACTGGTTTTACAAACATCTGACATTTGCCACTGGTTTAGATTCATTCCAAAGGCCAAGACACAAAAATGGAAGTCTATAGCCCAAGTAGTTTTGGTTTTCTTTTTTTTTAATAATCATAAGTAATGAATCAAATTGCTCCCTGGCTCCTAAATTATGATTTAGCAAACAACTACAATTATAAAACCCAAACCTAATGACTGCATTTTAACACAGCCCTGTGCTTGGTGGCTTACAGTAGCATTTATCCTGCACGAGGCTGAAAGGAGATGTCCGCAGGGAGTTCGCTGTGAAATGTTTGATTTCAAAAGCCTGAGGCAAGTTGATTCATGTCTATTTAATTTTTCCAGGCAGTTTCACTGGAATGCTGTATATAAATCAAATACAAGGCTAGCAGCAGAGACATACCAAGTTGTGGAAATACTGTAGGATTTTAATTAAACTACATGCACAAATCAGGCAGTGGTGAAGGTGAAGGAAGGGGGAGAGAGAGAGAGAATTGTATCAGCCTAGATAAGCCAATATTTTTGTGCAGAAAAACAAATAACCATTTACTGTGAAAGGTCGGATTTCAAAAGCAGCATTTTGTCATTGTGCTGATATTCATAATCAATTTAAATCCAAAGAAACCATGCTCCAGCACAGAAAACAATGCAGCCTGGAACAGAAGTTAATTAGAGTGTATCAGCTCAGCCTTGCTCATCCTTTACTGCCCGACTTCATGGGCTCTAGCAGGCAGAGTTCACCCCTGACCATCACGCTTTAACCAGCGCTCTGCTGATGGTTCCAAGGCCATCTCCTGCACTGTCCTGGGAGGGCAGAAATGCACAACCATCACTGGGGGAAACTGAAGAGCCCTGCTCAAAAAACTGATCCACCTCCTGTGCCTGCTGGGAGTCACACTGACACTGGTGACATGCAGCAGCGAGGCTGGGCACAGCTGCAAGGCAGACAGGGGAGCAAATGGGGAAATGAGATGAAAACCATACAGAGATCCTTCTGTTAGAGGGCAGGACTTTCAGACTAAATCCTCAGTAAAACTATTTTTGTTCTTTGTAGCCACAGGACTCACACCTGAAGATTCAGGAGCAGGATTGAAGCTTCAGTGATTGCTGCACAGAAGGAGGATGACCCAGGAAGTAGAGGCTCTAGAAAATGCAGGAGTGTTGCTCCACCTTAAGCTCCTCACTGAAGAGGCCATTAAGCAGTCTACATTTACTTTCTTCTCTCTCCACAACCTACAAAGTAGAGAACCAACTATGCCTGATAAGCAATAGACAGTACAAGGACAAACACCTAAGATATCAGGTACTAAGGTAATGGGGTCTGTCTGTAAATACCTTGGACAGACAGGCATCTCCTGCCCTGGCTAAAGACCAGGGAAACACAACAGTTGTCTGCTTTAAAAAAAACAAGTAACATATCAAATAGCATCCAATAATTAAATCATTGCCTTGAACTGAAGTTGTGCTTGTGCTTACAATGAATCTGTGCTAAAATAAGTTACACCAATCCCTTTGTATTTCCCACCCAAGTATTGCAGCAACTGCTGCCATCAGAGACGAAATGTGTCAGGCACTGCAGGAGGCAATGGAAAGTCTCTGCCTCACAATCTACAGCCTCAACAGACAAGATAGAACAAGTGTAAAGCAGCACTGGGGCCAAGAGAGCAGCAGCAGCGTGTGATGGTGCAGGTCACTGCTGTAGCTCATGCCCTGGGCTTCCCTGGTGACTCACACGTGTCCTTCCGAGATCTGCACCAGGCAGGTTGGATTCTGATCCACCCACCACCCCAGGCAGGGAACCACAGCCATTCAGCATGTCCACACCAAGACACCTCTATGCAACAGGGAGCCATTAGCTCCAATTAAAGCCACAATATCCCAAATCCCATCAGGTTCTGTGGTGTTGAAGCTGTAATGAATTTTGCAGAGTTTTTTCTCCTCCTTTTCCCCACCTCAATCACTCTCAACTACAGGGCATGAATAATACAATAATGTGTTGCCTGGTGATTGCTGTTGTGTTTTTCTTTACAAATGCAGTCAGGGAAGGAAGCAGACTAGAAACTGCGTGAAGGAATCAGTTGTTTAAAGAAGACTACCAAGGGGCTGAGGTTCTGCAGATACAAGATGCTCTAGAGGCTGATCGCAGCCTGTCCTAGGAATGTGTTTGTGAGGGGCCCTGTCCCATGGCAGAGGACTCTTTACAACCCCAGTGCACCTCTCCCCACGTCCTGCAGCACTGGAAGGGAACAGAGGGGCTTGGCTGAACCTGGTGTGTGTAACTAATGCCGCTGGGCAAGGCGCTTCACCATCTTTTACTGCAAAAACAAACAGGGCTGTAAAAAAGGAAGAGGTTCTCAATAAAAAACCATGCTATTTGGAGCAGAGAAAGTTTTTTTTCCTACTTTAAGTGAAGCAAGTCCATCCCCCAGAATGCTTCTAGTTGGTGATACAGAGTGCAGCCAAGGTTATCTTCCAGGATAGGTTTGCTCCCATCAGAAAGAAAAACTCTTCCAGCTTTTACATCTCTGCAGCACCATGGATGCAGGGAGGCATTTCTGAAAGAATGCAAAAGAACCTCCCACTCCTCCTCTGAAAGCCCCTTGTCCTCTCCCGTGGATGCACCAAGGCCCATGACAGAGTGGGTGAAGTGTTCAAAGACACACTCCAGTCAGAACCCAGTGCAGCGTGGGCTTCTGGAGTGGCTCATCACCGCGCTCAGATTCTTCTCTTGGGTCAGTTATATGCTGGTCTGAAAGCAGCTGCTCCAGCACAGCTGCTCCAGACTTACAGTGAAGGCAATAAGCAAGAAATTGGACTCAAGTTCTGTTCCTTGTGCTTTGTGAAGTGAGTCATGCTGTGAACTGTCTTGAGTGAAAGGGTCTCTGTTTCTGACCTGCACATGGGCTACACCCTGACACTTGTCTGATCTGAGAACTGCAGGTCCAACCTGATCCCAACCAAAGAAGCCATTAAGAACTGGAATACTTTGGTAAGAAACAAAACCTCATGCAATAAATGTTCTTAGAGTACTTAACGATGCACCAGCCTCCGGTGTATGTAAAGAGCAAGGCAATTAATAACGTATATTTAGCATGCTAAGCTGAGGTGTGCAGCTCCCACAGCAGCTGAGATACAGCCATTTAAATAACATTTATCTTAAAGATCAGTCTGGCTGGGACTACAGCTGGCAAGTGCTGTCTGCTGCTTTTCTCACCAAGGGATACTTGTTCTCTGCTGCACTGGTCCCACAGCAGTGAGCTGCAGCTCTGGGTTGGTGGCTGCAGCAGAAAGAAGAGGGTCAGGATGGTGTTGAACCAGCCCAGGTGCCTTAAAAGAGGCTGCTGAGATCTCATGGGTAGCTCCCTGGCTTGTGCAGCCTAAAAACATGAAGGGAAGAGATGGTGCTTCACTCCCTCCACTGCTCAGTCCCCAGCCAGATTCAAAATCAAGGAGATGCCAATAATAATAATAATAATAATAATAATAATAATAATAATAATAATAATAATAATAATAATAATAATAATAATAATAATAATAATAATAATAATAAATGTAGAACTGAGGTTCTCCAAGCTGTAGGATGCCATGGATGCAAAAGTTTTCAGCCTCATAAAACAACTCGTGGAACTTTATGGAACAGAAAGCCTGTCAAGAACAGAGACTTGCAGAGCTGTATCACAATTCAGATGTTCAATATTAGATACCTGAATAAAGAATTAAAAACCCAAAGCCCTTTTTAAACAGCTGTGGAAGTCTCTGCTCAAATCCTTGTACTGCCACACTGGCTGTGCCATGGCATCCCAGCAAACATCAGCCACTCTGTGCAGCCTGCTCTGTAACACAAAGCCCTGCTTTCCAGTACAGACTCCAACCTTTCCCAGCATAAATAGATTTAAATAGCATTGAATATTTGTACAGAGAACAAGACTAGCCAGAGTTATAATTAGTAACAATAAAAGTTTGGGACAGGATGGCAAACTTCATATTTCAGTGCTGAAAAGATGCTCTAATTACAAAGGGTTAAAGCAAGACCTCGAGTGAGTTATTCCACTACCCCTGACTCCCACACCCCCTGCAAGTACCCAAGGCAGGGTCAGCAGGAACACTGAATTAGGTGAGCACACTTCTCTCTGAAAAGTCTCACTTTTTACCTCTGAATTGGTCCACAGAGACAGAAAACACCCGGACCACTGCTCTGAGTCACTGCAGGAAATACCCCATCCATAATGTTTTCCAGTATGTAGTGCCAGGGAGTGGGCAGGGAGGCATTTACCTCCTCAGCAACTTGAGCTGAAACCCTTCAGATGCTGTTTATAAGAGAGTGATTTTTAACTTTTATTAATATTATTAGGTTTTATGAGAATCACTCAAAAATAAATCAGCAGTTGGGACTACAGCTGTCTTTGAACAGATAAAATGGCTTTTTTTCCTGCCTTTGAACTCACTCCCTGACTATTCCCAGCCTGTGGCCACCCAGTTTGCCACAAGGTGCCTGGCATTCAAGTCTCAAGGATAAAAGAAGCTAGTTAAAAATGAAATTAATATCCTGCATGGAAGGCTGTATTGCAAACTGAATCAAAGGAGGAAATAAAGACCTGAGCTAAGCAAAATACGTATGCAGATTAGTTAAACTTTGAGAACATTAAGGTTTTGGAAGCAAAACATTTGGGAATCACGTAAAGAGCCTGACTTTGAAACCAGAGCAAGGTCTGGAAAACGTGCTTTGTTTGGGGTTGTTTTGTTATAACTGAAAAGCATCAGTTTACTGCAGGACCTTGGGTTGTACCTGAGGGGTGACCTACCCTTGAGTTCCACAGCCTCAAAAACAAAGGACCTGCTCGTGATGGAGAAGGTGAAAATCCCCCAAAGCTCTTCAGTCCCTGTTGGCACTTGCACAGCCCAACGCCTGCAGCGGGCAGGGACTGGATCTGGTGACTCTGGCACCCAGTGGCACACACCAAAACACCATCCCCAGCGACCCACAGGAAGGACGGTCCCACCATCTCCGCTCTGCCAGGTGCAAGGGGATCTCTTTCTAAGAAACTTCTGGAAACAAACATTTGTTGCTCTCAGCCTTCATGGGCAGTTGATAACAGGGAGCTCCAGACCCAGCCAAGTCCGTGCACAGCTTTTATATCGAGCCAACACTCACAAACACTTCCCTTCCCCCTGGAAATATTTTCCCAACTCTCCCTGCACTAATAAACAGGCATTTTTCTGTTGATAAAATCAGTCCTGCAGCACTGGCTATGGCAACTCGCTGCTGACCTTAGCCCTGTGCTCCCCAAGATCTAACAGAACCATTAGAGGTCTTTAGGAATTGTAGCAGAACATCTGTTTCCTTTAGAGCAGCTGCCACCTGGAGAACACAGCCAAAGCCCTCCTGACCCCAACAGTACCTGACTGGAAACAGAAGCATTTCGAACAGCAGCCAGAAGGATACTTGGCACTTCCACAGCTCTGCAGACACCACAGCAGCTCCAGAGCCCATGTGTGCAGATGTTCCTCTTGGAGGGAGGCACGCCATGGTGTGGGGATGGTTGTCCCATGGTCTGCAGGCAAAATGGGAGGAGGTCTGGGGAGAACCTGCAAGATCCTCAGTGCACCTGAGCCCACTCAGCATGTGTTGTTTTTGATAATTCTAGTTTTCTTCCTTTTGTCAATTGCAAGACTCATTGAGTGAGGGAAATCAGCAAAATGACCAAGGGGAAAAACAAACAACAAGCAAACCACCCGTCAACGTTTTTTCTTTAGTGTAAATACTGGCAAAATAAAGATACCTAAAGAAGTATATGTACATGCACTTGCCTGCCGACAGAGACAGCCATCCCCCCACCACAGCCTGCCTTCCTCCTAAAGGAACTTCACACGCTGGGGCTGCCGTGGTGTTTGCAAAGCTGTGGAAGTGCCAAGTGCCTCATCCCTGGGCTGCAGGTCCCTCCAGCGCTGTGGAGGACAGCCAGGCTGCGGGACACGCTGAGCCCGCACCGCGGCCGGTACCAGCCCGAGGGCTGGATGACGGTGGGCAGCCCTCCTGAGCTCTGCCATCCGTGTGGCAACTCACAAGATGACTTCATCTAGCTGTGCCCTTAGCTCTGCTGTCCCTTACGCCCACAGAGCCAGGACCACGCAGCCCAGCAGGATGTGATCCTCTCCATGGAGGGGGGGCACTTAAGCCCAGGTGCCCATGGGCATCCAGCTGAGTTTAGTCACCCTGGGCCAGGGCTGTGGCCAGCAAAGAGATAAACAGTGACTCAGGGCTGAATCACACCCAGGAGCTCTTTACTCACTCCCTACGTGCACCATCTCCCTTGAGTGCTGAGGAAGAGCCGGGATGAGCCTGGAGCTCCCAGCCCCAGCTGACGGCTGGGTCACCAGCTCTGCTGCTGCAGGACATCAACTACAGCCCTCCCACCTGAGATAATTTAATGTCTGGTGGATAACTGACCAGCAGAGACAAAAGAGGCTGCTTGGATTATAGGAATTAAACCTTTAGAAAGGGGTAAGAGAAAACCAGGAATAAAAAATAGAAAATATATTCTCCATTCGGAAGCGAACAAAAGTCATTATAAACAAACACCACACCCCAAAACTTCTCCTTACAGTGCTCTGACAGACAGACAGCAGACTCAAATAATTAATTGTGTCCTACTACAGATGAACGAGCCACCATATGTGAGTGTTGATAAAACAATCTTTTTTCTGGTGGCAAGTTGCAAACTGTGCAAATTGTCAACTGTCTACAGCTGAAAACTGACACATCCTACTGCCTTCTCCTGCTCCTCTGACAGAGCAGACAAATCTGCCAGGGACAGGATTACTGGGGGGGAGCAGATCTGATGATAGCTTGGGTCTGGAGCTGCTGGAAAAACAAATATCACTCTTTGAAGAACTTAGGGTTCGATGTAGGTGACAATTCACATGATCAGAGGCACTTGAGAGGAAGCTGTTGTGGGAAGCCCATGAGACATGGTCACCTCCCCTCTTGGGTGTTTAGCATGGGGCTGTAGCAATGACATTGTCACCCTCACAGCCAAGAAGGAGCTGGCAGAATGGCCACAGATAAAGAGGCCTGAAGGACCACAGCAAAGTGTCCTCAGGACTGGACTTTGCAGGGCTGGTGGCCTGGCACAAACCTGGCACAGCAGGAGTTGTGGTAAGGAGAGAGAATGTCTGCCCAGCTGCAGGGGGATGCATGCTCAGCCCATCCTTGTGCTGGCTTCCTGATTTTTCACTAGCATTGAATTTACTCATTTTATTCTCTATATCGATATCCATTAACAATTGCACTTGAAATGGCTGAAAAAAGAAATATACAGCAAAGCCAACAAGCCTCTTGGAGACAGTCCAGACTGGCAGAGCTGAGTTAAAATGTAAATCCAGAGTGACTCTTCCAGAGTTAGGCCAGACATAAATCCATGATAACTCTATTAAAGTCACTCCCAGTTCACACCACAGGCGAGGAGACTTGCTTCAGTTCTGGGGCTGGTCCTGAATTTAGAAAGCTGGTCCCTTGGGATCAAAGTCCTCTGAACCCTTTGTGTGCTGTCTCTCCACATCATGTGGATAGCTCTCCTCTCCTTTGCCTTCTTGTTTCAAATGAAAGAAAACTCCACTGCCAGTTTGACAACCAACAAATGCCATTAAACGCACCTGCCACTCCGACACACAGACCAGCCTGAGCACCAGGCAGGACCACAAACACCTTGAACTGCAATTAGAGGGGTAGTGGCAGGGGAAACGCTGGAGTTGTAAATATTCATCTTTCCTCCAGAGCCTCCTTTGCTAAAGGTCATTTGACATCAGACAAACAGGCTGTCACTGACACCACTGATCCCAGCTGCATTTGAGGGCACTGTAAGACACAGGTTTAATGGACCCAGACGATCCAGGTGATTCACCAGTGCAGTCAGTCTCTCTGTAACGAATTCCTGTCTAACTCCCAGCCTCTTCCCCCCAGGAATGCCCCTAACACCTTTAATTTCAAAGTGCTATAATCTATTCCCCTTCTACTTCAAGTTGATTTCCTCATTGGCACTTTGCAGTCATGACATTTTCAGTGCACTACCTGCTTCTCCTGCTTGGCTTGCTTTGGGATGAGGAGCCACGGGGCCTGTTTCTGCTCTGTTCCTCCCTCCTGCCAAGGTTCTGACATGGATTTTGAATTTTCTCCCTTTTCCCTAAAGCACAGACACAGGAACTGCTGCTAGAGATTGGCACATTCCCATCTATCCCAAGCATCACTGAAGTTTATGGTCTCACCTTACAACAGGAAATTAAATAATAATAAAAAGTACACAGCAAAAATCCTCAGCTATAACAAAAATCGATCCTGCCCTATGGGATATTTTAGTGCCCAATTACAGCACTCAGACTTCACAGTGTTGGCCTCAGTGACTGGCACTTAAGTGTTTAAATGAACCAGTGGAGTCCTACAGGCACCAGGTCCATGAATCCTGGTCTCACCACCAACTTCCAACCCAGATCCCACGCCATGCTTAGCAGCCCCTTCTTCCACAAAGGTGTTTCCCATCCCACAGGAACTTCCAAGATCAGGAACAGAAAATGTTTTCTTTGGTCTTTCCTTTGACAGGGTCAGAGAGAGGATGACAGAAGACACAGTTGTGAATCTAGTGCAACTGGAATTGTTTAAACATGATTTAGGAAGAGAAATGGATGCTCTTCAGGTCACAGAGGAGGAGACAGGACTAATGCTGAGTTTTAGCCCTTATGTTGTTAGTTTTTCCACTCAGGTCAGTCACTGCCAAGTCAAATCACAGCTCTTTTTTGGCACAGTCCACTTTTCCTTCCTCGCATCTTTAATGACAATGTATGCACAGGACTCTTGTAAAAACCTGAACCTTGGCTCTCCAGCCTTCCTCTCCAGCACACAAGCAGCGCTCCAGAACAGCTCTCTCCAGCCATGTCCCAGCAGGAGCCCAGGGCTCTTGTTTTGCTCAGACAATCCAAGGTGCCTACTTCAGCTCTATACCTAATGTGGCATGTGTCTTCAGGAGATTATTTGAAGTGGTTATTTTTATGCCTAGAACCTTCAAAGGCAGAGTTATTAAGTGTATTTAAAAGGAAGAACTGGTCCAGATAAAGCTGGGATGTAATTAGTTACAAGCTACTGTACTTTGATGACAAAGCAGCATTTAGCATGTGGCCGGTTCAGCAGCAGGCGCTGCAGGCTGTGCTAATTACTGATAGCAGGCACAGCCAGGGGAAGCCTGACACTCCTCTGATAAAGCAGAGCCTTCTATAACTCCACAGCTTGGGTTTAACTCTTGGTGTTTAACTCTCAGCCAAAGCCTGCACCTTGGCACACAGCTCTTCACAATTAACTGTGGGTTTGGAAGTAAAGAGAAAAGGGAAAAAAAGACCAAAACTTTTCAAGTGGGTAGAAGTCAGCTCACACCCTGGGCTCCTGGCTGGCAGCAGCAGCATGGTGGGGAAAATAAATTAATTTTGTTTTCCTTGAGGAACCTGCTCTCTTTCTTGATGTAGCTTCTCTGGCTCAGAACACACCTCACTAAGCACTGCGAGGGCTGGAGATTCATCACCAACCTGTGAAGTTACATCAGATTAGACTCAGCCTCACTGATGTCAGGAGGTGACTATCAGAGACTTGAAATGGGTTTGGCTCTGGCTCTAAATAAAACCAAGTTCCTTGGCCCAAGAGAAGCTTGAGAATGAATTGTAGACAAGTAGGAAAGAGAAAAGGGCTGGATCTGGGAGGCAGAGAGACGAGCTGCTGGCAGGAGGCATGGAAGGCTTTTGGGGTGGGGGGAGGATTCAAAAGCAAGTAATTGGGGTCAGCTGTAAAAGTGGTTTGATAAAGAACAGCAGAAGTGCTGAACATACAGAGTGAAAAATCCCAAAGCATGGCAACTCTTTCTTCACAACATCCAGCTCAAACTGCACCCCTGCAACACAAAGGTAGGGTAACACCATTTACAGACACTGCACCTTGGGAACAGAAGCCCAAGAGAGGAGCTCAGAGGCTGTGAGGGCAACAATGGGAACTTGGTCCCCACTAGGAAATTTCACCTGAGGCTCATTCTTGGTGCACGTACTTGTGCAGACCAAAGCCTGGTGTTTGTGTGTTGCTTACTCCATCATTCGGACACTTTTAGGAAGGTAAGTTCTCCATAATATGTTTTTGAGTTCCTTAAATCCAATTACCTTCTTCCAGACACTGTTCCTAAAGCAATCTGTATTGGTGCTATCACTGATAAATGTGCAATTAACTCACTCACCTCAAGTTGTGACAATAGATCTCTCTGGACACCGGGAGCCCATCAGCCACAGAGGGGACAGGAGCCAGTCATTTCTCTTGCCACACTAGTGACATGGGACTGGAAGAACCAATCTCAGCAGTGCAGGGAAGAAGAGGAAAATGGAAACTATTTCCATATTTATTGACAAATGTAATTTACAATCCGAGTTTCCACTTTGGAGAGAACATATATTTTCTCTCTAAACATATCAGTCTTTAGCAGTAAGCCCAGCAATAATGATTTCTGTGCCTGCAGACACTTTTACATTAGGGACAGCAAATTTATATGTAACACTTTTGAAAGAAAATAGTATTAAAATTCACCATTTAGAAGTGAGCTGTAAATTAACTGTTACTGAGCAGACAGGGGGTAAAAGCAAATTTTGCATGCATGTATATGGCTTTTCTATCAGTGTCTGGTTAAACGCCTGTCCAGCTGAGCCCTGGATTCTCACTCGGAGTCTGACAAGCGTTTGACTCACTCGCTCTCCTCACACTGAAGTGAGTGAGGAAAAAAATACAGAAGAACGTTCTAGCAGGTTTCACTTGACAACATTAAAGCACTTGACAAATAACAATTAATTTTGAGACAAAACCTCTTGTGAAAGGGTTGAGAATTACTGCTTCCATCTCACAACTGCCCAAGGGTTGGAGCCCAGAGGCAATTATCTGCAAGACGGAAGGCTCTGCAGGAAGAAAATGCTCTGAGAACGAAGAAGCCTGTGAAAACACAAGCCCAGCAGTCACGGTGAACCACACACTGTTCCTGCACGACCCCGTCACACCATCACGTCACATCCTTATGAAGCCTCCTGGAAGGATAACGCAGCACACACTGAACCACCCTGCAATTGTCCCAGCACGCCCAGGCACCACAGCAAACTAACTGTCCTTGTCCCTAAGTCATCCTGAACGACCCACAGCCAGGACACCTCAACACTGCACGTCAAGATACTCAGGAGCACCCTTGTGAACAGAGCCCTGCCTGGTGTCAGCTGCTCTGCCCTCACAAAACCCCGGGAGAGAGAGTTTGTGAGGACATGACAGACTGGGGGGAAGTGGGAGAAGGGGCAGCCAGGGAAATTCTGTTTCTGCCTTGTTCCCTATGAAAACATTACTCAATCTCACAATGTGATGCTTTTTTCAGAAAGCCTTTCCTTTCCATCTACTTTTGGACTCCTGCAGCCAAAAAAGCGCTCTCACCCTTGTATTTACAAAGGAGACTTGAAAACAGAACCCCCTCAAGGCCAAAAAAACCCCAACAAACCAACAAAGAATCTCTTCTGTTTATTTTAACTGCCTTGATATATGCTGGCTACATGATTGCAGGACTGGTCTGTTATGTTTTCATTTTTTTTAATAGTTGGATTGTGATGCCAACAAGGACACAGAATAAATGAGGTTTGTTTTTTCTTAATATAATAGATGGGTCTTCAGCTGTATAAACTGGCAGTGTTCCTCTGAAGTCATCAGAGCCAAATTACACTTACTCAGGGTCTGGCCCTGTGACAAAAATATCTTTTTAATTTCCATCTTACTTCAGGAAGAACCTTAAAAATGCCCCTTTCTACTCATATGCTGCAGTCCCAGCAGAACATTTACAGCTTCGCTTGCAGCCCTGGCTAATAGCCACCACATTTCTAGGAGATGAGTGTAGTACTTCAGGTTGTAACAATAACTGGAAAAGCTGGGGCTGTACAGGGCAAAGCCAAGCCAGTCTGTTCTCCAGAAGCACAGCCCACCGCAGCCTTCGTGACACACAGGACCATGGGGACTGTGCCTGTCCCCAAGCTTTACACTCTGATGGGGCAGGAGGGACCTACCCACGTGCTCAGTCTATTATTTCCCTTAACTGAAAGATGCATCAGGTATATTTTAGCAAGAAAACAATTATCAGGTAACCCTGAAACCTACTATTTGGTTTGTATCAGTATTCATTTACTTGTCTCTTTAACGACTGGCCGTGCAGCAAATAGAAGAGGGAAAACCTAAACCTACCAGGAGATTAATGACAGACTCCAGTGGAACAGATGTATATGAATAGCAAATTAGGCTGCTGAAAGCTTCCTATAAAAGTAACAACAAGAGGCTTTGCTGCAGCAGAAGACACCAGCAGAGATGGAGAGGCTGCGAGTTCTGTGGCTGAGGGCATGGTCTCTGTTTGGTGTACGCTCTGCTGTATCTGAAGCAGTGAGATTTAACAGCATGATCAGCTCCAAAATCATGTGAAATTGTCAAAATAAGCTGCTGTTTGGGGAGGGGGAGAGGAGGGTGCACAAGATGGGAAGCAGGGAGCATCCCAGGTCCCATCAGCCAGTTACTCCTCTTCCGTTTGCCAGCAGCCCTTCCTCGCGAAGCAGAGCTCGCCCGGCAGAAGGTGACGCATCCCAGCTGAGTTCAGTCTTGCTCTTTCCTGAGCCGAGACACATGAGATGCCTCTCCACTGACTGACAGCACTGTGCTCCTCTGTTTCAGTGAAAAAAGTGCTTTTTCCCCACCCCTACAACTGATACACATCGATTAAAATTTGATGGTTTTCTGTTACGAAAAAAAATCCTGGAAAAAGCATCATATGCCCCTTTTTAAAGGAGAATTTTCTTCTCTTTCTCCAACCCCTTAAAAAAATAAAGTTATTTGGTCATTTTATATCTCCACAGAAGCTCTATCACTGCAAAAGCTCTAGGAAGGAGACCACACCAAGCTCTCGCTCTGGGGAGGGATGGAGGGAGACACAAATTCCATAAATAAAGAGGAAAGGGTGAAAGCACTTCAGGGGAGCAGAGAGGTGCAGGCAGCTTCCAGCTCACAGAATCTACTCAGCCTGCAATAGCTACAAGATAAGCTGCCCAGAGTGCCAGAAGGCAACTTTAAATGTATTTCAGTGCACTCATGGGAAATGCACTGTGGGCAATCACATTGTCTAGAGGAGATGAAATTGGTAGGAGCAGGTATTTCCGAATCTGTGCCTCTTCGGCTCATTGCTAAAGGCACTGACTGCACAAAACCAACGAGATGAATTTTAACAGTCTCCCTAAATCCACACACGCTATTGTCCATCTCTGAGCGCTGCCTCTGGAAAGGAAAAGCCTTCCTGGGAGATGAACTAGCCAATATACTGCACCTTGGTCTAGACAAGTTAGTATTTCCCCTCAGAGGATATGGTTTAGAAAGATACAAACCAAAATAGCAGGACTAAACAAAACTGTTGCTGCCTGGTAGCCTATCACAGTTAAATTATTTGATCGCCACAAAGGCAGCAAATCAAAGCACCAAATACCAGAAATAGCTTGTGGGAGCCCTCCCTCAAGTCTTTTTGTGCTGTTATGTACCTGAGGAAAGATAAAACTCTCACCTTTTCTTCTGGAGCATTGCCTGTAGGGTAAGTGCTCACACAGATCTGTACCATCAGTTTCCTTTGTGAACGTTCACAAGCGTGTACAAAGCCTCAGAGCCCTGGTACAGCCACTGAGCACAGTCAAACCCACAGACTTTATATTATTTTTTATATAGATATGTACATATGCACACAATATATGGCTTAGAGGTGCAAAAACATACACACACCTTATTTTACCTGCACCTCTCCAGCAGCAGTGTGAATTTATCGCACAAGTCAGACATTATCACACCACACTGCCACTGCCCAGCACCACCAGTGGCACTGGGACAGCTGGCCAGAAGAGCAGGGGATGTTTTTAAAATGTTTTTCCTTCACTTTCTCAAACAGAGCCTTCAGCTACTGTAAATGTAACATTCTGGAGAGTGAGTGAGCATGGGGAAAAAAGGAAAAAAAAAAGGAGTAGTTGCTTCATCCTTAAATACGACATCAGAGGCTTTATTTGCAGCACAGTCACTTCAGCCCCATGTGTCCCACACGCACACAGAATGCAACAGCATCAGTACACCACCTCACAGCCTGAGCATCCCCGCAGCAGAGGCACAGGCACAGGACAGATGTTTGTGCGTCCTTCCTTTCCCTCTGTGCTTAATTCACACATTAAGGGAACAGAGGGAGCAGGATGCATCTCCCTTCTTGTGCTGGAAATGAGAGAGGAAGGGGGGGGGGGGGGGGGGGGGGAAGGAGACTTGTCAGTCTGGCAAGACAGTTCTTGAAGAGATGAGCTGTCGGGATGGGAAGATGCCACCAGGTGCCAGGCTGCCTTTACCGAGCTGTGACAGTGGAGAAGGGGAGTCTGCTCTCTGCTCTGCCATCGTAGATCTGGAGTGACCCTCCTGAACCCACAGCAGTGTGGGGCATGGCCAGCCCCAGCGGAGTCAGCACAAATCCCCACCGATTTGCAGAGCAGTTAAGAAAGAGTTTTTGCCCTTAGCACACAGGGATTAGGGAGTGAGACGAGTCCACGGGCACTTCTAATTTAGCTGCAAACAAAAACAACCTTCTCAGCCTCAGTGGATGAAAACAAGGGCTACAGACATCTTCTGCCATCACTTGTTTCCTCAGTCATTTACAACCCAGAAAAGAAAAAAAAAATCTAAAGTCTTAACTGAAAGTCTAAAAAGAAGCATTAAATCCAGCCTGGTGTCCCCTCAGTCCCACTCGCAGGTCTGTGCGACCAGTCTGACCCCACTGAGGATACAGTCACCAGGGGCTGACAATGCTGCAACTGGAGGAGCCAAAACTGCAGCTGGGGAGGGAGAGATGCCACAGGGGAAAGCAGAGCAGCAGCTTCACATCATCATCATCACACCTTCATCACACCATCAGCCAGAGCAGGGCAAGCACCGACACGGGCAGCACCAGGCTGTGGATGCCCGGGTCACCTCCTCTTCCCCCTCCGTGTGTCCTCACCCAGTCCCAGCTCAGCCAGGGGCTGTCTGTGTCCCCAGCCCCGGTCACCTCGGGGTTTGTGCACCCGAGTTACACCACCAGACCTCCAAAAGCCAAGGTGTATATTCTCCAGCACCATCTGCTGGCTTTTTTCCTATTAACAAGTAGTTGATCCGTAGCAGACAACCCATGCACCTCCAGCCCACTGAAGGAGGGCAGAATGCAAGTGCCCACCTGCACCAGAATCATGCACATGTTCTCCCTGTGAAAAACAACGGGTTTTGTTAAATACAGTATTTTGCAAGGGCAAATGTCGCTGGTCACCTGTATTTTTCAGTGTGGGATAATCCCAAGTGAAAAGAAAAATGTTAATTCTGTATTGTATATTTACTTTGCTGCTGCTTGGGAAGTATAAAATGAAATATTTTGATTATTTGGAAAAGCAATAAAGAGAGAGATTTGTATTTTTCTTTTTCCTTTTTTTTTGGCAGAACTTGTTTGCTGAATCTGACCCAAAATTCACAAACAGCTTTGCCTCTTCCCACTCAGAAACTGCATTTCTCAGTGAGTAAACTCTTTGTTACACAAATTACCCAGATCCGCTGGTGACACTGCAGAAACACATGTTCCAAGTGAGAGTTCAACCTGACGGGTCTTGCTAGGAAAAACAAAGGTTTTCATTTGGGATTAATTCTCTTGGAGCTAAAGAGAGGAGGAAGGAAGCGTTTTTAGTCCTTGCTTGTTAGGCATCAGGGGGTCTGTCTGCAGCTAAGCGTGGAGGTTTGCACTTGTTCTCCTACCCTGAGGATTAGTGACTGTGGCTAAGCCAGCGCCTCACACAAAAATGTATTCTTTTCCCTCAGTCCTTCTTAGTGGAGGAATCAGAACAAAAAATCCCAAATACAGATGTTGAATCTGAAGAGAAAGTTCCATTTACATTTCAGTGCATCTCCTGAACGCTGCCAGAGGCTCAGCCTGTGTACAACAGCCCAATCTCCAGGTGGGAGGTTTGCTGCTAGACTGGAGGTGAAACTTGGCAACTCTTGGAATGCTCCAGCACAGAAACAAATCACTGCTCAGAGGTGAGGATCACTCAGGTAAAGTCTACCTGCTTCTCTCTCAGGCAATACAGCACGAGCCCTTTTCTCTTCATATTTTATTTACCACTTCACCTTTACATTGGGATGTCCTACATTTTCCACAACAGGAGTTTTTAAAGAACAAATTAAACAAGGAACCATCCAAAATGAGCTATGATCTCTGGAGCTTCACTGCTTTATACTAACTGGAGATGCAGTTCTGAACCTCCATTCTCCACTACTCTCCACACTGTTCATTACACCCAGTCAGAGAAACGAGAATAGCAACGTTTTCACACGCTTAGATGTCCGTGACCACAGGAGATACTAAGGAGCAGAAAATCAGGTCAAGAGCCAGGACTCTGGATAAATAAAGTCACTCCATAGGAGGACACTTCAGAAGAAAACCTAGTATGCTGTCACTGCAGGGACCAACCACTCTATGCATGGCCCCCATTCCTTCTTCCTTTATACATGAGTAGGAAACACTGTCCAAAGAGAAGTCTTGCCTTTCATCTGAGATGAAACCGAGACCTTCACCTATCACAGGAGACTTTACCTGCAATAGAGATGAAAAGTTATAAGAAAAAAGTAGATGCACCTAAAAAGATAGATTCTATATTGGCATTAAAAGTCACACCTTGTTTTTCATCCAGTCCCACCTGTAAAGTGCTTCTGATGCAATTCATTAAATAAAAGTTGATCCTGTGTTACCCTGTGTTAGTAAATTTTCCTGTATGACAAGACTCAAGATAGCAATCAGTAACCCCTCTGCTCAATTCTTCCTTCACAGATCTTTTTAGAATGAATAAAGAAGAGCAAGTAGGTACAGGAGGAAAATGAATTGATATATTTGGCCATTAAACTGAAGCTAGGCTTTGGATTATCATAAAAGATGTTACCCGGTGAAAAGCACATCTCGCCACTACACGTTTATAGCTCTGCTGATGACGTACATCAAAACCACTAAGTTTTAAAGTGAAAACAAGATTACCCTGTCCTAATAAATATTGGTCACTGTACACATCTCTGTTTTAAAGTCCCTAATTAAACACAATACTCCACTTTGCCTGTTTCCCAGTAAATGAGAATTAATATTTTGTATCATTAATACTGTCCAGCCAAAAGAAGAGAGCCTGGTCCTCAGCTGCTGTAAACTGACACACTGGGCTGTCACCCTGCTGTCCACATTACAAAGGATCTAAAGAGCCCGTGTGGGATCAAGACCCGGCTGTGCCAGGCACAGAGCAGAGACCTCTGCTCCAACAAGAACTCAACAACCAACAGGAGATGGAGGAAAACACCAAGGGTTGTTAAAGAAGGCAGTTGCAGAGCCAGACCTTTGAGTACCCCATCAGGGTACTCACCACAGTGCACATTAACCCTTGATAGCTGGCTTGATCAGCTCCCAGGGCCAGAGGAAGAAAGGCAGGCAGGGACAGAGGGAGGGAGACTCTCCAAAGCCCAGCACCACTGCTCACACTCTATCACTGCTAGAAACACGTTTGTGCACTTGCTTCACCCACACTTCCACCCCTTCAGCCTTTTGGCCGAGTGAAGGAACCTCAGCACTTGGGTCCTATATGACAGTGTGTGTTAGAGGGGTTGTCATGGCAATGATTTATGCAAGAATTACTCACTGCAGCACTTCTACAGAGTGAAGAACAATAGGAAAAACTGCACGTTTCAAAGTTCCTGTGATACAGAGGTTGAGGGGTTGCAGAGAAGAGATGAGATTGCTTTCACCCCTCTGATTCTGGCAGCAACGTTTAAACAGCTGAGAGGAAAAATCAGATTGCCTAATCAGAAATGTTATTAATAGCAACCTGACAACAACCCAAACTTCATATTAAACTGCTAGCAGTTGCAATTGTATATTCACTACTGGCCCGTTTCTCAATTAATCGGGGATTGAGTAACAACTGGAGCAGAGAAGAAATTATTACATTTGCATTGTTATATAATGAGGAAAGAATCAGAGTTTATTGACAACGAGGTGGTTTATCCCATGGGCCTCATTGCTGTCAAAAGTTCTGCTGACTGTTATGAACCATGGATCCATGCTAGGTTACCAAGCTTTAGCAAAAAAAAACAAACAAAAAAATCACCCAAAACTATAAGAAAGGAAAAGGTTCAAGAAATGAGCGCTCAGAAGCCTGGAAACTCCAGGGCTGAAGCTGAACCATCTGAATTTTCTTCCTTTGTTATTACTTATTAGAATATAATTTTTAATTGAAGGATCATGTGTTGGTTCAGATATCTAAGTTGTGGCAAAGGCATGAGGAATTTCAAACAGGGCTGTCAGTCACCTTTAATAACAAATAGAGCTTCTGCTTCTCACTGTAATAAAAGGAGTCATTCCTCTCTCTCATGCACTGAGATACCGCCATCCCCACCTGAATTACAGGGTGATTATCCTCATTGTTCCCATCTCTTCAGAATCAGCTCTGAGATTTACAGCTGTCACAGGGTCAGACCAAATTAAACTTGACTAAAGAAATGAAAAAGTCATTTAGAGCTGAGTTTGAACATCTGCATCTCTCAAGTCTTTCTGCTCTGTTCTTGGGGACTTAAGGTTGTCTTGTCCTCTTAATACCCGCAGCCTCCAATGCAATTTTCCCATTTTCCTTACAGGTTTTGAGTGGAGCCTCGTTGTCCTGTCAACAGGGTTACTTTCAAGCTCACTTTACCACTAACAACCCCTTCAGCCAAAAGGCAGAGGAAGCCCAAGAGGTCCAACTGTCATTTTCCAGCCCAGAGGCATCGACATTGCTACACATCACCATCACTTCACAAGGCCACACGGTGCAATTACTTCCACGCTCTTCCTTCTTCATTTCGTGTCTGGTTGGCAGTAAATCTTTACTAACTTCTTAATAGTTTTTAGCATATGTATTGTCACATGGATTTACCATCAAAATCAGCAGTGAAGCCCAGTGAAAGCATCAGAGGCACAGAATGTATCTGTCCAAATTACATCAGCTTGTGTGGATGTCTTCAGAGGATAACAGACCCACACTGCCCGCTAGTGCTTCAGTAAAAGGTATTTTTCTCTGGTTCTTTTAACTTGTTTCCCTTGGATCTTTTTGAAGGAAGACTGCAATTGTTGGCATGAGGAACCATGCAGGGAGTGGCCAGGCTTTGCTAATTTAAAGCTCTGAGCAGGGGAAAGTGAACATTAGAGTCTGTCCTTGTTCTCCTGTATTCTTTAAGCCTTCTGTACCATTTCACGTTTACAGGAGTGCTTTGTGGCCTCCTCATTTAACTCCTGATAAGAGACAAAAAAAATACAGAGACAGCAGAGCAGCTGCTGGGACTTCAGGGAACTTGGTGATCCACAGTAAACATGACAGGCATTGAAGATGGGTGGGAATGTCCTTTCTCTGGAAAGTCCTCAGCTCCAGGAATTTCACACTCACAAGAATTAAAAACCCAAAAGGATTTTGGAAGAAATTTTTTGACAGGCAGCACAGGGAGATGTAAGCTTGGAGGAATTCCAACCAGCACTGAGCATCCCTGCATTCTCACAGGCTTCTCAGATCCGGTCACTTAGTTCAACATTACTATCTAACTCATCTCTTGAGCACATAAATACTTCAGCTGCACTGAGCACTGCTGTGCTGGAGCTGTACAATCATCAGCAGTAAGAACCTCATACAGCACGATGGAATTCACATTAGAGCTGGATGGAGAACGACTATTGCATTTAGCAGAGAAAATGTTTTTACTTTTGTGTGAAATGGAGCAGGCACTGCCATCCCGAGGAGCACCATATGGGACACCAGAGCTGGGAGCCAGAACTCCTCTGCTTCCAGGCTTTTAGCAAGTGGAGTCACTGGGCAGACACTCCAGCTCCAGAGCAGATCTAGGTAGGATAAAACTGCCAAGCAGACTGCATTCAATAGCTGCCATGATTCCTCCAGAATCGAAATCACACTGTTTCTGCAAACAAATTTGACAAATTGGCAAATTCTGAGGGAAAACAGAACAGCATCCCTTTGTAGAAAAGTTACTGCTAAGCTTTATTCACAGCCTAGAATCCAGCTCCCATAATGAACTGAGCCCATCAGCACCACTTAAACTCCCAAGTCAAATCAGCAATCAAAACCACTGCAGAAATAGCAGGCCAGGTTTTATTCAGTGAAAGGTATAATTCTACTGATGTCAAAAAAAAAAATAGGCTATACCAATTTGTGCCAGCTGAGATCTAACTCCCTATATTTTGCATTATGCATTTTATTTTGCCTTTCTATCCTGCCAGCACCTGACTGCAAGCAGCGAGCACTGGGCACTCGGACCTGCCAGCCTGACCCATGGCAAACCCGCCTGGATGATCCTGGCAGAGAATTTGATGGACAACACTAATTGCAGCTAATTGTTAGCCTGGATGTTTCTAGGTTTTCCTCCTGACTAGCTGTTTGACATCTTGCATTTGCTTTGGATGGGTTTTAATTTGTGAAGTAGTTACTTATGGAATCCTTTCCTTCCCGCAGCTGTCACGGTTATGCAGTTATGTGCCTCCAAATTTATTTTCCTCTGCTCAGAGGGAATGGCTTTTTTTTGTTTTTGCAGGAAACTAGCCCCATTTCTGCCAAACAAGTTGAAATTTTAGCCTACTAAACAACAAATTCCTTTCTCATCCTTATTCCAAGCCTGTGGGGAGCATGGAAACCTCCCACCCTTCTCCACAGCTCAGCAGTTACCGTTTCCCCACCTGCAGCAATGAGCCGCTCTCCAGATGACCGGGAAAGGGCTTTTACTCCCAAGTGGATAAGGCAGCTGCTGCCCAGCAGGCTGGGATGCTGATGCCCAGCAGGCTGGGATGCTGATGCCCAGGCACCACTCAACTGCTTGGCCAGGAAAGAGTTCTCTGAGCTCCCTCTGTGCAAAGCTCCTCTCTGCCACAGCTGCTATAGAAGAGGCTGGACATGACTCCAAGGTCTCAAATATGCTCACTCAGCCAAACTTAACCGTTCCCAGCCAGGCTGTGCCCACAGCTGTGGACACACTGCTAACCAACAGCTACTGTCAGGAGGCAATGCTTCAGAGATGCCCCTGCATTCCACCTGCACACCCAGCACAGAACAGCTTCTTGCTTGTCTGTGTCGACTGCAAACCCTGCCAGCCCATGGACTGGCTGATGGTACCAGTACAGCTCTGAACACTAGGACAGGCTTTACTGTGCCCTTCCTGCCCAGCACTGCCAGCTCTCTGCTGCAGAAAGAAGGAAGATGTTTGCTCTTACAAACTCAAACCTGAATCCTGGGATAGCCCTCTCTGGTATGGCTGTACAGCTCCTTGTAATCTGCTCCAGAGTATTTCTCATTATGCACAATTAATGGTTTTGTTCTTCCTCTTTTCTGCTGCATGACTACTCATTTGAAACACTGCTAACATTTAATTTATTGGAGTGGATCCTTCCAGACCCACAGTTCAAGGACTTGTGTCAAGGTACTCCACTTTTTAACCGATAAGCAGTTTTGCTCATAAAAATATCTTGGCTGAGTGAATGAAGGATGAACACCCAAAAAGAACAGAGTTCCCCAAATATTTGCCCAGCTCTGATGAACATAATCACTCCAAAGTTAAAATGTAGGCCTGGGCCACGAATGTAGGACTGCTTTTCTAATAACACTGCTCTGAATTATCTCAGCACTCCTTCCCACTTCCCCTTTCCAAGAAAAATATTCTCATTTTGCAGCTACACCTCACAAAACACACCCTTTTCCCCTGCACACACACTTACTGACACAAAACAGCAATCACTTGATTAGCTTCAACCACAGCCCTTCATGTTCCTCAGGAGGGAATAAAGAAAGGACTTGATGTCACAGCCCAGTCCCCGACCTTCGCAGAGCCAGAGCGGGCTGAGAGCTGCCTCTGCAACCCCCAGCACAGCAACTGCTGCAAAGCAGGGACACGAACACCATCTGACAAACACAGCTGTGACACAAACAGCAGAAAGGAAGGAACTTCAGCCTCAGCCCCTCCTCTGACTGTCTCTCTCCTAGCAGTGACCACTGCAGCCAGCTGTGCAGACATTTGTTCACCTAGGCAAACAACAAGCAGCCGAGTGGTAGGGAAGCAGCCATTGGAAAGGAGA
Organism: Caprimulgus europaeus; assembly: GCA_907165065.1. The sequence continues at coordinate 1,593,126 of OU015547.1, forward strand.
AAAGAAAGGAGAAGAAAGAAAAGCTTGGCTGAGAAGTCTGCAGGCTGGCAGGGTTTTATCTTGTGCCTGGAAACCTGCAGTCCTGGACATGCCCGAGCACACAAACACAGCCACGGCTGCAAGCAGCACTGTTGAGTGGGAAGATTTAACATGCACAAATAAGGAGCTGTATGTTGCTTTTTTTCTTGGGCAGCTTTGAGAGAAGGCTTGTGGCAACACCTCAATGTGATAATTGTGATGAAAGATGCAAAAGGAACTTAGTATAGAAATAGGATAAACAAATTCCTTAATACAGGGACCAGGGCGCTTCCGTCCCCCTCGTTCACTCATTTTGACACTGTCATGTCTGCGTTACCTGACAGTGACAGCTTCAAAGAACCAGCAGGCAGAAGAGAGCCCTCACGTGCAGTAATTTCCTGATGAAAACACTGTCTCTGGATCACTGATTAATCACGGACAAATGCTGAAGAGACAAATGTCAAGGGCCAGAAATGGCAAAAGGTTCTCTCCAGAGCTCAGAAGAGCTGCAGCCGTGGGTACCTGCCCCTGGACAGGAGCAGCGGTGACCTGGGTGACATACAGCAGCGCTGGTCAGCTCATGTCCCCTGCTTGCAGAGGAGCTCATTCAACAAAGCCTCACCTGGCATTAACACAACTACATGCTGGCTGGTCCCAAACTGGTCCATGGCATCCAGCTCACTGCACTGAGGGTCAGGTCAGTGTGACACAAGGGTCACTCTCTGTCTTGGAGTAAGAAGGACAGCTGTTGGTATGAAAAAAGTCAAACTACTTGCAGGAGAAAAGTGTATTTACCTTTCCTTCTCCAAGAAGTGTGTCTGATGTAATCTGCGTAGTGGATTCAAAATTACACAAGCAATAAAGAGGTAATTGCATTCATACGAACGTCTTCAACTGGTCTGGCAACATGTGTTGGCATAAGACCAGAAAGTTACAGCAGCAAGGTGATTAGGGACAAGTAACAGCTAAAAATATAGAGTGAGATTAATTAATAATTGGTGGTGTAGGTAGAAGACTGCAGAAAGTATAATTAATGCTGAACAAACTTGATATAACTCTGTCTTGTTAAAGGCTAATAAAATGTTTCAGTGCTCTTCAGGATCTGTGTTTTAAAAACCCATGGGATCAGACCATCCACTAATGTAAATCTGCAATAGCTCCACTGACTTCAGCAGAAAGACATTGGTTTGTCACCTCAGGAAGCCACACTGTAATATTTCCTGACCCCATTTTGCATGTGAGCCTGTGTGTTCACACACACTCATACCGTACATATACGTAGCCCTTTGCTCTCAGAGTATGGTTTAATCCAGACAGTCTTTTACAAACCTTATGAACTGTAACATACTGTGGAAATACATATATTTAAGTTCTAAAACTTACTACTTAATGACTGGAGTTGCTGGCAAGTGATTCAAGTTGGCCAAAAATAGCCATCGTAATGAGTTAGAGTCAGAGCCCTGAATCCCCAGATGAGTAAGTAGCAACTCAGTGACTGTAATTGCTGGATACTGAATAGTCAGAATCCATGCTCACAGCTGCCTGTAGCGTGATTTCCAAAGCTCACAAGAACTGACAGGCAGAAAGATACTCCATTTGTCTGAACTTTTCAGTGCCAGAGATTCTCTTATCCCCGTGACACTCGCAGGGCTGGTAATGCTGGCTGATATCCCCAGCTGCAACCAATGGTACCTGAACAGCAGTAAAACCTAAGTCCCAAGAATCAACATCATCCTATTTAGATCAAAGAGGCTGAGCTGTTTTCCTCAGATCACACAACAGAAAAGCCCACCTAGGACTGACATTCATGATGAAGCATTTATTCAAATACTAGACTAGCATAAAAGCATCCAAGAGCTGCCATGATCACAAAAATAGCTGTGAAGTGTTCAAGTTCACATGTCCTACATGGGTGTGATACACAGGGATTGCCTTTAGAGCAGGTGGCACTTACAGAAGAACCAGGAGCAGAGAAAACCAAGCCACTACCCTCAACATCAATACAAGGAGCCCTCCCCTGCTGGTTTGAATCCCGAGATGGATTGATTGCCTGTGTCTGCCCTGGCTCCTGCCTGTGCCATCACAGGAATCAGCACTTCCATGATCATTCCCTGACTCCAAATCTTGTTGAAAACTACTCCAGTCCTCAAGTCTGGACTTGGAAGAGCCTTGTAAGAAAGAGCCTGTTAGGGCTAGGAACAGGCTTTAGAAAATTAAACTTGTCAAGTTCAGCACAAGTCCAGCTTAGTTCTGAACTCCCTCTCCCTCGCCTTTGGCCCAGAGACACCAGCTCAGCCACACAGGCTGGCTGAAGCCAAGTGTGGTGGATCCCCATTATTTAGTGCAGTAGCTCAAGACAACTGGCACACAGGGCTCCTTAATCCTACTCTGCTCTGCCCTTGAAGGGGACCAATGCATTCCTCATATGGCCAGTGTGAGGATTAATTAGGTAGTATTTGCAAAGTGCTTTGAACATGAAAAACTTGAGCTTCTGTGCCTCTGTTTACACATCTGTTAAGTATCGTAATACCTACCCTAGAGGGCTGACAGTAAGTTTATTTTCTGTTTGTAAAGCACTCACAGATCCTAGATGCTGCCGAAACATCAAGTGGTGGTGTTATTAAACAGGCACACACTAGAAACTTCTTGGCCAGCTCTAGATTCCAGCAATAAAATGGGAAAAAAAAAAATCAAGGGCCAGGTCTCAATGCAAGACTGGCTTCTCTGGGCTCTCTGTTCTGGAGGACTCCTACACAGAGAGTGGCCCTCCATGGAGCAGCAAGGAAAGCTTTTTCAAACAACATTTGCACTTATTTCCTGGGAACAGTGCACAGGAACCACAAGGCTTTATTTTAATCACTGTAAACTAATGGATGTTTGAAGGTGTTTGCTTTCATCATGGGGCATTGCCATGTGCCTTCAAGCTTCCAAGGCAATCAGGGATAAAGCAAACTGCAGGAGGGCAATGGTTGCCTCTTGTTCTCTCTCAGAAGTGAAATCCATCTTTCTGGAGACATCTCACCCCACCAAATTCTCCTCTGCTCGGCATAATGAGGGCATCACTCTTTGCAGGTAGTTTTTGAAGTAGCTAATTATGCTGTGCTGTGGGAAGCTGCTGCACATTCCTCATGTTCTGGGTGATCCAAGAGAGTTTAACTAGGAATAATGGGACAAAACTGTGCACTGAATATATTAAGCTGAGAATCAGGCAAAAACACCTAGCAGGGATGCATAAGCCTGATGAGAAACAGGATCATTTTAAACTGGACAGGACAGAGCAGCAGTAAGTGAACAGTCCCCCATGGGTGTAATAGCTCTTATTAATCTCTTACAGGACCTAATATCGGGACATATCTTTCACTGAAGAGAAAGAAGAGAAAAACTGAAAGAAATAAGGAGACCTTCTTGTTTATCCAACTGAAAACGTGTGTGCAGTGCACCTAGTTGCCAGGAGTAAGAGGCAAACTTATCACAAAATGACAGCCAGGAATGGAAGAGCCTTAACTAGGCTTGGAAATAGAAGACAATAACACACCATGTGTTAACTGAGCTAGAGTAGAAGACCAAGGAACAGCCTTTGGCTTATCTTACTCCAAAAGCCCCAGAGACAGGGAAGGAGCAGGCACATGGGAGAACTGACCTGAACTCTCCAGCTCCTGCCCCAGAGGGAGGAACCTCACTGCAAGGTCTTGTCACCTAGGGCTTGAAACAGCACTAGGAGCTCTTCAGTTAAATTAACAGAAAGCAAGACACACTTTCTTTTAAATTATAACAAGAGCAGATAGTGAAGTTGCAAAAAGAGTTAAGGAGTTTGTGTCCAAGTTTTACCTTGCACCCCTCTTCCAGTGCAGACAAGGCCAGTGAGAAAGGAACATTATCTAAATACTGACATCTTTTCCATATTCTCCAGATTATGTGTGGAAGGAAGAAATCCTTTTTTCCCCCTGAACTTCGTTTTTTTTTTTCTTCAGGTTGTCTCACTCCTTTGTTCCTGGCTAAACATTAAGAAGTGCCAAGAATGCATCACTGTGTTAACTGCTAATAAACAGAGAGCAGAAAATACATTCTATAGCATATATGATCTTTTTTCTTCCCCCTACTGGTACTCTTGACAATCTCTTTTACAACCTCTTAGCGCTTAACAGAGCAAATTCATGCCTCAGGCAACTGACCTGTGCTTGGGTTTTTTTGCAGGTCATTCTGATCTGTATTTGAATGCAAATGTTGATTTTAAGTCAGCCCTTCAAGTCGCAAAATAATGCAGTTCTCCCAGGGAGCCCACCAGATGCACTCAGATGGATTTTAGGATGAGGTTCCAGCAGGGCTGGGTCTAATCAGCAAATCAGGACTTTGCTTCCTAAGGTTTTTTGTTTGTCTGTTTGTTTAACATGAAAGAGAGAGCAGCCCATTTGAATAATGCAGAATTAGGAAGGCTAAACCTGCCCAGCACATTTTAACAATCTCAGAGCCATAAAGCAGGATGAAGACTCTTAGTGAGCTCCAGGCAAGCACTGCACTGCTAAAGCCTGGGGATCCCTGCTCCCAGGCTGAGGATGCAGCAGGAAGACAGACAGCCATGACCAGCCTTCCTGCATCCCTGGGAGACCCAAGAAGAAATGGGGAACCTTGGGTTCAATGCTGCACACAGCTGAACAAAAAGCTGTGCCACAAAGCAATTCCATCAGTCAGGGTCTCTCCTCTGACTGAGCTGCTCAGAGTGAGGCTGATGTATTCCCCAGGACTTTTAATACCTCAGCTCTTTATCACATGTGATGCCTCACAAGTGAAAGACACACACATACATCGAGCAGGATGACATCAGCTTTGCTTCTTCTGGAGGCCAGGCTGAAAACATGAGGGCACAGACAGGCTGAACCATGCTTTGTGCAGTAGGTCATTTTCCCAAATCAATGCCTACAAGATTCCCTAATGAATAACCATAGCAGTAATAAAAATACAGCCCCATATTGTATCCCAGCACCTTGCAGCATAGACCACCTCGACCAGCTTGATCTGAGCTTCACCTATCACTCTCCACCCCAGGGAGGAAGGAGGGCATGAGTCTGAGCAAACAGAATATGTTATTTTCATGTTGTATGCATTTCAGGCTTTGCCTGAGGCACTCAAAGATAGTCTGCAAAGCTGTCTTGGGATCCCTTGGTGTTTGTTAGCAGCTGTCGGTCCCAGCAAGTGGCAGTGATAATGAAGAGTCTGGGTGGAAGTGTGCATTTCATAAACAAGTGGCAGGAAGGTTCCCAGCAATGGAGCCAGTTCCACACAACTGCAGCCAGCACTGGGCTTTGAATCCTCACCTTCCAGGGTTGTGGTCCCAGCAAAGACCAGAACTACCTCCAGTCCCTTGCCTCTAGCAGCCATCAGCTTTGCAAGGAGGCAGAAGTGTCAATTTTAGGCAGAGGAAGGATGAAGTATGAGCACATGCAGGTGCCTGTCCTCAGCCACTCACCCCAGCCAGACTCTGGCAGGGAGAAGTCCCCGTTTAGATGAAGAACTGCTCCAAGAGTAACACAACTGTTATCTTTATGGAGAAAGAGCATCTTTAAAAGAGGGGAAAAAATAATCCAAGACAATGACGTTGTTCTTTCCCTACTGAATCTGACCACTCTACTGTCTGTAAGGTATTGCTTCTCAAAGTACACCCAAAGGAAGGAGAAGACACAAGAGGAAACTAATACAGAGAAAGTCTCATTACTCAGACAGATACTCAGGCAAACACCACACACATGCTCATGCTCTGTTTTCTGTCAGCCAACTCCAGTTTTCACAAATACCCTCCCAAAGGAATCTGAACCAGGACCTCTGGCTTTGGCTCCCCGTGACTTGTCCCATGTCACAGGCAGTCTGGGGCAGGGCATGGCATGCTAACCATGGCATTGTCCTTCCTCACAAGCCTCTAAGTGCACTTTCAAGATACCACTTTGGATAAACTTCATTGTACAGGATCATAAATTCTGTCTAAATAAGAATTAATGACACTAATAGTGAAGAGAACTCACAGATCTTCAGTGAAACCAATGAGTATTTTGGGAGACAAATGACTATTCCTGAGGCTATTGAAGAAGCCCTGAACCACAGCCACAGCGAGCACAAAGCAGTGGTGCTCCCTGAGGCTGAGGGAACAGCGCCAGTTTGACCTCCCAGAAGAGCCAGCCCCTTTGAGTTCTTCAGAAAAAGCTTTCAGTGGCTGTACATGATCTTTGCTTGTCCCTGGGTCATTATGAGTGACAATAAGTGATCACTGCTTTATCACAGACAAGGCAACCAAGGTTATGTGTTTGCTTCATGTTGTACTGTCAGCAGGAGAACAAAAGATAATTAAAAATAATCCAAATCAAATCTACCTTGCAAGGCAGTGCTAGGGCCAGTCACCCTAACCTACACCCTCCAGTCTTTGCTGTGCAGGAACCAGGAACATCAGACAGCAACAACTTCTATTTCAGCAACACATCTGGCTGCAGCTGCATCTCCATCCCAGCACCCACTGCAGCTCCAAAAACTTCCTCCGAGGTGGAGGGAAGGCAGAGAAGAGAGCAAGGGGAATCACCATCCCCTTCTCCTCATTGCCCTTTCTGTGAACAAACACAAAACAAATTTTTACCACTATAAATTAAATCTTCCCAATCAGCATTGTCCCAGTAGCTTAACAGACCAAAGGTCTCATCTGCTCCCTTGAAATTTTCCATGGAAATGGAGCTGTGGATCCAGCCTCCCTTTGTGCACAGAATTATGCAAAATGGCCTCTCCAAGATACAGATATCTGCCACTTTTGGCCACTCTGTGAAGCCAGTCCCTCGATTGTACAGTAATTGATGGGTAGGCTGAGAGACAGGTGATTGGCAGAGCAATTGAAGCAATGTCCCTTCGGTGATGAAGGGATCATGTAGCATCTGTATTATCCTGAAGGCCTCTGCTATCCAATCTGCTCTCTCTTGCTGTCTGGATAAAGCTTTTGAGTGCCCAAACAATCCAAATATGAAGAGCAGTGAAGAGCAAAACCCTAAAGCCTCATCACATAGCAGGAGGGCAAGTAGCCCTCCCTGCATGGCACACCCGGGCAGGGCTGTGGTGCAACAGAAACACATGTAAATTCAGTAGATCTCTCAAAAATAATCTATAATCCTTATCCAGGTAACAGCCAGAGATAACACATGTACATGTTTGCACATATATGTACACACAGCATACATGGTTACCCAGAGCTCAGTGTCATGATGAAACAGAGCTGTGCACTCCTATGACACAGGAGTGGATCCACAAAGTGGATCACTTTGAATCTGGTGCAGGATCCAGCTCTCCCCAAGAGAGGGGACAGCCCTTGTTTCTTACAGTGAGGTCTCCAGTCTGAGAATGCCCAAAAGCTTTCTCACCCCGGACCACGCACACTTTGCAGGAGCCCCCAGGCTCACACTGTACATTGTGGTGGATTCAGAGGCTCTAAGGGGCTTTCAAGTGCAGTCACCTGGCACGTCAGCAGAAGACAAAGGCCACGTCCCTTCCCAGGCAGAGGTTTCGAAGCCCTCCTCCATCTACCCCGCTGGAGGGAGTGCTGCAGAAGCCAGGGTTTCTGTTAGACTATTAAAAATACAAAGTAAAATAGCCCCTGAGCTCATCCATTTTCAGACTAGCTAATCTGTCCCCGGGGACTGGCTGGAGGGGATGGGGGTAGGGAACCAGCACTCTCTCTTCTGTTATAAAAATAACAAAAAGTGATGAATGACCCTCACTGCTCAGGATGGGAAGCAGCAGCTTTTTTCAGCCTGAGATAAATTGCTCCTGTCACAGCAGGTAGCACAGCGATTTACCCACAATATACCCAGGCCAGCTCCTCGGCGACCTGGCTTTACCAGCCTCGCTTATCTCATCTCCAAAGATTTTGTCTTGTTTAAAATCAAAATGAGACCAACTGGGGAACAAGAGGCGAGGCCACATCTGCTGGCAGCGGTGGGCGGGCGGGCCAGCCGGGGATACAGGAGACACATCTACATCACCTTGTGCTGGTAAAGGAACCTATTTGCAGCACACAAAGAGCACAGAGTCCATCACACCTCCCAGACCTCTCCTCCACACATTCCTAAGCGCCATCTATTGGCATTTCTTCCCATTAACTTCCCACTAAGCCATATACAGACAAGAAATATTCACTTTACAGGCAGTAACGAGGAAATTGTGACTGGGATGGGAGAGCTAACAGCACACAGGAGACACGAGCCCAGCACTCGGTGCCGGCTTTCCAAAGGGCTGCCTGGGTTTTATTCTGATTTCACATGAACACCCCTTATCTGCCAGGCATCTAACCCCACATAGAAGCTCATAGATTCATTTATTCAGGATGGGGAATTGATAGATTTGGTTTGATTTTCTTTTCATAAGCCTTCCTCCCTGAGCTACATTTCTCTTCTCATTAATGTGCTGATGGAGGAATAAACTTTTAACTCTGAGGATCAGACCTGTCAAGCAATCTCCTCTGCTCCCAAGGAAGGGAAGGTGGCTGGGGCAGAGGGGGGCTCCCAGCCAAGTAAGCAGGCTCAGCAGGTAATTTTAGGGGAAATTGCTGCAGCCCATCACAAGCATGCTGAGTATCAGTCCCAAAGTCCTCCCACCACTTCTTCCATGGGAGGTTTAGTTGTGCTTTTAACTTGTTCATTTGCAGTGTCTAACACAGAGCATGCTGCAAAAATCCCTTTTAGGAACAGGAATGCACCCTGGGGGAGCGAGAGGACAGACACAGAGTGGGGAGAAAGGAAGGAAAGAAATAGAGATTCAGCCAAACATAGATGGGAGAAGGGAAAGCCTGGCCTTATAAGAAGAGAAATTGCAAGAAAATTTAACTGAAGAATTGAAATAATCTCTTGTAATATAGTTAATGACACCCTAAGAGAGATTCATCTGGACCCTGAGTTAACCCTCAGTCCCACCTTTGTGACCGTGCCTGCTGGGCTTTGGGGAGCTTTCCTGTGGGGCTTGTATGGAACAACAAAAAGCACAGACTATATTCTTCCATTTTGCATGAAAGCATAGACAGAGCTTGCCCATACTCACACACACACACAGCCTCTGCTCATACATCCATTCACTGGGCTTTTCTTCCACTCCACACACAGTTTTCCTTGCATGCACACACACTGATGTGTTTATGGTGACGTACACACAAAATACACGTACATGACATCTCCAGATCTTCCTTACCCACAGCTACACCCAAGAGATGAGACAAGCATCTAAGGCAGATCTATTCATGCACATGAAGTCATTCTTATCCCCTCTATCCATCTTCCACCATGACTCATCATGGAGATGAAAGATCCCTAGCAGACAAAAAAACCCCACTCAACCCTCCCTCTGAAACCAGCTCTTTCCCCTTGTTCTGCTTCTTTGCTCCAGTTGAACAACTTTAAGCCCAGCTGATGAACATGGTGCAAGCAGAGGCCAGCCAAGCTCTGATCAATAGTATGTGACAATACAGTAACCAGCCCTTTTTCACTCTTCAATTTAACTTGAGGCCTTCCCATCACTGTGCTATGCAGAGATAGGATTCAAAACACTCTCCTGAAGGCTCCAGTCTGGAGAGCAGCTGGCATCGTGGTCTTTGCAAATGAGAGCAGCACTGGGTTTATCTGCACAAATAAGCAAAATCCCTAGAGAGTTTGGAGTTCAGATCTGAGTCACAGCCATAAATCTAGGCAACTAATGCAAGGCTGAACCAAATTATTAAGAAAATAATAATTTTTTGGGCTAGAGAATATTCTAGCACAGGAGCTGTGAGACCCAAGGAGAGAGGACAACAGAACCCCACAGACACATCAAGGAGCTAACGGAAGGATGAGCATGTCATTTAAAATCAATTTTCTAGTTAAGACAGATCCTTCTTGCCAGAGTGGAATGCAATGTCCCAAGCATGAAAGTGAAGGTGTTAATTCCTGTGTAAATAGGGTGTGAAATGCCACAACATCAGATGGGGTTTCTACCCACTTTGCTAATTATGTTCTCTGCCAGTTTGCTCTTTATGTCATATTTCACAGTGGTGCAAATTGCATCAGTAGAACAGAGCTCTGCTTCAGAAAGCAATGTAGAATTTTTAGACTTGAGTGGAAAATTTGCCAGAGGCTGTATTGTCAGAAGAAGGAAAAAAAAAATAACATATGATATACCCCCATTACTATAATTAGTTATTTTTCATAGTCCTAAATCCTACTTGGGGCTTACAGAGATGGACAAACAGCAGAAAGCAAAGATTAGTGTATCAGCCAGTTACTAAGTAGCCATCAATGGATGGAGTACACTGGCATTTCACTGACAAAACCTTCCAACATTTCCCCCCATGGTAATTTTTTGTGTAAATTTGACTTTTTAGCTGGCCCTGCTTTACGAGCACACCACTGCAGCCTCACCTCGGAGTCATTCACATGCAAGGGTGTGAGCACAGCAGAGTTACTACAGGTTATGTAGGAGTTACTACAGGTTATGTAGGTGTCTAAACTGGCTTCCCAAACACTGGTAGCACCCATGGCCCCAACAGGTCCAGCTAATAACCCAAACACCCACGTGTTTTCCTCGTGTAGGCTTTGCAGCCCTTACCAAGCTGTCTTGGTTTGACCCCAGTTCTCTCAGAACCTGGAAAGGGCAATTTTGAAGGTAGCTCTGATCTGACTGCAACACGCTGAAGTTACCTGTGTGAAATATCATCTGCAGGAGCACTAGGCATGATTTCATTCCTTAATTTGACACACTAACCTTCCCCTCTAAGACAGACCATGGCTACACCAGTCATAGGAACCAAGAGAGATGTGATAATCCCATCTCAGCCTTTACTGTCTCCTTCTCAGCCACCACAATGAGCTTTGTCTGGAACCTTCAAAACAGAATAGTGCTTCTGACCTTCCCAGCATCTCCCAGGGTTAATATGCCAGAGGTGCAAGGAGTAAATATGCTCATTTAGCACAACACTCTGCTTATCACAGACCAGAGACCTTCCTCCATACTAATGCCTCCTTGAGCAAGAGCAGTCTCTTAGAAAATTATCTGAACTTGACAGAAAAACTCTGCATTCACACAGAATCCATTAGGGTCCTTGCTCAGTTGTTCTAATAGTTAATTATCCTCAGAAACAAAAATATGTACCTTCTTGGTTTGAATTTCTCTCAGCTGAGCTCCTTACCCCTGGACTTGCTTTATCCCAGGAAAGTAGAAAGAAAATTAGCTTTATTGACTTACAGCAAGTTACTCTTCATTTATTCCAGGTATACACAAGGAGAACCAGCCCCACTGGAGTTACTGCTGATTTACAATAGGTAAGTAGGTACACAATTACTTCTGGTGATTTACAACCGAGTTACCTGTTATTTATTCTAGGTATTTAAGGGTATATTCACATGGGGGCCCTAAGGAAAATTAAACCAAATTAATTTTAAAGTAGATTAGTTAAACTGTGTTAGACCATGACACAAACCCTCCTCTTCAGAATTAAAGAGGCCTTAATTCATTTTACTTCATCTTGACTCCTTCCCCAGCGAGAAGAAGCTCAGCCCAAGCGGTGGTACTAGGGAATTACAAGGAGTGAGTAGGGGGAAAATTAGCCCTGCTCATCTGAAAAGGGATCTTTGCTGCTTTGCACCAGGAAGAAGAGAGTAAGTCCCACTGACCTCAGAGCTGCAAAACCTGTCACTAAAGGTCGCACCAGAGAGGACCCCACGCACCAGAGAGCACACTGAGGGCAGGTTAGGAACACAGACAGTAATCACAATGTTTATTTAAGTTTCTCCCTTACCTTACCAGCCCTTCTGCTCCCCCAGCCTGCTCCAAGGAGGCTTTCAGATGGGGTAGGACGGGGCTATTCCACTTTGTTCAGTGTTGCCTTTGAAGTTCTCTGGTTTAGCTGCTCAATCTCTCCTCCCAGAGCTTCGGGTCTTATCAGAGGGAGTACCAGGCTGAGAAAGTGCCAGGGACCCACAGAGTGACCCAGCAATAACCATTTCAGTACAGTCCACACTGCAGAGGGAGGACACAGAGTGGAGGCTATGAGCCCCCTGTGCCCACGCTGGCTTCCAGCCACAGAATAGTCCACAAATCCAGTAGCCCTAGGAAAGGATGCGACATCTCAGGAAGGCCCCTTGAGCTACAAGGGCTGGCCAGCAACACCTGATTTGAGGATAAGCCTGTCATAAGCACGTTTCCTCATGGAGAGCCCTTCTCCATGTGAGAGGCCAACGTCCCACCCCCTCGCAGGAAAGGCAGTGCCACCCTGGGGATGGAGTGAACTGAGAGATGGACATCTAGTGGGGAGAGCCTTCGCTTCCAGCTGAGAGTCAGGAGCAGCACAGAACTGACCATGAAAAACCTCTGTTCTCTTCCATCTTTCACACTCTCACACCCTCTTACTCCCTTAAGTCTTTCTTGGCCCATGTCTTCCTCTCTTTCCACTCTCAGACAATGCTTTTCTTCTGTTTCAAGTTCTCTCCTTCACCATCCCAGCTCACATGTTCTTCCTTGAGCAAAAGAGCAAAATCTCTTCTTTTCTTCTTCGCTTACTCTGCTTTTCTCTTACCTCCCATCTTTTCTCTGTGACCTTTTTCCTCTCGCTGGTGCTCTCCCAGGCTTGCCCAGGATGACAGCTAGCAGGATGAAACACTGGAGGAGGGACTAACAAACTGTCTTCCAGCAAAAATACCAAGGCCAGTTCCTGGCCGTAGGATCAGCCTGCCTAGATGAAGGGAGACAGAGAGGTGCACAGAAACACACCTCCAATAAAACCAGTTACTGCCAAACAGGGAAGTAACCTTTTCCAGAAGGAAAAAAGCAAAGCATCCAGCTGTCACTAGCTCCAAGCATTTAAAGCATTTATGACCTTCTCTATCAAATCACCGGGCTGGAATGGGAATTTGGGAAGGAAGTGCCTGTTTAGAGGTGACATGAAGCTTTCTCATGGCCTTTTCTTCCCTTTCATGAATAGCCACCTCATGGATGAAGGAGCTAGGTTTCCTAAGCCAATTAGGTTTGCAAGCACGTAGGTAGTGTGCCTGACTGGGGCTACCAGTGATGACCCTCGTGTGTGCTACCAGAAAAGACATCAGAGCTCCTCATCAGAGCTGACCGTTTATGGCTTCGTGGCAGCCTCATTAATGGCTCATGGGTTTCACAGACTCACTCTAATTGCTCAATCATTTCAAAGTTATGAATTCTAAATGATCAGATATTAATTAAAGTTTCCCATTTGATTTCAGGGCAAGAATCCATCTAGGAGCTTGGCAGGTCTGATGAGGGACCTGACAAGCCAAAGCAAGGGCAGACTACCTGTGGCTATGCAAGAGGCCAGCACCCAGGGATGCTTCACACAGCTGTTAGCATCAGACCACAGTTTGGTACCTACTCACACTGTCCACCTGGGACAGTACTCATTAAACAAATAAATGTTTAAAGACTGCAAGAGAGGTTGGTGAGTTTTGGGTTATTTTTTTGCCTTTTACCATAACCTGAAAGTGCACATTGCTGACACAAAGTCAAGTAAAGCAGAGCTCTCATATGTGTGATTTTAAGGACACAGCAGTGTGATCACTGCTCTAGTTAAACATCAAATCAGGTATTTTCCAAATCCAACACACTGTGCCAAGTTTGATGATACACATTAATTTAATTATTTTGCTCCCAGTTCCAGGCATAACATTATTTTATGAGAAACTCAGCCTTCAAAAGACCAGAACAAAAATCCACTTTCTCATCCTCAGGTCTTTAAATAAAGTCTCGTAAATGTGACTCCAGTGCAAGTGTTCAAAATTGAGTAGTTACAAGAGGAGAGGTCAGTGCTGGAGGCAGGATGACCTGCATTTTAAAGGGTGCTGTTAGACAAACTTTAAATCTAGAGACTAGTCCAGTCACTGCATGCCAGATCTGAATTTTAATTCAACTCCAGCACTTGGGGTTCATGGAACTTGTCAACTTCACATCAGATCTAGACTGGAGTTCAGGACACTTGGACACAAAGGGTGAAGCACACAGTGCAGGCGTACCCTCGCTCTGCACAGCAGCTACACAAGGCATCCAGCTCTTCCAGATGCTTCCAGCAGTAAAAATAACACCACAAATCTCATTGCCTTCAAACATGAGAGGTCTGGCCAAAATGCAGCCTCTGAAGTCAAAACCTGGTGTTTCTGAGGTGCTTGTGTTGAGACAACTGGAGGCCAAGTGGACTAAAGGACAGTGTCAATGTTGCAAAGACCATGAAAAAACTGGGGAAAGTTTAACAACCCCGATGTCTCGGTCTGCACTGCTGAGCAGGGGTGAATTTCACCTTCAGGGAATTACAGCACAGCTGAACTGTGCTTTTTAAAAAAAAAAAAATATACAACTTAATTGCAATGTAAATGCAGTAGAGCCCAGCAGAAGCAGAGCAGCCTGGCAGTATCTCCTTGCATTAGCTGCTGGGTTATGAGCAAGGGAGACATTTATTGCCCCATACATTCCCAGGATAATCACTTAACTGACTCAGCCCATGCACCATACTTCCTAGATAATGGGCTAAAACATCACTTATCAGCTCAGCTCTACCTTGTGAGCAGCTTTGAAACTGCAGAGGCAAGGAGGACATGGAGTCCTGAGTACCACAACCTGCTCAGCACAGGCCATCCCCATCCAGAGGAGGAAGAGGAGGAGTAAAAACTCCTTCCATTGAAGAAAGAAGGTGAGGTTTGGTTTTTGCAGACACAAATGAGATTGGCAAGGCCCAATTCCTGATAGATTTTAATGAGACTTAAGTACTTAAGCTGCTCAGGAAATCCCTACTGACAATAAATGCACCGTGGGTTTCCTGTGTACCCAGTGGCCTGGATGTTTGGAAACCAGAAAAAGCAGCAGGCTGCTCTGGCTGAATAAATACTCTTTTCTCTCCCACCCCTCTGCAGTCTGCATGCATCCAAAGGTCCTGTGGACTTGCTGGGTGCAACAGAAAGTTCCTGAGCCCCCACCAAAACTCTTGGATTTTCCTTCTGCTCCATTGCCAGCTCACAAGAGATCTGGTGAACTATTTTCACGACTAACCCAGTTTTCTCATGAGGATAACAGTCTAAGCTCTGGAATCTCAATTTCACAGCACAGTACTATTATTGGTGGCTGCAGATCACTGTTGACCTCTTAAGTGGATGATAAATATTGTTAGCTTCCAAGGGAAGAAAACACAGACCTAATCCTTAGCTGAATTAGTACAGTTTGGGTGAAATTCTGTCTTTGCCAGGTCCCAGAAAGCATCACAGAGTCATCAGCAAATAGAAGCAAGACAGTCAATGGTGGACACAACTAAGGTGGACAAAAAGGCATCAGCATGAGCGTACTGCATCTGGAAACATCTGCCACAGGCATTACATCAGGCACTACCTAAAAGCACAGCAAAGCCAGCCCTTGCTCGAAGGACCTCAGTCTGTGGAGAAATGAAAGGCAAAAGGAGAAAAGACAAACCAGTTCAGCTAGCATCACACAAGAGTCAGGCAGAAATGCAAGAGCCCAAGCATCTTCCCTGTTAGCCCAGGCTCCTTCAACCACAGTAAAAACAACACATGTCAAACATGACACAGAATTTACACTGTGTAGAAGCTGCTGCTATAGAGGGTTATATTCTTCCTCTCATCCTAAAAGCATTTAGCATCCTCCTCCAGGACACTCTCCTCCAGTTTCCAGAAAGCCTGTTCCATAGTCACTGATTCCAGAAGCCAACTGTCCCACTGTCCCATGCTCCACTGTCACACTCTGGGTTCAGGGTTGTTTTTGTCTCAGTTTGGTGACTTTCCCTGGGGGTGAAAAGGATTCTCTTTGCCTGGCATTAGGAGGAATCCATTCAGTCACACTCAGACATAATTAATCCAGGTGAATATCAAGAGAGGCAGACATAATTATACAGCCTTGCTTGAGAGTTAACCCTGCATTAATTGATTACAGAAAGCTCCCTCTGTGAAGAATATGGCTGCAGACTTTGCTACCACCTCCACCTTTTATAGAGCTGCTGTTGCAGTTCCTTTCACCTTGAGGAGGGATTATGACAAGGCTTGTCTTTGGAACAAGTCTTGTTAAGAAATAGGAAATAAATGGGAGGAGATTAATCCCAAAGGTCTAATGAATATTATCAGGATGATTCTCTAGTGAGGCTCAACAGAGAAGCTGGATGCACTTTCACTGTTACCACTATTAGAAAAGCAGCTGTGCTGGGAGACCCCAGGTTCTGCAGAGCTGGGGGAGCACAGAAGGTCACAGGTTGCTGGATCAATAGCTCAGAGCTCAAGGCTTCACTCAAGTTGTATCAGAGACAGAACAAACCACACTGCCACCTGCTTAACAGAAGGTAGAAGATTTCCAAGGGATTCAGGATGGGTTTCGTGTGGGGCAGACACATGGTGGGCAGATGCCATTTGGATTCTCTTATGCACTCAGGTCGTTCCAAGCAAAGTCACAAGAAGTCACTGGCACCGGATGCAGGGGCTCATGTAAGATGGGTCTGGTCCAGCCTGCACCTGGGAAAGGTCTGTCCAAGCAGAAAACTGCACTGAGGGGTCAGTCCCAAGGCTTGGGCAAGCCCTCCAAGTGAGCCTTGTATTTACAGAGTAGCTGGTCTTGATTTTCTTTTGATTTCCAGGAGGGGGAAAGCAGCCATAACAGAGGAACAAGCATATCTGTGTTCTCCTGAGTTTGCTGCAGCAACAAGCTCTCCACAGAGGCAGTGTTTGCTGCTATTTCACCTGGCAGCTCTCAGACCTGGCTCTACCCAGCCCCCAGGGCTATCTCCCAGGCCCATTACTGTCCTGGCAAATCTGATGGCTCTTCAATGAGGAAAGCTCTGTTCTGCCACCAGAATTGTTTATTTTCTCCAGAAGCTGTGTGATAAATCAACCTGACACATGCTAGCCGCCATGAAGCCTCCTCAGCTGTAAGAAGAGTGTTGTGCAAGGTTTTGTCTGCACTGCTTGGTACATTCTCACCATTTAACTTCTGTTTGCAGTAGTGATTTGAGCAAGCTGAGATTGATGAGGGTGACAACGCTAACATCCCCCGTGTTCTCCCCGTTCACTTCAAGCTGGGAAATCCATCCTGTCTGTGCTGTTACAGTACTTCCAGGATCACACCAGAGCATACCCAATATGAGATGTGTTTTAACTCTGAAATTCTAGTTACAATTCTCAGAGCACAGCCACCCCAGTGCCCCCAGGGAGCTCTGGGCGATGGTCCCAGCTGATGCAGCTCAATACACAACGGTGGGGAAACTGCTCTGGCTGGCACCAGAGAGATCCAGACCACAAAACCATAGCTTCTTTGTTCCTATCTTGGACAAGAGCTACAAGGTGACCACTTGGTCCCATGTGAGGATAAACAGCAGCTAATTTCTAAAGAGGATGACACAAGAACATGAAGGCTGTCCATACTTTGCAAACTCTACAAGTTACAGCTAGAAATACTTGTATACTTTATTTCTTGTTGGATTTTCTTCCTTTACAACACAGAGCAGAATAAGCCAAACCAGCAACCTGAATTTAAGTCATCCTAAGAACACAAAGAGTCTAATTCATGTTTCAGGGCCCTAGATACTATTCTGATGCAAATATTTATAATAGCAAAGAAGGTGTTGATGTATCATCATGCCTTGCTCAGAGATGACAAGCCCTCAGCAAACTCACTCCAACAGACACTTGACCTAGTTTTTCAATCTGGGACAGGCACAGATGGAAAGGTGTCCTGCTATAGGTGTTAGTACCTAGATAGTTCTACCTGTGATTTTTAAAAAGTACATATTTTCTCAGTAAATCAGCAGCTCTGAGTTTGCAGAATCCCTTAAGCCCTGGGTGGAAGATCCCCATTATCTGTCCAGTACAAGGCACATTATTAACGGATTATGTTTGCAGCAGGTAAAGGTCATTTTTAATGCTTTTAATGATATAAAAATGGATTTTCCTTTCAGATTTATTATTTTCAAGAAGCTTGGCTGTGAAAACCTTACTCAGTAAGTAATATGCATTAAAAGGTAGAGATTCAACTTGTTCAGTTCTCCAAAGCAGAGCTCAGAAGGGATGAATTGTAATGTGCAGTTGCTCAGTGGAGATTTAGAAGCTACTCTGGGCAGAAAGTACAGGCCAGATTTTCAAAGAACCTGCAAAATTAAAAACTTACCTTTAAAGAGCAAGTTTATACACATTTGCTGTCCTCTGAGTACATAACAACTGGCTTTGGATGGACAAATACCATCTTTTGCTGCACAAATATCACAGGGCATCATTTATTTGGTCTCTTCTGCATTAATTTAGCTGGAAAGTACAAACACCTTCCTGCCCAGCCTTGTGATTCGATTACATGATGTTTGTTCATGCTGTGGGCAGAAAAATACTTCTTAAACCTCCCTGCAAGTAGATATTCTCAAAGTCTGACCTGCACACCCAGTTTACTGACAGGGTCTCTCTTGAAGCATGGTTTTATTCTGCCAACACAAGAATCTGCACTGAGCAAAGCAACCTGGGGATTTTTCCCCAGCTCCTTCCTATTTTTACCTTCTCCATTCTCCTCTATTTCAGGACTGCTGCATGGCACAGCCTTCTCCCAACAAACTAGAATGACAGCAGGACAGGAAAAGTGACAGGAACCAGTTAGGGGTGAAAAGATCTGCTCCTGTCACTGCCATTTTGGAATTTGTCACCTTGAGAGGTGACATCCTGCAGGTCCAGTGTAATCTGTGAAAGAAGCCTGGGAGACAAGAGCTCTACGAGGCAGTGCTGGAGCACCTGATGACAGCTCTGGTCAGACACTTCCTGGGGACAGAATAGGGCTGGCTGGCCACAGGTCCCTCCACCCTTCAGGACACACGTCACAGCAGCACACTGCAGAATATCAGATGCCCCAGGTCCAATCTGAAATCCCTGGGAGTCAACAGGTAGCTCTTGTGCTGACCTCAGAGGAATCCAGCCCTTCCTTCCTTCCTTCCCAGGAGCTGGTGACTGCTCTGGCTTTGAACGTTCCCTCAAGAGCAGAAGTGACAAACAGCTCTTCATCAACAGTCACCGAGATGAAATGACTCATTATTGAGTACAATTCTTTTCAGGTTCTCACACGAGCCGTTAAATTGGAAGCACTGAAGCACTTTGCTTTGTATGGCATTTGATTTGTTTTCTTTCTTTAATATTATTATTTAAACTTTAAGCCCAACTGCAAGGTGGTTCTAAAAGGGAGGAGAGACAATCGCAGCTTTATTATCAGGCTGCACACAGCTCCCCCAAATTGCATTTTTTCTTTCAAGTGTCCCCACTCTTTTTTCCTGTATTGTGTAGCCTCCCTGTCTCTCCAGCATGGTAACAGGAACTGCATCACTGATGAGGAACCCTTCTGCACCTCATTAATGCTGAGAAGTCAGAGAGGCATTAGATGTGCAGCCAGAGTGACCCAGCTCTTGACAACAAGGAACAATCAGGTGCTTGTTTAGACTTAAAATGTTGCACCTCACTTCATCTCCTGTCACACCCACACAGCAAAAAAGATATCTGCAGGGACTTTATACCTTCTAAGATCTAGCATTTCCCTCTCCCAAAGAGACCAAGCTTGATAGGCTGGAACATCAGAGCTAATCATGGACTGCACACCTCAAAATCTTGCAAGAAAGTCACATTCTGTCCCGAGATCTCAGCTAAGGTCAGAGCAAGCTGAGCTGCCCAGGATGCACAGGCTATAAAAATATTGCTTACTCATATGGTTGCACACACAGACCTTTATGCAAATACAAATACTTGTCATTTTAGGAGGTCACACTAATGCAACACACTGCCTGAGGAAAAAGCCTCAAGGAAGTAACAGGTGTCTCCATTTAACCAAAAAGAAAGTGTCACGTCCTCCGTGGGACAGTGTTCTCATTCACCCCATAGATTTACCTTCTGATTAGACCACAGCAGCCACAGCAGATCTTCCCACCCAGGGAAGAACACAGCGGGTTGCAACAGTTCCCAGCCATTCTGCAAAGTCTTGTCTGTCCTAGAGAATCTACTTGTTCTGTCTGACCAAAGGCAAAACTCTTTGGCCAGGAGCCAGTCTCCAACGCAAAGCCAGAATAATCCATGGGAAGGAGGGGAAATATGCAGGAGGAGCTGACATCAGCATCTGGCCCAGGCCACTCGGCAGTTATTCAGCACACAGTGATTTTATGAATGTGTCATTTTATCTCAGCAATCACATTAACCCTGTGCTCAGCCATTTCAGTTGCAAACCTGATTTCCAGCAGCACAGCATCTCGGGATACGTTACGGGGTTGATACGAGAACAGTTGAAGGATTTTCACTCCCAAGCTGTTTAGGGCTCCTCAGCAGACGATGCTCAGAGCAGTCTGTGTTGCCTGGCACCTTTCTTTGCAGATCACCTACTGCAAGGATGCACATGTGCAAACACACACGTACACATCATCCAAACCTTTGCCTACAGAGCACAATGGATGTTCTAGGAGCCTGTCAAGATCTGAGGCTCTGTGTGACCGCGTAGGTGTAGTGGTGTGAGCAGCTGGCACATCATAGCTGTCATGGTGATCCAACACCAAGAACAGGAGACAGACCTTCCCAGCCAGAGGCACGAGTCGCTACTGATTGTGCACAGCCACGTGTGCAAGATCAGACTCAGACGAGATCAGGGCAGAAAGCTGCCAAGGCAAGCGAGGGCGGTGTTAAAACGTGCCCTGCATTGGGACAGGGTTTTCTACAGCTCCTAGACTGGAGGTTTGCACTAGCACAGTGAGTGCAGGAGGTGAAATTCAGGGTCTGGCCTGAAGCCCACAGTGGAACAAAGCAAAGCATCCCCTGGCAGTGGAGAGCTGCTGCATAGGCTACCCTGTGAGCCCACGACAAAACGAGCTCCAGGTTCCCTGACCTTGCACTCAGCTCCTCACAAGACTAATGCTGATCTTAGAAACATGAAGTTTACATCAAGAGCAACACAGTTCCACTGATTTCTATCGCATCTCTCATGGCTTCCACAGGTATTCTGAGCATGGTCAATGTTTTCTGTGTTTCTATATCCATTAATGAGCTGGATAAAAGGCTGAAGGCTGGCTCTGCTATGGGAAGTCTAAGGAAGAGCTGTTAACGCTGCAGGTAACAAAGGCCCAAGATCCTCATCTGGCATGAGCTAGTGTGCCTTAAACTAAACACTGACTCTAAGCTTAAAATTCCCGAGGAGTTGGCCAAGCTCAGTGCTGGAGATCTGAGTTTTGCAGAACTCCACACAGAGTTTAGTTAAGGCTGCATTTTGCCCAAGTTCACACAGACATACGGAGATCACAGGAGAAACATGCCATTGCTAAGTTGTAATATTTTTTTACCCTGCAGAAAAGAAGCTTCCTGGTCTAGTGGTCTTTAAAGGAAAGGGAAAGAAGCCTTGGAGTGGCAGGGGATGAATTGGAACACCAGCATCCACAGCCAGAGCACAGGAACATTAGTCATTGTTTTTCCCCTCTGATTTTCCCCAAGCTATTTTGTTTGTATATATCAAAACATGACTGATTACACTCTGGAAAAGCACAAAAATCTGTTCAACTTTCCTAACATAAATTACAATTAATAACCAGAGTTTTATTTTAAGGCAGTGGTTTCTAAAGATTCTTTCAAATATTACTTGAACAGCTCACAATAAAGAAGCGTCTGACCCTGCAGGAACATTATCTGCCCTTGGCTCCTGTGGATGGCAGGCAGGAGTCCAAGGGATTCAGCACCTTGCAGAATAAGCCCAGAAAAACATCATTTGACTTGG
This sequence comes from Caprimulgus europaeus, assembly GCA_907165065.1. The sequence goes on from OU015547.1 coordinate 1,614,900, forward strand.
TCAGGCAGCGTGGCAACTTCCCTTCTGCTGCTTGAGTGATTTGCTTTGTCCCAGGCATACACCACCACACACTGCTGCACTCCACAAGTGCCTTCTCAGAGTTTCACCAGGGTATTTTATGCCAGCACTGGAGTACTTCCCAATGCACCTGCATTCCAACTGATCCCTCTCTTTACTTCAAGAGAGCAACATAAAAATCAGCTCAGGATCAAGCCCGTAACAGCTGAATCTGCTCTTAACACAATCACTGCATTACTGATAAGTTCAGTCATTAATTCAAAAATACTTCATGATCGCTTTGATAAGTGCTTTGGGACAGGGGAACTTCAAAACATCATGGAGAAGTCACATCACACTAGTCACTTATTGTTTTCTATTATTCATAACAGAATCATCTGGTATCAGATGTAGCTGCATGCCTTTTCAGTGCAAAGTGCTTTAAAGCAACTAAACCCTTTCATTTGTAATTCTTCAAACAGTTCATAAAAAATATCATGATGCATCAAGCCTGCACAACTGTTCTATGGACTATTACGCACTGTAAACTACCCCTGAGACAAGGGATAATTTAAACAAAAAGAGTTTTTAAAAATAAAATCATTTTGCATCTAGATAGCATCTTCTTGCTCTCCCCGCGCTTCATAAACTCCAATAACTTCCTACAATCCTTTTGATTGCAAAGTAAATTAAGAACAGTCTTTAATGACCACCAGTCACTGAAGCACTGGGACTGTCTGACAAGTGCAGCACAGCCAGTCAGGAAAAGATTGTTGAAGTTCTCCATTCCCACTTAGTGACATCCCCTTGTCACAGGGCAGTCACACAGAGACCTGGACATCTCAAACCTGGCCAAGGCTCTCTAGTAGACTGGGCTGAACAGCAGCTCTATGTCCACAGTGTCTGTAACTAGAAATTCAGCCACAGGATGCAGAAAAAGCCACTACTAACGCTGCTCAGAACCATTATCTGTTGCTAATGAATGGGGCAGGGTGGCAGGTTCCTCAGATAGGTCCTAAAGGACATTTGTGAATAATGCATGGTGGCTTCTGCCTGTCCTGGCCAGATAGCTCAGGGCATTAAACAGCAATTATTAAGGAGCTGGCTGTAAAAATTTAAGTTATAATGGTAAATAAACATGAACAATGTTACAGGCCAGATCAGAGTCACAGTTATTTACCCCTAACTGCAGATTTTGGCCTTGTAAGTTTATTTACAATGTCATCTGTGTCATGAAATAAATGAAAGCCACTCATTTCTGTAGGTGCCTTCTCTATCCTGAATCCATTACTCGAGTCAGACAGCCAGAGTCAAAAATCATCACATTTCCTGGCAATTGCAAAGTTACATAACAAATTTGTTTATCCCCAACTCCTGTATTTGGCAAACAACCACCGCTTTGTGATGCTGGGCAATGAGGTTACAGGATAAAGAGAGGCACCTTGTGCAGTGCGTGACATTACAACACAGAGCAGGACTGAACCATTTCCCCCTCTGATCCTCCAACTGTCTCCTGCTTCTGGATATGTCACTGTACACACTTCATCTCTTCACTTTGAAGCTGTAAGGGCTTCTCTGGGCAGACAAGGATCTGAGTCCTTCAGCAAGGCTGTGGAGAACGACACACAGGACACTGCACTTACAGACCCACAAGTCAACTTTCTCATGTTTCATTTTCAGAATCAGAGGATTTTCAGCTGGCTGGGCACAGCTGTGGACTCACTGCCTGTTTTCACCTGACCTGATTACTCTTTTTTTCCCCCCAAATTGCTGTTGCTGCAGAGTATAACAGGAAAAAAAATCAAGCCATTCCGGTTTCTCAGCAGACCCCTCCCAACCCTTGCATGGGAACAGGCATCTACAGTTGGGATTACTTCTCTGTAGGAAAGGAAACCTCTCATCTCTAGTTCTGGCTTCCTGAAACAATTTGATAGCCCTTTTCACCAAGGATCAAGCTACTCCTCAATTTAGAACCTCAGATCTGGCTATAAAAGGCTTCCTGGTGAGAAAAAGGGCATTAAAGACAGGTAAAGATCCTCGTGGTTCTCTGAGCAGCACAGCCCAAGAGAGGCAAGAGTCATACACGTGATCACTGCTGGTCAGCAAAAGACTTTGTGGCACACAGAAATAAAGGGGAAAACAGGAGGAGTCTCAACAGTAGTGCACTTGGAGACAGAGTGCTCCCAGCAGTCCTTCCCTCATCCCATCCGTGCCATATGAAGAAAAATAAAGCAGGATGCATCTCCATTCCTCCAAGGAAGCAGACACAGGCACAGTGCAAAGAGAGGCTTCATATAATGACCCCTTCTGTTTGGAAAGTAGCCTTAAAGAGGCTTTTCTAACCCAGGGATAGTGAACAAATCCATATGTTGCAGAGCCAAAGAACCAACCCTAGACACTATCTATATCAAGCACTGCCAAACATCATTCAAAGCCTACCAGTTCCTGCGGCCAAGATGTGCTGGCTGGGTCCACCATGTCATAACCAGGCCCATCTGAATTGGCTTGAATAGCCCTCTTGATAGACAAGAGCAGGAGAAGGAAAAGGAGAAACTACTCCATAGTTTGGCCCAAAACAGCAATGGATCTGCAGCCTTATTATGCAAAATGCAAGCAGAGAAAAATTAAAGTCAAAAGAGGAAGAAAATTGTTTTTGTTTGTGCCAGCATCATTCAATAAAAACAGCTTTTTCCTTCCCTGCAGCAGTCATTTTGTTGTTGAGCTATGTTTTCTCTCTTCCCCTGATTCCCCCCCTGCATTTTGCTTTGGATAAACACTTAGAAAGGAAAGTTCAGCCAGAAGCCTTCAGCACAGTCCATCACCTCACAGTGTCCCATTCACACATCGTACCGCTCCCTGGGGCGGTTCACGGACCCCCTAATGAGAATGAAGCCTTGCTCTGCTGTGCACTGGACAAAAGTCTTTTTCCCCAGGCTTCTTCCCTTCCTGGTTTTCAGGGAAAGACTCTGTGGGACTGGAGTTTGTTGTGCTGTTGATATTAAAAGGCCAATGAACGCAGGAAACAAGGGGAACACCCTTTGCTGCAGAGTTGTATTTAACTGCTCAACTAACAGTCCATGTTGTCTTTTCTCTTCTTTGCAGCCACTTTTATCCCATTTCTCTGCCAGCTGTGATCCTGTCCCCAGATGAAAAACAGGAGAATGAACTTGCTGTCCACAAGACTGTCGTGATTCCCCATTAGACGTCTTTGAACGCGACTTGGATCTTCGCACACTTAACGCCCACAAGAAGTAAAGCTTAATGCCTTGCTGCCGTTGCATTAACATCCTTCCCGGGTTGGTGTGTGTCAAGTTTGCAGCATAATGCATGGGACTGGCATAGGAGGTATAATCCTAGCACAGCATGTGATTAACAACTGTTATCACTGCTATGAAAACAGGAACTTTGGTGAGTAATTATCGAGCTAATAGAGACACTGGGTGTCTCAGCAGGAGGAGATAAAGTGCTACACTGGCACTTTGAAAGGAGAAGTCTATCTAAAAGCAGCACATGGCTGGAACCCTGTGCCAGTGGGGAGCTGGGGACAGCAGGGCTGGCATGTGGGTCTGCCCAGACCCCCAGCACAGACCCACTTCTTTGCAGCAGTTGACTGTGTCCAACGCCTGTATGCACAGCTGGGATGCAGCTAACTGGTGCCGGTTAGTGGTGTGCCCCCGATAGCTCAGTAACATCAGAGTCTGGTTCTCAGCCTAAAGCTCATCTACAGTCTTAATTACACTTGGCATTCCTGCCTGATCCTCCACAGCCCCAGCTTTTGCTTTCTCCATCCCCCAGAGAATCTTCCTAGCCTTTCCCACTATTCCAAACCCTTCTGTTCCAGCGGATTTCAGTGACAATTTAGTGATTTACATCAGTTAAAGTCTAAGCCCCAAGACTCCAACCACTGCTAACCACAAGTCTTTTTGTGGGGTTATCCCATGTCTACCCATGCAGACACATGTACTGATGAGCCCTTGGGCCACACTGAGTGTTGCAGGTAGGGCTGCAGTTCAGGAAGGGGCATCCCTGGACCCTCTGATTTACAGGGCTGCACTGTGAAGCCTTCTGTTCACCTTTGCTCATTCTATGATTATATGACTTAATTGCCTAAAAATGGCAATAGCTTGAAGCATAAGAAAAAGGGGAAACTAGAGTAAGATATGGACAAGCACACCCACACAAGAACAGAGCCTCTGGGTTAGGAAAAAAAAACCCACATGAAAAAAATCAGTAATTGCCATGTCAGTATGACCCCTTCTCAGAATGAATGTTCAGTGACCTTAATGTCACTTAAAAATGTATGTGTACTGTCTCTGCCACTGATTTGATGTTCAAAAGCTTGAAATCTTGTTTGCCTTTTGTGTTAAAGTCCTAAGAGAGGAAGGACAGATTGAGCTACTCCTTACCCTGACCATGGTACATAATTTATCAAAAATAATGACTGCTTTTTCCTTACAGCTGCTTTGAAGGTCCTCTATATCAAGTCAAAATGAACACAAAGAGAGACCACTTTTAAAAACAACATTGATGAAATTCACACCAAGATAAAAAAAAATCACAATGCCTAAATCAAACTGAAATTATCTCATTATGTAACTTTTTATTGGCAGTGGTGGGGAGGATGCAAGTTTGGTTGCTTTTGGTTCGTTGGGTTTGTTTTTTTTGAGGGGTGAGGTTTGAGGGCTTGGTTTTATTTTGCATGTGATTTGGATTAGTTACTGCCTTGGTCAGGTTCATTTATTTTCTTGGGTTTTGTTGTATGTAGCCACTTTGATTACTGTTTGTTTTGGAGGGGAGGGGTAAAGCTGGATGATTGCATTTGCATTTCTTGCACTGCAAGGAAGCATCTCATTGCAAAGACAAAAACCTCAATCTGCATCCCCTGGATTCATACCAGCCCAAAGATCACATCCCACCCAGATCCTTCAAAAGTAATAAAGATGATTGTCAAACATCCTGAGATCAGACCCTGCTATTCCCTGCAACATCAACAAAAATATTCCAGCAGCAAAATCCTCATTTTTACTGTAAAGCTGATGGAAAAATATTCAATCCCCTCTTGTGCTTCTCTGAAAATAAGAATGTCAAGAGAAGAGATTGCCCAGAATCAAGGTGTTTGCTCCATTTTACATTTTGACATAAAGCTTTCCTGGCCCCTACACCTCTGCCCCTGTGATGAGCTGGTGGAGGATGCAAGTGGTGTGACTTCAGGAAATGAACAGTTGTCTCTCTTCAGGAAGTTATTTTAAGCAGATTCATTACAAACAGAACATTGAATCCTCTTCCATTAAAGAAATCAGACACTAGGCAGATCAAGAAAAAGAGAGCTCAGGAAAGCTATACACTGTAAATATCTTAAGCCAACTACCTAAAGCAGATTAAGGTTACTTGCTGCTTTTAAAGGAGCAGATCAGGCTGGGAAAACTAACTTGCTAAGCTCTCAACAGTATGCACCAGACAACAGCATTGCTGCAATCTGTTCTGCCCTCCTGGGTGAAAGCTCCAGGGGTCCTTGGGGTGGTAACATCAGCTCATTTAAGAACATGGACAGAGCTGAGGTGGAGACCAGAGATTTTCTCCCGTAAGTTACAAGAGCCTGCAGTGAAATTCGAGTAACACAAATTACAAGATCATCCCCCACCATAGGGAGCCCTAGAAAGGGCACAAATCCCAAGCAAATTGCTCAAAGTTGGATATAAATTCTTGGGGTTTTTTGGTCTGTCATGTTCACACCTTAAAATGGGTTTATCACCAAGAACTCTTTTTGCTCTTTTTAAGTTCTCCATTTTTTTTTTTCTACTACAAAAAAAACCCAGTTATTTTTATTAGGGGTTTGCAGCAGAAATTAAACCAAAAACTTCAGTTCAAAATTACTAGTACCTTAAAGTTTTCCCCCAGAATTCTGCTAGGGGACAGGGCATGCCAATGGATGGACAAACAGCTCGGGAGTGGGGACAGGCTTCTGAACTCCACCACATCACTAAGTGGCTCTGGGCAAGTTTCAATTAATTCCTTTGTTTTATGTTCTGCACCCTTGGAAGGGATTAATGCAGCCTCTTTATGGAGCATTTGAAATCTGTAGGTGAGAAGAGTCATGTAACAGTGTTGCATTATGATGGGTTAATTCTTCATCCCACAGCCTGCTATTCACAGGGAAAGCAGAGAGCGTGGCACAATGGTTTTCCCTTTTGACCCACTTCTGGAGAATTGTTTCCGAAGCTGCTGTCGCTGGAGGTGGCTCTTTTCACCATTTCAGCCTTTTTAATGCTTGACCTGACTACCCTTCTTGTTTCTACTACTGCAATTACACTAATAAAGAGCTAAGAGGCTGATGCAATCAAGGTATCTTTTACCTTCTCCTGAGCTTGTAGGACAAATAAATGACAGCAAAAACAAACAAGAAGCTGCTGTCCTCGCTTGTGTGATTCCCTGCACCTTGGCTCCCATTCGATCAGCACACCCAGGCTTTCCCCTCTCAGACACAAGCCTTCTGCTTCCCTTGCACTCAGGACATACACAGCCTGTGGAAGGAACTCAGCTCAGCCTGTAGATGCCAGCTGTACATTAACCATACTCAGTTTAGTGTCCCTATCACCACGGTGTATTTGCTGTCCCTTAACCAGCCACTTCATCACCCAGCTTGAACAGCCGCTATTCAAACCCCACCAGCTCCACTGCTCGACTTGTAACACCCCCCTGGACAATGAAACCTGTCCTCTCCGATGGGGAATGCTGTGACACCTCCTGAACTCTGCAGAATGGACACAGAGGGTGACACCTTGCTCTCCAATTGTATGATAATGATACAAAACATCCTATTTTTACATTTATTTCAAACAGCTGCTGAACTGTAGAGACAACAGTATTTATTATAGCAGCCCAAGGGGATGAAATAATTTTATCATTTGTCTTTTGAAGAGCAGATTTTTGTGTGTGTGTGTGGTTTTTTTTTCCTTTCCTCTCAAATATCTAGACAGTTCCTGCAGACTAGGACATATTCTGTTGTTTCTGTCAAGTTTTGGACAAACCTTTTGATTACACCCTCCCCTCACCAGAGCAATTCTCCCTCCTGTCTGTTTTTTCTCTTTTCTTTTACAGCATTTGCTGAAGGAAAGGTGCATTATCAGTAATAGGGACTGCACATGATGGAATCTGATTGATAGGCTGTAATAAATTACATTATAATTCAACCAGTGGCTCCGATAAGGTAATCTGATATATCAGGAGTGCAAGGAAGAGGAAGAAATATCTGCAGAAAATGATTGTAGCTTTTGGCTATATTGCTGTTTTCATCCACACATCTAGCATAGAGATTGTGGCAGCAAACTGAGGTACAAAGCTACTTGCATTTAAAGGATACACACATCAGTGCTGCTGTGAGGAAGCTAAAGTGGTGTTTTTAATAGGTCCATCATCATTAAAGTGCATCATGGATGGAGGCTGGTGTGCTCCTGAAGCTTGGTAGGGACCACGATGCTGTCCAGCATTAGGGTGGAACGTGTTGGCTCAGGCTGGGGGGGCTGTCAAGGCTGCAGAGGATGGGGCTGTGCTGGGGTCACCCACTTTGAGGAGCAGCCCCAGAAGGAGATTCCCTGAGCAGCAACCCTGTCAAAGGGTCCTCTTCCAGCAGGGTGAGAGGAAAAATCAACTGCTTCCACTGAAACCTTTTTGTGTTTCTCAGAAATAGTCAAAACACAACTTTTATTAGTCAAGTAATTTCTTAATGGAAATTAGAGGTAATTAGCACAGCAAGACCCTTTCTATCCTGTAGACAGTACAGTGGTAACAACAGAACAGGCCCTGACACAGTTGTGAGCAGGAGATGAAGCTGGAGGTACTGTACCACTGCATGATGTGGCAGACATGGGAAGGGAGGATTCTGTGCCCAGGCTTGGCTCCACTGCAGATCAAAGGTGTGAACAGACCCTGGTCAAAGCTTCTCACTCTCATTGCTGCCTCACACTGCAGCTCTAGCCCAGATCTCATGGCTTGTCTTTTTTTTGTTGGTTGTTTTTGTTGTTGTTGTTGTTTGGGGTTTTTTTAAGAAAAAAAATAAAGACATTTTACCAAACTACACCACATATCAAACTGCCTTGGTAAATATCCCTGACCACCCAGAGGTATGTTGAGAGGATCATCCAAAGTTTCCAGAGAAGCACAAAACCTACAGCTATAAATTGCAGAGTTTTGACCTTTTTTAGCCAATGGATTCCTCTAGCATGCAACTTTGCACAGAACAGTTCATCTGCAATTCTCCATCCATGCACTGGCATGTAGTTTATTTACTAGACAGACACATTTTGATCTGCTTGCTTATTATAACTTTTGAAACCATCAGCCCCAGCTGGATACCATCATGTCTTTTACCAAGCCAATAATATGCTGGCCTCCCATGTTCCCTAATTGGGGAGGCACAGCTATCTTTATTAACCTCATTATTTTGCTCAGGAGGGATTTCATCCACATCCTTTCCTTAAGAAACTGTGGTAGAGCACATTGTGTTCCTTATTCCCAATTCAGTTCTGAAAACTAACTTACAGTCTCTAGTAAAGAAGTCTTTTTTGATTTCTTCTCCATTTTAACTACCTGCTTTGATTTATATCCAATTCCTCTAGCAATTCAGTTTACCATCCTGTCTGTGCTCCCACCACCACTGCACTAGGCTCTAAGTTTTTCCATTATATTTCAGAAGTCAAATGGCAAAATCTGTTTAACAAGGTGCCCCACACATAACACGTCTTGTGCTTAAAAAAATAAAATCAGTTCAATGTGCATGGAAAGAGAAGTGGGCTGGAAAGGTGGGATGATGCTGAAGGTGAGGGTTGCAGGTTAGATCTGTACCACTGCCCAGCAGAGCTGGGGTCACACTGACAGTGCTGATGCACCCTGGTTGACTGCACCATTGGCAACCCCTGGCACCAAACCTACTCACAGTAGAGGGAACGTAACAAAACCAAATGAAACTGACTTCTTTGTCAACAAACCCACCCCATTTGTGAAATCAGTGCTTTTCTCTCCCTGTGTTTTCCTAAACCATTCATCCCAGTGCCTTTATACCACAGCTGATACACTGCAAGCTGTCCTCAGCTGTCAATCAAACTCAAGGAAACTTCATTATAAATAAAACAGAGCTCACAAAACAAGATAGCACACAAATACAGAAAAAGCAAGGTGGGAGGAAAGCAGATCCTAAAAAAAAATTTACCAGTTCTTCCCATCTAATATCTCCCTATATTTATTTCCTCTGGAAGACATTTTCTGTCAAGAAGTAATAATAAGAACAAATATATATCTCAAACAGCTCAGATGCATCAGTTCTGTTTCTCTGGGAGATTTCTTGGGTGAATCTCAAAAATAAACAACTGCATCTACATTATTCTGCTATAATGACTCTGCAGAACAGAACTTCCCTTTAATTCATTGGATTTTCTTATCCTTTGATATTCTGCAGTTCGATCCAGCAAAGGCAAAGCTGTGTCAGGTCTGTTACTTCAATACTCTTCATTACCTTCCCTCCATGCATGGCAGGGTCATTTCAGAAACAAAACCACACAGATCCAGATACTTTGCCAGGCCTGAGAGCTTCATTAGGAGCTGCCATTTGGGAACAGACCAGTCTGATCCTTGTTTTACAGATGGAAAATGGAAGTAAAGGGATCCTTGCCACAGCCACACTGTAAGTTCCCAAGTACAGTAAAATTTAAGCTGCTTCTGAGTTAACCACAATACGTCAGCTGGGTACATTTTACACTGGACATGAGGAGGAAGATGGGGCCAGATCTCTCTGAAGGCTTCTGCTTCAAGCTGCGAGTCCATCTTCACAAGAGCAATTCCCAGGGATGCTTTTATGAACTTCAGAGTAGGTCAGCAAGTATGGGGAGGCAAGAAATCCCAAGAGACACTCACAGATGGAGCCACCCAGCTTGAACATTTGGGGCCAGGGGCCAGGCTGGCTGAGCTACAACCTTTAGACTCAGGCTGGGCCATGGCATGTGACAGTGACAACAAGCACACAGGGCCAGCCGCTCCTGTCTGTAGTGCTCCCTGCCCTGGTGTCACAAGCACACAGGCAGAACCCTATAAATAGCATTTATTTCTGTGTACAGAGCATCACTCACCTCTGGGTTTCTGAACACTGTGCTGACTACATGTCTAGTGTGTACTGGGGAAAGAGCAGGAGATTTCTTCTGCCCTGAAACTGCACATCTCTAGAAAAAGAAAGGCAAAAGACTGGTCCAGATGCACCATCTTAAAGAGAAAATAGCTACAGTTGTGTGGAATAGGATGGCAGTTTGAAAGACATCTGGTTTTTGAATATAAAAAGGATCTTTATTTCTGCTTTAAAGTGCCCATAAAACCTTAAGGATCTGGGAGAGGCTAGAATAAATGCAAGAGACCTTTCTATAGCATGTGCAGAAGGATTTTTTAAAGTGTGTTTTTAATTATTAAAATAATGGAAGTAGCATATTTATTGCTGCAGCAGCATCCTCTCACCACAAAGATGTTTTAGGGATGCAGCAAAAGGCCATTTTAGGTGCAACCTAATTTTCCTCTTTGATGGAGGCAAATCCTTCCAGCGAAATGAAAGAAATTCCACCAGTGAATCAGCTCATTATTTTGTGCAATTTAAAAAGGTTTCCTAAAGGGTGAGTCAGGGCAGTAAAGGACCCATGCTAGCAACAACAAAAAACTGAGACTTTTCCAGAAAGCAACAAGAGCTCTAAGGAGAAGACAGGGATGGAAGTTACTATCATCACCTTGAGTCCCTGGAAATGGTCTGTGTGAGGATAAAGCACCACAGAGGAGAGCTAGTGCTAACTAAATTAACTCAACTGCACATCTGGGGCTGGCAGGAGACTTTCACTCAAAGCAAGCTGTTCACATAAGCAGAGGAAAGACACAACCCAGTTTCTTGCAGGGTCTGTCTCTTGTTTCCCCAAATCTTCCCACTGCAGGATCACAACTTATTCTCAATGACACCTAATTAAGCAAAAGCCAGTGTCCTGGTCAGGCTGGAGCTATAGAAAGCCTGACTGACCAGCTGGTTGCCATTAAAAATGGGAAGTTTAATGATTTGACTCTTTCTTCCCAGTGTAGAAAGTAATTTCAATACATCTCCAACATTAATTCATGGCTTTTCAGGAAACTTGGGCAGGGAGGAGGGATTCAGTAGGAACTAGGAAAGAACTGATGGGACAATACAATGCAAAACCCTGAAAGTCTTACTCCTTTAGGAAATCTCCCTGAAAAGTGGCCTTGCAGATCTGGACACCACTGGTCTGTCATCCCAGAACAGCTCACCTAACTTAGCAGTGAAGAACATGTGGTGGAGACAGAAAAGTCAATACACAATAATTTAAGAATCAGTAGAAAAATCTAACCTCTTATTCAACAGATCTTGACTAAACAGCACCCAGCTCAGCCCCATCACCTGTGTCAGCAAGACTGAAGCTAACCCAGGAATCCTCATCTTTACCATATGGCTACTTTAATATCCTTGTGTCAGTGGGCCCTTAAGCTTCTTGGTTCCTCTAACTACAAAATAAAGATAACATCTACAGGCAGTAGAGTGAGTATAATCTAATTCAACTCTCAAAGATCTTCACATCTGCTGATAATGAAGTCCAGCTGAGTTTCAAAAAGCAGCTAGATCTGCCCAAGGAAACCCAGGGAGCCCATGGCAGTAGAGCTGAATATCCAAAATTGATTCCCCAATTCAAGACCTTAAATGGAAAAAATTATATTTCCTTTCTTAAAAGAACAAAAAATATATTTACCAGGCAGAAAAAAAAACACATAGGAAAAAAACCAAAGCAACAGAGACTCCCCAAACAGACAGGAAATAAAAAATTTAAACACTATTCCCTGAAATGCAAATGTTCCTGGACAGATCAAATTATAATGGAGGGGGGGTGTATTCAAACCCCAGAACACTGAAGACAGTCAAGCACTTCTCTGCTCAAAAGTAAAATGCTTTTTAAAAAGGTTTCGTTGAACTCATTTGTGGATAATGTAAGTTACAGCTTCCAAATGAATTCAGCATAAATATTTCACATGACACTACAATAAGCTTTGTGCAGAGAGCCTAGAAAACGTGGGGCTTTATTTGCCATCGTTCGGGAAGAATCAATTTCAATTGATCAGCTTCCACAGTCGCAGTGGCTGTGCTGTCTGTGTGTGCCTGTGCTTGATACTGGCACTGTTGTTATTTTAGTGGAGCTGTTAAACTGTGGAAATGGCTTTTTTTTTGCTTGCACAAGTAGCAAACAGCAGTCACTTTCTTCACATCATCTAAGGGAACACGCGTACGATTCTGTAGAACGTTAAGTGCTGGAGAAGCTTTTGAAGTAACGGGAGACTTGATCTGAAACACTGCTGAGAAGTCTCTGGACTATAAGGAATGAGGCCATGGGCTTTTATTTATTTCATAGGATGTTATTTATCCAAGAGGCCCAGCCAAGATCTGACTCTCCCTCACCTCTGTGCACCAGTGTTCTCTCCCAGATGGCCCAAAATCCCCTCCCATTACGTGCATTACAGTAACAACTGGAGGCTGCAGCTCAGATCAGGTCCCATTACGCTTCATACAGCTTTCAAGCAACAATCCCGTGTCCTCAGGACATTACAGTTTTAACAGAGATGAGAACAAGATGAAAAGAACTTTGGTTACCCTGCTTCAACAGCTGGAGAGCCAAAGCCACTGTCACTAGAGACCTGCCACTGGCTTCATCCCAGTACAACTGTACCAGGCCTGTTAAAATTAATTGTTGTCTCTGCAACTTAGATGTAACTTTATAAATCACCTATTTCAATATGAACAGTCCAGCAGTGTTTGATACATGTTCAGATGTGGGGAGAGTCACTAAGAAGAGATCAAGTGATCTCCAAGGTCTTCCCCACCGCACTAGAAGGGCTCACACATAAGCACACACACCTACACAGCAGTGAAGAATTCCTTGTCCTGCCATAGAGTCAGAACCAAATGACAAACCAGTAATAAAGCCAGGACAAAAGTGACAGGAGTCCTTCAATTCTCACCCTCTTGTATTTCCTAGAACACACTTCTCTGAAGCTTATTAAATGTAATTGCTTAAACAAGGACAGCTATTTTTACATTTCAATGTGTCTTGGCAAGTGTCTAAGCAAAGAAACACGAACAAAAGGAACCTGTCTTCAGCTGATCATAATGTCATCAAATTAAAAGTTCCTGTTCTTTAAACATGGCAATGCCTGTCTTAGATGACTCCCCCAAAAAAGTGGTTCGACAAGGGAAAACAGAGTGCATTAGCAGGAGTGGAGGTGGGAGCCAGGTGCATCAGGAGGAGTGAAACAAGCAGAAAGCTAATGAGTACCAAGGCTTTGACTGGGCTCAGTGGGATGCGATTTGTCATACTCAGATGCATTGTTTTCATGTGGGAACAACAGAATGCTTCAAAGGTGGTTTTTTTCCTTCAAAAAAAAGAAGGACAAAAGAGGAGATTCACCACAGACTATCATTCTGAACCAGGAGGTGCAACTGAACTTGTCATATGGCAATTGCTTCAAATATTAAGTTTCCTCTGCACTTTTCACTTTGCTCCCTGTCCATTACACACAAGTACATTTGCTCCCAGATAGCTGCACCCCAAAGGCTTTGGAAAAGAGTGGGGAGTGATTAATTACTGGAAACAACTCAGCTAGGAATGTGGCTGACTTGTCCTCACATGGAGCCTCTAAATCACTGCCTGCACCAGTGAAGGATTTGCTGGATGGGGCACAGGACACCATCCTGATGCAGTAATTGCTGAATGCTGCATTGTGCTGCCTGTCAGATGAGATAATCCTGGAGTTCACTCTGGCCCTAAAATCTCAGACTCCCACAGACTCTGTGGCATCATTTCTCAAGCTGCATGTGCTAAAATTAGGAAAAAAGGTGTTCTGATATGAATTCAGCCTCAAGGCAGGCTATTTTCAGAAACTATAGCTACTTACTATGAAAACATTTTGGTCTGGAAATCTTGTGAGATTCCAAATGCCTTAGACATTTTGTTGCTGGATGGGAAAGAAATACAGACTTGTCCTTTCACTTTTATCAGGTGATGATACAAATGATAGGGAATGGTGAGAGCTGTGGCAGGGAGGCAGTTCAAACTCTGCTGCAATTCTGGAGTTACTGGGTTGCTCATCATGCCCCTACTCAAGATTTAGGTCTACCCGTGTTCCAGTTAAACCATCTTTACCAAGCTACACTGATGCATTCCACAGTTCATTTGAATTGTCTCCCCTAATAGCAGGAAACAAAAGAAATAAATAAAACTAAGACAGACACAAAATAGAAACCACCTCAGTGATGAGCACTTTTCCCTGGCAACGACCTCATTTGCTTCTCCTCTCATTTATTAAAAACTTTTTTTTTATTTCAGTACCACATTTAGAAAGGAAAATAAAAGGCTTTTTATGTTGCTGTTGAGTTCCACTGCTGCCCACAGGGTTACTGTTGGCATAGGCAAAGAACTGGGAAATAGCCTATAGACATTGTAATGAATGGCACCAAGGGCTCCTTCCAGTACACACTGAATCACACCAGTTCCTGCAGCAGCTCTCTGGGCTCCAGCAGCCCTCACAAAACTAAAGCACAGCAGGATTATCCCAATAAACCATAAGCCTGGCTTGGGCTCTGCACTGCGGTGATGCAAAGCTGCACTACCCAGCAGCAGTGCCTGGGGAGTGCTCACTACAGGACATGTGCCACCTCACAGCGGCCTTGGGTGTGCTGGGACATCTCCCTTCAGCTCCTTCCAGGGAGAGCAACATCCTCCCCACGTCCCAGGAGGGAGAGCAACAGCTCAAGAACATAACTGTACCCACACAAAGTCTCTGGCCAATTGCTCAGTCCAGGCACACAGAGGGAGCACAGCTTGTTTCCAGGATGCCAGTTTGGAATTGGCTAGTCTCTCAATTAAACCAATTTTGGTTTCTGCCTGTAAAGTGAACAAGTTTGCTGAGACAAAAATCAAAGAAGAACTAACACAGAGCATCCAGAAGAAATTTCCATCTATAACATACCTCTTTCATTCTCTGTGTCTGCCTCATTAAGGAAGCTTCAATAAAATCTTTTCAGAAATACACAGCACAACAACAATGCAGTGATTGCAGCTCGTAAGGAAGTGGGATGCAATTAGCATACGAACATCAAAACGTTTCTGCAGCCTCCATTAGCTATGTGTTGTCTATATCTTTTTAGATTCCTACTTTTTTTTTTTTTCCCCCCCAATTTTGTTCCAATTCCTACCCCTGAACTAAAGTCCAAGGCTCAAATAACCACCAAATTGTCCAAGGGAGTACCCCCAAGCAGCACAAACTCATACTGGATTATACATGAGAGCTACTGGCCGCCACAGACAGATGCACCTTCACTGGGTCCAGGTTCAAAGTGATCCTCCTCTTGCTGTCTCAGGTCAGATTGACAAACTCTGCAGTCACCATGCACGTGAGGACAAACCACTGCCACTGAGCATTTGGAACTGCAGTGCTCTGGTTAAGGAGACAACACAAATGTTACACAAAGATATGAATGTTTCTCTGTTAATGCAGCCCTAGTCATAGCAATAAGGAGGACATCCCAACAACCTCAGCTCTGCAGTATGTTCTCCTCTTCATGTATTTAGGATTTCTAAAGCAACATTACTCAAGTTCCTGCTGATGTATCCCTTAAGCAGGTTGCATTGTTCTGAAGGTACAAAGAGCTGGGGCCCTGGGATGTAGCACCATCAGAGTACAGCTCAGGTAATAGAACAGGGAGAGGTGAATAAATACACCTGCTCTGAGGAAGAGCAGCCAGATCAGGCCAAAGCAGCAAAATGTGCAATTATTCTGTAGCTTGTTATTTGTCAGCTCATTAAATAATCAATAGTTACCTTGTGAGAAGGCTTCCTGTTTCCTTTCTATATCTCATTCTACATGATCTTCACTACCCTAAAGCAAAGGAGGACACTTCCTTTAGCTTCATTTGGCACATAAGCCAGCATGCCCCAGCCCTGATGTTTTAACTCAGGACACACCAGGTGGAAGGATGCTGACTGTTACACTGAAAAGTTAATAAACATTTCCCTCCAGATATCTGAGTTAATACTTCCTTTCTCTACAAAGAGCATTTCTTCTGCCCTGTCCATCACTTCCCCTGGTCCATCCACTGAGTCACCCAGATCCTCTCAGGTCAGGTTTAAACACAGCTCCTCAGTGCAGCGAGGCTCCCTCTCCACCTCCTGCACTCCTCAGTGCCACTGTGGTCAGGACATCACTTCAAACATCAAAGAGTGTCTTGTGCAAGTGCTTTACAAGGCACCTGGACCACCCCTGGCTTCACAGTCCACGTGTCCCAACACTAGCACAAACACCAGCCAACCTTTCATTTTACTGTCTATAACTGCTTACTTCAGGCAAAGGAAATTATCACCTGCAGCCATCCAGGAGGTTTAAAGTAAGGACTAAAACTAAAAAGAATTATAAAAATAAAAACCCCAACTCCATTAGTTAGTCCCAGCAGCTAACTAATACAATTCTTATCAAGGTGAAGTGAATAGAGTTGCTCCTGCTCTTCAAAGGCTGCAAAGACAATCGACCTTAATGAAGAGGCACTGGAAAGCAATTCAAAGCCCACGCAGACCTGAAGTAGCAGAGCTCTGCAAGCGGGTTTAGCCTGGGTGTGCTGGCACCTGAGCTCAGAGCTGTTCCTGCTCTCAGCAGCCCCTCATCTCCCATTTTCTGACCCTTGCTGTTTGCTCTGGCTCTCTTCTGCTCCACAGAATGGTGCATGACAGCATCAGTGGCTGCAAGTCCTGTGCCTCTGCAGCTATTTCATGGAAGGGGTTCCCCTCTTCCCCAGTCACAGCCACAGGGAAGGTCATTTCTGCCTTAGCCATGATACATGTTCTGAGAGAAGGTTAATAAATATTTATAGGCCTAAATGCTCAGAGGTGCAAACAATCAAGTCCTTGGCAAATGTCACAGGATGTAGTAGAGTCTGTGCAGATCCCCAAACACCACCCAAGAGCGTGGGCAGCTCCTGCTTTGCTAACACAAAGAACCAACATTAACTGCACTGACCTTCATAGGCTCCAGAAAAGTATCTTGCATAGACCAAGCTTCCACTCTAAACATCAAAGCAACAGCCTCTCACAGGCCTTTTGGCCAATTCAGCCACTCTGAAGGTCCCTTCCAACTCAATACAATCTATGATTCTAACTCCAAAGAAAAAACCAAACAATTCCAGCACCCCACTGAGCACTGCATGCACATAAGGGGCAAGTCTCTGTCCCAACTGGCTTGCAAACTAAATAAACAAAAAGACTGGTATTGTCCCATTTTGCTAAGAAAGCAAGTGACATGCCCAAAGTCATCCAGAGTCTTGTACCCACTTGGTGTCTCAGTCACAGTATTTCACATGTGAACTCACATTTAAACAGATTTGATAACACACCAACTACCACATCTACTGCTGCAGTTCTGGCGACTGAAATATTGCATCTCCTGCCATGCATCACCTTGTGTTATCCATGTGTGCTCAAAAGCACCTTCCACCTCTGCAGAAAGAGTCCAGGGCGTCAGGAGCTATTGATCCTTCCATCTACCATGGAACTGAAGAGGTGGTGGACACAGAACATGGCCCATATTTTGGATGTTTGACACACCAAATGGTGACAGATACAGGGGTGAGTCTGACATTTGGGCTACAGGCCAGAGCTCAATGAAGTTCAGCAGAGTTCCTCTTGCACTGTGTAGGAGTTGGGCAGAGCCCAGACAAAATCATCCCAAAAGCCATAATCCACCATCAAAACCAGACAGAAGCGTTCATAACTCAGCTGTGGTTGTCTCCCTCCCCAAAGTCAGTTACAGACTTTGCCACAGCAGCTTCTTCCAAGAACACCCAACAAGAACTGCACTCCCTGCCTTTGGCACAGTACTGCAAGCACTGGAAGACCAGTGGTCCTTGCTGTTGTACTAATGGTGTTGCTGGTTTTGTGAGGCTTCTTCCGTGGTTCTTTCTAAACTCACTTCTGGAAGAGAGCCAGCACTATTTGCTTCTTGGGCAGAGAATACGGAATTACCGTAAATTATATTGAAAAATTAGATTCAATCACCGCTGTGATAATTGATCCCCCAATCTGTCTCAGAGAGTTAGCAGCTGGTAAGAAAATAAAATGCAATTTAAGTTTTTATTTATTTAAAAAAAAACCCCTCACACTTTAATCCAAGCATGGCAAGAAATAAGGGAAAGAGGAGAGAGCAAGTTCCTTATTTGCCAGTCCTAATAGTGATAATAACAAAAAGCAAGATGTGATTGTAAAAGCATTTGAGAAATTCACAGTACATTGGCATTAAGCACTGTATGCACTGCAAGTGGCTTTTATACCCTTGCAAATAATTATGTGCAATTGTACCTCAGCCCTGCAAAAAAATGGATTATGGACAAGGATTTCTGTGGAGTAGGGGCTCTCCTCTATTGGGCTGTCACCCAGGGCTGACACTCTGTTAGAAGAGCTGGTACCTGTGTTGCCAAACTGATATTCCACAAGTGGCTCCAGGAATTCAACTCCTCTATAAAAGCCTCTACAACTGGGTTCATCAAATTTTCTGGCAGGTTTTGACTGTGTTCAGTTCAGGCCACCAGAAAGAATCAAACCCAAAGCACCAGACCCAAAAACCCAAAGCACCAGACCCAAAAACCCAAAGCACCAGACCCAAAAACCCAAAGCACCAGACCCAAAAACCCAAAGCACCAGACCCAAAAACCCAAAGCACCAGACCCAAAAACCCAAAGCATTTGTGGCTGTTGTTCTCTTTAAGCCTCTTCTGTGTCAGTCTGTGCTTAGATCAGATCACACATTACAGAGAGAAACAGGATTTGATTTTTACATTGAGATTAGCTGCAAGGAAATGCATTTTTATCTGCTGGGAGTAGAAGGAAAGAACTCCATAATTCACAATAACACAATAACTTCCAAAGTGAACAGCCAAACAGTGTTTTCAGATGGTTGAAAAATCTCATGCTGTCATCAGTAATAAAATAAGAATGATAATCCTCTTCCCTGGCTAAAGTGGACCATCAGGAGCGGTGGAATGGACATAATATCATTAGAAACCCAAGATAATGGTGTAAGGTTGATGGGAAGATCCTGGCTGGAGCCAGCTCAGTCTGGCAGCTCCATTTGAAAGCAAGAGATAAACACAATAAGCTCTTAATAGTTGTTATCACTTGAACATGCAACATGGAACATCTTTGACATTACTTCCATCTGAGCCTCACTGGGATGAGCAGCAGTGAGGTTTGGAAGAATCTGGCACCTAAAGGAAGGTTTCAGAAAGACACAGTTCTCCACTCAGCACATCACTGGAGAAAACAGAAGGTCTGACCCTGACATTCAGTTCAGGAAGTCAGACTGAAATGATTTCACCAGTAATTCATGACTATTGGAGGAGCATAATTCATCCCTGTAGTACTAGAGGCTTTGATACATCATGGAACAAACTGTTAGCTCAAGTGACTGCCTCTCCTAGTTACAACTGTAAATAATATCACAGACTATGGGCCCTGAGAACCCCAACTTGCCAGCTGTGTCATTAAAATTAACCATTTTGACAGCACAGTGAGGGTTAATCAGTCTTATAATTCAAAAATCCTTTTTTTCCACCTGTTTCAGTGTCAGGGCTTTTGCACAGAGGTAAGCAACAAGAGGTGTTCACACAGCTCATCATATATCCACAAGCACCCAGGCAGGCCAAGTATATTTTTCTCTTCTCTATTAATCTTCATCTTCAGAAGCTAAACTGCCATCTTACTTGTATGATCATCCCTTCCTGGTTACAGTATTGTTACTGCAGTTCAGTAGGTTAAGATCATTTTTATTATGATTCCCACTCTGTCTGATTTGCATGCTAATAGTATCTAGCAGCTCCAATCTCAATTAGGAGCCCACACAGCCAAGAGATACACAATTCATTCTGAGGTTGTAAATGTGTTAATGTACTTAGACTCACAATGAAGAGCAATTCATCACATGACAATATATTTTCTTATTATTAATTTTGTGTCACTGAAAGGCTTCATAGTGGTTGGTTAAGTTAACACACATTACATGATGGGTTGACTGCTTTTTATTGTTGTTATGGATTTTTATATTTCAGTCCCACAAAGATACCCAGGGTCTTATGGTAAGGCCTTTTTCTTTTACAAAATCAAACAAAATTAATTTAATGTCATTCCAGCAACAGCTCTTCAACAGGCTTTTCTTCACCATCACTTTGGATGGAATGAGCCCTGCAAGACTGCTAGGAAAACACCGAATTCATTGAGCCAGTGCTGAGCCAGAGCAGCAGCGAGTGGGCTAAACAGGGGAATTAATTACTGCCTGAAGAAACTCCCAGCACTTGAAATCAGGTCATCACAGTCTCACACTCGAGGTTCTTG
Source organism: Caprimulgus europaeus (assembly GCA_907165065.1). The sequence continues at coordinate 1,635,343 of OU015547.1, forward strand.
TACTCGAGTTCCCAGTTCTGCTCTGCACCTTTTCTACAACTCTGGATAAATGCTGTTGTGCATCCAGCCCTGTTCTCCCTCTGCCTGCAAGGCTGTGGCTGCCAGTGCACACAGGGTGCTGGAAATGGGACCCTCCCATCCCAGGACAGCAACAAGCTCTCCACAACAGGAGTTACAAACACTACAGGTAAAGGGGAGTTCTACCTGGGTAAGGACAGAGCAAACTGATCATTGTTCTGCTTATTGATGAGGTTTTACTAATGGTGTCAACAGGTTATCCTGACATGATTTCAGTGCTCATGCTTTTTCTCCCAGTACACTGACATCCACCACTTAAGCAGCATCTGACATGCACAAGGGTTTTTTTTCTCCCTTGCTGTACTTGAAGTGGCTGTGACAATGACCTAAAGGTAATTATCCAGCGAGGTCACTGCACCATGGAGTGCAGGAGAAAAGGAGTCATTTCTCACTCCACTGTTGCTATAAGGCCACAAGGTTAAATAACTGATGAACAACCTCTGTGAGCCCTTTTCTCCTTTTCCCTTCCAGACCCTTGTGTATTTGTGAATTCTGCTTCCTCCCCTGTCCCCAAGCTGAATAGCATTTGGATAATGTTTATTAGATCTTAGGGAGGTAATAAATTGGCAGCATAATACAAGATGCATCAGCATGACCACAGCTCAGCATCATACAACAGCTACGAAGGGAGAAATGGAGTAAGAAAGCTCCTGAAAATGTGTGACAGCCACTAAGCAAAAAACCCCCAGGCTGCAGGTGAAATTTATCTCTAACTAGCCTTACAGCACAAGGAAGCTCCAATACTGGAAAGCACTTAAGTACCACCTTAACTGAACATAACTACTGCTCACAGGCACTGGACCAGGTCACATCCCGGGACAAGGGTCTGCATTTCATTTGCAGAAGGAAGAGCTGTGGGCTCTCCCACTGAGCATCTCTGAAGCACTTTAAAAATGTTGATAAACAGCACACCTCAAGCTAAGCAAACAGTAGGTAGGGCTGGCCTGGAGCAGCACAGACACTTCACAACAACAACCCCTCCGAGGTTTCTGGCTGGATTTTGGCACCCTACGTGCTGCAAGCAAAGAAAATGATCCAAGCGTTGGTGCGCTCACCCAGATCCTTCTGATCATTAGCTCTGCAAGGACTCCACATTATTAAACTGAATTCAAAGGAGGTTTCTTAATCATTACTTATTGCTATGGTAACACCAGGCAGTCAAACAGGATTATGCAAGGTCCTACACATGGGTGAGGGAGAGACATCTCCTGTCACTGAGCATCTCGGAGCTCAACAGGTAAGTCAGTGAGTCAGGAAAGGGGAACAGAGAGAAAAATCTAGCCCAGGGTTTTGGCCACTAATTAGCAACTCACCAATTAATATTGCAGAACCACCTAGAAGTCCAGATCTTTCAGTGAACCCCGGGGCTTGGTGCTGTGCAAGACCCAGGGGAGGAAGGCAGCTCTGATAAAGAATTCTGATTGCAAATACACCACATAAGAAGGAAGCTGAGAACCATCTATTTAAGGTACAAGTAAGAAGCACAAGCTACCATAACTGAAGCAAGATTTGTGAGCACGTGGAACATCAGTGGTCCCACAGTAACCACTCACACTTCAGATTTCATCTTGCAATAAATGGAAAGTCTCTCATTCCTGGAATTAAAGAGAAGGAAGTTATCCCAAACCACACATCACATCAGCTGACACCACTCATTTCCCCAGATGAACCTTCCCTTAAAGCCAAGCCTTGGGCAGGGTGCTCTCCCTGGGGTGCACATTTGGGCCTTGTTTTACACCACAGCCTCCAAGGAGCACTTGTTGCATTAGGAGGTGGGGGGAAAGGGGGAATAAAACCCTTTTATATCATTACAAGAAAATTATTAGATAATTACTCAGCAGGTAAAGCAGAACATATAGGAAAGGCCTGTTCTCATCATCACTCCTTGAAGCATCTTGTCTATATTACCAGGAAATGATATATTTGTGCCAGGCTAATTCATATGGATTGTAATTTCAGGACATAAATTACTCCCTGTCATGTGTACTCAGTACAGAGGAACAGCAGCAGAAGTGCTAAATGTTTAAACAACTTTTGTTAACAAGCTTTTTTTCTCCAGGCTCTGACAAAGGGTGGTAGATATAGGCACCCCTTTATCACCACTGTAATTTATAAGTCCACATTTTTTTTACTGGGTTGCATACTAAGGAGTTGCCAAGGGCAGCCAGACCTATATATTTATTAGAGAAAGCTGTGCCCTAAAACATTTCAGGTTACTTCTTGGAACTTATTCATAGGTTCTGTCATAGGGGGAATAGTTTAATGATGCAAGAAATATGTATATAAAAAGCTGTATACATTCTGTTTTCTTGGTGATAGAGATATCATGGTCCATCAAGTAAGTAAATTAATTTAGTGTATGTGAAGGAGGACAGAAGCAAAGGAGAATTCCCCTTGTGAAACTCAGTATCCAAGCACTTTTCTTACCTACTACCCTTGTACAGCTTCCAAGAGCTTTCTAGAGTGGCCAAAACAGCTACACAAAGTGTTCAGAAGGCTCTAGGAAGCATGGGACAGCACCTCATCTCCCTCAGGTTTGAATGGTCAAATAGTTTTTCTTCCCTGCATACCTGGTACCCACCCCAATATAATTAATACAGGGACTTCTCCACCCCAAAAAGACAACCACTGTTGTTCCTCCGTGCTATTTCACCATCAGAACATGTGTTCTCATGCTCTAAACACACAGGCTCTATCTGCCTTGGATCTTTATTCTGGGGATGGTTCACTTCCTTCAGCTATTTCTCACTATCCTCTTCAAAGCACATTTGGATGCCAAGAATCCTTATCAACAGCTCTGTCAGAAGCAGCACTTGAACAGTCCCAATCCAGAAAGAACATCTGTGGATTGCAATCTAAATCACACATGACACAGACTAAGAGGATGGGTCTACATTTTCCCTTGCACTGGGCATCATCACCCAGAACCTTCTGAGATTACCAACATGAGCACTGCTGTGGTCAGCATCACCCATTCCTAAACCCAGCTCACAGAGTCAGCTTAAGTAAAAGAATCCTCTGGAACAATATCACAAGCCCTTGGCATTTCTTAGACCTGTTCTCACCTGGTTCAGACACCAGGACAGTGAGCAGGCAGCACAAAAGGGGGTGACAGTCTTGGCTTTGTATAACAAAAGCCCTGTTTACTGGAGCAGCAGGGGAGGGGATCACTTCAGGAAACCAGATAATCCAGAAACCAGTGCTAATAAGTTATTGACTTTCCTACAGTTCCTCCAGTACTGCCTGATGGTTTCTGGTAATCACTTTTCTTCCATATTCACAGAGTCCACCTTGTCTCTTCAACAAGCTCATTTATGGCAGCTTGTGAAATGGGATATTTTAGCAATGTCAGCTTTTGTGCAAGATATAAAAATCCTCTGATTTATTGATCCTTGCTCCCAGTGCAGACAAAAAAAAGGGGAAAGAAACCCATAAAAGTGTCTGATACACATTTAGGTGAACATGACTCCTCCTTGCTGTCCTCCCCACCGCTGTATCATGTTCCCTGCCAAGCCTGGAGGAACCACGTGGCCTTTCTGCTGTTAGAACCGTTTAGCTTTCACAACGCCCTGCCAAGAGGTGCAGATGAAGTACAGATGCAGCAGGCAGGATGCTGGCCCCAGAGCTGCAAAATGTTCTTTCTGCTCCTGTCTCTGCCACCAACCTGCTCTTTGTCCTGGACAAGTCACACAGCTGTAGTTATGATTCTGGTCAGATCTACATGGCACTACATGACACAACTGCAGCTGGAGCTGACACACCACAGAGGCTTTGAATTAGCCAGCCTGAGCACAGCAAACAGATCAGTGTCTGGAAGTGTTGGTTCTAAGACTTACCTGGGTGATATTCAGGGCAATTATCCAAGCTGCACCCCACGTTAGCAGAGCAACTGTTAGCAGATGAGATTCACTTCTAATTGCACTGCAGACTGCAAGTTTCTGGGACCTGAAGTCTTTCTCATGCTGTGTTTCCAAAGCACCTGGCATAACAACGTGTTGATCCAAGGAGGGCTCCCAGGCAAATGTCTTATCCCAATTAAAAAGATGAGCAAGCCAGACCTTCAGCTCTACAGAACAACATCCCCTGCTACCACTGTCCAGTCAATTTACACAAGCTGAGTATCTATTCCTTACTATGGCTCGTGACACTTTGCACCACACAGGCTTGCTCACAGATAATCCAATAAACCAGGCACTTGCTGTACCAGTTAAAACAAGTTTTATTAGCACAGCTAGTGGAGAGCAGACTGAGCACTCCTTGGGCTAGTGGCACAACTGCAGCAGCACTTGGAAAGCATCCATGTAACTTGGGAAAGTCAGGAAAGGTTTTTAAAGCACTAAAGAGGTGCAGGGAGCACATGTCCCTGGAAGGCAGCACAACACCTGCCCTGATAGCTCAGGCACATTCATCTCCACTAAGTCCAGTGTCCTTCTGCCTTTGGTACAGCTGATTTAGGAAAACAGAAAGACTTGTACATCACTGCTTTTGATAAATCCTGCCTAAATAATCAAAACTGGGCCCTTCTGCCCTTAAAAGCTCAACAGTTTCTAGAATAGTGAAGAAAACTTTTTGATGGCAGTAGGGAAAAGGGCAAAAGACTTTCTGGAGCTGGAAGGGGAGAAGAATAATTTATAATTTTTTTTCCTCCCCCCTTAACTGAAGCAGCTTTTAGTGCTAAAATAAAACACTGCAGAGGCTCTGGGGGATCAGATCCTGTCAAAGGTTTGTATTTCACAGCTGATTTTTCAAATGTTAGGGCAGTGCATTTGCTAGAAGACAGAATGGTAACTTTGTCCTTCAGACTAAAGCAGAGTTCAATATATTTCCATTCAAACAAGAGCAGAATTTCTAGGATAAAGGGTAAGTGGGTGTGGATGTGTGCATTGGAGGAGAAGCAGAATACAAAGTCCACAAAACATCACTACAAGGATCACAGAAGATATTCTGCACCCCAGGGAGTCTGTACTCAGGAGCTGGGCACTGTCAGACCTACTGGGCTGAAGGGATGCAAACAGCTAGGGCAGGGCAGGCTGTACCTGGCTCTGAGACACACCAACTACGCTGCAGTCCAGGGGAAGGGGGTTCAAACCACAGTATATGCAAGACAAGCTGGAGGAAGAAGAGCTGATCTACCAAAGACCTCAAATCACTCTACCCCAGTGAGAACAGCAGGGGAGAAATCAATAACCTGAGCAAGAAACTGTAATAACAACTGACATTTATACAGCATCAGATACCCAGGTGTCCCCAAACACTTGACAGATATTACAAGCTGAACTGATTTACAAGCAGGGGATCTGGCTCCTTGCAGAACATTGATTCTCACACTGAAGCCAAGGAACTCCTCTGAATTTTGCAGCAACCTTCACCCATCACTCCATTTCAGGGGCAAATGTCCACATGCTCTGACCTTCCACATCTCACACAATTTAGGACAGAAATTCCCTCCACCTTGGACAAAGTATCTTGCATTCAGGGGAGGCAAATGTTTGTTTTGTATGGTTGGACAGAAAGCATCTGAATATTGTGAGGACAGACTCATAAGGACCTTCTCAGTGCTCTGCTCACCTTGTAATCACCTCAGCCTTTCACATCAGGAGTCCAAGTAACACATCACTTTATGTTAGACAGGAAACTATTCCAAGCAGGCCCTGGCCATGGATCTGCCTTTGGCACAGGTGCTCAGCAGAGGCAAGAGTGACATTTTGACCAGGGTGTTTCCTTTTCTTTGGCTCAGCTTGGCATTCAGGACACTGCACCACTCCCTTCTCTCCCCTTGCACTACAGGCCCTGCTTTGGAGAGGGACTTCAATTTCATAGTGAACATAGAAACACGACCTTTCCACCTCTCCTTCACATCTTTGAGCTGATGCAACTGTTTGGTTCTAATAATGTAACCATACAGGGATTTTTGAAAAGTTATTATTAATAAAAGTTAATAGAATTTTTCATTAATCCCATCTTTCATTTAATTCATTTTTCTTTTCATTAATTCCATAATTTCATTTTTCATCTCGTGTTTTCCTCCTCAGAGCATCCTACCCACACCACACAAGCAGAGGAGGAAGCACATGAAACCAGCACAAGGAGTTTGCTGGGCTGTGAACACCAGCAGAACTGCCCTCTGCACTCAGAGGCAGAACAGCTGCCTCACACAACAGAGCCAGGGAAAAAAGTGATGTCTGCAACTTCCCACTACTTTTCCTGTCCCTGAATGGGTACTTTTTGATCCCCCAATTTTATCTTCCCCTCTGACCCTCAGGACATGGCACGGCTGGAGCTTAAATGAGCACACCAGGACTGACTGCAGCTGATGCCAGCTGTGGAAACAGTCCCCTCAACAGTCACTTGTCACCTCCTCCTGCAGAGGCAACTGCTCCTTCTGTAGATCACCCATTTGCAAGTTAAATATGCAAGAAAAGTTGTGCAGTTCTGAGTGGGAAGACTGAAAGAAAAGCAAAACCAACAGACATCCAAACTTTTTAAAGGGCTTCCTGAATTCCCACCTCACATTTCTCCCTCAGAACATCAATCCTGATGATCATCTCTGCCACTCTGGGATGTGTGACAATTCCTCTGCTATTTCCATAAGCCCTGGGAGAGGAGTGGAGGATGGATTTGCATGCAACCACTGCAAAGTTTTTCAGCTCATACAGCTTGAGCATCACACAAAAAGAAGCTCAATGGGAGGTTGTTGAGACTGATACGACAGAAAACACTCCTCCTTTCAGGCAAGATATGTTTGCAGGCCTTGGGTAGTTTCAAATAAAAAGGAGAATTGTAAAATCTTCAGTAATTCTTTTAGAATTAGCTTCAATACATTAATCAGTTTGGGTTTCCACCTGCAACTAGAAATTTGCAGTAAACCAAGATACTGGGAACCACCCTGAGGAAATAGGAATAGGAAAATCCTATTGTAGAGAATATCATCTACCAAGGGGTTTGTATCCAGCCCCTACAAAGTCCAAAGCATATCAGAATGAAACTTTCCCAGCTAAACCTGCTGCTGTTTTTCTGATTATTGCTCATGTTCTTGCTATACTTGAGCTCCATAGGTATAAACCGACCTGGATTATGTTTTCTAGTATCATAAACAAATAATTGTGGGAGAAAATTAAAATCTCACTGGTATTTGTTCAGCATTGTAAGAGTGACTTTGTCAAGCCTAACAAGCATAATTAGTTCCACTGAGAAGCTTTTCAGTTCTGTGTGGGAACACCAGAACTTGGTTTAACACCTATTGAGACATTATTTCCCAACTCAAGATTTTTCAGCTGCACAGGCTGGGTGACTCAACAGGCTTTTCCCAACTTGCCAGTCACACAGTAGCAGTCTCTGAACCCCAAAAGAGCACACAGCAGGATTTGTGCCAGCTCCCAGTACCTAGAACAGGGCTGGGGTGATGTGCATGTGCTCTCCTTACATAAAAACCTCTGAACACAAGAGACCCCATGAAGAGAAAGCAGCATGGAACCTGATGAAGAGCCACAGAAAGGGTCTTAGACAGCAGTAGTACGCAGACAGTCTTGTCCCCAGTGTTAACTTTATACACTGTTAACTGGAGGAGTTAGGGCTGAGGTGGTGGCAATGAGTGTATGCTTCAGATGACTTGAATGTTGGCTTTTTAAGTTTGCCCCTCAGTAACATGGTCTCTCCAGTTCCTACATGAGACCAAAGGAGACCTGCTACCACTCACACTCCCAAAAGCCTTGGCAAACACTCACCAGGCAGAGGATTTACTAGGAAGACACCAGTCCTCAAATCCTGCTTGAACTTTATTGTCATGAGAAATCTCTTGTGCAACGGGAAGTTGTTGTAGCAACAGTTTATCAAGCTTTTAACTTCACAAGTTTTCTACTCTCCTACCCCCAGACCTGTCATCTCCCATAATGGAGCTGCCTAGTGAGATGTCAGAGGCAAGTGGCTTCCACCAAGGTTACCTGCAGAGCTCCAGCAGTGCACCAACCTCCCTCTCCTGTTCTCTTCCAACACCTGGCCTGCTTCCCTCCAACATTCTGCATTCACTGCAGACAGTTTTGCACCTTATTTTAAGAAGAACTGCAAACATTTTACAAACAAACCTGTTGCCAAACACCGTAGTCTGTGGCACATCTATCCTTGGCAGAAAGTTAGGTTTCAGTCTTCAACAGTTGTGATCAAGCTTTCATTTTCTTATTCATTATGAATTTAGTTGCAGAAAAAAACTACTCAGACACCTGCCTAAATGCAGGTGTATTTTGACCAAACCACATTTGCAATGATTATTCAGTTTCTGGTACCCAAAGATAGCACCATGGCAGGCAGCAGTCACACACTGAGAAGCAATTGGCATAAAGAGATTATGAACCACAGAATCCACAGAAACATCACAATCCAGATGACAGGGAGTTCCATGCAAAGCCATGCACCTTTCTGTCCCTTTTTTTCATCTCACCATGCAAAAAAAGACATTAGAAACCTCTTCCCTTTGGTGCACCTGCTTTGTCCCCATGCACCAAGCCTGGAGTGTTCCAGATCTATTGCACCAAGCACTGATGGATGTGAAGCACTCAAACCTTTTCAAGGCTTCAATAGGAGTTTAACAGCCCCAAGTAACACTTGAAGCCAAGGCTGCTCTGTGAGCTGCAGGAGCCACAGCTATTCTTAACATTCTGAAGCACTACTGACAACACTGCTGTTTTAACAGCACCAGTGACCTCCTCACAGTGCACACCCTCTCATCTCATGTTGATGGAGCTAGTAGAAGACAAAGAAGGGGCACTACTTGCCAAACATGTGCACCAATGGTCCTTTCTCCCAAGTTTTTCTACTTATCACACGGTAAGAAACCCTTTCATATAAACTGAGGTCCTTTTCAGGTAGGAACTTTAAAATGATGACCTATTCTGAACAGGTCCAGGCAAGACCTAAATTTAGATTCAAACCTGGGCTTTTCCAATAACTTCAGGGACTTGAGTGCCAGTTCTATGTTGCCCTCATATTATTTTTTACATCTTAGAGGTAGCTCCTCTGCAGTATTTCCCGACTTACACTCAGTGTAAGGTTCAGGTTTAAAGCATTTGTTTTATTGCCTCTATAAATACATTATTATATTGCTGAGTTAAAAACATCCAGCATTAAACCTAAAATCTCAATCAAAAGTGCCAGACAAGACAGGACTTTTGGGCACTTGTAAACCCACTCTCCTTTACCTTGTCTTGGTTTCTTTACCTTGATAAAAGCCTGAACATAAGAGAGCAGAGCATCTATGAGAACTCAGAATTCCAGCATTTCACTGTTTCTCCCCACGCCACCTCCCAGCAATTCTTATGCAATGATTAGTTCAGCATCAATCCACAAAGGTAAAACAGGTCCCATTACCTTATCCCTCAACATACCAGTCTCCAAGATCTTCCTCAATTGTCTTCAAGTAAAAAGAGCAGCAAATGTCTTATGGAGTCTCTCTCCATCCTCTTTTAGAGGAAAGACTCCACAGTTCTCAGTTCCAGGTGAGCTGCTTTATCACTTGCACAAGGAACAGGTGATCTTCACACCAGCACCTGGCCCTAATCCTCACAGCATTTTATTTCAGCACAAGCACCTGGGGCTAATTACAAACAGGGAATGACACAAAAGGCAGACAAATAACCTAAATTCAAAGAGATTTTTTTTGCTATAGACCATCTTGTTGGTAACAGTAATACCATCCTGCTTTGCTAGCAATTCACACAAGGATGGACTATGGGAGGCTTTAGGCCAAGAAAGAAGCTAATGCCAAGTTTCCTAATACTGCAAGCTGTTTAGGGAGTGTCACCATGCTAAACCTAGAAGCCCAGGAAGTATGAGATTCACTGCAGCCTAACACAAGTATTTTTCTGAACACAAAATGCATTTTCAGTCTGGCTTCTGATGTTCCAAGTCCTTGCCCTGTCCAGATAAACCCCTGCTAACTCCCCTTGGCAGAGAGGGAAAGGAGCCCAGTAAAGACTGAACCAGCATAAAACCATCCTATGGTCCTCTGCAAGGTTTTAGCCTTGCTATAATTTTTCTGTGGAATTGCACTAGGAAAAAAAATATCCCCATTCACAGTTCTTAGTCATTTACTGTGTGTTCCCTCTGGTGTGTTCAACCAACTTTTAATCACAGTATCATACAGCTCATAGCCAAACACCTTAAAATAGTTTAAGCTTTTTATAGCTCTGCTCTTACCACTGCCAAGCAAATTTATAACCTCAAACAACCAAACCAGGTCATATTGACAAGAACTATTTTCCATTAAATTACATGGACTGTCATTCACTATATTCAACACATGTGAAATGTGCAAAGTCTCAGTCCTGTTTTAGAGAGAAGAAATCTGGGCAGAGACACTAAAAATACAGAAAAATATTTCCCAGGAAAATGGCAGCAGATCTGGAAGTTGACTCTTGGTTCTATTCTGCCCAGTTTAGTGCTTTAGCTGCAACACCTCTGGCCCTCCAATGCACTCAGCTCCATTTGTATTTTAAAGCAATCATATTTAAGACCATATCTATGGCAAAATTCCAGTCTTTGTTTTCTTTGTGCTGGAATAATAACACACACATACATGATACAGTCAAAGAGTACCACTGTTGGAAACTGGTCTACTGTAACTGTGAGCCAGACAATATTTACCCATTACTGCCAGACTTTATTCTACACCAGTCTGCAAGTTAAAATTCCCCAGCACAAAAGCAGACACAGAGTGTTTAACACCAAACACAAAGGAAACAGAAATGGTTATGTGCAAAACACCTCCCACAAAGTTTGATACAGCTGGAGTGGCAACGGCAGCAGCCTACTGTGTAAAGCCCAGGGAAATTAGAAACAGAGCTGTCTAGTTACAAAAACCTAATTAAACTCTCATTTATATTAATATTAAGCTCCTTAAAGTAGGACATTTTATTTGCTCTGGGGCTATGTAACATGTGCAGATAGTATAGATGTTTACTGCTGCTTAAAGCCGTCAAGGGATTAACACAGGTAGGACTTGTGCAGGCCCCCTAAAGGTTTCTATTGGGTGGTCAAGGCCTGGGGAAGCTCACAGCACAGCTGGTAACTTCCACCTTAACCAGAGCTTTTCTACATGAAGAAGTGGCTGGTGCCTCCCACGCAGCTTGTTATGGATGTGCCCAGTTTGCATCACATCGGTACGTGCACACACACCCCCAGAGCACAGGAACCAGCTGTAGCATGGACAGACACCTCCCAGCTGCTGGACCCAAGCTCTTAGGAAAAGCAAGATGTTCTTGTGAGCAGGAGAACCAGTGAGGCCTGGACCTCCATCTCATGGCTGATGGTGAAGGCTGACTGCTGCTTTTGCCCATGGCAGGAGTGTCCGTGAGGTCCCTCTCCCACTAGGGATCACACCCCAAAAAGGGCGAGTGCCATGCCAGGGGCTGCAGACACTTGCTGTCTTTCACCCCTCCTGTTTCCAAGGTCCTGTTAGCAAGAAGATTCTCTTTGGTATTTCAAATCTTAGAAGGAATTTCACCAGAAGCAGCCATCCATACAGGCACACAGGCACCTTCTGTTTCACAAGCACATTTACCCCTCATTCCGTTGTATCCTCAAAAAAGCACGTGTTCCCTGCACAAGAGACCAGAACCAGAAACTTACCACAGGCTCTCACTTGCTAAGTCTCCTTTCCTTTCTTTCCACTTTTTAATCTTTTCTAGCTCCACGCTAGATTTCTCTCCTGCAAACACCCAATTTAGATTGCATCAGGAGGCGCTAACAACAAGTGCTTCACTGTCATGTCAGCAGATTACAGAAAGCCTTCTCATTCAAGTTTATCCAGTTGGAAATGCAAGTAATTGATGTGAACTTGAAAAATATATGATTTGGAAGAGGAGGGTGTGGGAAGCTTCTCTCCAGCTTTGCTGTTCTACCCAGCTTGTAACTCAGTCAATCACACAGGGCTGGTTAATCGGTAGCTCTATTATCACCTTCCTTTCCTGCATTTACTTTGGGCACAAGAGCCAACAGGAGGGAAACTGAAATGAGAACAAGGTGTAAACATGCACGTGCTGCAGTTTCTCGTTTGCCACTGGTATCTGAAAATGAAGCTGCAGTCAAGAGAAAACAAAATATTCAATTAGGGCAGTGGATGGTGTCTCTGCTTGCCTGGGCATGGTGGTTGTCTGGGGAGGGAAGGACTGCAATGAGGTCCATGCTGCCCCTCTGGAGTTCACAGCCTCCTCCTTTGGCAGCCAGAGCTTCATTTCGAAAGGCAGGAGCAGTAGGGAAGATAAATGTGCAAGGGGCACCTCTGTTTAGGAGTGGTAATTCCTAAGGAGGGCTGAGATGCACTACTACACATTGATCCTCAGGGCTTGGAGCATGAAAAATGTCCAAGCAAGGGTATCCAGCGTGTAGCTGCATCATAAACATGTTATGTTACAGCAGGAGACGGTAACAAGAAGTCCCAGCACAGACACTGGCTGCACAGGAGTTTTGACATTCCCTCCAGATCTCCCAGGTCAAAAACCTGATTCTGAGCCACGCTGGTAAATTAGAGCCCGTTTGCTCAACACAAACAAGTGCCTGAACACGTGGGTTAACACTCTGACATTTCCTTCGTTCAGTCTTCCACCATCTTATTAAAAACTGAATTACCCTGCACAAATGCCATTTCTTGTACCAGAAAAACAACCTATGTACAGCCCTGCTCAATTATGCCGTGCTACAGAAGTATAAAGCAAATCATTCAAAAATATAATTTGAAGCTATTATTATTGATATTGTGGCAGAGACCCCAGGTGAGCTCAGAGTCCAAACGTAACAGGTGTTGCACGTATTTTATTTCAATTAAATACTGTACTAGGGAGGCCAGCCCAAGGCTAGTGGGAGCCAAATTAGGAAATTGCATGAAAAAATACAAATAAAATGTATCACAGATTAATTCAAGTGAGGTTCACAGCAACTTGGCTGGCTGGTGCTCTGGGCAGCTCTCTCTATTATTAACAAATGAGGCAATCTGTCCTCACTAGAGAAAGACCCTCTGAAAGGGACATTTTCTGCTGACACCATGGCCAGCCATGACTTCTGCTGAAGGAGAGGAACAAATCCTGGAGCTCTACCACCAACATCTCAGATGAACCCTCACAGACTGTGCAGAAGAGCTGAGAACTGAATTCAGGCAACTGCTGTTCAACTAGAACAATGTACAAGTTGTCTGCAACAGCAAGGTGACAGGTCACACGAGGCCATCAGCAGAAAGTCTTTGGCAAGTACATTTTCAGGGTAGAAGCTCTGTGCTATCTGAACAATGCAACTACTGGACTTTGCTTTCTAAAGCTCTCAAAACTTGGAAATAATTGCTTTTCCTCCTCAGCTCTCCATTACAGAGACCTGCATCAAATCAGATAAATAAAACACAGTTCAGACTCCATTGCCACACTACCAATAAAGCTGCAATTCTTTGCCTTGGGATCGAGCTGTTCAGGATGGGAAGCAGTATCTACAAAAGATGACATTGATTTGGGGAGAAATATATTTGGAACAGAGGAAACATGACACTATAATATCTGCCTCTCCTTTTCTTTTAAATCAAACCCTCACAACTCATTTCTTAGATTCCTAAAGATGAGACAAGTTAAAGCCAATTTTATAGCATCCCAGTGAATATTTAAAAGATGAGTGTTGCCATAAGCTAATTGGTGCCCATTATCATGGAATTAAAAGGCAAATGGATTAAAGGCAATTGAGCCTCATCACTTTCATTATTAACTTTTCCCCAAAGACACATCAGATTTTTAACTCCTTTGACCCTTAGGCTTTTAGACAGGTTGCCTGCTTGCCCTGACACATTTTTGTCACAGAAAGAGACCTCCCACCCCTTTGTTTTTGTGCCTTTTTTGTGGCTGACATCATTCCAAGCAAAACCAAAGCCACCCCAATACCAGCACGGAACAGCTGCTTGCTTACTTACCAGCCCAAATGTGGATTGGCACCTCTTACAAGCTCTGTCAAAGAGAACAATTTGTAACTCATCTGCAAGGCTCCCAAGGAAGCCTCCTTGACTGAAACATAACTTTTCCCCCTTTACCTTCCACAGAGGAAGAAAACAAGATGAACCAACTCCCGCAGACACCTTCCCATTTATTGTCACCTCCTCTAGCAGGGTGCACTGGGGACTGCTGTGAATAATTACATGAATCAAGAACAATTTCCTACCTTTGCTACCAAGACTCAGGCATTGGCCACTACACAGAGAGACTAAAAGGGACTGTTGGTCTGTTCTGGTATTGGCATCTCCTGTGGGAAGGCTGTCAGTGCTAATAAGAGCCCATAACGAGCACAAAGGTCTTTGAAGCAGGCTTGACTAGTGATCACAAGGAATGCCAGTCATCCTGAGCTCAGATTTAACTCCCTCCCACACATGGCTTTTTGTTAGTTTGCTGTTTACAGCTTAAAATTATTAACATCATAAATATTGAATCATGAGGCTGAAATTAAAAGGAAGGATTCCTGCTTTGCCCATGGCTCCCTCCTTTGTTGCATACCTCTCTCTCCCCCTGTTTTGCTTGTGTACCTCATTCAGTTTATGTGACACGTTTAAGTCTCAGAGGAATGAAAGCTATGGCAACAGGAGTTGTGCATCTAATCCCTGATGCAGAGCGCTAAAAACGTACCGTGCAGAATCACATTTCCTATTCACAAGATTATTCATGTTTCCATTCATGTTAAACTCAGGAGAGAAGTGACAGAAATTCTGTATAAGGGGAAAAACTCAGGGCAGCAGGTGCCACATGAGGTCAGGGCACTTGGTTTGTAAAACTGAAGCAGGTTCATGGGTGGAGGTGGAAATGGGGCTCTCAGCTGGAAGCAGGATATCAGCCTGGAAGCAGAACAATAAATAGTACACCAGTAGAAGTGTCTGGGAATTGCCAGGCACTGGCTTCTATTGCATTTTTGCTCTAGGCCACTACTTCGACCCAGGTACAGAGGTTGGTAATTCAGTATCACACCTGGACAACACTCCCTACCTGAACTTCCATTTGCCCCAGCTGCTCTCACACACTAGCCACCATCTGAACCAGCACCCTCAGGCCACAGTGCCACAGCCAGGACCGAGACACCGTCACTCTGTGGTAAGATAGAGCTGCTCCTCCATAGGCCAGACCCAGAGCCTTGCGGGGAACATGGAGATGGCCACCAAGGCCCAGCTCAGTGCCTCACCACTACCGCCATCAGGAACAGGGCAGAAAATCCACACAACATTGTTTTGGGGGTTTTTTTTGTTTGTTTGTTTTTTGGAGAGACCCTCTGGTCTCTTTCTACTTGGGAAGAAACAAGCGATGTGGACACATTTGTCCTGTCTTTGTTAACCAGGACAACTCTACCTTCCCTAGGTGAGCACGCACGTTGTGAGGGCAGCCTGCAGAAGGCTGCACCCCTGCCTGGGGAAAGCACAAGAAAAGCAGTCAGCGAGGTAAGCACCACCAAGAACCTGCTCTTACCAGAGCAAAAAGCTATGAAATAGACAAGCATTTAGAAATATCTGAACTCTTCATATATATTAAAACAAACAAACAAACCAACCAACCAGTGAACCAAACCTTGAGCATGCTCTCCATTGAGAGTTAATATCTGATTCACAGCTTCCCATCTGTGGGCTGAAAAAGCAGCTGCTCAGGAATGACTAAAGGCCTAAGGCCTAAAGGACGGATAAGGCCCACTCTAAGATAGCATCTGTATACGGACTGGGACTGCTCTCAGCAGACAGTAGAGCTACCAGCTGAACCCCAAAAAGAGACAAGTAGACTTACCCCTGCTTTCACCCAGAGGGGCTTCTTCTTGAGGGAGGTTCCGCCATTTCAGGAGAGGAGCCAGGACCGCAGCAGCTACAGACAAGGAAGAGGACAGAGCCATTCCTGAGCTACAACACTACCAGCTCTTAAAAGACCCCCTGCCCCTCCCTCCATCGCCACAAATAAAGGCTTTGGTACAAGCTACAAAATGGCAGAGTGGTGTGGGCTAGAATTAAATTGACATGGAATTAAAGTGTAACCCTTTTGTAATCAGAGACAGGTTGAGTAGAGAGCAATCAAGGGTGAAGTTATCAAGACAGATAATAAACAAGTTTTAAAAAGCTGTTACTTTTAAGGAAAAACTAAAGACTTGAGATGTTGCAATAAGAGTTAGCACAGAACAGATGGCAGAGCAGCCCCCTGAGGGGGCCCCTCCCCACAGCTGCCCCACCTGCCACAGCCACCTGAGGCACGTTTGTGGCCCTCGCTGCTGATGCACTTCAGGTGGCCTTGGCTGGGCACCGAGTGACTGATTCCAGGTGTGGCCAATTGACAGAGGGAGGGAAAAGAAAAAAGAGGAACTTTGGCTGTGCTGGGGTTGCTGGGAGCTGTGAGTGATTCCAGAAGATTCCAGGTCCTGAGCTGGTATGAAGCAACACTGTAAAGCTCTGCAGGAGACATCTCAGAGCAGCTTCTCGGGAAGGTAAAGGTAAGTTTATGCTCTGTTTTTACTTTGGGAGAGGTTTATTTTTTCCCTTGGTGCTGGTTCCCGCTGTCTGGCGCGATCTTTTCCCAGTGTCTATCCTGGGAGTAGCCAGGCCTGTTGCGTCGTGTCTGAGGCTGGTGTGTGTTGGGGGGTGGTTAGCAGTTGCTTATATACGTGGTGTATTTTCCTTGGGAAAACAGTAATTTAGTGATGAAGATTGCTTGTGTCACCTCAAGCTTGGCAGTCAAGTTTTTAAGTCTCAAATGTGCTTGTGATGTAGGAACACGGAGCAAGGGGTGGTGACTCCTGAGGGCTCTGTGTGCTGCTGGGTTTGCTGAGCAAGTACCTGTTCACCAGGCCCATGTCCCTGGCAAGCTCAGCAGCTCTGTTTGGAGACACTTTTCGTTTTCTCCAGTTCTTGAACAGCGTCCAGGGATGCCTCGCTTGAGTAGATCACGCGGTTGTTAGTATGTGTGCGCGGTGGCACCCTCTCCAAACACGCACCCGAGTGTTGATAAGCAAAATAAACAGCACAAGGCTCTACACTGAGCTGCTGCAGCTCTTCACAACTGAATCTTTTCAGAGTTAACATTTACCACCAAAACAATGTGCTGACTGCAGCTCATACCCCCCCACTGCCCCCAGTCTAATTGATGAACTGGTGATGCTATTATTTACTTACAGCTGTTATTCTAGTGCTGCTTATTTATTGTATTTAGTTTAACTTGGTAAGTATTTTGTCTTTTTAGTTACAATGTGAGTCTTAGCCTGCGGGGCAAACGGTGTTGTGTGGCTGCAACTTACAAAGAGTTAACGCTGGTGTGGAAGAGCAATAGACTTGTTGCATTTCTTGGAGGGTACAAAGGCTAAAAATCCTCAGGTTTTACAATGGAGTTATTGCAGTTTTATTGAGGACATCTCTTCTGAGCTCTGAGTGAGGAGCACAGTCATTTGCCATTAAAATTAGTGAGTGGTGTGAGTATTGATGTGGGCTCTAAATCAGTGCTGAGCAAACACAAGCCAGCAAGCCTCTGCTCAGCTGTGTGAAGTGCTCCCTGGCAGCCCAAGGGGCTCAAGACAGAAGTGGCTATGCAGGTATTATTTGGTGGTAAACTTGAAATTGGGGTTGGGTTTGAAACAACTGCCTGATGCTGAATCTGTCTTTGTAAGTTTCTGCATTAAGATGTTACTTGCCTGATTTCCACTTTAAATTGGAGAACTGGAAAAGGAGGAAAGCTTTTCTACTTTAAATGGGAAATAAAGGTAGTGCAGTTTGGCTTATTCTGATGGTAGAGACTTGGAGGAAAGGTGTGAGCATCTGAAAGAATCCCTGATGAGCATTTCAGGTCGCATAGAAACATGCAAATAAGATGCTTTTTTGAAGCCATATGGAGAATCTCGCTTTGTTCAAGCTGCATCTTACCATCTGCTGGTTACCTTTTATGGCTAAAATCATAGGTTACCAGCACTATGTTTCTTCAGTATGTTTTGAATTCTTGCTGTTCTGTATATGGATGGTGTACTTCTGTTTTTGTTCCAGGAGTGCCTGTAGTACACCGTATGGGTTTACAAAAATAAGTGGAAATTTTCAAAAGAGCTGATATAGTAGAGAAATATCTTCTAGTAAAGATCATAATGGCATCCTCAAAGAAAGCTTAATTCATATGTGAACAGAAATCAGACTTGGGAGGCATGTAGGTTCTTATGTGCATTTGGAGGCACTTAAAGACAGTATGCTTAAGGTGAGTGATGAGGTACGAGGCTCTCAGCTGAAGTAGTTCCTGTTACAATGCTGACTTGTGGTGTAAGAAAATTGCTAGGGCTCGTGGAGCGTTTGTCCTTGCCTGGCCTTAGTCTTTGGGAGAGGAAAACTAAATTTTACTTATGTTACCAATAAGCTTTCAGCCAGCTCTGTACTGTGCTTCTCTGTGTGTCAGGATTTGTCTGTGTAGAGAAACAGATTCTTGCAGATACTGCAAAACAATGTCGTCTA
Organism: Caprimulgus europaeus; assembly: GCA_907165065.1. The sequence goes on from OU015547.1 coordinate 1,653,875, forward strand.
GACTGGGCAGTTAAAAAAACCTCTGTGTGGGCTCTCTGTCAGAATAACTGGGAAATGGTTTGCTTAGTTTACCTGTGTGAGCCCAGAAATGCCCAATGCACCCCACTCTGATAGGGGAGAAGTGCTGTTTGTCATTCAGACTCTAGTATGTTCCACAGCTTGCACATATTGTGAAGCACCTCTCCAGAATTTTCAGGTGGTGAGGCTGTGCTGAGGGAAGGGGGCTGGCTTCCTTTGCAAGGGCTGCTTAAAGCTTTTCTTAGATGAAGTCTGTCCTTGTGACTCGCTGGCTCCACAGACCTGGCAATGCATCTGTGGGAAACAAAAGTGCTAAATACACAGAAGCATCTCTTCCTAGTACATGTTGGTCCTGGGAGAATCCATCCCAGGAAACTTCATTAATCAAGGAAAGCACCAAACAGTCTAAAGATTACTTCAATGGAATAGTTACAGCTAATGCAACAAGACAAATTCAACCTGGAAAATATGAACTAAATTCAGACATGGGAATTAACTGAGAGTGTATGAGGTAACTTAATTATTTACCTAATTCTGTGCTTTGGATGTACCTGGAGGCTCTTGCTGTTTCCCCATAAGCAAAGAGCAGCTTTTGAGGCTGCATAGCATTTACTTTAGATTGAGTGAAACAAGAATAAATAGAGCAACAGAAGTAAAATCTTTATTAGAGAGCAGGTGTGCTGATCTCCTCTTTAACATGCCCCATTAATTTGGCCTGCAGCAATTGCACCTGCCCCCACTGAAGTGAAGAACCTTGCAAATATAAAGGTGCAAGAGCAAGAAGGCAGTCTCTGTGGAGGTATTTCCCACTGGTATTTCTTGGTGTGTTTTGGTTATTTAGATGTAGCTTTCATTTTAAAGGGATTGCCAAACAGTTGTAGCCAGGCTATTTCAAAGCAATACTCAGAAAATAAAGCTTCTTTCTTCTCGTGTCCCAGAAGAGGTAGTGGAGAGGCTCTTCAGGCAGGGAACACAGTCTACAGTGTCTCCTCATGTGTCTGCTATTGCCAGCACTGCTGTGATACAGGATGATTTTTATTCAATGTTGGGAGTCTCTGAGCAAATTAAGCTTTGGAAACCTCAGTTGCCCCATAACCTCTGTTGTGGGGCAGTCCCATTTATTGACTCTTATGAGGATATTGTCAATGCTGTAGTCCCTGGTTTTGATTTTCAAAGAGTTATAAATCAGTAGGAAACTCCATGAATACTTAAGTGCTGCTGCTGAGGAAAGCAGCACCAGTTATGCTTGCAGGAAAAAGAGGATGATGGAGAATAGTCTCTTCTCTCCTGGTAGTAACCAAAACTACTGGCCAAATTCTTGTTGAAACCTAGTAACACAGATCATTTACTTTATTAAGGTATTTTAAGAAACCTTTTCCTGTTCTGGGATGATTTATTGAAGCTAAAATTTCATACAAGGAAGAAGTGTTGGGTTTTTTGGCTTTGTTCTTCTTGTCTGTTATCTAAACTGGTCAGTGAAAAAGGTACCTTTATTTCTCTATTGTCTTAGTCTTTGCACTCTAGCTCTCTGGGATAGAGTTTGTTTCCTAGAGAGCGTTGTTCTGGATAAACAAATGAGTAATTAAAGCAGTAATATGCCATGGGAAGGAGTTTCTGTGGAAGCACAATGGGTAGAAGAAGCATTCTTGCTTGAGAAGAGGAGGGGTGTCAGAAAAGGGGTGAGCTTTGTTTACAGGCTCCTGAGCAAAGGTGATATGAGCAGTGAAAAGTTCAGCAATGATAGACTTGTTAAAAGTTGCCCTTGACTGCTTACAGGCATAATTTTAATTTAAATGTAATAAAAACCTAAAAGGGAAAATTAAGATGCGGAAAGCAGTTAAAAAGCCTGTCTGAAGACATCTGCAAAATGGTTTTATTCCAAGCAAATATAAGAAAACTGTTTGGTTTTTTTATTGTCTAACAATAATAGTGCCTTCATTTATACAATGCTTTTTACAACCAAATCTTTTTCATAGATTACTTCCAAAACAACACAAAACTTGATTTATTTTTAAACCCTGTCCTCATAACCCTTTTCTTCCCCGCGGCGTAGACTCTTTTCATGGTGGCAGTGAGCTATTGAGAGCTGAGCACAAGGCTGTGCAGGAAGTGGGGGGCCTGTTTGGCTGGGTCAGAAGAAAGCAGGGGCTCCACTGCTGCTCTCAGCCGGGTTCCCTTTGTGCTGAGCTCAGTGGCAGTGCTCTGACATGAAACCATTTACTCTGTGGGGCCCAACACAGCTTAGACTGAGGTTGAGAGAGGCTTGTTTTGCCTGGGGTACCCTTTACCTCAGTTGGTGTATTTTGCTTTACTCTAGGCAGTCTCTTTTCCAGCTGTTTGGTTGTCTTTTGCCCAATCCACATTATGTCCAGATGCCAATAGATGTGTTTTGTGTTCACAACTCTCTCTTGCAGTCATTTTAGCATAGGCAGATCCCTGGGAGGTCTGTGGATTCCACTTCACTTGCCTTCCTCAGCAAGCCTGAAAATGATCTGTTTGCTTCTCTTGCAGTGGAGACAAAAATAAAGGTGTTTATTTTTCATAGTATATGCTCTAAAATCCCACTGCTCTGTACAGAGGATAAAGAATACTTCTGCTGTGACACAGGTCCCATAGATACAACTCTGTCAGATCTGAGCATCTGGCAGTATTTTGAAAGGTTAGTTAGCATAATCCACAGATCATGGAGGGGTGGGGGAGTTGAGGCATAGGAGCTCTCTCAGCTGTGTGTGGGTAAATCCCTTTGACTTCAGCTGGAGATGTGAGGCCATAGCTACAGCCCTGCACAGTACAAAGGATTTTGTGTGTAGCTGTGAAATGGCCATGGCTCTAATGATCTGAATTTTTCTGTCCTCTTTGTGATGGGAGGTCAGAGCACTGTGAAATACAGAGGTCGATTTGACCTGTTTGTTTGGAACACCTTGACTCTCTGCTCAGATTTAGAAATATGAATGGGTAAGAAGGCTTTTGGTGTGGGGAAAAGAAAAAGAAGCATCATGTACAGGTGAGAGCCTGAGACAAAGCAGAAAATTTCACTGTAGTTGTGATAGTGGCATAGGAAAGCCTGAGCTTAGGCTCTCACTGTTGTACAACAAGCATCAAGCCTGACCCTTGGAAAACTATCAAATGACATCAGGGGACTGGACCAGAGTTTGCCCAAGGGGCTTTGTAGTATCTGTGTCTTCTAGCCCAGAACATGGGGACAAATCATGTTCCAGTTATGTGATAGCCTTGCAGACAAATCAAAACAAGGACAAGGTGAAGCTTGTCAGCACAGTGAGAAAGTAGTTGCAGTGTGATGTCAGACCATCCAAAGGAAAAGTTAGTCCTGAACAATTAATTTCAGACATGAGAGGCTATAGCAGGTACACTGCCAATTGTTCTTGGATACTCATTTTAATCCCTTGGGGATGTACTGTGTGTCTCTGCCTCCCCAAGGGAGCAGCTGGCTGGGTAAGTGATAATTACATGTCTAATGTCAGGAAAGCAAATCGATAGCAGAACCTAAAACTAGAAGCCCTAAGAATCCTGACTTTAAGCTTTGTGCTTGAAAGGCAGGAATTGAATCTTTCCCTGGGTGAGGAACTTCAAACCTACAGCCAATTAATAACTGCTATAATATAGTGCTTGAGTTTAAAAATGCTGACAGAGAATTTAATGCACCTTATGGAGGGTGAGAGGGTTACAGCTTAATTAATTAAGTTTTGGAAAGTCTGTAATCCTTGGACAAAAGGCTATGTGTAAATGTAATATGCAACAGCTACAATTAATGCAAGCTGCTCCAGTTTCATATGGACAGGGGACATGAGATGCTTTTAAAAGAGAATTGCTGTGATGGCACCTGTTTAAAAAGGAGAGTTTGGGAACCTGGCTCATGATGTGGTCACAGTCTAGGCAGGACTTGGAGACCTCTGCCTCCTGGGGTGTATGTGAGACTTGGGCTGCTGAGCCCCTTTCCCTGCTGCTTGGGAATGATCAGATGACTAGAGCTGTCAGGGTGTGTCTGTATTTTAAGCAATTATGGTAACCACAGCCCCTCAGCTGCCAGTTAATTGATGTGCATCAATTACTAATAGTGGGAGCTGAATCTGTGAGAGAGGCTTCACTGCACTAGTGCAGTGTGCTAGCAGCACGAGCACGGTTAAGCTTTAGCTGATCAGGGGGTGCCTCGTGCATGATTGTCCACATACAGCTTTGTCATCTGCTGCCCTGATGACAATGACAGGGTTTGAGTTATAGGAGCCCTTGTGTGGCTGTAAGTGATGCACAGGACAGGACCTTGCAGTGCTTTGGAACAGCAAGGATGTGATGGAGACTTAAAGCTGCACAGCCTCGTGTTGAGCAAGTGTGAAGGACATGAGCTGCTGCTGACCTGGCTGGGGAGCTGCCTTTCCTTAGGGCAGTTACCTGTCTTCACAGAGGCACGGTGACTTGTGTCACCAGGACATGTCTGTCGGTGCTGGTGTAAACAGTGCAGGAGCTTGGGACCTCTTTAGAGAGGAGCTCTTCTGTAGAGCCATCAGTGCTATCAGCTGTGCTGCTGCAAGGAGCTCTTGCAGTGCACTTTGTAAGGGCTGCTTTTTATCCTCTTTGTTCACTGGGGGGTGATGTCATGTCATTTCACCCCAGCATGGTGGCCTCTTTGTCCCAGCTGGGACTGGCTGGCTTTGAAGGAAGCTGGGTCTGAGGGTTGTGCATTTAACTCTGAGCACATCTTCCCCACTGAGCTAGAGCAGAGATCACACAAACATGAAGCTTTCTGTCCCTACCTCCTACTGCAAGTGACACTTGGCAGCTGCTTTGAAAGCTAGAAGGACAAAGATTTGGGGGTGGCTGTCTTCTTCCTGAGATACCTGTCCTCTGTGGGGTTAGTGCTTGGTGCACAGGCTGCCTCTAGGAGCTGCCTGGAGAACAGTGGGAACTTCCTAAAGCTCCTTGCTGGGGCTAGGCAGGAACATATGGACCTCACATGCGTGGGCTGTCTCTGTTGTTGGAGTAATTGCTCATCTGGCTAAAAGCCATTCCAATTCAGATGTTGAAAACGAGCTGCTGGTGACACTTTCCAGGTTTCAGTCCTCCCCCCTCACCACCTCCTTCCTCTCCTAATTAAATTTAATATTAAAATAAAATAGTAAAGACAATATCATGGAGCTTTAATCGGACACACGTAAGCCTCTTACTAATTTGTTAGGTCATTAGCAAGGCAAAACAAATAGCCATGAGTTTGTGGAGGGCAGAATGTTTGAGGAATCAACATTTTGAGGATGGGGCCAGTCTTTGTTTAAGTGAGCATGTGCTCTGCTGAGTGGGCTTGGCACTGTCGTGGTGTCTAAACCTGGCACCTCAACAGCATCGCGCAGAGCGGTGCCAAGCGTGGCAGTTGGACTTGGTTGTGCTCTGGGAGTTTGCAGTGCCAATCCGAGAGCTGGGATTCCCTGTTCTCCTTCCAGCATCAGGAGTGTTTCTTAATGTATGTTTGAATTTGACTTGTGGGTTTGGTTTTGGGGGGGTTTTTTGAGCCCTTTAACTCTTTGTATGTCTTGCCTGCAGTTGTGAGGATCTAGTCTCTTGCTTTGCTCAGTGGGAGCAATCATCATTCACTTACAGGAACTGAAGCTTCCCATAAAGCAGAAGGAGCACAGCTACGACTCGGCTGCAGAGACAGGAGGTGTCTTTCTCCTGCATGCATCCTATGTAGTCCCAGTGTCACAAACTCCCTGAAAAGCCCTTTTAAATGGCACTGAGGCTTATTGGAAATAAAGGACTGCACAACCAGGGAGGTCAGAACTGCTCTGGGTTTGGTAGTCATGTAGGAGTAAGCTGCTCCCTTGAAGGTGGAGTCTTGCAAGAGGCTTTATGGGGATATTGGGTGACTCTTGAGGAAAGTGTTTAACTCTGTGCTGACTTTGAGCTTTTCTGACATTGAGTCTCTTAAAAAAAGAAAAGGATAAAAAAATGGCAGAGAGAAGACTACTGCCATGTTAATTCAGGGTCTTGCTGTCTGCTCTTCCCAGGCAGGGAGGAACCTGAGGGCAGTCGAGGAACTTTAAGACCCTGCCAGGACTCCCTGGAGTCCTGAACAAATGGCATGTTGGAGTGTAGCTGTAGAGTGGATGTGGTGGTGCTTTTTCTGGTGCATGAAGGATTGAAAACTGCAATCATTAACCCTTTGAGTACCACAATATGGTTTGTATGATTCAAATGATTCAGTATGTGGAAGACTTGGATAAATAGAGGTCATTATTTAGCCTCATGTTGTGGTGAGCATGTGGTGGAACTGAGCTACAGTGCTCACAGGGTACTGCAGTAGTAGGTGTGAATCTAAAATAATGCTGTTTTGGAAAGAAACAATGAACTCTCCAGGAAAGTGGATTTTTTTTAAATTTTGAAAACCTTTAATAACAATTCCTGCTGAAAATAATGAGGAAAAAATTTCAAAAATATATTAAAATTTATATAATATTTACTTCACCAGCCCCACTTACTCTATTGTGGAGACTTGGGCCAGGCGATTCACACTCCTCTCAATTTCAGGCAAGGAAAGGTTCTTTCAGTAACATTTTGTTTTAGAAGGCAAAAACTTGAGCAGTAGTTGTGCATTTGCTTGATGAATCTTCTTCCCAGCATATGTTCAATGCTTGGATGAATGAGTTATTTAAGTGTATTTGAAGGTTATGACAGACACCTGTAAACAGACAGATATTGATAAAAATGTCATTTGGAACCAGATATCTGCCTTTCTTGCAATCCAATTACTACTGATGGCGAACAGCCCAGAGCTAGCAGCAAAGTGCATTAACCCTAAGTGTGATAGGCAGGCTGTCCTCAGAGGGAACATGAGCAGGGCTGTAGTTACCTCTTGCTTTGATGTAACTCCAGAAGTTAATGGAGTTATTAGTAATTTACACCAGAACAGAACAGGACTGACTCCGGATGTGTGTCTGTAGGCATGCTGTGGGCTCAGGGCAGCAGAAAACGGTGCCAAGGGCAGGAGCTGAAAGCTCCACTCTTACCTGCTCCTACAATTGCCCTTCTGAAAGATTTCCTTGGAACAAGTCGGTTCACCATGGAAGTTTCCTGGTTTTTGCTGCACTAAGTCATGCAGGGAGAAGAAAGTTGTATGTCCTTAATTATATGCACATAAAAAGATGTGTGTGACCGTGCTCTGGATCAGGATGCTGCCTTCTTTGGGTGAAGTCAAACAGAAACAAATGTGGTCATTAACAAGTGACTTCTTTTGCCTACTAGCTCTCCAGGATCTTCTCAAAGCTTGTAAATAAGAGTAGTTTTTGCTGTGATGTGAACTTAATTCTTCAGATACACTGAAACTGAAACATATTTGTTAACAGGAAATGGAAACTGAAAGTTCTGTCAAATTACTGGTTTTTAACATACTGTTATTTGAGAGGAAGCTCTCTTTCTGGTTCTCTTTCTCCAATCTGGAAGTTATAGTATGAATGGAAGTGGTACTGTTGTACAGTTCTCTTAGGTTGAAATCCAGAGCTGTCCACAATGAAATGATTATTTAGTGGTAGTCTTAATTTTCAAAGGAGAAGTGAAACCAAAAAGACAAGGTTAATGGAAGTTGCATTTCATCTGAATTGCTCTTATTTCCTATTTTATAAGCTTATGTTCCATGCAGGTGCTTGGCTTATATCTTCATGCTGTCAATAAACCCAATGTGCTTGAAGCAGACAGGATTAATGCAGATTTTAAGGGCTATATTTAGAAGTAATTTAGCTATCATCAGTCAGAAGGGTGGGGAGAGATGTGATGGTTATTCATACTGATTGAATATTCTATTGATAGAGATACTTATTAACCCTAAACATGTCTTGCCATCGTGCTTTCAGGTCTCAAACAAGGAAAAAAAAAAAATCCACGGTTGAAATTCAGATAGAGGGAGGCAGAATTCAAGTGGAGGAATGAGCTGGGAGGGAATTAACAAGCTGGCTAATAAGACAGACCACTAAAGTTGGCTGGATGGCCCTGGAACAAGTGCTGCTTAACATGACAAGCAGAAATGCAGGAGGAGAGAGGCAGACAGCTGGGTGATGGGTTTCTTTTGTTGATGGCACAGGTGTTAAATGTGTTTAGAATTTGGGCTGTGTGTTTTAACTTTGCTTCTTGAGCAAGTAATGAATGTGCTTGCTCAGAGCTAACTTTCTCTTTTCTTTTCTTTTCTTTTTTTTGGCCAGAGACATGAAGGGGAGGGAATAGTCTGTTAGTGAGTGATCTCTGCCTTCTGAGCAAGCAAGATCAAAGTGTTCCTGCTCTGATGGATGGTAATTAGGCTAAGGAGCCATGGGGCAGGAGGGGTCCAGTGAAGAACCAAGGGCTGGGCACTCACCATTTCATCTTGGTTTCTAAGGCCTCTGCCTTGCACTCTGCTCCCTCATTGCATTTCCTGAACAGAGATTTCATTTCAGATAGTGCCGTCAGCTCTTCACACTTTTAGGAGCATTTATAAAATGGAATTACCAGAAATAATCATGGTAATTAACATATAGAGTTATAAGGAGGAAGATTAATTACAAAGCTGTAATTCATCTGCAAAATATAAACCATGAGGAAAGCTTGGGTAAGTTAGTAGCAGTGAGGTACTCTTAGGAGAATGTGCATCCAAATAATTCAGTCTGTGCTACCACTGCACAGACTATTTCCTGGCATGGGGACAAGAAAGGAAACTGAGGCATTGAGAGGCTGTGTGACTGATCTCTGTCATCTAAAAAAATCAGACTGGGACCTGAAAGACCTGACACTGCTTCTTGCTGTGAACAGGGGACAGAAATCCTTTTTCATTACACTGAGTGTTTTCTGCATTAGACTTTTAAAAAGTTGCATGGGAAATGGGTGGCATTGCTGAGAAATAAATGTCTCCTGGGCTCCTGTCTGGTGCCTGATGGGCTGTGTGCTCCATCATGGCTCTCAGCACTGTACATGGGTTTACACCAGCAGAGAAGCTGGCTGGTTTGATAGAACAGCCTATTGAGTAGCTCCAGGGTATTTTATGAAGGGAGGAGGCTCTGGGAGGTGATGGCAGACTAGAGAATGCGATTCATTCCAGGGCAGGGGTTTCTGGTTTATTACAGTGATTGTAGGGGAGGGCTGATTCCTACAACTAATTGCCTTTTTTTTTTTTCTGAAGATGCAAGCAGTTGATAATGACAGTAATTAACACTATAGAAACAAGGTCAAACCCAAGAACATTACCCACTAAAAGTCACTTTCCCAAAAGTCATGTTAAAATTGTTGCCTTGAAGTAGCTTAAAAAAAAAGGCAACTGATGATGAGCTGTTTGAATTATGTAAATGCTCAGGTATCCATGGGGTTTGACCTTTTTGCAGATGTAATTTAGCATTCAAGACACTGTCATCTTGCTGCCAAAGTCAAATTAGATGCTTGCTACTGCAATTGATAGCTGATACCCGATCTCCTTCAAGAACAGGCAGTACAGAAAGGCAGGCAATGCTATTTGCTACAGGATGGGAAGCTGCATTTTGAAATATAAAGTGCTTGAAGAGTTTTGGATCCAATTCAGATGAGCAATATGCTTTTATAAAAACATGCACCTGGTTCTTTGGGTCATTATACCCTGTTTTATGCATCTGCAGTCCTGCAGGATGGCTCTGGGCTGAGTAGCTGTCCAGGATTGTCTCACCTGGGGCTTGCTTTGTCCCAGTGGAATGGCTCTGGGCCAAACCTGCTCCTAGCCACAGGAGTAGGGGACAGTGGTAGCATAGCCATGTTGCCCAGAATTATTGTGTTTGCAGCTAGCAGTCAGGGATGGAAGGAGTCCTGACCCAAGTGAGAGCTTTGAGTGATGCCAGAGACTGTACAGCTCCCAGCACGGGTGCAGAAGCAGGTTCTGTGCCTGAAGCCCAGGGGAGGGGAAGAGCTGATGCACTGAGCTCTGCAACCCAAAATGTGTGGAAACTGCTGATGGCCAGAGCGTGTGGGTTATGTACCTGTGTAAACCTTGCTGTCTCCATTTGTCAATCTGGTCCCATCCATGTTAGCAATAAAGGAAGGAACAAAAAACCCCCTTGTGTTCTGCTGAGAGCTTGGCTGCTTGCCGGAGGTTGCTCCTGTTCCCAGTGTGCCAGGTGCCTGAGCCAATTGCCTTCCCACCAGGTTTGATCCAAATAGCTGCATCGGCCTCCCTTCACACTGAATCAGTGTCTGCTGTAGGAAATGGGAATGACTCTGAAGAAACACCTGCTCTTTCTGGCCCTCAACTGACCACAGCATCTGAGAAAAGCCTCTTCTCTGGAGCTGGAGGCAGGTAGCTCATGTGAACTCTTCTGAATTGCCCTGGTTCACAGCCCTGCTAAGACATTTATTTTTGCTAACATCAGAAAAGGTTTTTCTGCAGTTGTGGTTGCACAGTAACACTTCCTGGCTATAACAAAGCTGTCCCAAGACTTCTGCTCCTTTCCAAGCTTCTGTGCAGGAGCTGAGAGTAGTTTGGGTTCAGATGTACATCTGTCCTTCATACCAGTAAAGCTCTGCTGCTTGCACAGGAAATAGAGGCAGTAGAAGGTTCTTACTATCTGCCTGGCCTGCGTGGTTGGAAATGTGCTTGCTCCTGTTTGTCACAGATATACAAAGGATAACCAAAATGCAGATCTTCAACAGAGCAGTTTTGGTGGCTTCCTGTGAGCCTGTGCAAATTAGGAAATGACTGTACGAGCAGCAGTGAAAAATGAGGCTGTATGTTTCTCTGAGTAGGCTCAGAAGAGCACTGCAGGCTGCTGTTCGCATTTTTCTTCAGCATTAGCCCAGTAATTTCCCTGAAGTTGCTCTGTATTTTCCCAGGAACAAATGAGAGCTAAAGCTGGCTCCAGATTCCTGCCTGTAATTGCTCCTCTGTTGTTGCCAAAAGTTAACTTCTAATCTGGTGCAGGTTGTTACTGTGGAGTGCATTCCACCTTGTGCCTTCAGTTCAGCTTTTTCTACCCAAAACCAGCAGAGAATTTGGCCCGGGTGCTTTATTACATTAAATGCTTTTCCTTTTCCAAAGGGTTATTTTTGAGGGTGGGGGGTGCTTTGGCTCTAGCTTCTAAATTGGGGTCGTGTACTCTGGATCTGGAGATGAACACTTAACTGGATCCAGCTGTTGCCTTCACTGTTTAATGGTTCAGTTCAAATGCAGGTTTTGTATTTCATGCTTCATTATTTTTTTTCTTCCCTGTTGTGTGACCATTTGTAAACTGAAGGTGAATTGCACAGTGTATTCCTCCCAGGCATGCAAAGAGGACAGATACTGAGGATAATTTGAAAACTTCTCTCCCCTGTTTGATGCTTTTGTAATGTTTGAGCAGCTTTTATAAAGGAGGTTCTGACACCTCTTGCAGTTGAGCTCATCTTGAGCTTATTCAGAAGTAGAGTTTGGGGAGTTGCTTCCCTGTGTCCCTGTCCTCTGTGGCACAGGAGTCCCTGAGTGATAATTTTAGTGGAGGGAGAATATATAGGGAGTGCAGAGTCTAAAACTGCCACTATGTGAGCGTCAGTGTAGGAAGGTGGTGTCCCAAGGCCACAACTGTTGTCTCCTGAAGGGCTGTAGCTTGTCTAGGAGTATCAGGCTCCATGAGTATTTTTGCCTTAAATGTGTTGTTGAAGTGACATATTTTTCCCCTTTTTACAAGATGCTTCTATCTCAGTGAATAGTTCGACTTCAGCTTACAAAATATTGAGGGGAAAACACTAAAGTCAATAAATTCCTCATTTGCACGCAGTTTAGTTCCCAGTTGATAACTGGCGTGCTTCTGAGAGTGAGACAAAGAGTGGCAGCAGCAGAGAAACGATTTAAAACACAAAAGCTCACAAAAATGAAATGCTATTTACAGGACTCTGTGCCTATGGTTAATAGCCACTCATGAAATCACACCATAAAATCTAACTGCCTTGTCAGCTCTGAGTGACATTGAAATGTACAAGCAATGTTGAGCAGGTCCAGATTACACCTTGGGATTTAGCAATGTTTTAGATAAAATTAAACTTTGTTTTTCTCTTTTTAAACAGGTGATAAAATGCAGGCTGGAGCAAAGGGAAGATGGTAGCACTATTTCTTGAGCAGGCAAAATCAAATGAATTAAGACTTTTTCTAGCTATTCTGTTCATTCCAGCAGAAGGATCTAGCCAATTATCATGATTTCTTTTTACCAGTATAAGTTGTATCTCTATTAGGTGGGTTCACTAGTAATTTTTTTCATCAAGCCTGTCACTGAAGACCAAAGCTAGCTCACACCTGACACTGAGAAACCTAACACTGCACTGGAGGATTCACTTCTGGGTTTGTAGCTCTTGCTTGTCCCTAGCTTTTGTGGAAGGATGTAAATGCTACTTGAAGTCACCACAAATTGAAGGGGACTTCTGTGGCTGTACGTGAAGCCAATGTCATCAATTGGCCCTAAATTGGCAAGATACCCTTAAATGTTGAACCTAATAAAGGGGTACTGGCATGGGGACCGGAGGAGGTCTGGTGTGCAGAAAGCTGACCAGGTGCTCAAGCTGCTGCTAGCAGTGGCTGAGTAGGAAATAGTTATTTCAGACTTTATTATGTTCACATTGACTAAGTTTTGGCTAAACACCACTTTTAGTAATTTAACACTTTAATCAAAAGCTAAAATTGAATCACGTGAACTTAATTGTCTCAGCATAGAAATCTTGATCACAAAGACTTCCCCTCTCTCTACGGGCTGGATGGCTTTTACTTCTTTTGGCTTTGTTACTCCTGGTTTTCTCAGCCTGCTCTATACAACATTTCTACAGTTGCACTTTTTCAAAGGGTATTACAGTTTGTTCTTTCTATAATGTGTTTATTTTCTCTTCCTTCTAACAGATGTTAAGCAATTAGAGAACATAGCAGAGCAACATATTTATACAAATGAAAGGAAGTAAGGAATAAATGCTCTGAATATTATACTTCCTAATAAGATTAATTCAGCAGCAATACAAATGGTGAAGCATAGCCACAGCAAGTGGGCATTCATCAGTGACTGGTGTAATATGCAGGATATCTCATTAAGGGAGGGAATTAATTGTGCACACCCACTCTGTGGATCCCAGTTTTAAGCTCATACAAATGAGGGGCAGAACAAGCCCACTGGAGAAGGGCCACAGGATAACAAATTGTACAGAATGTTTAAGAAAACCCCAGAGCTAAGTGGTAACAGTCAGTTTTTCTGAGCTCCCCATTCCATTGCCTACAGTGATGTCACTGTCTTGTGAAGCTGTCTTACAGCTTGAGGCTTGTGCTTGTTCAGAGGTGGTTTTGCTGTGAAATTAATCTTACTGTTGCTTGTGTATATTAAGAATCACTGGTAGTCTGAGCTAGCAAAAAACCCCACCAAAACAAAAAAAAATCCAAGCCAGTATTGCCCAGTGAATTGCAGCCTTTGGTAAAATGTTTGTGGGAGGATGTGTGCCTGGGTTGGTTATTGGTTCCACAAGTAGATGGCCTACAGGACCTATGGGGGAAATTGCACAGATAAGGTAGAAGTTGATCTTTAATAATCACTGTACAGGGACAAGGTGTGTTGGCAGCAAATGTTTGAAAGGGATCTTTTGGTGAAGAGTCGGTTAAGATGTCATGTGAGTGAATACATGTTCAATGAACCATCTAGTCAATCTCATTGCCCAAGGCAGGGTCAGCTCTACCTGTGTTGACCATACAGATGTTTTGTGACGTTGATCCTGCTTTAGGGTTGGAGATGAACTAAGTGACCTTTGTAGTTTCCTCCTAGCCTTGTGTTCTGTCTGCATGGCAAAGCAGACTGCTCTATAGATTGTGCCAAAAGGAATAGCAAAATACAGTGAGCAACATTAAAATGTATATAGACTGCTTCCTGCTGCTCAGTTCCTCAGCTGGATACTTCCCTCATCCCGGGAGACAGAATCTGCTCTCAGAGGTGAGAGAGGAGTGCATGTTCAATAAGACACTTCATTTCTGATGAGCCCTGCTTTTGCAGAAGCATCTGTGAAAGATTAACAGGGGCATGTTCCTGAGAGGTGAATATGAAAAGGAGATTAAATTCACATACCAGCATGTTGGATGTGTTCCTAAGTGTGTTTCTCCTATCCTTGGGCTATCCCTAACCACAGTGTTCTGTCAGATGGATTTACCTGTTAAATAGCCTAGATGCTGTCCCACCCAGCCATTGCAATTCGATTGATAAATACAGACTTCATGCCATCTGCTCCCTACTAAGAGATCCTGATAGTACAATGGACTTACAAATGTCTGTCTTAGCAAGGCAGTGTTGGGAGGGCAACATATATAGCACAGCTGAGAGACTGAAGGGATTTGGATGTGGAAACTGGCTTCTGGTTCATCAGTGTAAATGAGCCATCTCAAACATGTAAGTCTTGCTGCTTGTAGTGTTTAAGTGTCACAATTCTTAAGGGTATGGGTTCAGATTTTCATGTTTACTTGTTATGCTACACATACTCCATCTTGAACCACAGCACAACATCCCCTGGTAGTGTTCTTGTGAGTCCTGTTCCCAGAGGAAAGCAACTCAGTTTGTCAACGCTATTTGGACATGTTCTTTGGAAGCCTTCCATCCAGATAATGTGACTCAACCTGCTGCTTGCAGGAGCTGGGATGGGTGTGCTTATGCTGAATCACAGACAAGTCTTGGAGACTGAGAGGCAGTAGGATGGTGAGAGGATAATAAAAAGTGAGGTAGTGTTGGATTTTGGTGGGCTGGACCATATTGAGGCATGCTTCTTGAACTGTTAATTCAGAGGTGGAAATAGTTGAAGTAGCTAAGAAGAGGAAGGCTGTCCCTGCTGGAGCGTGGCTGTGAACAGTGGGCAGTGGTGTTCTTCATGCCAAGTTTTACAAAATTTGTCTGACTTGGAGATGCTAATAGCACATCTCCTAGTTCTCTGGATGGGCTGGATCTTGCTGAAGAGCAGAGGTTTCTGACCAAGTCCCCTGCTCCTTTAGATACTTCTAACCCATGACATGTTGCTGCAATCCATAGGCAGCCCAATAAACTTGGGTACCATGGTGGGTCCATCCTGTGAGGGTGATGGTAGAGCACTGAGAAGGTGTGCTAGTTGGAGAACACCCCCTCGGAGACAGGCCTGCCTGTATGAGATGTCTGTGTTTGCTGATCTTCCTTGGCTAATGCACTTGGGCTTTTGAGCTCAGGGACCATGTCTTATCTTGGAATGATTTCCCCTCTCCTGTAGGCTCTGAACTGCAGCAATCTCACGTGTTAGCAAAAGAATAAACTTTTTAGCCTAGAATAATTGTATTCTTTATCAGTGACAGAATCTATTTTGGTGGTTGTTTTCCTTTTAAATGGCAATTTCATATGGTAGAAAACTTTTTAATTCTCTTCTGCAAGCTACATATAAAATATAACAGATAGGCAAAAATGTATTATTAAAGCTATCTATTTTTCTTGGCATTCCTGTAATTTAATAAACTACTTGAGCTCTATTTCTGCAGTTTATGACATCACAAGAATAAAACACATCCTTTGATTAATAGCTGTTCAATCAGTTCCCCCCTCCCCACATTATCTTAGGTTTAAGGACTCGGGAGCCACGCAAGCTGATTCTGTAAAAGTTTGGTTTGGGGTGCTGGACTCAATGACCCTGGAAAAACTGCAGTGGTAGCAACACAGGCTGTGAGAGACCTTTAGAGGAAAGGCAGATAAGTGTTGTGTGCCTGCAGATGCAGTGATGCTTCTCCTCTGGGATGTGGTGGTGCAGCTTCAGCCTTGTGTGTGGAAGTTGGAGGCAGGAGATGCGACCGCACTCCCATCATCAATCATCACAGACCACTTGATATGTTGGAGTGGGATAGAAACTCAGCTTGCCTGATGCACCTCATGGTCTGTCATGCTCTTAGCCTCATCATCTTCTTCCTGGTGAAAAGAGCTATTGCCACCACGCTAATGAGGGGGAAATTGGGGTACCCTGGGCAAAGTCTTGCCTACAGTCACACTACAACTGTGCAGAAGAAGCTGTAGCTTAGCATGCTAATATCTGACCTGTTTGTTGTTTCCCATTGTCTCAGTCTTTCTCCTTGTTCCTCTTGACTGTTCAGGAGCTATAGAGTGCTCTAGAAAATAACCAGCTGTTTTGTTAAGTGGATTTGGTCTATCCTTCAAGTTGACAGACGATTTTTATTATGTACTATTACTTAATGAACTCTTTTGTGGCAAATGTAATTCAATACGGATTCTGATTCCCAGTTTGTCATCAGTCCTTTTACAAAGGAAGAAAAATGGAAAAGGACTTGATGATTCCTTTATCTTGTTATGCTAATTGTATTAGGAATATTGGAGAAAAACAACCAGTGGATTTAACAGCAGAAAAATCCAAGCTTCTATTGTAATTAAAGAAAATGGGAATTTACTGGGGCAGAATGTATCTGACTTTAGCCAAAGCAAATTCTGATCCAAGTTGAGGTTTTGAAAAACATAAGTAAATAATTTTGTTCTCTAAGACTGTTTTTGAAAGGAAGCCTGTGACAGACATAAGAGGATATGGAGAGTGTGTTGCAAGAGGAACCCAGAAAAATTCAGGACTGAGTTATGAAAGAAACAAGGATCTAGCCAGGGAGCTGTGTATGATGTTTATTTGTAAAGTGTTCCTGGCTGAGGGATACAGCTGAGGTTTAGACCACTTGTGCCATAATGATCCTATGGCCTCGTTCCTCACAGGACCCTGGAGGTGCCTCATTTTTGCATCTTGGCTAAGGTTCAGTTCCCTGAAGGGATCTCACAGGTTCCCAGCCTGGACTGTGGTACAATAGCGATATATCTGGTCCAGGTTACTTGTCACTAACTAATCAAGTGTTGGTGAGAAGGCAGAGGTGGTGTCTATTACTAGTGTCCCCCTTTTCTAGTATGTTTGGATATGAGGTGCACTGGAACTGGAAGATCACTGTTGCTGATGGGAGTTTGTAAGCAGTGTATGGGCTTTGGCTTTGATTTCTCCTGGCTGCCTTGGTGCACATCCACAGTCTATCAGATTGTGGTACCAACCTGTCACCTTACCCACAAGGCAAGCAGAGTGAACAACGCTGATACTTTGTGGAAACACAAGAGCTTCCTAATTGCTCATCTAATTTATCTTAGTTGAAATCTTGGCCTATGTTGGTATGCAGAGGGAAAAAAAAGGGCTAGTAAGCACATCTTGCCAAAGCATGAATTTCTTGTTATAAATTATCCTGGATCTCCTCAGCCATCTGGGTAACCCAAAATAGATGTGCAGTGTGGAAAGAGGAACAGTGAGAACAGGAGTAAACTACTTATAATGTGCAAAATGTCACCTGAAGGATCACTGCAAGATTGTCTGTCAGCCTTACAAGAGTGAATGTACTTCATGTGAATTCTTTACTAGCTTCAGCTAAGCCTACACAACTAAGTTGTATTATTTACCTTAAACAGGATTAAAGGGAAGGAAGAGAAATTTTTTTCAAGTTACAAGAGTAATTGTATTTACTAGGAGGAGAGAAAAAAGTCTGGTGGTTTTTTATGTGAGGCTGAGTCTAAAGCTCAGTGAATGGAAGGTTGGTCCATATTTTCTTGAATTAGGAGGCACTATGGAAGTCTGTCCTCTTCCAAAGTGCTTTGAGTACAGAGTTGAGCATGTTTGGTCCCAGTGGCTCCTCCAGAAATGAATGGTGTTCTATGTTTGGTAGGACCTGTAACTTTGTGAAACACCCAGGCTTTTGTTAAGCACTGTGAAATGAATTAATGTCACATCTTGACTTGTATGAGTGCAGTATCCTTCTTAAGCAAAGTATAAATATGTCTCCTTGAATTTAAGAGCAGACTGACTTGCATACTCCTGGGTGTAGGGCTGGATGACTGCAAACTGTCAGATCTGTGACTGAGACCTTATGCACTAGTTTTAAGGCTCGGAGAGACTTTTGTGGTAATTTGTTCTGACATAGATCATGCAGGCTGCAGAATCCCATCTAATCACTCTGCTACTTCTGACCCAGCAAACTGGCTGAAATACAGCCATGGCCATGGTCTAGGGGAAGCCTTGCTGCTCTGGTTTGCAGTGGTGGGGCAGGCTCCAGAGGAAGCAGAACCTGTTTTGCAGGTGTGAAGGCTCACTGTCAAAAATCAGAGCCTGGAAACTCCTGAGTTAAATAACCAGGGGAATATGGTTAAATAGGATTCTCCATATAAGCTTTATGGCTTGATCTTTAATAGCAAAAGTCAGATTACATCTGGATTAGCATTAGATTTTGAGGTAATAAGACAGGAATGTGTCATGCATGGAGCTGCAGCACCCATCTGTTGAATGTATTTGTGTTAATCTCACTTTGAATATACAACTGAAGTTACCATCTCTGAAACTTGTGGCCAAGACTCTTTTCTATCAACCATCCTTATTGTACCAACATTCAATTCTAAGCAGCTCAGGCATTTGTGATAAATAAAACATTTTTATTATTTGTCTCCATCTTTCAAAATAAAAAAAGCCCCTTCTTATTCTGTCATCCTAAAAAAAATTAAAAATTATTCCAGATGAGTTGTTGTGCAGCTGTTTGTTACATTTAAATCATAAGGGATTATTCTAGATGGAAATGTTCACTTTGTGGAAAACAGGAAATCCTTATAGGACCCTGGGACTTCTGACAGACAGCAGGTTTTTCTCTGGATGCTAGGACAGGAAAACTGGGTTCACTTAATACTTTACATAGCTTTCACTGGAAAAGTAGTTGAAATTGGTCATCACAGTTCCTCCAGGTGTAGAACCAAACCTGAAATAGAAAATGAAATGTAGTCAAACTTCAGGAAATGACAACTGTAAAATGACTGCCTCTTGTTCCTGAGAGTGGAGCTCTTGGAAGCATTTATCTAGTATGTTTTGGGGTTTTTTTTGTGTAATATGGTTCCTGGGTAGGTGATGTAGGGGAGTGAAATATGTGCTATTCCTGTCTGTCCCATAAGCATTTAACAGAAGATGATTTATAGAACTTGAATCTCTGGAGATTATTTTACAAAACCCTTGGAATATGTTGGTTTTAACTACAAGTTTTTTAATAGAAAACTATCAAAATGAATCCTTTAATTTCATACTGACAGTGTCAAAATATTTTGGTTTCTATCATGTTGAAGCATTTTGGTTTTAAGTTAGTGTTTATACTTTTTATCCATAATATTGATTGGAAGTTGTAGGTGGCATCTCCTATAGCACTGTGTTTCAGTGTCATTCACACAAAAGTAATTTTTGTACCAAATTATTTTAGAATTTAGACATTACAGTAAACCTTGTCTCTTGTTCAGATGTGGAATTTGGTGAGAAGGTAACTGAGGAAACCTAATTCTGAATAACTCTTTATTGCTGCAGGTTTACAGCAACTAACAAACTCTCCCTAAAGTACTGGGGAAAAAAAAAAAAGAAAGGAAATGTGTGTGGCCATACCCATAGGGAGGAGGAAATGGATACTGGATCCCATCTCCTGCCATTGATGAGAGATCCTGGATGTTGCTGGGGAGTGTCACTGGGGTCCTGTGGTATGGATAACCCGGCTGAGCCACAGCCATGTAGTTCCACATTGGAGGGCAGGGAGGCTGGAAAATCTGCTGAGGGTTGTATGGAGCTACCTGGGGAGGGAAAAGAGAAATAATGTAAGGAAAAAATAAATGAAAAAAGGACAGGAACACTGGCAAGGCAGTGACCCCACAAATGGGAACTGGAGCTGTCAAAAATATTTTTTTCAGATGCATACAGTAGTGTTTCCCAATTTTACACAAAACCAGAGCATAAGCAAGAAACATTTTCAGTCAGAGGCTCAAGGCCATCTCTTGAACTGTTTGGAGCACACCGTGCTCCAGCAAGCTGGGTTAATTTATATCAGTTCAGCATCTTGTCCCCAAATCTATCTTTGCAATGGGACCAATGTCAATCTTGGCACATGACAGACTGCTCTGACTAATCTATTGTGCTTAGCATCTGTGTTCTGCAAATTAAAGTATATTCCTAACCCTTTAAACATACCTGTCTTGGATAGCAGCCAAAGGAAGGGTGCAGAGCTTGCTGGTACGGGAACCTTGCTCTCTGATGATACAGACCCTGGTAAGCAGACATAATGTGTGATTTTTAAACCAGTCTGTGTTGGTCCATTAATTTTGTATAAGATTTTTAGGGGAATATTATGCTGAAAGAACCCAGGTTCAGATAAGTATATTGGATTTGGGCAAAAGTCATCTTGTGTCCCTAAGTCTGAGATCTCCAGAATAGAAGCTGTTTCTGCTCTGCAGCTCTGTTCTGCCTGGGGAAACACTCAGGTCCCTGTTGAGTACTGAGAGGTGGCTGGACTGTGTGCTCATCTTGTGCTGAGCAGGTATCTGTTGTGCTCACTAATCACTGACTTAATGGAAAAAGGGAAAATTCTTGGACTGTAAACTTCCCAGGGTGCTCGATCTGGCAAAACATGTGTGCTCTGGGTCATGTGTCTTCATGTCTGTCTTGTTATAACAGGCTTGTGACAACTTCTGACAGCTTGTAGGATGAGCTCAGTCCTGCTGGAGAACCATAGCTTTGTCTGGTGTGTTTTTTCTGGATTGCCCTTTTTTAAAGTGGAATCAAAGGGAATTAGGGGAGTACAGCTCCCAGAAAGCCATGGCTACATGGGACTCCCTGTACTCGTTCTTTTATTTCTTTCAACTTGAGCATTGGGCTTCTTCCTAATCTTAGCTGGCTTTTTTACTTTGATATGAGGTTCTGTTTCACTAGACTGGGATCCAAGTCTGTAAACAGGGCAGTTGCAGGAAATATTTGTAAGGAATTATTAAGTCAAAATATTTGTAACTAGAAAGTAAATATTTGTAAGTACATGATAAAAATGGAAACTAACAAAGGATGAGAGAGGTCAACGTTCAGTATCTGTGTCAGTAATAGATAATCCTTTGGTATCATCACAACCATCTCAGAGGACAGCATCACGTGCTGTTAAAACTTTGTTTATGACCTGAAGCCACTTAATGTAACTTACTGTAGCAGGATTGCAATCTGATTTTCTTACTCTACCCTCCAAATCAGAACACAGCTGTCAAATAACAGCAGGGAGTGTCTGTCAGTGTAGGGCTGGGGCTGTTCTAATCTCTCCTCACACACTCTGGGTCTGTTTTCCCTTACCTGATACTGTGGGAAGCTTGGGTGGTTGGGGAAGATGGGGAACGGAGGGAAGCTCTGACTCAGCCACACTGTCTGGTTTAACGCTGTGGTCACTGAAGCTGTAGAAAAGCCTGAAGTACTTGGGTTGCATTTAACACTTTTTTTATCTGATGTTGCAGTAGTTACTGTAAAACAAAACAAGGTTAAAGATATTAATAAACATGCATTCTCTTAATTAATCCGTGGAACACTTGCAATTAAGAGGACATGGTTTTCCTGTAAGCAAAATCTGTTTGAGATATCCATTATTTTTGCAGGCTATAGTTCTGCAACACAGACCCAAACTCAGCAATTAGCAGTTCAAATTAACTTGTAGGGCCATTAAACTCTGACCCACAGGACCTAGAATGAAGCTAATTGCCTGAGCCATAAGAAGGAATGAAATTGAAGGAGTACAATAAGAACCTTTGCCCAAAACTCTCTGGGATAAGGAAAATTACAACAGAGAATAAGCTGATTGTGTCTTAAGTCTCCAGACTGATAAATCTAGTCCAGAAACTTAGAACAGTAGATCTGGACATGCACCACTGTTTGGCTATTTGAAGATCCTTCAAGGAATGTAGTTATGCTCTGTGGAAATTAGGGTCTTTTAAATATCCCACACTGGGAACCCCAAAATCATTACTTTATTTAAAAACCAAAATAAAAAAAACCTTAAAATATTTAAAAACCCCAACAAAAACAAACCTCCCCACCAAAAAAAACACACAAAAGATGCTAATAACCCAAAAAACTCCACCTCAAACCCAAAAATGTAGCTTCTATAAAATACTGACCAAGTACATAAATCTCTATGGCCATGACCTTCCTATATCTACTTATTTCAACATGTGAGAAGGACCAGCTGGATAGGTGCAGGTTAGAGGACAGAAGTGCCAGCATCCTGATATAAAATGAGGATTCTTGAATGGAAGAGACAACTTCAGTAGTTTTTGGTCTCTTACACAAGGCCTGGAAAGGACATCACCACAGAGCAAGCATTGCAGTGATACCTGACCAGCTCCTGCCATCTGCTTTTCAACAGTGTCTGCTTTGTCTGAGTTCTCCCATGACTCCCAGCTGATGTTCAAGGACCATGCCCAGATCCATACCTGGGTTCTGCAGCACCTTTGTGACGGTCTCAGGATCAGGTTTGGAGCAAAACTTCACAAATGGTGGGAGCTGCTGCTTCTGTCCTGCAGCTTGACTTTCTGCTGTTGCTGATGACGCAGCTGTACTACTCTTGGCGAAGCTGAATGCATTATTCTCTGTGAACTCCTTCACTCCCTTTGTTTCCTCAGCCATCCCCTGGCTCCCTGTGCCTTTGGCAGTGTCTGTGTACTTCAGCAGAACCGGTGCTGGGAGCTTGCTGCCCTCCGTGCTGCGAGCGCCGGTCACGCTGCCGTCCTCCGGCCCCTTGGAATGGTGCTGGGATTTTGCTGGACACAGAAGGCTGCTGCTAACAGATTTAGCAGAAAGCTGAGCATCACAGAGAGCTCTTAATTTCATCTCCCTTTCTCTGTTTCCAGCCATTGCTCTGTAGATACTTTCGAGTCCCTCTGGTTCATCCAGCATGTAGTTGCTGTAAGAAAGTGCAATAGGGCTGCTGTTAAAGGAGATTTGACTTAAAATGGAGCTACTTTTCTTGACTCCTCCTAAACCTGGCACTTCTCTCTCATTAGTGTTCTATGTAAGTCTCAAGAATGACTTCTTAACAAGAATAAAATTCCATCTTTGACACTGTTCTTTTCCAAAGAAACATAAAAAGGTAGAAAAATTAATGCATTTATCCAAGAATAAGTGAAGTTGGATTATAGTAATATAGGTGGGCAAAGAATGATTGTAGAGTATATGCTTAAAAATATTTGTGGGTAAAAGTATACTTTGATTGTAAACAAAAATCTCAGTTTTGTGTCAAACCAGATGATTCTTCGCTGGCAGTGGGTGTGAATGAGCTAAATGTGCTTTGAGCTGGGTTCCACTTGCCATGAGGAGGAACTAAGTAGCTCCCTGTGCCACAGTATTGGAGCAGTTGGTCATGGCTACCAAAGTTATCTTCACAACAGTTTGTACAGAAACCTTCAGTTACACAGCCAAGTCCTGGGGTGGAGTTGATGTTGTCTGGCAAAGGTGGTAAATTTAACCCCATGATTCTGGACATGAAGGGTTTTCTAAATTGTGTGCCTTGTATCCCGGTGTCCCTAATGGGAGAAACCTTATTTGTTCTCCAGGGTCCAGCTTTGCATGGTTTCAACCTTCAGGGCTCAGTGGTTCCTTAAATCTTTGCAGGTTGAGGGCCTGAATTTCCTTGAACTAACTTGTCATTACAATTCAGTTATCACCTCCAAGAGTTTAACAGGTGCTGGGTGCTGTAGTGTTTGTAACTCATTAACTGTCTCATATAGAGAGATAAGACTGTCAGATGGTTTAATTTATAGGGTGCATCACAAAGCACCTTTATACCCCCTAAAGTCTTCTGGGACCTTACAGTAGGACTGCTGTCAAGGCTGAACAGTTTTGTGTTCTTTTAAGGCAGACTTAAGTGCCTATAATGGTTACCTGCTCCAAATACCAATTAGTGCCTGTTGTGGTTACCTGTTCAAAACACCAATTTAAATTCCAGTTTGTTCTTTCACATCCAAGTATGTTCAATAACTTTATATCAATTTACTCTTCTTAGCTTGAGGGGAAGACTGATGCTCTGTGCATACACTATATAGACACATATATGGTTCATAACAGCTAAAATTAGGATATTCTAAATTGTAGATGTATCTAATTATCTCTAATTATAGGATCACTATAATTACTAGGATGCTGCTTCCCCCCTATTTTTAAAGAACATAGATATTTAACAAATACCTCAACAGGTTTATACTGTGGATATGAAAATAGAAAATGGTTGGGCTATTCCTGGGTACAGCTTATTTCACACAATTTTTCACACCATCTTTCAGTGGGATTCTGGTCTCTGATGGCTTCACAAGCTGCAGCCCTGATTCTGCAGCCTCTTACTCAAATCTTGAATTCTTTGGGCCCCCTCTTACTGCTTTTCAGTGACTCTGGGGTCTTTGAGCAACTGATGACCCATGTATTCTGCTGTATGAGTGTGTGTGCAGAGGGTACTTCCAGCCTGAAGAGCCTGCTAGCTAATTACAGGAGAACATTGCTGAGAGGAATGGCCCGATGACTTGCCAAAGGCAACTCAACTCAGTAGATCAATAGATGAGCAATGAGTGGAGAATTATTATTATTCTGAAGCCAAGGATAGAACTTTTAGCCCTTGGACTTAGTCTTTTTAATTCTATCTAAACTGAAGTTGCTGAGTTTATTTCTGATTCTTGTGGCTGTGTCTTGGCCACTGCCTTCATTGCAGGGGTCCTGAAGTTCACAACCTCAGAGTAAAGTAGCAAAGGCAGAATGATTTTGAAAACCAGAATGACTTTGATCTGCTGTCCCTGCCCAGTTGCACCAGCTTCACAGGGCAAGAGCAGGTTGTGTGAGCTAAAGTCGTGTAGGGTAGGCTGTCCTTGCTGCAGGAGCCTTACCATTAGAGACCAGATCTATACAGCTTTAAGAGTAAAATGTGTTATTGAAGAATACAATTAAGATTGTTAATAGTTCTTCACTGGTTTCTATAATGCCTTTTCCTAAGACTACTTAGCAACTGGCAGGACCAAGATATGTGGCTAACTGAGCATGTGCTAATTGTGAAGATATTTCAGCTGTATAATTTAACCTACCACTACAGGCTGGTGAAACTCCACAGGCTTCACTGGTTATTCTTGATTTACTTGGTTTCCCTCTTCATTTATCCTGGAGACTCTTGTGATTTTGGCTTACTTAGGATATGGAGGAGAAAGGAAAGGAGCCAGCACTCCAAGATGTAATTCCTAGGTTTCTCCCTGACAGTGTTAGGAACGTCCCCTTCTGTGCCTACATGTCTTTGTCTGTAAAATTGTCTATTTCCTCATCTGTGAAATTCTCTTTTAAAGATGAATGAACTGTTTACACTCTTCCACCCACCAAGCAAGATGGGCCAGGTTTGCATGATGCTTTGTTTGGACTGTAAGAACTGGACATGTGCTAATGGTTGCTGATTGTTAGCTAGATTAATAAATGTTGGTTTCTGTTTCAAGAGTGTACAGCAAATATTATCTTATTAATCTGAAGAGCGTACTTCCCTCTCTTACCATTATTTGTCCTGTGAAACATGATTTGGCATAATTTTTTCTGTGCTAAATTCAGCTTTTCTTTGTACAGATCAGCTGTTTACAGTAGCTTCCTTATAACACTTTAATTTTCGATTTTGCTCCTTTGAATGCTGCTTTCACTTCTTCCTGTAAATATTTTGATGTGTGTGTGGTTGTTTTTCTTTAAATGTTGTGGGGAAGCGAATGCAGCAGCTGCTTATGGTGCTTCAGAATTTGAAGTAGTCAGATTTCATGGGACATGCTTTTTTTTTTCCCAAAGAAAACTGGTTATAGTGGAAAAAGTGGGAATAATTTGCCTCATGAGGAGGCTCTCAGACAGCAGTTGATGTCCCCTGTGCCCCAGATGTTCATTTCAACAGGTTACAGAAGTCTAGTTGGGAAAGGTGTAAAAGGAAAGCAGCAGGTTTTTTTTACTAGGGCTGGGGCAACACTTCAAGGTGACTTACTTGCTCTGGGGGTTGGTGTTGTCTCTCCGAAGGGTCCCTGACAGGTCTGAGCAGAGAGCGTGCTGCAGAGGTGGCCCCAGCAATGGGGACTGCAGCTCTTCCGACAGCCGTTGAACCCGTTTCCAGATCTCATGGCAGGCCTTGTCCAAACTGTCCTGGGGAGTGTTGTCATGGATCCAGACGTGCCTAGGGAAAGGCCCCAGTGGGAAAGGACCTTCAGATGTTACTGTTGGAGGTGGAAACCTGTTCCTGCCAGGGAGCATCTTTCAGCCTCTTGGCATTCACCAACAGTCTTTCTGAAACAGGTGGTTTGTGTTGGTAGCGAAGGGCCATGGCAACTGCGGAACCATGGAGGCTGGAGCTGGCAGGAGGGGTGACAGCTGGGAAGGTCCTCTGGGCTTCCAGCAGCAGGAATGGAAATGGCAGTTTTGTGTCCTTTCATGCAGCTGGGAGCATTCTGCAGCATAAATCAATAAATAATTCCAGTTTTCAGTGTTCAACTGTCCCTACCGCCCTGTACCTGAGCTTCTCGTGTGTCTGCAGGTGGCTGAGTGCAGGGGACTGTCCATCTGGTCCTTTTCCATTCTCTTGCTCTTAGTCTTTTTGTTTTTCCACTGACATGAGGTGAAGAGTAGAGGCCTGTGAGGGGAAGCAGTGCAGACAAAAGGGTGTTCCTGCTTTTTTTTTCACTCTTGCTTTGCCGTAGCCTGAAGAGGAGGAGCACCATCCCTGTCTGAGACCCATCTGGCAAAACATTTCATCCCTGTTGGAGCAGTTTGTCCCTGAAACTCTTCAGGGCCCATTCTGGATCCACCCTTCACAGCAAGTTGTACAGAAGTCTGCTCTATCAGGAGATAAGGGACTAATTTTGACTTATATCTCTTCATAGCTGAACCTTTTTTCTCCTTGGCTGCCTTCTGCTCATGCTGTGAACATCTTTGAGGCTGTGTGCCACCTAGGTTAGCTGAGCCCACAGGGCTGCTGCTATGGCACTATTTGAGCTGCTGTAATTTTCCCACATTTCCAGAAGCACAGTGGCACTTCTGCCCCTCTGTGATGGAGGGGAAGAATATCTTTAGCCACCTTGTGAGCCCTTCCACTGCCATGGAAAAAGAACCTGTTTTCAGTTTTGGAGCTTGCATATTTTTCAGCATCAGGGCTACAGAATTTTGCTTTGGGTGCTGTTTCTTTTCAACGTTCTCGGTGGCATTTTGGGTGCTGGGCTATAAAACTTGACCTAGGTATGAAAATACAAGGCAAAATATTTTTTTAAATATAAAAGCTATGGGTATATCTTCAGATGCAACAGCTGTATATTGAATTCTTTGCTACCAAAATCATTACACTGTACACTAATACCTTGACTCTGTACTTATCTCCTTTTAGATAATCCAGAACTGGACTCTCCTGTCATGTAAGTTAAATAGTGAGTGGAGTTTCTTGCTAATAGAGATATTATTCATAGCTATCTCTTAACTCATGGTTATGCCTGGATAAATGTTCCTTTCCCCCCAGTAGTGATAATATGTGGTTAAGAGAAAATAAAGTGTGGCATTTTTGGTTTGGGTTTTCTTTCTCCATACCAGATTACTAATTGTGGTACTTAATTTTAGAGAACTTGATCATGTTCCCAGTGTTGAATACCTCCTGTGGTTCCTCATCCCACCAGAGTGGTTGGTGTATTTGTGAGCCGGGGTGCTGTCTGCACTCTGTGGAGCGTGGTGCAGGAGGAGAGAGGAGGGAGAGAGAAAGAAAAGCTCTGTGGATGTGGCTTAGTGTCAGAACTAGAGGGAGAGCCAGGTTTTGGCACTCTGTTTAATGAGTCCTTGATTTTTGTCAGTCTGTTTCCCTTCCTGCAGGAAGGTATTGTGAGGACTTGGTTCATACCTGTGAATTGCTCTCAGCTCCATGGATTAAACTGGAACTCGGGGATGCTGCAGTCGCTGTTATTTTATTTGGAGGAATCACAAAGCATCAGTGTTTTGGCAGGGAGGGCGAGGTATTGTATAATAAATGGAATATTAAAAAATCGGTTAAAGATCTGCAGAGGATGTGGAAGGCAGGGAAGTCTGAAGGCAGCAGGCTCGCTTCAGCCTGGGCTCTGACTGCGGGTGGCAGTGCAGAGCAGACTTTGTCTCCTGGTGGGTGCTCACACCGAAGACCGGAATTCTCTGGTAGTGGAGAGGTAATTTTGCAAGGTGGGAAGCGAAGTGAGTGACAGGGGTTACAAATGGGCTGTTAACCAGAACCTGCAAAAGCCTCCTTGGTTTGTAATCAGAGAGGTTGGTGATTGCAGTGATGGTTTCTGCTGTATTCATCAGTCGAGTCTGTTTAACAAATAAATGCAGTGGGTTTTTGAGACTTAAACCCTAAACCTTACTTGTTTTGAGAAGGAAACTCGCTTAGAAGACCCTTGATTTGAAATGATATGATTTTATTTATCAGGAATAAAGTGGGATTGTATCTCCTCAATGACTTTATTATGCCTGTAGGTTGTTCTTGGTGCAGGGCTAGCTGGCTTTGGCTCAGCCTGTACCCACTGGTGTGTGGCAACCAAGTCACATCTTCAGCTGAATGGGATTTTTGGGATGGGGGGGATTCTTTGAGGTGCATAGAAGGGAAGACCAATGTAGGGAGCTGTGCAGTGTGGTACCCGGTTCTCTGCTCCTTTTCTGTTTGGATCTGTGCCTTTGAACAAGAAGGTCTATTTGAATAGGACACTGCAGTTTAAACAGACATAAAGCAACTCTTTCATGTCACAGCCCTGGTTGCCTTGGCTCTTGGCATCGGTTCCCAGTGTAGGCACTGGAAGGATTGAAATGCAGAGGGGACACAGGGAAAGTGAGGGAGAAAGAGGATGGATTGGAGGGTGGAGGGCCAGATTTGCAAACCCTCGATATAATTTGGGTTTTTTTAGCTGTCAAATAAGCTCATTCAAGGCAACCGGAACAAGACTGAAGAAAGGAAGAAGGGGGGGGTGGTTGCAGCAAGAAACTGCAGCAAATGCAGAGCCCTGAGGCAGGGGGATGGGCGGCGAGTGGAGCTGCTGGGCGGACCGGGGGCCGGAGCGGCGGCGGATCGGGCTCGGTCCCGGCCCCAGTCCCAGCCCGCGGCAGCGTCCGGCGCTGGGGCTCCGCGTCTCCCTCCTCCCGGGGGAGCGAGAGGCGGAGGAGAGGAAAGGGAGGGGAAAAAGGGGGGAGTGGGGCTGGGGAGGGGGATGCCGGGTGGGCAGAGAGGGAGAGGGGCAGCTCCTTCTGCCAATCCAAAGGGAAACAGACGTAGGTTCTTGCCGGGGAGCATATTCGAGGGTGTATCTTTATTTTTAAGCTTTGTGTCACGTTCGAGTTTTTTTTCTTGTCCATAGATTGGAGCATCAGTACCAAGATAATTAAGTTTCTGAATGTGATTTGAACGGATTGCATTTTCCCCCCATATTATGTGCAGCTACAGGGACATATGTACTAACAGAGCTTTAAAAAAAAAAAGGACTGGTGGTGGAGGAGGAGAAATACCACTTGCCAGCTCTGCGAATGGGCAGCAGCACTACAGCCAAGTGGGTCTCTTGGTGGAGGGGGCACAGCCTCCAGAATCCCTTGTGAACCAGTCCCACCAGTGCCAGGGTATTGCTCCATTCCTGGGATCCATGATGCGAGGACAAGTCACAGACTGGGGAGGGGGGGAATGGCTCTTTTGTGATCACTCTTGTGTTTGTAACACAATTTGCTTCATCATAAAAAAAAAAAAATAAATAAAAATAGTATCAATATCATCAAGTTGTTTACAGAGGGATGGAGAAGGGGTGGGGATGCTCTGGGAGGAGGCTGCATTGCTCTGGCAGATGTCTTAATAGCAGAGATGCGGGGTGTGTGTGTACGTATGCATACTATGCTGTGCTCCATGCAAAATGGGGGGGGGGGTTGTGGGCTTATTCCTCTACAAGAAACATGTAGTGTGTGTGAAAATATCTTAAAGCATAATTTGTGGTTTGTGGATGCTGGTGGGAGGATTGTGCTGGGTTAGGGAGGAAAAAGTGAGGCAGGTCTATTCAGTGGCTGCACAGCAGCCCCTTGCCACAACACCCCTGCTCTCTCCCCTCCCCAGCATTTAGTGGAAAGAAAAAAGATATGGGAAAGATTAATCAAGTGGCTAATAAAAAGTATAAATCCCTGGGGAGTGTGTGCTGCTAATGCCGAGGAGCTGGCTCTGAGACAGCCACCGGGAGGGACGAGCCAGCCCTCCTCTCCTTTCCTTGCCTCTCCTCTCCCCGAGCTGCTGCCACACTTGGTTCATTCCAGCTGCAGAAGCTCAGAGCCTTCCATGCGGTGGGATTTTTTTTTTTCTGGGCTGAAAAAATAAAAATCACAAGCCTGACCTGCTTTTTTTCCCCCCTCTCTTTCCTTTCTCCTCTTCATCCAGCCGAACTGAGGACTATCCCAATCACAAAGGAGAAGAAAAAGAGGGGAAAACCCAACAACAACCACCAACCCCCAGCACGCCCCGTTCCTGCTGCCCTTTGACATGCAACCTTCCTTGGGATGGGACCAGCCGGGATGCAGTTGTGGCTTTGGAAGGAACTGGGGAAAATTGGGGATCTTTGCTCTCATGACGGTGGAGGTGAGCTCCTGGAGCCGGGTGCTGCTGCTCTCCGTGGGGCTGCTGGCGGTCTCGGTGACTGGTAAGTGGAATGGAGAAAACTGGCAACTTTAGGAGCATTTTTCTTCCTCCTCTTTAGATCAAAGGACCTCTGTTAATCCTCTTTGGGGGGAGGAGAGGGACACTGATGACACTGTGTGTGTATGCACATGCTTCCCAGCAGTGTTCAATAAGGACTATATTTTCTTCTGAGCTTTTGTACAAGATAGTTTTCTTCTGTATCCTTTGGGAGCAACAATTTTAAGCGATGGCATAAGAAAAGGTGGCTTTATTCGATCTCATTCCCCTTCCCTGGTGGGTTGAATAATTTGTGCACAGTTGCTGGATGATATGCAAGATGACTGTGAAAAATGCCATCACAATTTCCCCCCCTGCCTTTCCCTTGCATCTCAGTTCATTCTTTCACTACCCTGGTGTTTGCCCATGGCTGATAAAATAGATTTAGGATGCCTTGCATGAAAATGGAAGCACTTTTGTCTTGCTCCTTCTGCCTTTCAAGTTGATTGTCTCTAATATATGAGCTTTTTTTTGGCTTCAGAGTCATGTTTTTTGTGAAATATACGTTGATTGACTGGAAGGATTGCAAAAGACTTGAATTTGTGGGGAGTTTGCTTATGTCTCCTCCTTAGTTTCCACAACAGCCCTTGTAGCAAAAGCATATCTGAGGACTGAAGTTTATTTCTGGTGTTAACAGCAAATATTTAGGGACTGTCCTTATGTGTGTGTAGGAGGGGGAAGAGTGGGAGAGCTGAGTGTTTGGCAGTGTCGTCTTTAACGCTGTGCAGTGCCCCGATTTCCAAGAGTTTCTGAGGAATGCTGCTCTTGTCTGTATCATGGGCTTAGAGGAATCTGTTTCCTTGTTGATGTGTATCAAACCTTCTTGGGTTTTGTGATTATTTTGTTTGGGTTTTTTATTTATTTTGTAAACTTTGCTATCTGGAATGCAACACTGATTTTATTATGTAGGGCAGATTTCCTCTCAGAAGAATAAGTATTGACTACTTCTCCTAAGTACTCTTGCAGTGGACCTGAAGAGTTTTCCTAACTGGAAGGGAATAGGGTATAAAACCAAACAACCTACCAGCCCTACTTAAAGATGAATATTTATTTTGATTAATATTTTTCCTTTCTGTAGCAGGAGCACCAGCCTGTATCCAAGAGAAATAAATTCCAGCAGCTTCTGTGCTTTCCTGATAAAAGTAGACCAAGGTAGACATACCTAAATACGATTTACCATAGCAGGGATTTACAGCTGTTTCCTTCTTCTAAGCTATCTGTAGCTTATTTACACTAGATCTTCCAGGCTTTTCTCTGTACTGGCTTGTTCAGGATAGAATCCTTCCTTCTCAGGCCCCTGGCTCCCTTCTCTCTGCATTTAGAGTGCTGTCTGTTCTGGATCCTTCACCCAGAGGTTTGTGTTCCATGTTGTTTTTCTTTGTGAGCAGATCAGCTGCAAAAGCTTGCTAGACCTCGGATAATTTTTATTTGCATCAGAGTTAGAGGCAGTGGTCAATGGTTTCTCTTTCCTAGCTCCTCTTTTTTTAACAAATCCTGCAATCCTAGTCACGATCTTTTGTGAAAGCGAGATGGTAACTTTGAAATCAGTGGCTTACTGCTGGATATTAAATGTGTACAGAGCGAATGCCCCCTACCCTTTGCAGAGTCCAGGGCGGTTTTAGGGTCTAATCCCATAAAGTTTAATTTGGGCTGGGACTTCTAGGACCTTCGCTGAGCAAATGATGAATGTCTATAGAACAGAGCTCCTAAGAGGCTTCAGTTCTAACCTCGCCTGCTCCTGGGGCTTGTGTAGGTGGCAATAACCGGGAGTACCCATAGTGTGGCAGTAGAGCTGTACATGTAGAACTATCAGTTCGTAGTTCTGGCTGTCTTGAAAATAAAAAGGGAGAGAAATCCTGCTCACATCACATCAGCTGTGCTCTCAGTTGTCCTGTTGCCCAGTCATGTTGCCCAATAATAATAAAAAAAAGATGCTGCTGCTTCTGTTTGTGCAAAGAACTGACAGAGCTGTAGGGAGGGGGTGTGGTGGGATGTGCTGAAGTTTATTGTGTTTGTGTGGGGTGGAGGGGAGAGGAAATGGTTTGTATAGTTTCCTCTTTTAGTTCTAAGAGTAATGATTTAAGATTTGCAGAGGGCACTCAGTTTGTCTTTTGGCTGCGAGTTCGGTGCCATCCGTGCGTGGCCCCTCAGAAACGGGGTGTGATGGCTCTGAAATTGTGTTTCTGGGTTGTCAGAACGGGTGGGAACAGGAACAGTTTTCCTCTCTGTTCCCTGCTGGGTCATGAGCTGTGCATGGCACTCGAAGGTGCATTTGGGGTACATGTTGGCCAGATGTGTATGGATATAGACAGATGTGTAATTTCTCCTGAAGGCCCATTATAAAGGGGGTTTGGATACCATTATTTACACACTGTGCTTTACTAGCCAGCATCTTGTTTTGTACTGGGTTATGGAAAGATGCACGGGCTTGAAACATGGTCTAATCAATTTAACCCACTGTAATTTTCCTTTTCCTTAATAGAAAATAGTTTTTTAAGACCCTTCCTCTGGGGAGTGGAGGAGCAGGAAGCTGTTTATGAATTTTGATGAATGTGTTACGTACTTATGTTGTAAATCATCCTTTTATTTTGTTCTGTTGTCTTAAATCCCCACAGAACTAAGAGTGATTCAGGGATGCTTACTGTGCCAGGGAAGGAATTTCAGTGTGAAATACTCAGTGACTTGAGTGTGCTTTTTAAGGGGTAAGAATGTGAGATATTAACTCACATCCAGTTTTTTGTAGGAGGGAGGGAAGTGAATAGTCACCAGCTTGATGATATTTGATTGTGGCATATGATGAAATGACAGTATTTCATGGCATGCTGGTTTGATTTGAGTTCCACTATCACTGAAGCAGTTGGGATATCGGTGCTAAATAGAATGAATGATTCCCACACACTCATTCATGTCTTGCTTTTGCCTTTTGTTACTGGAGAGGAATCACTTATGGAAAACGTTTAGAGGGTGCAGCTCTTGGTCCTTGGAAAGGCTGGGAACACAGAAGGCATCACACTGCTGTACCTGCCTCCTTGCCCTTATGATTGGGAGGGAGGGTGTGTGATCTAGTCCGTGGGTTTTCAGCACTTCATAGTGGGGTGCAGGTAATCCTCGGGTGGATGGGAATAGGGCCCAATCCTTCCCTCTCTGTGTGCCTGTAGGTGTGGCCCTCGGGTTTGGCTGGAGTCTAGTAAGTGTACTTTCTTACCTCTTCACACTGGTGTGCACACTTGTGAGTTCTCAGTGAAGAACATCTAAACTCAGCATCTTTTCCTCCATGGAGGGATGTGCCCATGGCTAGGGAGGAGGAGCCCTTGTGAGGAAGACTGGCGTGAAATTATAACAAAACTATAGCTAAGTGATACTTCTCTACTATTCACATTTCTATAAGGCCTAGATCTGAATTAGCTTTTTGTCCAGCAGAAAGTATGGCAAATTCAAATGGAAAGAGAAAGATGAGGCTTTAAGGACTAAAAAAAACCCCCAAAAACAATTAAGTTGCATAACAAAGATTCTATTTGAATTAAGTCCAGCATTGGGTTGTCTATTTGACATATACAGTAGCAAAAAAAGTCAGAGGCAGTGTAATCATGTGTGTTGGCTCTAATATCCAAATGCAGTTGCTGTGGGTGCAGATGAAGGATGGGAAGGTTAACAGCATCAGGCTTTAAAGGGATTTAAAACCAGGTAAGTTTTTTTGCTCCACCTGAAGACTGGCCATAGGAACAGAGATGACCTCATCAATCCTGCATGTTAACTGGGGTTTATGATCTGTCTCAGTATTTTAATGAAGTCTGTATATTGCAGATCATTGAAATGTTTCCCTTAAAAATATATTTATTGAGAACTCTAATATGTGCACTTAATACTTGTCACCTAGATACTGCAGTGTGTAAGTCCAGCCAATGAGGCTTGTATGACACCATCCAACAGCCTGTTTCAGAGTAGAGGCAGACATGGAATTAAAGGGCTTTCCTAATAAAGCTCTCATTTAACCTGTGCCAGTTGTAAATCCAGAGTATTCCAGCCTTTTGTTTCTCTCTGGGCTCAAGGGTAGAGAGAGAAGGGAGGAACCTCAGCCCTGTGCAGCCTGACCCACCCTGGGGCTGCCCCACTCCTGCCCCCAGGAGCTGCCTCTTGGGTGACAAGCATCTTTACTGAGTCACTTGCAGAAGGTCATTAGGGGAATTTGTGGCAGAGCTGCAAACATGTCAGTCTCAGCTTTACACCCAAGGTTGCTTTTCCTGTCTTGTTTCTTAATTCTTTGCAGAGGAACATGAAGCTACTTGTTGGGAGTTGCTTCAGTGGAACTAGAAGGTTATTTCTGAGGCCTCCTGTGGTGTGTGAGTGCCCACTTTGAGCAGTAGACACTTGCATTGCTGTCAAAGAAATCAAGATCCAGAGATGAAAAGAAAGTGGTAGTAGCACCCCCAGTTCTGTGTTTACACAGTGTTCCTGGAGGAGGGAAGTACAGTGCAATTATGGAAATCAATGTGCTTTGCTTGCAATAAACATGATGCAGTGCAGTAATCTGCAAAATATATGTGCTTCTGCCATGCTATGTAGTGGCAGGCTGATCTGATAGTGGTTAATGTGTAATTGGGAAAATCCCATTGATTAAAGAAATCAGATTAACTCTGTTGCAGTCTCTTTGCTGCTATGGACACAGCCAGCCAGGATGGAGACAGTATGGCATGCTGCAGGGAGCGTGTATGTACTTTTCTTTTTATACCTCCCTTACATGAAAGTGGAAAGGAGTTTTTTGGGGTGAGTTTTCCCCCCTTTTTAAATGTGACTTGAGTTAGTAGTGTGATGTTGATTCTTTCTTTCCAGTGTCAGGTGCATTTGCTGATTCAGTCCCTTGCAGTAATGGTTGCAGTGATTTTCTGTCCTTACCAGGTACAGGCATCACCACTGTAGTAATAAACTATCTGCCTGGTTTTTGTGTGCACACCACTGTTGTCTGCTGGATGGAAAGAGAACTGGGACTCTGTCAGAGTCCTGCTGGTGCTAGTAGCTTCCAAGAGGTCAAAATAATCATGGAGTAGGGAGATCTGGTGATCTGTGGCTTTAACTGGGAGAGGAGAAGGGTCTCACAGCTGTGAGGCCTGGGGCAGCTGTGGTTGTGAGAGAGATATGTGATAGGGAGTAATTAAAAAAATCCTTCCACATTATTAGCTGCAAAAATCTACTTGAAAATGAACTGATGGTCTAGGTTTAGGGGCAGGAGGTATTTAGAGAGTTGAAGGAAAGGGATCATGAAATGCCTGTGCAATGTGTGGTATTAGTGTGTTTGTAGTATGGGATGCTCAGCAGCTTCCCGAGCAGTGGTCCTTACCTGTTCAGTGTGCTGTAAAGGTGCAGTTGGAGGCAGCCCTTGCCTGGAAGAGTGTGCAGTATAATTCTTGAGTGTTGGAGAATTGTGAAGATAGCTGGAGATGATAACACAGAGGGGCTTTCTGCCCACCCTGCTGGAAGTCTGCTGCTTAAGCCAGGTTTGTCTAAGGACAATACATGAGAGAGGCAACCGGTGTCACCAGAAAACAGCTTTATACTTGTATGTACATCTGTCTGGCCTTGATAAGAGTGCTGCTCTGCAGGACTTACAGGCTGGAGCTGCAGCCAAGTTCTCACAAAAGCTGGTACCTCAACCCTCACTGGTTTTTGACTTCCTCCTTAGTAATTCTTGGTGACCTCAGAAGGCAGCTCTTTCTCTCCAGCTGTAACCAGAAGGAAATTAACAGCATCCTATATCCTGCTGGCAAATTTTCTTTTCATTCCCTCCATGCAAGGAGGCATTGCTGCTCCTGCTCTGTTATCAGCCCCGTGAGAAGGCACTGGGCAGGATCAGTCTGTGCCCCAAGACGTTTTGACGTACGTGCAGGGAGGGTGGGAGGCAGAGCCAGATGCAGGAAGGTTTGCCCAAGGTCATGCAGCAGGTTGCTAGCAGAGCTACAAACAGGCTCCAGGTCTCCTCACTCCTGTGTGTTACTGTGTGCTGAACAGCAGCACAGAAGTGCCATGCTGCTGCTTCTCAGAGATGTTTGAGATACGTTCTCGCTGCCGATGAGGTCTGAGCTGTATCTGCGAGTGGATATGAAGGCATTCTGCAATAGTTACACTGAAACAGAATGATTTCTCAATCCATTTATCAAAATGTCTGCAGTTCCCATTTCAAGGCAGATAAAACAACAATGGATATCAAATAATGGTGTCTTTATCCATAACACTTTAAAAAAAAAAAAAGACAAAAGATGGGTTCCTTTGACCTCTGGCTTGCGTTAGCTCTCTAGAATGTTGAGTGTTCTGTCCTAATAAAATGGCTTTATTTGGGTTTCAGCCACCTGCATTTCTCTCAGTGTAAAGAGTTGAGCTGCTTCATAGTCGTTGGTTCAGTGGGATGTAGACCAACCGGCTGTTTCACCCGCAGCCTGGTAGTCCTGGCCCTGGCTGTGCCCAGAGCCCCTTGTGTTAGAAGTGCAAGAAGTACTGAAATAGACACAAGATGAGTTAATCCCAGCTAGAGAATTAACCACAACTGGGGATTTTCTGGTTCACTGCTCTCCTCTTATTGCACACTCCCTTGACTTGCAGAAGTCACTGAAGGCCAGTTCTTGCTGTTTTCCATGGCTGTTGGCACTTACAGATCCTTGAGGGTGTGAGCTTTAGTCATTCTGTTTCTCTTCTCCATCTCTAAAATGGGGATAAGTGAAATTTGCAAAATTCTAAAATGATTCACAGATTTATTCTGCAGAGAGATCTTGGGATGTTTGTGAAAAGCTTTCAGCAGACACAAATTG
The DNA here is from genome assembly GCA_907165065.1 of Caprimulgus europaeus. Next base: position 1,691,207 of record OU015547.1, read on the forward strand.
CACTAGGCTGATTAGCTACACAAGTTTCCTGCTCTTGGTTCTCTCCCTTGATTGCATGGAGCCAATTCAACCATTTCATGTACAATTTGGGATTAACTGTGAATGACATTCTGAGGTGAAAGTTGTCAGTCTGCTGCTGAACTTCAAGAAGTATTTGTGGCAAAAAAAGTCAGAAACATAATAAAATGCAGTTTCTGTTCCAGCAAGGACTTGCCCAGGTTGCTCAGCACCTCCTGGAATTTGTGCTGTGTCACTTGGACTGGTTTTTTTGTTTATGTCCACATTTATACCTTTTATCCAAAGACTTCAGCACAACTTTTAAAAGCACAGTATATTCTGATCTAGGTGGGAAGGCAGGAGACTTGTAGCTGACTAAGAATTTGGCATAAAAAATAAAGGAACTGGGTACTGGTCTTGAGCAGAAGCAGAGTATTGGTGGAAAGGGTGGTCTGGACCTTCAGATCTTAACCTGCCACAGACTCTCTTGGCTTTGAAGCAGTTGCTTGAATTGTTTCAACTTCAGCTTCTCGTCTATAGACTGGAAAAATCGTACTCTAACACGTTCTGAAGATGAATGTCTCCAGGATGGCAGAGATCAAGTAGAGAACTTGTTTCCTAATTATGGTGCCTGTTATTTATCAGCAGTTTAGCTTTTTTTTGTTAACTAGTGAAAGCAGAGTTTTAAATGCTTTTTTTAATGGTATCTATGTCCATTGCTTGTGGAGCTTATTGCCTGAAAAGAGCAGGATGAGTGCATTTCCTTAATGTCTGAATTGGTTTTTTATTCACAGAGAACTTGCTGAAGAACTTTACAGTGGGGAATGATGTGCTGTTGTGGAATTGCTTACGTGGAGTTTCCACTCTCCCCTTGCTCTGCCTTTGTCACCTGTGTGTGTCCCCAAGCTCTTGAGATCTAGCTGCCTGTAAGGAGGACTTCCACTGATGTAGCTGGAATGAGTAATGCCAGCTGGCAATTTCAGCACCTAGCATTTCTTGCTAGATGGTCTTGCATTTTGAAAATGTGAGGATGTACCAGGTCTCATTCTGTTCCCCAGTCCTGCCTCCTCCATGTGTCTGTAGCTCCATTATTGCCAGCAGGATTCTTCCCATTGCTGCAGGGCAAAGGAGGATCTGGTCCTTTGTTAAACAGACACTTGATCTGCCACTGGTGAGCAGTTAAAGCCAAGTTGGAGGTGCAGAAAATGGAAACTCATTTCTTCTGTAACAAAGCCACAATTCAATGTTCTTTTCCCCGTTTGATACATTGAATAATAATATCAAGAAAAATACATTTCCTCCCAGAAGGAAGGAAATCTCCTTCCTCAGAAGGATAATGAAGCCTGGTGCTTTTCTGAAGCCTGTGTCTTTTTTAAAGATGCTACTTGCATGACACAGCATATTGTTTATATCCCTCTATTGTTGTTTTGTCTCCATTAGAGAAAGGTTAGGCACTGATTGTGGACACTGGACATCTGTCAGCAGCCATCCTGGGATGGTTTCATTAAAGTTAAGCACCACTTGGAGGAGGACTCTGTTAATATTAAAATAATGTCTGTTCACTGGAATAATAAGTGTTTGAAGGATAAGGAGTTTGTCCCTGATGGTGGTGGGGATTTATTGCTAAAGTTGGGTTTAATGCACAACCTCTGAAGGCAGGGAAGCTCTGTCCCTTGCATGCTGACCCCTCTGCAGGGTTTCTCACCTTTCTTGAGGGCTCCTGGTCTCTTTCTGCTGGCTGTGGTGTGGTGCAAATCCTGTGGCTCTTCAAAGGATGGTAAAATAACTGCATTGGAATCTCTGTGCTTTGGTAGAGAGTTCTAATGAAAATACATTTAAAAAGCCTCTCAGGTGCTCCTGTGCTGGAATGGTCTCCACACTGCAGACAGGATCTTGCTTAAGGGCTGGGGCTAAAGCACAGTGAAGCCATTGGGGGTTTTTGAGTGAAGTTCTGAAGTCTTGAAGGTAGATCATCCAGTGCCTTGACATGGGTGTCTCTCAGACCAAGGTATCTTCTTCCAGTGGCACATACAGTGCTGGTTTCCTTACCTTGGCAGGATGTAAGGTGTGAAAGACAACCCTGCAAGGCCTGTGCTGGTGCCACCTCTTCATAAACTGCTGAATTGGTTCTAACTGAAAGAAGTTGTCTACTCAGGAGTGAGTTTATTCCACTGGATTTAAAGTACTCCAGAAAATAATGTTTTATGTGAGAGTCTGTCATTTGTTCCTGTAAAGTGCTGTGAAAGTCTTAAATTGGAAAACAAATTATGACCTTTTTTGCCTAGGAATCTAATAGTGAAGGCTATTATGGGGAGTTTTTCCCCCACCTTTTCCAGGAGTGCAGTTAGCAAATGAGACTTTTTACGAAAAATACCCAATTTGAACCTAAAAGTCGATTCAGTTCACCCCTTGTTAACTCTTTGATTGAGAGCTATGTAGATTGAAGAAGAAAGGTATTGATCTGCTTTTAGGATTGAAAACTAAGATTAAATAGAATATGTCTAAGGGTGAAAATTAGGTTTTAAATGAATGGAGAAGGTGAAAGAAAAATAAGGTACTACAATATAATGGTAATGGCAGTGGAAATAACTTCAGAGGTTCTGTTAGTTATATGTAGATGGAGGTCACAGGGTACAGAAACTGTGTGGAAATGACTTGGGTTTTGCATACAATAGATTGATCCACTGCAGCTCGTGGGAATATTTGTGTACAGTTTGTGGCAGATTGGTACCTTGTATGTTAACTTTTCAAAATTGCATCAGAACAAGATCAAAACAAGTCTGTGTTTTTAGTTTCAGAGCATCCATCAGTTGCCAAGATTGTTTGGACAAAGGGACATTTATTGTTAAAACAGAGATGAGTTCTGTGGAAAAATCTAGTTTTTGCTGTTGTATCCATGAAATTCATGTGTAAGAGGACTGAAAATTTCAATATAATTGAAATGTTTCACTTTTTCTACAGAAAAGCTGTTAGAAAGCTTTTGTAGCTATTTATTGTTTAGGGCATGTGGCTGTCTTTTGTCCCGTTTGATGAAGTGAATTGTTAACTTTTCTATGTACTGTCAACCTCTGGTGACTTCCATTGATGGCTCAAGGTGACAGGTAGGCACTGGGTTATAAATACCAAGTGCAGCAATACTTAAAGCAAGCGAATGTGAAAGCGCTGTTAACGGAATCAAGTAAAATGGGATTTATGTCCCAACAAAAATTCCCAGGAGAAATTGCCTGTTTGCCTCTTTTTGTAATTCAAATATGACAATACAAGTGCAAGCTGTTATAATACAAATGCCTGGCAGAGTGTTTTGTTGGAGGATCTCAAAGCACTTGGAAATGTGTGATGCCTTTCTCTATAGAGAGTGTGGGGAGGGGAGAATTGTGATACAAGAGTGAAGAGCTTTTAATAAGTGGAGTCTCTGCTTACTTGGGATTTTTTATTTTAAAATATATCTGAAAGTACAAGATTCTGGTCACTGGTGACAGCTAGCTTGGTTATGGCATTAGCTGAATATTTGGAGTCAGTTTTTCTGTGTTATCCTCTACAAAACTTGTCCTTTGTGTCCTGAGCCTTAGGTGCTGAAAAGGGATAAAGGGATGGTGGCTCCCCGCAACTACCAAGAGTATATAGGAGATTTCTGTAACCTCTGTGCTTTCCATGGAGTTATACATGCATGAAAAGATAACTAGATTATTCCATTGATGTTTAAAGACATAAACTAGACACTGAAACACGGACAGGGGAAAAAAAAAGCCACTTGCAACTCCTTCTGAGCTCAGAGCACAGTTATTTCTAAAGAGGAATCTATATCCACTGTCTTATTCTCTTTAAGCTGCCAGTCTCTATCAGCATAATGATGAAATTGTTAATATTGTGAGAATTTCAAGGACTGAGGTCTTCTAAATTATTAGTGAGATGAGATTTGTAGCTAAGTCAAAAATCTCTCTCAGGAAAAGTTCCATTCTCGCTGGCCTTGAGGGAGCATTGAACTTTATAGATGGACACACAGCTTCATAGCTAATAATGGCAAATGAAATTGCAGGTACTTGTGAGTCTTTTCATGATGACATGGATTTGGTAACGGGGGGAATAGAGACTAATAATGAAAATGTATTGTGAGGAAATCTTTAAATTAGGCCTTCACTGTGGTTTATGAGATGGATTTCACCTTGAACTTTATTTCACCTTTTTACCTTTTTTTTTTTTTTTGTGAGAAAGGAGTCCTAACACCTGAGAGGAAAATGAGTTTGTGTTTGAACACAATGGCTAAGCTGTTTAAATGCAAATATTCTTTTACTGGAAAATAATTGAAATACAAATTGAGAAATTTGTTTTGGAGATAATTAGCACTTTATAAATGAGACTGAGTAAAAATGCTGTTTATGAGTGGAGTTTGTTTGCAGGGGTTTGTACAAATATTTTTATCAAATTAGCTTCCCTTTTTTGAGTTTTCATTTCACTTGTGGGTTGAGGTGAACTGCCAGGTTTAGTGAAACCAGACTTGTGGGAGACAGTAAAAAAATCTGAGATTCATGAGATTTGCATGTCAGGAATCACAGACACAGCAGAAAACCAAACCTGCCCTGTGTCATCTTCATGGATGTCTGGACTGACTGTGGGGAAAAATGAAATATTCGTTGTGTTCATTTTACAGATGCAGAGAGAAAATAAGAGTAAAATCTGAAGAAGCTTTTGAATCATTCTGAAGACTTTCATTGAGGCTTAGACTCCTGGGGCAAGGTTTGCAAGGATGTTTAGATGCCTGAATAAATGTATACTTGCCCAGTGGGGCTCTATAAGATGATATGTGAGCTGCAAAACTCAGGTGTGTTTGTAAAGGCTGAGGCATGTGTCTGCAGTTCTTGGGTTAAAAAAAAAACCTGTTTGTATATATGATCCACTTAAGTTCCTCTTGAAAATGGACTTGTGGTCCTGAGGTGACATTTTGGCTTTGTGAAATCCTGTGCAAAGAAGTCTCCTAATCTTTTTGACACCTTCCCATGAGTCCAGGTTCAAACAGAGGCCTCCCAAGTTCCAGCTTAGTGCCTGAACCATCTGTTAAACCTTATTTTTCTTAGGTTAACTCTTGGTTTCAGATTAAAAAAAAATGTGCAACCTCGCATGGTGTGTTGTGAAGCCATTCTCCTGTTACAGGGTAGGATGCAGCGCTTTGACTCACTCAAAATCTGATGCATAAACACTCCAAAGGAGACTGAGAGTGGGATTCAATGAAAGGATATTGGGGTAACTGAGAAACCATGAAGGGAAGGTACCAGAAAAACCCAGTGAGGCTGTTAGACTGGAGACAGCATGGGAAGAATGTGCATTAATTGGTTAATGCTTGTGAAGTGCTTTGAAGATGGAAATAGCTATCTAAGTGCTCGGTATTATTATTATGCTGACGATGGTTATGTAGAAGAGTCATGGTGCTAAGGGAGCAGTCAAAATTGATTAAGAGATGGTTTTGAAAGAGAAAGTTTTGAAGGGAGAAAATTGCATCCCTTGAAGAGGCCATTCTGGCTGAGAATCAGGATGACTGCTACTTCTCTGAGCTCAGCAAATGATTTGAACTAATGGATGGGCTGCTCAGGATTCCCAGTTTCATCAGGAATTATCCACCTGTCAACTTTTGCACATAATTACTGTTCTTTAGATTGTTAATGAGTGGCTGCTTGTGAGGGGTGCAGTTGTTGCAAGCATTAGGAGACCCAGTTTAGGCTTGGGCTGTGTGGCTTCTTGATTTCCTGCACTGCCCAATATTCATCAGAAAACCCCAAACACTCGGTGTTGCCGGATACCAAAGGAGTGAATGTTGTGAAGGAAAGGAAGGAGATAAATTGTGACTTGGTGAAACGAGTAGAAAGCTAGTTTGTCTGTGATATTGCCAAACTCTATTAACTAGTTGGTTAGCATTCAAAGAAACTTGGATGTACATATAGAATCAAGGGATTTTTTTCTTCCCTTTTCTCTTTTTGAGGCTGCCCTGTAATGAAGCTGCCGTTTTGCTGTTGCATGTGTGCCTCTGCCTAGCAACTGTGCCTGGCAACGTCACGGCATCGCAGCGAGCTGGGGACGAAGCCGCTGGCTGTCAGCGAGCTGGTTAGAATGGTAATTGGTGATGAAAGATACTACAGCCTCTTTTCATGAGCCTTGCAAAGCCTTGTTCTTAATTTCTTGACCTTCAGGCTTCCTTCAATACCTACAGACAGCTTTCTGCCACTGCCCTGTAAAAATCAGATGAGCTGAGAGTTGCCTGGGAGCTGAACCTTGAGAGGGTGTGTGAGGCTTTGAAAGCTTTTCATGAGTGTCTCAGCCAAGTCACATCGCCCTGCGCTTGGGGTGGGGTAAACTGCGTGTGTGTGAACAATTCCTGTGACATGGCCAAGACACTGTAAGTTCAACTGAATCTGGAGCTGCCATGTGTGACACCCTTCTGCAGTGACAGAGGGGCAAGACTTAAATTATGAGGCATCAGCAGCAGGAAATGGATCTGCTTCTCTTAAAAGCAACTTTGAGGCAGAAACCTGGGAGTGTGCTTAAAGCATAGACCAGCTGTGGCTGCTTAATTTCTTTTTAGTGTTTAAAGCTCTTGTCTCTTCTTAGGGCATTCAGCTTGGAGTCTTTTTGTTTGGTGTTTTCAAGATTTTAATGCATGAGCCATTTCAGCCCAAGTTCCTTAAAGCCCCATTAAGGGGGCTTGTGAAGTAACTTGTGAAGTTCAGTGGAAGAATGAATGTCCTTCCTTCTAATGCAAACAACAGACACAAATAAAGTGCTGCTTGTCACTTTTGTTACAGGACAGACCTGGTGTAGTTGGAACAGGGTGCAGCAGAACAGCACAAGCTAAATGGGCTGGTGTGGCCTGCCTAGGGAAGCTTACAGCAGTGGGTGTTGGGCTCTGTAGCAGGTGTGTGAGTATTGAATGTGTCTGGATATGTATGTCCTGGACAGATGAAAGTCTCACCCTTGCTGACAGCTCTGAGTGCATCATTAGTGCCAGCCTCCTGCCTGCTACCTCACAAGGTGGTTGTGGGTTTTTTTTCCTCTTGTCACCTTTGAAACAAGTCACCAGGTTTTTTTTATGCTTGTCATAGATAGGGTGGTCAGCTCATGCTAAAGAATGCCGATGGGAGGGACAGAAGAGTGAGGATCCTCTGTAACCGGGCTTGTCTCTGGCAGGAATTTGCAGTCAGCAGGCATGTTCACGCTATGTGGTGCAGAAAAGTGTGAGAGATTCTCCTCCCGGCGTTGACAGTGCTGCTATTTCCATGAGACACAGTGCTCTGGAGATGCCAGCCTGAATCCTGCTTGGGTCCAGCTGTGTTCGCACTGTGGTGTGTCCAGGCTGCAGTTGGGGATGGTGTTCTGGGCTTCCCTACTGCTAGCAAAGACTGTCCCATTGCAGGCTCAGCAGCTTGGTTGCAGCTCTGGATGTAGGTCTTGTTGATGTTGTCTGACTGATTCCATGACACTTTGGTTGCAGTAGCCTAGCATGAGTCACAGGCTAGACTTGTTCGTCTGGCTCCACATATGCTCCAGATCATCCTGCAATCGCTGTGAATGGCCTAGGTGAAAGACTTCTGTCTAAGTGGAGCTCAGCAGTTGAGCTTGGTGTGTTCTGTAACTGCAGCTGCTTTTCCAGGTGCTTCTCTTTCAGATTTGAGGAACTGAAATCCCAGTTCCCCACAGGATTAGAGGGGAATATCATCATCATCCTTTTGCAGAGGAAGCACAGCCCGGAGAGGTGTAGGGGGGATGAGAAGTTCTTGGTTCTTTGTGTTCAGTACTAACTGCAAATGCTTTGTGTAGCCTTTGGATTTACATGATGTTTATTGTAGGGGATAGAGTGGGAAGAAACATAGGTCCTCAGTCAACATGAGGCATCTTATTCTTGAGTTCTCTACTTCAGCTTCAAGCAAATACAGAGAGATGCCCATGTGGCAAATCTTCACCAGTAGCTGTGCAGATAAAGCTCAACTTAGCTTAAGGCAGGGTGAGCTGTAGAACACTTGGCCTTGCTGACAAGATTCCTATGCTCTGCTCATTGTTAAAAGGTTCAGGGTTTTCTTTCTTTCTGTGTACGTTCCTTGCATCAACAAACTCTGCTTGGCTAAACACAATCTTGGTAGGTCAGTAGAGCGTGGAAACAATCTCATCTTTGGTGCTGCAGTCGAAACAAGCAGAGCCCGTTTCTCTGCTCAGTTTGACGCGTGCATGTTTCGGGAGCCTTCCAGATGAAGCAGTCAGTGTGGTCTTTGTCACCGTGTTTTCAAGGAAGATTCTGAAAACTGAGTTTTGGTGAAAAGATACTGAGGCATTCTGTGTTGTGGAGTAATTAGTAATTTAGTAATTTAAATTCCTCATCAGTATTGGCCGAGCAGAGTTTTCTTTGTTATGAACATTTGAAATGTTTTCTCATGTTATATCCATTGCTATCTACTGGATATGGAATGAGGTGGTGTATGAAGCAGGATGCATGCCTGTGGCTCTCCAACTAGCTAACTTGAGTTAGTGCAGATAAAATACAATATTTAAGATCACTGCTGTAGTCAGGAAAATAGATATTGAGTAGTGTGACTTGATGAACAAAGAATTATCTAAGATTTACTTTAGTACTGCTTATATTAAAAATAATGTGTTAGTGGGGATTTTCTAGATGCTTATTAAAATAACTCCCAAGTATTTTTTTAATACACTGTATTATTAGTCCTTAAGCCCTCCTGCCTCCTCTCCTAAGTGATGTAGGAGGGAATCCATGTCCCTTTCCCCTCACTCTGTGCAAGTCTTTACTCCTAAACACTTGTCCTGTTTCCTAGCTTGCTTTGATTCTGTTCAGACTGTACACTTTAGAGATGGCAAAGTGGGATATAAATCTGCAGGAGTGATTGAGAAAGATCCAGTGTGCACCTGGGGAAAGCCAGCATGACACTGTAATGTCTCTTTGCTAACCCAACAGGAGTGTGTGTTGTGGTGGTCACTGCAGAACAGCTCCAGCTCTTGCCAGCTGCACGACAGGTAGTGTGGCTGTCCCCTCCCTTTGGGAGCAATCTCTTTATTAAAGAAAAAAATAATTAAAATCTGATGAGGATCTTGAGGACTGAAGTCCTCTCTGATCCCAGGGTAGGGATGAAGCACACTGGCAGGGGACAGCCTGTGTCAGGTCAGCATGCCATGCCACTCTCCCTCTGTTAAGGACAGAGGACTTCAGCCCCCAGGGAAGCTCTGGCAGCTGCTATTATGACTCGTGTGTTCGGGCAGTCTCCAGCTTAACCAAGTGAGGCATTACTCCCCAGCAGCTGAAGTCTCTGGCCTCTCAGCATGTCAGGGGACTGCAGTGCAGCTGTGAGACAGGGCATATGTGCAGTGTCATGTTCTTCTGATTTCAAGTTTTGTCCTGCAATGACTTTTGATGTTACCTGAAATTGGCTGTTTTCCTTTTTTCTCTACAGCCTGTCAGAGCTCCTGTGACCTTGCTGTGAAGTATGTGCCCTTTCACGGCTCAGACATGAAATACAAAACCAGAGTAAAGCAGAAAATAATTTCTTCAAAGGAGAAGGTTAGCTTGGTGTAGAGAAGGGAGTGTACCAGTGGGGGTGACAGTTGACGTCCCCACCACATGGATGAAGTAGTGTTCAACTCAAGCTTAGGTTTAGCTGCAGCACTCTGTCCAGTTTGTGACTCTTCACTTCAGGACAGATACAGAAGAGCTGGGGAGAGTCCAGAATCTCACTGGGGGTTCAGAAACATCATTGAGCAAGGAAGCATTGAACAGGTGGGGTTCATTTATTCTATAATAGTGCTTTCTAACATTTTTTTATCTGACCTCAACATTTCCAGTGTTAGGTGCTTTTATTTCTGTGTAGGTGCTAATTGCATTTCTAGAGAAATTAAAATAATAGTTGTGAGGCCACTTTCATTTTTTGCCTTTCACAGATGTCCACAGGCGTTATAAGGTGCAGGTTGAAAATCACCTGTCTCAGGGGGAGATGGCTGGGGAAGAATAAACTCCAGTGAGTCCAGTGTAGATGAGAGAAAATGCTGTGGTCTAAAGTAATAACAGGATGGATCTGGGGCAATTAAGGAAATTCAGAGCTACAATGTCTGTGTCTGGGTTTTCCTCATCTGACATGTCATTTCTAAGATGTAGTGAAATGTTAGGTGACCACAGAGCAGCGTGGCAATGCGTGAGGAAGGTGCAGTGACAACTGGAAGTTCCAGACTTCCCTCTTCTGTGCAAGTATTTGCAGTTTCCAGCTATGTGTAAGGTGGTTTGTTTGGAGCTTTTGCTGGGGAACTCGGAGGTCAGTAATGTGACTAGAAATCCCAAACATCTCTAGGAAGTTTGCAGAACTGTCCAAGACAAAATTTTTGGTTGGGAAGAGCACACGTGGGGAAAACGAAATGTGTTATTACAGAATCTTCACCATCTTTTCTGTTTCTGTTTTCTCCTTGGGAAGCCTTGAAAATTGAATTGTTATGCTAAGGTTGGAACAATGCCTCAATGTAACAGATCTCTGCAATAACAGTCTGAAAGCCTGGGCAGCACTGCAAGGTACCAGCGTGGTGACAGAGTGGGAGTGAAAGAGTGTTGGAATGGAGGGAGGGAACGTTTCTCTCCAGAGAGCAGGAGGTGACTGAGTTGGTTTGGGGAATGATAGATTTGATTTGCAGTATCACAGTTTTGTGCCATCCTGCTGAAAACTCCCATACTGCCTTTGATTTGAGGTGGATGTTATAATTCTTTCTGGGCTTGTCAGTAATGGCATGAGCTAGATTCTGATAAAAAGCGTGTTCTTTTGCCCTCACATTCTTTAGTTTATCGCTTTATGTGTTCAGAGAGAAAAAAAGCACTGGCTATCTGAGATGTAAATCATCCTCTTGATGATGTGCTTGGATCCACTGGCTTTTGATTAAAGTTATAGTTAATGGAATGTCTCTGCATTATTTATTACCCAGAGGGCTTTGATATAAGACTGTAGGTTAAGTTAAAACTATGAAAAGGTGAATGCTTAGGGAAACAAGGCTTAGATTTATGAAGTGTGAAGGTACTTCCCCTGTTTGTTCACTTAAATTGTGTGAACAAGAGAGGCAAAGCTTGGCTATGGCTAAACTACTTGCTGATGGTGATGGTCTGTAATGAGTTATAAGGCTACTGTGTAAGGAAGCACAATTAGGTGCTGCCAAGTGATTCAAAACAGTAAAAATTAGGAAAATGAATCTTTTTTCCTATTTAAATGGGAGATCAAATGGTGGCTTAAATAAAAAGTTCTTAAAGATGAACTATTTCATTCAAGTGTGAGTTTTTAGTATACTCTTTTTGGGAATAAGGTTGTGAACAGACCTGTGTGAAGGAGCTGACTGAACACTTCACAACCCATTCCTGACGCTCCCTGTTGTGTGGCCTCTTCAGAACAGGGTTTGTCCTTCATGCAAAAGGGGTTGTTCAGTGGGGACCTGAGGGGCTGATGTTGTGCTGTGACATGTACCAGTTGTGTGAGAGGTCAATGAGTTTTGTGTGGTCTCACATGCAGGATCTCACAAAAAAAGCTGGGACACTCCTGCACTGAGGTTGGCTGCTGTAACTGTGTCTCCATCCTTGAGCTCTACCCTACTCATCCCAGCCCCAAAACGTGCTCAGAGCGTGTCAGCATTTGAATGTTGTTTCTTGAGCTGGGGTCTGGTGACTTGGCTTGAAAAACTTCATGCAATGAATGTGAATGACTCTGGACAGTAATGAAAACAGAGAAAATGGAGAAATAACTGAGATATGAGCAGGATTTGGCCCTGGTGTTTTAGACCAGGACAGGATGTGTTTGTGTGTCTGCAGGATATGAATTTCAGCTTTCAAGGGGAAAGGTTTTTATTTTTGTCTATTTCATTGAACAACACAAAAAAGAAACATTTGTGCCCAAGTAACAATAACTAAAGAAAATGACAATACCAAAACCTACTGGATTATGGAGGACACAGCCACATATCAGCAACAGATGATACTGCTGAGAGCAAGTCAGTGTCTGTGGCTTGATATTTGTTCCATTTGAATTGTGCAGTGACCATACATCAGCGTTTGCTAAATTAGATTTCTTTTCTGCTGAGAAACAAAGTGTATCAACTTGGATCTTAGGAGGTGCTTCAGAAAGAAATTCTGTTTCCCTCTCTCTGAAGTATTGCTTCCTGAGATACTAATACAGTGTAAATCAGGATAGTTAAAACACTTCCTTGACTTACAGTGCCACGGATCTGGCCTGGTAAGTGTAAGGAATTGAAGGTGGGTGGAAGATGATGTTTTGTACCCACTTCCTTTGCACTTGTTCTGTCAGACAGCACCTTTGTTATTTAGCTTCTGACAACTTGGTGAAGATTTGTAGTGAAAGAATTTGGATGTACAGGTTTATCTGAGTCTGTAAAGCTGCTGAAATTCTATGTTGAGTGATGAAACCCAGTCCCAGGCAGGGGCTGGAAGGGTCCAGCAGCCAAGGCAGCTCCCTGCTGGGTTAAGTGTTGCTTATTTGAAGGAATTAACAAACCTCTGTTGCTATGAATGTGCTTGAATGATTGAGTCTGCTCTTTTGTAGATGTTAACTGGTTTCTTTTGATCAGTGTATGGTGACCATCATAACTGCCAGTCATGAGACACTGAAGACATGAGAACCAGTTGGTGCTACCCCCACTGTGGTCATTGGGGGGTGAACTGGCTCTGCTCCAGAACTCAATTAGCCATGTCACATTAGGCAGAGGCCACTCTGTGACTGACATGAGACTGGTCCCATACTCTTGTCTGAACAACTTGAGATCCACAGTGTAAACAAGTCTCCCACTGGCTTCTATCTCCAGTCACGTAGCTTGTGCTGGCAAAAGAAGTCGTGGGTTTTAAATACCAGGACGTTCTTCTGACTCAACTCACGGTGAGAGGCTGATCAATACCCAGAATGAAGCTTGAGAGGTTTGCAACTTTCCAGTTTAAGCAAGAAACAAGCCAGAGCTGAATAAGCTGATGCTTATTTTTTGGTTAAGTGTCCAGTCAAGTTAACTTTGGCAGCATGTGGATTAACTGGGTACTATAAAGTGCCGCAGGCAGCCCATGTTTCTGTTAGAAATGGAGTTCTATGAGCATATTGCAAAGTAAATATTTCATCATTTTCCTTGTGCATATGAGCCAGAAGTGAAGCTGGTTGGTCTGTTTACATTGTTAAAGCAGAGTATATTTCACAAAACAAGTATTGTAAGTGGAGACTGGTAAAACTGACTTTTAAGCATTGAAAAAATGGTTGTGCCCCTGGATAAAGATGTTATTCTGCAAAGTCCCAAGCCCTGCAGAAGTGTGGGTCTTTCCTTGGGTTGTGGATTTTTTCTTCCACCTTAGATTTGTGATCCCTTTGGAGAAGGGCTCTGGCCACTGAGCAGTGCCAAGTATGATAACGCCTTCGTCCTTGTCTGGAAAATTTAAGTGCTACTGCAATAAAATTACATTGATGCATTCATTAAAAAGATATACTCTCCTAACAAACCACTTTCCAGAATTGAAAATAGCAGCTTGCATTGGCAGAGCACAAGTTAGAATTAGCTCTATTCTCAGACTGGTCATCTCCATCACAGAATAGGACATGTGCCCACAAGTGCATATCCACTGATGAGTTTCATGCTGGTGTTTTACCTTCAGAAGGTACAAGACTGTGTGTGAATAATAGTGTTAGAAGCTGGAATATCCACAAAGCTATTTACACTGCCACCCTGAGCCTGCTGGCAGGTGATGTCTGAGCTGTTTGCTTTCTGTTAGCTTTCTGTATTTACCTTTCTCATTCACTGTTGTGGCTTTTGAATACAGAGTGGCAAATAATGAGCAAGGCAGGGAGAAGTGTGACTGTCCTGGAAGGGTTGTGATTCCTCCCATACCAGGGCTGATGGTTTATCTACAGAGGGTGTAAAGGTGATGGTCCTGGTGATGGTCCTGTCACTGCTGCTGTTTGCTGGAGTGAGGTGTGTTGAGGTGCCCTGTGCCCAACTTCTGGGCTGGAGAGAATGCTCCAGAAATTTTGGAAGGATATTATCTTCTGTCCACTATGGGTCCACCTGGGAATTTACAGAACAGACTGGCATTGTCCTTTCATACTTCTGGGCCAAAGGGATAAAGAGAATTGTTTTTGCAAGTCTTCAGAGGAGAAACTGTTTCCTTGTCACGTACTTTAGATAAGGTTTTGTCAGTCAAGCCTGAGCTGAACTAATTCAAACCTGAAAGCAAATTATAGAGTGTGCATAAATTCTCTTGGGCTTCCTGGATCTCTCTCGTGTGCCTGCTGACTTTTTCCAGCAGTGCCCAATATAAATGAAGTTCCCTACTATTACAGTTGATGAAGAATATATTGCTTTTCAGATTGTCAGCTTTTGGCAAACTAATTTTTGTTTGCAATAAGCAATTTTCTTTTAGCTGTATCTAAAGCACATCTTGGTAAGAATCATGAACACACAGATACTTCAGCAGATTGATTTGATATGTCATAAAACTGTGGCCTATTTTTCTATTATGTATTTGTTTTTCTTCAGCTAGGTTTAAAATTCTGTACAGGTGCTACAGAAATGTGAATTACTTTAGTCTGCCCTTGTTAATGAGTTATGTGCCTAGCTCAGTTTTAGTCCCTGGTAGGTTATGGGGCTATCCTAACTCTTGTTGATATAATAAACATGATACAAAAGATTTCCCAGGCAGTAAATATGACTGACCATTTTAGATTCATAAAGGTGTGAACTTCATCTCGCAGAGAGAAGTTCCACTAAGCATTTCTGCACTGAAGTAGGTCAATCTAATTATGATTGGCTTTAATGAGCACTACTCTGCAGTTCTCTACCTGTAGCTGGTTGGCACTCAGAAGTGCAAATGCCATTGCTGCCTTTGAAAAAAAGCAAGGAGAATTCAAAGAAGCAATTTCCCATCTAATTCATTTCGACTTGAAAGCCTTGGTTATCTGCATAAGCAGAGGTAAACAATCCAGCATCAGGTAGAAAAGCCAGAGGAAATGCAAGCAGCAGTGATCAGCAGCTCTGATGCTGACCATAGGATAAAGGTGAAATTCTGCTTTTGGTCTCATACCAGTTGCCTTGCAGACTGTCTGGAATTCAGCTTTGGCATGGAGGAGTTACTCCATTAAAGGCAGTAGGAGTTTTACCTGGTTTTGGAGTGAATTTTTCTTTGTGCCTCAAAAGACATTTGGGTAAAGTAGCAGTGAAGAGAGAAGAAATCACTGAGGAGAATTTGTCATTTAGGCTGCTCCCAGAATATGTTTATGTACCTGTTTCCCCAGAGAGAACAAAATCTCATGTATCCAGAAATTGTATATCATGGCAGTTGATCTTTATCTTTGGGATGGAGTGTTCACAGATACTGCTCTGGGGAAGGAGAATGGATTTGAGGGAGGTATTAAGTGTTTAGCTGGTGGGTACAGGCCTAGGCTTTTGTTCTCAGAAGATGTAGCTCCACAGCAGCTCCTTAGGAATACTGATTGGAAAACATTTGCTGTCTGAGCCTGCATGAGGAGCTGAAACCTCTCAGGACTGAGTGAGAGAAAAAAAAGCAGCCTGCTAGGTGGCAGTTTCCTTCCCATGTACCCCCCTGAGGTCCCCCAGGGGTATGTAGTGTTACTGGTGATGGCAGCTCTGGGCCATGGTCCATATTGCTTTGCAGTGGCCCAGCTGCCAGTCTGGGGTGCACAGATCACAGACCGAGTGGGAACGTGGCTTTTCCTGACAGCGGTCTGCATGGAGAGCCCCTGTGTAAAACCCAGCAGCTCTTCTCCCTGCTAGGAGGTAGCTTCAGGCTGGTGAACAACACCTACCTGAATGTGTGTGGATGAGAAGTTGCAAAGATTTGGAGCTGTTCTTTGTGAGTGGCTTGGTTTAGGGTTTTTTTAATTATTCTAAGTAACTCTTGAAGAATGTTTGTTAAAAGCTTTGAGCTGTCTCCTGCTCTTTCTGGAATCAGGACAACTTTAACTCCTGAGCTCTTGCCGTTGGGTTTTATGCCATCTTGTCCAGACAGACTGCTCATTTGGTGACTCAGTTCCTCATTATGTGTGATGTCCATTACAGGTTTTGGCCTTTCAAGGAGAGGGATGGTGTCTCTCTTTGTCTGCACAGTCGAGCCCTCATCTTGTCTCTTATGCAGGTGTAACTAAGGGTGAAAGACAGCCAGCTTTGGCATTGTCATTCTCATTTTTTTGCAGCCTCTGATCCCCTCATGCTTGTGGTACCCAGCATGGCAAGGCACTCTTGGAATGTGTTAAATCCCTAAATGCACGGTGTATAGTGAGGGGTATAGGGGACCTCGTGGGCTCTGAAGGGATGTCTGAGTAAGCATCTGTTTCCCAGTTAGTCAGCAGCTGCTGTGATCCAGCTCTTTGGGAGCAGTGCCCAAGAGATGGGTATCTGAGGCCCAGGTTCCTACAGGGGGAACAAAGATACATCTTGATTTTTACCTCTCTCTGTTCCCTGTGACCATGAACTGAAGAGAAATGCAGTAGAAAGCGTCCTATATGATCTGTTTTGATGATGAAGATATTAAATGTGCATCCTACACCATCTGACTTGTACTTCTGTCTTTTTCTCTTGGCAGCCCAGAACTGCAGTCACATTTTGCAGGGCCCAAACGGGACAATACAGAGTCCAGGCTTTCCATACGGATATCCAAATTATGCAAACTGCACGTGGACAATCACTGCCGAGGAGCAGAACAGGATACAGCTTGTTTTCCAGTCCTTTGCCTTAGAGGAGGATTTTGATGTGTTATCTATCTACGATGGACTGCCTCAGCAGGGGAATCTGAGAACAAGGTACATTGTTCAGAACTCTGATGTTTATAAACATGTTTCTATTTCTGCCACTGGGATTAAATCTAGGTTGGAGGTTTATGCTGCAATAAACTGGGAGTGCTTCTTCATGAGCAGTTGTTATAGTTGTTTTGATTTTTTTATCTCTGATAAGGTTTGAAATGTTTCTCTGAATGCCTGACAGGAATGATTTATCAAGAATCATTCTAGACATCCGGAGAAGTTAATTAGAAAATGGAGCAAGAGGAAAGCAGAGCTAATGTGCAGAGGAGCTTCTCTCAATCCAGAAGAGATTCTCTGAGTGGGAGGATGGATAATGGGTTTCAGTTTATAGCTCTGCCAAATGCTTTGGATGTGCATTTGGGTAATTCCTTAACTTCAGACTGTTCACCAGCCAGACAGGGGTGATATTCTCTGATATATGACTAAATTGTTGGATCTTTAGGGGTGTAAGGAGTTATGGAGTAATACAATTTAGTATGAAGGTTCTCTGTGGATTCAGATCTGAGTCTTTCAAGTACCATCCTGGTGTTAATAAAAAATTAAATGAGAGGCTGATTTGAGGGGGGAAAAAAGTTGTATTGCTGTGGTAGCAAATGTTATATGACACTTCAGACTTCTGTATTTGAAGGAGTCATGATCTCAGACCTCCAGATCATCTGAGGCATAGATGAAATCAGCTTGGTGACTTGTGACATGACTGCTCATCTGATGTGGTGTCTGATTGCAGCTGGAGTCTGACAGTAATAGATTCAAAAAGTAATAGAAACAGTGGCAGCATCCAGCATTAGAATCCCTAGTAAGAGTGCTGTAGTCATAGAGTCCTGGAAATGAATTTGACTTCAAACCACTTTAGGACAAATCTTTTGACCTCAGTGTCTTCTCTAACCCAACTGGAATATCTGACTAAAAGAAACACTGGTGAAAAACAGCTCTTTATGTAGATGACTTCAGTTATGCAAATAAATCATATCTTCATCTTGCAACTGTGCTTGAGAATCATCTTAATTATGGGACCTCATCATTTAATCAGAAGGTAGCATAGTGCTTTGCTCTGGATATTATGTAAAGAATGCCAACATCTTGTACAAAATTCTCCTCAGGAGGCTTTGATGGTGAGTTTTCAGTGCTGCTGTTGCCCTGAGAAGCCCCCTGGCAAATTGCTCTGCTCATCAGTGGTGCCAGATGTTTCCTTTTGCCCTCTAGATGTCAGTGGGAGGTTCTGCTGAAGAAGCAAAATCCATGAATGAAATTAATTCAGAATTAGGGTCATGGTGGAGTAAACTAGTAACACACTATAGACAAGTTGCATCCAGGTATTGCTCTGAGCTACTTGTGAACATGATGTGGTTATAGATGCAACAGAAAAGGCATCTTTCTACAGTTGACCAGTACAACAGAACTCTTGAAATACAGCTTTGATACTGTCCTGGTAATTTGTAGCTCTGCACTGGGGGAAGGTGAGGAGACAAATGAGATCTTCCCTCTGCATCACTGGTGGACTTCATGAGCAACTTGGGTAGATAAGTGTAAGCTGTGGGATGAAAGTGGGAGCACAAAGCAATGTGAGAACATTTAATCTCTAATGAGGTGAGGTGTGCAGGAAATGGTGTGCATTTAGTACAAAGGAGGAAAACGAAATGGGGAAAAAAGGGTGCTGAGGAGGCTTTCTAAAGGTCTGAAAGGACTTAAAGGCCTTCAAGTGAATGAGACAGGGACTCTTCCATGATGGATGCTTGCATTCTTCCCCTGGATGTTTCTAGATTAGTGACTTCAAAACCTGGAACTTGCTCCTCTGTGCTCTTTGGTGTCTCACTTCTTTGTTCAGCTGATATTTTTTGTACATCAATCTCACCTCATTAAACTCTATAGCTGTTGCCCACATAGTTTTTTTCCTTCTTTCTCCCTTTTTTCTTTTTTCCATGGCTATCAATTTTGTTTTTTCTCAGCCTGCTTTCCAAATGTACTTAATTCATCATCGAAGTGCAGCACTTGAAGATGGATGACCACACGTCATTCATCAAAGCTCGTGCTACCAGGAAGTGGGCCAAAATAAGCTGTAAGCAAGTGTGAAAGAAGGAGAAAAAAAAAAAAGCATGTCTCTGTAGAGAAGGTAGCTGGTTTGTTCAGTATGTTCAAGGCTGATCAACAAAACAATTGGGAGGAACTGTCTTTCTTTGCTTCTCCCACTCTTGAGCTTGCCTTGCTTCAGCATCACTGATGTATTGCAGTAGGCCATGCCTACTTGACTGGGAGAAGAGAATGATCTTGGTGTTGAGACATTTTCTTGTGCTGAGGAATGGAGAATGGTTGGTTGTCTCAATATCCTGCTGTTCCTCTTAAGCCATATATTCCTGAGAGCTTCCCTGGCCTGGTGTGTCAGTGTGGTGTCTGTGTGCATTTCTGAGGAGGGGTTAATAGTTGTGTTCATCGTGTGCTGGCAAACACCCTGGTTTGCAATTTAATGTGGTGTGAAAGTTCCCTAATAGAATAAGAGCAGACTTAATCCAATGAGACACTTGCTAATAAACTGCTTTACTGTATATTAGGGAATTTGTGTTGTGCATTTGTGATGAGTGTGTGAATATTAAATGCACTTCAGTGTCTTAATTTAGACATCCAGGGCTGTTGTCATCTTTCAGTGCCATGACTTTGCTTTGTTTGTGAGAATCTGAGCTTGTTTGAGTCCTTGCTCCTTCAGCTTCTCTCAAATAATTTGTTTTTTCCCCACCATCATACACTGGCTTTCAGCAGGATCCACTGTGACAGCAGCATCTTTGAAGCCTGAGGATGGCAATGGCTGTGGATTTGTCTCTCCCTTGACTTGAGTGGGAGAACTCTGTTTTCATGAGGTCAGATGAGATTTGTAACTTCCCTTCAGAGCCTGTACGTGGCTTTTCCTTCTCTTAAGCAGAGTTTGTGCTCTTTACACCAAACTAAACTCTCCCAAGTGCTCATCCTTCAAGTTCCTAACTACTCTGAGCTGCCAGGGGGATCAGAGGGATGCATGTGGAGATCTGATCTGAAAACTGCAGTCACTCAAGAACAGTCTTTTTGCAGATTCCCATTGTGCTTGGCTGATTGTGTCATTGTGAAGAGGCTGCTCCAATCAGGGTAGGTGCCTGATTGGTTTCCCACTGTGCTGGGCTTAGGAGCTCAGCAGAGACCTGACTGAAATTTGAATATTTGGAGTTATTTATGGATCCAGGATTGCTGTGGGATTTGGGAGACTCTTTGCAGCTTTTTGTGCTGGACTGTTGTTATGTGACATAACCAGACAGTAGTTAACAAGAAAGCCACACGACAGCTTCAAGCTTTTTCATCTGCTGCTGGTAATTTGTAGGACGCTTTTAATGTGAGAATCTTCAATTAGTTGCTAATTTCTGCATTTGAAGTTTCAGGCTTGTGCTCAGATCCAGGGAAATTACATTTACAGTGTATCTGGTAGGTCAGGCATTCCAGATACCAAATCCTGTTTTCCTGAAGTGAAATTGAATTGACACTGAAAATAGGACTGGTCAATTTTTTTTCCTTCCAAAGGTGTTTAAAACTCCTTTGAAAAGCCCAAGGGGTAGAATATGATATCTTTTTTTTACCAGGAGAGAGTGCTCACTTGCATCTGTGCTGAGCAATGCTGGAGTAACTTGTATGATCTTGCAATCCCTGGGCTTTCCTTCCTCTCTGATGTGGGTAGGTAATTGCATTGTTTTGTGGTCTACCTTGCCTGTTCAGAGGAAATGTTTCAATGATACTGAATATATTTGGTTCAGAAAATGTTTACTTGAGCAAGTATATCAAGAAAAATGTCTTTATTATAGCCAGAACCTCAGCAGTGCAGTTTGTATTTCCTCAGAAGTTACTAGGGGTGTGTATATTTACACAGCTGTGAGGAAATGTCCCATTCTGATGTCTGTGGAGTGTGTAGGGTTAGAGAAAACGTTTGCAAATCATTACTGCAATGGTTTAATGCTTAAAGCATCGAAGGAATCTATAGTGCCTTTAGCTCCCTGGCTCTGTGGGTAACTGAACTCCTAGCTCACGTCTCGCCGTTATGCACAGTGTGTTCTGCTCAAGTTGCTGTTGCTTATTGGAGCTCCTCATCCCTCTTCCTGCCAAGTGGCTGGGGTAGGAGGAGGATTGCCATCGGTGTGCTGTGTGTGCAGCTGAAAACCATATCATTGGCCATATTTAATTGACTGAAAGATTAAGTATTTTGTTTGAACTTAAAATTATGTGATACTGGTGATAAAAGCTGAATTATCTACTGGGGTGACCTATTTAGAGATACAACAGGAATACCTGTACCTTGCCTGTTTCTCCTTGATAACCTTTTAATTAGTCTTTGAAAAATTGGACTGGGTGATTTGTGCTTAATTACCAATCAAGAGAACAAAGCTTTTGATCTTCAAAACAGCGGAAGGGAGGAGGAGAGGAGACGACAAAGGAACAGTGAAGGAGAGGATTTCCCCCCATGTGCCACATGCTCTTGCTTGTAGGGATGCAAACCTGGGTTAAAATAACATTCTAGAGTTCACAGGTACTGGGTTTGCTGGGTTCAGTGCTGTTGAAGTTCCTGGAGAAATAGCATTTACCATCTGGTAATACACAGAACTTACATGAGGGTTCTGTGTTGAGTCTCCTTTGGTCCTGTGACTTATTCCTTTGTAGCTACCTCAGTATCTCCAAGGTGACTACAGTTCTTTTTACTGAGGATAAAGATGAATAAAATGGAGGGCCAGCTAAATCCTTTTGTCATCTTTAGTGAACTTCAGAATCCTGCCTCCCTTTTCCCCTTAGCAGAGTCTTTTGTCACTTCACATTAACTCCATGGGGGAAAAAATGTAACAAAAACCACTTAAATTTATGTTCTCTGCTTTGTAGAGTAAAATACACTTTTTCCCCTTAAGATACTTGTCTGAGGTGCTACAGTGGCATCAGGGCCTTTTGCCAGTGGCCCTGTCTTTTTATTCTGAGGAAGTGCTGAATATTTAAACTTCATCTGTGAGACAATTGATGGAACTAGATCTGAAAGTCCAGGAAAGCTAATGGAGTTAATGCAACTGCATCTAGGGCTGTTCACTTTTGAGAGGCTGTATTCAATTTTTCCCTATTTATTATGAGAATGTGCATCAGGATGAGTGATAAAAGCTGATGATTAAATTGGGGTGGGAGCTTTTTCCCTGCCACTGTGCTGAATACAGAAGGCTTGACTGTGTTCTGCAGCCTGTTAAGCAGATGGAGAGGGAAGGTGATTGAGTAGCTCTGGTCCTGGTGTCAGGGTTAAAGGTTCTGCTCTCATATTGCTCGTCCTGTATGAACCCAACGTGTCTGCAGCAAGGTCTGACGTCGCATTGTGGCTTGTACCCTATCTGGTAAAATAGGGTCTTGTTGAAAATTGGAACCTTTTCTTGGTGGCTGCTGAATAAAATACTAATTAGGGAGGTAGTTTCCTGGCTGGTGGCCCTTCTGCATTTTGTGTGTTGGAATACAGAATTTTTTACAGATATGGCTATCCCTGCCGTGTTTTGTACAGGGAGTTTTGTTTTTGGGCCTTAAGGTGTTGCTGTTACTAAAATCATATTTTGTCTTTAAAAATTGTTTTTGTTTTCCCTCTAAACTGCTGATTAACCATGCTTACAGGTAAAATCTCCTAGCAAGCCTTGACAATGACTTTTGCTTCGTATTAAGGGATGAGGTACATCAAGTGTATTAATTGTAGAAAGATTTTCTGTAATTGGACAAGATCTAATAGATTTTAATTAAGACTCTCCACTAGAACAGTCTGCTTTTGATAGATCTGTGAGCACTGAATGTCATTAATAATTCAGGTAGGTTTTAATTGGGTGAATTTTAGTATGTGGAAGTTCTGGGGGGATCATGGTGTCCTTAGTCTGCCATGCCCAAGGTGATGCAGCTCATGAAAGCCTCCTGTTCCTTTGATGCTGAGCTGTGGGAGGGAAGCAGGGGAGAACACTCACAAAGTGCTCTGTTGTAGGACAATGCTGATGTGTTTGGCCAGTGCAGACCAATGTCCAGTGCACTGAGGTGGCAGGCAGGAGTCTCACTGGACTGTTAACCTCTTGGTGTATGATGTGTTACACTTCCCTCTCCAGCTTTTCCTCTTGCTGTTTATCTGCACTGTCTGACAACGCAGGGCTCTGCTTTTGGTAATATGAGGTAAAGGCTGAAGCACAGGATCATACCTGCTCTAGATCCCTCCAGCTGATGTTTGGTTTTACTTCAGGGAGATTTTCAGTACAGTGAGTGTAAGCCTTTTCAACATCAGGAGCACTGTGAAGTCTAATTGTGATCTGATGTGATCGCTGTAGACCCTGCAGTGTTCCAGGTCAATCTGTGTGGTGAGATCTCCCATAGCTTTCATGGGGTTGCTCCTTTTCCTTATCAAGGATGGCTGATGGTAAGGACAATGGCTGCTGGTGCTCTGTAGTAACTGTTCTATACAGAGCAAGTTTGTCATCTTTATGTATGTATGTGGGGTTTAAAGTGCTCCAGTCACAGACACTTTGGTCATCTGGAGCTGTTTATTTCAGACAAAGCTGCTTTTGTTCTTTTAGCAGGAGTGACAATTTACAAAACCAGTGGGTGAGCTTTTGGGGTCAGAGCAAGTGAGATTAGATTTTACTTTTTTTTAAGCAGTGGAGGGAGAGAAATTGAACCAACCTGCAGCCTTTGCATGGTGCTTCTCACTTTGAGATTACTGTGCTTTGAGGAAGGAACAGGTCTGCTGCATTGTCAGGGAAGGGAGAAAGCAGCACAGGGAGGTTCAGCAAGTTGCCTTGGGCAGCACAGTGAGTTATTAGCTGGTGGTTATTAGTTGTTGGACTTGGATTGTCCAATTGCTGTGGTACTGTACGATGAGGAGGTGACTGCAGTCTGATCCTCCGCACGTAAGAACCTGTACAAAAAGTCTCTTGACTTGATTAGTGCAGAATTGGGTCTTCAGAAATAATTTCACTTCTAGTCAATGGAGATTGACATCAGTTAGCATCACAATGGCCACTTTCTTCACTGGTAATTAGTGTCAGTCTCCCACGAAGCAGATGCTGTGACAGTGCAGCACAGCGATGGATGTGCAGAGGTGGTGATAAAAGCAGCAGGTGCTGCTGATCCCTCACCAGGGCAGAAGTCAGATGTGTGTCCTAGTCCTGTTCTGTGGCATTGGGCAAATGACTTACCTCAGTTTTTCCATCTGTAAAATGCTGTCATTTTTTTTTGTTTTTTTTTTTTGCAAGTTAAATTTGTAAAATGCTTAAAATCCCCTGGTTGGAGGGTCTGTATGCTAGGGTGGGGAAAGAGAATTGAAGTACAAACCAGGTAAAGTTCACAGCTGTGCCTTCTCATCCATTTTCCTGAAGGGAAGAAAACTGTATGGACTTCCATGTGATCTTTAGGTCAAGGAGTTTTTTATATCTGTAAGGTCTGACCCCGAGAGTTTCTCAGGCAAAGCACCTCTTCAGACCGTGCGTGGATTTCCCTTTTATCAAAGTTAATGAAAGTCTCCAGGAGATGATCCAGTCTTACCAGATCACTGAAGATACAGTGAAATTGTGGAGTGTTCTTTGCAGTCTCAAATAGAAAATTGAGAAATCTTCAGTGCCCACTGACTCTGAGTCATTATGCTCCTCTTGGGTGGCAGAGGGTGGCCTGGCTCCTTTTACACTATTCAGAATTGGATTTTGGTGTGCTGCAAGAGCAACTGCTGACATGGTCCTTTTTCTTAATAAAGAATGTAATTGTGATTTTGTAGCTGTTGGGAAAACATAAAAGCTTCTGCTATCCAAAGATGCATTAATTGTCTTTACATCTTTAGTGATTTTTATAATATTTAGACTTAGAGCTGACTAGAGATCAGCTGCTATGGTGGAATAAAAAGTTTAGGAAGGAGATAAATATTCTAATTTGGACTGTTTGGTAGCTTATGTTGTCACTAATTGTGTTTACTCAGAATATCAGCTGAGATTTGCCAGGAGGTTACTAAAATTTGGTGAACCTTTCTGAATTTGGGGGGCTTTTTTGGTTTGTAAGAACAAGATGGACAATATAGATCCCAAAGTTTGTCAGAGATCTGTTTGCATCTCGCTGCTGCCTGAGGAAGTTCAGGGAAAACGAATGTGGAAAGGACATGATAAAAATAATATAAATCCAAGTCCATGGTCTTCCTACTCTATTGCATTGTGTGGAAAATTAAATTTATTGAAATTTGATGCTTAGTACCTGTTCCCAGCCTGAGCCATGAAGGTCTCATACATTTAACATGGCTGTGCTGGCTTTAGGCTCTATAAATAACACTTTTTCTAGTGGGAATTGTCCCAAACCTCATTTTAAATGAGCAAAGAAATCCATCCAGGCTGGAATTTATGAGCTGTGTGACTGTCCCTAGAGACTGTTAGTTAATGAAGCCTTTGTCAGTGTCAGAGGTAAGGAGAGGACTCTTGTGGTGTGATGGATTCTACTTGGCTTAGAGAAGAGAAGAAAGTGCAGTTGACTCCTGAATTATGCTGGTGCCTGGGTTGGGTTGTGTGATGTTAGAGATTGGGAACTGATAGCAAAGTGCTAGATTAACTTCCTAGAAAAAATGTAGATGTAATATATGGCATCATGAGAGAGTTTAAGGGACAGAGCTTTTTTTTCCCCCCCTAATGCTTGTCTTGGTAAGAAAAAGATATAATAATGTATTTCAGAGCTGACTGATTATACTATTTTAAAAGCAACTTAATTATCAGCTAGCTGGGCAGAGGGGATGGCTTGAGAGTAATATGGAATATAACGGGATGTGTGGTATTTGGCAGCAAAGTAGCTTGGATTGCTGGGTGAAATACAAATAGAGAATATACAAGGAGTTACTGCTGTTTGCAACACGGATCCCAAGGTATTTGTTCCAGATTTGTTTGTAGCTTGACTCAAAAAATAAAAGCAGCTTGATTTTCAGTGTAAATCATTCCAACAAACTGGGTAGATCCAACTGTGAACTGATACTGTTTTTGTGTCATTACAGTATCCTTTTAAACTGGCTGAGATTTTTTTTGGTCCAGAGCATCATTTCAGCCTTAGAGGGATCAAAATTAAAGGACAACTGTCTAAGTAACACCAGTGAGTCCTGCCTTGCAGACAGAACTGACTTTTAAGTGTCTGCAGCATGCATGAGCTGGAAGTGTTCTCAGATCATGCTCTGCTTGTTTTATTGATGATTAATGAGAACATTCATGGTACCAGTTATTCTGTCAATATGGTTAAAAAAAATAAAATCAGGCTAACATCTCATTGTAATTGCTTATTTCTTTAATAAAATAATAGAGAGGAAGGGAGGAAAAGCTAACAGGCTCTGGGGGGAGAACTCTGAACCAGACAAGCCTGAGGAAATGCCAGCAGTCAGCTGTCTGCTCAGGTGTGTGCCTTTCATCCATGCTTAGTGACAATGGGGAAAAGACCTGCACAGTTCTTCTGGCTGAAAATAGAGGGATGAGATGGGTGACAGAGGCTGAGGTGCAGCAGCCCATGGTACAGCTGCAGGGAGTCAGCCAGGCAGAGAGGTACTGGGTGATTGGGAGGAGGAGGAAGGAGGAGGCTGCAGGAGCCATGGCTACACTGGAGCAGGGTTCCTGGCTGGACAGCAGAGTGTTGGCATGGAAAGCCCTCCTGGAGACAGGGTAAGCACTGAATCCTGCAGACAGTGATAGGTGAGAAACAAACACCTGCCAGCTTCAGTTCTACTGCACGTATTGAAGTCCTTGTGCCTGGGGCATCTACACTTTGCTTTGCTGCCAGCTTTGTAAAGTAGCATTTGAAATGCACGGTGATTCTCTTAGGATTTGGCCCATGGTTTGGAGGAGACAATAAACTTCTTCAGGATGAAAGATGATTTCTAAAACTAAGATATTAATAGGAATGACAAGATGTTCTACCCCCTCCCCATAGACTACCCTACACCCACCAGCAACTATGTCTTTAAAGAAAAAAAATCTGTCTGTAATGAGATCTGAGGTGGTTTGGATTGCAGTGGATAAATTACCTGACCTCTGGCATTTGTTCTTTTATTCTTGACATACATTCCACGAAGCAGCCTTGAGGAGGACATCTGTGAGTGACCACTGACTTTGCAGGTGGCTGTGTTTCCAGTTTTCCCCAAGACTTTAATTTTTAAACATGTGTACATGAGCCAGCTGGTGAGCTGAATAAGTCATGTAAACTTGATTCAAAGTCAGTGGGAAGTTATTGGGTTCTTTCTGTTGGCCCCAGTTGATAAGGGATTAGTTGAATACTTCATGAAAGCACCTTTCAAATGACTTCAGGTTGCTGCCTTGTTGAGTGGGAGCACAGTGTGAAAGAGAGGACTCCCAGGCTCAGTCTGGACTGGTTTTCAAAGGGCAGCTCTCACTCTGAGCTGTTTTTTTCCCTCAATACAATCCCTTACACCTGATTTAGCTTGACTGTTGTCCTGGGATGGTGCAGGGGTGTCAGACTAGCACTTATGGAACCATGTCATTTAAATTGTACATAGTGAAGAGAGTGGTTCATTTGATGGGAAATTTTCTTTAATAGGTGCATTTAAATTACATGCAGGAAAAAATCACTGAAGTCTGCTGTAGTGTAATTTAATGCTGGGTTAAACGATGCAATCCAGTGCGTTTTCATTAGATGTTCTGAGACACTTCTCTAGCATTTATGCTTTAAAGGCTGTTGGATTGCCAGCTGCAATAACTATTTTGATTGCAGCCTGAGCTGATGGTGGGCATCCTACCAGAAAAATAATGTGCTCTGTTTTAATTATGGCACCTGCACTCCAGAATGGGAGCCTGCGTCACAGGACGTGGTACAGTTGTACTTGGTACATGGACCAGTGTCATCTGCAACAGATGGAGGTGAGAGCATTTGCAGAGGGACCGAGATGTGGACTGTCCTGGCTGACTGTCCTTTTTCTAGGACAACAGTAGTGTTCAGTTGTGAGCTGAACCTGCTGAGCAGGGCAGTCAGAGGGTCTTTGTCTGGTGTTCTACTCCTTTCCTAGGCAGATGGGACAGTTTTCCACCAGGGAGGGACTTTGTGCTGTTAGGGAAGATGGGGATATGTCACAGAGGAGAGGCAGCCGGGCTCCATGAGGAGTGGAGAGCAGCACACAGAGCTGCCAGCCTGTGGTCCCTGAGCCTTGGGAGCTGCTGGTGTGCTCAGGGGGTTGGTGCTTGAGGAACTACAGAGAACCTGGGCATAAATGCTGGCTAAAACAGCAGCTGCCTTTTACTGATGTTGGTTCTAGCAAAGCTGTTCTGTGAAGTAGATTTTGCTGTTGTGTTGCAAATGGGTAGTCATGCACCAGAAATACTTGCAATGTCTGTGGCAAACCTGAGGCAAGGGATGAAGAAGGATGCAAATAGAGTAGAGGATTTTTGTGTTGATTTGTTTTGGTATATTGATTTTTGCTGTACTGTGAAGCAAGGGCAAGCTTATGAAGTGGTATTTCTGGCACTGGTTTAGTTTGGTTCCTCACAGTAGGAGCAGAATTAAGCCAATGAAAAACACATTGAAAATCTCAAACAATCAGTGTTGGCTCCAAGCAACTTAAGGGGATAATCACTCAATAATCCATTTGGCCAGAGGTACAGAAGAAATGGAAGATGATTATTTGTGCTGTTATTACTGCCCTTGCCTTCTTGTTATGGCCCTTAATAAAAACAAGAAACAGTTTGCTGCTTTTTTACCATCATTAGTGTGTGTGTATATATATATTTTTAATTGCTACACTAAATAACAGTGATGTCAGAGTTACTGTTTCATGTATGAGGCCATTGGGGAATGATTTAATCTTCTGTCTGCCATCATGTTGATCCCCATGCTTTAAAGGTGTCTGAGGTGTAGATATAGGGAGGGAAGCATGAGGACAGCTTCCCAGCCAGCCCCAAAAGGAGGCAGAGGATCCTGCCAAGCTTGGCTGTTTGTGGGTCTTTGGCCCAGGAGTGCTGAGGTTTTACAGGAGTGATTTGAGCAGGAGCCTTGTTAAATCATTATTTCTTCAAGAGGTTATTGCCTCTGCTCTTGCTTGGAGAAGACAAGGACATCAGAAGGAGGAAGAATTTTCAGTTGTGTGCATTGGTTGAAGGCTTAAGAGGAGGAATAACTTTTATTTTGGCTGCAGCTGCTCTCAGTGAGGAACAGGAGGAATTTCATCTCATTTCTAGTGTAGGTTTTCACTGCAGGAAGAGGTATGGAAATTAGCAGTACAGAGGGCAGGCATTGCTGTACAGATGTTTTCCTTACTGAAGCAATGTTTCCTGTTTCCTTCTGAATGAGTGTAGTTTTAACACTAATGGGGCACTTTTCATCTTGTGTGGGCAGAAAACTGATCTGAAGGGGAAGACAATGTTTGGTCACTCTTTGTGCTGTTGGGCAGCCCATTTTGTTCTGCTTGCTCCAGGGACACTAGGCAGACACAAGTGAACATCAGAATGAAGGGCCTGGGGAGATGGGTGAGTTTATTAATTTTTAGTGTTTCAAGAAGCCCAGAGGTTCCCATGAAAATTGTCTCTTCAGTCAATGTGGAATCTGTAAAAAGGCTGAGAACCAACCCCTCAGTTACAATTTCATGCCCCTATGCACAGACTCTCGTTTTCTCTTAAGGCCCTGTAACTAGAAAATACAAATCCATGCTTAAGGGCAGTGTTTCAGGTAGCACTTAATTCCCATTGACTCCTGTGGGACACCTGTGCACTTGCTTACAGGTGAGCCCTGAATTAAAAGCAACATCTGCAAAGTGAGGGCCTGTTAGTACAGAGTGTGAACAGAATCCATGATGCAGAAAGCTTAGTTCAGAGAGAACAGATCTACTTTGGATATAAAAGCACAGTCTGCAATTAATTAATTCCTAGATATAAATTATATATATTATAATATTCCTAGAATAATAAAGCAGTGTGGTGATTACACAGGAGGAAAAATTGACAGGTTCTGCTATCTGTTGTATATTTTCATTATAACTGGTCCATGCATTTCCTGGATTTTTTTCAGTACTTGAAGTTCTCAATAAGCCATTTTAATTAAACTGCAAAATAAATTAATAAAAACCTCTAGCAGTCTTCCTCAGTCCTGTGCAAAGTAAAACTATACTGAATTTTTAAAAATCCTGGAACCTTTTATTTTTAATAAACAGGAGTAATTACTTGTTCTTCCAGCTTGTACAGACAATGGATTTTATGCTGAGAGCAGGTGAGTACTTCTTTGCTGGTATTAAAACTCAACTGCCATGGTTGATTGGCAACTGTAACTGTTGCCAGTAACTCGAAGTTTTGCTTTAATAAGGTTCTCAAGTAAAGCATGTCAGGTTTCATCAGTCAGAGTTCAATCTATTTCAGATAATATTCAGGTTTACTAGATTAGGGCTGGAGTAAGAACAGTGGGAGATTCACTCTCAGTCTCTGGAAGTTGCCACTTCAAGGAGAAATGGGTTGGGCTGGAAATTGTAGTGCTCCTGTTTCATGGATGGGGAAAGCTATTCTGAAGGGCTCAGTGACTGCTTGGAGATCACAAAGCTGGTCTGAAACATCCAGGATGGGTTGGCCCAGCACTTGTTGAGCAGCTATTGAATTTGAGCTGTACCAGTCTGTTCTCTTTAGCTCTGAAGCTCCCTGCTTCAGGCTGTGCTGTATTGGCCAGTGGCAGCTGCCTCACTCTTCCACTTGCTAACAGGTCAAAGGCAGAAATGCTGAGTGTAACCTTCCTCTTGATTTCTTCCAGGTTAACGGGTTTCCAGCTGCCTGCTCCCATTGTGAGTACAGGGGTTGTGCTGTCCCTGTGGCTTGTGAGTGATTACGCGGTCAGTGCTCAAGGCTTCCAGGCAAACTACGAAGGTAAGTCTGCTCAGTTCAGTAATTGTCTTGAATTGTATCTGTTTGGCTTATGGTAGGGTGTAACATTCAGATGCAGAGTTAATACCAGGATATATGTATGCAGACACTTAATCCAAGACAGGAGTGTCTGATTCTTGTGTAATTTAATAAATTTCTTCAGAATTCAAGTTGTTGGTTCCTTCCAAGTGTAATGTATTTTTTCTTCTCAGCATCTGCACTCAAAATATCTTTAAAAGCTTATTCTAACAGCAAAGCTCGAGTGACTGAGAAAGAAGGGTAATGAGGGATTTGACTGGAATCTGCAAGGTGACAGCAAGCACAGTGCCCTGTGCAGCCACTTGTGTTTACAGCTGAGACAGGGGGGAGTGCAGAGCAGTGCACAGGATGCTCAATTACTGCCTTTTTCCTTTATCTTTTGTTATTTTTCTTCTCCCTGCACCTTCCTTTCCAAGTACCTAAATTCACCTCCTGTGTCTCCTGTCATAAATTACATGCAGTGTTTGGTGGCTGTGGAGGTACAGGATTGCATGTGAAGGTTTGGTAGCTTCAGAGGATCTTGGCTCTCTGACACTGAAGTCATCAGATATGAGAAACTGTTTCTGCTAGGAAGCAGGTTGTGATTGTCCTCTGAGCTGGTACTGCTGGGTAAATGGCAGATGCACCATTTTAAACTTTGAATTACATTTATGTTGATAATTGAACCTAGAATGTTGCTCCCATCCCCATAAATGTTTTTTCTGCAGAGTCCTTAGAAGTTCTCAGCCTCAGTGATAATTTTGGTAATGAGTCCTACCAGCCAATTACCCAGTACGTTAAACCAGGCAGATGCCTTCATTAGGTGATGTTGTAGTCTCTCAACATTTTCTGCACTTGACAATTGTTCAGGTTCAGGGGAATTCTGTTTAAATATCCTCTAATTTCTGATTAAAACCTTTGCTTTGCCTTGAGGCAGCAGTGGCACTGAGATGTTTTTATTAGTCTTGAAGTGATCAGTGTGCTAGCAGGTGTTCAGGATGACTAGGCAGTGGTGTTCAAGTTCATCTCAGTTGGAGACCACGCTCTGTTTATTCACAGGGTAAGTGCCTACTGGGGATGCTGGTGGGGT
The DNA here is from genome assembly GCA_907165065.1 of Caprimulgus europaeus. The sequence continues at coordinate 1,722,976 of OU015547.1, forward strand.
GTGGGGCTATCAAGAGAGGTGAGCATAGCGGTGTGGTGAGGAAAGGCAGATCCTGTTGCCTGTTTGAAATCTGCCTGTTTGTGTCCAGCAGACATGACAGTACATCGCTCCCAAATTGTGTGAGAGGTTGTGTAGCTGTTCTTATACTTTCTTGACATTTAGAGTTCATTTTTTGGCATTTACACAGCTACTTGTACACTTAATGTTTTCTTATTACCTCGATGCAGCAGGTAATCTTGTACAAAGGCTTGTTCCAGGGCTGCCCTTTAGTCACACATTTTAAATGATCTGAAGTTTATTTGACTGGTGATGAAGAAGTTTTAAAGCAGGTAGCTGAGCACATCTCCAGGGATGGGAGGGAAAAGAAATGTACTTAAAAACTTGTGCTATTGAGTGACAGAGAGCATTGGTGCAAATGAAAGCTTCGTTTTGAGGAGGAGAAGGGCAGGTTTGTTAACTGTGCTGCTCTGAGCCTGCCTCAAAACAAGGTATTTGCTATTTGGATTGTTGTTAACTAAGATAAAGGAGGAGATAAGTGTGTTTTTTGATCAAAGGGACATGCTGCTGCTGTGCTGCTGTTTCAGTTCATTGGTAATCTACAACTCCATGAATAGCTTGTGATTTGATAATTCATGTTTAAAGACAGAACAATGCATCAGAGTTCTTGCACTAAATGGCTCCTTTATGATCCGCTATCAAAGCACGTTCATTATTCTCCTGTTCCCTTTAAGCAATCATTGGGAAATGCACCAAAAGAAACAGAATTTTAAAAGTGGAACAAAAGATCTCAGGAACTTTTTAAATGGAGGACAGGAAGAAAGTATGTAGTTGGAGGCATCAAAGTGACACAAAAATACTGTGCTTACACTGATGTCTGCTCTGCCCAGACCCTCTGGGAAGTACATAAATTGAGGTTGGCTTTATCTAAGTTAACATCTTCCGAGCTTATCTAGTCACTGTGATGCCTGGGTGATAAGATCTCTTACAAGCAATTTCTTGAAAACAGCACAGACCTTGTACCTGTTTGCATGTTCCTTCATTTCCCATAGTTTTGGGATGCACAGTCCAGTTAGAGGTTTCCCTGGCTGGAAAAGGGAGAGGCAGTGGTGGCAGAATCTATTAAAAACATGTTTCCACTATGAGGATGTTTAAAAGCACTTTAAGGACAGATAGGCAGAGTGAGTTTCTGAAAGTCTGCAGAGGTTTTTTCAAGCCCCAGGTGAGGCAGGTGCCAGAAGTGGCAGTGGAATTTGAGGGATAGCCAGCTCTGGGGCCACTGTGCTGTGGTGTTTCCTTCTCTAGGTCACATTTTCCTGACTTCATTGTATGTTATTGTGCCTTGCTGCTGCATCTTCCTTAATCTTCTTTTCCTCATTGTCTGACTTCCTCATTTTTCTTCACTTAGCTTGGTGTGTGTTGCCAGCTTGTTTCTGTCTGATTCCTCGTGTTCTCTGATCTCATACTGTTTGTTGTGATTTTTCTCTAGATGCCAAATACTGTTTCAAAGCTCAGTCAGCAGTAGGGATTTTTTTATTCATTCTTCTGCTGTGGAAGAGAGTGAGAGCTGACAGAAAGGCTGATGTTCTCCTTCCCCAACCATTTGTCCTAAGGAGTGGAAATGGTTGTGACTGAGGGTAATGCAGTTGAGGATGCAGCATCTCTGGGTTCAAGGCAGCAGGTGACAGCTTCAGGTGTCTGGCTTCTCTTCCTCGTTGTGGTGCAGATGGTTCTGCATGATCTCATGTTGGGTATGAAGTCTGGCTTCCCACCTTCCAAGCTGCAAAAAGGCTCCTTGTCATACCTGCTGCTATGAATTTGTGTTGATGGATGCACACACAGCACTGAGGAGCTACTGCATGGTGGTGTGAATATGGGAAAATTCGGCAGCATCACAGTTTGAGAGAGGAGAGGTGACTGGAGCAGCACAAGTGTCTGCTGTTAAGGGAATGATCTGGAAAAAGAAACAAGGCAACAGTTGCAGGATGACTGGGAATGAAAAATTGTCAGCTTTTTCTTGCTGAATTGAAAGAACAGAGAAAATTTCGCTATCATTTAAGTATAATAGTTTGATCCAAATGTAATTTTTTTACTGAAGAGATTCTCTTGCTAAAGATAAGCAGTTCTGATGAAGCTCCATTTCAGAACATATGATTTAGAATATATTTAAGTGCTTTTCATGCTTTTACCATCCTTAAATTTATATTTTTTCCTGTTAAATTGTCCCTTGAATTCAACATGATTTCACAATTAGCCTTGTTCACCCTCAGACTGTGGGGTTTTTTACTTTTTTTTATGACTAAATGATTCTTCTGAAAAATCCCAACCAGCTGTTGTGGAGTCTTGCTTTTCATTTCAACTGCAGGAGGATTTTGAAGTAGAGACAGCTATAAATAATCTAAGTTAGAATTCTACTAGGGTGTGAATCTTGACAATCTCATCTTGTGAAAAATATTCCTGAAGATTAAATGACCAAAAATGACCAATGCTTCCATTTATTGCTTCCCCTGAAAGATATGTGAAGCTAATATTAAGGCACATGCCTAGACTACAATGTGAAATTAATTACTATCACTGCTGCCTGCACATCTGATGAATACATAGGAAACTGACATTTAAAATAAATTGGGTAAGTCTCTTATTATAAGAGGAAAATTGATATAAATTCCACCTAATTTCCTCAATAATGTTAATAGCAGTTCATGATGAATAGCAGGTGGGGTTTTTTTAGTTTACTAATGTAGATATAAGATAACTTTCCATTATTATTTGTAAACCATTACCTCTTGGTTGCTTTGTTAGTCCTGAGGGTATGAAAAATAGAAAGAGATTTAAGGAAAGATACCCAAACCTGCTTTTTATCATGCATGACTGGAGAGCGATGCTGTAAACCACTGAGGCTTGTGAGCGTAATGAAGCCTGACGCCACTCAGAGCTGCTCAGGTCGCTCTGTCTGAGATCCTGAGTGTTTATTGAACATGAAACAAGTGGTCAGAGCCTGAGTATCTTAAAACTTGCATAAAACTTCTTTCTGCTCTGATGTTGGGAGTGTTTTGGTAGCTGGCTGGGCCAGGAGGGTTCTGCAGGGGGTTCCAGTGGGTAAGTGCTGGCTGTACTGGGAGCCCAGTGTCTGCATGTTGTGCTCGGGGTGTGGGCAAAAGAAAAGCAGACAAGAGCAGCACAGATAACAGAGGGGAGGGTGAAGCACAGAAAAGACCAGTGACTGGTTGAGTTCATGGAACATTGCAGACTGAAAATATGTTTTCTTTATGCCAGGGGGGATAGCTGACCTTTCCTTAGTTTGCTAACCAGAGACCTTCAAACAGTGCAGAACTCTGTAGAAGGCGCAGGGATCTCACTTAGGACTTGTCCTGCTGTGGTAGGACAGTGGTGTTCAGTGGATTCCTAGTAGGAAGAGGAAGGAATTGGATTCTTACTTCAACTTTGTCTCTGTCTTGCTATATTGGTGTTCTCACATCACAGCTTTCCACTGTGCCTCAGTTTCTCTCTCTCAAATGGGATTGTATTTTCATTCAAGGTGTTTGAGTTCTAACAATGAAAATGCTGTATAAAAGGGATGTATAATGTTGGATGCTTTTTTTAGTACTCCTCATCTATGCAATATTTAGAGTTTTAATGTTAACTTACTTTCTTCCAAAAGCAAAGTTCAGTTAGAAGCCCTTGGAAAGAACCAGGACATTTTGGACTCTGGACTCTGCTGCAGAAGCAGTGCTGTGTAATGCAGCAAGACTTAACAGAAGGTGAAGATTTTTCCTTCCCAAGACATGGTGTTTGATTACAGCTGCAACAAATTTGATAGCTGCAAACACTAAGTGCCTGATTGAAAAGAAACAATTATGCCTAGAAGAACACTGCTTATTTTAAGAAATTAGAAGCGTTTAAATACAGAGGGAAACAGCCCCAAGTAAATGGTGCTGTTTTCCTTCGTAATAAATACCCTCCTCTTAAGCACAAATATCTCATTCTTTCGAGGGATGTTTGGGGAGTTGTGTATTCATATTTAGAAAATACAATTAAAACCTGCTCTCTGACCATTCCTTTTGCTAAACCTGAACAGAGTTTCCTGTCTGTGCTGCTGTGAGTGTATTGCCACTGTCCACAAGTTGCAAAACTGCTTCATTTCTCTGTTTTTCCATCTGTCATTTGACTTTGAAGTAACAGTTGCCCCATTAATAGAAGGCAAATTGATGAGTTTGATTTCTCTATAACTTTGGGTTATAGAGAAACCCAACTGGGTCACAGTTATCTTTGTACCTAAATGATAATTTGAAGCATGCAAAGTTCATGCAGGTAAATTTACTGGCTTGATGCTTTTCTCCTTTTTCAGCCTAAGAGAAATACAGATCCTGAGTTGCAGCAGAGTACAGATTAACCCTTGTTCTGGGGGCAGTGGGAAGGATCAAAGCTCTGAGTCTTGCTCTGCTGCTCCTTTTCTCTGGAAGTTTGGTGTTGCTTTATGTCTGATGATGGGAACTCTGCAAGAGATGGTTTATTGTGTTCAGAACCAAAATGAACTTGCAGCTGAGTGCCTGGGTCTGGATGTCTGAGTGTATTGACTCTTTAACAGCTACTTTTAGTTTGGTCTGCTTAGTATTGGGCATGTTAAGTGTGTGGCATAAAGCTGTCAAGGACTGTGCAGTGCTTTTTAGGACTTTCTTGTTTTAATAGACCCGGTTCTTGCCTCCCATTTAGTCAACTGCTCCTGTGACTTTTGCTGTTTTCATATCTGCTGGCCTTAGTGGCTTTTTGTTCTTTTTGTTTATTATGCCTCCTAATTTTAGTATCAGTTGTGACCTGGGAAAGATTTTGTCTCCCTCAGGCTGATCTCTCCCTCCTCCTCTCCTTCTGTATCTCACAAGCTGAGTTAGGGTCATGCTGGAGTCTGCTTGGAAGGGAGACCTGCCCAGGAAACCTGTGGTGCTGATGGGAGGTGGATTTGAGTCAGCAGATAGGACTGAGTTAGTGAATCTAATGGCATTGCATGTTTCCTTTAAAGAGAATAAAGAAAACTCATATTGGGATGAGGAATATGATTACAATCAGTTGGAGTTTGCTTCTGCACCTGCTTGCTTTAGCTTCAGGCACACAATCCAAGTGGCTTGCTGCCTGTGAATATTAAAAGGCGTGGACCCAATTTATGAGTGTTAATAAGATGCTAAATACAAAACAAATCTTGCATACTGATGGTGTCTTCCCACTTAGACAGTATTTATTGCTTTAAAATTCCTTTTGAGTTTCAGGTGAAGAGTGCTCTGCTTGTTCTGGGCTGGAGTATTAGGCTGTAGATGTTCTACTTCAATGGTGGTTGTAACTGGTGAAATGATTCCTAAATATGTGAGTGGTCAGAGCTCCATGCTGAATCCACTCTATTACTTTTCATCATTAAAGAGCTGTGATCAAGAATTAAAGTTTTAATTAAAAAAAACACTTGTAGCCCTCACAGCTTGTAGTGTTAAAGCTATGGAGAAGAACAGCATGGGAAGCCATAAAATGGTGGGGCTCTGAATGTGCCAACACTCTGAAACAGTGAGTTCAAAATGCCCCTTAGTCTCTAAGAGGCTTTAATACTGTGACTTTGAGATGTTCATTAGTGTTTTAAACTAATTCACAGCAGATTGCAGCAGAGATGCAGAGCTGGCTGGTTCCTTTCAGCTGTCTCTGGTTTGTTTGCAAACAGGGAAATCCAGCTGCACTCAAGCTGCTGTCCAGGAGCAGCAGCCTGAACTCCAGTGTCTTCTGTGATGTTGGTACAAAATACCGTTCCTAGTTTGAAGATGTGCTGATGGGATTAGTTGTGTTGAATTGATGATAAAAACATGAATGTGAAGATTTCTGTGCTTGTTTTGTATTATTCATTTTATAGTTAATTCGTTAAAACTTGTAACTAATTTAAACCTTAGAAAACTTCCCATCTGTTGTACTGTGGAACTGCAGAACCTAAAAACCTTTCTGAAGAGTTTGAAAGCCTGACTGTTACAAACTATATTGAGTGCTGTAAAGTGAAATTGCCTGTATTTTGTACATGCCATGGAGAAGCAATTAAATAGCAGAGGACACTAGCAGGTGACCCAGGAATCCTCATCTAATCCTATGTTCCAAAAATTGTTTTATTAGTTTATTTTGCTGCAGTAACTTAGAGCATTCAAACCAGCTGAAGAAATCAGTAGCTGGAGATACTAAACTGACTGTGCTGGCCTCATGAACTTGTTAATAATACTGTCACTATATCTTGTTGTTAATGTTTGTATCTTAGCAAGTTTGTGGATGAGTTGACTTATTTGGTGTTAGTTTGCTGTTTCTGAATGGCTACAAAAGAACTGATAGTTGTAGAAACAAAGCAGGAACTCCACAGGTAACCCTTGAAGGGTGATATTCCCATGTCTGAGATGTCCCAACCCATTTGAATACATGAGGATTAAAAAAGCATGCTTGATCATAATGATCATACCTGAGAGGATGGAGGAAGGACTTGGAGGTGTGTTTACCTTGTGTTGTCACATAGCAGCAAACCTGGAGGGAAGCAGCAAGGGCTGGAGTCTCGTTGGAGAGGGAGGCAGTGGTGCAGTGACACTGGCTAACGAAGAACGTAGCCCTGCAGCAGCTTCCCTTCCTGCTCCTCTGTGCCAGAACATCTGGCAGTTCTGCTGTGATGGAGCCAGGTGAGGAGCAGGAGAAGACTGCACTGCTGGTTCACCACCCTCGTTTGAGGGTTCATAACACCACACTTAGCGAATGTGTGCGTGGAGCTGTCACAGCTGTGCCAAACTGTGCAGCTATTCACTCAGCACACTGTGTTTTAATTTGCTTCTTGTTTGCAAGGTATTAGTATTTGGGGAACATGATAAAGCAAGATACCAAATAAGCAGTGAGGCAATGCAGTATTGTCAATAATATTGAGTGACAGGATTGTTCTACACAGTGTAGTGTCTGGAAGAAAAGTAGTATTATAATTAGATTTAAAGCATAGCATTGGCTTGATTCTGTCTCCAATTAAGTATTTCTAGCTAATGTAAAATATTTGCTTGGCAATAGGTTTGCCTATCATAAGGTTTCGGAATTTTTTTTTATGGCTGCTCTTTGGAATTTTTCCACAATATTTGAGCTCTGTTGCTGTGTCCCTGTTTGTCATCAGCTGTTTGCAATGTGCAACTCCTGTTTTATTTAATGTACCATATGCATATTGGAAACAAGTGATTTTGCACAGTCAACTCTTCTGTCATTGGTTTGGAGTGGTGGATGCAAATGTGATGAGAAATAGTAAAGTATCTGGTCAAGTAGGCTTTAAATCCCAAATTAGCTCGAGTTCCTGCCAGTGCTTCTTTGTCCCCTTGGCTCCTGACCTGTGCTAGCACTGGAAGAACTGGTGTTTGCAATATATACAGAGCTCTGTCCTGGCTGGGATATTGAAAGTAAGAAACCAAACAAGCTACTTAAGAATTTGGTAGTTTAGACAAGAGCAGTTGTTTTCTAAACAACTGTTAAAGGCCAAAAAGCCACCTGTGAAATCTAAAGTTGGCTTGTAAACCTTGTTTTGCTCTTTATTTCCAATTATCTGTATCTATTTACTCCTTTTTGTTCCATGGAGGAAACTTCTTATGGTCAGAAGCATATTTCAGTCATCAGTGGCATTTCAGCCTTGAAAAGGAAATGAATGGCAAATTGGCATGACAGTGGCGACTCAATTATTTTTCACAGCTTTGGCAGGAACTGGTGTTAAGTGCTGCTCAGTCTGATACTTGCAGATGATGTCCAATAAATCTGTTAAAGTAAAATCGAGCAAATAAGTCAGGTGTTTGCCCCTTGCTTGTTTATGAGCTCCTGCTCCAGGTAGTCAGGCACTTGTAGAACAAAAATCTCTAGTAGAAGATGAAGAAATAAATGTAAATAGCTGTGCTGGCCACTGTTTTCCTGGGAAGTGTGGCTGAGGATACTTGTGCTGGTTTATGAACAGGCTCTGATTTAGGTGGAGGGAGTGTTCAGGTGCAAATACCTCCAGATGTGTAAAGCTGAAACCAGCTGGGTTGCTGGCTGAGATGCAGTTTATCTCTGAATAACCAGAGTCTCCCGAGTGCTCAAGGTCAAGTACTTGTGTGGCTGATGCTGTCTGTAGCATTGGCTTAAAGTAGTGAGCTCCAGGCCCTGGTGGCTTGCAGAGAAGCTACACTGGAGTGAAGGGAAATACCTGGAAAGCTCTGGGTCAGTCAGTGTCTGCGCTTGAGCTGCTGCTGGAGGGGTGGGAGCGTGTGGCTGCGGCGGTGCAGGGTGGTCCTGAGCAGACCCTTGGCTGGGGTGAACTGTGTTTGCTCTGGTTTCAGTGGATCTTCTTGGTGCAGCCACTTCATTTGAGAGCTGAGCACCCATCAAGATGGGGAAGCTAACCTGGAGCATGCAGGTTTGGGTGGGGGGTCTCGGTGGATCTGCTGTGGGTGGATGATGCCTGTAGCAGCAGAGAGGCTGCAGGCTGGGGTTTGTTGGACCATTTGTTTGCTGAAGCTGATCACTCAGCTTCTTGTGGCACTCCTTGTTCCCAGAGGCTTGTGGTGTTGCTGCTGGAGAGCCTGTGCTACTTGGTGGGATGTTTTTTGCTGTGACAGCCTGGAGTCCCCGCTCTGCAAGGAAGCAAGCGAGGTGCCGTCGCATGAAAGTCGTGAATACAAGGGCGCGGAGGGTTGGTGGATGTGGATATGCTGCTTTGAGTTCCTCTGGCTGTCTGTTTATGTTAATATTGCTCAAACAAGTGTAGGGGGGAAAAAAACTTCTACTAAAGGCTGGGTGGTTTTTGGGATATCCTTACTGCTGTCCCTCTGGAGCCAGCAAAAATGGGAGAGCAGCTCTGTTTCAGTGGCTGCTGTGGCAGATGCATTGCTTTCTATGTCTCAAATTAAAACACCTCCCTGGGGAGGGAAGAGTCAACCTTCCTATTCTTTTTTCTTTTTAGCTATACAAAAGATTTTTATTACTTAAATGAGCTCCCAGCCAATCTGCCTTAATATACTACTAATTGATTTTAAGACTTGAAAGCAGCAAAGCTGATTAGCATTTGCTGACTCAGCTACAACCCTCCCCTCTCCACATCCTGGAGGATGGAGTCAGATATTGACCCGTGTTGCTGGAGCACTAAATGAAGTTGAGGGAATATTAAGTGTCTCATACTGGCATTTGATTTGCATATGCAAATGAAATCAATCAGTACAGACGCAGGAGAGCAGGAATGCTAATGATTTGCAAATAGGATCCAGTATTAAGCATTTAAACAAACATGGAGTGGCACCAGCTCAGCTGCAGCACGGGGACACTTTGCTGTCGAGGAGGTCCCTCTGCTCTCCCCTCCAGTACAGCTGCTCTGGTGACCAGCTCATTTCAGAGAAGAGCGTATGGAAGCTGTGCAGAAAACACTAAATCTGCAAGACTTTGACATTTCTTCTGCTTTGGTGGCATTTGGAATCGAAGGGCTGCTCATGTTTGAGATGTGCTTGCCTGACCTGTGGGTTGCTGCACATGACTGGACAAGTGGAAGGTGTTGGAAGTCAGCACCTGGAAGCCTCAGCACTGCACTGTGAGGGTACCTTGTGAAGGACTCATTGTGGTGGTTCTTTCCAAAACCCTTCATTTTCCTCCCTTCTTGCTCCTTTTTTTCTTCCTCATAGAATAGAGACCCATTTCTTTTCAATCAAGGGATCTATTTGCAGAACATGTCGTTGTTAGCCGCGTTTGGTTGTGTTTCAGCATACATTTCCATAAAAAGTCGCCACTAATGAGCTGTGCGAAAATTGCAGCCTTGCTGCCAAGCCAATTTGGTTAAAAGGCTTGTCCGTCCTTCATTACTGTTTGATCCCTACACATGCACAATGTGCTTGATCAGGTACAACCATGGGAGCTATAAAAGGAAGGGAGATAGCATCATATCTCTGAAAAATCCTTGTTACTTCTAATGCAGTTGCTGTTCTTTGTTTTAGTTTATCTCCATGTGTTGGCTTCCCAGTTATCAGTGCATCAAGGTTGTAAGAATTAAGAAAATAACCTCAAAAACTGGAGGTTTTTTTCATAGTTAAATTGGTTGATAACTCTTGTAATTCTAGCCAGTGTTAAGGAAGTTTTGGGTCCTTTTTCTACCAAATTGACTGCCATTGAAATCTTGGAAAATCTGAATCCTGGGCTTTGATTTCCTGCTTTGGGAAGTGATGAGTGATCCAACCTGAATCCCAGTCTCTGATCAGAGTTGTTGGCCCATCCTGCATTCTCTCAGCACAATGACATTTCCCAGGGTGTACATTCTCATTCTCAGCCAGTTTCTATCTTGTTGATGTCAGGACTCCTTACTGTGCTTCTCTAGCTGTTTGCATTCCAAGAGGTTATGTTTAACTGTTTTTATTATGTTTTAATTTGCTTTTAGGATGTTGTACAGAACTCTGCACCTTGGCAGGGGAGGGAGCTCTTTATAACTCCAGGTTTTACTGTTCAGGCTTACTGATGTGACCAGAGATCTGAAGAGTAGTTCATTTCTGGAGCTGCCTGCAGAAATTCACCAGCCTGGAAAATGTTTCTTGCTCCACAGGACTCACAAATGCAATTTTAGAGGTCACTGTCTAACAGGTATAAAATTTATCAGTTTGTTTCTCTGCATAAAGAAAGGAGCACTGGGGCTGATCCTCAGCTGGAGGATCAGCTCGTGTCTGTCTTGCACCAGCTGGAGCTTCCACAAGAATCCTCATCATCTTAAACTGCTTTCAGTGGTCCATATTTTTTTACTTCAGTGGGATATGTATTTGAGTGTCTACATCTTGATTTAGGCACATAAATAAATCTTCCATCTGATCCACAGATCAGGTTGACTTTAGAGGAAGTTGTGTGTTGGGAATTGCTGAAAATCCTGACTAAAGCAGCAATCTGTCCATGTGCAGCATTTTAGACAGGAAGAATTAGCTTTAAGCTCCAGCTTCTCCATTAGTAGGAGGCTAGTTGACTTTTGATTATGTAGGCAGAGCATTTCCTACAGAAGAAGAGGAAATGGTTTGGCTGACCTGCATTGCTTTTAGTGGCTTGCTGTGAACTAGGCTTATTGTTCATAGCAGTGATGGCTGGGAAATGGAAAGCAGTTTGCAGAGACAGCAGAAGGAAGCCTGCTTGCCTGGGTAACAAAACCTATCCCACCAAATCCTCTGACGTGTGCTGATTGGATCTGAGCTCCTGTGAGACATCCTCTCTCAATCTGTTCAAATCCACCTAGCCTGGATGGTAATTCCTTCCCCTTTTCTTTACTTGGTGGCATTTCTTTTCAGTTTTGAGATTAAAATGTCATCTGTCCAAGGTAGAACTTGACTATAAATAAGTAAATAACTTCCAGGCAGTTTGGGGTTTACTTTCTTGGAAGAGCCCTGCTCTATCTGTAGCTTAAGCTGTGAATTGCTGGTGACTCCTGGTGGTTTCTATCTTGCAAGAAAAATAAAAGTGGAAGGACCTCCAGCCCTGCTGCAGGTGCAGGCCAGCAGGAGGGGTTTTGTGGTGGAGGGGGACAGAAGTGTCCTCTCTTTCTGCACACCCTAGGGCTGGGCTGAGTTAAGCAGAAAGCATCGTGTTTTGGACGAGGGACTGATCTGACACAGGAGATCAGTGTTCAGGTCTCCATCTGTTCCACTCTTGCCCTGACACTGAGGAGGAACAGGGGTGACTCTCAACGTTGTAATTCTCTGCTTTGACCTCTTATTTCCTTTGCTGCATCGCTTTTCTTTGGGTCTTTTCATAACTCCTGTGTGCACAGAGCTCGTGAGCTGTGTGGTGTCCTACAGGTGTCTCGTGCATCTGAAGAGCTGTTTAAGCACTTGTCCTGTCTACCAAGGAACAGGACTGGGTTCCCCCATTGTCCTGTCACCTGTGTTCCTCTTTAGGAAGCAGAGGCATTGAGAGCTAAAGCAGATGAGATGAAATAGTCCTGTACATATTAGACTACACAATTAATGCACCTCCAGGAAAGCTTGAATAACAAAAGGCTACTCCTCTGTACCTTTCAGTTTAGGGGTTTGATCAGCTCAAGTACAGTGAATCCATCTTAATTAAAATTAAATGAGTATTTAATTAACTTTATCTCCATTTCCAGAAGTGTGTGCACATGCTATGTGGTGATCTGTGTCTCTCTGATTACCATGTATTCTCACCTTGAGTAATATTTTGATGAAGAAAACAGTATGATTAGTTGTTGGCCATTTAAGTGTTGAGGTTTTTTTAGAAGCTCTTCCTTCTCTTCCCCCTAAAACATCCCTTTGTGCAGGCTGTGTGCAACTGAAATCTGTAATTTTAGAGCCTAAGAGCATGGGACTGCTCAGAGGTGTGTGCTGCTGGAAGGATTTGTGCTGCTCTTCACTTGAACACGTTGGTTACTTGAGGTGCTCTGAATTCAATCTGGTTACTGAATATAGGTTAAATAGGAGTAGATGTGTCCACAGTGCATCTGAAGGGATCAGTGTGGCAAAAAGTCCTTCACTCACTGCTCTGCTTTACTCTGTGACTTCTTGGATTGAATTTTGTTAGTGAGTCCCCAAATCAGAGTTGGGCACATACTGATGTGACCATCCCTGGCAAAACTCTGTGTGTTGAAGGATGTTGGGCAATTATTTTGGGTTTTGCCTTGAAATGCTGTTTTTGGTCCCTGCTGGAGCTCTCCAGCAGCTGCAGTGGTTCGTGGATGGGGCTCTTTGCTTCTGTTATGCTTATTTTTCTATTCTTTGACTCAAACCAAGGTGTTTTGTATCGCACTATACAAAAGCTGTTTGTGCCAACATAAGCTATGTTGAGAGTGGTTCAGCTTCCTATATATAAATAGAAAGGGCTCATGTGTTTGTGTGCATGTGCAAGAAGATTTTTCTCTTGATTTAATATTTTCTTCATGTTCTAACTGTCAACTGCCTTTACAATTCTTGCTATTCATTACCATATCTGAAAAATGGGTAGGGGAAAAGGCATTTACTTGGATGTGTTTGCAGCTCATGTGTCTGGAAAATGCCACGTTCAGATATTTGAGGCTGAGCAAAAGCAGCGATGCTTCATTCAGAGCATGAGCTGCTGCTGTGTGAGGAGAGTATTAACAACAGTTTCAGGGAGGTGGCAGGAAACAGCGCCTGTAACGCTGTCAATATCCAGATGAAAATGTACTTTTACATGGATATCTGCTTTGCCAGCCAGATCAGAGATGATTGAGTGTTCAGGGTGTTGGGGGCTGTGTTCGAGGAGTCCTGGAGTGCGGAACCAGTGCGGAAAGTGCGAATTGGTTCTTTCCCCGCGTATTGGAAATGGCGAGATGAAATCCTGTGTAAAGGAGGAGGAGGGACTGTCATCAGTCTGAATTTGTTGTTATCATTCTGATTATTATGGGCTGATGTGTCTGCAGATGAAATAGCTGGAGCATTAGCTCAGTTTGCTCTGGGTTGGATTTTTTTTATCAACTGTCACTTTGAGCAGCTGCTTCTCAGGTGGGGAAGGTCCCTATGGCTTTATGCTCTTGAGTTTTCCATAGAAACCATCTCCTGTTATTAGAGAGGAAAAACAATGATTATTCAGGCACAGAAAAGCTCAGTGATATTATTATTATCTGGAAGAATAGGACTTGTCAATCAGTAATCCCTGAAATACAGAGCAAAATAAACATGACCTGGCTTGCTTTCATCTTGTAGAAGTACCAATGGATCTGACCCGTGTTTCTTTGTAGCTGTGCTGTACCAGGCCTTGGAAAGGGCATTTTTTATTCCAGCTGGAAGTAAAGCCTGGTACAAAATAACTATCAATCCAACAATTAAAAAGAAAATAAAACTGAAAAGCTAAAAGAAACATACTACAGATTATAATATTTCAGGGAAAATCATTCGACCTGTTTCATTTACCAGGTAACTCTGGCCAGTGAGAAATACTTTTGGTGGAAAAAGTGTTTTTTCTTTTACTGAGTTTACTGAAAAACTCACAGAAAATAGTAAAACTTGATGTAAATGGTCTGCCCTCCCCAATTTTATGTGGAAAACTGCAACAGGTTCCAATTTATTCCTGAAAATTGGCTTTTACACATTCTCTTTTGTACTGGGAGTATTTAATCCCTAATGTGATTGTCTACTAATTCTGCATTTTTACTTCAAAAACTTTAATTACTTAGTAGTGCTTAATTATTAGATATGTTGGCTGATATGACCAATGCCCACTTGAAAGAAATGAAACTGAACCTCTCTTAAAAGAGAATGAGATTAGGTTCTAATATAAAGTATTGTACATGAAGTTCCTGATTTGCATCCTCCCAGGCTCAGCCCAGTGTTGTGACGTGCTCTATAAACTTCATTATAAAAGAAATCATTTAGTTTGTAAGAGTTAAGTGTGTGACCTTTAATTTATGCAATAGATGGAAAGCCAAGTGTGTGTTACTTAATGGCATTTATTTCCTTAAGTGTATATTTTTATTAGCTGTGTCTGAGGATCCCTGTTGTAAAATTAATCATGTTGTTTTTCGATCGGTTTCCGAAAGACTTGTGGAATGCAATTATACCCTGTGTGTGTAGACTAATAATTTTTTAGCCCAGCATTTCATCTGAATTCAATAGAGATTACGTGGTGTAAAAGATAATTAATAACCTGTGGATTTTACATTAAAAACAATGCACACAAAAACCCCTCCACTGCTGCCAGGACCAGTTTGGAAAGATGAAGCTTTTCTAGCTAAACCAGTAGTAAAATAGACCTGCCAGTGTCTGAAAGATCAGCTTTGTGTGGTGCCAAAGTGAGGTTGGACAATCAGAGCAGGTAAGAAACCACCTTTGATTTTAAAACAAACAAACCAACCTTTAAAAACACCAATAAAAACCCCCCAAAACCCTACCCAAACCCACTGAAAAGCTTTCTGATTATTTGATCTGTTTCTCATTTGTTCAACAGCTTCATTCATTCCTTAACACACCGACTTGTCTGGTGCTTTGCCTTGAGGGACAGCAGATGCCTTTTACCTGTGTTTCTGTGCCAATATTTGAGTCCAAATAAACAAAAAGCAAATACAGATGCACCTGACCCCTTGAATATTGACCAGTCAATACCATGTGCACTTGGGGAAGGTTGTTGGCTTGCACACTCTGTGATAGTCTCACTCACACAATTATAAGTAGTCAGAGAGGTAAACTTTTATATTTTTAGCTCACACCAAAGCAAACAAATTGTAAAAGGACAGATAACATCCTGAACATGCTTTCTGTGAGGTCACCTGCTTGCTTTGATCAGCTCATAGCTGTTCTGTTCTCCAGGCTGACACAGCTGTGATGCACTCATTTGATTCTTCTTGTGATTTGCATGAAAATTATAACTAGTTCCTTGATAAAGTCACGGCGACTGCCTTCTGCCCTGGGGGGAGGTGCTGTGCTGTGCTTTATCTGGGAAATGTCCCAGTGCCAGATCTCATCAGTGAGGATATCACTGAACAGTTGGTCGTATCCCTCTTTGCTTCTCTCACGGGAGTCTTCCCTCTACCTTGGCCACAGCTGATTGACAGACCAGGTCCTTTAAAACACCTTTCACCCAGATGATTAACTCGAACTGTTTTCATACATTTTGGGTACAGTTGTTCTGGTTTGACTTTTAGTTTTTTCTAGCTAGGAGCTGTTGCTGCTGTGGAGCTGTTTCACTGTTGCACAGAACTATTGTCCAACTGGTCTTTGGCGTGGTTCAACGGGGAGTCAACTGCCAAGGAAGCACTGAGATGTGCTGAACTCCTTTTCTCTTCATTTTTGGTGCTGGTTTTTCTCCCCCCTGGAGGCTCTAGCTGTTTCTTCCGAATCATTCTACTTATTTGAAGCCCAAAACAGTTTCATGCACAACTTGTGCTAAGATTAATAAAGGAATTTACAATTTTAGCTGTGAGAAGTATTTTAGAGCGTTGGTGTAAATCCAGATGTTTCTCCTCTGATGGGTCAGATTCTCAGATCCCCAGGTATTTCTGTACTGAGAAATACCAAATCCAGATGATGGATCCCATGCCATGAGTATATTTCAGACTGAGGAAAAAAAAATATGAGCTCATTCATTCAAAACAGAACTTTCTGCCAAAGAGATATAAATACACTTTGCTTCTTCAATATTGTGGCCTCCATTCTTGATAATAAGCAATTGAGAATAGAGGGTGGGGAATTTGGCAGTTCTGTTGTTACTTCCCTAAACAGTAGGGGTGGGATGGCTGGATATTTTCAGCTTAGCACAAAAGCTGAAGAAAGAGGATGGGTATAAAAAGCATAAAAACATGGGTTCCAACTAATCCATTAAAGCTTATTGCTGCAAGAAGTGGCTGGATTCTGAGCTTTTTTCCTTCTTATTTCTGTCATGTTTTTTTTAGAAGATTAGTCTTTCAAATGTTTATTCATGTGCCATGTAACATCTGAAAATTAACTAGTATACTTCTCTCCTTCCAGGATTCCGAACTTTCCTCTGTGCCCTGTTTGAGATGCATATAGGAAAAGAGTATCTTGTTGGATGAAGAACATATTAATTTCATGCTTATTTTTCCTTGATCTTATGGAAGAAGAATATTTGCAGGAAAATGTTTTTTTTACTCTTACTTTTCTTTCCATTTGTACTTAGTTCCTCGCTCTGAGCTGAGGTGATAGGTGTTTAGATGACTGCATGTTCAATTGCAGACCATCTGTAATCGAAGATGCAAACATCTGTGCATTTATCTTCTGAATGTGGGAACATCTCATGGTTCAGCCTCCTCCTGACCCCTCTGTCCTTTCTAGACCACTAGCTTTCTTTGCTCAGCCTGAGCACTCGCTGCTGGAACTTTCTTTTCAGTGCTGTGTCATTAAATTCCATGAAATTTCACCTCCTGTGGACTACTCAGTGCTCCTGCTTCATACATCTGGGCTAGAGCTCAGAGATGTCTGAGACTGGGCATTTAGAATGATCTGTGTTTTAATAGAATAGATCCTATAGTTTGGCACTGAGTGAATCTTGGTTTATATTAGAAATTATAAAGCCTCACTCACTGCTAAGAAAACTGTATTTGAAATACAAGAGTCTCCATAGTCCTGATGGAAGTGACATAAAGGTGATTCCAGAATGATCCTGTGTCTAGAAAAGAGAGCAGTTTGTTCTCCATGCTGTGTCAGAAGCTGTTGTGTGTACATCTCTGAGTGTCCTGGACAGATCCAGATCCTGGACTCTCCCAAAAAGAATCTTCCAGACACTGTGTTATGGTGTTTTCAATTCTGTAAACTAACACAGAGGAACACTTATGCTAATTAAAATTTCTTACAATTATTGATCTCTCTTTTCTCCTGTTCCTCCCACGCAATGTCTTATCCTATAAAATTAGCCCAGCCTTGCAGGAACATATAGTAGGAGGAAAATGAGTTTGTGCTAGAATATTTTATATAGTAATCTCATTAGCAGTTGTGCTCTGAGAATCTATGACCAAGTTGTCTGTACGTGCTTTCTTGTTGTGTTTATCCTAAACCATCTCCCAGCATTTTCATCTGTAGTTGTTTTCATCATCTCATGTGCATGTTGGTGTCCTCCTGAACTGGCAGCCTCAGGTGCCTGGTAGGTAAGAAAGTGGAAACAAAAACTTAATGGAAGTCAGGGTTTTTGTTCCAGACATGTAATTATGTGTGAGCAGATTCTCAGTGGGCAAACTGGCTGCAATTTTTATATCTTGCAGACAAATCTGTGTTGCTGAAAGTGCACTGGAGCAGAGCACAGCCAAGCCTGGTGCAGCTTGTGTGTGTGTAGGAATGATAGCCTTTAATTCTGCTTGGGGATTTTTTGGTCTGGGCTATAGTGCTGTAAGTAGATGAGTGTTTTGGATAAAAGAAGGATTATCACAATCTTTTGTTTAGAAATCAAATGGAAAACTTTATTTAGAGCTTGAAGAAGTGTATGCTATTCTTCAGAGACTGTAGGTTGCAATAAAAGCATACAGGCTATGCTGCCCCCTAAACAGATGTATTTTTATGGCATTTCTGGCACAAGTGAAGAATCCATTCTCAGAAATCCCATGAGAACTAATGTGAAATAGAGTTCCAGCCTGGCTGACCACCCCTGACCTGCAGGCAATGCCTAAATGATGCCTTGAACATATAAAATATTACATAAATGCCCCATGTTGTTAGGCTTTCTGTTATGTCTCTGTACTGTGGAATATATCTGGTTTTGCTCAGGCCTTGGGTAGCTTTCCAGGGTGAGGAACTTTTGTTGTGGCTGAAATTCTACCAGGCAGCAGGCAGTAATCCTTGTGAGAGCAAAACTGGCTGCTCGTCCCCCTGTGCCTCTGACCCCTCATGGGCTGTTGGGCCAAGCCCAGCTGAGGCTCCTTATTTTCTCCTTCCAGGGCTCCTGGGAGCTTCATAGTGGGACCAGTGGGAGCTGCTTTGTCAGCAAGGGAGTTGTGGAGAGGTGGAAGGAGTTGAGGAAGAGTTGTGAGTTGAGTGAGATGTGAAGCTTTTGATCAAGAGAATGGGTTTTTCTGGCTGGAGGCAAAGATCTGCTGGAATTTAGTTTATCTGGTATAAATAATTATTTTTTTGGAAGAATTTGGATGCAGTGATTTGGAAAGGAGGGTGGGGGTTATTGGGTAAAAGTGCTTGGATAACCTGTGGAGCAGAAACTAATGGCATTAATTTATTTGAAAGATGAGGAATTGAGGTGGGTTAGGGTTGAATGGCAGGTGCAATCATGTAACCGGGAAGTGTGTTTATCCTGGCTTATGAAATGCATTTTTTCCTATGTTCTTTAGTTGTTTAATTTATGTGTAGGACTCTGTCAGTAACAAATAACGAGATCTATGATGTACTGATACTATCCCAGGCTGTAAACCTTCCTCCAGGGACTGCCTCTCCCAAATACCTGGCTTCATAAGAAGGGAGACGCATCTTTTGCCTCTGTGGGAATTACAGGACAACATCAGTTTCTTTCTGGTCTTTTAATGTGTGATGTTGGTTTCTTTCGGACTTGTGGCACAACAACTTCCCTGATTTCAGCAAAACCTTCCAGAGTTTACAGAAGCAGGTGGGTGGATGTCTGTAAACATCACTAAAAGTTTTCCAATTACTGGGCTGTAGGTGATGGAAGGTGTGCAGTACAGCATCTCTCTCATGGCCACAGAACTGTGGAGTTTCTCATTTCAAGACAGTTTACAAGATGCTGAAGCTGTCTGGGAAGCTTTGAGTGCTGCAGTGTACAAATCTGTGCTGAGAAGATGCTCTCGTGGAGTTAACAAAGGCGTTTGCAGTGGGGAGTTCATTACTGAAAGGATCCTGGCCGAACTTTCTTCCTCCTTTGTGGGGTGCCTGTAACTTTTACAAAGTAAATCATCTCCTGAATGTCTTTTATGGTGTCAGCAGGAGACAGGACTGAGAAATGGCTGTAATCCTGAATATCTGGCAGTTGAGTCCAGCAGTTGCTTTGTGATTTGTAAGAATGGGAAGGTTTAATCTGCAACCAAAGTAGCCTTTCTCTCCCACTGCTCTGATCTTTAGCTTGCGTAAGCCACAGCCTGCTGTGCTGCTTTGGAATTTATTTAATAGCTCAGTTGTTTGTACATGATTAAAAATATAATGAATGGAATGAAGCAGTAATAAGGTGAACAGCTCATAAAGAGCTTTAGTCTAAAAGGATCTGTTTTGACTCTGCTGGTATAGCGAGGAGTGTGGCAGCAGTTACAGGAAGGCCACTGCATCCATCTCCTGCAGGCTTTTGTGAGCTAATGCTGAGTATGAGGCTTATGTGTCACCTTCTCTAGTTCATCTTTTACAATGGGCCCTACTTTTTCCCACTCAGGTGTTGCTTTGACTTCCTAGTGTTTCACCTCTGAGTGCCTGATGGTCCAGAGAAAAGAGCTTTTACTTTGATGCATTGGATTGCATGTTAAATAGGTGCTGTGTAAATTCTTTCTGATGTGAGGATTTGAAGGGGCTGAACTTTCATGCTTTGCCTGGATGTGCTTTGGCTGTTTGAAGGGTTCAAGAGCTGAAGATTGAGATTAAGATTTAGTGTTTTCTTAATAAGAAATGTTCAAGGCATAAACTGATTATCTCAGAAGCTGGGTATTATTCTCTTCTGTGGTAGGCAGGTGAAGGGACCTGTCCATAATACACAGATTTTATTCCTTTGTTTTTCTCTCAGCAGTGGTAGCATCTGCAGTAGATGGGTAAGGTTGGGTAAATGTGTGTGTCTACTTTCTGAACTCCCCACCTGAAGTGTACAGAGGATTTGCACCTTTGCCCTTAGAGAGGATGGGCTTGTGTTGTGTATCAACAGTGTAATTAATGTAGTGGGGAAGAATGGGAGTGGAAGAAACTATTTTTGACCTCTTTAATGTTGAGTGCTCAGGGAAGTGCACCCTTTGTCCTCCTTGTTATTTGTGGATGGGAACCTAACCTGTTGGGTTTGCATTTACACGTGAACAATATGATCTTTCTCAGTGCAGAATTCTATTATCAGAGTGAAAACATTCAGCTTTAATATCAGTGGTGTGGAGTTTAAACACAGGTTTGCCCCTTGTAGTGGAACAAGATTCCGGCCAGTTCTAAGATCCTGAGTTATCTTCTTTTCTTGGTTCAGTCCCAGTCCTTTCTCTTTCCATTGATGTGCCCTGAGTGTCCTTTAAAGCAAATCTGTATCCTGTTTCCATGACAATAGTTGTACAATGGATGCCTTTGTTGTAGTGTGTGTGTGTGGGTTTCACATTTGTAACATCTCTTTGCATGAATTCCTGGTATATTCAAGGTCTCCTTGAAGTATTTGCACCATCAAACTATTCCAGGTAGCACTTAAATGAGCATTTCTGGATAAATACAGGCCTAACCTTTGAGTAAAACTTCATGGTATCTTCTCTGGGGGGAGAAGAGTGAATTAGATGATTTTTTTTCCATTTAGCTGATGAGTAAAATGGAGCAGGACAGGAACATTCATTGTGTGGTGAGTGGTCTGTCCAGCTTTCCCTGCATTCCCCATCTTGTTTTCTTCAACTAGAAGGTGAGTTTTGGGAGAACTGGAGCTTATATACTTGGGCTAACGATTGCAGTAACAGCTATCAGTCCTTTCCTCATGCTGAGATCTATGAGTGATGGCCAGCAGCTACTCCAGTGGTAGAAGAGCGAAGTGGGTGGCTGGATACTTGTCCCTCCCTCTCAGATATGTATGTCAGTGCAAAAATCTCAGAAATGGGTGTCAGCAATCTAACCTGGCAGGCTGCAAGTGTCCCTGCAGGGCCTGTCTTGCAGCTGGCCTGGCAGCGTACGAGAGGCACACAGAGCATCTCAGCCATGGCTTGTCTAATAGGTGCAGTAAATTACACCCATGTCCCTTAAGCCATGTGCTTGGAAGTGACAGGCAAGTCACCTTCCAACTTGAATTCAAGATGTTAACTTCAAGTGACTGGTCTATATCAGTCAAAAAAATCTCACTGAAGAATGTGTGGTTATTTGTTAATATTCTTCAGTTCTGAATACGTGTGGTGGTGGTTCTGTAATGAGCTGGTGGATCTGGAAGCAGTAGATGTTCTACTTCTTGCAGTAAGAAAGGGATTGCAGGAGAGCTCTGCTTCAGACTCCCACTCAAAGCAGGAGTGCTGACCACCACTCAAATCAGGGCATCTGTGCTTTTGTTTAGTTGGATCTTGACAATCTGCAAGGAAAGTGATTGTGCAGGGTCTCTGGGAAGCCCGTTCACATGCTGGACTTCCCTGCTGCTGAAGGATGTTTCCTTGACATCCACTCTGAACTCTCAAGCTGTGATTTTTGCCTGTTGCTTTCTTCCTCTTTTTTTTCTTCAAATTAGTCTTATGGGAATTTCCTCTTTCACCTTCCCTGCCTATCTTAACCTTGACTTGCATGCATGTTCTTTTTTCATTCATACATCCCAATGTATTTAATGGGCACTAAGATAGGGCAGGTCTCAGCACCCAGATCTCTGAGTAACAGCCAAGGGTTTGAAATCTAGAGTAAGCTCCCTGAAATCAGAATGAAGTCATGCTTCTGAATATATTGAGGCACTGGGGAGATCCCATGTGGGGCTAAAAGCTTGTTCCCTGAGGTAAGTGTGTGTTATTGCATAGCTTGCAGAATTCTTCTTGTGTCAAATTTTGCAAGATAGGCACCTGTGAATTTAGGAAACAGGACAGAGCCACAGGCATGTTCTTATGACATAATTGTATCACTTCAGCTTTGTTTTTGGTGAAGAGGATAAAACTACCTTCTAGATTTATTTTCTAATCAGTTATGACCACAAATTAATAATGAATCTCTAGTGCTGGAAGCAGAAGGTTCCCTAATTGCTCTGGCAGCTCAGTGGACTCTTTCGTGGCGCTACCCTTGAAACACACTTGCTTTCAGACTGTTGACAGGAGGTGTTTGCACTGTGCTCAGCATTCCTGGTTGCTTTTACTATTGACCATTCTACTCAGTGATATAATATTTCACCTTCTCAAGGGCATTTCCCCACAAACTGTGTGATTTCACTGAGTTCATGTTCTGCTCTGTAAGGTTGATGTTCCAGTTAGCAATGCCTGCAGTGTTGGCTGTTGTGTGACACTGAGTAGCCAAGCTTCCTTGAGAAGTACAGAAAAGATAACACTCGGGGGGAATAGAAGGAATAAATTATGAAGGCAGTTGAAAAATGAAAACAAACTGGTGTTTCTATGCTTATTTGTGAGACAGAAACCACTAGAAGAAAGAAAATGGAGCTGCCTGTGATGCTGCTGTGAAGACTTGGCAGGTCTGGTTTTGGGCACAGGGATTGCCCAGGGCAGGTGAGACCCAAGGAGCCCCAACACCCCTGGGGCTCGAGCCCTGTGTTTTGATACCTGCTGCTTCCAGAGAGGTGGCTGAAAAAACTAGGAGTGATGTGTTGT
The DNA here is from genome assembly GCA_907165065.1 of Caprimulgus europaeus. Next base: position 1,745,852 of record OU015547.1, read on the forward strand.
GGTGAATGCCCTTCTGCTGTGAAATATTTATTAAAACAGATGTAGTTGGCTACAATTTCTGTTTCTGGGTAATCAGCCAATAGCTAGAGAAGATCAATAAGCAGATAAACAATGTGGTCTCTCAAGTTGGAAGTGGCTTTTTTTGACAGAACAAAGAACATTCGCTGTCCAGGGATGTTCTCCAGCAAAATACAGAGCGGATCAACACTGGCACCCAGTGTCTAGATAGAATCAGTTCAAATCTGGGTTTCCAAATCTGACACCCTCTGTTCACACTGACGCCTTGGCTTTCAGTCTTGATGTGCACAAGGGAATGAGGTGATTAATCTGATCTGGCAGCTGGACTCTCTGGGGCTGCAGTTTTAATTCTGCTTTCCTTTGGTTCCTGCAGTTGTCTTCTGGTGCTGATAACCACTGCAGCATTGCTTTTCTTGGCTTGTCTTTTATGTTACCAAAAGATGCAGGTCTCGGTTTCCCTTGGAATGGTTAACCTTAGTCCAGGGAGGAAGAGAGAAAACAAATGTAAAACCAACCTCTTCCCCAGGGAAGCTTTTTTTTTCCAGGTTATTCTGCAGCTGTTAAATGCCAGTTCAATGAAGCCTTTAAACATACACTTAAATCCATTTCTGCTAAGCAAAACACTTCACCACATACTTTAAATTAAGCTTGTCTTCAAGTGTTGTTGCCCTGAAAAGCAGCAGAAGTAGAGCATGTGCACAAAGATAAGCACATCTTCAAGTGCTTTGCTGATGAGGCTCCTGATGCAGGAGCCAGGTTGGGATGGTGTGTGAGGACCACTGGTTCTGGAAACTAACCATTTGCTGATGTCTGAGCATCTACCAGCATGGCATTGTTCTTTAGAGCCCAACAAGAGGCTTCTGTAGCCAAGTTTCAGTATCTGTATCTTCATTCTAGCCAGGCTTCCTCTGCCATGCTCAGTAAGGACCATTCACTGGGAAGTACAAATAACGGTGGCACAAGGTGCCCAATGTTAAGGATCCCTGCTCACTGCATCTCTGAGATATCTGGGATTGTTTGTTCCTGTATCTCCTGTGATCTTACTGCTTTCATGTTTTGAGTCTTTTGCTGTTTCTGTAGTGGGATGACTAAATCAAATCTGAAGTAATCCCCTCTCAGCTTGCCTGGCACCCAGGGAAGTTGCACTGAAGTTGCTGTAGCACATTCCAGGAAGGTAAATTGAAAACCAAAAATGAATTTCCAAAAAAGCCTTAGAACTACTACCACAAAGAAGATGGATGGTGAACCATTCTGGTCTGTTATTACCCAGAAGTAACTATCTGGCTGGTTTTTAGTGAACAAAGAAATATTAGAGGGGAAAAAATAGTTTCCATTTAACTTTATCTCTGTTGGCTGTACTGGAAATGAATCATGACATAAAAAAGCATAAAATGAAATGAAAAAGATACTATTTATTTCCTTTTTCTGTAGCACACACTGGACGCTTACTCTGAAGGTTAAAATTCTTCTGAACTAAAACAGATTGCACTAAAATACTGCTGGAAGATATTGGAGTATCCCTGTGGTACTTAGGCCAAAAGCAATGGATGGAGAGGGAAAGGAAATGGGTCTGTGTGGATCTCCTTCCCATTGGAGTTCACATTTGTCATGGCCAAAGGTGCAGTGTCTGTCTTGTGCATAGGTGCTTCAGTTAATTTTTGAAGCTGTGATGGAAATTTTAGAGATATTCTCCTTGAAGAATCTATTTTTCTTCTTGAATTTCTAGGAAGGTAACAAATAAAATACAGATTGTCTTCTAAGTGAAATCCTGCCCAGCCCAGCCTGGATCTCTAGCAGAAGAGACCTTTCTGTTGATTCACTTGATGTCTTGAATTCCAGCCCTTGCTACATTCAGGAGATGCAGGAATATGGAAAGAAGGGTTAAAAAAAAGCACAGTGGAGACTAATTTGGAAATGAGTGTGCAGTGATGACTGAGCCAAGTAGCTTAGGTCAATGGCTTTGTTATTTTGCTTGGTCTATGTAGCATCCTTCATTGGGATTTATAAATTATTCCTGCTGTAATAACTGTATTCAGGGGCTATAAGTGCCTGCTCTGGCATGGCTTGCTGGCTTTCTTTTCTTTTTTATTAGAAATGAAAATTAGTTGGGAATGAGGAGATAATGTACGGCCTCGTATCATAAAAGTCACACTCCTTGATAAGATTTCAAGGTTAGAACAATGATAGCGTTGAAATATCTGTCATAAACTACCATAGATAATTCAAGCAATAAAAATGCTTCTTTTAGCTATGTAAATAGGGTAATAGGCTGGAATGCAGGATCTAGATGTATTAAATGTTGGGGTTATTTTATATTCAAACAATATAAACAGAGAAAATGGAGCTGAAGATTAATTTGAATAGGAAATGGAGAAGATTTCTCCTCGGAATGGTGAGCAAGCTAGGGATGGATTTGAGTTTTTGTTTGAAAGTACCTGAACTGGCAAGGAAATGCCAATGTATCAGTGTGATGAGCAAGAAGAGAAATGCCTCTGCCTCTTCCCCCCCTCCTTTTTTTTTTTTGTCCTGACAAAGAGCTGTGGGGTTTTAGGAAAGGCTGATGTAATTAAGCTAAATGCATTGTGATGGTGGGATGCTGTCCAAGGATGCATTGAGTCACATCTAATAACTTAAAAACTACTAATTAATTTCAAATGAACTGGAACAAGGAGACATGGCTTGACAAGTACAAGGTTTTGAAAGCTGCTGATTTTGAAAAATTCCAATGTAGTGATCCTGGGCAAGAGGATGAGGAAAGTTGGGAATAGCTTGGTGAGCTGGTTGGAAAGGGCAGGAAGAAATGGGGGTAAAAATTTAAGTCAGTGAATGGGATGGAGCTTCTGATGCAGCTCAGTGATTCTGGTGCCTCTTTAGCAGCTCCAAGGAATGGATGGTGGAAACTTCTCAGATGTGTTGTTTACATCTTCCATTTGTTCAGCTGATTTTCAAGCAACACATTGTGAAACCAGCCACACCTCTGGTCTTGTTCTAATAGACTTGGATATAAAGCTTACAAAGAGTAGCTCCACGAGGGAAATGAGTCTTCATTGCTCTTTTGATCTTAAAGGTCTTTTCTAACCAAACCAATTTAAAAGCTACATAGCACACAAGATCTTGAATGATGCTCCCAGGGTAAGATGAAGAGTGTGAGACAGGGTTCTAAAGGATGGGACAAAAGGAGCCCAAACTGAAGGGCGAGAGAAAACAAAGAGGGAGAGAAAGTCTGGAGCAGAAGGAAGTGAAGCTGGACAGAGATTTGTCTTGTGCCATGCAGATTTCTTTTTGAAGAGTGAGTGGATTTGAAGGATGGGTTGAAAACTGCAGGGAGTGGGAGAGTTCTATGTTTTGGTGGGTTTATTCCTGGCTGATGTTTTCCATGTTCTGACACTTCATAGCTGTGAAGTTTCTGTTTCTGCCACCTCCTCAGATCATCTTATCTCCTGGTCATTACGTGAGGACTACAACTGTCTTGAGAGGTAATCAAGACAGTTGTAGCTGTAGTCCTCACATAATGACCTCTTCAGAAATCAATTAATGGTCTGTTTCTGTTTGTGTCTGTGCTGCCAATTAACACCATGATTATAGTTCCTCTACTGTATCATTTTAGGGACTGGGGTCTCCAGGGCAGTCTATCTGAATAGTCCTTGGGCCAGTGATGTTTGAGGTATGTTGAGGAGCTCTCCAGGTGCAACTGCAAGAGAATAATCCTATTTCCTTTCCCCTGTCATAAAATAAGATAATGGTTTGGCAGGTGTTCAAATCAAATAAAATAAACTGCTCTAAATTCATCATGGAAAGAAACAGACTTAGCTACAAAATGACTAACAGGACCTTCTATTCATCTGTACAAATCTGGTCTGTGCCTGCATTCATTTCCATACAATCACTGGAAAAATATTATGTTGATTACTGGGAACAAAGCTTTTATGGAGAGGAAAAAAATCTGTGGTACTAATCTACAGTGGAATTGGTAAATGGGTAAGACAAAGCTTTAATAATATTATTCTGTGCGACATCTGATGTAAATAATACAGTTCTATTAATCTCTCAAGCAATCAGGGAGTCTGGCTGTTAGAGGCAGCCAAGTATGAGCAATACTATTATCTCTTCTCAGGAACGTTGGAGTAGAATCTCAAATCCACTGCTGTGGAAGTGCTGCTGCCTCAGCTCGGGGGCTCACAGCAGTGGAACAAGGGCAGGGACATCCTGAGCTGGGTGAAGGGCTCGGGGGGTTACACAGCCATCGCCACACTCTGCACCCCGGCAGTTTGGGTTCCCACCTTGTGATCTGCTGTAGGGGTTTTGTGAAGCTCTGCTTTCCTGAGGAGTGTGGATCTTGTGTCCTTTGACTGTTCTCCCTCCCTTGCTCGGTGTTACTTCATCAGCTCATGCTCAGGGGCTGACCAAATCCATCTCTGCACGAATGCCTCAAGGGCACGGCTGACAGGGGATCTTCATACCGGCAGCTCTGCTGCTTACACTGAGCCCAGCTCTGGATGTGGCTGGGAGCAGTTCTTTCAGTCCATAAGGCAGCAATTTGAAGAAGTGTTTGTCTTCTGCAGATGTGCATCGGTGTGTGGGTTTGGTTTGGGTTTTTTTTTTGTTTTTTAATTCAAAAATCAACTCACCTGCAGCAACCCCACTGAATCCAAAGCAATCAAGGAGTTAATGTTGCCTCCCTCCAAAAGCATGTGTGGGTTATCTGTCCTGTAACAAGATATTAGTTAAAGCAGCCAAATGAAGCAGAATTTTTAAATGAGATCCTGTTTTTCAAGTATGATTTTAAGATACGATGCAGGTCAGGGTTGTCTGATTCTTCACAGTTCATTAAGTAGAGAGCAGCTAGTGTTAGTGACTTTTAAAAATGATAGATTTTTATTTATAGCAAAGTTCTAGTCATTAGTTGTAAATGAAGGAGGCATAAAAGCAGGAATGGGTTCATTTTTTAAAAAAAAGTTACATTGGTAATTTAATTAAATTGGGGTTTTGAGTATCATTACAGAAAATGAAACATTAGTTCTGTGCTGCTTTTCAACCCATCTGATGTGTTTGACAGCATCCTCCTGCTTACAAAACCTGTGGTCATTAATATTTCTGTATGAAAGTTACTGCTGACTTTCCCAGCTCCAGGTGCTTTGTGGAAGGATGTAAATGTTATTTTGGGAAGAGGGAGGAGGGGGAAGAAATGTGTTCAGTCAGGGTTTGTGCCTGTCCCGTTGCGGGGGCTGTGTCCCTGGGGTGCTGGCGGTGCTCTCTGCACACAGAGGTGTGGTGAGATCTTGCAGTCACAGCAGAAAAAAACCCATCCCACAAACTGAAGCAGTGCAGGAGTCAAGAGGGATGGGTCATTAAAATTAATCAGGGTTAAGGTGGTAAGGTTGCATTTAATGTGGAAGTGGGTTAACTGGAAAACAAGGGGATCTGTGTGGATCCAGAAAGCCTAATCCTGTATTCATTACTGATTAGTCTCTCGTTTCCCTCGCTGCCAGGGAAGCTGTCCCTGTACCTGCTGTAGAGTCCCCTTGGGACTCTGAGGTGGGGACAGCTTGTGCTGGGGACAGAGCAGGGAAGTTTCAAACCCTGATCCTAAAGCACTGTCCCACAGCAGAACAGAAACGTGTCATCTTTGCATCAGCTGCTGCTAGGGATTGATGTTTCATTTCACATGCACATGCTTGGTTGTATTTTTCCCTGCTGCATGCTGTGTACACTGGCATATCATTTTCCTTTTAATCTTCCCCTTTTCCCTGGCAGAGCTGCAGACAAAACCTCCCTTTACGTATAAATTCATCTCCTTTTCTTCGTGTCCCTGACAAAATTGTTTCCGATGATAAACTCTCCCTCAGCTCTGAATGACCGTGTTTTCCTTTCTCTGATGTTTCAGCCTTAATGAAAAAGAACTATAATACAAGATGCTGCACAAGGGCCTGATTCAAATTTGATGAAGTCATTCTTAGTCTTCCAGTTGTCTTCATTGGGTTTTATATTGGGCTCTAAAACCATGATTTGAGTGAATCTCTTTGGAGTGGCTTATGGGAACCTGTGGAGTTTTATTTAATTCTCTGAAACTACTGTACAGAGACATTGGTTAAGGATTTACTAGCATTTTAGCTGTAATTTCTCCATCTTGTGGTAAATTATCCCATATTCTTTCTGATGCAAACTTTTGTTGACTATATTTTTTTGCCTTCAGTGGAGCTGGGTTCAACTGCATTGTTCAGAGTCTGGTTTGATGCATATGCATGAAATCTGGATTAAACATAGAGTGCAATGAAGTATAAATCTTCAGGGCTGAAATGTTGCTCTTTCTGTCTGGGCAATAGTTGCAAATTACAGGTTTTGCTGTCTCCTGTGTGGTGGTTCTAAGGAATAACACAACTCAGCAGCAGCCTTTGAGGTGCCTGGCAAAGGTCTGTTGGAAAATGTTCTTTCAAGCAGAAATGTAATCTCTGGGTTCTAATCAACTGCAGTTGTGTTAAATAGAACTGCAAAGGGACACTTTGGTTTAGAAACTGGTAAAATGGGTCAGGAAAGAGTGGAGCTTGTTTCTGACTCAGTAGTTTGGGGAGTGATTTTTGCTTCTGTGGGAGAAATGGTACTTCAGTGTTAACTGTAACTGACCCAATGAGTTCTGTGCACCCGGTAAGGTAAGTGTGGTGGTTCTTTGCTCTTTACATTTTATGGGACTCATTTACTTTGAGATGAGCCTTCCCTCTGGGTTCTTCACCTCCCAGCTCTGTTACAGTGCACTGTCCCTAACCAGAAGCCACTTTCTTTGGCAGTTCTACCAAGTCATACGTGCGGAAATCCAGGAAGGCTGCAGAATGGGATTCAGCAAGGGACAACGTTCAGCATTGGGGACAAAGTGAGGTACAGCTGTAACCCAGGCTTCTTTCTGGAGGGACACGCGCTGCTCACGTGCCATGCCAACTCAGAGAACACTGCCTCCTGGGACTTTCCTCTCCCCTTCTGCAGAGGTAAAGTGCCATCTCTTCATCTGGGACAAGCCACAATGCAACACAATTTAATGAGTTATTTGCGGTTGGGGAAGACTTCATGGACTGTAAGCTTGATGTCAAAGACTTGAAAACTAAACATGAGGTAGTTCAAGGTTCCTTTTTATTGGATTCCTTAAAGCTGCCAGGGTTTGGGTGAATAATAGGAAGGTTATGAAGTGCTCAAAGTATGCAGAGTGCTGCACATCTACTTTAACTTCAGTTTCTTTGTCTAAAGTGGGAAGGGGGGAAAACAAAGCAGGGATATTATCCATAAGATAAGGCACCTACCTGAGACCACACAGGTTTTCCAGATCAAACACTAAAATAGGAGTCTGGATTCTCTGCAGTGTCGAGCTGCCTTCCCTCGTGGCACCTTCCACAGCAATTCTGGTGCTTTGCCTGTAAAGAAATGAGTGTGCAGTGCTGATGTGCTGTGGGTGCTGGCAGGGGGGCTGGCAGCCTCAGACAGGGGATGCTCTATAGGAGGTAAAATCCAACCATTGTCTGAAAAGGCTGGCCAGCTTTCCTGCAAGCCTTCTTTGGGGTAGGGAAACTTAAATTCCTCTTCCTTTCTGTATAGAGAACTCCTTGCTAATTCTCTGGGGCCACAAGGGACTTGAGAGTCTGTAAATATACAAGTGTGTGTGTTGTTATACCAAAACAGTTGCTGCTGCTTTGAAGTCTTTTTCCCCCTCAATTCCTTGTGTACTTCAGCAGAGCATCTTCTATTGATTCTTTTTATTGACTCTGCTTGTGCAATCAATCAGCAGGTCTAAGCTGTAGCATAAATCTTGAATTTAAAGTGAGCAAATATTGTTTGCTTGGTGTATTTTTAATGCTTGCTTGAATGAGGTACATAGCAGTAATATGTGGTACTTAGTGTTTTTCTTGTACGCTTACCTACTGTCTTGGGGCCAAGGGTATTATAGCACTGAAGGAGTGGTTCACACAGCCAAACTGACACTGGAGAGGGGCAGCTACCATTGCCATTTTAGCATGACCAGTTATGATTCTTTGCTTTTGCTTTCAATTAGGACTCTCACTGTAACCATTGTTTTGGAAAAAAAGAAAATAATAAATCACTGAAAGTGTGTTCAGGAAAAACATTCACTGAAATTCAACCCTGAGAGTATACAAAGCAATAGCCTTTTTAAAAGAGAAGGAAATGATCTGCATCAGTGGGCTGGTGTTTCCTCTGGTCTAACAGCATTTCTCTGATGGCCTTTGGAGGAAGGCAGTATCTTCTCCTTGCCCTGCAATAATTCAGACATTTGTGTAGTAGATCCCAGTAAGGGAGGGATTAATTTCTGACCCCAGCAGGTGCTGAAGTCCTGAAGCAGGAGTTAGCATCACTAACTTTGGTGATCCCTGAGTAAGAAACCACTTTTGCTTTTTTGCCTTGAGCTGCCAAACTTGCTTTTAATTTTACCACCACCGTTTCAATCTTGAATCCAGCAATGATGGCAGTGGCATCTGACTTCAGAATGGAGAGCTATTAAATTACATAGTGCTTGCATCAGTGCTGTGTGAATTACTCTGATGGCAGCAAAATATGTGCTTGTTCAGGTGTACTTGGGTGGCAATGTGCCTGGAGGTAGCCACTCCTTTTAAATAGATTTGATCCTGATCCTTCAAGACTTTACCTCAAGTAAAACTTTCAAGGCATTTTTTTTTTGGAACCAGAAATCTTCTCATGTAACATTTATATCTTGTTCCAGGAAGGTAGAAAGTAGCAAAGACAGTCTGCAAATTGACTTGCTGAATTTGAAAACCAGCTGCACTCCTTCTACCCTAAGTAGACTTCAGACATTTGTGCTTGGCTGATAAACGGGTGATACAGATTTCCCTGGTTGCAAGGGACAAAAAGATATGTACTGACAAACAGCTTCACGCTGCCTTCTGCAGGGAGAATAATGTTTTCAAAACTGCCTAAAGAAAATATATATTTCCTTGAGAGAGAAAAGATCTTTGAGGCCTGTGTAGCTTAATTCTATTAATATTGGCTTACTGGTAGTTGTTACCTGCAAGTTTGTTAAATGTATTTTTACTTATTTTAATTTTCTAATGTGATTTGGAGGCGGGTGATGCTGCTGGGTCAGAGCCTGACAAATGGAGGTGAAAAGTGCCCTCTGGATGACCAGGTGATAAAATCTCAGGAGCTGCTGTTTTGGGAATAGACTTGTCTAATGTCACTGCAAAAGGCAGTGCTTGGTTTGGGGACTCTGCCCTTTCCTTTTTGCCCCCCTCTCCAGTATAGTGGCAGAGATACAAGACAGGTGTTGAAAACACTCAGTTTCTACCATGCAAATCAATAATCCTCTTTTGGCTTCTTTATACTCTTTCCTTTGTGCTTGTCTTTTGCTTTGTCACATCCTTCTCTATCTATTGGTAGCCTTGTCTCTGTTTCAATCTTCATGCACTGAAAGAATTGAAGATGCAGAGAAATGCATGGTAGAAAAGAATAAGAAACAAAACAGAAGTGCCAGGACAGCCCCACTTGGAAGGAGTGCTGTGGCTCAGCTGCTTGTTCTGCACAGGAGTGGTCTGCACTCCCTTTACTCAGCTCTGGCTTTTGAAGTGCAGTGGGTTTTTTTTTTCATAAAGGACAAATGTAATCTCAATGAGAAAGGAAGGTAGGAGGGATTTCAGATGCAGAAGGAATGGCTTGGTGAAATGTGTCCTTGCAGAGGCAGTGGCAGCAGCTCGTGCTGCAGCTCGCCAGTGGTTTGGAAAGCACGGTTATATCAAAATTGATTCTTGGACTCGCAGCTAAAAGAGCCTATAAATTCAGTCTGCACAGACTCTGCTCTGGTGAGTTATATTTCTTGCTGGCGTGGCAGGAAGGATTAAAACTGCAGTGATCTCATTCAGGGAGCACCCAAGCAGCCGCGGATGACATCTCCATGCTGATGTGCAGAGCAGGAGGGCACGGAGCGGGGTGGCAGCTGTGGCTGCCCCGAAGAGAAGCTTGGCTCTGCCTGGTAGACCATGTGTAACTTGGAAATTTGCCTCGAGGGCTGGGAGTCCTCAGCAAGTCTGGGTCAGACAGTAAAATCTGGACTAAGCTGACATTTATCCCATCTCTATAATGTGTGTCAGAAATATCTGGAATGGTTTTCTTAGAGTCCTGGGTGTTTTTACACATTTTCTGTGCGATTGATCTGTATTCGCAGAACGAAGTGAGGCCTCGTACTTAATCTAAATGGGGCATTAAGCTGAGTCCTACAAGTCTAGCTGTATTTTCACCTTGACAGTTGGTATGCTGGAGGCAAAACCCCAGCAGACTTTGGCAGTCTTCTGTTCTGCTGGAGCCACAGAAGGAACAACCCTCACCTGGGTCAGTTTTAATTCAAATAAAGCAGAATGGTGCATTTCAAGCACCAAAAGAATATCCAGAAACATCTGAATCTGTTTTGTAAAGGGCTTTCATGCATGCAGAGAGAAGCCTTGCCCAGACTGTTTGCTAAATTTAAGTAGAACTGATAGGTTTATGATGCTGGTAGGCGGTTGAGTAAAAATTCAGAAAGCCAGCTGAAAAGTTGAGAACATTTGCAAAGCTACGTTTTAAGCGTATCAAATATGCATAATCTCATTAAAAGTGGTCTATCTTACTATAACTCAAACAGCTGCTTAGACTGCACTGTGCCCAAAATAATTGAAAGGCTGTTGAAGATTTTAGGAGATTGTAGAATATGTTTGAACAGTACCAATTTCTACAACCTTAGGAAGTGTGTGTTTAGAGGTGAATGGGATCTTCAGATCCCTGTGCGTTGCTGAAGCTGCTCATGACCTTGATCCTGCGCTTGTCTCACTGCTGGGCACGTGGTCTGAGAGTTCCCTGGCTAAGGATCTTTTTTACATCTATTTCTATTGAATCTATTTAATCTTTAATCTATTTCTTCCTAGCATCTGCAGGGGCACTTACTCATGAGAAATTAAATCTGAACGTACTAGTAAACTGTTGATCTGTGCTGATCCATTCATCCTCTAGACAGCATTTTCATTCTGGCTGTCAGAGGGAGGGGTTTGGCAGAAGCCCTTTTACTTTTTCCCTGGGCTGCCTTTGGAGGTCCCACTGTGAACCTTGTGTATGATGCACTGAAGTTTGAAGGATTTTCTGGTGCTTGGACTAGATGGAAGATTTTTCAGCCTAAATTTACCAATGACTCTAACTGCACTTCAGTGTCTGTGAATAACTTGAATTCCCTGACAATATGATTGCAGCAAATGGATAACTTTGTAATAAAATACCAGGGAGTAGAGCATTGGGTTGGGATTTCAGTGGCCTTTTTCAGCCCTAGTTTTGCCTGCTGGAATGGCCCAGGAGTAGTCTCATGTCTGCCTACATGTCTGGTTTTTTATATAATATTTTTTCTGCCTTTCCTGCTTGCTGTGAGCTCTGCAATAATCAGCGCTGTGCCATCCCAGTCTGAGCACAGAAGGAGTTGCACAGGGCCATGATCTTCACTGGGGCTTAGAGGTGCTGGTGCAACCTGTGCAGCGTGTTAATGCGATACAAACAGCGTGTTACAGCCCGGGGCCTTCCCATCTCCGTCACTTGCCATCCGTCACTGGGAAGCATGTGTCTGCCAGTGCCTTCTGCTTGTTCGGGTGGCTGGCTGTGCTGGGATAGCAGATGGCAGTGAGAAAGAAAAGTTGGCATCTCTGTGTGTCTTACTTTGTCTTTCAGGTTGCATGAGTTAGAGGCTGCAAGTTTCAGCCCTGCTGATAAAACCTGCTGGTGGCACAGGCTGCTAATTCCTGAAAAGGTCTAAAAGCTGAAGGATTCTCCTGAGCAACCTTGGAGAAGTGTCCTGCCCTTAGGTTCCAATGACCCACTGCACTTAACAAATGTTCTCATCTATGTTAAATTCCAGTTTGGAAGGGTTTCTTTAAATAGTTTGTAATGAAAATAAGTGTTTATAGTGTGAAGCTCCAAGCTCCTTGACTAAAGCATCTGCAATGCTGCTCTGTAATACACGATGTGAAGTTAACAGGCTTTTCATAGCAGTGTTCCAGACAAATGCTGAGCTGATGCTGTGTGTACGAGAGCAGTGAGCTGCCCTGATGCTAGTCAAATTAATTCTTGGTTTCCTTTATCTTCCTGGCCATGTTTTCTTTAGATCCTCCTCCTTTAATTGCTCTAATAGCTCCTGCTGATAAAACTCAGGTTGTAAAAATGAAAGAACCTGCAGCAAACAGGAGATCCAGTATATAACCAGGAAATGTCACTCGAGATTTGTGACTGTGTGGTTAAGTTTTTACCACGATCATTTTGGTAACAACACCCATTTCCTTAAGAGATCAGAGCAAAGACATGCAAGGCAGGTGTGTGGGATACTCCTATGAGATTTCTATTAAATACAGTGCTTGTACTCGTAAGTCCTGTTGTTCCAACCCTTGGGGGTGTTTCTGTTGGTGATGAAGGTGCTGAGATGTGTGTGAGTTGGGAGCCAGCCTTTCCCCCTGCTGTGATAAGAGTTTTCACATGTTTCTGAAATCCTTCTCAGGCATTGAATTCCTGGTGGTTTTCCTCCTGCTTTGCTGACTCACACGGATGGGAGGAAGGTTGCAGAAAACACCTCGGAGGATGCTAATGGGGAATAAGGGATGGAACAGAAAACTTGGGCAGCAAAGTGTGAGGAAATAGTGTCCTGACAGCGAGATGTGTTAGGCTGAGATGTGCCTCTCCAGGGAAGTGGCAGAAGCTCTGTCACTTGGGGTGTTTAAAATTAGACTGAACAAATCACTAGTAAGTGTACAGTGGGGAATAAACTGGTACTTACCAGAGACATTCCCTGACCTAATAGGATTTTGCATCCCTCAACAGCTTTGTCTCTTAATAGTGTGTAGTAAAACACACACACGCTCCCTGGCGAAAGCACTGGGGCTTTTAAAGCTTTGCTTTGAATTTGGGCTTACTCTGTTTTGATGTGCTGCTTTGTGCATTGTGGCAAAATCTGATGACCTGTGTTGTGTTTCCAGCTGATGACGCTTGCGGAGGGACTTTGCGGGGACAGAGCGGAATTATCTCGAGCCCTCATTTTCCCTTGGAGTACGGCAACAACGCCGACTGCACGTGGACTATTCTCGCTGAGCCTGGAGACACTATTGCTCTGGTGTTCATGGATTTTCAGCTGGAAGATGGATATGATGTTTTAGAAGTTGCTGGAACGGAGGCATCTTCACTCTGGTAGGTTACTGCTGGCCATACTTCCTTGTGGTCTGTACAGTCCTGTGGTACCCACTGGAGTTTTGTGTGCACAGATCCCAACTTGATAGGATGTTCAGAGGGAGCAGAGTTTGTGCCTGAATGAGGGTAGGTCCTTGTTATTCGTGGTCATGGGTTGTAGCTGCTGCCTTCTGATGAAACTCCCTGGGAAGCTTTTTACTTGGTAAGCTTTGCACTGACTGTTGTCTGCTTTAAATGATATTCTCTGCCATAAGATTTCATGGTGTAGCTGGTTAACAGAAATAACTAAAAAAACCCCACAACAAATCCAATGCTTCAAAACCCAACAAGCCCTGCTCAAACATTGCCATGCTCAAACCTTGTTTTTGCTAAATTGTCTTCTGATTATTGCTAAATACTTTGCTGACAAGTTGACTTTACTGTTAATGATCTTTTGGCAAATGTTTCTACAGATCAGTTTGTCCTTTAGACAGGAGGCTGTGTATAGAATATCAATATTCCTCTCATCCCATTGTTTGCTTGAGCAATCCTTTCAGAAATCCTGCTTTTATGTATAATAAATGCCACACTGATTTTTTTCTTTTCAATATACAAGAGCTACCCAAATGATCAGTGCTGGGAGGTCTGAAGTGAGGGCTTGCAGAAGGAATTTGACATATTGTTTGTTGCTTTTATAGCAGAGGACAACTCTGCCTCTACTTGATCTTCTGCACTGTGATTTCACTCAGCAAACAGTTAAAAGTTGTAACTAGCAGCAAATGGAAGGGCGTAGTCTTAAACCCAACATCCCTCTGGAAGGGAAGAATTAAGTGTTTGAAATAATTAGGGGTTACCTGGGATTATCAGCAGGGAGCTAAATTACGATTATTTATGAGGATTCTGTTGCAGTCACAAATAACACTCATTTAAGTAATTTATACTTGCCTGGCAATTACAGGGGAATAGGATTTGAATGTTTAGGATGTATTGATGTGAAAGAATTTACCATTTACCATGTACCAATTGTTTACTGTTCCCAGGACCCCTTTGAAAATTAGATGTTGCTGTTTCATGAAAAAAAAACCAACAAAACCAACAAACCAAAGCCTGGTTTTATTAGCATGCATTAATATTTCAGGGCACTGCTAGTTTTTAGCCATTATGTACTGCAGCGAGGATCAGTCATCTGTGGTATGTGGTAAAGATGAATGTAGCTAGTTAAGAAACATTATTCAGCCTGGAGGTGTTGCCAGTGCAGTGCTGTGTCTTGTCATATCAAAAAATAAAACAATGCCTGTCAGAGTGAACCTGCTGGAAAAAAACTAATAATCTACCCATAAATACAGCGTGGTAGAACTTCAGAAATGGCAAATGTCTCTTGGAAACTTAAGCTTTTTGATTTTCATAGTGTGTGTGTCTTCTAAAAGAGAGATTTGGTTGCTATTTTAGAGGTAGCATGATTTACAGCCATCAGTTCTGGGGCTCTGTCAGAGGGAATAATGATGTATTTACTTTCCTCCTTCTCCCTTCCCCACCAAGTGCCCATATGTGCTGCATCTTTAATGATTCCTCCCCTCCAAATGTGTTTTCACTGGGAGTTGGATGAACTCTGTGAGCTGTGGGCTCCTGTTTGACTGGGCTGGTGGAGCAGGTGAGATCGCTGTGCTCACGAGTGAAACTCGGGTCACGCAAGCACCGATTTCATCCAGGGCTCCTAGAAGCTGCTCCTGCTTTTTGAGCTTCATCTCACATTTTTATAGCTCCATGAAATACACCCAGGCAAGATAAACACACCAGTCAACTCAAAGGGACCTCATTTAATATTCTTGAGCAGGAAACTTCTCAGTCCCCTAAGTGGAATTACAAAGAGCCTTATTTTGAATTTCATTTTTCAAAGCTGGCCTTCACAACTCGGAGCCTGATAATTAAATTCAGATGACTCATTTTTCCCATTTTTAATAATTTTTGCCCGTAGGGGGGAAAAAAACTGGGGCTCATATCTACTCTTTAAACATGTTGATATGATTCAGCTTGAAAATATAGCTGAAAACCTTTTTTCCCCCTCTGTCTGTGAAAACCTAGTTTTAATTATTGGTAATATGGCAGATAGACTTGTGGCCAAATAAACGATTCTACTGAAGTATCTGGCAGCTAAATATTTAATTTCCTAAGCATTAGAAATAGTTTTAATCTGGTGCAGAGAATGTACACAAATAAACAAAACTCCATTTCACCTGGAGTAGAATTCACCTGTATTTTTAAGCTATGGAATATTCTCTAATGGTAATATTTACAAGAGCACTAAATCAGCACATGACCTGCACTTGCTAAAAATCTTCTGTGTTGTTGTTCACCTTCCCCTCTTTAAAAATAGATGCTTTGGTGGGGTTTTTTCCAAGCCAGGTTCACTTCACCCTTCTGCCTTCAGCAGTCTCCACAGCTCAGTCTGCTGCGCCTCGACCTCGGCACACGCGGCTGCTCCCCGGGGGATCCGGTTCTGAGTTTCCTTTGGTCCCTGACCTGTCAGATGGGAATCCTGCAATGAGTCTTGAAAGGAAAAGGGCACTGCAGGTCTAAGCATCCATATGTCAAGCAGAGCAATAGAGGTTGAGTAGCTATTTCAGACATATTAATAAAATAGCACATTTACAGCTCTTTTAACTGCTATTGCAGTTTCTGTCATGGGACCTTGGGTCTAGATTTCCATGACAGGTGAGAAATAAAATTCTACTGAGCGGAGAACGGGAGGAGAAGAAAGCAGCAGTGTGAAAAAGAGCCTGTCAGATTAGAAAGGGCAATGTGGGGGTCTCCAGGCTCGAAAGAAAAATTGGAAGGATGGCAGTAGCTGCCCTGTTCTCCTTTGAGGTTAGCTGGAGTGCCATCCTAATCACAGCCCTTCTACTCGGGCAGGGATGCTCTGGGTGTGGAGAGGGACACACAGTATTTATGTTCTTATTATTCCTTGATGTTTTTTTCTTGTCTTCAAGACTTAGGGTTCTCCTTTCCTCCTCACTTTGTACTAGCCGAGAGACCTGAAAGGATTAATGAAATTCTTCTCTATAAATACATGTAAAAGAAGAAAATCCCTCAAAGCAGCTTGGGCTCCAGTCCTTACAGGGACTGAGCTCTGTTGATCATGTGCTTTGTGTCAGTATCTGCTCAGAGCTGACTAAATCCCTCAGCTATCTCTTCTCGGGAGTATCTGCTGATTATGGCTGGTTTGTGGTACGTGGTTTAAAGCTTTCTTCAGTGGTGAGCATCCCTGGGGGTGCTCAGCTACACTGAAAATACCAAAGTGTTTCAAGCTGAGCACCTACAATATCCCAAGACCATGTCTGAGGATAAGGGAGTCCCCAGGCTGGTCCTGGGTGGCACTGAACCTGTGCTGGGGCAGATGTGTCCCAGCCCTGTCTTCCCTCTAATAGCTCAATGATTGCTCAGAAGCTTTGGGTGGCTTTGACATTGTTTAAAATACCATCTGTGACCTCCTGCATGTTCTTCTGCGAGTCCTTAGGCAACTTGTTGGGTGATGTCTGAGGTGACAGGCTGGGAACTCCTGCAGGGACGGTAGGGTCCTGGGTGCTGCAGCTTTGTACTGGTGGCTGTGTCCTTTTGTCACCTCCAGCACCAACATGAGTCAGAGGCAGTAGCAGAGGGTGAGTTGTTGCTTTGCCTGCAGTGGAAGAGGTCTGGATTTCCTGTTTTCCTGCATATTTGCTGCAGTTTCAGTGTATGCAAACAATGAAAATGTGTTTGCCTGTCTCTTGCACTTCTTTCTGTTATCTGTTCAGATCTCATCTCGCTGGTCTGCGACCTGTATCTAATATTAGGCATAATGTCTTGTATCATGATTATTAAAGCATTATGCTGCTCTTGCCAGAGAAGGTGGTGGTGTAGGAAATGACTAATAATCCCATTTATGTGTGTGTGTTTACAGGAATTGACTAAGATCAAGTGTACGTTTTACTGCCTAGAATGCAAATATTTAGCAAAGGAAGCTTTTGCAATCATGCCAGTGTAACTGAAGCAGGCAAGATGGGTAAAAGGAAGAAGCCTGTGGCTCTGCAGAGCCACATACAACAGTTCCTCTAGAGCAGGGGATTTTCAAAGCTGTGGAAATATAGGAAGACAGCCTGATGTTTGCCATATAAAGTTAATTTCATGCTATTGAGTTGGAGAACAGGAGGAATTGAAGGGCAGACACTGTAAGCTGCAGTTGCCTACTGAACAGGTAAGCAGCTAGTGATGCCCTTTCCCCCCAGAACAATGTTTGACGCTCCACAACTGTTTGTTCCACTGATGAAACTATTTAGAAACCTCTGCTCCTGCTAAATGAATTAGTTCTATGAGATAAAAATAACAAGTGTCTCATTTGTCTGACTATGACACTGTCTGCATGTTCTGAAGGGTCATTAGAAGTTTTGAATTTTCAGATGAGAAATTTACTTGGAGATATAGGTGACTTCTCTAATAATGGGGCTTTTTGAATCTCTTACAGCTATGTTGCATTTTGCAATTGTATTTGGTAGATGAGAATCCAACTTGGTAGCAGGAACTGGGCTCTTAGCTAGGAAAGGGGCTCCTGTTGCAGCTATATTGTGGTGTGGTGTTTTTCAGTTAAAAAATACAACAGTATGTGAAGTCAGAACCTTTTTGGGTTGTTTAGCCCTGTATTAGGTTCTAGTGCAATTAACCTTCTCCCCCATTGCCCTCCATAGCCATTTTTCACGTAATCTTTTTGCTTGAGCTCAGCTGGAGCAGAGTGTTACCTGGCAGAGCACCTCACGGGATCACGAGAAGCTGCCTGTTGACCTGGGAATGGGATTTGCTTTTGAATTTCCTTCATTTACCACTGAGTCCTTGTTTTGCTGTCCAAGTTTTGAGCCTGCTTAGCCTGACCTATAGAAATGGCCCCACAGAATGGAAATGGCTGTGGTGGTTTATCCTGTTCCTGTGTGCAGTCCAGACCATGCCCGCTCTCCTGAGTTACAACCCACCGCGGTGCATTTCCTCTTGAGCTGAACTTGCTTTATTTCTTACTGCAACTTCTGCTGAATCTGGCTGCTTTTCTGAAAATTCAGATGCTTACCCTTGAAAGAAAGAAATGAAGCTGATAGCTTCCAGATGCCACCCACTCCCTTTTGTTTTTTAATCTGTTTTATGATCCTTTAAAAGCTGGTTTCTCCTCAATTACCTCACTCGTGTATTTTATTCCAGGAGGACACAAGCCCATACTGAATTGCTGTGTTAATGCAGAGTCTTGGTCTGTGGTGTCTTCCTTCCCTATGATCCTCCTCTTGACCTAATTATTCTACCTTTATGGAACAGCATTCTGATTTTAGGGGTGTTGCATCATCTGCTGTGTTGCTCCTCTGCTGCCTTCTCTTGTCATTTCCCCCAGGAAACGTTTTTTCCTTGATTTTCTGTTAATAATCCTGTGCTCAGTGAGTGCAGTGGGAGAAGCAGGGCTGCAAGTGAGTAACTGTCAGATCAATGAAGTTTATTCCTGTCTGAATCTGGTTCTTCCTCTTCACTGTCTCATCTTCATTTTGCCTTTTCAGCCTTGGAGCCATATATTGCTCATCTTACACAAATGCTTTCTTTCTCCTCTTTAGGACTATTTTTGCAGTTAATTTGGGTAGAATTTCATTTTAGCTTTGTTTCTTCATTTCCTAGAAGCAAGGGAGCATGCCTGAACGTGCATATGTATTATTTTGCATTACTTTTCTAGCACAACAGTGCCTGATGTGAAGGCAACATGGGCATCTTGCCCTGTACTGAAGTACATGTGTTGAGCAGTGGGTAAAAACAAAAGGGACCATGTGCCAGGGTGAGCTTGGAAGAACTGAGAAGCTTTAATTTTAAGGTTCCTCTGCTTAATTCTGTAATATCTTCCTTTCTGGAGGTGAACACAGACATCAGCCCTTTCTGGAGAAGCATTTCAGAAGTTCTCTCTTGTTGCTGTGTGTCTGCAGAGAGCTGAGTTAGAGGGAGGAATGGTTGGAGGAACATCACCTGTGCTTCAGCAGCTCCTCTTAACTGTTGCTGACTTTATTTCTTTCTTTGCCATTATCTGCAGTTGACCCTTCCCTCCCCACCACCCTTGTCTGTCTGCTAAGTGGTTTCTAATGCTCATTAAAGTTCTTCTATGTGAGATGTGCTTTGTGCTTCCCTCCTGATGTCAGTGATTTCATACTGCTGGCCAGGCTAATCTATTCACACATCTACCAGTGAGAGATGAGAGTACCTGTGTTCTTGAAGGTCACTGTTTCAGATGATGATAACAACGTTGGTTGGTGAAAAACTGTTCTCTGTATATGCTTCTAATGAACCAACCTATTTTCTTTATATCAAAGCAGCTTCTGATCCTTAGGTGGCTGTCTCGGAGCTTTCAGCATGTGTTTTCATCTCAGACCTCAGCTGATGTCTACTGAAGTCCATGGGAAAACTTTGGCTCCAAAGGGCTTGTGAATCAGGCTTCAGTGTATTGTCACTTAGTGTTCCTCTTGCCACCATCTTGCAGCTCAGGAGCTCTGGGTTTGATGCTGCTGGGACCAGTATGGGGTACTGGGAGAGTGCTTGCAGGACTCTTGCAGACTTTCCATTGCAACAAACAACTGCCCAGCGCGTGTGGGAGCTGAGATCGGGTCCTCTCCCCGCGTGCTCCCAGCAGCTCCTGTTCTTTGCAGGGATTCTGTAAAACAGATTGCCTGGTGGCTGCTTTAAAATCATTTTCATCTCATGCTTGCCACTTCCTCTTTGATTTTTTTTCCCAGTCAGTAATTGCTTTTATTTGAGAGTTGACAAGCATTATCCTGCCCTGGTGCTTGTATGAGGCTGAAGACTTGAATTGTGTGTCTTGAAATAACTTATTTCCTCACTAGTTAAAGCCTGAATAATACAAGTGTGGAAGTTTTCTTTTCCTGTGCAATGAATTAAGCTTCCTTATTGTAAGAACTAGTTAACGAATGGGTGCTTTATCTGTAATATTCAGATGCTTTTCTTCCATGGTAATGTTTTCCATAGGACTGGGAATGAATAAAAGTGTATGAAGTGGCTTTTGAAATCCCTATTGAAATGTCAGTTACATCTTCATTGGGATCTGGAAAATAGACTTTCTTATTTGCCTGGTACAGTTTAATTTAATTTTATTTTCCTCCTAAAGCATTCATAGAATCATAGTGCTTTTAATTGGAAACAAATTCTGCAAAGGTTTTAAAGCTGCAAAACATTGCTTCAGTGGGAAATAGTCTCCTTGCAAAACCTCCTTTTCTTGTAGAAGGCACATTCTCTGGAGAGAACATTTTGGAGAAGTTTGTCAGAAACCAGAGCAGCCCTGTTCATGCAGCCAACTTCTGAGACGCCCCCAACTCTGTGGTGCTGATGGTCCCTTGCTGCCTCTGATGTTGGTTCTCTGGGACGTACCAGCCTTTGTAGCTTCCTGTACTGCACTTCAGGCTTTATTTTAATATGAATCTGTGGTAAAAGAACAGGAATTAGTAGGTCAGTGAGCTGATTTCTCCCTGATGGGAGACAGTTGGCACAGCGTTGGGAGCGCTTGGTTCCTGATGGTAGCGGAGAGGTAGAGCTGCTGATTGCTTCCCTGGTGGATGTGAGTGATTTGTGAGCATCTTGATTGCTGTTTTGAAGTGAAGTTAAAGGGTTGATAATGCTTTGTACAAAGTCACTTCTGTAGAGTGGTGTTGCACATTGTCCTGGAGCTCCTTGGCTTGCTGCACTGCAGAGATAACTGAGTGAGATCTTCTGGAAGAAAGGGCTGATCAGGGTAAGATGGGATTTAAAGATGTTCCATAGCTTAGCATATATTTCTCACAGGGAAGGGAAGATTTCAGCTGTACCCCAGCTGAGAAGAATAACACACAGACTGTGTTAGCTCTCATCAGCTAAGGGCTTGGTTGATGATATGTGTGACTCCTTCCAGAAGAAGGAACAGGGAGGCTGCAGACCTTCTCCAAGGAAGTGTGTGCTCAGTGCTTCCCAAAGCCAGAACTGCTCTTCTGCCAGGAGGAGCGAGGCAGGGAGAGAGACTTCTGTGACAAATTACCCTGAAAGGCCCTTATGACCTCTCACACTTATATTTCATTCAACAAAACAGGATTTGATTTCATATACTACTTTCTGACTAATCTTATTTTTTCCATGCATTAATATGATTAATTCTATTTGCTAGATAGTGGAGAACACTTCATGAATGTTCAGACTAGCTTTCTAAGCCAAGGAAAAAGATGCTTTTGGGCTGAAAATTACCCTGATCATGTTTTAATTGTCCTTTTTTATGTCAATTTGTCCTTCTTTCATGTTTGCTCACCTCCGAGGCAGAGAGAACCCTGTGTGAAGGCTACTGTTGTGTGGACTGCTTCTCAAGGGATGAAGTGGTTACTAAACATGAAGAAATTAATATTTAGCTATTTCTGTTCCTAGATGAAAACATGTCTAAAGAAAAAAGATTTGTTTGCAAGAACATTCAGTACCTTCAAGCTAAAGAGGTGTTTTTTGTGGTTTGCAGTGGTTTTTTGCAAGGCAGACCACGTGCAAATTAGTATAACACAACTGGCTGCAAGCTGAGGGAAATATTGGTTATCTCAAGAGTACCTTCTGGATGTGACCCAAACCATAAGTGACCCCGTGTAGATTGTAAAACAGTGAATAATACCTGTGTTTGGCAGGGGAAGGGGACTTGATGTAAGTGCAAATGGTGTCACACGTTGTAAAAAGTTGGACATCTGGAATCCCCTTTAAAAACCACCAGGTCTATTCCCCTGCTGTTACTGCAGGGCACTGAGATTTCCCAGTTTAAGCAAGAATTTGGACAAATGTTGATAGGAAAGATCACTGATTTCACTTAAAGGTGCTGCCAGGAGCTGTCTCTGCTTTACCCAACGTGTTTTTTCTTGTTCAGACACCAGTTGATGTCATTTTCTGTGCGAGGCCCTATTGTTCCTCTGGCTGAGGATGTGCCAGTGCAGAGGGGTTCCCTTTGCAGAGGAATTTGCTGTGTTGAAGGAATTCGATTTGCATGTCAGAATCTGTCTGCCAGAGCTGCTGACAGTCATCTCTGACACTGCTCACTCCTCCAACTTCAGAGTGGGGGAGGAGACACCTCTGCAGCTGCTTCAGTATTTTCCAAGACTTTTCTTCTGGGGTTTCTTTATGGACCAATTCATGGGTGTTTTCTTACACTCTTTAAGGTAACTTGTAAATGTAAGTACTTTGTTTTCAGGTGTCACCTGCTTCACAAATGTATTTTAGATGATTGCTGCCTGCTGGGTTTTCCTCCCCAGGTTCACTGCAGCTGCTTCTCATGTGAAAGCACATCCTGGTTCACCTGTGTTCAGTCTCTGTAGCTCTGCTTCCTGGGCTGCAGGTGGAAGTCACAACTGACAGATTCAGTCTGGAGCTGAATTCATCTCTTGTTTAATTTGATGTTTTTTTAAATGTCTGATGCTTAAGTATCTCCTGTACTGCAGTTAAGCTAGAGCTCTGTTCTAATTTGCATTATATGTTAATTCATTAAAGCTGGGGAAGAATTGCATTCAGCGTGGATTGTATGAGCTCAGTCTGCAGAGAAGTGTTGTTCTTTGACCATTCTCAGGTTGGACACATCTCTCCAACCTGATCTTTCTACTTGTCTCTAGAAATATTTAAGTGCATGAAATACAGGGAAGAAATGTCTACAGAGAGCCTACTTTAGGAGATGTTTATTGGCTACTAAGGGTAATGTGGTGAAGTACCTGTCTGTTATTTCCTGCTGCTCAGACAAAGTGCAGCCCTCCAGCAAGGCAGAGGTGTCAGATCAGCACCTTCCAGTCATGAAAAATTGCAGAAGTGATGCGTAAGAGGCCCCTGAATGCTCCTGGTGCTCTCTGAAGTTGGTCTCTCCTGTATAAAAGAATTGGATCAATATTTTGCTAAGTAGCAAGCTGGCAGCAAGCTGAATTCTAGATGGAAGGAAGGATGTGCTTGTGCATTGGATTTATTTCTATTTACTGTCATGGTGGGCAAATAGCTTATCCCCCCACCTTTGTCTCTTCTTGTGCATCCAAACCCTTTAATCCAAACTCTTCCCAGTTAGACTGCAGCTGAGATTTGGGGTTGTGGTCTGGTGATACCAAACTACAAACAAGCTTATGAAATAATATACCAGATCAGATCTTGGGAGAACTGAACTTGGCAGTGACCTGCTGTTGTGAGCTTGTCAGAAGACAATGTTAGTTCTGCTTTTCCTTCCCTTGGTTTTTTGTTTTTAAGATAAGCTCCTGAAGTTGGAGATCTCAGTCCATTGCGCTTTAGTATCTGTGTTTCTCTGCATCAAAATCCAATGTTTTTCTTGCTGCACTGGGAGGTGCTGCCACTGGTGAGTCTTGACACAGATACATTTTCCATCTGACGTGCTGATTGACTCAGGCATGGACTGCAAATCTAGCAACAATCAGTTATTAAATGCAGACAATCTAAATATCTTAATTCTTAATGTCTCTGACTATCTTGCACACACAGATCTAATCAGCCTTCCCAAAGCCCAGATGGGGGGAGGAAGTAAAGGTTTTGGATTCATGTGGCTGCTGTATTTTGCTGCTGCTTCTTGGCGGCGTTTTGTTTTGTCATGGCAGGTCATGATCTCTCTAGCTCATGCTGAGTTTGTTTTTGACAGTCTTGGCTGCTTTGTCTTGGATGTTTTGATTCTTCCTCAGAGGGACCTCTCCTGTGGCTGGATTTATGGTGGCCATCAGGAAGATGCCAGGGCATTGGTAAATATCAGAGGATTAGTTATAGACAAACTGTTGTCCAGAGCTCTTGTCTAATGACTGTATTCCTGGCCACAGTAAACTGGATTTTTTCCAAGGCTCTGGAAAACCAGAGGTGTTACAATGCTCCACTGACGTGGTTTTGTGTAAAGGACAATTCCTGTGTAGAAGACCAAAAAGGGGAAAACACAAATAGCTGCTTCCCTGCCACTACCTCTGGTGTGATCAGCACAAAGTAGTTCATATCCATTTGCACCATTTATGCTCCATTTATTATAAGTATTTTTTCAACTTGCATTTAAGTGTGTGTTGAGGGGAGAGCCAGGTGTCTGAGGTGGGAAAGTCTCGGAGCAAACAAGGCTGCGTGTTCCTGTCGTGGCGGGTGTCTGACTGGGCTGTGTGTGGCACCTGGGAGTACGTTGGTATGGGGACAGCTTAATTTAAACAATATTAAATAATGACCCACTGATTTACTACATGTCAGGGAACTGTTAGGAGTTGCTTTTTTGCCAGTGACCTGAAAAGTTGATCAGCCTTCTCCCCACTTTTAAAATACATGTGTTGGTTTGATACTTCCCAGTTGGAGCATGGGGGAAATCCTCATCTCTGCGTGCTTTCCTGTAGCCCTTTGTCTTCATCCTGCACTTTCTAAATTAATTTTTATAATTGTCTTTTAAATGATGGAGCAGTGCAAATTAGCTCTTTGAGTTAGAATTACCTGCATTAAAGATCTCACTTAAAAAGAAAGGCATAAAAGTAATTGATTGCTTCAATTATAATAATGTGGCTTAGCTTGTGGTTTTCTGTTAGAAAAACCTGCTTTTGATAAGTCAGCTGTTCTTAAAAGGGAAAAAAAAATAAAAGTGCTTTAGGCTGGAAGCTGGCATGAAGGAATTCTGAAATAAGGTTGTTCACTCTATAATGTAACAGAATAAATTAACACCAGTGATCCTGGAGCGGTGCCCTGTGCCTGAAACAGTCTGCTGGGGCAGGCAGTGCTTGGAGAGGGCTTGGGGTTTTTTTCTGCCCCCACCCCTCCCAGTCACAGATGCTTTCTCTGACTTTGAACAAATATCCTTTGGTTTTTTAAGCTGCACTGGAATTTCTGGAGCCTTATAAAAAGTCAAAGAAAAGGGAAAACTAAAGGAGGAAATTTTGAAAGGGGTTTCCAAGCCAGCCTGTGCAGTGTTGGATGGTTGGGTGCTTGGATATTGAAAACCTGTTTTATGTGAGGGGTGAGGACCCAGAGTGAAGGTGGCTCTGGGGACAGGCTGACCAAGCTCTTGCTTCCAGCCTGCCTCCCTTCACCTGATGGACTTTGGGTCACTGCATCAGAGGGGATCTCCCAGCCTGGAACAGACAGGGAGTTTGCACAGGGATGATGCTCAGAATCCCACTGCTCTGCTCTTCAGTTCCTCTTGCTTTCCTTCTGCTGCCTGGGGACTGTCACATCTCCCTGTGCTCTTTGCTGGGGTGGGCACTGGTGCTGGATAAATGGTGCTGCTGGTCACTGAGCTGATGTCCTGGTGCAAACCCAGGCACTGGTGCTCTGTACACCCGATGAGACAGCTATGGGGTTTGCATCTCACTGCTGTGAAGTGGTGCCAGAAGTGCACAGACCTCTTAGTCCAACCCAAACACAGGGATTTTAAAAGGCTGAGGGTTTTCTTGGTGTAGTGAGTGGGCTGGAGTGGATGGGTTACTGTGGGAGGTGGTTCCTGACTGTAAGAACATCAGTACGAAAAGCTTGGGCAGCTCTGTCGGCTTTGTGTGCACCGTCATTGCAGGGAGAGGAGAGCTCAGAGGAAAAATCTTTTGGTCTTTTTAAAGTCAGTTAATACCTGCTCTGATTTGAGCCTCATCTCCAATTTAAAAAAGAAAAATCTCATAAGCATCTGTTATTCTCTCTAAAAATAAAACCAGTTTTAAAACAGAAAATGCTTAAGCAGGAGGGTCTGTATATTGCTGTTCGGTATCTGTCTGCCCTGTCCCCACTGCCCCCAGCAAGAAACTCTCAGAAGCAGGAAGCCCTCAGTGATGATCATTCAGAGCATGTTGTCATTGATTTTTATTTATTTATTTTTTTACTTAGACCTCTTAAGGAACTATAGATTTTTAGCATGAAATTAATATATTGGAATTTTTGTGGGAAGAAGAAAATACTCATTAAACTTTGTAACGCTGGAATATGTAGGAAAAACAGAGCTTGCAATTAAAATTCAGTTTGAAGCAAGTTAACAGAAGTTTTGTTAATGTTTAACATCTTTATGGGTGCCATTCTTTGTGAATTTAAACTAATTAAGTCCAAAGGGACAGAATAATTCATTCTGCATTTGCTGTGGATGCCAGTGCTCGCTTTGCTGTCGGCGCTTTTCCTCTTTCTTTGTGCAAGTTCTGATTTTAATAAGTTGCCAAAAAAGTAACTTATTTTGCTTTTTATGCCAAATTATCAAGAACTCATCTTCCTAAATCACTTAAAAACTGCAAGGAGTCTTCAGTGAAGGCTTGATGCTTGCTTCCCTCCGCTGGCTCCAAGGTGTTTGCTGCTGTGAAGTTTAGGAGATTTCACGTTGGAATGTTTTAATTTTCTTTCTAAACCTGCTGTAAAGACAACTTGGAACTGCTCTGGGGTGTAGGGGTCTGGGGTGGGCTGGGGGCTGTATCCTGATACTGACCCAGAATTTCTGATGCTTCCTTAACTGGAACATGAACAAGTCTGAAATGTTTGGATTTGTGAATTCCTGTTTCTTCCTCTCCCTAAATATTTTTCATGGGATCAATTTGTTCAGCAGTTTATAGGTAATAATAAAAGTAAGGAAAAATATTTCCAAGTGTGTGGCTGCCACAATATATCTGAGACTAGAACCTGACCTGGGCATGCTTTGAAAACCCTGCTTGGCTTGCAGGTTAGAAGATGTCAGAGTTTGCAGGGTCAGTAAAACTCTTCCCAGGAAATTCATATTGAACTAAAGTTTAATACAATCAAGTGAGAATATCTGTAACAGGCTGCAGGCTCTACCCTGGCTGTGCCAAGCCTCTAATGCTATAAACAATGTAGAGCTTGGAATAGGTTGTTAATGGCCCTTTATTGATTGAAAGGGTAGAAAGTTCATCTAAACTATGGATAATTCTGGCAATTTCCTTGCAGATTTGCCTGCTGTGGAGCTGTAATTGCTGCACCAAGCTTTCAGTTAGAAGTAGTAATGCTAATAAACTGGTAACATACGTTCCTGCTTTCAGTAGTAAAGCTGCAAGGTTTCTTTCTAAGGCTGCTTGATATGTTGGTCCCTCGGATGCCTCGGCTCAAATTTAACATTGGAGATGCTCAGGTCCTCGTGAAACAGGTGGGATGTCACAAATTATGAACTGGCTGCAGCCCAGGATGATGTTGGCCTGCTTGCTGCAAGGTGACACTGCTGCCTCACGTCCAGCCTTGTCCACTGAGACCCCCAGGTCTGTCTCTGCAAAGCCACTTTGCAGGCAGCGAGCCCCCAGCCTCTACTGCTGCATGGAGTTACTGGGTCAGGACTTTGTGTTCCCTTTGAACTTCATGAGACCTCTCTGCCCATTTCTCCAGCCTGTTGAGGTCCCTCTGAAGGACAATGCACCACCTCCCTGTATTGTGTTGTCTGCAGGCTTGGTGTCCCCTTGTCCAGATCATCCATAAGGGTGTAAAACAGTATTGGCCCCAATTAACTATTGTGTAAAGATGGATTTTTTTTTTCTTCCCCCCAGCAGAAAGTGGACTCTTCACATCTTGTTCCTTTTTCTCAATCTTGTCAGTCTGTTCTATTTCAGACTGAAGCAAGTGTTTCAGGTTTTCCTGTCTGATCAAACACTTGGAAATAGAGAATGATAGGCAAGTGTGGAGCAGTTGGCTCTGGTGACACAATTCACATCAGTCAGGGAGACGGCGTGGAAAAGATGCAGATTGGTCTCCTCTGAGAATCTGGAAGGGGAAGAGAAGCTCAGAGCAGCAAAGAGCACACAGAAGGTAGGTTTAAAAATAAAAAAAAATGAAGTGAAATCCACTTTTGACATATTGGCAGCGCTTTCAACTAGTCAACAGTTTTTTGTAGTTGGAAGACTTCAGGTTGTGTTAAGGTCATCCACGCAGGCGTCTTAAAAGGGAGGCTTTGCCCTTGTGCAGTTCTTATTCTGCTGTCTTGGCAGCTTTGCTCAGGTGTTCCAGGCCTCTTAATCTTCCTGAGAAAGCAAACTGAGTAATGCTCCCTGGGTCTCTGGCTGGAGGGGAGAGACTGGCCCAAGGTCCTGCAACAAACCCGTGGCTTGGTCTGGAGTTCTGATGCTCAGCCCATGCTGTTGCCATCTGATGAAGCTGCTCTGGAGTGCAGCAGGGAAGGATTGATGTGTTTTTCTTAGCTGTGTTGGGTGCTGGGCTGTGTTTTGTTCATTTATGCTGTTGAATAAGTCCTCCAGTGTATTGTAGATTCACAAGTAGGTATTTATATATTTCATTTATTACTAATTTACTTAAGCCTCTGTGAATATTCTTCTGTTATTTGCTGTTCTTGGAAGCATAAACCTTTTTGCAGTGAAAGTGATGGAAAATACACTTTGGCAAATCAAGCAATTAAGCATATTTAATATTATCTTAACTGGTGGTTGCAGTCTCCTAAATGGTAGCCTGATTAAATTTTTATTTTTAATGTAGAGAAGAAATTAATATTTTAACCATATCACTCAAGTTCATATTCTGCAGTATTTTATGCATAATATCAACCCCTTAGAGAATTGCAGGTCTCATCCATCTGCCCAATTGAACATAACCTGCTGTGGTTTTGTGTCAGGTTAGGAAGAGCACAAGCAAATATTTATTTGATCAATCTAAATGATGAATTCTGGGAAAGACAAAATTGGTTCTGTCAAACTGCTGCTGTCATTGCACTTCTAGTAAGTTAGCACCTGCTTTTTTTGGTAACTATTATCAAATATAAACCAGATGGGTTTGCAGTTTGGTGGGAACGGCACACTTTTGAAGACCTGTTTCATTATCTTTAATCAAATTTGGAATGAAGATGCCCTCTCACCAAGAGCTGCAAGGTCACCAGGCATCATCTGTGCTGAAAACATTTCCTTGCTGGACAGAGGGAAGCGTGGGAGCTCCTCACACTGCAGTAGCTGACACCACAGCCCAGGGCTCGGCGGTGCCAGCGCTGCCCTGGCGTGCAGGGGATGAGTTTGTTACTGCAGCGATTTGTGATCTAAATCAAAGTTAACAAGGGTGGCAGGATGCTCTGCCTCTCTCCGAGCTCTGCAGATGGGTATGTGATTTCTAGTGCTCAGTCTGTGATTTGTTGCAGGATGGACTTAAAAGAATCAAGCTGTTGCTCTCTTCTCTGCAGTCCTGGGAGCTTTTTAACTTCTGAGTAGTTTGGTGTCTTTTTGGTCACATTAAAATCAAGCTGTGAACAAAAGCAGGTTATTGATTCTTTGAAACAAACAAACAAAAAAAATCTTTACCAGCCAGTTAATGAGCAAAGAACACTTCTAGTTTCTGATTTTTGTGAGAGTGCTTCAGCTGTAACATCTCAATTAAATGATGTCAGGGCCCTTCCCACAAAGTCTCAAACTCATAACGAATTAATCTGTTCCTGACTGAGCAGAGTTGTGGGGGAGGACTCTGCTGGACTTGCTTGTCTCAGGCTGCCTTGGGTTGTTCTCAGAAACCCTTTCAGCTGCTGAGAGCAAGAGGGTCAGAGAGAGCAGAAAGTGCCCAGACCCAGGGCTGCCTCTTGCTGTCAGCCTGGGGGGGGTTTAGTGGGGTGACTCCCTCCTCACCTTCTGGGGATGCAAATGCAGCCAGTGGCTTAATAAACTGCACAGTAGTTGGTGTGGGGTTTTGCTATAATCATTTAATCTTCTTTCAATATTTCCTTTATCCTCTGAAATGTGAACAAGGCTGATAACTTAATATGCAAGGGATGCCTGATGCTTTTAGTGGTGCATTTGCTATACTGAAAAAAAACCAAACTACAACCCACCAACAAGTGCTTTCAGAGGTGCAACTCCTCACTGCAACATCTCAAAAGAATCACAATGTTTTGTTTCTGGGTTTTATTTTGCTTTTTGTCCCAACCTGTGTGATACAACCAGTGTATCAGCAAGCTTCTGCCAACATGACTCCTCGTGGCTGTGTTACACAGCAGATAAGGCAACGGTGTGGAAGCAGCACTGCAGAGAACATCTATTAAATAGATATTCTGCATTCAAAAATAGTCTAGTGCTTCCACTACTGTTGCTATAAGACAAGAGCTTTTGGACTACATCTTCTGCACACACAGAAGGAAATTGCTAACATAAGGGGAGCGGAGGCTAAATGAGGGAGGCAGGCTGAAGTGTCATTGTCCCTGTTTAATCAGTATATCCACAGCAGTAGGCTTCTCGCTGTTAATAGGAGTGTGAGTGCAGCATCCCCATCTCCTCACTGATATTTCTGCTTTTGTGCTCAGATTGACTTTTTTTTTTTAAGACAGTGAGAGGGTATGTGGAAATTTTGTCTTGGGGGTTTGTTTATCCAGACTTTGATGTGTGATCTGAGTGTGTAATGGATCTGTATCCAACGTGTGCGAGTGCCACTATGGCTGTGGTGACAGACGTGTTTGTGTCCCTGGTTAAAGATCCAGGGAAGTGGATTTCTGACACTTCTGGCTCTCACCTTCCACCATGAAATTCAACCCCTTTGAAGCCCCCACATTGCCATGGTAGTGAGAGCATACCCTGTCTCTGTCAGCTCTCCAGATGGATCCATTTAGCTGACTCGAAGGGAAGGTAGTCCAGCTAATTCTCTCCTCCAGAACTTATAAGGTATTCTTTACTCATCTTTCCCTTAGCAGTGACAACATAGGTAGTGTTACAATAAAAATGGTATTACCAGATCTGTTATACTGTTATTAACATTAGTTCTGAGTACATGAAAAGTGTGCAGAGGCTTGCAGGGAGGGTAAATTGTTCTAACACTGAGAGAAACCATGGGCTTCAGTTACAGTTTAATTCCATACTTCTACTACGATGTGGGAAGCAGATGAAGGAACCTACCCCAGGCTTCCAAATATGCTTCCCCCATAACAGCCATGTGAATCACCTCCCTTTCTCCATCAGTTGCCCACAGGCTCTTTGAGTACAATCACTTTGCTGCTATTGTAAGGCACCTCCCAAAGTGTTATATTTAACTGTTAATGTTTAGCTCCAACAATTACTTTTAATCTATACTCTATATGCCAGTAGTGTGAAAACAGATAGAGGTGTAAAACTTGACCAGCCTCAGGTGTAGGTTTTTTCCAGGCCCTCCTGTTACCTCTCAGTAAGAGATTTCCCACTGCAGATGACTGGAATTTTATTGTATATTCTGAGCTCAAAGTCAGAGTTGTCCTTCAGCCTCTCAGGTTCCATTCCAGCTGAAGAGCCTGGTAGAACTCATCGTACTGGGAGTTTGTTGCTGTGTGTGTTTGCAAAGTGTATGTTTTGAGGCTGTGCTGCAGGTATTTGAAGACATTACTCATGAACAGACTGTGATGTGCTAAATTGAGTGGAACCTGTGTGCCAACTTTGCAGAGCTTGATTTTGCCTGAATGCCAGTTGTTTACGAAGGATGCAGGTTGAGAAATGGCAGACATACAGATTCTGTGAAAAGCATAATTGTATGGGTAATATCTTGGGCCTTTTTGATGTATCTTTTTTAACCACTTTGTATTTGTAATGTGACAAAAATAGCTGTACAGTCTGCTGTGGCCATCACTAGTGCAGCTGGCAAGAGATTTTAATTGATGGCTACTGTCAAGCTGCTAGCGGCCATGCAGTCCTGAGAACCATTAAAGTGATATTTCTTGTCCCTGCTCACTTAAACACTCTGCTACCAAGTCATAGTAGAGTGGTATTCTTTTAACTTAATATTGTCAGCATTTGTACTGGTAGCTTACTAGGGCACTGTCCTGGATTTTTAAGCTTTCCAGCAGTGAGAGCTGCTGACCACTGATTTCATCTCCAGGTATTACAGTAGATGGTGCTAAGACCCTACCAAAAAGTGGTGTATGGTCTAAGGGACAAGCACATCTTTGGGGTCTGGTTTCCTTGGGACTTCTTGAGCTGCAGTGTTTCCCTTGGTGCACATAAGAGGTGAGGAGGTGGCGTTTAACTACAATACTCTGATGTGTTATGCTGAATCTGTGCTCCATCATGGACAGTGTGGAAATGTTTTGGAGTATTCCACTTTTATTGAGGCTTTTACTGTTTCTTTTTCTGTGTGGGCAGTATATAAGTTAGAGGAACTGATTTTGAAGCCTTATCTTGAGTTGAGAGGAGATTGGTTAAACCTCAGCACTTCTCAGCTTGAAATTAAATTTTAACTTCAGAAAAAACTGGCTGGTAAAGCCAAATTGTGCTGCTGTTCAAGAGGCTGAAGGCTGAAAACAAAAAACCAAAACAAGCAAACTTATTTCCATTTAATTGCTTAGATCAGTTCTGTAGGAAGACCCCTGCATTTTCAAGTCACATATTGCTATCTATATTAATGTACTATATGAATATATTAAGGTATACTAAGGTAATCTCCCTACACAGAGCCCAAGACCAAGGTCCTGCAGATCTTTGCAGGAGGCTGCACACACAAGCTGGACGCAGGATGTCCTGGTTCCCACACCCTCCTCTTGTTTTTGAAGCAGCTCAGAGGGTTCAAAGCTTGAGCTGATCACTGGTGTGGGGCAGTAGAAGGATGTAGGTCAGCACCATGTTTTGTCCTACCTGTCACCTCGGAGGTACGTATGGTGCGTGCTGGGGACAGGATCTGTAGGCCAAGCAGGTCACCAGCTAAAGAGCCCTGGCAGCGATGCAGTGCCTTGTGTTTCCCCTGGGGCAAGTCTGCATGACTTGCTGGCCCCAGAACCTGCTGAGTTAGAGGACTAAAATTCCTCCTTTGTGGAAGGAGCATGTTTTAACTCATGACTTGGAAGAAAGAGGAGGCAGAGAAGACTCATTGCTACTTTATTTGTGGATAAGCAGGAAACATCCATCTCTGGGCTGCACAGGCCTTACTGTTGCCATCAATATGGAGCCAGCTATATTAATTCTGAATTATTGTCTTGTCCAAAGAATCGCGGTTATCCGGTGTTCGCAGTTATTCTGCTAAGGTTTATGAACTGACTGAAACTTCCCAAGGAGCTGCAGTGGCACAAGTGATGAGGTGAAATTGCAGAGGGTCACAGTCTTATCAGCAAAGCAAACCATCAAAGTCTTCATTTCCTTCTTTCTGCTTGGCTTTTTTTCTGCTGTGAGCTCCGTTCCTGGCTGGTTCTGCCTCAAGCCGTGACCTATGCTTTTTTCTTCTGCTTTTTCCTCCTCAGCCACTCAGCCTGCTCTTTGTACATTTTTTTGTCTTTTTCTGGCTGTTTGTGCCACAGTGTCCCTAACTTCTTGACAGTTTCTATCACTGTCCAGTGTGGATTTGACTCCTGAAGCTGTGGACGATGCTGTGCCATGAAGAGAAAGAAAGCAGGTAGCGGCTGCTTCACCGTACTGAAGCGAATTCTTTTCCTCTGCTGCCTTCTCCGTCTTCTCCTCACTCCCCTTGGAGGACCTGATGCTCTCCTCTTTGAGGGCTTTTTCTTGTGGTACTTTGCCATCTCTTGATGTTTCTTTCTCTTAACTCTGGACGTGGTTTGTCGTTTTTTCGAGCGTTTCTTCGCGATCATTCTACGCATG
Organism: Caprimulgus europaeus; assembly: GCA_907165065.1. Next base: position 1,779,523 of record OU015547.1, read on the forward strand.
GCATGCTCTCGGCTGATCTTGGCTTTCTTGATGAAGACGTAGCACAGCACCTGAAGGCTGGGCATCCTTTTGCGCTTGCGAGCCAGCTGAGCCATGACATGGTGAGCTGAGATGTTCTTGCTCCTTGGAATAGAGCTACTTTTCCAGCATGATGGTGAGGAGGAGGAGGAGGAGGAGGCTCGGCCGGCTGGCTGGGCGGCTGCTGGAGCGCACTGAGCTGTGCAGGGGTGATGACTTGATTGTGTAATTATGACCCAAAGTTCCCAGAGCCAATCAGGTAGGGCCAGGTCTGCTTCTTGTGACTCTATTGGCTGAAGGGTTGGGGTGTTACGTCATAGCTGTGGTGATGTCACAGCTCTCAGCTGACCTGGGACTGCGTTCCTCCCCGGGCGCTGGGAGTTAGCTCCGTTTAACGCGCAGTGGGTTGCAGGTGGCTGTAATGCCCAAGGAGATAACTGGATGCCTCTAATTTTTTTGCCACGATAAAATGTGAAGCTGCTGTTAGCTGCTGAGAGGTGGCAGCTCATAATGTGAAAATAGTTTAGTAGCAACCCTAAAAATAATTGTATGTGACAGCTGTTTCTTGGTTCCTGTCAGGATAACTACTGTAATTTAAACCTGCAGCTCCTGGACTACACGTCTGATTTATTTGAGTGGACTTTTCATTAATTTGAAAGGTTCTGAGGGTTTAAAAGCCTTCATTAATTACATTTTAGTAAATGAAAATGCAATAAGGTTCTGCAGGCTTGTGTGGGAATAAAAGAAAGAAATTTCCCATGTATTGTTTGCTTGTTTCGAAAAGGTTAAATCAGCTGCTGCCAGGAAATAGCTTTTTTTCGCTCCCTTCAGAATTCTTGTGGCTAAGAACAGGAGTCTGAATAAAACACATGGAAATTTTGGCCATTCATTGGAAGTAGAAGATGACTTGCTGAAGTTCCCAGTAGTGTTAAATATTCATATGTAGTGGATTGCATAAGTATTAAATTATGAAACAGATTCCACTTCAGCCTTTCTGAAAGGTCAGGATGGGGAACAGGAGACTGGAAGCAGGGAGTCATCCCAGTATTACACACAGATAACTCATCCTATTGTACAGTTCTGTTGCAGCTAGTAGGACTTGAGTAATTGCTGGGCTGTTTAATTCTGGTGGAGTTGGGGGCAGATGACTTGTCAGGCTGTGTAGAAGCTTGTGGCAAAATCAAGGCTGGACAAAATACTTTATTATGATGGTGTTTTTGTGCTTCTCTGTTCTCCTCTGTGTTTACTCTCAGTTGTTTTCAAGTGACCCCACAATAGTAAATAAAATTGGAACAAACTCAGGCTCTTTAGCACCATAAGGCTTGTTCCTTTCATGTCACGGCTCTTTTTTGCTTTCTCTGTGAGCAGAGAGTGTGATTTGCATTCCATTTATCTCTCCTACTTTCCCTTCCGTTGTTTCTTTTGCTCTCAAAAGAGAACCTGCATTTCTGATTATTCTGGGGCAATGAAATAATTTCATTACAGCATTCAGAGGTCTCTTCAGCAGGTGCTTTATTATCTCAATAATTCAGCCTAAGAGACTTTTCAGATTCCCCAATTCCCAGAGTTCAGGAGCTACAAATAAAACTCTTTTGCTCTTTTCCTGATTTGGTGTTTTTAGCCTCATTTATCTGTGTTCTTTCCAGATCTTCCCCAGGAATTTCATTTAAATGTGGAATTGATGATATTCAGTACAATTGCCTGAAGGAGTGCATTGTGTTAAAATGCACGTGAGAGCGTGTGTGTCCCACTTGGTTTAGGTCATTTACAAAATTCACTTTGAATTGAGGCTATTAATCTGAACTCAACAGAATGTTTGCTCGTGTCCCTGAATTACCTGCATAATTCATCAAAACAGGCCAGCTCTGGTCAGATAAATCCTAGGACTGGAGTGCTGGAATAAACGCAGGTCAGCGCCGGTGCAGGGACGCAACCAACTGTCTCGTCCCTCTCCTCTCCAGCACGGAGAGGTGTGGTGGGCTCTCATGTGCTGGTGCTCCTGTTGAGCCTCTGTGGGCAAATATCCTCCAATAAAGTAGCTTTCTTACTGTAACTTCCTCTGCAGTTGAGGTTTTTCAGCTAGAGCAGTAGTTGTGAAGAACAAATTATTTGCAGGTAGCAGAGCTCAGCAAAGCCCAACTTGAGATGTATTTGCATCCAAGACTGTGCAAAGCTTTTTCTGTGACTGTGACCACTAATCTTCTCTCTGGGGGTCTGATGCTGAACCTTCTCCTCAGTGGCAAACTGAGTGTCTGTCCTTTGCGTGGGATTTTTAGAAACTTACAGGAACTTCATGACTTGGAGCCCTCCAGCCTCTGGGAAGCGTGGTTGGGGTTCATCGGTGGAACCAGAAGCTGCTTGGCCTCACACAGGTCTGGTTTCTGTAGAGGACTTGGGCTCCATCCTGACTCAAGCTGAAAAGTTTGTGTTACTGGCTAAGTCTAAAGATCAAACTGGTTGATGTTGGCTAAACACAGTTAGCATTGTGCTTCAGAGCAGACCCTTGAACTCGAGGCTGTGTGCTTGCTGAGCATGGAGATCTTCCTCATCAGTTCTCCTCCTGTCTGCAGAGGTGGTGGATTCACAGCCATCCACAACTAATCCCTCAGATGTGGAGGAACGTTCCCCTGGGAAAGCAGAGAATATCTTCTGTGTTCCACATGTGTTGGTTTTGTTGTTGAGCATGGAGAAACTTGGCCATCAGTACCTTTCCAACCCTGTGGTGTCCTGCTGCACCTGTGTATTTATGCAAGCAGGCTTTTGGCTGTGCAGTTGTGTGGATGAGGAATTCTAAGCCTGAAGATCATATTAATGAAATGAAATTTGTTTTAAATATTACTTTATGCAAATGTTAGTGGTTGGGATTATCCAGTCAAGAAATGCAAGCGTTGCCTGATGAGTGAGAGCCTATAAAAGGTGCCTGAAACAGACCCACAGCCCGTGTAGAGACTTCATGTGTGTAAAACACATTAATTGAAAGCCATTAATGCATTTAATAGATCAAATGTGAAATACAGATTTAAAAAACCAAAAAAATCTGAGAGGAAAACAAATGTGGTGTGTGTTGCTCATAATGAGCAGCTTCAGCATCTTCCAGTTCCCTGGTTTGGTCTCTTGCAAGTGGTTTATCTGTTGGAGGCAACAGCTTCGTGTTCCCGTGGTGTGGTGTCTGCTCTGCCATGTGCTGTATCTCACTGGCTTCTTCCTTCAGCTCAGGAAAACACTTTTACGCTTGTCTTAATGCTTCCAGAGTTGACTACAGCGAGGAATGGTTGCTAAGTTGTTGCTCCACCCCCCCTCCCCTCCACTGCTGTCATAGATGATAAGTCAGGGACATCACAATAAAGTAGAAAGAGTTATCTGATGTGAGTGTATAGGGAGCTAGAACTTAAAAAGGACTGTCCCTTCCTGGTAACACAGCAAGGGACATTGAGTTTGTGGGTTTGGCTGAGGGAAACTCAAGTGCAGAATAGGAAAGGAAAAAAACCAACCCAACAACCAAAACCCAAACAAAATCCTCCCAGGCTTTGGGCATTGAAATGCCTCGCTCATCTAAAACCTTACTCATCTGCCTATTAGCTAATGAGTGTTGATTAAGGTGTGAAATTGGTTCCAATTTGCCATGATAGGTGAAAATATCATGCCAGAAGGAATAATGTAAAAGGTAACATAAGAAAATTAACAAAAGTAGAAGACTGTACATGAATTACAATTAATGTGAAGGTGAAGCTAGTGCCAGAGAGCTTCCAGCAGTGAGTTCCTGCCCCATCAGCAGTCATCTCTGCAATATGCACTAGCTGGTAATTTGAAATAACTTGTTTTACTAGTTCTTTCAAAAACTGATCATGAAAACAGCCCCTTGACAGAAACTATCAAGACACAAAAAAGCAGGAAGATGAGAAAAATGTCATTGCTCATAATGATGTTAATTATAAGGTAAATGAATGTTGATGTCTGAGAGTTCAGCTGAGATCAGACGTGCACTGAGGTGTAGAGGATCTATGTAAAGAGAGGAAAAGTTGTGCAGTGTCTGGAAGCTCACCATTTCTGTGAGAGCAGAAGAAAGTAAAAGGTTCAGTGGTGTCTTTGGTTCTTATACAGTGTGAATCTAGAGATACTTTTAAAAGCTTCATCTCTTGGAGCCTTTTTTAGTCTGATTGCAGAAGAAGGTCCCAGTGTGGTAATACTATCTTAAGTCACAAGGTTAATAGAAGTAATAGATTATCTTTCAAAACCTGATCATATTTTGGTGGATATTTTGCATTTATTAGAGATACAGGTATGCTCAGTTGTGGAAAGCTAAGGTCAAAGACTTAATCAGAATAGTTCCCTTTTAGCTGAGGTCTGCACATGGCTCCTTCCAGCAAGATATTGGTGTGTAAGCTGTTTTTCTGGTGGCAGATATTGCTGCTTTTCCTTGAGCACAGATGTTAATAAAGCAAATGAGACACCTGATTGCCACTTCTGCTGGTTTCTGAAGGTGGAGTGCTTTCACTCCAGCCATTGAAAGTGTCTGTGACTGGGAGGAGAATGGTCTCTCACGTGCTGAACTGGCTTTTGGGATGCTGCTAAAAGGTGTCAGATCTCCAGCTGCGTGTCATAAACTATTTATTTGCCCTATAATTCACACTGTTGCCTTTTTATTTCTGATCTTCTTTAATAAGAGTAGTTACTCATGTTTTCCACTTTAATGCAATTACACTATAGTTTGCCTTTTTTCTACTCCAGGTAGCTGACAAGCTTGTTCAGCCATTACATGGTATTAAATGAAGTAATTGCAATATTAAGTTCTTTCTTCTATGCCATAAAAAAAAATACTATTAAAGAGTACCAGCATGATGGTGCTTAGAGAATTGGGTGTTAGGCTGAAAGCTCTGTAAGGGACATTTTATTGTTATTGACCCCCCCAGGTTGCATAGGAGAAGGTAGGAAGGGCTCTCCTGACTTTATTTTTGCCCTCTGTATCTGTCCTCTGACAAAGGATTGAATGCAGGGGTGACTTCACGTGCACTGACTGGTACCAGCTGGGCTGTACATTGTTGACTTTGAGAATTAAATATCTGCACTGCTACAGTTCATGTCCCTACAATGAGTATGTTTGGCTGATACCCAGAGGAAGGTCGTACAAAGCTCTTCTTTTTACCCTGGCTTAATTAATGGGAAGTTACTCGTTTTACTGCATTTCTTGATGACCTCACTGAGGACATCACCTTGCCAGGTTATCAGGATCATAAATGCTCGTGACTGTCCCCCGTTCTCTCACTGGGTTGCTAACTTAAACCCATTTTGTAGGCAGTATGCTTAGATGTGAGGCTGATCCCTTGCTTTATGTTGGTTTTTGTGGCTGCCTGTGCTTCTGGCGAGTTGGCTGTGGACTCTCAGTGCTTGTGCTTTGTCACAAGCATTTACTTGTTTAACCTGGGGTGCAGCTTCTCTTCTCGTGACGTGCAGCTCTGGTGTTACACATGGGGGAGAACACAGCACAGTCTGCAAAGCCATCTTGTCAGTGAGGGAAGGGGACACTGTGGACCTGATAAGCAGTTTATTTTAGAGGAATTATTTTAAATGCTGTATGTAAATGCTGAAGAGCTGAAGTGCTGTGAATCCCCAGATAAGATGCTGGTGGGTGAGATAACAAAGGTTCAAGGAGTACTGATCTCAGGAATATTTCTTAATAGCGATTGTGTTTGGATTGAATATGCTGCCTGCTTTTCCTTGATAGTGAGATCACCTCCCTCTCATGCCCACTGTGGTTTGGGCTTTATATTTTGGTAATATTTGTCAACAGAACAGATGAAATGCTGCTGCCATCCTTGCTTTGATTTTTGTTTTAATGCACCTGTCATTAGCTCTTACTAGAGACTCTCCTTTCAAGTCTGTTCAGACTTAATAATTTTCAGTTATCATTGTGGGTGATATAATTAATTTAGACATAAAGTGACATTTAGTCAACCTTGACACATGTCCTATGAAACTCATAACCATTCAAGAAGCTTTTCTGTACTGTACATTGCTGGAAGAAGAGGCAAATGAGAAGTGAGGAGGATGGAAGCACATTGATGGAGAGATTTGGTCTTTGTGTTCCCCTGGGGTGTCCTGGCTGCTACTGATGGTTAGTTGTGCTCAGGCAAACCTGCAGAAGGTTCCATTAGTGGTGTGTATCAGCACCACTGTGGCAGCAGAGTTGGGCAGATAGTCCCTCCAAAGCCATGTTCTTTATACAAGTGTCCTACACCCAGGATGCGAAGCAAGGATTCCTCTCTCCAGATCCTCTTTCCTGGTGTGTATGTGTGTGGGGGTGTGTTAACCCCCAAGTCCTGAGACAGTCTGGAAGGTAAGAAATGCATCACAGGGGTTTTTTTTGAGTAATTTCTGCCTTGGTAGGATGGGACTCTGGGAAATGGCTTTTCTCCCAGACAGATAGCAGCTGTTCCTGGCAGCGCCTGCCGTGGGATTCGTGCCAATTAAATCTCTGTTACTCTGTCCAACTCCAGAGCAGACACAAGCTAAATCCATTGATATTAAGCAGACAGCATGAAACAACCTAAATTAACAAATCCTTCTCCCTCCTCCAAACTTTTGACCGAGCAAAGCGTTTTGTAAACATCAGATGCTTTCCTCAGGGCCGTTGCATAGCTGTGCTGTATATCCCATACATTAAATGACTTCTAAAACATATGGATTTACTCTTGCTCCACGGCTTGCTATAATCCATTTGTGTGACCTTGGCTAATGCCTGTCCTACTTGTTTTGTCTGTGGAAGATGTAAGTTTTTTGGGGAAGTGGTTTGTTGTGTCGCTGCCATTGCTTAGTGCCCGTACCCATGGGGTCTGTCCTGATGGACTGTCTAAATTGTAATAGGAATTGTTCACATTATGGAGATTTTTATGATAATTTTGCAATGTTTTCTTAAATCCAGCTGATTCATAGGTGGACACGGAATCTCTCACTTTTCTGATGAGAATGTTCCACTTGATCCTCAGAAACAATAATTTATTTACTTGGATCAAATACTAGGAATTCTCTCCACAACAAACTATTTTGTTACACCAGCCCCCTTGAAAATTGATTTTTAAAAAATAATTCACCAAAAAGGATAGGGATGGGCTTGTTTTAAGCTCTTCTGCTCCAATTATTCAGTTGCTTGCTAAGTAAATATACCTGATATTGCAAGCACCTCTTCAAAACATCTCTCTTGACAGGAGGAGCTGGAGCCATTAATGTTGGCTTGGGAAAGAAAGTGCTGGTCAGCAGAGAGGGAAAACAAATCTTGTTTCTTCCATAGCTGCTTTGACTGTTACTGAAGGGGCTTTCTTGTCTCTGCTGCTGGATTACCATAAACTTCTCAAGCACCAGATTATCAGCAAATGCAATCTCAAACCTTCCTGTACAGTTTAAGCAGGTAATTCCTTTTCTTTCTAAAGAGACAATAAGGACAATGTGGTACAGAGTGGAAAACTGAGAATCTAGCTTAACAATTTGTTGCTGTAGCTGGAACCTCTCCCAGGGCTTTGAAATCCTGGCAAAATAAATGTTTATTACTTTGCAGGTCTCAAGTTAAATAGTGTGGTGTAAAATGGTAATGTCAAAGCAAGTTAAGGATCTGCTTCATTATGGGAGAGATCCCTGCAATAATCCAATATATTTTATACTCTTACAGTCACTGTAGAAATTACCAGGGGGACCACTCTGCACAAACGGCTGCTTCTTCAACATCAGCATTGCTGAATCTCTGCTCCCTCATCACAGTTCCTCTCGGTGATTCCACAGATAATCTTTGTTGTCACCTGTCTTATTGATTAACATAACCAAGCAACAGCAGTGCTGCTGTTCTGAGGAGAGAGGAGGAGGTCTGGAAGGGACTGGCTTTTTGTGAGATGTACTCTTTGAGGCGAGGAAGGAGCTGAGGGGAGCTGGGCTGAGAGAAGCCTTCATGGCTGATGTTATCTGGAGCTGAGCTGGGTCACAGATGACTGGGAAGGGCTGATGCAGTCGATGGCATTGGTAAATTGTGAGGAGCTCCTGAAATGTTCAGTGTTAATGTGCTGAATTGGTCTGTTCTCCAGCCTGTGGTCTCTGGATAAATACAGCTCTGGACCTAGGAGAAATTCAGGACGGAAATATTTTATATAATATAGAAAATCCAGGAAACATGAGAACAAATAAATCGGTGTGTATATACATGACTCTTCCAGAACAAGGTCTCACCCCAGGCATGTCTAGACTTTTAAGCAAATTGCACATGAGAAAAGAGCTCCAGAGCAGGGCTTGGGCACCTGGGCTCTGGGCCATCAGCCTGTTGTGTCACCTTGGCCGCTGCCTCCTTTGGTACCGTAGATAATGATGTACTGACCTCTTCAGTGTGAAATAGAGATTTCCTGATGGGCTGTCTGGGGAAGACACAGTGCTCCCAGGCCGTTTTTCTGGGAACTGTGCCTAGCTTTTGTTTAATTTCTGCCCAATCCCAAGCACCTTGATCAGAGGATAGAAGTATCAGAAATTAATAAGGTAAACATGTCAGAGTTGGAAACAATCCTTATCTGTATCTTTTTCTCCTCCATTCTGCTCCTTTTGAATTTGATCCAGTGTTTGACTTAATACTGGATTTCCTGCCTGTTATAGCTCTCACTCAGAGCTTTAATAATATTTGATCTCTCTTTCTGAAGTTGTAATATACAGGACATGTATATTTCAGTTTTATGAATCTCCAGAGGGGCCTCATCTACCCAGTCTGCTTGAGTGACCTTGCAGAGTAATTTCATTTTTTTTCTTCTCTCCCCCTGCAACCTCTTTGCAGGCATAAAATGTTGATGGTTTATGCTGGAGACAGGGGCATTTTCACATTGAATAGGAAGGTGCAAAAGGGATTCCCATAAGATAGAGGTGGATTTACTGGAAGGTGCTGCCTTCAGTGTGTGGATCATGCTGCTGCTGGATCAGCACTCACACGTGGATGTAGTTGTGTTCACACGTCGCTGCTGCTGCTGTTGGCCGTGGTTCTTGCTCTAGTTGTGACGTGCTGTTGCAGTTGTGTAGAGATGACATTGCATGTACTTGTGATGATGATGTGCTGCTGCTGCTGCAATATTTTTCCATTAAATTTTCAAATTAAATGGCTTGCCATGTTTTTTGTAGGAAGGTTGTGGCTGAAAAACTCTGTCCTGGCTCTGTAAGTCACAGAGCCTCGTCCAGCTGGGAAAGCATCTTCTCTGAGGTCCCAGGGACCTTGCAGAGGTGAGCATGAAATGCAGAACAGATCTGAACCTGGAGTGGGTCACCTGTTGTTCTTGTATTCAGTGATGGCTCATGATATGGTGCTTGGCTAAAGTCAGGTGTCATTTCTGTTAGATACAAAACAGATAAGTCCTTGATTTGAAGACAATTAAATGGTGTGTTTGGGGGACTTGGGACAGTCCAGATGTGTCCTCTGTCACCTCTGTGCATCTCCCCAATCCTGTAGACTCCCCTCGATGGGAGATGTGGGGACCACACAGTCTGGCCATGCAGGTATCCAGGGGAAGGTGCAGTGGGCTCAGTGGAAGATGTTAATACTGACTTGTTTTCTAGCTCCAGTGGTTTTACATTGTCTGCAGTGTGAAATATCTTTATTCCTTTCAGGCTTAAGACACAAAATAACACAAAATCATCACACAAGACAGCCCTCTCCAGATGTTCTCTTCCTGCCTTAAGCATGCACCAAAACAAGCACATCTTTATTCCATCTTTTACAGCAAAGTTGCTCTTGTACATCTGTTAGCTGAGATGCCAGAACAACCCCATCTTGTGTGCCTGAGACTGAGCTCTGAAGTGATGATTACTGCTAAGGGATCTGCTTTTATTTGACCTCCTTGTACTGCCCAAGTTCAAGGATGTTGTTACTCTGAATTATTTCTTTGCCAGCATTCAGAGGAAGGTGTTTTGACTTAGTTCCCTATCTGAGCACGGGTGCTCGTGAGTGTCAAATACAGAGTTAATTATTTCTAAAGCTTAAGTTTTGGCAGCTTAAGTTTAACACAGAGGTAATATCTGTGATTGAGGGAGCTATTCCAGGAGGCTAATGTCTAAGGACACACCGTCAGTGCTGCTGTGGAGAGGAGGAGGAGGCAGTTTGGTTTGTGTGCTCTGCGGTGTTCGCTGTGAGGGGGACGCTCAAGTCCCGACCGCCAGAAGCAGCAGCCGGGCAGAGCTGGAGGTGACTCTCAGAGGTTTCCTCCTCTCTTGGTCTCCATTACTTCAGCCACAAGAGCATGCTTAGGAAAGAGGGAGTGGAAGCAACTTTTTTTCCTTAATAGAAAGGGTTCTACTCATTTTTCTGAATGAAAAGTTGAGCAAATACATGAGGGTTTGATAGGAGGGATGCAGCAATATGACAAAATGAAGCAGCTTCTTTGCAGGTGTCCTGGAGCCTACCTCATCCATCTACCAAAGTGCCTTTCACACACACCAAAAAAATTCAAAACAACCCTTTCCCTTTCTATCTAGAATCTGGCTGTATGCAGAGAATGGAGAGTTTAATTTAAAAATAAATAAATAAATAAATCACAATTTCCAGTAAACCTCTTCAAGCTTTACAGACAGATTTTTCAGACATTGTGGTATTGTTTGCTAATGGGATATATATTATTTTCGAGCAGCTGTCGTGTGTGGAGGGGAATGCCAGTTCTGAATAAATATAAGATTGGAAACAAATTCCCAGAAAGGCAGCTAACAAGGTCTGGGAAGGAAAATTACCATGGAGATAAATGTAGAAGATGATGAAGGCAGACGCAGTCACTATATAAACACGCGTGGCTGTATCGAGGAGGAAGGGAAACTACTTTCTCCTGGTAGTAGCTGAAGGTTAGAACACAAAACTCTTCCATGCCTGTCATTGTCATTTTTAAGCAGTGGAGGAGGCTGCTGAATGCCTGTGTTGAATCACTGTCAAATACAGAAATTCTGGAGAGGAGGGGGTTGGTGCTGCTTTGAAGGAGGTGGAGGATGCTGTCCGTGCTTCCTAGCCTTGGTGAGTGATCCTGTGGTGCTGGGTGGAAATGAAGGGCAGGTTTTAGTCTGCTATTCAAAACTGAGATGCAGCTGATTTACATGATGGAGCAGACCTCAGCTTGGTCTTGGCCAGCTCTGCATAAGCAGCGTTAAACCTTCATTTTTGTCTCCTGTGGAACTCTTGCAATGTCAGTCTACAGTGTGGTCAGAATCCTGCTGAAGCTGATGGAAACACTGCCTTGGAACATATTTGTTTAAATTATTTCTTAGGTCTATATATTATTACAAAAGGGATCTTGAGATTAGACTTTTGAGTAAGAATCCATAGGTTAGCTCTTGAGATGCTGGCACTTGGTGGTGGTGGGTGGTGATGCTGAAATGGCCCAGAGCTGTGCCATGTTTCAGGATGCTCCTGCACTTGGTGCTCTGTGTAGAGAGGACCCAAGAAGGCCCTTGCTTAAAGAATTTAGAGCAAGCTTGAAGCTGGAGTTTAGGGATAAAGTGGTTTCTGTGGATCTGGCTGAAAGCCATTATGCAGCTTTTCTTCAATTTTGGACTTCATGCTAAATTAATATCTAGAGTAAATAAGCAGATGGTTCCACTAAGCCCTTTTCAACAGAAATTCTAGTCACTCTGCTGCAGTTGGAAGTTCTGAAGTAAAACAGTCTTTGTGATCGTTCAAAATTGTTCTGTCTGTTAAAAAGATGGGAAATGTAGTTGTTTTATGTAAATATCCATAAGGACTGGAGTGGTGGATCCAGTTCCATCTTCCTATATGCTTTCTCTAACGAGGCAGCACTTGTTCATGGTCTGAGCAAGGACCAAGAAGACACAATACAGTAAGAGTTGAGCACCATGTAAGCAATCTGTTGGCTGTAACTTCTGGCCAGGAGGGATGTTGCCATCATTCCAGGTTCATGTACACTTCAAAATAATCAAAACAAAATAAAATTAAATAAAACCTTAGCCTCTTCTGAGATGATGAGGAGGGGGAACAGGGCATACTGTTCCCTGAGCTGTGTGGTGCTGCTGTCGTTGATCTGTGTCCTGTTCTGGAGGAACTGGTGGAAATGATCCGGGGGCTGAGCTGCTGTGGATGCCTTGGTACCCAGGGGCCATTCATCACCTGATTAGTTTAGACTTTTGCCTGGAGGCAGCAGCCATTAGACCCAGCTTAAACCTTTCTCTGGGGGCTTCACCACCTCACCTTGTTACACAGCCCATCGGTTCCCCTCATCTTTGAAGGGGAGGCAGAAGGACTGTGCCTGGGTAAAGATGTGTTCCAGCATTTGGTGTGGTTGTGTCGTGTTATCAGCATTAACTTCCATTTTGATGTAGAAACTTTGGTCACATTCACACAACGCTCTGCAGAAAATAAACCTTTGCTTCAGAGAACTCGTGGTTTCTGGTTCTTTTCTTTCTGAGGCTGCTTTGCATTTTGTTGTAATTTCTGCAGCCCTGACTGCTGTAATTTTAGCATGTCCTCATGGAGCTGTCAGGAATCTGAACTTCAGTTCCTGAATCTTGTTTTCTCCTAGTTTCTGTGACTTTTTGCTACACTGTAGAAGAGCCTTTGTAGAAACTACTAAAACAAATGAAAAAAAGAAGAGAAAGTGGTCTTTAGAGATGGCACGTGGGCTGGATCGGTGACACCAGAATCACTGCGGTGTCTGATAGATGACTTGTGGCTGAAATACTGAATATAGTGGTAAACCTTATAAGCATCCTTTGGGACTTCAGAGAGGTCACTGTCTTTTGCATGTGATTGCCTCCTTTCCACCTCTTTTCTAAAGATACTTTTACTTCAAGAGCCTGAAAGGTTATCAGAGCAGGCTTGGATATGTCCCTTTTTCTCTTGAATGCCTGACTAATGCTTGATGAAAGGATACCTGCAAGGAGAAGGTCCTGGAGGCACTGGCAGGTTATAACTGCTGAGGCTATGGGTGAAAATAAGTCATGAACTTGTGTCTGGTCTGAATGTGGCTAAACTTCAGTCTAACTCCAGTTGTCACTTAAGCTCAGCATCTTCCCTTATTAATGTGGCACTGTAAAGGTCGGCAGTGGAAGGCAGGATCAGTTCAGTGTGAGTTTTGTCTGCTTAAAAACAAAGGTGGGGTGACCTGATTGTGCACCAGTGTCCAAAGGAAGCAACTTCAGAGTGTTGTGGGATGAATGTTGTGAAAACATGCCCTGTGAGTCAATAAAGTCTTAAGTTTAATGGAGCTTAAGTGTATTGTTAGACCGAGAAAGATGCATGCAGTGATAGAAATGGTTGTTATTCACCTAGTAATAAAGTCTCTCTCCTTATCAACACATCTAACTCTGCCTGCACTGGGGAAAGACAATCTCTGGAGCACTGATGGCAAGGCAGAATGGGTTGAGAGGAAATTGTAATAAAGCCCTAGCAGATTTCTGTGGAGGATTTGCAGTGCGGCATTAGGAAGCTTCAATTGCATTAGGCGTTCTTTTGTTGTGTAGAATTAGTGTTTGCTTTCTTCTGAATAGAATAAATATAATCATGTTTGTTACCTTTTTTGGTATGACTGGAGCCAAATGTTATTTCCATAGTAAAAGTATTATGTGAAGTACTTTCCTGTAACAAAACACACCCGTTTGAGCAGTCTGATCTCCTCTTTCAGTACCGACCATCACAGCTGATGGGTCTGTGCTCTTGCACTCTTGTTTTTCTGAGCCATAATGAAATATGTGTGTTCTGTCAGTTGATTTACTTCTACCCCATGAATTTGCAGTGAGGGTGGGTCACATGAAGGGCCCTTTTACTTTGTGAGGGGCTTTTCTCTTCCCACTTGCAAGAGCTCCCCAAGATCTCCCTGCAGGCAGTACAGTTCCACTCGGTGACGTGTGTTGTGCAGGAAGAGCCTTTTTTCCTGAATAGCTTTTGATGGTGACCCATCCCCAGAGTGGGAATTTTTCATGCCTCTGGGATGTGGCTCTCCCAGCCCTGATGTGCAGAAGAAAGTCTGTGTTCTGGATGTTGTCCTTTGGTTTAGCCTGTGGCAGAGCAGAGCAATCCTTCCTGTGCTCCAACCTGTATCACCAGATATCTCTTTTCTGTGGTGTCTTCAGCTTTGAAGCTTAACCTTATGTATGGCCTCAGCAACATCTTGCTATAATGTGACTTTAGCTGCATTATGAAGACTGATTTTACTCTGAAAGTGAAAAAATTAATCTGTTAATGTCTTGAAAACAAAGTATTTGCCTGCAAGATGAGCCATTTGCTTTTCTGTATCTAATGTATATATATGTGCATAGGTGTATATATGTAAGTAATACTCTGACTGTATATATTAAATATAAGAAACCAGTTATCTGTAGTGGGTGGGTGTGTGCATAAATAACGGCTAAATTTGATAAAAATTCCTCAGAGACCATCTTACCTGTTGAATTGCTCTGTTGTGACAGTTTCAGAAATGTAGGTGGACTAGTGAGTAACTTCTTCCATTAAAGTGACCATAATTAATACAGATACAAAAGAGTCCAGCCTAATGAGAGACTGAAATAATTTTGAAACATTTCATAGGTTAAAACAGTAGAGAAATTAGATTGTCAGATCCCCTGTACAGTGTAAATTACTTTGGCTTTGTTTCCAGTGGAGCTACATCAACTCAAATCAGCTGAGGATTTGGTTTACACTCTTTTAAAAAGATGAGCTGAGGAAATGTCATTTAAAAAAATGAAAAATTAAAAACCTCAGTGGAAAGATTCCTGCAAAAAAAAAAAGTATTGATTTGGTTTTGGCCAGCAAATTTATCTGGGAGCTGGCAGTAATTAAAGTTGAGGTCAGTGACTGAAGTTTTGCTGCTGCATGGAAAGGCTTTCATCTTTCAGTGGGATGCAAAGGAAGAAGGCAAGAAGAGTAAGCAAGCTGTGAATGATCAACTGATCAGATTTCCCACCCAGTGACAGCTTTGTGAGGGAGCAAAGGCAGGTATCACTGCAGCTGGAAGGCTTTGGGAGTGATTTGTTGTTCTTAGAGCTAAAGCTGGATTCTGTTGAAAGCTCCGTGTAGCTCTGCTGAGAGAAAATGAGAACGTGGTGGAGGGTTTGAGGTCAAAAATGCTGTGACCTGGGTACATCAGGAGAGGGATTTACCCTTAAACTGCAGCTAGGAACTAAGACTGAGGTGACATCTGAATCAGAAGAAATGTTTCATTTTCAGTACTACAGTCCTCAGTAATGGTGCCATTTCCTGGACCAGATTGATTTTTGAGCACATCTCTCATATTCTGCCATTTCCAATGGTCATGAGCTGGTCTTGGTGTCACCAGGTTCACTGGATATGTAGGGTCATGGTATGTCTGAATGTGCCAAGAAGTTTAATTTCTAAAATAACTTGTCCTTTTAAGCAAGTTGCCATTCCTTTTGGAAAAGGAGAGGATTGCAGAAAATTCTGTTTAAATCTGTCCCTGGGGGTAAGATAGCCTGTGAGCCCTGCTGTGGGTCTGACCAATCTGCTCATGGTGGAAGGACTTTGAAGCCCCTCCTCTGAGGTCTAAGTATTTCATTTGATGTCAGGACACAAGCCTGACTGGTCAAATAAATTAGTTTTCAGTATTTACAAACTGCTTTTTTATAAGGTGCTCTATTGTCAGGAGACCTGAGGACTTTACATGTCAACAGCCTGACACGGGCAAAGGTGTGGGGTGATGTGGGAAGCCAGTCTCTTTCTGAGCATCTCCTAGGCTTGTGGAACTGCTTCTGAAACAGCCTGAAGATGCAGGTGTGTTCTTGCCATCCCTACAGCATTTAGCGAGGAACAATAACTTGATTTAATTATTCATTTTCCTTGTAAAAGTCCATTGTGATGGGATGTCTCTTGCGACCGAAAAATGAGGTCTAGAGGTGCTTAAGTATACTTTGTTTAAGAGAGTAGACATGCTGAAATAAGATGTTCAGAATTAATGGTACAGCTCTCATGATAATTGGAGTAGAGGTTTGGATGGAAAGTTAAAAATACAGGTGAAGTGAATAATAATACCCGGAGCTATGAAGAGCTGCTGCATTGTCCCCTCGTTGTACTGAAGGGAAAATTAATCTGTGAGTAGTCAGAACGCTGCAGTGTGATAGAGAGTGAGGAAAGGGAAGTCTCTGCTGGGGCTGATGGGGTGGAGCTGCAGAGCTGGGGGTGCTTGGACTGGTGTCAGTTCTGTACCCTGAACACTTCTGGTGTAACTGAGCATCTTCAGCCTCAAGTGTGAGCAGTTTGTTGATGTTTTTCTCTTTTTCTGGGTAGGCTGCAGGAGTTCTTTTTGCATCTCCTGTTGACTGTGACTGTCAGGTAGTGTTAAGTTTTATCCTGCCATGGAAATGCTGCTGAAGCCTCACCTCCTCCTCCTCCTCCTCCTCCTCCTTGTGGACAGCCACACCATAGTAAAGTGGGTCTCACTTTGGATTAGTCTTAAAAATAAAGCCACAGCAGGAAAAGGTGAAGCTGTGCTCTGGGAAGGTGTGATACCAGGTAGGGTCACCCTGAATGTTAGTGTTGGAGGCTCTGGGAGGAGCAGGCGTGTGGTTACAGATGTGCACGTGCCAAGGGGACATAAAAAGAGAGCTGAAAGGAAGAGTTGCCTTGTTCTCTGCTGCTGAGAAATCCCAGCTGGGAACAGAGAAGCCCAGTGCCTGGTGCTGTAGGAGCACAGGGATAAAGACTGATCTTGGAGACCTTTTTGGTAAAGTGCAGCAACGCTGCAGCTTTCTTGGAAGTGCTTGTGCATGGACATGCCCTTGCACATCAGGGATTCATGGTTCCCTGACAGACCCTTGCTGTTAAAATCTTCATTCAGGTGATGAGGCTGTTGGAAAATGGGACACTTGGAAATTCATGGTAGCCCTTGTGCAAGGGGAGGTGGCGCAGAGCTGCAGTTGGCCCAGGGAATGCAGCGTGTGCTGCACACACTGGCAGCTCCTGAGGTCTCTCCTCCTGCTGGCCTTCCATGAGGTGTCTCAGCTGTGCTTGGGCAGGATCCTCAACAGCTGAAGGCATCAGTTCCAGAGTTCTGTGAAATGCAGAGGTTTGGGATTGTTCATACTTCTGAAAGGGGAGAGGTGGAGACTGTCAGCCTGAATTCAAGCCTTGGTGAGTCATGTGTGGCTCATGTCTGACACAGCCATCGCTGACTCAAAGTCCCGAGAAGGTCTCAGAGGTGTCAGTTATTAACTGTCCTCTCAGAAAAGTCTTTTTCTGAATCTTAAAAGCTCACAGTGCAACTCTCTGTCTTGAGCTAGTATTGGTGTGACCTTGGAAGTGTAACCTCCTCTTGGAGAGGCTCAGCTTGTTCTCTGTAACAAGATAAAGCAACTCAAGAATAGTTGAAAAAAAGAAATAATAAAAAAAAAAAGGCAGCTCTAATGATGTTCCTTTTTCTTTTCCCTCTTTGGGCTCCCTGGAGCTGGTGTTTGACTACACCCTGGTTCTGGACAGCACCAGGGTACACATGTGCCTTCAAGATGATGCTTAAATCCATTATCTCCAAGTGATGCATTTGACATAATGCGATTTCGAGTGGAGCTCTTACCTTTGGTTGTGACCTTCGACTCCCTGCTCTCCTGCAGTCAGTTTGGATAGCATCCACACAATGAATTGTTCATTGTATTTGGGGTCCTTAAGAAGTACTGTGGTCAAATTCATACTAATCAAATTTCAGCGTGGTTAAAATTGGATCTTCTGTCTGCAAATATCTCCTTCCACTCTTCTAGTGCTTCTAGCTCACTTTCTGACATTTTATCAATTTTTTTTCTCCTCCTTTCTTCCTCTCCATGTGGAACCAAATTAAAGCAGGAATTGGGATTGTAAATAGATAATGATGCGTGAATGCAGATTAATCAGTGCCATCCATGTACAGTAATACTAATTGTGCCAAGGGAGGAATGGCTGAGTGAATGGTATAAATATTTAATGCCTGAATACAATGTGAAATATAAGATCAAGAAAAAGAAATAAAGAAAATAGTTTGGTTGATAAAACCACACTTCACTGCTTTTGCTCAAAAGGGGAATTTTGATACCATTACCCTTTCTGTTATGCAGTAAAGGACTTAGAGGAGCTGTGTTTAATGTTGAGGCTTCAATTTCATTCAGCAAAAAACTGCCTTAATGCTCTGATTAAAAACAATATGGGGAAGCATTTGGGATAAAATCAGTTGCTTGAGATGCATCTTTCACAGGCCACCTAAACTTGCAGACAGTGTTCAGGGTGGGGGGCTTGGGGACAGGGTGAGGATTCAGGGTGAATCCTGCAGATTCTGCAGAGGTTTCGATTGAGCAAGAACAATGAACTTGCAGCTGCCTGCTGGTGGGGGAACCAGCTGGTTGAGGAGCATGTTGGGAGTTAGAGCTGAATATCTGTGTGGTTTTGGTTTCTTGAGTGGGTTGATTGGTTAGTTTCCCTGGAAATTAAGAGGGTCAGAAAGGTAAATGAATCCAGCACTTCACTACTATCAGGTTTTTCTAAGACTGTTAAATGCTCTTCACGCAAGAGTTCCTGAGCACCAATTTCTGTGTACTGGTGGTCTGATGTTTGCTGCTGAAGACACTTGAAACTTGATCAAATTTATTCAATATCTTGGAGAGCTTGAACTGTTTGTTAGGCATCTTCTAACAGGTTCTTTCTCATGCAAAGTGTTCAGTGTGGATCACATGGCAGCTTTTGCTTTCAAGGGTCTCTCATGATTAGAGCACAAGCCATGAATGTCCAAAAACATGGTCCTTGTAGGACTCAGCTAGAGACATGGGTGATATGGCCTTCAGAGGAAGGCTGTTCTCACAATTCTCCATCACCAGGTTAAGGGAGACAGGAAAGAGCCTGTTTGTCACCCAACCTTCCTGGCCTCTGCATCCTCTCTGGTTGCCTCCAGACTAAAAAAGGCAAAGCTATGGAAAATTAAATTTTTGAGCAGAAGCTCAGTTCATCTCTTATTTTCCAAGGGACTCCAGGATTAAAAAGATGTTTAATATAATGTGGGTACCAAATTTCCATCAGTGAGTAATGATTGTTATCGATTTTACTTAAAAAACAATTCTTACACTGCTACTTAGTCACTCCAAAGCCTTAGATTTCAGTTAACACGTTGCCATACTCCAGAAGCTTGAATATTTAATCCCATGATTCATATCTCCTGGTGATGGCAGCAGGAAAGTGGAGGGAATGGACATAGGGAGGCTTGAAAAGATTTGTGAATTGCTAATAAGACTTATTTATTAAAAAAAAAAAGGCTGGAATATTGAAAAACACAGTGGCAGAGGTCCAAAATAGAAGGGCTTTTATTTACATGACTCACTGGACTATTAGAAATTCAATCATTTACTGGGCTAATGGTAGGTGCTGAAAATTCAGAGCACACAATGTAGTACAGAAGTGTGCTGGGGAATGTGGAAAGGAGTTTCAGCTTCTTTTAATTAGCTCTGTGCATTTGTAAGTCTCTGTAATGCAGCTCCTCCTTTTTCTCCAAGACAGCAAGGCAGCACTGGGCTTATAAAGAGAAATAATGTGACCTTGAGAAGCTGGCGGCACACGCAGCGTGTGCTGTGTCACCGCGCAGGCAGCGTCCTCGCCAAGAGCTTGTCGCAGCCTTTGTCATCTGCTGCTCTGTCCTAGGCTGCTGTCAGCCTGCCTGCAGGTGTGGCTCTGCTAATTGGTGGTGTCCCCATTCACAGCCAGGTCAGTGGCTGCTGCTGCAGGAGATTTTGGGGGTGTTTCTCTGGTTTTGGTGATTGCTGTTGGCTCTTCCCTGCTGAGCGTCCTTCCCTTTTCATTGGAGATTCAGCAGCAGCAGCAGCCAGGGCATTTGCATTCAGAGACCATGCAGCTGCTTCAGTTCAACTGTGTTTATCTGTAATTAAATATTCCATTATCAATTAACCATTAATGCTTCCTAATGATTATTGTAAATGTGTGAGAGCCTTATGGTGCAAAGCTAGTAGTTAGCTGCAGGTGAGCGTGTGTTTTCATTAAATGCCAAGCTGTAGCTACGTTATTTCTTATCCATCAGAACATTTCTGCCCCTGACCGAAAGGGTGGGGTTTTGGGGGTGGTTTTTTTGATTGGTTTTGGGTTTTTTTTCTCCATTAGATGCTTTGTGTGTGTAGGTTTTTAACTGCTGTGGGGCTGGGAGGGACAATAGTGTTCACAAAGCGAATGGTCCTTTTGCATCACGTAGAGTTTTCCCAGCTTGGGGCTCAGTGTTGGATGTCAAGCCTGAAGTTATATCTCTGCAATTAATTAATCTAATATAAAAGCCCTTTATTTTCTTCAACTAATTCTATTAAGGAGGGTCCATTTAACTAGAATCAATTTAAAAACAAACCAACCTCTGAAGATCATGCTTCTGCATGTTGCATGGTGTGTGCTTACCCAGGGATTTCATTGGGATTCCTGGCAGAGCTGCTCTCCTGTGGGATGTCTCGGTTTGGTCTGGGGTGTGTGGAAAAGGAAACAGCTTCTTCCTCTTTGCCATCCTTGTTGGTGTCTCAGCTGTTGATTCAGTGCAAAATCCTGAGTTGGGTGTTGATGCCCAGCAGGACCTGGGATCTAAACTGGTTCCACATATCACAACCTCCAACCTGACATGAACAGGGAGCTGCTTAACCTGAGAAATAAAAGGGGTGGGATGATAAAAGGGAGTCTGACTAAAGCCCTAGAGGATACTGGCTTTTTGTGTGGTGAGAGTTTGAGCAGTGGTGTGTGTGGAAATGGGGACCTGGTAGTGATTTCTTGGCTGATTTAGTCCTTTCAAAAACCTGTCAGTGTCTAAAGCAAATGACATAGTGCTGATAAAAATTTTAATGGAGGAAATTCAGGGAACCATTTTCCTTCACCCTAAATCTTCTGTATTTCATGATAGCAGTGTGAAGTTGGTGCAAAGCCCTGTGGTTATGATGATAATTTTTTCTGTATTCCTGCTTTTGCCTTCAGTAATTAATTCTGCTGTCACAAAGGCAGCAAGAACTGTAAGCCATTAATTTTTCTAGTTTCTTTTCCAAGTGGCAATTCACTCAGCTGGTCGAATTCTAGCACTTCATGCATGCAGGGTCCTTGGAAGTTAGTAGTGGACTATTCATGTACCTAAAAAGAAGTGTATGTGTAAGTAGATTACTAGTCTGCAGACTACTGGATCCACTTCTTGAAGGGATATGCATATTAAAAAAGGAAAAAAAAGAGACCAGGAGACAGGAAAGTGAAATTCTGCTTCATTCTGGCAGGTTAATGTTATTGTTCTCTGGTTCTTATATCAGGCAATTGAATTACTTGTCTCTCCATAGTTATGAAAGTAAAATTTGGCTTTGCATACCTAGAGATTATTTATGAGAATTTGGACTGTTGATTCAGGGTGAATAACAAAATAGCCTTTGGGAGTAAGAGTATTGCCTTTAAAGGTGTTGTCATAACAACCAGCCATAGTAACTTTCTCAGAATTGGGTTTGGGCATCCCATGTTTGATTTCAGCCCAAAATATGCTTGTTTGAACTTAGTTATTTGAAAAAGTTTCAAATAAAATCAGTTCAGCAGCCTTTGAGTTATCCAAGGACAGAGGAATACCATGTAGATTCCATTTTTATAACACCTTATATTTCAAAAGGGTCTGCAAAATGGAGATGAAAATAATCAATAGAGAAATGATCAGGACCCATCTTAAACCATTTTATAGTGTAAAGAATGTTTTCAGTCATGCTTCATAATTATGCAGAATTCAGCCACGAGATAATCCAGGGTGTGAAGTCTGTACTGTAGGTGGCAGAGATGCATTAGTTATGCAGCATCATCATCCCTGCTACTTCATTAACGAGCCGAGCAGGGTTACATTGCGCTCCATCTCCCATTAATAACTGCGCTGCCAAGCACCGTCCTGGCTCCCCACTGTTTGCCTTAGAACAAGGTGAGTTCACCTTTGGTGGTGGTAGTTGAGTGAAGGACTTGAAAATGTTTTCTAGGCTATCAGTTCTGCTGTTGAAAATGTGTGGTAATAAAATCTGAAGTATCCTTTTGGATGGAATAGATGTCCAGGATCCTTTTACCATCATCTCAACAAGCATAGGTATTGGAATGCCAATGATTTTTCAGTAAATGACAGTCTGTGATTAAAAAAATTAAATGGGCTTTCATTAGCAATAATAGGTTTCCATAATAGCTTTTGTCATGGTAGTGTTGTTCTCCTTACCATGGTTAATGTCACCATTATGTACCTCGATTCAAGGGTGCTGTGACTTATGTAAACATTGTTCCGGATTAAGACTTGGCATGTGACAACTCAGCCCAGAATTATGACCTGGAGTTTAATAAAGCAAACAGCATAATACTAAAAAAAAAAACCCAACAGTATAAAGAGGTATGAAGAGAACAGTTGCTGAAGGACTGCTAATGGGCTGTGGAGCTTTGCACCTCATGTTTGATGGCTGTAATCTTCTCCAGGGTGGGATGGATCATGAATAATTTATTCTTGCTGGCTATTTCCAGTAAAAGAGAATCCTTCCTGCAATCCTTTCTCTTCCTCAGTTAAAATAAACGTGCATTTGGGGGTTGTATTTTTTTAGCAAGGTTAACCAAGTATGAAGGAACTGAGTAAGCTTGAGAGTCAAGCTCACCTTGCTTCCCTTAGGTGTAGCATCTCCCCTGAGATGGTTTTATGTCATTTCTGGGGAACCACGTAGAGCTCCTCTAGCTCAGAGCTGCTCTGGACCTTCCACTCTCTTGCTGTGGTGCAGGAGAAGGCTGGTGCCTCCAGGCTGTTCTCTGGTCCCCTTAACTTGCCTGGTACCACAGATGATGTGAGTACCCAGCTCAGCCCCATGTTTTGGAAGGAGGGAATGGAAACCTCTGTAACTACAAAGGTGTGACTGTTGGGTGGGAGGACAAGCAGAGAAATGCACCCAGAGAAGCAGCCATGGGGTGTATGGGGTGCTTTCTTTGAGCATCTGGTGTTCCTCCAGGATTTCCTGTGTCCATGCAGGAGGAGGACTGCCTGGAAGGACAGGTATTTGGGGTATAATTCACAGGCACACTAACATTTGGCTGTTCCTGGTTGGTTTCTTGCAGGTTCACTGGAATGAATTTGCCTGCCCCAGTTATCAGCAGTAAAAATTGGCTGCGGCTTCATTTCACATCTGATGGCAACCACAGGCAGAAGGGGTTCAGTGCCCAGTATCAAGGTAAGTGCTTACTGCCTGGCCTCACCAGTCACAGGGCATGTTTAGCCAAACGTTTATTTTCTGGGAATACACAGTTAACTTCATGCATGATCCTTCTGTATCCTGGTATCATTAATTTTCCAGCTGAGTATCCAGAAATTGTCATGTGAAGAGCTACTGCTGGCAATTGTTGGGAGCACCACCACTTGTGAGCTGAGGGAAAACTCATCTGCCCCGTGTGCTTCGTTAGTACAGTAGATGTTCGACACAAACAGGGTGTCACCAGGCAAAGGGCAGTCTGGAGTCCCACACAGACTGTGTCTGCATTTACACTGAGCCTGTTTCTAATGAGGTGTAAGCTGTCCTGTGTTTCCTGGTCATCCCTAGAAGGATGGATTTCAGGATTGGGCTCTTAAGGTGCTGTTGAGGGAGAGGAAATGTTTTGACACAGCAGTCAAGCAGAGAAGAGGTCCTGTTGTATTCTGGGGTGTGTAGGCAGCTGTGGCTCACTGCAGTTCAGTGCATCATGATTGAGACCAGCAGTCACCAAACCAGGTGGGTTTGAGTGGATTCCTTAGGACTGGTCACACCATTCTCTGAGGACTTTGTGGGTGCAGTGGTGTAGCATTGCTTGAGGCAGCATCAGGGAGAGGGAAGATGAAGCAGGGAAGGAGCAGGAATGACATCCAGTTCCTCATCCACTCTCCAGAGGTTTGTGTCAGTGAAGTTCAGCTTTCCTCAAAAGGAAGAAATGGGACTTTGAGAAAAAGTGCTGTGCCCTGGAGTGACAGGAACAAAGAGAAAGGGAGAAGTTTCCTTTGATAGCTCTGCACACTTGCCCTGGTTTTGTTCTGTTTCTTGAGCCTTAGCAATGTTTTTATGGCCTCAACATGGGCTTTGCTTTATGAATCACCATTACTATTTAACTTCCCTTGCTTTCCTTTAACATATAAATTACTTTGTAAGAAAAACCATTTGTTTTTTCTGTACAACACAATGGCTGCATGCAGCTGATGGCTTTTGAGACGACATTTTCCTTTGCTGTCATGATTGCTGCTTTCTATTAAAACACCTGTCTGAATCATCCTTTTTTCTTAAATAGAAAAGTAAAGATTAATGTTATAATTTCCTCTGATTAGATAAATGTCAGGGGGTTCTAATCTAGCACACTCATGGAAACTGTTTTGTTAGATATAATGAAGTGTGCTTTTGTGTGGTGCGTGTTTAAGAGATGAACTTAACGTGCTCTTGAAGTGGCATTGAAGCAGGACCTTTGTCTAGCTGGCAAAGAGAACCTGACACTCATTCTTCACATACTTGCTGGGTTTTGTGGAGTTTTTTTAGGGTCTTTCCATCTGTCATTGAAGATTTCAATAGTTAAACCAAAACAAAATGAGACATAAACCACAAATCCCACTAGATATAAAGGCAAGATACTTGCAGTCAATGGAATCTGTGTCTGTTGAATGTTAAAGATCCCAATACAAATTTAAAAAGCTCAGCATAATCCTTTTGATAGGAACATAACCTTGTTTGAACATAAATATTTTAATGGAGATAAACAAATACTTACAAAATAGGATATGTAATGCTATCTAGAGCAACCAGAAAGTGTTTTCCAGCAGCAGAGATGAAGCAGACCTCAGGATTGTCCAAGAGAAGGAAGAGAGGGTTAGGATGAATCCAACTTGTCTGTTTTCCAGACATGTATATATATCATTGACTAACATCCTGTGTTCTCTGAGAAAGTATCTGCCTTTGCTGATAATCTATAAGAAAATAATTTCCCTTGCAGTTTGGCTAACATTGAGACTTAATTTTAGCAGAATGCTGCCTTTGTTCTGTTTCAGCTCTTTCTAATCTATGCCCTAATTTGGAAATCTCTTTATGAATGTAAAAGCAAGGTTAGCTATAATCAGCCTGTGTACAAGTTTTCTTTGTTGAATACAGTAAATTTATTCCCTTCCAGGGAGAGTTAAAGTATTTTTCCCTTTCCTTTTCCCTTTTATGTAAGGTGAATCTTGCATTCTTGCAAATACTTCTTTCCCCACACCCTGTAAAAGACTGTAAAAGGGACTGTAGATAAATCAGTGCATTGATCTTTTTCTCTTTCTCCCACTCCTACCTTCTTTCCCAAAAAGGTGCTTTGTGTCTGCAGGTGGTAAGAAAAGAAGCTGGAATTGGCTTACTCAGGACAGGTGACAGTGCTGGGGTCAGAAGCCAGCTATCCCCTGTCATCCCCTCGATCAGCACAGTGACAAGGTGCTGGAAATGTAATGAGAAAGCTGCTGGATTTAAAATTATACTCAACAAATCTAAATAATGCTCTGGCTGCTGTAGTCCATCTCTCCACATATTTTTTTTATTTTATTACAGAAGTTGGATCCCAAATTGCTTTTTAGCTGATTGTTACCAACACATAATTGCATCTTTTATTGATCTCCCCTCCCTGTTCCCTTCCCCTTCTGTCCTCCACCCTCAGGTAGGGAGATAAATGGGAGTGAGCTTCAGCCCTTAGTGCAGTGCAGAATATTGCCTTTGATATTGGTCTATGAACTGCATGTACTGCACCACATAAATGGCTTTTAGGGATATGTATATATAAAGATATATGTTTAATTTCTGACAGATCTGCCAGTCTTCATCTTGGATCCCACCTTTGGGTTGCAAAGAGGTTCGAGCTTGTGCTGTGCAACCTGTTGAGTCTCGGGGGCAACCCTGAGAGAGCAGAGAAAGGAAAATCCTGGTGCTTGCTGCAGGCTCTGATTCCTAAGGAGCCATTGCTCAGGCTGGCCTGATGCAGGGTGTACAGGAGGAGTTTCAACGTGGTTGTATTTGAGGGTGTTTCTCTTAATTTCTACCTTGAGTAAGAACCCCTGTAAGCAACCTGCTGTAGTGTCCCAGGTGATGCTGAAACACCCTAGCAGCAGGAAGAGAGGTTGAGGCAAGTCTGTGTTTAATAGCAATCCCCCAGCCAGGAGAACAGAGGCTCATGGAAGAGATTTTTTTTTTGCTGAAATGCTGTTTTCCAAATTAAAAATAAATGTCTCTTTAAATTCTTGTTTAAAGCAACATGAAACGGTTTAAAAGAAACAGCCCAGCCTGCCTGCTTGCTGGAAAAGCTTTGTAATGTCATCTTTCCAATTTGACAGGACACTGAGTATTCCATTAGATCTATCAGATATGTGTGAGCAGCAAAGCCCTCCAGAAAACAGAGGAATTTCTGTTCATCCAATTATCCTGACACAGGCCTTTGTAGTGCTGTTCCACATTCAAATTTATAAACAAAATAGATTTTCATATATCAGATTTTTTGAGGGCATAGAGTTAGGAGAATTATTTAATTTTTTTTTCCAAAAGAGCAAGTGATATTGTATTCTGACTAGTTCTAATCTAAATTGAGTAATTTGTAAAGCTTGACTTTCATCATTATGTCTCCATGTCACAAACAAAATGAAGGATTAGGAGGAGAGCATTATAGTGATCTCTCTTTATCAATTATTGTTGAAAAGAGACACAATGCAATTAGGGGAGTAGATACTTCATGGCTAATGCAGTTTAGTCTCTCTATTTTAGGATTGGTCCTTAGTAATGAATGTCTGGTTTCTGCTGCTTGTTTTCATTACTGTTGGGTGTTTTGGAGTCAGGCTTTCCATTAGTCACAGATTTGGAGTGGGAATCTGTTAGCTGGGGTCTGGGAGGCAGGAATAAATATGGGGGAACCTTGGTTATTTAGTGTGTCCTTTTAGAAAACAGCATCTGTGTGCAAAGCCCAGATGTGTTGAAGCTGTGAACTCTCCACACCAATTGCCTTCTGCTGGACTTGGGGGTGTTCAGTAGCCCTGTGTGATCAACACAAGTCCATGTAGTTCAGCAGTCACTGTGTCTGGCCAAGCAGTGCTGACCCTCCCAGGGATGTGTTGTCCCATCTGTGGTGTCAGCAGCAATGCTGGGTGTGGGGCATGCACAGTGCTGGGAGAGCTTTGCTTGTCCTTTCTGGCTGCAGGCTCACTGTGTCATGCAGAAATCAACAGATCTGTGCTTTTCTCTGTGTGTGGCCAGGAGAAACAGTCACTGGTAATTGTATAAAGTAACTTGCAATGGGAAGTTGCAGAGAAGATAAAAATGGAAATTATTTTTATAAAGCTTCTCTCTTAGTGCTGGTGCCCCAAAGCACTTTATGGAGCAATGAATTGGGTACTGCAGAGTCATGAGCCATTGTGCATCCTGCAGTAGCTCAAATTTAGCCTTAGATACTTGGGCTTCACTGTATTTTATTGACTGGGAGGGAGTTTTGGCTCTGACTGTGAGGTTATCCCTGTACTTGCTTGGAAAGTGCCAGAGAATCATTCACTGCAGCATTATGGAGGGTCAGCAGAGCAGGACCTCCTCAGTGCTTTGTCCTGGTGATGGCTGGAGTGCTGCACCTCAGCGTTGGCGAGAGGCTGGAGAGCCCCAGCCTGGGTGCTGTGCTGTCTGGTGGGTGGGTGGAAACCCCTCTGGGCAGCACCCCAAGGTCCTGCCGAGGTTTGGGACAGGGTGGCTGTGAGAACAGGGTGGGCTCTGTGGGCAGGGGAGTCACTCAGGTGGGTGCTGCTGGGCTGATGGCTTTGCCCAGCACATCGTGGTAGCTGAGACCCCTCTGTTACGCTGGAAAAAGGCTGTGGTGTGCCTGTAAAAGGGACCCTGTGAGCTCTTCCCACTCCAGTTTTTGGCTGCAAGGTGTTTATTGCTGCCCTGGGCTGGAGCACAGCTGGAACCATTGCTGGCTGCTGGTCCCTGGGCACAAGCGAGAGGACACGCGAGGTAGCTGTGGCCTTTCATTTCTCCTCTGTTTTAAAGCTGTCACTAGTCTAGCTGAGGCAGAAATAGGTTCCAGACTTGCCCTAAAACATCAGCTCTTGTAGCCCCACATCCTTTGGCCCCTTGCTAGTGTGTGTTTAAAAACCTTGAGGCCAGATGACAAATACCCCAGGATTATCATACTTTGACCTGGGGCTGCTTGGGGCATTCTGAGACCTGCTGCTTTTCTCCTTGGGCATTTGCAGGTGGATTACAGTAAAAAAAATAAACAAAAACAAATAAACAAAAAAACCCCAAAACCCACAAAAAAACCCAACAAAAAAACCCAACAGGTGTGTGTTAGATTTCCTTTGAAAGTGGCATACTGTTAATTATTTTTCTTCTCTTAAAAAATGAGGCAAAAAAAACCTCAACAGATGAAAGCTACTAATAAGAAAGGCATGAACAACATAAGCTTTTCTTCATGAATATTTTTTAAGCTAATGTGGACCTCAGTTTGAAGATATAACTGATTTATTTCAAGAGAAAGCAAAGAGCTGTAACCAAATGATGAACAAAAAGCTCCAAGCTAGCATCTAGCTTAGAAAAGCACTACCTTAGGTAAGCTTCAAGGAATAATGCTTGACATCTCCCTCTCTGAAGCTCCTGCAAACAGATGTTGCAAACAGATTTTTTTGATTATTTTTTTTTTAAGCCAGAAAAACATGATTAAAAAAACCTTGTTAGTTATATCGGTAATTTTTCTTGACAACTTTGTCTTAGAAATGTGCTAATTTAGAGATGAAAGTATGACAAGATAAAGAACAAGAAAAGAACGGTTTGAAGTGGAAGATGGACCGTTTTTCTCCATGGATAAGGACTGGCTCATCAGCAAAAGGATCCTCTAAAGTGATTTAGACATAATGCTTTCTGCTGTGAAGTTATTCTTTAACCACATTAACTTCAAATATGCCAGTAAAATTTCTGCTGTGTGTTAGTAAAAAGTATCTGTGTGTGTGTGCTGCTTGTTTCTCTCTCTCCCAGTATCCAGATGGTTTTCACAGTGTGGGTTTTGTGCAAAACCCTCTTGTGTAGGGAGAGCCTCAGTAACAGCCAAGTCCAGATAATAAAAACAAACAGCTGCTCAGTGGCCTGGGGAATTTTCTTACTGTGAAGAAGGATGGGGCTCTCCTGGCAATGGATAGGGAGAAATCTGGTTGATACCCCCCCATATTTCCTCATCCTCTGGGTGAGGTTTAGAGCCTGGAGGGTCAGTGGTTACAACAGGACCTCTGGTAGAGTCACCGTGTAGATGTTATAATTGATGTGCCTCTGGCTGTTAATAGTGGGTCTGGACATTTACACTTCTCTGTATAATAATATAGTTTTAGTATAGCCTTATTTTCTGCTGTTTTACTGCCTTTTTGTGTCTGCTATTCATGCAGGTCGTGTGCAGTTTTAGGTTATGGGGTATTCATCCGAGTGCTGTATTCCTGTAGAAGCAGCAAATGGCTTTGTAACTGTTGCTTCACTTTCTTTCTAAATAATCCCTAATGCTAAATCTTTTCCTTGTCTTTTGCTTTGTTTTTTTCCATCTGTCTCTGTAGTCAAAAAGCAAATGGAACTGAAATCCAGAGGGGTGAAGCTAATGCCCAGCAAGGACAATAACCAGAAGACATCAGTGTGTAAGTTTTTTGGTTCCTCCTTAGACCGTCTTTGTATAATGATCTCCTTGGACATTTCATTTGACTTTCCAGTAATCTCTACAACTTTGTCACTCTTAAAAGTTTTAATGCTTTTCCCTCTTTCCTCTGCATTACTGCATCACTTCCAGTGCTCTATTCACAAGCATATACTAACTCTTCAGAGTGGGGACGGAGGGGATGGGTGTGTGTGCATTTAATATATACTGTATGCTTCCTGCTCAATGGCAGCCTGGGGTTTGTTACTGCTCTTGTCTTTTAGTGTGGAAAGTGTCAAACTGTAAACAATATTGAGAACTGAATTAATGTTACTATTGGAAAATTAGGAGTTAGGGATAAGGAACCACACACACACACAAAAAGACCTTTTAGAAAACCTATGGAGGCAATAGCAGTGTCTCTCTGTTTCTCTTTGCATTTTATTTAGTTATTTATCCCTGAAGAAAAATCATACCACTGCTGTGCTGGAGCTTATAATGCTGATTTTTATGCTCTCTCCCTGTTAGTTGCTCACTCTCAGTGTATGTAGTGGTGGCTACGTTAGAGGCGTGCTCAGAATGTCACTTTGTCACGGCTGTGTTCTCCTGGGGGAGGTGAATCCATGAGGTCCATTCATCTTCACATTCGGCTCTTTGCAAATCAGAAGCACAAGGCTCATGGTTTCTGTGTGTGTGTGACTCTGGACAGGTGACTGGGCTCTGAAGGGGACTCCAAGATTAAACAGGAGGGATCTGAATTAACTCGAGTTTATATTTGATATAAATTTCAAATAGGAGCAGAATGTGACATTTCTTAAAATCATTTTTAGAGGTGGGGTGGTAATTTCTCATTTTGTTGCATCGTCCATGGCACCCATCAAAGAGAGACCCTTGGGACATTTCACTCACCTGAATTTTGGATGCAAAATTCACTTAAAAAAAAAAATAAAATGGATTAACTGAACTTACACCATCACTTGCTGTCTGTCTGAAATGAAAATGGCCCACTTCTAGGCTTCCAGTTTTTCAGGAGCAAAGGCCTGGCAAGGAAACTAAATAGCAGGGTGTAAACTGTCCCCAATCTGCAGAGCAGAAAGTGGTGGGGCACGTTTAGAGAAAGTTAGTTCAATTTTAAGAAAACCCCTGTATGCAAGATGTTCCTGGTCCTATGATATATTCTTGCTAAGGAGAATTTAATTGTAATAAATGTTTAAATTCACTCAACTGAGAATGAAATTCTGTGGGAAGATACCACCAGCTTTGATTGTGTGGGTCCTGGAGACAAAAGGATGTGTGTGGAGTGGGATATCTGCTGTCTTGGGTATTGGGGAATGTGGGGAAGGGTCTTCACCAGTGGCTTGGAATAATTACTGTATATAAGTATCCTGGTATTGAGGATATCTGGGATTCCCATTTGTCCCTCCTGGCAATGCTAGGCTGCTTCCCTGTAGCCGTGTTACCTGTTGCTAATGAACATTGCTAATGACTGTGGCCAGCCCTGTCCCTGCCAGGGGCTCTGGGGAAAGGTGCTGAAGGTTGAGTAGGAGACAGCAACTGAACTTTTTGGGTTCCAGTGTATCCTGCTGTGTCCCAGTCCTTCTCCACTTCTGAGGATAAAAGTGGAGGCAGTTCTTGTTGCCCCTGCCCAGTTTATCCTCACCCAACCAAGAGCAGGCTCCAGTCTTCCAAGCTGGCAGTTCAGCATCTTGTGTAGAGCTAATCTTGTATTTGATAAGGCAAAACAGAGTGTGGGAAGGCAGCTCAGCCTGAAAGCTATTAAGCTGTAATAATAGAGATGGTGATAGTACCGTGGCCCAAATTCCTTTTGGTTACCAGCATGGTGCCTGCCACAACCCTTGTGCCTCCAGCTCCTTCCATGTGCACTGCTCTCAGCAAGGTCTGGACTGTAAACCCAGCTTAACCTCTGTCTTGCACAGCCTTCTGCTGGCACAATTCTGTGTTACAGCAAATGTCCAGCTTCAGAAATGCTGATTCTGGAGAAGGTGTCTCCAGAAAATGGTTCCTTTCAGGGAATGGAGCTCCAAATGTTATCTTCTTTTTTTTATCCCTTGCTTTTTGGATTTGCATGGCTAGCCATGCCCCTTCTTCTCTCAAACTTCCATGAGTTTGGGTCTGCATATGCATCAGAGATAATTATACAGGTGGGACAGGCTGGTTGAAGTTTGCTAGTGTTGCTCTTATTGCATCTGGCTCAAATATCAAATCTAGAAATTTCTCTCTTTCTTGGTAAAAGCTAGAACTACATCATGCTTTATTGTCAAAGACTTTCTTACCAGTGGTCTTTTCTAGTGCTCTTTGTCCAAAAATTCTCCCTTGAAGTATCTGTGGCTGCATAAGGCAGCTTGCAGCTACGTGCTTCGTACCCTGCAGGTCTTTTGGATGGACACCATGGTGAGCTGCCAGATCCTACCTGGCCAGATTAAAGCTTTTATGTTTAATGTGTCTGAATGGAGGCAAAACGTGGTCAAATAACAGCTGTTGGTACTATTTCAGAAAAAAAATATATTAAAAAGATGTAATTTGGGGGGGAGGTGCTAATTGTGTGCGGTTGCAGTCAAATGTGTTCATTTGAAATTGAAATCAAGTGCCTCATACACTGTTCACCATCCCTAAAATTAATTGGGCATCTTGCTTTAATCATTTTTAGAGGAAAAATAATACAGCTCTGGAGAATAAGATATAAGAATTAGTTTTACATTTTAGATTGCGTTTAGGGGATTATTTCTTTTGCTGCATGCAGTATGTAAATGTGTATATTCCAGGTCACAGAGTGGGGGGAAAAAGAAGGTATTTTGCTTTTGCAGAACAGCATCAAAGTTACTTTTCTGACCTTTGAATGAAGCACATCTGAAAATGTACTGCTGGATATCATTGTGTGAAGTGGTCCAGGCTCTGTGTATATGCAGACTTAGTAAAATCTATTTTACATTTCCAAATGCAAAGTCATTTTGGAGGTGTGGAGCAGTTTTAGATCTCAGACAAACATATGGAAGCTTCTGGATATTCAGCATTGCATCAAGCCTGCTTTCTCCATCAGATGTTGAGGTGTGGGGGTGTGTATGTGGGTCCCAGCTCTACTGCAGCAGCACGAAGTGAGTATCAAACAGAGGAGCCACCCTTGGGTTTCTAGCACTAGGCAACACAGCTTTGAAGGAAGATGTGGTTGGTTTAAGTAGGACGTGCTGCAGATGTGGTCTTTGCAAATGGTCTTTAAAATCTGAAAGTCTGTAAATGTTTTTGGACTTGCTTACTTCTGAGCTATTCTGAGATGTGAAATATGGGTTCAGAATTCCCCCAGTAAAAAAAAGTCCAGCTGGAAGGAGTCTTCTGCAGTGTTAGAGCCTCACAGCCCGAGTCTGTACCCTTTCTACACTTGCATATTGCCAGGTGCTTCAGTATTTAAGGTCTGGATCAGTACTGCTGAGGTTCTGGAAGTGCTTCACGTTTGCCTGGGTGCTGAAGGACCTTCCTGGATCAGAAAGGCAGTGAGTGCTTCGTTGGGCTGAGGAGCCACATTATCAGTAGGTCAGCTCTCCTGCTTTTAGGACTGAATTTTGTAACCCATTAACTTCACCAGATGGTTGCATGAGGGTAACTGCAGGCCTTAGTGTGATCGTAAGGATTAACCTTTTTAAAACAACTAATAACTGCTACAGTCCTTCCCTCTCCTCCTTCCCATGCTAGTAGAGAAGCTCACTTGCTTGCACTGTATTTCTCATCCTGAGAAATGTTGAGTCTTTGTAAAACCTTTTAAAATGCTGCTTTATTTTGTAGCTCATATTTTACATTCCTAAATTCAATAAAGAATTGTCCCTTGGGAATCTATCAGTGAACTTTATTAACATGGGGAGATACAGAGATCTAAAGGTTCTCACATCTTTTAACAGATGGAGTAAATGACTGTGGTAAACAAAGCAACCTTAACTGGCTGTTACTGAATACACAATGAGCAGGAGGCTGTTGGGAGAAATGAGGAGCAGCATGAAGGGTTTGAAAACCATGGGGCTTGGGGGAGAGAATCCTTGAGCCTATAATACAGAAATGGAACAGTTCATCATGGTTTATAAGATCTATTGTTTTCCTAGTAACCTTGAGGAATTAATTTAGGAGTGCTACAGCCCAGCTATAGATCAGTCAAACCTCCAGGAGATGAGTGATTACTGACAGCAAATTCTCAGCATAACAAGGATGGTTTGTGACCTCTGGTTCAGTTATGTTCATGTGTGTGTTTAAAACAAAAGATAGAAGAACAAAAGTTTCTGTAAGTGACCATTTAATCCATCCTCTCCTTTTTGTCTGCTCTCCTTGACATTTACAAAGTAAAATGTCCCAACTATCATGATATGGAGATATCTTTCCTTTCCTCCTTGCTCTGTTCTGTCTTCTCTGCTCTCTGATTTATCTGCACGTGTTCTATAGATATTAATAGAATGCTAGCTAACAACAGAACTGCTTTTAGTCTTTGGAAATGTGATTGATTACTGACAACCTGCCCACCGGTGCCCATGGGTTTTGCTGGTCATCTGGAGCCTTGCTTCCTCCTGAAGCTCTGAATCGGAGGCTTTGAGGTTTGCTGTCATCTGATATGGGGTGTAATAAATGGATGGGATAGTGCAGAGTGAGTAACGTGGGTGTAAAAGATGACTGGATAGTCTTTTACCATGGGAGAAAGAATTGGGTGTGGAAAGGCAGTTTGGTAACCTGCACTGGAATGAAGAGCGTGCGAGTGTTTGAATGCAGAGGGACCTGCAGGAGTTTGTGTGTCTGTACGTTATAGGTGTATCTCAGTGTGTTTTTACTCTGGAGAAGGTAGAGGAGATGAGAAATCTTAGCACTTTTCCTTAAATACCTTATGGACTTGTGACATACAACCCTACTTTGTACACTCTATCCTAAGCATTCATTTCCCTTTGTTTGGAGATACCTGAGGTGCAGCCAGCGTGTTTGCGTAGGTCGGCAGTGATTTAAGAAACCCCAAGGAAGATGGTGTCACCTGCGTACTTTGTTCAGCCAACTTTTCATTCCTCAGAAGCAGTGTATCACTTGAAGCACTAGAAGAAGGGCTCTGGAAGTTGGTGATTTCATTTGCAGAAGGATCACCTCTGTCTCTGAAGAGATGCTGTCCCTCTTGCAGGCAAACGTTTGCTGCTGCTGTTGTTTTTGTACAGCGCTTCCACAGCAAAACCACCTCGCTTCCTAAACCAATGTGCTGCAACACTGGGGGATGTTTTATCCTGACCTTATTTTCTTGCTTTGAGGTGATTCACATCCCACTGCTGAAGCCTCTTTGTGCTTTTTTTTTTATGCTCTAAATTTAATTTGCTTTATGTATCATCAGGAAAGCAAACATGAGGTCTGTCCCACGCCCTGGGAGATGTACACCAGAGGAGTATTTGGCTGCATAGATTACATTCAACAGCTTCATCAAAATGATGGGAAATGGCCCCAAACAGATTCTAAGTCAGAACTCAGCCAGTTGGACCAATTTTTCTCTGCCTGTGTTTTGATGAACCTTCCAAGATGTGCCTACAGCTCCTGCAATGATGTGACAAGGGATCTGGGTCCTTACAGCCAGCTTCTTACATGGGTTTTAAACACACTTGAAATCTTCAGACCCGAAAGCAAACTGGCTAAGTTAATAAAAAGTTAGCAAATTCAGCTGTTCCATTTTTGGGGTGTATTTGAGCATGAAATTTAGCAGGGAAGAAGGGAGAGCAGATCAAACTAAAAGAAGGTATTTCAGTGAAACAAACCCATTGAATAATGTTGCATTTCTGAGACCTGCTGGAGGTGCCCACTCCTGGAGCAGGGTTTTGTCACAGCTGCTTCAGTTATTTGGACACAGTTGCTGAAAATATCAGTGCTGAATCCCTGCTCTGGGCAGGGGCTGTCTTCCTTCTGACTCTGGTGTATGTTCAGAATCATCAGAATCTGTGAAAGGTGGCA
Organism: Caprimulgus europaeus; assembly: GCA_907165065.1. Next base: position 1,815,098 of record OU015547.1, read on the forward strand.
GCAAAGCTTTGTAGCTACAAAACGCAGCCATCAAAAGATACCGAGTGCTGCTGTCATGCTCCTGTCTGGTGCTGGTGTCTCTGCTTCTCCATGTGACTGAGCTTAATGTGGGATTATGAATATGCAAAAGAGGGAAAACAATTTCCCAGGAGCCTGGTTTCCCATAAAGCCATATCTGTATTACTCTTGTGCCCTCAAACACATGGAGGAGATGGTGGAGCACCAGTGTCATGCTGAAGGTTGGAGCCCTGTGTGGGGACAGCCCCAGCCCTGCCCCAGGGGGGTGGCTCCAGCATGGTGGGGTGGAAGGTGGTGTGAAAAGGGAAGCCAGGAATGACAAAGGTCCGTTCAGAAGTGAAGGGGATGGGATGAGATGTGAATGCCTGGAGCTGAGGAGGAGGTTGGAAGCTGTAATGTTTTCAGCGTAGGTAGCCAGCAGTTGGATGTAGATGTTCAAATGAAAGCCCTGTAGCAGAAGAGTGATCCTTCTGTCCTTCTAGGAACACTGTTACATCTTCCAGCTGTAGTGCCTGACTCCATGAGGTGTAATTACCCAATGAATAATTACCATATTTGATGGTCTTACCTCTTTGTGTGTTCATGCTGTGCAGTCTGTTTTTGTGTAGGCTCTCCACATGCTTTTCTTCCCATGTCGATACTGACGTGCACGCACCTCCATGTCTTTCACCGTGCTCAGTGCCATGCAGATCTCAAACTGCTGAGAGAACATGTCTGCAGTGAGAAACGTGCTTTTATCACCACCCCATCATCCAGCATCACTGCCCAGGAGCGTTGCGTTTTCTTGGTGTCCTTCCCTTAGTGAGACAAGAAAACTGAATCACGTAAAATTCTACAGCTCTGTGACAAAATCAACCTTTGTCCCTTATTCTCCTGCTTTTTGGTAGTTGGTGGAATTCAGAATTGAAATTGGTATATTGCTAGATCTCATCTCATCCTCGTCAGGAGCCACCCAGGTTCTTTCTGCCCCAAGTCAATGCTTGTTTGCGCCATTTGACAGGCTGGAGGGGGAGAGTGGAAATGGGGAGGTAGGGAATGGGAGGTGTTTGTTCAGTGGGGGTAGGGAATGGGAGGTGTTTGTTCAGTGCTGAGCACCACTTCATAGATTTCATGTTTGGTGGTTATGTTAAGGTTGCTCCATAAAAATTTTTCATATTCAAACTAAATGACTTGCTTTGAGCTGCTGGACTTGCATTCCCCTCTCCTTTCTCCCTTTTGTTCTGTGCTTGGTTTTTTCCCTGGTATCATACACCTGCCTTTTCATCCAGTTGTTTTCTTTCCCTGGCACCACGGAGATGGGTTTGGAGGGGTGGTAGGCTGTCACCTTGTTGTGACACAGGTGGCCATTTTAATCACAGGCTTTGGAAATGGGCTGTTTAATTGGTGTAATTTTGTAGAATGAAAAAAAACTCATTTCAGAGGTACTTCTGTAGTGGAACAGAGGGAAAACTGCGTCCCTAGCTGGCATTTCCTAGAAAACACTTGGGTGTATAAACTGAGCTGAAATGATTCCAGTGACATTTGTTTCCAAAGCTGGTTTGTTGGTTTGTTTTTTTTCCCTAAACAAAGTGGAATGTATTCAGGTTTTTGAGCTACCAATTGCCATTTTTCTCTCCACATCCACCAAGACAGTTGATGAAAGAATGTTACTTTTGCTATTCTGTCTCTGTATGTGCTGTTTTTGCTTTGTAGTAACTCAGGTTGGTGTGTCCCAGGGACATAATATGTGTCCAGACCCTGGGATTCCAGAGAGAGGCAAAAGAATAGGCAACGATTTTAGGTAAGAACCTTTTACGTGTGTGGTTTTTTTTGCATGCTGCAAAGCTCCTGTTGATAACCATTGTGCTTGCTCCTTGGTATTGTGTAGTCTGTTTTTAGAGACCATCTGCACACCTCTCCATGTATAATGTCTGAAAAGCTTGCTGAGATTAGTGGCGTGGAAGAACAAGTGTGTATAAGTGTGCACGTGTGTGTTTGGGAGACCATGTCCTGGATGAGGATCTGTAATGATCTCTCTCTCAGAGTATTTCTCTTTTCACAATATAGGTGTTTAGCCAGGCTTGTATAATCAATGTTTGTTGTCATTCCCTCCTCCAGTTAAGTGAGGAAGAACTGTCTTAAACAACAACAACAAAAAAATCACTTTTCAAATTAGCTTAAGTCACAGCGTGGCCCTGCCCCTAGTGAATTTGAGATGACTTCCCAAAGCACTGGTGTACAGTTCCTTGTCAATAAGTATATGTGGTGCTGGATAATTGTTTTCTTATAAAATTTAAAACAATGCTGTTATTCCCTTGTAGTTGTTAGTGTTCATTTAAAGTGTGCAGGAATGAATCAGCCTGCTGTTAGCAATGGTGAATCAATATTTAATCTGATTTTGCTGTCGATGGCTGTTTTGTTCACTCAAAGTGTCTTTCAATTTAACCTGAGACTATCAAATTCTTCTGAAATCCAGAAAATGGATCAGAGGGGTGAGAGTGGAGGAAAGAGAATTCCCAGTAGTCCCTAAATGCCACAGGATAAATTCTCAGCTGCTGTAAACCAGCACTGTGTCGCTTCAGCGAATAAAACGATGTTGCCTTAAACCAGCAAAGCATCTGAATCCAAAGGGATAGAATAAAAACCAAACCTTTCAGTAGTAGATAAAGACACTTTTTTTTTCTTTATAAGAATGCTGAACATGCCATCTCTTGGGGCTGAGTCTGTGCTCCTGCACAGAATAAAATTCCCACTGAAGTTGCATTGAAAGACTCAAATCTGTTCTTGGAGCATCAGCACCTCAGGCAAAGAGCGCCCGGCACAAGTGAATGCAGGAGGCACGAGCTTGCCCCTCCTTCATTGCTGCTGTTGCCTGCAGGGCCACTGAACTCTCTCTGTTCACAATTTGGAGAATCACTGGGGTGGTAAAAAGGTGACAAACGCTGTTGCTGCAGAAGTGTCTCAGTTGCTAACCTCACCCTTTGTTCTGTCTGCTAGGTTAGGCTCCAGCATCCAGTTCACCTGTAACGAGGGTTATGATTTACAAGGGTCCAAAAGCATCACCTGTAAGAGAGTCAGTGACATCATTGTGGCGTGGAGTGACCACAGGCCAGTGTGCAGAGGTGAGAAGACAAAACTTGGTTATTAGGACTAATGTGAGAACTTGTCTCCTTAATGTCCCCTTCATGTGTCACCCATTCTGTCCTCAAGTTTGCCATCCCTTGGTTGGGATCCCTCAGCTGGTTCCTAACCTCAGCCTGTGGTGTGGCCCAGCCTGTGGTACGTGTCTGGCTTCCAAACCCACCTCAGGCATGGGGCACAGCGAGAGCAGCCCCATCTCGATGCCCAACAACCTGTTGGGAGAATCCAGCTTTCCACTGCTCCTGTCCAGCACTGCCCTGAGTGTGTCTGTGCTCTTGGCAATGGGGAGTTTGCTCTTGCCAGCTTCCTGGGCAGAAATCAATAGGATCTTGATTTTTTTCTAATGGTGATTCTTGTTTTCTGGCTGGGTGAAAGTGAGTAATACAGTTTCAAATTTTCAGCTTTTTCAGTGCAAGACTGAGAGAGAAACCTTTGTTTGGTTCCCATGCAATTTTTTTTTTAATTCCAGAAATTCAGGTCTTAAGAAAAACACCTTTTCCTGTTATATAATGGAACTAATAAAGCTATTTCCATTAACTACAGAGCTTCATCAGGTGTTAGCTCTGGACCATATGGATTATATTTGTGTCCTTCATACCTGTGTACTACATCCTCATGTCTTTGCAGTGCTATCTGTCCCCTTCCCTTCTCTCTATTCCAGGTATTTCTTTTTTAGGGGATAAGGAGGAGAGGAGAGAAAAGGAGAAAGCCTGAAATAAAATATGTAAATGCTAAGATGGAGGGAGCTTCTGTCAAATGGAACTTGCTGCTCATAGGCAGTAACGTGGGATTACTTGGACTGTGGGTTCCTAACGAGCGTGGTCCTGGTTATCCCGTGGCCCAGCCATGAGCCATCTGTGAATGCAGTTTCCTTTCAGTGGGGAAAAAAACCCTAATGCCCATTTTGCCCTTGGCCATTTTGTTTTCATTCCCTCTCTGGCTCTAAAAAGTGGCATGCATAATTGGGATATTTGTAATGCTAATAATGAACAACTTGTAATATTTTTAATTACATCCCTCTAAAGCTCTTAAAGTCATAAATTGGTTATTTTTTTCAGTTCTTTTTTTCTTTAATTTTGTCTGCAGATTTTTTTCAAGGCTTTGGAATCCCATCTAATTCTTGAAACAAGCCTGGAATAAATTGAATCAGTGTAAGAGGATATTTGGCATAAATATGTGACACTATAAAGGAAATTTATGGTGTCCTCTTGGAAGAGATAAGAAAGGATTTGCCTGCATTATTATGATTCTATGAATCAACTTATTTTTTTTTAACTGCTAACTTTTGGGTTTTTTTCTTTTTAAAACGTTTCCATTTGCTTTTTATTTCAGCTTTATACCACTTTTTTTCTGTTTGTTCAGTTTTGCTGTTGGGTATTAAATTTCTCTCAAATTGCAGAAATCAGAGTGCCCAGTGAGGCAGCTTTTAACCCCCTGAACTGTTCCAGTTTCTAACACCCAGTGATCAAACCTCTTGCTGCTGTTGAGAGACTTTCTCAGCTTCCTCATCTACAGGAGGTTCCCTCGGGGTCCTGGGGAGACTCACTGAACCCTTTTGTGCTCCTGTTGCCCACTTTTAAAATGGGAATAATGGGATTTACCTTTTTTCTGTAAGGTGGGATGGTCACATAGGAGGGGACAGGCTGCTTCTCAGTGTTCCTCATGTTCCCTTGTGACCACCTGTGTAGTCAGTTTGGTCAGAAGATGATTTTTTTCTCATGCTTTACTGCTATTTGGAGGTGGGGGAAAAGCCTTGCAGATGCCACATGTGCAAATATATCTCCTTTGAGATTTGAGATAAATTAATTCTGAAGATCCATCACAACATTACAAAATTGGGATGCTGTTCTTCACATTTTCTGGTTAAATATGACATCAAAAGAATACCACAAGGCACAAAAATTTCCCCACTTATGCACTTTTCAGCTTCTATTTTGCCTAAGATGTTTTTAAGACAGAAAATTGAGCTGCTATCTTGGTTCTGAGTCCACAGTCCTACCAGAATGGAGTCAGTCCTTACCTAAGAAATACTTGCTGTGCAGTATTTTTTTTTGACCTGCAATGAAGGAAAGAAATATCATCTTCTAGGGATGTTAAAAAGGAACATCTTCCATGTAACTGCTTTCATTGTCCTGGGCATGAAGATATTTCTGTGAGGGCTTTAATATAGTAAAAAATAAACTCAGTCTGAGAGCTAGAGAATGGGTGGTTGTTGGTTGATCTGGTGGTCCATCTGTTTGATAGCCCCTGGAAACATACCACTCATTCATCACAGATAAATCCTTCATCTCTGATGTTACATGGAAAAAAAATATTAATCTTTTGGCCAGTAAAAACAACACAAAGCAGCAGTTTTTAGTTCTCCCCCACTCCCATACTGTTTACATCTCTATTTCTCTCTTCTCCATGAACAAAGAACACTGTATGCATCCCAAAGCTGAGACACCTCATTCCCACATGTCTTGTTTTCCTCTTCACAGCCAGGATGTGTGATATGTACCTTCGTGGTCCCAGTGGTGTGATAACTTCTCCCAACTACCCAGTACAATACGATAACAATGCCTACTGCGTGTGGGTCATCACCGCGCTCAACCCGGCCAAGGTAGGTCATGGAGATGTGTCTCCAAGTCATTGCTTCAATGCCTTAGGTGAAATGTTGTATAGTTTGCTTCTTCAGAAAGGTCTACTCTGATATTGAGCCATTCAGGTTTGTGTTTCTGATGTTGCATCCCCCTCTCCCCCCCTGCAGACTTCTTCCACACGTTTCTCAACTGTCTTGTAAGACCGCAACACATCACGTTCCCTCGCTGCTGAAAATTCATTTTGTTTAAAGGATGTAATTAAAAGTGAATGTAATTATTTTTAATGGAAACCTCTTTGATATCTTGGCATGAATGGTGGTGAAATGCCAAACAGCATAGCAGAGCATCTCATTAAGGCAGCTCTGGGTTGGGGCAGGAAGGCTGTGCCAGGAATGCTGATTTTTCACTTCCTTTGGGCTGGTAGCTGGTCCCTAACCACTGGGGATTTCAGCCCCCAAAGGGCAGAGGGCAAGTGAGGAGGGAGGGAGGGTTCTGTCTACTGCTATTTATGCAGTCTGTAAATTTATAAGCAAGTCCTTTCTCTATTCAGTGAGATTTGGGAGAGATCAGTGGGGATTTTTTTGTCCCCACTGGTCTGCATGTGTGATTAAAGTCTGTTGCTGCTGATCATGTAGAGAACAAAGCTTGACTGCCTTGGCTTTTGTAAAATCAAGTCATTTCCATTTTCCACTGGCTCAGGGGTGCCAATGTTCAGTGCCTCACAGCTTTTTCCAGCCCTGCAAACTCAACCTGTTCCTCTCCTCCAGATCTGTAGAGAAAGATAAGAACAAAAATTCCTTTGCTGTGTAGCTCGAAATACCCTTGGAGGTGTTACTCACCATCTTCTGCTCTCGGAAGACAAGAAGTTTAATTCTTTTTAGTATCTGGGTTCCTACTGACAGCATCTCCATTAGCTCATGGGTGAATCTTGCACGCCAAGGCACTGAGCTCACACACTGATGCTGTCAGCGATGCCTTGGTCCTCGCCTCCGGCCAGCCCCGCGTTTTGGCGCTCTGCCGTTCGCTGCTGATCCAGGGAAGGCGTTTCACAAACGTGTTTGTATCCCAGGATCTCATCTCTGCTAGAAATTGTTATGAGCTGTAGAAATACTGGTGGCCATCCGCAGTTGTAGCCTGCTCACTGCTGCAGATGGGATCTTGGGCTCTCATCTCCAGCGCTTGCTGCCCTCTGGATCACTGGCCATGGCAGGGCAGCCAGAGCTGGGGCTGGCTGGAGAGCCTCTGAGGTTCTTCTCTCTCCCATTGACCTCAGTCCAAGCCTTTAATAAGTGCAGATCACTGGTGGATTATGAGTTTAATGAGGAGGATTCCTGTGTTCCAATTTCAGAATGAGGTGGTATTTAAAGGGCTGTCATTAGCTGGTCATTCCATCTAGCAGATATCTTGGTTTGGCTGCAGAGGAGTATGGTAATGACCTAAATTCTGGGAGTGTGGAATCAGGATATTTTTCAGTGCTGATTTATTAGGAGTGATTTACTAATCAGACCCAGGAGGTTCTCCTTTACCAGGGTAATGTGCAAATGGAGAACAGACCATGTAACAGCAGCTATTACTGCTGAAGTGTCAGCTGTGTCTTTCTGCCTGTGGCCTGCAGACCCTTGGGTACACATTGCCTTTGCATGGACAGGTTCTTGACCACATCAGCATCTCAGGGTGTGGTATGTCTATTATACATCTCTATTTTTGTGTATCTTTGTCTTTCAAAGATCAGCAAAATCCAATTTTTGTCTAGAGTGTAGCCCTCTGTGTTTGGAAAGAAGTAGTGAGCTAGAGGGAGACATGTTATGTAGGCTGACACTTAATTTGGGTTTTCTGGTACAAATTATGAGGAAGATGGTAATTAATTGTCAAGAGATGCTTATGGGCCTTGTCCACTGTTTTATTGACCCTTTGTCACATTGCTTTTGTGTTGATTGTTCAGTCTAAGCTTCAGCTCTGTTCCTCTGCTCTCCTGCCAGCCTTCTGCACAGCCTTTTCCTGCTTTTCCCTCAGCAACGTGACAGGACAAGCTTCTCCTCTTGGAACCTTCCTGGCCAGACTGTCTCATTTTTCAAAAACTTGCTGTCTTTGTGAATTTCTACTTGGGGAATGTTTCTCCTCTTCCTCTGATTTGTTTCTTCCTCAGCTTTTAAACCTGTGTAGTAATAACCTCTTAATTAGAAAACAGAATCTGCAAATCCTGATCCTCAGCTTTCATAAACCATAAAGAGCATTGGCATTGGTCAAACCCATGAATTTAAATACTTACAACTTCTAGAGATTTAATAGCACAAGAAACTGTAGTTTATGCTCCATGGGCTGCAACATCAGATACTGGAAAGAGGTGTAGAAAGAGGTGTAGCACAACTGAAATAAGGATGAATTGGGCAAATCAGCAGCTGGTGTTAAGTGTATCAAGAGACTGCCACCTCCTTTTTCTTTGGAGTGATACATAGTTAATTAGTAATATCAGTTTATAAAGAGTTTCTGGGTTTTGGATGTCTCATCCTGGAAGTGTAATTTACAGGCAGGGAAAAAGCTCTCCATCGTTGGAAGCAGGGAGGGCTCGGAGGGATGCACTGATCGTTTTGGGAAAGCCCCCACTGTGCCTGCTTGTTCCTTGCACAGTGCTTCGCCTGCTCGTGTTAACTGGAGCTGCTGTTCAGAGCTGCAGATGCTGTTCCTGGGTGGGAATGGCTGAGGAGGCTCTGGATGGTCCTGGGAGCCCAGGTGAGGCACAGGCATCCTTCTGGCACTCCTCCAGAAGACGGGAAATGATGGAAACGCATCCCTTGCCCTGAGTGTTTTCTGCTGTTTAAAGAATTCATTAAGGCTCCAGAAACCAAAATAGTGCAGACATGACCATATCCAATTGGTGAAAATATAAAAAGGCAAATGAATTCCCTGGCACAGATGGTTTCACTTATCCAGCAAACAGCTCCCGAGGCTGCTGCGTAGGCCAGTGCAGCGGCTGATGCACGCATAACCCAGTATAGCAATGGGAGTTACTGGGGTGTGAGTTTTAATGCCAGTTTGGTCACTGGTGTTCCTGCCTAACATCATACACTGCTGCCTCTGTAAAGTACCCACAAAACACTTCACACAGCCTGTGTTAGACACATGTTGCTCAATTGGAGAATTCACCTCCCTGCCTGTGTGTGCAGAGGGATGAGCTCCTCTGTGCACATTCCCCAGCATGGCTGAGGGAAGGATTGAAGATGAATTAATTAAAATGCCTGTAAAATACTTTGAAGCTAAAAAGCATTATGGGCCTGAGCTGAAGCCTGCTGAAGTCAGTGGTAATCTTTTTATTGACTTGAGGGGTCTTTGGATCGGGTCCTGTTCTCTGAGGCTTTTAATATGAGCAATGGGAAAACCACTGATCTGAATTTAGAACTCATTTGCAAGTCATCGGTTCTATATTTGGAAAAGAACTGGGAGCCAAACTCACTGAGCTACATAATCCCCTCCAAGTTTGCTCAGAAACCTACACAAACAGAATTAAGGGCATGGTGCTCCTCAGCTGACAACTTGGAATTATTTCCTATACAGACATCAAACATACTTGGGGGGATATTCAGGGTATATAGGGGGTTTTTTTTGCTGGTCCTCGGTGCTATGGGAATTAATTTCAACCACAGTGGAAAAATAAATCACTTGGGAACTGAGAAATGCATATGATAATTGGGGAATTTGCATCAGAACTATTTCTGAACCTTCTTGACATAATGGCTGTTACTGGCTGATATTTCTCCTGGGGTTATTCTCACCTGGAGCCTAGCGAGCCAAATAAAGCTCTGTCCAAGCTTCTGGTGTCATCGGTGGAGAGAGATGGGCCCCTCCAGGGGATGATTTGTCCCAAATGAAGACAGATGCTTGAAACTGGGGAGAAAGTGGGGGGAATGAGTAATGTGTGCTTGTAAAGCATTTGAATATAACTGCAAGAGGTGCTGCTCTTCATGCAGAGAGAATTATTGTGGGTTTTTTCCTACGAATGTGACTGCACTTCAAATCACTTTGCAGTAGGAACCCTTGGAATCAGGTGTCATTTTCCAGCCTATTTTCTTGACTTTGCTAATTGCTTCCTGTCACTTCAGTGCCTTAAAATCGAGGTTTTGTGTCATCTGTGTATGTGTGTGTTGATAGGTCTCTGGTTGTTTAATGAATCATTAAATAACTTTCAGCTTTCAGACCAAAAAGAAAACAGAAAAATGGGTAAATAAAAACTGTATTCAGTATCCTGTTCCTGTGCCACAAGGTTACAGTCTTCAGTACCAGAACGTAATTAGGTATTTAATTAGGGTCAGACTCCTTAGAATGCAGTTTACGTGAACGACTGATTTGACTAATGATGTGTGCCATTTTACAGCACTGTGTTCTTTGTATTAATTACATTATTCCATCATTACACGCTTTAATAATAATCTGCACAGGTTAATGTTTTGATACGACTACGAAAATTAATGGTTGCAAACTTCTATGGAGAATCACAGAGGCTTCTGTTTCATGATCCTGGGGCTTTTGGGGTAATACCCTGTTTTCAGAATGCTACAGTTAAACTAGCTGGTTGACTAGAAATTCTATATATTAAATATAAATTGCATTTCTATGTAGAAGACAGTAGCACATGACAGTTCAGTCTGGTCTATATATACACCCATTATTTTTGGAGAACACTCAAGCCATTCAATGCCTGACTAAGCAGTGTTTGCTTAAGGGATGGAAGTTGAGTGGCTTTTGTCAGAAAAATATTGTCAACTTCCTAAAGAGCCCAAAGAAGCCTTGAGGAGACTGTAGGGGCACGCTCGCATTTAACATCTCACACTTAATTATTGCTTTTGGGTTTAACTTTGAGACTTTCATCCCCCTGTGATTGCACACGTGCTCAAGTGTTTGCAGGAGATGCTGCTTTTATAATAGGCAAGAAATTACAGGACAAAGGTTTTAGTTTTCCTGTGCTTTGCTTCCGTGCCCCAAGGCAAGAGGAGTAGGGCAGCATCCTGTGTCTGTGGTCCTTGGCATCCATGTAGGTCCTTCCCATTAATTAATTTTGGTAACTTCTGTGTTGTGTGAAATAGTAAAAAGTAATGTGAAACTAAATTTGGTAATTTAATCTGTTAAAAGTTAAGAAATTTAATGTATTTACATCATTTCCATAGTGTATTTACACGTACAAAGGTCTGGATGCATTTAAGTGTTTATGTGGTTTCCTGGCTCCAAGGAACAAAGTTCCCATTGATTTCCCCTGGTGCTGTGGGTGTAAAGCACTTCTGTAAATGCAGCTCCCTTCCTTTTCTGTTTGTTCACCCTGTCCCAGGCTGCATTAAGGACCTTTGTCCCCTCAGTCACATTGTAATATTCCATTCTTGGAAAATAAGAGATTTCAAAAGCAGCTGAGAGACTTGGAACACAAACCTCTGAACTTCCATGGGACCTGTGCTCCTGAGTGACATGTAGAGGTGGTGGAAATTGAGTGAGTGTGGAAGGTTTGGATAGAGCAGGAGAGAAAACCCAGGAAACAAACAGCTGTGGACAAATAATGATGATTGTGTTTGCAGACAGCTTGAGACTATTTCCTTGAGCTACCCCAGTGTTAATTCATGTGAAGCCTTTCTTGGTCTGAGAGAAACTTCAGGAATCCAGGGGAACTTTCTGACCAACGTAGAGCAAAAGACAGACTCTCTGCTTGCACCTTGTGTAACAAACGCTGCCTGGATGCACATTCAAATCCATCACTGTAATGGGAGGTTTATGAAAGAAATGGTAGCAGTGTCTGGTGAAAAAAAGCATGCTGAATTCCCAGCACACATATCTTTATCAATAAAGTCATCTAGAAAATCAATAGATAAAGCAGAAAAGTCTGAGAGGTAATTTCAGTAAGAGCTCAATCTGTCTGGAAAGAAGTGCTACAGTGCTATAAAAAAGTGAGGACGGTCACCTTTAGTGATGTCCTGAAGATATTAATGCTCTTAGAAATTGCTCCTCAATAGACAAACAGATAAATAAACAAGACAAGAGGATCTGCTGGCTGCCTTGGCAGTTGATTCGTATTAACATGCTGCATCTTTGCCAGGTTATCAAACTCATCTTTGAAGAATTTGAACTAGAGAGAGGATATGACACACTGACAGTGGGTGATGGAGGACAAGTCGGAGACCAGAAAACTGTGCTTTATGTGTAAGTAGCATGTCCTTTGTCCCTGTGAGCAATCCACCCTGAAGTTTTGCCTGGTGAGATGTAGCTGCTGTGTTTGGATGAAGGAGCCCCAGTCTACTTGCTGTACCTCCCTAGATGGTTTCTATGCTGTTTGTCATTTTTGGTGGAACTGGCTATTTTTGGTGTGTTCTTCCCTCATCACATTCTCTCAGGCTTCAGCTGACAAAGGCTCTTACCTCTTTGCTTTGCTTCTCTTGAACTGCCTTTGTCAAGACACCTTAGAGGGAGTCTGAGGCTGTCCAGGGAGCTGAGCAAACAGGATTAAAGTTCAGGTACAAGAGTAAATGCAATCGGACAGAAACTGGGAAGTCTCTGGATCTCTCTCTCCTGTGCTGTCCTTGTGGTGCAGTCACTTAATGCCGCAGAGTGGCTGCAAATCCATTACCTTGGGGTGACATCCTGAGCATTTCACACCCAATGTGCTGTTGTGTAAATGATGACACTGCTTCTTCAAGGCTGAGGATTGGTCCCCCCCTCAACTTACACCCTTTAGTTTGCAGATATGATGTTCTATGGAGGTTTCTTCAGTAGAGGGAACATTGTAGATACTCCTGCTTTCCTCCTAGTCCTTCCTGTATCAGTGTTTCTCATCTAAGTAAGGTTTTGGGGGGGGTTTTGATTGTTTGAGGTGGTTTTCTTTGTTTTGCCTTTTTTTCCCCTTCAGTTTTAACTATGAAGAAAGGACATTGAACTAGTAACAAGGCCAATCCAGCCATGCTGAAGGAAGAGATGAAATCACTGATGCTGCCAGCTTTTAGAATAAAGAGTTGCTGTGTTGTCAGTCTATTGTTTTTACAAATTTTGAAGACCAAGTGCTTCATGTTCCAGCACAGCTAACACAGGGAGAAAATGGAAATGGGCTCTGTATTGGCATTTGCCATCTCCTGCTCAGTGCTTAATAACTGGGGATAGTTTTGGTTTCAGTCAGGACGAGGGTGTCAGTCAGAATGATATGAAGGAACATGTGGGTTAGTAGATCAAAGGCAAGGGTTTTCCCCGACCCATGTGTTTTACAGTATGTAAGCATCAATTTCTGGTGTCTGCTATTTTTTTAGGCAGTTTTGAGGTGGGTGAGAGCTCTTGGCTGCTCTGAGGAAAACACGTGCTGGGACCTCAGAGTTTGATGGAGGGTGACAGGGAACATGCACACTACAGAGGATTTTTTTGGTACTTTGATGTCTGTCTGAATTGTGGTTTTACATGCACAGTGTGCTGCACTCTGAACCTGCACCAGTTACCTGGTACAGCTCTGCCCCAGCGTGTGCCAACAGTGAGGAGAGGCTAAAAGCAGAGCAGACTGTGAGGCATGCACAGCCCTGTGCTGATGGAAAGACGGGCTGCTTGCCTGAACTTCCTGACTTCAGGTCAAGCTTTGAGCACCTACAGATATATTGTTCCATATTCTAGAGCTCAAACATGCCCCATGGCTGTTCAGGTCCTGACCACTCCTGAAAGTGTGGCTTCTTGCCATGTTGGGATATTGTTTGCCTCTTGTGAGTGAAGATGTAACCCACTGGTGTTTGTCAAAGTCTCAGATGTCTTGAGGGCACTCACAAGGCAGAAGCAGAGGAAAGTCACTGTGACTTTTGGAAGGAATATTTGCAGTGATGAACAGGCTGTTGGGCCACCAGCATCCAGCTTTAGCGTCCAAACTTGAAAGACTCTCTTCTTTTCTATCTAACAGAAAACACATAGGAGCAAACAGCTCTCCAGAAGCTACTCTAGCGAAGCTGTTGGCCTCTTTCCATCTTGTAGAGTATTTCATATTGTGTTTTGTAATTCCTCCTCTTCGTTTGTTTTTTCCACATCAATCAGCCTCCCACTCCATTTTCACTTATCTGAATGTTTACTCTTCTGAAATCTCTGTTGCTGAGATTCATTTTCCTTTGCATTTCTCTTCAGAACATGAACACTGGTGGTACTTAGGTCAGGAACTCTAACCTGCAATGTATCTAACTGTAGAGTCTGATTATTGCAAAAGTGTTTGTAATGGAAGTGTCACAGAACATTTCACAGCTGATTGGTCACAATGTGCAAATTACTGCCAGGGGAGTAGTTTGTAATAACTTGCTGAAATGATTTCTCATTCCATCGCTTTTTGTTTGCCTGAAGCCCATGAAGATTTTTCCTAGATTTGATTTTAATCATTCCATGTTTTCTCACCCTGTATTAGCTACTCAACACCTTGCTAATGCAGATTTGGAATATAGTGTGTGATTTCTTCTCCCAGTGCAGGAGAACTTTCCATGAAATTGCTGATGCTAATCCGAACAGGGACATGTTTTCATTTTTATTCTTTATCTGGGAGTTGAAAACTAATGAAATGTGAAAGAGGTGTGAAGACCACAGAAATACTCCATTTGTAATGAATGTGGCTGAAAGTCCATGGACAACTTTCCTCAGCAGTTGCTGCCCTCTTACCACTGCCAGCTGAATTAATGTCTCAGATTGGAAATCCGTTGGATACGAGCTGTGGGGTTTTTTGAGGGATCAAGGTGCAGAAACCTAACTCTGTTAAAAATAGGAGTTCCAGTTTTCCTCCTGCTCTTCATTTATTCTCAACTATTCAGAAGGAACTGAGTTCTGCAGCCTTTCAAATCAAGAAATACATGTGAATCAGCTCACCCAGCAGCAGACGTTATCCCGAGCTGAGGAATTAAGAACCATTTGTTTCCAGTCTCACTCCCATCCCTGTAAAACTCATCTCGGAGAACATAACAGATTGTTAGGCTGAGCTTTCTGACTTGCAGAGAAGATTTTATTCCCTAAAGTAACAAGCACCCAAATCAATCATTCAGCTTGTTACAGTGGAATGGGAAAGCATGCAAAAACCTTTGAAGCGCCTTTCTCTGAAGGTTTTTCTCTTGGTATGTTCCTCATTCCTGTCTGCTGCTTAAATAACTTGAAAAGCATCAACAATAGCACTTCTTCTGTGCTCTCTGGATGCAGAACAATCATTAAAACAAGATTATTTCTTATTTTACCAGCGCCCTGGGATCAAAAAAATTTCTGATGCAGGTCAAAGCAGTAACAGAGCAAAGGTGGGGGCAGAACTGGGAGAAATTTGATGGGCTTGAGAG
Source organism: Caprimulgus europaeus (assembly GCA_907165065.1). The sequence continues at coordinate 1,830,114 of OU015547.1, forward strand.
ACAGGAATGTGATTTCAGGGAAAAACACCCTCCAGATGCCATGGCCAGAGCTTGAGTGGTGGCTGGTTTCAGGTGTTACAGTAGTCCCTGATACCTCTGTGACTGGGGAAGGTCTCTGGGATGGGGGGGAGAGTTGTGTGTGTGGGAGGGTTGGTCCCATTTACAGTGTTCAGTACCTGTAGGGTTGTTGGAAAGAGTCTGGCACTCTGCAGGTAGCTGGTGTTAGGAATGTCAAGCGAGTGGAATAAGTAGCACAAACCCTTCCAGCAGTCATTTGGCTTCACTCGAAACAACAGTAATTGGCAGATCAGCCATAGTGTCTCCAATTACCCAGGAAACTGAGAATTGCAACAATTATGCCTGGAGGTCGCAAGTTACATTTACTCACAGGATGCTATCAACACACAGCTGCTGGGTTTGTTCCCTTGCAGTGTTGGTTTGCAATAATTCTACCTTGGAAGCTCGGGGATAGATGTTATCAAAGAGTCTTTCAGGTGCTGCTGTTGTACAGAAGCTCTATCTGTACATATTTAGATTTAAGCAAACATTACAGAAAAGAGGAAAAAAACCTCAAAAAAAACCCCCAAAAAAGCTATCCAATTGCAGTAGTTGCACTTAAGGTAATTTATAAATGTATCACAGATAATAGCATAGCAGGAATAGTGTAATAGCAACATGAAACACTGCCAGTCAGGCAACACAGCACTCGTACTGGAGTGATGATCCCTTCCCACGCGCTGCTACTCCGCTCTCAGAGGGAAGGGAAGGAGCTGTGCTCACCATGGATGTGTGTGTGTGTGTGTGTAACTGCCTGCACTGGTGCTTGTGTGGGTGGGGATCAACCTCTAAAGCTGTGTTGCACCACAACGAGGTGATGAATCCCCAGGGCTGGATGAGCCACACACGGCTCGTGAATACGGATCTGTTGGGGATGTTTTTCTGAGGCTCTTCAGCTCTCCTAGGAGCATCCTTGAAAGGAGGGCGATGTCCCCATCATCCCGTGCTGCCTGGATTAGTGGCACTTTCCAAGGGCTCAGAGGGCATTCAGCATTTCAAGGGCTTGTGCCTGGTCTTCCAGGGTGTTGTGCTTGGTTTTGTGGTGGTGGTTTTTTTTTTTGGTGGGGTGTTTTGGTTTTTGGGTTGGGTTTTTTGGATTTTTTTTTTGAGATCCTTGTGGAAACTTCTCTGTCAGGATAGAAATGTAGCAGAGAATGTGTTGAAAGTAAATTCTTGTAGTACTAAAAAATACCTCTAAAGGCAGTTAAGAGGATTCAGTCACCGGTACAGGTTCTGGGAGTTTTATTTGTTTGCTTATGTTTTGCTTCAGTGAGAAAGGAAATTATTACTGTTGATGCTGGATAACACATTGTAATAATGGTACTGAATTGTAATTATTGTGGTGATGATGATGATAACTTGCAGGCCCCCAACTATGGTAGAAGTGTCCCTGGTTAGGTAGTATGCAGACACACACTGAGAGGCTCTTCATTGATCTTGAAAATCTGTGGGGTTTTTTGGACAATGTTCTGTTTTGGGGTTGTCCTTAATTGTGTGGGCATTGCTCTTGTTGTTTTCTGCTTCCACAGAGGTATATGTGGCTTTTATCTTGGTGGGAAAATAAGTTGGGTGAGATATACAGGGTGTTTACTCGTCCTTATTTATTTTTACAGCTTGACAGGCACCACAGTCCCTGATCTCATCGTTAGCACACACCACCAGATGTGGCTCCTCTTCCAGACAGACAGTGTCAGCAACTTGCTGGGATTCAAAGCAACGTATGAAGGTAATCCAAGTACCTCTCTCAGAATTTCCCTGTTTTTAAAGGGGTCAGGGATGAGATGAGGACAATTGTTGGGGAGAAAAGTGAGAAAGAAGCGTTTCCAAATATCTTGAAGTTCAGAAGATTTTTTTTTTTCTTAAAACTGAAGCTTTGCTCCAATAAGAACAGCTTTCATCATTTCTTTTCCATGAAGGACTGTGTGGGTAACGTTTCATTGCCATCTCAGCTGCTTTGTTGGAAAGAGTTGGTGTGTTTCAGCTGATGGCAACAGACTGTCTGCAGGAGAAAAGAGATGAAGTAAATCAGGGGTTCCAGTAGATTAGTGGTATCAAATACTTTAAACTTGGACTAGTCTGGAGTATTACAGATGAAATAAAGGTTAATGCTGAGATTTTTCAAAAGAAACTCATGAAATGCATTAGGATGTGAATGCTGAGCTCTGTGTTTACTGTTGTTGTAGGTATTTAGAAAGTGTGATGGAAAAGTGTTCTTCTAACTCATGGAGGTGACTGGTGATTCTAATGCAGCTTTTCTTAGATTCCTGGCTTGAGTTGTTTTTAGGTTTTTCCAGGAATCTCCATCTTGTGTCTCCACATTTGGTGTGAGCACCTAGGGCCCTCGGCTTCCTCTGCAAACACCACTCTGAAGAACGTGTTCTCTGTCTGACAGCCTCGTGCCTGGGGAGAGGGAGCTTGTTTCTGTGATGCAGACACACACACTTAGATGTCAGCTTCTTCTTGGTATTGTTGTCATCTTGAATCTCTCTTCAAAGCACTTGAATGTCTTCCAGTTTTCTCTATGACCTGCTGATACCAGGCATGGCTGACTCTTTTGACTCTGTGTAAAAGTAAGCACACAAATGTTCATGTGGACATGGGGCTGCTCCTGGTATCTCTCAGCAGCTTCTACTGACATCAGCAGTAACATTTAAATCTTTTTATTCTTTCAAGGACCCTCAATGCATGTGAGTGTTCATTCATTTTTTTTTTAAAAGGTGTTTCCCTGGGGCTTACCATGTTTCAGGGCAGTTTCATATTGTGTTCAGGCAAGGACCTGCCCGTGGTGGTGCTGCTGATTGATGCTAAAGTAGCAGCAGTTTGGAGCCTGAAGGGACCTGACCTACCAGAAAACCTAGTTGGACTGAATACCAGCATGTCCAGGCAGGCTGAGCAGTGCCTTGAAGGTGGGACCTGGGTCATGATGCTGGAGTATTTACAGGATTGTAGGACCAGGTCAGTGGAAAAGTCATTACAGAGACATAGATTAAAGGTAATGGAATTGAAAGAAAGAAAAGGCAAACCCAGCCTGATTGTCTGGGGAGCATCTTCCTGGTACTATTTTGGTCTGTACCCGCCTGAGCGCCTGCTCCCTGCGGTAGCTGTGATGTCTCTCTCCTGCCGTGCTTGTCTGCCAGGGTGTGCTGCCACACTCCTACCTGCCAGCTGTGGGTGGGTGAAAGCGTTCTCCAGCTCTGCTCTGAGAGCCTGTCTGCTTTCTTCATCTCATCCTAAGAGCAGTGTGGATCTATTCTTTCAGTCTCTTGATAAATCTTGTGTTTACCTTATAGCATAGCACATGACACAGGGACTTCCTTACGCTGTTGTTCATCTTCTGTGAACTTTGGATCTATAAGGAGCTTGGCTTTTTCCTCCTCTGACCTGCTTTGATGTTACTGGTAGCTTGATCTATAGCAAGGCTGAGCTGCTGTTGCTCCCTTTGACCTCACTAGTGGGTTTGGGAATCACCATGATCATTCATGCTTTGGAGTCCTGTTGTATGGAGCTTCCAATGTCAAATGTGCTTCTCCCTTCCCTCCTCTTCAGCTTTACCTGCACAGCTGCTGCCTGTTTTGCTGTACTCTGTGTCCATAACCTCATAGAGAAGGATAAAAGGAGGGTTCTGGTTCTGCTGGGTTCTGATGAGTATTAAAGGAGGGACCCTTCCCTGGGGAATGTCTGTCCTTTGCATGTGTTGGCCATAGAAGCTGCTCTCTGCCAATTGTTCCAATATTTTCTCTTTTTCCTGGGGATCTCTGCAGTTTTTGTACAGCAGCTTACTGCCCTTGCAAAATGGATTTGTACAGGAGCAAAGAAATACATTCCATGCCTAAAGTCTGTGCTGGTGCTACCCTGAGGTGAAGCTACCCTCCAATCAACCAGCTCCATAAAACTCTGTAGTTGTTGGAAATGCTTTGAGTTACAAAGCAGAAGCCGTTTAAGAAAGAGGCAATTAGCAGTTGCCAAAACCGTTATGAAATTACACACAACTTCCTAAAAAGTTTCAGAATCGGTTTTATGGCCACTCTTCTTCCTAATTGCCAGAGGAAAATTACAGCTGCTGGAGCTATAGAAAGTCAAGGCCAAAAGTCTGCCTAATGGAAGGGCAGAGGATTGCTTCTAGAGGCTGCTCAAATCGCTCTCTCCTGAATTCCTGAGTTTCAGCGTGCGTTGTAAGTGTGGTGCAGTCATAAAGCCCATTGCTAGTGCTGAAACTGTGGTGCCCAAGAGATTTCTTGATGCACAGTGGAAGGACCTGTTGGAAGGAACGTGCTGAGGAGAGCAATATACCAGCAGATTTTTAATGTAGGGTTCCTGAGGAGGGGGAGCCAACCCAGGTGGTTTTGCTTCACTTGGGAGTAAAGAGAAAGCGTATTTACACCAGGAAGAGTGCACAAAACACGAGGTGTCTGGATTCAGGTGTCTCCAGATCTGCTCTGTGTTTGGAACAAATGCTCAGTGGGTGTCAATCCGTGTGACAGCATTGATTTTCAATTAAGCTGTGTCAGTCTTTACCAGCTGAGGATCTGGCTCATTAATGTTCATGAAGATTACTTCTAAATCTCCAATGTCTCAGCTGCAGCCACTTTTATCCTTTTAAACAGACATTCTCTCATAATAGTGAACAATGTTTTTGGACTTCCAGTGCTTGTCAGAAGAAATTTGTATTAAGCTCTACTTTTCCAGCAAAGTCTTTTATTTCTCACAACTATAGCAGGCTGATTGAGACTGCAATTTAGTGCTTGACTTGTGAGAGGGCTCACAGCCTCCTGGGGTCCCAGGTCTTATCTTCTCCCTCCTTTCCTTTAATCTCAGATGACTTGTTCTGAGGATGCCTTCCCCTTAGAGCTGATGCCTTCCACAGCCATCAGAATGATTCTTTGAAAGTTCCCAGGTCAACCCCTCCTAATGGGTGGAGATAAATAATTCCTTTGGGTAACATTTTCAAAAGGTCTTGAGAAATTTAGGGTTTGCTGAAGAGGCTTCAGACTCTTACAGTGTCACCTGCAATCCTTCTGCATTTGTGTTCCCCGTTGATAGGCTGAAGATGCTTGGCTTCCCTCACAGAGGAGGGGTAGAGAAAAAGTTTGTTACTGATGAGCTTGATGTTATTACAAGCAATAGTTTAAAAGTAAATCAATAGTATAAAATTCTGTGGTAAGAGGTAGAAATATTAAAACATGAAAAATAGAATAAAACCAGATATTTAGTCTTACATTTATATTTATATATTTTTAATATAATGTAATAATTGAAAATTAGATTTGTGGACACACACACTAATCTACTTTGGATTTCTGTTGGAATTGGGTTAGTTTGGGCAGAGCTGACTAAGGTCTACATCTGAACTACCAGCATGCTGCAGGCAGGGGATGATTAAACAATATTTATTGTTGTTGGAATGCTGACTAAGTGTTTGGCTCTGGAGGGCTTAGCTGTAGAGCTGATGTTTAGCCCTGTGGTGCTAAGAGGCTTAGGAGCTCTGCAGAGCTGGAGCCTGAAGATTTCTTCTACTGACCTTCCTGTTTTTAATCAAATCAGTGCTGCCCAAGGTGTTTGGTCAGATGAGTTTGCTGGGTTTCCACATCTGTTTTTAGATATATTACACATAAATACAGAACTCTGTGGAGCTGCCTGCGTGCAAACTGCATGTAAAGGTGTTTATACACATGTATGTGTCATATTGAGGGAAAAACCCAATAAAGTTTAAAGTTACCTGATCCTAGGAGACTTGAGTGAAAAAATGCACCTATCTGAAACTCATTCTGATGCCACTGCTGTTCAGAGTTGGCTGTGGAAGCTCCTGGCCTGGAGCACTGTCTCTGACGTTTGTCCAGTGAAATGCTCTCAGGTTTCACTGACAAGCCCAGAAAACATGCAGGTAATTTGAATGGATTCCATGCATTTATTTTTGTTTAGGTTCTTCATTACCTGTCTGCCCAATATTGTTGATAGTAGAAGTCTGTCAGAAAATTTAGTGTTTCTATCTTTCCTGTTTTGCTTTTCCATTGAATGTATTGGCTCATGTCATGTCAAACACTGGTGCTGAAATACTGCTGAGCCACCAGACAGGAAGGCTTTTAGCTCATGATGTGGTGACCTGAACTGCTCTCAGGGTCGTGTTACTTGTATTTAAGTCTTGTCTCAACCTTGGTGGGAGTGATTTGATGTTATGCCGCAGGGTTTTAATGAGCCTGCTGGATTCAGTGCCTGCTCTTACCCTGCCACAGTGGCTCAGATGGGGAGGATGTGGCAGGTACATGATAAGAAGGACCTTTCCTTCTACCTTATAGCCACTCCTCCTCATCTTGTTTCCTCTTCAGATCCTTTTTTCCTCGTTATGGTAATCAACAAAAACCATGGCAATAGAAACACTCTGGTCCTGATTCCTTCAGATAAATACTTAATGCTGTAAGCTTTCCTTAGTTTAAATAAATATAATATATGTGTGAAGTAGCTTGTGTGAGGTTAAGTGTATTTGTGAGGGTCTTTTCTGACCAGAGGTAACACTTGTGTGATTTCCTTAGGTCTGGCTTCTAAGTGCTCACAAATCCCACATCTTGGGGATTTTTTTTCTCCAGAAACTGGAGTTTTGCTGTGGCAGGGCTTGCTTCCTCATTTTCCTCCAAAGCCAAGTCAGGAGCAGAAATTCCCACAGAACCCCAGGAAAAGAATGGCCTCAAATTTGGGGTGCCTGAGGTGTTTTTTCTGTGGAGCTGTGTGGAGAAGCAGAGCTGGAGCGTTGGTGCTCCTCAAAGCAGCTCCTTCCCACGCAGGCTGAGGTTCTGGCTCCCATTACTCACTCTGGAAGTGTAGGCTGTGCTCAGCGAAGGGACCCAGTTTCCCCACCCACCACCAGAAGACAAATAGCATAAATAGCTGCTGGAATATTTCTGGTGAAACATTTTCTGTTAGAAAATGCTGTTTTTGTCAAAATCTTGTCTGCATGGTATAATATTTGATGGAGAAGTTTTGAAAGATTCATTTGAATTTGTTTCATTTAAATAATGTCAAAATACTTGATTTAGATGTTCTTGTTTAGTTTTGACTTTTATTATTCTAATGTGGAAATGATTTTACTTACTGAAGTAACATGTTTTGATATTTCTGAATCACTCATTTTTGGAATTTCTGCCCTGCTAAATATTTCATGAATTTTACTGTGTATGAAAAGAAATGTAGGAACCAGGGGATTTTCTCGAGACAGAAATTCCATTTTCTGACCTCTCTAATGTAATAAAATGTGCTACCTTTCTTGCCTGCTGCTACCAAGGAGATCATGTGCACGGGGGGAAATGTGAGCTCTAATTCTTCATTTCTCTCCCATTCCTAAACCTGTGATTTCACTCTCTCTGTAGAGATGTTCCAGCTGGGTTCATGCAGTGTGACAGAAAAGGACTACACAAGCTCAGGAGTGAGGGGGGAGCCCTGGGAGGGAGGAGACCATTCCCTCAGTGCCTCCAGAGCTCCTGTGTTACCTTTGTTCTTTCTCAGCAGAGAGTCAGAAGGGACTTTCCTTGGCTGGGCTGTGTTTTTTCTGAGTAGCTGGTAGCCTGAGCATGTCCTCATTTTACAAAAGCAATGAATATGCTGAACACTTGTAGCTCCCTTTGGCTCCTGCAGTAGCTGGAGCTGCTTAGCATGTCTGTCTGCAGCCCCTCGGTGGAGTTTCTGTGGCCACTGTCCCCCCAGCGCCATGGGGAAGCTCCTCAGGTCGGTGATGAAATCTCAGCCTTGCTGAACCTAAGGACAAAAGTCCTGTGGGCTTCAGGAGGACAGGGCTCCCTCCCTGGGGTCTTGTTGCATGTCTGTGTTGAAGAGCTTTGTTGCTGCTCAGTGGAAGAGCCTCTGAAGGCGGAGTAGCAGCCTGGGAAGCGCTGGCACGTCTGCTCCCCGTGACCCCGGCAGTGCCGGGTGCGCAGTGGGCTGGGAGGTGTCTGCGTTGCTCCCCCTGTCCCTCCACACGTGGTGGGGTGTTTGAAGAGATGGCTGGAGTGACCTGTGTTAGTGTCCACCTCCTTCTGACCAAACACCAGCAACTGGAGTGGTACCAGGACGTCTGACACCTCCTTCCCCAGGGCACCCAGCATCGCAGGCTTCAGTGACAGCAGGAGCTGGGGACACTGGGTGAAAGGCACCCAGCAGGACAGCTTGCTGTCACTGGTGTTTGCTGATATTGTATTCTGAGACATCAAGGTGTGGGAAGGAAAGGAATAAAATAAATCAGTTTTTAAAGGCTGTTGACTTGTAGCAGAAAGTGTTTTTGGTGTCTCTGTCTGTGTCACAACAATACCTTTAAAATATGCATGCTCCCCTTTGATCTGCTTACTGCTTCTTGAGTTTTAAAGCTTTATTTCTTTTCATTATTTGCTCTGTCTCTTTTTTTTGAAGAGTAACAAACAGTTCAGTACTTGTTTAATATCTGAATTATTTTAATTTCTGACCATATATACAAGTAAAAATCTTAAATATTGGATTTTCAAAGTCTGCAGGAAGCGACATAAATCCAGTCAGTGAAAACAGTTTGCCAGGCAAAAAAAAAAGAAACCTATTTCATGAAAACTGTAATATTAATTTATGTTAAATGTTTTTGGGATGCTTCACTACCTGACAGTGACTCCTTAGCTCAAGATGCATACAGCAATAGCAGAAGCTGGGTACCTTGTTGTGACTTCTATTCAAAATACACCTGTATGGAAGTTGCCTGGAGTCAGCACAATAATGAGGTGCTTGTTGTGACTCAAACCCAATTGCAGTGTTAGATGGAGTAATGCAAATCTCGGATTATGCGATTTTTCCTCTGTAAAGAAACTGTCATAAAAGAAGTTTCCAATTTGGTGTAAGAAATTGAAAGCGGGGAGAAAAGACAGCGAGGCTGATCATAGATGATGGGGATAAAAACCAGGGAACGTGGAAGACAAGCTGCATGTGAAGCAGATGAATAATGTGGAAGCACTGAAGAGACTGTAAAGGAATGAGGTTCTGTAGCTAATGGTGAGACAGAGCAGGGAGCCCTTTTGAAAGGAAATGGGATGGAGCAGAAGATAACAGAAAATGGTGTCCATCATTTACCTGCAGTCAAAAGACATGTGCAGCAAGAGATGAACTGTGTGTTTCTGGTGTCTGTCTCAGGACCACGTGGAGAAATAGAAATGGGGGTAGGAAGGGAGGGAGAGAGTGGACATCACTATCAGCAAACATGCCCCAACCATATCCTCTTTGCCCAAGAGTGCTGAAGGTCCCCTGTAGTGACACGTGGTCTGTCTGCTTCAAAACAAGTCCTCAAAGCAGATGCACAGTAGAATTTCCTTGGGTATTGCTGTGTTTTTTCATTTCATTGTGATAAATTTAAGGATTTGGTTGGAAAAAGACCTTTGAGCTCAAGTCCAGCTTTACCTGTCCACTACTAAACCATATCTGAGCACCTCATCTACCCGCCTTTACCTCCAGGGATGACGACTTAACCCCTTCTCGAGGCGGTCCTAGGAAGCAGTTAGGAGAGGTTATTGGGGCTTTTCAGTGAGTGGTGAAAATGGTGTGTTAAAAACACAGATCTTGGCTGTGTCCTGTGCCTGTGCTGACCTCTGTCCTGCGTGCGACGGCGCGGAGGGGCCCGGCGCTCCCTCGGGGACGCGATGTCTTTGCCGTAGTGCTGACACGCGGTGCGGGTGTGCGGCGGGCGCTGCTCCAGCTCAGCCTTGGAGCCTTCCCCCCTGCAACTTCTGTTTTCTTTCTTTCAGAGATTGACCAAGGGAGCTGCGGTGATCCCGGGATCCCAGCCTACGGCAGGAGAGAAGGATCCACGTTTCGCCACGGGGACAGTTTGAAGTTTGAGTGCCAGCCTGCCTTTGAGTTGAAGGGACAGAAAACAATTACCTGCCAAAAGAGTAGCCAGTGGTCTGCTCAGAAACCAGTTTGTGTTTGTAAGTCAGCGAGGAGATGGCTCTAAAATATCTTCCTTGTGTGGTGAGGTGGTCACAGAAACAGTGTTTGCTCTGTGCTTGGTACCCGGGATGGGGCAGGTTCTCATGGTGGCAGAGGTGGCACCAAGCTGCAGCTTCACTTACCTGAAGCCGTGGGGAGAGTTTGGTTTGGCTCTTCTCTCGGCAGAGGAGGGATGTGCAGCGAGGAGCAGCATCCAGACAGAGATTTGGGCTTGAGCTGAGAACATGTGCTCTCTCTGCCCTCCCAGCCTTCTGGCTGAGGTCCCTTTTGGAGAGAAAGTAGGGCTTTGGTGTCCAGGACAGGAGGCATGGACATACACAAAAATATACAATTTAAAACTTGATTCTCTTTTTGGCCACTTAATTTTCCTTCATTATCTGACAGTATTAGGATGTTTTCCTGCTGCTGGACCTCAGTTGTTCATTTGTTGCATGAGTTCTCAGTAGGATCTCTGCTCTCAGTAGTGACAAAGATAAAGTTTTCAGATGTAAATAGGAGTTACATACACGGTCCCCATGGGATGGTAATGGGAGGAGCAGACCCTGTCACTGCAGATCTGACTGTGGGCTCCCCAGGAGCTCTGGGAGAAGAGGGGACCTGAGTGTCCCTGCACTGGCAATTTATGGGAGAATGTGGGGAAACTGGTTTCAAGTAAGTATCTATCTTTTTAAGCTCTGAGCATTTGAGAGAGTCTGTTTAGGGAGAGGAAGGGATGACTCTGTGGGTTTTGCCTTTTCCAGATGCCATGACTCCCTTCCTACTCAGTTTTCTCTGTAAGCAATTTGGCTAAAGCTGCTGCTGAGGAAAATGGAGTTTCCCTGGTTATTTCTGAAGTGGGAAGCGTTAGACCATTTCTGTGCTTAGCGTCAGAAGTTGAGGTGGTTGGGTCTGTTTTAGTTTCCCAGAAGTTCAGATGAATTTGAACGGCTGATGGTTTGTTTGAGGTTCTTGCTGACAGTTTGCAGCGAGACTAAGCCCATAGTCTGTGCCCAATATGAGAGGATTGGATCATAGCAGTATAGACAGGAGACTTCCCAGTGTCAGTAGGATTATTTTTTTTTGTAGACAGATACTGAACAGGGGCATCAAATCAAGCCCCAGTCAGCAGTCCATGCACAGCACAGACACAAATCTTTCAGTTAAAATAATTCCATTATGTTCTGTTCTCTGTGGCCCTCCAGCTTTGGATACATATGAATCAAAAAGGCAATGTGTAGGTAGTGGAAAAAGTATTTCATAGTCCTCTGCACACCTTTACTCCCTGCCTTTATTCTAGACAGGGTCATATTAGTGTGCATGAATCAGAAGAGGTTACATGATAAAATGTGTAACCTGGCATGAAATCTGCAGTGGGATTAGTAACAACTCTCTGTAAATGTTGGGAGACCATTAAATGTATTGGACACGAGGTGGGAAAATAAGGTAACCTGATTTATGTGCTGCTAGCTGGAATATGCAAACAATTGAGTGCTGCTGATTCTGGCTGCAAATGTGTGACAAATGCAGGAGGAGATTAAACAGCGCGCTGCAGTGCATCCTGCTGTCCTGAGCAGATGATTTATGAGCAGACAGAATTTATTGTGGAGAACTCATTTCCTGGGGCTTCGATGACAAAGCAACACAAACCATTTAAGTAACGCATCTGCTTACTGCAAGGGGTGACTGTCTGTGCCTTCATGATAACAGACCTTCCATCTTCATCCTCTCTGTTGTCATTCATCCCTTAACTGTCCAGAATGAGCACATAAAGCACTTGGGAAACTTTGAAAGACTTTAGTTGCCTGTCTTCTGCAAACCTCTCGCTAAGCAAAGTATCCTTGGCCCTGTGTGTGTGTTCAGATTGTCTCTGCTGATCTGAGATACCTGCAAGAGCTCCACTGGAACCTGTGGTCCTGGAGCTGGATGGGGTAGCACAATCATCCATCTGTCTATACCCTGAGCTTTGGTGTCTGCTTCCGTGCAGTGTGGGTGTCTGGGTGATACTGAAGACCTCTCCTCCTCCCTATTCTACAGCACCTCATAGTGCTCGAATCAGCTTCACAGTTCTGTTACTCGCTCTGACACTTGCATTTTCAAAGTTAGCAAACTGTGATATCTGTCAAAGGCTGTGGCAGTTCTCATAACCCTGGATAACCTGAGCAATTGCTTTTCTACTGAGCTATGTTCAGTTTGCTCCAATTCTTGAAGGACAGCAAAGTGGGCTTAGGAGATGTCATGCGGATAAATGTTACCTAAGAAAAACCATTGTGCTGCTTAAGTGAAGTTTGTGCTCTGATGGTAGGAATTCATAAGGGATATAATATTCAAGTTGAAGTCTACAGTTACCTGTGGTTGAGGAGATTATTAAGCTTAGGAGTGGGGAACCAGCCCATAATTACAGCTCTAACGGGAAGCCGGTGAGTTGTGCGGTTGCTGCAGTGAGAATGATGATGAAAGTCTGGAGAGACGGAGCCGGGGAGCGGGGCGTGCCAGCAGGGCCATAACTTTCAAATACATGGTTGGAATTACTGTTTAAACATACTCATGTACAGTGGGGAAAACCTCATTACCTGAATTTTATGTGAACTATTGCAGTAGAAGGCCCTGCTACAGAATATTTTCTATGACCAAAATTTGTTTCACAAGGTTTATGGTTCCTTGCTAAGGAGAGGAAGAGCTCACATCTCCTCTGCTGGGGATGGTGCTCTCGGAGGGCTCCTGCAGCAGTTCAGTCTTACAAGGTTCTTTGCTGTTGCTCTCAGCAGCTCTCCTTCCCTGCCCTTCCCTCCTCCTCTTCCTCCCTGCCAGCCTGTGACCTACATCTCCCCAGTTTTCAGCCTGCACCTTTAGCTGGGTGGTTGACTTGCGCCAAGCAGTGCCGTCATTTTACGTGACAGATCGTGGCATAAACCCTCATGACGATATATGTCCTTCACAACTGTCTTCCTGAACACAGGCAAAGGCTTTGCCTTGCTTCAACTGTCCTCTGCCAGTTGCTCTGGGAGAGTCATTTCTGAAAACAACTTGATTTCCTGTTGCAAGGTTAGCTCATTGATCTCACACTTCCAAAACTTCCAAGGTCTCTGGACCCGCCGTGTGTGCTAAAGGGAAATAAACCAGCGTGAAATAAAGCAGCGTGTGTGTTCTGATTGCAGGGCATCGAGCAAACCTGGGGCTGGAGGGTTCTGCCCTGAACTGAGGGGTATTTGTTTGAAATCACTTGACTGCAGCTCTGCAAAGCCTGGGGATAAATAGGTGTGCATGTGTGTGTGTGTGTTTAAATGGAGTTTAAGCACATTGGAGTTGTGCTGTTTCAGTGCACATCTGGACTGCTCCAGACACTTTATGTCCATTGATCTGATAGAGTCATTCTAGAGGGCTTGCTCTGATCTTGCTTTGGGATCTCCACTTGTTTCTAGTGACTTTTTTTGTGTGTTATTATAAACTCTTTGTATTATCGACCTGCTTGGAGCAGTAGTCATGCATAATATTCCTCTAAACAGAGCAGAAGGCATTTCCCAAAGCGTTTCCAATTGAAATTATGTTAAATTGTGTTTTCTCTCTGGCTTTGGAGCAGATGTTATGCTTTCTTCCCTTCTTGTTCACTTGAAAACCTCAACCACAGCCTGTTTCTCTCACCACTTTGCTCCCAGTTGCTGTGACATGAAGGAACACTGGAGATCTGCACTTTCTTGCTGCAAATGGTTCATTGACTCAGACCAAACTGAGCACTGGTGAAGTCCTTTGCATTGCTGGGAGGTGGCTCCAAGCAGGAGGTCAGCACAGCCCAGGATCCTCTATCCTTCTGTGCAGGTCTGCAGCACTGACAGAGTCCTCCTCTTTGGAGACATTATGATTTTGCCCATTTTTCCAGTCTTTTGAACATCTCATTTTCCTTAATAGCAATATAAAATCTTTCTTCTCCTTAGTGGTAATTACTCCTTTTTTTTTTTATTTTATTTTGTTAATCCCATACTGGCTGCTTATACCTGCTGAATAATCTCAGCTCCTCTTTGTAAAGATGGCAAATTCTGTTTTTTTTAGCAGAGTGGATAACCTTTTGTGTGCACTGGCTGGTACAAACGTTCAGGATTAGTAGCTGGAAATGCAAAGTGCAGTAGAAGTTTTCCCAGCAATGTACTGAACAGAACCATGTAATTTCATATCACTTGACAAGGTTTTCATTTAGCTCTAAATTAAATTGTCAATTGGTCATTATTTTCTTTTTACTTCTTTCTTTCTTCTCTTTTCTTCTTTTCCTACCCACTATTCACAGCAACCTATGGAGCCTTCCCTAGGAAGAGTAATTTGAAGAGAAGTGTCTCCCCTAAGTTAGTGATAAAAGCATAGATTGCCTTTTGAAAAAATAATAGCTTTTTAACAGAGAGGGTAGTTAACCCTTGGAGCAGCCTGCTGAGGGCAGTGGTGGGTTCTTCATGCATAAACATTTATAAATTGAGATCAGATGCTCCTTTCTGGAGATCTGTTGGAACCAGGAATTGTTTTATAGTCTGTATTAAGAAGATGGATGGTTAAGATGATCAAAATGATCCATTATTGTCCAATGATTCTTTAATTGGAAATGGCAGAAGTTTTTCTTTTAAAAGCATTGATACTTTTGTCATTTTTTAGACTTTCAAGCTGTAGCATTGGCTCTCATTCTTCTGGTGAAACCTGATCCTTTGTGTGCTCTTTGTGTTGTTCTTTTATTTTTAATTCCTCTTCCATTTTGCAGTGCTGATGGAACAGTTTAACTCACAAAATACTTCTCCCTGCTGCTGTAAACAGGTTTTCTTTTTCTAGCTAGCGTTGGACTTGTTTATCTGCTTGTTGATGCATTTGCTTTTAGTGGGCTTTGGAAGACGTGGAGGGATTCCATTAATTTTTATTTCCAAGCTGTTTTGCCATGTGGGGTTTTTTATTTTTTTCTGATTGATTGCTTTTATGAAGCACCCTGATAAGATTTTTTTTTTTTCCTAATATAATAGCAGAGAGATGCTCTGATTATCTCTGGCAGAGAAGTTGGGGAAGGGATCATCTACTGACCATGTCAACTCTGACCTCTGCAGAGCAGCCGGTCACATCCTGGGGTTGTGGAGCTGAAAGGCTGCCAAGAAACGGGCTCGTTCCCTGCTGAGGCCACTTCCAGGGCTGAGGATGGCTTCTACATTTGTGCAACAGATGTGTGTCCTTCAGGACCCATTCCCACCTTCTGCCTGCCCTTGATCTGAGTGGGGTTCAGAGCAGCAAACCGGTGGTGAAACGTTCCTTATCTTCAGGCTGTTCCCCTGCGCCGCTGAGATCCAGTCGTTCTCTGGCAGCGAGGGAAGCAAATTAAATGAAGGCAGGATTACCCTGATCTCTGTGTACATGTGGGATTTGTAGCCTTTGTTAACAACCTTGTTTCACGGTTGCAGCCATGTAAGACCATTCCCTTCTTAATTTTAAGCAGAGCACTTTCCCTCGAAGCCCTTGTTCTGCATTGCAGCCCGAGTTCATCAAAGCACTGAGATGTAAATATTTGCTTAAGTTGATGTCCATGCTGAAGTGCTGTGCTGGGCAGGAATGCACTTCAGCACCTTCTTAATGACAATGAATTGGGTTTTAATTGTCCTCCACGAACTCCCCAGGCATGCTTTTGGTGTAACCTGTATGAAAACTTTCCATTTTCCTTCCTGTGACTTTATCAGAGGGCTCCTTAACCCATCTCTGTGCTCTTCCTTGAGAGTTGTCTCAAGCTGCACATCTTCCAGCATGGCACTTGTCACTGATAAAGATAATCTGCATATCACAGACACTGTGATCTTGTTAATGAACCTTCTGGATCCGTTGTTAATGAACTTGTGAAGTTTCCCTTGGTGTCTGTATCTAAGGAAAGCTGATGTCCCACCCGGGTGAACCAGAGCCTGCTTGCTCCTCGGTGTTATTTTGTCAGTGAGTTCTGTCTAGCAGTTGCAGAGCCAGAAGTGAGTCTCCTGCTGTGAGCTGCTGCTCTGTGTGCTGTCTTGGTTTCTAATAAATTGCTGGGGGTTTGGGGTACCTGTGCAGCCAGCCTTGGTGCAGCAAGAAAGGTTGTGGGTGTGGGATGAGGCTGTGGTGATGATCCAGCAGATGTTGGCCAGCTCTCGTGTCCTCAGCAGGGATGCTCCTCCTGCAGAGAGCCTGCACGTGGGGACAGCCGGAGCAGAGGACTCTGCAGTGGTGTTGGGCCATGTCACTGTGTGAGGTGCTCCCAGCTGTGCTCTGAGCACTGATCAGGAGGATGCAGTTTGTTGGGTTGTCTCCATGCTTGTTATTTTACTGATTGAATCAGTGGAACTGTTACCCTGGTGGGGTTTCATGCTGCTGTAAATGAGCTGTCCTGTGCCAAGGCATCTGTCCATATTCCTGACAGCAATTGCTCAGCGTGATGAGTTGCTTCTCTTTCCATGAGTCTGAATCTGAAATGACACTGACTGGTTTTACCCTGTGAGGAGGTCGTTGCTGCCCCCTTCTCCTGTCTTTATGTCCAGAAAACAGGACTGTGGTATGTGTTAGGTTTCCATCTTCAATCTGGTCTGCAGAGAAGCTCCCTTATCCCTGCCTTATTTTACTTCAATGCTTTACATGTGGGGTTGGTGGTTGAGAAAGCTGCAATGGGACATTTCCAGTTTGCAGGTGGAGTCGTTGTGTACAAGTTTATCTTTAAGGCTCTTTCTGTTGCTCCCCGTGAGCAGAGCTTCACGTGTGGCTGAACCTGCCCATGCACCCTCTGCACTGAATCACTGGGGTGCGGCTGCCGTCACCCCAATTGCAGTTCCATGCTTCGGGGGGTGCCTTGCCCTTCCTGGTGTGACAGCAGCCATCCTTCACACTCTGTGTGCCAAGACTGTGAGGTTGTGTGGAGGCTCAAGTCCAGTCCCAGCCTGTTGCAGCTTCCAGTCTGTCAGAGATGAAGGTGTTGCAGCGGAGGGCAGACGGCTCTGAGCGCTGCAGCGGAGGAAGGATGCTCTGCTGAACCACCAAGGAGCAAAGTGGGAAAGGTACATAACAAGACCACTGGACTGCCTTGGGGCTTTTGCTAAAAAGGGACAATTAAACTTCTGTCGTCTTGTGGACACTGTCACCAAGGCCCAAGAGAGACTGCAGAGAAGGGGGACAAGTTCCCTTACAATAAACAGGGGCACCCAGGAAAGGACCTTGTCTTTGTGCAGAAGCCTTGGAGCACCTCCTGAATAACAAAGAGATGGCTGCAGAAACCCTGACAGACAAGCCCCAGTGGGGATTGGCTTCTTCCAGTAAGTTTAAGAAACTTCTTACTCCCAGTAATCCAGTGACTGTTCCTGTTTGGAGTGGGCAGAAGTGGAACCTGCTCTGGGGTCGTAGCACTCTCCTGTGTGCACAGGGGCTCCTATATCATCTATTTTAAGTTCACTGGTGATATTTTCCTCAAGATCTGCCACCCAAGCCCTGCCTGTTTTTCATTATTCTTAACGTACCTGCTCTTCTGCCCCCAGTTAGCCGCTTGTTGGCAGTGACAGCTGCTCCATCAGAGGAAGCTGAAGAGTTTGTTCCTCTGAAATACAAAAAAGTTAAGTTCTCCCAGTTAATATTTGCTCTGGACTCCTTTCCCTCACCTCCCACTTGCCCTGTTGGTGCCTCAGGGTTTTAAGAAGGAAAATGCATTGTGATGCAGATGTGTTTATTGAAACAGCAGATACAGAAAGAAGAAAATATAAAATATAAAGCACTTTGCTTCACAGCTTGAATGGTGCCCTGAGCTTCCAGCACTGTTAGTTATTTGGGACATATGCTTCCCTGAGTGAGACATGCTGGTTATTAACCTGGCTCCTGCTGAGGTCCTGTTTTTCCAGTCCATCAGCAAGCTATGCCTAGAGGAGGGATCTTCTTAAAAACGAAAGGTAAGGCAGAAAATCCATTACTGTCTTCAGCCCCTCTCCCCACTGGTCAGAATCTGTGGGAATGGTCCCTAAAAGCTGAGAGAGAAATCAGAAATTTTTTTTGTTTGTTTCCATGGAGACTGAAATTACTACAGCGATTCCCTGCTTGGTTTTCAGCCCCTGACCTGGTGCCTTTCTCATTCCCAGGTGTGCCCTCTCCCCAGCATCAGCCCTGGATTCTCACAGGCAGGATGAGCAGAGGTGGAGTGGCTGGGGCCACCAGACATGCCTCACAGGAGAAGTGAGACCATCTGTGAGGAGGCAGGATCTTTTGAAGGCAGAAGAACAGAGAAGCAAGTTGTGCTTTGCCCAGACAAATGCAGAACTTGCTCCTGGCTGAAGGTGCAGACACAAGCAGCTGTGCTGGGGAAGATCTGTCAGACATCTCTGTGTTCAGCTCAGCCATGAGCATCTCACACTGGGGCCGTGGGGCAGTGTCCTCGTGCCACAGCCACCTGTCCTGCTCCACTCTCTAAGACAAGAAGCAGTGAGCTGTTTCTCTGCTGTTTTACTGCTCTAAATGACCACAGAATCTTGATAATGTTTATGATGACTTGAATAAATATATTGTCCTCATTCATTAGTGACAGGATCTCAGTGGCTTTGTAGGCACTCTGTTTCTACTGAGTTGTCCTCTGATGTATTCTGTATTTAATAAAGGGATTTTTTTCTTCTTGCTTTTGTAGTACTTGATCAGTAATAATAATAATTGGCAAAGATCAGCATAGGCTTATAAATTTGAATCTATGCTGTGTACATAATGAAATGTCTTCTCATAACACTAATGAACAACCATAATAAATACTAATTTCAGTCTCTGAGCTGGAGGCTCCAGAGTCACGGACATTCCTGACTGGGGGATGCTGATGGACAGGCTGCAGGCAGCAGGGCTGACCTCTGTCTGTCTGTCATGTTCTGAGTGACTGCTTGCTCCTCAGGAGCACTCTGTTCCTGACTCAGGTGCACAAAACAGCATGGGACAGGTAGTGCTCAGCTGTCTTCCACCTTTCCTGGGTACTATCATCTCTGTTCTGAGGGAACATTTCACTGTGACATTGTTAAACAGCTTCTGCTTTTATCCGAGTGTCCAGCAAAGCACTTTGGAGAAGGCAGAGGCTGAGGTGCATCCTGGTGCCAGCTCTGTCCAGTGCAGCCACAAAAACTCTTTTTCATGCTGAAGAAAAACCTCTCCTGCTTAAAAAAAAAGAAGGAAAATCTACATATCACAGACACCATGATCTTGTTAATGAACCTTGTGGATCCATTGTTGCTTCCTGAGTTGGATGTGCCCCTCTAGGAGGTGAAGCCCAGCTCCCCACTGCACTGAGGAGAGCTTGTACACTGGTGCCCTGCCATGGGCTTGGGACATGGATGTGTGGGATGGTGGCCTTTGTCCTACAGCCTGCAACGTGGCTGTCTCCTGTACTTGTTATTTTACAGAAAATCAAAATTGTCATTTACTTCCTTGCAGTGGAGACTTTTGAAGTTTTTTTTCTGTTACTTTTTAATCTGTTATTTTGTTTTATCTAGCAAAGGTTCATTTTCTATTCTTCTCTCACTCTGCTTTTCTTTCTTTTGTCAGCAAGTTCTTTGTTGTTATTACCTCCTGAAATGAGCCACCAGCGCTGCGCTGCAATAGCTGCGCTAGCAACTGTACCTCTCTGTTGCTGGCTGTGCCATACTGTAGGTCCTGTTGGAATGCTAATTTACCACTTTGGATTTAAAAATTTACAGGAGACACCTCGCTCCTGGGAGGGGTTCCTAGTGCTGAGATGTTTTTCTGCCTGTGAATACGTTTATTTTCAAGAACTATTCCTAGGCAGATGATACCAAGCTTAGACTGACAGAATTATTTGACAGCATCCCTTGATATTTCAACATCTAGTGAAGAGCCAAAAATCCTGAGGATATTTTGCAGTTTGTTTTCTCTTTAATCTGTTCTCTTTGTTGCTGAGAGCAGGAAATAGATTGTGTAGCTCTTAGCCTTGATAACGTCATGGTAACGTCCATCGTATTTGATCTGAAACCATTAAGCATTGAAGGAAGACAGAGGGAAAATAACAGAGGGAGAGTGAGCATTGAACCAAATAATTGTATAAATGCCAAACTCAAACCAGTCTCATCCTCTGTGCAATGTCCTTTTGCCAGGAATTAGCGAGATGTATGTTCCAAGTAATGGATTTTACTAGGGGTGATGGTGGGGAAAAAGATGAGTAAAACATGCATACATAAAATATCAAAAACATTGGGTAGGTACCACTTAAAAGGCAGCCTTGCTTTTTCAAATTAATGGACCTTGTCAGCTGAAATACAGTATATATTGAAAACCCTTGAGAGCTAAAGATTTTTTTTTCTCATATGCACTCTTCCCCTCAGCTTCATTTTAAGACTGGTTGTAATTATTTTCCTGGGAATGGCAGCCTAGTTTGATGCCTCTTTATGGTAACGTGCTAGCCCAGCAGAAGTCAGTGATTTATTTGTCATGGGAAGGGGAGCTGCCCCTACACCTGGGCTGCACATTGCAGCCTGCTTGTGCTTGCTCTGAGTTGTCCCAAGCTCCTGGCACTTGGGGGAAGCTTGGGAAGGTTCTTGGGCTGTTCCTTGCCCAGTAGAGCCAAGTCACTACCAAAACCAAACAGTAGCCTCTGTTTTTTCCATGCTCATTTAGCACAGGTCTAAACAACTGGCCAAGGAGATGGATAAAGGCAAATTGACTCATGGCTCCTTCTCAAAGGAGCTGACAATTTATTGCTGTGTTGCACAGATGTTTAACACAGGGTGGGGATGGCCTGAGTGTGAGGAGTTGCTCTGAATGCAGCGGGACTGTGAGATCTGCTGAGGAGCGCGGCTGAAAATTGTGTTTGGCAAAAAGAAAGATAAAGTGCAGGTTTTTAAGCAACTCCTGAAAAGTCTGCACTGCACTAAGAAGTGCCTCTGTGGTTTAAACCACCACTTTAGACTAAAAAGTTTGGGTATGGCTAGCCACAGAGGAGCTGGAGTGGGGTAACAGACAAGTTGATTCCTTCCCCCAGGTTTTGCCAAGTTGTGGCCAGAACAGAAGATGTTACTGGTATTGAAGCTAACTTGTTTAACGCTGATTTTATTTTGCACTAGCTGCAGTCACACACTTGATTCCTGGGGAGGTTTAATTGCC
Source organism: Caprimulgus europaeus (assembly GCA_907165065.1). The sequence continues at coordinate 1,851,189 of OU015547.1, forward strand.
AGGATAGGCAGGAGAATTTACCTGTGAAATGCCAAATCCCCACCTGGCTGAGTGACATTTTCTCGGTGCAGTAAAAGAACCCCGTGCACTGCACCGTGCGTGGCACAAATCCCACACCAGTGTGAGGAAACACTGCTGGAAAAAGGGGCAGGACTGGGCTAGGCTGGAAAATTGCAAATCAACCAAAACCAGACCTGGAGATTGCTTTGAAGTCACTTCTTCCCTATGCAAGTAAATCACTGACACCTAGCAGTGAATGGAGCACTGAGCCCTTCCTTTAATCGTCTCTGAGACGCAAAATGAGTGGGAATTTGCAGGAATTGCCCAGCTGGAGGGGTAGGAGGGAGGGGGAACCATGACAGAGCAGCTTGTTGGAGCACTGTGCTGCATGATTGATGGTGGTTTCTTATTGCAGTTTCCTGCTTTTTCAACTTCACCACCCCATCTGGGATTGTGCTGTCACCAAATTACCCGGAAGAATACGGCAGCAGCTTGCACTGTGTTTGGTTGATTATAGCTAAACCCGAGAGCCGCATTCACTTGGCTTTCAATGACTTTGATGTGGAGCCTCAGTTTGATTTCCTAGCTGTGAAGGATGGTGGGACTGCTGAATCTCCAGTGCTGGGGACCTTCTCAGGAAACCAGATCCCCTCCTCTCTGACCAGCAGCGGTCACGTAGCCAGGCTGGAGTTCCAGACCGACCACTCCATGGAGAAGAGAGGCTTCAACATAACCTTCACCAGTAAGTGCCTGATCCTTCCTTCTAGTCTTTGTTTCAAACTCTGAATTCTTGTTGGAGGTTAATAGGCAAGAGTCTGATCTTTCTATAACCTTTGTAAATCCAGAGTAAATCTGAAAATTGGGGATTACTTCAGATTTACAGTTGGATACTTGAAGATTGGTTTGAAGCTTAGAGCTGATTGCACAAGTTCTCTCTGGCTGTGAAGTTTAAGTGTTGTCCAGTGGTGAAAGAAATAGTTTGGCCCCAGATTATCTGTTCATGGAGGAGCCAGGGTTTCTGTTTTCCCATCAGCCTGTAGCATTATGTGGGCTTTCTGCTTGGTGAGGTGAGACAATGCTTTGTGGACAGCTTGATGCAGATTAGGAAGAGCCATTTGATCTCGGATGGTTGTGTTCATCAGTCAATGCTGTCATCATCTGCTGACATCTGAAAGTATGCAAGACTTGGAAGATAAAGGAAAACACGTAGCAATGTCTCATAATATAAAGCATTGGAACTTCAGGCTCTTTTCTGGCCCCTGTATCTCAGCACCTCTTGGATGCAGATGGTTTTAATCTCGCTGTTCCTCTCCACGGTTGCAAATGAAGACTTGCAGTAGAGATGGGGGAACAGAAAAACTTCAGCCACTCCAGCTGGATGGAAAGTTGAATGGTGGGAACACGTACTTGGGTGTTTTAGCAGTTTAGAGGAGAGGTGCTGACGTGATTTCTGCCAGAGGCTGACTTGTCTGTGTGGAATGCAGTAGCTTTGCTGGGATGATCATGGCACAAAGTCAAGTCCGTGCTGTTTGGTCTTCTCTGTGCGGAAGTTTTGCTGCCCAGGGACAAGACCAAGTGCTGTTGTCTCCACAGGAAAGACATGAAACTATTGTTTAATTCCTAAGTTTGTGGTTCAACATATTCATTTCTGAATTGGACAGAGGTGGGGGAAACAAATTCCTCACTGTTCTCTTACCTTTCCCTCTTAGCGTTCAGGCACAATGAGTGCCCTGACCCCGGCGTGCCTGTGAACGGAAAGCGCTTTGGTGAGAGCCTCCAGCTTGGCAGCTCCGTGTCCTTCCTTTGTGATGAGGGCTTCATTAGGACCCACGGCTCAGAAACCATCACCTGCATCTTGAAGGAAGGAAATGTGGTCTGGAACAACGCAGTGCTCAGATGTGAAGGTAAATTTTACCCTCGTTCCTGTTGGTCTGTACTCACATCCTGGAGGGAGAACGATCCCTTTCTATTTGCAGCCTTTTGGGGGAAAAGGTTAATAGTTTTGTCTGTCAAGGTCCCAGTCAGATAATCTGCAGTGAAGGTACACGGTGCTGGCCTTGTGGGAAACCCTTCCTCATAATATAGACAGAGGCATTTGTTGTTGAGAGCTGAGGACTATTGGAATTCTGTTCTAACCCTCATCTTCAGGACTTGACGTAGCGCTGGAAGCTGTTGTCTGCACAGTAGAGTTTGCTGAGGAGTCTGATAATCACTGAGCACTGAACTTTCTTTATTTTCTAAATTTTTTGTGAAATGAATGATGGTGATTGTTTTTATTACCTTGTTTCTTGTTATGACACGTGTTTTTGTAATAATAATAAAAGGTTTTTGTTTACTGATGACTAAAAACTTCCCTGCTACCCTTGTCATGGGGGGAATTAAAGATTAGAGAATGGAAGATCCATGGTGATATTTTTTCTGTCCTGATTTTTGATGCATGTAAAATGTATAATATTCATATAAAGAAAGAAGCAAAAGGCACAGACCTTTCCTGTGGAAATTGAACTTGTTGCTGCAAACACTCATCCACACACACATCCCTTTGGCGTGTCTCTGTGTGGTGCCTCAGTCCTGTCTGATGGACTCTGGCAGTTGAGAGCCAGAAATTTGGCAATTGCATCTCTTTGCCACAACAGCTGAGATAGTCGACCCAGAAATGTGGGAGATGGGTTGAATTAAAGGCTTTAATACAGGTTTCAAAGCTTTTCCCAAGTCCTTTAAAGCTTCTACTGTGGAAAAGAGAAGTGAAAAAAGCTCATTAGGAGCGAAAAGTCTTCCTCAGCTCTCTGTTGTGATGGCGAGAAGTGATGCCCTGCACTGGTATTTACAGCAATTTGAGTAACAAGTACTGTGCTGTTGGGAAAAAGTAATGTAATGTTGAGAAATAATTTCAGTAATTGATCATGTATTGCTCAAGTGGATGAGCAGCAGAAATCACACAGTCTAGTCCGTTGTCTTTCACATTGGAAGAAGAGAGTATCAGTTGTTTCAATAACTTTTATGTAATAAGAAGCTGGACTTTTATTTTTGCTTCTATAATTTGTCTTTTGCAGGCAGCTGATAATAAAATGTCTATAGGTTTGATTTAGATTTTCTGTTACTTTCACAAGTGTGAGCCTTTCAGTTTACGTATCTGTAAGTGTAGAAGAGAAATATACATTAAAAATTGACATTAACCAACTTTTATTTTTGGAAGCTTTGAAAACCTTATGCTATTAATTAGTGCATTTTTTTCCTCTCTGTGATCACAGTGGTGATTTCTTTGACTCACCCTACAGTATGCACTCGGTTAAGTGTATGTTTTAATTAGCCTTTTTAAACAAGGAGGAGGTATGTAGATCTAAAGTAGAGTTTAGTGCTTCAAAAAATTAATGGGAAAGGAAGAGACCTAAAAAAAGAGTTGAAAGATGGGTAGAAATCCTGAAAGGAAATTCTGTAGCTTTGGGGCAGAAAGGAGCCTCTTGTTCAAAAAATAATTGGTTTGGATCTAGTTGGGATCAATTGACTTTCATCTGGCAGCCTTTGGACCGGCGGTGAAGGTTGTGGGCCCTGACTTACACCGGTATTTCAGGTCACGTCCAGTGTGACATTTCACAGCCCTTGTGCAAAGCTCACACCGTGGTTGGCCCTGGGTTGGTGCTTCAGCAGCTGCTCTGGAGGAGCAGGGTCCCCTCAGTCCCCCTGGACTCAACTGGCAGTTGAGTGTGGTGGGACCACGGGCTGGCTCTGCCCCGTGGGAGCTCCCCAGGGCTGTGACAGTAACGCGGTCACGCTGCCGTGCGAGACGTGTGTGACCCTCACCGGTGACTTGGCTCAGCAGGATGTAAAGAACCACCTGGGTGATGAATCCTGCAAAGTGCTGAGCAGGGGGAACACAAACTCCCAGGAACAGACCCACTGTTCCATCCTGTTTGATTTCTAAAGGACAGGACGCTGCAGGTATTTAGGGCTGCAGGATTTTGTTCCTCTGGTCCATCAGATCCAGTGTCCTTTTCCCAGAAATCATAATGATATGCTTTTAGCTGCTGCTGATGGCCCAAGGGAGCACAGTGTGGAATAAATGCCATAGTCTTGTCATGTCCCTCGTGAAAGAAAAGACATGACTCAATTACTACAGAGATGAAAGGTTTTCTGGCACCTGCAGGTACTGAAACGCAAACTGACCTTGCAGTTTTCTCTGGTTTTATATCTAATAATAATTATTACACCCTGTCCCTTTAGAGTTGCTGCACAAGGTCAGGCTACTGACTCCCACAGATCCAGTAGCAGGCTGCTACATCTTCAGTTTAAACTAAAAAGGTGATTTCTTACCAACTCGTGTGTTATTTTCATCTGGTTCTGATTATTTTTAGCACGTGAGAAACAATAACGCGTGAGAGCTATTGCGTGGCAGGACAGTACTGCCTGGCAGGGAGGGGTACATCTGATTGTGTCACAGCTTCATGATGCTCTTCACCTGAATTGTGTCATTTTCCTTGTCCCCAGCGCCGTGTGGGGGCCACCTGACGTCACCCAGTGGAACCATCCTGTCCCCTGGCTGGCCTGGCTTCTACAAGGACTCCCTGAGCTGTGCGTGGGTGATAGAGGCCCAGCCTGGCTACCCCATCAAGATCACGTTTGACAGGTGCTCACCCTGCTGTTCTCAAAGTTTCCCCTTTGTGGTTGGTTTTGGTGGTTCCAGCAGTGTTGAGTTGCAGCCACCCCCAGAGGAAAAGGGACCGAACCTCTCAGTGCTGAGGTTGGCAGTGAGGGTCTCTCTTTCTCTATTTATTTTTTTTAACAAGCTCCTAACAAGACATTAAAATTCACCTAACGTTCAAGAAGAAAAGGTGGAAAATGATGATTTTTCCCTTCTTGTTTTGACTGACTCCTGCTAATTTGCAGTGCTATTTTAGACACGTGTAGGACATGTTTTTGGAGGCTGAGCTCCCACGTGGCTCAGCCTGCTGGGGAGAAGCAGCCGTGAGGATCTTGCCCTGGCTCAGGCATGTTGAGTCTCTTGACTTGCCCTGAATTTCACTGTTTGAGGAGGGCTGTGCCTCTTGAACCTGGGTCTGTGTGTCTGAGAAGTGGTTGTTCATGTAGCACAGATGCTTGTTGCTGCAGAGGCTGGACAGTGTCAGCAGATGAACCGGGTGATCAGAAAGAAACTAAAATGTGTAGGAGGGGAACGATGTGTTCTCAGTGAGATGCTCAGAAAGCTGAAGGTGAGGTAGGACAAACAGATCCACGTATTGCCCCATGGCCTCTGCTGCCTTCTAGTCATTAGAGCACATTCAGGATTCCAATTAAGACAGATTAACCATGCTGCTTTTTCACAAAGATGCTCTTGTGTTCCTTCCAGATTTAAGACAGAGGTGAATTACGACACCCTAGAAGTGCGAGACGGCCGGTCCTATTCTTCCCCGTTGATAGGTGTCTATGATGGGACTCAGGTGCCCCAGTTCCTCATCAGCACCAGCAACTACCTCTACCTCCTCTTCACCACTGACAAAAGCCACTCTGACGTTGGCTTTCAGATCCGATATGAAAGTAAGTGCGAGTTCTTGACGTGATTACGCGCTCTCCAGCAGCACAATGGCCTCAATCAGAGCCCACTGGGCTCCTTTCTCCCCTTGCCTGGCATTGACACTCTCACAGTGATTGGAGAACGTGAAGCTACTGCAAGTGAAGCAGCAGCTTCTGCTTTTTAACCATCTTGGTTGTTTAGAGATTTTTATTGTTATTTGAACATCTACAGAATATTATTGATTTGGGGAGGCAGAGTTGAGTTCCTGCGTTCGTTTCATCCTCTTACTTTGGGGATAATCAGTAGGACTTTGGATGAGCTCCTAGGAGGAGCTGAACTTCCCCTCAGGCTGATCACTGCCCTTTGCAGCAGGCTCTGCAGCCACTGAGAGTGGTCTGACACGCGTGGGTTTGTTTGCCACAGCTGTGAAGCTCCAGTCAGACCATTGCTTGGATCCGGGGATCCCGGTGAACGGCCAGCGCCACGGGAATGATTTCTACGTGGGAGCGCTGGTGACGTTCAGCTGCGACTCAGGCTACACCCTGAGTGACAGCGAAGCCCTGGAGTGTGAGCCCAATTTCCAGTGGAGCCGGCCGCTGCCCAGCTGCGAGGGTAAGGAGCTCAGGAGGTCACATCTCCAAATGCTTCGTTTGCAGACCTGCTGCAAAAGCAAAGCAGGAATCTTACAGCTTACAGTGACATTTGGTCTGTGTGTTTGGTTTAGTTTTGATGGGCTTGGGCTTTGTCTTGACATTCAGAAGAACTTCTGTTCTTGCAGCTGATGATGGGGTTTGAATTATTTAATTCTTCCTCTTTTGTTGCAGCTCTGTGTGGAGGTTACATTCGTGGTTCCAGTGGTACCATCTTATCCCCAGGCTTCCCTGACTTTTATCCAAATAATTTGAACTGCACGTGGACAATAGAAACATCCCATGGAAAAGGTGAGAAACCTTCAGCTTAGAGTGGCTTTAGAGATGGGCTGGAGGACCATGGTTAGAGAGCAACAAGTGCTCCCTGTGTAAACCAGGAGTTTATCTCTCAGTAATGGTCGCTACCCACGTGCTTGGCCAGTTGCTGTTCTTGCTACCACCCAAACCTTGACTCTGGACAAGCTGCAGAAGTTTTTGGTGCCACATCTCTTATTCCTTTTAAAGTGGAGAGGTTTAAGAGGGAAAGAGAGTCCCATATCAAACCCTCTGATCTGAGAGCCCGTGCCAGGTGTGTTATCTTTGGTTTTAGACCTTTGTGGCAGTGTCCTCTGCAAAGTTCCCTGGTATTTGGATCCCTGGTATTGCTCATAATGTCACACAGAGGACAGGGGAGCTGCCACCAACAGCAGTGCAGGGATGTTTGGTACTTGATAGTACCTTCAGCCTTATTTGTCTTTGCAGTGCTGGATCACTCTCTATATAACATGTTACAGATGGAGAAGTGGGAGCATATAGTAAATAATTTCCAGACATGGGACACATCCTGGGCTCTCTGTTCCCAGCTCTGTCCTAGTTCTGCAGCTCTTGTTTCCCCACTAGCTAGGAGTCCTGCCAGCACAGAGGCAAAGTGCAGGTCTATTGGATCCAATCTCCTGTGCAGCACAGGCCAATCTTTTTGTCTTGGGGGAAAATTTCAAGCAAATATATCGTTGGTGATTAGAGAGCACGTTTTATGTGCAAGGGTGAGAGGTAATTTCTCCTGATGCAGTCAGTATCTGCCTGGGGTAAGCATAAAGGGTATCAAGCTTTTATGTAACTTCATGTGCTCTTATGTAACTGTCTGGTCGTAGCAGATATCAGCGCGACGGGAGCTCTCATGAGCCAATTTTGCAAATACCATTTGTATTACAGCAAGTAAACTTGTCAATGAATAGCACAGTGCATTAAGGCAACCATCCCATGCTGGGAAAAGTATTCTTGTTGAGTAGCAGCAATCCACTCTTCATTAATCCACTCTGCTTTGGATTCAGCTCTCTGATGAGACTCTGCATTATCCTGTAGCTAAGCACAACACGGCAAACTGACGCTCTTTTATATCAGAAAGTGCAACTCTGATGGCCTGTGGGCTTTTATGCCAACATCAGAAGGAAGTCTTCTGACCAAGCTAAGCAAGGCTCAAAAAACCACTGTGCATTTTCAAAGAGTGGAGGTATGTCTAGACAAGTCTTGGGGCTTTTTGTCTCCTGTCCTGTAAAAGATCCTGCTGTGGCCAATTCAGCAGTGCAGGAAACAGCACATCCCTGAGAGCAGTTCAGTGTTGATGCAGATCTGGATCATCCAAAGAATTCAGCTCTGGATCCAACCATCTTGAACCAGCCCATGTTTGTCACACTGAGATAAGCTCTGGATATTGAGCTCTCTGAAAAGCTGGTCCTAGTTTGAGCTGTCTGAAGCCTGTCAGCTTGGTCAGAAATTCTGGCTGTAGCTGCAGGTAATAGATGTTAGAAAATCAAACCATGAGCTGCTCTGTAAATCCAGCTGGTTGTAGTGAAAATTTACAGGCCTCTTTGACAAGAGTTTCAGCTCTTCTTACCTATGAGGCTGTGCTGGAAAGGTGAGGATAAGATTCTGAGACAAGAAGTTGAATGTTTGGTATAGAAGAACCTCTTCAACAAAAGGATCACATTCATATTATGTTTTGTTTGGTTTTTTCATCCCTCTCCTTACCTACTGCTGGTATCCTTCCTTCAAGTTTGTTCTCCAGGAGCTGGTTAGAAATGAACTGCAGCAGATGGTGGGATCCCTCTCCTTGTGCAGGTGCCCTTCTGCAGGGCTGTGGCAGTGCTTCATCCCCAGGCAGAATGACCAGTTGTGAATTTGTGGAGCTTTCTGGGCTGGGAAAGCTTCACCCAGGGAGCTACTTGGGTGCAGGAAATCTCCAGATCCAGTCAGAGAGGAGAGGATAAGTAGAGGGCATGGTCCAGTTATAATGAGCTGGTGTATCTCCAGCTGACGTGTTGGGAAAACCTCTCCTTCCATGTCTGGTGGTTCAGGCAACTTGTTTATTTACCAGTGCAAGGAAAGGAGGAGATGAACAAAGAAAGACATCCTTTCCTCTGATGTTTTGTGGAAGATGTTAAGGTGTATTTAGATGCTGGGCTGTGCTGGTGGGCGTGTGTGTACATGTACATTCCCATCCTTTCTCTTGCCACAATATTCCATCTTTCTTCCTGCTCTGCTTTCCCAGCTGTGGCTGTGGTGAACTGCTGTGTAATGCATCGCAACAAGCTTCTCCCAGCTCTCCTCAGCATTCCTGCAACGTTTCTTCTCATTCTTCAGTAAGAGCAGGGGAACAGAGTGATCCCGAGTCAGAGCAGTAGCCACTGAAATGGAATAAATTTAGTCCTTGGAGAACAGAACAGGCTTTAAAAAAAGACTTAACTGAGAACCCCATTCTTGTGACTTCATCAACAGTGCACTTCCAGTGCACAGTCTTCTCTCTGCTTTGTCCTTGTCTTTCAGCTCCTGTTCATGGAGACCACTGGGTGAATTGGTGATCACTGGGTAGATTTGGTGCTTCTTAAACCTAAAGCTCTAACAAACCTGCTGTGAGCAGGACTAACAAGCAGGAGATATATTTACAAACTTAAACGTTTGCTGTTGTACCTGATTATTTATTTTCCCCAGTTTTAATTTACCCACATCCACTTCTACCACCACCTTACTGCTTGTGCTTGCACTGCTGCTGTCCCAGGGGCCTGGAAAATCTTTTAGTTCCCATAAAATAGACTAAAGCTCAGGGTTTGTGCCTCCCTGGACTATTCCCTGCCAAGCCAGTGATCAAACTGGGATGATCTGCATCCATAATAACCAGTCCCAAGCTATCTGCTGCCAGATCTTTATGAACATCTCGCACGTGGCCAGCACACGAGTCCCCTAATGGAACCAAGTTGGTTGTTACAGGAGTTATTTTTATGTGACTGCAGACACTGATTTACTTTATGGAGTCAGGAGCGGTACAATTTGAGTATAAAAGCAGCTTAATTTTAAAGGTATTTAAATGCTTAAAGAGAGACTGTTATTTTTAATCTGAGAACTTCAAAGTGATTTCTTCTCCCTATAATTTGTTTTGTTGTTTCTTTTACAGCGAATGACAAAAAAAAAATCGTGCATTTTCAGAGACATTTTGTGCCACAGTAAATTTCAGACCAGAGCAAAGGTTTAATCAGAGTCACAATTCCTTTAAAATGAGTTTGTAATTAGCCCTTGTGGCTGCAGTTACCCAGCCCTTAACTGGCTCTGCTGCTGGAGAGGCCTCGTGCCCTGTGATTGGAATGATCTGAAAAGTCCAGGAGTCAGGAGCTGTCCTCCCAGTTCTGGGGACTGAATCCTGCTGTGTTTCTCTGGTGGTGTGTTGGTTTCAGTGGAGTGATATTATTTCTGTTCCTTGGATTGGGTTTTATAAAAGTGAGGCTATGAATTTACTGTCAGTTGATAAAGAGGGAAAACTTCAGATGTTTTGTATTCACTGCATCTCACCAAAGTTTTCAGGCCACGGCAGGTTATATCTATTTTCAATCGACTGTACTGCTGGTAAGAATAATAAACACTTGGAAACTGTTAGATGTTTCCTGCCTTTGTGGAGTTCTGTGGGGGGATACAGTGGAACTAAGATTTTTCTGCCAGGCTCCACATAATACTTACCTGGAGATAAGAAAGGAAATGTCAAAGTCAAGATCTCTTTTGGTCATCACTAAGCAGCGAGTCCCACAAATACTTCTGCCTGGGACACTGGAGGTTACCAAGGTGCAATGAGGTGCGTGGCAGGGATGAAGACAGGGAGAGAATGGGGCAGTTGAGGTGTTGTGGGAGCCCTGCTCCTTCCCAATCCATGGGAAGGACTTTGTGTTGGTTACCAACCTCTCTGTCCTTCATTTCTTGGAAAGAAACTGATTGCATGTGACCAGTAAACCTCCAAAAAGAAATTGGATAGGCATAAGGATAAATGGGATATTCAGAGTTATAATTTGGTGCTGTTAATAAACTGTTGGGGTGGATATTAAATCTCATGCTTTAGAGCTTTAATCAATCTTTAGGTTGGTCTCTTCTTGATCTCCAAAAGTTAATGGGGATTGGGGAGCAAGGAGGAGATTATTCCTCTGATCCTTATGTGCAGATTGCCCGTGCTTGCTTGTGAAGCAGCTGATGCTGAACTTTGGCAGAGATGGGATGCAGGGTGAGACAGCCCTGGGGTCTCCCCAGGCTGGCAGCCTCTGTGTTGTTAATCATTGGCCTAACTGAAGCGACTCGGTCGTGCCACTGGGCACTCCTGATGTGTGTGTGCGTGGAGGCGGGGGTCTGGCTGTGAGGAACCAAGACCAGATTACAGCACTTGTGTCTGCACCAGGAGCCTGGTTCTCTGCAGACAGCCCTGGTGAGTTCAGTGGGGTTAGGGGGAGGGTGAAGCCCGATTCTGCGTGAGCAGCGCTCGGGAATGAGAGAAGCCACATAAATACAAAGAGGCTTTTTTATTGCAAGGCATCGCTTTAGCTTGCTACCTTTGTGTGATGGTGATGTGACAGGGTTCCTGATGGAAGGTCTGGCCTTGCTTTGCTCCCTGAAAGCTGTCACTGCCATTTTTTGGTTTTCAAAGATGGAATTATTTTCCAGAGAAGAAGTGTTTTTAATTGCGTTTGGATTCCAGCATGAAAAATCACCTAGCTGGAGGCTTCTGCAAAAGCCTGAAGTACTTACAATTTTGTGTCTGTAGGTGTGAAGGATACTTAAGTAATCCATTACTCCTTCCTTGTTCATTTACAAGGTCACAGCCTTCTCACCAAAATGTTTCAAATTGTTGAAACTGAATTCGGAAGAAGAGATAAAATAGTTTCCTTGTGTTTGTTCTTTCTGGAGCTGGATCTGTTGTGGGTTTTTATTTTTGTCACTATAACTTGGATAAAAGTGTAGGATTCTCTTTATTTCTGAGGTCTGTTTGGGCTGGTGAGACCTGGGCTAACCCCCCGGCTCTGCTGTGCCCGAGTCCGCGATGGCTGCACACACGATGGCTTCCCGGCACGTGGCTCAGAGGGGACAGCAGGACCTGGGAATGGGTCACAAGAAGGGAAGGGACAGCAGCAACCCCCTCCCAGCAGGACAGGCTGGGCTGGGCACTGGAGCAAGGTGCTGGGGTGCTGCTGGGAGGGAGTGTGGCTGCATGATGTGGCCCTTACTTGGGAGAGGCACCTGAGTGGCTTACGAGGCACGTGTGGCCGAGCAGACACAGGTCTGTCCGTGCCTGATGGCTCCTGTTGTCCTCCAGCCTTGGGACCAGCGTTCAGTCCTGTCCTAGGACAGTATGGGAAGTCCCTGCAGTCACACTGCTGACATGCTTTGTCTTCTGGAAAAACCTCTCTGACCTTGATACTTGGGTTAAATCCTATTTTTCTAGGTATGAATTCCTTCTGGAACATACTTGTTTTTGTTGTTTTCAAGCCCTCACAACTACAACTTTAGCTGTTCTTGCTATCCATCTAAAGGTCAACGCTTTTCAGATAAAATACTCCTCTAAGCTGCCAGGCTTGGTCCTTTCTGCTGCTGCTCCATCCCTCGAGCGAGCCTGCCTTGTCTCTGATCCCGTGTGACAAAGGCACAGGGATTGAAGATCTGAACTGCCTCTGTCTGTTCAGGGCCTTGTACCATTCCCTTGTTTTACTGTTCTCACCTGTTTCATTTCTGACATAAACACACCCATGATTTCAATGTGCTTTTCCTTCTCCCTTGGGTTGCTGTTTACTGGGAAACAGAATTGATACTGGTGTCATCTCAGGGAGAGGAGAGGGACTTTGGCTCTGGGATGATGGGTGCCATACAGACGTCATGGGCTGAAGCCATCTCTCTCTTTCCTCCCTTGCAGGTGTGTTCTTCACCTTTCATACCTTTCACCTGGAGAATGGCCACGACTACCTCCTGATCACTGAGAATTCCAGCTTTGCTCAGCCCCTGAAGCAGCTGACGGGCTCTCGGCTCCCTGCCCCGCTCAGCGCTGGGCTCTTTGGAAACTTCTCTGCTCAAATTCGCTTCATCTCGGACTTCTCCATGTCCTATGAGGGTTTCAACATCACCTTCTCAGGTAAGAACAGGGAGGGACAAAGGCTTAATTCTTTCCTTTTCCTTCCCACTTTTCTGCAAATCTTGGGAATAATTTTCTGTTGATGCAGCGCATGTGATTGGAGTCACTGATGGTCACTCCTCTTGTTACCCCAGTAAATTATTCTAGCATTAAACCATAGTATGGCCCAAGAAATACTCTTTTCAGTCCCCATATCACCAGATGTAGCAATTTTGTCTTCCTTGTGCCCCAGTAGATGACTGGGTTGAACCCACTGGAGTAAATCCCAGTACAGGTGTGTTTGTTGCCTTCTCCCTCCTCACCTGATCATCTTTTCAGCTCTGTTTATGGACAATTACAGCCCACATATTCTTGGGGTACACCATCCCTCTTTCCTCCAGATACCTTCCTTCTCTGCTTATCAGATGAAAATCACTGCAGTAGTTACAGCATTTCCATTTCCAGTATGGGAAGCTGGGACAGATGGGATCTTTTGGAAGGCAGTGTTGAGCAATCTGGACTTCTTGGATGAGGAGTGAGGCTGAGCTGGTCACTCCCATTGTCCATCTGGTCTTTTTTTTTTTGTCCCCTTTGGTTCATTGCTCCACTTGGATGCTCATCCCGTGACCCAGCCCCTGCAGCTGGCTTCAGCCTGTCCTAGATACAACACGGGCCATGTGCAGCCTGGGCCAGGTTTCTGTGAGCCCACTGGCATTGCTGGGGAGCTGGAAACAGTATTTTCTCTTGCTGGGCTTCCTCTGGTTGACCTGCTGTGACAGCAGATGAAAGCAAAGCTCCTGGGGTGCAGAGCAGGACGTGAGGGAGGCAGGGTTTTGCTGGCTGCAGCAATTCTTCTCATCCCTGCTGTGCTGGGGAAGATCTGACTGTGCACAAGCACCTTCTGATGCAGGCTTCAGCTGTTTGTGACTGTAGAAAATGCTGGTTTCTTCAAATGAAATTTTAGATTCTCAGAAGTTGTCAGTGAAAAGGAGCCTGTGCATGGTGCTGTTGGAGAGAGACCCAAAGAGAGGCACATTTGCCTGTGCAGAACAGATCATTGCTCTTGGAAACAGTGACTTGGCATGGGTAATCTCTGGTGGAAGAGTGCAAGGTGTTTCACTGTGTCCTTTAACCTGAAGTCCTACAAGAATGGCTGCTGAAGGGTTTGCCTGTGGACACGCTTCAGGAAGTGTCATCTTCATGGTGCTGGGTGCCCCGACCAGCCGGTCTGTAAAACCATCAGTTCACAGCAGCTGATCGCGTTGGTGCTGCTCTGTCTGTATCTCAGGGTACCTCCTAATCCTGAGGGCAACAGCTGCAGGTTTGGGCTGCTGGTGTGGAAGAGAAATGACTGTTTTTGTTGTGGAGCTCGGTGCCGATGTGCTCGCTGTCTTTGACGGCCAGAGCTGTTGCCATAGATGCAGATAAAAGCTGCTGCACTGAGAACTGGTTTCCAGTACCTTTGTTCTGGCCTCTGAAGTTGGATTTGCATATGACACTATAGAAACTAGTCAGAAAGTTTCCAATTAACTTCCATTTTGGTGGCTTCTTGACTTAAAAAAAAACCATTTGCCTCCAAAAGACCATTTGCCTCTAATTATAACTATTATTTTCAATATATTTGGAGACTTCTTTCCTAACTTGGAAGATGAAAATGGGAATGAGTTACATTTTTAGATTCTTTTAGAGATATGTGTACATACTTTGTGCTTTGAAGGTCTGCTATTTTACAAAAAATAGCTCTCAAAAGTGTTTTCCTTCAAAATGGTTTGTGGTTGAAGGCATCCATTTGGCTGGTAGCCACAATGCTACGTGACCTTTCATTTAACAGCAGCTTAAATGTTCTCTTGCACTCCCCAAGCAGGATGCTGTGTTCATTCATTTTCAGGATTAGTAATGTAGAGGCAGCAGAAATCCCATCCGGATCAATTCATCTTCGTTTGACTAAACCAGGGGGAGAATGACAAATTTCCATCAGTGTTTTGTCACTTTCTTGTTTGCCTGACAACTGTGACAGGAAATGAGACCTGGTGTATTTTGGTTTAAATCAAGATCCTGGTGACATCCTGGGGGCTGCATATTGAGGGTGAAACCCAAGCTGGGCTCAAACAGGACCTGTGTCTTGCATGGTCTTTGTAGAGCTTCACTGCAATGGGATCAAAACTCAGAGGCCCCTCCTCATCCTCGTGTCCAGGGACTGGGGTACCCACACTGGGGAGAATGGAGTACAAGGTGTCACCCTGCCCTTCTGTCAATGTCCCTTTGTCTCCTGTAGAATATGATTTGGAGCCCTGTGATGAGCCAGAGGTCCCAGCCTACAGCATCAGAAAGGGGCTGCAGTTCGGTGTGGGGGATGTCCTCACCTTCTCCTGCTTTCCCGGCTACCGGCTGGAGGGCGCGTCCCGCATCACCTGCCTCGGGGGGAGACGGCGTGTGTGGAGTTCGCCTCTGCCAAGGTGTGTTGGTAGGTGGTCATGTGCTTTCATTTTGCTTGGTTGGTTACTCTGTGCTGGATTGTTTAGGTGGGCAGGGATGGGTGGCATCCCCCAGGGATGGCATCTTTCAGCTCCTAGGGTGGTTGGTGCAGGGATGGGGGAGAGGGAACTGGAATGAGCTTTCAGCCCTGCCAGCTGTGTGTGGGGACAGCAGGGACAGGCAGAAGGGTCCTCTCCTGAGTTGTAGCACACCAGGTCTGGCAGATTGGGACACATATCTCAGCAGAAGCCCTGTGTCTCTGCAGCCCATCCGTGGTGCTGCAGTCGAGCCCCAGCGATGGTACAAGTGAACGAATCACGAGCAGTGGGAGAGCTCTCATCCCTGTTGGGTTGCTTTCTGTAAACCAGCCAGGTTTTAAGGCCACCCTCCCTGTGAATCAGTGCTGTAAAGCTTAATAGTCCAGACATATGGAAGCTGCTTCTGGGTGGGTGATCTCAAGGAACACAAATTCCACGTTGGTATGGATGTCTCTGGGAAACCCCCTCTGGCTCCTACCTTTCACCTGTCCTCCAGAGATTTCTTGCATCTTACACCTTTTCCTTCCTCTCCTCCTAACCACTGCAAGTCCCTTTTGCAACTCCTCCAGCCGTTATTTAGACTAATAAATAAATCTAAGGGTAGAGGAGAGGAAGAATTCATCTGCAACGCTGAGCTAGTGCCTGGCTGTCATCCCTGATGCAGATGGGCTACGGACACTCTTGCCTGGCAGGGTCTGCAGAGCCTCCCCTGCCCAGCCCTCAGTGCCCTCCAGGAGTAAGGTGAGCATAAAGGTGGCATGTGCTGCAGAAAGGAAGCAGAAAGAAGGATGTTTCAGACTTTTGCAAAAAGATTTCTTTTGGTTTTGTACAGTTTAGTAAGTAGGAAGCTGTTCAGTGCTCTGCTGCTGCCTGTCTCACCTGGAGCCATGAGGGATTCACTGCAATCAGGCAGAGCAGATCCTGTACCTGTTTTCACTCTGGCAGAGCCTGCTAGGGTAGATTTTCCTCATCTGTGTTAGTGACCTTTGAGGGCCATTGCAAAGAGAGCATCCCAGCCAGAGTCAGTCTGCTCTGTCTGCCGAGTCGTGTCGTGCTGAATGCATTTCCCAGCACTGCTTAATGCTCAGGTCACAGGGCTGCATCATCCTGCTGTGACAAGCAGCCTCTTCAGGGCATGAATAATAATCAGGTTGCAGAGAAAGCTAATCAGGGGAATAGAAATCAAAAAGAATCATATCAGAGCTTTAAACTTGCTCCTCAGACATCAGCCCTAAGTGGACACACTGACTTCTCTTTCCTAATTCCTTACTGCAGCTGGTCTTGAATTAGCGTGGTGGTTTTATAATGAAGGGTCAAATTCACTGGTGGTTTGCCCAGAGCTCTGGTGGCAGGGTGACAGCTCTGTCCACAATGTCCCTGCTGCACACTCAGATCTGAGTGCTCGCCCTGGATGTGGATGGATATTGGACACTTAGCTGTTAAGATCACAGGAGATTTAATTGGTTTTGTCAGACAATCCAGACACTTTGTATTCAATCCCTGCTGTAGAGATGGGTTGGGAGAGAAATGAGTGGTTTGTTCCTTTAGCCAAGCCCTCTCTCCAGGGTAGGACTGCTCCCCACTGGCCACTACTTCAGACCAGATCCCAAGTGGTGATGTCTCCAGCATCGTCCCTGGGTAATCTGTGCTGAAGTGAATGTCCTGCTTTTCAGACATGGCAAGAGAGGAGGAGAAAGTCGTGTCCAAAGTACCTCCTCTCAGGGCATCTGCTGCTGCTTCCTTAACCCTTGTGCTTACTGGAGGACCAGGGGAGGTGGCAGAGTCAGTGCAGAAAGCCACACATGCACCGTGATGGTTTCCCTCAGCTCCAGCGACTTTGTATGCTGTGAAGGACTCACAGAGAGGAGGCAGAGCCAGCTCATCAGAAAAGCTGTTTTGAGGGCAAGTTGGAGTGACTGTCCCCAGCCGTGCATGCAGCACACCAGGACTCAGCGGGACAGGGAGCCAGTGTCTTACAGCTGAAATTCTTTCAGGGTAAATAGGCTGAGAAAACGACGACTCATGGTTTGCTCATGTGGGAACTAATCAGGGAGCAACAAAAAATCCTACACACGTAGTGGCTGCAAGGCAGATGTACACGTGTTGGGGGACTGTGTATACGTGTAGCAAACCTGTTGCAATGGTCCTGGCTGAAATCAGGTGCTCAGACAAAGCAGGAACTGCTGGCAGCAGCTGTCCTTCAGGAGAACATCCTTTGGATGGTGTTTTGCAAGTAGGTACTCAAGCTGTGTGTGTGTGTTGTGGAGTTTTGCCTCCTCCCTGTGATAGCAGCAGGGAAGAGCTCGTTCTCACGTTGTCCCGTGAGCGCTGGAGGAGCTCGGGGCTATCACCGTAATACGGCATCTTGCACTCGGCTGCACTCGAATGTCTGCTCGCTGCTTCGTGTAGTGAAGACATGCCCATAGCAGGGCTTTCATGCTCACTGTGGAATGTTTGTATGAGAGAGAGAGAGATTGTGTTGTTAAAAGCTTGCAATTAGAATACATAAAATACAGAGGTGGAGGATGGTTGTTGCTATTTTCCAGAATATAGCATTAAACTCTGATCTCCTGACATCCAAGATAGGTCAAACCTCCAAAGCTGCCCTCCTCTTTTGTCTCTAAAGGGATCATTCTGCCAAGTTTTGAGTCACACAAATCAACTAACTTCAAATTTGGCTCAAAACCAAACTCTGTTCACACTACGCAGAGCAGAAAAGGAAGCAGAGAAGCTGTAGTAGAGGAATGTAATGGAACAGGGACAGACTGCAGGTCGTAGTGAATAACAGCAGGGAAAGGACCCTTTCCCCCTTTCCCCCTTTCCCCCTTTCCCCCTTTCCCCCTTTCCCCCTTTCCCCCTTCCCCCCTTTCCCCCTTTCCCCCTTTCCCCCTTTCCCCCTTTCCCCCTTTCCCCCTTTCCCCCTTTCCCCCTTTCCCCCTTTCCCCCTTTCTCCCTTTCCCCCTTTCCCCCTTTCCCCCTTTCCCCCTTTCCCCCTTTCCCCCTTTCCCCCTTTCCCCCTTTCCCCCTTTCCCCCTTTCCCCCTTTCCCCCTTTCCCCCTTTCCCCCTTTCCCCCTTTCCCCCTTTCCCCCTTTCCCCCTTTCCCCTTTCCCCCTTTCCCCCTTTCCCCCTTTCCCCCTTTCCCCCTTTCCCCCTTCCCCCCTTCCCCCCTTCCCCCTTTCCCCCCTCCCCCCCGCCCCCCTGTCCCCTGTCCCCCTGTCCCCTGTCCCCCTGTCCCCCTGTCCCCCTGTCCCCCTTTCCCCCTTTCCCCCTTTCCCCCTTTCCCCCTTTCCCCCTTTCCCCCTTTCCCCCTTCTCCCCCTTCTCCCCCTTCTCCCCCTTCTCCCCCTTCTCCCCCCTTCTCCCCCCGGCAGTTTATAACCTGTCGTAGGATGTAAACTCATCTCAGGGAAGGGAGAAGTAATTGCAGTACCATTAACTGCTCCTCCTCGCATCGCCATCTCCTCCTCTGTCCCCATCCCTTGTCTTTAGAACTAGGAAGGTCACTTTTGTCTATGCCACAGAAAAACCTGAGCCCACTGTGGTTCTTTGAGTGACATTTTGGGAGGGAACAAAGAAAGGTAAATCAGAGCTGGTTTCTGAAATTGGGAGGCAAAATAATCTCTGGTTTTCACTCCTTTCCTCATGGGAACGGGTGTAATTTTTAGCTGCAAAGCTGGGAAGGAAAAAAATGCAGGGAGTAAGGGACAAGAGGTCCTTAAAATACTGTCAAATTATGAAGTGCAGAGCTGAGGGTGGCATTAACAACAAATAAGGTCAAATTTTGGCCTCTTAGTTTTTAGGAGATTGTTTTGGGGAAGATTGTGAAATCCAGGCATAGCTTTATAATTTGCAATGATTTGGAAGTTCCCCTGAGTATATCTGGCTGCACAAAAAGCTCTGGCACTTGCAGCACACTGGTACCAGCGAGCAGTGGTGTGCTGTGACTGTGAAATGGCCACCATGGTTTTTATACACTGTATAGAAGTATAGGAGGAGCTTGATATAAATATGGGAAAAGACTTTAAATATTTCAACCTAATAATATGTTTTTATTTTCTTTCTGGTTCATGAATCAGGAATGAACATCAACACAGGCACTGTTTGGAGCAGCTGGTGGCTTTCCAGGGATTTTGGAATGTTTTTCTGAGTTGGGTCCCAAGATAGCATTTGAGCATGCCAACTTTCCGTGACTCAGTTTCCCCATCCATATAAGGAGATGATATTCATCTTGTTTTATAAAGCACCTGAGGTTTAACGATGACAGAAGTGCTATTAAGTCTGTTTTGTTTACTGGCTGCACTTGAAAATAGAGTTCCTGGATGTGTTAGCAGATGGGTACAGGAAGGAGTGAGCATCTGTGGCTGTTTGGAGGAGTCACCTGCATGTGCTGTATGGCTGGAATATACATGTGGTTATTATTAAAATGTGGTTTTGTGTCTTTATATAGCTGAATGTGGTTCATCTGTAACTGGAACCCAAGGTGTCCTGCTGTCCCCCAACTATCCAATAAACTATAACAACAACCATGAGTGCATCTACTCCATCCAGACCCAGCCAGGAAAGGGGATCCAGCTGAAAGCCAGGACTTTTGAACTGGAGGCAGGAGATGTCCTCAAGGTAATTCCTCTGTCTCTAGCTATGAAGCACTGCTGTGCTGCTAATGAGAGCAGGATGGGAAAGGGAAGTGATGTGCTGAAATTTTAATGGATTCAGCTGAGACAAACATCTGGAAAATGCCGCCCAGGCAGTGCTGCCAGTGCCGTGGTAGTCTCTGGAAGGGTCTCATACTGGGACTACCAGTGACCAGGAGTCACTGCTGTGTCACTGAGTGATTTAGAGATTTGTTGGAGTGATGAGGGTTCTTCCTTTGTAGCTGAACTTCAGTTCTTCTGCATAGTTTCTGTACAGGGGAAACTCTTAACACATGAGGAAGTGTGAGGTTCTTGGCATTGTTTTTTGTGGTTTTGTTGTTGTTGTATGTTGGGGTTTTTTTTAAAGAATCAAGGCTGATTTGTCCCAAAAGGAGTTTTATTTAAATGCAGAACTCCAGACTCGAGCTCTTCCCATGCTCAGTCTTAGATTAATCTGCATTTACAAGTTTCAGGACTCTCTCTGTATATAGAAGGAGACAAATCCAGGCTGAGTTTCTGTTAACCACAAAGAAATGATTTTGTAGGAGGCATTAATATTACAAGATGTCTGCTGTTGTGCTAAGCCATCTTCTCAGAGAACTAGGTCCTTATTTAAGTGCCATACTTCTGTACTGCAAGATAGGTGTAATCCACATATTTCCAGCTCACACATGACTGGAAAGAGAGAGAGAGATTTACAGCTAATGCAAATAATACACTTGTTGTCAAAGAAATGATGTTCTCTCAACAGGTTTGTCATCAACTTCTCATCTGCTCCTGAGGAAAGTTACTATCTGTCTCCACTAGTGGGAAGTTGCTCTTTATCCTCAGAGAGAACATGCTATCTGAAAGAATGAACAAAAGAAATTGTGTTTTTCTTAAATAATAGCAGGGACAAGGCACGTTTGTGAGTCACTGGAGGGAGAAAATGTTTTTCCCAGTAGCTGCACCTTTGGGGAGAGAGCTTGGTTCACAAAACACTGAGTGCAGTGTGAGCTCAGGTGTAAGGAGAAGGATGGGAATCCTCCAAGGTGTGAATCCTGCTCCTTGGATGAGCAGCATCATGAAGTCTCATCAAGTCAGTCTCTTAGCTGGGATAATTTCACTGGCTTCAAAGGAGCTGTTCCCTGTTCACGCTCATGGATTATTTAATCCCTGAGGTAGCAAACCAGATATGTTTTCCAGTTGGTGTTTCTTGTTCCTCCCAGGTCTACGATGGCAGCAATAGCTCTGCTCGCCTGCTGGGCTCCTTTAGCCGCTCAGACATGCTTGGCACCAGCATCAACAGCACTTCCAGCAGCATGTGGCTCGAGTTCATCACCAACAGCGAGAACACCAGTAAAGGCTTTGAGCTGCAGTTTTCTAGTAAGTCTCAGGCCCATGTGTTTGGGAGATGGGGATCTGAGGTGTGATGGTTCATATTTTCATGTTATGGTTGCCTGACTGGAGGAAACAGTCCTTTCCATGAAGATCTTGCAGTCTAAAGTGGAACTGGAGTAGGGGACGTGATTATGCTGGCAATCCTTTTCTGTGGTGCATGAGGCAGTGGTGATACAGAAACTCTGAACTGAAACAGAGATCCCAGATTTCTGGGACCTTGTTCAAACACTAATTAGAAAAAATATTAATTTTCAACATGGTGTTTTTTCTCTCCACCAAATGATTTTCAGAAGCAAATATTAATATGATCCTAAGTTAATATCTTCTGGCTGTTAAATATCTGATGCAAGTGGATGCTGTTTCTCCCACTCCAGGTTTTGAACTCATTAAATGCGAGGACCCTGGCATCCCCCAGTTTGGCTACAAGGTGCATGATGAGGGACACTTTGCTGGCAGCTCTGTGTCCTTCAGCTGTGACCCTGGCTATACCCTGCGAGGCAGCAGGGTGCTGGTCTGCCTGACAGGGGAGCGGAGAGCGTGGGATCAACCCCTGCCAACCTGTGTAGGTGAGACAACTCTTGCATTTAAAATGTCCTCTAGCAGGTACTTTGCTTGTGGGCATCACACTGAACCCCCTTTCTTCCTGCTTTGCTGATACTTGTGGTGTTAACTCTGACACTGATTGCACTCACTGACATTACTAAGGACCATGGTAAGGGTGCCATGTAAGGCATCTTCAGATTGAGAGCACTGATCTCCTCAGAACTTCTACAAGCAGCCTTGACATGAAACCCCGTGCTCTGAGCACAGATTTGACAAGGTTTCTTGCTTCACTGCAAGGAGACTCCTGCTTTTCCAGTCCTTGTCCTTTCACTTGAACGCATTAAATGGAGTGGCACTTCCTGATAAAGGCAGACATCAACATGTGTCCAGGCATTTGACAGTTCAAAGTCATGTTTATTTGAAAGCTACATGACATCTGATTCCAGGTCCACAGACATTTTAATTCACTCAGTCTTCCCTTAGCCAAGTCCTGAGTTCCCTTTTACCTGTAGCTCTCCAGAAGGAGGTACCTTCTTGCTTGGAAAATACTGATATTGTTTGGTATATTTAAATGAAATGCTGTTGGTCTGTTAGTTGACAGCTTTATAATTAGCTAGTGTTTCCAGGACATGGCAAAGTTCTTCCAGACTTAGTCTTCTGAGAGATCTTGACAACCAGAAGGCTGCTTTCGTGGTTGTAAGTGACGTGCTCAGATGTTGACTCTCTGTATTCTCCCATGAGTTAGCACCATTCTTTATGTGCTAACTCTGTGCTGAAGTTTGGCCTTGATTATTGAAGTAAAAAGATAAAATTTCTGTGATTTTATGCATCTTCTTGACCTTTACCCTATTTACTATGCATATATTGCATATGAATGGCCATGTCTGTGTGAGCACGTGGAAACTTAGAGAATTTTAATGGATACATTATGAAAATGTATTCAAAATCCTCATGTTCTTTTGAGGTTCATTTAGCAGCTACACGCGTATGTTGGCTTCTTCATACTATCACACTGATGAATCATTAAGACTTTTTGCAGAGAGAAGCAGAAGAATTGAGCTCTTTCACCCCAGATGTGTGAACAGGGTAAAGCAGGATGCTGGCAGGCTCTGCCTTTGCTCACTACAAAGTCAATAAGGTGGAGGATTGGACCAGATGATCTTTTGAGGTCCCTTCCAATCCCTGACAGTCTGTGACTCTGTGAAGCTTTGGCAGTATGTCAGGTGTGAGGAATGTGCACAGAAAGTGCAGAGTTATTCTGATACCTCAGCCTTGTAGCTGAATTGAATGACTCTGTCTTTGTTTTGTAGGTTTAAGAATCTTTAAATGGCAAGAAATACTCCCTGTTGTATTCGTGGGATGGGATTTGTGTTGTTGCCAAGTAAGAACCGTAACGTGTCATGGATCTTCTCACTAACCCATGTGTTTGTTTCAGCTGAGTGTGGGGGCACTATCAAAGGAGAGGCTTCAGGACGGATTCTGTCTCCTGGCTACCCAACACCCTACGATCACAACCTGAATTGTATTTGGACAATAGAGGCAGAAGCTGGTTGCACCATAGGGTGAGTTGGGCCAGGTTGTTGTAGCTTGGTTTTCTTTCCATGTACAGCTTATTTTTTCTGAAGTAGATTGATAATTGTGTAAGGCAATTAGAGAGAGTGCTCTGTCACTTTGAGAGTCCCAAATGAAGGAGCAAACACTGGTTTATCTCCTTGCCAGGTTGGATAGAAGCAGCTTCACTTCTCCTTTCTCTCATCATAATTCCTAGTGCTTGGGAGCTGGTGTCTGCCCCATTTCTGAGCTGACCTGAGACTGTTGCTGTTCCAGTCCTGCACAACTTCAGTGTCACTGCCTTTTTATCTTCATCGTAATTTCCTTGCTGCATCAGCACTCGTCATCTCTTCAGTGGAGACTGTTAATCGTGCTGAGCTCTGTGGTGCTTTTAGTCGATGGATTTATGCTGAAGATAGATTTGGTCCAGTATTTTCATTTTTATTTAATGCAGAAATTCCCTCCATTAGCTCTGCTCTTCAGTATGGTTCAATAACAGATGATTTCTGGTGTGAACACAGGAGAAAGAGTAGAGCCAGTGCAGCTTAATTCCTACACAGATGATTTCCAGCTCAAGTCTGCTGGTTTTTTCTTTCTCCTGTAAAAGATTCTGAAGAATCACAAAGATTTTTGTAGGACAAAGTAGACATGAGACCCTCCCCCCCTTTTCTCCCTCCCCAGAAGTGTAAGAGGCTGCCTCATCCAGAGACTGCTTCAGCAAGTGAACTTTACTCACTCAGGTAATTCCTCTCTGCTTCTCTAAGAGTACTCAAACGAGCAGAGCTGTGGGCTTGTGTGTGCAGGATCAGCCAGGGGCTTGGAAAGGGCCAAGGCTGGAATGAAGTGATGCCAGGCAGTAGTATGGTAATATACCTTGTGGCCCTTCCTTTCATCAGAGATGAAAGCTCTCTTCTTCTGTTCCTTTATTTGGCAGCTCAAACAGAACAGATGATCTCTGGGTAGTTGAGAGAGCACATTTTCAGCAAGTTCATTTTTATGGTAATCCATTGGAAAAATAATCCTCTTCACGCATGATACAATTGTATAAAGCCCTCATTTATGACTTACATTAAAATTAATCACCAGAGCTTTTTGAATAAAGCTGTATCTGCACAGAACGAGGGGAAGGAGAGGAAGGAGATAAAGATAGAAAAATTAGTCTCTCCATCATTGCTGTGGAAGTTGAAGTGTTGCACTTGGAGAGAGGATGAATTCAGTGCGTGTGCAAACACACGCGTGCACGTGCGCATCGAACGACGACTGAAATGACTCAGCTTATCTGTGAGACTGGGGAGAGAGGGGAGAAGTGGGAGGGTGTACTGGGAAATGAATGAAACTTGCCTTAGAGTCCTGCTGGCACAGCTGAGAGCAGGGAGGGCACAGTGAGAAGTGGCAGTGGTGCTTTATTGTGTAGCAGCGATCTCCATGTCGCAAGAGATTTAATGATCTTGCTGATCCTAGGTGAGTGGATGGGCCTGGATTGACAGGGTCCACTTTTCCCAGTCTCTTGTAGAGATATGAGTGAGAATATTGGGATGTTCCACTTTGCTTCCTTGGAGATTGCTGGGGATGTAACATTTAACAACCTTTAAGTCTGGGAACCCTCTCTGGGCTAGAGGGAGATGGTGGGCAGCCCTGCAAACTGCTCTTAGTGTGAAGGACCTGCAGCTTTGGTGCAAGCTATGTGGGCATGACCAGTGTGCTGAGCTGCATCCAGCTGCTGAAACCAGCTCCTGATGGAGCCCAGCCTCTTGCACAGCAAAGCTGAGTTGGGGTGGGGAGAGCTTGGATGGGAAACGTTATCTGAAACAGCTCCAGGTTGGTCAGTCAAGATGTGGAGGTGCTTTCTGGAGAGCTGGGGCTATATCAAAGCATCAAAGATCATGCAGATTGTCAGGGCAGAGCTGGTCTCTCCTCTCTGCTCCTTGCTAAGCTGGGAGAACTGTCCCTCTATCAGATATATATATTTATGTATATGTGTATATAAATATAGCACCACAATTCCTAATTTGCTTTTTGCTGCATTTTGATGCACGTAATTGGGATTGTCAGAGTGCAAGAATAAAACTCTCTTCCTCTCCATCATCTGCTAAACTAGTGTCTCTGTCTTGACTTAAGTGAAGCCCTGCTGGGAATAGAATCAGGCTGATAGAAAAATCATGCTGTTTGGTTACAGATGTGCCTGTTGAATAGATTGATTTGTTCCAGAGCACACCAGTTTTCTTAATAAAATCAGTTCTCCCAGGAGACTCCTGAACCAGCTGACATTGGACAGCGTGTGCCTCACCACTGTGTCATCTGGTTATCAGGCAAAGGCTTTCTGCTCGTGGGGAAGCCTCGCCTGCAAGTTGTTCCTTAAAAATAAGTGTGGGAAATGAGTTGTTGTAGACAGTCTTGGTCCCATGGGGAGCTGGTGATGAGCTCTCCCAGGTGGTGGCAGTTTCAGGGTGTCCTCCTGCCCCAGGTGAGTCTCTGCCACCGCCTCCCTGTTTCCAAGGTCTTCAGCAATGAGGTTTTTCTGGCAGTTTTGGCTAACTGGAGCAGGTTAGCCTGAGAGCAAACATAATCAGGCCAACACACCTGTGGAGAACAGCTCTGCCATGATTCATTCTTCTTTTCCTTGAATCCGGCTTTTTTTTCCTCTTTGCTCAAGGTCTCTGCCAGGTAGATTTACGATTCAGCTCTTTTGGTTTCTGTTGGATTCTGTGGACATCATTTTGTTGCTGAGTACATTGCAGTGGGATTTTTATTTATTTTTTTTTTTCCCCCTTTATGGCTCTACCTGATTTATTTATGTTTGCCCCGGATAAATGGGAGAGCAGCCAAGCAAATGCTTCCTTGTTTTCCTCTGTGGGCTGTCAGAGTTTTAAGCACAGTACCTGATTGTTTTATTTTTTGCAGATTTTTCTCAGTGCAGTTTATGGATTTCTGTTCCTGTTTCAAACTGCTGTGCCTCGAGTTACCCCGTGTTAGCCTGATTTCATGGCACTTCTCCCACTGATAATGTGGCAATGAAAAACAGAGGCAATTAAATGCCTCCTCTTCAGCTGGCATTTTAAGTGCAGGAGTGAAGGGGACCGAACCCTGATGTATCACAGCCTTTAGCTGATAACTCCCTTGGGTCCAACAGTGATAATGATGGTGTCTTATGCTTAGATGGTATTTCTGATCCTGGAAGATCCCAAAGCTCTTTGCAAAGCCTGGATTCATCTGCTTTGCATCATTCTACAACAGAGGTTGGCTTGGTGGGGGGAGTGCAGTGTGATATTTCCCCAGCCCAGGGTGGGAAGAGAGGAGCATCCCACCAGGGTTGGTGTTGGGACCAACTTTGTCCTTCCTGGAGTGCCACCAGGCTTCTCCTGGGCATGGAGGGAGCTTCTGGCCTTCTCCCATCCCCTTAGGTCCTTTGCTGGTACAGGCCCTGGAGTGAACATCCTCACCATGAAGACTCCTGCCAGCATCTTGGGCTTTCCCAGAGGAATTTTCTGTGGAAGTGCCAAACAGGCAAAGCCCTGTTTCAGTTTAAAAGCAGAAGATGAGCTCTGTGGAGCACTGATCAGGCAGATCAGGACTTGGGAGCATTTGCTGCATATGCTGAAGGCCTTGCAACCCTCTCTCTGGGGCAAACAGAACTATAAAATACACAGAGTCAGGAAATGAAGTCTGCATTCAGAGCAGCCTAATAAAAACCTCATTGAGAGCACAGTGTGATTTCATTGCCAGCTGCCAGTTTCCTCATTGCTGCTTTCTCTCCCTTCCCTTCCCAGTGTGGATTTTGGAGAGCTGACTCATGCTGACCCCCCTTTTTCTTTATTTCTTGCTGAAGTTATTCTGTTAGCTGATCAAGGTACAGTTTTGCAATATCCAGAAGTTTATCCATGGCAAAATCCTCCTGGATTGTAACACTGGTGCTGCAGTCTGGTATGCAGAATTTGCACCCATCTGTTTCCCACCCTCTCACACAGCCTTTTCTGTCCCTGTTTTATTAACCTTGGGGGCAGTTAACACCCTGGTAAGGGTTTATTTTCCAGCATGATGTTGTTTTAATTAAGAGTGGTGTTAGCTGTTTCCTTTCCTTTTTTTTTACCCCAACACACAAGATGAGCTTGGTGCCAGGAGCAAATGCTTTGATCTGAGTGCAGGTAACAAAAATCAATGCATTTTATCAGGAGATGCTGGCTCTTGACAATAAGCTGTTCTTCTTGCAGGACACCAGAAAAAAAAGGCAAAAGGACAGCCAAGGTGGTTGCTGTGTGCAGTGCAGGGAGAGTGTGAATGGATGAATATGTGTCAGTTGTCTGAAGGGACCCCAGCATGTTTTCTGTTAATTCTCTTTTTAGAATAAGTTTCTCAATACTTCTGTGTTTATCTGTTCTAGAGGTCCTTGAAACTACAGACAAACCCCCATCTTCTCCTTCACAACCCCGGTTCCTCTGCTGCAGGTTTCCTGTACGTCCTTGGCTGAGCTTTGGTCTGTGTGACAGCTGCAATGTCTGAGCACCTCCAGTGTAACACCAACGGTGATGTTCTGGCTGGGGGTATTTCCACTGCCCATGAGGGGCTTTTGGACCTTTACCTTGTTCCTCAAGATTTTTAGGAGAGATTAATTTTGTTCTCAGGAGAGAACACCATAAAGGACCCAACTTTTCAGAAGATATTAGTATCCATGCCTCTGTTGTTTTTTGTTTATGGATGTGTTTTGTTACGGAGGCATGCAACTAAGAGATCTTGGGTTTTATAGACAGAAAAAGTTTGGTAGAGTGCTAAAGTACTTTGTCCAAGCCAACTTGCAGATGACAGGAGAAAACACATTCCTTGTAGACCAAGCTACCTTAGGTTGGTACCAACAGCATTTCTGATCCTTTCAGGAAAGAAGGCAGAGCTCAGGTTGTGGTCTGACTCCCAGTTCATTTTGCCCCACAGGCTCCATTTCATGGTTTTCCACACTGAGGAGTTCCACGATGTGCTGAGGATCTGGGACGGGCCGGTGGAGAACGGCATCCTCCTGAAGGAGATGAGTGGGTCCAGCTTACCCGGCGATGTCCACAGCACTTTCAACTCTGTCATCCTTCAGTTCAACACTGATTTCTTCACCAGCAAGCAGGGCTTTGCTGTTCAGTTTTCAGGTAGGCTTTCTGTTGTTTCCTCAGCATTGTCCAAACCTGGCTTTGCTGAGAAATGATTTCAGATCTATCTACAAACTACTGATGGTGAGCAAGTGACATTGTGTTGAACATGATAGCAGGAACTCTGTGGTCTTCCAGCCATTTGTGCTCTGCTGCCTTTGGGTGCAGTCTCTGCAAATAAGAGAAAAAAATCTTGTATTTTATCCTGTGATGCAGGTGAATTCTGTGCTCCCTTCTGCTACAGTCACCTTCACAGTGGTGAACTTGGCAGCAAGATGTAGAGCAGTGCGTTGTGGAATGCACAAGAAGGCATTACAGATATTTTCCACCACATTCCCCCAGGTCCCCTAGAGACACCAGTATGCAGGCAACTTCCCCCAGGCATTCTGAGAGCAGTTGGTCAGTGGTCTCTGAAAAACCAAGTCTATTTAAAATCCCTCAAATTGGATCCCCTGAGATGCAGATCACAAGAAGCTCTGTCAGCTGTAGGGATGTCATTGCTGACAGCAGTGCAACTGCAACCTGTCACTGCCCAAGTCCTGATGGCCGTTACCTGAGACCTGGCCTTGCAAACACATTCAGTTCAATTATATGAGGTTAATAAATTTCAACATTCAAATGGAGGTTTCTTCACTGACATGCCCAGTAACCAACCAGCAGATGCCTGTTTTGGAGATGGTGGTAAATAGGAGGTGGTTGGGTGGATGATGATATGGCCGCCTTAGGACTTGGACACATCTGAGTGTCAGAGCTGATTCTGTCCCTCCTGAGCTTTTGCCCATAACTTTCTATTTGGGGTGCCTTGCATGGCTGGGAGAGCAGGCCAGCTCTTCAGGAAGAGTTCCTGCTGGATTCAAGACCTTCTGAGGTGACCAAGAGAGAGGAAGAGCTTTGTGTCACCGAGCACAGCTCTGCCTGTCTCTTCCTTTGCCAGCCTTGTGCCTCAGCCCGCCAGGGAGAACCAGGCTGGGCTGTGAACTTGCTTATCTGCAGTGGCACAGAAAGAGAGAGAGGGATTTCCTCTGGCTCTTTGAAGAAGAGCTTGCTCTAAACTGCCTAGGTGTAATAGACTCTCATCAACTTAGCAGGAAATAAGCTCTGCTCTGCTGCCTGATATGGAGCTGGTCTTTATTGAATGCTTCTGCTCAAAGCCTTTGTTCACAAGGTGTGACTAAGTAGTCAGACCTAAGCTCAGAAGTGTACAGTTTGGGATCTTGTGAACTTTAATGATCTATATAAGCTTGCAAAACTTGTGTTCCTCCACGACTTTCCCTCCTGTTAAGTAGTTGTAGTGTTGACAGACCTTGAGCTCAGTCAGCAGTGAAGCTGTGCTGCCTGCCCCCAGCTGAGAAGGAGCTGAGGGAGTCATCTCATCCCTCAAAGGGACACAGCAGCGAGTCTGGGAGGGAAACACATGCATTTCTAAAAGGTCAGGCTTGATGCTTCTCAAGGCTAAAGGCTGAATTGCTCTGCTGCTCCGGGGAAGTGAAAGGTGCTCGCAGATGAGTTGGTTTTTTGCAGCATGTGTCTGACACAGAATTCTAGAAGAAGGCTGTGTAAGATCAGATCAGGGGATGTCTGCACTTATTAAGTAAACATGCATGTGCACAATTATACATCAGACTTGTGCTCTGGGTAGTGCACTTGAACTTGCCGTTCCCCAGAGCTCTTACCAGCTGGAGTGACAGATGTTCAGTGCCAAGGAAAAGCCCCTTTCTGTGTATGTGGCAACTGAAGGAGGAGAGATGGAGAATGAAGTCATTGCTTGGATATGTGTTTAAGGACAGTCTTAAGTACAGCCAATGCTATAAGCTTGTACTCAGTATAAAAATATATATATTAAAAATCCATTTTGTTTAATACTCTTCAGTTTCTACTGCCACTTCCTGCAACGACCCAGGAATTCCCCAGAACGGCAGCCGCAGTGGTGACAGCAAAGAGGCAGGAGACTCCATCGTCTTCCAGTGTAACCCAGGATATGTTCTGCAAGGGGAGGCCAAAATCACTTGTGTGCAGATCGAGAACAGGTTTTTCTGGCAACCAGACCCTCCCTCCTGCACAGGTATGACAACACCTCCATCCTCCTGTTGCACTGCGTCCCTGCCATGGCTCATTGCAAGACTTCTATATCCAAAGGTAGAGTCCTGCCTGGTTTGAAGAGGTGTATGACAAGGTATATATGTCTCAGGTAGCTGTCTCAAAGAACTGCCTTTGAGGTTTATCCCCAGAGTGTCTGAGACAATGAGAATCGAGTTCCTGCTGGAAGCTCATAGGACATACTGCGGTGTAAGTGATGATATTTAACCTGACAAGTCAAAATTAAAGGCTTCTTTAAAACTCAGGTTGGTGGAGAGGATTGGGGTCATGGCTGAATGATTTCTGCATGAGGAGACAGCAAATTCTGTCATGGGAAAGAACTATCTGACATTTTCTTTGAGCTCATAAAGTAATAAAAGGTCATAAAAGCGATTCTTTTTAATACGTCCGGAACACATAAAAATAGTCATGCTAAGCACATAAGAGCAATAAACATCAAATTTGCTGGCCAATTAAACGCTAACCACAAATTACTTATCCTGTAACCTTCATTCCTGTTTATGCACTGTTATCCCAAGCAAGAAAAACCAGTTAATTCTGTTTCTAACATCTGATTTAATGCCAGCTAGGAAATTTGTACAGCACGCAGAGGATTTACGCTCCCTGCGAGAAGACTTGGTTCCTGAATGACTGTCCTGGTGATCTAGTGTGGCACCCTTTCAGCCTGGTAGAGCCAGTCCTTTTAGTCTTCCCAGAGCTTTAACTAAATCATATTGTTGCATGTCATGCCCATTGTCATTCTCCTGTTGAGTTTTCTTTCTCACCAGAAGCTGGGCTCAGTCCTTCTCAGAGATGTGTAGCTGGTGCCTTAATCTTGGTGTGAGATGAATTCCCATGGGTCATCTCCAATTTGACTTGGAGATATTGTGTTGGGTCCTTTTTGAACAGAAATCTGGCAGGGTTGGTTTTGGAGTCATAAGCTCTGTGAAAAAGCTGGAAGTAGTGTCTTCCTCCTTCTCTCTACTCAGTGACAAAAGATTTGGAGGAATAATCAGGGACCATATAATGTAAATTTAGTAGTAACTGTGTAACAGGCTGCCCAGTTAGAGCTGAATTGGAAATGGGGCTTGGATTTTCTGTTTATATTTAACATTTCAAATGTATTTTCACATCTTTATTGTACAACTTCTGCAGTCCCTAAACAACGTGTGCTGAACTGGAACCTCAGCTGAAACAACCTCCAGAGGTTTGGGGTATTTGAAGTCTGTGTCCTGACCCTACTCCTAAGAGCTGTGGCTTGGGCCAGTTTCTAGTTTAAATCCTTTAGAGACTAGGGTGGGATTTTCATAAAAATCAGAGGTTGTTGAACACTCATCTCCCTTAGACTTTCCAAAAGGGGTCTGTATACTTTAGTTTCTCCGTGAATTCCCCTGATTTTACAGTCTGGAAGAGGATTGCACCCCTAAAGGTTAAGATTAAGGTAAATGGACACAGAATAGATGCTCATGGATTCTTCCAAGTTATTTGTGCATGCCCTTCAGCAAGACTCTTCCCTGCCTGTGCTGTGATTTCCTTGTCCATTTGAGAGAGAGAACAGTCCTTGGTGCCTGCAGTCGCCTGCAACTGGACTTGATTGGAGAAGTTGCTTTTGGGCCTTGAAGAAGGGTCTCTAGTCTAGTTTAATCTCAACTGTGGCCTTCCTAGAACAGCCCCAGTACATTTTCCCTGATATCTGGAGATCCTTGTGTGTTTGCAGGGCTGTATAAAAGCCCACAATATATGCACACACATGTGCTGATGCCTTCATGGAAAATCCTTCCAAGATTTCTTCTCTCCCGTGGTAGCTCACTTCCTCCTCGGTGTTTGCATTGCTGTGGGCTGGTTCATGTCAGAGTTTAGCACTGACTGTGTTCCACTTTCTCTCACCCCATCCCAAACCTGGGAAGATCGATCTGAGCAACAGGGGGAATCTTAGAGCATCGACTTTCATGCAGAGAGTGCAAAAAGGCTGACAGTAATAAATCAATTGTGAATTTCCCACAGTGGAAATATATGCAAGCACTTTCAGCCTTAAAAAAAAGGTAATAATGGATTTTTCAATCAGCTTGACATTGAATGTGTTGGTGACTGTAATAAACATGACCAAGCCATTAGACCCAGACAACGTGTTTTCACTTATTTAGCAACCATCCAGACTTTGACCAGGAGTTGCCTAAAGAAATGCAACAGAAAAACGTGAAGCATTTCTTCTCTCCTTCTGGTTGCTCACTTTAGATATCTTATGAAGATCAGAACAGCATCCCCAGCTCGGTGTTTGTGTGTGGAATAGCAGAGCCCTCATCTCTGCTAGGGCCACTGCAAGCTCTTGTAATATGTATTTTATTATCAGACAGCCCCACAAACTGCCTCTCTGCCCCTTATCTATCCACATCTCTTTCTCTCCTCCTTCCTGTGTCACATCTATCATTTATTTTAGGTTTCTCTAAGACAAAGCCTCATCCCTCTGCTTCGATTGCCTTCCAGCTCCCTGCGGAGGTATCTTGACAGGACCGGCAGGCGTGATCTTGTCCCCGCAGTACCCGGAGCCCTACCCTCCGGGGAAGGAGTGTGACTGGCAGCTGACTGTCTCTCCTGATTATGTCATTGCCCTGGTGTTCAATATGTACGTACCCCAGAGCTCTTTGGCTCCACTTCTCTGGCTGCCTGTGGGGATGGGGAGGGGACACCAGCTGCGGGGCACCGCCTGGGTGAACTGGGTCTGCCTGGGCGTCCTTTCCTCTCTGAAGAAACCAAACCAAAGCTGGTTGGACTATCCTGTAGTCCTGAGTAATCTGTTCTCAGATTTTACCTTAATTTGGGGGAAAATACACATATTTCTACTGCAGCTCCTCTTTGATGCACGCATGGTTTTACAGAACATCACCATGTAACTGGTGCAGCACTGGAAGCCCTGCAGCCACGCTCGTTATGCTTTTGTGCTCTTGACTGTGTCACCAGCCCTCAAATCCTTACAGATGGAACAGAGAGAGAAATGTCTGGTGCTTGGCTGAGGAGCTGCTTCGGGGCAGGAGCAGTCTCTCAGCTATGTGGTTGTACAGCCCACCAAGGCCACAGTCTCTGTTGCTCTCCAGGGGTTGCTGCAGCATGTTTGTACTTCAAACACTCCTCCTTTGGCTTTGCAGCTTCAGTTTGGAGCCTGGCTATGATTTCCTGCATATTTACGACGGACCTGATTCACTCAGCCCCCTGATTGGAAGCTTTTACGGCTCCCAGATACCCGAGAGGATAGAGAGCAGCAGTAACAACCTCTTCCTGGCTTTCCGAAGCGACGCGTCGGTCAGCAACACCGGATTTGTCATTGACTACACAGGTGAGAGCTGCTGGGGGTGCACCTGGCCCTGCTGACTCAGCAAATATGTGGGATTTTTACCTGCACTTATTCTCAGTTTAAACCACCTCCCTGTGAACCAGGTGGGAGAAGCTCCAGCAGCTGTGGAGATCTCTCTTCAGGCAATAATCCTGCTGCCTTGCTTTGCTACCACCAAAGCTGATGAAGAGGCACAGGAGGGAAAATGGGGAGCTGAAGAGAGGGGATCCTGTGTGCTGGCAGAAGAGCCCAGGGTACAGCAGGTAGATAAGAGCAGCAGCATAAAAGGACTGTTAATGTGGCTGAGGATCAGTCACGTGTGGCTGCTTCTCTGTGGAGCTTTCATTAACAGAGAAGAAATATTTTACATCTTTTTTTTTTTCTTTAAAGAAAATGTGAAAGAAATTCCCCAAAAGGCATATATTTATGTGCAGGCTGTATTCTGTATAATCTTTCTTGCTCCACACTGAATTTAAACAGTTCTGTCTTCTCCTTAGTGAGCAGAACATGCTGCTCCATTGCAGATTTGAGCTTTCAGAGTACCAGAGAGTGGTGAACTGCTGATGGGTTATTAGGGAAGCTCCACACTGCCCTGGATTTCAGATTTATTCTTAGTGGCAAGAATGGCTTTGTCCACGAAAAGGAGGAGCAGACATACATATCCAATATGAGATCTCAGTCTGAATCTTTGAGACTGTCACTCAAGAGGGTACCAAATGGTTGGGTGGCTGTATCTGGAGGTGAGGATCACACAGGTGGATGCTCAGCTCTCTGCAGTCAGTGAAGCTCGCCTCAAATCTGTGCACTTTGCTTCACTTGAGATTCTAAAGCATCTACTTAAAAGCTCACTAATAATTAGTAAATTGACCAGAATAGTTCACAGGTATCTGTGTTCTTAGAGCAGTGGCTATTTTTCTTGCTTGTTTGAAGTGAACTATCGTGGTGGGTTCAGCTGTAATGGTGAGAGATGGGCAGTGGTGAGAGTTTCCCTCGGGCACTTTTAGCTCTCTGGTGATGGAGCAAGCAGGGATGTGACAGACCTGGCACTGCTGTTCTGGGAGATGGGGTGGGAAAAGAGGAGGCTTTGGCAGAGTGTGTCCCTTGGTTGTACATAGTGTAGGTGGAAGAATGGAGTTGATACAAACTGTAGTAGAAAATATGCTCTGAAAAGCTGGATCTGGTGAGCTGGGATGATGCAGAATGGAGAAAAGGATTTAAAAACTGGAAAAAAAAAAGAAACCAGAGCTGGAAAGAAACAATTCTTCAAGCCTATTCTGGGCCTATATAGGCTGGTTTGCAGGATGGGGAAAAAAGCATTGAAGGCTTCAGATGTGCTGGGTGTGTGCCACTCTGAAACATGGCTTTGTGTCCATGGTAAACGCTGCAGAACAGGCTGTTGAGGTTTGTTGGCCCAACTGTGCTGTGGGAGCAGCAACAGCTCGTGCTGGCGAGCTGAGGGGGAGCTGCTGCTTTCTGTGTGTGCTTGGGCAATTCTCTCTGCCTGAACCCTGCCTCTGGCCTCTGCTTCCTGCTTCTGAATTTACCTGACCAGAGATTAAATGATAATGAAATGGCAATTCCTGATCAGATGAACTTACCTCTAGTAGAGTTAGAAATAATAAGACAAAGACAATTAACGCTGCTTAGGATTCAAGAGATTAAAAGTTTTCTGCTCTCATTAGAATTAATTTTACTGAAAAATTAAGTCTTAGGTTTTCTTCTTTTCTTCTCTTTTTGGGCAGCCAGAAAGTAGTTAACAAATGAAATCTCATTAAATTAGGGTGGGTTTGCAATGTGTTTTTTTCCTTCTGAACACTCCCACAGTGTTAATCGCGCCCACATGCTTTCCACAAAGCCAAACTGCTGGGAGGAAAGAATGAGGCTTTAAGTTTGCTCATTAATTTCCCCACACTTTACAAGGAACCTGAGATTCATGTCTGAGAAGCGGCGAAAAATAGAACTTTGGGGAATCGAAAGAAGAAGAAAAGAAATGCAGGAGGGAGCTTGTGTGGAAGAAAATGAAGTACTGAGCTCAGCTCCGTGCCAGCGTGGAATCCCAAGTACAGTTCAAAGACACCGGCTCCTCTCAGCCGTCTCGCGGCGTCTGGTCAGTGCTGCAGCCCACGGAGGCTTCTGCCCCTGTGGCTCCCAAAATACCATCTATCACCTGTGTCAGCTGGGTGTGAAATACTGTTAATTACCAGGGGCTTTGTAGTTCTCTTTTTGGGTAATGTTTTTTTGGGGAAAAAAAAGAGCAAAGCAGCCATCTGTCAGTCCCTCCTTGAGATCCTGCGTCTTCTCTGGGACTGGGACTGTGTCGCTAGCCTGCAGCTACGCTGTGTTGGGTGAATTTCAAACAGCCTCAGCACTTCATTTGAAATTGTTTCAGGGGCAATGGCTCTTCAGGAGAAAGTTGTCCTCTGGGGCCAGGAGGAATGGAGAAAGCAGAGAGAGAAGAATTAATTTGGCTTTTATTGTGCCAGTTTTTGCATAGAGCGCGACAGTGAGAGTGAAGTGGGAATGCAGCGACGCTAGAGAAGAGTGTTTGAGGGCAGCTCTTCAGCCAGGCAGTTTCCCAGTTTAGCTACACTGGTCCAGTACACCAGCAGGATTTCTGATCCATGAACACACACCTTTGGCTTTGCACCCACGATGCACTGTCAGCTGTGCAGCAGAATGAAAAAAATCAAACTAAGGTTACCAGCAAAGCAAACCCTAAATGTGCTTTCCCCACACACACTTAAATTGGCAGCAATTTGGTTCATTGCCTGTGAGTCTGGTTCAGAGGCTCAGGTGAAACTGGAATGCAGTAGTTTGGGATTTCAGCTGGGGAGGAATTTATTCTTTGGGATGACTTAGTAGTAGTGAGCAGGTTTGGGGTTCAGGCTGGTTCTTGAAGCCATGCTCTGCTCAGCATCCCATTTAATGTCTGTTGAAGTTATAAAGTGCTTGTTTGCAACATCATCCTAATTCCTGTTGTAGTTTTTGTGGAAGCAGCGTCCTTTGTTCATAGCAGAATCACTCGAGCCCAACAAGTCTTGGTTTACCAAAGCAAAAGGTTGATAAGTTCTTAATTACAGAATAAATACAGAATTACAGCAGCTTAATCCCAGGGAAGGGATGGCTTGCAGTGTATCTAGAATTTACCTCTTGCTCCATTTGTTGCTTAAGAATTTTTTAAGTGTCTCAGCTACAGAAAACTTTTAAGTTTTTAACTCAGTATATCTCTATGTAGAATCTTTTGAACCAAGATAACGTTCGTGTGTCTTAGTCACACCTCGGAGATTTTTGCTTACAGAGCAACACTGGATAAGTTCCAAAAACTGTTTCCAATCAATTGAAAAGATGCCTTGGTAAGAGAGTCTTCCATTAAGCTGTTATTGCTGGAAAATGCTACCAGAAAATCATTTAAATTTGGTTGGGGAAGAATCTCTAGAGTTGATTTTCTCATTGGGAAATCAAGTGAATTCCAATAATCAGTTTGCATTGCAGCATCTTGCAAACCATAGGTTTTATTAAAATACATTTTACTTATTCATAGAGTGATATTTGTAAATTGAGACCACAGTTTGTGAGTAATGTAAAGGGCAGGCTGGTGGTTTGGAGAGTTTTTCCCAAATTATCCCTGTGTAGGGGCCTGTTGTCATGGTCAAAGCGGGTCAGACTCCATCCTGGTGGGTTGGTGCTGAACAGGACCCAAGGTGCACGTTTAGGTTTGGCTCCTCGTGCTTGGGGCAGAGAGTAGGAAGGAGTTTCCAGGTTGGATGCTCCAAAGCAGGAGGTTTTCTCATGCTTTTTAGTACTTCCTCTTTCTATTGTGGGCCAGAAGTGAAGAGGTGTGAAATTGAAAACAAATGAAGCGAAACTGATTACTTTGCACCCTTCCAAAGGAATGAGGAGAAAAAAGGCAAAAAGAAAACAAAAAAGCACCTTATTTCAAATCCATTATTATTTCACCAGGATTATTTTGCCCATCCTGAGCTTATAAACATATATTCAGCAT
This sequence comes from Caprimulgus europaeus, assembly GCA_907165065.1. The sequence continues at coordinate 1,888,887 of OU015547.1, forward strand.
TACTTATGGGTTATTTAAGGTGGGAATTCCCCAGAGAAACACTGTTCTGTGCAATCCATTGCAAGGTAAGCTGTTTAAAAACCTCCAGTATTGCTTGCTGTTAAAACAGTCAGGAATGGGAGATGACACTTGACCTTCAAACAACCTGCATTAGAAAAACAGCTCTGTCCTTTGGAGAAGGTAACCCACCGAGCTGGGGTGGGGTTGGAGGGTGCTGGGCTCTGGTGTGACAGCAGCCAAGTGACTTGGGATGCCAAGGCTGCCCCTGGTCTTCAATAATGTACTTCGTCCTGTCTTCAGTATATGGTGGAAAAAAATTCTTCTAGGGATTCTCCTGTCTTCTAGGGAATTTTTCCTGGGGTTGCTGTAGGGCTTAGCTCTTGTTAAAGGCTTGCACATGCTCACAGATGTGGAGTTTGTGATGCACTGGGTGGATGATGACTCTCCAGTGAAGCTGTTGTCGAACGTGCAGATGAAAGCCTGACCTCCTGGTCTAGGAGCTCATGCAGGCTTTGAGTTTTCCTTGGGAAGGGAGAGAAGAAACACAGAAAATCCTGATTTCTGTGGGCTAATGAGCCATTTCTCGTGGTGTTTTTGTCTTGACTCTTCTAAACATTTGGCAGCCTGAATCCATGTTAATTGGGACATCAGGGTGAAGTCCTCGATTGCTGAAGTATCTGCAAATAAAACGTTAATTCTAAATGGGCAAGCTGTGCTGTTCTCACTTCACAGCCTAATAAATCAAAGGCTGGGAAAGCTGTGGCTTTCCCACAGCCCTCTACGAGTCTTTGACTGTCACCACACCACCAAATACTTCCTTAAAGTTGAGCTCCTGCCTCCTTTTGTAGCCCACTGCTGAGGATCTTGGGGGCAGTTCATCTGCAGAGGAGTGTTCAGCTGGAGATGTGCGTAGGACTAGTGTGTCAGGATGCATCCTTCTCTAAGGTGAGTGGTGTCCCTGGAGGCACAGACCCTCAAGGGAACTGAGAAACAGTCAAGAATGAGGAAAACACAACAAAAGCAGTGGGGCTGTTGCTCAGCAATCAGCCACCACCCTTTTTTCAGCAGTCGACAGGGTGACTTGGGCACTGAATGTCATGATATTTTTTTTTCAAAGCAGGAGCAGAGGCTGAGATCAGGCACATGGCTCAGACATCTGACAGCCTGGTGGGAGCCTGACTGGCAGGTTGAAGCCACATCAAGTTGTTAGATGAAAGACAGTGAGACTGTTGAAAATAAGGAGAGGCATGGAGTGGTCAGAAGGAAGCTGTTGGGTGCAGCTTTTGTATGAAAGAGTCTAAAAGTGAATATTAGCAATTCTGAGAAATTAAAAGGCTTGAGGAGTGGAAAAATAGTTTGGAAAAGTAGATGAAACATTGATACTTGGAAATGGCTTGTGTGCTAGAGTGGACTCTGGTCTATTTCTCCAGCTTGATGGAGCTGATGTCTCATAAGGATAAGGATGAATGAGGAGGGAATGTGTTTGAGCTGACCAGAGAGCCAAGGGCTTTGTTGCCAGTTCTGTGACTGAAACAAGCTTTTTGGTCCTCATTTCTTATTCATCATAATCAAGATTTCTCTTTTGTGTCTAGCTGGTGTCTTTGCAGGACCTACTGTTAGATCACACACCCAAAATAATGGGATAAAAATATTTGTTGACTTCTTTTGTCTTTGAACCCAAATCTTCTCCATCGTGTTCTGAGTATCAAAGCTCTCTTTTGTGTACTGCAGTGGTTCTGCTTCCAGGCATGTGTCTGTCTGTTCCCAGGGTCAGAGAAACTGGAAAAATCTTGTTATTTGGTTGGGAAACAGAATTGCTCAAATGAAAAGTGACTTGTGGAGCAAGACACCACTAACCCAGGGGAGAACCCAGGACTTCATGGTTTGAAGTTTGATGATCCAAGTGTGTGATGGTCTGTGAGGAGTATTGAGGATTGACCAGTCTGTGGCTCCGAAAATAGGGAGCTGGTGGTGTAGGAAAAACCAGTGGCCTCACTTTTGTGGTTCTGGGCAACTGTTCTTGGTGGAAACCTTTCCTGTCCTCTTGGGCTCTGTTTACCTGGGTCACTAACTAGTGGTACAGCTGCTGTGTGAAGGCAACCAGAGACCTAATCCTATTTTTCACTGCAAACAAAGAAACAAAAGCAAGATCTGTGGGCTTTACTGTTTTCTGCTTTTTTCCTCCACCCCTTCCCCAAATACTAAAAGCCCATGATTTAATGCTTAAACACATTATAATTGTTCACAGACCCACTGCTCTCAGAAAAGCCCTCATCTTTAATGAGCAATTTCCAAATGACAAAAGAGCAGGATTAATCAAAGGCTCTAATTATATTTCATGCAGGAAAAAAAAAAGAAAGAAGAGGAAAAAAGAAAAAGCACTGAGAAGAAGGAAAGAAATAGCCAAGTCCTGACAGCTCTGTAGTCTTTACTGGAATTTTCATATGTAAATGGGGTTTTTAACTCTGCAGGGCATAGTGAACAGAGAGAAAAATGTCTTCATTTTGTCTAACTGCTTGTAATCATTTTAGCATAATTGCAGCCATGCTGCACATCTGGAGAGTCACCCAGCGAGCACATGGCACTGTGGATTACTGTGGTGAGAGCAGACAGATCTTAGATACGGGAATGATAGGTGCCAAGGAGATAATGTGAGCAGATGTAGCACATCTGAAATATGTTGCATGTTCAGTCTGTGTTTATATGACCTGGTTTGCAAAGTACCTCACAGCCTGTGCCCTGTGCAAGGAGGGAGAGCGATGTCGAGAGTTAAATCAAAGCTTTGCCTTGTTGATTGGATTTTGGGTACCAGTAAATATGTGTGCAAACTGAAGCCTTCCTTCTTCCAGTATACTTGGAGCTGGAGCTGAGCATCAGAGAATGGTCTGGACCAGAATCTGAGCTGTGTAATTCCCCAGATTCAGTGGTGTGAGAGAATGCTTGCAGCCTAAGCTCTGCGAATGGGAATGGTCTTTACAGTGTGCTTCAATGAGATTGCCAGAGGAGAAAAGCCAAAAAACAGACTATTGGCCAAAATTTTAAGAGTAGCTGTACTGGACCAATAAAGATCTTGTCAATTCTCTCTTGCAGAAAATCCCCGGGAGTCGTGCTTCGATCCTGGCTCTGTTAAGAATGGCACGCGAGTGGGTACAGACCTGAAGCTGGGATCCACAATCACCTACTACTGTGACGGGGGGTACGACATTGAGGGGGTCTCCACTCTGACCTGCATAATGGGAGGAGATGGAAAACCCACCTGGAACAAACCTCGACCTACCTGTACAGGTGAGGCCCATGGGGAAAAGGTGAGTAGAGACCAATGCACCTATTGCCAAATACTTCAGCAGTTTCTCCTGATGCCAGGCTCGGTGCTACATGTGCATGGAGTGCTTGCAAGGGGACAGAGGTGGGGTTTTTGGTTTTTTTCAGTGTTGCATTATTTGTCAAAATTTTGAGCACCCTGAGGTCAGGAAGAGCTGACTTCTCTGAAGTTTCTTGAACCTTCTTTTGAGAGAGACAGAAAACTGGACAGAACAGATTATCTACATGAGAAAACCCACGTCCGAGTGCAGGGAGGACTTAGGAAGCCACTTAAACATTTGCTTAACCTGATCCCTGCTAATCAAAGCCCTTAAACTTGTGCTTTCCTGAGCAGGGTCAGGGTTTATTGGGAAGACAATAAACTTTGTTTTTTCTTAGCAGTTCTGTGCTTTTTTGGTTTGATTTCTGGCTTAATCAGAAATGTTTTAAAGGATGGGTTTGTAGTCAGACCTTCTTAACCTGAGAAGTGCTTCAAGAGATAGCTGTCAGCCTGTGGTGAGTGGAAGAATGAAATCTCTGACTCAGGTGCTGGGGGGGAGGATGCCATTCCTGCTGGAGCCAGGCTCCTGCTGCTGAGAAAGGGCAAAGGGAGTGGGAGCTCATTCTGCTGGCTCCTGAGCTTTCAGATCGGGTGGAGAGCAGCGCAAATCACACGTTAGGACACGGCGCCTTACGCAGCATGCCTTGGCCTTGGCGTTGTCTTGATCACAGAATCCCAGACTGTCAGGGATTGGGAGGGACCTCAAAAGATCATCCAGTCCAACCCCCTGCTGGAGCAGGAACACCCAGATGAGATCACACAGGAAGGCGTCCAGGCAGGTCTTGAATGTCTCCAGAGAAGGAGACTCCACACCCTCCCTGGGCAGCCTGTCCCAGGGCTCTGTTACTCTCACAATAAAGAAGTTCCTTCTCAAATTTAAGCAGAACCTCCTGTGTTCCAGCTCACACCCATTGCCCCTAATAAGTCTTGATAATGAAATGTGAAGCAGGCATGAACTCAGGTTGGGATAAACCTGATTTGTCTGAATCAGAACTTTCAGCGAGAGTTGCAGCGCCTGGGGTGTCGAATGGGTCACGGCTGGGGGCAGCTGACACTGCACAGCATTATGGCACGTGGGCAGGGGGATCTCAGAGCAGCAGGAAAAGCTGCTGTCTCCAGACAGGCTTTGGTAAAGGTATGGTCTGTGATCAGTTCTTGGCTTTCCCTTGCAGCACCCTGTGGTGGTCAGTACACGGGCTCGGACGGCGTCGTCCTGTCTCCAAACTATCCCCAGAACTACACCAGTGGCCAAGTCTGCCTCTACTTCATCGTTGTGCCAAAGGACTATGGTATTGGTTTTGGATGGTTTTTGACAATCTGTCCCTTCTGTCTGTGCAGCATTCTTGTTTGGGTTTGGGGTTTTTTTGTTTGTTTGAACAAAGCAGTAGAATAAATGCATATATAAATGGAGATGAGAGAGACTGGCAAATAGTAAGTGGCACTGTTGGATGCTAATTATACTTTGTTGTAGTCAGTGAGGATGATGGAAGTTTTCTGAATTTTAAAATTTATCAGAAATGAGGGATACAAAAAACAAACCTAGCAAAACCCACCATTTTGTGATTTCTCTTCCAGTTCCTGCACTATATCCAGTCAATGCAGAGTTGAAAACTCAAGGAAAAAATAATTCCTGGTGGTTAATGCTAGCAGTGGTCTCAGAAGACCTCCAGAGTACAAGAAGTATTTACCATAAACACATGCTAACTAGGGTGCTAAATGACCTGTCTGCTCAGAGAAGCACATAAATGTATAGTTCTGTGGATGTGCAGCTATGGGACTTATGACTAAATTCTTATTTTTAAATAACATTTAAATAACATTTTAAAACTAGATCCAAACAAAAGCCAGACCCATTTAAACAGACCAACATTCTTTTTGTAGAGTCCAGTGCTGCTTAGTTTTGGTTGGAGCTTGAATACAAGAATGATTGATGCTCCAGAAGCCCTGGAGGCAGCTAGCTGGATGTTGGTAGTACTGGTTAATGTATTTTCTTGTGGGGAGGGAAGTTGAACTTCCTGAAGAGCACTTGCACTAGCAGCTCTGGCAGGTGAAGGACTGTAAATTGTGGTTTTTGGTATTGATCTAGCCAGTCCCTGTGGTCTTCTCAGGTGTTTGTGGGTGCCTTTGCTACGATAGCGAGGTGTGATGTGAGGATACCCTGTACAGATGTCAGCTGGGAGCTCCTTTCCCTTGTGTTGTCCCTCTGCCTGGGCGTGTGGGTTACAGCCGAGTTCCTGGGTCTAACAGATGAAATCCTGCACTGTGCTCTTACACCTCTGAACCTGTTCTACTAGAGCTGCTCTTGATACTGTCTGAAGAAACACAATAACTAGAGGGCCAGACAGTTTTGATCTGCAAGTCTGACTTTTGCCTATAGTAGGATGACAGCTCAATTAGTTTCTCTTCTCCACCTGCTACCTCTCAATAGCTTCATTAGAATCAAGCAGGAAAACCATTAGTAGTGAATGTTATGCATTTCCCATCTCCTTCACTCTCAGGGTCTGTGTACAGCAGGCATCAGGGTGTGTTCTCGTCACTTGTTCAGTGTTCCCAGCATCAAAGCTGTGCTGGGAACCTGAATGTGCAGGAAACAAATGTCCTAGCTTGGTGGAGGATGAATTTCACAGCAGGAGATCTCTCTGTTTGTGGATCTGCAACTGGGCACTTACAACTTGAAAATGCAAAGCTAGGAGAGGAGACAAAGGGGAGGAAAAAATCTTCTAAGTACAGATTTGGGAGGAAAAAACCTGTTATTACATTCTGAAAAAAAATAACTAAAGTCTCCTTGCTCCAGCTAAAAAAAGCTCTGATCCTGTCATTATTATTTCTTCCCTTTTTTAAGCTCTGCCTGCTCCTTGGTGCATTTACAACATATGCAGTAAGACCCAGAGTGCTGCACAGCTCCCTCGTTAGCAGTCTGTATAGACAGGCTTAGGACTGGCTGTTAATGAAATTGTGGGTGTCCTCTCTCCCTAGCAGTCATCCTCCCTGACCAGAGAGGCTCAACCTAGAAATCAAGTTCTTGAGGACAAGGATTGTTATTTCGTGCAGGTTCCGTACAATGCCTAACCCAACAGGAGCCCACTTCATGATAGAGGTGCAATATAAATAATAAATAATAATAATCAGCTGGTGAAATTACATCCCCTGTGTTATGTGGGCAGGCAAGTGGGATGATTCATACAAGAATCCCTTTTGGCCTATGAATCAGTGTTAAAGCTTACTGGCAAGTGAACACGGGGGAGGCCGGCTGCTGCTTCTGTTATGCCTACTTGATGGATAAATAAAGGGCTCCCATCTTCCAGGGCTGTCAGTCGGGCCCTTTAGATCTTTGCCAAGCTCCTGAAAGAAAAGAAGCCGCAGTGTCTCGGCCCCAGGCCCTGGCTGTGTGGGGACAGCAGCACGGCTGGTCCCGCTGCCCGTCCCGACCGGCGCTCCCTCTCTCCCCAGTGGTCTTTGGGCAGTTCGCCTTCTTCCAGACCGCGCTCAACGACGTCGTCGAAGTCCACGATGGCCCCAACCAGCACTCCCGGCTCCTCAGCTCCCTCTCAGGCTCTCATACAGGTAGGGAACGTGTCCTTCTTGCTGCTGGGAAAAGCAAGCTAAAAATAGAGCCTTGCCACTTCACACCTTGCTCTTTGCAAATTTGTGTAGCTAACGCTGTAATCTCTCCCTCTTGTTTTCTCTGTCTCCTCATCCAGGTGAATCATTGCCATTAGCTACCACCAACCAGATTCTCATCAAATTTAGTTCCAAGGGTCAATCTACAGCCAAAGGTTTTCATTTTGTCTACCAAGGTGAGCACAGTTGTGTTCTGGAGATGTCCTCAGGTTAGTCCTGAGATCATGGTCAAACATACCGTGATGTCTGGAAGTCTCCTGACCTCCTTTTGGTGTCTTGTGGGTCCTTGCACACTTTGTCTGAACAGGAGATATCACAGGAGATTATTCTGGGAGTAATGAACTTGCAAGGCTGTCTGGCTCCTGGAGATACTTCATATTCAAACTTCCATTTTCACCCAGCCTGAGCCCTCACATGTCCCAGGGTTAGCATCAGAAGTGTCTCACTGAGTCACACAGTGAGTTCTGGAGGTTTGTACTCAAGTGTTTTTTCCCCACTGGTGTTTTAGCACGTTTCTCAGCGTCAGCAGCTGAACACTTGTCTGGCAGCTCTGTGAGATCCTTCCTCTCTGCCTGTCATAGGCTTGGCTCTCCTGCTGGCAAACTTTTGCCCTTTGATCCTTTCAGTCACAGCTTGCGTTGCATTGGGCGAGTCCCACGTAGAGATTTTAAAGCAGTAAATAGAAAGTGAGGCACAGAATAGTGGGGAAACAGAAGGGCTGTCACACCCACATGCCTCGTGTAGTTATCTGTGCTCCAGCCAAGCTCTTACGTGCACATTACTGCAAAGTGGGGACAGACAACAGGGACAAACTGTGCCTTCTCAGGGGGCAAAGTGAAGCATGGTTTGGATTTTCTACTATCCAGAGACCTGTTCTCTTGAATTTCTGCCTAATTATTGTAAAACAACTGTAGTTCTGATAGTAATTTTTCAAGAGTTCAGCAAAGTAAAGGTTTTGATGAAATCAGTAAAGATTACCTCCTCCCTCCTACGTGCTAATGATGAGCTGCAGACTGTTCAGTGATTACTGCATGGAAAACAAGAGAACAAGAAAGAGTCAGCTCTGGTTTTGATCTGCCTGGCCAGGCTCTAATGGAGTTCACTTTAATTTTTACCCAAATGAGGAGTTTTTTCTCCCAAAGCCTCCCCTATCCAATGACACACGTGTACAGCAGGTTCCACCAAGGTGAAGGAGTCAGAAGCCTGAATCATGGTGGGACCAGCCCTGGAGAGCAGAGCTGCAGGGCTGGGTCGAGCACACAGCCACGACTCTCTCCATGCTCTGGAGAGAGGCCCAGCACACGCTGGTTGGTCACAAACAGCTGAGCTGGGGTTATCTGAGCAGGGCTACAGATCCACAAGTCTTTTGGTTATTGTCTTGGGTTTGCCCAAAGTTGTGCATCATCATAACTGGATCCTTTCTGCCTCTCCATTCCCCTCCCCAGTCCACTGACACACTTCAGACTTCAGCTTCTTGCTGATGATCTTGTGTGATGCCTTTGACAGCGCGTTTGACATTCATCTCTCTGAATCAAATTAAAATCAAACAATATAGCTAATGTGCTCATCATCTCCGCGGTTTTCCCCTCGGAGCAACTCGGGCATTACACACTAATAAATTGTAAAGCAACTCAGAAATGTGAATTGATTTTTTTCCTCAGCAATAGACATTTTTTTGACTCATTTTTCCCCTTGCTCTCCATTTCAGACTCTTCATTGCTTTATTTGACTGTTGCTTCCAATATTGCAGGCAATTTCCAGGAATGCAGGCAATTTCAACAGTTGGCAATGCAGCATCACAACTTAAATTCCCCCTCCCCTCTCCCTTATTTTTTTATACTTTTCTCATCTTGAAGATTGTTTAAAATTGCTCTCCTTTATAGTAATGAGATGAGTGAGCTGAGAAACCTAAAAGGTTTTCTGCTGAGGCTGTAGCACATTTTGGAAAGTCATTGTGGGATGCTTTGGTTTCCCTGTTTGGAAATGACCTTTTTGATGCGGTGCTAAGTTTTCTGAAGGCAAACAGTCTCATCTTGGAGAGCATGCACAGTTCTGCAATGTCCCAGCTGCTTTTATTTCAGGTATCACTTGAATTGATGGAAGTTTGAGTGAAATGTTACTTCTTTTTCTTCCTCAATGCTCGTGTTTGGACTCAGCCTTTCTTTGGGGTTTGGGTGTAATCAGATTCCTGTGTTGTTTTTAATTAATCTTGAATTTAGCACCTCATATTTCCAAGATGTTTTTTCTAACTATTTTAATTTTTTTTTCCTTTTTTTTGCTTTGCAATTGCCCACTCACCTGCTGGTTTCTCCTGTCGTGGTGCAAGCGGTTCCTCGGACCAGCGCCACCCAGTGCAGCTCGGTGCCGGAGCCTCGCTACGGGCGGCGGTTGGGCAGCGATTTCGCGGTGGGCGCGGTGGTGAGGTTCGAGTGCAGCGCTGGCTACGCGCTCCTGGGCTCCCGCACCATCGAGTGCCTCACCATGCCCGGGGCGCTGGCTCAGTGGAATGTTTCGGTACCCACCTGTGTGGGTAGGTATCTCTTGGGTTTAGGGGCAAAAAAGACAACATAGTTCAGCAATTTGTACTAGAAAAATAAATTGTGTCTTTTAGGATGGTTAAAAGAAACATAGAAAAAAAAAAAACCCACCCCACCCCTCCAAAAAAAAACCCAAACCACACACCAAAATGCCACTGAAACAAAACAAAAATGTATTTCATATTTTCAGACTTTTTAGATACCCAAGCCAGACCTGCCTGTGAACCAGGGCGATTAACCCCAAACGTCAGGGAAGGGACCTTTTGATCCAATACTTGTTCTGAGAGCTTAGGAGAGTGTGTAGGATACATCAGAACTGCCTGAAAGCTGCTTTGAAGGAGAGCAGTTCCTAAAGAACCAGTCCCGTGGGCTGATGTACCCGGTGCTCCCCACGCTTGAGGACTCTGTGCTGCTCGCATTAAAGTTCTTACTGAAAAGAGGATTATTCAGACAAATCTTATCCTTAAATCATGAGCCAGTTCTACTTGCTTTTTTGTCGGTGGACACATGTTTTAAAGAGAATGCTGTTGTGTAAAGCCCTGTCCTTCCATATTCAAACATTACTTTGCCTATTTCAGTGCCATGTGGTGGAAATTTGACAGAACGCAAAGGCACCATCCTGTCCCCTGGCTTCCCTGAGCCGTACCTGAACAGCCTCAACTGCGTCTGGAAGATAACGGTCCCCGAAGGAGCAGGGATACAGGTACAGTGCTGGCAGCAGGGTCTGGAGAGGAGATGGTGCACTTAAAGAGGCCAGGGGTTATGAAGTTGCTGCTCCTCACAGGAGGGAGATCAGTGGAATGTGTAATTCTCCGGAATCAGACATCCATTTAGGCTAGGACTGCTGGAAGTGGGTAATATTTCAATGGCTTTTTGCCTCCTGGAGACACTCTCCATGGGAAATCAACTGGAGCAACGTGGCTGTTCTGGTGTAACAAAATAATTGTGGTATTTTGGGCATATATCTTTATACTGCTTAATTATGCAGTGTTGAAAGCAGTGTAAGCTACACCCAGGAAGAGTTGCTTGCTCAGAGTGCCTGCGTGGATTTGTTATGCCAGCAGAGTTGCAGCAGTATGATTATACAATTACAGCTTTGCTCTTCATTGTCTCCTGGTAAATGAGCTCTCTCTTCAGGTCTCTTTGTGGTCCTTATCATTCCTCTGCAGAATAGTCCTGCAAACTAAAGGATGTTGAGAAATAAGCCCAACATCAGAGACCAAACCTTAGATAAAGTTCTCATTCAGCACATACGTGCCTTGTCCTCGCCGTGCGATGCGCTGACATCAGCTGAGGTGCAGGAGATGGATTCTTTACCAGGTTCATTCATTCCCCAGGCCTCATTATCACAGGGTTTCTTTCTTCTTCTTTATTATATTATTTTCTTCTTCTTTACACACTTTGTCTGCAAGGGCTTTGTTCATCAAGTGCTTTTATTTCTCTATCATGTATTTGGGTAATAGACTTGAAGGTGGGTCCCTCCCTCTCTGCAGCACACAGCAGTTGTGTTTCTCTCAACAGTTTTATTGAAACATCAGCTCTGCCTTGCTGGATTACAATTCTGCTCTCCCAGAGAGATTCTTACCTGCTGCCACCATCATAACTCAAACCAAAACCTGAACCTGGGTCTGGGATGGCAGAGTTGGTGGGAACAGCACTGGGAGCTCCACAGCAGAACAGCACAAGCCTGGGATCGTATTTTGTGCCCTCTTCCAGGTTTTTACTGTGTGCAGTCAGGCAAATTCCCATCTCCTCTTTGTTTTTGAAGCCATATAAAATAGTGTTTTGAAAAGCCTCAGAACTCACTGTCAATTCCTGCCTGTTCATCTGAAATTTTAACCATTCTCAACCCCCAATGGCAGGAGGATCCATTTAGCTCAGCCAGACTTTAGAGCAGTTGAGGCGAGTTGCTCAGGGCTCCTGGGATGGGGAGGTGATAATTCACTTGATTTTTCCAGTGATGTAAATAGATGTCTGGATTCTGCACTGCCATGTTGTGAATGCAAAGCCTGGCTGCCAAGGAGCTGGTTTTTGCACATCTGTGAAGCTTAGAGGAGAGCAGGTATTACAGAAGGCTGTTAAAAACATGGCTTTATCCATAAGTGCTTGTTTCTCACCTCTTTGGTTGTGCAAACACAGCTCTGGCATGTAAAAGTGGAAAATGTCATGCCAAAGAGTTTGAAAGGTTTTATTTTTGGGTGTTTTTTTGGTGGTGTGTGGTTGGTTGGTTTTTTAATTTTTTTATATATATATATTATTTTTTTAACCTCTTTCCTGCTGGATGTGATCTCTTGCAAGGAAAATAGATATTTTAGGGTCTAACACAGAGGGTAAGCAGACAAAAAAGTGGATCCTGTGGCTCAGCCTTAACGCTGCCAGAGCCCTAAATTCAGTTTCTAGGTCTAGAGTGGGAAGTGAAGGGCAAGCCCATGGTCCTTCAGCATGACCCCTTCCTCTGGGGCTCAGCAGGACTCTGTATGGACCCACAGCAGTGCTGGGGTCTCTGCTTCCAGCTGTGCCAGGGGACCCACCACCCCTCAGCTCTGCCCTTAGACACCGGCCAGTCGCAGGATGACACCTTCCCTCAACATCAGAGCAGATCTCATCAGCTTGTGGCACTGGGACTGCCATTGGCAGTCTTCTCTGGGGGAAGAAGGGTGCAGTGAAAGGGGCTGGTCCCCAGGAAGCCCAGAGGCAGGGTGATGGCCACAGAGCTGGACCCGCCGTCCTCCCGCAGAGCGGCTGCGTCACCTCACCCGCTCGGCTCAGCTCCGCTTCCCCAGTCACCCACTTTGGCGTGCAAGATGTTCTCAGTTATTAGATACTAATTTAAGCATCAGTTTACCCTCGTTTTGTACAACAATTAAAGGTTAAACAACTGTAAATCAGAGGAGGAGGTGAAATTAAAGCGTTCCTGGTCGCGGCGAGTCACTCGCAGGTTTTTATGTAATCAGGGTACGAGCTAGAACTTGTGCCATGAATTATTCATTCCTGTAGCAAACCTTCTGAGCGAATTAATTTATATACATGGCAGTAAATAGATGCAGATCCCTTGTGAATCCACATGTCAGACTAGAATTAGGACCTTAAAAATGTTTATTCCGTTAAGTTGCACGGGGAGGGGGAGAATAAATAATTTAGAAAATGTAAGAACAAACAAAATGCACATTCTCAATCCACATTCTCTTTCAATAATGTAAATCCTGACAGGGGTGTCATTAAGCAGGCTGAAAGGTATTGGCTTGGTCAGTGTGATCAGTAATGGCTCCGCAGGGGTCACAGCAATTTCCTCTGGATGAATTCCGCTTATTTTTTTTGGAAAAAAAGAAATTTGCAGGAATTTTACAGCCTGCTCTATTATTCAGAATAAATCAAGGAGGAAAAAGCTTAAAATGGCAGAAATAATAGAGTTCAGTTGTTTTTTTTGGTTTTGTTTTGTGGTTTTTTTTCAAGTGTGTGTATTTTATATTTAGCAGGGCAAAGGCAAGTGAGATATTTGGAGTGTTACATGCAGATCTCTGCTGAAGTGTAAGAGCTGCTTTTCAGTGTAAATGCGGATTTATCAGATCTCATGATGATGTTATCATTTGAGGATTGCACTGAATTTCTACCTAATGGGGTCAAGTGATTTCACTGGGCCTCCAAACCTTAATGGGCATGGCAGAGAAAGGTGGGAAATCTGGAAAATGCAACTTGAGTGATTTGACTAAAAGCTGAGAAACAAGGTAGTGGCCAGAAACTTCATTGGATTAAAATATCTTGTAGTTAAGCAGGGCTTGCTCTTGTTTTGATCTCAGCTCCTGGGTTGTTAGTGGTTGCTTTCCTAGGAAAAGTGTTGCAAAAGTCTTTGGGGATTTCTCAAAATAGAAAAAAAAAGGTTCAGCTCCTCCACTGGGGTAAATTAGCTGTGAAATCACAGGAGCCCTCTGTAGCAACAGCAGCCAGCACCTCTGGTACAGGAGTTTGGAGTTTGCTGGACTTTATTAGTGGCCCTTTCATTGATATTATTGTGGTGTATTAACATGATTGCAGGAGTTGTACTGTTTCTTTTGTTTCCTCTTCAGATCCAGGTGATCAGTTTTGTTACTGAGCAGAACTGGGATTCCCTGGAAGTGTTTGATGGAGGAGATAACACAGCCACCATGCTGGGAAGTTTCTCTGGTAGGTGTTGAGCATGGTGTTCAGTGAAGCCCATCAGTGCATGTTTAATTCCTCTTCATATCAGCTGGCTTCAGCACGGACATAAAATTAAGCATATGCTGAAGTGCTTCAGAAACTGGGACTAGATTTAAGTGTGTCCTTAAAGGGAATTGTATGCTTTGTTGAGTTGAGAATTTGATTGCTATCTTCTTGCAGAAAATATTGATAGAGAAGCTGAAATGCAAAACCAGTGGGTGAAGTTTTGGGTTTTTTTGGAAAAACCCACGAGCACTTCCACAACTGGGAAGTGGGAGCTCCCACAGCGCTGCTGGGCTGTGTGGGGTCAGCTCAGACCCCAGGGAACAAAGTGGGAGAAGGAACTGGGACCTTGCTGGGCACCTGAGCTCCACCCACGCCGTTTCTCATCACCAGTTCCCTTCTCGGTGCTTTTAGTGTGTCTGGTCTGTAAGTGCTAAAACTTCACATGGTGAAATTCATCAGTAGGCTTTGAAAAGGCCATTGCAGAGAGGCCTTGGGTATTTCTCAATTGGCCTCATTAGAACCTGATCAAAACCAACAGAGCTTGTTAAGTTAAAGGACTTTCTGTTCTCAGCCTCTTCTGCAGCTCGTCTCAAAGGACACAGGGGAGGAAAAAAGAATCCTCTTCAGTATCTTTGTGCACCTCTTGTTTTCCCAGGGACTACAGTGCCTGCGTTGCTGAACAGCACTTCAAACCAGCTCTATCTGCATTTCTATTCGGATATCAGCGTCTCTGCTGCCGGCTTTCACCTGGAATACAAAAGTAAGAGCAACTCAGCCTTGATCTTGCCGTCCCTCTGAGCGATGGGGAAATGGTTACAGCGCCGCTGCCTTGTAGAGTTGGAGCTGCTTAGTGAGGAAGGGGCAGTGAGCTTTAGTGTCCGTGCATAGGTGGTTCCCTGCTCTCAAGTTGCAGAGAGGGAGTGAGTGTTAAATGAAGAAGAGATGCAGCAGAGGAGATGTGGGGTCATGAGGTGACCCTCATCTTGCTGCTGATGCACTTTGTAGCATCTGTTTGGTTTCTGGGTTGTAGTGCAGGAGGAGTTGTGGAGGCCAAACTATGAACAATTCATGGGCAGTTGGCCTGTTCAGCACAGTGCTGTAATCTTTGCTCAGGAAATGCCTGAAATGGTGCTCGCCAGAGGCGGGGACTGCAGGCTCTTTGCAGTCTTTCCTGGACATTCAGTATTGGTCATTGCTGGAAACGGTGTGCAGGGCTAGACAGATCTTCATAGGGTAATTCTGGTTGGAAGGGACCTCAGAGGTGACCTCATCAAACCTCCTGCTGAAAGGAGGGTCACATATGAGGTAACTCATAGATCACTCACTTTACACATCTTTATGCAGTCTGTGCTTGAACAACTCCAAGGATGGAGACTGCAGAAGCACTCTGGGCAGCCTTTCACCACAGGGTGAGTGCTGCAGCCCCTGGCCATCCTGATGCTCCTCTGACAAACTTGCTCCCCTTCATCAATATTTTGGGGTTCTTTATGCCATGGGGTGCAAAACTGGGTGCACTATTTTAGGTGCTCTCGAATGGGTGTCGAGTAGAGGAGGGCAATCACCTTCCTCCATCTGCTGTCTGTTCAGCCCAGGACACCATCAGCTGCTGCCAGGGCACAAACTGGTTCCTGTTCAGCTTAGTGCTGGTGTTGTGTGTCTCTGCTGTGTGTTTAGAGGTGCAGTGTCCAGACACTGGACAGCATCATTTCCCTCCTGATTCATACAAATCCACGGTCACCCTTCTGCTTGATTCTCCAACTCAGGGAGGCACATTGGTGTGAGTGAAATGGGAAGCTTTGAGATCATGTTCCAAAGGAGTCACTGCCCAAAGAGTGGGCACCCACTCCTGTCTCCCCTCTGTTGTGTTGGACAGTGTAGTGGGTTCATTTGTGATGGATTATGCCAATGTTCTAGCAGAATGGCAGCGCTTTGCTTCCAGCAGGTCTCATGCAAGGCTGCATTCAGCTCTTGGGTATACAGACCTGGGAACATCATTATGATAAATATACAGAGACTGTATTTAAAAAAAATAAATCTTCAGTGTAAGAGAACAAACCTGACTAAAACTGGAAAACCTGGCAGGGAAGAGAGTCTCTTGGGAAAGGAGTGCCAGGTTTGGATTAGGATGCTAAAAATTCATTCTTTCCCATGTCTGTGTTTGATTCCTGCTCCTGGAGCAGATGCCCATTTGGGAAAGGTGTGTTAGAGCCAAGCTGCAGTGGGTCACAGGGATGGTGGCTGCTGTCTTGCCCATGGTGCTGGACCCAGGGCTTGAATTACTCGCAGTCCAGCAGCAGCACAGTGTACCAGCAGGTGCAGAATGGCAGCTCTCAGCCATGTTCAGCACATCTAAAAGGAACATTTAGCTAAAGCAGTCAGGAAAACAAGCAGGCTTGTGCATTTGCAGTGTGCTGAAGATGGGTACAACAGGGCCAGGAGTCAGCTGGGTCTATGTGCGAGCCCTGGGGACTGGTTAATGCGTGGTGATGGGTCTGGCTCTGCTCCTGCACTGGTAGCAGTGATGGTGAGCTGATGAGAGATGTGCTGGGACTGCTGTCTCTGTGCACGCAATCTTCCCTGGGGCAATGCAAACATAATTGTTTCTTGCTGGACACAGCGTCTGGCAATTGCTTCTGATCACAAACCTTGTGTTTGTCTCTGAAGCCAACCAATGTTCTGTTTATTTTTTTTTTCCAAAGCAGCAAATAGGTTTGAAAGTGTGTTTTGTTTTGTAAAACATCCCCAGAAATGGCAGAGCTGTCTGCAGAGGCTGTGTGCTGTTAGAGGGCCAGCTAGGACTGAGCTTTCCAGGTTTTCCCAGGTTTGCAGGTTGAAACCTCACATATCAATGGATCCAGCAGGATTACAGCAACCAAGAAGATTGGGGTGAAAAAGTGTGGCCTGGATTGCTCTCTGGGAGCTGGAGAAATGGATGTTGTTGTAGGAATTCTCTTGCTGTGACTCTTTCTTCTCCATTTCTGTTCAATCAATAAGTGCTTTGAGGATTGTATTGCCCCACTGCAACAATGATGTTCAGGTTTTTCATGAGGCTTGGGATTATCTGGCTTGTTTGGTTTCTTTGCTGAGAAAATTAATAGATGTTGATTTGCAGGGTAGCTGGAAATAATACATATTGTTTGCTTTGTTTGTACAATGGGAATTTGAGAGCTCTGAGCCCCAGGTTTTGTCTTTGTTCAGTTAGAGGTGCTGCAAGGTAGTGTTGAGAGATGAGCTCAAACACCAGAGTTTGTTTCGTCCCCTTTCTCCCTCACTGGATTCTTCTAGCAAAGCTCTTATCTCTACATGCTCGAAAGCCAAAGCAGAGCAAGAACAATTTAGGACTGAGTGAAACTCAGTGCCTCCTGATCTGAATGGGAAGCTATTTAGAGCTGTTTCCTCTCGTCTCTCTGAAGGTCAAGCAGTACAGCCATGTGCGGGGAGGGAGGGACCACGTGTTTTCTTGCGGGGAGGTGTGACGGGTTTCAGGAGGAGAGTCAGCATCTCCTCTCTTCATTTCTTTTTTTTCACCTGCTTTCAGCTCAGCCTGCAGGTTTGAGCAGAGCATTAGCCCTTGCCGTGATGCAGAAGGTTATCTTCCCATGGCAGCTGCCGCGCTGAGAGCGAGGGAGGTGCTGGCAGGCAGCTGAGCCGCGCTGGGTGCGAGGTGACTGCAGGCGCTGGGCTTGGTTTTATCTCCACTGGGTGTTGCAGAAGGAAATAGGGGAAACAGGGGTGGCATGTGTGGGAAGGAGAGCACGTCACCCAGCATGTGACTCTGGGGTTATTAACTGGATTTGCAGGAGGATATTCCCAGTTGTAAATGTAGCTCAAGTGGAAATGGGATGGAGTGAAATTTTTGTAGGCTGTTCTGTAGCACCATCAAGGACCAGCCATGCTAACTGCTGCTTACAGCTCCTGGTAAATTCAGTCTTTAATGGAAAACAGGAAGAATAGGGTTGGAGAACCTATGAAACGATGCTGCTTGTGCCCAGAAAGGGACAAATTACATACAACACTTACCGTATGCCCTTGATACGGCCAGCATGGAACAGCAGATAGTTCCCTCTTGCATCTTCTCTGATCTTCTGTCAGATGCTGCCTGTTTGGTAAAGGATCACACAGTGTAACAGGAACATGGACCTCAGATGAGGGGCTGTGGCAGTTGGTTTGGTTTGTGAACTGTTGAGAATGAGCTGGTTTTTGCTTTGCAGTGGACGTGATGTCGCAGTTGCAGCTCTTCCATCGAGTCATTAAGAACACTTTTGGCTGCACATCATGAAGTGATTTGTGATGCCTTTGTATGTTAAAAAAAAAAAAGTGTTCCAGGTAAAGTGAAGGCACCAGATGTGAATATCTCTGGATCTTGGACATACCCTGTAAGACAGGAATCCCACATGGTCAGGGGTGTCTTCATGGAGAATCCAAAGGCCAAGGGACTTTCCCACCGGTGTCTGTGGTGGAGGTTGTTGCTAAACACGGGGCTGGGATAAAATGAAGATGTACATTTCCATTCCTTTTGCCTTAAGCACACACCCCATCCCCACTCCCTGGAGCACTCATTTCACTCTTGCCTTCACAGCTGTCGGTCTGTCCAGCTGCCCCGAGCCGCCGGTGCCTGGGAACGGCGTGAAGATCGGCGAGCGCTATTTAGTGAACGACGTCGTCTCCTTCCAGTGTGAACCAGGCTACGCCCTTCAGGTACTGCACATTGTCCAGGAAAAAACCCCAAAAAAGGCTGAGAACACACACACACGTGGGATACAGGGAGACCCTCCCAACCCTGTGTCTGGTTTTTCTCTCTTCCAGGGTCACTCGCACATTTCTTGCATGCCAGGCACTGTCCGCCGCTGGAATTACCCACCTCCACTTTGCATTGGTAGGATTCTTCTTCTTTTGTACCTAGCAGATATTTAGAGCACTTTTCTATTAAAAAAAAATAAAAAAAATAAAGGTCTGAGTTAGAGAAATGCAGATTTGTTCTGGAAGTGAGAGAGAGAGTGGAAAAATCTTGATTTGTTGCAAGGGGATATTTCAAACAAAACATTCCCCGTCGGCCGCCCACGGTGCTTTATTTTTGAATGCTTAAAATGTGACTAGTAGAAAATGTAAACTACAGAAAAGGGCTGTCTCAACAAGAATTCATTCAGAAGGCAAAGTCTAAAGCTTCTTTATACTGAAAGCAGATTGGGTTTATGGGTTGAGAATTTTATTTCCATCTTAAGCAAAGATCGTCAGAGTGTGGGTTTATTTTTATGAAAAGCATCAGGCCATCACTAAAGCTGGGCCTTTTACTGCAGCCTTTTTACATCCCAGATCTCAGAATGGCACCACTTGGTGCCTTGCTCTCCATGCTTTGGTGTCTAGTGGGTCCTGTGTGACCACCAAGAGCCAGGTCACTTGTCAAGGCAGCTGTTTGCCCGTGACACCCTCTGAGGTTCCAGGCCTTTGGAGGAAAGATCTGGGCAGTTGATTTCCACCATGGAAGAAGGAAGCTGTAGGAGAAGAGGCACAGAGGTGAAGGGAACTTGCTGGAGTTTTTGGATTATTTTTAATATTTTGCTTTTAGCAAATGTAGATGTTTAATATTCATACTGCACATTTTACAGCTTTGAGAGAGACATTTATGCATTTAATAGCTTTAGTTAACAGTTATTTCAGGCTCCTGCTGTTCTAGCTTACATCATTTTGCTTTAAAGTAATTATAAGAGCTAACAGTTCTTTTATCCCATGATCTGCAGGCCAGGAATAAATACAGAGACATTTACAGCAGAATGACTGAGCTAAAGGGCTCATACCCATGGGAGTTGCTCTGAAAGAAATTAGCAGCCCTTCAGCTCAGCGTTAAAGTTGGGGGATCCCAGCAGGGAGGAGGATCCCACTGTTATCATCTAGCTGACAACTAGCTGAGCAACTACAAGGTTCAAGTTTTCTTCTTTGATCAGCCTCAAGTCACCCAGTTCAGTAGGATTTTGCCTGGTTGGGCTGTGCCTACAGGGCACTATCACTGTGTAAACACAGTTTTAATTCAGATTGTCTGGTTTTGGACAGTCCTGACCAAGTGCAGCGACACAAACGCCCACCCACGTGTCTGTTCATGCCCATCAGTTTGCCCCACACTTGACTGAACAAGATCATCCAGCTTTGGAGAGGAAATGAACACATCTCTGCAGCCACATGAGTGACCATCATCTTTTATGGGGATGCCACAGCACCCCGTGCTGCTGGTCCTGAGACTCACTGTCCTCTGCTAACCATGCACTGATGTGTCTAAGCACTGTCCAGAGCACCAGAGCTGGCTGCCAGCCGAGCAGAACCCAGGCTTCCCTTGTTCTCCTGCTCAGAGAACAGCTTGCTTCCCTGGCAAAGTGTGCAGATTGTCTTTTGGTCTACTTCATCCAGATGCTTGACTTCTAAATAATTTAGAAGTAGTTCTATTAAAGAGCCATTAAGAGGAAAAAGAAAGAGAAATCTTCTGGGAGAAACCTTGTTAGTAGCAAGAACACACGTAATGAGATATTGGACAAAGGGAATCTGTACCTTCCCTGTTGGAATGTGTTAGGTGTCCACCTGGATGTATTTGGCTGGATGGGATTACCATAACAACGTTGAGGTCATCCAGATAAGCATGAGGAAATGCTATCTGTGTTTAAATTTCATCCAATGCCTTTTGTAAATCTACTTTGTGTTGTCATCTGTGGATCACTTCTTGGTAGGGAGTTTACTTCAGTCAGTGTGCAAACGCTCTGCTCTGTATTTATCAGTAATTGCCCAGAGATTGAGGAGTGTAGCAGTCAGGGTAGATCAGTTAACCAGAAAAAGAAGTAGTGGTAACTGGAGTCAAAACAGGATCAGTCTGTTTCTTCACAGTAAGTTGTTTTAGGTGGTTAAAAACTCAAACAAGTGCTGTGGGTATGATGTGCACCATTACAATGTCTATGGACAGGACAGAGCATCAGTCTCTTCTCTTGCAGCTCAGATCTGTCTCTCCCACTGTGGCTGCCAAAACTGGATCTCTAGATCCAGGCTTTTATCTCCAGAGAGCAGGAGAAAAGCACTTGCATTAGTTATGTGGCCATCCAGTGCCTGACAAACTTTGTGCTAATTCCACAGCAGGCTTTTCTTTTTCTCTTCTTAGTTTTTAATTTCATGATTTCCCATACAGGTGGCCGGCCATGGCCATCATCCAGAGAGACCCATGAGTGATCCTGACCATTAACACTGTTGATTTCACAGCCCAGTGTGGAGGAACAGCAGAAGAGATGGAAGGAGTGCTCCTGAGCCCAGGGTTCCCAGGAAATTACCCAAGCAACCTGGACTGCACATGGAGGATATTGCTACCAGTGGGGTTTGGTGAGACAACTGCTTTTGGTTTGGTGCTATCACAAAAGAGATGATAGGAAGATACTGACCCTGTTCAGTCAGTGCTGGATGCATTGCTTGCCAAGATGAGTTGCAAAAACTCTGTTTGACCTCCTGATCCCCCTTTTCCATTAAAGATGCATTTATATGGTGCTATGAAATGATAAATATTTCTTCAAAAGGTGATTGCAGGTCGCCATGGAGTGTAACAGGTTGATTTGTGGGCATGCTTCTGAATCAGCTGTAACATCCTCCCTTAGTGTGCTTGTGTTCTTCCCCATCTTAGCTACTAGTGCCTCAAAACCCCACCTGTTGCATCACCCCAATGTAAGAAGTGACCAAAGCTTGTGCTGGGTTGTATCTTGCCTCAGCTTGAGTTCATGTGGGCATCAGCACATTCAAAATTAGGATCTCCCCAGCCCTTAGTAAGAGAGAAATGTGCACACCTCCAGCTCAGCTCTTCTCCAGACCAGCCCCATCAGGGTGCCTGATTGCCAGGAGGTGGAAGTATTGCACACCTGGAAGATGAGTTGACTCTCTGGGTTTCCTGAATTAACTCTCCTCCTCCTGGTGTAGCTGCCATGTGCTGCTGGGGAAACAAAACACCCAGCTCTGTCTCTCCTGCCATCTGAGCTGGCTGTGCACAGTTTGGCAAGGGGAGATCCTGTAGCTCTGTGCTTGGCTTCCTCATTCCTCTGGTGTCAGGCAGAGGTGTGCACAGGAGCTCCAGCAGCGTGAAACTATGGGTGTTAATAGCCTGGGCTTGTCTGAAACCAGCAGGACCCCTGCATCTCCAACACAGGGTGAATGTACCCCTGCTCACTGACCAGTGCATCCCTGCTCATTGACCAGTGCATCCCTGCTCATTGACCAGTGCACCCCTGCTCATTGACCAGTGCATCCCTGCTCATTGACCAGTGCATCCCTGCTCACTGACCAGTGCATCCCTGCTCATTGACCAGTGTACCCCTGCTCATTGACCAGTGTACCCCTGCTCATTGACCAGTGTACCCCTGCTCACTGACCAGTGCATCCCTGCTCATTGTCCAGTGTACCCCTGCTCATTGTCCAGTGCACCCCTGCTCATTGTCCAGTGCACCCCTGCTCATTGTCCAGTGCACCCCTGCTCACTGTCCAGTGCACCCCTGCTCATTGTCCAGTGCACCCCTGCTCATTGTCCAGTGCACCCCTGCTCACTGTCCAGTGCACCCCTGCTCACTGTCCAGTGCACCCCTGCTCACTGTCCAGTGCACCCCTGCTCATTGTCCAGTGCACCCCTGCTCACTGTCCAGTGCACCCCTGCTCACTGTCCAGTGCACCCTGCTCATTGACCAGCCTGCACTGGGCATCGCTGGGTGGGTGGTGCTGATGTGCTATGGCTTGGCTGTAGCTTTAGAGGCAGAGTATTCATTTCTCCTCTCCAGGTGCTCACATCCAGTTCCTAAACTTCTCCACTGAGCCCAACCATGACTTTGTTGAAATCCGCAACGGGCCGTACGACACCAGCAACGTCATCGGGCGGTTCAGCGGCACCGAAATCCCAGGCTCCCTCCTGTCCACGTCTCATGAAACCACCGTGTACTTCCACAGCGACCACTCACAGAACAAGCCAGGCTTCAAGCTGGAATACCAAGGTAAGGAGGCCACACAATGAGCAGCAGTGGGACAATCCTGTCCCCGGGTGCTAGTGGTGAGGGTAGGCGTGATGGTTGTTCCTATTCTGTTGGAGTAATTCCATGAAAAGTTAATCCACAAGAGTGGAAAGGTGTTACATGAAGGCCATGCTTAATCCTAATAACTGGGACCTGTTCACCCAGACTTATGCCTACGGCAAATAACAAATGTTCCTGGAGTGCTTTGTGACAGTGAAGTGCCTTTGAATTAATTCCAGCCAGATTCACTCAGATCTTGGCTCGGTTGACTGTCACATGCAAAGGGAAGAGTCCACAGCAGTCCTCAGTTTGTGTGGAATTTTGCAGCTGCTTTTCAGTCTCAGCTCAAGTCCAAAGGCATCTTTAGCTGCAGCCTGGCCTTGTGCTGAGACTGGCACAGATACCTGGAGTGAAAGGAGAGAAATCAGTTAACATCAAAAGGTGTCCTCAGTGCGGTTTTTGGAGATGATGGGGGAATGGAGGTGCCTCCCTTCTTACCCAGCTGGAGTCCTCAGGCAGCTCTCCAGTCTTGAACATGATGTCCTCTGAGCAGCAGCCACCTGGGTCGCTGAAGCCAGTGGAGTGAGGCTGTGGAAATGCTTCGTCTCTCACTGGATTTGCTGCTCTCTGCAGGTGCTGGCCTGGGGCTGCCTGTGTGAGTCTTTGCCCTCTTGAAAGAGAACAGGAACCTTCAGCCCTGCTTGATCCACAGCTCTGCCTTCATGAGTGTTTTTGCAAAACTTTTTGAGTCTTCTCTGTCCACCTGTCCTTGGCTTATGTGACTATGAAAGGGCAGAGGATGCCAAGGGCAGGTCCTCTACTTCCTGCTGGCTACAACTGGGATGAGCTTTGTGCAGCAGCGGGGAGCCAAGCGGTCCTGCTTGGGAGAGCGATGGGAGGAGTGGGAAAGACAGAGCACGTGTCTCCAGCCACGTGATACAGCCAAGGACTGACAAAGGGCTGACTCCCCAGAAATAGCAATAAAAGCTCATACTTAATTGAAAACATTAATTTTGCCTTGGCTGTCCTGTTGATGCACCATAGAACTCACGCGCTGCTGCACAATTTAGGAAGGAATGTGCTCTGTGAGGCACTCTGGGTAATCTCATGGAAATTGCTATGCAAATTAGCTCCAGCAAGGCTGACCACTAATTTATTATGCCAGGTGGAACATGTTAGCCAATTGACTCACATTTGTCATCAGGGTTGTCCACGTTTTGCTGAAAAACAAGGCAGATTTCCCAATTAGAAGTGAAGTGGGGGGTGAACACCGGCTCCGAGACTCCAGCTGATGGGGACAGACCCCAGTGCTGACGGCTGAGGCTGCCACAGAGCAGCAGCTGGATTTTCCCTCAGCCTCCATGCAGATGTGTGCATGGTTCATTAAAGTTTATCTCCTTCAATTAAGTCATTGTATGAGGAGGAAGTAGCCCAGCAGCAGGGAGGGTGTACTACTCCCGCTTTTGTGAGAAAACACAAAGTTTGGCACATTCCTTATTTATTATTTTTCAGCCTATGAGCTGCAGGAGTGCCCTGACCCCGAACCTTTTGCTAATGGTGTTGTAAGAGGAGCTGGTTACAACGTTGGCCAATCCATCTCTTTTGAGTGTCTGCCTGGCTACCAGCTGATCGGCCACCCAGTCCTGACCTGTCAGCACGGCACCAACAGGAACTGGGACCACCCATTGCCCAGGTGTGAAGGTATGGCTTTGGGGTCACCATGAGAGCACCTGCACAGGCGTGTCTGGGGAGAGAAAAGGCTTCAGCTTTCCTCTGTTCTTGGCCTCCTTTTGGATTTGTTGTTTTGTAATCAGGCTGAAAGTTTCTCTGGAAACAAAAGCATGGCTGGAAGCAGGCTGGGAATGTGCACTTGGAATAATACCTCGGCCCCTGAGGTGCTGAAGGGTGTTCCCAGTGAGCTGGTGTTCAACATGCTTCAACATAGTCAAGCAAATATTTTAACCAGTTCAAGATCCTTCCTTTGAGGTGCTGTGTTTGAATCTCAGGCTGTGGGTGAGGACTGTCTCTAGCTGTCAGTCTCACTGCTGATGCCAGTGGGAGCTGTGCTTTCAGAATGCAGTGGTCCAGGGTGATGGTAATCATACTTGCCTGCTTTATTTCTTCAACAGCATTCAGCTTCTGCTGATGTAGCATTGGTAAATAAAAACAGTCCCTTTTTGCTCTGAGGGCTCTTAGTGTGGGAAAATTGTGTCCTTGTCTAGTCTTAGTGTGGCAATGATGGCATCTCCAAAATTACCCAGATGGGAGTTCTTCAGTAACCTTGCTTGGTCTTCTTTCTGAAGACACATATGCTGGGAGGACCCTGCAGGCTGAAGGAGTGGATCTGTATTCCAGACATCGAAGCTCAGATGTCCAAATTCTCTCTTCAAACCCCAGTAGGGCTGGTTCAGCCTTTCATCCTGTGGGCCAATGGACTGGCTTTTGTGTGGTTTACTTTAGAAGGTTTTCATAGGAACCCTTAAGAAGTTCAAGATGGCTTATTGAAGATTTCCCACCGCACTTCCCAAGAGCTCTGACCTTTATCCCAACCTCCTTACAGCACTTGGTCTGCAAGAACTGTGCACTGGGGAAAGAGGGAGATGATATTTTTCCTCTTTTAAGTCCTAAGTCCTTGAACCCCAGAGAACACAAAGCATGAGGAACTGAATCCTCAGCTGCTCTGTCACTGACTCCAGCAGCGCAACAGAGACGTGTGTGAGCTGAGGAACTGTCCCGTGCTCAGCTGGGGGCTGCTGGTAGAGCAAGGGGCTGGTGGTAGCTGGATTATGCCCTGATCTACCTCAGGAATCAGCTCTGCCAGCTACAACCATCCAGTTCTTCCTTCTTTATTGAGTTTTTTACGTAGCTTTCTTGTTCTGCAGCACTTCTGATAGCAGAGAGGGGTGAGGGTTTAGGTACATTTCAGACCATTTGCTGCTTTTCTCTGTGTGCACATCTGGTGGCCTGTTAGTGCTGTTCAAGTCAATGCAGAACTTTCCTTTTCTAGCTATTTCCCTAAATGGTCCATTTTTGCATAGCAGCAGGCAGTGAGGACTGGCTGCCTTAGGCAAACCACCTCACCTTTCCCACGCAGGTCACAGCTGAAAGCCCTTTTAATTAAAAGAGAAGCTGTAATTCTAAAATAAATGCACAGAAGCTGAAGTTTCCAGCACCACTCCAGGGATTTTTTTTTCCAGTGATCAGCAGACTGCCTGCTGCTTTGCAGGGCAAAAAGGAACTTGGCCCTCAAGGTTCTTTGGGTGTTTGTTTCAGAAGATGAGCGTATGGGGTTATATAAATCCACATGCTTTTCTCAGCTTGACAGACCACGTGAGAAAGAGCAGAACCAGGCAGTGGATAAATGGAGCCTGGCTCTAACCTCACATCTGGCACATCACGTCAGGGCCAGGGTGGTACAAGTCTGTGGAGCTACTCCGGTGTGAGAAAGAGTGCTCAGCACCGAGCCTGGGTTAATGAGCTGTGCTGAGAGGGAGATACTAAGCCAAGAATGGAGTTAGTACAGCTCCATGGCTTGGAGAACCGAGCTGGCTCAGGCAGATGACACTGTCTGCACTTACCTCTGTGCCTTCAGTCACTGCAGGTTGCCAGTAACACCCTGTAGACGTTATCATCGTTTCAAGTGAACCTCCATGCCAGGGAGGTCCAGAAGCTGATGCTTGTGCATGGGACTTTCAGACGTGGGGACCTGCCATGGCCCTCCTGCATTGCCTTCAGCAGGACTTCCATCTTGCACTTGTTCTCTTTCACTGCCTGTTCCTAATTGCCTCTCTTTAGTTTGCAAATTCATTTGGACTTGGAAGATACCTAGTGCAAGAGAACTGTCATCCTGATTAATGAATTGAATGCTGCTGTCATACACATCATCATTTCCCCCCTGCTCAGATGTGCTGTGTGAGAAGCCAGCTGCTTGGTGTTCTGATGCTGTAAGAACAAGTGGATAGATTTGCCCACTGGTGTGAGCTCGTCAGGAGCTGAATTTTCCATGCATGGGTGCAGACAGCTGGTGGAGCCCAAAAACTCTTACTAGGGCGTAAGACAGAGTTTATTTGCACACCTGGTTTCACGTCTGTACCAAACACCCTGACAATCTCCTTTCAGCTCTGAAGCACTTAATAAATTTATTGTAGTGGAATTAAGTTGAAAATGTTAGATGTGGTTGTGAAAGATGGGAATTATTTGAGGCAAGCTAGGCTGAGATTTTAGGGCTGCATCCTCCAGAATTGCTATGTTTTTATCCAACAAAAAGGAAAGAAAAATGGGAAATAGGGGATCTTGAAGAGTGAAGTGTTTTGGGGGGTATTTCTTCACTAGGTTTGTGTTTCTGTTTGATTACCTGCAGTGCCTTGTGGAGGGAATGTCACCACCCAGAATGGTACCGTTTACTCTCCTGGCTTCCCCAACCAGTACCCCAATTCCCAGGACTGCACTTGGCTTCTGACTGTGCCGGTGGGATATGGGATCCATCTCAACTTCACTCTGCTGCAAACAGAGCCCTACAACGATTTCATCACTGTTTGGTGGGTACAGCAAAGGTGTAAGGACTGGAGTTGCTACCAAGGCCATTGGTTAAATAATTTACATTTACCAATTGTCCTCTTTTGGTTTTGTGGGGTTTTTTGGTTGTTTGGGGTTTTTTTTCAGTCAGAGACACACAGCCCTACAATCCCAGCTGATGTCTCAGACTGCAGAGGCAATGCTAAGATGACATTAGGCACCAGAACTGGCTGTGACTGCCTTTTAAATAGCAGCAACTGGGAACTGTGACCTCTGATGTAAAATGGGCACAGCACTGCTGCGGTTAATGAAGTGGCACTGATTTCTTCACCCCAGGAGCCTTCCAGGCTGAGATCTTCCTTTCCTATTTGGAGAAGGGAAGAGAAATGGCAAATTACCAACTTCAGGCAGCCAAGGGAGCACACAGAGCTGCACTGGCTAAAGAGCTTGTGGCCACATTCTTGAGCTTGTAGCACTTAATCAATATCTGACTTTCAAAATATCTTTGTCTGCTGTGCAAACAGGGAATGAAACTCCTTTGGAAAACTGGCCCTGATTCTTCAAGTTCTGAGGTTAAAAATGAAGTTCATGCTTGTAGTTGTCTACTGGGTGAGCACTGTACTGTCAGAAGAGATTATCCTGGTTATAATGGAGTGGGGAGGGAGACTGGGGGTCCAGGTCAGCTGCCCAGGGAGCTGCTGAGGCTAATAGAGATGTAGAAAAGGGAGGACAAGGAAGGAAGAGCATGGGAGGAGTTCCTGTCCGTGCAGTGTAGGAGGTTGTTTATTGCCTAGAATTAAAGACGTGTAGTAATGCTCTTTTCTTCTGTTTCTGACATATGATTTTTAGGGATGGTCCACAACAAACAGCTCCACAGCTTGGTGTATTCACTGGCAATTCTGCTAAGAAATCAGCCCAAAGCTCTTCCAATCAGGTCCTGATGAAGTTCCACAGCGATGCAGCCAACGGAGGGATTTTTGCCATTTATTTCTACGGTCTGTATTGCTCACTGAGCACCACGTGCTTTGTACCTGCCTGTGGGACAGGGAGGGGCATGGGTCAGTTGTGACTTGTTGTGGGGAGGGCTGGTTCTGGGGAAGAGAAGATGAGAAAAAATACACTTTTGCCTGAAATCTTCCACAAAGGGCTCAGATTTACAGGTTTGAGATTGAAGGTCTTTTATGCAATTGAGTGCTGGCAAGTGGTCACACAGGCTGTGCAGATGTGGAAATCCATCTGTAATGTTGTGAATAATTCAAGCACAGATCAAGTGCCTCAAGGTGATGCCTGTAAATATCGTCCTCTCCATGGCAGATCCCATTATGGATGGCTCTGCTTTGTTTAGTGAGAACTCTCCTTCCCCGCTGCTTTAGCTGGATGTGGTGTTGTCTTTCTAATGCGATGCTAAACCAATTGGGTCATCCTGGTGTCCTGTTTTAAATGGCAACTCTCTTCCAGCTAAGAGGTGACTTCATTTCTCTGGGGAGGAAAAAGGATTCCTGTAAATCCCTGAATTACTTGGAGATTCCTTGGTGTGAGTGCAGCTCATGCTGCAGAGATGTTGGGTATTACATTGAAATGAGAGCATTTGCTTGCTGCCACTAAACAAGAGCCCAACTTTAAATGGGATTAACTAACAGGTTCCTACAGCAGAACTGGGATTTTGGAAAGTGCAAATGGAGACCTCTTCTTGCTTCAGTAATTTGCTGGCAACGACGCCAACAAAGTCTTCCGTGAATTAAGCGATGGGTCTGTGCAGAATGCCTCCACTTCTGTGCGGTTCTGAAAGGCCAGTTTGGTACAGATAGCCTGAATTTAAAGAATGTTTGTTCAGCTTCGCAGGGAATTAGTTTACTGCTGCAAAACACTGTGAGATTTATGTGACTGGATGATGGTTATGCAAAAACGTGTATAACGGTTATGCAGAAAATGATGCTTTAGGCCGTTTGGCTGAGAAATGAGCAGTGTGTGAATGCTGCTGCAGCTCAGCGAACGCTGCCTTTTGTGATATGAATTAGATAGGATCATTGCTGTGGTTAGAGCCCATCAGCATATGTTGCTGTTCTTTAATCTTGCTAGCATTGTATGCTCGAGGTTTCTTTAGCTTGTGCTTTATGTGGAGTGCAAAGGCGCTCGTGGGTGGGAGAGGTCTGGGGTTGGTGTTGGTTGGGACTGGTGCAGACCAGGGGTCATTTATAACCTCTGACCCAGCTGGGATCACCTGCAATTGCTTGGCTTTTAATAAAAGTGTCATTTGCTGGCTTATTGCTCCCATTGTACATGGGACTTCAGTATAAAGCCTAACCCCAAAGACTTCCATGATCAAGGTGGTTGCCTCCAGGGTGAGTTTCTTCCCTCTCTCCAGGCTCTCGTTCTGTATGTGCTGCCTTGCACACCAAGAAGGGTGTGGGAGAAAGGGGGTAAATTTTCACCCCAGGTTCAGGTAGTTAAATCTTTAGCATTGCCTTTTGGGGTGTAACTGCAAGAAATGCAATTTCCTGGGGATTTACAGCAATGTATATTTTCATTTCTCTGTCTGGATGCTGGCAGATCTAGGACATAGGAGACGTCCTCCGTCAGCTTTAAATTGTCTTTTCCCATGCGGTGCTGATCAGCGCTGTGTCACAGAACTGCTGCCCTTTTAAATGCCTGCAAAGAAACGTTTCCTGAGGGGGGAGGAAGGGAAACAAAAGGATGATTCACAGAGCTTCAAGATTCAATAGCATCCCTTGAAAAATGAGGATGTTGCACCTATTATTAAACGGGTTAGTTGAGGTGCCAGGGCCAACTGATGTGTGAGCGTGATGGGAACGGGTTTTATGGCACAGTAACTCAAGGGGGTCCCAGTGTGGTTTCAAGGACAGGACTCTGTTTTGTCCTGGTGAGAACAAATGGATGTGCTGTTGAAAGGAGCTTTACTGGTGCTGCATCGCCCATATGCTGAAGCCATCTTAATCACACCTCTGTATTGAAACGTCGCCCATTAAGGAGAGGAGATTAATGCTGCAGATGCTGGGTTATCTTTCCACTTCAACAGATGCTGTCAAGCACTTTTAAAATAGCATTTAATTTAAATTTTTTGTTACTATTTCCTTTTCTCCTTTCCCTACTGTCAAGCATCTGTTTAAGTGATCGCAAGTAAGTGTGTTCCCTCCTGGGTTGGCTCTTTGCTGTGTAGCAGAAGGCTTCTCCCCTGCTGCCTCCTGCTCCTCTCCCATCCCACGTGTGGGCTCTTCCAGCTCCTTTGCTCATCCATTCTCTGTGATCCCGTGGTGGGTTATGAGGAAGGGGCTGACTGAATTCCAGAGCTGGCACTTTCCTTTGATCCCTGCCAGTTGGGTTTAGCTCACTGTAGGAGCGTGTGTTTGGTTTTTCCTCTGCCTTGTACACATGGGATACACAAAGCCCATCCCTCACATTAACCAGAAGTGGTTGCATTCCCTCCAGCTCCTTCTCCAGCTCTCCAGACGTCACATTTTTCCACACTCCTTTTGGGAAAGTCCTATCCTACCCTGGGGTTAGGGGGTAGGGAAACTGGGGCAAGATGATGGGGCATCTACTTCTCCACATGTGTAATTAAGCATCATCACAAGCCTCACTAAGGCTGCTGCCAGGACTGCCAGCCTCGCTGTGGTGCAAAGAGTTTGACATCATGGACTTAGTAAGAATTAATATTCAGTGGCAACTTGAGCTCCAGTCTCTTAAATTAAAGGGCTGTTATAAATTTCAGAGGAAGTTACACTTGTGCAGGGTCAGGTGCAGGGGGAGCAAAGATGCAGAGAAGTGCTGAGCAAATAGCAGAAAATGTCTTTCATTAATATTCATTTAGTTACCAGTAGCATATTTTCAATTTAAGGGTGCTCCCAGCTCTGGTGTGTTTATTTTCATAAGCAGAGCAGTGCTCCAGCCTGGTGCACCCACATGCCTGGAAGCAGTGGGTTTGTTTTGCTCAGTGTTAGCTGATCTGTAATTTTTTTTTTGGTGGGAAATTTACTGTTTGCAATGGATTTAGTCAGGTGTGTGAGACATAAGGAATTGTTTCTGCTCCTCAGCTGGATTTCTTTTTCCCATTTAGCTAGACAGTAGCCCTGAAAAAAATGTTAATTGGGCAAAAATTGCCCTGTTTTGCCTTCTGTGAGGCACTGACATCAACCTGACATAGGATACTTTGTGAAGGGAAAGCTACATGTAGGATTTGCAGTGGAAAACACCAGCATTCTGGAATAATTTTCAGGAGAAATTAATGAATAATTCCAAGTTAAAAATAAGTCAGTGAGTTCTGCAATCTCTGTTCAAGGACAGGCAGTAAGGATGAAACTCTCTGAGTAATTATTGTAATCTGCTTGGTATTGGGGCAGTCTGAGACTCTCCCTTTTCTGTGATTGACCCAATTCCACTGAGGTTACCAAGATCTTCTCTCTCAGTATCCCAAAAGGCGCCTGTGACGTTGGATCACGTCAGCGCCTGTTGGTCATCGCTCAGTGCTCATCCAAACGGACTGATGCTGTCTGGGTACCCACATCTCCACAAAGATCTGTTTCCTATTAGGTGTAAGAAACTGGAGAGAGCTGCTTTGGGACACCAGTGACTGGAGCCCTCTCTGGAGGGTTTGGAAGGGGAAAGGGCTGGTTGGGCTTGTGCCAGTTCCTTCTACTTGTGGAGAGGGAGGGTTTGCTCTGATGTCCCTTGTGCTTAGCACTGAGTTGGCTGTGGCTGCCTTCACCCCAACTTAACATCTGCTGCTCTTCCTTTGTTCTCTTCCAGCCTACCAGCTCTTCAGATGCCAGCCTCCAACCATCGTTCCCAACGCAGAGATCATCACTGAGAACGAAGAATTTAACATAGGTAGCCTCTCCCGGTGCTCTTAGCCCTCCTTCCCCCTCACCAGCTGCTGGCAGCACCTGCAGGACAACACATGCATGTTGTCACCCCATATCTGGGGCTTCAGGAGACCTCTTGATTGTGTGTGGCATGAGGAGCTGTGTCTGACCTTGCTCAACACCTGATGTTCACACAGAGTCAAATTGATCTGATTATCCTGAGACTTTTCCTCTCTGTTAGTACAGAGAAGTGCTTTGGCTTTTGTGAAAGCCCCGAGCTTGTTCGGAAACATTCAGAAATCTCTACCACAATCAGAGTTTTCAGGTGTTTCAAACAAAGTATTGTGTGAAAGCTTAGAGGCCATTATTCTTTTTGAGAACCTTTAACCCATATCGACTGTGCTTTTGGGATTTTATGGGGTTTTTTTTGCTGCTGTTCACGGTTACATCCACATTTTAAGAGTCTGCAAGCAGTGAACTAGCAGTGATTGTTTTTAAAGCAGCTTTTCTCACTGTCTGCTCTCTTTGAGGGAAGTCTCCACCTGAAGTAGTTTGCACAAATCATAGCAGTCTCAGCAGCATGACAGCAGTTTATCCCAACTGAGACTCCAGCAGCTATGCCTTTTATTTCTGCATGGTCATGCCAGAGCTCAATGGCAGAGGCACAGTTGAGAGGTTTCTGCACCATGTGGTACCTTCTTCCCAGGGCATGATTCAGCCTTATTGAATTTATCCTTCTCTTGAGTCAAGATGGTCTCTGTTTCTGTTTGTAGGTGACATTGTGAGGTACAGATGCCTTCCAGGCTTTACCCTGATTGGAAATGAAATCCTGACCTGCAAACTGGGCACTCATCTCCAGTTTGAAGGACCTCCACCCACGTGTGAAGGTAAAGCCAGAGGTGCCCAGTGTGGTGGCCAAAGCTTCCCTACCCAGACTGCTGCAAGATGTGGAGGGTTGCTGAGTGAGCTGGATGGCAGCTGGGAGAGGTTTTCTTGCACATACTGCATCTTTGGGGTTCATTCTCAGATCTCCAAGGTCCCAGTAGTGCAAAACTGCCCATCAGGACCTTGGGAGGGGGGTAGTGAGACAACTTTTCTCCTGAACCACCTCACAGCCTGTCCCAGGGCCAGGCAGCTTGGCTGGGCTCAAGCAACAACCAGCAAATAACAGTGAGAGATTTGCTGGGTGAATTATTGCAACCACCCCCTGATAAATAACAGGGAAAACCCTCCACCTCCCACTGGCTCCAGGGAATTCCGAGGGGATTTGCCTGATATTGGGTACCCCTGAATTTCTACCCCAAGCCCCCAGTTCAGGAAAGCACTTTAAGTTTCTACTTTCCCAAACAGGGACTGAGCAGAGATCTGACACAGCGTGTGTCTGAGTCCTTCCCAAAGTCATTAAAAGTCACCCACATGTCCTCACCCCGAGGCAGGGGGCAGGGATTCTGTGCTGACAGCTTGCCAGTGGTACATGAAGAGGCAAAGGAAGAGCAGGCTGCAGCAGGGTGAGCTCCTCTGGCGAGGCAATCCTGCGAGGAGCAGCCTCTGTTAGTGCCCCAGAATGGATTACACGGGAGAGAAATGAAATGAAAGCCCCACGCACGCTGCGCTGTGCACCTTGCTGCTGCTCAGGAGGGATCCCAGAGATGTTTCCATGCTACCCTGTTCCCTTATTTATCCTCTGGCTTCCTGCTGGTACTTTTGTTCACTCCAGCAGTGATTATTTCATCTCCCTCATTCCCTGCTATCTGAACATTTTTACCATATAATGGGATATTTTTATTTTTTTCTGTAGCTTTATTCTCTCTGCAATAGCGTGAACTGAAGGGGAGAAAGGGAGGTCATTCAATTATTTACTGATGGTTGTTAGCCTGGGGGTAAAGGGACTGCTTAAATTACATCTGGCCACCAATTTATAGAGGTCAAAAAATCACTGATGGGATTAAGGATTTGGAAAGAATACACTGCTCTTTCTGGATAGTTCTGGCTGTTCTCTGTCGATGCAAGTGCGACGTTTGCACTGGGGCTTAGTGACGATTGTGGATAAACAGATCCCTTTCTTTTTATGTTTTCTGCTCGTTTTGTGTGGTTGCCTCCTCTTCTAGAGTGTCTTTGCTGGCTTCTTTGTTTAGTGCTTTTAGCTGGATTTAATACTTCCAGAAGTTGAATGGGCTGTAGTGATTAGAGAAAGGAACTGGAGTTCTGATGTCCCAGTTCCCAACTCCCTGGGTGTTGACCTGGGCTCAGGCTGTAGTTCCACACATTGTTCTAACCCAGGTAATAAAGTTTCCAGGAATTCCTGGGGAGAGTTGTAACTTGAGGATGGTTTCTTGGTTGCAGTGGCCTTCATCTTGAAAGAGAAATGAAATGATGCAAAGATGGTTGAAGCTGTTTGCAGTGCTGCATTCTGGCTGTTCCTTTGAGTCTGGCAATTGCTTGGGTTCATGAAATGCAGCGTGCTTTGAGCAGAGCCTACATCAAGGTCTGGGGATTCTCCAAGGGTCAAGGTGTGCAGCAGATGTACTCAAGTGGGAGTTGTGCTCTATCTTGACCTAGCTCATCCAGGCAGACCTTCCTGGCCATAGTATCTTGTGTGTTCTTCTTCCCTTTGCAAAATAGGACAATGCTTTTTCTGTTGTCTGTCCTTCCCGCTCCCTGCAGTGCACTGTCCCATGAACGAGGTTATGACCGACTCCACCGGTGTGATCCTCAGCCAGAGCTTCGTGGGAAGTTACCCTCACTTTCAGACCTGTTCTTGGGTGGTGAAGGTAGAGCCTGGCTATAACATCTCCCTCACCATTGAGTACTTCCTGAGCGAGAAGCAGTATGATGAGTTTGAAATCTTTGATGGTAAGAGGTTCACCAGCTTGACAGCAACTGAGGGGATAGGAGAGAAATGGCAGAGTTTTGTTAGTTGTTAATCACAGAATGGTTAAGGCTGGAAGGGACCTTAAAGATTATCTAGTTCCAACAAGAGCAGTCTGGGGAGAGCTTTCCACCACTACACCTATAACCTTCTGCTGGACTTAGAGAAAGCTCTTTCTAAGACTCTTTGATTCTCTGGATAAGAAATTATCAATGATTTGATTTTTGGATGGATTTAAAGTAATTTTCCAAGGGGTAGGAGTTAGCAGACTCCTGAGAGAAATCGTAGCAGAGCTTGCTGAGAAGGGGTGAGTTGAGAGGGTGGGACTTCTCATCCCTGAAGCCCATGCAGACCAGATTTTCTGAGCCCATGAGCTCTCATGAACTGAGAAGGGATCTGTCAGTATTCGCAGTGATGCAGCTTTGTAACCAAACACAGAGTACAAGTGCTCTGCTGATGCTCCTGTGGTTGCCCAAAGGGACTTGAGCTGAAGGCAGTACTGCCTGGAGCAAAACCCTGGTCTTGCTGTCATCAGCTGGGCTTTATTTGCTGTTGGTTTCCCAGGAGCCAAGTGTCTGCACTGAGATCTGTGTTCACAAAAAACCCCTGAGCGTGAGCTGCTGTTCCTGTGACAGCTCCCGTGCTGTGGTCCCACAATCTGCCTCTTCCCTGGGCAGAAACACACCCTGGCATGTCCAGCCCACGAGTGACTGTGTCACCTCTGACTTTTCCTCATCCCCTCCTCCCTTACAGGTCCCTCTGGCCAGAGTCCCCTGCTCCTCTCGCTGAGTGGGAACTACTCTGCCCCTCTGACCGTCACCAGCAGCGGGAACAAGGTCTATCTCCGTTGGTCCTCTGATCACACCTACAACAGAAAAGGCTTCAAAATCCGCTACTCTGGTAAGCACAGAGCACAGACCCGGTGCCTCTGCCAAGAACGTGCCACCTCTTCAGCCAAGGATCTCCACAAAATTGCTGCAGAGGGGCACAGGCCATCTGTGTCGGCCGAGGTTGCCAAGGGCTGGGAGAGCACATGAAGCTGAGCTCGTTCTGAGCTGGTGAGGAGCAGAAAGGCAGGTTTATTTCCAGCAGAAACCTTGAAGCTTTGGCTGGTTTCTCAACCACTCTAAGAATCAGAACCAGAATATATAACCACAGAATTAACAAAACCCATCCTGTGTGACTCCCAGGCAGGATTGCTGTGTTACTCAATTATTGTCTTTGCAACGAGGCCATGAGATGTTTGAAGGTGAACATCCCAAAACATAAGAACTTGCATTGGGAGCTGCTGGGTGCATGAGGCACAACTTCTCCTCTTGCAGCATTTGTGGTGAAATGTTTAAAACACACAGTCCTCCTGCTCAGTTCTGCTGCTCTCACAGGAGCAGGATCGAGGGGTCTTGGTTGCTCATTCAGCAGAAAATCGCTGCTGGATACTGAATGTTTGCTGAGACTTCCTTAAAATGAATTACTGTCTTCTGGAACTTAGCAAATCTTAATTAATGGAAGTTCTAAAACTGAGCTGAGAACTTGCCAGTACGTCAGAAATAAATGATGGCTTTACTCAGTAAATGAATTAAGTAATATTTAATGATCAGAAATTAGTCTTTATTCTATAGAACCGAGTGAAACTTGGACAGTAGCCCTGCACTCCTTCCCTGTTTCACTTTGTGTTTATCCATCACAAGTTCCCCATTCCTTGTCCAGCTTTAGGTTATGGCAAACTGGGTGTAATTCCTGGGAATTTACCTTGATACTGCCCATCCAGTGACTGATTTCTCTGCCCTTCTCTCCAGCTCCCTACTGTAGCCTCCCACAGCCGCCAGCCCACGGGCTGATCCTCAGCCAGACAGGTCTGCAGCCCGGCAGCACGCTCCGCTTCGGCTGTGACACCGGCTACCGGCTCGTTGGCCACAGCACCACCACCTGCGCCCAGCACCCCCAGGGCTACTTCCACTGGGACGAAGCGACCCCTCTGTGCCAAGGTGAGAGCAGGAAAGCATCGTTGGGAGATCTGGGAGTCCTGGGAAGGACTGAGGAAAATGTGGTGAAAATAAAAACCTGTTGTAGTTACCACAGTTAATTCTGTATTGAGAACAAGCTCTGAGCTGCAGATAGGCAGGTGAGGTTTGGTCCTCTTATAGCCAAGACCTTGGGAACAGATGAACAAGGAGGGAAGGGAGTGACCATTTGGGAGCAGAGGGTCATGGTCTGGCCTGGGATAGGAGAGAAAAAGCACATTTGTGCTTTATTTTTTTCATGGGTTCTGTTGTAGAAGTGTTTGAACTCTCAGTAAAGACACAGCCAAGCCTCAGATAAGGACAGGAGAAGCTACTGCTGGGAAGAATCTGGGAAGGCTGGCAGGAGCACGGGTCCTGCTGGGTTTTAGTGACTGGAATTTGCTTTGGTATTTCTGGAAGTGCCCTCTTAGGTCTGGGTGTGCCAATGGGGGCTGAGGAATTTCTTGGCATTCAGATGGTGCCCAGTTTCTGTTGGCTTCATGTAAGATTCAGACATGTAGTTGTTCTTTCCACATTTCCTCCTAATTAACTGTGATCTTTATGACATATCATAGTTGGCACAGGGCTCCTTCCAGGCGTGGGAGGGAAGGGCAGGACAGGGCAGTGTGCCCCAGGGGGCTTTGCTTCTGTGCTATTTTGTCTCCCTCACTATGTTCGCTTTCTGATTGCACCTTTTTCTCAATCTGCCAATCATCCCCGTTCCTTTGTGTTGATAAAATGCCCATCTTTATTCTGATGAAGCCTTTCAGCATCTTTGAACATTCATCCATGTTCCAAGGGGACCGAGCACTGGGGATTAATATTGCATTGACTTCCCTGGAAACTAGCCAGAGAACAGAGACAGCATAGGCAAAATCTCATTGCAGTGTCTGCATTGTTGTCCAGTCCAAGCCATAAGGAAAAATGGGATTATTTAGAGTGGGAGCTACCAAAGAGCCTTGAAAAAACCTCCCTTCTGTGCTCCTGAATCACTTTAATCTCTCTGGAATTGGCCCAGGGGTGCGAGCAGTCCTGCCTCGAAAGGGTGGGTTTGTGCTGTGGGTGCTTATATCCATTTGCAGCTCTCTCAAGGCTGTATTTATTTAAAGGTGAGTGGAAAGCAGTAACCAAGCCCCTGCCACTCAGCCCTGTTGCAAGGGGGGAGCTGGGAGCTGGACACAAGCCCGGGCAGTGATTGAGCCTCACGAGATAACGCGGGGGGCAATGAGCGCTGGAACGGCGCGGCCAGAGCAGCAGAGGGGCTGTCATGGCAACTGTGCCTCCCAAAGCCCGAGCCCAGCGTAGGAATTTCTCTGATGTACTGAGTCTTTTCTACAGAAAATCATGTAGTCAAGAACAGGTACAAATGCTGTGAAGTCTTCACTGCCCCGGTGTGCTGGAATGTCACCTGAGCCTGTGGTCAGCTCCCAAATCTGTGTTTACTTCCAAGAGGTGTAACGGTGTGTGGGGAGTGGATGTTAAACACTGAGAGCCTTGGGTCAGTGCCATGGGGTGGAGAGGTGTGGGGAGAGGATTTCCCATGGGAGCTCCATGAGAAGCACTAAACCCACCCTGTGCTCTTCTGGTTCAGCTGAAGGCGTGTGACATGTCAGGAGCTGGATGGGCACAACCCGTGGTGCCACTCCATAGCACTGCTATGGTGACTAGAGGAAGAATTTGGGGGCCAATTCATAGCATTTTGGGTAGGCTCCTGCTCCGATTTCCCTTTTGAAGGGATGTGTCTGTCCCCACTGATCACACATCGAGCAGCTTGATCAGGATCTTGGTGCTGGATGTCCCTCTGGAAGAGCCTGTCTCTGTCCAGCGAGGAGGAGAGCTTGGTAGTTACGTTAGATCCTGAGGTTGAAACAGCCCCTTTGGGAGAGTCACCTCTTCTCTCTGTTTCCCTGTATTGACATCAGGAATCTTAATACTGGCCCGTGGTTATGGAGTGCCTTGAGATGGATGCAGGAGGTGAGGGAGCAGTAGGAGAATTCATGGCCGAGCAGCTCCCCCCCCTGGCATCGAGCAGCCGGTGGCCAGGGCTGGCTCTGCTCTGGCCCTGTTCAGCTGCATAAAATCCATCACTTTTTAATTTTATTTTTATTTTCTTTTTTTTTTTTTAACATTGCTCTCAAAGCCAACTGGCAACCTTTTGTTTTGGGCTGTATACTCAATTCCTCCTCCTTTCTGGTGGCCAGAACCACATGGCAGAGGTTTGGGAACTGGATCCATAACACTGCATAAATTGCTCACACAATCAGCTGTGTCAGGAGGAGGGGAACTGGGGTGCCCATAAACGCATGGTCTGGTTAACAAATGACATTTCCCATAGCTCCCTTCTGCCAGCACATAATCCTCTGCCTCTTCCCCATCCCCTCTGAATAATCTTCACTACGTGCTGTGTCCTAGCTGACATTTCTGGAAGCAGCAGAGAATATTCTGCAGGGAACAATCTTGCATTGGCATAATGGGGGAGAGCACAAGATGATCTAATATGCCTTTTCTGTCTCTGCTGCCTAATTTTAAGCTGCTTTGTTTTTGGAATCCCAGCTGCAGATTTGCTTTCATAGCCTCTGTCCCTTTTCCTAGCACATCTTTTTCCTACAGACAATTTTTGTACCTCTGAACTCCTTTTTCCCCTGGATCCATGGGTCTCCCCAGGCCCATGCTGTTTTGCTTTCCCATGGAACAACTACTGTCTTTCATCTCCCCTCTTTCTGGTTGCAGTGCCCACAATTTGACCCCTCAGAAATGCTCTTTGGAGCAGATGGCAAGTTTATTGCCAAGCCAGAAATCAAGTTTCTCTGTTTTGTGTGGGGCTTTGTAAATAAAAACTCACTAATACCACGTTCTGCTCAAGGATGATGGATTTGCAGGGAAGGAAGGGTCCTGCCATGGGTGCAGGGCAGCAGAGGCTGCAGCCCCAGTTGGATCTCCCTGTCTGATTCTTGGTGGTGTAGCCTGACCATCTGCAGGTGAAGAGGGTTACTTTTTTTAATTATTATTTCTGGTGACTTAATGACATTTTTAGTTAGCTGTGTCTGGCCCAGAAGTGTTGTATTATTGTGAACTTTTGTATCAGGGCAAGGATTATGCAATGGGAAGACTTTAGATGATCAAACAGACTTTGTGAGAGGCAGGACAAGGCAGCAGTGAGTCATCCTTCCCTCATGCAGAGAAATGAAGGCAAGTGGCCACTCAGCCTCACTGTCCTGGAGCACAGCTGGCCCTGGTCTCTCTTCGCTCTGGTGTCCCTCCCTGGCAGTCTCT
Source organism: Caprimulgus europaeus (assembly GCA_907165065.1). Next base: position 1,929,076 of record OU015547.1, read on the forward strand.
GTGCCTCAGTTTCCTCGTGACAAATAGAGGTGATGAGTTTTGGCAAGGCATCAAGCTCCAGAAGAGAATTGAACAGAGAAAAGAGAAGGCTTTGCTGGGGTAGTGGTGTGGGAAGGGGGTCAGCTTTCTCACCAGCATCTTTGGTTGGAATCATCAGAAAGTAGCAAGAGAACTGCTGGGTGGAAGTGAAAGGGTAGGACTTTCCAGGTCCCATCATCTTTTGCCTCAGAATGAAATTGGTATTCAGCGTGGTGGCTTGTCTAGACACCCAGCCTTGTAGAGAGATTCACCAAGCTCCTTAGCTCAATGAAGTGACATACGTGTGATTATCATTTCAACCAGGGATGTGCCTGATGGTGCTAATATGAGCCTGCTGAATTACTCACACCTATTAGCAACCCCAGCATCTGCGAGGTGCTGTGTAATTGTGCTCCAGGCTGCAGCTCTGAGCGACTCATGGAGCAGTAGTGGGATAAAAGCATCTTGGACCTCGAGTGGTAGAAAGCTCCAGTGGTTGTGCTGCTGCTGCTGCTGCACACAATAAGTTTGGTCTCTCCTTTTCAGCACTCAGTGGGGTCTGTGTCACCAGAAAGTGACTTTTCTAAGGTTGCTGAATTTCTAGCCCTCATCTGTGTGCAGGGGGAATAACAGGAAGGTGAACGTGTGTTGAAGTGTCAGCATGTGGCTCAGGAGCCATAGGCTCAGCCCCCAGCTCATGCAGTAGCTGAGTGGGAGCAGCTCAGACTGCTCCAGGAGGGAAGGGATTTCCTTTAGAGCAGTTTTAAAATGCAGACAGTTGTTTGGGTTAGGTGTTGGCTTGCAAATCAGTGCTGGCTACCAGGATCTGCTCATCTCGGTGCCCTGCAGAGGCTGTTGGTAGCCCTACTGGCTGGTGGTCTCAAATGTCAGCTTTATGGGTCCCAGGTCTTCTTTGTCATCCCATCCCTGCCCAAATGGGTGGGCTGTGCATCTCCAGCCACAGCAAGATGGGCTTCTCCCAGAGCCAAGACTTGGAGATGGACAGGGACACGTGTGGTGCTTTTGGAGGAAGGTCTGGGTTTGGTTTTCCAGCTCTTCTGAACGCTGATAGAGAAAAACAGATTTGAGTGACAGACTCCCAGCGCTGGTGTTCCCAGCGGCGGGGAAGAGGGTAACAGGGCTTGTCACGTCATGCAAAACTCTTGCAGCATAAATGAGTGTGATTCTGGTCTATCTGTATGTGGCAGTTGCTCATATTTCTGTGACCTGCCTGTCCCCTCTCTGCAGAACTGAGGATCTCAGCAGGAATGGTGCAGAGCATCTTCTCCAGCGTGCTGCCATCTTCAGCAGCCGTTTGGCATTGTGCCTGTTGATCAACTTTTTCCCCTAAGTTTTCCCCCATTACTTTCTCACCTGTAATACTAAATTTAGCTTTCCTTCTGCCACAATGTCATTATACAATTTGCTGCCTGATGTCATCTAGAAGTGCTGCTGGAAAGGGCTTTCAGGTTGGTGCTGCTGTGGGGTGTAAATACAAAATGTTATTGCTCTCTAATGCTTCATCTCTGTGTGAGAGCTCCTGAACCCTGTGTTGATGCATTTTGTGTTACAGATACTATAGAAACTCCGAGCCAGAGTCTCTTCCAGTACAAATTAGTATTCAGTGCTGGCTTTGCTGTTACCACACTGATAGACAGGAGTTGAAAATCTGATCCTCTGTGAAAGTGGGCGTTCATTGCAGCTTCTGGGGTTCAACACAGGGCTGGAGCTTTTCTAAATGGGAGAGCCTGGGATTTGGGTTTTCAGCTCACTTACCACAAATCCATGGTAAAATTGGAAGCTCATTGATTTCTTGGCTGTGTTTTTTACCCCTCCTCCTTCCCAGCTGTCTCCTGTGGAGTTCCCAGAGCCCCGAAGAACGGCGTTGTCTTTGGCAAGGAGTACACAGTGGGCACAAAAGCCGTGTACCATTGCAACCAGGGCTTCCAGCTGCAGCCCGGGGAGGAGCCCAGCACCGAGTGCCTGCAGGCAGGGCAGTGGAGTAACAGCAACCAGCCCCCCCAGTGCGTGGGTGAGTGTTTGCATCCAGTGCAGTCCCACAGGGGATTTTGGGAATCCCTTCAGTCATGTCTTCCAGCTGTAGCATGGACAGTTGTGCTGGCAGGTGCCGTATTTAGGGAACTGGGGTTGTTGAGCCTGGAGAAGAGGAGGCTGAGGGGAGACCTTCTGGCTCTGTCCAAGTCCCTGAAAGGAGGGTGGAGAGAGGTGGGGGTGGGTCTGTTCAACCAAGGACCAAGGGACAGGACAAGAGGAAATGGCCTCCAGTTGTGGCCAGGGCAGTTGAGATGGGATGTGAGGAAGAATTTCTTTGCTGAAAGGGTTCTGAGGCATTGGCAGGGGTTGCCCAGGGCAGTGGTGGAGTCCCCATCCCTGGAGGGATTGAAGAGTCGTGTAGACACAGTGCTGAGGGACATGGGTTAGTCAGGGACTGGTCAGTGTTGGGTTCATGGTTGGACTCTGTGATGTTAAAGGTCTTTTCCAATCCAGGCAGTTCTGGGATTCAGTGACACCAGGTTTCTACTCCTGCATCATTTGGGTCTGATAGCCTCTCTCATGGTGTCCTGATTTCCCACCTGCAGAACAGGGATGCTAACTCTAGCCCCTGTGTTAAGCCAGCGCTCTTGCTGAAATGCCCTGGAGTGCCCTGGGGTGAAGCACCTGTTAACATCTTTCTGTCTCATTTCTTTTCCCTGACTCTCCACGTCTGGTTTTTAGCTGTCACCTGTCCCGATATCAACAGCATCGCGGTTGAGCACGGTCGATGGCGACTCACCTACGAGATCCAGTACCACTACAATGCCCAGCTCATGCTCATCTGTGACCCTGGGTACTACTACACTGGCCAGAGGGTCATCAGGTGCCAAGCCAACGGGAAGTGGAGCATTGGGGAACCGATGCCCACCTGTAAAAGTAAGAGCAGAGAAGCTCAGGATCCGTGCAGGGGCGGGCCAGCTTCGGGGGATGTCTTGCAGGGGTTGGGGTTTCTGTTTTCCATGTGGTGGGTGTGCAAACTGTGCTGTTAGTGTGCAAAGACACCACAGCCAAGAGCCTCTGGGAGCGTGGCTGCAGAACTGCTCTGGCAGAAGAGAGTTTGGATGCAGGGAGAGGTCATCTGCTGATCTGATTATTGTTTTAATCTAAACACTTCTGCAAGAACTCCAGCACATTAGCTCATCTGTTGCTGTCAGGTCCCAGCAGCTTAGCTGTCACTGGTGCCAGATGCTCTGAAGTTGGCTTTCAAGAAAGAAAATACAAAGTTCTGATTTAAAGCCTAACCTCTTCCAGTTTTATGCAAAGGCCAAGTTTAGGAGGGTAACAGTGTCACCTGGAAATCAAAAACATTGCTGGCAAACAAGCAGCTCGCTCAGTGGTTCTGACAGGGCTGCTGTGCTTTGGATCCTTTCTTTTGTCAGAGGTGGAGTGGTTTTTTTCCTCTCTAAGTGCAGATAGAGACAGAAAAATTTCTCCTTCAGAATGGCAGCTTTCCCTTCCCTCCTGCCTCCCTTTGTTTCTGGAGATGCCACTGCTGGCTTCGGTGACAGATGTAGTTTTACCCCTGCTAGCTCTTCTGCCAGATCCGGGAGCGTGAGCCTGACCTCGTTTTATTTCTTCAGCCTTGTTGCCACCTAAATCCAAATGACAAGATCTTGGCAATGCACTAAGGTCAGAAGCACCCAGCGTGAGCCTCTTGATTTCTTGCTGAGCGCAAAAGCTCCAGAGGGTTTGCAGATCTTTCAGGCAGATAAAATAAAGAACTGAAGTTTATGGCTGGGAGCTGCATCTGCAAGGGCTCCTGGCCGGGCTCCAGCTGCACCCTGCAAACCAGGCCTTCAGCTGGGTGTCCTCTCTGGGTCTGATCTTTAGATGTCAGCTCTGTCCTGGATGTCACTCTGTGAGGAAAAAGCTGGGTGTCACTTTCTAATTGGAAAACTTGTGCCATTTGGTGGCTTTTCTGGAAGCCAGGCTTCCTGGCTGTATCTAGCAATGAGTTAATAATAGAAATATTCCTGTGTTAAAAACTGCCTGTGTGAAAAACTTCTCTAGTTTCTTCCTAGGCAGTCTTATCTTTAGTACATCCCTCGTGTCCTGAAGCATAAATATTAATAGCACTTCTATTTGTCACCTCATGTAAAGTGACTCCGAATCGTTATTATCCATGTGCCTATTTAATAATCTTTCCCACTCATTCCTGACTTCAGGAATAACTGGTGGTGGTGTCACCAAGTGCATCCTGTTATAAACCACATCTCCCTGCCTGCTGGCACTTACTGTATTTTGGGGTCTCTTTCAGTTATCTCATGTGGAGACCTGCCGACCCCACCGAACGGGAACAAGATCGGCACGCTGACCAGCTATGGGGCCACAGCCATCTTCTCCTGCAACACTGGCTACACCCTGGTAGGGTCCCGTGTGCGGGAGTGCATGGCCAACGGACTCTGGAGCGGAGCAGAAGTGAGATGTCTGGGTAGGTGTGGAGTATCTGTGATGTGGTGAGGAAAAAGAGTCCTGATTGTGTTTCTGGAGGGAGTAGAAATTGTAGATACTGATTCCAGGATGAGGACTGAGCGCTGCTGAAGCTGGTAGAGCTTTAAGTAGATATAAAAAGGAAGCAGACTTTGATTCCTTACTGCTCAGGAGCTGTGAGGTGGTGTGAGATTGGAGAGGAGAGCTTTCAAAAGGATATCTTGTTTTTACTGCTGCTCTGATTTTATTTATGACTGCAGAGATTTGAATTCAGACCCGCACAGGGCATGGGGTGGGCTGTGATGCCTTCAGGAGGGGCAGGCGTGAGCTCTCAGTGATCCTCCTTTGTCCCCTCTCCTGCAGCGGGACACTGTGGTGTTCCCAGTCCCATTGTCAACGGGCAGATCAACGGAGAGAACTACAACTACCGCGGCAGCGTGGTGTATCAGTGCAGCCCCGGCTTCCGCCTGATCGGCATGTCGGTGCGGATCTGCCAGCAGGATCACCGCTGGTCCGGGAAGACGCCTGTCTGTGTGCGTAAGTATGTTGTCAGATTGTAGTTATTTTGGGGTTTGGTTTTTTTTAAGCCCTGGTTAGAAGACAAGAGCACGTGCAGAGAGCGTTGTTCAGCGCTTGCACACCCAGGCTGCTTTGCACACGCGGTGAAAGGGCTGCACGGCGTCCCCGAGGGTCACGCCGGGGAGAGCTGGGGTGTGTGGCAGGAGAGGCATTGCTGGGATTTTGGCTGCTTTGGTTCTTCCCTCTGCTTTGGTGTTTTTCACAAGCTGAATGTCCAAGGGATGAGCCCAACTGAAGGTTTGGTTTCTGAGGAGATCACCCTTTATCGAGGTTAAAGGCAGACTTGGCCCCAGCCAAGCACACCCCAGTGGTCACCGTCTTTGAGACCCATGATCTGTGCCAGAGGAAGGTCAGTCTCTCTCCTCCTCTGACCCACATTCACAAGTCATCTTGCACAACCTGCTCATTTATCTTTCCAATAAATAAGCTAATTAAGTTAGTTTCTATAACTCTAAAGTGTTATAATAAGTTTAAACATCATCTTCTCAACGGACAGTGCAGTCCATGGGTTTCATATCATGGTTCTCCACTTGTTTGCTCCCAGTCTCTCCTGTCTGGCTTAGAGTTTTATGTGCTGAGGCACAAGAACAACAGCAAGATATCAATGAATATGCAGATTCCAGGTGAAAAATAGACTGAAGTTGTCAAGGTTAGCAGTGACTCCAAAATTTGAAGGGTGTCTGGGAATTCTACATGAGCTTTTTAGGAAAAGAATTATTGGAAAGGCTGTCTCTGGGTCTGCAGGGAGGTTTGAATTACTCTCATGTCTGAGGATGCTCTGTTAAAAAAGTTTTAATTCACTTTCACCTGCCACATATATACATACTAATCTTGGAGCAGGAAATCAGGTTGGTAGAGGTTCTCCAGCTGTCAGGCAGATTTATGGAAACACAGGATTTTCTAAACATCCATTTTCATGGATCATCTTGTTTCTTTCAGGAGGGACCAAACCCATTAGAACAAAGCAGGTGAACGTTGCTCATCTGTATCTGTCTGCTGACTACTGAACCAGTTCGGGGCTGGTTCCCATATGGCACCTTTGTTGGGCTCTGCTTTGTGCCAGCTTCTGACTCTGGCACCTGAAAGCCCACCAAGCTTTTGTGCAGAGATCTGTAAAGGTGTCTCATGTGCAGAAGTTGGCCTTGAAGTTATTACACTACATTAGGCCTTATGGATAACATAAATTTAATGTTGTTACAGCAGAGCACTGTTGGGCTCTGAAATTAAATGCCTTGAGGTTTTATTGCTTCTGAAGAACTTCAGGGCACTGGCTGTTAGCACTTTGTAATTTCCTATTGTCCTGATATTTTCTCTTTAAACCTTCTACAGTTGCTTTCTCTGTGTGAATGGGTCTCTTTGATCCATGCCAACTGCAGGGAGCCTTTTTTTTTTCTGGGCCAGAATCCATCACCTGTTTCAAAACATGTATAATCATATTCAGAAGTACCTCAGAGAATCTGACATCTGCTTCCTGCAGCACTGGAAGGCTATCTTGCTTCATATTTTTCAGACCTGTACCTGTCACCAGCTTGCATAAGGAATAAATTCCCATCCCTGTGGTACAGTCCAGCCCTGGCAGTCAAACGTGTTATGGATCTTTTGTGGGAATTTCATCTTCCCCTCTAGCTTCTGGCTTTGGCAGCTGTACAGCTAAACTGCTGGACTTTTACTGATGGGCCATTACCCAGTTTCAGCCTGACAATAATCAATATTGCTTTGTCCTCAGCTGTCAGAAGATGTCACATTCCTTAAGCAACCAAAAAAACCTCTCTGTATGGCATCCTGAGGTTTCTTCTGCGCAGTGGAACTCGCTGCTGTGCTTGGAGTGAAGGTCTCCAGGCTTTGCTGGCTGCAGGGGCTGTGTCCTCCCTGGATCACCCACCTCTGCTGAGCAGCAGCAATGCAGCCCAGGCACAAGTGCTTTGAATGTCAGTATTGTCTGTGCTGGCTGCTGCTTTTGCTTCTGCACCTTCTGTGTTGGTGGAGTCACTCAGACTGGGACCCTTTAGCCCTTTACCTCATCACTGGCCCAGGTTACCATCACCCACAGGAACCAGAATTACACAAAAATCCTCATGTCAGAGGTTTGGAAATAAGGGTTTTCCTTCCAAGTTTTTCAAACTTCAAGCAGAAAGATTTAAGCTTTCTACACCATATGCTAGAAACCTGGTTTTTCTCCTATTTTTCCTCTCTTTTAACCACCCCTCCAGGTGTAACTTTGTACTGCAGTGAGCATACATCTGACTTACACCAGGGAGGGGGAGGAAAACATCAGGTTTTGTGACTCTGTGTGTGATGCCCAGGGTAATGTAAGGCAAGAGATTAATAGCAGGAGCTGGGAGTTTTGAAGAGGAGCTCGAGGGATTTATGGTGTAAGTCAGTAGGATGCTGGCACTCAGCTGCTGAGAATTTCTTATGCCAGTAAAATGAACAAAGGCACCACACTCCACTTGATTCAGTATTTCAACAGAGCTGGCCACAAATCTTTGAAGTCAGTGCAGGTTTCAGAGTTGATGTGTTGGGGTTTTTTTTATATGATCTCCTTCTTTGGGAACTTTTTCCAATGGATAATCCACTTTTCTTCCAGGCAAAATAAGTAACGTCTCCAATTTCTGATTGTAGCTATCACTTGTGGCCACCCTGGGAACCCTGCCAATGGCTTGACCCAAGGGACTCAGTTTAATCTGAATGATGTGGCCAAGTTTGTGTGCAACACTGGGTACCGCCTGGAAGGAGCATCGCAGTCCCAGTGCCTGGCCAACGGCCAGTGGAGCAGCGCCCTGCCCGCCTGCCACGGTGAGTTATCTGCCTCCACCCCAGCCTGGGCAAATCAAACTTGTCTGCACCTTCCTCACTGGTTACTCTGAGTTCCTCAAATCCTGCTAGACGCTGCCATAAATTCATATAAACCAAATCTTGCAGTTCCTCAGGAATGTACAAGTGATGTTGGAGCTCTGAGGACTGTGTAAATCTCATGGAACAAACCTGATCTTCCCTTGGGCCTCACTCAAAGCTGTTGGTGAACCCTGCCCAGCCCTACATCCTCCAAGACGTTGAAGTCTGTGTTGTGAGTGGGGAGGACACAAGGAACCCTCAGGCCAGACCCTTAGCAGAGGTCATCCTGGTGTAACCCTGAGTAGTTTACTCAAAGCAGACATCATGGTCTTTGTGCAGAGCCCGTTCTCCTTCGAGGCTGCCCACGTCCATGGGTGTTAGCACTCAAGCTCACTTATCAAATTCCCTCCCCTCCCTGCACTCCCTCCCTCTGTGCTCCCTCAATCCAGTATCTCTGTCCATGCTGTTGCTGTGTCAGTCAAGAAATCAGTTACTCCCAGCTGGCTTAAGTCTCGATTTGGGGCCAGAGAGCCAAGCTCTGCTGCAGAGCCTCGCGTGGCAGGGCGAGAGCCTGCAGGATTGCTTCCACTCAAGGTCTTTTTTCCTTTTAATAAAGATTTTTTTCTCTTTCTGCCCCAAAGAATCTTAAAAAAAAAAAAAACAACAAAAAAACAACTAAAAAAAAAAATTTAAATTGTGGAATATGTGATTTGCAATTTTTTCCCCTTTTCCTGCTCATTTTTGGAGAATCCCTTTGTTCTTTGTCACACCCTTTGTTTTGTTTTTTTTTTGTTGTTGTTGTTTGTTTGCAGTTGTAAACTGTACTGACCCCGGGCACCTGGAAAACAGCATCCGTCAAGTGCAGCCAAGTGGTCCTCACAGATTCAGCTTTGGAACAACTGTCTCATATCAGTGCAGCCATGGATATTACTTATTGGGCACACATGTCCTTACCTGTCAGGGGGATGGCACTTGGGACCGTGCCCTCCCACAGTGTCTTTGTAAGTTCTTCAGAATAACACCCATCCACCACAGGTTTCCATCCCATCTCTGTTGCTTAGCTGAATGGTTATGTGAAAAAAGTCAGGATCCAAAGCCCTCTGTAATCCATGGGCATCATTCCATCAGCTTCACTGGCCTCTGGATCCTGCCCACAGAAGGAAAATGTGATCTGAGGAGAGAGATCCTGCTAGAGATGGTTTCTCTCTGCAGGGGAAGGCAGCTCCCGCAGTTACACAGGTTCCTACACAGGTTCCCTGTGGCTCCAGCAATAGTATTGCAGGTGGAGAAGGGCAGCAGAACTTCTGCAGCACAGATCTGCAGAGGCAGCAGCGTGCAGTTAGCCTGACTGAGGACAGTGTGTTCACACTGCTCAGGCATGGCTGAGGTTCCACACACCCACTCATCCCCGCGGCTTTGGGGCAGGGAAATGACAGTGCAAGGGTGAAATCAGTGTAGCTGTTACTCTGCTGTGACCCACGTGCTAAGGAGGTTTTGCTTCCTGACCCTTGCTCTCTGTTTTTCCCCCTTTCTTCCAGTATCCTGGCCCTTTCTGCCGTTGCAGTTTGCAGAGAGAATTAGGAGGTTCTGGGTGGGGGTTTGGTTTAAGGGGTGTTTCCAGTAGCCCAGAAAACCAGTGAGTAGAAAGACACAAAATATGGTGATCACATGCTGTGGTGGCGATACCTGGTGAAGGAGATCTCCAGCCATTGTATGAGAGATGTCATAGCTGTTGTCCTTATCTTCCACTGAGGGAAACCAAGCTCCAGAGTGGATTTGGAGTTGAAGCAGGGCTGCCCAGCCAGGCAGAGGCAGGAGCAGACCCAGCACAGCTGGGATGTCCTTTTGGAGTCTACAGCCCCTGCCACCTCCTCTACCTGGCATAACAAATGCCAGAGCAGTCACAAATGGAGCTCCTTCACCTCATATCAGCTGAGCTGTTCCAAAGCCATGATTGTTTCTTTTTTTTCTTGTATTATCCTTTGACACCCAGTTGTATAAAGTAGTTTTTGGCACATTTTCCTTTCCTTTTGTTAGCAGCATGTTACCTTCTCACATCCACAGTGCCCTGCACAGGCCATGAGGAGCTGACAAGCAATAATTCCACGTACCTCAGCTGCAGGGGCTCTGGGGGGGTAGTTACCTTTTGAAAACTAGGAGCCTCATCTCTCAGGCTCCCTCAGTCCACAGCTTTCCAGCTAAGAAAAGGGGATCTCCTTCCTTAAAATGCTGAGCATCCATTGACTTGGAGGATTTGTGGGCATTCTCAAGAATTTAGAAACTCTGGTCAGTTTTACAACTGATGTTGTGGATTCATGAGCTTAATAGTTTAAAAAAAAAAAAGATATTTTTGGATGTCTCTGTTTTCTGTGTGTTGAACTTAAGATGTGCTTAGTGCTGAAACCCATACCCCTTTAAAGTGCTAATAGCTGGGCACCTAAAATTACTAGGCACTTCCTAAAACATAAATTAAGGAGGTTGATGCCAGACAAGCTTGGGTTGTGAATGTTGTCTCGTGCCTGTTTCTGAGGAGAGTATAAACCAGAGTTGCTCCCCTTTGAGGGGGGAGAGCGAGTCCAATAAGTCCATGCGAGCAGAGCCTTCCCGCTGCGTACATAAATCCTTTAAAAACCTCAGTACCACCACAGGTTTTAAGCTCAGCTGAGTCTGCTGGAGTATCTGTTATTAAATTGTTAGTTACAGTGTGAGTTCAAGTATAAGCTATCAAACCCATTTCCTTGCCAAGCGCCCTTGGTTTTAGTCACAGCTCTGCACCAGCATATTTCAACGCCCACGTGCCCGAGCGTACACGCGCTCTCCTTTTTATTGAAACATACATCATGTTTTCTATCTAATGCCAGTATTGGTATTTTTAGACTCTAGCAGAGGGAGAGAAGATATCCCTTATGAACACTTTCCTTCAGAAACCAAGTGGTGCGTGGTCTTTACGCTGAGCATCCTCATCCAAACCTGTCTGATAGCCCCGAGATCTGTCAGCGTATTTGTCAGCAGCTTCCCTGTCTCCACGCCGATTGCTAAGCTAAAGTAAACCTATTAATTATTGTTAGTGCTGGTTTTTCACTAGTGATGGTCGAGTGAGCAGTGCTCAGCATCTGCCAGGGTAATTGCTCAGGTGTGACACTGCATCGATTGCAGCTCAGGACCTGGCGCTGCTGGGGTGGGGCTGAGGGTGTCCGTGGAAATATTCCTGTTTAAGAAGGGCTGAGTTTTCCAAGAAACCTGTGAAATGTCTGTCAGTGTCAGGACTGGTCATTTAAGCACAACACCTTGGCAGTTGGTACAGAATGAGCTCATGTCCCCCTAAAGGAGACCGATGCAAGGTCTGCTGTGCCACGGCAGCGCTGTGGCATGAGCCCCCGGCGTTTGGTGGGCTCTGGGGCAGATTGAGGGGGTTTAAGCTGCCAAGGTCCTGTGCAATGACCTCAAACAAGCAGGAATTCACTGTGTATCTGCCTTCAAAGGAACAAACAACATTGAAGCTGTTGTATCTGTCTCTTACAGTGGTCTCTTGTGGCCACCCGGGCTCCCCGCCCCACGCCCAGATCTCGGGTGACCAGTACAGCGTGGGCTCCGTGGTCCGGTACAGCTGCCTGGGGAAGCGGACGCTGATCGGCAACTCCACTCGTATGTGCCAGCTGGATGGGCGCTGGAGCGGCTCCCTGCCGCACTGCTCAGGTGAGGTGGGCTCTGGGAAGGAGGGGATGGGACAATCCCATCCTCCACTGCCTCCTTTTAATCCTGGGAGGGGGCAACCTGATGCGCTTTGAGTTGGAGGAGTACACATGGTACAGAGGGAGATTGTGGGAGACACTGAAAATCACCACGTCTCGGCTATCTGGTCTCCTGCAACTTGGATGATAAACACTGGCAGAGAATAAATCACTCTGCTTGTGAGATGAGAAATAAATCACTGCAGCACATGTTTGTGGTGGGAGGGGCACTGCAGCCCCCACTGCTTTACCGTTTTCTCTGTGCAGAGCCTGTACAGAATTAACATGTCTTATGCAAAATCAGGTCCTTGCATCCCATCTGCAGCATCTGACCCTCTTTCTCTTCCATTCCAATCAAAGAAGCCCATGTGGCCCCTTTCCAGGGCCTGACATCTGCTCTTATGGCACCGCAGCAGTCCCAGGTCTGCACAAGGCAAGTGGAAGCTGGTACGATGAGTTTTCCACATCATCAGCATCTCCACTGAGAGCAGTTTGGCAGCACAAGTCCATCCCCACTCCTGTGCCAGAGTTGAGGAAGGTCTTGCACTGAAAACATCCTGATAAGCAAAAAAAAAAAGTCCCTGATGAGACAGACTCGGGTCAGAGTCCTTGGAGATGCGATGAGATGTTCTTGCCAAACCATCCTGAAATCGAGGTGTTGGCATCTTCACTGATGGTCTTCAGTGGAAGGAAGGATGCTGAATAACTGGCAGGATCTGTGCAAAGCCCTCCCCACACCATCCCATCACAAGTTCCTTGGAGAGCACAGAGGCAGATGAAGTAACTTAGCTGGAGCAAAGCATTTGGGACAAGTGTTAATTTTTAATTATGCCACTTAAGTTTAGCAGCTCCACTTGACCAAACTTAACCTCTACTTTGGAAGAGAAAAAGAAATCAGGTGGAGTCATCCTCATGTTCAGAAGTTGTATCTGCAGAGCTGAGTTCCTGATCTGTAGCTGCTCAGAAGGGTTTTCTGCTCCAGTTCGTGCCTTTTCCCCATGTGGTTTTCACTGTCTCTCCTGTCATCCTTGCGGGTGGATTTTTGGAGATGTTCAGCGTTGTTCTGACTCGTTCCTGCTGACATCTGTTCTGATTTCTTTTTTTATTTTTTTCCTTTTGGAATGATTTAATGGAGGCAGCTTTAGACCAAGGCTGTTGGCATCTGACAAGCTCTCTCTGGTGGTGGGCCAGGTGAATGCCCAGTACCTCAGAACCATAAGTTCCACCCAAGGGCTCTTCTGTTGCACTAAACTCAGGTGATACAGTGACAAAAGCAGTGAAGAGGCAGAAGAAGCTCAGATATCTCCTACCAGAGGTTCTCCATTGTGTGCAGGAGATCCCTACGGTGTGACAGCAGTTTTTGCAAGATGAAACAAAAGACTTTGATAGAAGTCATTATGTAAAAGGAAATGCTGAACCTGGAGCATTCTCCCCATCCTCTTTACAAACAAGTACGTTCCCTGGATGATGAATGTGCTCATTATGTTTGATATTGCACATAACACTGCAAGGACTGTACCTGCAGCAAGGCACAGAAGGTCCAGGAACCAGGAACTTCATTACTAGCTGCAGGAGTGAAATAGTCTCTCCTGGCTTGGGGATGGATGTGTTTACACAGATCATTAGTGGAGAAAGCCAAGAGCAGACAGCCACAGTGTGAGCCTGTGTCAGGCAGGAAGGAGGTGGGCATTTCTCCAGCCTGCTCTGGAGCACCCCTGCGTGGCATCTGCTACAGCTGCTCCCTTCCTCCTGGCCCCCCAACTTACAGACAGCAGCTCGAAGTGTTTGCAACTTGTACGAGCGGATGTTTCTCAGCTGGGTCCCTCCCACCTCTGTGCTCCAAACCCAACAGTTTCTTGTTCTGCACATACAAGAGGACATGCTGAGGTGGCTTGGAGCATGTCATAATTTCTGCTTGGAGGGAAACCATCCACATGACTGATGCTGGCAACCAAGCTGCTGTCTGCTGGAGCAGCTGCCATGGAAAGGAGCTGCAGCTGGTGAGGGCTCCATCTTGAGATTCAGGAGTTATGGCCATATTTTGCAACCAGCTCAAAACCAGTGGGCTCCTGGAGTCAGGGGACATTTCACCTGGAATTTCCTGGCTCTGCTGAGAGCCAGTCAGAATTAAATTGAGTCAACCACATGATCCCAATCTGTGTGCTGACCCTCTGAACGCGTGCAGCTGAGAGGGAAGAAGGAACAAACCCCATGACTTGGTTACTCTGCTGATGCCGTGCTCTCTTCTTAACAGGAGGCAGCCAGGGCGTGTGTGGTGACCCGGGGATCCCCTCCCATGGCATTGGACTGGGAGATGACTTTGGTGTAGGCAGCGTGGTCCGGTTCAGCTGCGAGCCCGGTTACGTGCTCCGGGGCTCATCCGAGAGGACCTGCCAAGCCAACAGCTCCTGGAGCGGCACACAGCCGGAATGTGAAGGTACTTTCCCAGCCCCACGTCCTCTCTGGTGTCACACCAAGCCTGCCATGGGTGTCCCCAGAGTTACCACAGCAGGGATGGCTGCCCAGGCCCTGTTTTAGTTGCCAGGGACAATCTGGCATCACGAGAAATAGTATTTTTGTCAGTGTTTCCTCCAAATACTCCACGTATGTCAGGGAGCCTCAGTTCTCCCCTTTCCCAAACATCTGCAGGTCACATCTCACACAGGAGGGTTTTGCAGTGCTGGAGGATGACTGTCCCCTTTTTGTGTGCCCAGCTCTGCTCTGTGGGGTACACCAGGATGGTCTGAAGGGTTTTGGTGCACTCACATTCATGCCAACATCTGGACTGAGGTGTAGAGTAGGAAGAACCTTTGGGATCTGGTCCTCATTTCCAGTTGTCCCCAAGACTGTCACTCACAGACTGGCTGCAGGGATCACTGGGGTGAACATCTCTTGATCTGCATCTTGTATGCAGCTGAGACCATCAGAAATGCCCTGTTTTGGCATGAGGTCTGAGTTGCACTAATTCACTGGTGCTTTGTTGAGGAAATTCAGCAGAATGAGAAACGTCAATCACTTCAGACCTCCGTCAGAGCTGGGACTGGCACCTACAAGAGTCATTTACATGAAGCAGAAATGCAAAATGCAAATTATAATCCAGTAAGCATATTTTCCTATTTGTAAACCCCAAACCCTTCATTTTTCCATTTGAAGGAATCACGTAAGACCCTATAATCCAATCTAATAAGCCCCCAGCCAGATTCTCTGAGCTGTGCTACTCGCTGCTACTGGTTTAGAAAAGTGTTTAAAAATCAATTGGGGAAAGAACAAAAGGCAAAATGAGGCAGGATACCAAATGCAAGGAGACCTGGGCAAGTGCTTCTCTCCAGCTGATTTGAAAGCCAAAAGCTTAGAGAGAGTTTGTAAATGAATTGGAAATTTATTCCAAATTGATGGAGCTCTTGATTGAAAAGACACTGAATCATGTTATTAATGCACTCAGGTCTTGGGGTTTTTTCAGTCTCTGTTTTTTAATTTTGGTGGAAAGGCTCTGTTCATTAATCTCAGGATAAATAACCCATCAGGGTCCAGAGGTGCCAATATAGGGATCCCTGGCAGGTTTTTTTTCGTTCTTTATGAATAATAATAACATTATGCCTATAATATAGTCATTTAATGTTAAGTGCTGACTGGCCAATATAGGGAAGTAATTTCCAGGGATGAGCAGTGTGCTGGGTGTGTGTCACTTGTATTCCCAGCGAGCTGCGAGCGCTACGAGGTGTTCTTGTGACTGCACTTGGATGCAACTTACTGCAACAGGTATTTACAGGAGAGATTAATTTGGGGATTGAATTCAGGGCAAATGAAGATGAGGGCTGGGTGCCCAGGTAGGTGGGTGGCAGGACTGGGAATCTCTGCTGACATGGAAAAGCTCCAGCCTGGCTGCAGTGCTGCTCAGCACCTCTGACGTGCATCAGCTCTCTGACTTGGCGACTTCTTCGCTGCTCTTGGCCACCAAAATTGAGCAAAATCAAGCTTGATGGGGCTTCACAGGTCACCAGCACTCACCTGCCCAGGGACCTCAATGTGAATTGCTCTCCAGATCAGCTGCTGGCTGAGCACGGAGGGTCTGTTCAGCAGGAGATGAGGAGCAACTGCAGAGGAACAGGTGAGCGTGCAGGAGTTTTGTGGCTCCAAGGAGACTCATGGAAATGGTTTAATCTCAGTGTGCATCAGCTGTGAGCTGGATAGGCTGGATATAAAAGGTGCCATAAATGTAAGGGTGAAAGGTGTGAACTTTTAAAATCAATGATGGAGGACACTGTGCACATCCGACGGGTTAAAGAGAAGGGAAGGAGAGAGGAGATGTTATTTCTGTGTCAGAGGGAGAGCAGCTGCTGTCAGAGGTTCAGTTACAAGTCATGCACTTGATTTTGGAGTCAAGGGGCTGATGTTGGACCATTGGTGTCTTCCTGCACTGGGACCAGTGCAGCTCTGATCCACGGAGGGGGTGTGTGTACAGGGCACGCGGGAGCGCTGGGCTTCCCAGAGAGTCAGCTGGAAGCTCAGCAGCTCTCGGTCCTCCTGCCTTTTACCCACTAGAATGTTTTTAAGACAACCAAAGGAATAGGCAGATGGGGAGAAGTCACAATTGATTTATCCAAAATGCACAAATGGTTTGGAAGTAAATTAATTGCAGGGACTGCTTCTGAGGCTCCTGCTTTACTCTGGTTTATGTAGCTCTGGGTTTCTTGTCCCCAGCAGCTTCCCTGGCTCTCTAAAAATTGCAGATTTCAGGCCTCATTTAGCTTTAATTTCCAGCAAGTTTTTAAAGTGTAAATGAAATTGTAGATGCTTTTTTCTTTCTTTCTCCTCCTTCCTGATGCTTCATCTGTGTTCACTGAGGAGTGGTGCAGGAGGGGGCTCATCAGTTGTACTGCTCTGTACGTTCCCTCCTCCTCCTCCTCCTCCTCTTGGAAGTTGAGCAGAATATTTGCTTTTATAGTGTTTATTGTTTCTCCAGGTGAATTAAAACTGCATCCAAAATGAAATGGGGCTCTGGCTGCTCTTTGGCAGTTTCAGGAGACAGAAATGTGTTTAAGTGATAACATTAGGAAAAGAAAATGAGTTTTGTCTCATGGCCATTTGAGCACTGAGGATACGGGAGGTGGCAGGGCTGGGGTTCGGGTCTAGGCTGTTCTCTCTGCCTGGTTAGGCAGGTTATGGGTTACTGGTTAAATTAAACAGTATGGAAATTCCCAGCCCTGAAGCAAAGGCTTTGAGACTCTGAAGTCTCTCCACTGGCTTTTCTTCTAGTAGGAGGTTTTCCCTGCTATGTCAGACACCGTTAGGAGAGCGTTTCTAACCGGGCGGTCAGCTGGCAGCAGAGCCCAAAAGAAGGACTGATGGATATAAAGATGAGATCAGAGGAGGGGGAACATGCAAAGGACATGGTGTTCACATGCCACCTCGAGCACACTCAGATGTGCGCTGGTAGCAGTCATCAGCCCTCAGCTTGTCCTTGCTGGGCTTTTGGAAGGGCAGGGCTTGCTGCTCCTTGGAGAAATGGGACTTGTCTTGGCACTGGCTGTAGGAAAAGTGATGAAACCAGCTCCTCTCTTGGTGTGCAGGGTTGGGGCAGCTTGAAGTGTGTAAGAAACAACAGCCCTTGCCCTGTGTTAAAGGAATTTAACTCTGTGGGTAACTCTAGGTTTGCTTTATTGACAGCTCAGAGTTGGGCCACTCACTGAGGTGATTAATTCTGTTAATCAATATAATTTCACCCATAAGCATTCTGTTAGAGAGTCTTCCCTTTGACACTCTACTCTGGATGCTGCTGCTTTGGCTGATGGTGGAATGCTGGAGGGGCTTGGTGGCCTCGTCTGACTACTCTGAGCATCGCCAGCTTCAACTCTGAGCTTGGGCACCTGAATGAGACCCAGAGAAATTCCCTTCATTCCCTTCATTCCCTGCTCCCAGCAGCTTCTCGCTGTAAAACACGTAGGAAAAGGCAAAGGGAGGCAAGGGGGGAATCTTAATAAGCTTTTCAGAAGAATGGATGCATGGATTGGAATCAAATTAATTATTGTTGCGCTTTGGAGCATCTCTGAGCTTTGTGATGTTTTATATAGCAGAAGGCACTTTGTAGCAGACAGAAGCTTCCCAGCTGTCCCCAGCAGCGATGGGATGGCAGGGAACGGCTCTGGCTGTTGTTGGGAGTCAAGGCAGACACCAAAGTCCCCACTGAAAAATCAAAATTACTTCTTCTCTCAGAGGAGGAACTCGGGGAGGGTGTCTCAGCACCGGGATGTGCAGCCTCTTGTTGCTCCCCAGCCCCTCCGGTCAGCAGAGCTTTGGTATCCACAGATGTAGGAGAGTGAGGGGAGCGAGGCAGCAGCTGAGGAAGGAATAAAGAGTTGAAAGGAGCTTCCAGCTCCTGAGTTAAAGCAAGTAGCTCTCAGGAGAGCTCAGGATCACTTTTCCCCCACTGTGCCATCTCTCGTTAGACCTTGAGGAGCTCGGAGCCTGCCACGCCGAGCTCTCCTCATGTCCCTGCTTGGCCCAGAGCTGCTTGGAAGATGTTGTGCTGCAGGAAGGCTTTGGAGATGTGCAGGTACTTGGTGGGGATGGAGTTAATTGCATCTAGCAAGCTTTTCTGTGGGGTTTGCTCAAAAAGGACTTTGTAAAAATAACTGTAGGACCAAAATTTACTTTGATAAGGAAACAAACTCGGAAACCCCAAGGTGGGGAGTTCTGTAACAGCCTGTAAGTCCCAGGGATGTTGGAATGGAGGCGATTTTTTGATTAGTTCTGATGTTTGAGGAGTGAGAGGAATGGGATATGCTGGTTGGCAATACCCCATGCTGCAGCTGAGAGTCAAACCTTTCTTGTCCTCTCAGTCATTTCACCTGAGCAGCATCTCCTGAAGTTTTTCACTGGTAAAGCAGCAGCAATTCTAAGAAACCCCTGTCTGAGGCAGGAGATTTTCAGGTTATTTTCTTGAATTTTGGCTTCAGTTTAAAGCTGGTTGGGTTGGAGTTTCTCAAGGAGATATGAGTGGGTATGAGTATGGGACTTCCATGCTTTTTAGGATTTATACCCTATTCAAAAACCAATGCTAAAACCAGTTTTCTTTTGGGATCTAATTTATTTTACATCTCCCGCTGAAGCCAGAGGGAATTATTTACCCACTCACTTGCATGATTAAGTTCTATTTCTATTTAAATTATGATTTTAAAAGTTCAAACCTTTCATTCTTACATTTATGGCTTCTTTTATATCCAGCCTGTGCAGCTCACAGATGCACACTGCGATTAAACCATTCCCACGAGTCTCCTTGGAGTCACCAAAGTAATATTTTTGGGTCATCTCTGTGAGTTTGGCCACATGCATAGGTGGAGGAGGTTGGGCAGGAAGGACCAGCTGATGTATGGGCAAGCAAGCAGAATAGTAATTGAAAGCTTTTTCTGAGTTGATAGAGTCTGACTTTTATCCCAGCATCTCTTGGAAACGACAGTGTGTATCAGCGAGACGTTGGCTGCGTGAGCGATCTGTAACGCGAGCGCACCTCGGATGGGTCTGGTGCCACGCAGAGTTCCTGTGAGCACAGTCCAGAGTGGTTATTAGTTTCCTCCTGTCAAACAGATATGCCTCCAACAAGCTCATATGTTAACAGGCTGTCAGCAAACTAAGTAACAAGGCAGAGGAAGACTTCTCTCCTGGTGTTGGTGGCCTGCGCTCATTGCTTTTCTGTGCTCGTTGCTTCCCTGCGCTCGTTGCTTCCCTGCCGGGGCCTGAAGTTGTGTTTCCCCGTGGAGAATGGTTGGCAATATTGTGGTGTGTGTGCTGGGGAGGAGTCCCAGGGCAAGGACAGGTCACCTTGTACATGCACAGACTGATGAGGCTCTTGCAGAGATTGCGGCGCGTTGCTGGGGAGGGGTGGGAGCCAGGAATTTCCTTATCAAAGAGCTGGGAGCATGTGGTTTGAGCTTTTCCTTGATTCATGTGATTTTCTTTAATGTCCTGTAATTTCAGAGTAAATGAGGGCTGGTTGCAATTATTGCAGGTGCTTATTTTGTCATGACAGGGCTTCGTGCACCACCAGTCACTCCAGTGCCCTTTTATTGCTGTGGTGCCGAGGTACTTGAGACATAAAACTTGGGCCCTGACAAACCTATAATTGTATTCCCATAATATTCTCCTTCCTCTGGAAGCATAATTGGATATAGCTGGGTACTGAGCAGTGCCACAGTGGGCTCCCTTGCTACTTTAATTCCTTTGAAGTCCACAAGTTGGCATCTCAAAGGGGCCAGAGGCCAAGTGGCACGTTCAGGTCCAGGCTCCCGAACTCCTGGAAGATGGGAGGGACTCCAGGCTTGGCACCACCGGCTTCATGAAGCTGTAGGACCGGGTGTGGGATTGAGAGCTGGGATAAAGCCTCTGCAGCAACCAGATACAAGTTCTTCCTTCAGCCTGGAGGAGAGAGAGGCAGGAGGAGATGGCTCCCAGGCTTGGCTGTGGTGGAGAACTGCAGGATCCCCCAGGAGAGGAGCTTTGGGGACTGACTGGCTGTGGGGACGGAGTTTGTTGGTTTCAGTCCTCTGCCAGGGATGCTGCACCCAGCCTCAGACCTGCTGCCTGGCAAGGTGGAGCCGTTGCTCTGAGCTGGGAAGTGGTGGTTGGGATCCTCTTGGATTGATGTAGCTGATTTTCCACGGAATAACCTTTTGTGTCTGAGCTGATCCAGGGGCTTTGCACCTAATCTTACTTTTCTGGAGAACAGTCAATTGCAGGATGAGAGCTTTGCTTTTTGGTTCAGGGTGGGTTATTTGTGGGGTTTTGTTATTCATTTTTTTTTTTTTTTTTTTTACTTCACTATTTTTCTTTCCAGTGATATCCTGTGGAAACCCAGGAACCCCCAGCAACGCCAGGGTTATATTTAACGACGGCTTGATCTTCTCCAGCTCCATCATCTACCAGTGCCGGGAGGGCTATTACTCCACAGGAGTGCTGAGCAGGCACTGCACGGTGAACGGGACGTGGACTGGGACCAGTCCAGAGTGTACAGGTGAGCACTGGGATGGATTCCTGGCAGATAAGATGAATGATGCTGCCAGGCTCTGGGGATGGGCTGTCAGGGTGTGTTGGACACTCGCTGTAGATGTGCACACACGCGTGTGTCGGGCTGAGAAGCTCAGCCCGCAATCTCTGCCAGGACATAATGGAAAACTCTTGCTTTGGGGTTTGGTTTTTTTTCCAGTTGGATGAAGGGAGCTTTGTCATAACTTCCATGGGTAGATGTCAGCTGACCTAGAGGGACTCTCTGGGGTTGCTCCTGAATGTGAGTGTTCCTGGGACTGGGCACTGGGACGTGCGTGGGCAGAGCCCCTGCTCAGAAACCTGCAGTGAGGGTGATGGGTTTCCTCAGGGCTCCCACCCATGGGTGCCTGCAGCAGTGGATGGTGGCAAACATGGTCTTACATAAAAGATAGTAACTAGGGTAAAGAGAGGAGGGAGTGCCATGGGCAGGCTGTCTTCCAGCTAGCCCAGATCTGACCCAGGTTTTCTTTAATCTTTAATGTTTGCTAATACTTCTTCTTGTAGGGGCTTAATGTGCCATTAAGATCACTGCTCACTCCACTGAGTAGAAGCAACATTTTCTCCATGGTCTTGTAGCCCAGTGCTGCTCTCCACATTCTCTATGCTACAAATGCTCCCTTCTGCATGCTTAATGGATTACATCCTGCATTGAAAAATGCTCGGGACCATCAGGTTTCTAGTTATTGCTGCTCCAGAAGTGTGAGACAGGGGCTGGTCAGCCAGAAATGCTTCTTTTTGTTGTTTTGTTTTCTTTGGCACAGTGATCAACTGTGGTGACCCTGGTGTGCCAGCCAACGGCATTAGACTGGGCAGTGATTTCACCTACAATAAAACCGTCGTGTTCCAGTGCACGCCTGGGTATATGATGGAGTCAGACAGGGCATCTTCTCTCACCTGCACGAAAGACCGAACCTGGAACGGCACCAAACCTGTCTGCAAGGGTAAGACTGGTTGCTGTGACTATCAGAGGATGGATGCAAGTTTTACAGACCACAAACTCATTGTAACTTGTGACAAGGTAACAGGCAGCAACTGCTGTGCAGTGGCTGGAGCCCCCCTGGGAGCTCCTCGGTCCTATCATTCAATCTGTCCCGTGTTTATGGCACTAATGCAGTTTTATCAACGTAGCATGGACACCTTGGTATCTTTGGGTGTATCAATCATCACAATATGCCTGGGAGGGAGGCAATTGCTGTCATCCCTGGAGTAGAGAAGGAAGAGTGAAGCACAGAAGAGCTAAGTGACTTACTCTTCACAAAAACCCAGATCAAACTCGAATGAAATATTGTGTTTTGCAAGCCCACACTTTTTGGCATCATCTAGAAGTCTGAAAAATGTTTCTTGCAACTCCTTTCATTATTTCTCAGTTCTGAGATTGCCTCTGTAGTTCAGAGATAGGAAAGGGAAATAATAGAGCAGTTCCAGGACAGGTTGGATCTCTTCTGAGAGTGTTTTACTCACCCACTGAGTGTAGATAAGGCTTGTAGCAGCGTCTGTGCACTACTTTAGCACTCTGGAAAATTCACCTGTCATGATTCTGATATAAATGCAGACCACATAGAAACTTCCAAATACACTCCAGTGCCTTCAGAGGCTGTAAAGAGCAATTCTGGTGCTCCTCTTTCATTCCCTCCACTGAGCTAACGTTGCAGGAATAGTACAGAATGTGGCCAGAGTCTTATTTGGAGGCCAGGCTGATTTGCGTGGGCTTAGCAACTTCCCCAGCGTGCTCCTGAGCTGAAAAGCGCTGCAAAAACATCATCTGGAAACACCCTCGAGTAGATGGAATACAGACTGGTTGTAGATTCAACTGCTAATCTGAATCTCAGCCAGGTTGTCCAAAATGTGTGAATCTTTCAGGGAATCTCAGATGAGTTTTCACACCGAGTCAGGCTGGGTTCTTACCTTTGGTTAAAAATGAACACCAGCTCAGACGTCTGACTTTGAGATTGGGTTAACTCCAAACTTCAAAGTAGAATCCTGGGGTTTCCAGCTGTACTCACAGCTGGAGAAGTGTGTGCAGCCCCCTGCTAGGCCAGTCCCAGGAGATGCTCTATGAGAGCAGAACATAACTTTGATCCTACGTGAATTTGCTTGTTAATGGAAATGACTACGCTGAGAAGTGGAGAGAACTGAGCGTGCTTTTGTTTTTCATTCAGCTATCATCTGTAAATCCCCACAAGCGATCCCCAACGGGAAAGTGGTGGGCACGGATTTCAGCTGGGGCTCCAGTGTGAGCTACACCTGCCTGGAGGGGTACCAGCTCTCGCTGCCCGCTGTGCTCACCTGCGAGGGGAACGGCACCTGGAGCGGGGAGATTCCCCAGTGCTTCCGTGAGTAGGCACCCGTCGACATCTCCACACATCAGTTGGGTGGAGGAGTGTGATTAAAACTCAATTGTGTGATGTTCTCTCTCCAACATCTCTGGTCATCATGTTGCTGATTTTAGTGTCAACTCTGCCTTGCTTGGCAATATCATACAGGGTGTGGAGGGACCGTTCTCGCTATGTGGGAAGTTCAATATCTGGTTGCTGGGCTTCTTGCCCCTAAACCCAAGGGAAGTCTTCTATTGACTGGAGTCAGAGGGAGTTTTGCATGCCAGGAGAAAAGCATGATGATACTCAGAGTGCCTGTAGCCAAGAGTCTGAAAGTTCTCCCCACTTCTGACAGCAGCCAAATTGCTGGGAGTCTTGGTTTGCCATCTCTGGAACGAGGAGGTGGTAGTGGCCATGGGGACACAGTAGTGGCCATGGGGACACAGTAGTGGCCATGGGGATGCAGTCAGTCACTCCACTCCTTATAACAGAGAAGTGAGGTGACATTTGCAACAATTCTGAAGTTCTTACATGTTCCTGTCCACCAGGCATCTTTAGAACTGGCTGTTTGTCTGTCTGTCTCCCCAGTGACTGAGTCTCCTGCAATCTCTTGAGAAAGGCTGTAGGAAAGAAACCTTTGGTGAAGGGCACTGTGGTGTTGCAGCAGAAGCTGGGAATGTTTTATGAAGGCAGAGCTTTGGCTGGGTGGAAACCTGTGTGCTTGATACAATAGCTAATGCAAAAAATGAGTGAAATGTCTCAGTGATAAGGGCAGATTGGAGCTGCTTTTCTTGGCTGGATGGCTGGCAGCTGCACAATAGCTATTTTCATATTAAATCATACAAAGCCCTCGCTGTGTTCCTTGCACCTTTCCCTGGATCTTGTCTAATTAGCAGACTTCCTGTGTGACATGGAACCATATAGTAATTTGACATTGTGCAATTAGAGATACACTTGAAAGCTAAGCATGCTCTTAGAAAAAAAAAAAAGATAAAAAGAAAAAGAAAATATGTAGGAGAAGGTGGAAGTTAATTAAAATCCATTGACAAAAAGAGAGAATTAGAAGGAAAGTAGCCAGCAACGCCTTCTGCCACTACTAATTCCCCAGTCAATCCCAGAGTGTGATGGCAGGGAGTGGTAAGGTTTGGGCCATTAATAGACCCATCTTTAGCTTATTAACATTGCTCTGGAGGAGATTCATTGCTTGTCTCTTTGTTGCAGCTGTGTTCTGTGGTGATCCAGGGATACCAGCTCAAGGCAGGAGGGAGGACAGAGGCTTCACGTACCGCTCGTCCGTCTCCTTCTCCTGCGTGGCCCCGCTGGTGCTGGTGGGCTCAGCCCGCAGGTTCTGCCAGTCCGATGGGACGTGGAGCGGGACCCAGCCCAGCTGCATAGGTAAGGGGAGGCTCCTCTGTCTTGCAGCTACAAGCAGAGAGCTTTGAGTAGTCACCTTGCTTTTCCCTTTGTGGCAGAGTTGGTTTTCATTTCTGGGTTTGCAGAAGTTGGCAGTTTGTTCCCCTGAAAACTGGAACGTAGAGAGGTGATGCTTTTGGTTTTGTGCGTACGGGCTGGTGGGAAACAGCCCATCTCCTTGAGGCCTGCTGCTTAGATTCAGCATCTGACCCCATCATTCCCACCCCAGTATGATGGTAAATACATGTGTCTGAGGAAGATGATCTCCCCCATGGGAAGGGAGAAGACTTGTGTGTCTACAAAACCCTGACCCAAAATCATAGAATCGTTTTGGTTGGAACAGACTTTTAAGATCAAGTCCAGCCATAAACCCAACACTGCTGAGTCCACCACTAAGCCATGTCCCTCAACACCACATCTACACAGCTTTCTGACACACCAGCTGAACCCAAAGTGTTGTATTTATTCAGATCTCACCCATTTTTGAGACACATTAGGTTACCAGCACCACAGACCCACCAGCTGCAGCCGAGAGACCGAGGCTCTGCCCTCCACCCTCTGCCATCCATCACCTCCTACCTCAGCCACCAGTGGGGCTCTTATTTATTTATTTGGGACACTGATTTATCTGG
Source organism: Caprimulgus europaeus (assembly GCA_907165065.1). Next base: position 1,954,123 of record OU015547.1, read on the forward strand.
GGGCTTCCATGGAAACTGCATGGGTGATAAATGACAAAAGCTCAGTGGAGCTGAATGATGGAAAATGAATTCGTTTGTGCACCACAGCCCCAAATCGGCCGCGTTTTGGATCCCTTGTTTAGTTACTCACCTCAGCCCCGAGGACCTGGGGACAACACCACCAAGTGCATCATGTTTCAGTGTGAAGAGAGTGATTAGTCAGCTCATAAGGAATAAAGGCAGAAAAATAAACAACCATTCCATTAGGTGCAGAAGTTGTGCTCTGTCCCCTATAGCTGCAGGCTGTAGTGAGAGGCCACTTCTGTCCTGCTCTGGCTTGTGGAGACTTTTCTTAGTTTATTTATCTTAATTTTATCTTTTTAATCTTTAGTTTCTATCTTTATTTATCTTAGTTTATTCAGTGCTATGTTAGATGGGGCCCTGGGCAGCTTGATCTCATGGCTGGTGACACTGTACACAGCAGAGGAGTTGGAACTGGATGATCTTTAAGGTCCTTTCCAACCCAAACCAGTCTGTGATTCTATGATTTCTTGTCTTGCACAATCCTGTTATTGGAGTATTTTAAGTGTAGAGAGGGATTTGCTCTGGGGCTTATGGTCCTTCTCATAGCAATGGTGAGTGTAAGGCTGGGAATCCAGAGCAGACTCTGATCTGATTGTGCTGAGATCCTGTGATGCTCCAGCTCCCTGCTGCTGTAGCTACCCCTGGCCAGGTACCAGAGCATCCCTCTGACCAACACTAGAGCTCAGCTCAATCCTGTGATGCTAAGGAGCAGGGAACCTGCTGCTGCTGAGCTGCCTTTCAGCCAGACACTTCAGTTTCCTTTGCTCAGTTTGGGATGCTGATACTAACGTGATGCATCTCTGCCTTTTAATTCCATCAGTGCCCTGCTATTGTCAACATGCTGGGAAAAAAAGGGAAGTGATGGATGCTGGAGGAGTAGCAGCAGATATTCCCACTGAATTGTGTGTATCTTCTGATAGATTGGGACCAAACGAGGCATAAAGAGAGATTATGTATCTGAGATGCATTACAATTCCCAGCCCCCATTTATTGCTATGAAATAGCCAAGTTCTAAGGGGAGCAGGGGCCAGGCTGAGCCCAGGAGGACGAAGGCGCTGGAGAGGAGAGGGTCACCACAGCCCTCGGTGCAGGGGGTGACCAGTGATACTGGAGAGCACAGCACTGGTGAGGTGGGTGCTTTGCTCATCGTGTATAGAATAGGGGAAGAGAATTGTCCCTGCCACAAGATTGATGTCCTTAACATTTTCTCCTGGGTGACAGAGTGCCTCTGGCTCGTTTGTGTTGCCACAGCCAGGCATTTCAGACACAGAGCGCTGTGTATTTTTCCTTGTTGCTGTGTGTTCCTTCTGATGCAAAACAATTCTTCTTTTTCCAAAAGCACAGCACAATCCTGCTGTGCAGAGAGCAGGGGAAGGCAGAGCTCTGACCTGACACAGCTTCCACAACCTCTCCCTTAAAACACTGTTCTTTTCTTTTCAGACCCCAGCCTCACCACGTGTGCAGACCCCGGTGTCCCTCTCTTTGGGGTGCAGAACAACTCCCAGGGCTACCAGGTACGGTCACGGCAGTGGGGTCCCCTTGGCTGCACCCCAATACTCGCTGTGGTTGGTCTGTGTCTGAGGCCATGACGTGGATTAGTGTGTCCTCCCACGAGCAGGACATCCCGCCGTGCTCCATTAAACCTCAGAGTGCGTTTGTACAGGATTAACTAGCAGTGCGTTATTTGTGATATTAATTACAGTGCTAATTAATAGTTATTAGTGTAATTAGTATTCACATTGGAGACATAATTTCCATTCATTTTCAGACCAAATTCTGTAGGTGGTTTTCTTAATCTTGGCTCCTGTACAGGATGAAATCATGGAAAGGAGAGAAACCACCAAAGCAATTCCCCGGGGTGCTCCATCTCCAGCCTCTGCTGCCGTCCCTGCAGGTGCCCGGTCCCTGCTGTGGCAGAGCTGGGTATGGGGCTGGGATAGTTGATTCCATGAGACTGTTCCTGCCAGAGTGGAACTTCCAGTTTTGCTGCTAATTAGTTATCTTAATCCTGGATTTTAATGAATTAATTCTATTTTTTTAATTAATACTGAGACACGCTAAGTCAGACTTCTCTCGGGGTTGCTGCTCTGAGAGCTGCACACTGTGGTGGAACCATCTCAGGTGCTCACACAGGGGCAGAAGGGGTGGTTGGAGCAGAGTGTCACGAGGAATTGGTGCCTTTGACATGGTGCCCTGGGGACCACAGCAGCCACTGAGAGTCCAGGAGCCACTGTGTGATAGAAACCAGCTGCAGGCTCAGCAAGGAAGTGACCACATGGTGCAGCCTTGTTAGGCAGGATGGAAAGGTACTCAAAGCTCTGCTTTTTATTTTATTTTAATTTTATTCCAGCCTGTTCTGGTTTTAAAGCAAACCCAGTTGCAATGACAGGGCTCACAGCCCAACAGCATCGTGCTGCCAACCTGTGCAGCAGGGAGTGAGCTCTGTTATACGGTGGTGGTTTGGTTGAAATAATAATAACATGGTTGCAATCAAATGCAAAAAAAAGTGAGTAGCCCACAAAAAAGTGTACCTCAAAAATGCTGGAAAGTTAGTTTTCAGTTTTTGTGATCCTTTGTGCTATTCACAATCCAAATTGGCATTTACAACATAGGCACGGAGTGGTTGTTGGGACTCGTGGTGTTGAACATCCCTGTTGGCAGAAATTCCAGCCCATTCTGACAGCACCTGTGTGTGATGCTGGCTGTGGCTGTGTTTAACAGACCAGGCAGCTTTGCCTCTGTCAATAAAAGCAGCAGGTCCCTGCACAGTTAAAGGCAGCAGCTTCTCAGGAGCTCCAAGAGCTTTCTCGACAGCAGACTGGCAGGACAGTGAGGGCAGAAGCAGGTGACTGTCCTCCCCAGTGTAGAGAGGGTGGGAGATTTTAGAAGTACTTTTGTATTCCAAGCATGGTTGAATGGTGTTGCCCTGGGAAGTTCAGTGGTTTCTCTCCTGTTGTAACAGGTGGGGAGCATCATCTTCTTCAAGTGCCAGAAGGGATACCTGCTGCAGGGCTCCACCACCAGGACCTGCCTCCCCAACCTGACGTGGAGCGGCGTGCAGCCCGACTGCGTCCGTGAGTCTGGGGAGAGGTTTTCATAAGGAAATTGGTGCCTTTAACCTTGTTTTGTTCCTGTGCTTCACTGTGCAAATTACTGGCTCTGAAGAGGTGGTAATTTGATGGAGAGCTCTGAGAAAACATATTCTTGAAGAAAAGGGAGCTCACACAATCACTGCTCCCCTGACACAACTGTACCAGCAGCCACTTCTGATTTCAGATAAGATTTTTTTTTCACTTGTCCCTTCCTCAGAGACAGTTTCAGGTGAGACTTTGTTTTGTGCTTCTGAAAGTGCATTTGATGGGCGAGATGTGAGCTCACACTCCAGGGACTGAGGTTAATGTTGAGCCAGAAAGGCTCTCTGGCAGAGCTGTGTTTCTCCTCATCTTTAATAACGTGTTGCTCTTTCTTTTTTAAGCTGTCCATCATCTTTTCCCTGCTGCACTAGAAGGAATTTAATTTAATGTATTTAAGTGGTAATATCCATCATGGCCTCTGTATCAGAAATATTGAAAAGCTTTTCCCTTTCCCTTGTGAGGTGGTTTATTGGTGAGGTATTTTTCCATTAACGAGCCCTGTTGGGTTGTGAACATCCCAGCTGGGACACCCACCTTTAAAACCTCTTACACGTGGCTGTGGCTGTAGGTGGGATTTTGCTCCTGGTGCTAGGTGCATCGATACAGGAGATGGTTTGGGCTTACTAAGTGCTAGCAAGGGCTACTGAGTTGTTGCATTTAGGTTTTGTGTGGTTACTACTAATGAGCACTGAACTAGCACCTCCCAGTTGGGCTGCAGCCAGTGCTCCCAGACTGGGCCAGTTCAGGTGAGTCTTTCAGCTTTTCTGGGTTTTATGTTTTATCCACTGTAAAAGGAGGATGAAGATAATACCTCATGAAGGCTGCCAAGGATTTGTTTTCATTCATGAGCAGTTTGAGAGCTACAGAAAGGGCAAATTTACAGCGTGGGTGAGAGCGAGCTTCCCGGCTCTGTGATTTATTCATTTTGTGTTGTAACTTCTCAGAGGAAGTGGTGCCACATTTACAACAGGACCTGATAGAGCTCTCTCTGGTGACAGGGAGCTGGACAAGCTCAGCTTCCATTTTTGTGGCCAAATCCTGGAAGTAATTGAGCAATTATAGGAATTTATGACTATTGCACACTTCTGAGGAGTTACTGTGGGATCCTATGGACAGGTGGGTGCAGATTATTAGTAGGATAGTGATCCTGTGGAGGGATATTATACTAAAACAGATCTGTAATGCACTTACTGGAATTACTGGTTTAACTTACTGGGTCTTGATGTCCTACAAAAGCAGATTTTGGTCTGGAGATAGACCAGGGACACAGAGCTGGGGTCAGAGTTCAAAGGAAGGAGGAAGGTGTCTTTCACGTCGTTTGGTTTTGACTTTTTTCACTTAAAAGATGGGAGATTGCAGAGCCTGATTTTTCAGTTTGTGGAAGCTGGAACAGGGTGAAGGATCCCCTGAGAGCTTTAGGCAGAAAGAGCAGCCTAGCCAGCGAAGCACAGGAAGTGGTCTCATTAATTCATCCAGCTGGGAAAAATCCAGGCATGGCATTGTCTCTGTCAGTGAAGAGAAAGCTTTTGCTGATAAAAAGCTCTTCTAAGATATTTCTGTCCCTGCTGACATCATGGTGTCACTTTTCTGCCTTTCTGTGTAGGACTGGATGGTGTCTCTCATCTCTGTTTTCCTTCTGCTTTTCAGCTCACCACTGTAAGCAGCCAGAGACCCCCTCCCACGCCAATGTCGGTGCTCTGGATTTGCCATCCCTGGGCTACACCTTGATCTACTCCTGTCAGAGCGGCTACTATCTCACCGGGGGCTCTGAGCATCGGACTTGCAAAGCAGATGGCAGCTGGACAGGAAAACCACCCATTTGCCTTGGTAAAAGCTCTGAGCAGCATGACCCTGTTCCTCTGCAGACAGGAGTGCTGCAGCCCAGGAGAAAACAGTTATTCCCTTGGAGCTGCACCAGCGCACCCCAAGTTTGGGGTGAGCTGAGCTGTAGAGACCACAGCTCCCACAGGTCCCAGGGGAGAGCTGGATTGGGGATTTTCTGCTTTTCTGCCTGCTGGTTTGGATCTAGAAGCATCTGCAACGAATGTTCTTTACCTCACCTGTCCTCTACCTACCTCAAAGCCTTAGATCAGGATCACATAATTGTCTAATCTTGATATAGAGCTGTGTGGCTCTCGTGGAGCATGGTAGCTCTCTCTGGACACTTTGGATGGAGCAGATGGCAGGGAAGGACAGTAAATGAAGGACAGTAAATGAAAGCTTCACGCTGCTTCAGTGGCAGGAACCCATCCCAAACCTTTGTACACAGGGACACGCAGCCACGTTACGTGTGAGCAATGCCAGACAGAGGCTGTTCTGTACTGGCAGCAGCAGCAGAGGTGTCTCAGGGTCTCAGATACCACAGTATTGACCAGCTGTGGTTTGCTCCTCTCTTTCAGCTGATGTCCGTCCCAGTGGAAGGCCGGTTGGCACCGCGCGGGACCCGCCGCTCGCCAAGGTGTCAGGTACCAGAGCAGGGCTGGCTCTTCTGTGGGACACATTAGCACCAGACTTGGACCTTACCAGGTCCCACCTCCTCCTGTCCCTTCCCCAGGACAGCCAGAAACCCATCTGTTCCTTGCAGATCTTGAAACTGCTGGGCTGGTGAGAGCAGCTCGTGTGCTCCATCCTGCTCGTTCATGCTTCACTGCAGAACGGACAGGAGCCTTACGGGAGTCAGGCACCAACATCCACTGCCCTCCCCAGGGCATTTGGGAGATTGGAACCCTTAAGGATGGTTTACATTAGAGCTTTTTTAAGAAAAATTGGCTTTTGTTAGCTTTTCCTAAGGAATTAATTGGAGGGTGGGTTGGTTTTTAAAACTTTATTGGTGTTTTTTGTCAAAACAGCAAAACTAAAGTCACCGGCGCGTTTGTTCTCCTCTCTTCAGCTTTGTACTCAGTGGTGATAACACAGAGTGGGTGGGATTTGGGATATTTAAATACATATCTGTGAATTCAGAGAAAGAAAGAAATCTGTTCTATTTTGATTTCTGTAATAAAAAAAACCCAAACCAGAAATAAATGGCAATGCCCTTGTTTTTCTGCATCCCCCACTTGTTTTTCCGCTGCGGTTTCTAGTGCCTGCTGATGTGTTTGCGAGGAATTCCCTTTGGAAAGGCTCCTATGAATACATGGGGAAAAAGCAGCCTGCAATGCTGTCTGTCACTAGCTTTGACCCTGCCACCAGTAAAGTCAATGCCACTCTGATAGACCACAGCGGCGTGGAGCTCCAGGTGTCTGGTAAGGGGAGCTCCTTGTCCCTGCCCTCCATGGAGCACCAGGTTGTTACTGGTCCAGCCACATAACCTAAACATTAACAGTTGGGTCTCTTCCCATGTGCAAAATGTCTTTAATATCCTAGGGAGTGGGCATGGGATTGTGTTTTTGTGGTGTGTGTCCTGCTGATGGGGTTGGTAGGAGGAGTTGTCCACTCTCAAGATGATGATGTGATGTAGAAAGTTAATTACTTAAACTCAGAGAGTCATTATGATGTAGTGATTGAGAGACACTTATTTTTTCCAGGTGTTTACAAGAAAGAAGATGTGCACCTGCTTCTCCAGGTTTACCAGATAACGGGGCCAGTGGAGATCTTTGTTAACAAGTTCAAAAATGACAAGTGGGCTCTAGATGGACACGTAAGTGCACAGGCACCTCATGCACAGAGTCCACCTACACAACTCCTCCTGTTGCTGTCACAGCCTCAGCTTGTCTCTCACTGGAGCTGAGGGAATAACTCCCTTAGCTGGTGGCAAGATGAGGTCCCTGTTGTCCTCCAGTGACCTGCTTGCTTGAAGGGGACATAGGGCATTCTTCCAGCATGCGAGATGACATTACATGACAGTCAGCTCTTCCAAGCTCCCTTGCAGCTGCATGGTTTTTTTTATACTGCCCTGTGATTTTAAATCTCTAAGTCTTCCAGCTAACACTAAAGGAGAAACCTACATGATTAATTCCATTTTAACATGTTATATCTGGTAAAAGATCAGGCTAGAAGAGCCATACTTCCCATATGGAATCAACTTCTCGCCCCAGTTTCTGTGTCTGGTAACTTCCCATGCCCTTAAGAGATCCACTGGAGCTTGAAAGAAACATCTCATTGACCCATGGCCAGTTGTAGCCCAGAGCCTGTTGAATCAGCAATGGGTTCTGTATTTTATTATAAACAATTCATTTTTTTTTCTTCCTTGGAGATGTGAGAGTCTTCACAAGTTGTTGGGCAGTCAGACTGCTAAGAAAAAATGCCACAATTTTCTGGAGAGTTGAATCAAATGAATGCTCTGCATGAACTTGAAAGAGGCTGTCACAAGATGGGTGCTGAAATCTGCTCTCCTGTCCTCGCAGGTCTCGTCAGAGTCGTCAAGTGGCACCTTTGTGTACCAGGGCTTTGTGCGTGGCAAAGGCTTTGGGCAGTTTGGCCTTCAGAGACTTGGTAAAGTTCCTCTGATTCCTACATTTTCCCTTGATGGCCAAAAGGTAGATTTTGGTGGTAGTGAAGATTTTTGAACAGGGAATCTTTTTCCTGTCCCTGGCTTTAATTTTCAACCCTGCTGGGACAGATCTTTATATTTAATACCATTAAATAATGTAAGTTTTGCCAGCTCTTTTATAAACTAGCTGTTGGGGTAGAGAAGTTGGGTACCCTCAAATCTCTATACCCCAGGAGGGTGGGAGATGGTGGCATCTGAAACAGCTTCTGTTTCAGATGGGCAGGCAGATGCTGCCAGGCAGAGGGGGTCCCCACTGCCTGGCAGCACTCCCACCCTGCTCCTTTCTCCCCACCACTTCTTCCCTGTGTGATGGATGCAGCAGCTCTGCCCGGGCTTGTGTTTAAACACTCAATATATTGACCACTGAGTATTCTGACAGGGGCCACTAAACCCATCCTCAGCTTGGACAGTGCAAGATTTGGGGGAGACTAACAACACAACAACAAAGTTTTTAATTTGGAAACAAAGTGAGGCATTTAAACAAACAGGTTTCTGTTCAAAGACAGAGTTTGGAGGCACAAAGGTACCTGGATACTTTTTTTTCTCTGTGTTGCCTGATGTCTGACCAAAAACCAAAGTCCCATTGCTATAGCACTTTCAGAAATCACTGAGGCACTTGACAGCTTAGACAACCCAAGCTCTAAGGGCTCCTAAATATCTCCTAAAATGTGGCTTGAGCTCTTTGGTCTCTTAGGATTTTTGGAATCTTAACTCTGGAGTCTTGTCAGCTTTATGGAGAATTAGATGCTCATTATTGCAGCCTTTGAAAAAATCTCCCTGAGAGCCTAACTTTAAGCATCCAAGTTTGAGCATTTTGGTGACAAATCTATTTACATCTCTCTAATTGCACTTGTGAATAAATGATAATGTCTAAGCTAGGCTAGATCTCCAAACCATTCTTCATGCAGCTCAGCAGCTTTCGATGACAGCACTTGGAACCATCTTGTTCTGTTGCTGAAGACGTGCCCTGTAACTCCAGCAAACCCCATTCCCACAGCGGTGTTTTGAAGTGTGTTTACTTCTGCTGTGTGTTTCAGACATCAGCATGATGGAAAACGACCCCGAATCCATAGGACACCATTTTGCATCAAACAGCAGTTCCGTGGCAGCTGCCATTCTTGTGCCTTTCATAGCCCTGATTATTGCAGGGTTTGTGCTTTATCTCTACAAACACAGGTGGGTTTCAGGAGTGATGCCAGTAGGTGAAACAAAATCAGAGGGCTGGTGTTGTTTCATAGAAATACTTTTGAGTTTGACTTTAAAAGTGTTCCCTCTAGACCTGGTTTCTCATTTAATTCTTCAGAAGGTGAAAAAAATAAGGGAGCGAGCGTGCGTGAAGGGGGGAGGGCGATAGGAGAAGAGTGCTGAGGGGTTTTATGGCCATTAATAAGATTTGTGGCAACATTAAGTAAGATAAGGCAAAGTAAATTTCATACTTCAGCGTTCAAGCTGGCTTTGCATATGTTGGGAATTAGTGATTTCTGCTGATCAATGTCTTGCTGTGGAAATGTGGCTGCACTGCAGAGCAGCGTGCGGACTGGAGCGAGCACACTCGGGGCGACAGCAAAGCCCAAGGAGATGCCTGTGCCACCAATCTATAGATCCCTCTGCCTTATCCTCAGGTGTCTACCCTCTTCAAAAGCAGCTTTTGCCTTTCCACTGGCTGCTTGTCAGGGCTGCAGCAGGAGTAGCTGTGACCTCTCTGGATTTTCTTTCTCCCAACCCGCAGGAGAAGACCAAAAGTCCCATTCAATGGCTACGCAGGCCATGAAAACACCAACGTCCGAGCAACGTTTGAAAACCCCATGTATGACCGAAACCTGCAGCCCACGGACATCATGGCCAACGAGGCAGAGTTCACAGTCAGCACTGTGTGCACAGCTGTATAGCACCGGCCCCGCTGCGGTGAGTGGGACGCTGCCACCACCAACCTCCTCTTTGTCACTTTTTAAATGCTGTGTCGAAGCAAAAATGGTTCAGGGGAGCACCCAGAGTGGTTGAGATTGCCCAAGAGATCTCTGCAAAACCCAAACCAGCATCCCTATCTCTGGGTGTTGGGTGTTTGCTGAGAGTTGGGGCAGGACCTCTTAGGGACCAGTGGCGAAGCAAATCCAGACAGCCCTGTGGGGACAGTGGTCACCAGGTGGAGGGAAAAATGAATCTCTAAGAGATCATTTACTGTGTGACTCCAGACAGTGATTAGAGGAGGGTGAAGCAAGGGGTTTAGAAGTTGTACTGCATGGGCACAGAGGAGTAGTAACTTCATGTCATAGACAGAAGTACCCAGTGGACCTGAAGAGCACTTCTAGATGTAAATGTTTCTAGTTTGAGACAATGAAGCTCTTGCAGGCTTGCCCAGCATTTCTGTGTAATAACACACTGTTACCTTCTGTCTATCTCTTCCATTGTCCCAGATTCCTCCAAGGTCGGTGTCTAGTGGATGATTGTGTTTCACCTCACTAGTCTCCATCCACTCCCTCCCCATCTCCCTCCTCCCAACCTTGCTGAGGCTGTGGAGAAGCTGCTACACCTCGTTGGATTTTGTGTTAACTCCTGAGAGACTGCTGGGTTGTCCTCTGTCATCCTCACCCACCCTCCCCATCCCGCCGTGGGTAATGAAGCCAACCAAAGGTCTGCTCTGGCACAGCTCCTCTCTCCCACCCAGCTGGTGGGTCTCAGCCCAACGTCAAGACCTGGGGAGGTGAAGGACCTGGCAAGCGAGGTGATGGGAAGGCTTTTACAACCTGCTCTTGGTTCCATGTTCCTGGAGGGAGCAGTGGGGTATCTGGGGTCCCACCAGTTCCCTCCCCTCCGCTTTTTGGGAAGAGCTTGGACAACAAAGAGGGAAAAGCAGGTTGCACGGCGCAAGGTGCTGACTGGGGTTAATGGAAAGTACCAGTGTGGGACAGGACTGGTGCTTGCTTTGTCTTTACTTGGTTTTGTGGGTTATTTCTTTGTTGTTTTTTCCTAACCCAGGGCTTTTGCAGAGGAAGATTTTCTCCTCCTTCCCATGTTTAATTTTCCTTTGGGCATTCTTGCTGGGTTTCTTCTGCCCCGTGTTCCTTTCAGGCAGCTCTCAGGGCTGGTAAGGAAACATCCCCCCACATCTCTGGCCCTCTCCCAGCAGCTGTTGATTTTAAAAGGGACAAAAACCTCTTAAAAATACTAATTTCTCCCAAGTAACATTCAAAAGCCTTTGCCCTTTCCATATTGATCCTCCAAATGGCAATGCAATAAGAGTTTTAATTTCTATCCAAAGCTGTTCCCATTATTTCCCAGGGGCAGAGAGGTTGCCCTGGATTTTGTGAGAGCAGATAAGGCGGCTTAACATTTTCCCTCCCTGGGAAGACAATGATGCTTTTGTGATGACACTGTCCTCTAATAAAGAGGAGAGCTGCTCTTGTTGATTCGGGGTTTTGGTCTGTTTGGTTTGAGTCACCATTTCTTAGGCCAGGCTGGAGTCAAGGAACGCAACAGTGGCGTTTGAGCCGCTGTGAGGCAAGTGAAATGCAGCTGCTGTGGAGCGGGAGCTGGCAATGAAGCAGCTTCTTACAGAAGACTTGAAGGGAAAACAGAATGCCAACAAAAAGGGGTGGTGTTTACATCCATGCTTGCATTTAAACGCTGCCTTTCCCCTACCTAGTGTCAGCTGAGGTTTTGTCTAATGAAAACCACAGGGTAATTTGTTTTTTTTCCTGTTTTGTTTATTCTTTTACTCTGTGTGTGTGTGCGTGTGTGTGTGTATATATATAAATATATATTATTTTTTTTACTTCTGTCTCTTATTCAGCGCTCTTCAGAGTCAGCAGCATTCTACAGCCTAATTGCTGAACAGCCAGCCTGCCAAAAAATGCCATCTCTGCTCCCCAGAGCATGCAAAGGTGCTCTGATGTTTTCCTGAGAGGTGGGTGCAAGCGCACACATGAGCCAGAGCCCTGACCCAACAGGGAGAGAAGCCAGTGAGATGCTATGGTGGGCACACAGGTAGCTCAGGGTTGGTGCTGGACCATTACAAAGCGTGTCCTGCAGCAAGGAGCCCTCCAGCTCATGCCACAGACACGGATGGGAGGGGATGGCTTCATCTCCCAGCTGGTTGTGGGGTTGAATTCCCTGGTGCCTGCTTCTCTCTGGGCACCTGCAGCTTGTGGGACACGGACCCCAGAGCAGCTGAAGGGTTGAGTGAGAAGAGGGGACCCCAGCCAGGCTGTGGTGGCACTTGGCCCTGAGGCCAGGGCTGGGCTCCCCTCCAGCTCATCGGCTGAGCGGCTCTGGTGAGGGCAGGAGCTGCCTCCCCGTGAGCTGGGGTAGCGGGACCAGGAGGTTCCCCGGGTTCCTTCACTTGTGCCTGCAAGTAGACAGCAATTTCCTACCTTCAGGTCTGCTCTCCTGGCCCGTATTTGATCCCATGGGTCGCTTCCAACCTAAATTATTCTGAGATTCATGCCCTTGGCCAAACCCCAGCCCATTCTCCTGGCCCTTGTCCAGCCCCCGTAAGGCATCCGAGGGACTGGGCTCCTTGGTGGAGCAGATCCTGAAGGCAGCACCATTCTGCACTCCCCAGCGATTGCAGTGCCCTGGCTCCTCTTTCCTTACCAAAACTCAAACATCTCACAGTGTCCCACAACGGCAGAGCTTGAATCTTTCCAGCCTCCTGTCACCAGGCTCAAGAAAAACCTCTCCCAGTGCGGCCAGTGCCGAGCGCCGGGCAGGGGGGTCTGACCCGAGAGCAGCAGAGCCCACCTTGGCTTTGCAGAGCTTTCCAAATCCCACTCATTCCATGGAATTAAGCAGGAGAAGCTCGTGTCAGGTGTGTGAGGTGCACCTGAGATACTTTAAGGCCAAGGCAGGGAGAAGGGAGGCGGGAGGCTGCGCTCAGCCCAGACCTGCTGCGTTCAACCTGCTCAGTGCCATTTGCTCAAGCGACAAAGGAGGTGCAGGAGATGTTGTCCCATTTTTTTGCAAGCTGGCTGGGGACCCAATAACATGACATTCTCCATTCTTGTGCCCAGAAGACTTGCATTATGTTTAAAAAAAAAAAAAAAAAGGAAAAAAGAAAATAGGAAAAAAAATGAAAAAAGAAAGAAAAAAAAGAAAAAAAATCCCTCTTTTGTACAGAGATATATTTTTATGAATCAAAAGTTTGTACAGTTAAAAAGAACACAATGTAAATGTTTTTTTCATTATTGTAGTAAAGAGTAGTGGAAGATCAGCTTTTTTTTGTAAATGTAATAAAATGTATAAATATGGTTTACATAAAAGTGTAAATATGTAATCTATACATACACTTGGCTTGTCTGCAGTATATACAATTTAATTTATCTGTCTCTGTATATGAGGCTTTTCATTGTGTCCAGGCATACTTTCCTGAATTTGAAAGCTATTTTAAATTTTTGAATTAAAATAAAATATAAATTTTTGCATTGCTTTTCTTACATTTTCATTTTTTTTCCCCTTGGTACCTTTTTCATCAATTGCCAAAAGTTTCTTGTAGGATCCTTTGGATGCTGACCCCCCCACACACGTGTGTGCAGGAGGGACAAGCCTGTGTCCCTGGGCTGGATGTTCCTGACCCCTGTGTTGCTGTTGTGTCCCAGCTCTCGTGGAGGCACCGTGGCAGTAGATGGTGGAGGACTCACAGGCAAGAGCAAACCCCTTTCCCCATCACCAGGGTGAAGACTCCTTGAGTTATTGGGGTGCCCACATGAGATGTTCCCACTTTTCCACCTCATCCATGCAGACAATGGTTCCTCCTCCACCTCCTGGGCAGGGCCAGTAGCATCCTCCTCGCTCAAGCCCAAGTCCACGTGCTCCAGGACACGGTGACTTGTCTCTGCCCCTCCCACAGTGCTCAGTTAATTCCCCTTTATATGCAGAATTGATTAATTTGCTTTTCCAGCAGGTTTTTCTCAGGCCTAGTCAGCTCTTGTCAAAGGAGGCAGAAAACATCCCCGGCGTGGAGCGCGGCTGCGAGCGGTGAGAGGTGGGATAACGGGGTCCACAGAGCCCCCCACACCCCCATCTTCTCATGCTCCCCCCAGCCCTGAGCAGGCTGCTTGGGGTATCTGGATTTCTGTGACAGGTTGCCCCAATTTGCTTTACTGAGGTTGCATTCTCTGCTAACACCCCCTCTCCCCCGCCTCGCCGGTGCCTGGCTGCAACGAGCTGGTGTCTCAGCACTGATTGACCAAATGTGTTTTATAAAGAGGGTGTCACAGGTCTTTGATGTCCTGCTGCTGCTTCTGCTCTGCCCACACCAGCTTCACTGATAGTGGTTTGATGTTCTCTCTGTGGCTTTCACGTTGCCTTTTATTTGTCTCTTCCAGATCACAGACACTTGATCCTCTTGGCTTCTTTCTCTTCTTGTCTGGCCTCAGCTGGTTGGTTTGAAATAAGGTCGGCAGGGATGGTGGTAGGAGGAGCTGAGGTGTTTTGGGAGGTTTCAGCAGACTGTGCCATGTGTCAGGTTGTGCTGGCATTTGGTACAACCAGTCCATGGTGTGATGAGCCCGAGGTGTGTTTTGCTTTGAATTTTGGGGCAGTGGTAGTGTTCCTGTTGGATTTAAGGGGATGCTGATGGAGAAGAGATGGTCACAACTTCTGGAGCTCCACAGAACTTTGCCAGTTGGTTATTGTTGGTCCTTTCTGCTTCTAGTTCACAAGGGTGCCCTCTGTGTTCAGGTCCTTTGGGGACAGGCTGTCTGGTCCTGGCTGCAAGCTCAGCTCGTGGCTTTTGGGTGTTAAGTGCTGCTGTTAGAGGTGATAGTTCTTCACTTTCCAAGCATTGTATTGGCACTGGGTTTTGTCACTGGAGTCTTCTGCAAAGGGGTTTAGTGTCCTTCTTAAGGTGCATCCTCTTGGGTTCTTGCTGTTGTCCTCAGCATCTGAACAAGGACCGTGGGACTGCTCAGTCCTGGGTCCTGTAGCTCTCTTGTGGCAGGTCTCTGGTTGCTGCCTTGATGCCCAGCAGTGTCAGACACAACCTCATGGTCCTCTCCAGCTGCTCGTCCCAAATCAGCCAGGCATGAAGGAAATGGAGGTACATGGAAAGCAAATGTCCCCCCAGGAGAGGGCTGTGCAGCCTCTCAGGGCTCCCAAACCCTCTGCAGACAGTCCCCTGAGAAATAAATAACATTTAAACCAGACTGGCACATCTAACCCCTTCCAGCAGGTACTAATTTAGCCAGCACAATGAGCATTTACAGAGCTAATTAACAGCCGTTTATATAAACGGTTTGTAAATGAGTGATTAACTCTTCGGGGTGTCCCGTACATACAATCCACCCACGGCTCCCTTTGCTTCCTGGCAGAACTTAGCCTGAAGAAAGAAAATATTATCCTAATTGTTTCCATTAGATAAAGCAGCCACCTGCCCCCTGTCTTGTTCTGCCTCCAGCCTCTCTCTGCACCAGGAGGCGCTGGGTTTTATTGCTGTTATTGTTTTATATCTGTTATCGATGCTGCTGGCTCTGGGGGGGCCGTGTCTGCATCCCCTCAGCATCCTGCTGTGTGATGGGTACCAGGGCAGGTTCCTGGGCAGGAGAAGCTCTTCTTCCTCACCCCATGGCTGGGAGGAAGGAGGGAGGAGGGAGGGAACCATCCTGTGGTGCTGCTGTCGGGGTGAATTACGGCCGTGCCGCGGCGGCTGCGGCGATTTCACTCCCCAGCACCTGGAAACGCATTTGTCGCTGGAGAAAGGAAGATGCCAAGTGAGGTGAGTCATGAAACGCTGGAATAATGAACTGCAGAGGTAAATCAGCCAGCAATGAGGAGCAGGTGCTGAAGGGCTGGGCATGGCTCTGTCTGATGTCAGGGCTGAGGTTGACCAGGTAACAGGGGTTTTGGTGGGACCGAGGCCACACGTGACCATCCAAGAGCATCGTCTCTTTCTGGCCGAGGCTGTGGCTGTTGCCTCTTGCTCCATGTGTTTTTTCCTCACCTTTTCCTCCATCCTGGTTACCATCTACAAAAACAGATTGTCCCAGTCTAAACCAGTGTGTCCCATCTCTGCTCACTGATGGTTTTACAGCACATGTCGGTTTGGGGGCAAACAGTTTGGTTGATGAATTTAGCCCCAAACCAGCTTATTCAGAGGGACCTGGAGCTTCTTGGAGGGGGGGGGGGGAATGTTGTATCCATCCACTTGGGAGAAGAAGGGAAACCCTGGAGTTTATATTAATGAGACAGGTGGTTCAGGGAGGGATTGAGGGGCTCCAGTGGGATTTCCCAACACATTGAGTAGCCCATGAGCATCACTGCTCCCACCCACCCTCCTCTGCCCTGTGGGGCCATTCGCTTCCTCCCACCATCTGAGATGAATTCATTCACGCTACCAAGGGAGTCCCTAACACAATTTAAAGTCCAGGGAAAGCTTTAAATTGATTTTAATGGGATTTCAATTGGACCCTGGAGCTGAAATCTATCCCTGTGCAGAGCTCTTGTCCTGGGCCCATACCCCACTCCAGCTCTGGGCTTGATCAGTTCATATAAGAAGAGATGAAAAAGGTTTTGTGGGTTTTATCTGTCTGATGACCACTTACATGTGAGATAAATGCAGCCCTGATGCTGCCTGATTACTCAGGTAACATTAATTTTAGATTGTTCCAATTTTCCTCATCAATTTTTTAAATTCCATTATAAGGATCCCACTTTGTACATTCCTCTTTCCAGACTTGTTCATGCTCTTGATCTCCCAGAAATCACAGAATGTTGGGGATTGGAAGGGACCTCAGGAGATCATCCAGTCCAACCCCATTGCCAGAGCAGGGTCACCTCCAGTAGGTCACACAGGAAAGTGTCCAGGTGGGTTTTTGATGTCTCCAGAGATGGAGACTCCACACCCCCTCTGGGCTAGCCAAGTGAAACTGTCACAGCTGATGCTTCTCCCAGGGCTGATGCAGCCAAATCTCTCAGTGGACTCTCCTTCCAGCTCTGCCTTCCCCGGGCAAACCCAGCCCTGCAGGTGAGTTGCTTTTGCCTCACAAAAACTTCTGTTGACAGACCAGGCAGCTGCAGAGCTGAGGAATAATTCACAAGGAATAATTCACAGCTGATTGATCCCCCTGTCTCTTTCAAGAGAATACCCAGAAGCAGGTTGCAATTTTCTTTAATTCTTTTATTATTGAAGGGAGTTGACAAATGTATTTAAGTCACGATCAGGTCTGGCTCTGCTAGACCTTGTCACCAGCTCTGTGTTCACGAACCACGAGCTTTGCTGTGGCTGATGCACGTTCACTGGGTGCTGTTTCCATGCCCTGACTGGATTGCTGCAAAACTACCTTCTCTGTGAGTATCCCTGGTGTACCACATTTGGGAAATACTCAGTACATCCAGCTTGGTTGTTCTGAATAGTCAGAGTGAGTTAATGTCTGTTCTCCTCCTAATTCAAGTGGCTGTTCCTGCAAATCCTTGTCAAGACCAGGATCATAAGTGATTATGTGCAGAGGAACAGCGATGGGGTTTGATGCCTGACCTGCTGTGTTTAGCCTGGCACATCAAGTTTCCTGGTTGAAACCCAAGGTTTTTTCCACCTCCAGGACTGAACAGCCCACAGCTCTCCATGGGTCATCACTGCGGACACAAGCACTGGCATTGGGCTTGCTGTCACCCTGTTCTTGTGGAGCTGATGGGTGCTGTGGATCCCTCTGCTGATGGTCCAGTTCTTGAGACGTTTCTCTCTCCCCTCACCAGCTGTAGCATCCAGACAAGGCTCTGCCCACTGCCAGGTCCTTTCACAGGTGAGGTGGTTCTGCCCAAACATGTCACTTCCACCAAGATGACCCCACCAGAGAGCTAAATTGCTGAGTCTGTGAGCTCAGCCTTCCTCACTGCATTACCACAGTTGGATGTCCTACAGAAAACTGCTCTCACCCTCTTTGGCTTGTTCTCCTAAAGGTTGGAACCAGCCAGCTTCTCTGGCGTGGTGACAGCAGTAATAATAATGATATTAAAATTAAAGGGCTTTCTGAGACGGGGAATAATCCTCACTCTGCTGGGGCTGTAACAATAGAGATGGAGATCACGTTGTAGTGCCACAAATCAGCTTTTCTAGTTCTTGTGTGTTCCCTTGCAGGGTGGGGAGGTGACTGCAACCATCAGAGATGCATAAAACCAGGTGAGGCTGCTCCACCACGAGAGCCAGAGCTCAGCCAAGTGTTTTAACTCCTTTGGAGGTGGTGGGAGCTGTGGGGTTCAGCTGCCCTGGACATCAGGTCTCTAATTTACAACTCGACCTGGCCAGACGAGGAAAACAGAGCGTGGGTTTAACATCCTCAGTGATTTCTGAAGTTCTGTAGCTACCCAGGGGTTTGCACCTGGGCTTTCAGGTGCTTTTGGCCAGGGGATTTGAAAACCTTAGAAGAGATTGGTATGCAAAAACTGAGTGTAAAGAGCCTTCAAAGCCAGTCTGGGGGGCAGTTAAAGCCCCTTGTAAAAGTTACTAAGGGTTACTTGGGAGAAGTGAGGAGTGTGAGGAACTTGCTGAAGGGGTCTGGAGAGCTGGTAGGACTTTGGTTGTGGTTGAATGGCTGCAAGCAAAAAGGGTGAATCCACCCAAACCACCTTGAGTTACGCTGGGGCCTTGGGATGAACGTGCTTGGTTTTATCTCCCAGGAAGGTGCTGAAATGGTACAAATTCCTCCCATCTTCATCTGAACAGATGAGTGATGTAAAATCCATCACAGGGAGCTGTTACATGAGCAGCAACCTCAGTAAATCTGCACCTAAATGAAAAGCTCAGGTATGACACATTTTTGTATTATTTAACTGAGATTTTGCATCTCGGAGGGAGGAGGGGGGCAGCAGCCAGGGGTGCCTCTGTTCTTCAGAAATGTTCCAAGCACTAAAAGAATTTATAGTTCAGTGCTAGGGGGGAAAATGCATAATTCATTTTCCAGACTTGGGAAGACCAAAAAAAGAAGAGGAAAAGTTTAAAAAAAAAAGAAAAAAAAAAGGATATTAAAAAAGTATTTCATTTGTAGTTGCATGGTAAGTTACAGACAAGCCCCCCCTGCCCCTCCAGCCTGCAGAAGCATTTACCTGCTGGGGAGTGATGCTGAGCTGGAGTTCAGCATCGCTGGGTGGTTTGTCAGGGAAGGAGATAGATTTGCTGAGCTGAAGACACTCTTTACTTTTCCCTCTTTTATCAAGGTACTTTATATTCTTATTCCAGTATTGACACATCCTTCTGCCCCACTCCAATCTAGCCTTAATTTTCAACTGTTAATTGGGCAAAGTACTGTGGCAAGCTCTTCTGTAATTAAAGAATTAAAGCCATACCTGAAGAATGCAGATGTGATGACAAAATTAAATTATTTTAATAAAGCTAGGCCATTAATTATGCATGTCCTTCAATCTTTCATCTCTTGATAAACTCCAGCAGCTTTCAAAAGGGGGGGAAAAAAGAAGTTAGAAAGTCGATGTGAATTAATGAAGCACGAGAAGCCTGGTTGGAGTGGTGGGAAATGCAGCTGTTTAAATACCTGAATATTTCCAGGGATGGAGCTTCTACAGCTCTCTGGGCAACTTGGGTTAGTGTCTCACTAGAAGGATGACACCAAATCATAGCTCCTGCTCCATCCAGGACTCCAGCTCAGGACACATCACACTGGGACCAGTGACATTCTCCACTGCAGCAGCCAGGTACCTCTCCAGCTCTCTGGTGTGTGTGCAGGTCTTGCCCACCCATCCATGGGACATCCAGCACCATCCAAACAAGCCAATGTCAGTTCTGTCTCTATGGCCATGGTCAGTGCAGATTCAGCAGCCAGAGCCAGCAATGAATCTCAGCTGAGGAGATAAAGCAGCAAGGAGACAACTGGGATTCCTTCGTTACCGTGTTTCATATTAATTAGCACCCTGTTATTAAGAATGAAAAATTTGCCAAGGGAAAGACTGCAGCTGAGATTCCAGAGATCAATATAGGAAGCTTCAGCTTCAAAATTAGGCATCACAAAATAATTATATTATTTTGTCTGGCTTTGAGAGGGGCTGAGCCCCTCAGACAGAGGGATGCCACTGAGACCCGGTCCCAGCACCTAATGGGACATCCTGCATCGTGAGGGACAGCACCCCTCAGTTTATCCTTAAAAACACCCAGTGACTCTCTCAGGCTGGTCCATAAGGTTCTGGGACACTAATTGCTGATGGGACAGGAAGGAGGGAGGAGGTGTTATTCCATAGGACGGGATTTTTTCACGTTCACATCGTTAGTACAACAGGAGTGTCTCAGTGGTGACAAATGTGGGACCAACAGAGCACGACACCCTTTTTCTCCAGGCTGTTGTGCTTGGCTTGCTGACTGCATCCATATTCCTGCAGCAGCTAGCACCCTGCCAACACAGCAGCCTCCAATAAATCTGTCAATAACAATCTCAAATCATCAGGTCGTGATGCCCTTGGACTGGCTTTATTGAGTGAGGTGATTTGAAATATTTATAGGCGGTGGCTGTGCTGGTAGAAAAAGAGTATTAGAGTGGAGGGAGGCTGTGGGTGTTTGACAAAAGGATTTAGTTGGATGTAATAGGATGGTAACATATGCTTGGGGGGGAAAATCAACAATGTAAATGATGTGCAGCACAGGTATGGTTGGCTGTAGCCAGCCTGTAACTGTATTCAGTGGTAGCTTCTGCTGGAAGAAAATATTTGTAGCTATTACGTTATCACAAAATTAAATGATGCTTTTTTCTTTTTTTTTTCCTTTTTTCTTTTATTTTATAATAGGCATAAGAATTCTCTCTGCCTGGCTCACGAGGACAGTGCATGTTTTGGCTGGACAGGTGGGTGGTGTGTGTTGGTTAGAGCACAGGACTGGGCTTTGGGAGCCGGTGAGCTGATGGATAATGAGCCACCCACTGCCTCTGTTTTCCCCATTAGCTTAAAGGATTATTTTTATCTGGATGCTGGCCAAGATCAGCCCTGGGCTGTGAGCTGTGAGGAAGGGCTGTGAGGTGTGAGGAAGGGCTGGGAGGTGTGAGGAAGGGCTGCAAACCCCTCTTAGCTGTGCTGCTGACCTGTGTCCATCATGGGGACGTGGCTGCAGAGGTGCTCTTGCCCAGGAGGTGTCACACGCTTGGCACAGGGAGATTTTAAGTCCCCTGGAGCTGGTTCTTTCTGCAGGTATCGATGCTCAAGCCTTTGGGTAACTTCTCCTCATGCTTCCCTGCATTCCTTAAGGCATCCAGGCCAATAGATGAAGCAACCTGTTGTTGAGGCCAGGGAGCTGCATTTCCCAAGGGTGCTGGGCTCCTGACCCGGGGTGCACACAGAGTCCCACCTGCCCACTGACTCGTTCAAGAAAAGCTGGTTTTTGGGAGGATCTCTCAGGTTTTCCCCCGTGCTGAAACGCTGCCTCTTGCCCCACAGAACAATGCTTCATAACCACATAGTGCTCTGAGTTCTGCTGTGGGTCTGCTGAGCAGCACAGGGACAACACTGAAGGGCAGCAGGGTGACAAACACAGCAGATGATGAACAGAAAAAGGCTCCTGACTTCTCTGAATCCAGCACAGCTGATGGCTTCAAACCAGGGAGAGGAAAATACAGTGTCATCTTCCTACCCAGAAAGGGAGAATTAGGGCAGGGGAAAACAAGCTGGAGGGGGATATTTTTCTGTGTCATCCTAAAAAGCATGTCTGTGGTCATTTAAGGGCTGGCTGGGGGTGGCTGTGTGGTACCCACTGCCAGCCTGATGACAAGAACATGGGGAGGATGCTCCTGTTTTGAGCTGCACTTGTTGTCACTGAGCAAACAAGGCCTGGGACGTAGAGCTCCTGCTTTCATCTGGGAGGGAGGAGTGGCAAACCCCCCCCTGCTCATTTCACACCGGATTTACATAGTTCCCTCCCTGAAATCGCCTTAGAGATTTTTATAGAGAAATCTTGCCTGAGTGGCTGTTCTCAGGGAGGCTTTGTTCACATCTGGCTTTGGGGAATTAGCTCCTGGTAGCCTGGTTATTTCCCTGCCAGGGGGGTTTTTGGAGACTCTGGATAAAAAAAAGAGAAAGAAAGAAAGAAGGTGCTGGAAAGAGAAGGGAGAGGTTTGGCTCTGTGCAGCTCCTAGATGTGCTCAAAATCACAGCACAAGGTGGGAGAAACACGTGTGAGAAGGTGTTTGGAAGGGCTGGAGATGCTGGAAGGGTTGGAGGTATGCAAGATGCTGACCTTTCGTTCTCCACCAGCACTGCAGAGCTGACCTCCTACCTTCAGAAGCTGATGTCTTTACCTAAGACTAGACCCAAAGATTAATTCAGATCAGCCAAGGCAAATTGCCAGAGTGATCCTGGGTGGTTCTGAGGCTGCTGATGGCTTCTGCTGAGCAAGTCCTCCCCTGTGCCGTGCCCCAGCTTCACCTTGCCCTGCTTGCCTTTCTCCATAATTTATGACAGATGGCAATACAGCAGAATTATTTAAATGGTGCCTCTCTCTTCCCTTCTACCTTGTATTATCTCTCTTATTTTCTGTTGCCATGTGTTATTCATAAAGCTCTCCGTGTCAGGTTGTTTGCCAGCTGACGGGGCAGCCTGTGGAGGCAGGCAGGTTTGTTCTGCATAAAAAGCCGTAAATAATCTGAAAACTGCCAAGTGGTAGCACATTTCAGGGACTTGTGCTTGGTAGCAGGAGACTTCCTGCAGCATCATCTCATATTTACAGCCCTTAGCAGGTAACTTTGGGGTCTTTTCCACTGCACCAGCTGTTTTTCCCCACCCCTGTTAATTCTCTCTGCATATTAAAAGAAGGGGAAGGTGATGCTCTAATAGCATCTTAGTGTCTCTTCAATAGATCCCCTGGGAGAAGTTCATTTCTGATCAGAGGCATCAGCATTAAAACCCCTTGGAGGGGTGAACAGGCACGATGCAGGGAGTGGTGAATTCTTTCTGCTGTCATCCAGCTGTACAGAGCACTTCAAAATAGGGAATAACAGCAGCCCTTTGATCTGCTGGTGAGAGTCCTGCAGTTCAGCTCTTGACAAGAAATTCTAATTTGTTTTTAGCAGAGGAAAACCATTATCCCACTGCAGGAGTGAGGTAGAAAAGCAGCTGCAAGGGGGTTGTTGGGACCTTGATGGCACCTGGACCAGAAGCAGGAGGAGCAAACTAAGAGGCAGATCTTCTTCAGAGCACTTAGGGCTGAAAGGGAGCAGCCAGGCTGAGTGTTGGGGATCCCAGGATGAGGGGGAGGACTGGCAACAAATAACCCACAGCTCCTCATCAGGGTTTGGGTCCCTGGGCAACGCAGAGGGATGAGTTTCCCCCAGCCCTTGCCTTGGTGTCCACTTTGTGACTGACCACATCCACCCTCCGTGCCTGGCTTCCTCCAGTCCCTCTGTGCCACAGTAAAGAGCTTCTGCAATTTATTTTATTCTTTCTTTTTTTTTTTTCTGGTATGTTCTTTCTTTCTTGGTGCTTAAGAATAAAAATTCCACCCCTGTGCTTCCAAGAGGGGAAAAAACCTCATGCAAAAACCACATCTGCCCCCTCCTGAGCTCTCTCAATAGAAATCTGTACATCTGAATCTCCACTTTTTTTTGTGTCAGAAAAACATTACCCAGAGGGAAGATACACATCAGCAGGAGACTAAGTGTTGTACTCCCACATCCAGCCTCCTCCTGTGTGGCTGCTCCCTTGGGACCTGCCTTGATTGAGCTGGAGGGAGCAAAGCCCCGGGCTCCTGATCCCCACTACCCCATAGCTGTGGGTCAGACCCCTTAGTGCAGGGGGGGCACTTGGGGAAGGGGGGTGAGCAGCACCTGAACACTTATATCCCCCAGCTCTGCTGCTCCTCAGGGTTGTGGAGTGGTTTGTGGGGGGTGGTTTAGCAGCAGAGTTGCTGAGGGATGGTGATAGCCGAGGTCTTGTGCAAAGCCATGGAGAGAGTCTGAGTGTCTTTGAGAGTGTTTCTGCCTTGGGCACATCTTTGTTTTCAAAGAGGAGATGAGAGGGGACATGGTTGCTGTTGGGAAGGGCAGTGTTTAACAGGCAGCCCTGGATGTGCTGAGTAGGGGACAGGAGAGCAGGATCTGGCCCTGGACACAGCCGTGCCTCTGGAGGTGGAGGTCAGGCAGATGCAGAGCACCAAGGAGCTTGGACCAAAGCTGATGCTCTTGAAACCCATTAACTAACCTGGGCTGTGTAGATGAGCCAGCTGGAAATTCATGATTGCCTGAAATCCAGAGGAGCTTTGGGTTGCTTTGAAATCCAGTTGGGAATGAGCCACTGCTCTAACGAGGAATATCCAGCAGCTTCATTAGGAGGAGAGCAGGCTGTATCTGGGCAGCTGTCTTTGGAGCAGGACTTTGAGAGGAGGCAGCTATCACGCTGGGCAGCAACCAGGGCTTTCTGCTAAATCCCTCATTCTCTCTTCCTTTTGGCAAAACCAGACTGAACTTCATTGTCTTGCAATTACCCTGAGCTGAGAGCGCTAAATAACTCCTGCAGCAACGCTGAGGAGGGATGGAGGAATAACAACACCCCATGGCTGCTGGCTCCTGAAAGCTTGCAAGAAAAGCAAGAGCAGGAGCTTGACACACCGAATAACCACAATTGCCAGGAGATTTATGGATCACACCATGATGTACAGAGGATCTGAAGCTGGGCAGGGCGTAGCGTAATAAATCAGGCGAAGGCAGCAGCCCCCGTGTTGCCTGGTTCCTCGGAGCAGGTCGCTGTGGGCTTCTATTAAAAATTAACCAAAAGAATTGAGGAATAGCTGTGCTCGTTTGCAGTGTCTAGATAAGGCAATAGGTGTGTTAACACACAAAGTGAAACAATGAAATAAAAGTTTCTTGTAAATGAGAACACCTACTCAGGTAATGTAATGAGGATTTTACCCTTGGCTGCATCCAAATTAGATGAGCATCACCACTGTGTGAAGTGATCACCATTTAATGTTGGACAATTGGGTTATAAACTTTATATTTCAGGGCAAATCCTGTTTCTGGCTCCCCTTGGAAGATGCTGAGCAATGCTGTGGAGGCACAGCCCGTGGGGACGAGGGGCTCTGGGATGTTCACCACTTGAAGGGTGAGAAGCTGCACTTGGCAGAAACTTTCAGAGAGTGACAGGACACTGGGACAGGCTGCCCAGAGAGGGTGTGGCATCTCCTTCTCTGGAGACATTCAAAATCCACCTGGACACTTTCCTGTGGGACCTACTGTAGGTGACCCTGCTCTGGCAGGGGCGTTGGACTGGATGATCTCCTGAGGTCCCTTCCAACCCCACCACTCTGTGTGATTCTGTGAAATGACAGCCCTGGGGCTGCTCCTGGGCAGCAGGGACCTCATCCCACCCCAGTGCCCTCCCCAGGATCACACCATGCCACCAGGTCTCCAAGCCCCTCAGTGTGGTGGGTGATGGAGATGAGACTGTCACCACCACCACGGTCCTTGACCCAGGTGCTGTCACATCGAATGCCAGCGCTGCTGCTCCTGCGCTGGGTTAGAGGCAGCTGAACATGCTCCTGCTCCCTCTGCCTCCATCCCTCTGTTGTTTCCTCTCCCACCGCTCTGCCCGTTGGTGCTTGTTGGGTTCCTCGAGCATCCCAGAAATGCCTGAACCCATCTCTTTCACAGTGATGTAATTAGGACAAATACTTTCAGCTTTTACAGCTGCTAAAGGACTCAGTCGTGATGATTATCCCTTACCAGGTTTGTCCCAGCCAAGAGTGTGGCTGCCCAGTGCTGGGCGTGGGAGGGGAGGCAGTCCCTGTCCCCTGCACAGAGGGTCTTGCTGGTGAGAAACAGCAGGAAAAGGGAGAAAAACAGAGGAAAGAGGCACAAAATGATCCACCCCCAGTCACAGGCAGGGTGGGCATAGAGCCCATGGGGACTAAGACCCTACGTGCTGCATCAGATCACACTGTCCCATGGGAGGAGTGGGGACAGGGGTTCCCCAGCCATCAAACCCCACCGTGGCCATCACCCTGGCCTCAGGGCATGCAGGGTGCCTTTCTGCAGGGTCACCTCTGTGCTGATGGGAAAGCTGGAGCCCCAGGGAATTAAATAGGCTCCACGTGCACTGTGCCACCCACCAAATGCTGTTAAATTCTCAGCTTAACAGTGAAATTACAAAATAACTCCAGATTTCCTTTCAGAGCGCTCATCATTGAGCTCATCCTCTCATCCCCAGTTCCTAGGTGTGTGCGGGCACACGCCCCTCTGTGCTTCCAAAGGCAAAATCATTATCACAGAGATAAAGCTTTCATTATTTTTAATAGCATCAGGTCCACCCCGTTGAGTTATTACACTAATAAAAACTAATTAGCTCCCTGGTGATCCGTGTCCCCCCCCCTCCCCGTGCCTCCCTTATCGATTGCCATTATAAAAACACAGAACTGGATCAGATCGTTGGTGATAACGGCTCAGCCTTTCCCACAGGCCTGGAAAACAATGCCCAGATTTCATAGGAATAATTGTTTATTCTTATTTCAAACCCTGAAGGGAAGAGCTGGGATGTCTTTGGCAGCTGGGGTGGTTTGCTGAGGTTTGGCTGCAGATGCACAACCCCAAAGGGGTTTTTCTCCTCGTGGTGCCAGCAGTGCCTGGTTTGGACTCAGTTACCCCAGAGTTTGCTGCAAACACCTCTGGTCTTGCTGAAATGTCTCTGTGTCAAAAGAAAACAAATCCAAGCACAGCTTTGGAATGTGTCAAAATGTTTTCCTAGAGATTTTTTTTGAAGTTTGCCTGTAGTTTTCAGTTTGGTATTTTTTTCACTTACGAATGTTCTTTGCTGTGCCGTGGTTCTTTTAGAAAAACTCTTTCATCTAAAGCAAAATGATTAATTGGAGGCTGAAAAAAAATGTTTCATTTATTCCCTTTGGCTCTCTAAGACATCTCTATTTTTTTTAATCTTTTTTTTTTAAATTTATTTATTACTCTCTTAAATTTAATTTATTTTTTACTCTCTTAAAAATATTTCCAGATTTGAAAACACCAAAAAAAAAAAAATCAATTATTCACCTAGCCTGATTTGTACCAGGCATTCCCTGCTGATAAACCCAGGGATTGATGCCTGCCAAGAACAACTGCTGCCAGCCTCTGACTGACCAGTGCTGGACCAGTGATCCCAGCAGCAGGGGCTGCTCTGGCCACAGCAGTGACTTGCACTGCCCCATTTCCAGCGGTATCAGCTGGAAGTGGGGTCTGGGCTGGAGTTGAGGATGATGTGATTAAAACAACCCAAAAGCCAAAGCAAATTTATTGTTTTAATAGGACATGAGTGTGTTCAGCACCGGGAGGAAGCAGTTAGTAACGTATTACTCACTGAGTACGGGAGGAGGAGGTTTAAATACCTCTGTGTAGCGAATGGTAAATGATTGTTTTTGCTGTTATCTGTGTGTACGCACACCAGAGAGATTTCTGTCTCTCCCTAGGAATGCATAGAGGCTTTTTAAACTGTCAGCAAAATATAATTACTCCAATTAGACTTTGGCCATGACCCGAGTGAATCTTCCAGCACCGGCAGGAGCAGCAGCAGTGTCAGTCCCAGCTGAAAAAAAACCCATTTTCCTGGTGTTTCTGTACGTGAGTCTGTGTGAGGCTCACTGTGGGTGTGTGGTGCTGTGTGCTGGGCTGGCCTGCTGGCTTTTATTTATATATATATATATATAAATATGGTATAGTTTTCTAATTTTATATATATATATATATGGTATAATTTTCTAATTTTATGTATAGTATAATTTTCTAATTTATATATATGGTATAGTTTCCTAATTTATATATATCTATATGGTATCATTTCCTAATTTTTTTATATATATATATATGGTATAGTTTCCTATTTTTTTAATATATATATATAGTATAGTTTTCTGATTTTTATATATGTATATGGTATAGTTTTCTGATTTTTATTTATATATATATATATATATATATATATATATATATATATATATATATATATGCTATAATTTTCCTTGGATTTGTCTTGACACAGGGGTCTCAGACCTGCTCAGCCACAGAGGTTTCTCCCTTTGGCCCACAGGACCCAGCACCTCTGCTGCTCCTGGAAAACCTCCAGTTGCAAACAAGGTTTTTACTTCTGTTAGGTGTTCAGTTTGTAGTTTAACTTGGTTTTAGCACCCAGGCCAACCCCACCGGCAGTGACACCAGCAGGTTGTTTTGTTTTCCAGTATCAAGAGGGAACATTTAAAATCTGAAAATCTTGTTTTAATAAGAAACTGCTTCTTTTTTTTTTTTTGCTGGAGAAAAACTGGGACTTTAATTATCCTGTAGCATTCTGGTGACAAGCCACCCAGCCTCAGCAGATCTGGGTGATAATTGGACCTGTTGGCTCTCCACTGGAGGAGAACAGTGATTTTCGAGTGCGTGGTCTGAGGAAAGCACAATCATTCAGCAGTTGGAAGTTTGACAGGTTGCCAGTTTTAATACCCCCATTGAAATGTTTTCTTGTCAACACTGGTACAGCCACACGTCCATCATGAGAATTTTCCTCAAAAAACTTTTTTGCTAGAGAAGAAGCAGTGAGGAATTACCTCTCTTTGATTGGTTTGAGGTTTTCTGCTTTTGGTTTGGTTTTGTGGAGCTTTTTGGGGTTTTTTGTTTGTTTTAATGTGGATTTCTTTACCAAGGCACATCAGGTAGAGAAGAGGGAACCCCTCCTGTCCTTGTTACCTTTAACAATCTTTGGAGTCTCCTTCAGCCAGAGCTTTTGAGCCATGGGGAGGACAGGATTTTGGTGCCACTCGCTTTTCCTGCACGCTTCAGAGCGTTGCTGAGTCTGGGGTGAGAACTTTGGAGCTTTTTATTTTTTTAAGAGCTTTGGCAGCTGCATTCCCATTTGATTTCCCAAGACTCAGATTTGCTGAGCTGGTCAGACACTGCTCCAAATGTGTAAAGGGGCTCTAAGGTGGGTGTAAATGACATTAAATGACATTTGTGGTTGGGGATGGCCCCGTGGCACTGCCAGTGCAGTTAAAGCTGTGCCAGCAGCACCAGGAGCCGGGCACAGAGCATCACTGATCCCCAGGTGGTGGTAAAGTGGCTGCCTGTGTGTTTTAATCTCCATCTCCACAAAGCATGGGGTCTTCCAGCCAGACCACTCTTGGTGAGGGCA
This sequence comes from Caprimulgus europaeus, assembly GCA_907165065.1. The sequence continues at coordinate 1,982,878 of OU015547.1, forward strand.
GCCCACAAGCATCATCACAGGGTGGTCCTGGAGGGCTGGGATTTGGGTACCAAGGGTGCTCCTTTGGTTACAGGAGCAATTTGGAGGGGCAGAGCAGGCACTGATGTTCCTTTTCAAAATGAAAGATCACAAACCAGGGAGAATTCCATCTGAGTTTTCCCTTTTCAGAAAGGACTTTTAGGTCAAAAAAACTCTCACCCTGCAGGCAGGCATGGGCTGAGCCTGGTGCTGATGGATGTCACGGGGCATTAGGCACCGCTGGAGAGCACGCTGTGGAAATCTCCTGGGAGTTCAGGTGCTTAAAGGTCTTTACAAGATAAATGTTAAGATTTATTGAAACACAGAGAAAGGGATTTAAAGAGCTTGTCTAAGCTACTCTACGGTAGGAAGCTTCCTGGTATCTACTCAAAGTCTCCCTTGCTGCAGTTTAACCTGACGACTGCTTGTCTTCCCTCAAACGGCCACAGAGGACAGTGAATTAATTCCCTTTGTCCTCCCAGCTCCAGTCCTGACGCTCCCTGGGTCTCCCCTCAGCTGTTTCTCCTCCAGGCAAGCAGCTCCCAGTGCCTCCTCAGCCTGGCTAACTGGAAAGAAAAACCCCTTGGGATTGAATGTACATAAATCTGTATATATTAAATGTACATAAATCTCTCTATATTAAATGTATGTAAATCTGCAATCCCAGTCGCTGAGCCACGTGGGGATTTAAAATCACCCCAGTGCTTTGCAGCTCCCTGGGCTTTGCCAAGGGACTTCTGAGCATCAGCTCCAAGTGGAAGCCCAGGTCATTCTCCAACTGCCAAATCCCCATTTGGGATTCCATGTCCTGGGGAAGGGCTGCTGTGGTGGGGTACAGATCCTTCTCTGGCTCTTCTTTTCCACATGAGCCAGACAATGATGTCCCCATTGTTCAGCTGATCACCTCAAATGCTTTGAAGTCTTTGAAGTGTTGGGGATGAGGCTGGCAAGTGGGCACTGATCTAGAACTGAGAGCTGCTTTATTCTGAGTGGTGGGTATAACCCCATCCTCTTCTCTGGACACAAAGCTCTGGGCTCCGTCCATCAGGATCCTCAGGTCTGGGAAAACCCTCTTGGGAGGGGACAGGGGAATCGATCTCACACAGATTGATTTTCTCTGGAGAGTTCTCCTAATAGCATCTGTCTTCTCTGGCTGGATTCAATTTCTTTCACTGCTCTGATGTTCTAATGGCCTGCAAAGGCGGGTGAGCATCCATCACCAGCTTCATACACGTCCTTCCTCTCCCTTTGTGCTGTGGGAAGTGGGTGTCAGTGCTGGGGTTGGACAGGGCACTGTCCTGCTGCCGTGCAGGTGAGCGTCCGCTGTCTCTTGTTGTACAGGAGGAATTAAAGCCGTGGGCTTTGATGCTTTTCTTTCTTCTTCTGCAAGAACAGGTGACAAAGCAGCAGCATTGCAAGGTCGGCTCTTGAATGAGGGAGAGGTTAAATCACTTATGTGCAAAAAAATATTGTTGTTATCTGCGAATTATCTGAAAATATCCTCTCCCATCCCTGGGGCAAGGGCTGGATTTGCGCCGGTGTGAGACACCCATTGCCCCTGCCACGTGAGGCCACAAACCTCCCTGTGCTTCATTTCACTGTGACACCAGCTGCCTCACAATTAATCATCAGGATTAATTTATATTTACACAAAGCCTGGCAATCCCGGGGGATAAAGCAGCAGGTGACTGCAAAGAAATGATTTGAAGACAAAAATCACCGCTCGGTTTTGATAAGCAACATTTCCCTGTACTGCCCAGGGACTTCAGCGCCTGGTGAGCAGCAAGTGATATCATCACCTCCCCCAAAACAATCCTCCTCCAAACTCTTCTGAAAAGCCAACTCCTACCAATGCTCCCAGCCAGGGGGAGGACGGGGAACGAGCTGTGTCAGACCCGCGGTGGCGCTCGCAGGACGCGTTGTGAAAGCGGGAGACGCCGAGTCGCGTTTGGGGTAATTCTTTCCAAAATGAAGCAATTCCTACAGAACAGGCATTATGCAAATGCATTCAGTACCAAGACAAAAGACCTGCCTGAGTAATTAAAAACAAGGGAAGGGGGAAGTTATTTGAAAAGAAGAGGCTATTTAATTGCCTGCATACTTATTTATTTATTTATTTATTTTTCATTTAAGAAAACAAAAGAAGGAAGCGTGGAAGAGCTGGATGGCTGAAGAAGGTGCTGGAATGATGTTCAGCCCTGCCCAGAGAGCTCCAGGAGCAGCAGGCATGGTCCAAGCAGTGTTTGGGGCATTGCTGGGCTATGCTCATTGCTTGCTATCCATCTGAGATCCTGCATCCTGCGAGAGCCGTAGCTCATCCAGTTCTCCACCCTTTCGCAGCAGATTTGTTCGTTATTTGTTATAGATCTGCTTTAAAAGTTTCATTCAGGAAATCAGAAAAAAATATTTCCTCGAGATTCATGTGCTTCCTAGTTAGACACTGTGGTATCTCTATCACCATGGGTTTCCACAAGGGTGATGTTCAGCCTTTAATGGTCTTAATGCAAGCACAGGCTCTTGGGCAGTAAATGTGAGCTCACCAGCAATCATATTTCTTTATTTAGCTGTAGTTGATGCACTTCCTAAAAGTAACTCCCATCTGGTAAAGGGTATGAGATCTACAGGGTAGAAATCACCAATTTGACAGCTTCTGCCATGCAGTTACCCAAGCCTGGTCTCCTCTGGAAAACTCTGTCATCTATAAACCACACGTGCTAGGTAAGAAGTGGGTATTGCTGTTATGGAGCTGCAGGCTGTTTGTCCAAGCTATCTGTTGAATACTTATAAATAGCAAAGACATTTGCATAAATAATTCATGTGTGCACACAAAAATGTGCTGGGAGGAGGAAAAAAAATGATGATGGTGGCTTCTGTGGAGAGCACGGCACCCACTGTGCCATCCCTGCCTGTCTGGTGGGACCCCCTTGCACCTGGCTGGTGTCCAGAGGGAGGGTGCTGGGGCTCATCTGGAGCACCCCAGGAGTCATGTACTGGGAGCCATGGCCAGGCTGTACTGGGATGGGTGGCTGCTCCTCGCCGTGCCCGTGAGCACTTCCCAAACCCTGATTCCCCTTTTTCCCCATGGACATGCCTGGTAGCCCGAGCACAGAGATTCAGCTTCAGCTCCTCTATCAATCCCAGGGAACTGGGTGGTTTGGGGTTTTTTTTACACCTTTTACTAGTAGGGACATAGATGATTTAATTGAATCAAGCTCTGCATAAGTTTCAGGTCTTGATAAGAGTTCTTAATTGGTGGGAGCTGCAGATCCCCCATGTGCATTCCTGCCCTCTGCGAGCCCCGTGCTGACCCCAGAGCTGCACAGCCTTGGAACTCCTGCCCATGAGCTCCGTGTCCCTTGGTTTCTCTCCTCCAGCAAGGAGGGTTTGTCCCCTCAGAGCACTTACTCTTCCTCCTTGCAGCGGGGTCTTGTCTCGCCTGTGACAGCCCCAAGACAACCGGGTCTGTCAGACCCTGCAGGTCTTGATAACAAGGAATAAGTTGATACCAAGTGATATGTTCCTTGATAACAGGAACATTTTGGGGTGCCAGGTGAATGGCATTCTCCAGAGAAGTCTGGCTGGGTTGTTTCTATCCTTCTGTTCCTTAATTCTTTCATTTACATTTATGTCACCTTCTGCATTCATGGCCAGGGAGTCCCTCTGCACACCTACCATGAGGCTGAGAGGAGGAGGAGAAGGAGGCAGCGGCTGTCTCAGGCTGGGACCCCGGGCAGGGACCCCGGCCCACCGCTGTGCCCTCACCCAGCACGAGGAGGGAGGATTTCAGAGTGTTTTATGGCAACTGCTACAAGTAAATGTGCCATTTCCCTCCCTGGGAAACAGAACATAAAAAATGAGCTGAATCACAGAGTTTTCCATTTCCATCTCCTACCAGGGCACTGGGAATGAATTATTCAGCAGGTTCATGGTGATGAGGAGCCAGGCACCGCAGGGACCACGGTGATGTGAAGCGTGAAGGGACGATGGCAGAAGAGGACAGGACCCCCGTGTCCCCCAGCACGGTGAGTTGCACCAGCGTGGAAGCAAAGGTCTTTGGAAAACCTTTGCATATCTAATTGGTCTCAGTTCAGAGTGCAGGCAGCCAGTCCTCAGAAGCCTCCACAGTTCGGCTTTTTAATGAGAGATTTTCCTCTATTAACACTTCATTAAGTCTGTAGCCAAGTCATTTTTAGGGTGATTTAAAACGGAGTGGCCCTGGCTCCCGCCTGGCTCCTTACAGTGAGAGGTGATGCAGCCCAACACAACCCACTCTGCATCCATCACCACCTGTGGAGAGCCAGGATCGTCCCCACGGCGATGGGGAGAGCAGATGATCCACAGAGGTACTTAGGGGTAGATGAGGTGATCAGAGATATGGTTTAGTAGTGGACAGGTACAGTTTTGGACTCAATGATCTCAAAGGTCTTTTCCAACCAAATGATTTGATGATTCACCACGAGCATCACACGGGACCCACAGCTCCTGCACCTCTGTGGTGACTTGAGCAATGTCCCAGCTGCTCTTCTTGCCTGCAGGAAGGGATGCTGCTGAGATCCCTGTCCTGCTCTCAACACCTGGCTTCTTCCCTAAAAATCATGAGCTGGTTTTAATTAGAAATATTCATATTTTTAAAATAAATCCCCTGAAAGCTAAAACTTATTCAGAAAACAACCACCTGCCATCTAAAAATAATACTAGCCTTGGTAAAAACGAGCCATGGAGAACTCCAGGTAACGGCTGTGCGTGTGGTAAAGTACAAACAGGAGAGCAAAAGACTGAGACACTGGTTTCTCCCAGCTGTGATTGACTACTAATCTTTTTATAAATTAAATCTTAACTGGGTGTTAGCCCTTCAGCCTAGAGATGGAGAGAGAAGGGTGTGTACAGGCAGGGACACGCTGCCCCCAAGAATTACTCTCAGGAAATATTGCTCCCTTTGCCCTTTTAAACAGTGACTTCAGCTTAGTGCTGAACACATCGCTGTGGCTTCTCAGAAATCCTTCACCTGTGCAGCAATCCTTGGCCTCTCTCTCCCATTAAAGGATTTCTGTGCACATCAGCAGGGTTATTAAATTGAGCCTCAAAAATTGGAGGGGTGAGTTTGGACTTTTCAGAGGGAAATAAGGTTAGTGGGAGGTTAAGTGGAAGAGGCAGCAAGAGGACGTGGGAGGTGAGCCCTGTGCTCCCATCAAACCCCAAGGCAGTGGTCCCTTCTCCAGGGCAGATTGAGGAGCATCATCTACCACTTCTCAGGTCCTAAAAACCCCCTTTGTGTGCCGTCTATCCCCGGGGCTGCAGTCTCATCCGAGTAGATCCAGGGAACCTGATGTTTTCCCCGCAGCTGCCTCATCGCTGCAGCCTTTTCTTGGAAAAGGAACAGTGACAAAAACTGCCTGGAATATTTCCATCCCCTGTCCTCTCCTGCTGCCTCAGCTCCCGACACGTGTGGCACCGTGATAGTAAGAAATGTAATTGAGGTGATGGATGGGCTCTGCTCGGTTCCTGTGATATCCTCATGAACATTTTACACAGTGCAGATTACCTTTACTACACAGAGCTGCCTGGTTTGGGCGCCCTGTGCACTGCAGGGAGCCAGGGTGGAGGGGGGGTGTCCATCCAGGAGTGAGACCAGTCCCCCCTGTAAGGAAACAGAAAGCAGGGAGCTGGGCTGGGGCAGGGTTCCCAGGGAGAGGACACTGCTTTGCAGACACGATGCTGGTGTATGCAGTGAGCCAGGTTCTCCTGACGCTGCAAATCTGCTACAGGAGGCAAATCTGCCATTAAGCAGCTTTGCAGTGTTAGTGAGGCTCATTCTTTCCTGGGGTTGGGAGCATTTTATTTCAATACCACAAAGAAGGTATTTGTGGTATTGCAAATACTTTTCACCAACTTAGGAAGATAATTCCAGTGAGCCCAACCCAGACACAGATCAGTATCAATGATAATTTACCATCATATATTGAGCATGACAGTGCCCTTCCTGTCCCCTGCAGACACCCTGAGGCATGAGGTCAGAGAGGGTTTATGATACAAGAATCCAACCCTTCTCCTACCCCAGCTGAAGTGTTGGTGTAGCCACCCCAGGAGATCATTCACCACGGTGAGGGATGGGACCTGTCATTATGTCTTTGGTTCCTGCTCCTCCTCTGCCTGCCATGTAGGGAAGCAGAGACACCCCTGCACTTTTTGGGACTCATGCTGTGACTGTGCACAAATACACCCACACATTGTATTTTGGCCTCTGCATCCCCTGACCAGCAATCCATACCCACTGCTGTGAATCTGATGGCACCGAGTGGCTCTAAATAGCTTTGTCCCCAGGATGCCTGCTTGGCTAGTCAAGGTCCCTGTCTGAAAGGCAAACCAGCCTTCCCAGCAGTTTTCCAGCTACAGAGAAGAACCAGGCAGGAAATTAGTCAGCAGTGTATTGGGAATAGATTTAGTGGGAAGAGAAAGGGAGAGCGACGCGATCTGCTCCACACACAGCCGAGGCTGGTGGGCTCAGCCTGGGCAGAGCAGGCTCCCACCCAGAGCGTCTGACAGGTACTGAAAGAAAACTCAAAGCCCTTTGATTTTTAAACATCTGGGTCTTGATCCCAGAACACTCTCTGTGCTGCCTGGGAGAAGCCACCGGCGCTGAGTGATCTTCATTTACATCTTGTGACAGTGATTTATTCTCCATAAAAGCCGTCTCTGCCTCCTCTCCTTGCTGTCTCAGCTGTGCCCTGGTTCTTCTGCCACGAGCTCGCTGTCACCCTCCTGTCCCTCCTTTGCAATGGGGAAGGGAGCAGTGTCAGCCCAATCTTTACAAGATTCCTTGGGATTTATAGCTGTCAGCATCCCCAGGTCCATCATTTCTCCACCAGTGACAGGTACTCCACAAATAGCCTGGAGGATGGGAAGACCAGAGCAGCGGAGTCACTGTTTCTTCCCAGAAGAACCAAGAGGTATTCAGACCCTTCCTTGTCCCCAAGGAAGACCATGAGTTCCTGGGCTGGTTCTGCCCCAATGCCCTTGACCTTCAGGCTCTGCTGCAGCCTGGATGAGGGCACGTGGATGGACACACGGCCATCCAGACAGCAGTACAATGACCTTGTCTCTGTCCCCTAACAGCCCAAGCCCCAGTGATGCCAATGGCATGTGGGAAAAATGAGGCTCAGCACGGAAGAGAAATGCAGGGAGGGAGAAGGGGGGAGGCTGCACATGAGGAGCACCTCATTGAAAGTGCCCTGAAAGTTTGTGCAAAGCCCATAATGAGCAGCCAAGGCCAGGATGTAACGAGCGTGTGCTCTGGGGGATGGATGGGTTCCCCAATGGGTGAATGACTGGAGCTTCTGAATGAGCTGAAGGTCAGATTACCAGTTGTCCTGGTTTTGCTAGGATAGAGTTAATATTCTTAGCTAGAAAGTGCTGTGGTTTGGTTTCAGTGTGGGATTTGTTATGAGAAGAACACTGATCACATACTGATGTTTTCAGTTGTCGCTGGAAGTCAAAGGACTTTGTGTTTTGCCAGTCTGCAGGTGCAAGGTCTAGGAGGGGCGAGGAATATTAAAATTAATAAACAATATTGGCATTTGGATATGTCACCAGGCCAACAAGGAGAAGAAACTCCCCTTCCCTGCGAGGAATGAGGCATGACCATCTGTGGCAGCTCTGCTGAAGATTTAAACCCCAAACTTTCCTCTCAGCTGGTAAATCTGCTCTCGCTGCCTCTAATCTCCCTGAGGAGAGTCCCTGATTGCTCCAGCCCGGCACTGCTGATGAGAAGGGAGTGAGGAGCAGGTTAAGCAGATGCTGACTGCAGCCCCACACACTTAATCAGATTGTTTTGACCAGATTTGGTTTTTAAAGCCTCAAAAGTTCAGTGGGGCTTTTTTACATTGAACCTCTCCCTGCACACACACTGAATTTTTTTCTGGCCAACTGAAAACCTTCTGCTACATAAAGTAATTTTCTGTTAGAGAAGCTTTTGGAGCTGAATGTGTGGCTCCTCAGTAAAATCAAGCCAATGGGACTGTAGCTATTGATTTTTTTTCCTACTTTTACCACTATTCAGCTGCCTGGAAAACCTTGCTGTAGCAAATGATAGTTCCTTTGGGGCAGCCTTGTAATTGTGGGAGCTGAGCAGATAATTTACCTGCATGCAACCTTCTTGTCCTACCAGCAAATATTGAAAAAAAAAAGTGAAAGAAACTATGTCACATCTGTGCACAGCCACCACAACAGAGCCCCCACAGCCCTGCGCTCCCATTGATGCTGGACAGGGCAAGAGTGATGAAGAATTTCCTTCCCTGTGGGTTTTAAATAAGAAGTGGACAAACACAGCCAGCCCAGGGAGTGTCCCCTCAGAGCTGGGGACAGATGCTGCTGTGCTGGTGACAAACCAGCTGGATAAAGAACAAGGGGAATGGATGGAGGGAGCTGGGAGCCCTGGTGATGTCACAGGCTCCAGGACGCTGGACCATGCCGGGCGCTGGTTGCTCCTTCATCAGCAGCATCACAGGAGCTGCTCAGGCTGAGCTGAAAGGCTTTGGCATTGGTGCCCAGCCTGAGAAAATTCATTTTTCCATCACACTTGAGCTGTTGTCCCAGCTTTTTTGGGAAAAATAAATAAAAAAAAAATTATAGAGAGATTTTATATTTATATAAATATATATTTATATATAATACATTTATATAGGGAATACTGGACAGGACACATTTTTCTCCCTCTTTCCCATTCATCACCTTGAAGAAGATTAAAGCCTGTGGCCTCCTTAGCCTACATTCACACACCAGGATCTCTCTCTTCTTTTTTTGTTCTTCTCTAACCTACTTACATTCCCATAAATGTAGTCTGGCCTCAAGGTATTAAAGATGCAGAACAACCAGGTGGAGCTTCCAGAGGAGCCTGGTTCATGGAAAGCAGTGGGAATGCTGGGATTTAATCACACCTGCAATGGGAAATGCCAGAGAGGGGTGGGCTGTTTTATTTGATTGTCCATGAAGAAAAAATACCATTAAGAATAATTTGCCTAATTGAGAAATTAGAGATGGGAGAGAGGAAAAAGAGTTGGAAGTGGTGGGATCGCTGCCCTGGGGCTGGATTCTGCAGGGCCCTGTGGGTAAGACTCTGCATACCTTAATTAAATTAGGGCTCTTTATAAAGTGTGTGTATATATATATAAAATATATATATACATATATTGTGTGTATATATATATATATATATATATAAAAAATATATACATATATTGTGTGTGTATATATATAAAAAAATATATATGGTATATAAATATATATATATATATATGGTATATATAAATTAAATTAGGGATCTTTATATTACTTTGTAAAGTAATAACCAACTTTCTTCCCAGTCTCTTGCCATTTATGCCTGCATCACTCATTATTTTTGCAATCCCTCCACTTTTTCCCCCAAAAGGTGCTCTCCTTTAAACCTGAATCACCACCTAAACTCCAGATCCTGGCTGTAGCTCAGTCCCTGCACCAAGGCCCTTTGAATTCTGCCATTGACACCCTCAGAGGCTTTGGGCTCCCATGATGGGGCAACTCCTGAATAAGAAGGTGAAACTGGGGAAACTGAGGCAGGGAAGCAATCCAACCCAGGATGCCAGGCTGTGGCTGTGATATTTTTCTCTAAAGACACCCCAAAGTTTTGTTTTTGTGGTGTGTTTAGCACCATTCTGGGAAATGTGAAAATAATAATAACTATTAAAGATAATAATAGGCAATGGGCTGATGACTCAGGGGTTAATTCTCACTCACAAACAGGTGATTATTCCCAGAACATAAAACATTTTAACAACATTACCGGTGAAAAAGAAATGGGGGCTCTTTTGTGGGGATATTTTTTTTTCTTTTTAAGTTCTATTAATTCTTTGTTTGATTGATGCATATTCAAAATGGTATTAGTGGGGCCCTCACTGCTTTAATTAGCATTAATGCACAATTATTTTCCTCTATATTTATGCTGCTCTTGCAGGCCATGGGTTTTGGTTGTTGGTTGGGTTTTTTTGGTTTGGGGTTTTTTATAATTTTTTTTTTTTACATCTGTATGTTAATTTGATGTTTAAAATATCCTTCTCCCCCAAGTGCTTGTGTGGTGATAAAGGATAACGAGAGGGAGGGATGTCTTGGACCACTCTCCTGAGGCTCAGGAAATGTTATTTAAACTGCAGTGCATGAGCCAGAGCTGAGAGAAGCTCCAAGACAGACCCTGAGGTGCAAACAGAGAGGTTTTCACTCCAGACCACGGTCCCAGCAACCAACATTTGCCCTCTAATTGCTGATTTTTCCCTTCCTGGGATCCAGGTGAGGATGTTTCTCCTTTGGGCAAGCAGCAGGAGCTCATGGCTTGAGATCTGAAGAGCTTGAGGTTCAAGCCTCGTCCGTAGCTCATTAAAGTCTCTCATGCAGAAGAGATTTAGATTTTGGGACCCTCCTGTTCCATGCTTACAGGGAAGAGTATTTTAATGTGTCCCTTAGTCCCCAACCTGCCTTATAAGCCCCATCTCTTCAGTTTGATTTCTTTGCACCTTGTGTGAATGACAGGGAGTAAAATACACCCTGGAGAGAGCGTGGGCAGGGCTGGGGACACTGTACAAGGACACGTCACCAGCACAGGGGGGATACACAGCTTGGTTTGAAAGCAAACATGAAGATGACAGCAATTGGAGGAAGTAACTGGCAATCTGTGTTTAATAAGAAGTTAAAAATGAGGTTGTGAGTGTTCTGAGTTTTGCTGAACATCTCCCATCGCTTGGGAAAGGTCCCAACGACGAGGGCTCGGGCGCCTGCCACGCACGTTCCTAATTTCATAGCTCAGTGTCTTAGAAAATAGGAGGAGGATTTGTAAAGAGCAGGAAATAGTTTAGAACTCCTCACAGCTCTTTATGGCTGAGCAGAGCTGGGTCCTGAGTCGCAGCAGACGTGGGAGTGCGAAGAGATTTATGCCAGGGACGCGTTTATTTTAGGATACACTGAGCATGATTGTGCACGTTAGTGAACAGAGCTGGAATATTTGGGGGGAAGCTGTGGTTTTAGGATAAACCAACCATCGTGTTTCCCTGCATGTCCAGCATCTTCCACTCATGGGTTATCCTCGTTTCTTCTGTGTTTTGAACAGCACCTACAGAAACAGGACCCAGGGTACCGTGTTCATCCTTGCCACGTAATAACACAGCCTGAAAATGCCAATCCATATTTATTTGTCATGTGTATGGATATATAAGCAGATCTGTACTAAATGCATGCAGAGATGTCTGTGTATATAAATATATATATATTATATATATATATATATATATATATATATAGGAGTTGGCTGCATGTTTCCCAGGGGTCTGTAGGCTCATGTGAATACTCAGCTGAGTGAAGTTGCTGCAGACACAGCTGCACATCTGCAAAGATATTGTAGTGAGGTGGGGATTGGTCTCTTCTCCAGTGTAACCAGTGATAGAATGAGAGGAAATGGCCTCAGGTTGTGCCAGGAGAGGTTCAAGTTGGATATTTGGAAAAATTTCCTCTCCAAAAGAGTGGTCAGATATTGGAACAGGCTGCCCAGGGAAGTGGTGGAGTCCCCATCCCTGGAGGTGTTCAAAAAAGGCATCAAAAATCCCCCAGCTTTAGGAAATAACCATTCATTTTCTGCCTCGTTCTCTCAGTGTTGGATTTCGTGGGTACCTGGAGAAGTGGTGGCAGTGGGTGGGGAAAGGTAAAGTAGAGCAAGACCAATCCAGAGCAGCTGGAGCCATTCGTACACACAAGGACAGACCCTGCACCTCCCTCATGTTGTGTATTTTTCTGACAAGTCACACAATAAAAAGGAGAATCTCAGCAAAATTCAGGACATTCAGGCAGGTTTTCTGGAGCTTGCAGGAGGGTGGATGGTACCTGGCCTAACATAAACCTGTCCTACAGACACAGCCCATCAAAACTGCCTGAGCAAATTGGAACTGGCAGAGTGGATTTATCCTGGCTGGGTGTGTTGTGTCGTGCAGCCACAGAGGTTTTTTGTCTGGTGCTGGAAGCCCTGAAGCTGGATTTACTGTGCCATGAAACCCTGTGCCTGCTCTCTAGAGATAGGGAGTGAGTTTATCCTAGGAGGAGCAGAGCACCTTTCAATCCAGCTGTATGGAAAGATGGATTTTTTACAGAAAGTATTCTATTTCTCCTTTCTCATAATGCTATTGACACAGTTGGTTTTGATTTTGCTTTGCCTTACCCACACTAAGGCAGCGGCACGGGCACAGCGCTGAGTTTGCACCAGTATTTATGTACATGCAGATCCCGTCACGTTGAGGCAAGTCATGCAAATCCACCTCCATCTTGAGCCAAATCCTTGGGAAAAAAATATCCTTACACATCCCAAGCACCTTTGGCCATTGTGTGTCTGAAATATGGGCTTTGCAGCTGACCCATCCAAGATTTAATGCAATGCAGGCAGTAAATAAATAAACAAGGTAGAGATAATGGGAGTTCATGCCAAACATTAGTGTTCCTGAAGCCACAAAAGGAAAAATATTGACTTGAAATAAGCAAGAGAGATACAGAGAAGGATTTGGAAGAAAAGCTGGCTGAACCATGGGCAGAGATGATGTGGTGTCTTCTGAAGATGTTCTCCTTGTGGTAGAAGTTCAGTGACCTGCAGGAACGCACCAGCCAGCCCAGAGGTGATGGAGAAATGCTGGAGTGATGGGTCACCAGAGTGGGCAGAGAAGAATAAATGAGTAGAAGAGTCTGTGAGTTTGGGCTTCCCTTATTTTGTGTATATGATCTTGACCACTGAAATCAAACTTTCTGCAGTGTCCCCTCGTCACTCCCCCACCAGCAGCCCCTCAACCTCTCGCCCAGCACAGCCTCTAGCAGAGCCCCAAGTTTCCAATTGCCCCCCTGGGACACACAGAGAGAAGAAAGAAATGAGAAAATCTGATGTCATTGAAAACCTGGGAGAATCCAGGCTGCTTGTGGAGAACTAATCCATCAGGAAAGAACAAGGCCAAGGCATTCCTCTCTGCAATGGGAGGATCTACAGGAGCTTCCAACAGCCCGTGAACTCTGGAGCAGCCCCAAAGGCTGGAAGCAGGACCAAGCCCTGGGATGCTGCTGGAGATGAGGCATCACTGAGTGCCTCTGGTCCTTCCATTTCTCAGCAGGGACACTGGCAAGCACTGGGCTGGGCAGGAGGACTCCAACTTAGGAATTCCTTCCTTCCAAGGGTATTTCCACCATGGGCTCAGCAGGTTCCAGGGTGCTGCAGCTTTAACACCATGGGGAGCATCTCTCCAGCAGACAGAGACCAGGGCAGCAGGTCTAGCAAGCAGCAGCAGGAGCCTCCTGTCAAAAACAGGACCTAGTTTGGATTTCAGCAGAGAACACGGTGTTTCTTGGTGCCTCAGGACTCACTGTTGCAGAGAGAGAAAGAAAAAGGGAACTGCTGGCACCGCTTGCAGCTCGAGCGGTTTTTTTCTCTTGTAAATCATAATTACCCTCATTAAATCCATCTCTGCAGGACTGGAGACACAGGATTAATCATACAGAGGAAAAGATTTGAGCGCAGATCCAGGGCTGGGTAAAGCCCAGACAATGGCAGGGCCCTGATGCGAGGGAGGATTAATCCTTTAAGAGGACTCCTGCCGCCCCGTGTCCTTCCAGGAGGACAGAGGCAAAGCTGCTGCCTCTGGAGCCAGCAGCTTATTCTGCTCCCTCATCCCACCACTGTGCTGGAGAACCTGGGGCAGCACTTGGCCTGTCACGAGGAGCTGGAGGAGGCTGCATCTCTGTTGGGATGTGTTTCGGACCCAGGATCGAGCTGCTTGGCCTCACCTTGGAGCAGTAACTGTACACAACATGGGTGGCACCTTCATTTCTTGATTTTTAGAAATAATTTGGAAAACATACGGAGGGGAATGAAAGCTGGCATGACCTGGGTGGAATTATGAAGGCTATTGATCAGGCTGGGAGCTTGGCATTGCTAATTCCATCCAGAAGGAATATGATATCACAACAGTCAGGCTGATGATTTATGGCTCATCTATGGGTTTAACAGCTCTTTGCCTCTCTGCAGCACCCTTTGTCTGTGGATCTCAAGGAGCTTCAGGAACATCAATGAATGAGTGGGTGCAGTCGCAGGGTGATGTGCCCAGCACCAGTCATGGAGGATGTTGATGGATCTGCTCCCATGGACATTGCTCCTGCTGGAGACCAGACCCAGGGGCAGTTAAAAGATGTTTTTTTCATGTGATAAGGTGGTGACAAAGTGAAAATTGTTCTCATTTAATGAAAATCACCCTTTGTTGGTGTAATTCATGGCTGTGCCCATTGCTGGTTCATGCAGCACGTGTGGCTGGAGCAAAACCAGCGCCTGGTCTTGGGTCCTCTGCCAGCGTGACACCACCAATGACATCTCTGGGGAGGTTTTGGTGAGGAATGACTGCAAAGAAGCAAAATCTGATTCTGCCAAGTGCCTGTAGCAAAAGCTCAGGTCCAACCAATCTTGCATGTGATGGATGGTGACAGCTCCACCCCAGTTTCAGTCACCCCAGGTCTCCAAGGGCCATAGGAGCATGGAGAGCCCTCACCCACCAACGTGCCAACAAGAGATTTGAGCACAGAGGAGACACCAGAATTCACTCCCTGGAGACACAAGCTGCAGGATGTTTCCTCCAGCCTGGTTGAAATTGCCTGTGACCCAAAGCCACACAATATAGCGCTGATAGTGAAGAGAGACGAGGAATTTAGAGCTGTAATTAACTCCTGCAAAGAGACATTTTGGTTTCATTTCAGGCTGCCATGCAGAGGGTACCTGAACATGACAGGCACCTGGCTAAATTGCCTGGGACCTTGTTTATTCAAAGCCCAGAATCACCCTGTACAGTTTGTTGTATTGATTTGCTCGTGTTGAACACGACTCTATAAACAGCAAATCTGCTGGGGATTTTTCTCTCCCTTTCCTGCAAGATGGGAAATAAAGGGCAAAAGAGAAAGGCTGGGAAGGAGTGGGCACAGAGAAGGCATTTCCAGCAGGCTAGAAAAATGGATCTGACACCAGGCTGCCTTCTGCTGGGAGCAGTTATTGCAAGGGAAATCATCTTTTAAGAGAAATGCAAACACAGTTCAGGAGCCAGAGCCGTGAGCGGGGTCAGCCAGCACCATCCCAGGGCTCTGCTGCCTCCCACCAGCACCTCAGCCCAGCTGGGGCCATTTCACTTTTTCCTCTACTTTTCTCCATTTGTCACCTCCATCCTACTCCTGAGGGTGAGAAGGTGGATTCCACACTGGTTCACACTGGGATAAATCCATCAGGAGCTGGGCAAGGCAGCAGCAGCCCCAGCACCATCCGCCCCCAGCAGTGACACGGGGGCTCTGCCCCACATGGGTGGGTGGGCAGGCAGCAGGATGAGACCCCATTCCATGCCCTGGGTGATGCCGATCTGAGCAGAGAGAGTTTTCCCCATCACAGTGAGATGAGATCCAGCACCGTGGCCGAGTCTCCGAGGATTTTTCCCGCTGCTGTGTGAGCCTTCATCCCAGCAGCACCACGGCGGAGCAGGCAGGGACACGGGGATGGGCACCGCTGGGTTTTGAGGGTGACCAGGCACAAGAAGGGGCTGAGCAGGTCCACACCCAACGATTGGCATTTGCCCAGCAGCAGGATGTGCTGGGTGTTTATCCAGACTGTGCTTCCATAAAGAGAGGTCTCTGCAGCCCATATGTCTGGATATAAAAATATGTATGTTCTGCATAAGGGGATTAAATGTTTATGAGCCATTATAAATTCCTGCTTTTCATATTTTATTCATAGATCCTTTACTGAGCTCAGGCTGGGCTAATAGACATGTTCCAAATGTGTTTCCCCCTTTTCCTTTGCTGTTCATGGGGCTGATTTGTCGCTCACACGTGGAGTTGTTCTCGTGCCATGCGACATGTGGAGGATGGTTTATCTGGATAACCCTGATGCTGCAGGGAGTGGATGAGGAAATATGGAGAAAAACCTCTTCCAGAGAAGAGGAACTTGGGGTTTTCTCCTTGACTTTCCCTTTCCCAAGAGGACAAGCTCCCTGTTTAGAAAACAAGCATGAAAAAAAGTCCAGGAGCTGATCAGCCTGAAAGCAATTACTGGGGCTGATGAGTTTCCCTGCAGCACCTGCCAGGGTGGGCAGCACCCATCCCAGCTGCCAGCACCACCCTGCTCTGCTATAAATGCACCCACCCAGGGAGCCCCAACCCTTTGGGTGACTGTGAATCTATCCTGTGGCTGGCAGAGCCTGTGCTGAGGGCACACAGCATCTTTATTTAAAAACTGTGTGAGTTTTGGTGCCTGGAAAGCCCAAGATTGTTTTGTCCCAGCTGCTGAGGGGATGCGGTTCCTGCAGGGAGATGGAGGTCCTCTGCAAGCAGGTAATGTGGTGTGGGGACACAGAGGGGGACATGGTCACCAGAGGCCACCCAAGCACTGGGAGCCAGGGCAGGAGAGACAGGGAAGGCAGGAGAGAAGAGTGTTGTCCTGGTCCCTGTGTTTGCTCGGTTGGAGCCTGGGCCACCCAGCAGCTCAGCCACAGCCCTGGCCAGGGGAATGGGGCTCGGTGTGGCAACAAGTGGAAGTGGCAATTTCTCAGCTGAGAGGAGAATAAGGTTGAGAATTAATCCTGCTAATGAGATGTCAAGATTAGTTTGTATGTCCTTGTCACCAGGGCAGGGTGACAGCGTGTGAGAGCTGCTGAAGGGTCCCCAAGGCAGGCGGCTACTTGAATTTTCCTGGAAGGAAACCAAGCTGCTCGCAGCCGTGGGCTGCCAGGCACTGCCCAGCTTGTCCTTGAGGGCTCCCAGACGTGGGGAGAGCTGAAGGATGCAGGCAGGACCTTCACCCATCAATAGCAGGATCTCCCCTGGACTCAGCGCCCAGTGTCCTGGGATGGCAACACTTGGGCAAAAGTTATCATCCTGGGTCTATCCACCTTGGGCTGACCTGCAACCCCCAGACAGTGCATTTCCAGAGACCCCCAGTGCCACCAGCATGTATGGAAGAAATTCTTGGTTTTATCTCTGCTGAATGGAGATTTTGGAAGCTTGGGAGACCCAGGGAAGATGCTGGTGCCTTGTGTTTGTTGGCTGCTTCAGTAGGATGAGTTTAAATACAGGACAAATAGCATTTCACAGAGCAAGAACAGGACCGAGGCACTAATCCTGACCCTGCTGGTGTCTTGGCTGAGGTTTGCAGGGGCTGTTAAGGGGCTGAGGTTGTGTGTACACCTGCAGACATGGGCCAAGCATCTGGGAAGGAAGCTGGAGGGGTCCCTTCATGGTGGGGTGCCCCAGCAGAGCCCCCAACTCTGCTCCTCTGCAGAGCCATTGCCCTGCTCCATCCTTGCAGTTCCTTTCTATCAGCATGAAGTAATTAAGTTCATAAGGCATCAGACAATCAGGCAGCAGCCCACAAGACGTTGTGTTTAATCATGTACTAATGGCATGTTCTTGGCAATAATTACAAGATAACAGTGTTTGCAGGCTGTAATCAGAACAATTCTAGTAATTAAATCAGCCTTTTTGTCAGCACGCTCCTTCCCCCTTTGCCGGGCAGGGGACGAGTGTGGCAGGACCCCCGCGAAGGAGGAGCGTGCACCCCGGGGAGCGCTCGCCGTGCCGGGGACCCTGCACCGCGGTTGGTGACATCGGGGAGGAACGGGGCTGCTGGCACCGAGCTGGGTACAGCAGCATCTGTCCTTGGGCTATTGCTGACCCCAAAACCCCAGCGAGGGCTCAGGGGGTCGTGCACCCCTTCCCAGGGCAAGTGACCATGACCTTGCCCTGCCACTGGCCCTGACAACGTGCAGGGCTGTTGCTCAGCCCCTGAGGGGTCAGTGGCACGACCCTCCTGGCCCCTTCCTTCCCCATCTGCTTGGGGACAGCCACGGGACAGGCACAGGGGCAACAGGGAGGGTAGGAATGAACCCTTCATGTCTTGCCTCCAGCATGTATCCAAGCCCAAATCCACCCTTCCCTCCTCTCACCGAGCACATTTGCTCTCTGCTGGGGTACAAACCCGTGCCCGGGGCACGTTTGCCCCCCCTGGAAGCCCCGGTCTCACACTCAAACCCGCTCTCGCAAGCACTCACCCACAAACCTTTAATTTGGTCTCTAATAAGATTTCCCAGCCTCATTATAGCAGCCAGGCTCAGCATTTACATTTAAATGAATGGGCTATTAACAAAGTTAATTCCCTGTGACACCCTAGTGCCGTGTCCCTGCTCTGCGACAGATTTGTCACTTTTTTGGGGGTAGAGTCAGTTTCCAAATTTGACCTTTTTCCTTGGAGAAGCTTCTCCAGCTGCCCACATATCCCTGGGGAATCCTGCCTGTCCTGGCTTGGGGTATCCTCCCCACAGGACATGGACAGAGCCGGCAGCACCGTTCTCCACAGAAGAGGGGAGATTTATTTCCCCTGTCCTGCTGATGGAGAATGAGATCCATCTACCTTGAGTGTCCCAGCTGGTGCAGCTACGTGTGGCACTTCTGACCACAGGCAGCAGAACAAACCATTTAAAAAAAAAAACCCAAAATTCCTTCTTCTTATTGTTTGATGATTTTTTGCCTCTTAAAAAAAATAACTCAAGAATAAAAATAAGCCATTTTATGGCTCCTCCAATAATTAACTTAGTTCTCAGCTGTTAATTTACGTACCCAAAGTCCTCTGAATATTCTCATTTGTCATTAACCATCTATCAGGAGAGTACAAACGGTGATTAGCTCATTTCTACCTCCTCAGGGTGAGGGAGGCATTTGGTCTAATCAATGTGTTAGCTTGCTCAAGGAAACTTTTCTCTCCTTGCCCTGAATTATTCGTGTGACAGCACTGCCCCTCGCCACGGACACGTGCGGTGGCCCCTGTGCCGCAGAGGTGACACTGGGATGGGGTGTAGGGATGATCATAGAATCATGGATTGGTTTGGGTTGAAAGGGACCTTTCAAGGTCATCCAGTCCAACCCCCTGCAGTGAGCAGGGACATCTCCAACCAGATCAGGTTGCTCAGAGCCCGGTCCAACCTGACCTGGAATGTGTCCAGGGATGGGGCTTCTACCCCCCCAAAGCGAAAGGCAAAGTGCAGCCCTGTGCCTGGAGTTGGGGCGAGTGAAGCCCTCCAGTGAGCTCCTGCCAGGGATGAAAACTGGGGTGTTTTTTAGTGACAACAGCCCAAGGCTGGGCTCCCCGGGAAGGGGGATTCAGTGGGCAGCCAGCTCCCTCTCGTGGGGGAAAGGAAAAGGGATGATTCGGGCTGTGCAGCGGGGATGTGGCCGCAGATGTGCTGCACAGCTGGAACCCAGGGCAAGCCTGGGCTTGGGCTGTCCCCGAAGGGGGTTGATAACCAGAAAAACCAACCAAGCAAGAAAAAAAACACCAACCAAAACCCCCAACTTTCCTCCCGGAAAGAATTAAGATGAATCTCCTCATTTCCCCAGAAATGGAGACAAGTGCCCAACAAGGCTGTTTCTTCAGCCTCCCAATAACCATTTGTTATTATTTGGGGCAGAGACTGGATGCTTTCCAGCTGTTTAATTTCCACAGATACTTGGGTTTCAAATCTCTCTTGTCTCTGTAATGGCATCCAATCTGCTATTTATTGGATGAATATTTATGAGGGTTCTGATGAAGAGGCAGATTCAGAGCATGTTTGGCTCTCATTGGAAACAACCAGAGTCTGGCCTCTCATTAATATGCAGCCTTCTTAATTCCTTGATTAAATTCCATCTTGCAAATAAAACATTTGCAATTCACTTTCAATTTTTTTAATTTTTTTTTTTTTTAAATAAAAGGCAGCTGCCTTAAAGTTACCTGATTGCATGTTAAGTGCCAAGGCAGTGATTTGCAAAGGGCACAGAGAAGATAATTTAGATGGAGGATGAGTATGGGACCCTTCTGAAGAGGCTAGGGACATGGGGATGGATAAGGATCCATATGGGATAATGTTCTGCTACATGGCAAGGTGTGTGTGGAGAGGGAAGAGCACGTGGTGCTGGGTCTGCCTGGGCTTGGATCTGGTCTTTGCCACGATTAGCCCTGTCCCATCCCAGCCCCATTTTGGCTGTGATTTACTGGTGGTCCCTGGTCCTGGGTGCAGCAGGAAGGACCTGACCAGCCATTCCCACTGCTGCTCCCTGGGATTTGTTCCCCTGCCAAGGAGAACACGCTCTGCTAATAAACCACAATTGATTTTTATTTATCTTACAAAACGCAGCCCCGGTGCTCCCTCCCCACAGCTTTAATCCTTTCTGCTGTCGATGGCAATAATGAGAAAGACACCTGCGGGTCTGGTTAGAGCCACAGGCCTCCTTTTTAACTGTTAAGAGATCAATATTCTGTGCAAAACGCTGCCAACAGTTTTCTGGCCAATTTGATTGTGAGGGGACTCAGGTGGACTCGGCTTTAATTGAAGTGGCCCAGTGAATTTCTGGCAGATTTGCTCCGTGTCTGATACGAGGGGCTCAGGGGTGGCAAATTCCTCTGCACATTTGCAGTGGTTAAAGAGAGGGGGGGGAAAAAATGAGCTTTTTCTTAAGAAACTTATGGAGAGGCTGAAATTGTCCCCAAGGATGTGAATGAGCAATCGAGACACCCAATAAGGGGTTTGAAACAACAGGAAAACTAACTTCAGCCCTTAAATAATCACCTCCCCACCAGTATAGTCTTGGCTTGTTTCAAATAAATCAACACTTCAGGTCATTAACAATCCATCTCAGTTTTATTATTCAATTTTTTAAAAAGTTGGTGGTTTTTTTCTAGTCATAGTCATAAAATAATCCTATTTTACAAAGATTTACAGCTCTGTGAGTGCCCAGCAGTGGGGAGACAAAAAAAAAAAAGCTGGATCTGGCAAGTCTCTTAAATAATCAAACCACAATTCCTGTTTAAGAAATAAAAAGGGGGACCAAAAAAATAAAGTTAATGGGCAATGAGCAGGTTCAGCACCAAGCAGGACATGACAGAGGAAGAGGATTTGTATAAAAGACAATTTATTTGTGTGGGATGGGGCACAAGGAACGGGGGACGGGCAGGAGGGGCAGGTAACAACCCCCAGTAACGAGGACAGGACTCGGGGTGACCTCTCTTTGTTCTTCACTGTCCCCTGGGCTGCGGGAGGGGGTGACACCGATGCCAAATGAAATTCCTGAGGCTGTGTTTTTCCCTCGGGCGTGTGCCCCGAGCCCAGCACCCTCGGGCAGCCGGGACGGACCGAGCTCGTTCCCTACGGATTTGCAGTTTTCTGGTCTCTTTGCTGCCAGCCCCGGGGTGGCTTTGCCGGCCGGGGCTGCCGTGGTGCCGGTGTCCCCTCAGTAGACGGGTCCCTTGACGGCCCCTGGCTCGGTCAGACGTGCGGCCGCGTACGCCGAGGCTCCCAGGCAGGCGGCGGGCTCGCAAAATCCCGGTAAACCCGCGGGACCGGGCAAGCCCGGCCGGCCAGCCTGTCCCGGGGAGCCCGGCGGGCCCCGTTCCCCGTGTTTGCCGTCGAGTGCGTGGCCGGGGATGCCGGGGAGACCTGCAATGGGAGTGAGGCTGTCGGTGGGTGGGTGCTGCGGTTGTGTGAATGGGTGTTGTGGTGGTGGACGGGTGCTGTGGATGTTTGGATGGGTGCTGTGGGTTTGGATGGGTGCTGCAATTGTGGGTGGGTGCTGTGGACAGGCACTGTGGTTGTGGCTGGGTGCCGCAGTTGTGGCTGGGTGCCGCAGTTGTGGGTCGGTGCCATGGCTGTGGGTGGGTGGTGTGGCTGTGGGTGGGTGCCGTGGCTGTGGGTGCTGTGGCTGTGGGTGGGTGCTGTGGCTGTGGGTGCCGTGGCTGTGGGTGGGTGCCGTGGCTGTGGGTCGGTGCCGTGGCTGTGGGTGGGTGGTGTGGCTGTGGGTGGGTGCTGTGGTTGTGGGTGGGTGCTGTGGCTGTGGGTGCTGTGGCTGTGGGTGCTGTGGCTGTGGGTGCTGTGGCTCTGGGTGGGTGGGTGCCGTGGCTGTGGGTGGGTGCTGTGGCTGTGGGTGCT
Organism: Caprimulgus europaeus; assembly: GCA_907165065.1. The sequence goes on from OU015547.1 coordinate 2,004,918, forward strand.
GAGCTCAGCCTTTGCTGGGGTTTGGGAAGCCATGCTGAAGCGTGAGCTGAGCAGTGTGGCCAGCGAGCCATGGTGAAGGACCAGGAGAGCAGAGTGAGGAGACAGCAAAGGGTGTGACAAGTTGGAGGTTTGCGGGATGGACCCGTGCAGCTGTGTAGGGACAGGACAGAACGTCCCCAGCAGTGGGCTTGGGGACACGGGGGCTATGGGGACCTGTGGCTGGGGGAGAGGGGTTTACCTGGGATCCCCGGGGGACCTGGCATGCCTGGGTGGCCACGGCCAACTTCTCCCCGCTCACCCTTCTCGCCTCGCTTCCCTGTGGGCAAAGAAACAGGGAGAAATGACTTGGTGGATCCGCAGTGGGAAGCACAGACCCTGCAGAGAGGGGAGGGGAGGAGAGGGGGCTGCCCCTGCTCAGGGGCTGTGTGTGGCAGGAGGAGGCAGGTCAGCCCCACGGGGGATTTCTGCCCAGCACGGTGTGGGTCCGGCCACCCACCACCTACCTTTAGGTCCTATGTTGCCAATCTGCCCAGCAGCACCCAGGATGCCAGGGACACCTCGAGGTCCCATGGGTCCATGTGGACCCTGCTCACCGGGTGGCCCTGGGGGACCGGGAGGTCCTGGGGGTCCCATGGCACCAACTCCACCCAGGGCAGCTCTCTTGGCGCTGACTGCCAGCTCCGACAGCTGCTCTGTAGGGCAGAGAGAGGCCGGTGTGGGACAGGACATGGTGGCAGCCACCCAATTGGCAATGCCTCGCTCACCCCCTCACCTTGCAGCATCTTCAGGACCACGTCGATGATGTGCTGGTCCCCAGCGTCCCGGCCCTGCCAGCAGAGAACAGGGACACACCATAAAGGGAGATCACTCCTTCCATCCCCATCTGCACCTCAGCACTGACCCATCCCAACCCTCTGCTCCAGAGCACCTCCCTGCACTCAGTGCCACCTTCCCAACCCTTCTTCATCTTCTCTTTGGTCCCAGTACAAGTGCTTTAGCCCCAGCTCATGCCATGTCTGGCCACACTGCAGCCTCCTCATGGCATTAACTTTCTGCAGCCCCATTTTGCAAGGATAAAATGAAGCTTATATGGAAAATTGGTGTCTCCTGGGCAGGCTGCAAAGGCACAGGCTGGAGCTAAACCTGCTGCTGGTGCTGGTGCTGCACACAGGGTAGGGGACAATCCACCCGCAGAGCTGAACGAGCTGACGGTGAGAGCCCCCAGGTCACCACAAGGCGGTGCAGGAGGTGGGGAGGGGATGTGGGGTGCTGGGGGTACTCACCGCTGCGCCGCGCTGGCCGGGCATCCCTGGCACGCCGCGCTCCCCGACCAGCCCTCGCGGGCCAGGGGGTCCTGGGTACCCTCGTGGGCCCGGTGCTCCTGCATCCCCCGAGGGGCCGGGGAAGCCAAGCTCACCCTGGATGCCTTGCTGTGGTGGGATGAAGAGCGGTGTCAGGAGTGAGGAGCTCTGTCCTGAGCACAGGGGCTGCACCCCGAGACCCTGAGGGCTCCCAGTACCAACCACTGCAGCCAGGGTTTAACCCCAGACAGGGTCTGAACCTGAATCCAGGGCTGAATATGGCCACTGAAGCCCACCTCCAGTGAAGGTACTTTCTCAGGCCACCAGCATGCACAGGCACCAGCCCCATGGAGCATCGCTGCCTTCATAAGGGGACCTTATCAATGTTTATCAATACCTAAAGGGTGGGTGGCAAGAGGATGGGGCCAGACTCTTTTCAGTGGTGGCCAGTGATGGGACAAGGGGCAATGGGCACAAGCTGGAACCAGGAGGTTCTGCTTAAACATGAGGAAAAACTTCTTTCCTGTGAGGGTGCCGGAGCCCTGGGCCAGGCTGCCCAGAGAGGGTGTGGAGTCTCCATCTCTGGAGATGTTCAAACCCACCTGGACACTTTCCTGCGCAACCTGGTGTAGGGAACCTGCTCTGGCAGAGGGGTTGGACTGGATGATCTCCTGAGATCCCTCCCAACCCCCCCAGTCTGTGATTCTGTGATTAGGGTGCTCGCCTCTGTCTGAGGGTCCCACAGAGCCACCCAGAGTGAAGGTGCAGGGAGTCCCTCGCTCCCAAACCCCCAGTCACTCACCTGTCCCTTTGGCCCTGGCTCGCCCGATTCACCCTGGGGACAGAGGACACCAGAAATGCAATGTGGAGACAGCACAGATTTAGGGATGCAGCTGGGAGGAGGCACACATATCCCACACCACGGAGTGACCCCAGTACAGCTGCAGCACATGGGCAGGGACCCACATCCAGCCCCAGTCCTCCCCATCCCACCCCAGGACCCATCTGTGGAAACCCACCTTCTCTCCTTTCAGCCCTGCAAGGCCATGAACACCTGGATCTCCCTAGAGGAAAGGCAACAAGAGATGAGAACCTCCACCATGAGCACCCACCTCCTCCACAGCCACTTCATCCCCCTTTTCCACCCGCTGCACTCAATGGGATGCAGAGGGGATTGATGGACAAAGCACCTGGTGTCAGTGGGTGTCAGTGGGTGCCAGGGCCCCCCAGAAATGGGTGCCAGCCCTGTTAAACATGGGTGTCAGCAATGCCCCAGCCTGGGCAGGAGGGTGAGGTACTCACAGCACTGCCTTTGGGGCCGGTTTTCCCTGGGGAGCCCTGGAGAAAGGAGAGGGGGGGTCAGGTCAGTGCAGCTCCCCTGAGCCAGACCCCCGAGCAGCCCATCCCCTGCAGCCAGGGACAGTCACCTTGTCTCCTTTGACTCCTGGCAAACCTTGGGGTCCTGGGATCCCTGGTGGACCCTGCTCACCCTTGGGCCCCTGGAGATGAAGGTAACGGGGGAAAAAAGAGAAAAACAAGTGAGAAGAGGCTGTGGGAAGACCCTCCTCCCTCAACAGAGCATCATTCCCAAGGCAACAACATGCATGGGCAGCTCCCTGTCCCTTTCAGTGTCCCAACCTGCCCCACAGCATCCCAACCTGCCCCACAATGTCCCAACTTGCCCCACAGCATCCCAACCTGCCCCACAGTGTCCCAACCTGCCCCGAATCTGGCCCCTCAGGGGGATTGTCCTTCCAGCTCCACAGAGAGGGTGCCCCCAGGGGTGGGGCCCTGGCCCCTAAGAAGTCAGAGTGAAAAAGGGCACTTTTGGGATATTTTTCCACTCTGGCAAAGCCTCCATGGGAGGAAATTCCACTCCCAGTTGGGGCTTCAAACCCAGCGTGGCCCCAGGACCACTAATCCCACCGCTATTTGTCCTGTTTGCTAATCCCTCACCCCGCAGCCCGGCACAGCGGGGCGGGGCGTGGGACTGGCCCCGGCTGGGATCAAAGCCAGAGGTCGCTGCAGGTGGTGCCATCGTGCCCCAATGTCCCCGTCCCTCCCGCACATCCCGGGTTGAGCATCCCTGAGGCAGAGCCCGTCTCCCAGCCCGGCTGCGGCTGCAACTCACGGCTTTCCCCTGCTCGCCGGGAGGACCCACGAGGCCACGCTCACCCCGGTCACCCTGCAGAGAGCCGAGAAGAGCAGAGTCAGGGGCAGCTCCTGGCACTGCCACAAACCCCAAGGTGCCCCAGACTCACCTTCAAGCCGGGGACACCCTGTGGTCCCTGCTCACCCCGAGGTCCAGGTTCACCCTAAGAGGGGAAAAGATAAACCAGCCCAGCTGCCTCTTTAAGGTTCACTTGCCATCACCCACCCTTCATCCCTCCCCAAGGGATGTGCTGCCCTGTCCTTGTCCCCTGCAGCTACACAAAGGGCTGCCACTACTCCAGGTGGCCAAGGAGGTGCTAGAGAAGGGGCTCCATGGCTTCCCTGTGAGGAAGCTGCTGCTGAAGAGGAGGGTTAGGGGGGATGAAGTGCCCAACTTGGCTTTCTTTTGGACAGCAAATAGGTAAAAAAATAGCAAGAGAGAGAGAGAGCAACCCCAGGCTGTGCCCAGGAGGAACCTGGTGATGTCTCCGTACTTACGATCTGCCCCGGGGCACCGGTGACACCGGGCTGGCCCCGAGCACCCACTTCACCCTGCAAACAGGAGACAGAGGTGGTTCAGGGACAGCGAGGACAGGGGAGGGGATGGGATGGGGTGCTCAGAGCGGGTGACTCCAGCCCTGGTTGCCCCAGACCCACCTTATCTCCGGGGCCACCTTTGCTTCCTGGCTGGCCTGGCAAGCCCTGTGGAGAGCAAGTCAGGATCAAACCCTGTGCCCAGCACCAAACCCTGTGCCCAGCACTGCAGGCAGTGACCCTGCCCAGTGTCCCTGTCCACAGACAGCGTCCCCACTGGGTGCTGGCCCTGCACCATGGCACGACCTGGGGAGGAGGGGTGTCACCCCACAGGTAATGGGGTACCCATCTGGGTGGGGGGCTCCTGTACTCACAGCTTGTCCCCGGTGTCCTGGTTGCCCTGGGTGGCCAGCCTGTCCCACGCTGCCCTGTGAGGGACAGAGGGACTGTTACCATGTGGTGGAGAAAGACACAGAAATGGGGTGTTCAGGGGTGGGACAAGGGAGTCCTGGCCAAAGGAGGGGGGACACCACACTCCACCACTCAGGAGATGTCACATCAAGGGCTGGGACCTTATGCCACTTGCCATCCTCGTTATTTCCAGCAAGCACTGGTATGGGGGACAGTGTGTACCCGTTCCCCTGCACCCCACAGCCCCTGCCCGCAGCCCCTGCCGGCAGCAGCTCACCTTCACACCTGGGATACCTGGGGTCCCGTCTTTGCCATCAATGCCTGGGAGACCCTGTGAAAGGGGGAAGAGTCACTTGGTTTGACACCTCTGAGAGGGACTGAAAGGCTCATGGTGGGGGCAAAAAAAGGCTGGGAAGGGCAAGGAAAGCTCCAGCCTTCCCAAAGCTGCCAGGCTGGCAGCATCAGGCAGCTGCTCCTGCACCCTCAGCCCTGCGCTGAGCCAGGGTGTAAGGACACAGGATGGCCCAAACAGGACAGAGAGGTCTTCTCCTTACGAGGGGCTCAGCCCTAGATGTGGGCAGGGGTGGCTCTACTTACATTCTCCCCCTTGGGGCCAATGTCTCCTTGGGGTCCCCTGATGCCACGGCCACCCTAGAGCAGGAGAGAGCAGGAGCTCTTTCAGGAGCTGGGAGAAGGGGGAGATACCCATCAAGGGCACCCTGGGCAGAGCCCCTCTCCGTGCCAAGGAGCAGGGCTGAGCTGGGGAAAAGGGGACATTGGCATCACACAGGGCATGGCACTGCCCTCCCCGATGGGGCAGGTTACCTACCACATCTCCTTTCTCACCAGGGTTCCCAGGTGGTCCCTTGGGACCTTCCCTGCCCTGGAGAGGAGAAAGACAGGGGCTGAGCAGGGAAGTGCAGGGTCCCCCTCCTGCCCCGCAGCCCCCAGGGATGAGGGTGGGCACTCACTGGCCGTCCAGCCGCTCCGATGGTCCCAACCATCCCCTTGTAACCAGCAGGACCCTGCAAAGAGAGCACAGGGGGGTCAATTCCTCCCATCCCAACCTCAGCCCCCAGCCAGGTCTGACCCCACTAGCAAGAGGCAGCGTCCAGCTCCCTGACATGGCCAAACAGCCACGTTGGCCACGCTCCTGGGAAGTGGCCTCCAGCCTGGGGAGCGTGGCCATGGGTCAGCCCTGGGGAGCTGCTCACCCTGAACCCAGAGCCACCCCCATGTCCCACCGGCACTTACCGTCTCACCCTTGGGTCCCGCCATCCCGGGGTAACCCCTCAAGCCCTGCGGACCCTGCGGGGAAGGAAACAACAACCAGTTTAGCTGGAAACAGCCCCAAGAGCAGCCCAGGGTGAAGCCACAATTAAAACAAAAGCCAGTACTGGAAATCGGCCAATTTCACCAAAAATGGAGTGTTTCAGTCCCACTGCTCACTCCTAATTCCACAGCCCCCCCACCAGGCACCTTTCCAGCTGTCAGTTCAATAACAGCAATGGGCCCAAACTGGTGTGGTTTCCTCCACCAAAGCTCTTGGCTTCAAAGCAGTTTTGCCCTTTCCTGGTCCAAAGGGCTCAGCCCATTAATTGCTTTTCATCTTCAAAGTGCTCAGTGAGCTCCAACAGCGTTAATCCCAACATCCCCGCGGCGAGCTGGGCGCTGCACCCCCCGTTCAGGTGGGGTAAGGGGGGGGTCAGTGTCCATGAGGGATTTGTCCCCTGTCACTGAGTTATCCACATTAATGAGCACTAATAACTCAGGTGCCTGAGCCAGCTCTGATGTCGGGGTGAGGCTTTGCCACCCTCCTGGTGGCAGCTCCATGGCTGGGAGGAGGGAGATGGATGGGATGAAGGCTTCGCTCTGGTCCCAGCAATGGGTCCTTGGGAGCAGGGACACACTGGTGTCATGTCCCTGGTGTCTGGGGACAGGCACAAACCAGCCCTGGGGCAGCCAGGGGGAACAGAGCAGCAAAGATCAAAGCAGCAAAGAGAAATGAATCCGTTACCGGGGGGCCTGGGACACCTTGTTCTCCAGAGACGCCAACGTCACCCTTGGGGCCCTGGGAGGGATGGAGAGGAGCAAGGTGAGTGTTAGGGGTACAAACCTTCCTGGAAACCCAAGATCCCCTCACCTGGGACCTGGCAGGGGATGGGGACAGGTTCCCCTCAACAGGGAGCTACCGTGGGAAGCCCACCCTGCCCACCCTCTATCTCCCAGCCCTGGGTCTCCCTCCTCCCACCTCTGCCCTTCCTTGTCCCTTTCTCTCCTCAGAGCCCCCTGCCCTCCAGTCCTGCCCCAGCTCCCCCAGACACAGGGATGCCTGGATCCTGCCATGAAGGTGCCAGGAGGTCACTCACCTGCCTGCCCTGCTTGCCAGGCTCCCCGAGGGCACCAGGGCGGCCTCTGTGTCCCTAAAGGGAAGAAGAAGATCATGAGCATCCCTGGGTAGAGGCAGCATCCTGATGGCGACATCACCCAGAGCCACCCTGCCCGTGACACCCTGGGGTGCCTGCTGGTGACATGGTGGGGCTCAGCATCCCATGGCTGAGGCAGTGGGGTTCAGGGTTCAGCACCCCAAGCTGCGAGGGCATGCGGTGGCGATGCCCACTGGCTTAAACCAGGAGCTGGGCAGTGGCACAGCTGGGGCTGGGGCTTTGGTGCAGGGTGTCACACCCCCCAGGAAGGGGATGGCAGGAGCTGGGGAGCCACAGAGGACATTCCCCACAGCACTTTTGTCCCCAGGGCTCTCTGAGTGTGCCAGCCCCTCTGCTCAGTCGCAGAGCTGGAGGTGACAGTCCCTGTTTGCTCCCTGGCAGCTCCAGGGCTCCATTACCTTCAGTCCCTGCAGTCCCTGGGGGCCCTTGGGACCTGGTGGGCAGCTGGTCGGGCACTGATGGGGAAGAATCACAGAATCACAGAATTGCCTGGGTTGGAAAAGCCCTTTAAGCTCATAGAGCCCAATCATCAACCCAACACTGACCAGTCCCCACTAAGCCATGTCCCTCAGCACTGTGTCTACACGACTCTTCAATCCCTCCAGGGATGGGGACTCCACCACTGCCCTGGGCAACCCCTTCCAATGCCTCAGAACCCTTTCAGCAAAGAAATTCTTCCTCACATCCAATCTCAACTGCCCTGGGCACAACCTGAGGCCATTTCCTCTTGTCTTGTCCCTTGGTCCTTGGTTGAACAGACCAAGTCAGTTGGGAAAGGACCCAGAGGCTGCGGAGAAGCCGTGCTGGGAAGGATGATGTGCAGCCATGCGGTGGACCCAGCACTGGCTGCATGGTTTGGGCTGGGCTGGGGTCTCTGCTCCCCCTGCTCCCTTGGTCCCCAGTTACCCACTCGCACTGGGGGATGCATTTCAGGCCAGGGCAGCACAAGTTCTTCCAGCTGCTGTTACCCTGCAAGAGCCTGATGAAGGGACAAGGTAGTGGCAGCTCTCACCAAGAAATCAGCGCTGCCTTCCAGTCCTTGGATGTGTCCTGGGGGGCCCTGGGGGGAAGGAGACCATCAGCACCCACGGTTTAATATCAGCATTATTTTACAGGAGGGGTGAATGTGAAACCCAGGAGGGAGGGGAGCAAGGCACAGGGTTTGTGCCAGAGCCCGAGTCTTGATCCCAAACTCCTGGGCTGAGGGGCTGGGGAGGTTTTTCCTGCAGAAAATGCTGATGTTTGCTTAGATACTCACGGGTTTCCCTGGAGGGCCTGGGGGACCCCGCGGGCCATCGGGTCCAGGGTCACCCTAGGAAAGAACAACCCCAGGAAAGGAGATTTAGGGGTGGGGAGACGACAGGGACTGCTGGAGCCAGGGTGGAGGGGGGTGATGAAACACCAGAGGCCCAGGCTGTCACTGTGGGAACTTGGGCATCCCCCAGCCATGAGCTGGGAGGGGATGGACGTCACCCCTCTGTCCCTGCCACGGGACATATTACAAGGTTGTCCTTTTTTACCCCAGGAGTCCCAAAGTGCAGAGAGGAGGACATTGGGGTAAGGAGGGGAGGTTTTCCTGTGTCCCCTCCTGACCCCTCACCTTAGGTCCCAGCGTCCCGATCTCTCCAGGAAGCCCAACCTGGCCTGGAAGCCCCTTGAGAAGAAAGATATTCACTGAGTGAGAGAGGACAAGCCCTGAGACCCCCACTTTGGGGGTGCTGAGATTTGAGCTCTTCCAGCACAACCCCAAGCGGGGTCCCTGGCCACCCACATCCCCACAAGTGCAGCACTTACAGGTGGTCCCGGCAGCGAAGGGCCCTGCAAGGAGAAGACACAGTTGGTCCAAATTCTCCAACCCCTCCTTGAAACCACCAGCATCCCTGCCCCGAGCAGGGCAATGCCCACACCACCAGCAAGGATGTGGATGGAGGGGCTGGAGCTGGATCCCTGCTCTGCTCCCACCCTGCTCATGGGTGCTCAGGGAGCGGGTGCCAGAGCCAGGAGTGGGTGCACCACCAGCACCCATGGGAGAGGCAGATACTCACGGGGAGCCCTGGTGGCCCTGGGAGTCCGGGCTGGCCCTGCCGGGACAGAAGGGGAGAGTCAGGAGCTGAAATTGGGGGGTCTGACCCCACCAAGCGCTGCTCCATTGCTGTGTCAGCTGCTCAACCTCGCCCCTCCCTGCACCCAGCCTCAGCGCTCCCTTGTTGCTAAATTCACCCAACTCCTGCATGGGTGCACTCCCTCCACAGCGACAGGGCTGGTCCCAGGGGAACGTGGGACCCCTGAGCATCTGCCCCCGTGCAGCCCCTCACTCACTTTAAGTCCTGGCCCCCCGATGGGCCCTGGCTCCCCTTTCGCTCCCGTCAGACCCTGCAAGAGGAGAGATGGGGGAGGTTATCGCCAGCGCTCCTGCTCTCCAGCCAGATGTTTTTCCATCTCGAGGGTTATTGGTGGGGAATTGGTGCTTGTCACTGCTGTGCACATCACACTGTGAATCTGGAGATGACACTGGATCTGGACCCAAGCCCTGATGGCACAGGGATCCTCTCAGCAGTGATGCTCCACAGCCCCCACGAGCTGCCCAGCTCTGAGACCCCGTGCTGGGGCTTGGCACGGACCCTCGCACTGCCAGGCACATCCAGCCTGGGAGAACTATGCAGGGAGCCCAGCACAGCCGTGATCCCAGTGATAACAACTCCAAGTCACTCCCTGGCATCTGGATTCAAAGGAGCTGAACTCCTTTGCAGGACAGTTTAGCCTGGATGGCTAACACATGCTTATCATGCTGGTTGTTATTCTACTCATTTATTTATTGAAGAATAACTAAACCCCAAAAGATTGATGAAGTGCCATCCAGAGACACAAACTCCTGTAGTCTGAGTTTCTTTCTAATGAGGGAGTAAATGTCAGATGCTCACAGACACTTGCCCCGTGCAGCGCTGCAGTGGGGACAGGGGATGGGCACCCAACCCAAACCCCCCCCACCAGGCACCCATCACACACCTCAGCCAGGGGAGTGTGGGGCCAAGAGCTGCCCCACAAGCACCAGGGCACCAAGGTAGGACAAGGAAGCAGCTCCATCCCCTTTCTTCCTGTCACCTCTGCCTTGCCTGGGCTTCTGCCAAGGAGGGGACAGTGGGGGATGTCACCGATGCCACCTATGTGAGTGCCAAGAGGGTGGCTCTGGAGGGGGCAGCTCTGGAGAGGGCCATGGGATTACTGCAGATTTATTCTGGAGGAAATGAGGGCTCAGGAAAAGCCTTTTCCTGTTCAGGGGTGCTGGTGCTGTGCCCTGGGACATCTCATGCCCTGTAGAGGATGGGGACCCACTTAGAGCCTGGGCAATGGGGAGGGGTGGCAGCAGCTCTGCCCAGCCTCTGCCTGTGTTTCCTCCTGTGATTCTAAAGGTGTTTTTAGCTCCTGCACGAAGGGATTTTGACATTTTCTGATGTGCCACAGAAAAGGATCCCTGTGCCAGGGGCAAGAGGAGTTTGCTGAGTCTCTGCTGTGACTGGGGGGCTGTGGCCAGGGACACTGTGGGGGGGACAGGGGGTCGGTACTCACGTCAATGCCCGGCTTCCCTGGGGGCCCATCTGGACCAGGGGCTCCAGGCTCCCCCTTGACACCCTAAAAGAGAAGAAACAGGGGGCAGATTGAAAGGAGCTGGTATAGAAGGGGCAAGACTCTCAGTGAGCTGGGGGGGGCATGAGTACTCACCGGGGACCCGGGGGCTCCAGCAGAGCCTTTGTCACCCTGGGGAAAGGGAAAAAAGTTACAAAAATGAGTCTGTCACCCCACGGAGCCAGGTCCAGCAGCTTGGGGGGCTCAGGACCCATGTGTCCCATCGACCTTCCCAACTGGGAGTGAGATGCTGGACCCCCAGCACAGCAGCCAGGTCAGGATGAGGCCAGCCTTCAGAAGAGAGGGCTGTGCTGGGGCTGGGGGAGGGCTGCGGCTGTTCTGGGTATAAATAGCACTAAAATAACACCCTGGGGCAGGGGGGAGCAGGGGCAGGGCGGGGAGAAAGGGCCCTTTCTGCTGGCTCACAGATCTCCCCTCTGTTCAGGGAACCGCGGCCGCCTGCCACAGCCCTCGGCCACGTCCCCACTCTGCAGGCACCCAGCTGGGTGTCCTGATCCCCACCAGCTTCCTCAGCTCCCAGTCCTCACTGGGAATCTCTGGGCTGATCCCTGGACCCAACCCCACCGAGCATCTTCCTCTGCCAGGACACAAGTACCCCAAGCACCTTGTCCACAAACCTCCCTGACATTGTGCTCCCCAAAAAGCATTTCTGTCCCCAATTCTCAAGGTGGTCTGGAGGCCACAGGCTGCTGTCCCAGGGGTGTGGATGGAGCAGCAGGAGCTGTGCTCCCCCATGTCATCATTGCTGTCCAGGGCCACCAGCAAAGCCAAGGATGCTCCATGGGGACCCGTCCACCCCAGCCTGGGAGCAGAGCGGTGTGGGAACCGCACGGCATCAGCACCCCCTGCCCTCCACCGAGTCTCTGCCCTGACACAATGTCCCTCTTTGTGCTGCAGATCCCCTCCCTCCCTCCCTCCTTCCCTCCTTCCCTCCATCCTGCCCAGGTTCCCGGTTACTCACATCAATGCCATCCACTCCCGGCACTCCTGGGGGACCGGGGGGCCCGCGTGGGCCAGGCTCTCCCGGTGGCCCTCGCTAAGGGGAAAAAAAGGGACAGGACCCAGGTCAGGATGGAGCAGCCAGACCCCGAGAGATGCTGGGGGTCAGAGGGAGCCTGGGGTGCAGCGCTCGCCACCGACACGTGCTGGGGACACATCTCCAGAGAGCTGGGATGGAACGAGCACCCCAAAGTGCCCGAGCTCTGCCCCTCAGACAGGGGGAACACCCAGGGAATGTCCCCCCACAGTGACACAACCACCTCCCCATCCCCTGCCCAATTCCTACCCCCTCGCAGCCCCTCCTGCCCCAGTGGAGTGGGGTCTCAATGGGGTGACGGCAGCTCTCGGCTCGGGGTGCAAACTCAGCACTGGGATTTCTCAGAGCACCAGCAGGATTTTGGTGCCTGAAGCCCCAATATGAATGGGGGATCCCGAGCCCCTCGATGAGAACTCTCCTGCCCGCGCCGGGCTGGCTCGCTGCCCGCAGCACCGCTCCCGGCACCGCACAAAAGCACCATTGAGACGATGGTGGGGAAGCTCCCCGAGCAGCCTGGCCCCAGCTCTGAGGTTTGCACAGGACTCCTCAGGAGAGACTTTGCAAAGAAATCTCTGTTATCCTAACGGGGGGTTTGGAGGGGGAGGGAAAGAGATTCCAGTCCTGGAGATAGAACCCCTGGTGTTCCTGGAAATTAAAACTAGCCAGGCTGGCTGGGGCTGCAGTCCTGCAACTCCTCCATCTTCACAGACTTATTGATTTTCAAGAGAAATATATAAAGATGAAAGATGTTGCTGGTTTGTTCACAGAACCAGGAGAGCCCTGGCTTCACCTTGGAAGCAAACCCAGCCGTCGGGGTGGGAGCGAGCAGCCGTCCCTGGGAGCACCGGTGAATGGCACCTTTGTCCTGCCCGAATCATTTCCAGATGGTTCCTTGTTCCAAGAGCTCCTGTGTCCCCCTTGCTCTGCTCCCCTGCCCAGACCCCACCACCCCAAGCCCATGGGCATCTCAGGGGGGTTGCTTTAGGAAGGCAGCTGCCCCCCTCCCCAGCTCTCTGAAGCCATCCGTGCCGGCAGGCAGCTCAGGAGCCACATGGGAAGATTTTTCCCAAAATCTTGTCTAAAAATTTGATTTTTGTGGTTGCAAGACAAGGAGGGCTTTCCTCTTTTTGGGTGGGATCCCAGGAGGAACACTGCCTGCCCCACTCCCAGCCCTCACCCTGAGGAGCAGAGGGACATCCTCCCTTCGCTTCTTTCCGAAGCATTTTCTCCTGCCCTTGTGTGAGTCTGGAGACCCCAGCGCTGGGACCCCTGACCCCCAGCACCTCCACCCCTTGGATAGCCCCCTGGGGAGGAGCCCTGGGAGGGTCAGAGCCCCCCTCAGCCCCCCTCAGCCCAGCGCCACAGCACATCCCAGCAAAGCAGAAGCAAATGAGCATTTTCCCAGGTGATGGGAGGCAGAAGATCTGGTGGCTCCTGGGGAAGAAAACGGCAGAGAATCCCTCAATTCCTGCCCCAAGGGGAAAATAAAACTAAACTTGTTTCACTACTAAGTCCCAAACTTCAAGCCATGCAGTCCTGTCTCATGGGGCCGGAGGCAGCTTATGGCACCAAGAGGTCCCCAGGGGGTCGGGGCTGTGGGTCCCGGCTGGGGGCTGCTCCCACCCCCTCGCAGTGGGGCATTCCTGGCAAAACCGAGCAAAAAGGGCTGGGAAAAAAAGCAGAAAGTCCCAAGGGTGCTCAGCACCGCGAGTGTCTGTGATGGGGGAGATGGGGACTGTCCCCGCTCTGTCCCCATTTTGTCCCCTCTCCGTCCCCCATCCCAGCCCAGTGCAGAGTGGGACCAGGCAGAGACTTACGATCTGGGCCAGGCAGAGGCAGGCAGCTTGGAGCAGGAGCCAGAGCTGGAGAAGGGGGGAGCAGCCGGCCATGGCGAGGGCGGGTGGCAGCCAGTGACGGTGGACTCGGCTCACCGCTCTCAGGTCCGGCTGAAGCCCCGACTGCACAGCCAGACCCGGGAGGAGGAGGAGGAGGAGGGGAGGGCTCATTAATATGGAGCAGTGGGATGAAGGCAGGCGGGCAGCCCTGGCCCCCCGCCCTCCCGCTCAGGTGAGCCCGTGGCTATTTTGGGCTGCGTGGCTGGATGGTGCCGGAGCTTTTGGCGTGATGGTGATGGGGGATTTGGCGTGGTGGTGGCAGAGGATTTGGCACAGGAGTGGTGGAGGTTTTGTCACGAGGATGGTGGGAGATTTGGCACAACAGTGGCAGAGGATTTGGCATGGTGATGGTGGGAGACTGGGGACAATGGTGGTGGGAGACTTGGCCCAACAGTGGGGCGGGTTTTGGCACGTTGGTGGCAGAGGATCTGGCACCAGGATGGTGGGAGATTTGTCACAACAGTGGTGGGAATTTGACACAAGTGGCACAAGTGGCTTTAATACAGACAAAGGGCTGGGAGAGGAGGGGAACAAACTGGGGGTCTGCTGCTGGAGCTGTATGGTGAGACCCCAGCCAGGACATCTGTGTTGGCACCCCTAGGAGTGCCAGGGTGTCCCTTGTGATGTCCCCATCATGATGCTTGTGCTGGTGCCATGGGGCATCGTGCTGGGGCTGCTGTTCCCCCCCACCCTGTGTTGGATCAGCGCTGGCAGCCAGTTCTTGTCACCCCGGAGAGGGTCCTGGGGAATTTCTGACGTGTCTGACCCTATTTCTGCCCCGTGAGCCCCAGGCAGGGCACCCACCCCGCTGTGGGTCCTGGGGCACCCCTGTGAAATGCGCCTGTGACCCCAGTGTGGCACTGGGAGGGGAGGGGGGCTGTACCTGGGGGTCACCTGGCTGCTCCCCACAGCCCTGACAGGGCACAGATGCCCCACACATCACCCCCCCATGCCCAGTTCCTGCCTTCCCTGGCAGCCACCCCCCAAACTCGCCGCCCCCCAGCCCTGGCACAGCATCCCAGGGAACGTGGGGATGATTCATCTTGGCGATTTCTTCCTCCTCCTCCTCCTCACCGAGGGCTCGAAGGCTCCGTGATGAGCCACTGCAGACTGATTCATCAGTACTGGGGGGGCTCAGTGGGCCCCCCCCCAGAGTGGGTGGGCTGCTGCCTGCACCCCAGGGATGGCAGAGTGGTGGGCTGCATCCTCGTCAGTGGGCACAGGGCCACCCCAGTGCATGGACCAGTTGGGACTGGTGATCCACCACTCCAGGCTTGTACCCCCTCTCTGGATCTCTCTCCCCGTGTCCCAGCCTGGCACTGGGAAGGTGGCTGAGCTCCCGCCCTCCCCACTCCTCCAACGGGCAGCAAAAGCTGCTCTGAGCCTTGGCAGTGACAGGGAAAAGCTTTCACCAAAAACCTGGTGTTTTGAGATAAAAAATCCCTGTGGCTCGAGGCTGGGAGCACCTTGTTTTCAGAACATCTAAACCTGGATCCTGCTGCTCAGGCAGGCGCGGGGATGTTTGTGCTGGTGGCCCAGGCAGCCGTGGCCCGGCACCGCCACCGAGCCCAGCGCCTTTCTGGGACACCAGTGTCACTTTTGGAAGAATTATGTAATTTCAAGTGTCTCTCTCTGATTACCCCACAGTGACATTCTCCTTTTGATGCCGTTGCTCATTTGATGGCAGCTTGTCACACATTGCCACTCCCCACGTTCTCCCCCCACCCCCAGCCCCTCGGTGTGGGAATACCCACGGGCTTTGGTTTCTGATCTCCACCGTGGTTAAAAGTCTTTTCTCCCCCATTAATCCCCTCACTGTGGGATCCAACGGGAACATTTGTCTTTGACCAGTGGTGTCCCCGTGTACCTGGGGCTGAACGTGAGCTGCTGCAGGCCAGGACCCCCGGGGAGCCATGGGGCAGCCCAGAGCCATGGGAACCTGTGTGGGGCAGAGATGTGGGGCAGAGCACTGAGCAGGGACCTTCTCCTCCTGCTCTGCTCCCACAAACCCCCCCGCTAGCCCCCCACATCCCACAGCCTCCCCTCCATCCCACTGCCAGCCCCCCCTCCAAGCTCCCAGCCAGCCCCCTGCACCCCACAGCCCCCCCTCCATCCCACCATCAGCCCCCCCAAACCCCCAGCCAGCATCCCTGCACCCTCACCTAGACCTCCAAACCCTCCAGCCAGCCCCCTCAAGCCCCCAGACCCCCAAATCCCCCAGCCAGCACCCCTGTACCCCCATCCACCACCTCCTAAACCCCCAGCCAGCCTCCCCAAGCCCCCCAGCTCCCCAGCCAGGACCCCTGCACCTTCACCCAGCACCTCCAAACACCCCAGCCAGCCCCCCAGCCCATCGATGTCCCCCCAGCCAGCCCCCCCAAGCCCCCCATTCCCTCCAGCCAGGACCCCTGCACCTTCTCGCAGCATCCCTAAAGCCCACCCCCAAGCCTCCAGTCCCCCCAAAGCCCCCAGCCAGCCCTCAAGCCCCCCCAGCCCCTCAGTGTGCCCCCAGCCAGCACCCTGCACCCCTCAGCCCACCCCATCCCCCGGTCCCGCCCCCCCCCAGCCCCCTCCGCCACCGCCCCCCCCACGCCCCCAGCCCAGCCCGTCACGTGACCCTGCCCATTCATGCCTCCCCCGCCCGACCCCGCCTCCTCCCATTGGCTCCCGCGGGCGCTGTCGCCTCTCAGCGAATCAGCGGCGAGGAGGAGCGGCCGGGGGAAGGCCTTAAAGCGCGCGCGCTGCCGTTTATTGGCCCCTCCTTCTCGTCGCCCCGCCCTCGTCGCCGACCGGAAGCAGGAAGTGGCGGGTGCCCGGGACGGCGGCGCCGTGACCCGCGGGCGGGCAGCGCCGGCCGCGCCATGACGGGCAAATCGGTTCGCGATGTGGACCGGTACCAGGCGGTGCTGGCCAGCCTGCTGGCGGAGGAGGAGAACAAGTACTGCGCCGACTGCCAGGCCAAAGGTACCGGCGGCCTCCCCGCGGCGGGGGGCTCAGGGGGGCGGTGCAGCCGGTGCGCCCGGGCCGCCGCCGATGTCACCGGGTGGGTGCAGGGAGGTGCCACCCCCCCCCCGCCCTGGCGTCTGCTGCTGAGGCGGTGGGTTCATGGGACACGCCGGTGTGTTCCACAGCCCCGGGGGCCTCCCCCGAGAGGACAGGCCCGGCCGGGCCTTGGGCGGCGGAGAGGGGGGCGCCTCCTGCCTGGGGGTCCCGGGCGGTTTTGGGCCGTAGCTTGGTGGTTGGTTTCCCAGACTGGTTTGGGCTGGAAGGGACCTTAAAGCTCATCCAGTCCCAACCCCCCTGCCAGCAGCAGGGACACCTTCCACTAGACCAGGTTGCTCAAAGCCTCATCCAACCTGGCCTTGAACACTTCCAGGGAGGAGCAGCCACAGCTTCTCTGGGCAACCTGGGCCAGCGTCTCACCAGCCTTTGGCTGAGCAGGTGCTTTTTGGTTGAAAAAAAACCCCTGGAGTGGCTTCAGCAGAGCTCAGCCATGGTCAGAGAACAGGCTCCTGGAGCCTCGCTAACCCTGCTCTGCCCAGCAACTCAACTGAACTGAGGCAAAACCTGCCCAAAATCCGCTATGGAAACTCCAAGAATCCCAGACTGGTTTGGGTTGGAAGGGACCTTAAAGCTTATCCAGTCCCAACCCCCCTGCCAGCAGCAGGGACACCTTCCACCAAACCCTTTTCCTGCTGTTCTCCTCCCCAGTGTGGACTTACCCGCCTGGGGACTGTTCTTCCGGAGCAGTTTTGTGTTAAGAGGATCCTGGAAAGCTGGGGTTGTGTAATTCTGGAGGGCATTCCAGCTGAGTAATATCCTGTAAATCAGAGCTGTGCCATGAGCAGCAGATCCTCTTTAGAGGATCAGCCAGGAGCAGTATTTGTGTGAGGAGAAGGAAGGAGTTGTTACTGAGCCCTGGAACCAGGTTCCCCTCAGGGAATTGCTTATTTTTTCTCCTGTTCCCTTATCCACTTAGAATCATCAAATGGTTTGGGCTGAAAAAGACCTTAAAGATCATCCAGTTCCAACCCACTTCATACTGATTTCAAGGCATGTTGTGATCCTTCCTTTGCTTGGAAAGGAGTGGAGTGGAAGTCAGGTATAAATGCCTTGAATTCTAGACAATAAAACAGACTGATAAAACAACAGCTCCTTGTTCTGGGGTGGTGAAGGTCCTTTCTGGAGCTTGCTGCTGTGAAATGCTTTGCTTTCCTCTAGCAAAAGGGTTGAGCTCATGCCCATGCCTACCTCCAATCCTATTTTAATGAGCTGCTCTAATGACTTGGAGCTCTGAATGTGCAGCTTGTTTCTCAAGAGCTGCAATAAATGAACTTAGACCAGGGACTCTGTAAATGGGAACTAAATCACCTCAGTGTGACCTCGAAAAACTGCAGGAAGCACCACTGAACCATGTGAAAAATGGTGCTGTTCAGGTTTGTTTTCAGCTCTGCTCCAAAGAACCCCCAAAACCTCATTGTACCAACCTGTTTTATCTTGGAGATGGCTTATTTTGGGATGTGTTTCACCCCTGGCTTTGGTTGACCATGTAAGTTGAATGTGGTGGTGTTGGCAGAGAGCAGACTGTTCCTCTCACTTGCAAATCACTTATCTCTTGGCTCCTACCACCAGTGCCCAGGGCAAACACAGCTGTCTTATCTTGTCTTTTGAGGCATGAGGCAGTAATGTACACAATATGGAAACAAATTCTCCTAACAGTTCCAGGGTACTTGTTTTGTTGTGACTCTCTAGCTTCTCCTGCTCATAGTGCAGCCTGGAAATGCAGGATTCCAGTTAATTATGTAGAAAAATCAGTGTACAGCTCAGCACTGCCACTGGAGCTGGATGCTGGGAAGACAGGTAGGTTGCATCAGTCAGGAAGAGGACTGAGTTATCTTGCAAAGTAATTATCCACTGTACTAATGAGATTCACAGAGGTGTGAGATCTCATTCTTGAGGGCAACAGATGGAGTTTGTTGCCACAGGAGGTATATATGCAGGAAGCTCTCCAGCCAGGTCTCTGACTGGTGGTTGGTGCCAGTCAAAGCATCGTACTGGGCTGCATTTCACTTACTGTGGCTTGATGGGATGTTTTCCCAGCAAGGCACTGGTTTGCAGGGGTGACAAGGAAAACCTGGTGTTAGTAACTGCAGCCTTCTACTTTGTGTGTGGAATTGAGCCCCAGGTGTACTTGTGCAGAGGAAAGAGCACATTTTATTTGATATATTTCTTCTTAATAACTAAAACTCTGTGCTAATGAGAGGCCACGTGGTGTTTGTGAGCTCCAGATGGCTTCCCTCAACATGTCCAGTGCTACCTGGAAGGATAGCTGCTTCTCTGTGCAGCTGATTGCAAGTCTGGCTTCACTAGTTGGGGTACACAAAGGATGCACTTGGGTGTAGCTCTGGGAAGAGGATTTGCCAAGGTCACAGCTGAAATCTGGTCACCAGCCACTGCTTGGTGGTGGCAGGGGATGTTTCTTACACCAGCATCAGCTCATCTTCAACATGAGAAGGGTTTTTTGCAGGAGTTTCAAGAAAGCTGAAGGCAGAGTAAGGACCTGGCAGCTCATGGAGCATCTGTGAGGACACTTGTCCAATAAAACTCTGGCTTTTGACCATCTGTTTTCATGCTGAAGTCAGGGAATTTGGTAGTGATTTGCTGCTTGATCTGTGTGTTTCAAAGCTCACATGGCACACAGGCAGAGACTGTTCAGATGCCACCCACACTGCCATTGTGCCTGTTCCCAGTGACCTCACTACTTGCTGGGTTTGATTACTGTGGTTTTTTCCCACTTTTCTGTACAGAACTAAGCGAGGTGACAGTACCTGTTGGTGGGAGCTGCAGCACCAGGGTGTGCACACTTGATTTCATGTTCTACAGAAATTCTCAGCATTGGGGTCAAACTAATTTCCAAGAACATCAGCTCCCTGGTGTTGGTTACTGGTTGGGTCCTCCACACTGGGACCAGTGTAGCCAACACTCTTGTTTGCTCTGCTGTGCTGGTGAACAGTTGAGTTTCTGCCCTCCCTTCTGCCCTCCCTTCTGCCCTCCCTTCTGCCCTCCCTTCTGCCCTCCCTTCTGCCCTCCCTTCTGCCCTCCCTTCTGCCCTCCCTTCTGCCCTCCCTTCTGCCCTCCCTTCTGCCCTCCCTTCTGCCCTCCCTTCTGCCCTCCCTTCTGCCCTCCCTTCTGCCCTCCCTTCTGCCCTCCCTTCTGCCCTCCCTTCTGCCCTCCCTTCTGCCCTCCCTTCTGCCCTCCCTTCTGCCCTCCCTTCTGCCCTCCCTTCTGCCCTCCCTTCTGCCCTCCCTTCTGCCCTCCCTTCTGCCCTCCCTTCTGCCCTCATCAAAGTGATTGCTTGGAGAGAAGATCTTCTGTGTTCCTGTCATTACTTGCTTGCCAACAGGCAGTCTGTACAAGTCATTCCTAGTTCAACTTGCATATTAAGTGTGATAAGGAGGGAGAACTAGTTTTTTTCCAATAGATTCTCCTTCCCTCAAATGTCTGGGATTCAAGTGACTTCCATGGGCACATCAAGGTGCTTCTTCCAACAAGCTGTTAGAGGTGGTGGTGGCTTCACGTGCTTTCTCTGTACAACTCTTCTGTCAGAGCTACACAGATGAGCCTGAAAGGAGAACTGCAGAAGCATGAGCCTGATGGCTTCCCTAGACAGCTACTGATGTCCTGGGTCCAAGTTGTTGGAGGGAGGGGGGGAAAAAAGGACAAGGAAACTGGGAAAGAAAGCTCGGGGTGGTTTTTCTTTCTGCAGCAATAAACACTGCAGTGGTTAGCAGCTCTTGTTTTGGAGGAAGTTGGGTGAGATCTCTCGCCTGCTTCTTCCTCTTTTCATGACAAACTTTCCATCCCAAGAATTCTGTGGGTAAACTGGGTGATCTGACCCAGAGCAGGTGGGCAGATATTTAGTACTGTGCTGAAGCAGAGCATGGCTGGACTGCTCTCTGCCAGTGGAGTTTAGGAGTGAAAACTTAACCTGTATGTGAGAGAGATCTTCATGACTTGATTAAAACAGGACTCAGGAGCTCGGTGGCAGCTTTTCAGGACATAATCCAGCTATGTCAGGTACAAACAGAACAGCAGATTTCCCCTCATGAGTGCTGTTGAAGGTTACTCGTGTCAGTGGATGTTGTTGTGATACTGATATGAATGATCACGAGCTGTGAGCCACCTGCAGGGACACAGCTCTCCCCTCAGGGCTGCCCAGCATGGCTAAGGTGCTAGGGTGGCTGTCCTCACTAAAAACTGGAGTGATCAGTTATCCTCTTTTTGAAGGCCTTTGCTCTATGAATCACTGGACCAAAACAACCTTAAAAGAGAAGCTGTTGGTGAGTGAGAGTGGGATCTCTTCCACCAGGGCATTTCTCATGGCACAGCGCTGTCTGAGGGCACTTGTGTTGCTGATGTGGTGTGTGTGTGTGTCAGACAGCACAACTGCCAGGCAGTCTGGCTGTATCGAGTATCTGTCAGATGATACACTGCTGAACATCAGAGTGAGGCTGGAGGGAGGGATGTGGTGTAATCTGTGCAGCTTGGACTTGACCTGAGTGTTCAGATGGCTTCCAGTGAATGGAGAATGTCTTGTGTTGAGGAACACTTCAATTAACTGGCTGCTTCTCTGCATTTCTAAAGCTCTGTGCTGAACTTGTGTCACATACAGCTAATTCTATTTGATTCTCTCCTTCTCCCAAACTCTTCCCCTCTGCTCCTCCAGTCCCATCTATCCAGCAGGCTCCTTGGATCCAGGTTGGCTGACGTCAGAGCGGCAGGTTCCTCCGCAGGCAGCACCAGCGAGGACGCTGTAGCTGTCCAGCAGTTCAGGTTGCCCTGTGCTCTTCCTGGTTTGTCTGACTCTTCCCTTTGTCCCTTGTGTCGTGAGAACTGTGGGTTCCATGCTGAAATCAACCCCTTCTTCTCACTTTAGCAATCAGTTGGGAAATTAGTTGTTGCTGAACACAACACAAACAAAGATCTAATTCTTCAAGCAGTGTTTTCTGAAAGAGAACTTTGACAATACCTGTCAAGAGGTGGAGAAATATTGGATGGGAAGCAGGATGAAAAGCTTGGGGCTAGAGTAGGATGATTTCCAGTGAAATGGGGGAGTTAGCTTATTACAGTTGGTTTAGTCCAGCCAAATTAGTATTAATATAAAACATGTTGCTAATATTCAACAAAAACCTGTTGTGACTCAACTCCTCCATCAGCAGATTAGTGAATTGCAGCTGAATTTCCTTTTTGGTAAAAGCAATATGAAGAGTAACTTTTTTTAAAATAACTGCTTAGAACAAGTGCATGTGATGAAGAAATGATCATTAGGGGAAATCTGAGCAGTGGGTAGTGATGCATATTGTTTGCCTGCAGTGGGCTTCAAAAACCACAGTGGTAGGACTAAAGCTTCTCAGCTTGCCTTAGAAAATCTTGTATTAGGAGGAATGTCTTATGTAATGGAAGCTTGCCAGAGCAGATGCATATGTGCTTGTATACTCATTTTAATTCTTAGCTGCAGGGATCTTAATGAATGCTACATTTTTCTCTTCTCCTTTTGAAATGTTCTCCTCTTCTGAAAGGAATAATCTTGTGCATAAAGCAGTATTTCAAGTGAGTGTAAATGGTCAGAAATTAACTTTATCCATGAGACTGGCTTTATCCCTTAGTGATCTTCATCTGAGGAGGCTGAGCAGTGCTGCCATGGTGTAAGACACTGGCTGGGAGGGAATACAGCTCTGGCTAGCTGAAAGCCTGACCCTACATACACCTGCTTAAAGTAAGTTGTAAATTCCCATTCAAGCCACAAAATGAGGAGGTGGGGGGAAAAAAGCATGAACCTTTCCAGTGGAGACTTATTCTGGAACTGGGTTGTGCTTAGGAGAGTTGGAGGAAGATACCCTTTAAGAAAAGATCTGTGGAGCTCTGAGTCATGTACACAGATCCTGTCTCTACATCTGCCAGAAATAGCTAACAAAGATAATCCTCCAAGCAGAGGGCATCTCAGCAAACCATGTCAGCTCCAATACCCTTGTTCTTCTGTACCAGCTATATTAACCCACCTGAGAAATGGAGAGCCTGTGTGGTGAGTGGCTGTAGAGCAGAGGGTGTGAGTTAAGGCTCCAGAAATGCCATGTGATTCTTAGAACATAGCTACAACTTTAGTAAAAGTTTGTTCCCATAGTAACTGCCAGATGAATTACATAAGGTATCATCAAACACACTCAGGAGCTCGTGTGCCAGCCTCTTCAGAAAGTGCCTCTGCAATTCAAAGGTAATTCATCTCTCAAAATGCAAGTAGGTTATCAAAACCAACTAGAGAATCAAGAATAGCTTTGGTCTCTTTCAGGTTGATCCAGAATAGTGATTACTTCATGTGTCCCAGGAAATCTAGGACAGGAAAAGTTGGAGCTTTGAGAAACTGTCTTAGAGCAAAGCTTCCTCTGAGTGTGAAGCTGGATTTACCTGTGCTACAGTCAGACCTTCAGTGCCTTGTTAAACTGCTTACCTCTATTTTTGGCAAAACAGGCATTCCTGACTGGCCAGGTTGTGCTCTTCCCTTATGAATGCCAAGTCCTTTTGGGGAACTTCTATAGTGAAAAATAAATCATGTTTAGCTCTAGGTATTGATACTCTCAAGCAAGCAAAAAGTGTCCCAGGCCCTGAGAGTCTTTCCTCTGTTAGGAGCTGTTTTAAGGACTTTGACTCCTACATATTTCCACAAATCACATGAAATTGGAAGATAGGGTCTGAATGTTTTTAACATGCCATGATGAATTAAAGGTGTGTGAGCAGACACCTCATAAGGGATTTGATGGTAGAGAAGTTCTAAGCTGAATTTTGATGGTGTAAAATA
The DNA here is from genome assembly GCA_907165065.1 of Caprimulgus europaeus. Next base: position 2,028,191 of record OU015547.1, read on the forward strand.
CTAGTGATAGTGTGAGCTCCCACCCTGCTGCTCTGTTACAGGTGCATTTGGGCACAGGGATGGTGTTTGCCTATTACCTCAGGGTTGTTTTTTTTTAATTTCATGAAAATTCAGGCCTCTTTGAATTGTGCTGCCTTTACCCTAGCAACTACATACCCTAGTGTGTAGTTTTGGCCCAAACCTAGTGATTGGGCATGTATTATCTAGTCTCTGGAACACTATGAAATTCTGATCTGATGTTGGCCAGCTGTATGTTGGGATTCTGACTACACTGACCTCCACAGGAAATCTGTGGATCATGAAACTTGACTGATTCTTGTTTATTTTTAGGCTTTGTGGTGATCAATACTGGTAATGTGGATCAGTCTCCTTGCATGGCTTCTTCTTATAGCATCTGCTTGAAATTGTTACTTTCACAGTTTGTTTCTTGAAGTCATAAACATCACTTTCTTCAACAGCAGGAAGGACCCACCCTGCTGTTCACAGCATCTCCTTTAATTTCCTCCACCTTGCTCCATCTGTGTTTGTACCATCACAGCCCTTCTTCAAAGAACAAGATAGTAATGATAAGACCTGTGTTGAAGGCTGCTCCTGCCAGCTTCTCACTACCCAAAGTTAGATCAAATGCTGCTGTGGAGCTGCCTTCAAGGCCACTGGGCACTCAAATATTATGCATTTCTCATAAACTGTAGAAGATTCAAAACCTGTTTAAGAGGAAACAGAGCCAGCACCAGTCAGCTTGGTCTGGCTTGGCCAGGAAGGTACCTGTAACAAACATCATGGCTTGGGAAAGGAGAGAGTGTGCTGGCTGCTGCTAGTACAGCCAAGGAGATTTTTTTAAGGTGAAACTCCAAGCTATTGTCAGAAGCAATATTCTCAACCCCTGTAGATGCCTCTGGCTCTTCCTTTTTCCTGCAAAGAGGGCTTAAAGCCTATAATTATTGCACCAATCTTATATTGGGGAAAAAGATAACCTGGAAAACCACCCTTTCTTCTTTCAAAGGGTGGCATGAAGTTGAGTATTTGAAGGACTAAACTGCTTAGCTTTGCTAAATCCTTACCTAGCTCCCTTGCTACAGAGCTTTTTGGCTTTAGCATCCATATTTTGCTGGATTCCAATTGCTTCCTGAAAACTACATAAATGGCTTAGTCTGGCAGTAAATCTGAGGGTGCAAGTGTTAGTGCTTCACCAATCTCAGGTTCCTGTATCAGGATGCATGCTCAGTAACTAACTAGCCTGTGTTAATAACTAAATCACATCATTTAGGGGTCTTGAAGCTGAGTTTAACTGCACTTTTTACTCCCTAGTAGAGTTTACCTTATTTTCTCAAACTAATCTGAACACTGGACTGTAGAACAGACATCTACAGTGAAGAGCAGAGGAAGTTGTTTTGTAAGACAGCCTTTGTCATGGCTGTTCTACAAGCAGAATGAATTTCAGTAAGTCATTAAGCAATCCCTTTCCAGAACAAGGAAGCCACGAGTCAAAGGAAGGTCCTGGACACTTGGCCACTTCCTCATTTGGCTCTGCAGAAAACCAGGGCTTTGCAACCTGGACTTGGTGAGGAATTCCAAGCACTGGTGGAGGCTGGTGTGAGAGGATGTGAATGTCATCTATTACCCCACTCCAAGGAGACCTTCCCACACCCACTTCCCTGTGAGCACTTCGGGGATGGTTGTAGGATGCTGCAGCAGCACTGGCTGGGCTCAATGGGCTGAGCAGCCACATCTCCCTGGGCTTGTGCTGGAGGCTTTGCAGGCAGGGAGCCTGCCAGGCAAATGATTGTTTGCACTAAGAATATTTCATTAGGCTTTGAATAGCAATGTGCTCTCCTTCCTGCCTCTGAAAGCAGCTATTTTTTTTCCTGACCCCTCTTCTCAAAAGAGCAGTGGCTTTGCAGCCAACTTCTGTTTTATTTTTAAACACCTTCTGGAGGGTTATTACTGAATAAACTTGCATGAGTAGCTTGAGCCAAAATTTAATGCCTGAATAAAGGGTGAGGAGCAAATCCCTTTGGGATCCCTTGATTAAAAACACTCCAGGGTGTGAACTTTCAGCAAGTGACTAAGACATGGTGTGAAGTGGACTGACCTGGCTGCACTGGGGTTTTAAGGGGAACTGGGAGTCTTTTCAGGAAGGGCATATCAGGCAGTCCTTGTCATTAATGATTCCAATTGAGATGCTAACTTAGGCTGGTATGACCAGCTTGGTATGTATGTGGTGTTTGTTTTGACAGGCTGGGATATAAAACAGGCTGTGAAACTGTCTTGTGGAAGCACTGACTGGGCAGCTGAGTTTCTTGCACATAGCTTTCTAGTCTCTGCTGGATAGTGATGCATCCTTGCTTAAGAACACAGAGAAGCCTTCAATTCAGCTTTTGAAAATGAAAACTGAGCAATAGATGCTTTTAAGCTCATGATCCTCCTGTGACCACTGCCAGGCTAGGAGAATATCCCAAGGTGGTCTGCATTATGGTGCTAGAACTGAGTGTACAGCTGGGCTCTTCAGTCTCTTTTGGTTAATATCCCATTCTCATTCAAAACTGCCACTTTCTTGTTCACCTGCAAATGGTTGGCCCTCTCCAGAAAGGATTTGTGCACATACAAGGTGAGGAACAGGGGCACAAGATGCTTCATCAGAACTGGACAAGCTATGTCCAGCTGGAGTTGGTGCCAAGTGATTTGCTTACCATGGATCTCAAAATTATCCATAATACTGAAATAAAAGGGACTGGAGTGTCAGGCTTGCGTGCCTGATGCTGGTTGTCATTGCACCAAACTCCCAGTTTTGCATCTCAGAGGTGAGTTTTCATTTAGACCTTGAGCTCTAAAGCCATCTGGTAGCTGTGAGGATGCCAGCCTCGAGGGAACTATTTTTATAACATTTAGTGAGAGTATTCATGTGAGGACCAATTTCTTTCATGTTTCTTTCTAGTGGTTTCACAAGCTGAATGTTTCTGTTAGCCTTGTCCTAGAACCTTTTTATACCCTAAGTTGCCATGATTCCCTGAGCCCAGAGGTAGGGTGCTCCCTGTGGCGTGCCCTGCCCTCGTGTAAGCAATTAGTGGTGTCAGGGTGTGCACAGAAGCTGCAGGAGATGATAGGGCTCCACAGCAGCTCCAGCAATGCTGATAAGTGCTGCTGTGTTGGTCAATAAAATGACTTACTGATAGAAAAACTTTTTTTTCCCCCTCTGAAGAATTGTGCCCTGAACTTCTCCTGAGGCATTTGCAGCTTCTGTCAGTGCTCAGGCAGGGTAGCTTCTGTGCAGGCTTCAGCTTGATTTAGTTTTTGGGAAGTTAAATGTTCAACATGTGCCTGAGCTTGCATCTGTAGATACCACCTGGGGCTTTCTGCATCAGTCACCTTGAAACACCATGTGGAACCGTGGGGAAATGACTGTACCAACTTTCCCCAGCCAGATCTTTACTGAGCGCTTTCTTGTGTCATTTCTGGTGTGAACTCCATCATCACCTCAAAAGAGGGAAGTGGGAGACTTGTTTACACTTGCAACAAAACCCATCCCCCCTTTCCCCTCAAAACTAAGTGCTTTAAAAGCCATGGAATGGTAAAAATGTTTTAGCTTAATGGTTGAGGGTGTTAGATACTGGCAAGGCTGAAGGTCTGTTTGGGCTGGTGCCTCTGCATGTTGCATCTGACCCCACCTGACCAGGACATCTGGGCTTTGGCCCACTGCTTCCTTGGTGGCAGCTTGGTTAGGATGGGGCTGTCTGGCTTAGGATAGCCTTGTTTTCAGCAAAATAAACCCTGTAATGTTCCTTACTGCCCAAGGCCCCAGATGATGATGTTAATGAGCGTGAAGTTATTTGGAGTTTGATTCAGCAGGACAAATTACATTTTCCTCACAGTCCTGCTGGTGGGCTGGGGTCTGCTCAGCACTGATTATTCAAGCAGCAACTCTTTCCCTGGTGTCCTGCACCTCGTTGTGTCAACCCTTGCTGCTGGTGAGGCCAGTGGTTCTCTTGAGCAGCTGCTTATCTCAAAGCAGCTTGTCACTCTCAAGGGATGTAGCCATGTCTTGTTCCTCCTTTTTTTTTCTTTATCATAGTGTTGGGAGAATTCAGGGCTGTGTAACTAGGCCAAAGCAGTGACTACTTATAGCCAAAAGCATGGAGTGCTTGGGTCTGGAGTTCAAACCCACAAGCCTTGCAGAAGTGTGGAGCTGACTGCAGGCTTCAGGCTGTGTTTTGAAGAACCATCTAAATTATCCTGCTTGTGTGCTCTAGAGTCAGCCCCGTGTCAGAGCAGGCTGCTGAACTTCTGTGATCACCATCTTCCTCCTGGCTCTGGACACAAACAACCCCACATCCCCAAACTCCTGTCACTTCCTCTACTCTGTAGATCTGAAGCTTTTCTTATGGCACTCACTGGCACTGCAAGGATGCCCAGTCCCTGGCTGGGATCAGCATCAGTGAAGAGAACGACCCCTGGTTGTGTGGGGTGTGTGTTTATCACCAAACCAATTGTTAGCTGCTCAGAGGATTTTTGAAAGCATATGAATAATCATTTTTTAAATATTCACTGGCACAATAAAGCTGCTTCAGTCCTGGGGTCTTCCAGAGCTGGGATCTACGAGTTGCAGCAATGGTCAGCTGTTATTCCTCCACTCAGCCCTCACTGTTTCAGGTCCTGTGTGACAAATAAAGCAGGATGGGTGTAACACTGTGCCACTGAGTCACTCTCGTATGTGGCATCACAGGGTAGGAGGTTGCAGTGGCTTCAGCTAGCACATGTGACAAACCAGTGAGCTGATTACTCCAGCCCTGATGTAGTATCTAGCTGACTATTAATCCTTTTAGTCCTAGAAAGGCTAAATATATCTAGAGTTTAAATCTCACCTTGAATCTCATGCTTAATCCTGCAGGCAGCCTCACATTATAGCCTTCAGGGTGGATCTGGGAGAGAACTCCACAAATAAATCAAGGCAAGGATCAGAATTCCTGGCTTCACCTTGGTGTGCAAGAGGAACATCACTGACCAAGCCTTTTATTCCCATGCCTTACTTTGTGACTGGTGTACTTAGGTGCTGCTAGAAGTACAGGCCCTTGCTTTGATGCATTCAGTCCTTGGTTTTGGTAGGTATGATCAAGGAACTGAGGTATAGAGGAGAGTGTGCTTCTATTCAGGTCTTCATCAAGAGCTGTTGCTAAGCTGGGAAGTGACTTTAATCAACTTCATTAAATTAGTATCATTCTCAAGGGCTGCTCTTCTAGTGAAAAAGCAGAAAGCAATGGCAGGACAGGGCAGAAGATTTAATAAAGACTTTTTAAAAACCAACATAAATTAGCTGGAATAGGCACTGGAGGTAAGTTAGAGAGTACATGCTTTTGCCCTGGAAGGGACCATGAGCCACTGATTGCATTAGCAGCACCAGATCCCTCAGGATACTCTACACTTGCCCAGTAAATAGGAATTAAACTGTTAACAACCATCTAGCATATCCAGGAGAGTGAAACACAGTGCTGCTTTTTTAGGGCTTTGAAATGACACTTTCCCTCTCCCACCTCAGCCTCATTAGCTTTGAGGCTTGCTGTTTTAACTATGGCAAGAAAAAGCAGAATAATTCATCTGCAATAATGCTGTCACCCCTATGAGGGGGGCCAGCACAGTTTATTGGTGGCCATCAGGTCCCTTATTCAGGATGTGACTTTGCTGTGGCTGTGTGGCCAGTTACCCAGTGGTGGAAGGTGGCCACATTAACTGTGTGGCTGGCTGGTAGCTTTAACCAGATGATTTAGTTTTAAAACCTGCTTGTCTTACACTGCAGAAGACTACTTCTGAAGCTGGTGTTCCTTCAGCAGGACTGAGGGTTTTGGTGGTGGCTGGGAGGGGGGGCTGCCAGTGGTGGGAGTGCCTGTGGACCTCTGCTGTCCCCTGGGTAATGCACTGCTGGGTTTGTCTTCAGAGAACTGTTTGCAGTGAGTAAAAATAAGCTTGTTCATTTTTTCCCTTGTGTTTTTTTTTCCCTGGCATGATCTCCCTTCTTCTACACCTTGGAGTTCTCCTGCCTGTCTGAAAGCTGCATGCAAACCATGGCTCTGATTACAGCTGTAGAAACTGTGGAGTGAACTGTTAATTGGTCTTGTGCCAGGATTGCAACCTGGGCTTCTGCCCCAGCTCTGGTTTTGGTGGCCAAAGTACAGGGCTTTGTGCTGCTCTCCTCACTCAGCTGTAGCTTCCTGTGGAAGACTAAGAGAAGACTTGATGATGCAGTCTGTATGGCAGATGCTGAGTCTTTTATGCTGCTTTCATCCTAGAGCAGTAGTGAATATTCTGGAGCTGATCCCACTGCAGTAGGGTTACCCAAGGAAGATTCTCCACAGACTTCCATTGACACGACTCACATGGGTTTAGATGTACATCAGCAAGAAGAAATTGGGGTTTTGTAGTGCCTGGGGTGGTTTGAATGCCTGTTTTCTTCCCTCTTCCCCTTAGAATTGTGTTTGTCTTGTGTAGAGCTGTCAATGGAGGAGGGAGTCAATAAAATCCTAGCTGAGTGTAATCCTTGGGAGTCAATCTTTAAGCATCCTGCTGATGTCTAGTGCAGTTTCTCATCTGGACAAAAATGGAAACTACTCAGTCCCAGTTCACTTGGTACAGTTTCTCAGTTGCTCAAGGCAATTACAGGTTGACTTGCTGGTGTGAAACACTTGTGTCTCTCTGCAGGGCCACGATGGGCATCCTGGAATATTGGTGTATTCATCTGCATTCGTTGTGCTGGGATCCACAGGAACCTGGGAGTTCATATATCCAGGGTCAAATCTGTCAACCTCGACCAGTGGACACAAGAACAGATACAGGTAACGAGGGAAACATGAGCAGTGTTGTTCTGTTAGTGGGGCTTGGTGAGATGGGAAATAAAGACAGTCTGAAGAGGCCAAAGATGTGGGAAATGAATCAGGAGGAAGATACCAAGCTAGGTTAGATTGGGAGGGAAAATGTCATGATTTCAGGCTTAGCAAACGTGAGGGGGTAAAGACAAACACTGAGTTGCTGTAGAACTGGCAAAGGCTGGAGCCTGCTGCCCACCTCTTCTCCTTGAGGTTTCCAGAAGACAAAAAGACAAATCCTAGACTTCCAGAGTGACATCAGGTTGCTAATGTGATATTTATCTTGTCTTGGAATAAATACTGTGCTGTGGTGCTTAGGATGGGCTAATGGTGGGGTGGTGGGGATTGGAGCAGCTGCATGGAGGATTCTCAGCCAGTAGGCTTGCAGGAGAAGTGGCATTCAGGTACAGAACAGACTTCAAAAGTCTACATGTACCTTCTAGTTAATATGGACAGACTCTTCCTTGGTAACCTGGCATGCTAGTTTGTGTCAGAGCTTTGCTGTCTGTGAAACAAACAGCTCAAGGATTCTTTTGAATTGCAGTGCATGCAGGAGATGGGAAATGGAAAAGCAAATCGTCTTTATGAAGCCTACCTGCCAGAGAACTTCAGACGGCCTCAGACAGACCAGCATCCTTTCTTCTTTGTTGCTGAGGAAACGTGGAGTCTCTGCATCTTGTCTCTCAGTAGCTGCACTCCTTGCAGAGGAGGTTTAACTTCATCTGCCTGGGCATCAGCTGTGGGAATGAGCTCCTAGCTAGGCACCCTCCAAGCATGGCTTCATCCACAGGCTGCTCGCTTACAGAGCCAAGCAGAGGAGAGCTGAAAGGGCTGTTTCTGAGCTGTAAGAGTGGGGAACTGGAACAGGAGTGTTACAACCTGAAGCTGTTGCATGAGATGCACTTTAGAGTCTGTGGCAAATAGGAGGGTTGACTTTCAAAAGTGCTGAGCACTTAAAAGTCTCAGTGGAGACAGATAAAAAGCTTTAACACTTTTGAAAAATTAAACTGTAACTTTTACTTTACAGGAGGGTTTCTAGATGCTGAGTGCAACGGGGGTCTAGTGATGTGAACCTAAAGAAACACAGGAGCACCTCTCTAACATCATTTTCTTATCTTAAGCTGGTGGCTGAGGTGCTTTTGTATACACAGGATCCATTTCTCTGGCCACTGTGTGATTTGTGCTAATGACACACATGCTCTTTAAGTGATGCTTGAAGTAAATGTATATCAGTGGAGAAAACACACTAGGAATTGAAGCTGTGATTTAATGTACCTTTTATAGTTCCCATCATGCTTGGAATAACCCACGGGCAAAAATTGAGTAGCTCAAGTAGTTGGATCCAACACTAAATTATTTTAAGAAAGTTACTGCTGGAAATGCTCTTTAAACAGTCATTAATTTGGTTCCAGCCTGTACCTTGTATCCACATGTCAGATAACACTGAGTAAGGCTTCTATTCCTGAATGGTTTGTCTTTAACAAGCTGCTCAGAGCTGTGGAGAGCTTCATCCGGGATAAATATGAGAAGAAGAAATACATGGACCGAAGTATCGACATCAGTGCATTCAGGGTTGGTTTCTATCACTTCTACAGAAGCTTAAATGCATGTTACAGAATCACAGAGTGTCAGGGATTGGAAGGGACCTGTCCAGTCCCCCTGCTGGAGCAGGAACACCTGGATGAGATCACACAGGAAGGTGTCTAGGAGGGTCTTGAATGTCTCCAGAGAAGGAGACTCCACACCCTCCCTGGGCAGCCTGGCCCAGGGCTCTGGCACCCTCACAGGAAAGAAGTTCCTTCTCAAATTTAAGTGGAACCTCCTGTGTTCCAGCTCACACCCATTGCCCCTTGTCCTGTCACTGGACACCACTGAGAAGAGCCTGGCTCCATCCTCCTGACACTCACCCTTCAGATATTGATCAACATCAATAAGGTCCCCCCTCAGCCTCCTCTTCTCCAAGCTAAAGAGCCCCAGCTCCCTCAGCCTTTCCTCATCAGGGAGATGCTCCACTCCATCATTTTGGTGGCTAAGATAGATGTTAAGATATAAGTGTACATCTGTCTGATGAGTAAGCAGTGACTTTAGGAAAACAGACAGTTTAAATGTTTCCTGTGTTGGTGACTGATGTGTTCTCCAAGGCAGACTGCCTTCAGTCATTGTGTCAAAGAATTTAAATTGGAGGGGACCTTTGCAGGCCATCTTGTCCAACTCCTTGCTCAGAGCAGGACTAGCTTCAAGTATAGTTGTATCTTTGAGGTTTTTTAGATTAGGAACAGTATCATGTAAAGCTCTGTATGAACTTTCTCTTGGTATGATGACATGAGTTTTGATCCTCATGTTAGTGGTTGTTTTTTTCCTTACAGAAAGAAAAGGATGACAAATGGAAAAGGAGTAATGAGCCAGTATCAGAAAGAAAACTGGAACCTATCATCTTTGAGAAGGTGAAAATGGTAAGGCCAAAAGGCATGGTCATGGATCAGTTGTAAAGCCTCCTCTCAAGCAGAACAGAGGGAATCCAGCTTGATATGGAAGCATTTTTTGCAGCCTCAGTCATAGTGCATGCACTGAGTCACACTGATGGTAGTAGCTTGTTTTCCTCTGCCCAACCAGATATTAAGCAGATGTGTTCTGCCTCGCAATGCAGAGCAGGTTGGAATCCAGCTACTCCCCACTTGGCTTTCCAGCCTGAGTAGTTACTCCTTTCCTTGTTTAGAGCATGCTAGAATTTGACAGTGGGATCCCACATGATGGGACAATAAAAGAAACAACCAACCTATGTAATACTTGCTCTGAAATTCTGTTTGCTTTGGAAGCAATCATGTCCACTGGAAAAAAAGGTTTTTAAGGGTTAATCTCTCATTAAAGCCTCTACTGTATCAGAGTAAAACTGAAATTTGAACAAGACTTCTGGTGTTCTTTTTCCCTAGCCTCAAAAGAAAGAAGAAACACAGCAGTCTAGAAAAAGTTCTCCTAAATCTACTGAACCAGTGGTGGACTTGCTAGGACTTGGTAAGAGCCTTTGCAGCCTTGTTGCACTTGTTACAATGACCCTGTACACCATCTGTGACCTTGTGTTGGAGGTTTTAGTGCTTATCTTCCATGCCAGCTGAACAATAGCTGAGAGGAGTAGCAGTGTTTTGCTAAAACTCCTCCAGTGCAGCTCCAGCACAGCGCTCAGCACTGCAGCAGGAACAGTTTTCCTGATGTTTTCCTCTTATGCTGGTGCAATGGTTGTGCCTGTGGTATTGCAGGAGCAGCTCTAGTGGTCTCCAGACACAGTGTGGCTGCTCTGGGGTTAACAGGACAGACACAGTGCAGTGCACTCCCCTGGTCCTGAGGCAGCTCCTTCTCAGCAGCAGCAGGATCAGCGAAGAGCTGGCAATATGCGTTGGCTAGAGTGGGATACAGGTCAGGTCACTGGGTTGAGTGGCATATGTGCAAACTGCTTAATTGGCAAGGAGGCTGCCCCTCAGCCTGAGGCCATCTGTGTGATCATCCATGGCAGCTCTGTCTCTCCCAGATGCTCCTGTGACAACCGTGGTTGCAAACGGCCGGCCCAGCAGCTTAGAGAAGGATCTTGATCTCTTCGCCTCGGTGGGATCAAACTCTGACTCCAGGAAGGTAAGCAGGGAACATCAGTGCTTGACAAAGCCTAGTGAGGTGCTTGGATGAGGTGATGTCTGTCTCCCCCAGTGCTGAAGGCAGCTGATGCCCTTGTGCTGTCTCTGTCTCAGGTCACTGGCTCTATGCCAACATCAGGAAGTGCTGGTTCTGTTCCCGAAAACCTGAATCTCTTCCCTGAGCCGGGAAGCAAAGGGGAGGAAGTGGGGAAGAAGCAGCTCTCTAAAGACTCCATCCTCTCCTTGTATGGCTCTCAAACACCTCAGCTGCCTGCACAAGGTAACAGATCTCAGAACAGAGCTGTTGAACAGCAGTAAGCTAATTCAGAGTGGGTGGGGTGTCCTGGCAGCTGATGAGCAAAGATGTGGGAATGTAGGTGGTCCTTCTTGAGAACTGGTGAGTAGCATAATGAGCAGCTTAGTCTGGATGGCCAAGTGAATGTTGTGATAGTCTCTGATTTGAAGGTTGGCACTTCAGCCCCTGACAGTGAAAATGCAGCAGTTCTTCCCTTTGTGGCTTCTCTGCCTTTTCCTAGGAGCAATGTTCATGGCCCCAGCGCAGATGGCATACCCTGCAGCAGCGTACACTGCCTTTCCAGGAGTAGCCCCTTCCAGCAGCATGATGGGAGGTATGATGGCCCCATCAGTGGGAATGATGGCCCAGCCTGGAGCTGCAGGCATGGTGACTCCCATGGCCATACCAGCTGGGTACGTGGGGAACGTGCAGGCAGCTGTCATCGGTGTCCCCAACGGGATGGTGGCTGCGCAGCAGCCTGGCTACGTAGCTGGCATGGCAGCAGTTCCCCAGCCTGTCTATGGTGTGCAGCCAGCACAGCAGCTTCAGTGGAACATTGCTCAGGTGAGATGTGACCTTCTGCTGACCCAGAGGTGGATGGAGGGCAAGGGGAGGTGTGTGCAGTTCAATCTAGCCTGTTACCTGGAGACTTCAGGGTTTTCATAGCCTGGCTCCTGGGGTTGGGTGAGCTCTGCTGATGCTGCAGGAAAACTGAGGGGTTGCAGAGGAGTAACTTGTTCAGAGGTGTCAGTGCTTGGTGGAGAACAAAAATCAGTGCAACATCAGCTAAAATGAGAACTTCCTCACCTTGCTAGGTGGGTGAGGCACCTGAGAAGCTGGTGCCTTCTGTTCACAGTAACTCAGGAACACTTTAGAAGAACTTGCTTAAGCCTGCAGCATGATGGGGAGCAAGAGCTTTGACTGCTGTGGGCTGGCAGTCTCCTTGACATAGCCTTGACTTTTCTCCTCTCCCCTTTCCAGATGACCCAGCAGATGGCTGGGATGAACTTCTATGGAGCTAATGGCATGATGGGCTATGGACAGTCAATGGGTGGAGGAGGTGCCCAGGGAAGCAATCAGTCCCTCAGCACTCAGATGTGGAAATGATCCCTTGCGTTGTGACCATTTTTGCCTTCTGTTCTGTTCTTCAAAACTGCTCCATGAGACATTCAGGGTTTTTCTTTCTGGCTGGCTGCTCAGCCTGAACCTCTTTCCATAACTGAGACCCATCTCTGCCTTTGTCACTGTCAGACACGGTGAAACCTCAGTGACCAGAACATCAGCTCCCCTGTATTTAGCACAGTCAATGCACACTTCTTTGGGGTGGACCCCCTCCTTGCACAAACCTCCACTAATGCTTCTGGGTAGCACTTAATGTCCTGCTGGGTATCTTAGCAGAGGTGTGACTGAAGAACTTGGGAAATCTGTATTTAATATTACTGCCTGGCATGTCAGGCCTTTTAAGAATCACTTAAATTCTAGTATTAGTAGGGGTTTTGGTTAGCAGAGGGGTGGAAACCTTGCTTGGTGCTGAGGAACTGGATTTTAACCCAAGCCCAGGGGCAAGCAAGCCTTGCTACCTCTTCCCTTGAGTGGAGTTCTCCAGAGCTGAGGCCTTGCTGTGCTTGGCTCGCTGACCCTCATTGGAACCAAAGTCATTTTGCAGACCCCTGTCCCTCCCCCCGTGAGCAAGCAGGATTCTCGCACAGTGTGGGGGCCAAGCTGTTTGGAATGTGAAACTTGCACTGCAGAGTGGCTTTTCTGTCTGAGATGTGGTATTGATGTATTTAACTTTTAACAAGCTAACTGAGAGTTAACTTATCAAGGGCTGAGAGCCCCCTGCAAGTTTTCTTACACTTTTAAAATTACTATGACATCCTAATTTATACTTTTTCATATTTTTTTTTTGTTCCTGTGTAATCCTGGTCCTCTTTCCCAGTTATCTTTTGATGTTTTAATCTAGGCATTAGAAGTGGGTGGGTCAAATTTCTTTTTCTCTCTCATCTTCAGTAGAACACAACTGCTTAAACTCATCAGCGTGAGCAAGAAGTCAGACTTCTGTGGTCTACTTTATCCTGTGTATATATAAATTCCCAAATAAAATATTGCAGTGAAACCTCAACTGACTTAGCTTGTTTTTTAAACAGAGTAACAGATGGTGTTAAACACTGGCACTGGTGTGAGTTGTTCACTTCAGGTGTGTGGGGATTTGGAGACTTGCATCCTAAATCAGACTTCACTCCCATCTGCTTTGTAGCAGGGCTGTGTCCCAAATGTCAGGCAAGAATAGTGTTTGCCTGGAAGCTGAGGACTGTCAGCACATGAAGAACCCAGCTCAGCAGAGGCAGAATCAGGTCAGTTGACTCTTTTATATATACAAGAGAGACTCCCAGCTTAGGGGGGTGGGTAAACACAGCTCTGGCTGCAGGGAAAACAAATTATTAGGGTTAGAGCTTTACATTATATGTGATTCTGTGATTAATGTGGAACCAAACCTGACCAAGGCCTGTTCAAAAGGTAAATGTTAAGCTTTTATGAGAAGTAGTACCAGTGATAATGAGAGGCTGGGGGTGTTTGGAGTTGCCTAAAGAACAGATATGAAGCCCAGTTTTCCTTAAGCTCATGGGTGGCTACGTGCAGCTGCAGGGGGGAGTCTTGAGTTGATGGTACTCTGCTTGCATGTTAATTGTAGTATTTCCTTCTCAAGTCAAAACCTGCTCTTTTCAGTAAAAAGAAGGTTTCTTCCTCTTCCCTTCCTCCCCAGCACATCTGTTTGGAGGGGCAGGGTTAGCTTTTTTAAGCTACACATGTGTTTTTTGGACTGGATGCTTTGAAAAGTTCAATTCAAGCACAGAAAACAAACAAAAAAGTTTTCAAGCTGGCTTTAATCATCTTCACTTGCTGCCCCAATACTGTACATGCAGGTACAAGCCAATGAAAATGTGAATATTTCAGGTTTTTGTTGGTTTTTTTTTTCTCCATGGGAAAACTGGTTAAGAGTATTTTACAAAATAGCGTGCACCCTCAGAGCCATCAGTCCTGCTGCATATAAACCACAAAAATACAAGAGTTTTACATTAAGAAAGACCACACACACATATAAAACATTACATAACACAGGTAGAAAATTGCCATTTGCTATATTATTATTATTTTTTTAACTCTATTACCATCCTCAAGTATCCATCACAAGCCCATCCCCTTGTCTTGACCATGGAACTGGGGTTGCAAGGACCTCCTAGTTCACCCCTCTGCAGCATTTCTTTTAAAGGTGGAGTTGTTAAACTTAACGAATCTGTCATCAAAGCAAAGTTTATCACTAAAATAGGAGTGGACTAGTGCAGGCAGACAAATTTGTTCACTAAGGTGATAACATCCTGGCTTCCAAAAGCTGTCCAGGGTGAGTGTGTCAGTCCTGTGTCTAACTCTGCTTCTCCCCTTAGGTAATGGCTGCACACAGACGTCAGGTTGATGTGTTCCACTCCAGGGGTGAGATCTCTGCTGCCTTTGTTGGTTGGAGATTGCAGACTCAGCTTGTAGCAGCAGTGAACTCCTGGCTGATGGAGTTCTGACCATTTCCCACTCTGATGGGACTCTCCTGGTTATGGTAATTCTCTTTCAATGCAATTTGTTGGGGACTTTAGGATGGGAAATGTGAAGAAGCATAGGTTTGTGTGTCCTGGCTTGGACATACTCAACCTTCTGAAGCAGCGACTGGGAGGAGAAAGGCTGTGGGTAGAAATGACTGGCTGAGTTGTTCTGGGTCCATTTCTCATTGCCTCGTACCTTTAACAATCTTGAACCCTTTTATGGGGTTTTTCATTGCCAGTTCATGTCATTATTCTGCCCCCTCATAATTTTTAGGGGGCTAACACAGGTTAAAAGGCAAAAGGTTGATTTAAAGGTTTGCAAGATAATAGTAAAATCCCTCACATGTCTTGTTTGGGAATATAAAATCTGATTTTATTTTTTTTATAGGATGAATGCTTCAGTTTGGATATTTCTAAAAAATTTATTGGTGCTTTTCTATGTGGGTTTGGTTTTGCTGTTTTTCCTGGTGCTGTCAGTAATCAAATTCAAGCACAAAGTTCAGTTCAAACTTGGAGCTGCTGCTTTACTGAGCATTGCCACTGAGACAGATGTGTATGTTTCTATATTTGAGGTATAAACTTCTGAGATTAATGACAGATTCTTGAGTCCTGGACAATATCTTACATGGTCCAGGTGCTTATTCATCGCTTTGTTTTGAGGTGGGGAACAGGACAACATGATGGGGAAGATTATTTACTTTGAACTGCATTAAAAGATCAAGCCCTTTTAAGAAAACAAGGCCACCAACTTCAAAGTGCTAACATTCAAGAGGCATCTGCTGCCAGGGTCCCTGGCCAGCTGGGGACAAGGAGGGGGTGCTGCTCCATCCAGAAGCCCTCTGACACTCAGCATTGCTTCATGGTTCTCACTGCAGTTCTGGGGACAAAATTCCCTTTTTTTTTTTTTTTAATTTAAGTGAGTACTGGGATCTAGCAGGTCTATACAGACAGTGATCTCATTAAATCAGTGCTCTGTACCTGTCCTCCTGCTGGAGAGACACCCTTTCCACCTACTTCTGGGGCTCCTTCTCTATCTGTGTTACAGACAAAAGCTTTAGTGAGAGTTCAGTGCCCCTCCATGAGCCCCAGCACTGTCCCCAGCTGGTCACATCCGAGACCTTTCTTCCTTGCTGGCCCTTTCTGGGAGGGGAGGACTGCAAACACCCACCTGTGTCGGGCGAAGGAGCAGCCTTTGGAGCACTAATTATGTGGTTTTTTAACAGGAGAGATAAAGGGGGGGCACCTACTGTCCTGCCAAATCATCCCTCCCTCCAGAGAAACGCTCTGGTCCCTTCCTTCCCTTGCCCTTTAGCTCAGCCATCAGTAGTGCAAGTGCGAAACGAAGCAGAGGTTGGGCTCGCACGAAGCCAGCATGGGAGCAGGTGAGAAATGCACACCCCATATCATTGCTTCTCATTGCACAGTTACAACAACAACAACAAAAAATAACCTGAATGGGATCGAGTGCACTGAGCTCTGGTTCTTAAAAAAAAAAAAGAAAGAAAGGGGAAAAAAAGAGAGAAAGGATGGGGGGGGAAAAAGAGAGAAAGGATGGGGGAAAAAAGAGAGAAAGGATGGGGGGAAAAAAAGAGAGAAAGGATGGGGGGAAAAAAAGAAGAAAAGAATGAGGTATACCAATAATTGGAGCTCCAGCCAGGCACAGTGGTCACACCAGCTCTTGGGTCGTGGTGGCAGCTGCTAAACTAAAGCTGCTTTGTCCTGGACTCTCCTCGACGCTGCTGGGCTCCGTCCTGGTGTCTGTGCCCGAGGCAGATGAGCAGGGTTGAACAGTGTGGCGGTTATCTGGACAGCAAGACAAACACTTAGGCCCTTTACTATACATTTTCTCAAGTCTACTTTGAAAACTACACCTTCCCCAACCACAGAGCAGCTCGGGGAAGGTGTCACTGTCACATCTGGACACGGAGTCTGTTGTGTTTCGCTTCGGCCGTGTTGCACGTAGCACATCTTTATCCCCCGCGCTTACTGCAGACGCTTCTTTTCCCACAGGAAATCTTTTCTGTTGCTTTTCAACCTTCTTTCTAGCTCATAAACACCCTTCTTGCACCTCTAACAACCAGCCAAGGGTTGGGGTGTTTTCTATGCTTGTGAACATGAAGTAGAAGGAAGACTTCCAGTTGAAACAGCTTTGGAGGAACATTGGAGCCGGCCATCCTGCCTTTGGCACATCACAGGATGCAAACCTTGCTTTTACTGCAGGTGATTTTTACAGCTCTGTCTGGAGGCATAAAACCCAGAGGGAAGCAGAGTGAGCTCTTAATATCTTTTCCCATCTGTGATGCAAAACACATTTAGACTCTGAATTCAGCCATGGAGGAGAACAGTGCCTGAACACTGCTCCTCGACCTTGAAAACGCAGTTATTTTCCAAATCAGTAACCAAATGCACGCCCTTCAGGGAGCTTACAGATGTGATTTGTCCAAGTGTTTCCCATCAATCTGGGAAGAAGTGTCTGAGTCAACTGGAAGAAAATAGAAGGTAAACTCTTTATGCCTGAAAAAAACCCCCCATCACCGGTGCTGTTTTTATCAATGGCCTTCTATCAGTAAAGACCCTTAAATTGTACTCGCTGATGCTGAGTAGTTGCAAGCCCACTTAAACAAGCAAAGGTCTTTAAATGTGTGAACTCCAACGTGTCAACCACAGGTTGGACTCCTCATCACTTCTCAGGTCTCATTGCTGCGAGAGCAGCCACGTAGGACGGCGAACAGAAGCGATTCCCTATCAGCGAAGGGAATCCTGATCCCACTCCTGTGGGAATTTCTGGTCTTGGATTTGTTGAGAGCTACATCTGTCACTGCTCCTGGAGAAAAGGTTTTTAAGAGCTGGAAAAGGTGGCTGTGGAGGGGAAAATTCCCATTGTCTCAGTTGCCCTGTGGCATTTTCTAAAGCCACTCAATAGGCTTTGTCTTTTGGTTGCTGGCCACTGATTTCAGGAAAACTAAATCTAAGCAGCCTCTCCCCCTGCTGTGATGATACTGATGAAGCAGGAGCTGATTTCTGATTGAGCCCAGAAGCCTGGCCCAACTTCTGGTGCCCTAGAAAATTTTTCACTCAGTTTTGGCAAATAAAGCCCATTTCAGACTTGTAGAAAATCCAGGGATAAGGTAGGGCTGGGCATGAAATCCTGTAGTGTTTCCTGTCCTCTGCTGCATGGCTGGGACATTTTTTACTAGAGTTCAGGAGAGGTTTAACTATCATTTCAAGGACATTTTTTTTTCTCAAAATCCCTCCTTTTCCCTCAAGTAGGGATTCTAACACCAGTGCCTGCTGTCAGCTCTGCTCCAGCGAGGTCTCCTGTGTCTCAGGTGGGGGCTGTGTGCTACTTGCTGCTCACTGGGAGTGCTGGGTATCAAATAGGCTGTAAAGCTGGTTCAGTTTAATTATTCTTTCTAGGGGAAAATATCTGGAAAGTCAAGAGGTTTGAATTTCATTTCCTGATGGAAGGTGGAGGAAAGAGAGGAAATAATCTAACGTATCATACCTAGTCAGTGCAGCCACCATATAGTACATTAAAAAAATGCCATTTGCAAGAAAACATTCCCCCAGAAAAAAAACCTGGAGTCCAGGAGCTGGTGGGTTTTCTGGTGTATCTGTGTAGAAAGCAACTGGGTGTCTTGGATTTTTTTGTTCTTGTTTGAGGAGGGAAAACATCTGACACATGGCCTCAGGGATGCAGAAACGAGGAGGAGCTGGTGCAATGGGAACGCGGCACGCTGCTGTCCCTGCTCCTGTTCTAGTTTTTCCACACCAGTGTAAGGTGGGTCCTGACCCAGAGAAGTGAGTTCCAGCTCCCTGGGGCACTGAACATGCAGTGCTGATAGAAAAGAAGTGAAGGTTTTGGTGGATTTCATTTTGTTGGGCTCTCAAGGAGCAGGAGGAATCGTTCCCACCAACCCATCGTGTTGCAGCAAAGGAGAGGACAGGCTGGGGCATGGTTTGTTCTGATGGTTGCTGTGTCCTTACCCTCCAGTGCCTCTCAGCCAAAAGATTGGGGTTTTCCACATTCCCTGGAGTACCCAGCTGTGCCTCCAGACAATAGTTCTTTCCTCTGGATTTTCCACCTGCTGGCAAGGGCAGGTTCTTCACCTTGGTGCAGAACCGGTGAGTCTTGCTATAGACCTCAGGGATCTGCTGCTGTGGGTGCGCTCGGCTGTCCCTGCTGCTCTGCATCCACTTTGTTCTCTCTCAGGAAAAAAGTGCCACGTGGGTCAGGGAGAGGGGGAGCAGCAAAGCTCTGTGACTCACTGGAGACATGTGCAGCCAGCGAGCTCTGTGCTGGAGGGGGAAGGGGGTGGGATGCTGCCTCCGCACCAGGGAGCAGAAAATACCCGCAGAGCTCCCAGCTCTGCCCACGCTGCTCTTCCACTCCCCTGTGGACATGGTTATTGTCCCACCACAGGCAGATTTTTCATTTTCCTGTTGAAATGGAGCTGGTAAAGCACAAGCAAATCATTGCAGCTTGAAGGAGCAGAAAGCTTTTCCTCTTAAGATGCCTTCCCTCACAAATGTTCGAAAATCCAGCACACCAGGGCAGGGAAAGTTTCGCCTCATCCAGGCATCATTAACCTCGTGTATCTGCTTCATGCTCTGGAAGGAACATCATGTCCAACCTGTTGTTTATTCCTCTCTCAGTCAGTCAGGGCACTGAGTTTGCTTCCTCAGACCATGTGAGCCTGTTGTTAGTGCATCCCAAGGTCCTCCAGTCACCATTCAGCACGAGCTCAGGAATCGGTGCCTGTTGCTTGAACAGGCACCCACTGGTCCACCAGAGGAGGAATGAATCCTTTACGAGGTGGGCACTGGGGTGGTGAAGCAGAGTCATCTCCATCCCCACTCAGCAGCATCCAGCCTCCAAGGTCTGCAGTGAGTTTTTGATTTCTTAAAGATCCAAACTCCACAAGAGCAGCTGAAATTCCTCGAGGTGATGGCACTAAAATCGTGGTGGGTAAAGCAGCTGCTGAGCCATGGAGTTTTGCTGATTCCCCCCCCCCAGTTTGGGGTTTGTGGAGGGTTCAGCTTCATCACAAGAGTCTTTTCCTTCAGGTTTGGTTTTGTTCTGTTGTGGCAGCAGGTTTGAGGTGGTTCATTGTTCCCAGAACCACAGGTTGGTTTTGTTGTGCTCTGTGCATTGTGAAATCCTCTGCTTTGCCAATAAATAATTGTATAAAATCCCACCTGTGCTGTGGGTTGATTTGTGTTGAAGACTGAAGGTCAGAGCCATCTGGTCAGGAAAAATTCCCTATTAACCTTTTGTCCTCTTCCAGTCTCAAGACTGCTCATCTTTTGGTGTGGTGTTGGTTTGTTGGGTTGGTTTTTTTTTCTCTCTCTTTTGGAAACTGATCCTTCAGGACAGTCCCTGTGTTAAGTGTATCTTGTGAAGAAACCAGAGTTTCTAGTGGTGTCTCCCCTGAGTATTTTCAGCAAATTTCATTAGGCACCTTCAAAAAAAGCTTCCATAATTCTTGGTTTTGCTACAAGAACTGGTCCCTGGAGGGGGAACCAAAATGCTGCTTTAAAAACAAACAAACAAAACATACAAACAAACAAAAGAAAACCCAAAACACTCATCCTGATAAGAAATTCAAAGCATCGAGTCCTTTGTTCGTAACCTCTCAGTCACCCTCATTCCAGATCAGTAGAAGGTGCTGTTGAGATGTTCCCCTGTAGCGTACCAACGAGTTGAGAGTTAGAGAAAGGTGCGTCCTGCCGCGGGGTCTGGCAAAGCCTCTGCTCCTGCTTGGAATTCAGGTATCAAGGAGACCATCCTGGATCCTGAGGAGACCATCCCAGGATTCAAGGAGACCATCCTGGATCCTGAGGAGACCATCCCAGGATTCAAGGAGACCATCCTGGATCCTGAGGAGACCATCCCAGAGCCAAGGAGACCATCCTGGATCCTGAGGAGACCATCCCAGACCCTGAGGAGACCATCCCAGGATTCAAGGAGACCATCCCAGACCCTGAGGAGACCATCCCAGAGCCAAGGAGACCATCCTGGATCCTGAGGAGACCATCCCAGACCCTGAGGAGACCATCCCAGGATTCAAGGAGACCATCCTGGATCCTGAAGAGACCATCCCAGGATTCAAGGAGACCATCCTGGATCCTGAGAAGACCATCCCAGATCCTGAAGAGACCATCCCAGGATTCAAGGAGACCATCCTGGATCCTGAGGAGACCATCCTGGATCCTGAGGAGACCATCCTGGATCCTGAGAAGACCATCCCAGGATTCAAGGAGACCATCCTGGATCCTGAAGAGACCATCCCAGAGCCAAGGAGACCATCCCAGACCTTGACCTGGCCCTTGCAGGAGGAATAGGCTGGGAGCCAGACCATCAACCAGCATCACAGTTCTCCTGCTCCATCGAGTCACCTTCTCCTGACTCAGATTTGCACGTGGAGCATCACAGAGTTTATATTTTTGGGTCTTGCTTTGGCTGTGCAAGACCACAAGTGGGTGGTGAAACACGAGGATGAGACCAGCGTATGCTCAGGTGAGGTGAGTGCACCTTTTGCTGTTCTCTCCTGCTTTGGCAATGTCACTGGTCACAGGCTACATGCTACCAAATAAAAATAATTAAAAATAATTAAAAAAGAAGAGAAAAACGGCCCCAGAAGTTGCTTGTTCTGTGTTGCAGGATTGGTGTCGGGAAAACAAACCCATGGGAAGTGCCTGGCAGATGTTTCTGGTCGAGCCAGAGTCTGATATTGCAGAGAGTGAGTGTGTTGTCAGCACGTGGCAAGCTACATCAGAGCAGATGCTACATTCCTTGGGAAAAATAATAATAATAATAATAAAATAATAAAAAATCGTAGTGCTGAGTCGGATTTGTTTTTTTTCTTTGAAAAGCTTTTCCTTTTCCTCAGAGGCAAGGAAAAAACAAACAAAACAACCAAAAAAACCCCCCAAAACCTCATCACCATGCTGCTTGGATGAATGGGAGCGAGGAGATGCTCTCCTTGGTGGGTGGTTGGGTCCTTCCCCAGGGGCGCCGGGACGAGGGGCGGGAACAGTCTCGGGGTCGTGGCCCCTCAGGTGGCTTCACCCAGGGGTTTTTGTTGGTTTTTGTGGGTTTTGGTTTTATTTTGCTTCTCTTTTACCTCCCTCTGTCTCAAAACACACAGCCCTCGCTCCCTCTCCACCATCCCCCTCGGTGCACGGGGCCGTGGGCTCGGGGAGGAGCCTGTGGAGAGCGGCTTTGTGCCGGGAAGGAGATTTGTACCAAAAAAAAAGAGGAAAAAAAAAAAATAAAAAGAATAAAAGAAAAAAAAAAAAGACAGGATATTTACAGCTACCCACTGACAGTTTTGGTAGGTCAAGATGTCTCCTTTCCCTCCTGGCTTCTGCCGCCTACGGGCAGGAGGGACTGGTGGAGCTCTCCAGGGAGGACTGGGAGAGGCGCCGGGTCAGAGGTCCGATGCTGGAGTCGGCCAGCGAGGAGGTGGGGAAGAGTTTGTACCAACCCGCCACCGTGCTGGAGAGATCCAGCTCCTCCAAGACGATCTGGGCCATCCCCATGAAGCACTTGTGGTCCATGCGCCCGTAATCGCCCCAGACGATCACCTGTGGGGCAGAGGAGGCGTTGGGGGAGCTGCCCCACTGTTTCTTGGGGGAAAACTCTGCAAATTCAGCGTGCCTGGATGGGAAGAACCCACCAGAATGGGGATGGGAAGGGTGTGGGCTGAAGGACAGCAGTGAGGACATTGGGTCTCTGTGCCCTGTCCTTGCTCCCCTAATCCCTCCCTGTCCCCCAGTATCTGCGTGGGGAGTACTTCACCTGCAGGACTTTGCCCTGGGGACTCTCCTCGAAGAGCAGAGGCTGCTGGTACGATGGGTCACAGGTTTTCTTCGCCACCTTGGTCTTCTTCTTGGCCAGACAGACACCATTCTCCAACAGGTAAACTTTCACGTAGGTGGCTGTGTTGGAAAATGGGTGTGAAAAATGGGTGGTCCCAGCACAGCACCCATCCCCATCACACCCCCTCCATCCCCAACCCACTCCCTCCCCAGACACCTACCAGGGATGGTCTTGGAGCCCATCTTTGGGATAAGTCCCCTTGCCTGGATCACCTCCACCTCCAGCTGCCCGTTCCGGTCAGCCATGCCAACGTGGACATCACCTAGGAGGAGGGATGAGATGTGCTCAGCACTGTCCCCAATGGCCACCTCCCACCGGGGATGGCCACAGCCCTGGGCTGGTCCCCACCAACTCTCCATTTTGGTGCTGCCAAAAAGCAGGTAGGAGATGTCATCTTCAGGGTGGGCAGCCCCAGCACCCCCACATCACCTCCCCACCATCAGCACCCCGAGCATCCCACCACCGCGTGCGTGATCCGTTATGAACTTGGAGGAAGGACAAAGCCGAGCTGATGTGAAGACACTTGGATTTGAGCAGCAAAGAGAAAACTGGGTGAGAGCCCCCCCGCTCCCTCCTCCCCTCCATCCCACTGCAGCCTTGCAGGGGGACTTTTTTCCCTTGGAATGGGAAAAGGGACCGGGATTAACTGGGGCTGTGCCTTGGCGGGGCGATGTCCTCAGCTGGGGCAGGCGAGACCCTGGCAAGAGCGGGAGAGGCTGGGGCAGGAGGGGTCGGTGGCTGAGCACCCCACCAGGGCCAGCACCCACCAGCTCCCGTCTCCCTTCACTGGGGTCCTTCCCACTCCCTGGGGAGGGGCATCTGCAGGGAAAAAAAGTGGCCAGGCACCTCCTGAGCTCGGTGTGAAGTTGGGGTCCCACTTACGCTGTCCTGCTCGTACGTACGTGCCCACCCCCCGGGGCAGCTCTCCCCATTCCCCACAGCTCCAGCCTCTCAGCAGGACACAGGGCAGACACCTTGGTGTGTCCTGCTGCTGGCTGGAAATCCAGACCTAGAGTGGGACCTTCTAGAGCCATTTGAGATTTAAAATGGAAAAAATGGAACAAACCCCAGTTTTGGGGGGTCCCCTGTGCGGTGGGATGCTCGGGGGAGCTGATGAGAGCAGAAGGACAGGAGGGACCTTAGGAAAAGGCAGAGCTGCTCCTTCCCACTGTGGGTGTCCTGCCCCGAGTCCTGCTTGGGACCTTCCCTCCCATCGTGGAGGTGACATCCACAAGCCATGCACTGACCCGGCCCGTGCTGGGACACTGCTGGGATGGAGCCTGTCCCCACAGCCGGTGCCCTGCAGGGAAGCACGTGGCTGCTTTCCTTGTCACTGGAGCACCCCCTTGTGCTGCCCTTGCTCTGATGACACCTTCTCCCCAGGCAGGGACCCCCTCGGCCAGCACTCACCCATGGGCGGGGTGGCCAGCGTTTGCCGCCCCACCAGCTGGCCGGGTCCCAGCCCGTCGAGGAAGTCACTGAACTGGCTCTCGGCGCCCAGCCGGGTCGTGGGGAAGATGAACCTGCACCGGGGAGAGCAAAGGGCTTTCATGGAGCATCCGGCTGCCAGTGAGATCCCCCGGGAGCATGGGGGCGTGCCCAGCCGGAGCTCCCGTCCCCCCGCGTCCCCCTGCCGGTGCCTTACGTGCCCTCGGAGCTGTTGCTGTTGGTGCTGCCGTCGGTGGATTCCCGGCTGCCTTGCCGGGTGACCCTGGTCCTCATCTCCACCGCGATGCCGGTCTCCGTGCTCCTCCGGATGTTGCTGCGCAGCTTTTTGGGGCCACCCTCTGGAAACCGAGAAATGGGGTGAGCCTGGGAGTGCTCACTGCCCCCAGACCCTCCTGCATCAAACCAGGCAGAAGAACCGGGGTGCCAGGCACAGCTGAGAGCCCCACCTGCACCTCAGCCACCCCCCCACCCTGTGCTGAGACCTGCCAGACTCAGCTCACGTGTGCTGACACCGTCCCAGCCCTCTGCCTGGCCTGTGCTGCCTCCAAAATCCCCAGGGTCCCCACTGACATGTGCAGATGTCCCCAGGCCACAGGGGACGGGCACCCCCAGTGCCACAAGCAGGCACAGCCCCAACTGGGACTGATCAGCCACTCTCTCCACCTGGTTACACCGTCCCTGTCACCACACGTCCCAGGCGGTGGCAGATGGCAGAAGGAGGAGCGTGGCCTGAGCATCCACCCCTGGCATCACCGGTGGCCCTGGCACTGCCAGCAGCCCCCAGGTTTGTCACATTAATTCAGGGCTGTCCCAGTAATTCGGGGCTGTCCCTGTGGAAGTGTTTGCCTGATCCTGGCAGCCCCCCCAGAGCGGGTGCTGCTCCCCTGGGCACCAGCAGCCAGGAGAGTCCTGATCCTATAGAATCACAGACTGGTTTGGGCTGGAAGGGACCTTAAAGCTCCTCCAGTCCCACCCCCCCTGCCATCAGCAGGGGGGTCACAGAGGTTCTCACCAGTCTGGTTGAGCTGTAACGTGCTCTTGCTCCACTGGGACAGTCCCACGATGGCCACCATCTTGGCGCCCAGGCTGGAACGTCTCTTCTTGCTGGCGGTGATGGTGACGGAGTCGGAGCTGCCCCGCGCGCTCCTCTCGATGTTGTACATCTCCCCGCTGATGCTGGAGCTGCGGACGACATTCCTGGCCGCCGAGGAGCTGGCATCCCCGTTGAACATGGTGCCCCGGCTCTGCTGGGTGGGATCAGCTGCAGGGGACAAGGGGAAGCCAGGGGACAGGTCAAAGCTGGGTGGTGGCATTGGCCATGTCACTGCGCTCCCACCCAGAGCAGCCACGCAGGGATGGACAGTGCCTCAAAGTGCTGACAAAGCTGTGAAATTCAGGTGGCACAACCCGTTGGGACTGGTTTTCCCCATCCATGGGGACAGGGGCTGGTGAGGGAAGGGGTGCAGGACCCCCTGTGCAGCCAGATCACAGGGTGGAGCCACCAGCACTGTCCCACAGGGCCGGGCAGGAGAGACCCACCAGTGGGCAGAGAGCTCAGTGTGACACCAACCCACCTGGCTCAGGAGGAGGAGGGCACCCTGGTGCTTGGGGACACCCCTGCTGAAGGTGTCCAAAGTTACAACCAGCCAAGTTCCCCTCACACATCCCCTTCTCCGAACGGCGGCTGCAGCATCCCCACGTGCTGCTCCGGGCTCTGCCTCCTCTCCACCCCGAGATGGCTGCCTGGCACCAGCACCGGAGCCAACCCCAGCCCCACGAACCACACCGGGCTGCTGTGGGGTCCACCATGAGCCCTGGCAGCAGACGGTGCCTGGGGGGTCCCTGGGGGTTTGCTGGTGGCAGAGGCTGCGAGGCGGCTGCCAGCGCTCCCGTCGCTGCCTTCGCTTCCCTTCCCCATGAATATTTAAACTCCAGTGGGACAGGAGCATCCATCTTCCCAGGAAAGGTGAATTATGGACTCCAGGCCAAGTGAAGCCACTTTATGATAATGGATGGAGGCAGAGCTGGAAAAATATTTCTTTTTCAAAAGAGAGAGAGAGAGAGAAACAGCCCCAACCGCAGGGGACAAGTCAGGGCTGGGAATGGGGAGCGGGGCACAGCGAGGGGCTTCGCTGCCCGTCACCATCCGTGGAAGGAGCTTGTGGGGCACAGCTGGGTTCAGACACGATGGGAGCCACGAGCTCAGCTCCAGCACCGCTGAACTCAGGGATTTATCCATTACAGAAGGGATGCAAACAGGGGCAAGTCAGTAATTAGTCATTAATATCATTAATGAGCTCCCAGAGAGCAGCAGCCATCCCATGTTTCCTTTCTGGCTGGTGTTCCCCCCCCTCAGCTCTGCCCAGGCTCGTGGCAGTGACCCACCGCTGTCACCCCACTCCCCACACCCAGCGCCGCCTGTTGCTGAGCGGGACCCCGGCACGGCCGCCTGCTTTCGGCAAGATTCGGGGTGTGCCACCACCGTAGCCCGTGCTTCCCCTCGTGTACCCACGTGCTCCCCCTCGTGTACCCACGTGCACCTGGGATTTTTCAGCCTTTGCTGCTGAGCAGACGCTCACACGAGGACTTGAGCCCTCAGGTGAAGCCATCGGCACCAGGTGAGCACCAGCTCTGCAGCCCGGAGCCGCCCCGGCACGGCCGTGTGCTGATGGGAACCTGGGATCACAGAATCCCAGATGGGTTTGGGTGGGAAGGGACCTTAAAACTGACCCGGTCCCAACCCCCCTGCCAGCAGCAGGGACACCTTCCACTAGACCAGGTTGCTCAAAACCTCATCCAACCTGGATGGGCCAGAGCAGCCAGCAGCGCTCACCCTACACCCAGCATCTGCTCAAGGAGAGGTCAGGGCTGAGCCACAACCTTTGGGACCCCTGAGACCCCCGGACGAGCATTTTCTGACATCACCCGCTGCTCTCCAGGCACCCTCCGAGCTCTGAACCCGCTGCAGCCACTCACAAGGGCTGGAATTTCTCTTAGGAATGAATCCCAACCTCTTCTCCAACCGCCACCCCAGCACACCCTCCATCACACACCTCTCCCCTTCCCCATGCCTCAGTTTCTCCACCTGCAAAACCTGACGTTAGGTTGTACCTCCACAAACACAGGTTGTACCTCCACAAATACAGGTTGTACCTCCACAAACACAGATTGTACCTCCACAAACACAGATTGTACCTCCACAAACGCAGGTTGTACCTCCACAAACACAGGTTGCACCTCCACAAACGCAGGTTGTACCTCCACAAACGCAGGTTGTACCACCACAAACACAGGTTGCACCTGCACAAATACAGGTTGTACCTCCACAAACACAGGTTGTACCTCCACAAACACAGGCTGTACCTCCACAAATACAGGTTGCACCTCCACAAACAGAGGTTGTACCTCCCCAAACACAGGTTGTACCTCCACAAACACAGGTTGTACCTCCACAAATACAGGTTGCACCTCCACAAACGCAGGTGGTACCTCCCCAAACACAGGTTGCACCTCCACAAACACAGGTTGCACCTCCACAAACACAGGTGGTACCTCCACAAATACAGGTGGTACCTCCCCAAACACAGGTTGTACCTCCACAAACTCAGGTTGTACCTCCACAAATACAGGTTGTACCTCCCCAAACGCAGGTTGTACCTCCCCAAACACAGGTTGCACCTCCACAAATGCAGGTTGTACCTCCACAAATGCAGGTTGTACCTCCACAAACTCAGGTTGTACCTCCACAAACGCAGGTTGCACCTCCACAAACGCAGGTCCCTTTGCACGAGGGCTCAGCGCCCAGCTCAGGCCTCTCCACGCAGCGTTCCGGGCGAGCGAAGCAGTGGCACAACCCAGCCCTGGTTATTTCTACGCCCAGGAAAACACCAAAGGCTCCTGCTGCTGTTTTCCCTGCTCAGTGCTTCAGCGGCCACGAGAGCAACGGGCTCCGGTGGGAGGAAATTAGATCAGGAGAGCACAGCGCTAATGGGATCACTTCCAACGCGGCGCACAGGAGGATAATCCACTGCAAAGGAAGGGGAGCGCTGGCTCCTCAGCCCGGGGGAAGGATTTGCCTCACCCTGCCTGTCATTTTACCCTTTATCTCTTCTCATCAGCAGCTCCTGGCCTCTGCGGGGAGCGGGTGCTGGGTGGGGAGATCGGGGAGATGCTCGGTGCTCGCTGCTCAGACTGTGCTGGAGCACCGGAGCCCACCGAGCTGGCCTCGGCACCGTGAGAGCATCCCCGGTACAGCGACAGCATCCTCAGTACTGTCACAGCATCCCTGGCACTGTGAGAGCATCTTTGGTACCGTGGCAGCATCCTCGGTACCGTGGCAGCATCTCCAGCACTGTCACAGTATCCTCAGTACTGTCACAGCATCCTCGGCACCATGAGAGCATCTTTGGTACCGTGGCAGCATCCTTGGTACCAAGACAGCATCCCCAGCACCATTACACTATCCCCAGTACTGTCACAGCATCCCCAGTACTGTCACAGCATCCCCAGCACCATGAGAGCATCTTTGGTACCATGGCAGCATCCTCAGCTGGCACAGCCAGCCCTGGTCCCCAGCTCCCTTTCCCCAGCAGTGGGTGGGGACACAGGGGACAGCACCAATTTTCCCTTCACCCCCCCTGCTCTGTGTTTTATTTATTCTCTATATCACAAAACTCCGACATTCCCAGAGCAACCCCTCCCAGCCCCCAAAGCACTCCAGTGGCAGCTGGATCGATGCCAGCCCCCTCCTTCCCTCCCACAGAAACCCACCCCCGAGCTGCTGGGGTGGGGGGACAGCACCCGCAGCCCCCGCAGCCCCCGCCAGCGCTTACCC
This sequence comes from Caprimulgus europaeus, assembly GCA_907165065.1. The sequence continues at coordinate 2,056,718 of OU015547.1, forward strand.
CCACCACGCACTGTCCTTGAGGGAAACGACACCGAGTGCTGAGGAGTTCTCCAGGGAGCCAGCCCCGGGGCTCCCGTGGGCTGTGGGATGCAGGGAGCCAGCAGGCACCGGCTGAGCAGCCAGGAGAGGTGTCATGGCTGTAGCACCCCCCCGCCAGCGCCAGCACCGATGCACAACGCACCAACAACCGCCACTGCCAGGAAAATCGGTTCCCTGTTGTATTTGGTCGTTGCTGCGGCGCAGGAGCCCCTGGTGAGGCTACCGGGGCTGAGCCCTGCACTCCCCACACCGGTACCCCGAAGGAGAAGAGGAGATGGAGGCATCTTACCGGCCTGTGCAAGTGGAGGAGGACGGGGCAGCCCCCACCCCGCTCTGCCCGCCGCCAAGGCTCAGCCCCCCAGCCCCATCCCCGGCTGGAGGTGGAGGGTGACGGGTCTGGTTAATCTTTAAAGGGTTCTGGAGAGCGGGGCTGTGCCAGCACTGCTTCAGCATCTCCTTCAGCATCTCCATGGTTACATCGCTGACCCAGTTCTCCTCCCAGCCCCAAGCTGGGGCAAAGAGGTCCAGCGGGGTGGGATGCACCTCAGGGGGGTGTGGGGGTACCCCTGTGCCAGGGTTTGGGTGCCCAATGACCTCGCTGGGTCCCCCCCAACTGGGTGTTGTGGACCTGCTGGGGGATGCAGGAGATGGGAAAAGTGGGGAGTGAGGTGGCACGGAGGGTGGGGGGTCACAGGTGACCCCAGGGAGCTGATGGGACTGAATGGTCCCAGTGCATCCCGGTGACTGGATGACATCAGGGGCTGCACATGGTGAGGGACAACCCGGGGCTGCGAGGGAGCTCTGGCCCCAAATGTCCCACTGAGATAGAAACAGGGAGGGCGGGAAATATTGATGGGAAAAATTGGGTGCTTTGGGAAAAGCTGTTGGGAAGGAGGGAGGAGCCCAATGGGTGTCCCCACACAGGTGGGAAACAGTCCCTGATGGTGGGTGGGGAGAGGAAGAGGAGGGAGGTGATAAATGAGCACCTGGCAGGAGGGCTGGCTGGGATCCTGCCTGGCTGGAGAAGGAGGTGGATGGATTTTGGGGGCTGCTCCCAAGGTGGGTGTCCCTAGGGTCCTGCAGCCCCCCCAGTCCCTCATGCTGGGGCTGCCTCAGCCTGGAGTGAGAGCACGGAAATGCTGCTGACATCTGGAGCAGGTAGGACCTAAAATCAGCAATTTTGGGGAAAGAAAAGCTGGACAGAGCTGCTGCTTCGAGGCCTTGCCAGTGCTCAGCAGGGCACGAGGTGCTCAGGCAAGCTGTGGAGGCACAGTGGTGCTCCTCCTTGTATTGGGAAGTAAGGCAAGGGCTTATTTCCCCTAAAAGTACTTAATTCTCATTAATTGCTTCAGGTTGGATAGGAAGTTCCTCATATAAATTTAATTTATAGGCATAATTCAGTGCACATGAGTTGGGAACTTGCAAGGAGCTCCAGTGACTGAAGTATCTCATTGCTCAGGCAGGTTATAAACGTTATAGTCTGGCTGAAGCAGGCTGGGGGCACAGCACTGATCCTCCTGCACCACCTCCACGGGAAAGAGAAACCTTGACATTAAAGAATGAGTCCAAATGTGCTCCATTTGTGGGAAAAGCAGAGCTCAGAGGGAAGAAGTTTGGATGGGGCTGAGCTGGGGGATCCCAGGGGAGCAGCCTGAGGATGCTCCAGCCCCCACCAGCCCTGATCTGTGCACCAGGAAAAGCCTGACTGTGCGAGTGAGGTTTGGCTGAGCCTGTGCTGAGGAAGAGGAGGACCATGGGGCAAACTCTGTGGCATTGGTTGCTCCAGTCTGGATCATTTTCCCAAAGGAAGGTGCCTGTGCTTGGGTGGGAGCAGGAGGACAAGACATGGGAGCTGTACAGTCAGTCCATCCGATGTTGGAGCAGCTCTCCGGGAGGGATGGCAGAGCAGCACCAGGAGTTGGCAGTGATCTGGCACACTGGGCTTTGCCAAGGTGACCACACAACCTGATCTGTCTTTTGCAGCCAGGAGCTTCCCACCAGGATGGGACGTGCTGGTGGTCGTGGTGTGGGTGAAGAGCTCGGTCCCCTGCACGGATCTGTCGATGGGATGGTGGTGACAGTGGCCAATGCTGTGGCCTGGAGACATCCCCACGAGCTGAGAGGTGGATTTGTGGCAACCAGCTCCTCCAGCAACCCAAGTGACACATCACACCTCTCCTGGGATAAGCAGTGGGATGGTGTTGCTCAAGCCTGGGAGGAGGTTGGATCTGAACAGCCTTTCTGCTGCAGATACTCTGCTCCACGCTGCTGTGCTGCTCCTGCGCACTGGGAGGGACTGGAGCGATGGAGGGATGGGAGCAATGGATGGATGGGAGCAAGGGATAACCAGAGCCACAGCCCTGCATGGACATCTCCAGCAGAGCCCCAGCAGTGACAGTGTGACATGAGAATCAACTGTCCTGTCCTGGGGCGTGTGTCTTCCTCAGTCCCAGCTGTGTCCACACACACCTCAGCTGTGGTGATTTATTCACCATCCCCATGCACAAAGCTCACCATGGTTCATCAGCCTGGTGCTGCAGGTCCAGTAGAAGGGATGCTCTTGGCAGATGAGATCCAGCTGGGAGTACTGGGACAGCAAAGTGAGCATCTCCAGGAGGGACAAGCAGCAATGCAGCATCTTCCTGCACCCACCTTGCAGCCACCTTTCACTGGGTGGGGGGACGGGCATCTGCTCCTGTCTGGTGGCCTGATCTTGTGCTAAGCCCCCTCTGAGACACTGGTAGCCCAGGGCCAGTGCCCTGACCACGCCGTCCCTTTCTGCCATGTCCCTGCGTGACGTCTGCTGCTCGGTTAAATCAGATCTGTGCTGGATCCTGCCGTTTCCAAGGCAACATAAAAGAATCAGAGGAGCAAAAGCCACCCAGCGGGGCTGTGGCTGGGGGACAGGCAGCTCCCACCGAGCCCAGCCTGATGACTTGGCTGCCCAGCAGATGAGGGCTCGTGATGCTGTGGCAAGCACTGGGACATTCCTGATGGTCCAGTCCCATCCCATGGATGTGCCGCCTGGACCAGGCTCCTGCCAGGTGCCTCCGCCTTGGCTGCACCCTGGCGCTGGTTTGGCAGCTCGAGAGGAAGCAGGACCTCGCTGGGGACGTGCTGCCTTGGGTAGTGTGATGCTGCAGCCATGAGGTCCCAAAAACTGGGCCACTTCCACACAGAGGCACTGGGGACATCAAAAAACAGCCCAGGACCTTTGGTGGCCCCTGGGATGGATCAGGGATGGGGTCAGCCATGCTCAGACCCCAACCCCTCGCCTGGTGCTTGGGCACTGAGGGTTTGCATCACGGTGATGGTGCTGGGGCTGGTACCAAGCTGTGCCAGCACGGAGGGGCTGTGGAAAGGAGCTTTTCCCGTTACCCAGCAGCCGCTGCCTTCCCGGCTGCACGGCTCCAAGCTCTGCAATGCAGCTCACACCACTCGTCTGCTGTGTGTGAATCCCATCAATATTTCATGGAGCTGCTTCCTTCAGGGGAAGGATTGCTATCGGCTCTGGCTTTCTGCTGCTCCTACCAGCGCTCCTCTTCTTCCAGAGAACGTCTGATTTCCTTCTCCCAGCCACCAGCACCCAGCAGTCCCCCCCTCCCCTCTCTGCATCAGCAAATATCGCTTTGCCTTTCAGGGGCTCTGTATCCCACATGGGCCAAGAGCTGTGAAGTCCCCTCGAGTTCAAATCTACGTACTGACCATCTTCTGCCTCCAGCCACTCGAGCCAGCTCACAGCAGAACTGCCCAACCCAACATTGGGCTCCCCAGGACCAAGTCGTTGCCCCCCCACAAGCTCCAGGATGGGCAACAAAACCCACCCATGTCTCCTACAGCACCCTCAGCTCCATGTCCAGCAGCAGGATGGTGAGCATGACCCCATCCCAGCTTGGTGCCAGCAGCCCAGGTCCCATCTGACTGGGTTTGATCCGCCCTGCCCACCCATATCCAGCCCATAGGTCCCTGCTGGCCCAGCAGGAGCCAGGGGTGAGGCAGCTCTTTGCAGGACAAAAAGTTGATTTTTAAGTGCTATGACTGCACTATTCCAGCAGAACCTCCTGAGGGGTCAGCACAAACCTCGCTTGCCGTAGGAAGACTTCTGTGAGCCGGAGCGATGCCAAGAGACAGCGGGAGCCTGGCAGCAAACACCCACCCCTCTGCCGTGCTCTGTGCCCAGCCGGAGCCGGGGCAGCTCTCCTGGGCTGGCACCAGCACCCATGTCCCTGGCAGAGTGGGAGGATGGGCTGATGGAGCAGCTGCTCCCAGTAAAGTGCCGCTTACTGGAGCCAACACACCTCGGTGGGGGACGGTGTGCAGGGGGGTTGGACTGGATGATCTCCTGAGATCCCTTCCAACCCCAACCATGCTGTGACTCTGTGCTTCTCTGTCCATGTCCCACAAAGGCTATTGAGGATGGGGCTGAAATGGGGTTGAAGTGAGAGCCCGGGAGCACCGTGCCTGTGGAGAGGAGCGCTGGGATGTGGGAGGTGGCAGGAGTTTGTCCTCAAAAAGGGATGTCAGGGAGGGTACATCGCTCCTCGGGAGGGATGTGTAAACACAGCAGAAAGGTTGGCTCTCAAGAGGTGTTGATGTAAAAAGAAACAGGCACGTGTGGAAACTGGGGCTGGAGGTGTGGGAGCAGCCCCTGGACTGCTGGGGGCAGGGGCCGTGCGACGCTGCCGCCTGTGCCAGGGCTGGTTTGGGCAGGAGGTGGAGGAACGACCCCGGGGCTGCAGGGCCTGGCAGCAAAGCCACTGGGTTTGTGCCACAAGTGAAGCCCATCCCTGTGCCACCAGCCCGAGGGGATCCACAGGCTCCTGCTCTCAGTGCACTAATGGAACCAGCAGCACAGCCCCACGGGACGCTCCCTGTGCACCAGGTGATGTGACTCAGCCCAGGGCCAAGTGCTTCTTGCTCAGCCTCAAACAGACCCCTTGTGATGCCTCCCAGACCCCTGGCAGTGGGCACTGGCCATCACAGAGCCTGGCACAGCTGGCACCTCCCGTGGGGACAGCTCTGCAGCTCAGTGTGAGCACCCAGGCGGTGCCACCAGCTCTGGGGACCGTTTCGAGGTGCAGAGGAGCCATCGCTCCGCGGACCCGGTGCCCGGCCAGGCCCCTTCCCCACGGCCGGGGATGAGCGATGCCCACGCTGCCCTCAGACTTCCCCCCACTGACTCCAGCCCCACTGACAACAAGCAGAGAGCAGTGTGATGTCCTCTGCTCAGCCCCAGGGCACCGTTTCACTCCTCCTCACCAGTTCTTTAACACATTTCCCTACAGAACCGGCCACAGCACCTGCCCAAAACGCCACGGAGGGCAGAGCGGGCTCATCACATCCCGGAGAGTCAAACCAACCGACGAAGCCCAACCTGGAGCTGCCGGGACGCTCGGGGTGAGTTGAGCCCCAGCGGGGGCACCGGGGCCATGAGACAAACCCTCCCCAGGCGGGTCCCCCCCGTTTCGCAGGTCCCTACCCCCGTTTCCCCGGTGGCGTGCACGGGACGGGGTTGACGTCAACGGGCTTTCAGCGGGGATGATGGATGGCCCCGGGAAAGCGCTCCCGTTCCCGAGCCGCTGGCTGGGAAACGCTCTCCGCCGTCCCGAGCTGGGAAAGGCTCCGGTAAACCGGCCCCGGTAACACCCACCCGGGGAGCCCTTGGGGGTGTGGGAGAGCGGCCGCAGCCCCCACACTTTGGGCGCAGTGATGTTTTTGGGGTGTTCATGTCTCTGCTTGGAGCCTGGGGTCTGTCTTAGGGGTGCCCGGTGCACCTCGCTGGGGAGCGCCGGGACTGGCCCACCGGGGGACGGGACCCTCCTTTCCCCCCCCATCCCGGGGCTGCCGGAGCGCCCACCCCGCTCCTCCCGGGCACCGCATCCGTGACGAGCATCCCCCAAAACCACTGCTCCACCCCACCCACCCGTGCCGCCGCCGGGGGATGCTCCGGGGCAGGTGCGGTCCCGGTCCCTGCCGGTGGCCTCGGGGACCGAAGCGGTCGCTGTCCCGGGCTCCCGGGTGTGCCCCACCCCGCACCGCCGCCGCGGGCACTCACCGCCGCTGCCGCCGCCGCCCGTGCCCGCTCCTCCCCTCGGCCCCGGCGGGCTGCTGGGAGCGGCGGGCGGGGGAGCCCCGGGCCCGGCCCCGACAGCTCGGGCTGGTGTGGAGTGGGGTCGGCATCCCCCCGAGGGTCCGACCCGGTGCCCCCCGAAAGCTGCTTAATGGGTCCCGCTGCCAGCAGCTGCACACCGAGAGCTGCCAACTACACCCCAAAAACCACCAGCTGGACCCTGCACCCATCAGTTGGACCCTAAAGGCTGCAGGCTGTGTCCTACACCTGCCAACCAGACCCCAAGAGCCACCAGCTGGACCCTACATCCATCAACTGGACCCCAAGAGCCACCAGCTGGACCCTACACCCATCAACCGGACCCCAAGAGCCTCAAGCAGGACCCTACACCTGCCAGCCAGACCCTAAGAGCCACCAGCTGGACCCTACACCCACCAGTTGGACTCCAAGATCTGCCAACTTCACCCTTCTGTCACCAGCTGGACCCCAAGAGCTACTGGCCAGACCCCAAGAGTCGCCAGCCAGACCCCCCATCCATCAACCAGACCCCCAGGGCTGCCCATGGGACCGTGGGAGCCTCTAGCCAGACCTGAAGTGCTGCCAGCCTGTCCCTGTTCAGCCTGGGTGGCCACAGTCCCTGTCCTTTGGGAACACCTAAACCTCCCAGCTCCGCTCCCCACCACCTCCTCGTGCTCCCAGCCTTTGGGCTGCCACAGGCGTGTGAGCACATCACTCCTGGGGGGACAGGGACCAAGGGGGCACTTTTTGTGCCCTGGTTCTTTCTGATGGAGGAGAGGCAGCCCCGGTTCCCGGGCTGCCCTTGGACTCACCTTGGCTCCCTGAACACCAACACTAATTTCTCTCTGAGCAGCCTCTCTTTTCGCTCATGGTGAATTCCTCCAGCGCTTTCCCTGCGTTGCCTCTGCAGGCTGCGCACCGCGGCTGACACGGAGCCACGTGCTGGGAGGAAACCCTCCTTCCCCAGCTTTAACTCTGTCCCTCCCTAAAATAACACCAGCCTTGGATTTCCTAGTGGGTGGGCTCTCTGTCCTTGTCATACCGGGGGTCCCAGGGCTGCCACCGGCTTCCTGGGCTGTGGGGACCCACCCGACCCTCGTGGTGGGTTCCTCATATCAGGGTGAGGGTTTGGGGGATGATTTGGGAGCACAACCCTGGAGAGAGCTGGGGAGGAGGGTGGTCAACGGGCATCCACCGGTGCAGGGAGGATGGGGGGGAAATTCCCCCTGCAGCGGCCGCTGGAAGGGGAAGGGGACACGGAGGAGAGTTGGGCTGTGGTGGGTCCCAGCGTTGTCCACGAGGAAAACTGGTTAAGGAGCAGGAATAGCTGAAAGAACTAAATATGGAAACTTGGATAAAACATTGCTGAAGTAGGGAGATGGTTTCCTAACAGAATTCAAAGCATATAAACAAACTCAGGGAGAGAGAGAGGTTGTCTAGAGGGGGCCTTTATGAGTAATATTTAGAAAAACTGGTTGAAAATATCTCTGTAGGGAAGGCTGCTTCATCAAAGCCAACTTCCAGCTTTGTGGGGAAAGTGTCAGTCCTGGGAACATGCTGTTTCAGAGGAAGAAAGAGTGAAAACATGCACCTCCACGGTGAAAAGCCTCTCCCCACGTTTATTTTTTCTTTTCAAATGGCACATTTTGATGATAAAACATTAAGTTTCACGGCAATAATAAAATACTCAAAGTTTTCAGTTTGATTAGTAGGAAACTTTCTGACTAAGTGGTTTTCTGCTTCCCTTGGCAGGTTGCTCCAGGATCCCTTGCTGAACCTCCTGCCTGGACAGACTTGGTGGCTTGTCCCCACATACTCGGGGCTGGGGGTGTGTGGCACCAACAGCCCCCACAGCTGATCCCCTGGGAAGCGCTTCCCCAGAGCGGGATGGACAAAAGCCCCAGGCTTGGTCTTGTGCTGGGATCCCATCAGGACTCTCGCATCTCTAACATCTCTTAATTCCCTAAGGAGCTCAGCTCTCTGGTTTGTCAGCTCCTCACCATCTTCTCCGTTACGTTTTGGTGGGAAGGGGGGAGGTTTGATGCGATTACTCCGGTAAAACCCACGTAAGAGGATTCGCGGGGCTCGGCTTTGCGGGACTGCAGGGGCTGTCGGCAGCGCGTGGCGCAGGGGGGATGCATCTGCTGGCCACGGGTTAATGGGAGATGTGGAAGAGGCTTTACTGCTGTAGGCACCCCCAAATCATGGTGTCCCCTCCTGGGTGACCCCTGGGAGTCTGTAAACCCTGTGGGTGCCACGTGCTGCCTTTACCCTGGCCCTGCAGGGCAGAGATCTGCCCGTGGTGTGGCTGCTGCTCGTCCTGGCGAGAGGTGGGTGGAACAGGCAACAGAAAACACAAAGAAGGGGCAGAAATGCTGGGGGGGGTCCTCTGAGGCTGCCCCAGGGCTGGGTGTTTGGGGCACCTCATGAGGGGTTATGGGGTTGATGTTTTATGTGGGATTGGGTAAACCCAGTGTGTTTTCCAGAGTGTTTTCCAGAAGAATGCTGCCCCAGGCAGGCGCTGGTCCCTGTGCAGAGAGCCAGGCTGTGGGGTGGGCCCTGGGGGGCAGAGGGGCTTGTCCCTTGGCCCATGGGGATGAGCACCTTGGTGCTGCGTCAGCTCTGCAGTTTGCTCTCTGTCCCACTTCTGGCAGGAGAAGGCGCTGGGTTGAGATGCTGTAAAAGCTCATTTCACCGTTCTGCAGGGAGCAGCAACCGGGTCACGTGTGCTCACCAGTATCCTGCTGGGAAAGCCAACGTGGTTGATCTGTGCTGGGCACCAGCCAGACAAGAGGCACCAGTGCACCATCTGCCTCTCCTTGGGTTGCTGTAGGCACTGGGAAACCCTCTGTCCTGCAGCAGGACCAAGGGAGAGGAACCGAATCCTGAACCCCAGCTCCGAGCTGGGAGCTGCGTCCTCTCCCCGCTGCTGGCGAGGTGAAAGCGCTTACCTGGGAGCGGGGTCTCCCAGTTGGAGCTGCAAAAGAGCAGCTCTTGAGTTGAGGTTTCTAAATTTCATCGCTCTGGGGGTTTTTAATGACTCCCTCCTGGGGATGGAGGGCTGGGAGAACCGGCGTGGTGGCTGGTTGGGAGCTCCTGGGGCTGGGGGAGGTAAAAGCACCTTGGAGCCGAGTTCAAACTCAAACTGCCCAAATCCAAACGCTGCTGGTGACCCACAGCAGGGGCTGACGCTACAGATGGTCCTTCAGGACTTCTGGGCTCACAAGGAATCCTCTGGTAACACCCAAACCATCATCTCTCCTGGGTCAAATGATCTTCCTGGGTTCTTCCTCGCAATGCAGAAGAGGTTTCTATGGGGTGCCCAGAAATGAGTGTGCATGTGCAGACACCGTGATGTGTGCTCTTAAATAGACTGAAATATCAGATAGATGGTCCCTAACTGGGGGATGTGGGGCGTGGCACTTGTGAGGATCCCAGTTTGCAGCCTGGTGTCAGGGGTGAACCGAGATGTGACACAACAGGACTAATGGTTCCCAAAAATCTGTCCCTAAATAACCTCTTTCTCCCCAAAAAATTTAAAAGGCAGCGTGTCCATCTCCATATATAATTTCTACCCAGGTTTTTCTTTTTTAAAAAAATATGTTTTATTTATTTATATTTTTATTTATTTATATTTTATTTATTTTTATTTATTTATATATTTATTTATATTTTTATTTATTTATATTTTCACTTATATTATTTAATTTATTTTATTTTCATTTATTTATATTATTTATTTTTAATTTTTATTTATTTTAATTTTTTTATTTATGTTTTTATTTATATTTATTTATAATTTTTATTTATTTATATTTTTATTTACTTATTATTTATTTATTTATTTTATATTGATTACCCTCACTTGTATTTGTTTGAGGATAATTGCCCTAAACCAACAGCTTGTTTGGGCTGAGGCCAGAGGACTGTTGTAACGGGTTGTAACGGGAGCCCTGGGGGACGGGAAGGGGCTGAGCCGAGGCCAAGGGCCGGGCACGTCACCTCCAAGATCCGATTTTCCTACGTGTTCAACAACTTCAGCTCTTCCAAAACGTGGCCCCAGGGTGTCGTGGGTGCAGCACAGCTCCTCGGGGTCCCACCACGGGCACGGGAGGGAATGGGCTGAGCAAGGAGCAGATGTTGGTTAAGTGTGAAATCAACAAGCCATGAAGAAATTTACACAAGTGCTGATAAAGCAGAGAGTGAGGGGGAAAAAAGGGAAAAAATTGCTTTTCTTTTTTTCTTCTTTTTTCCTTCTTCTTCTTTTTTTCTTCTTCTTTTTTTTCTTCTTCTTCTTTTTTTTCTTCTTCTTCTTTTTTCTTCTTCTTCTTTTTTTCTTCTTCTTCTTTTTTTCTTCTTCTTCTTTTTTTCTTCTTCTTCTTTTTTTTCTTCTTCTCTTTTTCTTCTTCTTTTTTTCTTCTTCTTTTTTCTTCTTCTTTTTTCTTCTTCTTTTTTTCTTCTTCTTTTTTCTTTTTTTCTTCCTTTTTTTTTCTTTTTTTTCTTCTTTTTTTTTCTTCTTTTTTTTTTCTTCTTTTTCTTTTTTTTCCCCTCTTCTTTCTTGTTTTTCTTGGCTGCTCCAGGTTTCGGGCAGGCTGACACAGAGACCTCTGTGTTTGCAGATGGCTGAGATCCTGCTTGGGAAAGGCGAGCGGCTCCAGACAATGCATCCATTGCTGCCGAGAGAGGGAAGCAGGTGGGGAGGAAACGGAGCATCGGGGGCGCAGCAACCACACACAAAAGGATTCGGCGGGAGGAGGAGGGGGGCATTGTGCAGAAACCCCTCGAGCCAGGCTTGGTCCCTGGCAGGAAAAACCCAGCTGGTGGGTTTGACAGCTGTGCCTGGCAGCAAAGTCAGCAGCAGTGCTGGCTAATTGATTTATAAATGAGGCGTTTTGGAGAGTGGTTGTGGAGCATCATCACCTTCCAGGGTGACAACAAAAGGAGGCTGGCTTAGAAATAATGAGACTTAATTAAAAAAATAAAGAAAGAACAAGCAGCGTGACTTTTCTTTCTCTTGGCTGCCTCACAAGCACCCTGAGGTCGTAAGTTGCAAGATTTTTAAATGAAACTGCAGGAATTTGCTGCAAGATTTCTCCCACTTCAGCACCAAGGTGTTGTCTTGCACTGAAACTGCAACGTACACAGAAATTTGTCCCATTATTTCCTACGTTTGGGCAAGCGTCCCCCAAGAGAAAGCACAGATCCAGAGTCTCTGGGATGTCTCAAAGACACACGAGGGAATTTCTCCTCCTGCTGCACCAACAACTTCCCCAGCAAACAGCACAGATTTGGGCAACTCTGTGGAAAGGGTGAGGGGAAGTGCAGGAGCCACCCAGGACCTGACTTCCCTACCTCAGGTGACACTTACAGCACCAGACAAACAAATCCTCTTTCTAGTTGTAAACTGGATGCAAATGATTGAAGCACCAGACAGACAAGAAGGAGGGAAAGATGGAGTCACTTTTTAGGATGGACTTTTTCATGGGAAAAATCCTGAAGCAGCATGAGTCACGCTGCAGTGTAACGTGTCCCTGAGGCAGAACAGCAGACCCTGGGAAATGAGATGATAGTCTGAACTGGAGCGGAGACTGGCGCTTGACTCGGCTCCAGCTCGGGTAGGACAGTACCAGCAAGTTCCCCTGTGATGATGGATCAGAGCCCCGCGTGAAGTGTTGGACAGCTCAGGGAGGTTTGTTTTGGACAGCTCTCAGGCTGTGACAAGCAGCGCTGGAATCCTCCCTGGATGAGCCAACGGGCTGATGGAAGAGCAGCTCCTCCACCGTGGCTGGGCGGGCTGAGGGACCCAGAGACCTGGCAGCCGGGAGGACCCTCGGGCTGGGCTGCCGGGAGAGCCGGGACCTGGGAGACGTGGAGCAGCTGCTGCAGCTTCTCTCAAGGCCTCAGCGGAGGCAGCGGGCTCCTCACCCGGGGGGCTGCCCCACGCCAGCCCGCCGCGGCCCTGCGGGGGGCCGGGCCCGCACAGGCCTGGCCCTGAAACGACGCAGGCCGGGCCCTGCTGCACCCAGGGGCTTGGCTCCCGCTCCCGGCCCCTCACACCGGGCCGCCGCCTCTGCCGCCCCCGCCCGGCGGAGCCTCCCCCGCCCCGGCTCACGGCCCGTCTCTCCCCGCCTCCCCCCGAGCAGATCTCGCGAGATCAGCCCCAGGTCATGCGCCTGCGCAGTGCCGCAGCCCAGGGGAAAAGGGGCGGAGCCTCCGCACCGCCGCCTGACGGATCTGCCGCCATCTTGTTTCTCGGCTGCTGGGCGCTCGCTCTGCTCTGGCAGCTCCCCTCCCCCTCTTTCCCGCCTCCCGCCGGTCAGGTCGGAGGCAGCGCGGGCACCGAGCGGAGGAAGCGGAGGTCGCGTCGCCGACCGCCCCGGTGAGTGCGCGGGGAGCGGGCGGGAGCGCGGCGGGGGGAGTCGGCGGCCCGTGAGGGGGCACGGGGCGGGGGCGGCCTGAGGGGTCCCCCCACTCTCCCCCCCTCAACGGCTCCGTTCCGATTGGCAGAGCCGCACCGCGCCCGCTGATTGGCCTGCGCTGGGAGAGGCGGGCGAGGGGAGCTGCGCGCTGATTGGCTGTTGGGGAGCGGACCGGGGAGAGGACAGGAAACCGAACCGTTTCCCCGCGCGGCCCGGGGGGGGCGAGTCTCGCCCCGCGGCGGGGGGGGGGGTAGGCGGGAAGGAGCGAGGCCTGTGCGGGCCCGGGACCGCTGGAGCGCCCGGGACCGCTGGAGCGCCCGGGACCGGCGGGCAGCGCCCGGGACCGGCGGGCAGCGCCCGGGACAGGTGCTGCCTGACGGCGGGGCAGGGCGTGGAGGCCTTCCCGGGGTGCCCGGTGCCTTCCAGGAGTGTCAGTGGGCAGCGGCAGGCCCGATCTCCCGGTCCCCATAGAGGATTTGCTGTGGAGAGTTCGGTTTCACGTGCTGGTGATGCCATATTTTACCCATTTCAGGGTTTTTTTGTGCTCCACGAGCCTTAAAGAGCTTCTCTTGAGTCTGCCCCGGTGCTTGGCGGGAAGACGGGCAGGGCCCAAGCTGAAGGGGTTGGGGAGGAGTTGAGGGTCTGTGGGGAATATTGAGGGATTGGTTATTCTCCACTCAAAACCCAAGAGCACCAAAAACTGTGACAATTTCTGTCTGTAAATACAGTTTCCTTAGATTCTGCTTTTTCCTGAGCTGAGAAAATGACAGAAATGCCCCCAGTGACTGGTGAAGCTCTGTACACTAAAACCATGTGGATATGGCATCAATGAAAGTGAATTCTTTTTGGCTGGGTTGGGTTTCGTTCAGGTCAGTTCATTCTCCAGCTGCATCATGAGCTGTTTGGGGGTTCAGGGCTGAAGGGGTGGGCACAGGACAGCTCTTTGGTGGCAGGGTCAGCTTACACTGTGTGTTAGCAGAGCTGTGTCCCATGGCTGGCTCCAGAACTTGGAGCTCTGATAGACTTGAGGTTGCTCATAGAAGAAGAAACAATAATGGTGGCTATTTCTTCTGGCATGTGACTGCTCACATCACCTTTTGAGACACTTGTTGAGTAAAGTGTTCACCAGTATTTATGGATAAATACTTCTTGTCTGCTCTGTAGCTAAGTACAGGTGATTAAAAGGAAAGTCTCAGCTGGCTTCACTCACCATGCAGAGCAAACAGCCTGCAAGCATGAGGTTCACTTTTCCTCTAGTCCTACATCCAGAAAACAGACCTCCTGGGTCAGCAGACATCATTTGCTGGTTGCCCTTGGCAACATCAAATCTCTCTTCTTTTAAATTAGGTTAAGTCTTTGGCCTAAGCTACTCCTGCTGGAGCTGTGTTTGTCTTCAGTTGAGCTGTGCTCTGGTACCAGCCTAAACTTCACCTGGGCTCAGCCTGCAGTCCCTTGGGCACTGGCCATTGTGGTGACAACCCGGTGTCATCTCCCATCTCCTGCTCTGTCATAACTGCGTTGGTTTCGTGTCACTGTGACAGGGGATCATTTGAGGTGCTGGCTCGTGTGAGGGCTTGTGGCTTTTGGGCTGCTGCGGTCACACTGAGTGAAGGATTTGGATGTGTTTTGGGGTGAACACAGTGGTTTTGGGCAAAGCAAAAAGCGATGCCGTGAGCTGGGCCTTGGAAACCCCGGCGCAGCACAGGGAGCTGTTCAGCTCTGAGCCAGGACTGAGCTGGGCTGGCTGCGTGACCTTGAGCCAGCCGGTTATCCTGCACGTTATTTTGTACTTTAGCAAGATAATTGGTGTTTTCCAGAGTGTGTTCCTGTGCCATTTGTGAGTAACATGAGTGAGGCTTCCCTGGAAGCACCACAGCCCGCGGAGGGCCGCGGCAGGTGACGGTCGCTGTGTTAAGAGTGTTCCCTTCTCCTTATCCCAACTCTTTCAGCGGGATTTTGGCAGTTTAGCTCAACTGCCCTGCCTGATTTCAGAGCTACAATGATTGAAATCAACCCTTTTCTGCTGGGCTTCCCAAAATTAATTTGGTTTTGTTGGTTTTTTTCCCCCCCACTGTCATGAAGAATTATTATGAGAGCAGCAGCCGTTCCCGCGGCCGTGCTGGCTCGTACCCGCGCGGCAGGAGACCCGTAGGTGACACAGGGTGGCATTGTGGTGTGAGAAGGCACATGGGGATGTGTTTGGGCAGTGGAAATAGCAGCGAGGCGTTCCCTCTGTGTGCAGGGAAGGTGCTGGGCTGGCCTGGGTTTGTTTTGCATTGCCTGGCACTACCTTGCATACCTCTAATAGTGAGCATACCGCAGCGCACAGGCCCTGCCTTTTATCTGAGGAATGCCTCAGAGAGAACAAAGCATTGCAAAGTCTTGTTTATTTTTCTTTTAAAGACACATTTTAACCAATGTTATTTAATAAATCAACAGGAAGGTCTATTTTTAAATTAATCTCTCCTTACTATCTGATTCAAAGTAATTAAATCTGCAGGACTAGTAAAGCCTGTGCTTCCTAATAGTTTTTTTCCCTCCATTTTTGTACATTTTGGGAGCTCGTTGTTTTCAAGCAGTGAATCGTGTTGTGGAATGCAGCTTGAAATCCATCACGGTATGGTTGATCACTTGCTGGAAGTTGTGTGTCTGTGTAGGTGACAATATCACCTGTGCTTTGGAAACACGCCAGTCCAGTCTGAGGCCACAACACTGGGGAAGGGTTTAGAGGAGAAGCTGTATGGGGAGAGGCTGAGGTCTCTTGGTTTGTTCAGCCTGGGGGAGACTGAGAGGAGATCTCATGGCGGTCTGGAACTTCCTCCCAAGGGGCAGAGGAGGGGCAGGCGCTGAGCTCTTCTCTCTGGCCACCAACGCCAGGAGCAGAGGCCATGGCAGGAAGATGTGGCAGGGGAGGGTGAGGTTGGCCATGAGGAAAAGGTTCTTGAGGCAGAGGGTGTTGGAGCACTGGAACAGGCTCCCCAGGGAGGTGCTGATGGCACCAAGCCTGACAAGATTCCAGCAGCATTTGGCTAAGGCCCTCAGGGACGTGGTGTGAATGTTGGGATTGTCCTGTGCAGGGACAGGAGTGGCACTGGATGGTCCTGGTCAGTCAAGGTTCAATGATTCTGTGAGAGCTACCGGCCCGATGTGACACATCCTTGGGAGGCTCCGGGAACCTTCACGGGCTGTGATGTGCGTGGCTGGAGGTGAGAGCTCCGCCAGCACTCGCTGCCCGTGCTGGCGCGTCCCGTGAAGGGGACACGTCCGGTGAGGAAGGCTGGGGGTGTTCGGGCACCCGAGAAGGGTCCCGGTTTGCCCCAGGAGGGTGTCTCTTTGGGCAGCCGCCCCCCACCCCGGGAGCTGATCCGTCTCAAACCCAAACTTGTTTTTTCCCCCAACCCCCGGGTGATTTTTTTCACTCTCCGCACGCGCACCGGAGCGTGGCCGCGTGTTCCAGTCCCCGGTTGGCGGGGATGCCTGAAGGCACCGCGGGGACAACGCGTCTCTCTCTCTCTCTCTCCCCCCGCCCCCGCAGCCGGGAGGCTCCGTGTGTCCCGGTCCCGCCCTCTGCGCGCACGTGCGGCCCGCCCGCAGCCCGCGCGCTGCCCCGTGACCCGCCGGTACGATTGATGCGGCGGCAACAGCGGGGCGCCGCTTGCTGGAGTGACAGGCGTGGGGACCAATCAGCGGCCGTCCTTCCACCCCTCGTCCCTCCCTCCGGCTGTTTGAATAGGAGCTGAGCGGCCAATAGGAACCGCCGGGGAGGGCTCGGCTGCCGCGCTGCGGGCGCGCGCCGCTCTGACCCCTGCGCCGCCTCTCAAGGTAACTTTAAAGCAGGAAGTGGATGGTGAGGTTGCGCCGCCCGTGGTAGCCAATGAGAGCGTAGGGACACGCCTCCTCCAGCGATGCACAGCCAATAGGCGCGGGCGGGTCGGGCCGGGCGGGCGCAGCAGGGTAGGCTGAGCGGTGGCTGTTAAAGGGGCCGGCGGCCCGGTCCGGCGGGGACGCGGAGTCCCGGCAGACAGGGGTCAGCTCAAAGACAAAGGGATGGCGGAGATACCCGGGGGCCGCCGCCCCCGCCGCGACCGCCTCCCCGACCGCTGGGCACGGCCTGCGGTGACCGCGGCCCGGTAAGTTGATCGCGGCGGTGGGAGCCGGCGCTGGTTGAGGCGGGGGGAGGCGGCGGCGAGGCGGCTGCGACCTGGCCGTGGGGTGAGGGAGCAGATCCCGGCGGCGGGGGCTGCCCGCTGGGCCTCGGGGTGTCCGGCGGGAGGCGGTGCTGGGGCACCCCGGAGGGCACCGGGGAGCAGCGGCGGTTGAGGCCCGGCGCTGAGCCCACGGCGCTGCCCGGGGTGGCGGATACAGCTCGGTGCCCCCAGCCGTACCCGCCGCCCCGGTGCCGGTAACCGCTATCAGAGGCGGGGAGGGTGTTGGGGGGGGGGGGCACAAAATGGCAGCGCCGCCCCCCTCTCCCCGGAGCTGCCGCCGAGCGCGGGGGCGGGGAGGGCATGTTGGGGGGCGATTCTTCCCCGGTTGCCCTTGGCGGGGGCTGCCCCTCAACCGGCTCACGGGCACCGCCCAGAAACGCAGCTCCTGGGGTGGGCGGGAACGGATCCCCCATCACCCCCAAACCCCTGACAGGCACCGGCTGCCCTTTGTTTTCCTTTTTCTTTGGAAATAAGCACTGAAGGTCATGGCAGCCCGGCGCTGACAGGCGGAGGGACGGGGGGGAGAAATCACCTTCGCTTACAAATTTCCCACCCTAAAGGGTTTGTTCAGCTACTCCCAGTGACACCCCAAACTCTGAACTGGGCTGAACTGGGCTCCCTGATGGCTCTCACCATGGGAGCAGTGCTGAGGCTGAAGTTGGTGGAGCTCGGCCTTCCTTCCCTACCACCAGTGACCTTGAAATAACCACAGCTCCCAGTTTCCAGAATGAAGGACAAAGTTTGTTTCTGGCACTTTGGACTGGAGGAGAAAAAAAAAAAAGCATCAAAGTGGAGAAATGAAGCTGCTCCTGATGGCTGAGGGCATGGAGGACACGGAGAATAGTTTGTAGATGAGAATTAAAAGTTTTCAGCCAGGAGCCAGATCACATTGCAGACATTCCTTCTCCTCCAGTCCCACTGGGAGATGCTCTGTGCTGCTGTTACCGTCCTCAGGGGTGACCTGAGTGACACAGCTCCAATCTTCCCGTCCTCTTACCCTTTTAATTTTTTTTTCTCCTCTGATTACTAATTATTGACCTTAAAAGTACTGAGAGGTAATGACATTGTGCAACTTATTTGTGTAGGGGTGTTAGAAAAGCGGGTCCTGGCCCAGGAACCTGATCTGCGCCGCGGTGTTGGCTGCTAACAAAGGGCCGAGTCTTGGGGTTGAACTTCAACCTGAATGGTCTGTGAATGGTTACGACCTTCAAGTATTATTTTGGGTGTTTTAATTGAAATTAAGCCTGGTGAATAGCATCACCTCATCTCAGGCAATGCTGATGGAACTTTCTGTGGCGCCTGGCGTGTCTCCATCCCAGAAAGGGGACAGAATGAGAGACGTCAGCGTCAGTCATCGATGAATAACGGCCACTGCTGGGCTGTGGCGGTGCAGTGAGTCCCCTGGCAGGCTGGCAGCCAGGGTCAGGGCACTTCCTCCAGTGTCAAGGTCATTGTTAGCATCTTTCAGCAAAAAAAAAAGAGACTTATTTAAATGTTTACCTTTGAAATGAGGATGTGTTCAGCTGCTGTGAGCTGTTGAGGGGTGGTGGGAGGTGGGGGAATGTGCAGTCACCGTCAGGTGAAGGAAGAAATCCCCCAGAACCCCTCCTTGCACCCACTGCTTATCACATCCCATGGCTTCAGCTTGGGAGAGGTTGTAACTGCTGCTTCATCTTTCTAGGTCAAGAGCAGCAGGAAAAACCTAAAGCTTTTGGGTAGCTCTGGAAAGGGATTTATTAACCAATTATACCAGTTCCTGACTTTTTCTTGCAGCACCATAAGGGAGGGAAAGGAAGGTCCGTGGACACCAGTTTACACTGGAGTTAGTTGTGTGTCCCCTCTGTCCCAAAGGTCCCCTGGGGCTTTCCCAGTGGCTTTACCTGCTGGAAATGCAGACTCAGAAAACAAGCTCATCTTTTTGTTTAAGGGACTTTTCCATGCTTGTTTTGGGGTTGGTTTTTTTTGGGGTACTAATTAAACTGGCAGTGCAAGTAGTGAAGGTGTAAAGGACAAGTTCATTGTGGGAAATCGCTGTCCCTTGGCTGAGCACCTCGGTGGCTGGGAGGAAGAGGAGGAGGAGGAGGTGTGTGCACCTCACTGTGAGGGTGGTGGGTGCTCACAGGAGGTCACCTTTCCAGCCAGTATATTTGGGTTTATTTTGTTGTTGTTTTTTAATCAGACTTATATCTTGCATTTATATAACATAGCATGACATCTGTATTTTAATAATGTGGGTGCATGAAGTGGTGTCTTAATTTCAGGGTTTAAGTGATCTGCCCCTGTTGTAATTTGTACAGATTTGTATGGTTGCTTATTTAAACTCTTTTAATTATTCTGTTTTGATAAAGATGACATTTTACATATAGCTTCAGAGAGGCAAAAAATGTAGCAACTGTTTACAAGGGGCACTGACAACAAGATCAAACTTCAGGATACCTGCCAAAGCTTCCCAGGAGTACCAGGAAGTTGGGGTTTTTTTTTTAATTTGTTCTCAAAAATTCAAGTTTTTCTACATGCTGAGATCTCACTGGGGGGATTTTTTTCCGTTGTCTGCTCATAACTTGCTCTTCTGTTTGGTCATTTCCTGATAAATCAAAAAATGAGTCACTTTCAATTGTAATTTTTTATTCAATGAAGGTGACCCAGAAGGGTGTAGATTTGCATGTTGATAATACAGGATAATTAAAAAAAAATTAATAAATTTAAAAGAGAGAGAGAGAGGCCTCATTAGAGCATCCTGTCTGCCTACTGAGCAGAGGGTTGTGCTTCATTAAAGCAAGTTCTGCTGATCTGAGGAGGCAAAAAGTTTATGGTTATTTCTCTGAAAAGAATTATTTTTCCCTTTTGCAGTAAGGCTTTTGATAATTTAACTTATAAAAGCGAGTAAAGAAAATAATAGGAACATTATTAGAATAATCCATATAGAAAAATAACTCTGCAGCCCCCTAAAAGTAGTAAATGTTTGACTTTTCTACCCAGAATAACCCTTCACTCTGCTTTAAAACTCATAATTTCTTGTGAATAACTCATATTTGTCATTTGTGGTTTTTTTCTGCTGCTGGCCTGCTGTATTTAAATCATTCTTTCTGCCTTCCCCTCTCCCCTTTCTAGCAGCACAGTGGGAGTTGAGCCTAAAAATGCAGCAGAAGAGCAAAGAAACACTCAGCACTCGAGGTTATGTGAAAATTAAGTGTAATTCTGCCCTAAATGTGCTGCAGCATCTGTGTGTGAGCACAGGGTCTGCTCCAGCTGCTGCCTGGCTCCTGCTGTGACCAGGAGCTTCATAGTGAGCACCCAGTTTGGCTTTTTCAACCAGTTAAATTGTGTGAGAAAATGTGAGGGCACTCGTAGGACTTTTTATAAAGGAGCTCTTTAATTTAATGCAGAATTATTTATAAATACTTTAAAAAATATCAGCTAACACACCAAAAAAATTCTACTCCAGAGCAGTAAACCTGTGTGCTGCATGATCAGAACTTCTGCTGCCTGAAATACAAAATAGAGAAAGGGGCAAAAAGAGAAAGGGGCAAACTGACCCAAATGCTGGTCAGACCCCTCTGAGGGGGGTGCTGTGAGCTGCTGGGGACAGCAGTGTGAGGTGGTGGCTGCCATGGGTCCCTGGGTGTTGATATATCCCCAATAAATACCACCAAAGCTGGAAACTCTCGTTGGATTTTTGGATCTCATTTTGAAATATTCAAATATTTGGATCTCATTTTGAAATATTCAAATATTTGGATCTCATTTTGAAATACTCAAAGCACTTTCTGAATAAATGGAGCCCATCACTTGGTTAACACTGCTGATGCCAAAATATTCCCTGTGGTCCTGAAAATGTTGTGGGGTTTTATTATTTTCTTTTTAATTTCAACTCTCCTTTATGAATATACCCTGTGTAGGTTGTGTCCATTCAGGGTGTGTGACAAGTTCTGTGGGTCCCTGATGTCACTACAGCTGTGAAATGCCCTCCCCAGGCGGGACAAATCCGGGTGAGATGCCTTTGAGAGCGAGGCACCACCTTCATGTTTTCCACAAGTTTCTTTGGTATAAAAGTGCAAACACAAAACTATTCAACACTGAGCCCGTGTAATTTTGTTATGGGGAGTTTGATATCACTTGTTTTTTTTCTTGTTTCCATCCTAAAGGCTCCTGATGAAGGGAAGTGAGTACAATGGGTTATACCAGGGAAATACATTGTGAAGTGTGTAGCTTGGAATTTATTTTAAATTTCATCAGTTTTATGCTCTGTTGGTTGAGATCAAAGTTTATATAAGTTGAAGTACACGATATACCTTATTGTTTTGGTATGTGCCAACTGTTTTATCATGTGGAGTAGACTTGACTAACTTGAACAAGCTTTATTTAAAAGAGCTTTTCCAGCACGCACGGTTCATCTTAGACACTTGTTATTTGTCTGGGAATTTTCTTCCTCTACTTCTTCCTCCATGTGCTTGCCTGCCAAAATTGCACTGGAAGGAGCCACTATTAATGTTAAACTGTTGAAACACCAAATATCAAGTGTGACCCTTGTGGCCTTTCATTCAAAGAAGAAAGGAAAGTAAAATAACCAGTGCAAACAGATTATTTTGTTTGCTTTACCTTGAGGAAAAATAGTCCTGTGCTTTTTTTTTCTTTTTTTTTTTTTTTTTTAGTGTTCTAGGATTTGCAGCCTCATTTTTCCACTTGGTGCTGCACTGTGGGGAGGTCATGTCTCATTTCTGGTGGGTTCCTGACACCAACCTGTAGGGTATTTATCTGCACTCCCCAAACCCTGCCCACAGCGTTGGGTACAGTCTGTGCGTCTTTCTGTGCACTAATTAACGTGGACTGCTGCTGCTCTGAGGACTTTTAGCAGCACTCATTGCTACTGAGTACATTGCAAAAAGAAATTCAGTGCTTGGGTAAAAGCAGGCATTATTGCTGATTTTCTGGGTGTGTTTTTTCTCTCCTGAAGGAGTAAAGCCAAGTGACAGTCCCTGCCCGAGACCGCAGCGTAGCGTTGTCTGCTCGAGCGATTGCCTTTCACTGCTGGGTCACGCTGTCTCCTGTATTCAGGTATGAAACTCCCCCCAGTTTCCCTGGGTGCTCATGTGTGTGTGTGTCCTCAGTAAAATGCATTTGCTGTGTGTTGTCTGTGCTGCAGGATGGTCTCTTGTCCTGTGCAGCTGAAGAAGCTTTGGAGA
Source organism: Caprimulgus europaeus (assembly GCA_907165065.1). The sequence goes on from OU015547.1 coordinate 2,078,655, forward strand.
TTCTGTTCTTGTTCCTGCCGAGTGCGTAGCTCGTGTCTTCTGCGAGGCTGTTCCCAGCTCAGTGAAAGGAACTGACTTGTTTGCAGTTCTCTGCAAGATGAGGGCTGTAACTTCATCCCAAACTCAGTGTTGGGAAGGTTGTCTGCCCACTTTCTGCTTTGTGTATGAATGAATTTGAGGTGGTTACTCTGGCCCTGCCACCTCCCCTCCAGAGGAGCCTGGATCAGCTCTGCTGCTTGCTCGCTCTCCCTGCAGAGTGGGTAGTGGAGATGCAGCTCTTACCCCAGCGTGCCCAGACCCAGAGCATCCAGGGATGGGAGAAGGGAGGAGCAGAATTCCTGCTGTAGGTACTGGGGTGGAGAGGAGAAGAGTAGGAGGCACAACTGCACGTGTGATCCAGCAAACAGGGATTGCAATGCTCCTAGCAGCAGATGGGCACTGGGAGTGGTGCAAAGCTGATCTGGCCCTGCTAGCTACTGAAACCAAACTTTGCTGGTTTAACAAGTTGTCTGTGTTGTTGGAAGCAGTAATCCAGATCCCTCTCTCTTGACTTTGGATCTGATTTGAGCTTAAATCAAATGCTGTGCATCACATGAGTGACAACAGAAGGAACACGTTGGAGATATTAGGGGGCTAATGTTCAGACAGTGCTTTGAAGATAGAGTAATCTACTGCTAAGTATTCATGGAAAAAAGGACTAGAAGGTGCCTGAAGAGCTCATCTTGTGTGTATTTTCTGCCCTAAGGCAAGGCCAACTCAGCCTAAACACCATTTTGCAGCCTTCTCTTAAAACCCTCACCAATAAATACTCAATATTCTCCATAGGTGATTTAATGCAGCATTTAACTCTCCTGACCATTATGTTCAAGTTTAATTTTTATCACACAGGAGAAATCTGCAGAGACACCTTATCCAGCAGTCTAGAATGATTCTCCCACCAGCTGGAATCAAGCACTTCTGGTGCCAGCTATATGCTCAGAGGGTTGTGTCTGTGTAATACCACAGGAGGGGATGGATAAAAATAAAACTGAGGAATTGCAAAAGTTTCTTATAATAGCATGTTGGAAGGAAGAGCTCGTGTTTTGAGTTATGTTGGTTTTACTGGAAGCCTCTTGAAACTGTTTTTTAAAGTTGAAAGGTTATGTTTCAACAAAAGCAGAACTTCAGATTTTCCTAAGTTTGGGATCATCACCTTTTTCCACTACCTGAAAGGCTGCCCTAGATTTTATAGCACTATTTTATAGATGTGGAAGAGAGTCCACATATCTTTTGGATAAATAAATATAGTGTTAGATTTTTAAGACATCTGATTTTTGGCCTGTGGTTTAACAATAACTTCATTCATGATTTGTTGCCTGTGCATTATGATAAAAGGTTTTATAATAACATTACTATTTATATAATATAATATATATATTTATATATATATTTACAATATCATTACTGCTGTGATGTGCTGGAATAGTTGTGCTGTATCTGTAATGCTATGGGTTATACAGTCAGTTATGTTCCATCTTTAAAGCATTCCTGCTTCCTTTTGATGATGATGTGGTGTATTGGGTTTTCTTCAAAGCTGATCCAGTGTCCAAAAAAACCCCATTCTATAAATCTCTTTAAATGTGGTGTTCCCTCTGTTCCCCCCAGCACTTGTTCAGGTGATGTTTTATAGGCAAAGCCTTTTCTGTGCTGTCTTGTTGACACACCAGAACTGGAAATGAGTCTCAACTGGATGTGCACCTTGAAGTGACTCCTCCTTCCAGACGTGTTGCGGTGGCAGCGCCTGCCAGCCTGGCTCTGTCCAAGCCCCGTTCCCAGGACCCACATCCACTGGTTTTTCTCATGGAATCATTCAAAACATCCAGAGCCAAAGGCTCATGTGTCGTAACCCTGCATCCTGGCGTGCTGCAGCTTGTGTCTTTCCTTTTGCTTTGGCAGGGCCAGGCAGAAATCTTCTTGGCTGTTCTTCAGCAGCTGTCGTGCTTTGTGCCACGCTGGGGCAACGGCTTGGGCTGGTTTGGTTGGTTTTTTTTAGACCCCTATATAGCAAGATTTCAAACTTGATTTTTTCAGCTCTTGCTACTTGGTGGCCACTACCAGGTCTTCATCAGGCATGTGACATGGAGACAAGGTTTGTGTGCAGTTTGGATGGGACTTGTAAGTGTGGTGCCTTGTTTCATAGCTAGGAAGCCCTCTGTAGAGGGTGAGACCTTCTTCACATGCTCTCTCTTGTTGCTGTCTCTGAAGTCAGGTAAGTTTTTTTAATGAGTCTGAACAGTTCTTACCACTTTCCTGATCAAAACTAGAGCTTTGATGAACAGGAGGTGCAGAAAACTGATACAACACAAAGTTCATGGCATTGGTTTGGAGAAAATTGCCTGTCTGTTCTCAGTGCCAGCTCTACTGCCAACATAACTCGAATTTCTGAATCACATTACTGGTTTAAAACCATTTTACATAATTGTGCAGGCAAGGCCTGAATATTAAGGTAGAAGAAGAAACTATTGATCTCAAACACAATTAAGAACTAGTTTTACACCACCATTGCTACCCCCTAAAGCAAATAAAAGTGATTCTTGGCTGCAGTTTGGGCACCTTTGTATTTCCAGCCATGCAATGCACTCGTGCTGCTTGCCCTCTGTCTGGTGAACATGTAGTTTGGATCTGTAATGGAAATAAATTTGATCTTCATAATCTGGCTGAAAATATCTACGTTGACTTGAGTAGATGTAAAGCAGAGAAAATGTGCAGTGAGTCAAGGTATGATGTCTCTGTGGAAACAATTTTGGACCATTTTGGATGTGACTTCTCCAAGGTTTGTTTTAAAATAAAATAGCATGGGCCATAACATCACACAGCATCACAGAGACAACCTTTCAGTGTGCCTTCAACCCTCCTGCTTGCTGCTCAGCCCAAAGATTGCTGTCCTAGTCCCCTCCAACTGGCACATGTTCTGTGTTTGATATTCCCACCCTGCAGGCTGCTCTAATGGAAGTAATGAGAGCAGCATCTCGCAGAGGCTGCTGGTGTGTGACCTTCATCCATCCAAGACTCCTCCTTTGCTCACATTTAAAGAAATCTTTTACTGAATTAATATAAAACTGTATTTATTCTTCTTGTGAAACTAGTTCTTGGTTGCTAGATTGTTCCTTCTGATTCTGGCAGGATCAGGTGTCTGGCTCTTAATTGCTACACAGAGCTCATTCTTTAGATATGCAAGTGTGGCTCTGCACATTTTACTTTTAAATCAAGGGACAGGCTCCCAGTACAGAACACCACAGTTCTGAGAGTTCCTACGTCAGACTGGATGTCACAGAATGCTGGGATTAGTATTTATTCTAAATATTCACTTTTCAGCTCTATTTTTAATTTTTCAGACTGGATTCCAGAGTTTTTACCAGGTGCTGTGGCATCGAGTTTTGTTCTTTGCTAGTCATGATGGGATATTAAAAAAAACCCAAACCACAAAACCCAAACAACTGCATTGTTTGTTTCCTCCTTTTCTGTAACACTTTCCTAATAATTAACTTGTGAGTTTTGTGGGATCAACAGCATCTTAAGAAGAGCTGAGTTGGGGGGCTTGGGAGGTGGAGTCCTGAACATCGTGGTGGTGAATCTGTGTCTGTGTGGTGGTTTAATCTGTCAGGGGGAATTTGTTTTTCCAATGTCAGTTTTCAGAAATATTTGTGCATTATCCTTATTTGTAGCTATAATCTAAGGATGTTGAAGCAAAAACATTTGCCTGAGCTTCTGTCTAATTTCTTTTCAGCCTCCTTTTTACTTCAGATTTACCCATGTTTCTAAGAGGTTTGGATGGAAAATGCTTCTACTGCTGTGTAACACAATGCTGTGTAAAACAGGCTCTTTCCCATCGTGTAAGTCATGGGAATGTGACTGTTCTACATGCAAAGAACCTGATATTTCTGATATCACCAGGGTCTGTGGAACTTCACCGTGTTGCTGAGTTATTGCCTCCTTCATCGAGAGCCTCAAGGCTTCTCAGTACTTCCCTCTGGTATTTACTGTTTGCATATCCCTTCAGATATTTGGATAAATTTCATTTAGATCTGCTCTCCACCCAGCTGATTTTGTTTGGTTGGGATTAACTTAAAAGTAGGCACGTCAGAAGCTGTGACATGACCCTGGCTGGCTGGGGACCTTGTCCTCCAGTTCCCGTTCCCAAGCTCACTTGGCGAGCGGCACCGGCGATGCTGGGAATGTTCTGTGGCTGTGGCTGGCAGCTGCTGGGCTGTTCCTGGCCATTGGTTTTACAGCTGAAGATCTCTGTACCTTCTCCATGTGGAACTGCAAGATCAGAGATGTTGGGTTTATTTGTGGTTATACTGTAGCTTGTGTGTTTAATAGCAGGTTCTTGCTCAAGCGTGCAGATTGTGGGCACCCAGGGTGAGACAGCTTCATTTGACTGCTTCCCCCTTCCCATGACATTAAAGAAAGAGCACAAACTAGCATCTGGTTAAAAAAAAATATCAAAAAGGCAACCACAGACACTGGAGGTGTCTTTGTGCTCCTCTGAAGAGAAACTCTTTAAGTATTTCTCAGCAGCCACAGGATTTTGTAAGTTTAATGTTTGTAAAAGGTGTTCTGCTCCGGTGAGCAGAAAAGCTCTAATTGCAAAGTGTTGATGTCCTGGTTCTTGAGATGTGCTTGCTAATCTGCTCTCTAATCACCTCTAGGCATTTTATGCTCAGGCCTCAGCTTTTTTGTCTCTAGTTTCTTTTTTCCCCTTAGTCTGGAAACAAAATGTTTCCCTTCACGGAGCATCTTCCAGGCTGTGTGGACTGGGTTGGCTGTTGTGTATCCCACGTAGCAGGTGTATCCCAGTCTCCCCTGTTCTTATGCCCCCTTATGTGGGGGTTTTTGGTGGTTTTTTTTGTAGGGGTGGTTTGTTGGCTTGTTTGTAACCAATTCAGTAAAGTGCCCATGTTGTGACTGTGTTTTGTGTGTGTGAAACTCCTCATCTAGGTTCTTCTGCAAGATCATCTCTGCACAGCCTGGTTTTTAGCTTGCAGGCTCCTGGGACTTGAGCTGGTAGTTCAGCTAATCCAAGGTCAGTGTAGCATCCCTCTTAGATGCAGCATCAGGAGCACCAGTGAGATGATGGTTCTTGTTAGGTACGTGTTGTGTGGAGCAGAAACATGGCAAGCTTGCAAGGTGCTTGCCCATCTTCCATATGGAGACACAGCATTGCTGGAATCTACCAGTTCTCTGGTTGTGGTTATGTTTTGGGACAACCAGGTGACACAGAAGATGTCACCTTCTAAAGAACTTCTATTATTCAGCAACAAGGTGGTGTTGGAGTAGCCAGGTTATTCTGAAAACTTCTGGGACCATACCCTGCATTATGTGAGTGCATTGAGGGGAGTGAGTGGATCCTCAGAGCACCGTCCCCTTGTGCAGAGGCTGGTGGAGGAAATCTTTAAAGAAGCAAAGCTGAAGCATAATGAAGTTCTCAAATTTCCCTGCAAACTGTGTATCAAAAAAAAAAGACAAACAGGTTTAGACACTGATACTGTGAAATCAGAGGAGCTGCCTCCCTGTTAGCTTTGGTGGACTGATCTGCTGATGCGTGCTTTGGCTTTTTTTTTGTTGTTGGCACTAATCCTGATATGAAGCATTTTTAAAAGAAGAGAACAGCACTTCCCCTTGGGTGAAGGAGCTTACCTAACTGCACAGGAATGGCTTCATTAGTCATGTTTGTCTCACAGAAGCCAGCGCTGTAGGTTTGTGTGACAGTTTTTTTTCCTTACAATCCTCCTCTAATGCTTGCAGACACCTTCAACACCACTTACCCATCTGTGTTTTAATGGCAAGAAATCACTGTAGTAATGTTCTGAGCAGTTTTAACCTGCTTAGGCTTTTGTTTGGGAGTTTATGGTGGTTTAATTCTTCAAGTTCTTCAGAAAATCAGTCTGTTGGTGACTCTAGTTTCTACTCTGACTCAATTTCCTACCAATTATCCTAAAGAGTCACTTAAAGTAGCAATTGTCCCTTGGGTCAAGCTGGTCATTTTGCATTCTGAAATCAGTCCTATATTTACCTTGAATTTTTAAATTATAGATGACTGGAGTAAACAGTTTATAGCCCTTCCTGAAATCTGGCTGAGTACCACAGAGGTATATATTTAATGCAGGAAATTTACTTTTGTGTGTGGCAGGGGGTAAAGCAGTGGTGGTGACATTTTCTTCCTCTTTGCTTCATTAGCTTTTATCTTTATTTTTTAAAGCTTGTTTCTTAGGGTTATGTAGAGCATTATATTCCAGTACAGCTTGGGTTGAATGCAAGTAATTTATATTTTGAAATAAAGCCTTGAAAGTGGTTTGTCTTCAAGATGAATGGCATCTCTGGTTGCAGAACAGACCCTGTCCAGCGTTAGTGTTGAAATATTGCCCACACAGAGCAGATCTCAAGGATTAGCTTTCATTTATCTGCCTAAATTAATTTGTGTCAGCTTTTGACAATGCAGAACAAGGGTGGAGAGAATCAAATACCAGTTTAAGACTCATTACAATATTTATCTCTCTGTATTTTCTTATAAATACTGGAACTATTCCAGTTGGTAGGTGGATAGTAGTGTAATGTGAATGGTTGTTGAAGAGTCATCAAGTCACTTGTCAGTCCCTTATATCCATAGGTTCCTTATGGAGTTCTTCCTGTCTCAAACTCCTCCTTTGAGACTGAAAATAGGATCTTCTGACCTGTCAAAATTCCCTTTGGCTCTTCCCACGCCTCCCCCTGTCCCCTTCTCAGGTTGATGAAAGGAGAATGGGACTGCTCAGAGCCTGCCTTGGAGAGCGTGGGCTGCAGGAGGGGATGAACTCGTGGGCTGACATTCATCCCTTTGATCTGGTAATAAGATTTGATGGATCATTGTTGCTTTGGAGTAGTGGCTTTTGAAAGTACTGGCAGTTGGCTGCTTTTTTGGTGTGTTGTGCAGTGTTATTGGGATTCCCTTTGGAATTGGGATCCCCTCCCTTGAGGAGGGACTGGGATAAACCTCTACGTGGCGGATGAAAAGCAAACGGGGACTGTGTGTGTTTGTGTCAGAGTGAAATCTGCTCTTGTGTCTTTTCCCATTACACACAAGTATTGGAGTGTAATTAAAGATCTTTCCCTGTGGAAAATGCAGCACCTTTCTCTCTTGCTGTAAATTGAGAGGTACAGAGACTTTGTACGTGGTGAGTACGTGTCACTCATGGAAGCTGCAGAGCTGCTCTGGGTGAGCGTTTGCCGTCAGTAAATCGTTGCCTTCCTCCGCTTTCCTCACTTGAGAAGTGAGCAGTGACTCTGCTGGCGTTCACCAAGATGCCTTCAGTGCATGGGAAGCACCGAGTCCCGTCCTGCCAGGTTGTGTCTCAGCAGGTCCTGTGTGTACGGGTGGTTTTGGCACATCTTCCCCCATCCTCCCAGGCTGCGATCCCTGTTGGAAACCCTGCCAGGGCCACGCGCTCCTGTCACGCAGGGGAAGCCAGCAGGGCTGGTCTTGGTGTTCCAAGGGCTTCCCAAGTTGTGCATCTGACTTCATTTTAATATTAACCTGAAGAGTTTCCTTGTCAAAAAGGTAGGACTTGATCTTGGAGTTCATGGGGGAGACAAAGAATTGTATCAGCTTGAAATACACCTGGGTGGTGCCACACAGGCTGGCACCGTCCCGGTCACCCAGGGATGGGGTTGATGGATGCTGATGGTGTGTCCTGACCTCTTCACCATCTTCACTGCACTGCAGAGTGGTTATAGAGGAAAGTCTGAACCCAGTTATTGTCCCTTTGGTTTCTCCATGTAAGTTCCTGGTACATAGTGTAAATAAAGCCCTTTGCAAAGATCCAAGTCTTAATGAAAGCAAAGGCAACATCCAGTGTAGATTTGATAGCAGCCAGATTTGCTTAACATCCTGCAGTTGTGGAGTACTCAGTGACAGCCATGGGGCTTTTTAAAAATGATTTCAATTAAAAGATTTGAATTTTGAATCTCCCTTTGTGGTTTTGACATTCTGCATTATCCAGACTGTTAATTTCTCCTCTAGATTTTAAAATATCTCTACCAAGGAGAAGTTGTATTTTAAAAATAGTGTAAAGCCACAAAAACTGCCACCTTTCAAACAGGCACAGAAGCAACTGTTTCATTACATTTTTTTAGATATAATATTGGGCTGATATTGACAGTCTGATTTCAACTTAAGGGGAGTTTGCTGCCATATCCTGCACTGTTGTTGGTTTTAACAAGCAAAAGAAAAAAAATACTTTATAATAGGAGTGTGAGCTGTGACCAGGCATCAGTTGTGCTTTGTAACTCCTGTGAAAAGGCAGAGCTCTAGGAGGGGAATAAGAAGACTATTTTTGCTTTCAGTTCTTTTTCTTTTTTTTTTTTTAACTGTTCTTTTTCAATCTTTGGAAAAATAAATAATTAAGAAAAACCCCAAATGAAACAACAAAGTCCAAACAGTTCCAGAGGCTGTGAGTATGTTGTTGCTGTGAGACCTGGACTGGCATATCTTATTTTGACAGTTTTCCAGAGCGATTACCCAGGCTGGCCCCTTCCTGTATTCCCAGGAATCAGAGAGAATCTCTGGGAGCCTCTGACTCCTGCCTCCCTCCCTCCTTCCCTCACTGCTAACACTTGGTTTTGTTTCTCCCAGCTACCAGGATGTCCACAGATGGTGGTTTCGGCACAGCTAGCAATAGTGATGCCCAGCAAAGCCTCCAGTCCTTCTGGCCTCGAGTGATGGAGGAGATCCGCAATCTCACCGTGGTGAGTGTCCTCCTGGCTGTGTGATCTGACAGTGAGAAGTGCCTGGTGGTGTCTGCTAGCAAGAGAAACCTCAGCTTGAACAGTGTTCCTGCTGCTTTATGGGCTCCAGTCGAGTTGGCTGTTTACACACTATGAGGTGACCTTAAGACCTGATAAATAATCATTCAGCCCAGCTACAACTGCCAGAAGTTGAGACATAAATTGAGTGCAGCTGATTCGTAGCGTGATGAGATGTGATAGTCACACCTTCAGCTCTTTCTGCACTACACAAGAAGACAAAATTAATTCAAAGGGGTTTTTTAACAGGCTAAATGATGCTTGTGGCTGCTTTCTAGAGGATTGTAGAGGGATTAACTTCTGGGTGGAGGGGGGAAAGGGAAGTGATTTTAAAATAGCTACAGGTTAAGTGTAGCTGCCCTAAGATGTTGTAGCTGAGGGAAGGTGGAGGGATTTGAGAATACACCTCACGTTGTACTGTGTGGGCTGTTTCACTGCTCTTCACCTTCTGTAATATACAGTGTGAGCAGCACGTGGGGGAACCCTGATCCACACCAAAGGACAAGCCACATCACTACACCTGGGAGATGCTCCTCTTCAAAATACAACTCTCAGTCTTCTCCCTGTGTGATAGTTTCAGAGAGTTTTAACTCTGTTCCCACTAAAAACCAGGACAGCCTGCTTTGTAAATTCAAACACCTGGCTATTGGCAAACAGGTACAATTCTGTGAAGGAATTTTTGGGTTTAGACTTTTGTAGGGAACTATCGTGCCCTCTTGCAGAACTGTCACCTTTGACAAGCCTGGGATTTGGAAAATCACTTGAATGCCAAGTGCATCATTATCACATGCTTTATTAATTTAAAGACATTTGATTAAAGAAATAATGCACAGGCTGAGAATAAGAAATGGACTAAGTAGCTTCTATTTTATTTTTTTTTTAACCCCAAAAGAGATGAGCCTGAGAACAAGGGCATATAATAAAATTGACTTTTCAAGAGAGATTGGCAGATTACTGTGATACAGTGGTCCTGAAAGCACAATCCTGGTGCCTTTAATGTAGCTGAAAACAAAAGAACTCCAGTTGAAGACAGGCTGTTCAAAGTGAAAACCCCAATCCACTAGTCTGAAGATAAGCTGCTTTTTTTCCAGCCTGTGTGCAGATAGTTGATTAAAGAAACAGATGTAGAAATTTGTATGCATAACCAGAATTAATTACTTAGCTCTTTCAGCGCGGTGAATTCTTGTGTTCGAGAGCTGTAGTTTGTCTTCATCTCCACATGAAAGGGGTTTATTCTGCAGCTTATCAAGTAGGGGCAGCTTAATTTTTAACTGTCATATGAATCTATTTATTGCATTGCAAGCTACTAAGTCACTGAAAATTTAACTGAGGACAGTGAAGCAGAGTTGGAAAGGCAGAGGGATAACTGCAAACATTCCTATGCAGTTGTCTCCTGTGTAATCAAATCCTGAAATTTATTGTGCATCTTATTGCTGGTGCTCCCATGGATGTGGAGCTCCAGCAAACTTAAAACTCATCTGCAGGTACTGCACAGTGGAATTCAGGGGGAAAAACAAGGGAGTTGCTTTAGAAGAATAACCCAGAGCTCCCTGTTCTCTGCCTGATGTAACAGAAAGGATGGTGGCTTAGTGCTGGAAAAATAGGGAGCAGTACTAGGCTGAAACGAGCATCTCGGCTCACAGGGAGTTAGAAGAGGCCTGTGAAAACACTGAGACCTAATTTGGAAAAAAAGAAAAGATGAAGAATTGGTGTCTAAAGTTTGTTCTGCTGAGCAGTAGCCAGAAGTGGTCATGCTTCCCTTCACCACGGTACTTGCGTATTAATTTTGATTTATGTGGCGTTTGCCTGTCTGCCTTAAAGGAATAAGGGAGCTTTCATTTTTTTTTTCTATTTTTCCCACTGTCTCTCTTCTCTGAAGACTTTTATAGTGTTGTACCTATGCTTGTCTACTTGCAGTGCTGCTGTTTTTAACAGTTGTAAGTATGTTAACTTGTGAGAGTTTCACAACTTGGGAATTTTGTCCTCATCTTTCTTGGAGGCTTGCTCAAAGCTCACAGGGCTCTTTAAAAAGGAACGAGCTTTAAAACAAAAATAATAAAAACAACTCAAAAAAACCCCCCTTTTGGGATATTTTTCCATGCCCTAGCAACCCCTTAATTTGTTTATGTGGTGGTTACTGGTTGAAAATGCCACCCTGAGCACACTGTGTGTCCAAGCACAGGTCCCAGCCCTGGCTGCCCTCTTCTCCCAGCGCGGCGGTCGCTGGCGGGATGCAGCAGCCCCCAGCTCTCCTTGCAAGCACACCTGCAGCCCCCAGGTTAGATTTGCAGCATATTCCCAGGAACACTGCATTCACATTTCTGAGGGCACAGAATAATTTTTTAATACATATGCATATAAAATAATGTATAGAAACCATAATATTTTTTAATATATAAATGAAATAAAATGCCCCCTGCTGGAGTGCTGCCTGGACCACGCACAACCTCCCTGTTTTTGCTTCAATAGAAAACAGCATTTTCAGCATTTTTTTTTTTTCCTTCTTTTGTTTCACTAACACATCTTGCAGTGCTTTCTTCCCTAGAGAAATGAATTTCCTTTTATTTTCTCTGACATTTTTGTTAAGAAGGGCAGACTTTATTTTTTAGAAGCCCTTTGTGGGTAAGGATTCTGCATTCCTGATGCAATGGTAGCCTCAGCCTTTCTCCCTTTTTAAGAGGAGAGCAACACACAGTGGATCATTATTATTATTATTATTATTATTATTATTATTATTATTATTATTATTATTATTATTATTATTATTATTATTATTATTATTATTATTATTATTATTATTCCTCCTTCTGTCTTCAGTGGTGTCTCTGCTGCTGTTCACCTCTGGTACGTGCTAATAGCTGAGCAGAATGAGTCCATACAATGACAGCACTCCCTCTCTCCTAAACCATCACCACACAGTTTTGAGTCAGTGCTTCTTTTTGATGAAAAATAGGAAGAAATCCATCAAAAAACTGGAAAAGAAGAATTTTTTTTTTTTTTTAACAAGATTCTCAGATTTTTAACACCAAAACTGGTATTGGGTAACAGGGAAGTACAAAGAAAGCAAAGATTTCATCCTGTGGCCCGACATAGTTCTTGTTTGCCTTCATTTTCTCTTGTGAATTTTTGGAAATTCCAATGGTTTCTGGGTCCTGAGACACATAATTGAATTAGTTGCTTCAAATATAAATAGATGCAGAAATGTGTAACATTAGAAACATTCTGTTCTGTGGAATGACTTCAACTTTGAGGTAAAATAGTAGATACAAGTGTGATAGAAGATTTAAGCAGAATTATTTCAGTAGCAAATATAGAACAGCAGATGAGGATTCTCAGGCCTGAGGAGAGGCTGCTGTATCTCAAAGGAAATAAGTTATTTTTATAAACCTAATTTTAACCAGTTGAGTTCTAGACAATACAGACTTGTTCTAACATTTCTTGTCTTACCTTTGTTTTCAGTTAAGTATCAGTAAAGAGTCTCAAATGTGAATCTCTCTGCAGAAAGACTTCAGGGTTCAAGAACTCCCTCTGGCTCGTATTAAGAAGATCATGAAACTAGATGAAGATGTGAAGGTACACTCATGGGGTTTTTCTTAAGTATTTATGGTCCTTTTGATGGATATTGTAGCATAATTCCTTGCAATTCATTACTTCTCATTATTTATTATTGTTTTTAAAGCACATTTCAACAGTTGCCTTGAATGCAGTATTAGCTGGCCTTGTATAATTAAACTGAGCTGGGAAAGCAAAATCAGTTGGAATCTTTGAAGACTTTTGCAGTTTTGCTTTCTTCTGGTAAATACCAGTCTACTGTATAATTCTGTGTTATTTCCTATTTTTTCTAGTGCTTGGCTGTCTTTTCTCATGTTTCCTCCTTGATTCTCTTTTCCTTTCACAAAGCTATGGAGAGTTTAGTATGAAGAGTGATATCACTTCAGTGTGTGCTATGCTGTTTCAAGTGTTATGGAAAAAATAAGTAATAATTTAGGTAGATAACATGAATTCCACACCAGTATTTGAGCTGAACCCTTGATGGTGCCAACAACACATTAATTAACTGGTGAAAACTTACTGATATAAAAGGAAGGAGAAAGGAATCACCTGCAGGGTTTGACTCCTGAGCTGCTCCAGTCATCCCTGTTTTTTTAAGTTGGAAAACTGTCTCATTTAACTCCTAAAAGAGAATGGTTTGCACTTGCTTCTTGTTTTTCTCAATGTGCCACCATCCTTCTGTTAGGACAACCTTTAACATTTAAGTGAGACCCTGAAAAAGGTGTCTCTGTCTTCCTACACAAGGGAGCTCTTTATTCAGCCTGGAGAAGGAATGAGCCCAAGGCCTCTGAGGTCCCAGCTCAGTGTCTGAACCAAGTGAGTGCCAGATTTTTGATGATGAAGAGGAAGATGTTTTAGGGCAGGGCAGTGGGGGGAAGTCTCTGGACTGCCTAGAACATTATTTAACAAGGAGTAAGCTTTAATGCCAAGTAATAATGAAGCTACTTAATTTGAGTAAAACTGGAGCAAGATGCTTTTTAAGGAAAAGGAATTTGGTGAGGCAGAATCTTTACTCAGGCCTCCAAACCCTCTTTGCAATTTCAGCATTCATTTCAAATTATATAAATATTTCAACTGTAAAGTCAGGGCCAGGCTTTAAAATGAGCCCTCAACGTGTCCTCCTGAGTTTGTGAATTGTGAATGCACGTGCCAGGAGAAGCTGTTGTTGACAGCCCCAGGGTGAGTGTGGGCTGATGCTGTTTGCTGTCCTACCATCATCCAGCACAACATGCAGTTGCCATCTGACTAGTCATGGAGGAAACAGACTTTTGAGACAAATTTTTAGATGCCCAGTACTCATAACACTGCGTTTGACTCGAGGCTGGTAACTCTTTGGACTGTCAGACTCCGAGATTCTGATGTGGAAATTCCCCCAACTTCACCATTAAACAGCGCAACCATTCAGATTTGGCTAATGTGATAAAGTTACTCTGACTACCACTTTACACTCTTAGAATACTAATAGTAAACTTTGTAATTAAATTTCAATTTTTTACAGATGATCAGTGCAGAAGCCCCTGTGTTGTTCGCCAAGGCAGCTCAGATATTCATAACAGAACTGACTTTGCGAGCGTGGATACACACAGAAGACAACAAGCGCAGGACTCTGCAGGTAGGAGCTGCTCCTGCCTCGCCTTCAGCTGCTTCACAGACTGTTTCCAGCTCTTTGTTTCCATAATACCAGGGTGTTTTGTAGACAGCAACTTCAGGATCTGTGTTTATCGCTACAAACCTGTGTACAAAGTGCAGTGCCCGCTGTAACTGTGTGACTGAAATGTGTTTTTTTTCTTAATTTGTTTTCATAAAAGCCAAACAACAGCAACAAAAACCAAAGCTGCAGCTGTCAGCTGCTTGTGACCTGCTCTAACAACTCAGGAGAGCTGTAGCTGTTGAACTTTTAGCTGATTCATTTTTTCAGTAGTAGTTCTAATGTAAGCTTGTACATGTTTGTGTCAATAAATGTGTAGAGGTGAAAACAAAAATACCTTCCTCCAGAAGAGATAACTGTTTCTTCTGGATTGAGAGACTCTCAATAATAGTCATTTTTTTAGTGGTTCAAGAGTAAACTGTAACTCTTTAGAGTCTTTTTAAGGGAGAAAAAAAATAATTGGTGTTCACTTTTAGTCTGCACATTGACTAGAACTACTTGAAACTATAATAACCATCAGTTCAGGCCCCCAGGTCAGCAGTAAGATATTTAGGACCATGTCAACTCTCCTGTACCCTGGTGCAGAGATTGCTCTTGTGGCAAGGAGACATGTCTGATTTTGGTCCAGAGCTATTGAACAGGCATCCAGCCACTCAATCACTGCTAAACTGGACTAATGCTACTTGCTGAACCCAGGTTTTAATGCACTTGCTGTGGGAAGGATGTATTTGATACACGTGCCATGAACAAGATGCTTCATAGGCACAAGTGCTGACTCAGGCATGTCCTGTTAGCAGCTTGGATGGATGGATTTATTTCAGAATTGTACTTAAATCCTGATCCTAATGTATAAAACCTCGAATTGGTTTTATTTCTGACTGCCTTGCCTTCCACAGCAGCTGCCCTCCTGGAACAGCTGCTCTCTGCATGGACAGTGCAGCTGGAGAAATGCAGTCTCTGCTTATCGAGTATTTGGGAAGAAAATCTCAAGTGGAGAGGTCTGAGTTGTGGAAGTCTGTTCCTGAGGGAACTGGATTGAGCCCAGTCCTCAGCATGGAGGATGAAATATGGGATACATCTGTTCAGTAAAAGGTTTTTTCCCTGTGAAGATACTTCTATAATACATGCTGCCTGCGGAACAGAAGTGTCTCTCTTGGGCTTTCTATGTTATCAGTGTTTGGCAATTTAATGCCAAGGCAGTAAAAGGTTTAGAAATGTCAGCTAGCCTGAGATGAGAGCATTTGAAGTGTTACCTACTCATCAGGCAGCACAGGCATCTTTGTCTCAAATCTTTTTCTCATATATGCTGTAGAAATTCTATCTTCAGCTAATGAGAATGAGACTTTAAATAGCTTGTTGAATTAGCCCTACTTTTTAAGATGGTTTGGAAGAATTTTGAAATTACAGATTACATTGTTTTCTTTTTCTTTCTCTCTCTATTTTTTTTTTAATTTAAAAAAGAAAGTCAGCTTTTTAACTTGGGGATTGTTTCAGATCTTGAGCAAATACATTTCAGTGGTGACTTAGTGCTGGGTAACACTTTATTAAGGATTTTAATGCTTTGACCTCATGCTATTCTTTGGATTTCTTTTTCAGGCAAGGTATAAAAATAAAGTTATAAGCCATTTTGAGAAGATCCTTACCTTGCCAGTTTCTCCTAGAAGCTTGTTGGCTCGTGCACATCCTTTTTCTGCTACATGTTTGGCCAGTTTGCTGAGTATATGTTTTAATCTTCGTGCTTTCTTGTAATCATTTTGCCCTTCTACATGCTGAAGCCTGTTCTTCCAACATCTCTTGGGATTCCCCTGCCCTGAATAAGAGAAAAAAAACCTAAAATCACAGGATCTTATTTTTTCAGTCCCATCCCCAACTTGTAGATTGTGCATATGTTGCTACTCATGCATGGAGCAGTCACCCTGGTCTCTCTGCAGAGCTGCTTTTCAGATATCTTTGGTATTATAAAATGGTTTTTTTAGGAGAATTCCTGTTTTTCATGTACTAAAAGGCTTGTGGTGGTTGTCATGAGCTCTCTGTGATGAATTACAGTGGTACCATTGTGGAGAGCCTGATTAGGCCCAGTGGGTGAGTAGATGACTGTAACAGCCTGAGTTTGAGAAGCACTTTCTGATTGCACATCTTGGAGGTCTCCCTCAGCACCAGACAGTGTTGTTGGTACTGAAACAGTTCTCACCACCTGGCTTGACCATGTGGGATCTGGAGAAGACTCTGACTTGACTCAATTTAAAAGCTCTAATTTAATTTATCCAGTGACAAAACAGACTGCTAAAGCTGAAGAATGTTTGGGTTTTTTTCTTCTTTTTTGGTTGTTTTAGAGGAATGACATCGCCATGGCAATTACAAAGTTTGATCAGTTTGACTTTCTTATCGATATTGTTCCAAGAGATGAACTGAAGCCTCCGAAGCGGCAGGTGAGACACAAAAATGATTGTTTCATTGTCTGTCCTTCCCTTGCTGTGAGTTCAGTCTCTAATTAAAAGAGAGTTGATAAAGCAATACAGAATCAGATAGAAACATGAGGTTTGTGCTTCTCTTTTACATGTTCATTTACAGTGGTTGTCAGGTTCTTACATTTTTTTCATGGAAATGGAGATTTACAGTAGTCTGGGGATTTACTTTAAGTGACAAAAACTACTAAATAGCTCTGATAAATTCTTTAACATTGCCAACATTTGGTAACTTTAAAAAACAGCTGAGTCTGCATCCTTTGGCTTGTAAAGGGAGAAAGAGACTTCTTTGCTTAGCAGTACCACCTCCTGCATCATTTGGGGCAGTTATTGCTACTGTAAACATCCTTGACTGGAAGCTGTGAGGTGTTAGAAGGAGCTTTCAGTCGGATGTTTACAGCAGCAGGCTGCTGCAGTCACCTGGGCACGAGATCTTTGAAACTTAAATGGTTTCTGTTGTACAAAGCGCTTTTTCCCTCCGTGTTTGAGACGGTGCTGAAAATGCAATGAGGTGGGGTTCAAGCTCAGTCTTGCTGCTTCAAATGCAAAGTAATTTATCTCCTTTGCCTGAAAGCTTGCTAAAAGTTCACCAGTTCAGTAATTGCTCATCTCTCTCTGTTAGGAGTTTTCAGTACAACTCTTCTGGGGATCAGCTCTGTTTGGATAGTGCTGCACCTTGTTCAGCAGCTCTGGGATCATTGCTGAGAGCTCAACTGGACTAGTTTCTTCTCTGACCAGTACATTTCAGTAGCTCATACCAATTCCTTCAACTGTTTTTCTGATAGTTTTAAAGGTTTACAGTTTGTTAGCCTTTGGAAAAGAGCAAAGTGGCCCCTAAAATAGTTTATCTAGAGAGTGCTACTGGAGAGGCTGAAACACTGTAAAACATCTTTTTGGCAAGTGTTTTATTGGGGAGTTTTTCTTTGACACTTTTTTTTTGTATTCTGATATAAATCTGGATAACATACAAAAAGATACCTGCTTTGGGTGTGGACCTGAATTTTGGAGGTTGCTATTTTGCTTTTTGTTTTGAAGTCCTCGTGGTGCTACTGGAAGCAATAACCAAAGGGAGGGAATACACACTTCATCCTTTCTGATGATGTCCTGAGTGGAGTTTAACCTCTTATTCTGATTTCCAGGAGCAGCACAAGTTTCTAGTAAAAGGAAAACCTTCAAGTTTCACAATATATGCACGAGAGTCCATCCTCCTGCTGCAGACAGCTAAGGTTAAAATTAACAGCATCCCAAGGCTTCATTACAGGTGTGCTGGGAGCTCTGTTCTGTACGTGCTGAGCGTCACACGTAGGAGTTTGGCACAGCTCCTTCCATTCCTTCACTGAGTTCCTTGCTTTATCCTTGCAGCAGAGATGATTTATCCAAAGATTATTAGTTAGGTATTAAATAAAAAGACAAAGCAGCAGCCTGCACAGCTGCTCTCAATGCTTTGCTTCACTAGGGGAAAGAAAATCCACGTTTTGGTTTGTTCAGCTTGACAAGCTGAAAGGAGTTGGCTGCAGCCTGAAGTGACACAGGTTATTTCTGGCGTTGCAAAGTCAGTTCTTTTTCTTTTTGGTGCCTCATTCAGTTACTTGACTTTGTTGTGCTATTTTTAGAAGTATTCCATGTTTGGGAGGAAGAACATTGTCCCTATCTTTTCCTTGCTGGAGCCTTTTGATGCACATCAGAACGTTGTGATTACAGAACATTCAAGTTGTGTAATCAAATGAAGGCCTGAACGATTTTAATAGTGTTTTATATGCATATAGGTTGCTGGGTTAACGTGTCTTGATGAGACATCACACCAGAGCTGTGTCTTTTTGGATTGCACAGCATCAGCAGTGAAACCCTGTTGGTTTTTGGGTTGAAATAGGCTTGAGAGATCTGTCTCTTGCTGAATCACTAGAAATACTTGTTATGGCAGGAGAAGGTTAATGGCAAAATAGCTGCCAGATAAGAGCGTAGGTTAGGACTTTGCAGTGGAAAATACTCCTTTGATTCACCAGCATTGAAAAGTGTCTGCCTGTAGGCTGACAGCCTGCACTTTTTTGGCTGGGGCTACAATCTGTATTTTCTCTCTGCTGTGGAGAAGACTGTTTGACAAGTTGGTGTTGGTTACGTGGAAGAGCTGGGAATGAAACCACGACTGTTATGTTGCTCTGGTAACTAAAGCTATGGCTTGAAAATAAAAGATGGCAAATGATGTGACACAACCTAATTCAAGCAGATTTGGATTTAAAGCCATTTTTGCCCATAGAAAATGCAACTTAACCTGGAATAGATGCTGAACTACTCATTGCCTTAATTGTTTCAGGATTCAGCTAGGAATTGAGGATAGGAGTTCTCTAGAAATAACATAGGTAAGATTGGGCTTTACAGAAACAGCTCTTCTGTGTGTGTGGTCTGAGGGTTAACTAGAGACATGTCCTGTTGAATATGTATTTTAAATTTGTTATTAATCCCTCCCCCAAAGGATTTGATGAAGTGAGTAGGAATAATGAGTGAACTACCACGTGTGTAGGAAGTATTGTCAGTGGTTGCAGTGGTTTGCAATACTGTGGGATAGTGCTCATGTTGGCTCTGAGAGGCAGGCTTAGAAGTTGCTTCTTGATTACAGCCAACTGGGAACAGCTTAATCTTTGGAAGGTGATTTTCTGGTCAGCTATTGAGAAACCTCCCAGTAGTAAACCTTTTCTGAGGGCTCTCTTACTCAAGCCTGATGCCCATCTAGACAACATACAATGATCTTGTTTAATCTGAATTTTTCTTTTCCTGTCCAGTTGGATATGCTGATGGTAATTCATGAGCAAGCCTCATGTAATGCAGGGGAGTCAAGAAAACTTGTGTGAGTGGGACTCTACCATGTTGTAGCACGTGTAAACATCCTACACTCTCAGCTGTGAACTCGAGGTGGCTGGGAGAGGATTGTTTACGCCTTCTGCCATGGAGTGAACATCTGGTGAGCTGCATCTTCTGTAAGGTGCAAGATCCAACTGCTCTGGGGAGCCTAAGAGTTTTGATTCTTGAGTGTTAATGGCTTGCCACTTAGCATAATCTCTGAAAATCTACTTCTTTGCCTAAAATATTGTTAATGGTAAGGGGCTTTTCTCTCCTCAAGACATGCTTAGGTAAAACAAAACAGCATTATTGCAGCCTTTGCTTCTGACAGCGAGCTAGAGCAGAGCCTTTTGTTTCTTCACACTGTTGAGATATTCCTGCTACCAGCAGAACCAGGCTGTTAGGTCACAGCACCAGGTGAAACTGTGACAATTCTGGAAAAGCTGGATTTAAATCAATAAATACAGGCACAGCAATATGCATCAAGTCCATGAGTGTTATTCCATAGATCCAGATTTGAGTTGGGCACGTAGACTATGGAGAGGGTTTTGTTGACAGAGGAGGCTTTGTAAATCTTCCTGGTACATTTGCAATTCATTCTGTGTTAAGATAACAGATGATGATGGAATTCACTGATGAGGAGTGGTGTGGTTTACAACTATGGTAATTTTACTCATTTGCTTCTTGCAATGAAATTGGTGACTACGTCGTTATATGTAGGATATTGGAAATGGCTTTGATTTCCATATAGCTGAATAAATGAGGAAACCTGTTTTGATTTATCATTTCAGTTTGATTTAGTTAAACTGTTATGAACAAGAGATTAAAGATATTTTCCTGTGGAGTTTGCTTATGGGGGGTGTTTCAGCTCTGGTTGGGGTGTTTGGATGTTGACCTGTCATTTTTCCTGTACCACAGGAAGAAGTGCGCCAGGCTGTGACCCCAGCTGAGCCTGTACAATATTATTTCACACTTGCTCAGCAACCTGCTGCAGTGCAGGTTCAGGGGCAACAGCAAGGACAACAGACCACCACGTCTACAACTACGATCCAGCCAGGACAGATCATCATTGCCCAGCCCCAGCAAGGGCAGGTGAGTGATCAGCAGCGTTCAGGGGCTCTGCAGTTCAGTGGAGCCAGTGAAAACCTTGACTTGCTCGTGTGTAATTGGCCTGGTATTGCAGGATCTGTTCTCACTGCTCAGAACAGTCAATAACAATAGAGAAACGTGGGGTTTGGACATGGCCATGTGCTCAGATACCTTAATAACAAGGGTCATCTGGGTTCTGGGTTCCCTTTGTGGTGGTTCAAGTGTCAACAAGTAACAGTGGGTCTAGGAAGAAGTCTGTATGTTACAGTCTTTGTATCCCATGGCTGTTTCACCTGTGTTCAGTCCTTGCTTGGTCCTTATCCCTGTTTTGAATGCAGACCACCCCCGTGACAATGCAGGTTGGAGAAGGTCAACAGGTACAGATAGTGCAGGCCCAGCCACAAGGACAGACCCAGCAGGCTCAGAGTGGAACTGGGCAGACCATGCAGGTCATGCAGCAGATCATCACCAACACAGGGGAAATCCAGCAAATACCGGTAAGACTTTACCAGTAGCAGTGTGTAACGTTCCTGTGAGCAACCTGTCTGCTGCTGCTCTGGAATGAGGCTGTATATGTATGCTTTTTCAACTGGGTGAGGAAGTTTGGATGAGTGGTGTGTTTCCTGCACTCAGAGAGGAAAACTAACCAGGTGTGACACAGAGGAGGAAATAAATCTAACTCATCTAGTGTAGACTCATTGCCCACCCCCTGCACTTCCCCCTGAGTGAATTAGTTACCATTAGGAAGCAATAAATAAAACATTTCCTGGATAAAAGCTTAGTTCTTTACTACAGCATGGTTTCAATAAAGCATAATTAACTACTTTTGCCTTTACTTGGTTCTGCCTCTGCAATCTGAAGTCATGACCTGGCAGACTGAGTGGGAAAGGTGCCATCTATGAGTTATTAATAAACTATTATGTTGTAAGAAATATTTCTACAAAATACTTTGAGCTAGTTAGAGGAATGGCTTTGCAGAACCAGGAAATACCTCGTCACTTTCACATCAATATAGAATGGGATTCTGAGTACTCAGCATCAGCAGCAACATTCTGGCATGTGTCCTAGGTAAACACCTGGGTCAAAAAAATGGCACTTTTTTTTTTCCCCCACGTCTTTGTACCTTCTAATCACAGCAAAGCTGGGTCTTTCAGTTCCCATCTGGAAAATTTCACACCTCTTAAAGAGAAAAAACCAAAACATCTAGTTCTGTGTACTTAACCAGCAACCCAGAGGTCAGCCCAAGTGACCAAGACAAAGGTTTCTCTTTGCCTTTGATTCCTGCTCTGAAGAAGCGTACCCACAGCTGTGGCAAAACTGATCTTGCACACAAGTTTTGCTAAGCTTCCCTCTGTTCATCTGGCAGTTGTTCATGCTTTGACATAGCTTCTTGAAAAAAAAAAAAAAGGTTTAGGTTGTGGGTGTTGCCAGATTTTTCCAATTCACTCCCAAATTCTTTTCATCTCTTTAAGTCTTCAGCTGATTACGAGTGCTTGGCTTAGGGTGCTGGTCAGAAAGGAAGTGAATTGCTTGCCAAATACGGTGTTTTACTACAAGCAACCTTTTTTCTTCTCTGTGTTCTCCACTGCCTTTCCCTTACATTATTTTTTTCTCTTCCTTTCCTTATGGAAGTCTCTCAAAGGTGCTTGTTCCTCAAAGCATTTTGGATGGAGATCTCCACCTCCAGCCCATGTGGATCCGTTACCACAGTACTGAGTGTTGCAGCATCCTCCTTTGGTTCAGCAGTGAAAGAACAGTTCAGACTTGTTCTCCAGTGAATGCTGTAACCCCTTAGAAGAAGGGAGCTTGGAGATCTGCTAAGAGAAAGAATTGTTTATAAAGAAGCTGTGAGGGGGCTGTGATCCTCTACAGAAAGCACTGTTCTCTGTGTAGGTGGATCCCGTTGCAAGTGGTCCTGTGTTTTAGGAGCATGAGACTGGAGGCTTTTTAATTAGTGTCTGGTTTTGGCCAAGCCTATGTTTCTACCTTCCTCTTGCCTGGGAGTGTGTAAGAACAGGTAGTTGTGACTGGTCCTCAGAAGCTTCTTATGCTGCAGGTGTAAGACAGAAACTACCAAGTGCCTGAGTGTGGGACCTTTTGTCTTGAAGAGCACTTGGTTCTCTAATTTAAAGTGTAAGGCTGCAAAGCAGAGCAACTTAGGAGCAATGTTTTAATGAAATAGTCACAATTCTCCCTCCTGTATCTAGCAGAGGTACTGTTGTGACTGTAATTAAGAGGATTCTTCTTAATCACGGCGTGTTGAAGAATCACAGTTGGTGCTGAAGGCAGCATCTTTCCTCTTGCTCACTTCCAGCAGGTGAAATAAAATAGAACATGGAGCCACACGCTTGTTACAAGAGCTTTTTAGTGCCCCATCCTGGAAAGCACACTTTGTTTGGTTTCACAGAATGACAGTCCCTGGTCTCTTCAGTGCTACTGTCTGTTCTGCTCTCTTTCTGCTCTGCTTTTAGTGCTTTTCCCCTGAGTTTCCTTTCTCTCTTGTTCCGGTTAGTGCTGTCTTCTGATAGTTCCTTTTCAGTCTGGTATCCATTAGGCTTCAGCAAAGAATCTTTCATGACATAAATATGACAGTTTGAAACCCTCTCATCAAACTGATAGTGCCTCTGGCCATGGCAGGGGTGCTGGGAGACTCTTACTAATGTTCTTTGCTGTTTTTCTACTTGCTCCTGATACTCTGTACACTCCTCTGCTGTGATTTACCATTTATTCTAGGACCACAGGTTGCCTGTGGAAAAGTAGCTTTTATTTTTTTAAAATTGAGGAAAACCTGGAAGTATATATGTTAATTAAATGGTAATAATTTATTTGTCTGCATTAATTTTGTGTTAAATTTAATCTGTATCTTAGCTGGACCTCATTGGGCAGGTTCTTTGGAACTTAGTCTTGTTTCTGAAAGAAACATTCTTTCTAAATTGCTTTAATCCTTTCAGTGATCAGTGTAGTTAAAATGGAAGCAGGAAGCCCCCAGTGTGGAAATCATGATCTGCCAGCAGATCTTGATGCAGAAACAAATCCCTTTTTTGAAATGTTTATGCTCATGTGGAGTTTATTGCTCTTGAAATAATATTGGAGCTTTTAGGCACAGCTGGTGAAGTCAGCAGTGTTTGTGTCGATGCCAAGACCATGTTCTAGGCACTTGAACTTTTGTCAGTGAGCAGTTTTCAAGTATTTTGTATGTCTTTCCCCTTTTTAAATTAAAAAAAAATCCAAACACTTTGTATATAATTAATTTTAAAGCTGTGAATCTAAATATTCTGAAGTTAAATAACACAAAAAGGAAAATTCAACCATAGTATCAATCACACTGATTTTTTTTTTTTTTTGTTTATTACTCCTCAAGTGTATATTAGCTGTTTGTATCACAGAAAATACAAGATTGGAGGTGACCATGATGACATTGTCTTCATATCCCACTCCCCCAAGCATCTAACCTTGCAAGATGAGGGTTGTGGGAAATAAATTTGTATTTGAATGTTGTAAATGAAATATTGACACAGAAAATGTTGGCCTCTGCCAGATGGGGCTTGACCTGTATTGACAGAGAGCTGCATTAAAAGCTTCCAAGTGTGACCTTGCCATATTCCTGGGTTTTGCCATCTCTGCTGTCTTTATGTGAAAATTTCCTGTATATTTTTCTCTATTTTTTTGGCAGGGTACAGCAGGAGTGTCATTATGTGCAGCTAGCTCCTAAGAATTTTCTTTAAGTGAAATGATACATCAAAGCAGTAACTCGATTCTCAGAACCAGCAAGAAAAAGAAGTGTTCCCAAAGCTCTCTGAAATTTAGCAATTAATATGCTTGAGCTACTAACTGCTCACTCCCATTCTGGAGGAAGAAGTAATACTGTGCTTCCTCAGGGTGTTACTTCAGGAACCTGCAGGAGTTCTGTGCACTTGGGTCTTGCTTTGGGCAGGGTCTGTGATAGTTCCTTATCTCAACCAGTAACAACTGAAGCTTCCCGGTGTCATCTATGGCTTCTGTTGTGGAAAAAAAAACCAACAAAAAAAAAAAAACAAAGAAAAAGAAGGCAAGTTTGTGTGTTTCAGGTTACCCAGTTACCTGTTTAATTTTCTTTCCCTGCCCCCTCCGCTTGTCTCCAGGTTCAGTTGAATGCTGGCCAGCTGCAGTATATCCGCTTAGCCCAGCCTGTGTCAGGCACCCAGGTAGTCCAGGGGCAGATCCAGACGCTTGCAACCAATACACAGCAGGTATGCACTACAACAGCAGGGCTGACATGAACTGGTAAAGTGTTCTTCCCTAGCTCCTGAAACTGCAAATTCCACTCCAATTGACCAACTCTTGGGCTAGGATTCCTGCATTTCTTTTCTTCCTGTTCCTTTCATCACAATAATAAAGCAAGGAGCATAGTGGAAGTTGCCGTTACCTGTACGTGAAAGGTGCATGCATATATGTACGTGTGTGTGTGTCTCATGCTGCTTCTGAGCTGACTGCAGGTAAAACTTCAGTTCATCAACCTTCTTTTACTTCTGCTCCTTCTGGCTGGGTGAGGGAGGAGCAGCCACACAACCTCTCAGGGAAGCTGTTGCAGAGGTGAAGCATCGAGACCGGCATTGCTGCCAGCAGGTTGTCCTCATGTTCTTGTTGAGACTGGTTGCTAAGGGACTCTTCTCTGCCTTCAGAGGACAGGAAGGCTGCTGCTTTTCTGTCATCCTGGAGGCTGTGTTCTCCTCACAAAAGTCAGGGAGGACATGCTTGTGTTTGGTTTGGAAGGGCTCAATCCCGTGTCCTTTGTTCCTGACTTGTGGTTAGCGCCAGCATGACTGCGGGCTGGCGGCAGAAGCCGTGTGTTACCACATGGTGGGGTCATGAAGTTTGAAAGAGTCTAAAAAGCTCTTGAAAGGCAGCAGCAGAATATGATTAGTGGGGTTTTGACCCTATCCAAAGTGCTGGCAGTGATCATCCTTCTCTTATCCTTATAGATAACGCAGACAGAAGTCCAGCAGGGACAGCAGCAGTTCAGCCAGTTCACAGACGGACAGGTAAGAACTTGGGGTGTGCTCCATCCCTTTGGAGTCAGGGGCTGGAAAGACTGTCCTAAAGTCTGCATGGTCTAACAAATCCACTCCTCTCCATAAAACACTGCTGCTGCTACCAGACCTTAACCAGGAGCAGCACAGGTGGGTGTTGTGCCAGTCTTAATTCAGGTGGATCCCTCCATGTTGTGCTGCCTTTGCTCTAAATTGATCCAGTCTCCTGTACTCTGGGTGGGGTCCCCTTTACTCCTGACCAGTTTGGGAATAAAGATCTTAACATCTAATCATTGACTGTTGCATAAGTATCCTGAACTCAATTTGGGCATGAGAAATTCACAGCATTGCTTTGTTATGATTTAGCAACAAATGTCTGGTGGCAATTTGCCATCTGTTTTCTGGGGGCAGATTTTCCTTGGACCTGAGAGTTGCTGTTAACGTCACCGCGACGCTTGTAGGGTCAGTGCACAGCGTGTGCTTGAGAGGGAGCTGGTGCTGGGTGTGATCAGAACTGACAGTCATCCCTTTCCCCTGCTTCTGTCTCTGCCAGCAACTTTATCAGATCCAGCAAGTGACCATGCCTGCAGGCCAGGACATCACCCAGCCCATGTTCATTCAGTCCACCAACCAAACCTCAGATGGCCAAGCCACACAAGTGACAGGGGACTGAACAGGGACGTTGTCACAAGTCCTCCCTCAGCGTGGAAACGAGCACATACCAGCTTGACATTCACCATACCAACCTGGTCTGATGAATACATCTGCTTCTGTGTATCTGTACTTGATATTAAGCCTATAGTAGGCTGCAATCTCTGGTGCACTATACACCTTCCTCTGGTGGGTATGAGAGAATATCCAACAGACACTGACAAGAATGCAATATTTTTATTTTTATTTTTAGAAATCAATATTTCAGTGTATTCAGCTGCTTGTTCAGACTCCTGAAACTGAAAGAGAACGAATCAGAGGAATTTGTAGCATCTCATTGAGCAATGTGTAAAAGGTTTTTATCTAGTAAAATTATTAAAGGGTACTGCATCTGGTTTGTTGTAAGAGCTTTATTCCTGGTATTCTCTTTGTATTATTTTTTGTTTCTCTGAATAGAGCTAGATTCAGTCCTCCCATCTCAATGGTTTATTAGGGGTGTCTGGGGGGAGTGTGTGTGTGTGTGTTAGATTTTCCTCTCCTGCCTCCTTTTTTTGTTAGGGCAGAGCATTGGCAAGATGCAGCTCAAGGGCAGGGAGTAGGGGAGGAATAATTAAAGTGAAAACAGAAAAAAACCCCATTCCTTTGTATGATGACTGTGTTTTTTAAGGGCAAAAGGTTCTTTAGTTTGGCCTGGTTTGTTCTAGAGACACTAATGTGAGTCTGGACAAACCCCAGCCCTGCTGTTAACTGTTGTATTGGCTTCAGTCGGTGCATGTAATTTAAGCTTCATAAAGTGAAATAAATTTCCTTTGTAAGATAATGTGTGTGCTTTCTTTGAGATCCAGTGCCCTGTCTCAACCTGCCAAGCAGAGAGCATCCTCAGTCCCTGAGGAATTGTTACCCCTGAAGTAGTGCAAATACCACTGGGGTTTCAGGGTGGCCTGGAGAAGTGACACTGGTGGGTGCTGATCCTGCCACGCACCAAGGGGGTCTTCTGTGACCTGAGTCCAGCTGAGCCCGTGGGGAGGAGTTGAGGCAGGTTTGAGCAAACCAAGAGGTTTAACTGAAAACACCACAGGGCCTGACAGCTTTAGGCCAAGTTTAGGTCTTTGACTTTTGTGCATCCAGCACTGAGCAGTTTGACAGAGTTGGTGCTTTCATAGAATCCCAGACTGGTTTGGGTTGGAAAGGACATTAAAGCTCATCCAGTTCCAGCCCCCCTGCTATGGGCAGGGTTGTCAACCACTAGATCAGGCTGCCCAGGTCCCCATCCAACCTGGCCTTGAATGCCTCCAGGGATGGGGCATCCACAGCTTCTCTGGGTAATCTGGGCCAGTGTCTCACCACCCTCCGGGTCAAAAATTTCCTCCTAATATCCAACCTAAATCTCCCCTCTCTCAGTTTAAAGCCATTTCCCCTTGTCCTGTCACTCTCTGCCTATGTCAAAAGTCACTCTCCCCCCTGTTTCTAAGCTCCCTTCAGGCACTGGAAGGCTGCAATGAGGTCTCCCTGGAGCCTTCTCCAAGCTAAACAAGCCCAGCTCCCTCAGCCTTTCTCCAGCAGAGAGGTGCTCCAGCCCTTGGATCATCTCCCTGTCTCTCCTCTGGACCCGCTCCAACAGCTCCACATCTTTCTTGTGCTGGGGGCTCCAGGCCTGGACACAAGACTCCAGATGAGGCCTCTCAAGGACAGAGTAGAGGGGGGCAATCCTGCTCACCCCTCTTTTGATGCAGCCCAGGATACAGTTGACCTTCCAGGCTGCAGTCACACGGGGCTGGCTCATGGCAGGCTTTGTCCAGGTGGCTTCATGCAGAGCTGGGGGACAGCGCCAGCACTGCCACTTGTTTTTTTTCCTGGCAGAATCACCAGGTTTGCCAGGCTTTGGCAGTGGGGAGAGGCTGGCTGCCCCAGGGCGTGGGGTGTCACCCATGCCCCTGTGAGTGCTCCCCTGGCAGCGCCCAGCCCGGCTGTGCGGGACCAGACTCTCGCCCCGGTGCGGGTGCTGCTGCTGGGGAAGGAAAACTCCGCTTCAGCATTTGGCTGCTGCGAGCTACTAAATCTGGGCCAGGTTGTTCCAGTCAGATGAGGGAGTTTGCTGCATTACCTGCACCTCCTGGCCTTTATAAATGTCAATTTTCTTCTTATTATTTTTTTTTTCATATATATTTTTCTGCTCCTGCCATGCCAGGGACCCAGCGGCGCAGTGCAGCAGCAGAACGATGCAGCCCGACGCCTTCCTGAGCACCAGCCCGCTGGTACCGCAGCCTGGGGCGGGCTCGCTGGGGGAGCATCTCCGGTGCCTGGGAAAGGTGAAGTTCGGGGGGGGAAAAAGTGAATTTTGTGAAAGCTCCGAGCGTGGGAGCGGCCACGAGAGGGCTCCCGTGGGTGGCTGCTGCCTGGGAAGGGCTGGAGGTGCCTCCACCCAGAGGGTGGGCTGCGTCTGGTCCCCACAGCCTCATCCTCGTTGTCCTCTGGTCCAAGCTGCCATCGGTCCCGCCAGCCGGATCCCACCCAGCAAAGACGCTGTGGCTGGGCTGGTGCTTTCCACCGGCCTCCACAGCGAGGTGAGATGGGTGGAGGTGGGTCCCCTCCCCAGATGCTCTGTTGGCAAAGTGTCCTTTTTGCTTGTGCCAGGGAGCAGAGCTGGGGAATCGACTTGTAAGGCTGGAGAGAGACTGTGGCTGCGGGATGGGGCGGCTGGAGCAGGCAGCTGCCTTGTCCTGTCAGCCGCTGGCAGAGGCAGCCGGCGAGGTGCTTTGGGAGGAAAGCTCCTTCCCCAAAGCAATGGTGTTTGCTTGAAATCGTTTTAGATTTGAATGGGAATGGATTGTTTAAAGGACAGAAAATGCAATGCTGCTCCTGAAAGGAGAGTGAGCTTCAGCTCTAGCTGATGGGGATGCTGGTTTTGATGTGCTTGGTGTCAGCTCAGCGGTTGCCCA
Organism: Caprimulgus europaeus; assembly: GCA_907165065.1. Next base: position 2,107,663 of record OU015547.1, read on the forward strand.
AAGCTTGATCCCATCCAGGAGTGTAGGCACCTAACAGACAGTTAATGCTGATGTGCATCACATTAATATTTAGCTAATAGTGGGGATAAGACTCTGTCTGTGCTCCCAGAGCAGTGCCCTAGCCGACTCCAACAGGAAAGGGATTCTGAAGAGACCTGACATGGTTTGTCTGTCACAGGTACTGTAAACCTCGGGCGTTAAAAAGAACCAGGTCTTCTGTGGAAGGACACACACCTTCATTTGATCTTCCAAGGGAGTGTGATGAGGAATTGTGTGGTGTGGGGTGATGCAGAAGGAGGTGCACATTCCCTGAGATGCTGGATGAGCCGTGGTGCCCATGGGGATGGATGTCAGACCCTCTGCAGGTGGCTCAGCCAGTGCCACGGGGCTGCGCAGCAAGCGTGACGGGTGACATACGAAGGTGGCAGAGCCAATCGCTCCTCCAGGGCCCCGAGGGATGAAAGCTGATGAGGAAGCTGCACTTTCCTCCCAAGAACAGGTTTGAGTTTCCATTTCTCCTCGGGGTGATGAGCTAAGCACAACCCCGTGCGGGTGAGCGCCGGCCGCTGATGCTCGGGCACCGGAGCGCTCGGTTTACTGCGGGGTTTGCTGCTGACAAATCCCCTTCCCTGCGGCTGCCACATCCAGCCACCCTCTCCCAAGGCAAATCTCACTGTGGTGAAGGTCACACTGCCACCGTGGGGACCGGGAGCCACCGAGGTGTAGGGAAAAGCACTTGGGTGAAGCTGCCCCACGCGCAGCCTCTCCGGCCATGGGCTCTGGGTTCCCCCCTGCAGCAAGTGCTGCCAAACTGTGTGTCCTCAGGGAACGGCGCTGGAGGGGTTTGGTTGTGAATCATCCTGAGGCTGCAGAGCCAGAGAGCCCAGGGGTGCAAAGCTCTCTTGAAGTCCTCATCTCTTCTTCCTTCCTCACCTTTGGAGCTGGGAAAAGGAGCTGGATCCCTGCCCTGTCCCGCTCCCCGTGCAGCAATGCCGGTGTCACTCCAAGCTCGGGGTCAGGGCAGGCGAGGGCTGATGTGGCCCCACAGCAGCACCAGGACCCGGACTGGGGGTTTGCCCTGGATTTGGGGCAGTGCAGCCCCACAGCCCCCAGCCTGGAGGGTCCCCATCCCATGTCCGGTGACAGGAGGGTGGAAGCCCTTCAAAGTGGCGCCGGGGTGTCCCAGTCACTTGTTTGTCAGAGCGAGTGCAAGCACTGAGGCCAGGAGCTAATTGCCCTGGGTCGAGGCCAAGCCTTCAGCAGAAGCAGGTGCTCTGCAGCCTCCTCACACTGCTTTCAGTGCTGCCCACTGTCCCCAGCGCTCAGCCAGCTCCTGGGGCAATGCCAGCCCTGTGTCCCCTAAGGCCACCTGCCTCCAATTCTGCCTGTCCCAGCCACCAAGCACCAAACCAGGTTTCCTCACACGGAGGGAGCTGGTTGCATCCTCCCCTCTGTGATGCCTCCCCAGCATTCCCCCATCCTGGGAGCTAGGCAGGGACTTTGTCCCAGTCCCCACGCCCAGGCCAGGAGTCCCAGTCCTGCCTGCCCCTCTCCCCAGCCCGCAGCCCTGCAGCTGCATTCCAGGACTGCAAAACTTACTGGAAATCCTCTAGATGCAAATCCTGGCCTCCCGTCCGTGCCAGGAACTGGAGCTGCAATCCCAAGAGGGCAGCAGGCTTCAAGCCCGCCCCCAGAAATCCTCTTTAAAGTTTCATCAGGGCTGGAGGATGCGAGCGGCTCTGCGGGACCCCCGCGGCTGGGCAGAGCCTCCCCAAACCTCCGCCGGTTCTGCTGGGTGGGGTCAGTACCGTGTTGATTCAGAATCCCTGGCTCCATCCCAAAACCTCCCAGGATCCATGGAGGTTCCCAAGGTCTGGGCAGGTGACAAGGTGTGGATGGGACCTGTTCCTTCCCCGCATGCAGTGACCCACAGCACCAGCTCTGTGTCCCAGTTAAACCTGTCACAGGCACTCAGCCCAGCTGGGAGCGACCAGGATGGCTGTGCCCACAGCTTTGCAAAGTTCCCTTTGTGGGGTCTGACCCCCAAAAACAAAACTGCAGGAGACCCAAAGCAAGGGTAACAGTGCGGGTGGCTTGTGGGTGGTGGTGGCACAACTCCTCCCCTGATTTATTAGCATCCCACTGATTCCAGCAAACAATTTAGAGAAGTGATATCTATGTTAAAAAAAAGAAAATCAGCAATTCTTCTTCACTTACAAACACGGATCTGCCAAGGCTTCCCTGGCAAGCCCGGGACATCAGCCTGGATATTCCCCATCCAGCTGTGAAGCAGCAGCAGGAGTAAAACAGCTCCCACCTCCCCGGACTCCTCTCAAGTGAGCACCCACCTTGGCCAAAAAGTCTTTTCCAGGTCACCTTAACTCTGCCCCCACCGCAGCTCGAATCAATCACAGGTGAAACCCAAACCCCACAAGCGAGGGGAATGCGCTGAGCCAACCGGCAGCGGATGAAGGTCAGGGTGCTCCCGCTGCGGCGCCTCGGCTGGGGGGACCATCAGCTGCTCCCCTTGGGGGGCACGTTCAGAGGGGGCTGCAGGGGTTGGGGTTGGAGGGGAGCACGGAGGAGACACTGCAGACTCACTAGGGAGAGTCTGGGTTGGATTTACAGGATTTCAGCCTCCATGGACACAGCTCTCATCCCCGTCTCGCCGCCGTGGGGTTTGGTGGCGGCGGGAGGGAGAGGTGTCCTCGGAAGGGGGGGCTGCAGGCTGGCTCCTGGGGTGGGTTTTACCAGCACCATTTCCCCAGTGCCCAAGTAAATAAAATTCTCTCTTTAATCGTGTGTGTTTCCTCAGAGCTACCAAATACCGCAGTGCTCACCAGCGCTCGCGCCCGTGCCAGGATCTCCAACCGCCACGTTAAATAATTCACTGACCAAAGCCTTTCACTTGCTCTCCTCTCCAGGAGCACAGGCCCTGGGGCACCCACGCGGGGTGGGGGGACCCAGCTTCTGCAAAGGGGAGAGTGTGATTAGTGCCTCAGTTTCCCCATCTGTTAGTGGGAGCTTGTGTGGAGTTGAGGAGAGTAAGGTGGAAGAGTAAGAAGCACTGGGTGACTGGCTGGGAAATGCACTGGGAGCCCAGCTCAAAGCTGAGGCTGCAGAGGATGGGGAGGTACCGGAGGGTACAGTGGGTGGGCTGTGCTGGCTGCAGGACCCCCAGGATAGGGCTCCTTCTCTGGGATGGGGTGGACAAGGATGAGGACGTGCCCTTCCACTCCCCCAGAGAGGTGAAGTCTCCCTGTGGGTATTTGTTGTCCCTCTGAAGCTCGCTGCCTCCAGTGACTCCTGGAGCAAAGGAGAGGAAGGGGGGATGCCCTGGCCAGGGGTGCTCGCTCCTGGACAGCCGGGGGGTTCAGTGCTCCCTTGGGAATCTCGGGCCTGGGATGCTCCGTGTGTGGTGGCCAGGGCTGCTCGGTCCCTCTGGAGATGCTCCACAGAACCGTACGGTTTGGGAGGCTCCATCCCAGGATGCTCCACAGCCCGTGCACTGGGATGCTCACTGGTGGGATGTTCCACGCCCTGTGGCCGGGACACTCTGCCCGGTGCTGTGGGCAGCAGGAGGTCCCCAGTCCCCGGGAACCTCACGGGGAAGGGTCCCCCCAGTCGGGGTGACAGCGAGGGGGATATCAGCATCCCCTCCGCCCCCTGGGGGCTGCTGTTTTGAGAGGCTTCGTGTTCCCCCCGCCCTTCACCATCCATCCCATCCCGGCGGGGGCGGGGGCCAGGTAGGGCGGGGCGGGCCGGTCCCGGCGGGGGAGGGTCCGGCGGCGGCGGCAGCTAAAGGCAGGTGGCAGCGGGGAGCGGGCCCGGGGGCGGTGCGGGACGGGGGTCCCGCGGTGGCGGGGCGGGGGTGCGGGGGGGGGCGGTGCGTTAAGCGGGGCGGTGCCGCCATGGCCGGGGCGGTGGAGGGGAGCGGCGGGGAGCGGCGGGCGGTGCTGACCGCGGTGCGCTCCGAGGGTGCGGGGCTGCCTGGTGGGACCCCCCCTCCGGCTCGTCACCGGGGGCTGTTGGCGGGGCCACGTCCCGGGACCGGTGTCACCGTCCGTCCCGCCGGGTCCCAGCGCTGCTGCCGCCGCCGCCTGCAGAACGGGCTGTACAACGTGCTGGAGCGGCCCCGCGGCTGGGCCTTCGTCTATCACGTCTTTATGTGAGTACCGGGGGGCCCGGGGCGGGTACCGGCTGCAGCGTCCCGCCGCTGAGGAACCGGTCCCGGGGTGGCCGGTCCCGGTGGGACGGTGGGAACCGGGCGCTGTCGGTGCCCGAAGAAAGGGAGCGTGTTCGGAGCCGCGGGGCAGCGCTCGGTACCGGCGAGCCCCAGGAACCGGGTACCGGAGAAGTTTCTCCGTGAGCGTTTGTTGGGGGTCGGGGGGGGACACACACACCGGTGGTGCCCGTTCTGCCGGGGCCGGTGCGATGGGAGCAGCGAGCTGGGGGAGCTCTGACACCGGGGGGAACTGGGGAGTGAGTGGCGGGGACTGGGGAGTGGCGAGGACTGAGCCCCTTGGAGGTGATCTTGTCCCCGAGGGATGGGACCTGGTCCCCGGGGTGCCCCGGGAGCAGTGAGTCCCTTTGGTGGCACCCGCAGGGAGACTGGGCCACCGTCCCACGCTGTCACTGTCCCCTCGCAGCGTGTGCCTGGTGTCATGAGCCCGTGGGAGCCCCTGAGACAAGGGTCCCCTGAAGGGGGGACAGGTCAGGACCCTCGGGGACCTGAAGCAGTGTCCGGATGCAGCAGCAGCATCCCCGGAGCTGTGTGATGGGGCAACACGAGGAACGGGTGTTTGTGTCCCTGGAGAAGGGCTGCTGTACCCCCAGAGCTGTGCCCAGTTTGGGGTCCCAGCTGCTGTTGATCCCCAGCACTAAAACATCCCACTCCAGGGATGGAGCCTGGGTTGCTCCCAGTAGCAGCTCTGCTCCCTGCCCTGGTTCCAAGCGCTTTCCTGGGTTGTGTGATGATGCTTCAGCTTCCCTGGTTGGACCTGGACATCAGTGGCTTTTATGAAGCAGAATCTTCTCCGAGATGCCCGGGCTCAGCTCAGGCCGAGTAACAAATTCAACCCCTTGGGGTTGTTTGCTGGGAGGGGTGTAAGGGGGCTGCAGAGCTGGGGTACCTGTAATGCACCTGGGGGCTGCAGGAGGAAGGGAGGCTCCGTGCTGGGGGGTTGTTCTGGCTGTCCTGACTCAGGACCCCCACTCTGCTCTGGCTGCATCGCCGGGACGATGCCAGGATACCACTGGGACGCTGCGGATCCCTGCCTGGCCATAGCCATGGGGAAGGAGATGTTTCCTCCCTCCGCCTCATGTGTGCTCGGTGTGTGCCCTGTGCCCCACAACCTGGGCCCAGACCCTCTCTGAGACCAGGAACCAAACAAACCCGCCTCTCCCTCGGCTTTCAGGAGCCGTAACGCAGTGCTGAGTCGTTAGCGGGGTGTGCGAGCTGCAGCTCGTTAAGAGGCAGGAAAGTGGGTCTTGCCGAAGTTAGCACATTGAGGTGGCAGGATGAATTTGTCACTGGATGAGAGGGCACCTGAGCTCCCCGGGGAGAGGAGCCCAGGGCCCATTTGTAACGCCTGAGCCGACACCTCCGCAGTGTGCGTCGGCAAGAACACCTACACTGCAAACACCCCCCTCGAAGGAGGCTTCTCCTGCAAGGAATTTAATGACAGCATCTGAGACCCCCTGCTAGGGGAGGGGGGCAGACTCTGTGGCGTCAGTACTCGCTGGGCTCTGGAGGAGAGGTGCCCTCAATCATCTCCCAGATGAGACACCGGTGCCCAAGTGTCCTCCACTGCTTCTTCCTCTCACCCTGTGCGTGTTTTGCCCCAAAAACAACCTCATCAGACTGAGCGGTCCCCCTTGCAGAGCCCACCAAACCCTGGTTCTCTCCTCTGCCTCCCCAGCTGTGCCCAGCTCCTGGCTCCCACCACTTCTGGGACGTGGTGGGCAAGATGTGCAGTGAGGCTGGTGGCCCAGCTGGCTCTGCCAGGGAGAGCCGGGCTCCTGCAGCCTCACCTGCCGAGGATGGACCCTGCTGATAGCAGGAGCAAAACCTCTTGAGCATTTAGTGGGACAGGGAGGGTTTGTGTCCACTTGTCCTCCTGCCAGGGACCCCCCACAGCCCGTGGGAAGATGCTGCAGTGGGTGCATGGTGTGGAGGGGTCTGTTTGGTGAAACCTTTCCTCTCGATGTTGCTCCTTTCTGGCTTCTTCAAAGTTGGTTTTGGTTGGTTGGTTTTTTCTGTCTCCCACAGTGGATGGGAGCTGCTGAGCTGCTGCAGTGTTGAGTATTGAAGTTCTCAGGAATGATTTGTGTGCCTCCATAGCCAAGGACTGCTTTTGAAAACAAAAGGAGGAAGGTGTTCCCTTCACTTTGGGGGAGACTGAGGCACGGGGTGGGAGATGAAGCCCAAGGTTGCCCAAGGTTGGGGCAGAGCTGGTCACAGGACCTGTCCTCTGAGTCACACCCGTGGGTGCCTTCCCCCTGAGCTGCCTGGCTCTGAGACAGGGCTGAAAACTGCTAAAATGGAAATACCCTCTGAGAAGCAAAGTGCTTCCCTCCCCTGAGCAACTCAGTGCCTGGGAGCACGTACCAGGGCTGAGCTGATACTGTTTGTTGGCCGAGTTCAGTCTCTTTCTGTTGGCAAATTGATCCCAAATAGCTTCTTGTCCCCTGTGCCTGCTCGGGGCTGGGCTGGTGCTGTTCCACCTCACTGGATGCTTTGGTGGCTGCACCATCTCCACAACCCAACGGGCTGCGGGGCTTGGAGCTGCTGCTGGGCTTTGCTGGGGCTTTGCAGTCCCTCCGAGCCCCCTGTGCTGGGTGTCCCCATGGACAGGGATGGGGGCAGGTACCTGTGCAGGTGTGAAGCCAGGGTTGAGGTGTGCAGTGTTGGCCAACTGACCCCATCCCCTCTAACCCATGGCAGGACCGTGGAGGTGTGTGCTTGGGCTCAGCCAGCTCGCCAGGCTTGCAGAGCTCTGCCTTGTCCTCTTGAAATGAGAATTTCTCACCCTGGAGCTTACAGAGCAAATCTGGGAGCGTGACCAGAGCTTTAACCCAAAGGCTTGAGAGCCAGGAGGCAAATTCCAACTTCCTTTTCCACTCTCCACTTCTGAAGTGAACAGGAAGGTTGTTCTCATACCCAGCTCCTGCCTCTGCTCCAGGTCTGGGGGCTTCTGCCGTGGGCACAGGCACTGCTGCCAGCCCAGCCTGGGGGGGCTGCCCCCCAAGGAGTCTCCTGGAGCTGCACTGGGGAGGTTTCCAGCTCAAGCTGTTCCTCCCCATCTGCCAGCCCCTGCACATGGCCAGCAGCTCTCGGTACGGCTGCCCTGATGGCAACCAGGGTCTGGGAGCTGGTATTGATGGTTATGAAACTGCTGGGTGCACCAGCTCAGCTCAGCACTTTTACATTTCCTAGAGGAACAGCTTTAATAAAGAACAGCTTGACCTGGAGCAAATTAGGGAAGACTGAACCAGCAGCACCAGTAACAACCTGCAACCCCCTGCCCAAAACACTGTCCCCAGTGCTGGGGCAGCCACTGCCTCCCCTGCCCGCTGCTGTTGGCAGCAGCTCCCCTGGGTCCCCTTGAGTTGTTGTGGTTCTATTTGCTTTGTGAAAGTGTCACCCTGTGCTCTGGGGTGAGGAGGAGATGGGAACACAGAGCTCGGAGGGTGCCTGTCCCTTGGGCACGTAGGACAGATGTCCCACGGCACCCCCAGCCTTGCTCTTGCCGTGTGTTCGGTGCTGTTTTGGCACAGTGGGGTGGCAGCTCCTGGCAGAGCCCTGGGACGGTCCCTGAGCCAGCTCGGCGCTGGGTGAGCGCTGCCAGGCGCGGGCTCTCCTCGCCTCGGGCCGTGGGGAATCCCGGCTGGCTCAGGACAGCGGGATGGTGGGGACGTGATGGGTGCAGGGCAGCAGCTGGCAGGTCCCCCCCCTGCACTGGCCAGCTCCTGGCTGGGGACCAGGCTGACGGTAGCCAACCTCTCCCGGAGTTTCTCTGTGCTCAGATCCTGTTCCAGGAGGGGGCTGTGGTGGGCAGGATGGGTCCATCACCCCCAGTGCATCCCGGTCCCGCTGCAGGGTGGGTGGCTCTGCCACACTCCCCCATCTCACCACATCCCTCCATCACCACTTGGCAAGTGGGAAAGTCCTTTCCCTGCCACGCTGGGGATTGTCACCATGTTCAGTGCCTGTGGCAGCTCCATCCCAGGCTGTCACCAACCCACCTGGGGTCATTCAAGGGGCTGGACCCTGGAGAGTTTGTGGGGAAATTGTTTCATCCCCTGTTGGGTTAAACCTCTCGTGTTAAGCTCTGTGGTTTTAACGTGGCATCTCCCGTGGGAGCTGGTGTGGTGGCTTCCCAGCCCGACTGCCACACTCAGGTGGCCAAAACGAAACGTGTTGGTGAGACTGTGCCACGCCGCTGCCGGGGCCGTGTCCTTCGAGCAGGGGGCTCAGCTCCTGGGGCTGCCCCCGCTCCCCTTCCCCCGTGAAACGGGAGCTGCCTTTGGGGGAAAGGCCAGTGGGCAGAGAAGCTGGCACAGCAGTTTCCCCAGCCTGGTGCGGTGTCACCGGGGCATAAAATTAAGCGACTTTGGCGCAACATGAAACTGTGAATTGATTTTTCTTCTTTTTTTTTTTCTTCTTTTTTTTTCTTTTTTTTTTTTTTTTTCTTTTCTGCTCTTGCCTTTCCCATCAGACCCCCCAGCCCAGAGCCCAGAGTGAGAGGTGCTGGTTTGGGTGCCAGGGGCTGGCTGGTCCCAGTGGTGAGGATGAGGGAAATCCCACTACCAGGGGTGCCTCCAGCCCTGGGGCAGGGGTGCCCCAAATCCATTGCCCTCCATGCAATTCATTCAGGGTCTCAGCTTGCCTCGACTTCTCGGGGTCACTCCCCTGTGCCCTGAAGGTCCCCTGTCCCTGCAGAGTCCCCAGGTGCTGGCGGGTGGGGACAGCCCCAATCCCTCTCCTGGGGTGCAGGGCACAGAAGGTACATCTGAAAACACACTGGTTTTCTTTTTCCCTCCTTAAGGCAGCTCCTTGCCAGATGATTCAAGAGCAAAATATCTCGGCTGCTCTGTGTGAGCGTCTTGGCACCGTCTGCAGGAGCCTTGTGACCATGCTCCCTGTGGGGACGATGGGGCTGGGGGACAGTGGGTGACACGGGGGTGCAGACATGTGCAGTGCAAGGTGATGGGTGATGGATGATGCTGTTTGTGGGCTTTGGCTCCTGCTCACCAAAGGACAAATGTGTTGAGGCCATCAGGCTCCTGTGGGATGTCATATGGAGGGGTTGATGTGGGTGCTGTTGTGGGTGCTGCTGGGTCACTGCCATGGTTGCTGCCATAGGTGCCACCAGGTTGCAGGAGGAGGTGTGCAGCTTGCAGATGAGCTTCTCATCCCAGCCCTGCTCAGGGTGCTGGAAACACCCTGTCCTGCCTTACTCCCATGGGACCCCTGGCTCTGGGGGTGAGGAGGGTCCTGGAGCATCACCTTCCTTCTCCTGGTGCTGATATCTGGGTCAGGGCTGGGCTCTGTGGTTTGTGGTGCTCCTGCCATGGTGAGACTGGCCAGGCACCCGTCCTGCTCCTGGCTCTGACGTGACCGGGTGACCGTAGGGAAACACTCGGTGCTTCTCTGCTTCTCTTCCCTGCGGGGCGGGATGGACCTTGCCATGGTTACGGGTGCAAACAGGCTGCTACACCCCCGGTTATTTATATCCCCCGGAGCAGCCAGGCCGCCTGCTCCACCCCTCCTCGAGGGCTGCTGGGGCGAGGGACGGGGGATTTATAAGACAGGGTGTTTACACCGCGGCACTCTGTGCTCAGGGAGCTGAACCTCGCGGGCTGGAGAGCAAAGCCCCGTCCCCATCCCCGTCCCCATCCCCATCCCCGTCCCCATCCCCATCACAGCTGAGCTGGGGCAGTTTTGGCCCAAATAACCATTTCCCACGGTGGCACAGCCAGGATGGGCACTCAGCACCATGGGGACCTGGCAGTGCCACCATGGGGCCAGGCTGGGCTGGGGACAGGAGCCGTGCCCCGGGCACAGGCTGTTTGCTGGCTCGTCCCCTGGCTGAGCTGTTTATCCCGCGGTGCGTGGTGTTTTCCTGCCGGGCTGTCGGCATCAGCCCCCCCAGCACGGGGCTTCCTTGCCTGGGGAGAGTGAGATGGGGTCTGGGGGTACCCCAGCATCACCCCTTCTTCCCAGTCTGGACACTGGCTGCTTACTGGGGCTGGGGGTCCCAGCCTGGCCAGGTTGTGCCGTCCCACCACAGAGGCTCTGAGCATCCCTGTCCCATCTGCACCGGGGAGCCACGGCACAGCTTTGTCCCGGCTATACCGGGGTGCAGCCCGTTTGCCCAGGGGTGTTTGGGCAAGCACTGGCTGCTGGCTGGTGGCCCCTTGCCCAACACAGCTCCTCGCTGACCTGGCCCCGCTTCCCCTGAGCTCAGCACCTTTCCTGGCTCACCTGTTCACCGCGCTGCCGGGGTGGGCAGGAGCATATGGCGAAGTCCACTCTAATGAAGATTAATTAACGGGAGGAGATTTGTCTTCTCCAGCCCAGGCCCCCGCTGAGTTTTAATTATTATTTTGGGGAGGAGTGTTCCTGCAGATGAGCTTTGCTTCTGCAGAGGTGAGGGCAGTCGGGGGGTCCCATCCTGGTGCCCAGGGTGCTGGTGGTGTGTCCCCTCCCTCGTGGGGACGTGTGCCAGTGGGGAGGTGTGCGGGTGGCACTGGGAGCCTTCTGGGGAGGGGGCTGCCAGGGGCTGGCAATGGGGATTTTATTGGGGAGAGCTGATGCACGAGCTCAGCAACAACAGCATCTGCTCCCTCCATCCCCTGGGACCCTGGATCTCCTGCCCCACCACCTCCACCCCCTCTCCACTTTTCCTTGGCACCACTCCTTGGTTTTTGGCCACACTCCGTGGGTGGGAAGAGGAGGGAATTTGGGAGGGGGAGCACAGCGGTGGGGAGCCTGGCAGTGCCAGCACCACGCTGAGTTTGATGGAGAGGTTTGGCCAAGCCTTCGGTGCGGGTGAGCTGCTGAGAGCAGCACTTCTACCCCCGAGGGGGGACTTGGAGGGGGACAGCCAGTTCCTGGCTCCCCAAGCTGCCGTCAGACACCTGACCCTTTCCCTAAGCCGCTTAGGCGCTGCCGGCAGCCTGGCCGGGGTGTTTGCTCAGGCTTTACCAGTTAATTCCTAGCAGGTGATGTGTTCCCAGAAAGTTTCTTTCCCAGCTGGCTCTGTGGGGGTCTGGCATGCCCGTATCCTTCACCAAATCCTGTGGGATGCTGGGGGTGGGGTGCTGAGTGGGGGGCATCCCCACTCTGAGGTTGCTTCTAATAAGGGGACCTTATTAATGTTTATCAATATCTAAAGGGTGGGTGGCAAGAGGATGGGGCCAGACTTTCTCAGTGGTGGCCAGTGATGGGACAAGGGGCAATGGGCACAAGCTGGAACACAGGAGGTTCTGCTTAAACATGAGGAAAAACTTATTTCCTGTGAGGGTGCCAGAGCCCTGGGACAGGCTGCCCAGAGAGGGTGTGGAGTCTCCTTCTCTGGAGATGTTCAAACCCACCTGGACACTTTCCTGTGCAACCTGGTGTAGGGAACCTGCTTTGGCAGGGTGGTTGGACTGGATGATCTCCTGAGGTCCCTTCCAACCCCCCAGTCTGTGACTCTGCAGGTTTCCATCACCACTCCCGTGGAGTGGCTTTACTGACTGTCCCCATCACTCGCGGGGGTGGGTGACACAGGTGATGAGTGGGGCTCCAGCTTGGTGCAAAGACACCATGACTTGCTGCTGCTCGAGGCAGGGCCACCCACAGCGTGTCCCCATGGGAGCAGCGTGTCCCCAAGCACTGGAGACCCCACCCTGTACCCGCTCCCCATCCAGAGCAAGAGGCACAAATCTCCACAGCCTGGGAGATTTCTACCTTCTCTTCTGCTTTGTGCTTCGCTGCCCATGGAACTGCCTGCGACGCCCTGGTTGTATCATCTTGGTTGCTGATGAGGCACGAAGCTGGAGGCTCTGCCCTGGGACACTCAGCCAGGTCTTGTTTTGTGACCAGGAGGTCAGTGACCCATGGCAGGATGGGGGTACCGCTGTGCCATCGGCTGTGCCATCACTGTGCCATCACTGTGCCATCAGCTGCCAGAGTTAATGGCAGAACTGCTGTGCTGGAGGAAAGGGGCTCAATTAATAATTTAGAGGGAGATGGAACTGGCTCCAGCCTTCTGCTGGGAAGTGACTGGGAGAGGAGCATCATCCTTCAGAGCAAGGGCAGGCAGTGTCAGGGCTGTGACACCCCTGGTCCCTTCATTCCTGTCGCTGGCACGTGGTGTGTTGTCCCAGCTCTCCCTTTCCATACTCCAGATCCAGCCCTTCTCCCCTTCCCAGGGGTTTCTCTGCCATCAGTCCCATCTCCAGCTTCCCCTCCTGGCAGTTTTTGGGGAAGGGGACCTTCCTGTCCCCTTTAGGTTGGGTTTTGAGCTGGGTGCTGCCCTCCTTGCCCCTCTGTGGGCACAGGGCACTTGGGGAGCTCTCAGGCCATGCCCAGTTTTGCAGAATTCCAAAGAGGAGATGGGAAAATGCTCCTGAGTGGGTGTTGGGCAGCATCCCCCTGAGCTGAGCCCCTCTGCTCCCTGGAACACCAGTGATGGGTCCCATGGGCATTGCCCACCACAAGGAGATGGTGCTGGCAGGATGAGATGGATGCCCACCAGCTTGGGGACAGGGTGCCAGGGTCACCTCACTCACACTGCTGGCCTCAGCCTGGCCACCCCGGTGCTGCCAGTGGTGACTCCCCATGGCACAGTGGGACCGTGGGTGCCTGGGGTCCCCCGTGCCATCACAGACCCAGCTCTGGCAGAGCCGTGGCCCTTTGCACGCCGTCACGTGGGCGGGTGGCACAAACCCTCCACTTTCCATTTTTAGAATTGCTGGATCAGGGGAAAAAATGTATTTTTGGAGTTTCCTTTGCTTCAGCTTTAGAGTCTGGGTTTTTTTTTTTCTTTTCCCCTCCTTATTTTAAATGGGTCAAAGCCCCCTGTGCCCTAACCCAGCTCCTGGGAACAAGTAGCCCCAGAGCAGCTCCCTGTTAACTCTTCCCCCAGGTTGGCTGTTCCCAGGTGGTCCCCATGTCCCCGGCAGGTCCCCATGGTGGCAGTGATGCTGGGGACAGTCAGGAGAAGCTCTGGTCCCCTTTTGGCAGCAGCAGCACCCTGCCATGGTGCAGGACCCCCCTGGCTCCCTCCCTGCCTTTAGTCAGTGGTTGTTTTGCCTGGATGGAGGCTGCAGGGCTGTGGTGGAGCCTGGCACTGAGCACCACGGACACTGGACCCTGATCCTCCTCCTTGGTGCCTGTGGGGCAGCCCAGGGACCTGCAGGCTGGCAAATGGGTGCCATGCAGAGCTGGTCACCATCACAGTGGGGACCAGTGGGAGTGATGTTCCCCCAGGGCACGGGGCTTGGCTGTGCTAGAGGGATGAGGAGGTCCCGCTGTGGGCTTGGTGCCCTGGCCCAGGGAGGTGCTGCCTGCACTGGGCATCCCAGTGCCACGGGCAGCCTTGGGGTGGGCAACTGCTCATGGGCTCCCAAATTGCTCCGTGCCACCATCCAGGGGCAAACCATGGCCGTGGTGGCTCGGTCATGGCCGCGGAGGTCTCATCTGGCCAGCACCTCAGGCCGGGCTCCCCTCGCCCCACACCAACACACTCTCGTTCCAGATTCCTCCTTGTCTTCAGTTGCCTGGTGCTGTCGGTCTTCTCCACCATCCAGGAGCACCAGAAATTCGCCAACGAGTGTCTCTTCATCCTGGTAAGTGGGGAGCTGGGCTATCACTGGGACTCCCTCTCCCCACGTTCCACCCTAAGGGACTCAAACAAAATCATGGATAAAACCCCTCCGACCCCTTCCCCAGCCCAGATGTCACCATTGATCATTGCTGTTAATGGTGGCAGCCTCTCCAGAACTTTGGGGAGAAGCTGTAGGGTGGCCTTGCTGCTGTGAGTGTCCCTGTGGCTCGGGGTGGCCTGTCACCGCAGCTGGACCTCTGTGGTGTGGAGAGGCTGGAAAAGGCAGGGCAGGAGGGGCTAAAAAAGGCAACTTTCCCCCAAACTGTCAGAAAGAGCTGACACTGGAGTTCTTTCCGAGTGATGGAGACTAAATTGGGAAGGTCCTTGTGACTTTCCCGCGAGTAAGCAGAACGGGGGCTTGTTTGTGCGAGAGGTAGGAGGACAATGCTGACGGCGGAGGAAAAGGACCCAGCTCGGGGTGAGCTTGGCACAGGTAGGAGAGCCGGGCTGCTCAGACAGCCTCCATGGCTGCAGCTCCCGTCTCGCCACCCTCATCCCCCTGGGATGGCTCCAGCCAGGGCTGTGTCACAGAGGTAGCCTTGCAGGGGGACACCATGCACCCCCCTCACCCCGCACCATCCTCAGCACCAGCATTTAATTTTGCCCCCCACCCAAAGCTGCCCACCCAGCTGAATCCTCCCCATCATCCTGCCCTCCCCATTCACCCTTCTGCTCCCCTTCTTTCCCCCCCCCTCCCCGTCCCCACACAGGAGTTTGTCATGATCGTGGTGTTTGGCATGGAGTACATCATCCGTGTCTGGGCAGCCGGCTGCTGCTGCCGCTACCGGGGCTGGAGGGGACGGTTCCGCTTCGCCAGGAAACCCTTCTGCGTGATAGGTACCGGGGGGGCTGCGGGGGGATTTGGGGACACACAGTGTCACCCATGCTATGGGTGTTGGAGAAAAGCCCACACCCCTGACTCTGGTTGTCTCCTAGATTTCATCGTCTTCATCGCCTCGGTGGCCGTCATCGCCGCCGGCACCCAAGGCAACATCTTTGCCACCTCGGCGCTGCGCAGCATGCGCTTCCTGCAGATCCTGCGCATGGTGCGCATGGACCGGCGCGGCGGCACCTGGAAGCTGCTGGGCTCCGTCGTCTATGCCCACAGCAAGGTGAGGATGGTCCTCTAAACCCTCTCTCCCCCCCACCTCAACCCTTCTCACCCCACTTTGCCCCAGCAGGAGCTCATCACCGCCTGGTACATCGGGTTCCTGGTGCTCATCTTCTCCTCCTTCCTGGTCTACCTGGCTGAGAAGGATGCCAACGTCCAGTTTGCCACCTACGCCGACTCCCTATGGTGGGGCACGGTAAGCTTGGCCACCGTGGCCCCCCAGCCCTGGGAGAGGACGAGGAGGGTGGGATGGAGCCGTGCGGGGGGAACTGCCTCCAGGCCTCCCCCTGCTCTGCCCCCGGGCAGGTGACCCTCACCACCATCGGCTACGGGGACAAGACACCGCAGACGTGGCTGGGACGGATGCTGGCGGCCGGCTTCGCCCTGCTCGGCATCTCCTTCTTCGCGCTGCCAGCCGTGAGTAGGACCAGGAGAGGGTCCCTGTGCATCCTGCCCTGCAGAAACTGGGGAGAAAGGGGACAAATCCACCTCTGCAGTGGGTGGGATGGTCCCCATCTCTCCTGGCCAGCACCCGTGGACCCCATCCCCTCTCATCCCCAGGGGATTCTGGGCTCTGGCTTCGCCCTCAAAGTGCAGGAGCAGCATCGGCAGAAGCACTTTGAGAAGAGACGGACTCCAGCAGCCAACCTGATCCAGGTAGCACAGGGCTGGCGTGTCCTGCCCCATCGCTTCCCAGGGATGCTCCTCTGTCCCCTGCCTCTGCCCTGCCTGTCCCTGACTGCTGCAGGCAGCACGCAAATGGCTGACCCCAAATCCAGCAGCCGGCTCCTTTGGGCTGGACTCTGCCCGTGGTGGCCAAGGGGGATGGAGGGGGGTGGTGTGGGGGGATCTCACCTCCCAGCGGGGCTGATCACGATGCCCACGGGCTCTGGGTCCCATCCAGGCTGCCTGGCGCCTGTACTCGACGGACGCCAACCGGGTGTACCTGACAGCCACGTGGTGTTACTATGACGGTCTCCTGCCCTCCTTCAGGTAGGCACGGAGTGGGTGAGGGTTGGGGGGGTTCCCAGGGGGTCCCAGGCTGACAAATGACCTGGGCAGCCCCTGCCACAAGGGGCCATGTGGATCTGACATGGGCTTGGTGGGGCTGAGCAGCACGGGCTCCCGACTCAGCCCTGGAACGCTGGAGCCCTAGGACAGCACCCACCAAAATGTCCAACACCCTCCTCCATCCTCACCATCACCTCAGTGCCCAGCACCCATCCCACCCTGTCCCCTCTCACCCCATCCATCCATAGCCTTCCTCCAGCAGCACCGTGAGGAAGAGGATGGTGCTGCCGGCCGCGGGGGCACCGTGGCTGGGGCAATGGAGCTGCAGCCGGCCAAGAGCTGGCTCTGAGCGCGGTGGCAAAGCGGATGGACCCAGGGAGGGGTCTGGCAGGGAGCCCCGTGCCCCATCCCTGCAGCTCTCTCCCCTCCCTTGGCCCCTGGGATGTTCCCACCATGGATGGATTGAAGACTCTCCAGAGCTTTTCCAGACACCACGTGTGCTCCCATCACACCGGGCACACCAGGGTTTGCCACGCGGTCCCTGTGCCACAGCCCTGCTGCTCCCTGTGTGTCCTGTCCCTGCTCTGGCCATGTGTTCCTTTGCAGTGACAAATTCATTCTTCTGTTTCTTTCTTTATTTTTTCAAAGCCAGGTTTCTTACCAGCCGCAGCAGCACGGCCCCCTGGTCCCTGACCCTGGAGATGCCTTCCCGTGCATCGCCGCTGAGCGTGGGGTGTTCCTGGGGTGGGCATCACGGGGGGCTCTGCCAGCCCCTCCTCTGTGCCAGGAGACATTTCTCTGCAGCAAGGAGTTGAGATAGGGCCAGGCTTGATCCCTGCTGGGTCTGAGCTTTCCCCTCCTGGCTGTCCCGGCAGCGCCCAGACCCTCAGATCAGATGGTGGCAGGTCCCCCTGTCCCCACTCTGTGGCAAGGGTGGTTGTCCTGCCTGTCCCCTGCCTGACCCATCCCTCCCAGAATGGGTCTAACCCCTCTGACCAGTGGCCAGACCCTTTCCCAGCACCCCTGTCTCCAGCACCATCACCCCTGGGTGCTGGCAGTGCCCACAGCTGCCTCAACCTGCTGCAGCAGCACCGGTGGGAGCTGTTAAGAAACTGTTTTTTGATAGAAAGTGCTGATTTTGGTTCTTGTTTTGCTCTGGTTTTGCTTTGGTTTGCACAGAGGAGGACCCAGCTCAGCTCAGCTTTAGTTTTGCTCATCTCATTTGCTTTGGAAAGTTTTAATTTCTCCATGTTTTTATTTAACCCCCCCCTTCAGAGAGCTGGTCCTAATGTTTGAGCATTTGCATCGAATCCGCAACGGAGGATTTAGGAATTCAGAGGTGAAAAAATTCCCCGACGGAGCCCCACCGCCTTATCACTCCTTCACCCCCGGCCAGAAAAGCCCGAGCCCCGCCCCGTGTGCGGGGGAAAGGTAGGAGGGTGCAGCCCCACGTTCTCCCTCCTCTCTGCCCCTCTCTCTTCTCTTCTCTTCTCTTCTCGTCTGTGGCCACCTGCGATGTCACCGTGGTGCCTGGCACCACCAGCCTGGACCCTGGAGGAGCAGCCCCCAGCCCTGCTCCTCACCCAGCACCATACCGGGGCACCCATCCTGCTCTGGCACCAGCACTGCTCACAGCTCTGGAGCGGGCACGTTTGGTCCCCACGGATGGACTCTGGGTTGTTGTGTCATCGTGAAGCCTCTCAGCTCCATCTTGCTGCCCTTTTTGGTGTGGCCACAGCACCAGGACCTTGCACGGGGTAGCCAAGCGTGGCTGAGGGTTTCCCTGCAAAGGCAATGCCACAAACCTGTTGGGAGCTGTGTGACCCTGCTGCAGAGCCAGGCAAGGAGCAAAGCCCAGTTCCTGCAGTCCAAGACGGGCTCCCTGTGCCCACAGCAGTGGGAAGCAGCGATGCTGAGCTGCCCCGGTGACAACAAGAAGAGACATGAGGGTTCGGGGCTGCCACGCTGCTGGTGGCAGCTGATCTGCACCATGTCCCCAGACCCTTCCATCCAAAGAGCATCCTGGAGACCCCAACGTGCCACCACAGCTGCTGGCCTGCCACCTGGGACATTGGCACAGTGCAGGGCCCTAGGACAGTGTCAGGGTTAGGTGGGCAGAGGCAGCGCTGCTCCTCCATGGCATTGTGCCTCAGTTTCCCCTGTGATGCTGCACACGGGGCTGTGGCAGGTCTGCTGTGGTGTGGGGATGTGCCGAGCCGTGGGGCTGCGGCTGCCCCACTGTGGGCACAGGGCTGAGGGGGACCCGGTCCCCCCGCCAGCCCCGAGGTGAGTATGGGCTTGGGGGGCTCCTCCCTGCGGCAGCACCGGCCTGGGCTCCATGTCCTGATGAACAGCCGGGAGCTGGCAGGGGAGGGACTGTGACCCCCCAGCCACCCACCCAAGGGGGCCCGAGCCTCCCCCCATCTCCTCCACGAGCATCACCTCTCATAACATCTCATCTTCTCTCTCTCCTCCCCTCTCCTGCTCACCTTCCTCCTCTCCATCCCTTCACCCTACCCCCAAACCTCTGTGCCCCCCATTCACCCCCAAGCTGGAAGGAGGAGGACGCGCAGCCCCACAAGTGCTTACGCCTCAGGTAACGTTCACCCCCGGCCGTTGCCGCAGTGAGGGGGCAGGGGCCGGGGGTCCGCAGAGCCCCGCGGTGTTTCGGGGTCACCACTGTTCCCCTGATCCGGCACCACGTGCCATCACTAAATGGCTTTTTGGCAGAGAAAGGGGACCTCGTGGGGCTGGCAATGGTGTTTATGGAGAACCTACACAAACAACTTCACTTGTGCTTCTTGTCCCCGCAGCAGAGGAGGGTCCCGTGGCCGGTGCAGCGGGAGATGCTCACGGGTGACAGGCAGGGACCTGTGCCCATGGCTGGGGTGTGGCCATGCCCAGGGGGTTGTTGGGGACACGGTGACCCGGGATGCTCTGCTCCATCCCAGCCATGGGCTAACTCTTGTTTTCTCCTGTCTCTGCCCTGACCCTCCAGCCCGATCTTTAACGGTAAGAGGAGGCTCTTGCGGACATGGGGCACGTGGAGACGGAGGTACTGCGGCCACTGCCTGCCCCTCCCACTGCCGGGGAGCTCCGGGACTGCATGGAGCTCCGTGCCGGGCTGGCTGCTGGCTGTGGGGTGGAGGGGGTAGAGGTGTGATCCTTCCACAGGGCAGAGGTGTCTGTGCATGGCCTGGGCTCAGCCAGCTGTCCCCATGTCCCCCTCAGCTAGCTCTGCCTCAGTTTCCCCCCTGTGCAGCATGGATGAGCTTGGTCCATTGGCCATGCTGGGCTTGCCAAGTCCAACAACAGGAAACTGAGGTACTTGGAGAGACCCCATCCCACATCCATCCTGCAGCCTGGTCCCACCAGGACACAGCCCTTCCCGTCCCCCAGCACAGCCTGGCAGCACCGCGTGTCACCGGCTGCAGGGGCTTGTGGCAGCCCAGCTTGGCTGAGACCAGCAATCCAGCAACCTGCATGGGGAGGGGCTGGGGACCTGCCCCCCTGCCTGCCCCCCTGCCTGCCCCCCTGCCTGCCCCCCTGCCTTGCCCTGTAACTCCTGGCCCAGGAAATCCAGGATTTTCCCCAAAGGCCGGGGTTTTGTAGAGCTTGTTGTGCAGCAGGCGTGGGGTTTGTGCCACTTCCTCGGGGCTGTGCATCTGCTTGTCCTCCCCACGTGTCCTCAGGTGAGCTTGTGGTCCCATGTCACACAGAAGGCAGCACCAGATGGTGTTCTCGTGTAGGTCCTACATAAACCATGCCTGTTGTTTCCCCCCACCCCAGCAGAGCAGCTTGTTAGGGCAGGATGGGGGCTGCTGCGCTCGCCCACCCCAGCGGAGCCTGAATTGGGTGGTGCAGCCTGGACAAGGAGGAGGAGGAGGAGGAAGATGAAGGGCATGGCTGGGTACCCCAGGATGCCTCATGGATGGGGCAGGAGCTGGTGCCAGTTGCTCTGCTGTGTGTCCTCCCCACTGCCATACCTGTCTGTCCCCACTCTGTCTGTCTGTCTGTCTGTCTCCTTTCTCTGCTTTTTGGGGGAAAAAAAGGTGTTTAAAGGAGTAACCCCAGAGCTGCTCCTGCCCGGGCACACACGTGAGCTTGTGCCCATTGCGTGCCAGCAGCTCTCCATGAGCTCGGCACAGCCACCTCTCTCCTCACCCCCACCATGGTGGGCACCGTGTGTGCCCTCAGCGGGGATCTGCTCCCCTCCCTGTCCCCATCCCTGTCCCCCCCCGGTGCCCACTGGCCTCTGACGCTGCCCACCCCGCTCTCCCACGCAGCAACAAGATGGGCATCAAGGATCGCATCCGGCTGAGCAGCTCGCAGCGGCAGGGCAGCCGGGGCAGGCTGCACCTGGGACCCCCCCTGCACCGCTCCCCCAGCACTGAGGACCTCCCCGAGGCCTCCAGCCCCACCAAGGTGCAGAAGAGCTGGAGCTTCAACGACCGGACCCGCTTCCGTGCGTCCCTGAAGCTCAAGCCACGGACCCCAGTCGAGGGTAAGTCCTGGAAACTGGTGGGGTCTGGGTCCAGCTGGGGGGCTGCAGGCATTTTGGGGGGCACAGAGGGACAGCCCTAGGTCTCTGCTACCCACCCACTCTTGGTACCCATAGCTGACTGCCCACCAGAGGACAGCGGCGAGGAGAAGGGTTCCCACTGTGACCTGACCTTCGAGGACATCATGCCATCAGTGAAGACCCTCATCCGTGCTGTCAGGTGAGACTGTCCCCTCCCGCATGTCCCAGTGTATGTGCTGCCATCCCCAGCTCCTCCACAGCTCTAAGCCCTCAAGGATGACCAGAGAGCCCTGGTCCAGCCCGTGGTGGTGGCCACACCAGGCAGGGAGCAGGGATGGCTCCTGGCTCAGCCCCGCATGGGGACAGTGGCCAGGACCTCGGTGCTGTGCCTGATCCCCGCTTTGCCGCCCTGGCATGGAACCCCCTGGTCCTCCCCGGTGTCCTGCAGCCAACTCGGTGTCCCTGCAGGATCCTGAAGTTCCTGGTGGCCAAGAGGAAGTTCAAGGAGACCTTGCGTCCTTACGACGTCAAGGATGTCATCGAGCAGTACTCGGCCGGCCACCTGGACATGCTGGGCAGGATCAAGAGCCTGCAGACGCGGTGAGCTGCCCCGAAGGTGGTGGGGGGCTCTGGGCCCCCCTGGGTCTCCCACCACTGGTTGTGCCAGCTGGGAGGGGTGCTGGCCCATTGCCATGGGTGGGACATGTTCCCAGATCCCTGTCCCCGTCCCTCATGGTCTCACATGCCCTCTGGTCTGCTGGGGGTGATGGGCTGTGTCCCTTCCCTCCCTGCCAGCGTGGACCAGATCGTGGGCAGGGGGGCCCTCCCTGCAGACAAGAAGACGCGGGAGAAGGGGGAGAAGCCAGCGCTGGAGACAGAGCTGGTGGACGAACTCAGCATGATGGGGCGTGTGGTCAAGGTGGAGAGGCAGGTCAGGAGGGGACAGCCACTGAGGGGGATGTCACTGTCCCTTTGGTGCATGTTGGATGGGGGAGCTGGGACCCCCACGTCCCCTCCCTGTGGGGAGGGACCCGCTCAGCCCTGCCCACCCTTGCAGGTACAGTCCATCGAGCACAAGCTGGACCTGCTGCTCGGCCTCTACTCCCAGTGCCTGCGCAAGGGCTCCGTGAACTCCTTCAGCCTGGCTGCTGTCCAGGTCCCCCCCTGCGAGCCCGACATCACCTCTGACTACCACAGCCCTGTGGACCACGAGGACATCTCCATCTCTGCCCAGACCCTGAACATCTCCAGGTCGGCCAGTGCCAACATGGACTGAGCAGGGAGGCAGTGGGACAGATCCTGCCAGGTGCAGCCGGTGGGACGGGATGTGGGGACGCGGGAACAGCGTGGCATTGCCCGGCCCCGTCTAGTCACGTCCCTCCATGGGTTACTTGAACCAAGTCTTCCTTTGTGGGGACACGGCTGGGGATGGTGGCACTGCAGCGTGGCCAGACCACACTCCTGGCATGCTCCTGCCCATCCTGAGGGATGAGACCCATCAGCTCCTGGAGCCTTGAGCGCTCCCCAGCCGTGGTGGGGATCCCCCAGCCCTCAGCACATGTCCAGCTCCCCAGCAGGGTCCTGTTTGGTCCCTCAGAGCCGAGCCAGGGCCACCACCAGCTATGCAAGGCACCATCTCCCTTCTGCTGCCAGTGCTGAGCAGGGGCGTTGGGGCACGACCCGGTGGGGTCAGGACAGCAGCAGAGGGTCCCCTGGGTGGGGGAGTGGGGGTCTCTCCCCCATTACCCTCCTCTGCCTGGGTTGTTTCCCTGCTCACAGCACTGCAGCTGTGGCTGCACCTCTAGAAGCACAGCAGAGCCTTCTGCCTGCCCGTGCATGCTCCCAGGGCAATATATATATAGGAGATATATATATATATATATATATTTATGCAATAATGTCTTAATATGCAACACCCCCGGGAGGAGCCACCTGTGGGGACGTAGGCAATAAGCAAACTCCTCTACCAGCACACAGGGCTGGATCCTGCTGCCTGTGGGGTCCCACCTGGGTACCCCAGGAGCTCAGAGCTGGGTGATGAACCTCCATCCAAGGGTGGCCCTAAGGCCACCAGGCTGGGTAGGGGCTGCAGAGGATGAAGGGATGCAGGCACAGGCAATGGGGACAGTGGTCCCCAAGGAGCATCCCTCCCTCTGGTGTCCCAGCCCCTGCTTTTGCTTAGAGGACTCCATCCCTGCCAGGTCCTGTGGTGCTCAGTTTGTCCCTCCCCATGTCCCTGTCCCCTCTGTGGCCTGGGGAGCACGGGCTGGGCCTGGGGGGTGACTGTCCGGTGGGGACAGAGCGATGCCAGCCATGTCTCCTTGCACACCGCTCACTGGGACAGCAGCTCCACTGCTGCCCCAGTCACCTTTGCTACCCCAACTGGTTTCCAGTCCCGCAGCACTGGGCTGAGCTGGGCTGGGAGTGATCATGGTAGTGCCAAAGTTTGCCAAGCTGGGGCTGGTGCCTGCTCCTGCGCCGTTGGGGGTTCCGGGGGGCTCTCTGTGTCTTGTGGGGCTGTTGGGGATCAGCAGCCAGACCGGCTGGGCTGGTGGGGACCCACATACTGGTGGGATTTGCACCCCCCTTCCCAAGCCCCCCTGTGCCTCTGCTTGGGCAGCGGGGACCCCCAACCCTGCTCGTTTTTCTTGCCTTGTTAGTGCATGTGGCCAGAGCCGCCCGCAGCCTCCCCCCTGCTCCCCACCACCCCGGCCCCCTCCCCTCGCCCCTGGGGTGCCCATGTCCCTGGCCAGACCATGGGGCAGGGGTGCCATGGGGACAGGAGGGGACAACCATGGGTGAGCAGGGGATGGGTTGGTGTGTGGGTGCCATGGGTGCTCGGCCACGGGGCGAGGGTGCATGCGAGAGCTTTGCCCGCAGCCGCACGCAGGAACTAACTCGTAGGACCCTCTGCCAGGGCTGGCTGGTCCCCACGGACCTCCCCAGCCAGCGATAGTTACCTCACTTGATTAACTTATTAACTTATTTGTTTCATTAAAATTTGGAGTAGAGGCTGCCTGTTTGCCTGCTGTCTCTCTCCCGGCTCTCCCGAGAGGTGGCACTCCAGCCCTGCCGCCGGTGGCCGCGGCCAGGGGACCCAAGTGTCCGGCCACCTCCCTGACCCCTCACCCAGGCTTCCTTTGAGCCATCCCCCAATGTGGGATCAGGGTGACAGCTCTGGCTCGATCACCATCCATGGTGACATGTGCCTGATGCCACTGCAGAGGGGCACATGCCCTGTGTTTGGAGCCCAGGGCTGGTGGTGAGTGTCACTGTCCCACAAAGGGCTGTGCCCCTTATGCCTCTTTAGCAGTGTCACAGTGTGTCCCAATGTGGGGATGACACAGCGATGGCCATCCCAGGGGAGGTGCAAAGCTGCTTCCCCAGGAGATCACAACCCCTTCGAGGGACGGCAAAGCTTTCACCCCATCTCTGTGTGCTGGCACCCCACGGGGACAGCGTGTCCCCCAGCCCGTGAATGTCACCCCTTTCCGTGCCAGGGAGGAAGCCGGGGCTTGCACAGGTCAGTCCCTGCCTTTCCTGGCTGCTTCTTGCCAACAAACCCGCTCCTGGCTCGTCCCAGAGCGCTGGGCTGTGCCGAGCACCGCGGGGGCCAGCACCTCCCTGCCTCGGCTGCACCGGCCCCGCTGCCCCCAGGGCTGCCCCAGCCTGCTGGGATGGGGGTGTCGAGGTGACTCCGGTCCCCCAGCCCCACTGAGTGCCTGGTGTATGGGGCCAGATCCCTGGGGACCCTCGGTCACTAGCACATGGCAGCACCAGAAAGCCCCACGTGTGTGACCTGTGCCGTCGTGGCACTGCACCGGCCGCTGCCTGGCACCCCTGGCTGGCTGGGTGGCTTTGAGGGTGGGTTTAGCGGGGATGAACCTCCACAACAGCGGGGTCTTCACCCTGCCATGGGGTCCTGCATCACCAGGGGTGCTCACCCTGCACCCGACAAGGATGGCAGCAATGGGTGCAGCACGGCAGAGCCTGTGCATGTCCCTGCTGTGCCGGGGGACATCTGGGGACGACCCACTCAGGTCTGGGTTCTTCACACGACTCCGTGCAGTGGGTCCCAGGGACACTGGGACCTGGTTCCTCCCCCAGAGCAGCCGCAGACGGCGGCGGCAAGGGCAGGGCAGGCGTCTGTGCCAACCGCAGCACTCAGCTCTGCTTCCCGCGGCCACGTGTGCCCAAGGTGCCCCGGCTGGACTTTGTCCCCCTCCACCTTGGATCCCCCACGTGCGCCAGAAGCTGCCACTCCCCAGAGGGGGACAGGCCTGGCCTGCGGGGACACGCAGGGGGGGAAATACCAACGTCAGAGGGACGCAGCGAGCTGTGACCTCGCCGTGTCCCGCCAAGAGCGGCGCTTGGCACGGCGAGCATGGCTACAGGAAGGGGTGGGGGGGTCTGCAAGCGCTGGGGCTGTCACTGCTCCCGCCTCCACACGCGAACCCTTATCAGCTCGGGGGGGGATGAGGGTGTCAACAGGGACAGGAAGGGGCCATCTCTGCTGGCAGCACCTCACAGCATCCTCAGCCACTGCCAAGGAGCTGCCTGGCAGGAGCACAGGAGCAGAAGCTGGGAATGTCCTTTTTGCCAGTGGCTTTGCTGTGTCCCTTGAGGGTCTTTGTGACCCACTCTGGATTCCTGTCAGTCCCGTCACGGAGAAAGTATGTGTGGTTGGAGACAGTCGGACTCCGGGCCAGCCCCAGTTCCTTCCTGAGGCTCTCAGCAGCTCTCCAGCTCGCTGTGCTCTGCCCAAGGCCGTGGTTGCAGGAAAAGGCCCTTCCGAGAACACCGGCCCGGCAGGCGGGCGGGGGTCCCAGCGGATGGGGCTCTTGCAGGACCCTCGTTTGGGCACCCAGAGCACCCCAGGAGCAGGCAGCCCTCATGCCCCGTGGGATGTGGTGCTCCCCATGCGTGGACACCCGGGGTGCAAGTACACCCCGACCAGCCACAGCATTTCCAGGGGCTGCAGCCAGGAGCCCCCCAGCCCATGGTCCCTAGCTCAGCCCCTGCCCCAGCTCCTGGGGACACCCAGGGAACCCCGCTGCCTCCTGCTGCCAGCGGTGCCTCCCGGGTGGCATCTTCCAGGAATCCTTTGGCTGTGGCTGGGAGATGCTGCTCGTGGGGCAGAGATGGGCAGGAGCCCCAGGGTGGGCAGCCAAAGCGAGTCCCGGTGCTGCAGAAGGAACCAGAGCCGGGGGGTGCGGCCAGGACCCCCTCCCCGGGTGCTGGTCACCTGGCTGGACGCTGGCAGTGGGGATGTGGGGGTGACTCCAAGTGACACCAACTCCATGTCCTGGGCTGGGACAGGATGAAGCCATCTCGCTCACATCCCGCTGCCCACCCTGCAGCTGGGGGGCTGGAATTGGGGGGCATGCAGCCCCCTCCCCAAACCCTGCCCTGGGCAGCGGAGGGAACCCCCTGGATGGAGTGGGGTGAGCTGGTGGGGCTGTCAGGACCACCCCAGTTTCCGAAAACACCGGGTGGGGAGCAAGAGCCAGAGCCGGGGAGACCCCCCGGGTGCCACGGGGAACCCCGGGCGGGGGGCGTCGGGGTCGCGGTTCTCCCACTCGCCCCGGCGGGAGCCCCGGGCCCGACCCCCGCCCCGCCCGGGGAGGGGCAGCGCAGCTCGGCCGGATCGCGGCTGCCCCCGGCACCTCCCCACGCCCCCCCGGCCGGGGCGCGGCTATAAGGAGCGGCGGGGCCGGAGGAGGCGGGCGGTGGCGGAGCGGAGCGGCGGGCGCGGCAGGTACGGGGCAGGGGAGGGAGGAGGGGGTCGGGTTCCCCCCGGGTTCCCCCCGGGTTCCCCCCGGGTTCCCCCCGGGTTCCCTGGACCAAACCCTCACCCTTCTCCCGGGATCCCTCGTGTCCTCCCGGCCTCACGGGCTGAGACCTGGGAGCTCATCACACCGTCTGCACCCTGCGGCGGCAGGGACCGGGAGGGGGGCTGAGGAGGGGGCCTGGGCAGCCCCTCCCCCGGGTACCCTGGGGATCCCCATCCTGCTGGGGTTGTTTTGGAGCAGGGGGGGTAAGGTGAGGGTGGGCATGGGACCACCCGGGGGGTGAGCACCCAGGGGGGAGCCAGTGTTTTGGGGACATCATGATGTGGGTCCCTGGAGTCGGGGG
This sequence comes from Caprimulgus europaeus, assembly GCA_907165065.1. The sequence continues at coordinate 2,134,322 of OU015547.1, forward strand.
AGTTAAGAAACCTCAAGGTTTTAAGTGTTTCAAGGGAGGGCAGGGGGCTCAGGGCTTGGCAAGTGGGGTGCTGACTGGGGTGGGTCCTGGCTGGAGTGGGTGAGAGTGGGTGCTGGGTGCTGGCTGGGGTGGGTGACCCAGTGGAATGAGGTGGTGTAGGGTGCTGAGCTGCCCTGTGTCCACAGGACCCCCGGGCTGCTCCCCACCCACCCACTCACTGCTCTCCCTCTGCAGTGGCTGTGGCTCTGGGGACATGGCTGGTAAAACGTGCCTGCTGCGGGCCCTGCTTGGCCTGTGGCTGCTGGCCCAGGTGGCCCTGGCATCCCGGGTACGCACCCGCCGGGAACTGGCCCCTGGCTTGTACGAGCACGGGGTCTACGATGCCGGAGGGTCCTACTGCCAGCGAGGGGACGTCTGCTGCCACGGCCGCGACGATGGCTGCACCGTGCCCTACCACGACACCCTCTGCTACTGCGACCTCTTCTGCAACCGCACCGTCTCCGACTGCTGCCCGGACTTCTGGGAGTACTGCCTGGGCATCCCAGCCCCCTTCCCCAAAGCCCCAGGTGAGGCAGCCCCTAACCCAGCTGGGCAGGGGTCTGTGGGTGCCAGGGGCCAGCCCTGTGGTGCCTGGTTTGCTGTGTGATGCCGCTGGTGACCCTTGGGGTAATGGATGTGGCTGGATGTGGCACCCCGCAGTCCTGCCCTCTCTGCAGAGCTGCTCTGCACCCCTCAGAGCTGGAGAAACCCCTGTAAAGTGGCCACGTTGGGGCTGGGCTCCCAAAAACAGACCTGGGGGCAGCCTGCAGCCCCACAGCCCATCTCCCCATGGGCAGGGCTGCCAGGGACAGGAAAAGAGAGGTGGCACGTACCCGTGGGACAGAGCTGGGGTGGGATGGGTCCATCCTGGCTTCCTCGGTCATGTCTGGGGCAGGCGGATGCTGGCCCTGATTTAACCCTCCCTGGCAGCTGGCAGCAGGCAGGCGGCTGGGGGCGAGAGGGGGGGCAGGGGCAGCCCCCACCACGCAGCACAAGGCTCTCTAAGAAAGTCCCTGCGGAGCAGAGCCAGCTCCGGGGTACAACTGGCCCCTTTATCCCTGACCAGCACGCGAGGCCGGCTCTGCTCGGCAGCCCCATGGTTAACCCTCCCGGCACTGAGCCGTCCCCGCTCCCACCCTGCGCCGTGGGGCACGAGCTGGTCCCCATCGCAGCTCTGGAGCTGCAGCTTGGCACCTGCCCGGCATTAAGGACCGTGTTTTTCCCTTTGGTGTGTCCCCCCTGGAGCCATGGGGGTGCTGATGGGATCCCCTGGTGCAGCCAGACTCTCACAGGGACTCTTCCCCCTCTTCCATCCAGGTTGTGCCCGCTCTGGCCGCACCTACCCCACCGGAGCCACGTACCGGGAGAACTGCAACCTCTGGTGAGTTCCTCCACGTTCCCAGCGCCACACGGGCACCGGCATCCCGGCACCGGCACCCCGGCACCGGCACCCTGCCTGCCTGCCTGGAGGAAAGGCGTCGAGGGGCTTGGCGGGAGCAGGAGCACCATGCCCGAGCTGGGTGGTGGGAGCTGGTGCCAAATGCCTTTGCTCTGGCACATTCGGAGCCGAGACCCCCGGGGCTTTGAGCTGCTCCCACGTTTCGGCACACGCCTCTGCGGAGCCGCTCGCTTTGCCGGGTTAGCGTGCGGCCGGGCTGGCTGCCGGCTGCTGAAGCGAGCCCAGCGCTGCCGAGGTTTTTCTGGCCATGCCAGTCCAAGCCCAGCTTGCCCAAGCTTGATGGGACGCGTCTGCAGCTGCCAGCCAAGCCGGGCAGCCAGAGTCTGGCTCTGCTGCTCGCTTGGGTGCGAGCAGCCCGGAGCCAGGAGCTGGCTGTGTGCGTTAGCGAGCAGCGGGGAGCGTGTCTGGAAAGGGCTGCGGTGGTATTAATGGCATCCCGGAGGTGGGGAACGGGGGAACCTGCGGGTGCAGGCAAGGAGCAGACCCAGCGGGGCCGGCTGCTCGCAGCGATGCAGCAGATAAGGGGAAAATCAAAGGCTCCATCTGGGGTGGGTGCGGGGGCACGAGCACGTGTGTGCGCACGTGTGTGCGCAGGCGTGTGCGCCGGAGCTGGAGGTGAAAAGTCAGCCCGACCCCTCTCCAAAGACCCAATACCACCTGGCATTTCTCTGGGACTGTGGCATGGAGCCACACAGGGTTGGGGGCTGTCCACAAACCCTGGGGGGAGGTTGGGGTCCCCGAGCTGTGCCCTCAGATGACTGATTGCTGCTGCTGGGTAAGCATCCCTTCCCCGACAGCACTGGCCCTCGGGGGCTGAGGTTCTCCTGCCAAAACCCTCTTCCCCCACACTTGGCACCTGGAGAGCAGCAGTTCCTGGGATGCTTCACTCTAGACCTTCTCCATGCCCAGCTCCCATGGGGTCTGGGGGGTAAATGCGATGTGGAGGGGGCTGCTGTGGGTGGTTGCACCCTGAGGTGCTCCCATGGGGATCCCCGAGGAGTTCACAGCCAGATGTGGGGTCACTGGTGAGCGCTGGGGGATGGGGATGGGGTGAGTGCTGGGGGTTCAGGTGCTGTTGGTGGGATCAGGGCCCGGTTGGCGGGACACGGCTCCGGTCTCGTACGGCTCCTTAAAAGGACTGAGCGTGCCGGGAGCTGGGCGGGCAGGAGGGTGCATGCCAAGCATTGCTCGCCGTGCGGGGGGAGCAGAGCCCAGGGCTCCCTGGGGGGACCCCCACCCAGCCACCCCCTGCTCCGGGTCTCCCCATGGGTGCCACAGGGCTCCTGGTTAACCTGGCCAGCGTGGCTCACCCCGGGGCGAGGGGGGACACAAGCCAGTCCCCAATCCCCTCCCTGGGCTGGCGTCCAAGCCCTGCTCTGAAGTCTGCAGGCCTGGCTGCTTTTCAGCTGATTTTCTGTCCCATGCTCTGTCTGCCCTCCGGGCTCCTGCAGGGACCGGGGCCGGGGGGGGGACAGTCCCCAGGGTCACACAAAGGGCTGCCCGCCAGCTCCTGACCCAGCTTCACCCCGTCCAGAGGTGCCGAGCCACGGTGTGACCCCCAGACCCCACTGCTGAGGCAGCCCCAGCCCCTCACTGGCTGCCCACCCACCATGATAGTGGGTCCTCAGCTTGGGGTCACCCCAAGGACACTGTCCCCCCACCCCAGCTGACTGTCCCCTCCGGTACTGTCCCCTCTGCAGCACCTGTGGCCCCGGTGGGCAGTGGCAGTGCGAGGACCACGCCTGCCTGATGGATGTAGAGCTGATCGATGCCATCAACAGGGGCAATTACGGGTAAGAACTGGGTACCGGGAGGATGAGGAAGGGTTGCTTCACCCCTCAGTGCTTTTTGGGGTGTCCCTGACCCCATGTCCCTTCCTGCCACACAGCTGGAGAGCTGCCAACTACAGCCAGTTTTGGGGCATGACGCTGGAGGATGGGATCCGGCACCGGCTGGGCACCTTCCGACCCTCTCCCACCGTCATGAACATGAACGAGATGCACGTGAGTCACCCCTCCAGCCCTCCAGACCCCTCGGAGGCAAGGGGAAACTGAGGCACGACAAGACTTCAGCCTGCTTGTCCCATGGCTTCCCCATCCCCTTGGCTAGCAGTGTCCCCGCGGTGTCCCCGACCCCGGGAAGGGGCTGTGGCGGGTGGGTGCCGCGGGCAGCCCGTGTGTTTGGAGACAGCAGCTCAGCACATTCCCCCTGACAATCCCCGAGCTGCCAGTGTTGTTTTTGCCCCCGCTCCTCCGTGCCGGTTTCCCATCGGAACGCCAACCCCGCCGCTGCTGAGTCGGCAGAGCTGGCTGCGCCAGCGCTGTGCAAGTGGGGTGTCTCTGCCTGCCCCATGGCTGCACCCAAAACTGACCCCCCATTTGGGGTGGGCAGCGGCCAGGGGGTCCCGTGGGTGCTGGGGAGGAGCACGCCCAGTGCCATGGCCTTGACTGCCGGTGAGGTTTAATTTTAGAGGCGCTTCCTGCACCGGGATAATCTGGGTGTTGTGGCCGTGTCCTCCCCAGGAAGGCTGAGCTGTGCACGGCTGGGGTGGGGACACTGTCCCCTCCAGAAGCGGAAAGGCCAGGACTGAGTCAGCGGCTGGGCGAGAGCCGGTCAGAGGCCACAGTGAGGGGCTCAAGGCACCCGGTGCCATGCACTTGCTGCTTTGTGGGCATCCAAGATGGGGTGCTTGGTGCTGTCATTGCCCACATTTAGGGAATGTTGAGGGATCCAGCTCCTCTGGGACAAGGGGACACCTGAATCGTGGTCACGCTCAGCCAGAGTGTCCCCATCCCGAGGGGCTGGGGGATGCTGACACCAGCCGGGGACCACAGCTCTGCGGATGCCCCAGGAGCTGCTGGGGATGGGGGGAAGGAGCAGGGGGGTCCCTGGGAACACCCCTCATGCCTCGGCTCTGCCCCCACAGATGAACATGGATTCCAACGAGGTGCTGCCCCGCCACTTCGACGCAGCCACAAAGTGGCCCGGGATGATCCACGAGCCCCTGGACCAGGGCAACTGCGCCGGCTCCTGGGCCTTCTCCACGGCGGGTGAGATGGGAGATGGGACGGGGTGGCCACTGGGGACAAGGACTAAACCTGCTGCCGTGGGGCTGGGGAGTGGGACAGGAGCCACCACTCCCTGACCCCCCCTGCTCGCTCCCAGCCGTCGCCTCGGACCGCATCTCCATCCACTCCATGGGACACATGACACCCGCCCTGTCACCCCAAAACCTCCTGTCCTGTGACACCCGCAACCAGCGGGGCTGCAGCGGGGGCCGGCTGGACGGCGCCTGGTGGTACCTCCGCAGGCGAGGGTGAGTGGGGATGGGGGGTGCTGGGGGTAGATAAGGGGGTTCAAGGCTGTGGGGTGCTTCATGAGGTGCCCCGTGGATGTCCTCCTGTCCCCAGGGTTGTCCCTTGGGCAAGCAGTGACCGAGGTCTGCCAACCCAGGTGGGATGAAGAGAGTGGGGTTTTGGAGAGGGGATTTTGGGGTGGGGGAGTTTAGGGATGGAGCCAGCTGGTCTTTCCCTTCTTCATGTCCTTGTCCCTCTGCCCAGGGTGGTGACAGATGAGTGCTACCCCTTCACCAGCCAGGAGAGCCAGCCGGTGGCACAGCCCTGCATGATGCACAGCCGCTCCACGGGCCGGGGCAAGCGGCAGGCGACGGCGCGTTGCCCCAACCCCCAGACCCACGCCAACGACATCTACCAGTCCACCCCAGCTTACCGCCTCTCCTCCAGCGTGAGTGCCCACGGGCCGGGGCCGGGATGGGCAGAGCCACCAGCGTGGGCGAAGCAGGAGCTGTTTGGTGTGGGGAGTGGGAAGGGGCTTGGCTGGAGGTGGTTTGAGTGGGAAAACCAAGTTTGGAAATGAAGCTGGGAAAAACCCGCCCAGGGGAGCTGCTCCTCCACCCGGCATCGCCACAACACCCACCCATGGGTGCCAAAACAGCCTCTGCCTGCGTCCCCAGGGGTGGGGAGGGCAGTGCTGGGGGGTCCCAGCCGTGGTACCACCCAGCTCTGTGCTTGCAGGAGAAGGAGATCATGAAGGAGCTGCTGGAGAATGGCCCCGTGCAAGGTAAGCAGCCAGCGTGGGCACCCCACCTGTGTACCCCAAATCTGGGTGCTGCAGTGGCTGGGGGGATGGGGTGGGTGGGGGAAGCTGCCCTGCCTGGGGCGGGGGGGAGCCGGTGTGGGACCCCCAGCTCAGCTACTCTCCTGTTTAATGTTTAGCCACGTGCCCGGGCAGCAGCGTGCTCTCGGCGGCCCCGGGGTGCCCGTCACGCTGCCCACACCAGCGGGCACTTGTTGCTCATTAACTCCTGAGATTTAATCTCCGTCTCGGTAGTTGGTTTTGGTTTATTTTATTTATTTTCTTTTTTTAATCCTCCTCTTCTGAGCCTTGGTCACATCACCCAGGGGAGGATCTGGCTGCTGCCTTCCCCCCTCCTGGACAATGTCACCCCGGGAGCTTGGTGCTGCCCTGTCCTTGGGGACAGATCCAGTGTCCCCAGACCTTCTCCCTCTGCCCGCAGCCATCCTGGAGGTGCACGAGGATTTCTTCATGTACAGGGGCGGGATCTATCGGCACACGCCGGTGGCCGAGGGGAAGGGGCCGAAGCACCAGAGACACGGGACCCACTCAGTCAAAATCACCGGGTAGGTGGAGGGTGGCGTGGGGGGCTTGGGGTGGGTGCAGAGACCCCTGCTTTGGGTGGGAGAAGCATTTTATTTGGGTAAGGAAAGGTGTCCCCTTCTTCTGAGCAGGAAGAGGAAGCAGGGAGGGAAGGAGGGTGCAGGGCAGCATGGCCAGGAGCCCAACCAGGGGCTGGTGCTTGCTCCAGGGCTGTGGCCACAAGTGACACGAGTGTGCGGTGCTCAGCCCCCTCAAAGAAGGGAGGTGGGCTGGAGGTGCAGAGCCCCAAGGAGGGGAGCAGGGCTGGCTGCTCTGTGCTGGTGGCTTCCTTGGCTGAATACACCTGCCTGTGTTTCGGGAGTGGATGTAAATACCTCAGCCTGGCCCTCAGGGAGGTGCCAGGGCCTGGAAGGGAGCAGGGTCAGCACAGCACCCTGCTGTCACGGTGCCACGTGGGGTGATGCCCACAGGACAGGGGTGCAGCCCAAGAGGGTGCCTGGGGACCCCCCCTCACCATCCCACTCTCCTGCTGCAGGTGGGGAGAAGAGCAGCTGCCAGATGGCCAGACCCAAAAATACTGGGTGAGTGTTGGTGGGTGTCACGAGTTTGTTGGGGCTCAGTCATGGGGGTGGGTGGGTGCAAGTGCTGCTTTCCCACGCCCAGGTGGGATCCAGCCTGGGCACAGAGTGGGGGTTCAGCTGGGTCACCCAGTGCTGAGCTTTGTCCCTTGTCCCCACTGCAGACCGCGGCCAACTCCTGGGGCACAGCGTGGGGTGAGGGCGGCCACTTCCGCATCGCCCGCGGCGTCAACGAGTGCGAGGTGGAGACCTTTGTGGTGGGCGTCTGGGGTCGCGTCAGCATGGAGGACATGCCCCACAAGTGAACGTCCCACTGTCCCCCCACCCTGGGGTCACCCAGCCCCACAGATGTCCTTATCCCCACCATGGCCCTGCCCAGCACCCCAGCCCCTCCGTCCCCACTTGAGGGCACCCATGGGGTGGGACCCCCACACAGCCCAATGCCACCAGACAGGGGGATGGGACTGTCCCCTGGGTCCCTGTCCCGCGTACCCCCGCTGTGCTGACGTGGCGGCTGGGTGCAGTGGCGCGTGCGGCCGGGGTGCCCCGGGGGCTGGTCCCACATCCCCTGGGATTTACCCGCTAATCCCCCCGTCCCGCGCTCGGCGGGACTGCAGTGGCAGCTGGGGGCTCTTCAAAGGCGGCCGCCCCCTACCCTGATCAGTGATGGCAGCTTCACCACCCTCCTCCTCCTCCTCCCATCACCCAGCGCTGGCGGGCAGGGGGCTGGGGGGCTCCTGCACCCCTAGATCTGCCCCTAACAGCTCCCATTGCCCCAGGCAGCCCTAGAGCTGGGGGGGTTGGGTTAAAATCACCCAGTGGTGCCTGGGGGGTTCCCCCGTCCCCCTGGGGCTGGAGGAGCTGGGGCTGGGGTCCCTGCCGTCCCCCCTGCTCCTCCCTATGGTGCTATGGCTCCTGCCACCCCCCCCGCCCCGGGGACTGTGGGGACAGGGATGGCCTCAGCCCCGTGGTGTCCCTGTCCTCGTGGGGCCACAATTGGGGACCACGCAGCAGCACAGCCCGGGTCCCCCTGTCCCTCTCCCCCCCCCCAGCCCCCCCCCCCAGGGCTGTACTTTTAAAACTTTTTGTATTTATTTTGCTTTTTATTATTTGTAAATAAACTTATTGAAGTCTCGTTGCCAAGAGGGTCGGCTCCTTCCCCGGGGGGGGGTGACACAGCCGTGGCCCCGGGAAGGGCTGTGGGATGAGATAAGGCCCCGCTCATTGTCCACCTTCCGGCCCCGCTGACCGACCGTGACCGGGGACAGTGCCAGCGGCCAGCGCTGGACACGCCACGGGCACGCGCAGCCACACGGGCCACTGCGGCCACCCCACAGCCAGGAGTGTCACTGCAGCCACCCAGGCCACTACAGCTGCCACCAGGGCCATGCGTGTCACTGCAGCCACAAGTGCCACCGCAGCCACGTGTGTCACTGCCGCCCACCCCAGCCTGATGTGCCCCCCTACCCACTACACCCCCCCCCCAAAGCCCCGCTCAGGGCAACCTCGGTGGAGTGGGGCGCCACCTGGTGGTGACAGCCAGCACCTGCCGGCACCGGGACACACGAGTGTGCAAATACCGGACACACGTGTGTACATACAACGCTCTCTCACAGTGCCACCCTCTGTAGAGACATATATAAAATAATACACACACACACAGTCGAGAATGTACACACGTGTGTATATAGATATATGCACACACACAGACACACACACTAACAGAGACAGTGGTTCCTCTATATATAGATATACGCACGCGCACACACACACACACACACACACACACACACACACTGACAGACACAGTGGTTCCTATATATAGATATATATAGATATATGCACACACACACAGACACACACACTAACAGAGACAGTGGTTCCTCTATATATAGATATACGCACGCGCACACACACACACACACACACACACACACACACACACACTGACAGACACAGTGGTTCCTATATATAGATATATGCGCACACACACACACACACACACACCCCCACTAACAGACACAGTGGTTCCTATATATAGATATATGCACACACACACACAGACACAGGCACACACACACACACACTAACAGACACTCTGGTTCCTATATACAGATATATACACACACACACACACACACAGACAGACACAGTGGTTCCTATATAGAGAGATATGCACACACACACACACACACACACACACACACACACACACACTAACAGACACACTAACAGACACAGTGGTTCCTATATATAGATATATGCACACACACACACGCACACACACACACACACACACGCACACTAACAGACACAGTGGTGCCTATATAGAGAGATACACGCACACACACACACACACACACACTAACAGACACTGTGGTTCCTATATATAGATATATGCACACACACACACAAACACACACACACACTAACAGACACTGTGGTTGTTATATATAGATATATGCATGCACACACACACACACACACACTAACAGACACTGTGGTGCCTATATATAGATATATGCATGCACACACACACACACACACACACACACACACACACACACACACACACAGACACTGTGGTTCCTATATATATAGATATATGCACACACACACACACACACACACACACACACTAACAGACACTGTGGTTCCTATATATAGATATATACACACACACACACACACACACACACACACACACACACTAACAGACACAGTGGTTCCTATATATACAGATATATGCACACACACACACACACACACACACTAACAGTGGTTCCTATATATAGATATATGCACACACACTCACACACACACACACACACACAGACACAGTGGTTCCTATATATACAGATATATGCACACACACACACACACACACACACACACACACTAACAGACACAGTGGTTCCTATATATAGATATATACACACACACACACTCACTAACAGACACACACACACACACACACACACACACACACACACACAGACACAGTGGTTCCTATATATATATAGATATATGCACACACACACACACACACACACTAACAGACACAGTGGTTCCTGTGTGTGTGTGCATATATCTATATATATAGGAACCACAGTGTCTGTTAGTGTGTGTGTGTGTGTGTGTGTGTGTGTGTGTGTGTGTGCATATATCTGTATATATAGGAACCACTGTGTCTGTTTGTGTGTGTGTGTGTGTGTGTGCATATATCTATATATAGGAACCAGTGTCTGTGTGTGTGTGTTTATATTTTTATATGTTCATATATAAAAATATATTTTAAAATATATATCGTATATAATATATTATATACAACTTATATATGTATATTTATAGAATTTTTAATATAATATTATAGAAAAATATACACACAAATAGATATGTTTATTAATATTATCATGTACATAAAACCAGGACAGCATACATACATATATACATACATTATATATATATATATATATATATATATATATGAACAGAGGGGTGTCAGTAAGTGAGTGTGTGTGCACCGTGTGGTGTCTGTGCACATATGGATATACCCAGGGTTAGCTGTTAGTGTGTGTGTTCATATATTTATAGACACACAGGAGTGCCTGTGTATAGACATTCCTGTGCACGTACAAATACATACATATTAATATTTATTAAAATATATTTGAATATATTCTTCTATATATGTATATATATATATGTGCATGTGTGTGTCTATATGTTCACACAGACACTCCTCTGTGTCTATACACACACACAGAGACAGACTTCCCTGGGTGCAACATATACATGTTTATTATTTTTTCTATATATATTTATTTATTATTTTATAAATACATATATATATATATATACACTTATTATTTTTATATTTGTGTGTCTATGTGTGTGTATATATATATATATATATACACACATGTGTCTGTGTATATATGTATATGTGTGTGTATATATATATACATATATACATATACATATACATATATATATATAAAAAACTTGCCTGGATATATAAAAATATCTATATATAAAAATATATATATACATATATATACACACATGTGTCTGTGTGTGTGTCTATATATATATATAAATATATATAAATATATATATACATATACATACACATATGTGTCTGTAAATATATATATACAAAACTTGCCTGGATATATAAATATATATATATAAAAATATATATATATACATATACATGTGTCTCTGTGTGTGTGTGTATATATATATATATAAAATATATATATATATATATATATATATATATAAAACTTGCCTGGGTATTTTTTTATATTTCTTTATTAAATACATTTATTTATATATATATTAAAATATAAATGACTTCCCTGGGTATTACATATACATATATATATATATGTACACAGACATACCCCCTGATTCACACCCAGCTGGGCTCACACCCCCCCCAGTCTCCCCTGCTCCCCGGGCAGGCGGGGTGACAGTGACAGAGGTGACAGCACAGCGTGGGAGGGGGGGCTGACCCCCCGGTCCCGGCAGCTCTGACTCACCAGGAGCCGCTGAGGAACGCGGTTGGAATGGGGAGCGATGCTCCGGGAGCAGCAGCCCCACCATGGGCTGGAGCTGTGGAAAACACCCACATCTGGTTATCGCTTCTGGCAGCACCCAGCACTCCCTGGGCCTTTCAGATATTCAATTATTATTTTTTTTTCTCATTAAAATGCTTTTAAATATAGCAAAGTGCCACATGACTCAGAAAGCAGCTCTGAGATGTGTCATCGAGGTCAATTAAAGGCTAATCACCGGGATATCATCCTGTAACCACAGGGAAAAAAACCTCCCCGCTGGTGAAACCTTTACTTGAACCCCAGGAGGAGCCCCCAGCACTTCATTTTTTCTGTTAATTGATATGAAATGTGTAAAAAACAACTTCAGGAAAATGTGCTGAGCCCTGGGATCAGCACCCAGAGCAGGGTACAGGCACAGGATGTGTCCCCGAGCTGCTGCCAACCCCATGGGGGGTGACACAGGGCAGTGTCCCCACGAGCCGCTCCACAAACACACCCACCCAGTGGCCAGTGCACATCACCTTTTATTGAAAAGCTGTAAAAAAATCAGCTCTAAACCTCTCTGAGTTTGGCTTCACCAGAGATGAGTCGAGTTGGCAATGAGGGGGGCGATGATCCTGCCCGTTCCAGCAACCGGGAGAGACGCGGGGCTCGGAGCCCCGGGAAAGCCGGGGCGTTTCTGGCACAGGACAGGGGTTGGATGTCCTCCTGGTGTTGGCCAGGCAGGGAAGGACGAGCTCTGCCACCACTTGTGTCCTTCCAGCTGCTTTTCAGGTTCAGCTCTTGGTCATCAGAGTGTCCCCAAAAAGCGTGCTGAGACAGGGACAGCAAAAATGGGGTTTAAAGATGATTTTTGTGTCTGGCGAGGGAAGATGTAAGCGCTCCCTGGGAGGGATGGCACAAGCTACTGGTTTGGCTATCCCACCCCTGAACTGGGCTCCAGTTTGGCGTGGGGACATTTAACTGGGGACAAGGAACTAAAGCTGGGAGGGTCTCAGCAGGGCTCTGTGCTCCTTGGGAAGTGCAGGTTGGAAAGCCATCCTGGGGGAACAGCTCACTCTTCAGGAGGCTCAGCCACATCCCAGCACGGAGCCGAGGATGGCTGCTGCTCCCAGAGAGCCCCACAGAGCTCCTGGCCAGCTTGCAGGGGTGTCACATCATGCGAGTGACAACCATGGTGAGGAAGTCCTCGTAGCTGAGCCGTACGTTGCCCACCAGCCCCGTGTCCTTCTCGCGGAAGGCGTCGGTCGTGCTCTGCAGCTGCATGCAGATCTGGATGAAGCGGTCCAGTTGGATGCTGGGGTTGGAGGATCTCTGGCCATAGCGGGCCAGCAGCAGCTGGCTGAACTGGGGACTCAGGTTATAGCCCATCTGGGAGAAAGCTGGGAGCAAAATAAAGCCCACTTGGATTAAACCCACTCGATGGGAGAAAGAGCGGCTGTGCCCTCCCTCCTGCGTGCTGGCACACACCCCAGCTCCCACCGCCCCGTGGTGCTCACTTCCCACACGGGTGTGCACAGCCAGGGCTCTCTGGTGGGAAGAACCAAATCAAAGCACAAATTCCAGACATTTTTCCCCTCCATCAGACACACACACCCAAAAGCTCCTCCCCAAAAACAGGCTTGAGCCACATGCCATTCCTGGGGGGTCATTTAGGGTTTCCTTAAGGAAGGAAGTCCATGCCACATCCCTGCTGCGGCTCCTCATCTCCTGTCCCATGGGAAGGCTCAGTGCCAGCTCTCCCAGGGCTGGTTTAGCCAGCCCAGCAAGTCCCAGCTCAGCACCAGGCGTGGGTGGCAGCCACAGCTGCACGGGAGGCACCCGGGGAGCTCAGAGACACCCAGCCCTGCTTGCAGGGACGGCACCAGGAAGAGTCACCAGGCTGGGCTGGAAATAAGCACCACGCAGAGCCAGGACAGAGGTCCCCAGGGAGCTCAGTAAGGGCCAGGTTGGTGTCTCTGCTCCTCACCCACCTTGCTGGAGCTCGCTGAAGCTGATGGAGCCCGACTGGTCCCTGTCATACTGCTGGAAGAGGTTCTTCCACTGCTGGATGAAGCGCAGCAAGGCCGAGAAGCCGTACACGTCTATGCGTCCTGACCTGGTCTTATCAAACATGTCTGGGGAGGAAGGAGCGAAGAGAAGGAACAGGGCAGTGAGGAGCAGAGTCACAGCATGGTGGGGTTGGAAGGGATCTCAGGAGATCATCCAGCCTAACCCCCCTGCCAAAGCAGGTTCCCTACACCAGGTCACACAGGAAAGTGTCCAGGTGGGTTTTGAACATCTCCACAGAAGGAGACTCCACACCCTCTCTGCGCAGCCTGTAGCATTGCCTTGCAGAGCAAGGATGTGCTGCAGAAACTCCCAGGGAGCTCAGGACCTGCGCTGCAGCTCCCCAGCACCCCAAAGCCCTCCCTCACCAGGACTGCAGTCAGCCAGGACCACACAATCCCTAAGAAACTGGTAGGAAATGTCACCAAAACCTGATGCTGGGGCAAGCAGGGGAATGAGGTGACTCTGGAGCTCCCCCTCCCTTTGCTCCCCAGCTCTCTGGGAGCAGGGGCTCACTTGGCCTCATGCAGAGCTGTGTTCCCTTTCCCAAGTGGTGTTTTGGGGTCCCTGAGTCGTGTCCTGCACCAAAAAGGTGCTCAGAGCTGCTTGGTTTGCCCAGCGCTCGCTCCAGGGAGTGCTCACAGGGCAGCTGCTCAGGAAACAGGGGAACACTGGGCTGGGCTTCACCCCAGCAGGAGCTCGACTGGAAGGAATGAGAATAAAAAGCCACAGGAGGGCAGGGAGAGCCCAGACTCACTGATCATCAGCAGGCAGGTCTCGTCGTTGAACGTCGACAAGTTGGAGTTGAGCAGCGCTTGCTTCAGCTCCTTCACGGAGATGTACCCGCTGTGATCGGCATCGACCGCCTGGAACCAGGAGAAAGCCTCGGGGTCCACCCCCGGGGGGGCATTACCTGTGTGGGGAGAGGCCATCAGCGGCTCCGGGCCCCCTCTGGAGGGGCTGCCGGGCGGTGTGTCCCTGGGGATGGCGTGTGGAGACGCGGCCGACGCCCAGGGATCAGTCAGCGCTTCTGCTGCAAACAGCTCTGCACGTCCTGGGGAAACAGGTCAGCGAGGGCACGGAGCGCCTGGAGACAGAGGGACGGACGGACAGATGGGTGGTGACAGCCTGACCCTCCCGTAGCTCGGTACCGGCGGGTGAACGGCCGAGCTCCTGCCCCATAAACCTGCGGGGCTGCGAGATGGATGTGCGGCGGGGGAGGCATTGCTGGTGCTCAGGGCTGCGGCTTCTCCGGTGCCTTCCTCCTTCCTCCTCCTTCTCCTCCTCCTTCTCTTCCTCCTCCTCTTCCTCCTCCTCCTCCGCAGGATTTTCAATCAACCGGGACCTCGGGATTTCACTCACACGGTGCATCCGGCTGAGCGGAGCGATGGCCCCCGAGCCAGCCCATCCCGGTGCGGAGCGGGGCCGGGACACAGGCGGGACCGAACCGAACTGAACCGGACCGGGAAACACCCACCGCCCGCCCCCGCCCTGCCCCTGAGCCACCCGCGACCGGTACTCGCCGAGGCTCGTGGCCTCACTCACCTGCAGGCCCCGCCCCTCCGTAGGGCCCGGGCTGTCCGTAGGGCCCACCGGGCCCGGCGCCGCCACCGTAGGGAGCCCCGGGCGGGCTGTATCCGTAGGGGCCCCCCCCGCCATAGGGAGCCCCGGGGAAGGGGCCGCCCGGGGCCTGTCCTGCACCGGGGAAGCCCTGGGGAGGGGGCAGAGCGCGGTGTGTAGCCGGTACCGGGCACCGGGACCCCCTCCCCGCCCCTCAGCCCCGCCTCTCCCGCCCGGCCCCGCCGCGGCCCCACCTGCCCCGGGTACGCCGCCATGGCACCGCTACCGGCACCGCCCCGATGGCGTCACGGAAGAAGCGCAAGCCCATTGGCTGCGGTGCGTGATCGTGCATAGACCACGCCCCCAGAGAGGGCGGGGCGGTGACGCCCCCGAACGGTGCTTAAAGGGGCAATGACACGTGGGAGGGGTGGGGGCCCGCTTAAGAGCAGGATCGGGTCCCGCTCAGGATCGGGGCCAGGATCAGTGGGGGAGCGGCGTTGGGATCCCCTGGAATCAGGGTTTGGACCTCCTGAAATCAAGGCTGGGATCTTCCCAGATCATTGGCAGGGAGCTCCTGGGACAAGGGCTGGGGTCCCCCAGGTCACAGCAGGGATCTCCTAGGATCTGGGCTAGGATCTCCTGGAATCAAGGCTGGGATCTGCCCAGGAACTGGTCTGGAATCCTCCTTGAGACAGGGCCAGGATCCCGTAGGATTGGGACTGGGATCCTCCCTGCAGCAGGGTTGGGATCTCCTGGAATCAAGGCAGGGATCCCCTGGGATCAGGACTGGGATCCTCCCTGAGGCAGGGTCAGGATCAACCCAGATCATGGCAGGGATCTCTTGGGATCAGGGTTGGGATCTCCTGGAATTAGAGCTGGGATCTCCCCAGGAGCTGCTCTGGGATTCCCCTTGAGGCAGGGCTGCCATCCCCCTGGGATCAGAGCTGGGATCTCCCCAAGATCAGGTCTGGCATCTCCCGGGATCATGGCTGGGATCTCCCCAGGATCAGGGCTGGGGTCTCCCCAGGGTCCGCCCCATCAGGCTCGGGGGCAGGGGGGAGCCCAGAGGGACCGTTCTCCCGGCTGGGACCGGGATGGGGACCGGGCAGTGACCCGCTCCGCAGGATGGAGGAGGCGGGAGGCGCGGGTCGGGGGGGCACCAGCACGGGTGTATTTGGCCGGACAGGATCCACCTGCCCTCACGATCGCGACGGAGCTGTACAACACCCACCCCCCCCCGCACCGGACAGGCACAGCCCCGGCACCGCGGGGAAACAATATTAACAGCAGCGGCGGGGGGCGCGGGGGGCGCGGGGGGCGCGGGGACCCCCTCAGCCGAAGGGACCCTTGACGTTTTTGGGCTGGAAGAGCGGCTGCTCCAGGGGCACGGCCCCCAGGCACTCGGCCGGGCTGCAGTGTCCCGTCTTGCCCGGCTGCCCCGTGGCACCCGGGGGACCGGGGATGCCGGGGATGCCCTGCTGTCCCACGGGGCCTGGGGGACCCATCTTCCCATAGCCTGGTGGCCCTTGGGGACCTGGATGGAGAGAGAGAGAGGTGGCAGGGTGTGGGGCTGTCAGCAAGCCCCAGCATGGGGCTGGTGGCCATGTAGAGGGAGGAGGCTCACCTGGGGGTCCCGGGGGGCCGCTGTCCCCCATCACCCCCACACCTTTCTCGCCTTTCTCTCCTTTGGCACCCGGCTCACCTGGAGAAGGGGAAGGAGATGGGTGAGACCCCAGCACAACCACGATGCCCTGGGGACACCAGGGACACCCTGGGGAGCAGCACCTACCCCGCATGCCGGGCACTCCCTGCCGCCCCTCTCTGCCGATCTGCCCTGGCATCCCTGGGGAACCGGGGGGTCCCGGCCGGCCGGGCAGCCCATCCTTCCCTGGAGGACCAGGTCTCCCCGGAGACGCCACCATCTCCACCGGGAAGTGCAGGCGGGAGGTGTAGTACGCCATGCGCTCTGCGGGGACAGGGGACCACGCTCAGCGCCGGTGAGGACCGGGCAATACCGGGGTGCAACCGGCCCTCGCCCCCATCACCCCGTTACCGTCAAACATCTTGTTCAGCTCCTGCCGGATGAACCTCTTGATCTCATCATAATTCACCACGTCTCCCTGGGGGGACACACACACGAGGGGTCATCACCACTGAGCCCCATTGAGGGATGGGGTCTTGCACCCTGGCTGCCCATCCTCACCATCATCCCTGGGGGTCCCGGCAGCCCGGGGCTGCCCGCAGGTCCTGGTGAGCCGGGGGGACCCCTCTCCCCTGCGGGTCCCCGTGGCCCCACGAGGCCCATGGAGCCGCTCTTCCCTGGCCCCCCGGGCATGCCGGCTCTGCCCTTCTCCCCGGGGTAGCCTCTCTCTCCGGGGGATCCAGCTTCACCCTGCAGAGATGGGGAGAGCAGGGGCTCAGCCCTGGCACCCCCAGACCCGAGCAGGGCTGCGGGACACCGGGACGGCCGTGGCGGCACAGCCGGGCTCTCCTCTCACCTTCTGGCCGGCCGGTCCCGCGGTACCGGGTTTTCCTTGGGGACCCTAGGGAGGGAGACACAGAGGAGAAGGGTGTTGGGGATGTCCCCTGTGTGGGCACTTTGGGGACACTGTGGCCATGCTGGGAGGATGCCACAGTCCAGCCGTGGGTCCTGCCGGGCAGGTGAGCTGCAGAGCCCATGCTTGTACCTCTTTACCGACGGGTCCATCTGGTCCCTGCTCCCCCTGTGAAATCAAACGGGGTGGCATGAGACACTGACTGCCACGGTGCCAGTCTCAAGGTGCCCTCCACTCTGGGGTGCAGGGGTCTGCATCACACCCCGCTGCACTCACCGGTGGTCCTGGGTGGCCGGGGGGTCCCGGCTGTCCTGGCATCCCTGGCAGACCTCGCTCCCCTGCCGAGCCCCGCTCACCCTTCAGCCCCTGCAGGGAGGCAGGAGGAGGGAGCCCAGAGGAGTCAGCGCAGGATGGGGATGGTGACCCCCAAACCCACACCCCGCAGCCCCATCCCAGCCCCCGCATCCCACAGCTGGGGCGGTGACGGGGCAGGGTCTGTCCCCGGGGCAGTACTCACCACTCCGGCCAGGCCAGCAGGACCTGGCTGCCCTGGGCTGCCAGGGGGTCCCTGGAGGGCAGAGAGAGGGGTGTCAGGTGGGGGGGGTCATGGTGATACCCCCGTTCCCTGTGCTGGAGGGAAGCCTCGCCATGCTCCCCGCCATGGGCACCGTCCTGGTGTGCCGTGGGGGACAGGTCTGACTTACGATGAGCCCTGGGGGTCCCTGCCGGCCCTGGGGTCCCATGGGTCCGGGATCACCCTGAGGAAGGCAGTGTGATGAGGGTGGTGTGGGGTCCATCCAGCTCAGGGCTCCCATGCCCACCCACCCCCTCGCTCACCTCCGCTCCCGGCCGGCCCGTGCTCCCCGGGGGGCCGGGTTTGCCGCAGTCACCCTAAAAGAAGGAAGGGACATGGTGGGCAGCACAGCATGTGGAGACCCTGGCCCAGGACTGAGGTCCCTGGGGTTGTCACCAATGAGTGACCCCAGTACCACCATCACTCACCTTCGGTCCTGGGAGACCCGGGTGCCCTGTCTTACCCTTGAAGCCCTGGAGGGAGAAAAGAGCTGGGTGGGGGTCCCAGCCCCTGTGACCCCAACCCCATCCTCTGCCAGGGACCCCGACTTGCAGCACCAGACCTGGGGGGATGATGCCCACCAACCCCTTTGGGCTCAGTGTCCCCAGGAGCACGCGGTGGGACAGTCCTAGCTCAGGGGACACCCAGTCCTGGCTGCAGGGACATGCCAGGCACCAAGCACTGGGGAGAGGTGACACGGAAGGCTGTCACTCACCGGAGGACCCATCATCCCTGGTGGCCCAGGGGGACCGGGGTCACCCTGGGGAGAAAGAGACAGGGGTTGGGGGTGTCCTGGGGCAATTGCAGGGTGGCTTCCCCCCGTCAGCACCCAGGAGAACCCCGGTGCCTCACCCTCAGCCCCGGTTTGCCATCCTTGCCATCCAGTCCCTCTAAGCCAGCGGGGCCCTGTGGGGACAAAGTGAGGGGGTCAGAGGGTGGTTTGCACCGAGGGGCTGTGGGGGTCCCTGAGGGACCTGCTCTGGGCACCCAGGGTATGGGCACAGGTCCCTGGGGAAGGAATCCCTCCAGCACCCAGGAGCACCACGATACCGCTGGGTCCTGTCCCCTCTACGTTGTCATGGGGGGTCTCACCTGGATGCCTGGGGGTCCAGGGGGTCCAGGGGGTCCTGGCATCCCTGTGGGGCCACGCATGCCCTCACTGCCCTGCAAGAGCCACAGGAGGGTCATGGGAGCAGCCAGGGCTGTGCTGTGCCCAGGTACCCCTTGGCCACCCCGCAGAGCAGGGGCCAAACCTGGCCACCAGCCCAAGGGATGAGCTGTGCCACCCACAGCCACATCCCGGTGGCACTTGCCCATGGCACCCACCTTCTCAGCCACAGGCCCAGGTGGCCCAGCTGGTCCAACCTTCCCTGGGAAACCAGGGGGTCCCTAAAGAGAAGAGGGGTGTTGAGTGAGGGGGGTTATCACGACTGGAGAGCCCCTTCCCGCACGGCCAACCAGTGCCAAACCGATTGTAACGTGTCTGCTCTGGGGCTGTGCTCCCCACCCTGTCCCATGGGACGTGCCTGTGTCCCCCTAGGAGAAACCTCCATCCCTATCCCAGCTGGCTCCCCAAGTCCGAGGGGACATGGGGACACACAGCCAGGGCTGGGGACACCCCACAGTGCTGGAGCATCGCTCCTCACAGCCCCGAGGGGACATACTCACTGGTGGCCCTGGGAAGCCGGGCTGGCCCTGGAAACCCTGCAGAGAGACAAGAGCTGAGCCGGACCCCAACGGCCACATCCTGCCCCGTGGGGGTCCTGGGGTCCCCATCCCCTCTGCCCCCCCGGGGACACTCACCTGGTCCCCCTTCTCGCCGGCGCTGCCTGGGAGCCCACGCTCGCCCCTTGGTCCCTGTGGAGAGAGGGGGTGAGGTGGGTGGGGAGCACCTCACTGCACCCACAGCCCCCCACCCATCCTCCCTGCAGCCCCCCAGGAGCTGATGGGGGTGGTGGGCACCTACCGCTGGCCCCACAGGACCGGGGAGACCGTCCAAGCCGGGGGGTCCCTGGGAAGGGGAGGAACAGGGTCAGGTGGATGTGGCTGGGAGCACTTCAGCCCTGGTGCCCATGACAAGGGGGGCACCTGGGAGACCCCCCAGCCCCTCTACCCTGGAGCACAGCCCCAAGGGACTCACCAGTTCCCCCTTCTCCCCGGGGGGACCCACGTAGCCTCGCTCACCTTTGATGCCCTGGGGATGGAAGGAGATAAGGGACCCATGCAGGACAGGAGACAAGCTGGGACATGGGGCACAGGTGGGACATGGGGGCACGGATGGGGCATGCAGGGGACACAGACAGATGGGGCAACAGGCAGGCAATGGATTGGGCACCAGGAATGGGCGGGACAGGGGATGGATGGGACAGGGATGAGCCCTGCAGGGACACGGCGCTCGGTGCCCACTGAGGTCCCCTGACTGCCAGCCCCGGCAGCATGGGGGGCTCCAGCGAGCACCAGGGAGGGACATGGGGACACACAAGGTGGCTGGGGCTGGCACGTGCTGCCTGGCTCCCCACAGTACTCACGGGAAGGCCGGGGGGACCGGTTGCACCGGGGTAGCCGGGCTGCCCTGGAGGTCCCTGTGCAGGAGAAGGATGCTGAGCTACCTGTGATGTCCCAGCCAGGTGCCCAAAGCCCACAGGGCACCAGTGTCCCCCCCTGTCCCCTCCTCTCACACCACTCACCGGCTCCCCTTTGGCTCCAGCAAGCCCAGTGGGGCCACGTTCCCCCTGGAGACCCTTCGGAGGGAGAAGAGAGGAGTTGCAGGGGGTCTCCTGCAGCCCCTGCCCAGGGCTGTGCCCACCTGGCAGCATGGCCAGGTAGAGTCTGGAGACCAAGGACCTGGGCACGGCCCATGGGGTCTGTGATCTCCACCAGCCCGTGCTGGCTCCAGCCTGCCCAGCACCAGGGAGGACCCATTTGGCACCTGGCTGGGCTCCCTCCACCTGCACCGGGCTGGATGCCCGAGCGTGGCCAGGTACACCCACAGCCAGACACAGGTCCCTGCTGCCTGTGCCCCCCACACCGTGGGCAGGACCCCCAGTGTCACAGGGCCATGGAAAGCTCAGCCCTGGGGGGCTGTGTGGGGCACCCAGCTCCTGGCACCCCAGCCATTGCCCCTCCCAGGGCACGCCAGTGCCAGGTGACACAGGTGACAGCCAGGAGCCCCCAAGCTCCATGTGATGGGACCACTGGGGTGGATTAGTGGGGTGACGTGGTGCCGCGGCGGTGGAGGCTGGACAGGACACGCTGGCACACCGCAGAGCAACGACCCACAGAGACCCACAGAGACCCACACAGACCGTGGTGTTACGGTGACATTAGTGGACGAGGGGACAGGAACAGGACGCAGCTGGCACGGGCAAGGGAGGGCAGGATCCTCCGAGAGCTGCTGGTGCAGCCCCACCACCACCTCATGCTAGGAGGGTGCAGGAGGATGGAGATGAAGATGGAGATGGAGATGAAGAACAAGATGGAGATGCTGATGGAGGCTGGTTGACCCATCTGGTGCTTCCAGCACATCTCACAGGAGCTGTGACGAGCTGTGGGCACCAAGCTGGGGCAGCAGGGCCCTGACACACCGAGAGTGGCTGAGCTGAGCCAGCCCCAAGGCTGTGGCCACCCGCAGCACACTCGGGTCCCACACTGGTGAAGGACCCCAACACTGGGGCCAGCAAGTGCCAGCACCGGGTCCCTGAGCTCAGGAAGATCGTTCCTGGGGTTTGCTGAGCTCCCCTGCACGGGGATGGAGGAGGTGGAAATGGGAGGATGGAGATGGGGTGGAATGGGAGGGGGACAGCTGGGCTGCGGCTGCTCCCAGGGGGGACAGGGACAGGGGACACAGCCAAACCAAGCGGCAGCAACAGAGGGCACAGAGCGGAGCCGTGCTGGGTCCTTACGGGCAATCCGGGTGCGCCAGGCGTTCCAGGAAAGCCTGGGGGGCCCTGAGGGGAGAAACAGGGAGGTCACAGCCTGGAAATGGCACCCAGGAGCCTGGGCTGAGCCCTCAAGGTGCCACAGAGCCACTGGGCGCGGGCTGGCTCGGCCTCGGCTTCCCACCAAGCTGGGCTCCTGGTCCATCTCCAGGTTGGCAGCAGCTTCACCTCCATCTCCAGCCTCGCCAGGGGACAGCCGTGCCACGCTGCACCTCCACCTCGCCACTGCCCTGGCCCTCTGCCCATCACCGTGGCCTCAGGGCAGGGCGCTGGTCCCTCTTGGCAATTTGCAGTGGGGGGGCTCCAAGCCCCCCCAGGACCATAACATGATGCCCATGAAGCCCCCACCCCAGGCAGGGGTACTTACAATGGGTCCGGGTGGCCCTGGGGGTCCCCGCAGTCCTGGTGAGCCCTGGGGACAGATGGCTGTGTCAGATGTGACGATGCTGGGGGACACGGGTCTGGCCCTGCTCCAGCTCCGAGGGACCAGCCGTGGGAAGGGCTGGGATGGTGGGTGGGGGGCTGAGGAGTGGGGCAGCGCTGTGGTGAGAGCACCCACCTGCTCGCCTCTCTCGCCAGGGACACCCGGGGCACCCGGCAGCCCGGGATCGCCCGCACAGTCCGGGTCAGGGCTGTCACCCTGTGGGGAGCGGGGACATGTCAGCATCTGGGGCCAGCTCTGCCCATCGCCCACCGCTGAGCCCCACCAAGTGCCCCCCAAAGCCCCAGCTGCTCCCAGAGTGGGGGGACAGTGCCAGGTCCTGCCCCAGCTGGGACCATCCCTGCAGCACCCTGGGGACCCAGCTCAGCCCCAGGGGCAGGGAGAGGCTGCTGGGCAGCACAGTTCACTCACCCGAGCCTCCTCCGCTCTCGGGAACTGGGCAAAGCACTGGAAGAAAACCCAGGAGTCACCTGGGGCTCCCCTGGCAGGGGTGCACTGGAGGAGCCGTGGGGCACGGCGGGGCACAGAGCCCCACATCCCACACCCCTTGGGTGCTCAGCACCCACTGCTCCAACCTGCACCAGTCCCTGCATGGGACAAACCTGTCACCC
The DNA here is from genome assembly GCA_907165065.1 of Caprimulgus europaeus. The sequence goes on from OU015547.1 coordinate 2,157,330, forward strand.
TGCCTGGGGACCCCACTGGGGCAAGTGGAAGCTGTGTATGGGAGTGTGCCCCAAGCGTGCCCCAAGTGTGCCCCAAGTGTGCCCTGAGCATGCCCCAAGTGTGCCCTGAGCATGCCCTAAGTGTGCCCCGAGCATGCCCAGCTCTAGGGGACTTGGAAGCATCTCTGTACGTCATCCCAAGACCCACCAGGACCAGGGGTTTTTGGGCACTGGGATTCCCACCCCGAGGTGGGTAAATACTCACACGGGCGCAGCTCTCACTGCCAGGGGCACCCGGCATGCCCCCGTCCCCCTCCTCTCCCTTGACGCCGCTGGGTGCTGTGAAGGCTGCCTGCAGCTGGGCGCAGTCCCCGCAGAGGGTCTGGGAGAAAGTGGGGGGTCAGAGGTGCCCCAAAGTGCTTGGGGTCCCCTGGGCACAACCCACAGCAGAAAGGTGCCTCGTCCCCACACTCTCACCTTCAGCACCTCAATGTTCCTCTCGGCCATGACAGCCAGCGGCCCCTGGAAGAGATGCAGGAGGGAAGGGGACAGTCCCCGTGGCGTGGGGACAGGATGGGGGGACATGGGGGGACCTGCCATGGGCACAGCCGCTACCTACCAGGTCTCCAGCGGGTCCAGGCAGTCCCGGTAAACCGTTGTGTCCTGGCATCCCCTAAAGCCAAGGGGAGAAGTTATTTCAGCCCTGTGCCCAGAGCTGGGCAGGGTCGGTCCCTGCTCGCCCGCTGCTGCTCCCGTCTCCCATCACTCACCTGGCGGCCGGGGGCACCAGGGGGACCAGGGGGACCGGGGGCTCCGGGGGGACCCTGCAACACACAAATGAAGGGGGGGCGTGTGAGGTGGTGGTGGGCTGCTGGATGCAGCACAGGGGGAGCAGCACCCACCTGCGGGCCCGGCTGCGGCTGCCAGGTCATCCCGGTCCACAGTCCTGGGGCTCCCTGGGGCCGGGAGAAGGGGAAGAGCATTTAGTGGGGGTGAAGCAGAACCCGGGGGGACCCATGGGTGCTGGTGGTGCTTACCGGCATCCCGGCATAGCTGGGGTCCTGGCGGGGGCTGGGTGGGCAGGCGCAGTCCCCAGGGTCTCCCTGCAGAAAGAGGAGGTGAGGGCAGGGAGGGTGGTGGGGTGACAGGGGGGTACAGCTTGACCCCCACCCCAACTCACCTTCTCACCCCGGGCACCCTTCTCCCCCTGTAAGAAGCAAAGCCAGAGATGCGTGTTAGCAGGTGTCCTTGCCCCCCCTGTGCCCCCCACCCATGGCCCAGTGAGCACTGGGGGGATGGCAGCACCGCGCTGCCCGCGCCCACCGGCACGGCCCCTCTGCCACCCCCGGTACCTACCGGCTGCCCGCTGGACCCGGGCACCCCAGGGAGCCCCCGCTGCCCTTCGGGGCCCTGAGAGGAAGAGGAGGGTGAGGAAGCTCAGCTCCAAGCTCAGGCCATGGTACGATGCCAAGGGGCTGGGGGATGATGGCGATGCCCATCCTGGAGGGCAGGACTTACCGGTGGTCCCGTGACGCTGGTTCCTGGTGGCCCAGGGGGTCCCACGGCACCTTTGGGCCCCGGAGATCCCTGCAGAGGAAGGACAGCAGCAGTGGGGGGCAGGGGGGTGAGGGAGGGCTGGGGGATGCACCCTTACCTTGGCACCTTTCTCTGCTGCCATCCCTGGGGGTCCCTGAGGTCCGGGGGGGCCCTGAGGGTAGGACAGGACATTAGCTCCCCCTGACAGCCCCAGCCAGTCCCCCAGCCCACCCAGCAAGCTGTGGTGACAGCACTGTCCCCAGGGTGTTCTGGCCAGGACCCTGCTGCCACCACCCTCACTGGGAGGGCTGATGCTGCAGGGACACGATCTCCCCAGCTTGCCAGAATTGGGGGGCTGGTGGCTGCCCCATGTCCCAGGGGCTGGGCAGCCCAAAATGCTACTCACGGGTGTCCCGGGTGGTCCCACGCTCCCGGGCTCTCCCTGGGAAAAACAGTAAGAGGTGGTAAAGCCACTTGGCACAGCATGGCACGGCATGGCATGGCACAGGCACCCTGCTCACCCACCTGCGGTCCCGGCTGGCCGATGCCCCGTGGTCCTGGCTCACCCTGGGGCGACAGAGGGACAGTGAGTGGCCCCAAGGTCCCCCCGTACCCGGACCCCTGCTCCCCCACTCACCTGCAGCCCCTTCAGCCCGACGGGGCCCTGCACCCCGGGCAGTCCTGGCTTCCCCTAAAACACACCAGGGTCAGTCCCACGGGCACGATGCCACCGGGCACCCACGGTGCCATGGGGAGGGGACACTCACGGGTCTGCCCGGCTGGCCGATGCCCGGGGGGCCCTGGTCCCCTTTGGCCCCGGGTTTTCCCGGGATGCCAACCACATCTGAGAAGTCCCCATGTGGAGTGGGACAGGGCTGGCAGGCATCTCCCTGCAGAGGGGGTAGGACAGGAGGGGAGGTCAGGATGGGTGACACCACGGTGACAGGATGTGGGTCCCTATATAGGTGTGGGGGTCTCACCTTCTCGCCTTTGGGGCCAGCTGGACCCCTGATGCCAGGCTCACCCGACAGCCCTGGGAGACCCGCCATGCCCGGGGTGCCCGGGTCCCCAGGGCTGCCCGCGTCCCCCTGGCAAAGAGAGGGGACAAGACTGGCATGGGGCAGGGGGGGTACACAGCACACCCCCAGCCCCACAATCTGAGGGGGTCACACTCCCTCTGCTGCCCCCAGCCCCACCGGAGCCCCCTCAGCCTCTCTCACCTTCTGTCCCTTCTGGCCAGTGTCACCGGGTCTGCCCTGGGGGAACAGAGGAAGGGGTCAGGCCAGAGCATCCCCCAACACCAGCACCCGCAACGTGGGGGCCACTCACCGCTCTGCCCGGGGGGCCGTCCTGGCCCCTCTCCCCCTGTGGTCCAGGCACGGCCAGCACCGTCCCTGCCCCTTCGAGGGCCTGTGGCGTGAGAGGGCACTGCCCGCATGGCTCGCCCTGTGAGGGGACATCCCGGTGGCTCTGGGACCCGAGCACTGCAGGGGGGGAGCCTGCAGCCCCTGCTGCGCTCCCCATCTCAGGGCTGTCCCGTGCAATGAGTTGCCCAGGTCTCAGCTGGGGAGGTTTCATGGACTGGGCAGGGAGGGGGGTCCCGGGGGGTCCCCATCACAGGACTCACCTTCTCTCCTTTGAGCCCCCGCACGCCTGGATCACCCTTATCCCCAGGGAGCCCCTGTACCAAGGAGCCATGGCACAGGTGAGACTGCAGCCCTCAGCACCCAGCTCCTGCACCCCTGGGCTCCCAGCGCCCACCCTGAGCCCCCGCACCCCCACTCACCGGTCTGCCCATGGGTCCCTCTTGGCCGCCATCCCCCTGCAAGACATCAGGGGCAGGATCAGGGCCCAGAGGAAGCCCAGGCTGCCTCAAGGCCATGGGGTGACACAGTCATTGCTGCTCCCTCAGGGGGTGCAGAAAAGGGGGTGGGCATTGGGGTCACTCACCTTCTCACCCTTGATGCCAGCCAGCCCGGGGAGCGCCGCTGCACCCTGCCAAATGCCCCGTGCTGTCACACACCCAGCACCCGTGGGGCAGCCAGGATGGGAGTGGGGGGCTCAGCCCCATGTACTCACCGGCAGCCCTGGCTGCAGTGGCACTGGCTCACCCTGAAGCCCCTCGGTGGGACCCCGCATCAGCGCAGCGAGGACACGGGCATCGCAGGACAGGCAGGAGTCCCCCTGCGAGGGCAGGGAGAGGGCACGGCTCAGGGGGCTGCAGGGGCTGGGATGGAAGGTGGGACAGAGGGATGGACACTCACCTTCTCCCCTTTCATCCCGTGGATGCCGGGATCTCCCTGGGAAGGAAACACAGGAGCTGGGTCGGGCACTGCCAGCACGGGCAGGATGGTGCTGGACATCCCCCAGCCAGTCCACTGCTCAGCCCCATGTCACCTACCCTGTCCCCTTTGGGTCCCATGGGGCCAGGTCTGTCCTGGGGAGAGGGAAACAAAGAGGGAGCGTTAGGGATGCTGAGATGAGCCCCCGGCTCCGCCCTCCACCCCACCCGCCCACCCGCGAGCCTCCGGGTTCAGACTCACCGAGACCCCGTCCTTGCCGGGTGCTCCGGGTGCTCCCCTGGGTCCTGGTTTCCCGGGCAGCCCGGCCGCACCGAGCATCCCCTCGGAGATGGTGGGACACACCTCGCATGGCTCACCCTGCTCGTGGGGACAGTGAGATGTAGCTCCAGGCTGGGGGGTCTCCAGGGTGGCCCCCAAGATGCCCTGAGCAGCCCTGAGTCCAGGGGATGGGCACTGTAGTGGAGCCGTGGCCGTGGCACAGCCACCCCACCGCTGCACCCACCTTGTCTCCTTTCGGCCCCAGGATGCCGGGGGGTCCCTGTGGGGGAAAGGCAGGGGATGGGATTGCTTCAGGGAGCCCCGAGGCCAAGGTCTGCCCTGGCAATGCCACCCAGCACCCCCAGCCCCTGCCACCAGCCGTGACACAGGACAATCCCAGCGCTGAACGAGGCCACCAGCTCTCCCAAAAAACCCTTCTCCACGCCAGGGCTCGGATCCCACCGCTGCCCCGGCCAAGCAGCCCTGACCCCGCGCCAAGAAACCCGTCCCTGACCCCAGGCTTTGGCTCCAGGCTGCCGGTACTCACGGGTGTCCCAGGCGATCCTCCGGGTCCCGGAGCTCCCGAGCTGCCCTGGATCCAGAGATGGAAGAACCTGAGCCCAGCAAAGGAGAAAGCCACGGCCCTCGGCACCCCCAGCACCCTTCTCCCCCCAAGGGGGTTTGCTGTCCCCCCCAAGCCAAGCCCTGGGCCACCCAGCTGGGGCTTGCCCGGCCAGCGGCACCACGAGCCAGCACTGGCTCAGCTGCAGATCCAGCCCCAGCCAGGGATCCCCGGCACAACCCGCTGCCAGCCACACCGAGCTGCCCTCAGGCAGGATGGGGGGCAGCTGGGACCCCTGTTCCCCCCCCACGCACCTTTTCTCCCTTCGGACCTGGGGGGCCACCAGGGTCACCCTGAAAGAGAGAGGGGACAGCGTTAGCCCTGCCCAAGCCCCCCAACCAGCCAGCCCCATCACAGAACTCTGGGGGCCACCTCACCCCCTCCCATGCTGATGCCCACCCTCAGCCATCATGTGCCAAGCCGGGGCCACCACCCTGGCACAGCCCCATGGCACCAAGGTCCTCACCGGCTTCCCTGGAAAGCCAATCCCTGGAGAGCCTGGCTTCCCTGGGGGTCCCGGCTCACCAGCCAGCCCCTCGGGTCCCACGAGACCAGGGTCACCCTGGAAGGCAATGGGGGGGTGTCAGCGTCAACACTGCTGCCAGGTGTCCCCATCCTCCTGCCCCCACAGCCCCCACCTACCTTCTGGCCCTTGGGACCCACCACGCAGATCTCTCCGGGCCGGCCCTGCCGGGAGGGGAGCGAGGTGTGAAGGGTCCCCACGTGCAGCACCGTGCATGGCACAGGGTGGGCTGGTCCAGCAGCCAGACCCCACTGTCCCGGGGAACGCCCTGGGAATGCCCAGGTACCCCCCAGCACTACTCACATCACGTCCTGGGCGCCCCGGCTTGCCCTGCAGTCCCCCGTCACCCTTCTCACCCTTCTGGCCCTGTGGGACAGACAGACATCACCAGTGCCATCTCCTCTGCTGCCCAGGATGGCATCAGCACATCCCAGCACCTCTGCCACCATCCTGGGACCCACAGGGCAGCTGTCCACGCTGCGATGCCAGAGCCCATGGGTGGGCTGGACTCACCTTCTGCCCATCAGCGCCGGCCACCCCTGGGACCCCCTGTGTGGGGACAGCAAAGTGGGTGCCCATGGGTGGGCTCCCATGAGTGCCCATGGGTGGGTTTGCACAGGGCTTCCCTCCTCGCACCATCACTCCTTTCATCCCACCACCACCCACCGAGCTGCCTCCTCGGGGCCAGACCCTCCCACCCCAGCTCGGGGTACACAGGAGATGTGGGGAGGGAGGGGACAGCCGGGTCCCCACGCCGTGGCCCCACCCGCCGAGCATCACTTACCGCCTCTCCACGCTGTCCCTTCTCGCCCCGCGGCCCCTCGGCGCACTGGGGAGGAGGAGGAGGAGGGAGTGGGGTGAGGAAGGGGCGGCAGAGCTGAGTTGGGGGTACACAGAGGGTGGGAGGGGGAGTCTCACCTGTATGGGGCCAGCGGGGTGGGTGCGGACACAGTCAGCGCCCTGTGGGAGGGGGAAGGTGGCTCAGGGGCTCTGTCTGCACTGGCCACGGCCAGGACCGGGGGTCATGGGGGGCAGGAGCGCTCCTGGGGAGAGTGGGACCCCCGGGAGCCAGGGAGTCCCTGCCCGGGACACAGCAGGGGACACTCACACGTTCACCTTTCTCCCCTTTGCTGCCAGCAGTGCCGGGCACACCTCGCTCACCCTTGTCCCCCTGCAAGAGAGGGGGACAGTGACAGGGTGAGGAGACAGGGTACAGGTGTCCCCATGTCCACGCCTGTGCCCACGGCAGAGCCCACGGCTCCCCAGCAGGGATGCTCTGGGCACAGCCGAGGGTTTATGGCCACATCCCTGCCAGAGCTGGGCTCTGCGTGTCCTGGGGGGTGACAAACCTACCTTGGGACCTGGGGGACCGAGTGTGACCTAAGGAGAGAGCAGAGAGGTGTCCTGCAGCACCCAGAGCCCAGCAAGGACACGCTGCCTCCAAACGAGAGCAGGAGAGAGCCCTGTCCCCACTGTGGTCCCCATCACCCAGTCCCCAAGTGCCACCCCAGGAGCCCCATGGGGCACACAGGGTCCCAAACATCCACTGTCCCCCTGCCATCAGCCCCAAGCCTCCAGCCAGAGGTTGCCATAGGAATGGGGCCACAACTGGAAGGGATCAGAGACCTTCCCCACAGCCAGATGTTGCTGGGTCCCGGGCCAGAAGGAGCTGTGTGTCATGGGGAGCTATGGCAGAGCAGTAGGTGACACCCCCAGGCCAGCACCCTGATGGCTTTTGCCAGCCCCAGCTCACAGCCCAGCCCCAGCAGATGGGTCGGGGTCCCCATGTTCCCCCACCAGCACAGCCCAGTGCTGCCCAGTGACACACTCACGTTTGCTGGGGCTGTCTGCGGGGAGCAGGGTGGGCACTGGAAGAGATAGGGATGGAAGTTTGCACCAGCTCCATGTGGCACCCACAGCACCCACAACCCCGTGGCCACTGTCCCCTCCCCTCTGGGCACCCCAAACCCATGGGGCTCACCCAGCAGCACCTCTCCCCACCAGCCCATGGGCACAGGGAAAAGGGAAAAGCCAGGAGCGAGCTTCCCCACCGCTGTGTCCCCAGGGAGGCAAGGACAGTGGCTGGCCTGGCACCAGGCTCTCCCTGTGGCTTTGTGGCTTGACCACAGTTCCAACTGGCCAAACCAGTCACTCCAGTGGGACTGGGACTGGGCAGGATGGGGCTGCCGACACTCCATCCCCGGGTACTGGTGCTGGCAGGGCTGAGTGCAGCCCCTTTGGGCTCCCCCATCCTTCAGCCCCACAGCTCACCCCCTCACTGGGTGTCCCCAGCTGTCCCCAGGGATCGCTGTCACCCCACAGGGAAGCGCCACGGAGCAGAGAGTGGGAAGAAAAGCCGGGCAGGCTTGTAGCCCCCACAGCCCCATAGCCCCCAACCCACACCATGGGGTGTGCTCAGCACGGCAGGATCCCACTGCAGGGTCACAGCAGCACTGGGGACACAGGGCCATGCAGGGATGGGACATGGAGCACACTGGACATGCTTCCCAGCTCCAGCAGTGCTCTGGAGACGCTCAGAGGGAACAAAGAGGCCCTTGGCCGCGGCTGGGATGGCTCCAGCAGCAGCAGAGTGAAGTGGGGCCTCAATTCCCGCTCGGGGGAGCAGAGCAGCCGCTCCTGCAGGCGTCCCTGCAGCTCTGGCAGCAGCGGAAAGGTCCCGAACGCCACTGGGACAGACCCAGCCCGGGGTGAGGATGGGCCCCGGCACAGCACCAGCACCAGCAGGAGGAAGGAGTGTGCCAGGACTGGTGCAGCTGGGTTAGGACACCCTTCCCCACCTCCCCTCACCTTCTCCCTGTGATCCCCCTTCAGGCTGGTCCTCCCCGAGCTCCTCGCTGGCTCCTGTGGAGAGAGCAGAGCACCCATGGGTGCTACCTGCCCGTGCACCCCAGGGTGACACATCCCCACACACCCTGGGTTACCCTTTCTGTGGCACCCATGGGTGTGACCTGCCTCGAGCTGAGCCCTGAGCTGGCAGCTCAACCAGCACAGCCCCGCATTGGGGTTGCAGGATCCCTCCTCTTCCTCACACCCTGGCATCTGGCTGAGCCAGCTCCCTCCCTCCCCTCGCACCGAGCCTGGCACGGTGGAAAATGTGAGGCTGGGCTGTGCCAGGGGCTGAATCAACGTGGCTGTGGGCTCAGCAACACCAGGGACCCGGCACGGTGACCGAGCACTGCCGGGATGGGGACCTGTGCCAGGCTGCCAGAGGGATATGGGAGGGACGCGGAAGGGATGCTGGAAGGACACTGGAAAGATGCTGCAGGGATACTGGAGGGATACTGGAGGGATGCTGCAGGGACACTGGAGGGATGTGGGAGGGATACTGGAAGGATGTGGGAGGGATGTGGGAGGGATACTGGAGGGATGTGGGAGGGATGCCGGGGCTCACCGCGCCCAGCGGCTCCTCCAGGCAGAAGCAGCGGGTGTACACCCGGCCCTCGGGCTGCGGGGAGATCTCGATGAGGTTGCTGCTCTGCATCAGCTCCGCTTGCCGACGGGTCTTGGGCGCTTCCACAAGGCACTGCCAGGAGAGAGAGGGGTCATGGGGGGCTGCTGAGGTGAGAGCCGGGAGTCCCAGCACCCAGTGATATTCAGGACAGGGATACACCCTGCACCATGCCCTGCGCTGGCCATGGGGACAGGCATCCAGTGACATCCCGGGGCTGGCAGAGAGCTGCCCTGCGTCCCCGGCCACCACAAGCTCTGGCTGTGAGACCTGCTCTTGCCGTGCCTCAGTTTCCCCTCTTGGGAGAAGCCTGACTGTGCAGAGCAATGTCAGAGCCTGGCTGGGACTGAGGTGGGGGCTCAGGGGAGACTCACCCCACTAGCTGAGATCTCACAGCACCCCTCCTGCCTGGCCAGCTCGGCGTCGCAGTAGATGTGAGCTTGCTGGATGTCAAACTGCAGCGGGACAGGGACAGCGGGTCAGGGACAGGCAGGGATGGATCCTGCACCGCAGGCAGAGCGTGCCCACACCCCCACGGGGACTCACCCGGATCGGGGTGCCACGCACGGCATCCAGCCCCAGGAAGGCATTGCCCTCCAGGGCCAGTGGCCGCCGCGGTGCCAGCGGCTTGGAGGAGATGGAGGCACAGTCGAGGTGGATGGAGACCGCGCGGCTCTGCACGGCCACCACCACCTTGTGCCACCGCCCGTCAAAGAGGGACGCCACGGCTTTCCCCACGAAGACAGCACTGACAAACGTGGCACCCAGCGCCTTGGCCTGAAACTCCAGGCTCTTCTCGGGGCCGTGCACGGCCAGGGACAGCTGGGCAGAGGGGGGACACCGCGCTTGGGGACAGTTCCCAGCTGTCCCCTCGCCACCAGTGTGTCCCATCACCCCAGGGCCATACCTGGGGGTAGCCCTGCCGGTCGGTGACCTGGAAGAGGTACCAGTGCTCCCCGGTGCTGTTCTTCTTCAGCAGCAAAGTGAGGATGAGGGTGAAGGTGGGGGGCAGCCCATGGGGAAACACCTGCCTGTGGGGACAGGCGTCAGGGACGGTCACACCCTGCGCCGAGCTCCAACACCACCGTTTGCACCAGTGCCGGTGGCAGCACCAGTGCCGGTGGCAGCACCAACACCCACAGCCCCATCCACACGGCACCCGCTGGCAGCATCACCACAACAGCCCCCCTGGGTCCCACCGGGGTCTGTCCCCATTGGTGGCACCGCAGATGCCATCAGGGTGGATCCAGTCCTGGCTCCACACAGCAGCACAGGGACCTGGAGCCGTTTGTGTGTCGGCTGGACGCGCGGGCTGTGGCTGCCGGAGATGCCAGCACTTATGCAAGAGGAGCAGAGCACGAGGCAGATGGCAGAGATGTGGCACGGGGAGCTCAGATTGTCCCCCCAAAGCCCAGCCCTACATCCCCCACACCAGCTGGACACACAGGTGGCAGAGGGGACCAGACAGCCCAGCCTGCCCCAGGGACCCCCACCCGCCATCCCCATCCCCTGCGCCATAGCCAAGCCCCAGACACGGCCCTCCTGGGCTGGTGACAGCATGGGGACATGCACTTATCACCACAGTGTTGTTTTTTGTCCCCAGGCAGCTGGGAAACCCATCCCTGACCCTGTAGGCTCTGTGGGATGGATGCTCCCACGCAGGCAGTGGGCAGCCTGGTCCCCCCTGGCACGGTGGGTTCCCTGGTGGGACCGTGGCCAGCTCGCCCACAACCCGCTCAGCCACTGGAAATATTTGCTTCAGGCTCTGCTCTGCTCCCAGCCTCAGCTCCACCACACCAGCGATTTTCCAAACCACTGCTCTGGAGCAGGACCAAGGCACAGGGAGCAGGACAGATCCAGCGGTCCCCACGGCTCTGTGGGGCAGGGAGAAGTGCTCGTTGGGCACCGAGGAGTGGGGTTGGGGTGCAGGGGCACCCATGGATGCCCTCCTGGAGGTCGTGACATGGCTGTGGGGGCCACCCCAGCGCTGAGTGCTCCCCAGGGCTGGCTCTGGGCTGTGCAGGCACCGAGCCAAGAGCAACACCAGCTTGGAGCATCCGTCATCTCGAAGCCATCTAAGGACTTGGCTGCCCAGGTCAGGAGCCAAGTCTGGGTCTCCTTCGCCCTTGGAAAAGCCCCGTGCCCAGTGTAACCACGTGCCAGCCCCGGGGCGATGTGGGGACAAGCGGGTTGGAAGAGGCAGGCGTGCAAACCACAGCATCTTCCTCCAGGAACAGCTCCCGAGGAGGACATGGACCTGCTCCCACCTCGCCACGCTGCACCATCCCTGCCAGCATCCCTGCCAGCCTGGCGAGCGCAGCCTCAGGCACAGCCGGGCAGGATGTGCTGGAGACGGTGGGACCAAGGGCTGGTGCCCGTGTGCCTCCCCCAGCAGAGCCCCATGGCCCCAGCAAACCCATCAGTGCCTGCTTGGAGCTGTGCAGCGTTTCAAGCTTGTCTAGACCCCGGAGAGCGTCTGCCAAGCTGGGGAGAGCAGCCCCAGAGCCGCGGTTGCGTAAGGCCTGGCCACCGCCCAGCCGAGTCACCGCAGCCCATGACTGACTTTCGAGGAGGAAAGTGGCTTGGGCAGCCCCAGGGCTGCACCTCCAGCACCTCTGCATCCCCCTTGGCCTCTCCAGCACGAGCTCAGGGTGAAGCATAACGAGCTTTTGCCTCAGCCCCATCCTTAAAACAGGTGAGGACAATGCCCAGTGGCATTCTGGCCACCAATAGCCACACCATGAGCCACCTGCACTCACTGCGTGGGCTGGACCAGTGGCACGGCACCCAGCCGCAGCACCAGCGGCCCCTTGGGGTTGCGGACTTTCTTGACGGAGGAGATCTTCAGCAGGTCGAACCTTTTAATGAGGTTAAAACCTGCAGGACAGAGCGGAGGGGTGAGACCTGGCCCTGGCCCGGGTGCCAAGGGCTGATGCTCTCCAGACATGGCACAGAGCCCATCCCCGGGGAGTCAGGGCTGCGTGGGGACCCCATCTGCGGGGGTGAGAGGGGCTTTCCTTACCCGTTACGTTCTCATACTTGTCCCCGACCAGATCCTCATCCCAGAGCTGCGGGCACGACTCCCCTGCAAGGCAAAGCAGCACGTCACTGTGGTGTCCCCAGGGGGGCTGTACAAAGGGGGTCAGACTGTGCAGAGCCCCCCCAAGCCCAAGTGGGTCTCGGGGTGCTGCCAGGAGCCCATCCCAGCCCCCCAGCACACTGATGCCACTGGCAGCTGCGGAGCAATGTGGATCCAGCAAATACAGCTCCCACAGCAGCACTGGCTCCTGGTAAAGAGCCGTCCAGGAGCGAAGCAGCAGGTTTGGAAGGGACAGAGGGTGAGCTCAGAGCTGTCCCTGGCCACCTCCCACGGCAAGTTCACCAGGTGAAATGCTTTTCCCAGTTGCTCTGTGTTTTGCCTCAAAACAGCCCCACAGCTGGAATCGGCATCAGAAGACTTGAACAGGCGCCACGGACACCCAAGGTGGGGAAATGGCACCCAGAGCTGCCCGCTGGCCTTCCTGTCCCATCCTGGTGACATCCTCAGCCCTGGTGGCCCCAAGGGACAGGCACAAGAGGCTGAGCTGCAGGAAATGCTGTGTCAGTCGCGATCACGGGGACGCTGGTGCTGTTTGCGACTGTGTTGATAAATTATTGCTTCAGCAAGATCCATCCACCTCCGCTGGATGCTACCAGATGTTGGGAGGTGCGAGATAAAGGAGGAAACAAGAGGGTATTGAAGGAGGAATGTGTTTTGACTCCATCCACACACCAGATCTGGAGCCTTTGATGATTCACCCGTCTCTTCCCCAGCCCTCAGCAGATCCTAGGGGGCAGCTCTGGCCCCCATGGCCCCACTGCCCACCTCTGCCCAAGAGCTGGGCACCACCACAGCGCTTCTCCCTGATGCTGACCACTCACTCGCACACGGCCAGCAGCAGCGTGGGGATGCGCCCCTCGTCCCCAGGACCCCCTGGCATGGTGGTGGCTGTGGTGCTGGAGCCGATCCCACAGGCACGTGTCGCAGCCAGGGGCAGAGCTCCCTCCCGCCGGCAGTGAGATCATCGGCAGCAGGGCAGGGGGTGGAAAGTGAAGCATAAATCACCCCGGGTGCCATCTGCTTTGAAGTCTCTCCCAGCCCCAGCGCTGCTCCAAAGGAAAAACCTCATCTCCCCAGTCTCGTTTCCCTAACGAAGGGTCGGGAGCCAGGAGGCTGTGCCGTGCTGGACAGGGGGTGCTTGTGCCAGCTGCGAGGTCCCTTTTGCACGGGCAAAACAGGGCCCCCCTGGATGAGCCACCGCTCCACCCCCACAAAGACTGATGCAACCACGGCTTCGCTGCCAGCAGCTCCTCCCCACCATCCGCCGGAGCTCACCCCAACCACGGCCCGTTCCACGCCGGGACACACACAGCAGCCCTATAGCCAGGGACACCTCACCAGGACCCCCATGGGCTCAGTCATTGTCGCCCTGTCCCCAGCTGCACGGTGACAGCCCTGAGCCCTCCATCGTTGGCTTGCACCATGGCCAAAGCTCTTCCCACCTCACAAAACCCACTCGGGAGCTCTGTGTGTCCTCACCGCTGCCCCGCACGGTCCTGGCTCACCTACAGAGCAGCCCCGGCTCGCTCCTGCCCGGACTGGGCTCCCGCACACGCTGCCGGGCGGCGCTGCCATCGCTGCCAGCTGGCAACGAGCAGCCCATGGCCGGAGCATGGCCAAGCCCACTCCCTCCATGAGCACGGCCTGGGGCGTTCCCGGTGCTCAGCCGCCGCGGGGGCGATGCTGGGGTGTCCCCGGGCTGGCTCCCCGTGGCAGGGCTCGCTCGGCTCTCCCTGGCCTCCTGCCCGTACGGGATGCTGAGCAAAGCCCCAAAGCCGGGATGGCCGGCGCTCAGCCCGGGGCCAATGACCGCAGCCACCGCGCTGGCTACCAGTGTGCTCCTGCACGTGGTCCTGGCACACGGGGACCTGGCACAGCACATGGTGTCCCCTGGCCACCTCTGCCCCATAATCCCTGGGTGTGACCTGCCCTCCCCTCCTCTCCCCAGGGATAGGCAAGGAGGAGGTCACTCTCGTGTGGACCCCAAGCCCTCACTCCCAGTGTCCCTTACCTTCTGCTGGCGGCAGCTCCTTCCCCTCACAGGCACTGACGAGCCCCATAAACACGAGGGTCCAGAGACCCTTCATGCTGCCCACAGCAGCAGCTTGAGGCCAACACGGCTGCCTGCAAGGGAGAGAGATCAGGCACCAGTAGGACAGGCACATGGTGGGCACCAGCCCATGCTGGGACATCACCAGCAAAGCCACCAGCACTCAGCTGATGCTGACATGCTCAGCCGTGGCTTGGGCAGGTTCTGGGGGTCAGTGTGGCCCTCACGAACTGATGGTTCCCTTATTTGCTCTGCACCCAGCCCAAGCACCATCATGGGTTCAATCCAACCTCAGCACCCAGATACACTCCAAACATCCGGAAACGTGGATGCTGGGGTTCCCCAGAGCAGAACCTCCTGTGCAGGCCCCCGGGAAGGTCTCGCTCCCTCCTGTTTTACCTTCCAGTCCCGTGTGGATCCCCAGGGTGACCCAGACCCTGCAGGTCACCCCAACCTGGCCTCACTCCTGCCTGTTTCCTGCCACGAGGCACGGCAGGGCCGCAGGCAGCCGGAGCGGGGCGTTGGGACAGACCGGACACGCTCGGCTCCAGGAGAGAGTGGGACACGCATCCCTGCGCCTCTGTCCCCGCACACAGCGCTCAGGGACCCTTGTCACCGGCAGCCCTGCCTCTGCCCTGCGCTCTTCTGCACGCCCACCTCTGCCCTGCCTGCACCCCAGCTCCCCTGCCCCGAACCTCCTGCACAACCCCTGCACCCCGGGGCTCCCCTCTGCTACCTCCTTGAGCCCCTGGCCCGGCACCCCCTGCACCCCACCCCCGCTCCTCCTGCACCCTCTCATGCACCCACCCCTGCTTCCCTTGCACCCACCCCAGCACCCACGCCTGCTCCCCACGCCCCCTCGGCCTCTCTCCGCCTTTCCTACCCCCGCACCCTCCGCACCAGCGGGTCCCCGCGGCTCCAGGACGCTGTTCCCAGCACGCCCGCCCCCGGGCGGTGATTAATTACCATTAATTATGGGGAATCCCCCGTCCCGCACCCGCCCGAGGCGGGGCCAGGCTGAGCCCCGCTCCCCGTGCCCGGGGCCGGTCGGTCGGTCCGGGACTCACCTGCGCGGTGCTCGGCGGGGCCGGGGCTCCCCGGGACGGAGGGAGCGGGCGGCTCGGCGGGTCCGGGGCGGTGGGACACGGCGGGACACCGGGAGCTCCGCCGCACCGCCCCCGCCGCCTTCCCCGCCTCCCTCCGGGGGGGGCCGAGCCGCCCCCCGGCTCCCGCCCGCCCTCCGCCTCCCCAACCGGGGGGGCCCGAGTAGCCGTCCCGCCCTCCTCCTCCTCCTCCCCCCGGCACCGCCCTCCCCCGCGGGCTGGACCCTCGCCAGGGGGTGAGGAGGGTGTCCCGACCCCCGGGATGGGGGTGAGCCCCATGTCCCCTCCCTGCCATCCCTGCGGAGCCGCACGGGACCCGCTCTTCCTTCCCCCCCAGGGACCCGAGGGGACCCAGGTGCTGGCACCGGGGATGGCGTCGCTGTTCACAATAGCTGCCACCATGGGCAGGAGGGTGACCCCCCAGGGATCCTCCTCCACCAGCCTGGCACTGGACCACAGTGCCCGGCCAAGGCTGGAGCAGACCCCGCGGCATCGGGGCAGCCAGAGCCCACCGTGCCAGGCAGCTGATGTACGGTCCCCAGCGCCTGGTGGCTTGGGGACAGCGTGGGCCAGGACCAGGTCCCTGGGGTCAGAGCCAGTGCCAGGGGACAGGAATCCCTTGTCCCCAGTATCAGAGCTGCCAAATTCCCAGAGCTGAACTGGCCTCTTCAGCAGCACCAGGGCTCTGCCAGCCTTGCCAAGCCCACAGAGACGTGCCAGCCCCAAATCCTGTCCCACTGTCCCCAGGGCCTGGCTGTCGGGCTCCGCTCCAGCATCCCCTGCCCACATGAGTCCCTGCAGGCAGGAGCAGACACACCCAGGACAGCCACTGACCCACCCAAATTTGGGTCTGGGGGACCCAAAGCAGCCGCTGGTGTCCCCATCCCTATGTCCCCCCTCCTCAGCAGAACACAGGTCCCGGCTCAGCCGTTTTTTCTCCCAAATTGTGATGAATCTATTTACACTGAAGCTTTACAAATGTGTGTCGGGGACACATGCATCTCAATAAACGCGCTCTAATTAACAACTGATATTTATTCAGCCACAGTAAATAAGCTGTCGCGGGCAAACCAAGCGACGCTGCTTTTTGAAGAGCAGCTCGACTCTGCCATTTATTCAGCTGAGATGCGGTGACAGAGCACTCGATTCTCTTCTGCAAGTTGCCTACCGTAGTAATTAAGGGTAATTAAAGCAAGTGGGTGCGAAATATAACGAAACTTTGCTAATTCCTGTTTATTGGACAATTATTCACCCTGAGCTGTTCTTTGTGGCCACCCAGCAGCAATAAAACCTGTGAATGAGGATGAGTGGGGTTTGTGCATCTCCTGGGTAGGGGGAGCTGGGGGTTGGGTGGGACCTGCCCTCGCCCCCAGCATGAGGCACGGTCCCCTGGCCCCACGACCCACCCCACAGCAGAGCAGGGACAAAGGGCAGCTTTGTCCCATCCTCTCAAGCCAGATCCCTTGCTAACACCAGCACGATCTCCCAGGCCCTTCAAATTTGTTTGTGAATCACTTTGGGGGAGTTGCACCCATCCTTCCTGTTGTGCCTCAGTTTCCCTCATTCACCAGGGTGATCCCATGGGGAGGTTGTCCCCAATCCAGTGGCATGAAGGGACCCCACCAGCCCTGGGAGCACGGGGATGGTGACGGCGTGGAAACCTCAGCTCCTGTTTCCTTGCTGTGCTGGCGCACGGGATGGGATGTCTCGGGGGGAAGGAGGCTGGATCCTGCTCCCCCAGCACTCTGCTAAGGGGGAGCGGTTTGTCTCCAGCCCACACCAGCATCCCCTGGAGTGATGCCGAGTTGGGGGGATGGAAAGCAGGATCCTGGGGCCCCGGCCCACCAACCCAGCACGGAAAAAGCAGAGGCAAGCTGAGCTTCCAAGAAACAGCCGCGTCGGCTGCCAAGAAACACGAGCCGGAGCAGAACCCGGCAATTTTCAGGCTGGAGACAATTTGCCTCCGACCTCGAGCGTCAGGCGGTGGCTGAGGCTGTCGGGTGACCGCGGGGCTCCCCGCCTCCCGTGCCCCAGCACTGCCACCATGGTCCCCCCTCTAAACCCCCCCATGGCCAAGGGGTTGGGGGTCACACCGGCTGGACCCGGCACGTTGGCGTGGGCAGCGTGCGGGAGGGAATTCCTGCGGGGAGGATTTCAGCAGTTCAGCATTTCTGTCTACGCCGATTTGGGCACAAATCCCCCAATTCCAGCGCTCGCTGGGAAGGAAAGAGCCCGCGGGGATTCTTTCCAGCTTGACGGGACCCGTTTGTTTCCGCAGCGTTCAACCAGCAGTTTTGCCTCTTTGGTTGCCAACACTTTGCCAAAGAGCGAAGGGAGAAGGACTTGGGGAGCCACAGCGGCAGAGCCCGCCGCCCCCCCACGCCGGCGCGGGCTGCGCAGCCTCGCAGCCGTTTCTCCAGCATTTCCGCTCCCCAAACTAAACATTTTTGACAATGTTGGGGGGGGAAGCTTGGCTCAGATGGAAAAAGCAGCTGGAAAACGGCTCCAGAACTCTCCAACCTGCTTGGACTCGCTGTGTACCCCCCAGTCGCTGCCTGGACCCGCAGAATTTGGGGGGTGGCCCCCCCCATCCCGGGACACGCCTGTGCCTCTCGCCCGGGCTCCGTTCCCTCGCCGCATATGGCGTCTCCATGACTAATAAAAGCTGCTAATTGCCAACAGATGCCCCAGGAAACCCTGACGCTGCCTCTCACGGCTCTGTTTGGCTGGGATGGGAGAGGAGGGGAGCTGGAAACAGCCCCGGGTCCCCCAAAGAGTGGGGTGGGGGGGATCCCAATGCGTGGCAGCTCCCAGCAACTGGAGCAAGAGGACGTGGCTACTATTATTAGCTATTATTAACTCTTATTATTAGCAAAATTCCAGCCAGGCCAAGGCAGCAGGCAGGCATCCTCCAGGAGGAGATGGTGCCCCCAACCCACAGCATCACCCCCCAGCACATCCCAGCCTCCCACCTCACACCCTCCGTGGGGGTGGGGAGCCTCAGCCGAGCCCCACTGCAGCCCCTCACCATGCCAAGCCCTGCCACCCACCTAGAGCCCCTCCTGCAGCCGTGTCCCCCCATGGTGTGGGCAGCCAAAGTCCCCACGCTTGAGTTCTGTCCCCTCCCTGTGTCGTGGCTTCAGCATCTGTTGCACAACTGGAGCTGGCACCAGCCCAGCACCGGCAAACTGGGGCAGGAGGTGGCTGTGCTGGGGCTGGGACCCCCCATGTCCCCTTTCTGCTTCATTTGAGGAGGCTTTCATGGGGGGGGAGGAAGAATTTGGCCCTTTCCCTCAATTTCTCCAAGGGTGATCACCCCCACCCCACTCCCATCACTGTGCTGGAGCCCCCAACCTGCTTCTTCCCACATCCCAAACTGAAACTGGGAGGTGCTGGGATGAACTGGGTTATGCAGCTAGTGCCCAGCCTTAACTGGACTGCCTGGGGGGCTGGGGAGACACCCCCCACTTTAGGGGCTACATCCTGCCCCGGTGCCCCAGCACAGCTGCATTGGGGCTGGGAGCAGCATCTCCTGTTCCGATGGCCACATAGCACTGGTGACACGCCGGGAGGTGTCTGCCCCCTCCCCCAGCTCAGCCTTGTCACCCCTATGACCCCCCACCACATGCAGCACCCCCAAATGCAGGGTCCTCTCCTGCAGCACCCTGGCCCAGCACCTTCCTGCACCCCTTTTTGGCTCCCATGGGGGTCTCCTCTCCCACAGGCATGGCTCATCCACGGTGAGGGACCCCCCAAGGGAGGACGCTCGGTCCCTCTGGGCCATGCTGGTGCAGGCGCTGGCAGCTCCACACTCCCGGAGTGGGTCTGGTTAATGACACTCCCCGTGTAATTACGTCTCTGTGGCTCCGGGCCCATGCTGATGAGGACTAATTAATGCTGAGGCAGAGAACTCAGGGTGCCTGGGGCTTGCAGAATGCTGAGCACCCTGCACAGCACCACACCACAGACAAGGAGCACCTTGGACGCCACTGGTCCAAACTGGGCAGCATCCTTTGCCCAGAGGTCTTAGCAGTGCTGGCATCCCTTGGGAGCAGGGGGTCACTGCCCGCCCCACAGCTCCCACCAGCTTCATCCCTGTGGGAAAGTCGCCTGCTCAAACTGTGGGTGCTGGGGGATGCTGCCAGCCCTGCCTGTCCTCACCGAAATGAGCCCTCGGGGAAGCTCTCTGGTGGCTTCTCCAAGAGAGAAATGATAGCCATGAGCAGGACACGCTTCCCACGGTTGCAGCAGCAGCGTGGCCCTCCCACAGCACATGGTGGGAGGGTTTTGGTGCCACGATGCAGCCGAGCTGCCTGGGCACCTGATCCACGCCACGGATTAACACTTAGCACAGAGCTCGTTAGTCCCTAGAGCTGCTGAGAGCCACGATGCAGCGATGTCACCTCCTGCAGCACTGCCCTGCCCCAAGCTCCAGTCCTGTCCTTCCTCTCCTAACGCAGCTCCTGGTCTGGCACGAGCCTGGCATTCACAGCCATGGCTGCTGGTCCCAGTGCCACAGTGCCAGATCCCTGTACTGGTGTCCCATCCCTGGTGGCACCCACACCACGGGCAGCACTGCAACACCCAGCTCCGGTTACGCTGATGCCAGGGATGCTCCGGCAGCGCGAGACACCCCACGTCACATCCCTCTCATGGTAATTGCCTCCCAAGTTACTAATTTGCTCATAGATTAATTACCATGTAATTTACTGCTCTTGGCTCCCGCGATAAGACGCTCATTTGCAAGGCGGCGCGTGGGTGCGGGATCCTGCGGGCTCCAGGGGAACAGACAGAGCAGGGAGGGGGTCAGGGGGGGAGCAGACAGGCTGGGGGTCCCCACAGGGTGACAGCCACCCCCCAGGATGAAGCACGAGGCGGCGGCCGCAGCCCCACGGCACCACAGAGAGTGAATTTTTATTTCCAACAACGACAGCACCTGCCCCGTGGGGTGGGGACGGTGGGGAGGGCTGGGAGGGGGCGGCTCCGGGTGGGCGAGGGCAGCCCGGCCGCTGGCGTGCACACGGTGCACGGCGTGAAGGAACATCCCGGTAGAAAAGAACGAAGATCCGACGGCCTCGCCGGCCGGTCCTGCCCCGGGGGGTGCAGGCGTGATCGGTGGGTGAGCGTGGGGTGGGGTGCACGTGTCCCCTCCGCACCCATGTCCGGAGGGTGTCGGGGAGGAGAAACCACGTGAGGACGGGCGGGAGGCGGCTGCAGCCGGGGGGGGCGGAGCGTGGTCTCTCCATGGGGACCCCCACCCCAGCCACCAAGGAGGACAGAGCAAACCCATTGTCTTGGCTCGTCCTGCCCGGGGGGTGATGGTGATGGTCGGCGCGGGGCTCACACCTCCGTCTGGAAGTCACCGTCGGCCGCATCCAGGCCGGTGCAGGGGCTGTCCCAGTCCGCACAGCGCAGCTCCAACCGGTCCCGGTGGGCGCTGGGCAGGGCGCCCAGTGTCATTGCCTTGAAGGTGCTCCACGGCTTCGGCGGGGCGGCCGGCGGCTGCTGCTCCTCGGGGCTGGCCGCATCCTGCGGGGCGAGGGGAAGCTGCGGTGAGCAGCTGGGGTGTGTGGCAATGCCCAGTTCTGTCCCACCAGCACCTAACCCTGGGGCGCAGCCACCCACCTCCTCCCTCCAGCCCCATTCAGGGTGGGGGGCATCAGCTCCCAGGGGGAATCGGGCACTTACGTTGGCCGTGCTCTTTTCCCCGCCGCCCGACGAGACACTCCATCGCTTTTCTCGCTGTGGAAATAACCGCAGTGCTCAGCCCCAGCATCCTCCCAGGGACACCCCATCTCCCCCATCCTCCCCAGTCCATGCAGGGTTGTAGGGGAGCAGGGCAGGGCAGGATGGGACCCCCAGGACCTCACCTTGGAGGAGCCGGCAGCCGGAGCTCGGTACCGATCCAGTGTGTGAAACTTCTGGTTGAGCTCATGGTAGAGCTCGGAGTGACGCTTCCGTGTGTGCATCACCTTCTGCAGGGTGAGAGCAGAGCCATCAGCATCCATCCAGCACAGCCCCGTGCCCCTTGGGACAACCCCCCTGTCCCACTCCTGCCCACTCACCCCCTGCCATCCCAGGACACCCCGGGCGAGTGGCAGAGCCCTCTGCCACGCTCCGGCTGGGCGCTGGTGTTTCAATCAAGAGCCAACGCTCGTTATTGCTTGGTATAAAACTCTGCTGCTGCTAACAGCGAGCCAGGGGGAACTGGGGACAAGGTGGTTCAGTCCCCCAGATGGCACCCGACCCCACAGTGACACCCAGGGTCGTGGCAGGACTTACCTCGAAATCCAGATCAGAATATCGCAACCTCTTCCTCTGGCAGGGGACGCGCAGGACCCGGAGCAGGGGGAGGAGATGGAAAGGAAAAGGGAAAGGTCTTTGCAGGTCTGGGATGTGGGGGAGCATCATGCCACCTCCAGGTCATGCCACTTGCAGGGGACAGAGACAAGGCAGGGACATGGGGGTCCTGGCCAAGCTGGGGGCGTGCAGCTTCTCCACCGTGCTACGGGGTGCGGGCAGCGCCGAGCAGAGGGTGGGATGCCGAGCAGCGAACAGGGGAGCAACTCACCCAACCCTGCACGTGCACGCACGCTCGTGCACGCCTCTCCCACCCACCTCCCTCCCCACGCACGTGCCCACGGGCACGCTCACATGCCAGCCCCCCGCTCACCTCCAGGGACCCCACTTTCATGGCCGAGCCGGGGACGGTGCGGGGCATGGTGCGGCTGCGCTCCGACAGCTCCGAGGCCAGGATCTGCCGCACGGTGGGATGCTGCTTGAACTGGAGCCCGTAGGGAGCCTTCACCGTCCCGTAGGGCTGGCTCAAGTTCACGTTGACGTGGTCCATTGTGACAAAGCCGGGGTAGGTGTCCCCTTCAGCTGCTGGGCGTCCTGTCCCACCGGGCACCCCTTCCTCGGTGCCGGGACCGAGGGTGCTCTCGTCCCGTGGGAAGGGTTTGAGGCTGCCGGTGCGGCGCGGCAGCACCATGTAGTCGCTCTCGTGGGGGGGCTCGGGGGCCCGCAGCCAGCCGTACTCCAGGGGCCGCAGGCTGCTCTCCGTGCACAGGTAGACGGGACCTGGTGTCTCCAAGCTGAGCTGCTGTGCTGGCGGGTCACCCAGTTCACCCAAGCCTGCCACTACGTTAGGTGTCATCTTGGGGACTTGGACCAGGATGCTGGAAGGAGGGATGTTCCCTGGAAGGCTGGAGAAGCCCAGGCCACCTTCCGAGGTGGTGTTGAGCTTGGGGTCTTCATCCCCATCCAGGGAGATACGGGACAAGGTGCCCGTGATGGTGGCGGGGTTGCAGGTGTTCACCTCCTTGAACAGCACTGTGGGCAGGGAGTGGGGTCAGAGCCAGCCCCGGGGTCCCGTGGGGAGGCTGGACTGACCCCCGGCACACGGCACGGTGACATCTCCAGCACATGGCATGGTGACATCCCCATCCCCAACACAGCAGGCTGGGGAGACCTCACCTGTCTGACACGCCAGGTCAACATCCTTTTCAAAATCTGTCTATAAAAATACAGAAAGAGGGGAAAGAGAGAGAGAGAGAGGAGAGAGAGAGGGAGAGAGAGGAGGAAATGAATGTATCTTGGCTGGCACGGGGAGCGGCGGGGTTTGCCCGGGGAGCAGCCCTGCCCGTGCCGGTGCCCATCCCGGTGCCGGTGCACTCACCAGGATCTGCACCTGCCCGTTCTTGCAGGAGTCGGGTGAGTTTTCATTCTCCTCACCCCTGCACCCCCCCATTTGACACTTCACCACGTCCTGGACCTGTGGGGACAAAGCCGGTCACAGCCCCGCGGTCAGGGGGTCACCGTCCTGGTGTGTCCCCCCCACCCCGGGGTCACCCCACCTCTCGGCGCAGGAACCCGTGGACGGTGATGATGACGAAGCCCTGGACGGAGTTGAAGACGGCGAAGAGGACCTGGAAGAGGATGGAGCGCCGGTCGGTCATGGCGAGCACGGCCGACATCCAGGTCAGCGCCAGGAGAGGCAGGACCACGCAGGAGCTCCACAGCGATGCCCTGGGGCAGGGAGAGAGGGGCCAGGGTGAGCCCACCATGTTGGGGCCACCCTGTGACACCCCCCCGAGCATTGTCCCCAGTCCCACAAGCGTGGCCAGGGCTGTGCAGACACCGCGTGCCCCGCCAGGACCCTGCTGTCCCCTCTTCCTTGGTGTCCCCAAGCCGGCTGGGCTGGGTGCTGGGGGCATTGCCCACCTTAGGGCGAGGGGGTCCATGGGTTCCTTTCCCCCCTGCACTGGCAGAACCCCAAGCTGAGCTGTGGGCACCATCGAGCCAGCCTGGGCAGGGCACAGCCATGCGTGTCCCTGTCCCCACACTGGCAGCGAGGGGGAACATGGGGCCACCGTCACCCTCCCACAGCCACAAGAAAAGCATAAAGGGGATTATTATTATTATTATTATTATTATTATTATTATTATTATTATTATTATTATTATTATCAGTGAATTTTGGGGCTGCTTCTATTGCAACTAAACCCCTGGGAGCAGGGACCTGGGCTGTCTCAGGGGGACAGTGGTCACAGCCTAGCCCCACTGGGTACATCCCAGCCAGCACCCATGAGGGCTCCTGTGCTGGGAAGAGGGTCCTAGGGACACCCCCGAGACCAGGACTGTCCCGTGCCCCACAGAGTGGTGCCCCTCATGCCCTCCCCATTCCCAAGCCGCCCTGGGGAAGAGAAGCTGAGCCCCCCACACCCCAGCCCCGGAGATGACGTGACCGGCGGGAAGCCATGCCATGCAGACGTGATGGCCGCGGCGGAACACGCGCACCCCAACACCCGGGACCACCCCGAGCACATCACCTAAGAGACCCCCCTACCCAGAGCCCAGCCCCCTGAGGTGATGCCCACAGCCCACCCTCCCCACTCCCCGGGGTCCAAGGCTGTGCTCGGGGTGGGGGGCGAGGCGGGCGCGTGACGGGCACTAACATGACGTTGCTGGCGGTGGCGGAGGTCATGGCCGCGCTGGACACCACGCCGCACTTGGTGCATTTCAGCAGCAGGCTGCCGCATTGGGGGGGCTTGGAGCTACACACCCACCACCACACACACACCCCAACCCCCCCCAATCCATCCCCAGCACCCCACGGCCAGGACCAGGCCACGGGGGGGATGAGGGTGGGGAGAGCAAGGCCATGGGAGAGAGCAGGATGGTGGGGATGGGGAGGGTGGGACAGAGGGATGGATGGATGGATGGATGGACAGACACAGGCAAAAAGCAAATGGGAGAAGGAAAAGAGAAAGAGAAAGAAAGAGAAAGAGCCGGGTTAGTTGAGGGCAGCAGCAGTTGTTAATGACGAGCTGGGGTGGCCAAGCGGCAGCGGGGTGGGGTGGGCAGGGCTCAGCCCCCTCCGCAGCGTGCGGCTCCCCCTCCCCTGGGGATGGTGTGGGGGTGACTGTCCCCCAACCACTGCCCCTCCAGCAGCCCCCAACAAAGGGTTGTGGTTACCCCAGGTTTGGTCCCCATCACCCACTGCTGAGATGAAGTCTGCCCCGTTCTCAGCCCACTCCCAGAGGAGCCCCCATGCCATGGGGCAGGGCAGGGCAGGGCAGGGTGCTCCGTGCCAGCCCTGGGGACAGCCCCACGGGGCGCAGGGCACTTACCCAGCTCGCTGCTTTTTGGACTTATCTGAAATGCCGTCGCGGGACATGAGCTTGTTGAACACGATGATGCCAACCAGCATGTTCACCTTGGGTGAGAGCAGTGCCAGGGTTAGGACTGGGCACGGAGCCCTCTGCACACCGGGGCTGGCAGGAGCTGCCACACACTGCGGTGAGTTTTGGGGGGTCCAAGGCTCGGGGTCAGCTCACCAGCACGATGACAGCAGCGGGTCCCACGAAGGCGTAGAGCAAACCCCCCTCCAGTGAGAGCCAGCAGCTGCAGGGGACCGCGGTGAGTCAGGGGCTGACAGAGAGGGGACATCCCCTGTCCCCGTCCCCTGCTCCCAGCACTGCTGCCAGCCCGGAGCGCTCCCCGTGCCCAGCCCTGTGTCCCCTTGTCCCCACGTACTAGCTCGCCGTCCCGTAGCCTTTGGTTCGCGTGAAGCCTACGGAGACTGCGACCACGAGGGCTGGCAAACCTGGAGAGGGGAGATGAGGCTGGAACTGCAGCAGGGTGACAACATTGTCCCCCTCCCAGCATCGCTCCTGTGCCAGCCCCCATGGATGGGGACAGGGATGGGGCCCTTCTGGCAGCTCCCCATGGTCTGGCTGGTCAGAAAGTGCCACATCAAAGAGACCAAGACACCTGGGTCTGCTTTCCTCCATTGTGCCTCAGTTTCCCCTTCTGGGGGGTGTACCAGGGAGGGGCACGTGTTGCCTCCTCTCCACCCTGTCCCAGGACCAGCCCTGCTGGGCTCTTACCCCATCCCAAGCAGAGGAAGCGTTTCCTGACCAGGCGTGTCCGGATCCGGCCGATCACCGCCAGGTAGGACTGCCAGGCCTCCGTCAGCACCCAGCAGAAGGATGAGAGGAAGAAGAAGTGGAGGAAGGCAGCTGTCATAGTGCACACACCCTGTGGGGACAAGGGGGCATCATGGGAATGAATGGTGGCACCACCACAGCCACATGCCTGGCACTGCGGGGGTTAAACTCCCACCCACGGGTGAGGTTTGTGTCAAAGCCACCGGCGCGAAGGATTTAATCCCCAGATCGAGTTAATCCAAATCCAATCTGCTGCTGGGAGCCAGCAGGGATGAAGTGAGTGGCTGGGAAGAGAGGACACGGATTGGGGACCCCATGAGGGGGACAGGGTGGTGGCACCCACCTTGCTGAGCATCTGGGACTGACCCACGAGGATGAGGATGTTGGAGGCCAGGATGGAGACGCAGAAGTTGAGCAGGATGATGGAGCGCTCTGACTTGATGA
This sequence comes from Caprimulgus europaeus, assembly GCA_907165065.1. The sequence continues at coordinate 2,183,168 of OU015547.1, forward strand.
ACCTGCAGGCAAGGAGCAGCGTGGGGCCGAGGTGACAGCCTGTCCCATCCCTGTCCCATGTCCCCCACAGTGCCAGACAGCCCGGGCACCTCTCCCACCCAGCTGCCACCGGGGTTATTCCCTTCCCACCACGTTGCATTTAATCACATTGATGCTGAACTTTGCTCAGGCTGTGTGTCCCCCTTCACCGCCCCCTCCCCACATGTTCTCACACTCCAGGTGCCCCCCATGTCCCCAGCTGTCCCCAGGTCACCTCCAGAAGGCAGCGTAGATCACCAGCAGGGTCAGCAGGGCCATGCAGGACACGGCACAGCCGATCATCAGCGGCACTGACGGGGAGCCCGAGGGGTCCATGGCCTGGAGGGGAACGGGGTGGGGGGAACAGCTGAACCCACCCCCCCATGGCTGCTCCCTGCCAGCCCCCAAGCCCCCTGGATGGGGACTCCCGGGTGCCAGAGGGGGTGGGTGGCAGCGGTGACACAGCCAAGATGCCTTCCCGGGGACCCGTGCCCATCTCCATGCCAACGGGGGACACGGGTGGAATAGCAATGGGGTGGGGGGACGCTTAGGGCCAGGGCTGCCCCCTCCCCTCCTGGCAAACAGCAATGCCCCATATTGAGCCTTATAGACCACGGCAGCCCCCTGCCCACACAAGCCCACCCTTGGGGTGCTGGGGAATGCAGGGACCCTTCCCCTGGCTGGGGGGAGCCACCCCCCATCCTCCAGTGCCCACCCCATCCCCTCAGGGTGGACACTGCCGTTGCCCATCCCCACCCTCCCCCGGGACCCCCACCTCAGCCAGACCCCACAGCCCAGGGATCACCTCCCATCCATGACCCGTGTCCCCAGCAGGCTTGTCCCTGTCCCCTACCAGGTCTCTGGGCAGCTGGGCGAGGACAGCGAAGGTGGCGAGCTGGCGGCACTGGCATTTGGTGTGTGCCGGGAGGGTCTCCAGGGTTTGGCAGCTCTCCGTGTCCCAGTTTCCCAAGCCAGCATCCCTGATTAATGGGACCAGAGCGACAGGGAGAGCAATTGCAAATGATCAAACACACGGGCAGCCCCTCGCCCTCCCCAGTTAACCCCTTGCTGGCCCCTGCCTGGGGGAAGGTGGGGGTATGGGGGCAAAGCCAGGGGACAGGTTAATGCCCCCAGCCCGTTGTGGCGGGGTGAAGCCATCCTGCCCTGGTGCTGAGTGATCCTCAAACACTTGATTTTTAATCACCCCACCCAGATTAGCAGGGGGGGGAACCACAGAGGGTGGGGGTCAGGCCAGGGAGGAGGGGTGCTGGGGATGGGGAGCACCCAGGCAGTGCCAGGAGCTGTCCCAGGAGCCCCCCCAGCACCCACCCACTTCCCCCCTCAAAGCCAGATCTGCCTGGGAGTGGGTGATGCTCTGCTCCTGCCATGGGGACCCCACTGGGAGAGGGCTGGGTGGGAGTTCCCCATGGTGACACTGACCACACACAGGGAGAGCATCCACAGCTCCCAGCAAGGCAGTGAAACTGGGAACTGGGTCTGTGGGACAGCTGGGGACACAGCTCCCACCCGGGGCCAGGCTGAGACCTGTCACACTCATCACACCCACACGCCTCTCCAGCAGCACAGGAGCTGCACTGGACCCAGGGACTCCGAGGGGCAGAGCACCCACAGGTACCCAGGCAGGGGGTCCTGGCACTGCCATCCCCCACCCCACAGCACTGCCCACCCCCCCGCCGTGCCCTACTTTCCCTCGCTCCTGCCAGCGCGCCCAGCTTGGCGATAACAAATCGCATCTGGCAGGTTGGTGGCATCTGTCCCCGGTGTCACACAGAGGCCAATCCATCCCACGGCAGCGAATTCACCCACAGTCAGAGAATCTGGGCCACGAGACAGGACCAGCCCTGCCCCCCGTCCCTCCCAGGGCCCCACAGCCCAGCGCTGCCCACCAGCGACTGTCCCTGTCCCCCCATGTCCCTCACTCACGTCCTCGAGTAGTCCCAGGTGACACACTGTGGGTGGGACGTGCCCTGTGGACAGAGGGTCAGGTGAGCACCTCACCCCTGCCCTGCTCCCACCCCCAGGAGGGTGTTTGTCCCCATGGGGACCTGCCCAGTGCTGGCACATCCCCACCCTGGGCACAGAGCCCAGTACTTGTGGCCACCAGTTGGGGTGAAGGGGCCAGTGGGACCCACATGGGACCGAAAAGTGACACGGTGACAAGATGAGGACACTCACGTTGATGATGTGGGAGAGCTCCACCAGGACGAGGGGCTCGGCGGGCTTGGTCGGTGGGCGCACTGTCACCATCAGCACCTTGGAGGTGACGGCCAGGGGGGGCCTGCAGGGAGGGGCACTGGCTGTCACAGGGATGGGGACACGGCGTGGGGGACAGCGGGCAGCCCCACTCACCTGGGCGGGGGCAGGATGAGCCCCAGCGTGCGGTACAGCACAGCCCCGATGACAAAGTGGGACGACTCCTCCGCTTCTGCGGACAGAGGGGAAAGGGAGAGCGGCACACGCGTGTGAGCACACACACACACACACATGTGAGAGCCCACACGTCTGCCCCCGACACGCGTGAGGGAACACGCATCCCGTCCCCGACACAGGCACGGCACACACGGACACATGGGCACGTGGGCTGGCAGGAGGGTCACACACGTGTGCTCCCAGGTGTGCACACTCACACCGTGCACACTCACACACGTGTGTTCCCAGATGTGCACACTCACACACGTGTGTTCCCAGGTGTGCACGCTCTCACTGGGCACACTCACACACGTGTGCTCCCAGAAGTGCACACTCACACACGTGTGCTCCCAGATGTGCATGCTCACACCGTGCACACTCACACACGTGTGCTCCCAGATGTGCATGCTCACACCTGTGCACAGCACCAGCCGTGCACTCACACGTTGATGCTCACACACGTGCACACCACGGCCCCAGGCGCACCCTCGCTCACACGCGCGTGCACACACGGCCCCAGCCCAGGCTCACCGGCGGAGGCGAGGCTGAGCACCTCCCTGGGGATGAAGAGCTTGTCCTCGGAGCTGCGGGCCCAGTCCTTCATCCCCCGCCGCCCCTTCATGGGGAAGTTGATGTCGCTGGAGACGGCGGAGACGGGCTCCCGCTGGATGCTGATCACTGACAGGGCACAGCGGGTGTCACCGACCGGTCCCTGTGCCCACCGATGCCCCGTGCCCACCCTGCCACTCACCCAGGTTGTCGGTGACGATGAGGGAGCTCTGGAAAGCCTTCAGCGCGTCCCCGACCAGGTGGATGAAGTCCTCCACCACCTTCATCAGGTGCACGGAGCCGGGCGAGACCTGTGGGCAAGGGATCAGCTCCACAATCATCGGGATGTGCCCCCATAATGGGGACATCCCGGCCACCCACCCGCTTGTGCCCATGTGTCACTCACCTGCTGGGCATCCTCCCACTTGTCCCGGTTCTCCGCGTCCACCATGTAACTCACCACCTGGAAGAAGCGCTGCGGGGACGGGGCTCAGCGGGGCTGGGGTCTGGGGACTGACCACCGCCACCTCCCTGGCCATGTCCCTCGCCGTCCCCCCGCCCGCTACCTGCACGTCCTCAGAGGACGGGGTGTAGGTGGCCCTCTTGAAGGTGTCGGTGACGTTGCGCAGGATCTCGACGGAGAAGAGCAGGTCCCCGCTGTAGTAGGTCTTGCGGGTCATGAGCTCCAGCAGGCTCCGCACCACCTGCGACATGCCCTCGCCCGCCAGCACCCGCTGCCCCTTGGCCAGGTGCTCCCGCAGCTTGTACGGGGAGGGGACACCAGTGTCACTTGGCCACCAACACCCTCCTCACAGCGCTCTGTGTCCCCAGCTCTTTCACCATGCCCGGAACAGTGGGAACTAGTTAGGGCAGCAGCAGGATATGGGGGCCTGGGGGGTCCTTCCCACCCCAAAAGCCATTTCTCGAGGATGCGGGCGCACAGCTTGGACTGGGGTCCCCTCTCCTTGCCCTGCCCGGGGAGCCCTGCCTCAGTTTCCCCATGCAACTGAGTGAAGCAGGGACTGGAGGCCCTGTAGGTGAAAGCAGGGACTGGGGATGGGACAGAGCCCCAGTGATAGGGAGGGGAGGGTGAGGGGGGGTCCGTGCCAGAGCGTGCACCTACTGAGAGATGCAAGTATCGGTACTCGTGGGAGATGCAGCGGGCGAAGCTGGGGACCCCCCAGTAAGCGACGCCGTGGGGGCTCAGCAGGCACCGGCGGCTGGCGGACCCTGCGCGGGAGAATCGGGTTTGACACCGGCACAGACACCATCTCCCCAGCACGGCGAGGACGGGCCATGCTGACCAGCACCCACCCCAATGCCACCCACCACCCCCTGGGCATGGGGGAGTTTGGGGGTGCTCACCCCACACCCCTCACCCGTGGCGTTGGGGGGACATTTATTGTAGATGATCTCCCCAGCAGCCGTTTTCTTCCAGGTCATCAGCATGACGTACTCGTCCTTGCACATCTCGTGGTAGGCTGGAGGGTGAGAGGGGGGTGAGGTGCAGCCCAGACACAGGGTGATGGGCACCAGGGTGGTGGGGGCAGCACCCCATACCTGGACACTTCTTCTCGTTGCAGGTCTTCACCTCCTCACCGCTGCCCTCGCAGGGGTAGCCCTGCACACCGGTGCCTTCACACATGCGGAAGCGACGCTGCCAGCCGGTGTCACACGTCTTGGAGCAGAGACTCCAGTGGTTCCAGGGACCCCACTTGCTGTCGGCTGTAGGGATGGAGACACCGTGGGACACCTGGTTTGGCCCAGCCAGCAGCACCCGGGGGGACAGGCTGATGGGCCCCAGTGGTGGCTGCTCCCCACGCCATGAATCTCAATCCCCGCGGGGTGGGAGATTCGTGGGTCAGGGACTGACATCTCTGACCAGACCACCCGGTCGCTTCCCCAAGGGCACCCCCGGCGCGTGGCAGAGCCGATCCCTCCCGCCGGCTGCCGCGGTGGCCACGGCGCAGCACCCGCCTCCCTCTGCACCCGTGACCGATGCCGGGGGGACAAAGGACAAGATGAAGATGGGGACAAAGGACAGGATGAGGACGGGGTCCATCCTTTGGCCTGACTACCCCCGTGCTCAGTGTCCCCCCATCCCCAGAGCTGGCCCCACACAAGAGCTCACACGTGCTTGCATGCCCAAAGCACGCCGGGACCTGCAGCCACCGGGCACCGATGGGTCCCCGCAGTGTGACACAGGGGTGAGAGCATGGGACAAATCCCCAGCTCCTTTATCTGGGATGTGTGGAGGGAACAACAGGCACAAGGGGGGTGGCTGCTGATCCCCAGCATCACCCTTTGGCTCCTGCTTCCCATGCGCCCACATCCGCAGTGGAGGGCGCCGCTGGTGTCCTCGTGTCACCAGCGGTGACACCGCAGTGGCTTCACAGTAGCTACACGGCTGGGCCGTGCACCGACGTGCCGTGCCAGCAGCACACGTGGCCTCCCCACCCCAGTTCCCCCCAGCGCGCGGGGTCTTACTGGGACAGGTGGGGTTGGAGCACTCCCGGGCGTCGGCGTGGGCCCCCCGGCACTCGGCCCAGCCGTGGGCTGAGACGCTGCACTTGCGCGTCCGCTGCTGCGTGCCGTTGGCGCAGGTGACGGAGCAGCGGCTCCAGGCGCCCCACTCCAGCCACTGCCCTTCCACTGCGGGGACAATGACAGCGGTGTCAGCCCACACCGGCTGGCGGCCCCTTGGCCACACGGTCCCGGCTCCCCGTGACCCACACTGGGCTCTCCATGCCCCACACCGGGCTCGCCGTGCCCCACACCAGGCTCACCGTGCAACGGGTCCAACCTACAGATGTGCCGTATCCTCCTGAGCTGATCTCAACAGCCAGCACTGAATCCTGCCATGGCTGAGGGGACCGTCACCAGGACTGGTCACCACACCCTGAGCGGCTGCTCCTACAGCCCCGCTGTGCCACGACGCCCAGGCTGCTGCACGGCCACGCTCATGGGCTCCACCACGAGCCCTCAGCATCGCTCCACACCAAACCCACCAGCCCTGGCATCGCCAAACCCAGCAGCTCCCAGCATCACTCCCTACCAAACCAGTGACCCCCCACTGCACGGACCAGGGCAGGTGGGGAAGGAGCTGCCATGACCTTTCACTGCTCCAGCAGCATCTCCATGGGACAGCCACGGGTAAAGCCACGTGCCGTGGATGGCACATCCCAGCCGGAGCTGCTGCAGAGGACCCAGCGCCACATTGCACCAGTGCTGCATCTCCCTGGTTCCAACCACGCTCCCTCCTGCTCCCAGCCCACCGCTGGCCTCGCCGTGCCACACACGGGGATGTCATCCCTGACGTGGCATCCCTGGCCATCGCTGCAGGAGCCCCACAGCTGCCACCACGGACGGAGGAAGGGACGGAGACGACGCTGCCACCTGCACACAGACCGACCCCGCAGCCAACCCCCCTCACCACTTCCAGCCTGGTACCCCACCTTGTCCTCATGCCACCCTGGTGCCAGCACTGTGCCTGCCATGGGGGACAGCAGATGGGGAGGGAAGGTGCCAGCTCCTCTGTGGTCCCCGGGCCGGTCCCTCCTGCCTGTGTTGGGGCTCAAGCCCCCCAGCACAGCCAACAGAGCTGGCTCAAAGTCCGGGTTTCCAGTGGGGACAGGAGGGTGCACCCATGTCACAGCACCTGAGCGCTCACGGGCTGTCCCTGGTCCCCACGGCGGTGCCACCCATCCCTCACAGTGCCACAGGACCATGTCCCTGGCTCCTGGTGTTCCTGGGAAAAGGGGGAGCAGGGGGAGAGGGGGGTACTGACCCGGGCAGCTCGCGATATTGCAGGGCTTGGCCTGCAGCTCGGGGCCCTCGCAGGGTTTCCCTCCGCGCCACGGGGCCACGCACTGCCGTGTCCTGGTCCTGGCCCCTCGCCCGCAGGTCACCGAGCACAGGCTCCACGGGGACCACTCCTCCCACGCGCCGTGAACTGCAACACAGCACAGTGCCATCGCCCCACGCTCCCAGCCCCACGCCGGCTCCAGCCTCCTCATCCTCCTCCTCCTGACACCCCGGGGTTCTGGCCAGCGCAGACCCCTCATGTGCCAGGTAAAGGCTCCATGGCAGAGCCAGGCACAGTCCCCGTCTGCCCCACCGTCACATCCCAGCCCAGACCCCGAGGGTCCTGGTGCCACTGCCGCTCCCTGTCCTGCTCCAGCCTCCCCTTTGGGGTCTCAGCGCTGGTGGTGCACGTCCCCCCACACAGCCCGGCTTGCCCTGACCCATGGTGACACACCAGGCACGGCCACCCCTCAGACACGTCACACCCACGGGAGCTCAGCTGCACTGGGAAGCGAGCAGGGACCTGCATGGTGCACGAGCATCCCAAAGGATGCTGCTCCGCCAGCAGCGATGGCCCTGGAATGCTGGGACAGTCACACTCCCTGGTATGGAGGGCAGCAGGCACCCACATATTTTGGGGTGCAAAGCCCCTGAAACCTCCCAGGCTTGGACAGGGCAGCCTGGCCACCACGGCAGCACCCCAAGACCCTGCTGACCCGCTACGTCCCACGCGAGACACACGGATGCCACCACGGACACACAGGCCAGTACCCGGCCCAGGGAGACCCGCAGTGTCCTGCCCCCTCCTGCCCACTCCTGCCTGCTCCTGACTTACAGAACGGGGCAGCTCAGCCCTCTCCCACCCCGCGGCACAGGGACCCCCACCACACTGGTCCAGGCAGCTGCCAGGCCCCAAGACCCCCGGCGCAGATCCAGTCCCCACTTCTCCCCCAGCACAAATCCTCAGAGACACCCTGGGGAACCCCGAGTTTGCCAGGAGGGAGGATGGAGAGGGGTCGAGCTGCTCCCAAGGGAAAACCCCTGGCAGCAGGAGTGGTGGGGTGGGTGGGATGGGGCACTGGGACACCCATTCCAGATGCCACCTCCAGCTTCTAGGAGCTGGTACAGTCAGGAAGGTGAGATGGTAGGACGTGCCAATGGGGGTTTGGGGAAGCCCAGCATGGGATGGGGTCACGACAGCACAGAGCCACCCTCCTTGTCCACCCCCAGAGACCTCCCAAACAACGCATGTCCCCGCTCTCCCTGGCCATCCATCCCTTTGGGCACCGACCCAGAGCTCAGCTTGAGGTGGGCACCCCCCGGTTGTCAGTGCAGCCCCCCCGGTGTCCCCATGTCCCCTCGTACCTGGGCAGGTGGCTGTGTTATTGCAGGTCCGTGTCTCCCGGAGCAGCCCGCTGCACAGCGTCCCGTAGGGCGAGGAGACGCAGGAGCGTGTCCGTACCTGGGAGCCCTGCCCGCACGTCAGGGAGCAGACACTCCACTGGGACCACTCCTCAGCCGCGGGGTCCCCTGCGGGAGACACGGACCCTGAGAGCCAGCAGGGGGCTGGGGAAGGTCCCACGAGTGGAGACCCCACAGTGTGATGGGAAAGCAGCCAGGAGGAGGACAAGGTTCCACAGGTGACAGAGATGACACTGAAGACATAAGCGTGGCGAAGGACCCCATGCTGCCCTCCAGACCCAGCACTTTGTGAAGGTGTTGGGGTGCAGGACTGCACCCAGCACAGGGGACAGCATCCACCCGGGACAGTGGTGCGGGCAGCACGGGCAGCGTGGGCAGCACAGGCAGCCCAGCGTGGCTCCATCTCCCCACCCAGGCACAGCAGTGACATTTACAACAACCCAGCTCTTATTAAGCTTGATGATGTCTCTGAAGCTATTGGACAGGCCAGAAGAAAAGGCCATCAGTTTAAATTAAAATGGAATATATGGAGGAGGGCTCCAAAGGGGACGATTTGTCCTGGAGACAGGCAGGATGCAGGCTCTGGAGCGAGGTGGCTGCTCCACGTCACATAGGGATCCTGGGACCAAACTGGGTCACCATGGAGGTCACCCCATACTCTACCCAGCAGGTCCCAGTGGGGCAGGACCCCTGTGAGCACCCAAGCGTGGGGGGAGCAGATCTGTATGCCAGGCACACGGAGCAGAGCTCCTCTCCCAGCGCCGGGGCTCATCCATCTCCCGCTCGCCTCCGAGCCCTCCGACTATAAATCAGGAGGGGCTGGGGAGGGGGGAGCAGCACGTTCAAATTACCCAGATGGATTTGCCAAATAAATACATTTGAACGAAACAATTAATAGATTTTTTTCTCCCCTTTTTGTGCTTTACAACCCTCAGAGGAAGGTGTAAAGGAAAAAAATATATATAAATGGAGCAAATTAAGTCAGTCCGTGGGCAGGAAGCAAAGGGAATTGCTCCGTTTCCATCATCCCCGCCCATGGCCAGGCACCTGAACCCAGTGCCACCAGTGTCCTGTGCCTGTCCCCGCACTGGGGCAGCGCCAGTACCTGTCTGGGCCATGTAGATGCCTGGCTCGTCCGCTGACCGCGGCCACTGGGTTTTCACCTTCTGGTTCTCCTCGACCGCATTGCCTGGGAGAAAGAAACAGCTCCAGTGAGAGCAGGCAGGGCATGGGGATGGGGACAGGTCACCGTGGGTCAAGGGACATTGTAGGGGGGATACAGGGATCCCCAGCCCCACAATGGCACCCTTGATGTCTGGAGATGGTTGGACATAGCTGAGCACTCACAGTAACCCCAAAATGTGTCACATCTCTCCCCCAAACACATCATCCCCCATCCCAGGGGATGCAGCTGGAGCATGGTCCCATGTGCCATGTCCCTGGCGTGGGCAGGGTGCCTGTGTCCCTGCTGCACCAGGCAGAGATGCTCTCCTGTCCCCACTGAACAGCTCACTGCAGTGAGGTGGCACCAATTTATGGCTCGGCTCACCAAAAATAACAAGAGATCCGTCAAAAGCACTGGCGTGAAATTAACTGGCATGTGGAGGGCTCACTGGGAGGTGCAGCTGCGGGCATGACAGCGGTGGGACACCTTTCCTGGCCTCCCCCACACCCCCCGGGCCACCCTTGTGTCCTGCAGCAGGGTCCCTTGTCCCCATACCTGGGTGCAGGATGCTGGTGAGTTCCCATGCGCTTGTGATGGGCACGGCACGGCAGCACCGGGGCTGGTGCTGCCAGCGGATGCCATGTGCCACGGGGAAGAGCTCACCTGGGCACCACTGATGCCACCTGAGTGCCATGGGCACCCCACTGCTGTGTCAGCCAGGAGAGCAGCCAGGGATGGCACAACCACCTCACCGAGCTGCCCCAGCACTGCCAGCTGAGCACGGTGATGTCATCAGGGGACAGTGGGGAGGTGACATGGGGACATTGGCACTGGCAGGGAGCCCCCAACCAAGCTTTGGCCATGCTGCACTCCCCCTACAAGGCACACAGGTGACAGAGGAGCCCCGGGCAGGGGGCACTGCCTGCACTGACACTTATTAGCACCATAAAACAGACCCAAATTTACTGACTTTTGCTTTCAACCCAGCGTAACCCCGTCCCCAGTGTGGGCTCCTCCCTGTCACCACCAGGGCAGCCAGGAACCGTCAGCTCCTCTCCCTGGGACCCTGCTCCGTGGCACAGGGGGTGCAGGGGGACACAGGGGGGTTCAGTGGCTGCCCTGGGGGGGTCTGTCCAGCCTTTGGGCTGAGCTCTCCCCGCGGGGCCGCCCATCCCCGTGAGCAGCGCGGCAAAATTACGCACGTCACGGCGAGTGCCCAGGGAAACCATAAATCCCGAGGATATACGAGGTCACTGTCCCCGGCTGTGTTCGACAGAGACACCAAATTCAATTTCCTTGGAGAGCACTAAATCCCTTCCCGTCACCGCGGGCTGGCTGCGGCCATCGCCAGCACCCGCACCCGGTCCTGTCCTGGGGGTCTCTCAGCACCCCACACCGTGACTGCTGGGCTGCAAGGGCAGGGGGGGTTTTCTGGGGACCCCAGGATGTCCCCTGAGGCCAGTCGTGTCACCACAAGCCACATCCCCATCCTGGCATCACCTCCCTGGAGGTGGTTTCTGAAGGGTGGTGGGTTTGTGGCATGAGGGAACGCAGCCCAGAGCAAGCCCCAGAGCTGGAACCACTCAGCCCCGGCACTGCAGGGCTGTACCCCCTCCAAACACCACCTTCCCCCTTTGCATGTCTGCAATGTCACCCCACAAAGTGTCACCCCACATCCCAAACCCATCCACACGCTTTCCACCCGCGTGGACCCAGCACCACATTGCACCGGCGCTGCATCTCCCCAGCTCCAACCACGTCCCCGTGGGAGCCGTGCCACGGAGGGGACAACGCGGGGGTCAGGGACACCATGGGGGCTGGCAGCGGGGAGGCCCGGGGAGCGGCTGGGTGGGTGCCAGCCCCCGCGGCGTTGCGTGGCTGCGGCGCTCGGCGGAGGAGAGCCGGTGAGATCAGCGCTGGGCGCTGGCCAAAGCTCGATTCACAGGCGCCATTCAGCCCCCCGGCCCTGCCTGTCACCGGCACCCTGAAAGGCGGCCATTCTCCCCCCGTGGGGTGCTGGGGGAGGCCAGGTGGGAGCCTGGGACCCCCCCCTCTTCACTGCCATGAAGAGGGCTCTGTGCTCCAGCCCCGCAGCCCCGGTGCCAGCCCGGTGATGTGGGCAAAAGCACATTACCCTTGTGGCTCCAGCCCCGCAATAACATTGTAGCGCCGGGTGCCTCCAGGTTTTAATTGAATGTCAAATGTAATTTGGGGAAGGAGCAGGAGTTTGTGCTCTTGCCGTTAAGTGCCGGTCAGCCGAGAGGCGGCAAGCAGCATGGTGCCCGAGCGTGCCAGGTCTGCAGCAACCCCCATCACCACAGCATCCTCTGCTTGAGCTGTGCTCGGCATCATAACCCCCACCAAACCAGGCGTGGGGATCCTTTGGGAAGCGAGGGGATGGAGCATCCTCCAGCTCTGCTCCTCACTGGCATCCCACAGCACCCACTGCTCGCCCAGCAGCCCCAAGGACACAGCAGGCATCAGCTCCTGCAGCATCCCTGGGTGCTCTGGGCAGAGAACCAGGCTGAGCTCAGGGATGGCACCTACACCCGGCACTGAGCTCTTACTCATCCATGCAGAGTTGCATTCAAAAGGAAAAAAAAAAAAAAAAAAGAAGAAGAAAAAAATATAAATTATAAAATCAGCTCAAGCAGCTCCCCTCAGGATGAAGCGATTTATAACCCTGCAGCTGTAACGGACCAGGGATTTAGTCGGGGGATCTGCCCGTAATGACATTTAGCTCCTGAAATAAATGCTAAAGCCCAATGAAATTATAGATATACCCACAGCCCATCACCACCACCTAATCTGCTGGATAAAGACCCTGTGCAGCTCAGCTGGGGATTGCTCCTCCCTATGCACTACCCAGGGTTGGCACAGGAGGAACAGATGTGCTCCAGATATGCCCCCAAAAAACCTCTGCGTCACCTCTCCAGGCTTGGCAGAGATACCCCATGGGCAAAGCGAGTGCTGGGGTGAGGTGGCTCCCAAACTGACCCTGCTGCCCAGGGTGCAGGCGAGCACGGTTGCTTTATCTTCACTTGAGGTTCCTGCAATTCCATAACGAGCAAACGGCTTCATTCCGCCTGGTTAATAGCCCGGCCACGCTGTGCCGCCGTGCCCTGACATCCTGCCTGGAATAACAAGCGCCCGGGCTGCAGCAGTCAAGGGTAATTTGCCACGGGAAAGGGTCATTTTACCTGTAAATTGTTTTCTACGTCTCCACCAATGCAGAGTGACAGGGCTTCTGCTCCAGGCTTGCAGTCAGGTGAGCAGCAGCCTTGTGCCACCGAGGCGGTGAGCGATGCCCCGAGGGCCACGCCGGCTGCGCCAGAGCAGCCGTGGCAAACAGCCGGGGCCAGTCAGAGCGTGGCCAGGGCAGAGTGAGCTGAAGCTCAGCTGAGCTTGGCCATCGCTCAGGTGAGGTGCACCTGGAGCTGGGATCGTGCATGGGATTTGCACTTGGCACAGCTTCCCTGCGCTGTGCATGGTGTGTGATTTGCACCTTCCTGCTCTGGGGAGTGCACACGGGCAGGATTCATCTGGAAATGGCCTCAAGTTGTGCCCAGGGCAGTTGAGATTGGATGTGAGGAAGAATTTCTTTGCTGAAAGGGTTCTGAGGCACTGGAAGGGGTTGCCCAGGGCAGTGGTGGAGTCCCCATCCCTGGAGGGATTGAAGAGTCGTGCAGACACAGTGCTGAGGGACATGGGTTAGTCGGGGACTTGTCAGTGTTGGGTTCATGATTGGACCTGATGATCCTAAACGTCTTTTCCAATCAAGGCAATTCTGGGATTCTGGGATTGCATGGCTTCCCTGCTCCATGCACAGCACCTGATTTGCACCCTCCTGCCCTGGGGAGCACACACAGGCAGGATTCACCCATTGCACTGCATCCCTGCTCCACACACAGCACCCAGTTTGCACCCTCCTGCCCTGGGGAGCACGCACAGGCAGGATTTGCCCTTGGCACAGCATCCCTGCTCCATGCACAGCACCCAACCTGTGCCCTCCTGTCCTGGGGAGCATGCACGGGCAGGATTCCTTCATGCCACAGTATACCTGCTCCACGCACAGCTCACCGGGAAGCGTGCACAGAGCAAGGGGGGTCCATCCCTGGGTCTCCCCCTCCACACCCCACTCACCGTGCGGGACCTCGGGCAGGTCGAAATCATCAGCATTCGCAGAATGCAGGTCGGTGGGGCAGCAGTCCCCGGTGGCGGGCGGCGGGGCGGGCGTACGGGTGACGTGCCGCGTGCCGTTGCGGCGAGGTGCCGGCGGGCTCTCCGCTTGGCAGCTGCAGCCGGCGTGGGTGAAGCCGCAGCGGCGGGCGCCGGGCGCCTGTAGACACTCCTCCAGCCAGCGGCACAGCACGCTGCAGGTGAACTGGCTGGAGTTGTTGTTGTTGATGAGCAGCACCTCCACGAAACGGAATTCCAGGGCCTGGGGGGCCAAGAGGCGAGGAGCCGCCTCGGGCTCGGCTGCCAGGCACAGCTGCACAAAGTTCTTGTCGAAATGGAGGAAGGTGAAAGGCCCCGCGCCCTCGCACAGCTCCAGCTCGGCTTCCTCCTCCTCTTCCTCCTCTTCCTCTGGGCGCTGGTGTTCGGGCGGGGGGCTGGTGGCCTCGCCGCGGGGGTCACAGGTGTAGTTGGCCAGGTAATGGTCAAGTGGCAGCACCATGGGCGAGAAGTGAGTGCAGACCTGCTCCTCCCGGTTGAAGCGGAGGTAGAGCGAGTATTTGGTGGGGTCAGGGTTCTCCAGGGTCCAGGAGCAACCGGAGGAGATGGTGGGGAAAAGGTCCTTGAGGGAGAAGGAGCCGTAGAGGACACCGGAGGCCAAAGCGGAGCAGGCGCTGGGAGCCGGGTCGAAGCCCCGCGTGAGCCACAGGAGAGACGATATCACAGCCAGTAAGAGGGGACCAGCAGCGGTCATCCTATGGCATTTGCCCTGGGGGACAGACAGATGGACAGATGTTTACCGGGAGGCACGCTGCTGCAGGCTCCCCGCCGTACTGGAGCGGGCACTGACCCCCGGCCGGTGTTGGAGCAGCATCCCAGCTGGTCCATGTCCCCAGCTGCCACCTTGCAGGCAGGGGACAGCCATCAGAGACCCCTGCCCTGTCTCCCAGGCTGTTCCAGTGATCACACAGCACAGACTGGGGACTTCACCCCAAAACCACCAGAGCAGACCCCCACTGCAGCGACCCCCCCTGCCCTCGGCTCACCCGCCGGAGCTGGCCAAGCACAACCCGGGCAAGGAGCCACCAAACACCTTCTGCCCAGACAGGGCTATAAAAAGCCTTGTAGCTACAGGGCACTGCGGGGACAGGCTGGCTGCTCAGCAGAGGAGCCTGGGGTGATGTTCTGGGGGTCCACAGGCACCCCAACAGTGTGGTGTCCACCCCCCACCTGCTGTGACAGCCCGGCACAGGGCGAGCAATCGTTAAAGTACATATTTCTTGGACACCACGCCGGGTATGCAGCAGCATCACCGTGGATAGCTTTTTAATAACTCATTAATAAAATAATACACGTGGTGGCTTTATTAAGCAGGACCGGAGTGTGGCTCACAGACACCGAGGCCACCGCACGCGTGCCGGCACGGCTCTGCCAGGCCAGCCTGTCCCTGGGACAGCGGGATGCTCAGGAGGTGGCTGCAGGGGACAGATGCCATTCCAGAGATTGATTACCAAAATCACCCCGATCCCCACACCCCTCCATTCCAGCCAAGTGCTCGGTGTGACACTGGGATGCTCTTCTCCATCCCCAAACACCACCTCCTGCTCCCCAATCACCCCTGGCTGAGGCTGCGGTACCGGGGCATCCCCTTGATCATCGGAGAGGGAGCCTGAGCCTCGGCCGAGCCTGCGCCGAAGCCACGACGGGCACATTATGGAGCTAAAAATAACCCAGTTCTCACGCAACAGGCGGGCGCTGGCTCCTGCTGCCCCGGCAGCGCGGGGGCTCGGTGTCGGCAGCCGGCCCCCGCCAGCGCCACATGGGTGTGGGGATAAAGGGGCTGGGATGGAGCTAGCCAGAGCAGGTAGATCCAAGGCTGGATCCAGGCAGGACCCCCTGATGTAAGGAGGAAGATGTGGGGCAGAAGAAAACCCCACTGTCCTGCAGCCACTCCCATCCCTGGGGAATTCAACAGGAGGGCCCCCCCCCCCCCCCACCCACAGCAGCAGGGAGATGAGGGGGGCTGGAGTGGGGAGCCCCACAGGCATCCCGCACTGATGCTCCTCAAGCACCAAGCAAGGACCTGTGGTGCTCTGGAGAATCCCAGCCCTCAGCTGCTCTGGGGAGAGCTGGGGACGGGAGGAGGAGGAGGAGGAGGAGGAGGAGGAGGAGGAGGTCAGGCAGGGACATGCTGCTGCTCTGCAGCGAGCTCCCGGGGTTCCCGCAGCCTGGCAGGGACACAAGATGGTTCTTGCTTCCCTCAGCCGGGAGCAGGGAGGATGGATGCTCCAGCATCACCATCCATCCATCCCTGCCACCCGGTCCATCCATCCCTGCTGCCCAGCTCCCACCAGTGCCCAACCAGCCTGTGCGGCTGCTGGAAAGCTCTGTGGGGACAGGCACGGGTGGGCAGCCCACTGCCAAACCTCTCTGCATCTTAAACACGGCACCATGCAAGACTCAGGCGCTCTGGACCATGGGAGCCTCCCCCCACCCCAAAAACCTGCCAGGGCTGCAGCTGCTGGAGAGCCCGGCATCGTGCCGTAGCTGCTCCCAAAGGCCAGGGCTCGTGAAGAGCAGATCCGATCTGATGGAGCTCGATCAGCACCAGCCCCGCTCCCTGCAGCGCTTGCTGGTGCTGCTGCAGTGAAAATCTTTCACTGAGCTGCAAGCTGGGCCTGAGAAGACGCTGAACATCTGGGGCATCGAGTCACCCGGCAGGAGCTGCCAAGCAGATCGAGAAGAGGCCACCGTCACCCTCGACCTGGCACCGCGGTGAGGACATCACACCCTGCAGTGTCACTGCTGGCGTGAGCCCAGCCTTGCTGGGCTACCAGGGCACGGCCCCGCTGCCCATCGCTGCTCCAAAACTGCCTCGGTCCATGTGGAAGAAACCACCCAGCTCCGGCAGCTGCATCCCAGCTCCAGTGGCTGCATCCCGGCATGGCCAGCAAAGCCGGTGGGACACCAGCTGCGCCCAGGGACCCATTGCACCCAACCACCTCACTGGGCTGCTGTGGGAGTGGGTGCTGCTCCCCAGGACGGCACCCGGAGCACGGCTGGCACGCTCGCCCACCGCAGCCACCCACTCCAGCCCCTTCCATTTGCCTTCACTCCCACCGGGGCACGGGTTTCTAATTAAAGCTTTTAAAGAGCCACCCCAGAACCGGGAAGCGGCATCCCGGGATCCCCATCCTCGGCAGCCGGAGCACGGCCACTCTCCATCGCTGCCGTCACATCCCTCCCGGCTCCGGGAAGCAGCAGGATCTGACCAGGACTCTCCTCTCCCTCGCTGGCAGCCGCGGCATGGCAGGAGAAGGCATTGCTCCACACCGGCCCTGCTCGCACCACACAAACAGGTTGTTGCTCTGAAGATGCTTCATGTGATCAGGGATTTTGGTGGGGATTTGGTCCAGCTCCATCCTCCCAGCACAGCGGGGTCAGATCCTGACTATCACAGTTCTGCTCAGCCACAACCACCCCTTCTCCAACCAGGCAAAGCCAAAACCAACCAACCAGCCCCCATAGTGATAAATGGGTGGCACTAAACCCCGTTGGCATTAAGAGTCTGAGAAACGATTAATAGCAAAGTAAAGGAGATTTGGGGTTTAAGAGACACAGTTTTTAACCCGACAGTGTTCTTTTAATAGGCTGTAGAAAATCTACGATCCGTGAGAATTCCTAATGGGAGGACGGCTCTGGACAAGGGCACGAGGAAGAGCCGGGCAGTCCTGGGTGGGAATAGCCTTGGTCCCTGCTGAAACGGCATCTGGGGAGGAGCAGGGTGGCCAGTGACACGGCCATGGGGCCACCAAACACGCTCCATCCCATAGGAGCACATCCCTGCCTGCCCAGCAGTGACACCGACCAACAAAGCACCGTAACGAGCTCTTCCCACCGGGAGAATCCGCAACCCTCCAATTTCCAGGATCTTCACTAGGGGTTCAAAGGCATCTGGGAACTTCAAAGCCACCTCCATGCTCAGCCCTCACTGCTCTCCCCCTCCCTGTCCTCCCGGCATGAGGGACCCCCAGCACCGACCCCCTGCCTGAGCCTCAGCAGCACCCGGCAGCACCGACACAGCCCCTCTGCCAACTAATTAACACCGCGAGCATCACCGGGTGGAAGCGCCGGAGTAACACCACTGAGATCACAGCTCCCCGAAAACACGGCTCCCTGCAAGGCGTGTGCGTGCACACGTGTGTTCACGCGTGGGCTCCCGGGTATCCGTGCTGCTTCCACCCACCGCAGCATGCTCTCCCCGCTGCCTGGGACCACATCCCCTGCTCTGTGCTCCCACGTCTCCCCTTCCCCACGCGTTCCCCCTTCTCCTCTGGCTTCCCCGGCGCGTTGCCGCCACCTTTCCCGGAGCCGGCAGGCTGGCAGCAGCGCCGAGCTGTCATTAATGGTGCCGCTTTGCCAATCCCTGGCTCGGCCACGCCAGCACTGGCAAGCACAGCCCCTTTTATTTATTTTTACTTAACTGCTGTTGGTAAAACTCCGCTCCAAAAGCAAGGCCGAGAGACAGCCCAGTGAAATCTCCTCCGGGATTAGGGATTACGTTCTGCCAGGAAACAGCCTGTGCTGCCCCCCCATCCGCGGCTGCGGGGGTCCCTGGAGGTGAGGTGTCCCCCCCGCTCCCTCCCCAACCCCGCAGCAGGGCACCCGCAGGGGCTGCGGCAGCCACTTTCTCCTCCGAGTAGTTTCCATGTCATTGGGATGCAGCTCCATCCTGGCACCATAGGGCAAAGGGATGAGGCGCTGAGAGGGCTCCAAAGTGGGGGTCAGTGTCTCCAAGGTGACAGCCTGGATGTGTGATCATGCCTGAAGGGGATTTTTGTTTTGTAACCCATCATCTCAGCCAAACATAGATCCACCAGGAGCCTCCGAGGTGCCCTGAGGAAGAGAGGGGCCCTGGCTCCATCCCGCTCTTGGAGGACATCAAGAAGGAACAGACGGAAGGAGAGCAGGGGGGACGTGATGACCCTCGTGAGCACCAGGAGCTATGGATCCTCTGATGTTTGGCAACCAAGCCAGGTGGCCCGTAGCCAGCCCCATCCCATTAAAGGATGGCACCGTGGCAGGAAATGAGTTTGCGGGGCCTCAGTCCAAATTCCCATGAAGAGAAGCGCCGAGGCGTCGCAGCAGCCCAGCCCTGTGCGGGGGCCAGACCAGGGCTAGCGGCTCATCCCATGGTCTGTGTGTCCATCCATCCATCCAAGCATCATCTTCCTCCAGGCAGGGGGCACGAGGAGCCTGTCCTGCAGCCCCCACCCAGCCTGGAGGGTGCCCAGCCCTGGGCATGGGGACTGGGCAGTGATGGGAATGATCCAGGCATGGGGAAATCCACCTATTCCCGCTGCTCTCTGTGGGAGGTCGGTGCCAGTGCAGGGCTCTCCGCAGCCCATGAGCCCCCCAGGGAGGACAGAGCCCACCACAGCTCTCTGGGAAGAGCCTGGCACCCCTGGCACAATGCCTAACACTGGCACAGCAAAGGTGTCACATCGGGCAGAACAGTCACAGTGCCAGAGATCCTTCGAGGCGTCGAGAAGAGCCGGAGGCAGCCGGGAAGCGCAGGCAGCATCTTCCCAGCCGGTGCTGGAGCATCTCTGCCACGCAGCTGCTGGTTGGTAGAGCAAGGTGCCCGTGGTGCCGGCTCCATATCCATTTTCCTCCAGCTCAGACCAAATTTGTAGGATTCCAGTTTCTTGCAAACTCCTTGGATCAAAGTAGGGTCTGGTGACAAGGCTTGACGAGCAGCTGAGAAGGCCTCAAAGAGAAGCTGCTGCCAGGCTCTGGCACAGAGGGAGTGGCACTGCCCCATGGCCAACTCCAGCCTCTGCCACCATCCCTGCTACTGGTAACGAACCCACCAGGAAACGGGGCGCCGAGTCTCCCCGATGAGGGTGGCCGGGGGGCAGCCAGGCGATGGTGACGACAACCGCACCGCCCCGCTCCTCCCCACGGGCACCCCGCACAAGCCAGATCCCACCCCACGAGCTTCACCGGCTCAACCGCCACCTTCGAGGGGATGACTCAGTCCCAAATCACCGCCCTGTCACCCACCGGCACGGCTCAGCACCCGCCCCACGCTGCCAGCACCACACACGCCCCAGCCAGCAGCAGTGCCCGGCCAGAAACCCCAACCTGGTCACCCCAGGGCCACCTCCCCACGTCACCAGTGGCCCTGGCTGCCAAGCGCCATCCAGCACACGCAGCAGTGACATGACCTAGAAAAGCGAAGGGTTGTTCACAGGCTGCGCTGCCGGAGCCCCCGGCACCGACCGTGAAGGCACCGGTGCACACGCACCCTCCGCGCCAGCCGGGGCTGCAGAAAATCTCCCTCGTGCTTCAACAAGTGACCTGGGTGGGCACACGCGTGTGAGCACGTGGCACTGCTGCTGCCACGAACCCCAGGGCTCACAGGTCCCCTGGGAAGCGAAGCAGCTTCCTCGCTCCCCCCCACCCCCCAAATCCGGCTGCCACCTGCACGCTGCACGTGCCCGCGCTGGCACATGCTGAGCACCCACATGTGCCCTCGCCCACGGTCCCCGGTGCCGCTCACCCCAGCAGCCCAGCCGTGGCACAGGGAGGGTCCCTGCAGCCGTCCACACTGGCACCAAACAAAGCCCCACACAGGGGAGAGCTGCCAAACCACCTGCCCGCTGCCGGGGCTCTGCCGAGACGCCTGCCCACGCGTGTCGCTGCGTGACAATTCCCCAGGGTCCTGGTCAGGTGTGGGGCCAGGTCTGGCGTGGGGAGACCCACTTGCCAAGCACCCACACATGCCAGGCTGGCAGCACACGTGTGCCCACACCAAGGCTAGCAACGATGCCAGCCGGCAACCGGGCACCCGTGGCCTTGCTGTATGACACACCGCGGTGTCACGCGTGTGCCCACCGACACGCGTGTGCCCACCGACATGCATGCAGCGCCCCCACCGCGGGGCTACCTGAGCCCTGGCACTGCTTGTGGTGGGGGGCTGGATCACCGGGGGGGATTACCGGCACCCTGGTGGGGGGGAACCAGCAGTCCCGACGAGGACCAGTAGTCCCGGGGGGGGGACCGGCAGCCCCGACGGGGACCCGGTAGCCTCGAGGGGGATACGGTAGCCCCGGGCATGTCCCCGCTCGCCGCCAGCCCCGTTGCCCAGCCCGCCCCGCCGCCGCAGCCCCGCGCAACTTCCCGGCAGGGCCGGGGCCGCCCCGGGGATGCCGCTGCCCGCACCGAGCACCGGGAACGGAGCCACCCTCTGTACCGCGGCGCGGCTGCAACTCCCCGGCCCCGCTGCCGGGGCAGGAAAGTTGACCGGGGGTGGAGAAAGAGGAAGGAGGGGGTGACGGCGAAGGGGAGGGGGGGCACAGCGGAACCGGGGCTCTGCCAACCGGTAGCACCGGCCGCCGCATCCCCGGCGAGCTGCCGCCCCCGCTGCGCCGCGGAGGGTGGGGAACGGAGCGCACGGCACCCCCGGGCTCGGTGCACCGGGAACGGGGAGGGGGGGGGGGGGTACCGGTGTACCGGTGGTGGGGGGGTGTCGGTACACCGGAGTGGGGGGGTTGCCGCCGCCGCCCTTACCTGCGCCCCGTCAGCAGCGCGTGTAGCCCCGGCGCGGCGCGGCGTGCAGCGGGATGGCCATTCCCGAGCGGCGGCAACAGCGGCGGCGGTAACGGCAACCGGTGCCCGGGCGCGCCCGGGGGAGCGCGGCGGCGCGCGGGGCCGGCAGCGGGCGCGCGGCACGCCGGGCCCCGGTAGCGGCGGCGGGAGGCGGGGGCGGCGGCGCGCGCCGCTCGGGCACTTGCTGCGTGCGCGGGGCGGGGTGACAGCGGCGAGAACGGCGGGGGGAGATGATGAGGGGGCGGGGGGTGTGGGGGTTGTGACCCCCCCCGCGGCTGCTGCACCGCCCCCGGTTTTGGGAGGCGGGGGGAAGGTGACCCCCGGGATGCTGCAGCCGATGGGGGGGGGGGGGTGACCGCGCTGCAGCGCCGGGAATGGGGGGGGATGTGGGTGGGTGTGGGGTGCACACACGTGTTGTGGTCCTGAGTGGGTGGGGAATGCGTGGAGACTGCATGCGTGTGCCCACACACGCGTGTATCGGTTCATGTGTGCACAGACAGGGGCTGTGTCTGCGTGTGCAAAGCTGGGTGGGTTGTGTGTGCACACAAGTGATCTGCTCATGCACACCCATGGGTGCTGTGGGGTGCACACATGTGTACGTGGCACACCCCCTGTGCGGGAAACGTGTGCCCTCTGCCAGCAGCTGTGTTGCACACGCGTGTGCAGGCCTTGGCATGGCGTGAGGAGCTGTGGGATGCAGGGAGAGCATCAGCAGTGGGTGAGAAACGGGGCTGGCACACCCCGTGTTTGCACGAGCGCGTGTGGCACGGGGGATGTTGGGCTCCCAGAGCCACGGTGGCGGCTGCAGAGCTGCAGTTCCATGTGTGAAGCCCGTGCACAGATGGGATAAACCCAAGCATCTTGGTGGTCCATGGGCAACTGAGAGTGGCTGGCACAGAGACCCCGCTGCCAGCCCAGGTTGTGCCCAGGGCAGATCCCACCGGGATCATGGGGAGCCCTGGTTTGGAGGGGCCGGGGTGTCACTGCCACAGAGCCCCAGCCCTGCAGGAGGCACCACCAGGACCAGCGCTCAGCACCCTGAGGATCCTCAGCTCAGTGCCAGCTCCAATCCAGCCCAGCACCGCTGGGAGTGCAGGGTTGTACCCACCCGAGACCTCTGTGCAATGCCACCTGCTCCATCCCCAGCGTTCCCTTTTCCCAGCCTGCCTTTGCCTGACCTGGTGTTGTCCCCAAACAGACACTCATCCCCTCCAGGTCGAGGCTGGAAGGCATCACACCGGCTTTCCGGACTGTTCTTTATCCCAGGGAGAGAAGCAGCATTAGCTCAGCCGTAACTGGAGGATATTCCAGATCCCGGCTGTGTAAACACAGATCCTCGCAGCGGCTGCAGCTCAGCAGAGTGTTGATCCCAAACCCACGGCTCTGCGGGTCACGCCCTCTGCTTCCTGGGAGGTGTTTGCTCCGGATAGCTCTGCACACTTGATACACTTCCAAATTTCCAGCAGTGTCACTTGTCACCAGCTACCGCTGCCCTGCGAGCCATGCGGGATGGGCTGTGGGATGTGACGTGGGATGCGCTGCGGGATGCGCTGCGGGATGCGCTGCCTGCATGTTCATTGCCTGTAGGCTCTGCCCTGGCCCCAGGGCTTGGCTCTGTCCTGTAAAAGCCACATGCCACATGCCACCAGGCCTGGCCACGGCCCGTGGTCATGCGTGTAATGTCCCCCTGTGCCCTTCCAGCAAGGGACTCATTTCCAGCCGCTGCATCACCCCCTGCCCTGGGTTCCCCACTGCTGCAGGCAGCATCCCCAAAACTCTCCTCTTCCCCAGGTGGGACCCTGCCCACGGCACTGAGAGACCTGAGGGCTCCAGTGCTGGGGGGGATGAGCTGTGGGAGCCAGAGGCACCCACTGTTACCAGGACAACTGGGTGCTCTCCATAGCTGCTTGTTGCTGCTGCATCCCTGCAAACCTTCCCCCAGCTGCAGCATGAGCTCAGCCACCAGCCATGCCCCCCACCCAAAGCAAAGCAAGAGGGGTGCTCAGCCCCCTCCCCAGCCCCCTGGACCTGGCAGTGCTCAGGAAAGCACTGGAAACACCCTCCAACCCAAACAAAGCATCTCCCCAGCTGATGGGTGCAAGCACCCAGAGCCCTCATCTTCCTCCTCACCCCTGTGAACTGCTGGGACGGGGGAAAACACTGACGGGGGCTCTCAGCCTCACTGCTGCTGGGGGATGTGGCGGGGCTGGGGGTCAGCACAAGCAGAGCAGCTCATAGGACGTAATGAGAGCGGAGGTGGTAACACCAGGGCTCTGCCTGCTGGGTGGCAATGAGACCTGGCCATTAAAGCAATAATAACTCACCAGGCTGACACAAGGTCCCCGGTGCCACCATGCACATTACTCTGGCGCTGCCACTGCGGATAAAGGCATCAACCGCTGCAGGTACCACTGGGACAGCCAACACCAGCCAAAGCCTCCCCACCAGCATCCGGCATGACTGCATCTCCAACACGGGACTCATATCTCTTAATTGGTACAGAAATTAGGGATGGATGGTCACCGAGGTGGCAGCTACTCCATGCCTGGCCCTGGGTGAGGATTCAGGGAAGAGAACAAGTCCAGCTCCCAGTCAGGAGGATGTGGGGATGCTGTAACCAGCCCCCAAGCTCCTGTGGCCCCCGATGGGCCCGATCCCCAGTGCTCCTGTCCCCCAAGAAGCATCTCACCCTGAACCCCAGGGTGAGATGTGAGCAGAAGGCAGCTCCTGAGAAGCCACCTGCCTGAATCGCTTCCCATAAACTTCACCGTGAATTGCTCCGGTGGAAAAACAAAAGCAGCGATAAAGAGGAAAGTTTGGTTTGGAAGATCATTCACTCCAGTGGGGAGAGGCAGTAAGTGCTGGCGGAGGAGCCCTCACCCATCACCGGGTGCCCATCACTGTGACAGAGGGACCATCCCTGTGCCAGCTGCCCGCGGCCACTGCTCGCCTCCAAGGTACCTTCACGTGAAGTTTTCCATGAGTGATGTCAGGGAGAAAAGCAGAGGACAAGGAGTGAGGGAAGCCTGTGCCATGAGCAGAAGGAGGATATGAAAATGCTCTCAAACAAATTTCACTGTGGGGTTTGTTCTGGACCGAGGAGCGGTGCCACCACGGCACAGCCAACAGCCGATCCCCAGCGGCTCCCAGACCTACGGACATGGCCACTGTGCCTGGGAAGATCTGTCTGAGCTCAGCACCTTTTCCAGGCACTTTGGGCACTGAAGGACAGACCAGGGCTGATCTGTGTCCATCTGCACCAACGCAGAGGTGATGCCTTGGCACGAGGCAGGGCAGCGCCAAGGACTCGAGGTGCTGGGCCAGGTGTGCTGGGGAGAGTTTCTGGAAGAAATTGGGAGAAATTGGAAGAGTTTCTGCTGGCTGAGGGTGCTGGGGCTGTGCCCCGGACCTGTGGCAGCAAGGGATGAGCACAGCATTGGTGAGGAGCCAGCATGTGGGGTACCCCACCTCTGGGTCTCCACGTACTGGAGAGCAGCCCTGCTCCATCCCAGGGCTTCCCTGTGGATAAATCCCTCTGGATCCCAACATGCTGGGTGATCCTGCCTGAGCTGGAGCAGCCTGGCAAGGAGTGAGCTCACCCCCAGCCCTGCCTGGAGCCTCCAGGCACCGGAGCCGTGTCACCACCCGAAGCAGCACTGGTAGCTGGATCACGCCTGCAGCCGAGCAACTGCTCAAGAGCAAGAAACTTTGCATAAATATTCATCTCGATTAATAAACATGAGGGCTGCAGAGAGCCCGGCTGAAGCCGTCAGCGGGGATGTTTTCTCGGCTGCTCAGTCGTGCAGGAGCGTGGTGTTCAACGCCGGCACCTGATGGGTTTTCACAGCAGGAAAACCCAGAGGTTGGATGTTGGGAAGATGCTCAGCCATGTCCCTTGTCCCCTTCTCAGTATGAGGGTGGCATCCTTTAGTGCCTCCCAGTAAGCTGTGAACTGGGATGGATGGGGTGCAGGAGGCTGATTTGCACCCCGCTAAGGATGGCCCCACATTGGCACAGGGACTGTAACCACGGGCAGTTGGTCCCTGCCATGGCGTAGTGGCATTGAGGCCACCGTGGCAGTGTTCCCCACCCCTGGAGCGGGCAGGGAGATGGATCTGGATATTTTCAGCTCCCACCATAGGGGAAACTGAGGCAAAAAGACAGGCCAAGGGCTGCTGGGGAAGGTGATGGCAGAGGCAGCAGCTCAGTCCCAGAGCTGTGGCACGGTGATGCCGGAGCCAGCAGGGCCAGGTTACACATGGCTCCTTGGGGACCCTGCCTTTGTCACTCTGCCAGCAACCCAGGGCATAAACAAGTACCTGACATTTCCGCATCGCCGCCAGGCCCCTTGGATAAAAGCAGAACATAATTAGCAAATTAATCAGAAGAAAATAGCCGGGGATCTAAGGCTGCCGAGCTGTCATCAGCTCCGTGCAGAGCTGACCCCGGGCGTGTTCAGGGCCAGACGAGCCGGGGATGACAGCACTTGGGGAAGGGACAGTCGCGGTCCCCATGTCCCCACCAGGCTCGTGGCCCCTGCCATGTGGTAGCCGACAGGGCAGGAGGGGTGGCTGGCATCTCGTGCCCTGTCAGGAGCTGGGAGATGAAACCATCAAAGGGCAGCACCTTCCCTCGCTCATCAGAACACTTAAAAACCCTGAATCGCCGTGAATTTGCATTCAGCTTATTAGCCCTGCAAATACAGAGAACCTCGTTCAAACACATTTCGGTGATAAAATGATATTGACTCTGAGTAATTAAAAATCATTTCCATATTCAAATACGGCTGATTGAGGAGAAATGGCTTCCTTTTAATTGCCTGGAGGGGAATTATCAACTTTTGGAGCGTGCAGCCCGACAAATGCATCTTCACTTGGCAGCCCATGAAAGGCCCGTGGAGGAGGAGGAGGAGGAGAGAAGGAGGAGGAAGAGGAGGTGTAGGAAGAAGAGGAGGAGAAGGAGGTGTAGGAGGGCTGGCACGCAGGCAGGGCACAGGGTGAAGGTGTGACCCTGCCACCTGTGAGAAGCTCTTCCCTCACACACCTGCCTGGTCCCCGAGGAGCCTGATGCTCCAGCTCGACCCTGACGTGATGCCGTCCTTCCTCCTCCTCATCCATGGGGTCTTTCCAGGGAAATGTGGCCTCCCAGTCCCGGTGGCAGTGGGGTCACAGGCTGCAGTGAGTTGGGGGCTCCGGATGGAGCCAAACCCCCAGTTGCTCTGGGGATGCTCTGGGGGGGTGGGGTGGGATGGGATGCCCTGGGCAAGCTTTGAGCAACCCTGATCCTGCACAAGACCAGGGCAGCGAGGAGGACAGGGACGTGCCCCACCACAAGTCACTCCCTGGCATCTTTGTCATCTGTGAGTGCTGAGGGAGCACCCAGAGGCTGTTTCATCCCCAAACCCCCCACCACAGCCAAGCTGCCACCAGCACAGCCCCTCCTGCACCCCCAGCCACCTGAGTGCCACCACACCATCACTACCCTCAGTGTCCCCGGAGCGATGGGTGGCACAGCGAGGCTCCCTGGGTGCAGAGCTGTTCAAGCCACGTTTCGGAGCCCCTCCAGCACCTCCCTGCACTAATTTGGCCTCCGCTCCGTTTCCTAGGGAAACCAGCCTGCAGCTCGGCTCAGCCTCCGCACACGTGGGCTTGCACGGGGACGTGGGTGTGCACAGGGGACGTGGGTGTGCACAGAGAACGTGGGTGTGCAGAGGGACACGGGTGCCCCACACCCCCCATCTCCCCTCATGGCTGGTGACCCTCAGTGCAGAGCACGAAGCCTCCCATGTGCCTGAGGTGGGGGCCAGGCCATCGCTCCTGGGTGTCCCCTTAGTGATGCTCCCGGTGTGATATAGGTCCCACACTGTGAGGATGCTCCATGCTGCCCCAGCCAGGGGTGCTCAGCACCCAGCATAATTGGGTCTGGCACCCCCAGGGCTCTGTGTCTGGCAGGAAGAGGGCTCAGCCCTGGTTGTCCCCATGCCCTGGTGGCATATGTCCCACTCCCTGGCAGCACATGTCCCACTCCCTGGCGGCATGGCTGTTTCCATGCTCCATTGGAGTCCCCATCCCTGGAGGGATTGAGGAGTCGTGCAGACACAGTGCTGAGGGACATGGGTCAGTCGGGGACTGGTCAGTGTTGGGTTCATGGTTGGACTCGATGATCTTAGAGGGCTTTTCCAATCCAGGCCATTCTGGGATTCTGTGAATCCAGTTCCTCCACAGCCGCTGCAAAAAAAATGCCCTAAAAGGACCATCAGCAGCTGAGATGCTTCCATGTGATGAGGGGGTGAAGGAAGCAGCAGGAGAAGTCTCCTCCAAGAGCAGAGATGTGGGCAGGGGGTCTGTGCATCGCCTGTGCTGGGCTGGCCATGGACCTGGAGGAGCTGGAGGAGCCAGAGGAGCCAGAGGAGCTGGAGGAGCAGGAGGAGCGGGCAGCGAGCCGGGCAGCGCTGCCTCCGCGCCGGCTTTGCACCAGGATGGACATGGGGCCACTGGAGCTGCGTGGGTAGTGGATCAAAGATGATGTCTTTGCCAGCTCCAGCTTCCAGGCCAGCCTGTGGTCAGTCATTAAGCTCATGCTGATGAATTTTCCAGCCAGAGTTGTTGTGATGAACCTGAGGAGAGTCCTTCCCTCGCCAGCATCGCTCCGGCTGCACGGCTGCTCAGGGTACAGCTCAGCTCAGTCGCTGGTGTGCAGGGCGGCTCCAGGAAGTTTTTAGAAGTGTTTTGGGGTTTTTTTAATAACCCAGAGCCAAAAGCACTAAATATGCTCCAAAAGCATCAGGGAGAGCACAGGATGCTCCCACAGCTCCAGGAGCTGGGATTTACAGAGACACTGGTCCTGAGAATGGGGATGAAGCCAGATCGTGGATCACTCAGAGGACCTGCCGATTCCTTCCCACCCCCTTCATCCCATGGGGTTACAGTCCCAGATCCCCCATCCTGGTACCCCATAGCCACACTCCACAAACACCAGAGGGTCATACCCAGAGGGACCCCCCAGAACCGGGACCTTCTCCCCCCATGGGACACTCACCCTGGCACCCACTACTTAGAAGGAAAAAATATGGAAGAGAAAGCTGGAGTCAGAGGAATTAAAGAACCATAATTAAAGTAAAATTTGCAGCATGTTGAAGACAGAATAGGATCATTGTGTTTGCCTCCCACACCCCAGATGGATGCACGAGGGCTGCAGACAACGTCGGAGCATGTGGAGAAGAGAAGAGGAAGGGAGTGAGCTAGACCAGGACGTGTGTGAGCAGAAATTGAATTTTTATCAGTTTCTATGTAGATTGTGTTTATTCATCTGTCTCCTATCCATCTCCCCCTGCATCTCCCTATTTCTTTTACAAAATTACTTTCCTCCTTTGGCCTAATTTTGTTTGTACAGATAGCAGCTGCTTTCTTCCATTTCAGCATAAAAAATCTCATCGTAATGAGGTGCTATATATCCCCAGCAGAAGTTTTAGCAGCTACCCGGAGCACATTAGCCTTTCGCTCCTGCAGGGCTGCATTTCCATCACAAAAAGCTCAATGCTTGCTGCCTGCCCTTGCAGAAAGATCCCTGCCACCTCTGCCACCCAAAACTGGCCCAGGTCCCCAAGTGACACCTTCCTGCAGCCCTGGGTTCACTCTGCTAATATTTATTAAGCATCCTGCCACGGGAGATGAACGGAGCTGGGATCATCCAGAATACCAATAAGGGGGGTTTTTATCCCGAGAGCTATTCTTGGCAGTACCTGTCACTCGGGCTTTCCTTCCTTCCCACTGGCTGAGCCAGCTTCAACGGGAAGGAGAGACACACAGGCAGCAGCTTGGGTCACAGGTGAGCCCAGAGCAGAGCCTTGGGGTGCTCCTGAAAACCAGGAACCCTGGAGAGGGGCCAACCAGCAGGACCCCGCATCCCAAGGCAGGAACCTCACATCCCAAGGCAGGAACTCCACATCCCAAAGCAGGAACCCCACATCCCAAAGCAGGAACCCCACATCACAAGGCAGGAACCCCACATCCCAAAGCAGGACCCTGCATCTCAAGGCAGGAACCCCACATCCCAAGGCACGACCTGCATCCCAAGGCAGGACTCTGCATCCCAAGGCAGGACTCTGCATCCCAAGGCGGGGCCCGACTCCTGCACCCCTGGGTACCACTGGGGAGAGCATCCCATCTCAACAGCCAGCAGCACCTCCAGACCCACCTCCACACCGTGGATGACCCATGGCCAAGCAAACCCCCCCCCAAAAAAACAGCCTCTCAATCCCACAAAGCCGGAGAAACCTTCCCAGTGAGAGCCCAGCCCAGGCAGTAACTCCTGGGCAGCTTTTCCAGGGGGATGTTTCCCAGGGAGAGGTCCCTGGGAGGTACCCTGCCGTTGTCACAGGGGGAGAGGAGTCGGTGGCTTCATCCCCTGCGCGAGGCACCGGCCGCTCTCAGCGTCGCCTTATCGAACAGAATTGCTTTGTGTTGTGCTCTGCGTTCGGGAAACTCGGCTGCGCAGCGTGATTGATTCTCCCCCAGGGCCCCCCATTAAAAATGTATGGAATTACTCATGCAAAGTCCCGCTTACACACGGGGCTTTTGTGAGGACATTAAAACCCCTGCGTTTGTCAGTCACTTACCCACTGTTTGCCACTCGCTCCCGTTTATTATAGCGAACAAACCGGCATTGATTCTATTTTCGACTCCTCACGCACCACGCTGAGCTCCCAGGCTCCCTGGCAGGGCGGCGTGTGCTCGGCACAGCGCGGCTCCAGCCCCCCTGGCCCCTCTGCTGTGGGCAAAGCCCACCTAGGGGGAGACCAGGAAAGCATCAGGGTGCTCAGGATGCTCAGGATTATGTCCCTCCATCCCCTTCCCACCTCCATCATGGGCAAAGCCCACTGGGAGGGAGATCGGGAGAGTATTGGGGTGCTCAGGATCAGGCCCCTCCATACCATCCCAGTTCCCTTCTCTCCTCTGCCAGGGGCAAGACCCACTGGGAGGGAGACTGGGAGAGCATCAAGATGCTCAGTGTGCTCAGGATCAGGCTCCTCCATCCCCTCCCAGCTCCCTTCCCATCTCTGCTGGAGGCAAAGCCCACCAGGAGGGACACTGGGAGAGCATCGAGATGGGAAGGGGCTTTATCCTTGACCAGGAACCGGCCTCTCCCCCAGCCCCTGCCCAGTGTTCCCCCCACCCCTCCAGGCCAGGCTGGCTGCAATGGGTGCCCAGCTGGGTGGCAAGTGGGTGCTGCAGCACCAGCTCCTGGTTACAGCCCAGGCTGCTGGAGCTGGTGGGGGGAACCAGCACGTTGACACACAGCACAGGGAGGTGGAGGAATGTGAAGAATACAATATATTGTATCCGGCGGGTTCCTCTCGCTGGGAGGAACGGGGCTTGAATCACATAACATTTCCCCTCTGCTCTCGAAGCATTTCAACTTGTAATGCATTTCCCTCCCTGCCTGAGCACCTTGCCGAGTCAAAAAGACAAATTTCCCAAGGCTTCAAAAGCTGCTGAGAGCCACAGCTTCGTGCTTCCAAACCATCGCTCATTTACGCAAACAGCCTCGGCTCTCCACTGCTCCAGCCCTCCCTCGCCGTCCTCTCCTCCCCCATCCCAAATCACAAATCAGTGTTTTCCCAGGATCTGGGTGAAGGTGCCAAGCCCCCAAAACATGGGAGGACGTGGCAGAGTCTTCCCCTGCCCAAAGCCTAAAGAGCAGAAAAGGATCTAAAGCAAAGTGGGGCGGGGGGCTGTGGCTGCAGGGCAAGGGGAAGGGTGGAGGAAGGCTGGATCTCTCTTCCCTTCATAACACCAAACAGAGGAGTTTAACCCCAAATGTTGCTCCCCACGTAGGGGCACGGCTGAGGTCCTGACCCATCCTTCCCACTGGAAATATGGAGAAGTTTTCCTGCAGATGAAAAAGCATCATCTGGGGCTTGAGATGTCAAAGGGAAAATAAAAACCCAACAAAAATCGACAAAACCAGGCAAAACCTGATGCTGCCCTCCAGGAACGGAACAAGTGGTGATGCTGAAGAGAGAGATGACACTTGGTTACGGCGGCTCCAGCAGACTTTCTTCATTTTGACTCTTGCAATCAGGGAAAATCAAAACATTTCACAGCTACCAAAGTCCTGAGCGGGAAACATCAGCTCTGGCCGAGCCCCAGCTCCCCGGCACAGAGCCGGGCAGGAGGCAGAGGCGAGCTCTGAACTGGTTTAAAAAAGAATTGAGATGAGGAGAAGTCTCCCCTCTCCTCTCCATCCCAGTTTCCCCCATTCCCCAGGAGAACCACATTCAAACACCAACCTCCTGGAAGGAGCAACCCAGGAGGAACCCCACGGTGAAGTCGCCCATGGAGCAGCATGGCCAGTTGCAGCATGGCCACGTCCCCATGGAGGGTCCCTCTGTCCCCTCATGGTCCCCAGCATGGTCCCCAGCATGGGGATCCCCAGCCCAGTGGGCACCGAGGTCGGGATGGCACCGCCAGCCCCAGAGCTGGCTCCGAGCCGCGTGGCAAAGCAGCACACGCAATTAGTAAATTAATTATCGAGCGGTAACGGAGATTTCATAGCTCGGAGCTGTCACATCAACAGTGTTTTGTCAACCGAGATGACGACTGGTAGAATTATTACTGCGGTGCTGGGGCTGAAAAAAGAGGAGAGAGAGACTTGCAGGGAGAGGGAAGGATAAAAATATAAAGGGAAGAGATAGGAAAGAACAAGATAAGTGGGTTTTGTTGCTAATGGAAGCTGGCACAGGGACAGGATTGCAACTATTATGAGACAACACACTCCACTACTAGTGGCTCTGAATGATCTGCTTAATTAACAACCAGCACAAAGGGAGCCTCTGCCCACCCCCAAAAACCAGCGTCGCTGTGCGAGGAGCACGCACGGCGCCGTGGGGAGCATCCCGCGCATCCAGCCCGGGGCCAGCAGTGGCCCAAGGCACGTGGCTGCGTGCAGGTGGGGATGCTTGGAGCCGAGAGGATGCTTGGAGCACAGGGGATGCTCAGAGCTGAGGGCAGGGAGCCCTTTGGATCCTTGTGTGGAGCAGCCCCAGGTTGGTGACAACTCGATGGCTTCACCTTCCCTTGCTTTGACCATTTACACTTTGCACCCCGGTCATTGCCAGCACCCGCCACAGCACGCTGAGCCGCAAGGATGTACCCATGGGGACATGAGCAAGAGTGCACACAGGTTCCTGTCCCCTCCTGCCACCTTTGCCAGTGCCAGGGAAGGAGAGGGACATGGCACTGGGGCTGGCAGCGATGGGCGATGCTCCCGGTGCGTTTGGAGCCGGTGGCTGCAGAGCGATAACGCCGGGACGTGATTTCCCTTCCCCACCCCGCCCCGTTTCCTCTCCATCTCCCAGGACCAGATTTAAGCTGCGTATCCAATAATATATAAAAATAACACCCCGCCCTCCCACTTGGGAAATTGATTCCTTCGCTTCCCACCCGGCTCGGGCTTTAAATATCCCCATTGAAATGCAGATTGTGCTGCCTCCCTGCCTGGTGCTGAGCTGGAGCTGGTGGGTGCATGGCCACGCTGGGACCTCGACCTGCTGCTCTGCTTGATCCCGAGGGATGGAGAGAGGAACAGGAGCAGATGCCTCCAACAAGGTCCCTGTGATGCCCTGATGCTCCTTCTTGAACTGGGCACTGGCCACCCTGGATGGCACCGCGATCGACGGCTGCTCCGCCCACGGCTCTCCCGGGAAGCCAAGAGGAGATCAAACAGAGCAGCAGGTCTCATCCTGGATCCAACCCATCGCTGGAGCCCTCCAGCCCCATGGGTGCTGCACCCCAGGATGGACACGTCTGCTCCCCAGCACCGGGAGCAGCAGATGCTGGCAGGGGGGTTCGGAGCTGTAGGCAGCGTGGCTGTGCCCTAGTTTTTTTTCAGGGTAAAATCTGGAGGGGGAAGCAGAGCAAAGACAGCGTCTGTGCTGACTGGCAGAGCTCACACCCACGGCCCCAAACGTCCCTGGCTCCGAGCAAGCCGTCCCCAGCCCTCCCCACACACCGGCACCCGCCTCGGCGGGGAGAAACCAGAGCTGGGGAAGAGGGAGAGCGGGGAGAAGGGTGGGATGGGGACAACTGAAGGGTCCTCTGGGTCTCTCAGCCACCTCGCAGGGAGATGGGTGCAGGGATGGGGTGTTGTGCACCCAGGCATGGTGAGCCAGGCAGCAGATGGAGCAGGGAGCTGCAATGCTGGAGCAGCACAGGGATCAGAGGCGTCAGCACCAGCAGCGACCACCTCCTGTAACTTCTGATGGGATGGAAAAACAACGATGGGTTTGATGAAGCCACCACAAAGCTCTCAGAGGGACCTTTACCAGCTTCTCCAAGTGCTTCATTCCTTCCCTTTGGCACCTGCTGGAGCAGCTGAGATTGACGGCAGCACTGCCAAAATATCCCCCCCTCCAAAATATCTCCCCTCCAAAATATCCCCCCTCCAAAATAACCCCCCTCCAAAATATCCCCCCCTCCAAAATATCCCCCCTCCAAAATATCCCCCCTCCAAAACATCCCCTCTCTCCACACAAAGAGGAATCAGCTCCAGGCTGTGAAGCTCATTTTCTACCAGAGGTCCAACCCCAAAGCTGAGCCTGGAACCCCCACCTCCTCCTGGGAAGATGCTGATGGCAAAGCATCCCTCAGTGGGATGGGGACCAGCCAGCAGAGATGCCATGTCCCCCCCTGACACTAATAGTGGCACTTGCCAATTTTGGGTGGAAAAAACCAGTATTTATAGGAGCTTCTAGAAATGGGTCATCAGTGCCAAGGGGAGCTCACAAATCCATGGAGCCCAGCTCCTCGCCCGCTGGCACGACTCTACCCTGGTGTTCCCTGATCCAAAATCACATCCTAGGGCTGAGGTTGGAAGAAAAGTCTAATTCCTGCTGAAATGAAGGAGGGAACAGGGCGAGCACCAATAGCATTTACATATTCAAGTGCCTTAATTCTATTTTAGCACCTCTTTGGCTATTTTTGTCACAGCAGACACACAACAGGAGGACAAGGCCAGAGAAAGGGCAAGGAACGAGCTCAAAATGTGGGGCAGAGGCAGAAAAAAATAAATCCCAACCCCAGCAGGATGTGTGGGAGGAGCTGGCAGGGTCCACCCCAAAAATGACCCCTGGGCTCTGCCTGTCCCCACCCCAGCGCTCATGGCCAGGGGCTCTCAAATCCCAGACGAGCCCTACGGTAACTGGTTTCATTTTAATTAGAGATAATTAACTAATTGATACTCCGCTGTGCTGCCAGCCTGTCTTTGCTCCTTGCCCTGTAAATAATCACAACTCACTGAGGGACAAGGCGGGGACAAAGGGACACAAATGCCACCAGACACCCCCATCTCGTGTGCAGCCCTGGGGAGCAGAGAGAGCTGGGGCCGTGAGGATGGGATGGTCCCCACTGTCCCTGGGGCTGAAGTTCTCTCCCTCACCAGCAGCAGGACCCTCAGATCCTGGCACGGGGGGATGTTGCAGGGGGTGGGCAGCCCCCCCATAGCCAGAGGGGACTGGCCAGGGTTGGCTCAGCAGCATCCTTGCCTGTTGCCAGGACAACAGGATGTGATGGAGCTATCTCCGTCAGGGTGATCGCAGGCGAAGGGAGATGTTGGGGTGTGGGGTTTAAAACCAGCCAGCAGGTTTGGGGTGCTGGGGAAGGCCCTCCCCCCAGGTTTGGGTCTATATAAACCCCTTGGAGAACCCCCCAAAAGCCACCTGCACCATGCCCAGCTCAGCCCAGCAGGTCTCATATGGACTAGGCCATGGCCCCATGGCACTGGGGGGACACAGGGAAAGCAGGATGGAGCCAGGAGACCACAGGGACCAAGCCCAGATCCCTAGGGAAGGGACATGGCACAACCCCAGGGTGGGGGTCCAGCCACCCCACCCTAAAACCTCTCCCACCCCACAGACATGGATGGGGCAGGGGCTGGGACAAGCAGGGGGACCATGGGGTCCTCAGCACCCCACAGCATCCCACCACCCTGGGCAGAGGGGCTTGGATCGCCTGGAGCCTGGGAGCAGCAGTAAAGGTGCAGCTTCGTTTCTTTGCTTGTGGTGCCATGGCAACCTTTCCCACTTGGCTTAATTACAGAGCTGGCTGCTGCCTCCGCGGGGGGGTGGGTGGGGGGGTCTGTTTGTTCACTGCTCTCCAGAGCCAGGGATGCAGGGTGGGAGCTGAGGGGACCCCATGGGCTCCCACAGGAGCTGGAGGGTCCTTGCCCATCCCCAAAGGAACATCCTCATGGAGAAACCCTTGATACTCCATGGCTATCCCACCCTGGATGTCAGGGTGAAGCCTGACCCCATGGAAGGAAAGGAAAAACCCTTTTCTCCTCCTCCACCAGTGCCCCCAGGACCTGTCCCAGCTCACTCACACACTCACTGTTCCTCAAACCCCACCACACACACTGAGGTGGCCCAACCCATCCATCCATTTATCCCAACTGGGATGGATCCCAACCAGACCAAGGGGACCAGGTGTCCCCAGCACAGGAGCACACAGCAGGATGGCACGTGCCCTCCCACCTCCTCCTGAAACAAGCCAGGCTGCAGCTTGGGCTGTTCTTGGCTCAGTATTTCCTCCTGCTCCTGCCAAGGGCCATTGTGTAGCTCCAGTGAGAAAACCAGCTTTGGGCTGGTATCTCCATGGGTGGACATGGGAAGGGTCCATCACAGCAGGCAGCTGCTCTGCAAGAGGAGTGATGACAAGACAAAGCCTTACAACCCCCACAGTGTTTGCAAGCAGCCAGCACTGAGGCAGGAAAACCCAAAGCATTCATGTATCAGCTTAAAACGAGCAGCAACGAGACATCTCCAGCTCTGTGGGGATCAACTGGGGATGTCCCCTCGCTGGGGATGTCCCCTCACCAGGGCAGGTGAGCAGCCACAGGGCTCCGACAGCGAAGTTGCTGCCCAAGGCTCTTCGTTATCAATTACAAACAATTATCCTCCCATGGTGGTTGACCTCAGCCCCGTGTCCAGGTGCCAGCTGGCCAGATGGAGCCTGGCCATGGCTGGCTGCTGGGGATTGAATAATCTTATTGATCTGCCAGCCAGGCTGACACCCTGTGCCCGCCGTGCCAGAGCCCACCGGGAGCGCTGGGCTGAGCCCGACCCCTCACCGGAGGAGATTTGGGAGCCCATGGGGACAACGGTGGGGGAGAGAGAGGGAGAGAGGGAGGATCTCTGGAGAAATGCAATTTAATGCAATTTTTTTAAAAAAAGAGAGAGAAAAGGAGGTGTTAAGGAGCCCTTCTGAAGCAAGAGAGAGCGTGAGAAAAAAAAAAGGATATTAAAAAAAACCCCCAACCCAACCCAGCAGCAGCGAGTGCTGGACTTCAAAGGTCACCTCTGGGCATGAATTTTAATTTCACACAGGAGTTTTGTTCATTTGTTAATTATTTTCAGATGAAAAGGGAGATATTCCTGCAGCGGGTGAGGAAAGGGCTACAGCAACATTTGAATTTCAAAGGCAAGCTGTTTGCAAGGAAAACAGAAGGGGAGAGAGGAGAAGAAGAAATAGAGAACTTCAGGAGGAGAGAGGGGTGGCGAGGGTCCCCCACTGCCACTGGCCTTGCTGGGGACACGACAAGGGGACAGAGGCTCTGCAATAACCCCAACAGCCCTGGTGCTCCACACACGGATCCCTCTCTCCTGTCCCCCATCATGTGTCCAGGGGACAGGGACAACAGGGATGAATCCTGACCCCAGGATGTGGCACAGGGCTGGAGGTCTTGGGGATGCTCCACAAACCATCCCTGAAGCAGGAATTGCCTCTGCCCCCCTGTAAGGGGTCTGACCAGGGGTTCCCCTATGGACTGGGACATGGCCCCATGGCACTGTGGGGACATGGGGAAAGCAGGATGGAGCTGGAAGCACACAAGGACCAACCCCAGATCCCTGGGGAAGAGACACAGCACAAGAGTGTGAGGTTAATGGTTGGACTCGATGATCTTAAAGGTCTTTTCCAACCCAAACGATTCAGAGATGACCCTGGGAGGAGAACAAAAGCAATGGGAAAGCCAGAGCCAGCCAGGAGAGGACACGGAGCCAGGAAGGAGCCGGAGAGCCCTTTCCTCCTCCTTTTAGTTTTTAAGGCAGTTCTTTGATTTCTATGGAGTCTGAGGCCCAGGGAGATCCGAGTGTGTCACACAAAGAGCAGACAAGCGAGTTCAGCCCCCGAGGGCTGTGCAGAGTGTTCTGCTGGCGTTACAGCTGGCACCCAGCACCCTGCACCCCCGGCACCCTGCACCCCCAGCACCCAGCCTGAGCATCCCCAGGAACCTGCCTGGATGGGAGGGGAAGGGGTCCACAGGACCCCCCCTGACTCATCTCCCAGACAAACCCCATCCCAGATTATCCACAATTTATTTTGCTCAGCAGCTGTTTTTCCTTTTGCAATGGAGCCATAAACCCCCCAAAAAAACGAGCTCCTGGGAAGGCTCCTGCCCACGGTGGGGAGCAGCCCCAGCTCCATGGGGCACAAATATTGACAGCACAGTGGTTACTCTTTGCATGAAAGAAACAGAGTTATTTTTCCACCCACGAAAGGTTTCTCTCCAGATAAAGGTATTTATTCTCCTGAAACAAGGGGCAGGAGAAGTCATCCTGGGGGCCCTGTGCTGCTTCCTCCTGGCTGCAGGGAAATCCTCCTTTGAAATCCCTAAACCACCCCAGCTTGGGCTGGTGCTCCGCTGCCCCGTGCCTCAGTTTCCCCACCCGTCAGCTGGGGAGGGCCCAGGCACTCTGCAGGCAAGGAGCTGGGAACGATCGTTATTCATGAAGAGGAAGATTAGACCAAGGCTTCCTCATGATTTCTTGACTACTCTTGATCTCCTGCTGAAGCTACCAGGGGGATTTTGCTCTCAGCTCTTCTGCAGCAGCTCTGCCCTGCCAAAGCCGGGAAAAAGCCCAATTTCAACAGCTCTGAGTCCATCCTGATCTCCTAAACCCAGATGCACTTATGCCTAATGCAGAATTAAACTGCAGCAGCCGTGGTGGAGGAGAGTGTGGGTGTGTGGTGAGGGGTCTGGGGGCTGTGGTGGTTGCACTGGGTGAGCCAAATGCAGCCGCTCGCTCGCTTCCCCCTCCAGGGGATAGAGGAGAGAATTGGGGGGCAAGGGTAAGGAGACTCGTAGGGTGAGAGAAGAGCAATTTAATAATAGAAATAAAACTTGAAATAAGAATGATATTAAAATAATAATAGTAATAAAATATGCAAATGAGTGATACCCAGTGTCACTGCTCACCACCCAAAACAAATGCCAGCTGTTCCAGCTGCTGAAAAGGAATCAGCTCTGGCCCAGCTCAGCACCAGGACAGGGCAAGCAGCCACCTCTGCAGCTGTGACCCCACTCCTCTCTCCTGGAATCATCCCTTCCATCACCAGTGGGACATTAAGGCAGCGAAGGGACCTGATGACCCAAACCCCACCCATCCACTCTCCCACAGCTGCTGTGGATGCCAAGACCTGCCACAGCAGCAGAAGGTTGCCCTGGGCCAGGGGATGAAGGGCTGAGACCCCACACCCCCATGCCACCCTCATCCCTGCATTGTCCCAGCAGGATGGGGACATCCAGCCTGCCCATCCCAGCGGAGTCATGCCCGGCTGCGTAAATCACATCTTGTGTCACCAGTTCTCCCTGGGCTCTCGTTAATGAGGCAGCAATAAAAATCAAGAGCCAGCTTATTAATAAAGAGAAGCAGCTTGGTGATGCTGCTGTCCCCTCCCGGCAGCACGGTGAGTCAGTGCTGACGAGCAAAACCAGCACGGTGTGAGCATCACCGGCAGCGCCAGAGCTGGCCATGCCGAGACAGAGCCGCTGCAGTGACAGCCAGCCCCTGCCACCGTCCCTTGTCATTGTCCCCACGAGCATCCTCGGCTGTGAGGCACCTGCTCCCACCGCCATTCATCGACGCTCCCTCCGGAGCCGCAGCGCTCTCCCGATGTGCGGAAACGCTCAGTATTTTATGTGTCTACAAGAAAATACCAAGTGGAGTTTGCAAAGATTAGGCACATTTAAATGCAAATTGTGTTATTTCTGTCTTGAAAAGTGTCATTAATACATTTTCTGCAATTTGGAGAAATCAGTGGCAATTATTTTTTTTCCCCCGAAACGAACCATTAGCCAACTTTCATGTGAAGGGGTGGGGGGGAAATATCAAGAAAGTCATTCTATGAC
Source organism: Caprimulgus europaeus (assembly GCA_907165065.1). The sequence goes on from OU015547.1 coordinate 2,222,532, forward strand.
TGACACATTTCCTCCCAGGTCTTAGAGCTGTCGAGCTGCTGTCTCATATCAAGAATAATTACTAAGGAAAGGAGCTAAAAAGTACTTCCAGGAGATGGATGAGTACAAAGCCAAGTGTCTCTTCTTTCACCATTCACCAAAGGGTTGAACCAACATGTGTGTGTTCAAACCAACCCAATCCCTTGTGCCCACCTTGTGCCTGGGCACTGCCCCATGGCAGAGCCCATTGGCAGTGGCATCAGGGCTGCTCCTAATACCACAGCTCCAAAATCCCCTCACCAGCACATTGTGATGCTCGTGCCCCGGCGCTGACCACAGCAGAGGTTTTCCACTGTGCAGAGGGATGTAAAAGGTTTTCCAGAGGGATGTAAAACATCAAAACCAAGGAGGAGGTTGGGTGGGGGGGCTCTTGGCATGGCCAAACCACCTGCTTGGCCACCGTGCCAGCACCAGTGGTACCAGTATCCAGGTAATTCCTGGCTATGAAACCTGCACACACCAGTCTGAATTCAGCCATTCAATGGGATTTCTGTTAAATGAAAGGAAAAGGAGGCAAAAAAGGAAAAGACGATCCATGGCGAGATTAAAAGAGAAAAGAAAAAAAAATTTTAAAAGGCACCGGCCCTTATTTGATTCCTCGGGGTGAGAGTGAAGAGCAAATTTACATAACGCTGTTAAGTGCTCATTAACCGATGTCAAACGACGGGCACCCGCCCGTGGAGCGGAGCCGGGATACCTGCCGGGCTCTCTGCTCCCGCCTCCCGGCACAGCCGCGTGGTGACGGCACCAGCACAGCGGCCCCCGGTCCCCAGGGGGGATTTGGGCTGAGCCGGAGGTGCCAGACTCAGGGTCACGCTCCAGGACACGATCCATGTCAATATTCCTCACCCCCTGAGATCTTGCGCTTGCAGACGGACAAACACAAAGTCCTTCAGTGCCAGGGACATAAATGCCAACATGGGGATGTTCTCAGTGCTTCTCTTCTAAGAAATCCCAGCTGAACCCAACCCCCAGCGCTGCTCCAGCTGCTGAACAGAACCAGCTCTGGCCCAGCTCAACACCAGGACAACCAGCCTCCATCCATTGATGCCCAAGGATCACCCACGTGCTCTGGCACAGCCCTACATGCTCTGCACTGCTCCAGCTGAGGACACTTCATGGCAGTGGCAGAAGGGGCATCACAGTGGGTGCAGCACCCTTTTCACCTTTGGAGCATCCACCACCACACCCCAAAATTCCCAGCCACTGCTCCAACATTCCACCCATGGCTGCCCATAAATCCTGTCCCTTCACCCCACATCGCTGCTGCTGCCCCCACACTGGGTGACAGATGGCTGAGAGAATGGGGGTGAGCAGAGGTGGGAGATGAAACCCCCCACAGCACCGGCACAACCCGGCGAGGGGCTGGGCGGCTGGTCCTGGCGCTGGGATAAGCCTCAGCCACGATGCAGCTCCTCACCCGTGATGGATGGGCCCTGTCATCCCTCCCAGCTTTTTCCTATTGATTTTATTTTTTTTTTTAATACACATCATAAAGCCCTGGCGCAGCAGCTGTGGGCGGGCACCCACACATCACCCACGGGCAGCGGCAGGACCGGGGACGGCAAACGCCGCGCTCCGAGCGGGCGATGAGTGAGGAGCATAAAGCACCCCCAGGGTAAATGCCCTCTTGGCACAGTGGGCACGGAGCTGTGTGGGTCCCAGGGGTTGGATATCAGCCTTGCTCCCCAAAAAACACTCAGGACACCCTAAAATGCAGGGGGTTTGCATCCAGGCTGGCTCAAAGGGGGGTGAAAGTTATTTTCTCCAGCTGAAGGACACAGGTCCCTGGTGGAGCTTTGTAATTCCAGCAATTAAATCCCTGCTCCTGGAAATCTCCTTTGCTGCCTGTCTCTTGTCCCTTCTTCCACCCAAATCACTTCTTATCAACCTCAGTGTCCCCAAACCTCAGTCCTGGGGTGTGATGCCCCACGGGGTCAGGCTGTGAGGGTCTCTGGGGGTCCCCAGCGCCATCCCCACTCTCCATCGGTCGCGGCGAGTCACAGGTAACGACGACCTGGTGCTTTCCAAAGGAGCCAGCTCTCAGCGTGAGTGAAACCCGGCGTGCAGCTGCTTAAGGCCCATAAATTATGTTTGGGTTTACCTGCTGAATGCTTCATCAAAACAGCGTATTTCACCCCGCGCTGTGACTGATCTCCTCGTTGCTTTTAGTAGCTTTTTTCATGTCCTCTTTTACTCCGATATGGATCCAATATCTCCTGCAGCGTCCAAGGCCATAAAGATAAAAAATGGGGTAATTGTGGTGGAAGTTTATTGGTGGGAAAATACTCACACACACACAAAGCAGCCCTGACAACTATTTTTGAGGCAGACGTGTGGCAGGGATAGACCCTCTGGTAGGAACTGATTCATCCTCCGGCTGTACCCGCTCCTCCCAGCACTGCCAGGCGCTGCGATCTCTGATGGAGACACTGAATTTTGGATATTATGAGGTCTCAGATAGGTGATCTGCAGCCAGGGGGAGTTCAGGGCAGGTGGCTGCACCCTGTGAGCAGCCCAGCACCCCAAAGCAGCATCTGGCAAAGCAGATAGGCTGGAAAAAAATTCCAGTAAAGCAGATTGTCCCCTCCAGCCCAGGCTCTTGCTATCCAGGGTGAAATCTGGAGAGGAGAAAGGATGAAAGCATGGCTTTGAGGTGAGGAGTGCTTTGGGCTGCTCTCTCTGGCACTGCTGGATGTCCCTTGTCCTGTCCCATGCAGGAGCAAGGTTGGGGCTGGAGCAGCCCAGGAGAAGCATTGTGGTTGCACCTGGATCTCCAGCTCAAGGGGATTTTGGCTTTTCCGAGGTGCAGAACTCACCGTGGTCAGCATCACCTCACAGCTCAGGACCCAGCAGGAAGAGCCATCACATCACCTGGTGTGACAGCACCTCCCATCCCTCACATCACTCCCAACCTCCCTCTGCTGATTCTACTGAGGAGGAGAAGCCCGTCACCAGCTTCGTGCATCACCAAGTCAGTTGCCAAGCTCGTTACTGCCCCGAGTCCCAACCAGCCCGGCGCAGCGTCGCAGGCAGCGGCGGGGAACCACAGCCTGATTTATAAACACGGTGCCTTTGTTGTGTCCGACTCGGTGATGGGAAATGGAGAGAAAGCCCTGAGATGGGCTCTTCAGAGAGCTGCTTCCCGACCAGCGCTGCGCTTTAAAGTGTATTTCAAATAACAACCCAATCAATTGAGTCGTGAGGCAGCCGGCGGAGCTGATCAGCGTGGCAAACTGATCTGCTCGGGCTCCTTCCCTGCTCCCATCGCTGGTCTGTGGATGGTGTCAGTGTGCCACAGCACACCCCGGCACACTGGGGCCACAGCACACCCCCCCGGCACACCGGGGCCACAGCACACCTCCCGGCACACCGGGGCCACAGCACACCCCCCGGCACACCGGGGCCATGCTGGCTGGGAAACCCTGGCTGCACCCCGGCACCAAAACAGCACCGGAGCCACCCCACCACCCCACGCTCCTTCCCTTCCCAGGGGGGAGGTTTGCCCCCACCTAAAATTGACCTAAATGCCACCCAGTGCCTCTGCACCCCGCACATTAAGCACAGCCCTCGCTTATTTTTCCCCCTTTCCTTCCTAAACTCCCAATGACTGCGTTCCTAAGCCTGTAATATCCCGTTAAATTGCACATGTCCTTCTGTTGGACCCCATCTTGGGAGGGGGCACAGCTCCAAGCAGGAGAGCTGGGGCTGGATGGGCACAATGACATTGTGCCAGGGTGGCAGCACCTGTGGGTGTTCCCTGGGTGAAGGTGTTAGGACCACATAGGAGAAAGGAAGCCCAGGGCTGAGCAGGGAGAGACACTTTCCTTCAGCCCCTTGCCTGGAAAATCCCCTTTTTCCATTTACAGGAGATGGATTTGAGTCCAGGGATGGGCAGAGGCATGAGCTGGCATTGAGAATGGCTCCGGACACGGGGACAAGAGGGGACTGGCCACGTGCTCACAGCTGGAGCAGGATGGAGAGACCCAACAGAGGCAAAGCCACGCTTAACCTCGACGTTGGCACCTCCGCCCCGTGCCGCTGGCTACCAGGAACGCGATGCTGCCGTTCATGTTACAAACCCGGCAAAAACCTCCCTGAGTTTCACACCGAGACAACCAGTGCTGCTTCAACTCACAGATTTGGGGTTTTTTTTTTCCTTTTTCTGAATAAAGAAGAGATCCCACGAGCTCCTCCAGCAGCAGCCAAGATTATCAACAATTTATCAAAAACCACAGCACCGGCCCTTTCCCCCGCACCGAGCCCTGCCGCGCTCTTCCCCCCGCCGCCCTCGGCTCTCCGGCGGCGTGGGCTGCGGCAGCACCACGGGACCAGCTGGGAATCACTTTGCTTGGCTGGATCTTTGTGCAAGAGCTCCACACTCATTCGGTTTGATCCTCACATGCCGGGATCCCAGCAGAGCGGCGGCGAGAGGATGACTGCGGGAGGAAGGCTGGGATGGGGCCGTGGGTGCTGGGTGGGGAGCAGAGCTCCCGTGGGATGTAGGGACCCACACTGGGAGACACTTGGGTGGGGAGGAGAAAATTGGGCTTAAAGGCTGATAATTAAAACCCTCCTGTCAGGGTATTAATACCTAAATGCAACCAGCGAATGCATTAGCGGGGATCCCACTGGGGCTGTTGTGCTGGTTTAGTTGATGGGTTTAATTAATTTATTTCTCTGCACACAACTGCTTCCCAACCGGTGGTGAACACGCTCCACTGCATCTTTCTCAAGGGTGGCTCTGGAGACACCCTGATATGGCACAACCAGGCTCAGTGACCCCCACGGGGACCGGGGACAGCCCCAAGCTGTCCCCCACCAAGCAGGGGCTGCAGCCCGGTTCCCGGCACACACCACTTACCTGCACCAGTTCCCCCAGTTTGGCCAGTCTCCATCTGTGCCCTGTCAGTCATGGTCCCCAGATCTCAGTGGCCCAGCTCAGTGACCCAGTAGCCTATCTTGTTGGCCCCGCTCAGCTGTGCAGAGCCCCAAAGGGTTCCAGCACAGGCACCCAACTGCTTAAACCTCTCCAAACAGGGCAGGGCTCCACCTCCATCATCATCCTCCTCAAACAGCACAGCTGGGCTCATGGGTGGGGAGGAAACCCACCCACCCAGCCACCCAGCCAGCCACCCAGCCCTGCAGCTGCTCGCTACCCTCGTTAAGGACCCTCATTAGGCACCCATGAGCTCCCTGGTGACCTTACCAGGTTGGCCCTGTCCTTGCCCAATGCTGGGCTCACCCACCCTGGGCTCAACCCCAAAACACTGAAGGGTTGGGGACACACATGGTCTCCTTTACTTCATCCTCCCTCCCCTCATCACCAGCCCCGCTACGGAGGAAGCTGCCACAGCCACCCCCTCTCCCCGGCTCCCCGAGGAGCAGCGGGCAGATGTTTGCTCTGTGACAATCTGCATCCTGCTGGATTCCATAATCATATCAATTACCCCGAGCTTTCATCCACGGAGCTCTGCGCTCTCTGGAAATGGGGATGGATGGAGATGGAGCCTCCTCACTGCCAGCCAGAGGGGTGGGGGGTCCCACACTGTGGTCACCGACTGTGGTGACAGATGGGGAGGTCACAGGGAATTAGTGACAGAAGGGACAGGCAGAACCTGGGGATGGATTCTCTCTAAGAAACAGGGAAATGCTGCAAAACTCCTCATTTCCAACCCAGCTGGAGGGGAAGCCCTGAGCTCTGCATCGCTGCTGATGGAAGAGAGCGATGCTGCCCGGCGGGACGCCAGCCCTGGGCACGGGCTGCTCAGTGGATGGATGCTTGGGTGAACCCACCCTGCTTGTGGGGCAGCTGGGCAGCAGCACCCATGCTCAGCCACCCCTGCACCCCAACAACTGCCCCAGGCACCCAGTGCTCACTCCCTCAGAGCATCCCTCTCCCTCTTTCAGTCCTCGGGGTGAGATGGGCTGCACACATGAGGGATGGGTGGTGAACACTCCAAACCTCCCCTGGAAGCTCAGCTTGGGCCCCCCCAAGGTGGGTTCTGCCCCCCACCACCACGGGCAGATCTGCCCATGCCCGGGGCTGCTCATCCAGGGTGGGTATCTCTTTTTTTTCCACGGGTGATATTATTTTGGCAGCGCTGGAGTCAAGTAGCTCAATTAAGCAATAACTGCCTCTGTACAGCCGCCCACACAGCCCGTGGTAAATAATTAAATGCTGAAATAATACAGCAGATGGGAAGCAGCAAGGAGAGAGATCCGAGAGGAACCCGAACGGCTCCTGCCACGGCAGCAGCTGCACAGGGCCGGGGATGCTGCCCACGGTGCCACGCGCTCCTGGAGCAGCGGCTCCGGTCGCATCCAGCACCCACAGCCCTGGCTGGTGGTGCTGAGCAGCTGGAGGAAGGGATCCTGCAGATGCTATGTGTGGGCACAGCGTGATGTCCCTCTGGACAAGGGGTCTGTGGGTACCCCAGGGTGGAGAGGTGGAGATGTCCCTCCCCAGTTGGCATCGGTGGGGATTGTCCTGCCTGACCCCACGCTGGCAGCCCCCGTGTCCCTGCACTGCGGTGCCAGCTCTGTCCCGCCCAGCTCATCCCCATCCCTCCTCATCACCGCAGCACCAGGACACCGAGCTCCAAAAAATATGGGAGAAAACACCTAGAAGGGAATTTTTTCCCCAAAAAAAAATTTTCCCTGCCTCCACATCCCCCTTCCCGAGGCAGTGGCAGAGGCAGCTGAGCGGGAGCAGCAGCAGCACATGGAAAAACATGACGGAAAATTTTAAGCAAGCCCTGCTATCGATCTGGACGTGAAGCACATACCCAGGCACGGCTGCCGCTCCCCTCGCACATCAGCTGCACTTCCCTACTTCAGCCGAGTCCAGGAGCATCACTGAGAGGCCTCATTACAAACTGTGGAGAGATAAATACGAATGTAAAACCCCCAGGAATTAATGTACAGCTTGGTGTTTGGAGGGCTTGGCACAGGATCCTCATCCTCAGCCACCAGAGCTGACGCAGCCGTTGGTGTCCCGGCATGAGGTGGTGGTGATGGCTGGCACAGAGCTGGCATTGCACGTGGGCAGAGCCAGCAGTGAGGGCAGGGGAAGGATGTCCAAAGGGGGAAATCTTTCCCATTTTCCACCCAGGAAGCAGAGGGAGCCTGGCAGCCCCCAGCCAGGGCTATAGTGACCTTGGAAGTGGTTCCTGCCATCTCCAAAGGGTTGGCAGTGCTTACCCAGGGAGCTGGTGGCGGGTCAGTGGCCACAGGCTGTTGTTTCCTTAAGATCTCAGAAGGCACCAGCTCCCTTGTGGCAGCCAGAGCATCCTCTCCATATTCACATTTCCATCACATTCTCCTCAGACAGCACCAGCTCCGCTCCTCCATCTGCTTAAATGCCACCTCCAGAAGGGATTGGCTCAAAACATCTCCCCTTGTCATTTATTTCCCATCTGCCTCTTAAGGATTCATTCACTTGATCCTTGGAGTTCAGGAGGGCTTTGGATTTTGTGGTACCCAGGAGTGAAGCAAAACGTGTCTATGTGGGGTTGGGATGGTCTCAAGATCTCCATGGGTTGCTTCAGGCTGGGTTCCCAGCCATACCAGTGCTCCCACAGCCTGGCTTGCCCAGCTGCACCAACACATCTGCAATGAGAAGAGGCACAAAGTCCCATTTCTTCATGCAAAAAGTGCCTGTTTGGGTCCATAACAGCTTGCCCTGAACAAGGCTGCGATGTCCAACCCCAAATGTCACCCACTGTGGGACAGCCCTGGGGGATGGTTCTGCCCCAGGCTCACAGCCAGGAACAGCTTCACTGCTGCTTATTTCCTGAGTGTGAATTGAATCTCAGCTGACAACAGGTTTTTCTGCAAGATCTACCTGCTCGGCGTCTGGCAGATCAGATCTGTAAAGTGACCTCAGGAGACATCTGCCAGATCTTCATCTTCTCCGCTATCAGCTCCCGGCCAACTTCAAAACAGCCCCAGCACACAGCTCTGAGCCACTCTTGGAGCTTAACCTCACACCCAGCCCAGCCCTGGGGAGCAAAATGCCATCCTGGGATGAACTGGGATGAACTGGGATGCTTTAGGTGTCTCTCAGTGCATGGTCAGAGATGCACACGCATGCACACGTGCTTCTCGGTTCACGCGTGGCCCATGGCTCTGCCGGGGGTCTGCTGCCTGTTCTGATGGCCAAGGGGTCCTGTCCTTTGGCCAAACCCCCTGTGTCACCTCCTTGGCTTCGCACCCACCTGCCTTTGGGGACAACGCCAACGCACGGCCACCCATGCCCTGCTCCCCGGTGGCGGTGGCAGTGGAGGGGACCCGGCACAGCTGTGGCTGGCAGGGGATGTGACAGGGTGTTCCAGCCCGTACCCACCCTGGTGCTGTCACAGAGCGTGGGGGTTTTTTTTCCTGGGAGCTGCTGAACAATTTGCATCCGCCCCGATGCAGCTTCTGGGCCGTGTTTGTCCAAGTCAATCTGCACCTCGCTGCCTCCGGAGACTCAAACACGATAGCGGCATCGAGCCTGAGCGACACGCGCCAGAGCTGTCCCCTCTGCGCTGCCACGGCCACACAGCTGGTCCCCAGCAGCATCACAGAGCTGGGCTGGTGTTGGGGCCCAGCCCAGTGCAGCCCCCATTGCCCTCAACCCCAGGGCTGGAAGTTCCCAGGTCCCACAAGGAGAGAGGCACCAGCTCGTGGGTGATGCAGGGATGAAGTTTCCCTGGTTCCCCCATCCCTGCTCCTGGATAAGGGTCATCACCAGGGTGAGTCACGGTGGGAAGCACCCAGGGGACTAAAGGTTATTCTCAAGCAGCAAGTGCAGGAGCATCACCCCCAGGAGCATCACCCCTATGTGCCTCCCCACGGTGCGTGTCATGAGCTGGCAGTGCTCAGCTCCCACCTCAGTCCCTCCCCAGGGCCATGGGAAGGGGACAGGGGACACTCCAGGACATTCCCTCAGTGACAGCTGTCGATCCTGCAATAGATCTGTGTTTGTTCAGGTACAGTGGCTTTGTTCCCCACACAAAGGGAGCTGCCAGGGAACAGATGACAGCACAGGCAGAGGGACAGGGACTCTGCAACGCAGGGGGAGGACAGGGCTCGTCACAGCACTGACAGGCACTGGGCTAAGCTGGAAGTGGAGAGGAAGGGGAGGAAGACTGGGCTCAGACCTTCCACTGGGGTTCAGCCCCACCCCAGGGCCATCACTCACTGAGCACAAAAATGCTCCAAAAGTCCCTTTATTGGGTGTATTTGTCCATGTCCCCTGGTCCCTGCCCTGTACCCAGGGGACAGCCCTTGGAGAGGGACCAGGTAGCGAGGCCAGGCTGGGCTGGGTGACATGGGGACATGGTGGGGATGGCATCAGAGCTGCCAAAGCCCAGAAGAGGTGGATCTAGGAGCATCTCCATCTCTCCCAGTGCATCACAGCTCTCCACAGCACCCTGCTCTGCACAGCCGGACCTGCCAGGGCACCCCAGGGACCCCAAGGCAATGGGTGCTGTGGGCTCCAGGGCACAACCTCTGTGAGCAGACTCCGCCAGCCCTGCTGCCCTCCCGTCCCTCTCCTTCATCCCACACCAGTTGGGACCACTGGCAATCCCACTGGGATTCCCACCCTCCTCTTACTCACCTCCCAGCACACACCAGCTCCAATAAATCCCGCCGAGCACCCCTCGTGATCCGCGGTGAGCCGGCTGGATCCAGGCACTCCATCAACGTCCTCCAGCAAGGCCTCCCCTCCGCTCCAAAACTTCCCACCTCAAGGGGAGTGGGGGTTGTTCTCACTTTTATGTGCTATCTATAGTCCCCTCTATACCTCTATATATAGATTATATATCTCCTAGCTAATCTCTTTGCAATCATAAAACCATTAAATTAATTAACCAAGGGAAGGAGAGGAAAGGCTGGATGCCCCCCGAAGAACAGATGATCGTTTTACATCTCTTTATACCAGATTTAAAGGCAGGTCAGCCCCAGCCCTGCCAGTCCCCAGCTGCTCTGGCCATGCAGAGCAGAGCCACGAGGCCACCACGATGGGCCCCATGGGCTGAGCTGGTGCCGGTGCTGCCAGCTCTGCCAGTGCCACAGCCTCAGGCTCTCCTTATTTTACAGGTGGGGAATTGAAGTGTGAAAAGAGCTGGAGGTGACTGAAACCACCCAAGAGCTACAGCTCCCACCGCCCTGCGGCATCTCCGTGCTGGATGTGGAGTATGGGAGGGATGGGAAGGGGGTGCTGAATCCCACGCTGTCCTCCCACACAGCCCCAGCACGGCTGCTCCCGCCTCGCAGACGTGTGAGAAATCCACGCTTGGGTGTGGGGTGGGAAGGGAGGGTGTGAAGTGACGATAAACCAGCAGCAAGTGCCAGCAGCAGCCGGTGCTGAGGGAGCTGCGGCAGCCGCGGGCGCTGGAGGTCTGGCCAGAGCCCCTGGGTTTGAGGGAGAGCTCAGCATGGGCTGATACCTGCACATTTGCAACCAAAATGAAACCTCAGTTCCTTTGCTTGAGGTTGAGAAACATCATTGCCCAGAGCCTGGAGCTTTTCCAGTGAATTTGGTCTGGACAAAATCCTGGTTGATGTGCTCTAGGAGTCCCTGCTTGAGCAGGGTGGTTGGACCAGATGTGACCTTCAGAGATCCCTTCCAACCTCAACCATTCTGTGAACCACTGGGTTCAGGCATGATGGGAGAAGGGTGATGCTGAGATGAGCACCCAAGGAAGGAGCCCATGAAGCCCCCAGAGCTGCCTCCCCCCGAGCTGGCACACCGGGATCGGGGAAGCTTCCCGCTCCGGCGGCTCTGCAGCTGATTGATCGGCTGTCTGCCCGCGCTCCCCGGCCGTCACTCAGCCTCTAATCCGCAGCCCTGATGCATTCTCCTCACTGACAACGAGCTGACACGGTTTTCATTGCACTTAATCAGCTCTTTACATTTAATGCCCCAATCGGCAGCATCTGCATTGGCCACTCGACAGCAGCCGGGGCCCGCAGGTGATGAAATCCCTCGCTGGAATTTTAAGGACTGGGCCAGCAGCATGAAGCCACTTTCAGCATCCAGAAGCCCTGGTGAAGGGGCCCTGGTGAAGGGTCCCTGGTGAAGGGTCCCTGGTGAAGGGTCCCCAGCTCAGCTCCCAGCCCATCCCAGCCGGGCTGGCAGCAGCCTGGCACTGTGTCACCAGCTCTCCTCTTCCTCCTGCTCACACTAGTGAAGAGCAGCCCAGAAATTGCCCCCAACACACAAAGCCCTGAGGGGTGGCATGTGTCCCCTGGCTCCAGTGACATCCCCCCCCCACCCTGTCACCCTCTCACTGCCCTGGCAGCCAACTGCACAGGAGTGTGAGTCCCCACCGATAGCACCGTGTGACAGACACGGTGCTGAGCCCCCGGCAGAGCATGGTCCCCAGCTGCCTGTGCCCTCTCCCCACTCACACACGGGTGCTGGAGAACTACCAGGTCCTTCAGCAGCTCCTGATTCCCACCAGCCTCCTGGGAAGCCAGCGGAGCTGGCGTGAGGCCACGGCTGTGCTGGCACCAGCGCAGAGCCACCAGCGCAGTGTCCGCAGCTCAGATCTGCAGCATGTCCCTGTCACCAGCCCAGCACGGTGAGGGGCTGCAAAGGACTTCTGAGTCCCCAGAGGAGGAGGGGATGAAGAGGAGGACAAGGAGAAAAGGAGAAGAGGGAGAAGAATTTTTGCTCATCTAATTCCCAGCCAAGATGAACGCTGTGCTGGAGCTTGGGCATAGCTATGAGTGGTGGCCCCAGGGATGCCACTGTCACCAGGGTGGTGGCCCTGGTGTCACAGCCAGCCTGCACACTCTGACAGCATCCACATGCCTCCGTAGTCCAGGACACAACCTCCCACACCAGACCAGTGGATCCTCAGAAGCCCCTCAGAGTGACAAAGGAGGTGACAGGGGCAGTGGGGACCCTGGACTCGGTTGAATCCTGTGGTGACACCGGATCACAGCCACCGTGGAGCAGCCAAGGCCAAGCTGGGCAGCCAGCGAGGAAGGAGTGATGGACGCAGGGAAGGAAGCTTTGCTGGGAGCAGGAGAGTGGAGCATTGGGGTCATCCCCTGCCAGGCTCCTGCTGCGGGGAGCGGTGACAGCTGGGTGACAGCAAAGGGGGACGAGGGGCTTTGCTCCACCCAAAACACATGGGAAATGATGAGGATGAAGAGCGAAGGCAGCATCAGCTCCTGCTCATGCTGCTGGAAGTGGATGGGATGAGCATGGAGATGCAGGTAAGGCCGGTCCCAAGGCTAGAGCAGCTTCTCAAGGGTCTGGGGGCTGCTGGGATGCAGTCAGGAGCTCCCACCACGGTGGGCAAAGGTCACCGTGTCCACACAGACCATGGCTGCCATCTCCTTCCACCACCAGCTCTGCTCGCTGTCCTGCTGAGACCTGGGGAATTCAGGGACAGGAGTGATTTTTCTCTCTTCACCTTTCTTTGTACTTTTATGCTAATGGTAATAATAGGAATTAAACATCTCCTGCACAGCAGAACAAAGGCCTCTGCTGAGAGGGGATCAGTGTGACCGTGGCTGACGGTGCCAGCGATATGGCAGATGGATAAAGAGCCCTTGATCTCTGGAGCAGGAGTGGGGGGCAGTGGAGTGGGGAGCATCCTGCACCCCTCGAGTGCTCCCCAGCCCCCGCTTCTGGGGTTCATCTACCCTGGGTGCACGGCAGCCACGGCAAAAAGCCATCAGAGAAAATCCACTGAGCGTTTTGGCAGCTGGGCAGAGCCAGAGCGTGTGCCTGGGCAGCAGCTCCCACCTGCACAGGGCAATGCAGCCCCCTCGGACCCCCCTCTGCCTGCCAGAGCCCGCGGGCAGCACTCGCTCTGCCCGCACCCGCTGCGGTCGGTGCCGCCTGGGACGCTCCAGCCTGCCCTACATTCCTCCTAAATATAGCCAGGCAGGTGCTGCCGCTTCGGAGCCAGACTGGGAGAGACTCAGCACGCACCTGCACCCGGTTTGGTTCAGTTTGCTTTGCCCACGGATGCTGAGCCCACCACTGCCTGTCCCCCCAGTGCCACTGTCCCCAGTGTCACCTCTCCCATCCCTGCCCTTGGCAGCAGCAGCAGCTGAGTGGGGTGAAGGGACTGATGGCAGCCGGACAAACCCACTCCCTACAGCTGCCCCCCATGAAGAGCCAACCCCAAAATAGCTGGGAACACACTTCCCTCCTCCCAGCACCAGCATCAGCACCATCACCAGCACCAGCACCATGCCACTGACAGCCACAGCAGCTGGACCATGGAGGAGGATGAAAAGGCAGAGTGGAGCTCACCATGCTCCCTCTCACCTTCTCCTTCCAAAGGGGTGAGGAAATGGGACGGCTGTGCCAGACCCAGCACTGCAGGTGGGGTCTCACCAGAGCGGGGCAGAGGGGCAGAATCCCCTCCCTGGACCTGCTGCCCACTAACGAAGCTCTTGGGGCAGGATCTGTCCTCCCAGCCCCACAGCAGCACCCTGAGGGGCTCAGGGTGGGTGGTTGAGCACCCACAAGTGAACTAACTGGGCAGTCATGCGTGGATTACTGGAGTGGCCATGCAAAAATTAATTGGGCGCTCGTGCGTGGGCTGAACGGGTGCTCGGCTATAAATTATTCAGGTGCTCTCGTGTGAGCTCTGAGTGCTCCTGCAGCGCCCGCTCCTGCACCCAGGCCCAGGGCTGGTCAGTTCAGTACCCAACACTCTGTGTCTGATGGAGATGGAGAGTGGGATGAGTCTGTCACTTGCAGGGCACCAAGGAAGCAGCACTGATGTCACCTTTGTCACCAACATCAGACTTTCTGCCTTTCTCTGCTCACCACCCCCTTGATCTCCACGTTCTCACCTCTCTGTCACCCCACGTGCTGGCAGTCCTGGGGATGGAGCAACATCTGACACCGACTCACACTGTCCTTGTCCTTACTGTCCCCAGCTGTCCCCAGCCCCCTGCCCAGGCCTGCATACTCCCCTCACTGGTCTCCAACACCCAACAGCCTCTTCCTCTCCCCAGATCAAGGGTCACACATGACCTCCCTGCACAGCCCCACGCACCCCAGGATGGGACAGTCCCATGGCTGCAGCCCCACATCCCCTCAGGACCCTCTGTGCCTCCTGCCCCTCTCCTCTTATTTTCCCCCATGTGCTGTTTTCTCCTTTGCCTCCTGGTCTTGCCCAAGAGTTTCTTGAGGGGTTCTGACCGTGGGGCCCTGATCTCACTTAGGGACTCCAGCTGCTGCTGCCGAATAAAAGATCCTCTTTTAAAAGCTCCCAAAAGCTTCAGCTCTGGCAGAAAGCTGATGTTCACCTTGAAAAAGCCATTTGCTGAAGGCCAGAGAGACGTGATCTTTGCTGCAGTCAAAAGCTGCTCCAGTAATGGATGTGCAGACAAAAGCATCGACGTGGCAGCGGAGGGTTTTTGGGGACATTTGGGTCCCTCCTTCCACGGCGGCACCGAACCATGGCTGGGCTCAGCCGGGCAGCCCCGTGTGCTGCCGGGCACCAAGCACGAGGGCAGCTTTTCTCTGGCCAAACCTGGAGACCCACGTACACAGCCTTGTCCTGAATCCCAAATACCCTGGGATGTGCAGGATGTGGCCCTGGGATGTGGCTGCCTTTGCCAGAGCTGCCAGTTTATGGGGAAATCATGGATTGCTCCCGGGAAGGATGGAGGAGGAGGGATGCATGATGCATTTTTTTGCCCAAAAATATGCTTATTCCAGCTCATTCTCGCTCTGCAACACACATCCCCTCCATGGCATCTCCCCTTCCAAATGAGCCTCCCAAATGACAGCCCTGGGCTGGCCGCACCTGCACAGGGCACCCTGCCCGGCAGCGCGGGCACCAACCCCTAATTAACTGCCATCATTAGGGCTGCCTGACAGAGCCACCGCATCGCCACGGGAAGTCTAATTACAGCAGTGTTCCAGCGTGACAGGGTGAGATTAACCTCAGGGAGGGCTCTCCCCTCCCCTGCCCAGCTCAGGCTGCTGAAGAGATGCTCCCCCCTCCCAGCAGCCAGCCATTGCCCCCGTTATTCCCCAGATTTCAGGTATTTTCCCAAATTTATAGTCACAGAATCCCAGACTGGTTTGGGTTGGAAGGGACCTTAAAGGTCATCCAGTCCCAACCCCCCTGCCAGCAGCAGGGACACCTTCCACTAGACCAGGTTGCTCAAAGCCTCATCCAACCTGGCCTGGAACACTTCCAGGGAGGAGCAGCCACAGCTTCCCCAGATTTGGGGTATTTTCCCAAGCCGTGGCCTCAGCTGCAGCCCCCAGATGATCAGTGCTCATTTAGGGGATCCCCACTTCCATCCCAATCCCACAGCCGCTGTCACCCCAGGATGTCAGAGCATCCCCTGGCATTTTTCATCCCATTAAACCCCACTAAGGACCAGGCTTTACCCCAGCCCACCCAGCAAAAAGCCCAGTTTGCATCCTGACACACAGCACAGGAGCTGCAACGAGCACTTCCCACCCCCCTCGGCTGTGATGACATTTTGAGCACGAGAAGACACAGAGGCCTTTAAAAATAGGAAGTAATTCATAAATCCAAATATTTCAGTTAACAATTGCCTTTTTCCCCCTAAACTGCCCAACCTCATAAATATGCATTTCCCTCTTTTCACTTCCTACAAATCTATTATTGTTTTTACCGACAACAGGAGGACGCGGTTTGCATTAGGAGCGCGTAATTTATCATTAAAATGTAATTTATAACATATAGAGTAGAGCATAATAAAGTCTGGATGGGGTGATGGATGGCTGGGAAGCATGTGTTTAAAGGGTATCTTGTTTACATCCTTGTAGGTCTGCACAGAAAGGGAAATGTGATTGTTTATAAAGAATTACCTCCATGTTCTGCCTTATGTGTGTTCCCCCCGCTCCTCCGCCCGCCCCGGCCCCGCCGCACCCGGGAAAGACCCGGAGGAGCTGCTGAGCTGCTGTCCCCAGAGCTGGGAAAAGGTTTGGGGATGGAATTGCTGGGAATTTACAGGGCATTGGGTGCTGCATCCTGGACAGGGAAGGGAGAACACCCAGGGAAAGGTGAGCGTCTATGGAAGGGTGAGCACCCAGGGAAAGGTGAGCATCTAGGGAAGGAAGAGCATCCATGGAACAATAAGCACTCATGGAAGGGTGAACACTTAGGGAAGGGAGAACACCCGTGAATGTGTGAGCACCCAGGGAAGGGAGAACACCCAGAGGAGGGTGAGCACCTGTGCAAAGGTGAGCACCCAGAGGAGGGTGAGCACCCGTGGAAGGGTGAGCACCCATAGAAAGGATGAGCACCCATAGAAAGGGTGAGCACCCATAGAAAGGATGAGCACCCATAGAAAGGGTGAGCACCCATAGAAAGGGTGAGCACCCAGGGAAGGGAGAACATCTATGGAAGGGAGAACACCCAGAGAAAGGTGAGCGTCTATGGAAGGATGAAAATCCATGGAAGGATGAAAATCCATAGAAGGATGAACACCCATGGAAGGATGAGCACCCAGGGAAGGAGGAGCCCCCAGCCACTGTTCAGCCATGGGGTGGTTTGCCCGGCACAGGCAGCGCTGGGGCTCAGGCTCCATCAGCTCCAGCTGGATTTGAGCACCTGGAGCAGACTCTGCCCTCCTCCAAGTTACCACCAGGCAGGCAGAGACACACCAGGCAAAACCTGCATTTCCCAGCCATCAGAGCAGGGAGTCAGTGCATTTCCAGGCTGCAGGGACCGCTGTGAACACTGAGCTGTCACTCGGCTGACAGCATCAGACCGCGGTGCCACCGGGAGCCGAGCGCGGGCGAGACGGCCGGGGCCACTTTCCTCCCAGGGACCTTCTGCAGCGGCTGGTGCAGAGCTCGCCCGCGCCGAGACGCTCGGAACCGCTCCCCAAAGTGATTTATCTGCAGCACAGAAGCCAAGAAAATTGTCTTTTATAAATCACCGGCTGCTGAGTCTGCTCCTGCCAGCCAGGGCTGTGCCCACGCGAGTGGCCGCAGCCTCGCCGGTCCCTCTGCCCCCTCTTTCCAAAATACCCAATAAATAGAGGGGATGCAGGAGCAGGACTGCACCCCCACAGCCACCAGCGAGCTGGGAGCTTGCTTATGGCAACTGAGGTGTTTTAAGGCTGTGACTGTTGGAAATATGGGAATATTGAGGAATTCTGTAGGGAAAAGGCTCCCTGGAGGGACGGAGGGGTGCGTGGGCAGTGGGCATCCCACACGCTCGGCTTTGGGAAGTGATGCCAGGCACCACGCTGCTCTCCATCCATGGGGTGTAAATCCCACACGGCCCAGCTGATCCAGCAGAGATTCTGGCTGCATTCCTGAGCCCTGGAAAGCCGAATCCGGCCCATTGTTTTCAATCTGTCTGCTTGCAAATTGCTGCTAAATAACACAGTTTATCTTTGGCTGATTGAGTCGAAGAATTTTGCAATTACAGACAAACAAGGACATTCAGCATCACACGTTATTTGCATTTTTAAGGACCAAGATTTTTTTCCCTGGGTTTTTATCTCACAATGTTTCGGGCTGGGGCTGACGAGTGATTTCAGTCCCTGGTTGTGTCACACACTCTCCCCGTGGACTCGATCCCCTGCCCAGCTCCTCTCCTTAGCCCCCAAAACCCTTTGAGTGTGTTCTCCCCGCCAAGCTCAGCCCAGGACTCCTCATGCAGCTGGAGAAGCAAATTCAATCCCAAATGATGCTTTTTTTGACCTTTTCTCCCTTCTCTCCAGCTCCAGTGAAGCTGTAGGAAGCCAAACTGCAACCACGGCGCAATGCAATGACCATGGAGCATCTCCAGTGCCGGTGGCAGATCCAGCACTGGTATTACTGGGCTCACCCTGCAGTGAAACTGGTCCCAACCTCCCTCTTGAAGGGAGCAAACTCACACTTCCCACAGGTGATCCCACACCCCACATCCCAAACCAAACTGGTACCCACCCAACCTGCCCATGAGCCGACACGGTTGCATCCCCCAGCCCGGCACCCTGGTCTCCACGGGGTGCTCAGCGCGGGGTCAGCAGCACCACGGCCCCGTTCTGGCTTTTATTCCCCTTTTTTTTTCCCTGGCACGCCTCAACCTGCTGCCCAGCTGCTCCATTAGGTAGGGCTCCCTCCTCCAGGCCCCTTTTTCTGCTCTAATTACCTCTCCCCCTCCGCCGCCGCTGCAGACCTCATTGATCACCTTGTCAAAACTTCCCCGCTCGCCAGGATGGGGAAACGGGGCCACGGTGGTGAGGAAGAGGAGTAGGAAAGGTGTAATTACTCCCTCTGAACGATGCCAGGGGTCCCAGAGCTGTATGAATGATTAATTACAGCCCGGCTGCCTGCCCGGAGAAGCCGCTGTTAATGCACTAAGTGCTCTCCCCTGCAAAATACCTGCTGGGAACCCAGAGGGAAAAAAGCAACCGCGGTGCAAGTGGTGCACGTGAATCTGTGCAATGCCCCAATTCCAGGCTTGTGGATGCTCCCATTCCTCTTGGATCCTATGGGAAGCACGTGGAAGCAGACCCCCAGCAAAGACCAGGACACCCAAGCAGTGCCCATTTGTGCCTTTACCCCCACATCCCCTTTCCCCCCATCCCCAGCCGCCATCTCCTGCCCCTTCAGTCAATCCTTTGAAACTCTGGCTTGGGAAGCCTGGAAAAATAAGTGGAAACCCTGGATTTTTGTAGCAGGGATGAGGATTGCCCACCATGGTCTTTAATATCACTGCTAATGGGGTCCCAGCACAGTGGTGGCTCCCAGCTCCAGACATCCACTGTGCCAGGAAGGCGTCGGATACAGCCCCCCCTGTTGTGTGGGGTCCTGTGCAGCCCCTCCATCCCCAGTCAGCCCATGAATTCCCAACACCTCCCCAGCCAGCAGGCCATTAAATCAAAGCTGAAGCTCATCTTTCCTTTTCTTTTCTTTTTTTTTTTTCTATTTTATTAGGTTGTTTATGTTGCTAAGTGCAATTAATTCCTGATTGGGAGACAGTGGGAATGGGGAAGGGACAACACGGAGCAGCGAGGGGCTTGGCTGGGGCTGGCATCACCTCCTTCCTCCTGCCACTCCCCAGCACCAGGACCACAGGGATTTCACCCCCACACCCCAACACAGCATCACCACCTCCCTCAAAACCCCAACCAGGAGCCATGGCAGCATCCCCAAACCCTCCTGCTCCTCTGGTTTTCAGCTCCTTCCCTAACAAACCGCTGGCGGTAGATCACAATCGTACGGCTTCGTGTTGTTATCGAAGAGGGACCTAATTAAAAAGGGAAATGAGTATGACATCGTAAAAATGTTCAATTAAGGTTATCTCATTAGAGTTAATATTAGAAGGGAACTTTGGGCTTTTTACATTTTACTCCAGAATGCGGGGCTGGCAGTTAAAGAGCGGTGTTCAGTCACAACCTCCTCCTTGGGAAAGGGATGAAGAAGGCAGAGGGGGGAGAAAAATGGTATTTAATTAAACACACACCTTATTAACATTCGTGGCTGCCAACCTGACTAACGTGACATTTCAGTGCAGCTTGGCCAGCACACGGCTCTCACACCGAGCGGGCGAGGACGGGCACAGCCCCTGTCCCACCGATGTCCCACACCGGGCAGTGGGGACTGAAGTCACACTCAGGCTCCCACCCCAGCTGGGTGGTGACAGCAGCAAGGAAACAAAGCTGTCAAGATGTTTTAATCCAATTAACTGTAATTTATTTCCTCCTCGTCAACGCTTCCCCGCCGGGGATTGGCAGCTTCCCTGGGCTGTGCCATCTCCGCTGGGAGATCCCAGCAGCAGCAGGAACCTTTCCCCTCCCCAGCCCGGCACCAGCTCTCCAGCACGATGAAGCACCCAAGGGATGCCGACATTTTTCAGTCAAGTTTTATGGGGGGTGAATCCTCATAAATTCATCCCCTGTCAGTAAAGGTTCTTTTGGCATTTAGACTTGATATCCTGCGCTTTTCAAGGAGTAAAAACTTGAGTTGTTTGGGTTTTTTTTTTCCCCTTCAACACCCTGGATATTGAGATTTGCTCTTCTCCATCCCTGTCCCCAAGCGAGCCGAGGGGATGGAGTGGGGAAGCCTCATCCAGAGGAGCTCTGGCTGCGGGGACCTGCTGTGCCTGGGCATGGACAGGGGATAAAGAAAGAAATATCCCACCAGGACAGTGGCCAGGCACCTCTTTCTCTTTCTCCCTTTATGAGCCACATGCCTGAGGAGGGTAAACAGATGTTGTTTTCTTCATGGAGGCTCTAATTTACGGCTGTACCCACACACAAAGGGAAAGCAAGCAGGGGAAGGTGAGGAAGAGGAAGAAGAGGGAGAAACTGGAGGTTTCTCCAAGGAGCTCAAGCCATGTGCTCAACCCACTGGTGCTGCCACATCCCTGCTCATGCTCATCCTCATCCTCGCTCCCAGAGAGCGGAGCAGCCACGTGAAATGTCTGGGTGACACCTCAACACACTGTGTGTCCCATCAATGTCCCCATCACCACCACAGTCCCCCATCCCTGGGGCTTCCAGCTGATCTCCAGCCAGTGTCCATCCCCAAGCCCTGCCCATCACCCTTCAGCACGTGGGGACAAGCCAGCGCAGGACGGGGACCCCGTGGGCGATGACCATGGCTGGCTCTGCTGAGCAGCCCCAGGGATGGGGATTTCAAGACGTGTTTGATGCATCGCCTGTGAAATAAAAACCTTTGATGCAGAAGAGGCTACAAAAAGCACATTACGTGCATAAAATGGTATTAACGAAGAAAGTGAACAATCCCTCCTGTCTGCGCCATGCAGGGCTCCCCAAAACCCTGCTGCTCTCCCCCAGCCCTGGCCGCTCCGCCATCGAGAGGTCCCTTTTGTCCCCAAGCTCCTGGTGAACACGCACAACCGAAGGGTCCCCAAAGGATGGGGTCCTCCTGGGTCCTGTCACCTTGGCCAGTCAGAGCCCAGGTGCCGAGCACAAAGCACCACAGCAGCTGGGGAGCCTGCCAGGACCCCCCCCGTGCCCACTCCCCACCCCATGGCGAGGGGAGAGGGGGCGGCTGCCGCCTCCTTTCATCCTTCCCTCGGCTGAACTTTCATTCCTTATAATCAGGGCTGATATTAATGATGCATAAAATTACCCCTGATTAAAAGAACCTTTTCCAGCCGCGGCAGCAGGCAGAGGGGAGATTGTGTGGGCGAGCAGCAGCACAAGCCCCCACCAAACACCCACCCCCAGCCCCCCATGGGGGGAGCAGAGACCCCATTCAGTTATTTTGGGGGGGTTATTTAGAGATCAAAGGCTCCAATCACTGAATCTTCACATTTTCATTGCAAATCTTTAATTAAAGTATCAATAAAAGCCCCCCAAAGCTGAGGGACAGTTGGAATCAGGCACCACTCAGGCTCCATCCTGCTGTTTGCATCCCCTCCGCCCCCCAACTCAGGGGGAAGGGGGACAGGAGAGTGTTGTCCCCCGTCCCTTTGGGGAAGTCACCCTTTGAAGAACAACATGAGCTTTGGGTGCTTTTTGCAACATTTTAAGTAATTAAATGGTGCAGCTAATGAATGTGAAATTGCAGCAAAAAGCAGAACAGCTCAGCTCAGAGCCCCCGCGAGCTGTGTGGCAGCGCCGGAGCCGTAACTGCTGTGACAATAACCGTGTGGCAGGTGCCACCGAGGGGTTGGCAGCACCAGGAAAGGCAGCAGAGCATCAATCTGCCAAACATCAACTGGCATCTCCCAGCTCATCATCTTCATCACCAAACCCAGCCCCTTGCTGGCACCCAGGTCCCATCCAGCCCTAAGGAAGCTTCGTTCCTGGTGGTGACCCAGCGCCAGAAATTGGAACCTGCTCTTCCCCTCACACCCCATGTATCTGAGGAGCATCCCACTCCCCGTGCCTGCTGTACACCCTTGCCTTGGGGTCCCCAGGATTTCCAGAGGAGCCCCCCCAGATCTCAGCATCATGCTCAGAGCAGGCACTGGAGCAGGGACACCCACTGTGCTGTCACTCGTGCACCGAAGCTGGGCAGTCTCAGCCTCCCACCCAGGAGGGTGAGGTCCCCAGCCCCGCTGCCACACTCCGGCGTGGGTCCACCAGGCACTTCTGGGAGATGATGCTGGACCCAGGGTGATGCCCTCAGAGCAGGGGGAAGCTGAGAAGTGGCCAAGTGCCCTGGGACCTCAGCTTTGCTTTTCATCTCAGCACCAGCACCCCTGTGCTGGGTTCCTCTGCCCAGTGGAGAGACCAGCAAGGTGCTTGCAAGGATCAAGGGGATAAAAGCATTTCCATGTGGGCTCTGGTGAGGAAACCAGGGGTTTCTCCAGCCCCTCACAGCCAACTCCAGCAGAGCCTCATGGTCCAGGAGAGGTTTGTTGGAAAAGCATCTTTGCAGAAGAGCCCAGGAGCGAGGCAGCGATGCCCGACCGTGTCTGGGTGAAGCGAGGACGGCACCGCGCAGGGAAAGCGGCAGAAAGCTCTTATTGCACCAAAATTACCGCCGGCTCCTTTGTGCTGCTTTTAAAAGGAGCTCTTGCTGCAGCCCCATGGGCTTGGGCTGATGGAGGGAGATTATCTCTGCCTGAGCAATGAGGGGATTAGCGAGTCCAGGGAGGGAAAAATGTGGCTTCGTGGTCCTGGGAAGGGCCAAAGCACTGGGGATGGATGGACGAGGTGCTGGCAGAGGTGATGCTGGGGCTGCCAGGCACAGCCAGCCCCCCTAAGAGCTCTGACCCTGCTGGGTAATGGCCCCAGTGTCCTCTGAGCATCTCCTGGGTCACTGAGGAGAGCAGATACTGGGAAGAGGGGCTCTGCCAGCCAGTGCCACCCTCCTGCAATGCCACAAGGACACCAAAGCACCGTGGGTGTCTGGTGAACTGGGCAGAGCCCTTTTCAGTGCTCCCTGCTCCAGAGGGCAGAGACTCCAGACAGATCCTTCTCCAACACCCCCTCCATGAGAGTATTTTCTATTCCCATTTCTCTCCAATCTCAATTAAATTTTCAGATGGCAGAGACCAAACATGCTGCTACCAGCCACCAAACCCACGTCACCAGGGCACCCACACCCAGTGTCCTCCCGGCCCTGTCCCCCATCCCAGCTGTAAATCCCCGGAGCTGCTCACAAACAAGCCCTGAAAGCTCAGCCAGGGAGATGCTCCCAGGAAAGGGCCGGGTTTCAGGCTCCATTAATTCCATCTTTACAGCCCCTTTTTTACCAGGACGTGGGTCCTGTCACTCTGTCACATTGCTGCTGATGGAGGATTCCCACGGCAGCAGCACATGCCAGGAACGGAGTGAGCACACAGGGAACAGCACAATCCCAGAGGCAACCCCAAAAGCAACCCCAAACCCCACATTGGCAGAACCAAGATCCCAGAGGCAACCCCAAAACCAACCCCAAACCCCACATTTGCAGCACCAAGACCCATCACCAGCAGAAAAATCCCCATCCCTGGGGCTGCCCTGCATGAAACACTGGGGATGGGGAGAGAGATGGAGACTGGGAGCATCTGTAGGGCTGAAGAACACCCCTGGTCCCCCCAACCCCTCCTCTCTCAAGGGCTTCGCTGCCTGTTGAAGGACTTAGTCTAATCCAGGGAGAAAAATGAAAGTCCCAGCCCCGCAGGACAGAGTGTGCTGTCTGGGGTAGAACTAATAGTTATTATCTACATTAAGCACCATGGCTGTCAGGGAGGAATTAATTTCCAAGCAGCAAGAGATGAAAGTTCCCCATTTTTCAGGGAAATCTACACCGTACGAGGTGGCTAAAGAAAAATAACTTAAACGTGATTAAAAATGATCCCCGTTTTATTAAAAATAATTCTAATTTATCTCTCCCTCCGGCTTCCTGGTTCATTGGCATAAATCCCAGTTATCAGAGGAGAGGTGACTGTCGGAGATCCCAGCAGCCAGGCTTGTGCCAGGGCACCCGGCTGGTGCCAGAGCTGGGGCATCCCCAATGTACTTCTGGATTTTAGGCACGGAGAGCACGGCCCAGCCCATACCAGAGAGGCAGGCAGCTCCCTGCCAAGCCCTAATACCTCTTCCCAGCACCAGAGATGGAAAAACCAACCCCACTCCCAATCATCCCAACCCATCTCCCTGCAGGCACAACAGCCAGGATGCTGAAATCCAAGAAAAATAGGAAAAAAAATCAGATTTGGGTCCCCAACTGTGCCGGGGGCTGCGGGTAAAGGCGGGCAGCGCCTCAGCCGGGCGGCCAGTCAATTTGTCTGGCTGCAAAACGAGGATCCTGCCTCGCTATCTGGCCAAGATGTTGCAAAAAAATCAATTAGTTGCTAATGACATTACAGCGGTTCGGAGATATAAAGCTTTACAGGAACAGTAAGTGGTGGTGCTACAGAGTAATTCAGATTCCAGCAGTGAAATATGGGGAGATTGCTCTCATTTTATTAGCGGTGGCCAATGTTACTCATCTCGTTAAGTTTATTAATAAGCTGATCACCCCCCCCTCCCCACCCCCCAGCCTGGCAGGGTCTGCAATGGAGACACAGCTCCCGCTGCACACGTGGGCTGAGGTGAAGCTGGAGCAACTGGGGGTTATTTTAACCAACCCCCCTCATAGACATTCATTTTTCTCATCTAAAAATCAGAAGGTTTAAATAATCTGTTAGAGAAAAAAAAAAAAGCTCCAAAATGGATTTTTTTTAAATTTTTTTTTGCTTTCCAAAAATATATCTGTAATGGGAAAAGTCAGGGCTTGGGAGAGGCCATGTGGCTTTGAGCTCTGGAGCAGCTTTCAGGGGTTGATTTTATTTTTCTTTCATTGCAGCTACGCCAACAGCGATAGTCTCCTGCCAGTGCCATTCTAATAATATTCTATTGTAATAGTTAAACCATTTTACTTTCTGTTTAAAGCCTGTGAGGAAGGATTCTCCTGCATATTCAGAGATATCAGCCTTTCCCTTTTGGACTGTGATATAACCAATTATAAAAAAAAAAAATCCCCAAAACCCACACCACACACACAACAACAACAAATAAAAATCCCTACATTTCAAGATAATTCCTAGAAAATCAAAAGCCTGCTCAGCCCTGGTGTCACTGGGATCTGTTGCATCTGCTTCTCTCCCAGCCCGGATTGAGCAGAGGTTTATAACCCCCCACCACAAACACCCCCACGTTGGATGGGGATGGGCTGCAGCGTGGCCTCAATTCCCTGCTAGAACTTCCCAAACCCACAGCAGATCCCTTAAAACTGCAACATTGTCCTCAAAATGGGGCAGATGCCCTCCCCAGTGCCGTGCCTCAGTTTCCCCCAGGGCAGGCTGGGGCTGGTCCCATCCCATCGCTGGGATCCAGGTGCCAAAATGAGGCAAGACGCTGGGAAATCGGTGCCACGGTGCAAACACAGGGTCAGGCTCCCCCTCCTGCTCCTCCTCCTTCTGCCCCCATTTTAAGCTGACTGCAGAAAGATAAACCCCCTTTGCTCTCTCCCAGCTTTATGTTTTATTTTCAGGCACAGAAAACCCAGTGCCCAGAGGGATGGTGACTTCCCAGGTGCCACCACCAGCTCCCAGATGACAAAGCCCATCACACCATCCCCAACCCTGCCCAGCTGCCATTTCAGTGCCTGGCAAAGGGCTGAGACCATCAGCCTGATCCCACCACCCCAGAACCAGCTGGTGTTGCAAAACCAGCTTCAACTTCCCCTTTTTTTACCCCAGGAAAAACATCCCAAAGGCAGGAGGGGGAGAGGAGAGAACCTGGAGCAGCACCTGAACCTCACACGGGTCAATGGTGATGTGGGCTTCATGCCCAAGAGCAGCCCAAGGGAAAGGTCATTCCCTCAGATAGCTTCAGCATTTATTGACCAAGCTCTGAAACAGCAAAATAATTTAATAGCTTAATATATGGGATCAATGCAAGCAGGGGAGGGGAGCGGCAGCGAGTCGTGGGAGCTGCCGGTGTCATTTCAGCGTGTGCTGGGACTGGGGACACCTTGGGGGTCATCCCAGCTGGGGACGGACACAACGTGTGACCAAGGGCAAGGATGGGCTGGGAAAGAGCAGGATTCACCCCAAACTTTTGGGGGCTGCAAATGAGGATCCAGCAAATCACCACAGAAACTCCCAGCACAGCGGGAAAGTCAACGGCAAAGCCAAGCCCCCTCCGCGGCACCTCCGCGGGCACAGCACCACGGTGACATCCCCTGCACGTGCCTGCGCTCCCCCCCCCCTCCTAATTGTTTCTCTTCATCTTTTTATGGTTGTTAATTGCTCCCTCCTCCGTTTACTGTGTTACTCCAAGTGCTGCTCTTAATTTGCCTCTCTTGCTGCAGGTGCTGGCTGTATTATTAACTTTTAATGTGGAGCGTTAGGGATCCGTGAGTTTGTTTTCCTTGTTACTGATGGATATTTAATTGGCCACTCGCTGCCGGGGTGGTGGGGCCATCCAGCAGGAATCCAATGCAAATAGGATTTTTTACATTCTTCTGCTCCCTCATCAACTGCCAAATATTTTAAATAAATAAACATGATTGCGTCAATAGATCCCCGAGCGCCGGGCTCGCAGGTGCATACACAGCACCCATGGGTTCTTCTGCAGCCCAGCACCCAAACCATGGTGGGATGAGCCCCAAAACCAGTTCTGGAGAAGCTGGGAAGTGGTTTTACCAGCAGCTGCTGTGACCCTGCCGGTGAGCATCCGGCATCCCGGCACGTGTCCGGAGCGTCAGGCCCCGCCAAGGCCAGCCCGGCCCGGAACCAGCTGCTAATAACACTTTGCATTAATGTCCCGCAATGCAGACACTAATCAAGCAGCGGCACCTCCCATCCCAGTGGAGATTTAACCCTTCACCAGCTGCCCGCAGCCACCTCCAGCCTTGGCACAGGGGGCAGTGATCTCACCCTCTGCACTTGAAGCTGGGTGCTGGGCTCTGAACCAGCCCCAAATCCCAGCTCCCAAGTCCAAACCGGCCCCAAATCCCAGCTCCCAGGTGCAAATCCCAGTGCCTGTGGGTCAGTGCCCATCTCCTGCACCCCACAGCCATAGGTCCCATACATCACGGTGCTGGTGGGGCTCAGCAGGACCCCAGCCCCACACCAGTCACATCCTCCCTACCAGCACCCATGGCAGAGCTGGGTACCACAGGTGCCAGCACACACACAACACATGTGCCATGTGTGTCACTGCCCTGTGCTCACATCTGCCACCAAAAAACCACTGTCCCAGCTGTCCCTGGCCTCTGCTCCAACCCCAGCTCCCCCAGTGCCACCAAAGCCCTTGGGGACTGGTGGATGTCCACCCCAGGACCTCAGTAACGATGGGAGAATTGTATTTGTCAGTGACCCTGACAGCAGAGCACTGAGGCAAGGAAAAAAAACACCCAGAAAGACAAAAACCCAAATTTGGGGCACGGTTCCCTTCACCATAACAAGATGGGCATAAAAATTAAACCAAGAGGAAAGCAGGGGGCTCGTGTCTCCTCCTCACCGCAGGTCACCCCGGCAGTGTCACACACTGTGCCCAACACCAGCTGCAGTCACAGCCAGTGAGCACCAAAGGCCACGCTGCACCCACACTGAGGCAAAGTAACCCCTCCATCCCACGGACAAAGGCTGGATCAGGAGGCTGGGATGCAGCAGGGGAGAAGGGGGACTCATCCTGCACCCCCAGCACCTGGCTGGACACTCAAAGGGGTCCTGCTCTCACTCACCCTCCCTCCTGCCCAGCACCATTTGGGTGCTGCAATTCAGTTCCCAGAAAAGTTGTTCTTTCTGCTCCTCATGGGAGAGTCCCCTTGGCTTTGGGGAGCCTGAATATTTGGGTACATATTAGGGAAACTGAGGCACAAAGCCACCTGGACTCACCTCGCTATGGTTGTCACCAGAGCTGCTCATCCCTGCACACTCCATGGGCAACTCCTGCCCATCCCAGAGCGAGCTGGCCGGGGAACTGGTCCCCCAGTGCACATGGTCACTCCTAACCCAGCCTGATCGCTTCACGTGGTGGCTCCCATCCACGCTGGAAGCCTGTGAGGAGCAACAACTGGCCTTGGTGTTGAAGCAGCATCCCTGCCTGTGCTGAGATCCCCATCCCAGCCACCCCACGGAGAAGGGAGATGAGCCTGGGGAGGACGGAGGGGTGTGGCACAGGGTAAAGCCAGGGCTGGAGGAGGAGGATGAGGAGGGTGAGGAAGAGAGGGCAGCCCGGCTCTTTCCCATGTTCCCCGGTGACGCAGTGAAGGCAGCAGCAGAGGTTGCACATCCCAGCTCACCTTCCTGGGATGTTTGATCTTGGCAAAGCCTTGGACCGACACAGCTCCCTCCTCCCACCCCCAATTCGGCTTTTATTAGTTTAAACACATGGACGCATGAAAAATAAATGTTGCTTGGGAAAGACAGCGGCAGAGGGCTGGCAAGCAATTAGCATCCAAAGAGGCATAATTAGTGCTCAGAATGCAAGCGGCAGAGAAGAAATAAAGTAGCATTCGGATGCAATCAGGGTCGTGCCTGAATTACAAACCGTTAACGGAATCGCTAATTAAGCGCAGTGTGTGAATCACGGCTTATTAAGGGCTCAGCGCAGTCTCTGCCATCCGGGGCCGTGGTGGGACAGAGGGACGATGAGGTGCGTGGTGGAGTCTTGTCACTGAGGTGGGATGGGGACTTTGCCAGCTGCCAGCTCCCCCTCGGCCGCGGTGCCACCCCCAGCGCTGCTGTTCACCCAGGAGGGCGGATGCAATGTGTGGAGCACCGGGATTTGGGGACAGTCCCCACCGGGATGGCAGCAGCCTGAGCATGACCGTGCCCACGGCAGGGCCATGGCACGCAGGGCAATGGCTGCCCGCCTGGCAGTTAATTAGCTGTAATTAGCAGGATTCACCTCATTGTAACAGTCTGAGCAAATATTTGGCCAGGGAAAGCTGGCACACCCGGCTCAGCAGCTCCCCACAGACCGTGCTGGCTCCTGTGGGGATGGAGCTGGATGAGCTGACATGGGAAAGGGCAGGAGCCATGTCTGTCACCCCTCAATGTCCCCTTTGGGTCCCCTGTGGTCCTGCAGGCTGCCCTGGCTGTCACCTTTGCTTCCCAATTAGTGTGGGGCCACTTCCCTTGGGGGACACCCGCCGGACATCCCAGCATCCCCACATCCCTGTATCCCAGCATCCCCCCACCCTGTATCCTCACACCCCACACCCCTCCATGGGGTGGGGGTTCCCCATTTTTTGAGCCCAGCAGTGGCTCAGCACCCACAGAAACACCCAGCCCAGCGAGTGCAGAGCCCAATCCATGGTGGGGGAGTAGCATTAATTATTCCTATTTTATCAAATCCAGACACGTCTTTCCAAAGGTCTAACGAGCTCTCGCTTTGCCCAGGGGGGCAGCTCCCTCGCTGCCTTCTCTTTTGCTTTCTAACCCTTTCTCCTTTATTCCCCAGCATTATTTTCATCTTCACCTTCTCGTTTCCTTTCTGCTTTCCCCAGTGTTTCAGCCACGCTCCTCCTCAGCGTGTCCCCTTAAATCCACGTCCTTGCTGGGCACCCCGATGTCCCCCTGCGGCGGGTGCTGAGCTGCCGGGGATGCACCACAGCCCCGCTCCATCCACGCTGGGCTCCCCAAGGGCTGGGATCTTCCAGCCTTTCCCTGGAAGGTGAGCAGCAGCTCCAGCAGTTCCTGATCTCCAGGCTGGTGCGCTCCTCGCCGGCGCTGGGATGAAAGGCAGCCGGTTTCGCATGAAGCCTCGCAGTGGGGCGAGGTCTGGGGAACACCGCGGCGATCAAAGGCAGCTCTTCATCTGATTTAATAAGTCGCCACTGAGGAGCTGCAGTCGGTTCCATGTGAGGAAGGGGCTTTCCAGAGGAGATCAAAGCCCCACATGAGCATGGAAGGAGCTGGGGGACTTGGAGGGAGGAGAGGAAGAGGAAGGGAGTGAGGGCTGGGAACAAAAGGAGATGGAGGGGATGGAGATGTGGCTGGTTGGAGAATCCACTTGGAGCTTTGCCACTGCCCAGGCAGGAGCAAAGAGCAAAGGGCAGCCCAAGCCCCCCTGTCCTCATCAAAGGAGTTGAGGGATTTGGAGGGAGAAGAGGAGGAGGCCACCAAGGCAGCCAAGAAATGTCTGGGCTGGTGCCCACCACCACACTTGGCATCAACATCCCATCCCAGTTCCCCCCAAAATCCAGACATCACAGAACAGCCTGAGGTGGAGTGGAGGGGGACGGAGGGCTGAGGCTGGGCAAGAAGAGGGGATGTGGGCAGATGTCCCCACTTGCCATGCTGACAGGGGACAGAGAACCATGGGGATCCTCCTGGGAAGTGACAACCAAAGGGTCTTCCCAGGTGCAGGTGGAGGGAAGGTCCCTCCTGCTCAGCAGCACATACCCGGGCACCAAGGCCACCTGTGGGTCCCCAAGTCCCTGCCAACCCTGGCACAGCCCAAACCCCAAATCCTGGTCCATGAGGGACCCCAAAACCAGCAGCATGGCCTTGGGGTGCAGCATCCCACAGGCTGGGATCCCTCCACCGAGCTGTGAGAGCAGGAAAAAAATAGAGCAAGACCAAGAGTGAGAGCACAGAGTAAATGTGAGCAGCCTGGGGAGAAAACGTGCAGCAAATGAAGATGTGCAGTGCTGGAGCGTTTATCCCTCATCAGCTCGAGATGGGCCCTTTGCAGACAAAAGCTCTTTTTTTCTTTTCTAAAAGGATTTATCAACTTTTGTTTAAAAATCACCAAGGAAGATTTCCTATTTGGATAAGTGTGCTGGATTAATGTCCCCAGCTGGGAACTTGCCTTTGCCTGGGAATAAAGAGCAAACGCAGCGCTGAGGCACGGCGCAGCACGGGGAAGTGCCGGGGCAGCCGCCTCACCGGGGCCAGAGACACCGGGAAGATGCCTGGCACGGCAGCACACAGCCCCAGCTGCCCCTTGGCACCGGATGGGCACAATGCTGGATGCTGCAGGGGGTGCTGAGATGCAGGCAAAGCATCCAGAGATCGCTGGAGCATCGGAGATTTCACAAGCACTTGTAACCTTTGGATAATGGGTGGGTTTTATTTTTATTTCAAGGAGAGAGAATGTGCTGAAAGCCCTCCCCGTGCCGCAGGGCAGACACCTGGCTCTGCAGCACCGGAGCTTCCCAGCCAAGAGCTTGTCACGGTGCAAGGCAACACGTGGCTGGTGTTCCCCCAGTTTGCTGCCAGCACGGGCTCAGCTCGAGCAGAGCCGGAGCTGGGTGAGCCTGGAAAGCAACAAACCACCACAAACCAGTTCCTGTGGTGGGAAACCCCAGTGAGGGGCTTGTGCCTGTGCAGTGAGGGGATGGGCTGCATGGGGATGCTGCTGCTGGTCTCCATGTCTGGTGCATGGGAATGTCCTAGGGAATCTCAGGGAATTCCAAGGCTTTAGGTTGATTCTCCATCAACACAGCAGCCACATGTCCCCACACATGGGCTGGGGCACCAATGATGCCCCAAATCCCTGTATCTTTTCCCAAAGCCAGTGGGAATGTGCCCTCACCCCGGCTCTGCTCCGTGGTCCTTGATCTGGCAAGACCCTCCACTGCTGGGGCCACAGCCCCTGTGAGCCTTCCTCGCCCTCCTCACCCTCCTCACCCCCCTCGCTGACAGCTCAATTATCAGCATTCAGCTCCTGTTTGCCCGCAGATCCTGTAATCAAACGTCTGCCTGTGTATTCTGGCAAAAATTAATCATAACTGCTGCAAGCAAGACACATCACACTTGTAACTTTGGTCCGTTAATTAGGATTCTGTAATTGGACACAGCGCTCCCTGTAAATCCAATTACCTGGGATTAGAGTGGTGGCAGCAGGACAGCGATGCCTGGGCACTGGGAGTGGCACCGGGGTGGCCTCGGCGGGGACACAGCCAGGGTGGCCACGCCAGACTCCTTCCAACCCCTAAAACTTCATCCCTGAGGGGAGCTGGGAAGGTCTGGAAGAGCAAATGGCTCTGAATGAAGAGGCAGTGGGAGGATGCTCCCCAGATCCCCGAATCCCAGGGCTGCCTAACCTGGATCCGTCCTTGCCCAGCTCAGCAAGAAGTGATTGCACTGACTCTGGATGGAGCATCCAAGGAATGTTCACACACCAGCCCAGACCCTGCTCCAAGCACCTGAGCAGCTTCCTCCACCAGTTCCCAGTGGGAAGGAACCTTCTCCTGGGGTAGCTCTGGAGGCACCCAGATCCCACCAGCACAGCCCTGCTGTGGGTGCAGGGGACAGCAATGATCTCCCAGCCCCAAGGACAGGCATTGCCCGAGCCCCTCACTGCCTCTGCACCCCCAAACCACCCCAAAACCCTCCCCACTCCTCAGCCCCAGCTCAGGAGCTGTGCTGGTGCCCAGCGAGGCTGGCAGGGCAGCCACACACCCGCTTTCCCTGGGTCCATAAAGATTAAATTATAAAAACCAAAAGGAAAAGATTTTTTTAACTACACTGAACAATCATCTCTTTTAATATCCACAGATAAAAACTGTAATTGTTTCAAGCGAGAGCTAGGTAATTTGGGTTTCATTTTATGGTGTTTTGGACTATAAAGTCGCCGTGCTGAAACCTCCTGGCGGGCTGGTGCAAAGGCTGGGTTTGTGAGGGGTTATTTTTATTATTTTATTTAAAGTTAGCTAGAAAATATGGAACAATTACCCTTTAATTCAAAGTGACCCCAGGGTTTACTCTGCTTCCAGCTCTCAGAATACCTGAGGATCATCTGAAGCACGGAGAAAGCAGGTACAGAGGCAGGAGCTGGTGCCCACTGCCGTGAGGTGATGCCACACTCTGCTCCCCCAAAACCCCCATTTATTTTTATTTTGGGTCTTTTCAGACGCTGGCCGGGCCCCACTCGGGTCAGAGCTGCTCCAGGTCCCAGCCCCAGGGAAGGATTTGCAGTCACAAGGTTCAAGGTGAGCTTCAAACCTGAAGGAAACCAGACGTGGGGAGTGGATGGACAAAGAGACAGTGCAGCTGGGGCTGCCCCAGGAAGAAGATGTGTCCACCCAGCCAGGTGTGTACACACACTGTGCACACCCATACAGGTGTGTAAAGAAGGTGTTCATGCCTGTGCAGGTGTATAAACACGCTGTGCATGGCCATACAGGTCTGTACACACAGCAGTGCAGGTGCCTACACAGGGTTTTCATGCCTGTACAGGCAGGTACACACACTATGCATGCCCATACAGGTGTGCACAAGTGCTGTGCATGCCTGTACAGGTGTGTACACACACTGTGCATGCCCATACAGGTGTGTACACACACTGTGCATGCCCATACAGGTGTGTACACATGGCATGCATGCCTGTACAGGTGTGTACACACACTGTGCACGCCTGTACATGTGGGTACTCACTCTGTGCATGCCCATCCATGCCCCCACAGGTACCACCCATGCAGAGCAGAGCCTGGCTCCGGGCAGGGCCGTACCTGTCTGTCCCCCAGCGTAGAAGCCCAGCGCCAGGGCAGAGCCGCAGCCGGCGCCGTGATGAACACACAGGCACTTCCCAGGTGCTGATGGATTTGTATCGCTGCACAAGACAAACTCCCTCCCTCACACACCCTGAGCCCAGCAAGGTTTCCTAACAACATCTTCTCCCCTGGCAGGCTCTGTGTCAGCCCTAATCCTGACTGACAGCGGCGTTTAACACCCGGTTTGTGGCGCTGGGGAAGGAGCCGCCGTTCATCTCCCGTTAACGACCTCCCCTTCCCTCAGAGCCTCGTTAAAGTCCCCATCCCAGCAGAATGCTGTTTGGTGAATCCCATTTCCACGTGAGCTCATTGATCCTTCCTGCACAGACACTCCATCCCACACATCTGTCACAAATGCCACCTCCATCCCCCAGCCCAGCCAGGAGCCCCATGGGTGACAGGGACGGTGACAGTGATGGTGACAGCCATCCACACCCCGTGACAGCCATCCACACCCTGTGACAGAATATATTTTCCTCCCTGGGAAGGACAGGACCTTCCCAGCTGCTCTCCAGGGGAATGGCTTCCCCTTTCAGCTTTCACCGCCCATGCATATCTGATGTCCTTGTCCCCGCGGGTCCTCAGAGACCTAGAAGATCAAAGACCATCGAGCAGGAGGAAAAATCTGTGCCAGTTCCTCTCCCAGACAGCACAAATGGCTGCAGAGTGCCTAGAGCAGGGCAGGGGGTTGGGCTGCTGGGGGAGACCCCAAGCCCCAGCCTGGCTGTCCCCAGCCCTGTCCTTGCCACTAGAGTTGGAGACACTGCTGCCCACACGGGTGGAAAAGGGGCACTGCTGTGCCAGGCCTGCTGCTGCCCTCAGCCACCCCGAAACCTCTGCCAGGGAGGGAAATCCTCCTCCCAGAACAGAGCTGCCCACGTTGTCCCATGGCCCCAGCCCACCCATCATGACCCTGCTCCTGCCCGAGCCCTGGGCTGGCTCTGCACCCTGGGATGTGGGGGATGTTCTGCGGGAGCCAACATCAGCCATGGAGATGGGCAGGAGCATCAGTGCTGGGGGACTTCAGGACAAGAGGAAATGGGCTCCAGTTGTGCCCAGGGCAGTTGAGATTGGATGTGAGGAAGAATTTCTTTCCTGGAAGGGTTCTGAGGCATTGGAAGGGGTTGCCCAGGGCAGGGGTGGAGTCCCCATCCCTGGAGGGATTGAAGAGTCGTGTAGACACAGTGCTGAGGGACATGGGTCAGTGGGGACCTGTCAGTGTTGGGTTCATGGTTGGACTCCATGATCTTAAAGGGCTTTTTGCAATCCAGGCAATTCTGGGATGCTGGATGGCATTAATCTGTGACTCCCACTCCTGAAACATGCTGGAGAGCTGGTGGGGAGGAGAGCAAGCAGCTGCAAGGGGTAAGGGGTGAGCCTGGCCATGGGGCACCACGAGCAAGGAGAGAAACCACCACAGGGATGGGAAACCTCCCTCAGCTGAGACCCACTAGGATGGGGATGAGCAGCATCCCCAGACAGACATGATCAGGGCTGTGTCTGCACAGCCACACAACAGGCTGAGGACAGTGTCCCCATGCCAGGGACAGGGGTCCTGTCACATCCAGGGAGCTCAGCACGTCACTCCACTCCCGACCCCACACAAGGAGCGACCTGCTGCGCCACGTCGGTGATCCCCCGCGAGCCTTCACAGCACAGGCGGCCCTATTAGCATAATTAATTATACCAGGGGCTCATGGATTATCTAATTAGAAATGTGCCTAGTTTTGATTTTCCTTTTAATTAATTTGTATTATTTACACGCAGCAACAGCTGCCCGGGCAGGAGTCAGAGGAAATGTCTCCTCGCTGCTTGGCAAAGAGCAGGTCCCAAAGGAAAGGGGTGGCTGGAGCTGACACCTTGGGGACAGCACCCTGCAACCCAGGGCACAGCAGGGAGACAAAGTGGGGTCTCATGGGGCTGTGGGAAGGGGGAGACAAGCCCAGCTGCTCTGGGGGTCAATTAGTTTTAAGCTGAGGACTCATCCTGCAGTGGGACACAGAGCTGTCACCCAGGGACAGCAGCTCCCACCACAAAGTGTCACCATCCCAAAGGGATGTACCCTGCCCTAGGGACCCCCAAAGGTTGTGTCCCTGTCAAATTAAGGTGTCAGTGCCATGGGGACCCCAAAGGGTCTGGCCCAGCTGCCAGACCTCACTAGAGGGCAGCAAAATGCTGCCGTTCCCAGGGCTGGTGACATGGGGCCACCAGCCCCAGGTGCTGGTAGCCACATCCTCCTTGGGGGTCTCCAGCGTTTGCCCCCCAGGACTTGGAGGCAGCTCTCCCCACCACTCCTGGCCTTTGCTGAATTACAAACTCCTGGCTGCGTGGCAGGAGCATAGACCTCAGCAGGTTTGCTTGGTTGGGTGATGCTGAAGGTGATGGTCCCAGCAGTGTGTGGAGGAACTGCTGGGGAAATGGGCCAAAAAGGGGTCTGGTCCCCGGGGTCCTGAACCCAGTTCTGCCACAGATCTGTCTGCACCTTCCCCAAAGCTGCATGTTTCTTTCCAAATTCATAATTTCACCCTCAAAAAGCAGGACTTGCAGCTGACCCTGAAGGTTCTCCTTGGCTCCCAGGAAAACCTCACCCATGCTGTGAAGCCCTCTGCCAGTGGCACCAGCAGAACCACACACACAGGTGGGATGGAGCCCAGTCCCCACTGGCTGGTGGGCTGCAGGTGCCTGGATCCCTAGGTGCTCGGGGGCAGCTTGGACATGGGGTCACCACTGCAGCCCCCAAAGAGGCGAGAGGTGAAGGACACCAGGACCAACGTGCCAAGGGTGGTGGCCGTGACACCCAGCTGGAGCGTTTCCAGCGCTGGCAGCTGCCTGCTGTGTTTACTACGAGAGGACAGGGAGTCCTGTGCCATCTGGATCCTGGACAAGGAAATGAGATAAATTCCGAGGAGCAGAATCTCCCCAACGCCTTCAAAGGCAGCTGAGTGCCCACAGGAAGGAGGTGAAGCCTGGCTGCTGCCAGAGCAGGATCCACATCCCACCTCCCCGTTCCCCACACACAACCCAGCTCTAAATTCAATTTACAGCAGCAAATCTCCAAGGTAATTCCAGGAAACACCTTGTCCAGACACAAATTCCCCTCCTCTGCAGGAGCAATAAAGGCTGCTGGATGTGGTGTGTTCCAGGGGGCAAAAAGGCAGCAGGAAAGTCTCTTTGGAGAGTGGCACAGGGCTTGCTGGGGGGTGCTGGTGCAGACAGCACCCTGACCCATGGGAAGATGAGGGCAGGGACACCCAGGGGTGTCTGTCCCAGCTGGGTGGATCCAGGGATGCAGGTGGGCAAGGTGGCACAAGCTCACAGTATTAGACACACAGAGCATCAGTCCTGGAGTTTTCTTCCAAAACCAGTGATTTTGAAGATTTCACAACTGCACAAGACCCCCCACGTGCAGCCACGTGTGGGTCAGGACACATCCCTACAACCCCATGAGGATTCACCCCCAGGTTTCCAACGTGGCAGCAATCAGGTGAAGCCCTGTGGGCTCAGACTGACCTTCCCCAGAGCCCTCCAGAGTCTGGCAGGTATTGCTGAGACAATCCAGCCCTGCCAATGCTGAGCAGCAGTGCCCAGCACTGGGAAGAACCTGATTTTTTTTTCCACCCACATCAAGATTTTAACAAAACCCCAGCCCCCAGGTGGGAGAACCGCCAGGAAAGTGCTTTGTGCTCAGTGCCAGCGTTAAAAACCTTCAGGGTTGTATCACATTGTGCAAGTCAGCAAATCCACCTCTAGCTGCTATCTCTGCACTACAACCATCATCGAAAAAACCTCTATTAAAACCCAAAACTTCACCCTGCACCCATGCCAGGTGTCATTAACATCTCAATCCCTTCCTCTCAGCAGTCTGTTGTTTCCACAGGGCACTAAGGTGCCTTTGCAGCAAGGCCACCAGCTCCACCTGGTTCATGCAGGTTGTTTTCCTGAGGAAACAGTCAAGAGTTATTTTTTAACTGCTGTAAAAAGCCAAGTGACCAGAATGCATCCTGCTCCCCACCTCACCTGGAGAGTGGTACCTGGCCACCCACCCATGAGGGGCTCCAAGCCCTGCACCTTATTCCTGCTGTCCTGAGCTCATGCAAA
This sequence comes from Caprimulgus europaeus, assembly GCA_907165065.1. The sequence goes on from OU015547.1 coordinate 2,260,027, forward strand.
GTCCCTCACAAGGGAACACCCATCCCCAGGGCTGAGATTTTTATCCAACAAAGGCTCGGGCTCAGTGGCCCAAAGAGCCAGCCCGGGTCACCAGGAGGAGGTAAAAACCCATCAGTTCTCTTTGCTCTCTTGCTGTTTGCTCCTTGTAAAGGGTATTTGCAGTCACAAGCAGGGACAACACAACCATGTCCTGTTAAGCAGACATGGAGCATGTCCAGAGAAGGGCACTGGAGCTGGGGAAGGGTCTGGAGCACAAGTGTGCTGAGTTCCCGGCTGAGGGAACTGGGGGTGCTGAGCCTGGAGAAAAGGAGGCTGAGGGGAGACCTTCTGGCTGTGTCCAAGTCCCTGCAAGGAGGGTGCAGAGAGGTGGGGGTGGGTCTGTTCAACCAAGGACCAAGGGACAGGACAAGAGGAAATGGGCTCCAGTTGTGCCCAGGGCAGTTGAGATGGGATGTGAGGAAGAATTTCTTTGCTGAAAGGGTTCTGAGGCATTGGAAGGGGTTGCCCAGGGCAGTGGTGGAGTCCCCATCCCTGGAGGGATTTCAGAGTCGTGTAGACACAGTGCTGAGGGACATGGGTTGGTCAGGGACTGGTCAGTGTTGGGTTCATGATGGCGCTCCATGATCTTACAGGTCTTTTCCCACCCAGGCCAATCTGGGATGCTGTGCAGCATTAATCTGTTCTCGGACCAGGAGAACATTTTCAGCTGCCATACACCTCATTTGCTAAAGTCCTGCCTTTGCCCTGGGGACAGCAGTGTCCCCCAGTGCCACCAGCACAAAGGCTGGGGCAAAAAACCTACAAACTGGCCAAGAAGCTTGGCCACGTGGCCACCACAGCCCCGGTACCTCGTGTGGCGCGTTGGGGCCATCCCAGCTGCAGTGTCCATGGGAGGGGACACTGTGTGTCCTCCACAGCCCCCCACCCACGCTGAGCACCCCACTCACTGCCAGGCAGACAAATCCCCTTTGCCCAAAGCTTCCAGCACTGCTGCTATTTTCAGCCTGTCTCCTGCTGGATGGGAAGAGCCCATCACTCCGGAGAGGGAATATTGTTTTCCTTCTGGAGTGACACACCAACACTAATTGTATAAATCACTCTAAATGAGGAGAAGGAGCTAATTCTGCAAGCAAACATGTCACCACAGCCCAGCTGTGACTTGAGGCTGACCACAGCTAAAAATAAGGCACCACTGCCATGGATGAGCAGCAATCTTCAGGCATTGTGGGCTGTGGTAGGAATCACCAGCTGCTTGGAAAGACCAAAAAACAAAGTACAAGCCCTTTCCAGTAACTCAGGCGATGGCACTCGGCCTTTTCCCAGCTGATGCTAAAAGCTCTTTATTCCCCCAAAGAGAATCACAACAATAAATTGATTTTTTTAGCCAGGGTTTGGGAGGATTAGTCCCTGCTGGGCACCATCGATGTGTCAAGTTGGTTTTGCCAACAGATGCAAACTCATATCAGCTCCAGGCTCTGCTGCCACCAAAACCTTGGCCATGCATTAACCACTGGTCACATCCCCAGGTATTATGGGGAGCAGCAGTCACCTCCTCCACTCCCATCACTGCTCCTTCTCCAAGGAGCTCCTGGGCACAGAAAGCAAGAGCCTTTGTAGGAATTCCTCAGCTTTGGCTGGCCCTGTGCTCTCCAAATAATCCCAGGCGGCTGCAGGGAGAGGACAACCTCTTGTCTGCATCTGCAGGGTAGAGCCTGCTGTAGAAAACCTTTTTAAAGCCAAAGGAGCAAAATTACACCAGATTATCATTATTATTTATTTGCTATCCTTCAGATTTACTCAAGGCCTATGTATGCAACACGATACTGAGACTGTTATTGCTATTAATCTCTATTATTTACTTCTAACATTTATAAAGTGGCCTTCCTGCAGGCTGGGGCACATGCTTCACATTTCTCAGCCCAGAAACAAACACTGCAGAGTGAAATGCTCTTCACTCAAGCTGCTGGGAGACCTTTTCCAGCTCCTCTAAGCAAGATACACAAAGAAAAAAAAACCCAAACACTTCACACATGGGAAAAGCCCCCCTTTAGCTCCTTGAACCCCATCTCCCCTGAGCCTCAGGAGGAGAGGTTGGCTTCAGTCCCTATTCTCCCACTGAAAAATTAATAACTTAATAAATTAATAAATATCTGAGCAGCTCCATCCCATCACACCTCACTGCAGAGTGACCTGGGGTGTGATGCAAACCCCCAGCCCCACTCCCAGCTCAGTGTGGATGTCCCCAGCCCTTCGCTCACCGGAGCAGGGACAGGCTGGACGTGTCCATCCAGCTCTGGGAAAGGATGTTCAGCAGCAGTAAGATCGTCCCTGAGGCTTTCCCGACCCTCAAAGTCCCACCTAACTGGGATCCTCATTGAGGGACCCCACTTTTGGCTTCCAGGGAATGGGACATGGCACAGAGGGAGGAGGAATTTTGCCTCATCCTCCAAGAAGAGGCATCAGGACACTGGACACTGCAGGGGAGTTGAAGGTACGTGAAGCTCCTCGTGGAGTGAGTTGACTCCCCAGAGAAAACAGGACGAGTAGGTTCGTTGTGTTTCAGAACAGCCTGTTCCAAAGCAGCTCCCTCTGACACCATGGCAATCACACCCCAACCGAGGGTTTCACTTGAAGGAAAGTGGCACCAGATGTGAGATTTAGGCTGGTAACAGCACCCAGCACAGAGCAAACATCAGCACGTTCCCCACGATCCTCACCCACGTTACCTTCCTCGCTCCATCCCTGCCAGAGCTCCTGTCCTTCATCCAACTTTCTTCTTCAGAGAGCTGATGATGATGGACAGACACTGAAGCTTCCTCAGAAGACACCTCCCTGCTCCTCTGCTCATCCTCACCATGTCACAGGGTCAGTCCTGACTCCCCCAGCCCCTTTTCCACTAACGAGGGGGATGCAGGAGCGCTGAGCATCCGCTGAGCGCGAGCAGGGGGCCAAGGTGCTCTCAGATCTCCTGCTGAAGGCAAGGATGGGTCTCACCATCCAATTAAAAATTATTCTGTGCCTTCCCCAAACCTCACTCCTGTTCATGTCGATGTGGACAACAGAAGAAGAGAATCTTCTGCCTGAAATCACACTCAAAACACGAGGTGCAGACAACCACCTCCTTCTCATGAGCAGTACAATGGCACCTCGGTGGTGGACAAGGTGCCTGCTGAAAACAGAGGAGGACTCAGACCATCACCTGGCCAACCAGGATGTGTTTGTCACTGTTTTAATTCCTGCTGCTTAGGCCAGTTTATTTTTTAACCATTTAACCATTATTATTTAACCATTTCATCCCTCATCCTTAGCCCCAGCAGAACCCTGTGTCTAACGAAGGGCCTAAACCTGCAATTAACTCGAGTCTGCCTTTAAAGTCAGCACAGCACTCCCAGGATGATGATGACAGCTCAAGGAAAAGGAAAAGAAAAAGAAAAAGAAGAAAAAAAAATCATCACTCTGCTAAATTATAAGGTTGTTAAAGTCAAACTCCACACCAAAGGAAACCTCACGTTGCGTAACAGCATTTAGAGGCAGCTGCAGCCTGTGGCAAACACAAGGCAGAGACTTTTATCTGCCGTGGATCCACGTCCTTTCAGCTCTTTCCAGGTCAGCATATCCACCGTCCACGAGCACCGCTGCACGTGACTGCGGAGCCGCGTCCCCCGTGCCACCGGCTGCCAAGCACGTCAGCCCTGCCGGGGTAAATCCTGGCACCTCAGAGCACCACGTACCATAATTACACTTAAAATGTAGAGGTGGATGCTCTGGGTGAGGAATAAAGGGTTTGTGGGACAAGCTGGTGGTGGGACTGCCGTGCAGCAGCGGTGCTCGCTGCCTCCATCCTCCACGCCTGGAAAATTCCCCTCGATATCCCTTAATCTGCCCCAGTAGCAGCACTGCTTTATCTTTTTAGGATTAAAGTCTAATCTATTTATAGTGAGCCAAGGCACCACACTTCAGGATTGCTGCTCATCTGCTACCTAAGGAATTACGGAGCTGGGATTATAAATAAAACAAAGGTCACCTACCCATCTGCCAGGGTGCAAGACACTGAGTGTGGGAGTGGTGCCAGTGAGTTTGGCTCACTCAGGGCACTGTCACTGATCCCCTGTGGGGAGAGCTTCCCCACGGCCAGACAGCTCCAATAAACCACACAACTCCCCTCTGCTACACCAGCCAGCAGCTGAGTGATGCAGACATCCTCACTGATGAAGGTCTGGGTGGCAGCAGCTCCTCCTCCCCTCGCCCAGGGATCACAGTGATCCCCACCGAGGCAGGAGACCCTTTATCATGAGGCAGGGCTGTGGAGTTGGATCCTAAATCAGTATTTAATACATTTTATACCCATTTTCACCACAGAAGACAAAGGACAAAGGCAGGGTGGGCTGCACTGAAACCACTTGGCTCACAGCACCGTTATCAGCAGCAATAAAGGGCGAGGCAGAGCTGGCTCTGGGAGCCTGGCTGAGGTATCAGCCAGCAGAGAAATCCCCTTTTTCACTCCTACGCTGCTGCGGAGCTGGAGGAGGAAGAAGAAAAGCCCTTGGCTTGACCCACCAACCCCATCTGGTACAGAGTGGTGCTTGGAGAGCCCGGCAGCCCCGGCGCACTGGCCGGCACAGCGATAACGACCTGGCAGCACCGAGCTGCTGTGGGCTGGCGGGCAGTGCCAGGGCGGCACAGGTTCAGCCGGCGGCACAGTGGCAGTGCTAACGAGAGACTGCTAATTCCCAGTAATTCAGAGGGATGGGAGCAGCGAGCAGAGGTCAGGGCTGCCTGCAGGCTCCTCTCCAGTGATCTGCTGCAGCCGGCACAGCCTCCAAGCACAAGCCTTCGTCAGAGAGTCAGCCCTGCCAGGAGATGACTGGAGGCGAGACCGCAGGCTTTGTGTCTTGGTTCACAAACCTCAGCCGTGACCTGAGACGATGGCTGTTGCTCAGGGATGTTTTCAGCAGCTCCAAAGAGGGCTGGGAATGATTAAGAGACTGTTACAGACCCACCTTCCCCTGCCTACACCAGGCTCCCTCCACAACCTTGCAGGAGAAAAAGACAAGGGTTGAAGAGCAGAAGTACTGGCCCAAGGTCCATCCCTACACCTAAATCCCCTGGAGCATGATCCTCCCATAGAGACCTTCCTAATCCAATTGCCCCCTTCTTCCCTGTACACAGTCACCAAAAGGGATTGAGGATCCTGAGTGTTTGAGGAAAAAAACCCCAAGATCTCACATGGGAGCTACTGCCTTGCACAGCTGCGTGCCCAAATACTGCTGCCAAATTAATAAACATTTCATGCTCTAAAAGTTAATATTTCAATTAGAAGGATCATAGACTGGATTGCACTAGCAGGCAGCTTCCCAGACACCAGAGAGTCCCACCAAGGTAACAAAACCTGCTCCACCTTGGCTCCCTGACCTGGTGTTACCCACCTTTACCATCACATCTCCTCTGCAAGCAACTCCCTGCCCCAAGCCCAGCCTCAGTGGGGACTGACCCCCATGGAAAAGGGGGTTAGAGCCACACCACATGTCACTGGGGGTATATGAGGTGCCACCACATGTCCCAGAGCAGAGCCAGGAGCACTCAGTCCCCAGGGTGGTATCACTTCCACCATCACCAGCTGCTGATGGTGCCATCCTGCAAAAACAGGAACTCCACAGGGAATTTCCACCCCAGCAGGCTCACAACAGCCTTCTACAGCCAACTGCAACGAGGAGCATGACCCAACGTGGTCAGCAAAGGACAACCAGGCTATCTGGACCTTGTGCTGCATCTAGAGGACACTACTGACCGGTGTGGTGTGCCATCTGCCCTACCACATGGGCTGAAAAGGGCTTGAACCTCCTTGATCAGTACAGTCAAAACCAGCCACGGTTTTGCACCCAAATCCCCAGCAAACCAAGATGCATTTTTCCAAGGTCAATGCCCTGAGGAAAGTTCCCTTTTCAAGGTGACTTCTCAAGCTGTTGAGATCCAACATCTGCAGGATTTTCCCTTATAATAATAATAATCCTGCTGAGATTTACCTAATCTCCGAGTGACTCACCCGCCTGCCTCCATCCCCTCTGCTAATCACCGTGACGCTCCTCAGCCTCTCCCAGCTCCTGGTATCTCCCTGGGCATCCACATTTTGTGTCAGACCATTCCAGCCCATTTTACTGCCTCCCCAGACCTGGAAACACTTTCTCCCTCCCATTAATACCTCCTAAATATCTGGCCAGCGCTCAGCATCCTTGTTTTGAACAGGGACACCCATCTCCTTGCCAGGCTGGTTCCAGCAGAGGTGGCATTTCTCAGGCAGCTGCTGTGGAGCTCCCCAGCTACTGGACCGTGGTGGTGTGGGGGGAAGCCCCTCTGCCCCACCACTGATGTGGGATCTTGCCCTGAGTGGGACTGAGATTGCCCTCCTCATGCAGGAGTCAGCAGTTGGAAACTTTCTGATCTACATGGGATCTTGGACAGATTTAGATGAACCACTGTAGGACAAAGGACTCATTTATCCACCCTCCAAATCCTTCATCCATATTCCAAATTCTCCTTCAGGAAGTGACAGCCATGCTTTCCACTGGGATGATGTCACTACAAGGAACAAAGTACCCAAAATGCTTCAAAATCAGCAAATCCCTCCCATGGAAACTCACCAACACCTGGACCTCAGGTGACTTTTGAATTCTCCTATTAGGGACAACCCGCTCTGCCTCATGCACCTTCTGCTACAGTCAAAATTGCCAACAACTCAGCTTTCCTCAAGGCAGGAGATGGATGCTGAGCAGGGACTGAGCTCCAACCCACAAGTCCCCTGTAGCAGAACCCCACACAAAGCAACAGGCACTAACAACACTTGTTCACTCGACATGAACCAAACATGGCCAAACTCCCAGAAGAAGCTGTTGAAGCCAAGAAATTAGCAACACTCCAAGAAGAAGCATATGTTTATATGCACAACAGTGAATCATCTTACAATAGTTAACTGCACACAGGAAAACAAAGGGAAAAATACCCTCATCCTTCCTGCTTTGGACAAATCTTTATCAGGGATCAGATAATGGCAGGGTCTGTCTAGTGTAAGGCCACTTCTTCTGGAGTTCTCTGTGTGAGCAATTGGAGAGCAGACACATGATGGACAAGTTCTTCCCATCCTACCACATGCATCTTTTAAGAGGGAAAGCATAACATCCTGGGTTAAAACTCACCAACCAGGGAGATCTGCACTTTAACCATCACCAAGGGCACATCTTCCTCCCCGAGCGTGGGAAAAGGCAGGTCTCAAGCCTCACAGTGGGGCCAGCTAAAATGAAGTCTTGTTTATCTAAGGCACTGCCAAGCAACCCCTTCCCTGTGTCCTCACTTCAACGGTGCCTTTCCAACCTCATTCTTTCACTGGCAAAAACAGGTCACCATCTGCTCTCCCTCCTGACTCTGGCTAAATGACAGCGCCTGCCTCTGCAGGAGATAAAACAAGGGCTCTGCAAAGTGCTTTCCCCAACACACGCTGGGGAGTACAAAGATTCACTCTCCAAACCAGATGACCAACAAGGACACCAGGCACAGGGACGATGGCTGTCACAAGGAAGCCTACAGGCTATGAAATAATGACCAGGAATGTCTGCCACATTCATCAACATGCCCCCAGGAGACAGGGGAGCTACAATTTCCACCTGCAAGGCAGGAATTGAACCTGCTCGACTTCCAGCTTTTATTTTCCATCCTAAAGTTCACAGTCACCTACTCCTGCAGCCACTCTCTGCTCCTGCATGGCTGCACGGTGCATCAACATGAAGCACTCAGCGGGCAGGTGACAGGCACAGAGGAGACCTCCAGCTCCCCCAGGCTCTGCAATCACCCCAGCCAACCTCTGGAGGAGAAACCAGGAGGTTTCAAAAATGCAGAAAAGTTGGAAAAACAAGAGGTGGAGAGAAGCTGCCTTCCCTCTCAGGGAGCCTCAAGGGCTGGCTCAGTCCTGCTCCCCTCCCTGCCGTACCCACACCATCCCTGGGCAGGGCAGGCAGGTCCAGGCTGGCACCTTTCCATCTCCTGCTGCTTCCCCAGCAGCCCTTCCCTGGGAAGAAAGCTGTTGCTAAACCCTTTTTCCTGCTTTCCAAAGCAAGTCTTTCTCTCACCCAGTGACTATTTCATGGTGTCACAGTCACTGTCAGTGACCTGCCCTACCAGCCAAGGGCAACAGGAGCTTTGGGCTCTCATTCACAGCAGGAACCTGAATCCACATCCCAGACAAGCTCTGGATGTTCTTGGCTACCTGGAGTGAGTCAACTGCTCTTGTTCACAGGCATAAGAATTCAAAGTGCTGAGTCTGACCTCAAAGCACCACTGTCTGCTCTTCCTGGGGGTGGGAAAAGAAAGCAAATGAAAAAACTCAGACCCTGGCAAGGCACACAGGATGCTCACCACGTGACTGATGAACCAAAGGACCCTCTTCCTCCCTGGATAGAAAAGGAACTGAGATTACAACCTCACGGGTCTGCTCGCAGGTGTCTCATCATCCCCTGCTCAATCCTGCACAGTTTTCCAGTTGTGAACTGTGGGAGACCTGCAAACTGCTGTGCCAGGGCAGGGAGGTCTTTCCCTCTTCTGCTCGGGTGGGACATGCACAGTGACAGCCACCACAGAGGGAAAGAGCTGCTCTGCTGTCACCAGGCTGCTGCAAATTTAACTCACCCAACCTCATCCAGCTGCACTCAGCTGCTTTCAGTTGAAATTAATATTCCCCAGATCTCCACCTTGGGCAAACCTGAGCCTGTGCTGACTGGAGCGAGCCCGTACGCACACCCCGCTGCTTCAGCGCTCGCTCTGTGCCCCGATGAAGGCAGCAGCCCCCCCTCCTCACAGTGACACTGTGCATCCATCCCCACATCCTGGCATGTCACGCTGGTTGCCATGGCAATGGACCGTTTGAGGAAGGAAGGTTTATTATCAGTTTCTCTATTGAATAAAACCTTGGATGAAATTTTGTTTTCTCCCTGCTGATGCAAAATGTCAGGGATTTGTTTCTGACCCTGCTGAAGCTCCCTCTGTATTTATAGATGATCCAGGCCAACTTTCAAAGCATATTTTCTGTCACTGCTCAGCGAGTCCAACGCACACATCCAGTCAGGGCAGTGTCTGAACCCCCACTAACCATTTGGCTGAGCCCTGGGGTAAACCACAGAAAGCAACATCCTGGGATAAAGCTCTTCTGAACACTTCCCAAATGCTCAACAAACACACTTAACTGTTGTTAATTAAATGGCAATCAGCTGTCTCCAAGTCAAAAACTTCCCTACAGACCAGAAGTCCCTGAAATTAATCCTGTAAGGTGCAGAGCACTCTCTGCTGAGCTCCTCCTCGTGCTCCACAACGGTACAGAGAGGCTGCAGAGCTACCAGACATCCAGCACCACATGAATTAGGCCCTCAGGCTGAATATCAGAAATGCAGAGCAGCAGGTTTATGAGTCAGTTCTAGGAATGTGAGAAAACTGGGTAGGAAACAGCTAAACAAATTGCAGATTTCATTTTTTTTTATTATTATTATTATTATTTTCAAGCTCTCTGTGTTGTGGTGCCAAGGACCCTTCCTACGCAGACCAATTCCCCTCTTTCCCCTCGCATCAAAAGCTCTTCAAAACTGGTTCCCATCACGCTTTCAGGCTGAGGCACTCTCCAGCGTGTTCTCTGAAGTATAACGATGTGACTTGAGAAATGCTCCAGTGTTTTGGGTTTTGTTAGGTTTTTTTTTTGTTTGGTTGGTTTTTTTAACAGGTTTTTTAAAGTCACTCAGGAAGCAGGAACACAGAGAAACTGGAGAGCTGCAGCATGGCACAGAAACACGGACAAGTTGGTCTCCTTTCCCCCAGGACAAGAGATTCCCAGAAACAGGCATTAGTCTGAAAATCCCATCTAACTGCAGCCCAGCGAGCCCTGCCTCAGCAAAGAGCCCTTCCTGGAAAAGCAGGGAGAGCACCATAAAATCCTCAGGTTTCATCCCCACGGAGTTTCACAAGCACATGGAAAAACAGCCTGGCCTCCCTCGGATGGGGTTTGGGAAGCACAGCCCACGCTTTCAGAAGGGTGGTTGTGTTTCTGCCCCAGGCCCATGGCAAGCCCAGGGTGCACGTGCCAGGGTTGGGGAGGGCTCACAGCCTGGCCACAGCGATGCCAGGGTGGCCACCAGCACGCACGTGCCTTCCCCATGGAAGCAGCAGCTCGGGCGGCCGCGGGACGTCACTCGCTCCCTGTCCCAGCTCCGCCAGCCCCGGCACGTGTGGCTCCATCTGGCACGGAGCAGGAGAGCTGCTCCACCAGGACACAACAAGACTCGTGGTGGTCACAGCACAAGCCAGCCCTGGCTCCTGCTAGTCATCACCCACAACCCCTTCCATCCCCTGGGATCACTCCGTCCCTGTCTCTCCTGGTGTCACCGGGATAAATCCCAGGGTACTGCACCAGGGGAATCTGCTCCTCGCTCCTCAGCGAGGCAAGGGCAGGTGCTCTACCAGATGGCAACAACTCAGCTGAACATTAAAGATGCATCCAGCATCAAAACCAAAGGAATCCAAGCCCACAAACCTCTCTGCTAGACACCATTTTGGACCATAACCAAGAAGGGAAGTTATTTATGGACACGCTCTTTTTGGCCAGGAACCCCTCCATGCTGGGCTCTGCCACCCCTACATCCACATCTCACTTCTCTCACTTAGCAAAGACATCCCACTAAGGGACACCTGGAGACCTCAGTGGTCTGGACCTGTCATGCTCAGCCAGGTGACAAATATGTCCCATTCCCTTCTGGGATTGCATTCAGATTGCGTGAGGCAGAGAGCAGATGGGCAAGTCAGGCTGCAGCTGATCTGGGGGCAGCATCGGCATCGCCGGTGATCACAAACCATCGCTGCCGAATCCAGACAGGCTGGGATGTCACCCTCTGTACAGGGGATGGATTAGATTTCTAATTACACTCAGTCTAAGGGCAACAAAGGCAGCCAAGTTAAAATACGTTCTGATCTGTGACACGTCTCCTGTGGCTCGTGAGGGGAGGTTTACAAAGATCAAGCTGTCAGGAGTCAGCACCTCGGTGAAATGAGAAGGCGGCCTCTGAAACCTCTCCTCTAGCAACGACAACATTTGGTTCTGGGGCCACCCTGGGACGATCTCACCAACACAGGAAGGAGCTGATGCCATTTGAACAGCAAAAGTTTGGGTTTTGCAAGTTTCTATGAGGGACAGTCAGCAACTGAGGGTCTCACTGCCAGGAATCACCATCGCTCCACCTCTCCCCAGCACTCTCAAACCCAGACGAGATTTCTGAAGAGCCCTGACATACGCAGCCTGGCACTGCCAAAGCACCTCATAAAGCCCCACCTGGAGTGCTGTGTCCAGTTCTGGAGTCCCCAACACAAGAGAGACACAGACCTGTTAGAATGAGTCCAGAGGAGGCCACGAGGATGATGCGAGGGCTGGAGCAGCTCTGCTGTGAGGACAGGCTGAGAGAGTTGGGGCTGTTCAGCCTGGAGAAGAGAAGGCTCCGGGGAGACCTTCCAGTGGCCTCCCAGTACCTGAAGGGGCTCCAGGAAGGCTGGGGAGGGACTTTTTATAAGGGCAGTTAATGACAGAACAAGGGGAAATGGCTTTAAACTGGAAGAGGGGAGGTTTAGATGAGATCTGAGGAAGAAATTCTTTGGTGTGAGGGTGGTGAGACCCTGGCCCAGGTTGGCCAGAGAAGCTGTGGCTGCTCCTCCCTGGAAGTGTTCTTGGCCAGGTTGGATGAGGCTTTGAGCAACCTGGTCTAGTGGAAGGTGTCCCTGCTGCTGGCAGGGAAGTTGGGACTGGATGAGCTTTAAGGTCCCTCCCAACCCAAAGCATTTGATGATTTGATGATCTCATCCTGGCACGCTTTGGGTCCCCACATGCACCAGGTTCATGGCCTCAGTACGGCATCGTGAGAGACAGGACGGGGAGGTGCCTGGCTGTGCAGCCCCATCGGTGCAGAGAGCAACGAGCCCGGGCTCCTCGTGAGCGTAACGCGTGCGGAGCCCGAGGGCTGCACGTACTTGAGATGTTACAGCGCAGATTTAGAAGGTCACTGTCCTCAGCATCACTGTTTGCCCTTGAAACATCCTTGTCAAGGGAACAAGAATTATCTCCTGCCTGAATTCTGCCAAGACATCCATCGACAAAAACCCCTTTTTTTGTCTTGTACCAAATGCAAAACGCGTTCAATCATCGCGCCTGGCGTTTTGTGACCCTTTCCTCACTTCTCCAGGCAAGCAGGAGACAGTCCCTCAGCCTTCAGTTCCCAGAGCCATTCTCATCCTTTTTCTGCTTCAGCTACACAGCAAACACGAGGGAGACTCGAGTTTATAATGCAAGTTTTATGGAGCGTGGAGATTCGACATAACGACGGCAACGCGGGGACGGGACGCGGCAGAGCTCTGTGCAGCCGCGCGTCCTGCCAGTCTCCAGCTGGGAAATCGCTTTATGAGGCTGCAAATATATTTCTTCCACTTCCTCATGGGAGGTCCTGAGAAGGTACAGATTTAAAGCTGCTCCATTTCTACCAGGTATTGATCAGATATTGGTGTTCTGGAGCAGCAGAAAGCTCTCATCAATTAGGAAGATGCTCCTCACTGCATTAAGCCCTGCAGACAGCAGTCAGAAGCCCTCACAGACTGACTCAAAGAGCTATTTCTTTCTGTATTATTGCATTTTCAATAGAAGACTGATCTCTAAGAGGTTACATTTATTCCCATCATCAAAAATTGCCAACTGGATGAACAACAGCTCCAGCACTCAGACAGCAAGGGCACCGCAGGGATATCTGCAGATAACCCCAGTAAAATGGGACAGAGCAGCAGGGAGACCACTGGAAGAGACATGGGAAGGAAAAGGTCCCTCTCCAGGCAGCTGCCAGACTCTTAAGTTACAAAGCACATGATAAACACAGCCAGATAATAATTCCTAAAGAGGAGTCAAGAGAAGAAGATGGACCAAAGGCATCCTGGGCTGCATGACCACCTACTGTCAAAGACCATCCTCCAAAGAGCCTGTTCCCTTCTTACTCACACCAAGTTTCAGAGCTGGGCAGGCTGGTTCACACCACAGTACTCAGGAGGTGGAAACGAAAGAGATTGGTGATCTGAGGCTTCTGTCTGCCTGGACAGATGATTCCCCCTGTCACCTGGGGTTTTACAGGCTTATTGCAAAGAGGAAAACTGAAAAAGAAGGAAGCCTGGGGAAGGGAAGGGTGTGAAGAGGAGCAGGAAGGTGCCATTGGTCCATGCAGAGACGGTGCCTTTGCATAGAGAAGTATCCTGAGACACAGGTCAGGAATCCCAGACCTTGGGAAGGGCTAAAGACAATAATTAACATCCTTTCAAAGACAAGCAAAGGGACAGCTGCAGATCCCACATCCCAGCTCAGGCTGTCAGCAGAATCATTGAGTCCAACCATGAAGCCAACACTGCCAAGTCCCCACTGACCAATGTCCCTCAGCACTGTGTCTGCACGACTCTTCAATCCCTCCAGGGATGGGGACTCCACCACTGCCCTGAGCAACCCCTTCCAATGCCTCAGAACCCTTTCAGCAAAGAAATTCTTCCTCACATCCAATCTCAACTGCCCTTGGTGCAACTTGAGGCCATTTCCTATTTCAAGGCCAGAGCAGCAAAGAGCAGAAGAGCTCACAGCCCCCCAGAGCATCCAGCCAGGAATTTGTGCTCTGCATCCCAATGCTGGTGCTTCAGAGGAAAGGAAAAGCTCCCGGTTCACATGGCCTGCTCCACGCTCTGCTTCCAAACAAAACACGTTTCCAGAGCTGAGAGCCGAGCTGGAGCGGGCAGGAGGTAGCAGGGGAGGGTGCTCAAAGCAAGCAGGGTTGAAATCTGCTGGAGTGCTTTCTGATGCCTTGATCTACTAAGGCAAGCAGCAAGCACATGGATGGCAGAGACAGTAAAACAAATCTCCTTGTTGCTGTCTAGCTATGAGGCATTTCTTTCATGCTACAGCAACTGCTTCCTGTAATCAATGCACTGCTGAGGCCATGAGACAACAGAACATGTTTTTTCTTCAAAACAAGGAGCTGATTTCAATTGATGTGAAGGTGGAAACAGCCTCCAGTTATCCCAGAGCAGCCAGGACCCTGGGAATTGCCAGGTACCCCTCGGAGCCTCTCCTGCTCAGGGCCAGCTCTCTCTAGCCCCTGTGTTTCTGGATCAAGGAGGAGGAATTGGCAGCAAGCACTGCTGCCAGAGGGAGAGCTGGCCCCACGACTTGCTGAGTGAGCAGAACGCTGGCTGGGTGCAAGGGATGCCCATGCTGAAGCCCAGATCCATTTGTATTCCACGGGATCCTCTCCCCTGCCCGTTAGCACAACAAACGGCCGGGTCCTCCTCAGAGGCCGAGGCTGGGATGAACACTCAGCACTGGCTCTGCTCAGCAGAAATGCTGTTTCTATTTGAGCTTCTGGAGCTATGCCCTCCTGCTGAGGATGGGTTTTGCCATAGCACTGGTTTGTTAGACCGTGGTGAGCAGGGTCCTACCAAGATTCATCACAAGGGAGGAGCAGGAGCATCCCTTCACGAGCATCCTCTCCAGAGGACGCAGCTCTGCTCTGCAGACTGGAAACCCCAGGAGCTCCGAAGCAGCTGGGCAGCAGGCTGGTGTCAGGAGGCTGACAGGTCATGTCATGATATATTGCAACAGGGACAGGCAGGTAGCAGTTTCTTCTCATAAAACCTTGACAAAATTGCTTTTCAAATCCCTCCAGTTTTGAGCTGATCTGATTTTTTTAACCCTGCCACAATTCTCTGCCACACAGGACTGGTAATTTCTTCTTCAATTTCTCAGCAATCCCTCTAGAACAGAGCACAGCAGATTTCCCTAATTCACATTATCAGCACCATTTGCCTCATGAACGACAGAAGGACCACCTGAGACTAAAAGGAAAGCTGCTGCCCTTTGGGTTTTCCCCTCTCACAGGCGACACGATGTCTCTGCTTTTAGCCTCCTGCTTCCAGAGCCGTGCAGAGTTTAAACACACTGCCCAGTAAATGAATGCTACGTGCAAAACCTCTCTTAAAAGCGCAGAAAATCTATTTCCCTTCTTCCTAGGCTGTTAGATGCCGTGGCTAATTGATACATGACTCCAAGAGAGAAAGAAATAAACCATTCTTCCTTCTGGAGGCCCCTTCTGCCTCTGACTCTCAGAGCTGGGTAGCCTCTGACCTTGAGTTCCTGCATTAATGCCCGAGCACAGCCAGAGCAGGGCTATCACACACACACTCCGCTCGTCTCCTGGGGTTTCGCTTTCTTCTGCCCCTGAATAATGGCAGCTTTGTCCTCGAATAAATGAAGGAGCAGCCAGTTTATTGCAGACCCAGCTTGTTCCTCAAGATAAACCCAGTGAAAAATGTCACCTGCTGATTTGATCTGCCTCGTGTGCCACTTTAGCAGCTGCTCCATCCCAAACACCCATTATCATCAAACAGGTGGAATAATGGAAGCACATACAGCACAGATACATAAACATGAGGGCTGGAGGAGAGACTCATTTCATCTCACAGCCCCGCAGGCCTGGCTGAGAGAGCTGCTTTGTTTAGCAGCCACAACAGCCCAGATTCACAACGACGCTTTGTCACTGACCCACGGGCACTGCAGCAACCAAGGGCAGAATTCAGCTGGACACCAGGTCCCCTGAGGACCACCCAGCTCAGGGCAGTGAAGTGGGACCCTCAGCAGTGATGGGGGTCAGGAGGGAAGTGCCCTGGCACCTCGGCAGAGCTGCCTTGGACTTCACTCACGGTGGAGCTTAATGCCTGGATGCACTTACAGAAGGCGTGGGGGTTCTGGTGCTGGATCAGTTATTACCCAGCTACAGGGCAGCAGGAGGCAGAAAAGTGCAAGTGCTGTTTGTAAAACAGCCGCCCAGAACCGCCTCCCATCCCAGCCATCACCAGCAGACTCAGCTCTGCAAGCACCACAATTAATTTAAAGCCATTTCCAAGCAAAGGCAAACAGTTTAATTCTGCTGCCCTTTGGCAACCCTGCTTTGATTTCTTACTGAGGGCCTGAAATAAAAGGAAGGTTTGGACTCAGCTTAGCAGAACACAAACAGGAAAGCTGGGTGACAAATTACCTTTGCAGGCACGAAGGATTCACCTGGGACAGTGCTATTACCTCGTAACCAGGAAGCAACCGCCGGTTAGCAGCGTCACATTCAGCTTTTTTCAAGCACAGCTTTCACCTATGATGTGAGTGTGTGGGAGACACCAGCTCTCTCATTACTCCAGCAGCCTCACCCGTGGGGTGATGTTAAAGGGGTGTGATGTTAAAGGAGTCATAAGCAGCAGCAGGAGCATCCTGAGACTCGGCAGCTACTCGCAGCCCTCCTGGGGAGTTTAAATTTACTGTCATCATTAAGGACAAAGACACAAATGTCAAACGCGAGGCAGCCTGTAATGGATTTAACACAGGCTGGAGAGGAGTTAACTGAAATGCAGAGCATTTCTCTTGCTTTAAGTAATTACCCTTGCAGGAAGAATCCCGCTACCAAAAACCAGTCTGTTGTAATTTCTGTCACCTTCCTCCTGACCCCTTCTCCTATTTAAAATTTCTGGCTAGCTTTAGAGAAAAGCCAAGTAAGACTGGCTCATTAACGAAGGTACAAAGAAGAACTACAGCAGGTTGGGATGGAGTCCACACGGTAATCAAAACAAGGCTTTTGTAGTTAGCACCGAATTCCTGCTGTCTCAATTACGTTTGTGGAGCCTACCCCGTGCTGCACGCAGCTCTGCTGTGGGGAGACTCGTCTGTGTGCCTCATTGGCTGCGCCCAGTGGCACTGCCAGAGCAGTTTCCTTGACAACATTTTTCTTCTTTTTTTTTTTTTTTTAATGGAATCTTTCTTTTTTTTTTTTTTCCCCACCCCCTACCCCCTCCTTGCTCCACTCCATGGCTGCAAGATTAGGCCTGACTTTAAATCCCAGTTGCAAAGGTATCAGGAATATAAATCAGCGTTAACACGGAAAGGAACATCCCAAAAGTCTGTCTGGATCGCAAGGTCCCTGTCCCACACAGCTTGGGGTGTGACCAGTGGTGGAGGAGCTGAACTAACAGTTGGGAAGACAGTAATTATCATTAAATCATGGGTTATGCAGTTCTTCCTCCAGATTTTTTTTTTTCCTATTAGCCTGACAATATTTTGTTACCTTTCATCTTGTTTCTAGGGAGGGGAGAAGGAAGAAATCTGTGGCTGATACCCACCCACCACCAGCTACTCCAGCACGGGTCACACAGCAGGTCCTCTGCAGTACAACACACTCCAGCTGACTCCTCCAATGTACCAGCCAGCCCCTCCATCCCCAGGGAGTCCATCAAATCTGCATTTTATCTCCCCTGCGCAGTATCTGACAGCAGGAGACCCACTGACTCGTTTACTGCCCTCAAGCAACAGAAAACAACAAAAAAAAAGCATGTCTCTTATTAGAACTAGTCAAAGATTTGCCAGCAACACAGATGCTCCCCTCCCTAGCAAGCACTGAAATGATGGGATTGAAGTGTTCTGCAGCAACATATCGATCCCATCATAGTTCTCAAAAAAGCAGGAGGCTCTGCCTGCACTCCTGGCACTTCAAGGTCGCAGGTACCAGCAAGGATTAGATATCAACAAGCTGCTGCTGCTGCTATTTTAACATTTCCCCCCAACCCCACTCAGCACCAGCCTGAGAGCTTCTGCTCTCTTTTTCTCTAGGAAAATTTCTTATTTCAGTCCTAAAGCTGTTTATATTCCACACAAGAATGTCCTCTTCTCTTTTATTGCTAGAAATTGAAATTTAAAATTGAAATGGCAATGAATCACAAAGTATCACAAGAGTCAGCCAGCATACAGAATTATCTGCAGCAAAAGGTACCCCAAAGCACTAAGTCTAGTCAATTGGAATAACCAGCTCAGCAAGACCGTGCCACCCAGCAAGCTAATGATCCCACAGCCCTCTGGATAACAACAAGAACAATAAAAAACAGAAACAACACAGTAGCCCAGGAAGGTCACAAGCTCCACAAGCTCGGCCTTGCCAAAGACAACCCAAGGGCTTTCTGAATTATTATTTCAGGCGGGGGCTCACGCTGTGCTTCTCCATTCTCTGCAGAACACTGCAGATGGTGGTAGCCTCAGCTCTCCTGCTCTGCTGGGAGCAGGGGGCCTTTCACAACATCCCATCTTCCAAATGACTGCATGTGCATCCCCCCAGGGTGCTTGTCAGCGAGACAATCGTTTCTGTAAAGGACTCCAGACATCAGCATTCAGCTCTGCTTCCAAGTGGCTTCAGGAACCACAGAGGATGTCCCACATCCTGGGAGCAGATGCGCTTCCTCCGTTGGCTTTGTGCAGCCCTCAAGGAGTCGGGTTGTTACTCAGTGTTTTTGGTTTCCCTTGCTGGAGAGAGTAGTAGTAATTCCTTACCTGGTTCTTTTCCCCTCCTTGAGCTCTTCTAATCCATCCAGAGATTTGGATCAGGGATTTTCCTCTGGTGTTGGCTCCCAGCGTCCCTCATTTTGTCTCCATCTACAGAGTTAAGCCCTGTAAGAAAGGGCACAGAGATACCACCTCAAATTCCAGCTACCCTGCCAGTACCACTGCCACCACTGCCAAAACAAAGCAGCTTCTCGAGCAGCCTCAATTCACCCACAGTTGTTTCTCCAAGAGCCAAGCCCCTCACCAGTCACACCACTACCCCCAATGAGTGCTGGGGTGCTCAATTACCTGGTACCAACACCAGCCCTGAAACCAGGATCTGCTCAGCAGCCCAAGGAGCAGCAGAGCCCCCATCCTGGGTGGGATGTAGACAACTTTCTGCAACCACACCAACACCTCTTGTCAGATAACCAGTAACTTTGTGAGACAGCCCAGTTTTCCTTCTGGATGTTGGGAAAACATCCAAACAGTGAGTAGTAGCAGGATCTAGACTACAGATACTGCATGAAAAACAATTAAGACTTCACTTACATCTCTTCATTCATTGATGATGGTGATTTAAGTTCTGATGAAACAAGCAGTCAGACAAGGGAAGGTCCTAAAATTCAGCTCCACGCTTTGGTTTTGGTTTTTGCAAAATGGGGATACAAATATTTAAGATAGGACTATCAAGGTAATGATGTTTACGTAGTCTTTGGACAGACTAAATGAAAGGTGTTCCAAAAACACCTGTGAAAAGCGTTGCCTGTGACATCCCTTTGGGTTTTAATCAGATATAAATCCAGTTCTGGACAGGATTCTGTGTTTTCATAGCAGAGTCACAGAACTATCCAATATCCCCCAACTTCACACCTCTGCAAATCCAGCCAAGTCATCCTCCAGGACAGACAGACAAACACAGCAATCCACTCACCTGAGTTGAGTAACTTAACACAGAGCTTGGCTGCACAGAACCCTGCACCTCAAACACCTTCAGCTCCTTCCATCCTCGTGAGGGAACGTCCCAGCCCAGAGCCAAAGCTCCAGCCACGCACGTGAGCGGTGACACCACACAAATGTAGAGACAGCAGCTTTGACAGGAACCTTGACTTTTTACTTCCAGATCTGTTCACTGACAAGAAGCTGTTCTTGTCCTCTCCCAGGAAACACGTCCTTCCAACGCTCTCCAGGAGGGATTTGCAAGAGTTAAGACCAAGTTAAACAATTTAGAATTTTTTAGTTAAAAGAACATAGCTCTTACAGAAGCGCCAACCATGATTCCTGCAGTTTCTGTCCCCATGCAGAGTCACTCCACTCTGCTTATCATTCTTAATTGCTCCAAAAGTAGCATCTTAAGTGATATAAATATGCATTTATATGCATGTGATTAAGTGTTATCTCCAGTTAAAGCATCAGTCTCTAAACTGCCTAGACATTGGTGAAAAAAAAAATTAACAAGAGAAACAAGTAACTCATATCACACAGGAATATCTCAGTTCCAATTAGGCACATTAATTTTTTATACTCAGTAGCCTTTGATTAGCAAGACATTTTACTTTTGTGCATAGTAACAACAAAAAAAAAAGGCAGAAACTTTGAAAAAAAACAAAACAAGCAAGAGTTTGGTGTTAAATAACCAAAAAAAGCCTATATAAATACAAAGAGGAGATGGAACTTCACAGTTACTGCTGCCAGTCTCACAAAGTGGTTTATTATCTCACTGCCAACAGGGACTAAAAATTGGTTCTAGTACACTAGTGGGAAAAATCTGATAAATATTAGAAACACGATATCGATTTGCAAGTAACATATTTCTTTGATGGCAGCAAAGCAAAGCTGATGGGATTGTTATCTGGGAAGCCCAGAAAACAGCACCTTCGTATTATTTAAATAAATTATACAAACCAACACAGTGGCATTCCACTGCCAAGGAAAGGGGAACTGAGTGGGATCCAGGACTCACTCATTGTCACCCCAAAACAATGCCCCTGTTCACACTCTGCCAGGTGGCACGGTGTCCAGTCTTGTCCAGGGCACAACAGAGAGTTTTGCAACAGATTTTTGGATGTTTTTTGGGGACAGTTCAGAGCTGTTTGGTTTAAAGGTAAGTTTACCATTTTTAAAAAGGTCATTCAAAAGGAGAACTGTTCCTGTCTGCAGCACTTTGCTTCTTCTCAAGGTAGAAAAGCCTTTCCCACCAGCAAATCCAAGCCATGAAGGACCCAAAGGTGATTTGTAATACAAATGGACAAACTTGTCCGAAGGCCTTTACAAATTAGATTAAACAAAAGCATTTGTCATTAATGAGCTGCAATAAATTCATCAAGAGCCAGAGGAAAGACATTTTACTGCAAGAACTTTATTGCACTAGTTTAAGTGCTGAACCAAGTGTTGTGACTACTGGACATGGGTCACAGTCACACTCCCCCTATTTGTGTCTATGACAAGTCTGCATTTTTCACTATTTTTCCTCAATTAAGGCTGCAGAATCATGGTATTTGATAATTAGTACATTATAAATCAGAGTAAAACTAGGGGGAAGAATGCAAAGTTATACATATGGCATGTAAAATTTGTTTTTATTGTTTTTCAGCAGGTCTTGGGGTTTGGTTTTTAATCCAGCTGCTCAACACCTTCCCCTCCAATCTGACTTCCAGCATTTATCAAATCAGCTTTAACTACCGGTATTTCATATTCCTAAAAACATCCATTTTCATTTGCAGAAACAGAACATCAGGCTTCTAGCCTGCAAGGGGAAGGTAAAGGCTAGAATTAGGTAATTTCAGCATCATCTGCCTTCCACAGGGACTCAAACATCAGCAGATAGGTTATTGCTCTAATGTAGGCATTGACAACACAAACACTTTAGCAGCTCCTTTATCTATTAAATAAATCAGAAACGTTACACATCTTAAAGGGAGGAAGGAACTCAGTACAGCAATGCAGCCTGAGTCAGGGTACAGACTGAGTTTCATAGTGTGGTGTTTTCTAGCCACTGACCTCAAAGAGGTCTGCTGGCGTATCTGTAAAGTGAGGGGCTTGACAGGCACCATGAGTTTTTGCTTCAGTTTATAAATCCCTTCCAGGAATAGAATTCTAAAAGTCCATTACCTATGTTCTGAAAATGTTCCTGCAGTTAAGCTGCAGACTAAAACCAGAAGTCTAGAACAGGAAGGAGCCCTGCAAAGGCAGTTCACATCGCCAGCAGCTGAGGGGTCGGTAAAAGCCGGGTACCAGCCTACACCTACCACAGGCGAAGACCAACCGAAGCCTTTGGTGCTCCACAGCACGAGATCACAGGAGAGCAGAACTCTAAACCTGCATTCAAAGCCTTCAACAGCTGAGTATTACAGACAGAATGCCAAGTTGAAAGCCTGTGAGGTCATTAGTGGGGCAAGGCATTAAGTTAAGGTGTGTTTGGTAGAAGCAGCCTGGCTGAACCTGCTGCTGAGAGGCTGTAACAGGACTTGTCGTGAGGAATTCACTGCCAACACCAATGGCCCTACACAGAGAACGTGGTGCCAGGAGACAACCCAAAAATCAGCACATTTATAGGTCTGCCAATGGTGAATACACAACAGGCATGTTGGTGTGTAACTAGAGATTCTCCTTCCAAAAGAGCCCAATAAAAATGGAACAAGGCAATCAGTGGTTAAGCTGGACTGTACACGGGCTCTCCTGGGAAGATACTGACAGGCATTTACCGAGGGACCACATTTCTATCTGCCTGCTATCATCACTTCATATATGATACAGATGAGACCCTCCCCCCAAATCCTGATTTACTGTGGTCAGCAAGGCAGAAAATCTGGACAGCAGCAAAAAGCATTTTCTTCTTCCTCATGACAGGTAAGTTAATTTTAAGTCCTTATCCAAATTGCCCCTTGCTCACCTAGGACACTTCTGTCTTCTGCTGAGACACATTTTCTATCTAGCAACAGAAAGACAATGAAGATTTCAGCCAAATTCTTTGGAAACAAAAAAATAAGACTGACGTGGACACACATAAAATCACACACATGTGCATACACACTCACACAGTTAAAAGCATATCTCCCACTGACCAGAAAAGGCCTTTATCAGAGTCACCAAAGATATTAGGCAGTGAGTCTTCTGTTGAAGCCCACCAGGAAGCTTTCTGACACCTGCAGAGTCTGAACACCACGTGGACACACACCACAGACACCACCACATCTCTAGAATATGCCCAGGTTGGGCTTAAGGCTGTCAGACTGCTCCCATCCAGCAACAAAGGCTCCTCCTCACATCTCCCTGCCAGGTCCCAGGAAGGTTAAAAAAAGGCAACTCCATCTAGAAGAGTCCCACAGGAATTCATGCACCAGGCCCTAACTGTGGGGGGCTGTCCTTGAATAAAGAAAATAGTTTCTGCACAAGCCAATGCTCTGCTGGTTTTCCTTAGACATAAAATTTACTTTATTTCTTTTCTTAAAAAGTTAAAAATACAGAAGGTTCAGAAACTGATTTTCTCCTTGCAGATGTTCAGACTGCAGCTTAAGGAGAAAACAATCCTTCACTGAAATGTTTCTCTTAATTTTTTTTTTATTTTTATTTTTTTTTCAATCATCACCACCATTAGGACAGAGGTTGAGGAGCACTAACTCCACCACTAATTTGATGACGTAGTTTGATTCCAGATTCACATTTCCAGGTGCCAAGAGTCCAGAAAACAGCCATGCTAACTTCTGCCTTCGTTTGAGATTATTATTATTATCATTTTTTTTTATTGAACACAGCAGTGACCGTTGGCATCTTTGAAGCGTAATCGCATCTTAGGTCGGTATTTCTCAAGGTAAAGCAGCTGTTTGGAATTGAAAGCTCCCCTCCTTTTCCTAAAACAAAGAGAATGAAGGCTAGCATCAGTGGAAAAAGTACAGCTTCAATCACCAAACACATTCTAAGGCAGATCAGGCCTCGTTTCAGAGCTTTTCTCTGTCTACAAGAGAGTGTTTGGGCTGGGTTCTGCACCCCCTGCCACAACAAGGAGGGATAAGCCAGGCCAGCACACACAGTTCAGCACCTACAAGCCAATATCAAAATCAAAACCCAGTCAGCAAATTTCAGCATATTTTTTTGGACTGGGAGAGCTTATTTCCATGGCCAGCAGTAGTCAGGGAACAGCAGCAAGGTCACCCTTTCCTTGCAGATGCATGTGCTACTCATTATATTAGCTAAGTAAGACCATGGCATTCAGATACAAGTATGTAAGAGGTTCCTGGTATGAAAGGTACCATACCCAGGAAGAGGGGAAAAAAAAAAGGAATTTAAGAAATGAAAAATTCAGAAAAATCTGTTGACAGCCATCCAGTTTACAAAGATAACTGAAGACCCTGGGAATCCATAAAAGGATGAATTGCTTTTCTGGCAAAGCCCATTCAACATAATCTTACCTGCTGGGCTTCATTTCAAGATCTGATGTTATCATTAAACCAACAGAGCTCTGCAGTCACATCCCTCCCCAGCTTTGTTATTTTCCAGACAGGGTGGTTGCTGACATTTCCTGGGTGGATAAAGCACTCACCAACAGCACCTGTGAGAGTGCTGCAGAAATTCTGCTTGGGGGCCCAATCCCACTAGCATTTTTTTTTTAAATTAGGAGCAATTAGTCTATGTTCAATTCATCCAGATTTTTACAGCCTAGACAAAAATCTTTGAGTCTCAGGTCAATGGACTAATATATAAGCCTAGATTTGACAGGGAGGAGAGAAAAAAAAAGGAGACATCACCTTTTAATCCTCACCTCTAAACACAGGGAAGGAAACAAACCTCAGCAAACCATAAATCCAACAAATTCTGCCAACACAAACACTGTTCCAATATAACAAACTGATGGTTTTCTGGAGAACGGGGAAGTTTCACTTACTGCCTTATAAACTGAACTGCATCTTCGTACTTCATTCCACATTCAATGAGAGCAAGTGCAACCAGGACAGGAGCCCTGAAGGAGAAATTGATATTTAGGGAAGATCTGGAGAAATGATACCTTGAACCCCTCAAAATATATCAAATTAATCTCTAAACAAATAGCTGAAGTATTTTCTCTTTAAGCATTATCTACAGAAAGACATTTGCCTGCTGAGTACCTCATGTAAAATGTCTTTTAGCACACAGCCCTGCTTCCAGCAGAAATAGTTCCTTAAAGTTTGGGGCATGAAACAATAATTCTAGATTTTGACACTTTCTCATTTCACTGTAACCTCATTTTCTACTGTGCTAAAACAAGCATGTAGTACCTTTTACATGCATTTTGCTTCTTATGACACTGTAGATTCAGCTCTATGTGAGACAGATCTATGAAGCATTGAGCAGATGACTTATATAGATTTTATTTTTTTTATTATTTTTTTTTGCTGTACATGGAGCTGGGAATTCCAGGGACAGTAGAGTAAAAATTTCTACTTTGGGGTCCACAGTTTGGAAATCAGTTTTGAGTAAAGAGCTGGCTTTTCAAACAAGCTGCAACCACAGTACACACTGAGTTTCTCCTGGATTGATGATGCTCACCCCACTAAACACAGTTGCAACAAGCACCTCTGACACCAGAGCAGTAAAGGGTTAAACAGGTGTGAGCAGTTGGACAATTTGTACTCATGGCTAAGTGAAAACATAATTCAGGAGAAACAACTCTCACTATCACTGCCATGCTGCACCTGCATAAACAGAAATATTTACTTTCCAAAGGAAACAATTTGAAACTTCAAAAGTCACTATAACAAGAAAAAAAAAGCTTTTTTTACTGCAGGGGAGGTTCAGTTCCCCACTACAGGTAGATAGTTTCCCAGATTAAAGCAAAATCTGTAAAGCACTTGCTTTTCCCTCTGCCAGAAATAGAGTGAGATCAGCAAAGAGGTCACTCTGTAAAGAGCAGAGACACGAGTTTGTGACACACAGAACTCAGGAAGCTTCTGGCATCCTTTGGCCTGGTATTGTGCAAGAAACAGGAGAGTTGGAAGTCCCTTGAGTTACACGTGGCCACCTTCCTAGAGATGTTCCTCAGATAAAAATAGAGCAGAAATGGATCAACAAATATTAATTGCCTTGGGTTTTTGGCTCTTGTGTCTTTAAATATTGGCCATTTCTCCCTCTACCTCTTAATTTTCCCCATCTCTTCCTCTCTAGAAATGGAAATTTCAGAACCTGACACACTCCAATTCTGTACTTACTTGACTTTTTTAATCCACCTTTCCTGCCCACTCATTTCTATCCTTAAATATCAGCAGTCCCATGGTTACTGTAAGAATACCAACACTTCAGCTCCATTTCCTCCTAGCCCATAGGATAAACACAACATTCAGAGTTCACATTTGGGAATATGAATGTAACATTTAGCTTTCCCAAATTGGTCTTTTTTTTTTTATTTCATCTTGAAAGGAAGTTCTTCCCAAGGAAGGAAGTTGTATTTTGAATGGTGAGGAGAGAAACATCAGTCTGCATGTGAGCAAGAATTACAAGCCTAACTCTTCTTACCACTGAAGTGAAGTCACTTTAGAGTAAGAAAGTAATTGAACCAGGTTTTCTAAATGCCTTTTTAAAAAATTATTATTTAATTATTATTACTCAGTTAAAAACAGGAAGAAATTAAGAAAACCCAACTGTACAGCCTTAGAAACTGTCTACTGCATTTGTCAAGAAGCACAAGAAATTTCAGTGTTTTCACAGGAGACACTTTCAAATTAACAGCATCTCTAAATGCTGGTGTCATTCATGACTGACAGAAGTGTTCTGAACAACCTCTCCAAGTTTTTCCCCCCCTCTCATCCTGGATCAGAGTTATGAAATTACTGAAGATTTTTTAAGCTGCAGTAAGTCTCTCTTGCTTTAATGACACAAACTTGCTGCTGCTGCTTTAAAGTGTTATTTGGGAGAAAACAGAGATATTATTTACTTAACACTTTCCATGACCTACCTCCCAAACAAATAAATTAACTTTACAGCCAGAATATAAACAAGACAGCAAAACACCAACCTTCCCAACCCTGCCACACAGTGAACAGCGACACAGCATCCAGGCTCTTCACGAAATTTGGTTTTCAACAGGTTTAGCCAGTCATCAACTATCTGATTTGGGGGTGGTGCTCCATCATCAAATGGCCAGTCCTTTGGAGGAAAAAAAAGGACATTAGCTATATGGATTTCAATCCATAATCAACAACAAGGTAACCAGAACTGAGAGAAGGAGAAATATTGCATTCAGCAAGAAGTACATATCATGCTAACAGATCTGTGGGTATTTTTCTGGCTGCAAGTCAATAATATAATGCAACACTAAATGCTTAACAACCATTTAATTGCAGTTTTCAATAAAATTTCAATAAAACTCTACACTAGCTCCTTTGTAATATACATTTTTTAGAAAAATAGCTGTCCTTGAAATAATTTTTTATTAAAAATATGTAAAAATCAATAGACATTTCAAATAAACATTTGAAAGATGAGAACTCTACAGACTTTTGCCTGTGATTGTGTCAACCTTTTAAAATACTATTTGTACTGCAGACTGTGTGCAGAGGAGAAGGTACTTCACAACAACTCAAGTGGATCAGCTTGCCCAGCTGTCACACATCCAATAAGACAGTTAAAATTACCTGGGTATTTTCAAGTCCAAGAAACTCCCACGTTCCCAAGCTAAAAAGCAGAGTGCTGAGACAAAGGCAAAGTCAACAACTAAGCAGCATCTACAATTACAGTTCTACCTATTAAAGGGGAAGCCAACATTAAACTACTTAGGCCAGGTTTCATATCATCAACATGGCTGTCAAGCAAAATGACATGTGAGAAGCTTCCCATTTTCTTGAGATCCCTCCAGCTCTCTCCTGGAACTCGTGCTAAGTGCAGTACTACATGTCCTGTGTTTCAAAATGAAGCACAACATCACATGCTTTCTAATCTTCTCAGACACAGGGAGTGCTGTAGGAAGAGCACTCCTAGATGTAAAGGGGAAAAAAAAATAATACTCAGTTGTTTTGCACTTTTCATTAGGTGACTGTGATGCTTTTTACAAGAGAGACTCACAGCCAGAGCTTCAAATTATTCAACAACCTCTCCAAATGGAAGGGAAACTGCTTTGAGCAGAGGCCTCTCCTTCCCTCACTGGTTAGAAACAACTCTTTCATGTAGCATCTTGAGAACAGGTTAACATGAAATAATATTCTCTGAATCCTGAAAGAAGCACACAGAAGCTCTGAACAAGGAGAACCAAAGGTAAAAATCCACCAGACTTTTCATTTTGAAACCCACTTACTGGTACCCTGATACTTCCTGAATAGCAAGTTCAGCTTAGCACAGCCTCAGCCCAAGAGCACCTCAGAAACCTCAGTGTTAGTTACTTCAAGCCTCACTGTGGAAATCTGCATCTCAGAACTACAAAACCAAAAAGCTTTTAAGTTACTGAAATAACTTTATAGGTGATTAAATCAGAAAGATACACAAAGTCTGAAGAGTGCAGAGAATTTTCTTTAAAAGTAAATGGGAAATTAAAAAAAAATATCTGGGACAACACAGCAAAATAAAAGACTATAGAAACAAGATGCTAAAGTAAAACTTGTTCTTTCTAATAAAAGGCTTTTATGAGATTTTCCACTCAATCACACGCTGTTAGCTGTATTATTTTAGGCCTAGTGTTATTCACTGTCCCAGGAAGAGATGTACAGGCTGCCAAGAGATGAGGCATTACCCACTGCAAGACGCTTTCACTTGAAACCATCCTGTAAAGAACAGGATTTACATGTCAGTTCTGTGTCCTACTTTTGGATTAAATTAAATCCTTTCCTTCAGACCCAATAGAGGAGGTGAGCACTTTGCTTTTAGCTTACACATTAACCATCGTGTCCACACAACTCTTGTGCTGTCCTGAATTAACAACAGTCGTCATTTCCCCACTGATCAACACCTTCCCAGGAATGGAACACCCCTGGTATTAAATTAGCCCTGATAAAACCCTGCTGCATGGGATGCTGCCCAGAATGAGGAACAAGAATAGTTCTGTGACTAGAGGAGTAACTGCAGCAAAGTTTTGCAGTTATTTTCCTGATTCTGAGGTCTGCCAGCATCACCTGCAGATTGCTGTTGGACAGGATAGAAAACAAGTTGCTAAGCTCCACAACCAAGAGTCATTAATAACCAGGACGATGCACTGAGGCTGCACCAGCAGAAAACACCGCTCTGTTCGTGCCACCCTGCAGGAGCTGGGCAGGGTGATAAGACAAGAAAGGGTTATTGTTATTTAGCCTTTATCTGGAGCAGCCTTGCTCAGCAGAACAGCTCTGGGTTTGTCACTCAGCAACAACTGCAGGATTGGCAATGCAGGACTGAGACGACCAAAAAGCAGTAAGAGGATTTCAAAGTGACAAAGACCCTTTTCTTCACAATTCACGTGTAACTCGTGCTGAAGTTACAGCAGCAGAACCCTCCCAGAACTGCCTGTATCTGTGCAGGATGGGACTGCAGCCAGCAGCGTGGAACTTTCCCACCTGCCAAACCAGAGCCTGTGGCCATGCAGTAAATATCAGATGGTGATGAAGTCACAACTCTAACACGGGCACTCCCGCTGGCACTGGGGGGCAACGGCCATTCCGGGGGGCACAGAGGGCACAGAAAGGCTGATCCAGAGATGAACGGTAAACGAGGGACAGATAAAAGCAGGACAATGTGCTTTAGATCCTGAAGATGAACAAAACTATCCCAGCCTCCTTGGTTGCCAGCCAGTGCAAAAATATTCCCACAAAAAAAAACCCCAAAATCACTATTTTTCCCAATGTAGCATTTCTGTGTTACACAGGAACTGTAAGAACTGCAGGAGCCCACAGAAACCAACCCCATCCCCGCCTTCTGCCTCCTGGTTTTCCTCTCTGTTGATAAACACACAATGCAATAGTACCACTTCAAACACAGAACATCTAATTCTCCTCTTTCTCACTATGCCATCTGCCAAAGCAACTCTGGAGCTGCCACATCCTACCCAGCTTGCCAGTACACGATCCCCTATCGCGGCGTGAGAGCAGGCTGGGCTCAAACGCTCTCGTTTTCAAGGGTTTCACCACGCTTTTGACCTCAGCAGTTGTAAAATAGACACTAATCTCTCTCAGGCTGTGTTTTTAATCTGAATGTTATTTTTGCAAGCAAATATTGGCTTTAAATAGTGACGTGTTATTTTCTCAGCCAGATGGTAATTCAATAGCATTTCTGAAACAGCACCAGGACTCTGCTTTGAAAAACCACGCGTTCACAGGAAGGAAAAGCTAGACAGGAGGTGCTCAGGTCGGGGAGTTAAACTTCTCTCCAACAGCAAAACCTCACTGCAACCCAGTAAATTACTAAGACAACCTCATGACTGGGATCATCAGGATCAGTGATGACATTAGCAGCAAACCTTTCCTGTCACCTCCTGCTTTCTGTTACCCTGAACAGATGTCTGGTGGATTTATGCTCTCTCCCGCTTCGCCTTCTGCAGCAGTGGAATACTAAGAGGAACGGAGAGAGGCTTGTTAGCTGAGGCAAACGTGTACAGACACAAGCCACTCACACATTTTACTCAAACTCAAAGGTTCTCCAACAGAACAGTGCTTAGCAGAGCTGGCAGAAACAGCATTTCCAGTTTTTAGAAAAAGCTTCCTCAAAAAAACCTGCTTTCAGTTCAATCTTAGCCAACACCAAGTTTTTATAGTTCCTTGAGAACCAAAATCCCCCAACTATGTCAGAGGCACAGGCTCCAGAGCACAGAGCACTCCCCAGCTCCTGCAGCTGCCCTGAGGGCCCCCATGGATGGGAGAAGGTGAGTTTTGCTCAAAGCTGCAGGAGCCAAGGTCAGGCACCGCCCAGGGCAGGGCTGGACACCTGCAAAACCGTCCTAAGTCTTCCAGGAAGAACTCAGATCTCTGCTCTGGCACAGGAACACAGAAATACTCTAAGCTCCAGCTTAAATCAGGGCTCTGAGGGCTTCCACACCACAAGTTTAATCCTTCCAGTCTCTGGCAACCTTAGGAGTATCACAGCTAGAGGTTTCACAGCAGCATGCCCAGAAACACAGCGATGCCCAAGCCCAGGACAGCCCCAGAGTGACCCCCAAATGTTACTCCAGAGCTCAGCCCTAGGAGCCCTGGTAGCCCTGCAATAACTGATTTTTCCAACAACACTGAGGCACACGTGGCTGCCTGGAACTGGAGTGAATGCTTACCAGGGCTGGGAGCCAAGAAACCTGACTGACCTGTACATGGAGTTTTCACAGATATGCCAGGATACAAGTTTTTCTCCTAATGGAAAACTGCAGAAGTTTTTCCTCCAAATGAGCCATAAAAAAAAATCAAGATGCAATAGAAGACTATCTGCAACTAGAAGGTAAGATGCAATTTCTGGCCTCACAACAGAGTATTACTCACTCCTGTAAAATAAACTGATTATATCTGACACACTATAATAATTCAGAAGTATTGCCTGGAAAAATACTGCCTGCAAGCTTAGTATGAGCACACACCTATTAAAAAAACCTTCCCTAAAACACCAAGCCATAGTAGACAATACAGTCAGACAGTCCTTGCATAATGTTAACCCTGATCAGCAGCTCAGGAATTCCACCTGCTGAACAGAGGTGCCACCAGCAGCCAGGCTCCATTTAGAGGTGAGCAGTGACAAAGCTCATCCATCAATGTCCTGCTACAGCCAGTCCATGGAAACCTGTACCAACCTGTCAGCTATTATCTCAAAAAGTGGCACTTTTTGAACAAGCAAGAGAACAGAGTTTTATCTTCACCCTGAGGAGGTCAACAGTAAAGCCAAGGAGGGCTGTATGTAGAGAAAGGGACCAGAGTTGTCCAAACTACAAGCCTGAACACTGGGTTAGTGACACCTAGTCACTAAAACCCAACCAAAACATCTCAGCAAATCCAGCAATCCAGGAACAGACATTTCTAAGATGACAGTAATGAATCAGCAAGTCCCTTTCAGAAAAGTACAGTGAATTTCCCAAAACCAGCTTTAGCTGATGCAGGTGACCACACCACTTCTGGCCAATCTGAAACAGTCAGAAGCTCTTGCACAAAGCCTGAAGGCCATTCCCACCACTTCCACACACCTCATGTTTCATTTTTAGACAGTTTTAAAGGCAACTCACTAGAACCTGGATTCCTTCTTTCTCAATAGGAGCTTGATCATAAGTGGCATCACAAACTCGAACCAAGGTTGTCACTCCATACTTCTTCAGCTCCTTTAAGGGAAAGGAAAACATGTGAGCACACTGACAGAGGGAAGAATTAAGGAACTTTCTCATCAGTTACAGCTAAACATTTAACACCAATACCAAGGTGACTACACAAGGAAGGAGCAAGGGCCAACTCAGAAAGGGGAGTTTATGGCCTCCTTCAGGACAAGGGTTACAAGTGAGGAAGAAGTACAAAATACCTCTTAATTCTTCTTCTCTAGGGAAATTGTCAAGGTGGAAAAAAAAATGCATATATAAAAGCAAAATTCAAACAGCTGCTTATATCCTCCATGCAGCTTCTTCTCTTTAAATAGAAGCCTGGATCTGTTTGCTGCAGCCAGTGTTGACATTTTGAGGCAGGGAGGAACAGAACACACACACCACCATACTCTAGCTTCCTTGTAATGCACTATAAGTAGCACAGTGTGCTGGATAAATAATCAGAAGATCAAACACCAGCTGTTCAAGTTCATTTTGAAGGTCCACACAGCAAGCAGAATTTCCTCTCATGTTCAGACTGAGTCACTATAACTTCTAACAATTAGCAATAGTATCTACTTCAGAGTCAAGACTCCTGAAAAAGGAAGACAATCCACAATAGTGAGGAAAAATCAATCTATATAAAGACCAAAAGAACATGGCTTTCAGACAAAATTAACCACTAACATCTGAACAGACTCATGATGAAGAGCACACTGCTAAATGATGGAAGTCTGTTAATAGCCACAGTATGACATCAGTATCAGATGACAGGATCTCTTTGGAATGAGAGAGACCCTGCATGCACAAGATAAAAACCAGGGTACAAAGGCAGTGGGTTTGGGGCAAACTAGAATGCAGAAATACACTGTACTACTCTGATGAGACCATCTGTTACTTATTCAGAAAACCAAGTGTTAAATTTTGCAGTGTTTAAGATTTTATTGTGTTAACAATGGTGTGATCCACTGCCCACCAGAACTGCCTCTTCCCACAGTTCAGCCCAGGCAGATGTGATTCTTCATGGTAAATTCTGGCACCTGAAATCTCTGACAAGGCTGGGGTTGGTGGGGCAGTCTGAGAACACATCCTGTCAACTAAAACACCAGCTTAAATACTGCACTTCATCCTACTCTGAGGGAGAAGAAAGGTCAGAACCCAGATATAATTCTGTTAATTACTTCTTTAGAAGCCAAAAGATGAGCAATAGATTGATATATTAGAAGCACTACATTATTTAATGAAAAATAACATTTAGAACCACAGAACATGCAGTCCTCCAGAAATCAGGACACAAATGATAACAAGGATGTGTGTTCTATTCTCAAATGGAAGCTCATCCAGCCTCTTGCAATTAGAGAAATGCAGGACTTTGGGAAGAGTAATTGGTGGATTCTCTCCTCAGACTGGCAGGAGAATGTGAACAGTATAATAAAGATAAAAACACCTTAAGTTTCAAGTAACATAGCCAGAGCATTGAGCAACAGCTGTGAAGAATGACTGTGCAGTACTTCTACAGAAATTATGAGCACATAAGGAAAGAAGGATGATATTTTGACTGCCTTACCTCTATGAACTTGCTGAGGGTTGCATTGGTTGGGTTGTGAGTGATCAGGAAACGCATGTTCTCATAACTAATTTCCACGGGGGCTGGACGGTTCATAATGGCAAATAAAATGTGTAAGGGGCCAAAAAAAAAGGTAAAAAAAAAAAATCAATAACCTTGGAAACGTTTCACAGCAGAAAACATTAAAAAGACCACTAAAATGCCTGGGATTGATCAGAGCTTGCTTTGACGTGTTTGTTCCTTAAAGAATTCGTTTCTAGAAAAGCAGGTTTGCTTCAGAAATCCACTTGAATTCAACTTCAGCCTCAATTACTGCAGGTGGTATCCTTCAGACTCCAAAAAACTCTGACTACATGCAAGACTAGGCAGCCTGTTCTACATTTAGGCACTGGTGAGGCAAAAAAGTAAGGGCAGATTTTCTCTCCACTTTGTTTTCTTGATGCTTAGTTTTGCTAGAGTCAGTAAAAGGAATATGCTTCCAATGTGCAGAAGATATCCCATATATTTGAGTGTGTTCGCTGTGTCTGGAGTCTTCAAGGCAAAGTAATTATGGCACGTAGAACCCCCTGCTCTCAGCTCACTTGTCAGCCAGGATGCTGTGCTGGGCCTGGCAGAAGTCTGCCCTCACGCTCAGAATCGCCATAAATGTGCGACGTATATTCCAACAGAACACCTGAGGAGGAGAAAGAGATCTTGTCAGAGGAATTACTGCTTCTACCTCCAAAAATATCAAATATCAACCCTCAGAGAAACTCAGGCTAGATAAGACTATGGTTAAAATAAAACAACAACAACAAAAAAAAAAATAAAATGAAATAAAACAACCAAACAAAAATCACTGTTTTCTGCAGTCCTGATGGTTGTAATCCCCGGTATTCTTTGGGCACTGAGGACACTCCAGCCCTGGGACAGGGGACTTCTTGTCACTGCTGTTCCTGGCAGCCAAGCACCGGAACAGAGAACAAGGAAACCTTTCTGTGCTTGCTGCAGCCCCTCCCTCCCTCCCTCCCAACCAGGTGCCCTAAAACAGAAGAAAACAGCAGAAAGCCGAGCACACACTTGAGAGTGTCTGTTGGTACAGTCATACCTGCCTGGCTTAAACCCAAATATGTACAAAAATAGTGTTGGTACGGCTTTATTTTTGAATAAAATCAGTATTGCAGGCAGAAATAAGAGTTTAACTGCCAAATAGTTGAGCTTTTGCTAGCAGAGAAATTTTGCCAATGTTGTTGTATCTCAGTAGCAGGGAGATATCCTCCAGAAATCAGTCATTTCAAAAGCAACTAAATGGTCATTTAGCAGTAATAATTTTTAGTTATTCGCAGTCTTATCTGTATTTACAGACTAGGGAATTAAGACACAGGCAGCCTCCAGTCCTAACACACAGGATTCAAAATATAGATGTTTTAATAACACCAATAAAAGATGGAAAATAGAATTCTACCATGAAGTTAAAGGGGATGAAAATGGAGTTAACCTAAACTAGCTCAACTCATTTAAGGCTGAAATACTAAATAAGTGTTTTTACTGTGTTTTAAAAGCATGAAGCCAAAGAATCACTACTGATGCTCTTTTTTAGGGAAGATGTTTTAAATCAGTGGAATAAACTCTGAACTAGCAGCCAGAAGTCACAAACCTGCAACTGAAGCAGAAAGGTCAACGTGGCACACTCAAGTGAATACAATTAGGGAAAAAACACACACAGACACATGGAAGTTCACACCCCAAACTTCTGGTGGGCTCAACATTTTAATGAGATCCTCACTTTAAAACAGTCAAATTAA
Source organism: Caprimulgus europaeus (assembly GCA_907165065.1). The sequence continues at coordinate 2,295,006 of OU015547.1, forward strand.
GAACTACAAAATTACCTTTTTCACTGTCATGAAGTCAAAAATCACCCACAAAGAGCAGCAATTATTTCCTTAAAGAACAGCTTTCAATGCCAAAAAACCACATTAATTAGGTTGCCAGAGCAAGAACAAAGATGTTTTCAATAACCTCCCCCGACCTTTAATGCAGTTCTTACTCTGAGTGACTGAAATATGAATTTCAAAAATGAAACTTGGAATATTTTATCAGTGTAATGACTACAGGATTAAGTCTCACCCCAGATGGAAGAGCCCCATCTCCACACATCACACTCAAGTCCTTACACTTGTCAATTCTTGAGCATTTGTCACAACTCTCTCTCTTATATATACACACTACCAAAACTCAAAGCAAAGGATTTGTTAAATTTCAGTTTGCTGTTGCTGTGATGTACCAGCAAGAGAGTGACTGAAGTTACAGCATCCACACGTGTCCAACCCCTGTAAAACTTGATGCAAGGAAGTCTTTTTTTCAGGCAAATACTGGCCCATTTTCCCCACTTTGAACACACACTCCAGTCATCTGTCAGGTCCTGGATGAGAGTGACCTGCAGATTCACTTTACAGGAAGAGTTTCAACACTTCTGAGGACCTAACAAGGTCATTTAAATAAAAACAGTGCTCATCAGATCCTGGCATAGGAGATCACAACTGGGATCCAGAGTACCAGAGGCTTCCAGCATTCCAAAGTACACTGTTGCAAGGGGAGGAGCTGTTGTGTCATATTTAAACAAATCTTTTAAACATTTTTCTTTTCAGCACCAATAATTTGGTTGGAAGAGCCTCATCCAGTGCTATTTGCACTGTGAGCTCTATCAGATCAGGTCATTATGGTTACACTTCTCCTCCCTCAAGCAAATCAAAAGAGGGAATTTCAACCCAATTACGTTTAAAGGACTTTTGTAAAAACTATTTACCAAGTCATTAAGAAAGGACACGTGGAGATGACGTGTTCCAGTCAATTAAGGATGGCAGGGAGAGTCACCAACTCAAGTCCTACTCTCAGATCTGCAGCTGCTCATGGTCTGACCTTGGCCAAGCCACTTTCAGTAGCTCAACTCATCTGCAGAACAGGAATGACACCATCTTACCTTCCCCAAAGGAGTTTTACTGAAGCAGGTAATTAGCTAACAGCTAAGGAGTGATTAAAAATGTAAAACACTGTATTTAAGTCTGAAAAATTATTTCCAGAAGGACAAGAAGTTTACATAGCACACAACTCTACTGTAAAAGTTTGGTTACTGACCCATATATCCCTTCCTCCCATGAAATTCAACTGCTAACCATTAAGCTAAAGTTTAAAAAGAAAAACCAGGCTTCTAATTAAGAAAATGAAAACCAGGAAAGCCCCCATTGTCTACAACATCTGATCTCCCCAAAGAAATACTTTAAATTTTCTTCCTCCCTGGGTCAGCAAGCAAATCTGCACTTCAAAATCCCAAGAGAACCAAGTGCTATCAAACCAGCAACAAGAAACAGCACAACATAAAACAAGAAATAATCTTTCATCCCATTAACCTTCAACTTTTTACATTTTGAAAGTGACACAGCACACAGAGAGAAACCAAAAAGTTACTCCACATTTTATGTGGCTGGCCTCAGAAAAGGACCAGAAACATCTGACACAGTAACACTACAAATGAGGTGCAGTCACCACCTCAGGAACCAGAGGAGGAAAAGCAGAGGCAGCAGCAGGAACAAGCTGAGCAACAGCTGAAAAGAACTAGATGTGCTTGGGAGCCAGTTCCTGATGTTGTCTAACTTAATGACCAGGCAATAATTACCAATCAAGATGCCCATCTACACAACCAAGTTTTAGTCAGCTGTGACACTCTCTGCACCTCCAGACATGACTCATTTAACTCAAACTCACAGCGCTGGGAGCTCCCCACCTCTCCTGCTCACGCAGCCAGAGCTTGATAAAGCCTAACGAGGCCAACTGGAGAAGAATGTCTGTCAAACCACTCTGAACCTGCAAGAATATGCTTAAAATGTAAGCAAGGGGCAGTCCTATTAACTAGCATAAATAAATCAGGTTAATTGCCCAAGGAAGCTGTGGCTGCTCCTCCCTGGAAGTGTTCCAGGCCAGGTTGGATGAGGCTTTGAGCAACCTGGTCTAGTGGAAGGTGTCCCTGCTGCTGGCAGGGGGGTTGGAACTGGATGAGCTTTAAGGTCCTTTCCAGCCCAAACCATTTGATGATTCTCTGATTAATTAATTAAGAGAGACTAGTTAAATGAATTCCTGACTTGATGGAAACTTCAGTAAAAATCCAAGATGCCTACAACATCCATCTATCACTGCACTGACTCCTCAATGAGACACTTCAATAGGGCGAGCTGTCAGCTCTCCTGTACGAGTTCAGGAAGACAAGGCTAATGAAAAACAAGTAACAGGATCGTAAGGAATTCCCAGTTCCACCACCACCTCTTTCAAAACACACTGGGAAAAGTGCTGCCTTAGCTATGCAAGCAGCCTGCAACAGCTGCAGCTTCCAGAAGACAGATACCTTTGGAAAGGTCACTTGGATCCCCTTTCCAAACAACCCCGCGCACAGGATGCAGGGCAAAGCCCGCTAATTTGTCAGGCAGCACTGGGAGAATCCCTCAGTGCTCTCAGGAGCAGTATTTTTAAGCCATCTCAACTGATTTTGTTCCCACAAGTGGGAATCCCCACTCAATGTTCACAAAGTCAGGTGGTGAGCTGGTTATTTTTTTTTTCCTCTTTTTTTTTCCCCTCTCTTCTAAAAAACTTCATTCTTGTGGTTTGCACTTGGGTGAAATCAGCAGCACAACTCCCTGGTGATACCCAACTGATCCCATAAAAACTGCCCCTCTGATGCAATGCTGCAGCCCAACCAGGCTTGTCCTGACACTCTGCAAACGTCACTTTTCACTTCCCCTACCTGCATTGCCCTTACACTATCAAAATGTCCTGTTTTGGCTGCAGCATAAGGTGCTTTTCAAGGGAAAAAATTCACCAAGATCTCCAAAATTTGCCTTAAACAGTGGTGACACACATCAGCAGGAACTGCAGCAACCCTCATTTTTAAAACACACCCTCCCTGGACACAGAGGAAAGAAACTCTGGAACTGACATTCTTGGAAAAAACTTCTTGAGCACACTCTGAAAGAAGCTGGCTCAGAACGACACGTGCCTAGAGAGGGGTGAGGTCAAAAATTTTACTGTTCCACCCTATCCACCCCCAGCCCTGCAGAGCTCCCTCCCAGCCTGCTGACTCGTTCTGTGGGTGACTCACTCGTTTCCTTTTGCACTAACCCAGTCGCTCTGTCCTTCCTCGGCCATAAAACCCCCGGCAGCAGATAGAGATCTGCCTGGGCAAGGGGAGGGGGGGAAAAATCCAGATTAAAGAAGTCTCAACTTAAAAAGTAACACATCAGGAAACAGTAAGAACGAGGAAATATGTCATGTAAGGCGACTCAGTGAGAGAAGGATCCTGCAGCAGAACTCAAAATTGAGTATTACACCAAAAAAAATAAAGTTTAGCTGCCATCCCTGAATTTGGGTGAGGTCAAACCACTGCATCCAACACAGGCACCGAGACACAGACATCATCATCCTGGGATGTGATTAAAGACTGCACTGGCTCTTCCAGAAAGAATTGGTAGGCAACTCGTGCTTTATGCTTTAGATATTTTCTTTCCTGTGAAACAGAACCTGCTTTGCAGTTAAAAACGCTGTTCTGACACTCAGGATTTTTTTGAACACCTTCCCCACCCACCATTTAGTTTTTTAAAACCCTTCAGAGGATGTATTTGAATATTATTTACATACCATAGCCAAAAAGTTTAAAGTTACTAAAAGTGTTTGAAGTGCAAACCAAAAGGCCTCGCTATGAAAAAGAAATTCAAGCTACAATCCTGTGTAAGTCACAGGATTACACTTAGGTAAAATCAAAAGTTACTTTAGACAACAGTTCATGAGTATGTGACACTCATGCCTAAAAATCACAACACTGAGTTGTGTATCAGCTGTTGGTTTCTGAAAACACAGTCCTGCAACATCATCAGCTCCCCAACAACTGAGACAAAATATTCTCACATTTTAAATATTAAAAAAACCCTCAAAAAACATTAACAAGTCAAGCAGGACTTAAAAGCGATTTCAAATCACACAGCAACAGGGATATTGTTCTGTGAAGTTACAGACTTGAATTACTTGCATCTTACTCATCTCACTTATTTGAATTTGCCATCTACCTCTGCTGGAAAAATGACTTAGTGGAGAGTTGGCTCCTTTTCCACGCTCCCCTGGCAGCTGAATTCAGTCTGACAACTGAAACTGAAGCTTACTGATAAATTTCACTGCACATCCACAAAGTCTCCATTGTTAAAATCCACAGTTCATTATTTTGCACCTAGCTAGACTTTCACTGTAAGAGATCAAGAAGAACTTTAACTTTTCAGTAGAGAACAGAAACAAGGAGTAACAGAAAGGTACAGGTAACAGCGACCTGGATAGCGACAGCAACCCAGTGTCTCAAGTGTTGTAAGAGAAAAAAGGATCAAGAGATTTAAGACTCCTTTACCCCTTCACAATTAGCAAGATGAGCCACAAGAAGATACCAGACTCAATGGCCACTATAAAGGTATTTTCTACTCTTTTATGATACACATCAGCCAGTTACTGGCCTAAGTAGGTGCCAGCCTGATCTAGCGCTGCAGTTCACGTGTGTCAGGAAGAATAACCTCGAGCCCAGATTCTCAAGCCATTAGGTCTCTTTTTCAATGTTTAAACAGAACTGTTTCAAATCTCCAACACTTTAACAGGCAAAGGAGCTGTCAACCTAATCCAAATACAACAGGCACCCCAGAGCTCCTCTCCGCTGGGTCACTCACAGCACCTCTCTGACAGGTTTTCTCCTCCAAAGATATTATCAAAATACATAACAAAAATTATCTGCTTGCACCACGGTATCTCAAGAGCTCCATTTCCAGCTGTGGATCATCATCTTCCTTAAACTGAGGACAGAAACATGTCTTTCCAGGAGCTCAGCTCTCCCTCCCAGGCCTCACAACAGTTAACCAACCCAGCATTCCACCACGGGGCAAAGTCCAGGAGCGAGGAAACGTGTGAGCGCTGCTGCGTGGAAGAGACCCAGGGATACTTGCAGGTGATTAAACCTGAAGTCAATCACCTGTTTTATGAGAGATGGATGTAAAAACATCATAACTAGACCCTAAGTAAGAGTGACATTCCAGGCTGTGCATCCATACATCCTCCTACCTGAACTCTGACCCATCTTCTCCTTCCAACAGTCAAGTTCATTAACTCTAAGTATTTCTACACGTTGAGTCATAAGGAGATAGAGTTTTCTGGCTGCTGCTAGTGGTGGGTTTATCTTTTTTTCTTCGTTAAATACTAACTGCAGTTCTGAGTCAGAACCTGGCTGGTTCATTTTGGGAGTTCTGAAGCGAGTTTCCATTTATACAGTAGCCTTTAAAAGCCAACTTTCTGCCTTACTCCTCACACCGAAACCAACGAGCACACGCAGCTGCCCTGAGAGAAAAAGCAGATTGTGACTAATCACACCGAGGAACCACGAGGAACCTTCACTGCAAGTGAGGGGAGGTCACTCCTACAATCACCCCTAACACCTCCCAACCTGCAACCTCACCTGTACCCCAAATCCCAAACCTCCAGCTCTCGATACCTAGCGCTCCTCGCCCACCAAAGCACACCCTAAGCAGCAAACCACAGCCATTCCCAGTACACCACTCCCCAAGACCTTTGTGCAGGTCACTCCCAGCACCCTCAGCAACACCAGCACTTTCTTCAGCCACTGCCCTGGCCGGGCCAGGCTTCACCAACTCCCCACTTCCAGCCCAGGCAGCTCCAAATCCCCCAGGGCAGCCCTGGATCCGCACAAATTGGCCTCAGCATTCACAACCCTGCCCCCACTCAAACCCCAGGAAAACCACCACATCCTGGACACCCTTCCTTTCCAGCTCCACGTGCCCCCCTCCAGCCCAGGAAAGATCCCCCCCCAACATTGCTCCCAGCCTTCTCCCTCTTCACTTTCCAGAAAAATTCGTTATCTTTTACAGACCACCTCCAGGCCTGACACCAGGCAGGGCCCTTTCCCCCCAAAAAACCCTCCCACCCTTTCTCAAACTCTTCTCCTGTCTGTACATGCACATAAGAGAAGTAACAGCCCCTCCCCTCAAACAAACCCCTCCAAACGCCCCCCATCCCAGGCACAAGCAATACCCAACTCCATTATCTTCCCACTGTTACAATCCTACAGGCAAGGAACTCCCCTCATAAACTCCCCCCCCTCCAAGCCCAGGTACAAGGCAGACCCCCCCCTCCCCTAAACCATCCCCCTAGAGTCCACTCATCCCAGCCCCACAGCTGAGGGGGGACCCACACAAACCAGCCATACAGACCTGGGGGTGGGCACTGTAAGTCAACCCCATCCCACAGGTAAGGGAAGGACCCTCCACACCAGCCTCGTAGGTAGAAGGGACACCCCACAAAGCAGGCCAACACTACAGACAGGGGCTGCTACCCCAAAACCAGCCTTACCAGCCATGGGGGGTCCCTCATAACAGTCCAACCCCACACAGGCAGGGGGGACCCCCCCAAACCAGCCCCGAAGTAGAGTAGGGACCCCACAGTCTACTGAGCTGCCGCCCAAGCCTGCTCCTCAGGCCAAGGGAGCACCCAGGGCCCAGGATTCCCCAAACAAGCCCCACAGCTCAGGAAATGTCCCCCAGACCAGGAAGGACCCCCCCGAACCAGCCCTTCAGACCAAAGAGAGCCTCCTAGACCAGCAAGGATCCCCCTAAACCAGACCCGCAGACCAGACTGGACCCCCAGAGCACAAAAGACCCCCCTAAACCAGCCGCAGGGGCCAAAGGAGACTCTCCAAGACAGGGAGGTCCCCCTAGCCCCTCAGAACCCCCTAAGGAGCCAGAGGGGACCCCCCACGGGAGCCGTTGCCCCCCCCCTCCGCAGCCCAGGCCCGCCCCGGGGCGGGGGCTCCGACCTCCCGCGGTCCCTCCTCACCCGAAGCCCCCCCCGGCTCCTCCCCGCCGCGGCCCCTCACCCTGGGCATTGAGCGCGTCGGCGTTCTTCCGAACGGGCCCGGCGCCTCCCACACACCGGGCCGGGGGAAGAGAAGGAACGAGAGGGGGCGGGAGGGGGCGCGGCGGACCCGGCCCGGTGGCGGCGGGGCCCGTGACGGGGCTGGGGCTGCGCTCGACCCGGTCCGGCCCGGCCGCGCGGAAAGACCCGAGAGCCCGCGCGCCCCCAGACGGCTCCTCGCGCACAGGCCGCTCCCTCCCCGCCCGCGCCCTGTGGTACGGCCCGCCCGCCACTGATTGGTACGGCCCGTCTCACACCCACATCCGGTATTGGTACGGTCCGCCCCGCCCCGGTTCAGAGCGCTGGGCGAGGTCACCCGCCGCCAACGCTGCGGGGTGCTCCGGGCATGGCGGGGCGGTCTCGGTCCACACTACCGCGGCAGTGCGACCAGCCGGGTCCGCCTCCCCATGCTGTAGGGCACCCCTCCCTCCACCCCGCTGCTATTGCAACACGCCCTTCCCTCCCCCGCGAAGGAGGCAGCATTGGTACAGCCAAGTTCCCCTCTTTGCGCATTGGTATGGCCCTTCCAAGCGCGGAGAGCCCGGGGGCGGCTCGCGCTGCCCCGCCTGCCCGCCCCCGGCGGCGAGCACAACCCACACTGAAAAGCGCCGCCCTGCTGTCCTCCTTGGTACGCCCCGACTCTTCCCCCCCCCAGAGCTCCGGCGCACTTGGTCTGGCCCTCCGTCCGCACGTGCACGCGGACGCTTCCACGCCACAGCACATCCCCCTAGAGCGCACAGCAGTAGTGGTACAGCCCACTCCCCCCCATACTCTGCTCAATGGTTTAGCCCGGCCGGTGGTTCCCACGACTTCCGCTTCCCCCGGGGCTGAGACCGAGACCAGCACCGGGACCCGCCCGCCGCCCCCTGAACGGCCCAGGGGAAAGAGCTGCTGCTGGCAGTCCCGGCAACCCCAGAAGCACCGAGAGCCGTGGGAGGGAGGGGCCCACCGGGGAGGCCAGCGCAGGGCACGGTGACCCCGAAATAAATGAATGACCCGTTGATCCGGTTCCCTCCTCCGGATCCGGTGACTCAGAGTTTGGCGGGAGCACGATCCCGACCCGCAGGAAGCTCCACGCTTGGCTGGAGCCTTTCCCCGAGCATGCGGCTTGAAACAACCCAAGGTGACAGCCCCATCACCGGAGCCCCACGACATCCCCTCCCGACACCGGTTTTACCGGCAAGGGCCTGAAGGTGCTTGTGTAACACGGCTCCAGCACCCTCTGCCCATCCCAGGGGCTTCCTAATCCCGCCTGGAAGGTGGGGTCCGTGCCCATCATAATCCTGCCGAGAGGGTGATCACTGTTCCGGAACGGGGCCACACAACACCCTGTGGAACCAGCACCGAGAAACCGGCGCTGGGAGAGGTGTTCCCCAAGCACGGGGGGACATTTCTTCCCCCCCAAAACCTGCCCCGCTGATGGGGAGCAGCTGTGAGGACTGTGACAGCCTGTCCCACCGGCGGGCCAGACCCTGCTAGGGGACATGGGGATGTGACACGGGGCTGGCCCCGGGGTACTCCAACTTCCCGGGAGAAGGAAACGTTTATCCACGGGATGGAAATCTCCCAAAGCTCCCTCACAACAGCAGGGTCAGCACCTCCGAGGTTTATCACACCCCTGGGTGAGTACCTTCATTGGGAGCCAGGGACTAACACATCCTTTTCTACCAGCTGAGATGAAAAGAGGGGAGCAGAGCGCAGAGCTGCGGGACAGACGGATCAGTCCAGTGGGCATCACTGCTGCCGTGAGCCCGGCGAGCGGGCAGCCGCGCTGGAAGCGGCACCAGTGAGCGCTGGAACAAGAGCTCCTCTATTGGTGGCTCCGTTGGGAAGCCCTCCTGAGGGCCTCTCGCCCGAGCAGGCAGCAGCAGTGGTGGTGTCTCTGACCCACAGCCATTTGCATAACACACAATATCGAGCGTTCTTCCTTTTTTTTGCTTGGCAGCAAAACCAAAAGGTGTTTTCTCCATCCACATCCACACCAGCCATCAGCTGCTCCCAGGAGGTGTTCCAGGAGGAACAAACGCTGGGAGGACAGAGCAGGGGATGGTCCAAATCACACCCATCTGCTCTTTTCAGCTGGAGGAAAGCACATCCCGCCTCTGCCCTCAGCCTGGCGCTGTGGGGAAGGGAACCGCGTCCGTTTCAACCCCCAGTGACTCTATCGCTGAAGCAGCTGCAGACTCTGGCCCAGCGCCGGGCCCCGCTGCTCTCTCTGTAGGCTGCCTAAGGTAATGACAAAGGAATGTCTCAGCCCCTTCACACCCTGAACAGATCAAACAACGTGAACAAAGAAAGCAGAAGTGACTTAATGAGAAGATGGTGAACTGACTGATTAAGTAAAGTTCATTCAGGGAGCCTGGGGAGGGTTAGAAACTGGTCCCAGATTTCCTCATTTCCAATCCAGGGCCCCATCAAACAATCGTCCTTTAAAAACTGAAACACAGAATCCCAGCCTGGTTTGGGTTGGAAGGGACCTTAAAGCTCATCCAGTTCCAACCCCCCTGCCAGCAGCAGGGACACCTTCCACTAGACCAGGTTGCTCAAAGCCTCATCCAACCTGGCCGAGAACACTTCCAGGGAGGAGCAGCCACAGCTTCTCTGGCCAACCTGGGCCAGGATCTCACCACCCTCACAACAAATAATTTCTTCCTCACATCTCATCTCAATCTCTCCTCTTCCACTTTCAAGCCATTTCCCCTTGTTCTGTCACTCCCTGCCCCTGGCCAAAGTCCCACCCCAGCCTTCCTGGAGCCCCTTCAGGTACTGGGAGGCCACTGGAAGGTCTCCCTGGAGCCTTCTCTTCTCCAGGCTGAACAGCCCCAACTCTCTCAGCCTGTCCTCACAGAAAAGGAAACATACTCTAAAGGCACCACATGCATCTCTTTTTTTTTTTACTGAAGTTCTCTGAGGAACGGGTCCAAATCAAGCAGCTAATGACAGCTGCCACCCACAGCTCCATGAGCACAGCAGAGGTAGTGGGAAGATGGGAGCTGTGTGTGCTCAGTGTGACTGAGACAGCAGGTGGAAACCCAGGGCAGTGACAGGCCATTCCTAAGAGCAGAGTTAGCTCATCCCAGCCATGGTATTTAGAAGTGACGCAGCTGTGAGTAAGGATGAGACAGGGATGGCAGGCAGGGAAAGAGATCTCAATGGAAAGTATGCAAGAATGACATTGAAGATACACAGCGGGGGTGAGGGGAAAAAGAGTCGGTATGTGAATGAGGAGGGAGCTGAGGGAGGAGGAACAGGCCAGACACACGTATCAGGGACCCACGCAGCTCCAAAGCTGTCAACAGCAGGAGCTACACTCCCTTCTAAGGCTGCTTTGTGCAGAACAGCACAGTCACTGACCACTGAGTGACAGGTTGGCAGAGGTTTGGGTGGGCTGCTTGGAAACCAGAGGGACAGGAAAAGGTTCAGGCTGTGTTACCTGATGACGTCGGAGGCTACGTCTGTCCATGAACATCAACTTCAGCTCTGCACAGAAGGGGCTGCTGCAGACAGGGGTCTGGCACAAGATATGGAGAGATCAAGTAAGAATCCCATAGTTCTTTAACAGGCTAAAATACACATGTAATCCCACAAACTATAAAAGCTGTTGCCTTCCCATGTTCTCATGCGATGACTGTCAAACAGAAGGCCATGTCTGACATGAACTTAAGGAGCTGCAGTGCCCAAAATGTGTCCTTTATGCTCGTTAGGTAACTGCTGCCTCCATAAACCACTATAACAGAAACCCTTGTGCACAAGAGTTTCCACATTCGCAATCATCCTGACTGAAAAACTGTTCAATGCCACTTCACTGGGTTTCAAGACCGTGCAGACAAACCACCCCCCACCAGCTCCACCCTAGCCCCTTTAACGGGAGCTCCTTAACCTCTGATAACTGTAGCCCATAAGACTTTTTATTCCCTCTTCAGCGCTATGTAAGATCACCTGCCACGTAGGAGTTAATTCTCTCCAAAGCCCCATAACAGGGCATGAGGCCAACACACAAGTACACCACGCACTTGCCTCCCCAGCAAACACTGGGCCGCAGGGCTATGAAGGCAGGAGGCGGGGGAGGCCCAGCTCCCTCCCAGGCACTGCCAAGGCCCTGGACTGCAGGGCAGAGCTGTGAGCACCGCCAGGCCGCGGGCTCAGCCCCGGAGAGAGGCTCTGCCGGTTTATCGTACCTGCGGAGGCCAAGCGGGGGTGGCTGCGCTGCCCCTCTCGCTCTCCAGCCGGAGCCCGGCCCAAATCCCCTCACAGCCCGGGCCCGCTCCGCGCTTCGCGCCTCAGAGTTAACGCCTCGAGGAAATGCCGACAGCGCATGCGCAGCAGCCGCTTTGTTCTGGCGCGGAGAGCTCTGCGCAGGCGCCGTGAAGCCGCTGAGGGCAAATTCTCGCGGCCGCCTGTGACTAATGTCACGCCGGTGGCTCTGCGCGTGCGCAGCCGGAGCTGGCCCCGCCTACACGCGTCCCGTTAGCTGGCTCTGGCCCAGCAGTGCGCATGCGCACGAGGAGATCACCGCCTTCACCGCCCGCCGTTGGCAGAGTGCGCATGCGCAGCGAGGGGGGGGCGGGCAGTGAGGATCCAGGCGGGGGGTTAGCGCAAGCGCAGAGGCGCGCGGGGTGGTCGCGCGGGAGCCGGGAGGGCGGGGGGGATAAAGGGGCGGTTCTTCCGGTTCCTCACTTCCGGCCGTGTCGCGGCGGCGGTCGGTGTGGCAGCGCCGCTCGGCCCCGCTCCGCCCCGCCCCGCCTCGCTCCACTCCGCCACCCCCATGCAGCGCCGCGACGACCCCGCCGCCCGCATGGGCCGAGGCCCGGGCCCTGGTGGCTCCCGACAAGGGGGACCCCAGCAGCGGCGGCCGCCCCGTGGTGGCGGCGGCGGTGGTGGTGGTGGGGGGGGGGGGACGCGGGGCCGCCGCCGGGGCGCAGCCACCGCCGCTTTTATCGTCCAACGCTTCGGGCGCCTCCTCGGCCTCTCAGGCCCCCGGCGGCGGCGGCTCCCCCGCCACGATGCTTTCCGGGGGTGCTGCCAAGATGGAGCCCGAGAACAAGTACCTGCCCGAGCTGATGGCCGAGAAGGACAGCCTGGACCCGTCCTTCACGCACGCCATGCAGCTCCTCACCGCAGGTACCGGGGGCAGAGCGGGGGCTGGGTAGGGCGGGACCCCCCGAGCAGGGCCCCCCCGCCCTGTGCTCGGTGGGGCGGGCAGGATGTGAGGCAGCTGCCGGTAAACGCCTTCTGGGGCGAAGTGGGGATAAACCCCCCCCCCCCTTCTTCCTGCAACCCCGACAAACCCCCGGGGAGTCGGGGGGGGGGGCGGCTGTCGCACCCACCCGTTCTGGCTCCGGTGCGAGATGAGACCCCGGGGGTTTTGAAAATTAGAGATTTTCTTTTATTTAACCCAGGGCCGGATTAAACGCAAACCCAGAACTTTCTTTTTAAAATACAATGGAGGGTCCGAGCGGCCCTTGTCATCCCGGGGGGGCGAGGGGACCAAAGGCAAGAACGGTGGCAAGTGGGATTTTCCACCTAGCGTCTCCTTGAGTTCCCTGTGAGGCATGGGTCATGATCTCTTGGATTTTCCACTCTGGGTAATTGGGACGGGAGCTCGTTTCACGCTTCTGAGGAATCTGAAGAGGGAAGGGCAGTGGCAGGCTTTGTTCTGTGCCCAGACTCGCCTTCCCCTTCCCCATCACCGCTGCCCAATCGCCTGGCGGCTCTGATTCCTCCCCATCTCCCGGTGCAGCTGCTGCACTCACCCGCCTTCCGTGCCTCTATCGAGTTGATTCAGCTGCCTCAGGACTCTGTAGTCAGCTTAAAAATCCCAACGAGCTCATGTATTTGCTGCCTCTTACCGCTCTACCCACGTAGAGCCGCGAGGAAGCCGGTGTGAGGATATGCTCCAGTTTAATCTGCAGATGAGCAGAGTGCTTTGCTCTCTTGTATTTACCATTCTGCTTTTAAATTGGTTTTTTTAAGGTCTTTACAACATAGAGTGTTGTCCTGGTTGGTGCAGTGCTAGAGATTTCATTAGCTCTTCCTTTAATGCAGGAATTGCTCTTTCCCATTGTGCAAGTAACGGAGGTGTTATCGTCACGGGTAACTTGGCATCACTCGTGGACATCTTGATCTAAATAAATCAGTTTTATAATCTGATTTTCCATCAATTTAATGTTTTTCATTAATAAAACCCTTTAGCCAGCTGATGCTCAACAGCTCAGTGATAATAACGCCTTCCAGTGCAACGAAACCTAAAGAGTTTGCTAATTCCTGCACAAAGAACAGCGTTCTCAGCCTGCTTAGCAAAGCTTGGTTCACTGAGTGGTGCAGCAAGGATTTATGAGGGGCTTTTTATTAATTTAAAGATTGCTGATAGTAGACTGCAGCTTTGTGAAACTTAAAATTGATCATTGGAAGAGCTCCAGAGGCTTCCTGCTTGCTTTGGATATCTTGAAAATTGCTGTCCTTTGGGAGCATTCCCTAGCAGTCCAAATTGAGGCCAATCTGAGCAGGAAGCTCATGAGAACGAATCTGAAGTAAAACAGTGAGTTTAGGTAATTAAATCTTTTTGCACAGATGAGCCCAAACTGATCTGGATTGCTCAGAATTTCTCTACTGCTGTGGCAGCCTTTGGGGATGTCACGTTGGAGAAGCTGCTGTAGATCTTTCTTTGGAATTTAGGTCTGGGCCCTGCATACAGCCAGGGCTACATCAGCAAAATGACTCTGAGACAAAGAAATAACTGATTATTGAATCTCAGCTCTATTCCTACTTTTTCCAGGAGTGGGGGTTGCATTGAGTTGCAGGAGTGGAGTTCTGCATTGAAACTAAGAGTTCTCATTTAAAAACAATATCTAAAAGTCTTTTTGTGGTTCTGAAGCTGCTTAGCATTTCTAGAGAAAATTAGCTTTATTTAGGAGCCAGCTGAAGGGCAGCACAGTGAGGATGTGATGCTGATTCTTGAACTGTTGTGATGGAAAGGCAGTGAAGTGCCCAGATTTTGGGGTGCTGTTACACATCACCCTGAACAGAAACAGGAAAATGGGATTTCTTGCACCTTGGAATATGATCTGTGTTTCCTACACTCCTGTGATTCAGGGTCTGTGTGACTTTTCTGGTCCATAGGAACAAGAAAACCCCTTTTCCTCACGTTGATTTATGGTCTCCATCTGCTGTGGGGAGGGCTGGAGGAGATGCTGCTGTTTGGAAAGGCACTGTCCTCTCTGCTTGTGTGTGTGGAGAGGATGGGAGACACTCACCCATGTGGTAGCTAGGAATATGTTTTTTTCCCAAATTCTTGTGGTAATCTCAGCTATTTTTATTTCATGGAGCAACTCCAAGAGTTGGGCATTTCTGAACTGGGCATTTCTGAGCTTCCTGTGCTGCAAGCAGACACGTGAGCTGTGTCATTCATACACCAGACAGCGAGCGTCCAGCTGATCCTCACCTTAAATGCAGCTCTTTAAACCCCAGAAGCATGGAGGGGTGAGGAGGGATGGAAATGGGTGCTGAGAGGTGGATTTGGAGCAGTGGGTGGGATATTAACATGGACCAGTTGGAACGAGTCCAGAGGAGGCCATGAGGATGATGCCAGGGCTGGAGCAGCTCTGCTGTGAGGACAGGCTGAGAGAGTTGGGGCTGTTCAGCCTGGAGAAGAGAAGGCTCCAGGGAGACTTTCCAGTGGCCTCCCAGTGCCTGAAGGGGCTCCAGGAAGGCTGGGGAGGGACTTTTTATAAGGGCAGTTAATGACAGAACAAGGGGAAATGGCTCTAAACTGGAAGAGGGGAGGCTTAGATGAGATATTGGGAAGAAATTCTTTGCTGTGAGGATGGTGAGACCCTGGCCCAGGTTGGCCAGAGAAGCTGTGGCTGCTCCTCCCTGGAAGTGTTCCAGGCCAGGTTGGATGAGGCTTTGAGCAACCTGGTCTAGTGGAAGGTGTCCCTGCTGCTGGCAGGGGGGTTGGCACTGGATGAGCTTTAAGGTCCCTTCAGCCCAAACCAGTCTGGGATTCTCCCTGCAGGTCCCATGAAGGGAGGGAGCGTCGGGCAGTCGCAGTCACAGCGATGCATTGCCAAGCAGGGAGCAGCTTCAGGTGTTGGAGAATTTGACTGAATCCCTGCTGGATCTCGTGCCAGGCTCCTTCAGTCAGTGTGTGTGTTCCTAGGAAGGAAGATGATCTGTATGGGAAGGTCAGATGGATGGGCAGTGGTGGCCTCGCTGGAGTGACCTGCCAAGGAACCAAACAGTGGGATTAGAGATGGGCTGAGATCCCTGGGGTGAGGAGAAATTGTAACCCAGAGCAAGACAACATCCTGAAACTTGCTTAGCATGGAGTTCAGGCTGCCCTGACGTGGAGAAGATGACATTTCTGTGTTTCCAAGTGTGTGTCCTACCCCCAGAGGAGCTGTAACTGCTGCTTTAACCTCGTGCCCGGACTGTGATGCGCTCATACCGTGTCGCTGATGTGTTTTTGGATGTGTATATTGCTGAGCCATGGCAGCTTCCTCAGATGCTGCTGCTGTCAGCCTGCCTGCCACTGCTGTGGCTCTGCCCCCTCCCACTCCTCTCCCAGGAGCCTCTCCTACCTGGGCCATTTCTCATCGCTCACCTCCTTATCTCATGCTTGAGCAGTGTTTCTTGTCTCCCCCGTGCCCTTTCTCCCTGTGCTGGTGGCAGTCCCCTCCTTTCCCAGCAAAGCTCCAAAGCAGAGCAGTCTGCATCCAGGCTGGAGGGTGTGTGGGGGGTGTATTTAATCAGAAAGCAGGAGGGAAATGATGGGGTTAGGTTTGCCAAATTCTGCAGAGTCCATCCAGAAACAGGTCCTTGATTTCAGTGAAATCAAACCAGCTGGGGAACAGAGGTGTAGGAGAGAGGGAACTCTTGCTTTCTTCCAGAGGTGTAGGAGAGAGGGAGCTTTTGCTTTCTTCCAGAGGCTCCCATCCTCAAATTCTTTTGGGGATTTTTGGTTTTTTGAGCCATGGGGTCAGTACTATCATACTGTTAAGATACTCTCAGTATTATGAATAAACAGAATGTGTCTCTGCCTCCAGAGCACAGATGTGCTGCAGGAAAATGTTTAATATGGGTTGATTTTTTTTTTATTAAGGAAGAGTTTGGGTTTAGATGAGGAGTAGCACTGTGGCTGCTTAGCCTCCTCCTTGTGAAGCAGCGGTGTTACCAACCCCCTTTACCCTACCCCTTAGGATTTCTTCTGAGACAATGCAATCACTGCCCCACATGAAGTCCTGGAAACCAGTGCCAGACTGCTGACATTCCCCGTGGCAAGAGGGTAACCTTCTGCTGCACCTCTGACACGGCTTTAAAACACTCAGCACTGAAGTGAGGCTTAACCCCTGCAGGTACCCACCCGTGCGCTCCTCCTTCGGGTCAGTAAGTGGTCTGACAAACTGCTCCCACTCCTCAGGTCATTCAGGACTGCTTCTCATGGAGCTAATGTGCCAGAACACACACTGGTAAGGCCAGAATCTGGAGCAGTGGGACATGTTTTTAGTCCTTTTTCACACCTATTTCCACATTTGGAGTTGGAAAGTGTGAAGGGCACTGCTGACCTGAATTAAATTATGGAATTATTCTGCTGGAGCAGGTTTCTTTCTTTTTTTTTTTTTTTCTCCTCATATATTTTATATTTCATTTGAAGGCTTGGTGCTGGTAGGTCTGATGGTTTCCTTAACAAAGGGTTAATTATTTGTTGCCCTCCCAGATGTCGTTGCTGCTGTTGTGGAGGAGGCAGAATGGGTTTTGCTGCCATGAGGTTCCCGGAGGCTCCTGTCTGATTGCCTTGTGCCTTGACAAGATAAAAGATACCTCTAGGTAGTTTAATTTGCAGCAAGAAAGTTCTAGGGTGCTTTTATTTTTGATGTGTGCATAGAAAACACTTCTTGTTAACATCCAGAATTCATTTTCAGAAATTCATCTACTGTTTTTTTGGGGTTTTTTTGGAAAACCACAATATTTGAGAAGTAACAGCACTGTGTTATAGGGTCTAAAGCTCTGCCTCACCAGGGATAAGGCTGACAGTGCAGTCTTTAGTTTCCAAATCTTGATGCTCTGATCTGTTCTGATAGCTAAAGTTAAAAAAAACCCAAAACAAACTACATAAAACCAACCAAGGCAGCCAGGTCTGTTGCTTATGTTAAAAATTTGACACTGCTTCAACTTCTGGGTTTTTCACTTTTGCATAGTGTCTTCAGAAAATAATTTATTTTTAAAGCAAGAATCAAGATATCTTTTTTAACATGACTAGATCTGGTAATTTATTTTTTTTTTAACTAAGGAGTCATGGTAACACTTTTGCAAGGGAGCCAAGGTGCTGTTGCAAGTAGAAATACAAAATTTAGGCTTTTTTTTTCTTCTTCATAATTATGCAACGCAATCTCCAAGTTCTATATTTAGATCTCTAAACTAAAAACCAGTTTATATTACTATATCCATAACTGAAAAGATAAAATATTGATAATTTCATCATGTTTTCTTTAGGTAGGAGGTTTTTTAGGGGGGGTTGCACATCTGGTTGCTTGACTTCCTTGTGGTCTGCACCATTTGCTGGTGGTGCTCCTCAGCCCCTGAGGCTGTGGTTGCCTGTCCAGTCAGAAGTAGTAACCCATGGTTCCTATTTCTCTTTGGATGATACAAGAATATTTTATTAGGTGGCTAATATGCCCAAATATTGAAGTATTTGATATGCCAATCTTCCAGAACTGTGAATATTAACATTTAGGCTAAAGCACAGGGTTCCTGACATGGACAGAAATCCCAGGAAACACAAGATTTTGCAGCTGCCCTCTTTAAATTCTGGTAATGACTGAGCAGTCTCCAGTTTCAGTTTTGTCTTGCAGTTTTTAATCCAGTTATGTGTATAATCTTGTGAAAGTGTCTCTCTTTCCCCTGAGATGTCAGAAGTTGTATTTAGAGCACTTTTGACTCAGAGGGGATGTTTATGGTTCTGGGGTTTGCTGATGAAATGAGACAATTTAACTTTTAAGGAAGGGTTGTGCTCCTCCCTTGATCAGCACCTGTAAATAATTGGTGGTGGCTCTGTGTGGTGGGACCTTTTATTTTTAGTTGGACCAAACAGTGTGTAGTGGTTCATCAATAATTGGAGATGTTAATAATGGATTGGCTCCAAATTTGGGGGAACTTATCACCTGGTTGTTGGCCATTAAATAAAAATTGTACATGACTGGACACCTGGAAAAGCCACTCAGCTAAGGACTATGTTCTTCTGAAAAATGTTGGGTGTTATTTTTGTGCAGGGGGAAATGCATTAATGGCTGTAAGAACCTGTGCTAGAAAAGCCTGCCTTGAGGGTGATCTTCAGTCTTCTCCATTTGGGTTGTCTTTTATGAGATGAATGTCTCCTGCCATCTCTCAGTGACAGTTTAATTTCTCCCCCAGGTTTGAGGTGTTTGTGTACTAGTTCCTAATTGACCTACCTTAAAGACCTACTTCCAGAAGGACTTTGTTCCAGATCCCCCTCAGGCTCAGTTTAGTCAGGCCACCTCAGTGGTTTTCCAAGATTCTCAAATTCAAAATATACAATTAAAAATCAGAATCTTATTTGGAGAGACAAAAATTTGTAGCTGCATTGCTTGAATCAAGTGAAGGACTTGTGATGCTCACTTTTGTGGCTATATGCCTGAGGCTTTACAACTTTAAAACCCAGTTATTAATTGCTTGTGTGATAAAGGTGGGTTCATTTAATGAAATTAAGCTTGTAAGAATTTCATAAGCCAGGCTACACTCTGTGTCATTCATTTGGGCTTCTCTTTATTAGGAATGTTTTCAACTCAACTGAAATTCATCCTGTCAGTATGTGTTGATGCCACTACTTAAATTACTGATTTAAAATAGTGCATCAGCTTGATAAGAACTTGTTTGATTTGGTGGTGGCTGCTGCCTTATAGGAAGTTTATACAATTGGTGTAGGTGGGGCTGGTTTCTGTGGAGGTTTAGGATTCTACATGTGGGTATTGAATTCGTGGTGGAGGTGTGAGTTTGGGGACTGAGAGAGGAAAGCTCAGCAGTAGTGATACACAAAATTGTACCTAGTTTCCTACTCTTTCCTGTTAAAGTTGTGTAGAACATTCTCTACTGTTTCTCCTTAATTTTTGTTCATTATCCTGTTTTTTTTTTGCCTTCTGGAGTCCTTAGCTGTGAAAGGAAGAAGAGGCAAGCTGGGCTAGCACTAAAGAGGTGGCCTGTCTCTCTCCATTAATACAATTCTAAGTGTTCATATATTCTCAGAGAAGGAGGGTGATGTGTCCTGTCATAACACCAACTCTAAAGTGATGCTTGTTTGAGGAATATAAGCAGCCCTCTTTTTATCTTGTTTAGAAATTGAAAAAATTCAGAAGGGTGAAACAACAAAGAAGGATGAGGAAGAGAACTACCTGGATTTATTTTCCCACAAGAATATGAAACTGAAAGAACGAGTTCTGATACCTGTCAAACAGTACCCCAAGGTGAGGGCCAGAAAATAGCTTCTGAATCTCTCTGATTTGCTTATTTTCTATGGATTTTGTGGCCAGTGTTCCACTATCACTACAGAATTTTTCCTATGCAAGCTTGCAGGATCTTATTTCTCATATATGACATTTCTGGAATGTCTTGGGATAAAGCTAAATGGTGATGCCCAGTCATGATCTTTTATTACTAGAATAGACACTTGCATGTGTAGAGCTTTGTGTTTTACAGTTAAGAACCCATTTAACTCTTAAGACTTGCTGCCTGTAAAACTACTGGAGGTTAGATGTTAGCATTAAAAGCTTTACATGAGTTAATTTAGTTTGATTTTTCTGATGGTGCATTTTTTTCATGAAAAGAATATTCTGGAACTTAAATTTTCCTCTACATTTTTTGGTGAGGTGAAAAGAAAATGGAGTGGCTAAAATTTTTGTCAGCCAGCATAATGTTGAGAAAAGCTTTTGTTAAGACTGCTGAGCTCAGGTGCTAGGGTTTTTTTCTTTTTGTTTTTTTTTACAGTTCAACTTTGTTGGAAAGATTTTGGGACCTCAAGGCAACACCATCAAACGACTTCAGGAAGAAACTGGTGCTAAGATATCTGTGCTTGGGAAGGGTTCAATGAGAGATAAAGCAAAGGTAAGGGGATCACCCTTGAGAACATGTTAATGCCTTTCATGTTGCTGTGAGAAGTTCTGGTTCTAAAAGCATTTTATAAAAGATTAAACCATTAAAATCCAAGATCAGGAGGAAGTCAGCCTTCCTGAATTATTCTGTGCATGTGAGGAGCAATCTTGATCTGGGCAGAAGTGTGAGGTGTGTTTTCTTGAAGAGCATGACTTAGAAACCAGTCATCTTTTGATGCCCTCTCCCCTTGGATGCAGAGATAGTTTATATGAAAGGTGAAGTACAATGTTTACAAAATAAGAATTAATTCCAGCTACTCATTTGCTAAAGGAATATGTTTCCCCTCCAGGAAAAAAAAAATTAAAATCCTTTCTCCAGCTCTTCCTTCTAAAACCCTTAAATTCTCATGGTTCACTGAAGACACTGGAGCAGTATGTTCCTGGTGATCTTAGTGAATCACAAAGTGCCAGGAGGGTTTTTTTTGAGCAGAAAAAATGAATTTATTTTTTTTTCTTCCTACTTCCTCCCAAAACTGAGCTAACAGTCAACAGAGCTGCCACTTAGCTCAGCTTTTGACTTCAGCAGCTAAAAAAAGCTTTTATACTTCTAGCTTATTTGTAGCTTCTTAAAGCCATCCGAATAACCCAGGTAGCTAAGAGCAGAGTTAAAGAGCAAGCTTGTTTGAGGCACTAGACTTCACTAAGTGATAAAGAGCACCTCAGGCAGAAAGGTGGTGTGGAAGATGAAGAGCACTGCTTGCATATGCTTAATGTTCTGGAAAAAAAAGTGAGTGACATCAGTGTGTTAGCAAAAACATCAGTCACCTGAAAAGGCAGCTAGGAAAGGGTGGAAGGTGTAGATTGCATGTGGCTCTGTATAAAACTCTGTGCTGATGTGCATAGTATGTACCTTGATCTGTGTCCAGACATGACCAGAATGCTTGTACAGACATTTCCTGCTAAAGCTTAAAAAACAGGTAAAAGAAAAATAGTTTCTCTGTATCTTGTTTAGTTTTAGAAATCCTTAATCTGCCTTTGTTTCAGGAGGAAGAACTGCGTAAAGGGGGGGATCCTAAATATGCCCATCTCAACATGGATTTGCATGTCTTCATTGAAGTTTTTGGACCCCCTTGTGAAGCATATGCTCTGATGGCTCATGCCATGGAAGAAGTCAAGAAGTTCCTTGTTCCAGTATGTATGCTGATGCTCTTTTCTTATTGAAGGAGGTAGATGGGTTGTGAATTTGGCTGTAAGGCTGGGTAAGATTTGCTCATGACACAGGAATGGTGTAGTTGAGGAAGCCTGGAGTATTAAGTGTGTGTGTGTGGCAGCTTAAAATGACCCCTCTAATCTCACATGAAGGCATCTGCTATTTCCCTAACCATAATTAGAAAGACATACACTTACAGGGCAGTTGTATAGAGCTCTTGGAGTAGGTATTTCTCTCCCAGTGCCAGCTGTGGACACTGGGGTGGGTGGGTAGCTTCTCTAGCTCCATGTGTCAGTTTTAGCAGGAGAATAAGTTTAGCTGTGCCTGGCATGGAAGAGACTTCTTGGGTGGCTTCTTCTGACTTGGAACATTAGCACAGAAATCTGCCTAGAAAACTGCATTGATCAGATCAGAGACTGTTCAGTACAGAGGGGTTTGCTCTGCTCTAGAGGAGTGATGTGAGGAAGAGGAGGGTGACTGCCCAGGCAGCTCTGTATGGATTCAATGTTGGAGCTATTTTCTGAGACATGCTTGTTAAATTGCTATTTTTACCACTTTAAAAGCAGCTGATGTGAAGAAACCACTTTTTGCTAACCAAGCAATTATACAGATGACATTTGTTATCTGTCTGGGGATGTCTTACTGGTGAACCTTGAAAGACCTTTATGCTCAGCTTCACATCAGTTTTCTGCCAGTGTGTAACACAACAGTATTGCCTCCAAGAGCTGCAGAACTTGAAGGAGGTTTTTTGCATGTTATTAAAACAATAGCATTGCTTGCTAAATTAGGAAAAAACACAAAGTGGGGAAGAAGCATGCTGTGCTCCTTGCTTTCAGAGACCTGGCAGGTAGAGAGCTGAATACACCCCAGCACTGTGCTCCACAGCTGAGCCTGGAGAGCTCAGATGCTCTGTCTGAAATACCAGGGGCGGGTGGAACTCGAGAGCAGTGGGGAGTAGGGAACTGTGGAAAGCGTGTGAGTACTGTGTGATTTCTGAGTCTGACAGAGAGGAGGAGAGATTGTGATGTGAAGTGTTTTTGAAGGAAAGAGGTCATCTTCAAGGAACCCCTGGGATGTACAAAACCTCAGTTTGCTAAAGCGAGCGTGCAGCCTTGCTATTTAAAGTGTCTTATCTCTTGCTGCCTTCAATGTGTTAAACTTGTGAGAATTGACAGAGAAGTCACTGTGGAAGCCAGCAGTGCTGTGAAGACACATCTGGTAGGAGACTCTGCTTTGTGGTGTTGCCATGGCATTGTGAAGATCCTTGTGTGAGGCCCAGCCTGCCTGTGTGTTGAGGGGAAGGGTGGGGTACGATGAATTCTGCGGGGTCACCAGAAACAGTACAAATTCCTGCAGCTAGATCCTCTGAGGCAATAAAAATGCGTGGAGCCAGAAACATACTGTGTTCCTAAGAATTTGAAAAGACAGCCTGGGTCTGCAAGTGGGTGTTTGCTCTCTTGGTCAGACTGCATCCTATCCTGTTCCTTCAGTGGGTTGGGAACACAGGATGTTGTTACCTTTTGTGGGCTCCTTGCCAGCCACTCGCCTCTAACGGGAGCTGTAAGGTGCTTGAGGTGAGATATGTCTTACCTGACTTCTCCTCTGATCTCTCCAACATGTGCAAACAAATCTTGCCTCAGATACCTCCAGAAACCCTATGAGCAAGGTCCTCTTCCCAGGGACCTGCTCTGGTGCTCACTGCAGCTCCTGGGCATGCAGGTGGTGTGCCCTTCTTGGCTGGTCTGGAGAAAGCTGGCAGTTGTGTGCTGCTGCCTGCCGAGCAGATCCCTGATTTTCATTTATGACTATCAGATTATTTTGATTCCAGCATGATAGCCTGTGATATCCTGGAGCACAGACTGCCTAGTTAGCTGTTCTTTGGAGCTGACTCTTTTCCCTTCTTTAGGATATGATGGATGATATCTGTCAGGAGCAATTTTTGGAGCTCTCCTATCTGAATGGTGTACCAGAGCCAGCTCGTGGCCGAGGAGTCCCTGTGCGGGGAAGGGGAGCAGCTCCACCACCACCTCCACCTGTTCCAAGGTATCTTTCCCAAAAGCACAGACCTGGAAGTGCTGCATCTTGCTCAGAGTTGTCCTGCCAGATGAGGTTAAGCTACTTGTTCTTGCACATCAACTGTTGGCCTTGGCTTTCTAGCCTTGTGTTGCAAGCTGGCATCAAATGTTTATGTGCTTTCAGATGTAATCTAGCGCAGCAGCTGTCTTCGTATTATTTTTGATGTCTGAAATCAGTAGCTTCATAAAGTAACCTTTTAAAAACTGGCCAATGAAATCCTGTGTAGATAGACATGTCATGTTTGCTTCTGTAGCCTTCAGCAGAATAAGCATTTTCAGTTTAAACTGACCATCCTGTGAAAGTTAAGGGATGGCATTAGTCTGTCGTTGCTGTCAGGGCATTGGGATAAATTGGTGATACTGTTACTATAGTTCTTGCTTCACTGCCTGTTTCATGAGAGAAACTCTTTACTTTGGAGTGTTTAGCCCAGAAGTGTCTCTGCTCATCTCACCATTGATCTTCACAGTTCTGGAGGTCTGGCTGTCATGGCAGGTTACTGATAGAGGATTGTTTAAAATGAACTCTGAGAAATTACTTGCCCAAAGTTCTGTATCAGATTTATTTCTTTGTACAACATCTAATGCAGTAGAGTTCTCATCCCAGAAGAGGTTTTTATCAATCCTGCAGTATTATAACAGTGTTAACAATTCTTATGCTTTCATTCCTGATACAGAATTCATGCCTTAGCCTGTGGTGACTGTATTTATTTATCAAGCTGTTGCATTTTGAAGCAGGTGTCAGAAACGCACGCGCTGCCCTCGGTACTCAGCACGTGAGCAGAACAGCGGTCGCATTTCACAACCCTTTCTATCTCCTTTCCAGGGGACGTGGTGTTGGTCCTCCCCCTCCTCCTCCTCCTCCTCGGGGGGCCCTTGTGCGAGGAGCCCCAGTACGGGGTGCCATTGCCAGGGGAGCAGCTGTAGCCCGCGGTGTTCCTCCTCCTCCTCCCCCGGCAGTACGGGGGGCTCCTGCGCCCAGAGCACGCGCAGCCGGCATTCAGAGAATACCCCTTCCTCCTCCTCCTGCACCAGAGACCTATGATGAATATGTAAGAAACTATATATCTTTGGGGTTGTTTTTAATTCCAGCTAGCTGATTGTGTGTTAGATATTCAACATGATTGAAATAAGAGCTAACAACAGTGAGATTGCACTGGAGGAGTGGCCATTAGTCACTAGGACTAGTGCCACTAGTCACCTGCTCTGCCTCTTAAGTCCTCAAAGGAGGGAACTGTTCAGTGTCCTAAATACAGGGTAAGAGGTGGCTTTTATAAAATTGAAATGTGCCCCCAAGACTGAAGTTTGCCCTGATTGTCAGTGCCTGATAGAAAAACCACATCACAGATTGATGAAATTCGCATCACGTTCTCTTTCTGCAAGAGGATTCTTAAAGCAGGGAACACCAAAGGATTCTTACTGCCCCTAAAATCCTCAAAATAAATATGTGAATGAACATGATGATGTTTCAAGGCATATAACTAAGCACCACCATCCTGTCAAGCTTATCTTAGCATCTTTGCTCTTAGTATTCTAAAGGGAAAACAAGATGACTGGTTTTGATGCACCACAGCATTTGGGGAACCATCACAAATACTGGTATTTCTAAATTCTGTTTCTTCTTGTCATTTTTTCCATTGAAACCAATCATAAGTTAATAGGTTGGGTTTTGTCTACCTGTAAATCTGTGTTTTAGATAAGTTACAGGCCTCCTGGCACATGGATTTGTACAGCAGACAAGCTGCAGCTTTGGATATGTAAATGACTTTCAAATGCATTGTGAAATATTTGTGTGGTTCTTTCCTCACAAGCCACAGGACACAAGCAGGTTTAGCTACCTGTGCCTCCTGATTGAGGCCCTTTCTTGTGGCAGGCAAGGCTTCACAGGCTCTTCTGAAAGCTGCTGCAGCCTGAATTCAGTTTTGCCATTGCTTTTGGTCAGGCATTAACCTTTGGCCCTTCCATTAACACCGTTTATGTCATCATCTGTTTCAGGGCTATGATGATGCATACGCAGACCAGAGCTATGAGGGGTATGAAGGCTACTACAGCCAGGGCCAAGGGTAAGTTTGCTTCTCTCCTATCTGTTACAGAGAAAATGATGCATGATCTTTTTTTTTTTCCTTTTTATTTTTTTCTTTTAAGGAAATGGAAACACTCATTTCTGAATTTGAGCTGTAGGGAAAGCCTCCTGTTTTGCTGGAATCCAGGAGTGCCTGGGAAGTAACTTTTGGGAGTGTGCCAATGTCCTTGACAGTTCTGTAAAAGCAGTGATCAGACACATCACAGCCATGAGCAATATTGGGCATCTTTTTGCTTTTCAAGTGTTTGTGCAAGTTGTGTCAGTTTAGGAATTCAATTTCCACACTGTATGTAACCAACATAATTACTCTTCCAGGGACACAGAATACTATGATTATGGACACGGGGAGGCACAGGAAACCTATGAAGCTTATGGTATGTCTGGGAATACTGTTCTCTCGACAGGGAAGGGTCTGCACATCATTGGGAATTGCCTGCAGTGGTTTCACGTAGTCTGGAAATGTTTGTGGTCAACCAGCTGTTTTCCAGTGTCACTTCACACTTGTGCAAAAACTCAGAGGAGAACCTCAAGCAGTTTTCATGGTACCCCACAGATTATCCAGGTCTGAACAACCAAACTCATTCTGTGGTTTTTAGATTCTTACCCAGCTTGATTGTCTCAAAGGTGACACTTTTAAAATTCCATTTTTTAACTCTGGAAATAGCTTTTGATTTCCTTGTAGCTGTAGCATATTTTAAGAGCTCTGGATTTCCACCCACAGCACTACTTCTGCTGCAGTCTGGTTTTCACGGATTATATTTTGTTGAGCTGGATCAGTGCATGGTTCCATCTGCTTCCTTATCCTCAAAAACCCACTAGCTGATACTGATCCTGCGCTATACATTTGCTTGAAAAATTGATTTAAATGTCATATAAAGGCCTCTCTTTGACTAGGTGGAACAATTTTGGTCAATATGACTTGCAAGTAGTCTGTGAAGTGTAGTTAATTTGAATTACATAAAGCTGTCAACTTGAGCTAGACTTGGGAGGTGTGGGAGACCAATTTAAGCACAACTGTGTAAATCACCAACTGTTGAAAACAATAGATCTTATATCTGAGGTGCCAGGGATAAAGGATTGGGTGACTGCAGTATTTTTATTTTCTTTTTAAAGCTAGATCAGATATCTGAGCTTATGAATGGCATCTGCATGTGGCAATGAGTAAGATTCATTTTCCTCTCTCTGTAAACAAGCTGAACTATAAACAATTAGGAAAGCTATACAGCAAGCTGCTTAATGGCACAGAAATAGGCTGTATGAAAAACACTGCCTTGAGCAGAGCATCAGTTGCCTGAAGGTGTGAATGGATGCAGGTAGTGAGGATAATGACCAGCTGGAGGGGCTTTCTGGGATCCTCAGGAGCTGGGAATATTGGGGTTGTTAATAGGGTGGCTGTCTCCTGCACTGGCCTGGGGATGTTCCTTGCTTTGGGCTTAACTTGTGAGAGGTTCACATTCAGGTGCCTAACCAAGGGATGCTTTTCCAGTCTTAAGATGAATTTGAATAGACAGACAGCTGCTGTCAGTAACCTTGGCTGTCTTGCCTGCCTTCAATGGCTTGGTTTGTTGCCTGTGTTAGTCACGCAGCACAAAGAGGCTTTTGTGCCTCCTACTTAGTAGGAGAGCGGCGGTGTTGTCTGGGATATGAAGGCCAAAATGCTCATTGTACGCTTGGCATGAAGTTGCCGCAGCTAATCTGTTTATCCACAGTAATTTCCTTTGGTCTCTGCTTTCATGAAAACAGAATTAGAGAAATAAATTGTTGAGCTGGGCTGGAGACAGTTTTGAGAAAATGAGAGCGTGCTCCGTGGCGGTAGGAACAGGTTCGGCTCTTCCAGGCCTCGGACACTTGCTGTTGTAAACTGATGACCCTGGAGAGAATGACAGGCATGCAAGGATGGATATTGCAAGCACAAGCCATAATGAAAGCTGAGCTTGGATATTTAGGGCTTGAGCTAGCTGGGGAACAATGGGAATGGGAACTTGATTTGCTTTGGTGGTGGTTGTAGGTAGCAGGAGGGTTTGGGGCTGTCCTGTCGAGTGCTCTATCCCCGGTGCGATGTCTGCGCCGCAGAGGTGAGCAGATGCCACGCGAGCTGCAGCCGTGTGTTTTCCTGTGCTCATGGAGGGGAAGGGACAGCAAGTCACAGTCAGCAGCAGGCTGCTGTCTGCAGGCTCAGTCGGACGTGCTGCTATCCTGGAGCAGTGTAAGGACTTAATTATCTTGGCACAATTATCTAGGAGTTGCTTTGCCTGATGTCTAGGAAGGAGTGCTGAGTGTAGCCATCCCCCCAGCCAGACCCTGGGGTTATAGATGCCACTGGCCACCAGCCCAAGGGGCTTTGACTGCCGTGACCTTGGCTGTGGCTGGCTGCCAGAGCTGCCCTGTGGATTGGCTCCGGCTCTGCTGACATTGATCACTCCTCAAAGGCAACGGCTTTGTCCGAGTGGGCGCTCAGCCGGGCTGTCGGAGCTGCAGGCTTCCCAGGGATCCTGCACAATCCTGTCATGTCAGAAGATGAGGTATTCCATATTTACATAATATTTACATATTCAAACGAGAGGTTTTGGTGGACTACAGGGCATTTTGCAGACTGCTTTTGGGGTGGAACTGCTGTGAAGTTGCCCCACAGCCTCCGCGTTGACTCCGGAGGGGAGCTCATCCATCGGCACCACCCTTCCCTCTGTGCCCTTCGGCTCCCAGCGCTCCTCCATCCTTGACTTATCCCTCTTTTTTCCACAGGGCAAGATGACTGGAATGGAACCAGGCCCTCCCTGAAGGCCCCACCGGCCAGGCCAGTGAAGGGGGCCTACAGAGAGCACCCATACGGACGTTATTAAAAAAAACAAAAGATGAGGGAAAAATATCAGTTATGAGCAAACAGTTGTTACTGATTCTTGTATCTCCCGGGATTCCCGTTGCTTTACCCACACCAGACAAGTAATTGTCTAACTGTTCTTCTTCGTGGCCCTTTTTCTCCCACTCCATCCTCACCCTGCATTCTGGCTTCTGTACGTAGTATTTTAAAATTAGTTAAATAGATTTAGAGGACCGACTTTAATTTTTATTTTATTATTATTTTTTTTTTAAAGTGTGTAGAATGGCTTTTTTTCTTTCTTTGTTGTTTAGATAAACACAACTGTACCTTTTTTTTAATTAAAAACAAAACAAAAAGTTGAGTTAAAAATGTTAGTTTCCAAAGTGACATGCTTTGCTTAGCAGTTATGAAATTAAGGTTTTTGTTAACCTTTTAAGTTTGGTTTTTAAGGAACCCATAAAAGTTGTAGTTGCAGAATCCCAAAGTAGGCTACATTTCAAAATTCAGGGCTGTTTTTAAGAATTAAAATCATAATGTAACGGTAGTAGTTGCCACCGTTTAAAAGTAACCTCAAAACTTTCCTTAAAAGCAGATTGCTGGTGAATCTCAAGTTTAAAT
Source organism: Caprimulgus europaeus (assembly GCA_907165065.1). Next base: position 2,324,030 of record OU015547.1, read on the forward strand.
TTTAATACAAAGGATCCTCAAAACAAATTAAATAGCATTTTTTTAAAGGTAATTGACTTAAAAAAAAATTAGGTTTGTAAAATTGACTTTTCTTATGTGGGTTTTGAAATCTAGCCCCGAACATGCGGTGTTGAGAGATGCTTGGGAAGCAGATTTTTCCAGTTTCAAGGGGTTCTTAGTTTGGTTCTATATAAAGAACTTTTAAGGGAAAAAACAAAACAAAATAAAACAAAAAAACAAATTAAAGCATGGCTCTAATTGCCCAGTGTTTGATGTTATTAAACAGAGTATTAAGTGAGTAGGTCTGAACTCTGTCAAATTACAGCCTTCTCATTTTGATAGTGCTGGGGGCACAGTGCAAGTTTAAAACTGACAAAAATGGTCAATCTTAGCAATCCCATGGACTTGTTCAAGTGTATCTCAACACTAGCTCTGCATAAAAAGGGACACTGCAGCTGGAAAAAAAAAATATGAGGAAAAAAATTCACTTTGTACATAGGATAAAGTCCTAATTGGATTTGTACACTGTCCTCCCACTCTGTTCTTGAGAATTAAATGCTACATGTGTAAGTCTGCCTAAATAGGTAGCTAAAACTTGTCACAATGTCTGCCGCAGTTTGTCAATAAAGTTTAGTCCTTTTTTAATCAAAGTAAATGTGATGAATTGTCATTTTTTTTGTTGAGCAATAAAATAGCTATTTTTTTTTCCAAATAGATTTAAATTAATGCTAAAGCTAATTGGTTTTTTAAAACATGGAGACATTCTAAAAATGGTGTTTTTTTGTAATTCTCACAAAAAGTTTTATCAAGCTCAATTGAATGAGCTTAACTTTAAAAAAAAAAAAAAAAAAAGAAAAAAAATTTGTTTTTCACCCCCTGGAAGTTGTTGAAAAGCAGTTTGATCCTGGACTGTGGCAGAAATCTGACTTCAATCTGCTGGAAAGTGTTTATGGTTCTTTGCTGAATTGCTGGTGCAGATCTCAGGCGGCCTCACAGACAGACTCCAGCTTGGGTCTGAACTGGCTGGTTTAAACGCAGCGTGACAAAATGAATGCTGGAAAATTCAAGGCTTAGCTGCCACAGGAGGAGGAAACTTGGTTTTTGGTTTTTTTTCTGCTTGATGTAAACAACCCTTAACCCCCTTGGCTAAGATGATGCCCTTCCTACTTTACTTGGAAAGCCACTTAAAAATATAGATCTGTTTGAGAAGGGTGCTGCAGTTGCTCCTCATATCCTGAGAGGGTGTGTATGTATGTATATATATAATATATATATAAAAATATATATAACAGTTCAAAGTAAACTGCTGCTTAGAGAGACATGACAAATGGTTTGTATTTCCCATCTGCAAAATGAATCTGGCATTCTAAGGGGAAAGAATTAAACTGCTCGGGGGGTGAAAAAAAAAATAGAGCATATTAGGAACCCAACTGCTTGTAGCAGTGCATGATTGAGGGGAATACTTTAAACCAAACAGTTGTTCTTTGTAGATTTGTTATTAAAGTGTAAATAACTGAATTTTCAACAATGGTTTGGAGTCAGCTTTCAGGGCATAATGTCTTGCTTGATGAAAAGATCACCCTATACCCCCCTTTTTAAAGGAAAATTATCGCAGGAGAATCAGGATGTGTAAAGCTAACATGCATCGCAAAACCCAAAAGGTAACCTAAATGTCTGATTTTAATAGCACATTTCTCTTTTACATAAACTGTGACAGCAACTTGCATAAACTTTATTGAAACAGTTCTTCAGATGTTAATTTTTAATGTAAAAATTTGCAAAAAAAAAAAGAAAAAGAAAAAAAAATGTTTAAAATAAACATTTAAAAGAAACCACATGCTTCTGCATAAATTAGCCATAACTTAATAATGTGCCCTTTGAAAATGTAATGTAATGTGGGCAAAAAGGAATTGGTGAGCTTAAATATCAAAAGATGTAAAATGACAACGAATATAGATAGTCCTACTGCCAAAAAAAAAAAAGAAAAAAGAAAAAATTCTGCTCAGTTCTTTAAAAATGTAAAATGATGGCCCTTTTTAGACCCCAGTATTGATATTTCTGTGAAATGTTCAAAGCTCAGCTTAAGTTTGCATGTTTTCCTTCCTGTGTAATTGCATGCAGGAATCTTTTTCTTTTGATCCCAGCTGATGTTAAGGAGACTCACAAATGTCTTCAATTTGCAGGAGTCAAGAGTACATGGCCATGAATCACTTGGGTGAAGAGGAACAGGGGCAACACCAAGTGGGTAAGTTTGTTTGGTTGTTTTTGCAACCTGTAGCAAGCTGCTAACGTCTTCTGTGTGGGATGTGGGGGGTGGCACCATCTGAGCTGCTAAATTTGAGCCAATTCTTTATAGATCCACAAATAAATTCCTCTTGTGAAAGGCTGCTTACGTGACTGACGCTTTTGGAGAGGTCACGGTGTGGGGGAGGCTTCAGTATTTACCTGCATAGAGCTTCCCCACCAAGACCCTGTGGAGAAGGAGCTTTTAAGTGGGTTTGAGGAGAGAGGGACATGGGGAAGGAGATCTGTCTCTGGGAGCTGGTTGGTGAATGTGATGCTGGCCTTTGTGAGAGTGCTCTCAGCAGCGCGGTGGCATTGAAGTTGTTGTTACCCCGTGCTGTAGAAACAGAGCAGCCCAAGGAACAGCTCAGTAGGAATTCTGATCTGAGTCCATAATGAGTTAAAATGATAGACTGCAGATTTTAGATGAGATGCTCCCCTGCTAGACCTTACTGGCTCTACCCCTTCCACACCCCCACCGACGGGCTCTGGAGTGTGACCTGGCTGTTGGGGTTTTTATGGGGTGTTTTTGTCTGCTGTCCTCACCAGAGGCAGCTCAGGCAGTGGTGGTTGGGACATGGTTATCTCAGAGCCCCACGGAGCTGCTGTCAGCCATTGAACACCCAGAGCCCTCAGGGAGGGTGATGGACCCCCCAGCACCTTTGGGTGCTGGTGCTGGTCAGCACCCACAGTGACAGGGCTCCCTCTGGCGGCTGCTCTGGCCCCAATGACTTGATTATTCTGCAATTAATACCTTAATAAATGCAGGCAAGTGCTTGCAAACTGAGCAGTGCCTTGGTTGGGGAGATGATCACGCATCAGTGGAGTGACCTGCTTACACAGCAAGGACACATCTTCCCCCAGGCCCAGAGGCAGCAGCCGTGAGCCTTTCCTCTGGGGACAGCTGATCATTTTCTCTCAAATCTCGAGATCACTGCGAGTCTGAGCTCCATAAATTAAAGAACAAAGAAATAAACCCCTTGGAAGGCTGGAGAAGTTTAATGGTTTCAAAAGACAACTGTGAAAAGCCCTGGGCATAGGACATGGAAGGACATAAGTCTTATTTTATATGGAATTGTAAAGCTACCAAACGAGTTTCTCTTATCTTAGAAGTATTAGGAACAAAAGAAAGTGGTGATATGTGGAAATGCTGCAGCAGGGTGAGATCACCCTCAGTTCTTTGACTTTAACTTGAAAATTGGATCTGTAGTTTTCTGCTAGGGGAAATCATAACATGTCTGGATTTGTGGCCTGTTTATCGAATGCATCTTCATTTACAATGTAATTGGAACATCAATTTATATGGTGTTGTACCAATCTTTCCCGTTTCTTTCTTAATAGGCTCAGCTTTTATATCAAGTGGAAAAGATTTGATAGAGGTCATCTATTATGATGCAGTTTTTTACCAGTAGAAGTGGATCTTGTGACACTGCCTTTGGAGTAACACAGCTTGCCTTGTGCACTGCATTTGTTGCATGTTTATGTGAAAGATTTTTTTATGTTATGGAGGAATGTAAATCATAATATATCGAAAATAACTGTATATGCCAAAAGTATTTTGAAAACATGCCCTGCATCAAACATCTTCCTCCCTCTCATAGCATTACTACCTTCAGATTTTAGCCTGGAGTCTGCAAGAGCTAATTTGAGATCCCAAAATAGCCTTCAGCATCGGATGTGTCTCTCAAAGATGCTCTCATTAGCCAGACGTTCCGGGGGTGATACAGAAATTTGTGAGGGGTGGAGATTCCTTTGAGTACTGCAAGTCTGAGTCACCCCAATAACCTTCCCTTTTCTACTGACACGTAGCCACTGGAGGTAGAGTTCTGCTGGCTGTGAGCTAACAAGCACCAGTCAGCTTTCATCTCCTCATTTCCCCAAAGGGCTAATCCACAGCTTATTATTTGTAGGATTTTGGTAAAGAACACAAACAAGATGAAGGCCCCTGTTGTGCTTGGTACTGTACAGTGTGATGTACAGCAGCAGTCACGTCTCCTCCGTGGAAGCGTTTCCCAACAATGCTGTTCTTTCTCCAAGAGAATCTTGGCTCTAGAAAGATTTTCCTGCTGCAGAGCGCTCCGTGCCTCAGCAGTCCCATCTTCCCTGGCTTCATCTAGGTGGATGCAGCTTCTTCAGCCTCCAGTCCAGCCCTTTGGTATCAATACTCAGGTCAGGCTTGCTTGGAGCTGGTACAAACCTAGACTTGACACTTCTTGGGTGAGATCTCACTGTGTGCAGCGGTTCAGAGTATCCTGGACAGCAATGGGAGTGTGAAACAGAGCCTACAGGGAAAAACACTCCCAAGTGCTATTGCAGGGGTGTCCCCAGCTGCTTTTCCTGGAAGGAGACTGTCATACCCTGCCCTTTCCTTACCCCTGGTTTCAAGTTGCTTTTTGGATTATTAAATAAAGCAAACAGCTACATGCTGGTATTTTTTATGTTGGACTTAAAACATTGTACTTTTAGTCAGGCTAAGGCATGACCTCAATATGGCCCTGTGTAAGATTGCATATTTGGTGAGCTGAGTTGGAGAGCACAGCTGGATTCCCTGTCTGGCTGTTAAAGCAGATGATTCTTTGTGTACAGAATGAGTTTTTAAATCTGTATGAGAGCATCTGTCACAAACAGAGCCAAGAACAACAATTTTAAACGTGCACATCTTCCCTTCCTCCACCCTCAGTGCTGCTGCTCTCTTAAAGAACACTTGGGCAGGGGGTGGTTCCTCCAGCCAGTGACAGACCCTCCAGATGCTCCCTGGAGGAGGAGACACCAGTTGTGACCCGTCTGCTGGGAGATGCAGCGAAGAACAGGCGGTGCTGCTGACACAGCTCTGCTCTCGGCTGCGAGGAACAAGTACAGATGGTGCTTTTTGGGCAGGAAGACAGGGCTGAGGGAAATTCTTCTGTAATTGATAAACCTCTAGCATCTTGGATGAGATGTTGGACACATGCCCCATTTGTAAGCTTTGAGGGGGAGGAATTTCTGCAGGCTGGTCAGGGCCCCTGGGAGCTCCCATCTCGAATGTGGAGGTTACTCCTCTATTTTTTTCTACTGAGTTCCTGTGAGCACGGAGCAGAAACCTTTGCTGTTACTGCTCAGTTGAGCCTTCCATTGCTACCATATGTTTTAATAGAAATGTTTATTTCCACTCATTTTGCTCCTTTGGCAAAGGGGGATGAATCTCCCAAAGAGCTGGTTTCAGATCTGCTAAAGGAACCCAGTTACAATGTCATTTCTGGCTGGGAAATAAGAGTCTGCCAGCTCTTGGAGAGGGCTGAGAACACCAGAGCCTGCCTCACTGCCCTGAACGCTGGAGAGCAGCAGCTGTGTGTTGGAATTCTGAAATATCAAGTGTTTTCCAATGAAGCTGATACTTTTACCACTGGCTTTAGACCTGAATACAACCAAAGGCTCAGACATGGTGTTACAGCTGTAAATCTGTTTTTTAACCTGACATCCGTGCCTCCTGCCCCTTCCCTTTATCGTTGTTCCTGGAAGACCCTGTTGAATCCACCGGTGTCTGGATGCTCCTGGTTTTTGATGGCTCTGCCCAACAAAAGGTTTCAAAGCCAAGAAGAAATGGAAGATGGGTAAATGTTGTTTTAATTTTAGAGAATGCTTTTCCTCCAGCCCAGGCAGGGATTGTATAATGCTCCATCTGTACTGAAGCATCAAACACCCACAAATTAAGGAAATAAACAGGGAGGGGAAAAAAAAAATAAATATAACCACAAGTGGTGGGTAAAGATGATGCAAAGGGATCAAGGTGAATCACAGCATGAAAATAACTCATCTAGGAAACTGGTGAGCTGTTGATTTAGGGAGAAGTGTTCAACAGATGTTGAAAATGATGAGTCATTCCCTCAAATAAAGGCCGAAGGTGGAAATTTTGGGGGGTTTGTTGTTGTTGTTGTTGTTGTTTCCAAGGTGTTGGGTTTTTCTCTTGTCCCTCTCGCTGCTGCTCGGTGGGGGGAGGATGGAGTTTGGGGGTTGGTTTTGCCCCGGGGGGGGGGTGTGATTGGGGGGACCCGCTGGGCAGCAGATGGGGTCGGTGGCTGGTCCGGGGGTGGGCGGGGCGAGAGGCGGGGTCAGGCCGGGGTGGGTGGGGCCATGTGAGAGGGGGCGGTGCTAAGGTGTGGGTGGGCGGGGCCAGGCGGAGGTGCGCGCGCGCCCCGCAGGAGGGTTGGTCCCTCTCGGCCGCCATCGCGCGGCCGGCCCCGCCCGCCATATTGTGCCCGGCGCAGGCTCGAGCGGCGGCCGGAGATGGGTGAGGGGGGAACCGAGCGGCGGGGACCGACCCGGGCACTGGGCACCGGGGGGGCGGACGGGCGGGGATGGAAAGGGGAAACAGAACCGGGAAGCTGGGGGAGATGGACCGGGCGGGGCGCTGGAGAGCCCTCAGCTGGTCCCACCCCGCCCCGCCGCCTCTGTGAGGGGGGCGGTTCCCGGGCCGCGGCCTGGCCCGGAGCCCCCGGAGCTGCCCCAGAGCCGCGTTCCTCCCCGCAGCCTCGGGGCCTGCTCCCGTAGCTCCCCTACAGCCCCTCCCGGAGCTCACACAGCCCCCCCCCGTGGGTTTCTGGTACCCCGGGGCAGTGTCCAAAGCCCCCGGTGCTCTCTTGGGGCCCGGCCTGCAGCCCCCGCCGCGCTCCGGTGGATCCCGCTGCTCCACTGCAGCCCTGGCCTGCACCCCCTGCCCCCTCACATCCCGCTTTGCCCTCTCACAGCCCCCCCTGCCCTCCCACATCCCCCCCTTACCCTCCTACAGCCCCAGCCTGTGCCCCTACATCCCCCAGAGCCCCCACAGCTCTTCTCTGTTTCCCATTTGTGCCTCCACATTTCCCATTTCACCTCTGGAGTGTCTGTGGCTCCTGCCTGCACCTCTGTAGACCCCACACAGCCCCTGGCCTGTGTCCTCGCAGCCCCCACTGCTCCTTCAGAGCCCCCAGAGCTCCTGCAGCCCCTGACCTGCACTCCTGTAGCTCCCAGTTTGCCACTCCCCAGCTCTCTTCCCAGACCCAACACTTTAATCCTCCCACTTTTCCTCCTCAAACTCTCTTGTCGTGGTGTCTTGAGCCTCAAACCCACTGTCTTCACCTCCCCCCAAGTCCTGCCCATCTGGTGCCCCCCACACAGCCCCTGTGTTGAATCCTGGGGTGTTCTGTGCACAGCCCCTCCTCTTCACCAGCAGTTATTCTGTGTCCCCGGGTCACAAGGACTCTCTCTGCCATGGCACGTACTGGGATTTCTGCCCTTTGTTCTGTGCCATCCCAGTTCCCTCAGTGCTGCAGCCACCTCTGTGTCCCACTGGCCTGTGTGGTGGCTCCAGTCCAGGTGCTTTTCTTGGCTCCAGCCCCAGGGACACCCCCTGCACCGTGTCCCTCCTTGTCCGTGACTAGTGCAGCACTTTGCTGGAGAACTCTGGAGCTCAGTAGAAGCTTTAAAACTTGTTTAAGAGCAGTTTCTAAACCTTTAGCCATTACTATTTTTTTTCACTCCAGGTGCTAAGTGATGCAAACTGGAAATGAGCAATCAGAAAAAGAAATGTGAAGCAATTGACATGACTTGATCTGAGCTTCTTCACAGCTCAGATTTCACTTCTAGCAAAGGGTGTATTGTCACCCTGTCCTCTCTCTGGGTTGTGTAGGTTCTCCTAAGGTGAAGCAGGATCCAGAGAAGGTTTTTAAAACCTCAGTATTATTATTTTTGTTTACACTGTGGCAAGCAATCATGAGAAAAGCCAACTTTGGGCTAACATCCTGTGTGCCATGCAAACACACAACAACAACAAATTCCCTGAAAATGCTGAAGGTTTGGGTTTTCCATCCTAAAGGAGCAAAAAAGGGAAAAAACAGTTTGTGCACTTCTTCAGTGTCCCTTTAAATGAGCTGTGAATATTTGATTCCAGCACAAAATTGGGCAAGAGGGTGCCCCCACTTTACTGAATCCTTTGGGCAAATTGTTTACCATCTCTAAGAGGTGTTGCTCTGCCTGTAGAACAGGGATAACACCACAGTGCTGCAGGTTAAATTCCTTGTGCAGTGCCTTGGGTTGGGAGAGAGGCACGAAAAGCTTCTTTCTGCTCCCGTGGAAGCTTCCATACGTTGGGCTTTAGACTCTCAGTGCATTCTCAGCACTTTAACAAGCTGCTGCACGTCCTTGGAGCGTCAGGAGGTATCTGGGGCTGCATCTCTAGCCCGTGGCAAGCACAGGAGATGGAGACAAGGGCTGAGCAAAGCTGCAGGATCCTTCCTTGCGCTGCAAGTGATCGGTGCTGCTCGCTGGGGTGTGGTGAGCGCATGAGCTTTAATTAGAAACCTTTTCCTTTCAGTTTCCAAGACTGAAGACATAACTGGGCAGTGAAGAGCAGAGAAGCCACCTGGAGGAACAGCCCTTGGCACCCTGTGTTGTTATGGCAGGGGGACGGCGGGGTCCCAACCGCACATCCTACTGCCGAAACCCCCTGTGCGAGCCCGGGGCCGCCGGCGGCTCCGGCCATCCCACCACCTCCTCCGTCACGGGCGTGCGCTCCCGCACCAGGTACGTGCTGCTCTGCACAGCTCACATCCAGCCAGCTCCTCTCTGGGGCAGGTGTGGGGCCAGCTGTACCTCCTCATCTCACACACTGCTGGTGTTCCTCTGGCTCAGTGGTTTGTAACCTTCACTGCCCACTGAAATCCTTTTCCTGCCTGGGGCAGTGTCCACGCTGTGTGTTGTCACTGGAATAGGTGGGTTCTACTTTGCCTGAGACTAAAGTGCTTTATCAGACCGTGACAGACTTCCAGGAGTGTTCAAAACCCTCTAGTGACCACTGAATGGAAAATAAGAACAGAGGCACATTTTTATCCAAAGCCTGACTCTGGAGTTCGCGTTGTTGCATCTCCTGTGCCCTGAAGTTTGCGTCAGGTGAGGCATTTCTAGGGTAAAGTGTAGCTAGGTCAGGTGATGTGTGGGCTGTGGGGTTTTTTAGGTTCTAGCCTGGCTGGTTGGTTGCATTTCTGCAACTGAGGCAGAGAGGAGGAAGGAGAAGCAGAGCACCGACAGCAGTGCACAAGCAGGAGGTGCTTTATGAACTCTGCAAAGAAAATGTTAGATCTGTCTTAACACACTCCCTGCTTACGGCCCTAGGCCAGGAAATTTATAGGGATACAGTTACTCAAACAAGTTATTGCAGGGCTGTGGGAGGTGGAGCAGTCCACCTTGTACACACCTTGCTGTGAGAGCATGAACAAAGGTCCTTATCACAAGCAGGTAATGCAGGACAAGCCCACGCCCCAGCTTACCTCAGAGTGATTTGTCTGTGTAGCTGTACCCTCTGTACCCATCACCTGCATGGCAGTCCAGGCTGAGTGTGTAAGAACCTTGATGCTGCTCTGGCAAGAACACTCTTGGGTCTGATGTGTCTGTTAAAAGCAGAAGAGGTTTTGTGGTTTATATTTAAAGCCCTTTTCTGGAGGATCAGGACAGGAACTCTTGTTCTGTGTACAGGAACAGGATTTATTGGTGGATTTAACATTCCTGAGGAACTGAATCAGTCTTGTCAGCTTGGGAATCGGGATTTCAGAGACAGCTTGGGTTCCTGAAGTTCTCCCCTCACACATGGCCTTATTTTAGGCTGTCAGCCTTCTGTTTTAAAAAGCATGGAGTGATCCACCTGTGTCCACCCCTGGGCTAGAAGTCTTTCTTGCAGTCACACTCCGAGACTTTTGTGGTTTTGTTTTGGGATTTTCAATAAAAGTTTGTGCTCTGTAGTTCTTCTGAAACCCACACCCAGATTCCTTTGGCTGTTGTTATTTAGAGATTGCAAATCAGGAGAGATGTATCTCATAGATGTTAATTCCCTTCCCTTTGATTCAAAGGGTGGCTGTCTGGGATTGTGTGCGTGCTCACACAGGAGTACACACCTCTGACTAAACTTGTTTTTCCTCCATAGCTGAATAGAAGTTGAGGAATGAGAGAGGGCTCGTGTTTAATTGCTCTGTATTTCATGTTCAAGCACTCTTAGAAATGTAAATAGCAACTCAAGGCCTAAAAGCTTCCAATTAATTAAGAGAGCCACTGGTTGCTCCTTGAATAGGAAAACACAGCCACAGCTTTGGAACCTGCCTCAATGCAAGGGATTTCATACCAAGTGACCTGGTGCTGTAGACTGGCCTGGTTCCAAATATTGCTTCTGCTGAGCAAAATCCCCCCTCACCTCTGCCTGTAACAGTCGTCCTGGGGGTGCTGACACTTGTGGTTGGTGGCAGCCCTTGACAGTGATAGTCAGCTGAGGGTTCCCAGCAGTATTAGACCCCCCAAGCTCTACAGTGTGAGTCTGTGGGCTGGGGGACAGCGCTGTGTCTCTCTCAGAGAAGTGACTGTTGGGTGTTGGCTTTGCCTTGGCAGGAGCGGTTCAGGGACCGGCCTTTCCAGCCCCCCTCTGGCGGCTCAGACCGTCGTCCCCCTCCGGCACTGCAAGATCCCAGAGCTGCCTGTGGAGAGGAGTGTGCTCTTTGAACTTCAGCTCTTCTTCTGCCATCTCGTTGCTCTCTTTGTCCACTACATCAACATCTACAAAACTGTCTGGTGGTACCCACCCTCCCACCCACCCTCACACACCTCCTTGGTAAGCACCAAGTTTTCTGTGGATTTGGGTGCAAACCCCACGCGACCCCACAGCCCCGGGGGGTTGCTCACATGACTCTTATTTGGCACATTTTAGGCACTGGCTCTCTGCTTGGCATTCTCTTTCTGATCTTGGAGGAGAACAGAATAACTGGGAAGTTTCTCTGTTGATTGTGGGTTTCTGCTGCTTGATGGAAAGTGGAATAATTTTATTTTCTTTTTTTCTCACTGCAGAACTTTCATCTGATTGACTTCAACGTGCTGACAGTGACAACCATCGTCCTGGCACGCCGGCTGATCGGGGCTATTGTGAAGGAGGTAAAGTCCCCAAACAGATCTCAGAACCATTCTTTCCTCTCAGGTGAAATGTAATGTGTGTCCCTTCTGCAGTTTCCAGACTCTTTTGTCCTTTTCCAAAGAACTTTGTGCAATGTCCAAGTCAGAAACCAAGGCATGGTTTCTAAAGGGAAGAGCAGAGAACAGAAATGAGCGCCTCAAGCCATTGCTCATGACTCAGTCTGTCCTTCTGGGATTGTTTCTGAGTTACTGTCTCAACTAGGCTGTAGTAATTCTGCTTTCTTCCTTGTGAAGGACAGCATTTGGCTCTTTTCCTGTTCTCTTAGTTATTCTGGCTTTCTGTCAGGAGGAACCAGTGTGGATTGGTTTCTGCTGACTGCAGAAGGCTGTGATGAGCAGGTCCAGGAGAGCGGCCTGGTCACACTGGTAACTTCCAGACCTTCACAAGAAGCACTGAGAACTCTCCTCACTCCAGCTGGAGGAACGAGGCCCTGAGTGTTGGCCAGTCCTGGTGGCAGTCACAGAGCCTTCCACTGCCTCTTCCCTTGTGCCTGTGAAGTTGATTTTACAGATTGAGTGCTGCTCATTTACTGTTTGCTTCCTGTAGGAAGAGGGAACGAGTCTCCCCTCTGCCCACCTCTTTCTTCTCTCCCCACAGGCTTCACAGAGCGGCAAAGTCTCCCTGCCACGCTCTGTTTTCCTGGTGGTCACTCGGTTTGCTGTTCTCACTGGCACAGGCTGGAGTTTGTGTCGATCAATAATTCACCTTTTCAGAACCTACTCTTTCCTTAACCTCCTGTTCCTGTGTTACCCGTGAGTATCTCTTCTGGCACTGAGGTGATCTCTAATGTTGCTTCAGTGCAGTGGGTGTTGCTCAGTTGAAGCCTGAAAGTAAATAAGCACTCAATTACCTGGTAACAGAACTTAAACTACCCTTTTCCCTCTTGCTGTGTCATGTTTCTTCTTGGTGGCAGGGCAGATCTTTAACTTTTACCCATATTTCAGCTTTAATTAGAATACTAATTATTAGATTGCTCATGTCCTCTGAAAAGGGCTGTGTGCTTTTCTCATGGTATTCATAGAACCCATGTCTTCTGGTTATCTTAGTCTGAGGTGCCTCTGCCAGGTGCAGTGAGTCAAAGAGCTTCCCTGCTTCATGTTAACTGACAAAAGGAAGCCAGTTCTCTTTCCAATCAAGTGGTGAAAATGGCTCCCTTCTCTCTGGCAGATGCAGGAGGAAGCATCTCATAAAGATCTGAGGCTTGTTTGTGTGTGAGGTGAGATGGGTGAAGCTCTTTTCTGGAGTTTATATAGGTACTAAATACATGTAGGAGAGGGATGTGATTAATGCTGCTCTGCTGCCAGCCAGGGCACTGCATGAGGAGCTGGTGAGGAAGTAAATGGCCTCTCTGCCCTTTGCTGCTCCAGGTTTGGCATGTACATTCCCTTCCTCCAGCTGAACTGCGACTTGCGGAAGAGCGGCCTCTTCTCTCAGGTCGCCAGCATCGGTCTGAGAGAGGCCAGTGAGGTGAACTCCAGGGGCAGAGACTACCTGACCGTCCTGAAGGAGACCTGGAAGCAGCACACTCGGCAGATGTACGGCATGGAGGCCATGCCCACTCACGCCTGCTGCCTCTCCCCAGATCTCATCCGCAATGAGGTGGAATACCTGAAAATGGACTTTAACTGGCGGATGAAGGAGGTGCTGGTGAGCTCCATGCTCAGCGCTTACTACGTGGCCTTTGTGCCCGTCTGGTTTGTGAAGGTGAGCGAGGGCCCCCTCTGCTCTGGCAGGTGCTGCTCCTCCAGGTGTGGGGCTGGCTGGGGAGGATTGTGGGGAGGTGGACACAGGGTTGTGGAGGAGATCTGGGTCTCGCTTCTTGGCTTGACTGGATCGTGGGAGAGGTTCATCAGAGGGCTGGTGTGTTGTACACAGGTGACTGCATCAAACCCTTTTACTTGTGAAAAAGTAAGAAGCAAAACCATCTGGGTTTAGCTTTGCTGAGCTCCAGATAACAATATTGTCCTGGGAAAGTGTCCTCTGAGTGTTTGTGAGAGTGTCCAAGCTTGAAGGGCTCCAGGCTGACCCTTCCTCCATGCACTGACCTCCTGTGAGGACAGAACTCCAGGACAAGGGGATTGATTTTCATAAGGGAGGCAGCATGAGGATGATGGACCATATTATGATTCTTAGGTGGTTTATTTGAGTTACTGCCATGTTGTACAAGGAGACAAATGTCTTGTAATAAATCTATCTATTACAAGATAGATCACCTGAGGGGCTGGTGCTCCCACCCATCATCAGCTGAGCTAGGGGAGCACCAGGAGCTATCTCCCTGTGGTTGGTGATGGGTGATGATAGTGTAAATGTTTTGCTGTGGTGTGTTCAGGAGCTGTACAGCAGCTGTCCTGTGTGGGTGCTTCTTTTTCAAGCAGGGTTCATAGCTCCTTGAAAAGCCCTCGTGTTACCTGCCTGAGTGCTGCGTGTTTCCATGGCCTCGTTAGCTGAGGCTGTCCAAACACCTTGGCACATTTTCTTCTTGTCCCCCCCACAGAACACTCAGTACTATGACAAACGCTGGTCCTGTGAGCTCTTCCTTCTGGTTTCCATCAGCACCTCTGTGATCCTGATGCAGTACCTCCTACCTGCGCGCTACTGCGACCTGCTCCATAAAGCCGCCGCACACCTGGGCTGCTGGCAGAAGGTCGATCCAGCCCTCTGCTCCAACGTGCTCCAGCATCAGTAAGGAACTCTCTCCCTCCTGGGGCTAGGGCTGGAGTTTTCTCTTAGCTGCTGGTGTGAACAGAGGCTGGATGGGGAGCTCAGCTTCCCAGCCACCTCTCCTCCTCCTCCTCTCATTGCTTAAAAAAAACCCAAGAGAAATAAAATGAAAGCGGAGTTGTCGGCCGACACATCCGACAGCTCTCAGACACTGAACTGTCCCCTTCCAAGCACAGCAAGCAGATCTGGTTTTTGGCCACATGCCTGCTGCTTCTGGCCCCAGGTAGCTGCTGTTTGTCACTGCCATGGTTACACACCTGGGTGGGACAAACTCTGCCCTCACAAACGACAGCAGCTTCCTACTGCGGCCAACACTGCAGAAGCAGCTCCTGCATTGCCCTGGAGAAGGGCAGCGAGGCTGGGGAAGGGTCTGGAGCACAAGTGTGCTGAGTTCCCGGCTGAGGGAACTGGGGGTGCTGAGCCTGGAGAAAAGGAGGCTGAGGGGAGACCTGGCTCTGTCCAAGTCCCTGCAAGGAGGGTGGAGAGAGGTGGGGGTGGGTCTGTTCAACCAAGGAGCAAGGGACAGGACAAGAGGAAATGGCCTCCAGTTGCACCAGGGGAGGTTTAGATTGGATGTGAGGAAAAATTTGTTCAGTGAAAGGGTGATCAAGCATTGGCACAGGCTGCCCATGGAGGTGGTGGAGTCACCTTCCCTGGTGGGATTTAAAAGATGGGTAGATGTGGTGCTGAGGGACATGGTTTAGTGGTGGACTTGGCAGTGTTGGGTTTATGGTTGGACTCGATGATCTTAAAGATCTTTTCCAACCAAAACAGTTCTGTGGTTCTGTACGTTATCCTGGCTGATGGGGGGAAGACAGCAGACCCTCCTTCAGCTGTGGAGGTAGAAACCAAAGCTCTCTGCTTGTTCCCTGCAGGTGGACAGAGGAGTGCATGTGGCCACAGGGAGTTCTGGTGAAACACAGCAAGAATGTCTACAAAGCCGTGGGTCATTACAACGTGGCGGTGCCCTCAGACGTCTCACACTTCCGCTTTCACGTAAGATCACATCTCCTTCACGGGGACTGAGGGGTGGCACCTCACAGGGTGACAGTCCCCTTGTCCTGGACACCTCAAGCTGCCCGAGCTGTCTTTCTGAACAGGAGAGCTGCACGTGGGGTGGGCTGGGGTGGTGGAACAAGCAGGGTTCACTGCAGCATTACACCTCAGTCCCGTGTCTCCCATGGGTGCTGCCAGAAGGGTGACTGGCCCCTGCACACCAGGGCTCTGTCCAGGGCTGTTCACAGGTCAAGGTTGTGTTTCCAGTGGGGAATCCCAGGGGAATCCTCAGCAGCCTCTGCCTCACCCCTCCTGTCAGGAACACGTCCGCCTCGCTCCGTGCCTTACTGTGACCTCTCCTACAGTTCTTTTTCAGCAAACCACTGAGAATCCTCAACATCTTGATTCTACTGGAAGGAGCCGTCATCTTCTACCAGCTTTACTCACTGATTTCTTCAGAGAAGTGGCACCAGACGATCTCCCTGGCGCTGATCCTCTTCAGCAATTACTACGCCTTCTTCAAGCTGCTGCGTGACCGGCTGGTGCTGGGCAAAGCCTACTCGTATTCTGCCAGCAGAGACTCAGAGCAGAAGTTAAATTAAAACAATTGCACTGATGCTCAGCTTGTTACAAAACAAACAACACAAGAAACCCTCAGAGCTTTGTATTTTTGTTACCACTGCCTTTTTTTTTTTTTTTCTTTGATATTTGATGTAATTAAAAGGAAAAAACATATTTTTTTACTCCCAACGGTTGTTTGTGTGTTTGTTATCTGGTGAAATCCCCCCGGGACGGCCTCCCCCTGTTTGTATTTGAGAGGAGTGATTTATTAACATCAGTGTTTAGTTCTGAGAGGTACCAATGCTGCTGGAGTCGGGGTGCTGAGTGGGAAGATGAGAATTACGGGTGTGTTAAAGCTCACACTTTCCACTCTGGGTGCCTTTATAAGGGGGTGAGCCCTGATCCCCTCCTTTCTGGGGACCCCGAAGGGTGTCCTGCTGCACCCCCTGATGCTCTGCAGCCGGAGGGGAAGGCTGCCTTGTTTCACTAGGGTGGGTTTTTAATTGCTGTGCCAGAATTGCTGCAACCCCTCGCTCGGATCCTGTGCCGGGGATGGGTTGAGCTCTGCTGAACTCTGATGGGTGTGAGGGGAGCCCGGGGGGACTCGGGGGAGGCTCAGGGTCCTCCTGCTGCTCCCGCTGCTCCCGCTTTCCCTTTCCGTGGGTGAATTGGGTGTTTCACCCCTTGCCTTCTGCCCAACCTGCCCGTCGGGTCTGCCCAGGGTTGGGGCCCGGGAGGACGAGCGGGGTGACATCACCGGGCGAGGAGGAGGAGGAGGATGAAGGGCGCAGCTCTGCCCCCGGGCCGAGGGGCAACGGGGACATCCCAGAGCTGCCCCGGGGACACGGGCTGTGCCCGCCGCTGTGCCCGGGTCCAGGATCGGGTCCCTGCCCCGCCCGCCGCCGATACCGGATCCGGTCTTTGTTCCCTCCGGCCCCGCTGCCGCCAGAGGGCGCGCGGGGCGCGCGCGGCCGCTCCCGATCCCGGTGCCGATCGCGGTCCCGGTCCCGTCCTGGTCCCGTCCCGGCAGGGCCACCGGGGAGAATATTGCAATGGAAACCGGTCCTGCTCGGAGATCAAACACCGAACCGGGACCGGCCGGGCCCCGGGGACCGGAACCTGCAGTGCTCCGGGACCGGGACCGGAGGCAGCACCGTCCCGGGACACCGGCTGGGGACAAGGTGCTGTGACCGGACAGGGCAGCAAGGTGACCCCGGGCACGGTGCGGGGGTCTCGGTGCCCGGCAGAGCTGCGCAGCCCACCCCGAGCATCCCACCCCGCGGGGAAGTGTCACCCCGGGGATACCTCGGGAACATCCCGGGGACACCCCGGGGACACGGTGATGACACCTCCCGGCACGGGGAGCCAGGCTGCCTACCAGCACCGGCGTCTGGGGACACCACGGGGCCAAAGGCCACCGGGAGCAAAGTCGCTGTCACCGTCTGTTCGTCACCGGCCGCTGACGCCTCAACGGGGCGAAGGACACGGAGAGGAAGAGGAGGGAGGAGCGGGAAAGCGAGGCCCGGGGCTGCAGGAGCCCTGCCAGGGTGGGGGGCAGCACCGGGGCAGCCCCCCAAGCTGGGGAGAAGGAGAAGGTCCCCCCAGACTGTCCCCCAGCTCTCGTATCCCCAGCCAAGGCCAGATCCAGTCTCCGGATGGGATCACTAACTGGGATGGGTGGGGGGTGTGGGGTGTGCCCGTGCCCCGGCCCCCTCCCCACCTCGGCGGGAGGAAACGGCCGTGTCCAGCCTTTCCCGAGGATGAGGATTTCCTTCCTCCCATTGAGCCGGGACCCTGAGGTCAGCACGCAGCCGTGGGGTGCTCGGCACGCAGGATGGGGGGGGTGGCTGGGAGGTAGGGGGCAGAGAAACCCCTGGACACTCAGCCCTAGGTGCAGGTCCAGGCAGGACCCCCACTTTTTCCTCCATCCCCTGTCCAGGACCTCACACAGCCCCACCAGGAGGGATGAGGGGGCTCAGGATGGAGAAGTGAGGCCGTTTCCTTCTCTCCTTCCCCACGGCTTTGCCACCTCCCCTTTGTCCAACCTGAGATATTTTGGGGGTAAAACCAAGATGGGCAGAGCCAGTCCTGGGGCAACAGAGCCCGTCCCCCCCACAAGGTGGCCTGACCAGGGCTGACTGAGCTGCAGCCACCCTGGGTGGAATTTTTGGGCTCCCAGTCACCCCGGGAGGGCTTGCAGGTCCCCTCGGGTCCAGCGACGTGACCCTCAGTGCTGGGTGCCTCTGTGCAGAGCTCCCCAGCCCTGATGGGTGCTGCACCCCGCTCTACCCCCAGCCCCCTCCTCCTTGCCAGGACATGACCCAGACATGGGGCTACTGGGTTCTCAGAAAAGGCTTTTCCTGCAGCTGGGAAGAGCTGTGGTGGGGACCAGGGGACACGTCTCATTTCCCTTCAACCATCTGACAGCGACTGCACAGGGGTTTTCCCGGGGAGCCCAGTGGGGACCAGTGTCCCAGGGGAGATCCCGGGTGGGAATTCCCCCCAGGAGCAGCCAGGCACTCCTTGAGGGTGACTTCATCAGGGACGCAGCTGCACTGGTGACCCCAGGGGTCCAAGGCAACCCCAAGGGTGCCCGGTCAGTGGGCAGTGCTGGACCCCGGGGGTCCTGGCCTGGCTGGGCTCCATCTGCCACTGTCCGCACCCCCGCTAATCCCAGGATTAGCAGCCAGATGCCAGGCACAGGTTTGCTGCAGGTAATGAGTATCCCTTGGGGAAGACTATGGATATCAAAGTGCAGGTAATTATGGCTAATCCCACACCTGAGCCTAACGAGCTCGGTAGCCATCCTGCCTGTGCTGAGTGGGACCAGTCAGCACCACACTGGGGTCCCCAAACCAGGAGAGCAGCAGGGAGGGGAGCCCACGTGTGCTCCCAAGCCCAGGACCGCAGGGTAACAGCCACGTTGGTGGGTCACGGAGCAAAAGCCCAGGCAGAATCGCTCTCCCCAGGCTCAGCACGGCTGAGCCTCCCTTGTGCTGACCCAAAACGGGGCACGTGCGCAGGGGACAAGCTTTGGCCTCCCGCTGCCCACCGGGAATCCCCTCACTGCTTCCCAGCGGATGCAGCTGATGGGAAATGGCTGTTTTCCCCAAAGAGCCCATCCCGACATTCCTGGGAGGCCACGTCTGCCGCCCCCATCCCCGTTCCCGGGACCTCCACCCTCCCTCCAGCCGGTTCCCAGCTCGGCGCAGATGGAGAACGGGCGCTGCCAGCTGCGGCTGCTCAGCACGGGGCTGTCACCAGCCCCCGACCCACAACCTGCCCCACACGTGCACCCCACAGAGCTTCTGCCCCCAGCGTGGTGGGGGGCAGAACAGCCTGCACAGATTTCACGTCTGAGGCTGCAAACGCCGGTTTTCCCCCCTGATGCAGCAGATGAAGCCGCTGGCACCTTCCAGCACTGATGCAGAGATGGTGTCACAGCCCCTCGGGACCCCAGTGCTCCAGTCAAGGGGGGTCCTGGGTTGCTGGGTGAGCCCACAGTGGCAATACCCTGCCAGGAGCATGATGAGCATCTCCAGCTCTTCCTTATCCCCTCAAAAACACCAGCCTGGTCCTGGGGGGTCCAGCATCCAGCAATTGCTGATGTGGGGACTGGGACAAGGGGACAGGGGTGGGATGGGAACACCCCACAAAGCCGAGGGTCCCCAGCCTGGACACACAATGCATGTGGGTCCTGTCGTCCTTTGTTGGAGGCTGGTAACTTTAATTCTCCCTTAATAATCATTTATGCCATTAATAAAGCCAAATCCCTAAAGTGGCTCATTAAGGGTTCCACCACCCGCTGCCATCTCACACCACAGCAGGTTTGGGGTGAGAACAATGGGGGAAAAATTGATCACAGGGGGTTGGTGGGGGGCATCATCCCAGTGCCCATCCCACCAGGATGCTGCTCCCCTGGGATGGGGGCTGTGGGCTGGGGACCCCTGAGCAGCACCCAGGGCCACATTCTCCCCCAGACTCAGAGCCGTGGGGTCACTGTGGGTCCTGGGCACCCAAATCCAGGAGGTGCTGAGCTGAGCTGGCCATCGCTGCCCTGCCACTGCCTGACCTTGCCCAGGGCTCACCTGGCCAAAACCAGGGTAGGACACAGCCCATGAGGCCCCGTCCCAAGCCAGCAAGACCTGGCATAATTGGCAGCCCTGAATTAGCATTTGCACATCCTCATTAACACACACACACGCTCGTGTCCTCATTTTCTCATCTGAACAAGTCCATGGTGGGGACCTGGGAGCTGGGGCAGGTGACTGTGGGGCAGTGGGGCTGGACCCTGAGCTGCCAAACCTCTCCTGGTCCATCACTCAGCACCTGAGACCGTGAAACTCGTTGCACTTGTGTAACGGAGCAGTGACAACGCCGGCAGCACCCACAGCCCAGCTTTGTCCCCAGCCCTCGCAGGGAGCAGATGGTGACTCTCAGCACAGAGCAGCGTGGGGACCAGAGGGACCACAGCCGTCCCATCGTCCCCTCCTCTGCTTCCGCTGCCATGTTACCCACCAGCAGCTATAAATATTTAACAGCTCCATCCGCTGCTGAACCCACAGCCGCAGGGATGGCAGCTCCCACCGCTCCAGCCTGCTTCGTACCACGCTGGGGGCTGCTGGGATGAGCCCCCCAGATGTGGACATGGGCAAGGGCACGTCCCCTCACTGCAGCATCGCTCTGAGTCAGAGCTGAATAACCCCAGTGAGTCGGGCTGGAAGGGCTCCAGGGCTGAAAGGTGGTGAATGAGACTTTGGAGGGTGTGGGGACATTTCCCAAGAGTGGGGGACGAGGAGGGGAGTGGGCAGAGCCAGGCAGGTCACCCACCTCCCAGGTGGGTGCCAGGTTCTGTGGTGGCCCCATCCCAGGCACTGCACAGGCTGAACACCCCCTAAGCTATCCCGGAGGTCCCAGGGGCCATAAGGACCCTCCAGACCCACAACCACACCCCGGAGGGACACAGGTCCTTGGTCAGACCCCAGCCAGGAGCCCTGTGGGGCAGCAGCCCCACAGGAGGGGTGCCCGGGGGTCCTGTCTCTGGCACAGGGTGCCGGGTTGGGTGTCTCCGGTTGCAGCATCTCCCAGGCTGTGGCACGAGGCTGCGAGTCCCGGCGTGCGGCTGCTGTGGGACAAGTCCCAACCCGCAGCCCCAGGGGCGGCTGAGAGGCCTTGGCAGCCGCGGGTTCACCCAGGAAAGGCTCTTTCCCAGCATCGAGAGAGTTTCGGTCCCACAACGGGCACGGCCGGTGCCTCTTCTCGCAGCGCCCAGGTGTGACCTCGATGTCCCCATGGGACACACGTGCGCCAGGGCAGCTCCCTCGCCAGGGCCAGGCTTCCTCCCGCTGCCACCACCACGGCCCTGGGCTTTTCCGTCGCTCTTCCGCCGACCCCGGGCTGCCGGCTGCCTTCCTGCCCCGTTTCCTGCCCGTCGGCGCTGGGGCTGCCGCGGCCGCTCTGTCTTCTCGCGTCCACCCCACGCACATCCCTGTTCCGTGCACCGAGTGCTCTCCAGCACCGTCTGTTCTCCCTCTGGCTCCTTCCCAACCCTTGGATGAGGGATCTGCCCCCACCACAGTGTCCCCAACAGCTGCCCCAGGACCCTGTGCCCTCCTCGGGGGGCTCTGGTCCCCATCCTCCGCGCAGGATCTGTCCCTGATGCCGCTGCGGGAGTGACTCGGCTCAGCTGGGTGGTTTCAGGGGGTCCACGTTTCACCAACCATTCCCTTCCATCAAGGTATCGACTGGAGGGAGTGTCCCCCGGGGTCCCACCCCAGGAGCAGCAATTCCCCAATTGCCACCACTTTTGGGGATCTACCAGTGCCCTCGTGTTTATTCCACCACACCCAGCAGCAGGGATCACACACGGGGCTGCCTTCGGCCAGCAGCAACGAGCAAAAGCTTCCCAGGAACACCAACACCCCCAAATTCACATCAACACCCCCAAATTCACATCAACACCCCCAAATTCACAGCGACCCCCCTTGTTTCTGGGAGCTGAGGGTCCCGCAGGCAGCTCGGCGGGGCTGGCCATGGCTCTGTGCCACCCTGCCGCTGAGGTCAGGCCGTTCCCACGCTGAGCCCAAGGGTCTCCCCCAAAAACCGGTTGAGCGTGCGGAGCCGTGACTCAGCCCCGAGTCAGGCGGCGGGGAGCGGCGTGCAGCGGCAGGCCCGGGGGGCTGGCGGAGGACACGGGGTGTGGAGGCAGGATGGGACCTGTACAGGGGCCCCCCAATTCCCGGGCAGCCAAACCAGAGCCCTTAGCAAAGAGGAAAGCGAGAAATTTCCTTTTCCTTCCTCCTGCAGAGCTGCAGAGCGGGTGTCACCGTGCTGGGGTGACATGTCCTGTGTCCCCGCTCCCTAAAGCAGCCCCTTGCCCAGGGCACTCTGTGGAGTGGGGACTGGGACGGGCTCGTTATCTCCCTTCCTGGCTGATACACGGTTTGCTCATCCCTGCTGCTCCCTGGGGTCACCCCACTGCAGGGCAGGTGACACTGATGGTGTCACCTCCTCTTGCAGGTTCAACCCTCCCTGCAGGGATGGAGCAGGGATGATGTCACCCTGGTCCTTACATGAGTTTCACCTCCCCTGCCATCTCTCCCTGCCCCATGGCTGCTCAGACAAGACCACTGAGGTTTTCCCCCCAGTCCCATCACCTCCCACCCCTGGGGTGGCCGGGGGGCCGGGGCACGGGGGGCCAGAGGTGACACGGTCAGCAGGGATTCATGGCAGAGCAGACGCTGGCAGCAGGCTGTCACCAGCCCTCTGCACCAGCCAGGAATAAGTGGATTAGGAAACAATCTCGTTATCACTGCTGGCAGCCTCGGTGAGGGCCGTGGGATGGGGACAGGGATGGGGACAGTCCCCCTGTGGGGGATCAGGGGTGGCTGGTGGCCAGTGTGAGGCAGAGAGTGGCCACGGTTCTTCGACAGCGAGGGCTGGGCCGGCTCCTGCTCCCAGCGATGCGGTGTCCGGGCTCTAATGCTCCGGGGTGGTTAATTAGTCAGTGTCAATTTATGTTAACTAGTCAGAGGAGTCGAGAGACTGATTCCTGCCACCTGGCATGTGCGTGGGTGCGTGAGTGTGTGTGTGTGTGCACATAGATATGTGTCTGCATGTGTGTGCACATCCATGTGCGTGTGCACAGCCACCCGTGCAGCCGTGCACACACACCCACACACGTGTGCATCCGTGCAGACGCAGCTCTGGAAAGCCCAGCTCATGTCAGTGCTGTGGCTCAGGGAGCTGCCATGTGAGTGAGGTGGATGACAAGGGATAGGACAGCCACATCCCCGGGACAGGGCAGGGTGGGCACGGCCCCGGTGAGCCGTGGTGGGTGGTGTGGGTTTGGCCCTGGGCAGCACTGGGATGAGCAATGTGGTTTCCTGGGGGTAATTCACATTTTTTCTCAACGTTGGTGCCGTAGGAGCGAGGGCTGAGAGCCCAGAGGAAGCCACAGGGCTTTCCAAACAGGATCAGGAAAACTTCCCCGCTCTCGCTGCCCGCTGCCATCTCCTCCTTCCTTCTGGGGTGAAACACAGCCCTTCTGGGGGCGAAGGAGCTGTGTGGGCAGCAGCACGTGGCAGCGAGGCCAGGAAGCTCCTGGTGATGGGAGCAGAGGATGGAAGAGGATGGGAAACACCCCATGGCCGGATCCAGCCCCGGAGCGGGGAGCTGGGCAGGGGAGGAAGCTGCTCCATCTCACACCGTTTATTCCATCCAGACATCGCAGCTTGGGCTGCTGCTGCTGTTGGCTTCTGGGTTTTGTTTCTTCATCTTAAAACAGGATTGCAATCAGGAAAAAAAAAAAAAAGGCAAAACCTTAATCCCACAAATCCTCTGCTGCTCCCGCTGGAAGCCTCGGTGTGTGGCACGGGCTGGATGTGCCCGTCCCCTCCCAGGTGCCCACCATGGGACACGGGTTGGATGTTGCTTGGGGCTGCCTGGCTGAAGCCCAAAGCAGCTAAAAATACCCCTGGTGTCTTTACAGCACCAGCCGAGGTGTTGCAGCCACCAAATCAGCTATGCAAATGAGACTGAAATTAAATCAGAGGCATGTGAGATGAATTCGTTAACCCCTGCCAGGGCTGCAGGGATGGCTCCCACCATGGGCACCAGCATCGCCGCGGCGGTGGGGGCCACGCTGGGGCTGGGACCGTGTGGTACTCCCCAGGGCTGCAGCCTCGCTGGGGCCATGGGATGTCACCAAGCATGGGGGACAGGGTCTGTGTCCCCGTAACGGGGCTGAGCCGCCGTCCCCCCGGCTCCCCTGGCTCGCAGCCATCTGGCCGGGGTGTATTAAAGGCGCAGAGAAGCCGGAGATAAACGAGGTCAGGGCTGTGATGGCAGCTGGGGGACTGGGTGAGCCTGTGCCCACCTCACCTTCCCTGGCAGCGGGACCCTGTCACTTGCTTCGTGGCTCCAGTGGGACCTGTCAGAGCAGGGGTGGCTTTTTGGGATGCACTTGGATCCCTGATGGGAGCCTGAAGCACGCTCTGGCACTGACTGCAGCATCCGGCTCCTGGGTGCCACACGGGGATGTGCCGGGCGGACTTTGCACCACCACGGCATTACCATGGGCGGGTGGCACCGGCAGAGCTGAGCAGAAGGGCTGTGCCACATCTGTGCCATGGGCACACGGCCCTTTGCCAGGGCTGGGGACACACAGGGCATCAAACAGCACCAGCGAAGGGAGAGCGAAGCCCCCGGGGCAGACACCCCGAAATCAGGGCAGTGAGCGCAGCGTGCACCCCCAGGCTGCCCCACTGCCCGCCCCGGCAGCGTGGGTGTGATGCCAAAAACGTGCCCACGCGTGAGCGTGCGTGCGAGTCCCCGTAGGCAGCTGCCTGCATTTCATGCATTTTTGAGAAGAACAGGGTTAGTGGGTCACTCCAGCGCCCGGGGCTCTTTCTCCAGCTGAGCTGCTTTGCTGCCAAACCCATCCCGGCTGGCGGCTGCCCGCACCGCGGCGAGGGGGCTGGGGTGGGCAGCGGTGCAGGCAGTGGCCAAGCCTGGCATCATGGCAGTGAGGTGCTTTGCTGCCCAGGGCTGTGATGGCCTTTCTGCCCCACCAGCTCCAGCACCCAAGAAGCTGGTAGGAGCGGGATGCAGCCAGATCAGTCCCCATCCTGCTGCCAGCGGGCAGGGAGCGGGCAGGCATCACGCTGGGCGGGGACCACAGCCCCTCAGTGGGGCTGCCAGATGCTGGGGCTCCAGTGTCCCAGGCCATGGGGGTTCAGTGGGGCTGGCAGGGTGCGGCAGCAGCAGCTGAGAGGAAAATCCACCGCGGTTAAAAGTTAACACAGAAACAAACCAGCCGGGATGGCAACGCCGTGCAGATGCAAACAGCCCCGGCTTTATGGCAGCCCAGCCCTGATAAAGGGGTGAGGGGCTGTGTCCCCACCCTGCCTGGCCTCTCCCCATGGCACAACCACCCCTTCGGCACCCTCACCCCAGCGTGGGCGTTGGTGCAATCATCACGGTGCCGGTGTCCATGCTTGCACACACGTGTGCAAAGCAGCACACGTGTGCCATGGACTGTGTGGTGGGAAATGCACCGGTATCGCTGCTGGGGATGGGGTGAAACCAGAGTTGGGGTGAAGCCAGAGCTGGGGTGAAGCCAGAGCTGGGGTGAAGCCAAGCCGTGCAGTGTGACGGCAGCGATGCAGCACCGCGTCGCCTCGCGCCCGCAGCCCCCCGGCATCCCACCATCACCGCGCAGCCGTTGCCATGGCTACGGGCATGCAAGTCTGGGTGAAATGCATCTGCCGGTGCAGGCTGCGGAGCTGGGGGGGGTGGGGAGGGCATTGCTGCTCTACATTGCCACTGCTGTCACCAGCCAGGGTCACACCATCAGCCCCCCACCCATCAGATCCCCACCAAGCCCGTCACCAGCTGCCGTCCCCTTGGCTGAGTGCATGAGCCATTGTGGGAGGGCAGGGGGTGGATGTGGGGTGCTGGTTGCCCACCACAGAGGGGCTGCAGACTCCTCTGCAGTGGGATGGGGGACATCACGGCAAGGGCCCACCATGCTCCCCCAACCCTGGAAGCTCAAGAGGTTTGCCAGCGTTGGGCAAGCCTGGAGAGGGGGGGTCAGAGCATGGCACCCATCTCTGGTGGGTGCAACACCCCCACGTACCCCCCCAGCACATCCCAGCAGCTCCTGGGAGGTACAGAGCTGAACCAGCACAGCTGGGATAGCTGAGAGGCAGAGTGCTCCCCAAGAACCTTATCAGCAGGCCGGGGCACGGACCAGCCCCCCCGGGCTCTGCTGGCAATCGGGCTCCCATCCAGCCCGGCCCACGGTCACGGTGGCCCTGGGGACACTTTCAGTTTTGCTCTGAGCCAAAGGGGAATTCTGTTCCTGGCAGTGAAGCAATCCAGGCTGGGACAGGAGGGGACAAGGGAAGGAGGGGATTTCTGGTGGGAAGTTGCAGAAAATCCCAGTGCTGCCGTGATTCCCCCACCGAGCTCAGCTCCCAGCTCCCCCCTTGCAGCCCACTCCAGCAGGGACCGAGCCCCTCAGATGGGGGATCTCAGGGAGAGGGTTTTCCTGACACCCCAAGATTTACTGTGGTGGGACAGACCCCCCCCGGGTGCACAAGCCCCACAAATCAGCCAGGATCTTCTGGTGGAGGGAGCAGCAACGAGAAGCTTAATGATGTTGACACTTACACGTTCCTAATAAGGCTTTAATGGAATATTTCAGAGGAGGGAGCTGGTCCGTGCCCCAGGATGGACATTTCTCAAGGCTATTTTTCCAGGCTGTTTGGGTACCAGAAGATAACAACCCCTTCCCAGTTCCCAAATCCCCTCCCCAAGCACCCAGCACCCACCCAGTGCTTCCCATCCTTCCAACCCTTCATCCTGGCAGGCAGAAACCAAATCTGGCTTGGTTATCCCTGTGTCTTTCCTGCTGCCTGTCCATCCATCCCCGGTCCCTTCCCCCACGACCATCCTTCCTCCGCACACACTGGCCTCTCTCTGCCTGGGCCGTCAGATGTTGCTGAAAGGGAACAATGCGAGGTATTGTCTCTCCCTGCTCGCAGGCATCAAAACCCAGCAGCGCAATAAAAAGACACATTGACTCGCAGGGAGAAAGAGGCCCATAGATCCCCGGCTCCTCACGGGGGAGGGACCGCTGCCCCAAAACAGCCCAGCGCCGCTTTCCTGTCCCGGGGCCGGCAGCACCGGCTGCCCCGCGATGCAGTCGGCTGGTTGCCACCAACCCCAAGGATTTGGGTAAAAAGGGGGTGACCACGCTGGGCTGTGAGGGGCTGGAGGTGGAGGTGACAGGCTGCCCGTGTCCCGTCACCAAGGGATGTTCTTGGGATCGGTGTCGTGGCTGTGCACGTGTCAGATGGTCGCTGGACACGTGCTGGGGCGTGTGGACGGGCTGGGATCACGCTGGTGGGGATGAGTGGGATGGACACATGCACAGGCTGGGCCACCACCAGCCACGCACCCACCTGCAGCCCCAAGGAATCACAGAATCATCAAATGGTTTGGGTGGAAAGGGACCTCAAAACTCACCCAGTGCCAACCCCCCTGCCAGCAGCAGGGACACCTTCCACTAGACCAGGTTGCTCAAAGCCTCATCCAACCTGGCCGAGAACACTTCCAGGGAGGAGCAGCCACAGCTTCTCTGGGCAACCTGGGCCAGGGTCTCACCACCCTCACACCAAAGAATTTCTTCCTAATGTCTAATCTCAATCTCCCCTCTTCCAGTTTAGAGCCATTTCCCCCTGTTCTTACACTACCTGCCTCTGTAAAAAGTCCCCCCAGTTCTACTGGGAGCTACAGCAGCCACCAGCAGCCTCACCTGCAACCCAGGCAGCGTGACACAGCTCTGAGGTCCCTTTTGCAGCCAGGACAGGGCACAGGTGACCCAAGGCATGGAGGGAGCTGAGCCCACCCTGGGGACAACCACAGGCTCCCACTGCCTGGAGGGGGGTCACCATGCCCAGCACCCCACATTCCCCATGGCATAGCTGGATGCAGTCAGTGTTGTGCAGTGAGGTGATGCCCAAAACTCACACGTCCCCCGCCGTGCACCCCGGCCCTGGCGTGCGGGCACGTTCCGGTGGCACCTCCGCAGGCGGCTCCGGAGGAAACGGGACGGGAAAAGCTCCACTTGGACTGAGCACCGCTTTTGTTTCTATTATAAACTTCCCTTTTCACAAGGAAGGAGGCTCTGAAACACGCTCCCCGCTCAGCCCCCGGCCAGGGGACCCAGCCAGCAGCCCCGGCCGGGGCAGGAGGGAGCAGAGCCCGGTGTGATGTAGGACCCGGCTGCCCTCCCGTCTCTGCTGCCAGCTGGACACTGCGGCCCCTTTTCCCTCCAGACACCCCCTGGCAGCCTCCCTGCTCTCGTAATGTGACCGAGCCGGCAGCGCACGGCTTGCTC
Source organism: Caprimulgus europaeus (assembly GCA_907165065.1). The sequence continues at coordinate 2,351,959 of OU015547.1, forward strand.
AGGGTCAGGGAGCCCCTTATCAGCACCGAAATGCAGCCTGCGGCGGGGATGCGGGAGATAAGGCGCGTGGGACGGGCATCCCGCCTGGGCCAGGGCGTTCTGGTGGGTTCCTGTTCTCCTGGAACAAGTTAGGAGAGACCAGTGGGCTGGGAAAGGTGATGTGGGGGGTCCCCGTGGGATGTTGGTCCCCCCAAAGCGGGGAATATGCCAAATATGCCTGAGAAATTCCCCCAGGACTGTGCCCATGGGGATGCAGCCAGGACTACTCACATCCCACCACCATCCTCATCCCAGGGTTGGGCCCAGGACACCACAGCCCAGCTCACCATGCTGATGAGGTTGGAGGGTTTTAGGTCAGAAGTTTGGCTTTGTTTGCAAATGCTCCAGCTCCTGATCAAAAAAGAAGGGCAGATGGTCTCCAAGATAACAGACCACCGAGGGGATTGCTCTCTCCTTCCTCCACCATGACTCACAGCAGCCAACATCTGCCCGGTGTGAGAGGGGAAGGGGGTGATGGGGGTAGAAATGTTTTAGGGTGGGAGAGCGGGGTCGGTCCTGCCCCCCGTGCAGGACGGTGGGATGCAGGGAGGATGTTACTGGAGTGAAAAGCGAGCCCAGAAATAGCAACCACAGTTACACAAGACACCGGTTGCCATGGGATCTTCACAACCAAAAATGACGGGGCTCTGGCACATACAAGAACGGGGCCTTTCATGTGTTTCTATGGGAAGTCAGCGCCTCACTGCAGCCTCCCGGGCTGGAGCCTTTCCCAGGGCAGGAAGGATTTGGGGATGCTGGTTGTGGCACCAGCTCTGTGCAGGCAGCAGGGAGACCCCCGGCAAAGTCCCAGGCAGACCCTTGCTTGGGTCCAGGATGCTTTTTCCTGGAGCAAATGTCAGCGGGTCAGTCAGCACTGATTTGGCAGCCAGCCCGAGGTTCAGCAGTGACCAGCTTCTGCTTGGGTGATGGACTGGAAAGATCCCCTCGGCCACCCTGTGTCCCTGCTCTTCCTCCTGCCTGCCCGGCCCCAGCCAGCTCTCCTTCCCCACAGCAATCCCACGCTGTGTAGCTCAGCAGATTTTCCTTCTGCAGCTGAGAACTGCCCCACTCAGCACCTACACTGTCCCCCCAGCCCCTTCGCCCCGTCCCCTCGTGGGCTGCTCAGCCAGAGCATCACTTGCCCCAGGGACCGGGCAGGTGGCCACATCCTGAAGCCACAGCGCAGTGCCTGGGAAAGCCAAACCATGGGTGGGCATGGCTGGTGGGCATGGCAGAGACCCCAGACCCTAGCCCACAGATACTATTTTTATCCAAGGGCTGTTTGCTCCCCATGCCGGAGCAGCCGTGGTGGCAGAAGCCGTCACCATCCGTCCCTGCACACAGCACAGCCCCGCACTCTCCCTGCTGGAATTCTCTCCCTGGAGAGATCTAATTAGCTAATTCCTTTGCTATTTATAAATCAATATGGAAATCCCTCTGCTTTATTCCCAGCGTTGTTGGTTGCCCTGGCTGGGCTCCTGCTAACTCAGTTAAAATCCTCAAGCAGATGATCAGAGGCTTGTGAATGGCTCTAGATACATGAATAAATAATTGCATTAATTCTTCGTTAAGGGATGGAGGAATATGGTGGGCAACAGGGACAGGGCACGGGGCTGGGAACTGCACCCTCCTGCCCCACTGCAACCCCCTGGCACAGGGGCTGCCCTCGTTGCTCTGCCTTGCAGTGTGTCAGCGCTTCACACCTAATAAATTAATAATCAGCACGCAGTTAAAGTAGGTCTGGAAAATGGAAAATAACATCCGCAAAGATCCTGCGTCCCCGAGGTCTTTCAGGCAGGAGAGGCGGGCAGAGAGGCAGAGGATTTGTCTGCCTGTCCATCTGCTGGAGGAGCAGACAGACCCCTAATCTGTCCGTCTGCCTGTGCCCCGCAAATCCCCGTCACTGCCCGAGCAGCCAAAGCCCCGGGAGCCGGCGGAGAAGGAGCCGGAGCATCCTCTGCCCCGCTCCGCTTCCCTGCCAGCGCCTGGAGATGGAGGAGCCTGACTCATGGCCAAGGCAGCAGTGGAGGGATGGGACCCATGGCAAGCAGGGCTGGCAGTCACACTGGTTTCCACTGGGAGGGTCTGGGTTGGTGTTTGGTTTATGCTGGAAAGACACCCTGGTGTGTAGCAGCCAGCTTCAGCCCTCACTCAACCCACTCTCCTGGTGTAGCCACACAGCAGCACCGTCTGCTCCACACCACCAACACCCCCTGCAACCCACAGAACTGGAAAACAGCCTCTTCCCAGTTTGACAGCTGCAATCACCAGTTGTGGGTCTGCCTGGGGGGATCCACGCTCACCCCACGGAGCACCGGGGCTCCGGCACCTCACCAAGCCCCGCTCCTGAGCCAGCTGAGCATTCCTGATGCTGCTGCCATCAGCACAGCCAGGCCTTGGGAGAGGAACAGGCTCGGGAACGCACAGGGGAACGGGGCTGTTCATAAACACGTCCCTTAGGCAGAAAAGGGTTTCCAAGAAAAGCCGGGATCAAGAGAGACGTGGCCACTGGGGATGCATCGGAGATGAAAACCACTAGAAAACCCCACGTGAGGTTTCCTGCATCACCTCTGATGGTGACGGGGCTGTTCCTCCCCAGATCTGCATCTTGACCTGTCTAATCACACTCGAGTTTGTCTTTCAGAGACATCACAGCTGCCTCCCGTCGCCCCGATGGCTGTGGCGGGGGAGCAGCGGGGTGTGAAGCACTTTCTCCCCTCCAGCAAAACATGGAAGAGATCTGGGCTCTGCGCGGGGGGCGGCGGGTGGAGGGGGCCGAGCTGAGCAGCCTCACACAGAGCACGGTGACAGCACCAGAGCCACCCTGCCAACCCCAGCCTGATCAATCCCCCGCCACTCACCCAGCCCACCACTGCAGAAAACATCTTAAACCAAATGGGGCACATGTCCACAGCCCAACCCCACAGACAGGCAAAGCCACACCAGAGCTGCCACCGTCACCCCATAGGCTGCACCCCCCAGAGCCCCCTCCCAGCTCATGGTACCTGCAGAGAGACAGAAAATCACACCTAGAAAGTGGGAAGAAAAGTGTGGGGTTGGCACAGGTGCTGCCCAGCCACTGGGGTGGAGGGAAGGGATCACCACCCGCAGCTCTGCTGGGTTTTGCTCCCCAGTACCAGTAGCTGGGGACACTGGGGACACTGGGCTGGCATTTGCACTCGGGAACAAGTGGCAGAAGCCAGAGCATGTTTACTGACTAATTTAATGGACTCACTTGGGCTGCTTGTGTTCCCAAAGCAAACGGCCTCGCTCTGCCCCACCACACACATGGTTTTAGAGTGGGTACATCCTTGGCAGCTCCCGGTGGCTGCTCGGGCCCCTCTCGCTCTCGCAGGCAGCCGCAGGCGCGGGCGGCCGGACCGGCAGCCGTTCAAAGGCTTTATCAACTGGCAACCAAAAGTCAATCAGGAAGATTGCCGCCTGTTTTAATTAACAGAGAAATTTCGCTCTAACGGGGGTGAGATGATGTGTGCCGAGGGGGGGGAGGGAGGATGGAGACAAAACATGACCTTGTTGGCGGAGCGCACACAGCAGCACATTGTTTTCCCCTGGGAGACGCTGGCCTTGATCCTGCACGGGCTCTGCGGCACAGCTGGGTGCTGGGGGCTGGGGGCTGGGTGCTGGGGGCTGGGGGCTGGGGGCTAGGGGGTCCCGCCTGCCTGCAGCCACTCTGAGGCAGCTCTGGCAGGAGCAGGGTGACTGGAAGTCACCGTGGCCACAGAGCTCACGACACGGCATGGTCTGCTGCAGCCACCAGCATGGGATGGCCAGGGAATGCTGGTGGCTTGAGCCACAAATGGGTCTGGATTTTTGGGAGCCTCCAGTGACATCAGCTGTGCCAGGGTGCCAAGAGTGTCCCCAGGAGTGTGTCCCTCAAAGCCACTGCTGGCTCTGGGATGTGGCTGGTGGCCTTGGTAGCACAGGCAAGCTGCAGGCCCCTCACCAGTGTTAGCAGTCACTTTAGTTTAGTCCTGTTTTCTTTTCTCCTGACCTCTCCTTTTCCAGGAAAGCAGAGAAATGGGGAAGCCAGAAGGGAAAAACCTACCAGTCTGCAGGCCAGAGAGCACAGCGAGGCGGGGAGCCAGGCTGTGACCCACAGCATGACCTGTCCCCCACAGCAGCACCCTCTGGGGACTGATGGGGCTGGGGTCAGCAGGACCCGGGGTGATGGGGCTGGGGTTAGTGGTACCCCGGGGGGAATTGGTACCTTCGGGTGACGGGACTGAGACAAGCTGCACCATGACACTGTTCTGGGGGTGATGGGGCTGGGACAAGTGGGACCATGGGACCCTCCTAGGGGTGACATGAGGAAAAAGTACCTTAGGGGTGGGATGACCACCACCTCGGGGACCTGGGGGAGCAGCACCCCAGCGGTGACAGGGCTGGGGGCAGAGGCACCCCAGGGGTTTCGGGACCGGGATGAGCAGCACCCCGGGGGTGAGGGTGCTGGGGGACCCTTCCCCGCAGCCTGGCCCCACTCGCCGGGGTCTCACAGGCGGGGAGGGGGACCGGCATCCTCAGCACCCCCCATCCGCGCCGGGGCGGTGGCTCCTCCATCCCCGTCCCCCGCCCCCGGGGCGGGCTCGGCAGCGGCCCGCCCCCACCCCGCGCCTTATTACCGGGGCGGCGGGGGGCTCTGCCCACTCCCTCTCGGCAGCCGCCGCGGCGGGGTCGGCCCGACGTGCCGCACCATGGGCAGCCAGGGCTCCAAGGCGGCCAAGGCGGAGGGTAGCGACCCCCCAGCCGGCCACGCCGCCGCTACCGAGCCCGCCAAGGCCAACGGGCAGGTAAGTACCGGGGAGGGGACACCGGGGAACCGCGCCCCGCCGAGACGGGCGGACAAAGGCGGTGGGGATGGGGATGGATGACGGGGATGGGGCGGTGGCGATCCGGGGGACCCTCCTGCCCGGCGGGCACCGAGCGATGCGGCACCGCCCGCGCCGCGCCCCGGGCTCCGCTCCCAGCACCGGGCGGGGGCCCCGTTCGCCGCCGCCACCGCCTCACCCCGGTACCGGGAGCGGAGCGCGGGCGCCGCCCAGTGGCAGCGCACGGAACCTTCCCCCCCTCCTCAGTGCATCCCCCCCGCCCGGTGCACCCCCGGCTGGGTGCCCCCCGCCCCAGCTGGATGCGGGGTTTTGGGGAGGGGGTGCCGGGTCCCGGCTGTGCCTGACGCCGTGCTCTGCTCCCCCCTTCTTTTCCCCCCTCGCAGGAGAACGGCCATTTGAGGCTCAACGGGGACATGACGCCTAAAACGGGTGGTGAAGCGACACCCCTGAACGGGAACGGCTCGGCTGAACCCCTCAAGGAGGAGAGCAAGGGTGAGGCGGGCGGTGGGGATGCCATCGAGCCCGCTCCCCCTGCTGAAGCGGGGGATGCTAAACCCGAAGGTGCCACAGCCCCCAAAGAGACCCCCAAGAAGAAGAAGAAGTTCTCATTCAAGAAATCCTTCAAGCTGAGTGGGATCTCGTTTAGGAAGAATAAGAAAGAAGCTGGGGACTCCTCGGGGTCCTCTCCCACCGAGGAGCAAGGGAAGGCAGAGCCCAAGGGCGAGGAGAACCCCGCTTGCTCGGGCAGCGGGACACAGCCGTCGGCTCCCCCCGAGGAGGGGACAGCAGAGGAGCAGGGCAGCCCCGGGGAGAGCAGCCCGGCTGCGGATGGGCAGCAGGGGGCTGAGCCCAAGAGGGAGGATGCAGAAGCAGGAGGAAGGAAGGAGGAGGAGAAGCAGCAGCAGCCAGGGGAAAGCCATGGAGATACAGCCAAACCAGGGGAGCCCTCAAAATCTGCGGGGCCTGAGCCCACCACACCTCCAGCAGCGGTGGAGCAGAAGGAAGAGTAGAGCCCACTTGGCATCGTCCTACCTTAAGACTCTGACGCCGTCCTCTCCATCCCGGTAACACCACGGACTCGCTGCCTTGTCCACACACCTTCCTGTCCCACCTAGAACTGACACCACCTTCTAAAACCAACACTCTCTTTCCCCCTCCTTGAGTTATTTCTTTCCCTCCCCTGTTAGAAAGCTGGTTTGGATTCCCACCACCACCACCATCATCACCACCTGGAGTAGTTTTACCTGAATCCTTTAAAACTGTGGAGGAAGATTATCCTGGACATAACTGGAATCTACAGTGTGTAAGAACCCAGATCTCCCATCCCGCTCTGGTATCTCTGCTGGTCTCCTGACTGTCCCCAGTCACCTCCCAGCAGTCTTCAAAGCCCAGCAAGCCAGTGACTGTTCAATGGATTCTTTTTTCTCAGTTTACATTCCTGGTTCTGATTTTTCATTTCAAGTATTTTGTGCTTTTTATAGAAATTGATGGTTTAAAAAGCTAATCTGTTTAGTTTTTTATAATGTCTTACTCTTGGCTTAAAACCATAAAGCTTGTAAGTCCGCTGTGTTTAATTCTGCTTCTAAGGGATAACTTTTAGGGTGTGGGGTGGAGGGAGGGGGCCTGCCAGCTGTATAATGTGAAGCAACATTGTTTTTTCTCTGTAAATAATTTTTTTTAATGGCCAAAAACCACTTGATTTGCAATTTTCTAACTTCTAAAACAAACAAACAAACAAAACAAAAGCTGTATGGGCTTTCTTGTAACATTTGAAAGGAATAAATGGTGACCCCTTTATGGGTGAGCTCGAGTCCTTCTTGTCCTGGATGCCAGACGAGGGCCAGGGAAGATAGCAGTTGCTTATTTAGTTCAACAGCTGCTGCATTTAATCACTCCAGCCCTGGCTCTGCTCGCAGTTAATTGACTTGCAGCAGATGTAGAGCTACAGCCACAAAGGACTTTCTCACACAAGCCTCTTGTCGCTGCCTTAGGATCACTGTTCAGCTGGCTGCTTGGTACCTGTTTTCTTAGAGATCTAACCCATTTTTTTTTTTCCTGGTGAGAGGGAAAAGAAAAAAAAGTCTTTTCTCATACATTTCATGGGTGAAATTCCCATTTTAAGCTTGGTTTCTTTAATTTTAAATTATTTTTTTAGTGGCTTTAGTATAGATTGGCTCCTCTTTCCTAGAAAAAAAAACAAAAAAAACCAAAAACCCAACATGCTGGAGCACAAACTGTGCACTAGGAGCCAAGATTGACTTCCAAAGAGAAAGTGAAGGCACACTGGCTGCCTCTATCACTTCTCCAGGGCTCTGCACAGGGATAGAGGTGATTTTTCCCCCAAGATGGGTGGGCAGCAGAAGGAAGGAGCACTGTCCTCCTCCAGCAGCTCAGAGTTTGAAGGCTACAGCCTCCCCAAGGAGCTGCTCCTGCCTGTGCAGGCAGCAGCAGCAGCACACAGCCCCTCCATTTAATGGCCTGCTCCTAATTCCCATCTAATCACCTGCCCCTGCTGTTCCGACTGCCAGAGAAGATGGAGACAAGCAAGGACCATTGTTTGCCCAACTGGCACCGCTCTGCCAAGGCAGGGCCTTGGGGCAAGGACCTCACTGCTCCTCCACAGCCCTGGAGGTAGGAAATGGCCAAAACTCTTTATTTTTATGCAGCACATCCTCCGATCAACAGCGAGAAGCTAAAGCAGGCGCCCCACTTCCAACTGCAGCGGGGTAAAACAAAACAATATGGTATTTAAATGTAGGCACAGGGGTCTCTAAATGATTTCTAAGGTTGCTCAGAGGCTGTGGTGTGAGACACAGCTGCATTGTGCCCTGACTGAGCTCCAGGGCTCAGTGCACTGCCAGGGAGCTGCCTGGGGATGGTGGCAGCCATTTTAAGAGAGGCTGGGAGAGAGGAGGAGGAGGAGGAGGAGGATCACACTGTGCTCTGCCCAGGGTAACTTGTTTTTATTCAAAGAGGAGAGGATTTTAATTGTCTGCTGTGGTGAAAAGGATAACTCTGTTTCCTGGAGTATTATTACAGCCATGAAAGGGAACTGTAACACACAAAGGGTTGTTTGGGGTTTTTTTTAACTATATAAACAGCAAATTGGGCTTAGGAATGTTTCATGTCCATTTCAGGTGTGATCAATGCTCAGTTGCAGAAATAACCTGCTCCTAATTATATTACAGAAATTTTTTTCACTTGAATACCAGATAAAAATCACTTAAGTTCAGCCAAGAGATACTCCCTTCCCATAACTGATTATTCCTGTTCCAGATTAGCATTGCTTTCAGAGCACAAGCTGCATGAAGCACCCTCGCTCCAACCCAACCACAAACCCAATTAGCATCAGCAGTGCTGCTGGGCGAGAACCCAGCTGTGTAATTTAGGAAAAAGAGCCACAAGAACTGCCCTGGTGACCCTTAGTAGAAGAGCTGTGAGCAAACAAAACCTGTGGTATTTCAACTTACCTTTTCTGGAGAGAAAGGTCATGAGGAGAATTTCAAAGTTATTTTATAAAACACAGAGAGGGGGGTAAAAAAACCCAAACAAACCAAAAACAAACATCCACAAAAGAAACTAAAGCAATCTTTCCAAATAAAATGCTTCAGTTGATGCATTTGAACCAACACATCTAGCTCTCTTTGTGAAAGAGGGGGGAAGTAATCATGCCTCACCTCACCTTTCTTTCCAAAACCTGATTACAGCTGTTGTTTTTTTGTGGCTGGGACCTATATCCCATCATGACTGTGACCAAGGTACTGCACCATTTTCCAGCCATGGCTCTGAAAACAAACAACTCCCACTCTAACCAAGTGTTTCCTCTCAGCAGAAAGCAGTACAAACTCACACCAACCATAGAAATGTACCAGTTTTATTACAAAGATTCTCAAAATTCAAAATAAAAGCATCTTTAAAAAACCACAATATATTTCCCCCCCCCATCCCCAGACACAAAGATACACTGATCTCTCTCGCTTCACATACAAACACTGAAGAGTGGGAGTGACACATCACTCAGATCCAAAGAGACTACAAAACTCAGGGTGGAAAAGGGGAAAAAAAAAAGTATTTAAAAAAATAAAACATTTAAAAAATAACCTGTGTTAAGTTAGCAGCATTATTAGAGTTGAAACCATCAGCAGCGCTCCGTGGGAGGTACAGATCCTCTTATGGACAGAGGAATCCCCCTGAGAAAGGAGAGCAGCGAGTCAAACCTGCCTGCAAAACTCCTGCAAAGCATTTCACCAAAAGCTCATCTAATGGTCAGATGCAAAAGAAAGGCCAGTTCTGGTCACAAAAGACTTTTGGGTGTGAGATAATGTGTGGGAGTAGGAAGAGGAGTAGTTATAAAAATGTACAGAGCCCCATCTGCTGCTCCCTTATAAAGATAACAGCTCAGGGGGCTGATAAAAAGGTTCTCCACGTGTACTGGCCTTGAGAGGAGAGAGAGAATGGTTCAATTGGAAAACATTTGTTTGTCAGTGAGTGACAAACACTGACAAGAGCTTTCAGCCAGGCTCTGTGTGGCCTGGCCTTTAGACAAGCTGGGAATTTCTGTGGTGGTTTCAGCCTGAGACACAGATCAGGACTGAGAAAGCACCTTACAGCACGGGTACAAGCAGGAAAAGCAAAAGCAGGCGGGCAAAGGGGCAGTAACTCGCTTCTCCCCACAGAGAGGGGCACAGGTATGGGGGAAAAAAAGGTATAAAAATGCCATCCCTTCTCTGACTCGAGATGCATAATGCTGCCACACTACCTGGATCTGCAAGATCTTGGAAAAAGTCAACCACTACATTCGAGTGATTTTTGTTCTTTTTCATTTTGCATTTTCCAGATCTGCACCTGCAGGGCTCTTGGGCTGAGTCACTAAAGCGCTTTTCAGATTGGTTTGGGGTTTTTTTTTTAAGCTGCTTCATCTCTTTCTGCAAGTTTGCTGCAGGGAGGTAGCCAACTCTATTCAAGAACTGCACTATTTGACCCTGAGAAGCGGCACCAGCTTGCAGTTACTTGCCATGGTGGAATCAAACTGAAAACCAAAGGAATAGTCAAGTCTCTCACAGGTTTCATTTGGGAACTCCTATTCTCCCCCCCACCCTCCCCCAAAAAAAGGAAAAAAAAATAAAACAACAACAAAAAAAATCATGGCCATCTTTCCACCTAACCTGAAATGCAGATACTACTTCTACTTAAATTATTATTTTCCAAGGGTGGTTATTTTAGAGGAAAGAGTAAAGAAAGGAAGTGGATTTTTAAAAGACACACTAAGGAGGCAGTGGAAGGCAAGAGTGAAACTTCCCAGTCACCAAATCTGGGCAGTGCAGGTCTGCCCACTCCGCAGAATCCTCCCTGTCTGCTCCCAGCGGAGTGCAGCAAGGAATAATTTACAGTTCTCAAGTCATTTATATATTTATATAGAAATATATACAGAAACATATATAAAATATAAATCCTGTGGAATGGGAGGCAACCAGAGAAGCTAACCTAGGACAACTATGCACTGGCAGGTGCTGTCCAGCTGCAGCCATCTTAGGTGGATTTTGTCTCTTCCTTCACCCTGTGAAAGCAAGCAGTGAAGAATTTGGTTTAAACAAGCAACTCGGCCTGTGCCCAGGGTTTAGTAACAAGCCAGAGCCATAAACTTAAAAAAAATGCTGTTTATGTGGCCCATCATCTAACTACCACACCTCTCCTCCAAGCCCTCAAGTGGTACAACACCTCACTGAGGGCATGGGCAGATGCACCAGAAAGTACAGGCACAGCCATTTAACCCCCGTGCCAGGAGACAGGGCTCACCCTTTGGGCTCTGCTTTCTCCTCTTTTGCTTTCTCCTCTTCTTTCTCATCTAGGGAGGAAAATAAAACAGAAAAAGAAACACAGTAGTGCAGCAGGAAAGTACATGACAGGTAAAGTTCCACAGAGCTTGGAGGGCTTCTAGTCCAGGCTTCCATACTCACCTTTCTTCTCCTCTTCCTCCTTTTCCTCCTCTGTTTTCACACGTTTAGCTTTCTTAAAGTTGGCAACATTTTTGCGCCCTCCTTCCCCTTCGTCTTCAGAGTCAGAGAATTCCTCATCACAGGATATTCTCTTATCAGAATTGCGGACTGAGCGTGAAGAAGACAAGAGGTTTGTTTCAGCAGATTTAGAAGGCAGGAGACACCAAGCACTAACTTCTCCAAGCACATCTCCACACAGGAATGAACTAATGAGACTACCTTAGAATTAGGCTGGGATAAAAACTCTTTCTACCTGCTGTGTCTTTTAACTCATCCCTCCTAACAGCTCATGCCTAAGATCTAAGATCACATGTCCAACTTGGCTTAGGCACAGTGTAGTGTCTAGACTCGACAGCACAAGCAGGTTAACCAACCTCACACTGAGCAAATCTGTCTGCCACATCTAAAGGCCATCAGCCAATCTGGGATAGAAACCAGCATTTTTTTCACTGTGGAAGACAACTTCTGGGATCAAACCTGACAGTCTCCCAGAAAAGTATTCTGTCATAGCACCTAGATCACAGCCACTGTTTAAATTCTCACATCAAAGCCCAGGTTCTCCTGTTATGGAAATCATCTGGCATAAGTGCCATTTCTCCAAGGAAAAAGAAATCTATCAGCTTTGCAGTGCTTAGCATCATTGCTTTATCTCCCCAAATCAGTCATCAAGGTGGGAAGAGATTCAAACTGAAGGATGCCAGAATGGAGATCTATCTAAATCCTACATCCTCCTCTCTTTACTGAGGTAACTCAGTTTAGAGCCTCCACACTTCTCCAGTTCAGTATTGCACCCACAGTCTGCTTCGAACTGGGCAACGCAACTACGCCAGAGACAAGCACCTACTCGAAATGCGTTTCTCAGGATCTTCTTCCTCTTCATCTCCACTGTCTTCCTGAACAGCATCCTCAGGAATTGGCTGCATCTGGACACCAGGGGCATGAGGCAGCATGCGCAGATTCTCAAAGAGACGTTGCCTAGAGGCAGCCAGGAAAGGAACAGCTCCGTCAGCCAGAGGCCACCCGCGGCCGCGGAGCCCCCGGCGGAAGGTGTCAGCCTGACAAAGAGGAGCGAACACTCACTTGATCTTCTCGAGATACTCATTGGTGTTCTGGTTAGTCATGTTCGAGGGACTGATGTGGAGCTTAAAGTCTGGTCCAAAGTACTCAAAATAGTCATTATATGGAAGTTCTGCAGGGAAGTTATAAAGGAATAAACACCAAATTACCACTGGAGTGGGGAGGAAATGCCACAGACACATCGTGCTTCCACAGAAAAGCACAACCTAGGCACAGGAGCCAAAGCTGCTCTAGCCCAAATTCAGATCAAAGCAGACAACTTATCAACAGTGCAGTCAAAGCTTACTTGGCAGTTAAACACCACCAGTGCACACAAAAGTTTTCAGCAGAAGGTCATCACATCTCAGTAAGACAGCAAGGCTGCTGGGTACCCTTTGCTGGAAGGGAGAGCTACAGGACTAGAATGCCAACAAGAACAGCTACTGCAAATCAAGGCACCCAAAAGCTCCTCCACAGTAATAATCAAGAGATAATGAAACATCTTAGGGTTGCTGCCTCTCCCACAGCAACATCCTTTCCTTGAGCTCTGTTACTAGAGTGTCATTGTCCCTCAGTCTCGTTTCTGAGGCTCCAAGGGAGAATTACCGTTGGGAATTTCAGTGTCCAAAGCCACAGCAGTCTCATAGGTCCAGCACCTGGCCACGTTGCGGATGGTGTAGCCACCTCCTCCCAGCATCAGCATGGGCAAGTTAAAGCTTTTGACAAACTCCACACACTTGGCATGACCTGCAGCAACAGCAGGGGAGGAAAAGGTCACAGCCTCAGGGCATAAGAAGAAAAACCTTTCAATGCCATCTAATGATATGAGTTATGCCTGTTCAGCATGGGCACTCTAAGATACTCTCACCTTTGATGGTCAGATTAAAACAACCCAGCCTGTCCCCTGACAGAGAATCTGAGCCACACTGCAAGACAACTGCGCTAGGCTGGAACGTCTCCATCACTTTAGATATCACCTAAACAAGAAAGCTGTTGTTACACACTCTCCACAGGACAGTGACACAGCAACACAGTAATGTCCATGTCAGCAAGTGACATGAAGACATCCCTAGTGTTCCCACAGCTGCTGGCTCTCCTATATTGGTAACAGTGAGGCTCTTACAAGAGCTCAATGACGACAGGCTGCAATTGTTAGGGAAGAACACAGCCCCTGAAGAAGCTTATCATAGAAAACTGAATTTATCCCCCCAAAGAACAGCTCCATCAGCCACCCAATGACAAAGTGTGATCCATAAAGAATCACTCAGCAAATGTCTTCACTTACTGGCTTGAATATTGCTTCATAGGACTCATCATCAATCCCATCCCGCAGGGGATAGTTGACAGCGTAGTACTTGCCTTTGCCCGCACCAATATCCTATTAGAGTGAAAGAAATGAGAGGCCACAAGTCACCAGAAAACCAACTGCAACACATAAATTGGGTCCTAAATTAGGAAGTCTGGGATTCCATCAGTGTAATCTGAATGTGAGTCTGGGCTCCAACAAACACTGTCCTGGCAGAAGGAGCCAGGAGTCAGCTCACTCCTAAGTGGGTGCATTTGGCCCTCAGTGCTCAGAGAAGAAAAATCGACTCCTGTCACCACTTTGATGTTGCTGTGAGCACACAGGCTCTCATTTCACTGGCAAAAGCCACTCTCTTACAGGGCAGTAAAACTGGCAACTGGAATTCTAGTTCCTAACCTGTACACTGCAGAGATGCACAGCCCAAAATACCAGTTTGGGCTGATCACGCAGTCTGGTAAGTGAAGGAATCACGTTTTACTTTAAAATAATAGATATATTTTTACATTTCCATTATCTCTCTCATAGCCAAGTGTTTTATAAAACAATATTAATTTGGTTTCTGCTGCAGAATAGCTGCACCAGGGAAGAATGCAAGTTCACACCACCAGTGCCAAACTCTGGGTTGAAAAAATACAACTCACAAGTGGAAGACAAAAGAATTTAGACCAGAAAAATGTAATTCCACTAAAAAGCACATTAAAAAATAAAAAGGTAAAGAACATTTCACCACTGAGAACAGCATTCTGGCAATGTCAGAAGTCACAAAGTGAACCACACCTGTAGCTAACTTGAGAGAGTGCCACAGTTAACACCACGATTTATTAACATGCAGAATGACTCACAGGAGGAAATGCCAACAGGATAAAACACCACACACAGAAATACACCCCCAGAAACTTTCACCCAAAAGCCTGAGTGACTAAACTTAGTTTGCAAGCAGCTACAGATGACCAACATGCCATCTTAAAAGTCATTTTTCTGAGCATAATTGCTGCTAAGAGACTGATATCAAAGCTTTGGTTTTATTACTACACAGGCCATGATCACAGGAACAAAGCCCCCACTCCACGAGCTGAGCCAGCTGCCTCACACCTTTGCCTTCAGAAGAAGGATGCCACCTTGAGAGCAGGAAAAACCCAGGAGAGCAGTGATTTTAAAGTAGTATGACAGCAAACAGATGGAAAAGATCAAATCTCAGAGTAATTTTCTGCTAAGCCTCCCTCCTCACCCGCAGGTCCCCTGTTCCTGGGAAGTACTCTCCGTATTTATGGAAGGACACGGTCATGACACGGTCTGTGGTGTAGAAGGCTTCCTCCACGCCATCTCCGTGGTGAATATCAATGTCAATATACAGCACTCTCTGGTGATACCTAGGATCAGAAAGGAGTTAAAATACTGCATTTCTTCAGAACAGAAACCAGCAGAGCACATGGGAGGAGAGCAAGGAACTGGGTGCTAATCCCCAGGAGGCACAGCTACCAGCCAGCTCTCTCTCTGGAGTCCACAGCAGAACTGCTGCAGAGAACAGACATGTGCCTTGGTCAGCAGTGGAACAGAACCACAGAGGAAAATAAAGTGGCTTTTGCTGCTGCAACTGATCTTTGAAGGCAGACTCAACTCAGTTTATTCAGATTCAGGCAATGGACTGCATTTTTATGTCCAAGCCTCCTGCTGAGGTTTGCCTTGAGCCAAAAGCTGTCACATATTACAGCTGTGCCCCCTTTTCCAGGGTGGATGGTAGAGAGAAGAGCCTAAGAGCAACCACACAACGCTCCAAGCCTTCTGCCTCCTGCCCAGTGCCACCATTAGACAAACCCCTTTGGGAGAGAGGGTACTGCATCCCAAAAGAGAGCTGATTAAGCCCTCCCAGGAGAATAAAGCTTAAAAAAAAAAAGGCAACAAAAGGAGCAGACTGGGAAGAAAGCACGAAGGACTCAGAGAAAAGCAGCAGAAAGGCAAACAAAAGGGGTAAACAGTACAGCCCGTACTTCAGGAGCTCCAAGATAGCCAAGACGATATCGTTCACATAACAGAAGCCAGAAGCCTCTGACTTCTTAGCGTGGTGAAGGCCTCCTGCCCAGTTCACAGCAATATCTGTCTGCTGCTTGTTCAGCTTCACAGCACTGGCTGTTGGGAGAAGAACCACACAACATTAGCAGGAGAACAAAGGCCCCCGTGACAAAGACCGAGGGGCAAAGCACTCCCTTAGGATCACATCACTGCTGCTCTGTGCCTTTGGGTACTTCACAAAGCACAAGCCCAAGGGTTTAACACTGGATGTCTCAACAAAAGGCAAGGGAAGAGAAATGCTGGCTCTGTTTTGCTTGCAGACACTTTTCACTGCTTTCCACTTTTGCCTCAGAGCAGGAAATCTGCACAACCAAGTCCCCAGCATTCTAGCTGGGGTGACACAGCTGAAGACAGTCGAGATTTCTCAGTGCTCTGAACAAAAGGTTTTAATGAAAGGTTTTATCCAACAGACATTTAGGTCATTCACTGAATATGCATTTAAGCAAAGGAAGTTCTCTTCCCCCCGCCCCAACCCCTTCATAAACTTTCTGCAAAATGTTCCAAGTCTCCCAGGATCAAACCAAATTCGATATTCTGTGGAATTTACAGCCCTGGGACCAGAGAGCATAGAGCTACTTCAAAAAAAATGCTGCAGTCAGTGCTTGTGTGCACTGCTGAACTGCATCACAGGAAATAAAGACCTCTAATGTCACTGTGGGAGTAGCAGCCACAAAGGTTTTAACGCCTGTGCACAGGAGGTTCCGCAATACCCAGCGTTTCTGCAACAAAGTATTTGAAAATAGTGAAAGCATTTGAAATGTTCCAGTTTTCAGGGAGTTTACTGAAACCCTGCAGGTTCTATTTGCCCAGAGACAGTGGCTTTTTGTTAAAAACAACAGATAAAGTAACTCTTTTTCATTCCTTTGCAGGTTATGCCTGCCCAGAGCAAGGTTTTTACAACTTTTTTTTTTTCTCTGTAAATCACACTTTTTTTTTTAATTAAACCCCTATTGCAGCTGTGGTTTTGAGTCTTTGCTGGCAATGCTGTTATAACACTTACAGAGTCCTTCATATATTTAGCAAAGTAACCCAGACTAGTGAAGATATGCTTAACAAATGCAGAGTGATCTTGCAATATGCAATAAACTCTCACATGGGAAGAAATCTGGATCTAATTATTAAGGAAATCAGAAATAGGTTCACAGAGCTTCCCCACCACCATCTACAGCAAATTTATTTCCTAGACAGAACTATGTTACATACATCAACTTCAGAGAAAAATAAATGACCATACAAGTTATGAGCTTACCAACTGAGCCTCCAGCAGAGAGCTGACAAAACTCAAACAACCCATCAAACACAGGGCAGTCTTCCCCAACATTAACTTGAAAAGAACACAAGAGTTAGTCAGACAAAATCACAAATAAATGGCAAAACTAATACCACCACTCTGATTTAAAAAAATAATTAGATAAGTTATTAAAAGCTTTAAACAACAAAATATCACGCAGAAATAACAGAACATTAATGTAATCAACCTGAGGATTGCCTGAGGAGGTAAAAAGGTTGTTGCTGTAGGGAAGATGCTCCTGACTTGTAAGAAAAGAGAAAAGCAGGTCCCAGGAGCAGTGGTGACAGCAGCACGCCATCTGCTGGGGTGTGTTCCGAGGGATCCAGAAACCAATCGCATCGGAAAGCCAGCGGGGGCAGGGAGGAGACGCTATCGGAGCTCTGCCGTACCGGTACTCCTCCTCAGCAGCCGCTCAGGCAGCGCTTGTCCAGACAGCACAGGCACAGGGCTCTGCTCCGCACAGGCACAGGGCTCTGCTCTGCACAGCCACAGGGCTCTGCTCTGCACAGCCACAGGGCTCTGCTCCGCTCCAGGAGCACACACTGGTCACCACAGACACACACAGGCTGTGCAAAACAGGGGCCAGCGCCCCTCACCACCCCACACGGGCCACGCTGCAGCCCTGCTGCCCAGGCACTGTGTCTTTGCAGTGTTGTTTGTAACTACAGAGCTGACACAGAGCTCCACTGCACAACCCCACAGCAAGTGGGAAAGGTTTTTGCTCCTCTTTCCTGCTGTAGTGCTGATGAAAAGTTGAGAAAGCAGAGTGCCAGCGTTGCAAGGGAAAGTGGGGAGGTGGCTGATAGCAGAAGTTCACATCCACATCTGGTCTGGTACACTCTGTACATTCCTTTTACATCACCCTGGCCAGTCAGTTCTCAAGTTCTCAACAGCACTGTAGTGCTGGCCTGGATAAATTTCTACTGTATATGATTAAAAATAAAAACAGTAACAAAGACTTGTATTTATCTAGATTTTGCAACATTTTCTTTTACAAACAAATAAACAAGAAAAGCTGTATTTTTGTAACAACATCTGTAGAATGTTTATGTCTGTGCCTAAGGAGAGAGACACAAACAACACAGTTCTTGCAGCATTAGAACCTCATCAGTGCACAGGCACCACAAAGACTGTGTGATAAGGGAGTCTGAATGGTCCCAGTTAGGGACAAGGATCTCTGAAAAGGACAATCACCATCAGGAGAACCAGAAGGAAACAATTGTCCCTGCTTTCCAGTTGTTTCAGCAGGGCATGGCAACTGGCAGAGTTTGAATAATTAATTCAAAGAGGTGGTTGGAATCTTTCCCTGTTAAGGGAGAAGAACTTAAGTCATCAATTTCTGCATAATTCTCATTACAACAAATTAAACTTCTTGCCCTTCAGGTTCCAGAGTGATCTCCCCAAGTCCTCAGGCAGGCAGCACCGTGTTAGCAGAATGAAATTAGAGACCACTCATTACTTTTACTGCCCCTCAGAACTTCATGGGCAGCACTAAGAGTATTTGAGGACATCCCTCTGCTATAGCTGGCAAAGAGAGGAGCTGCTGTGTAAACAGAAGCTAAGTGGGCTTGTTCCTCACCAGGAGATTCACAGCAGCCAGGACTACTAAGAAGAGATATTAATAACAGGGGTCAATCACTTGACTAGGGGCATAAAGCTCTGGTGGAAGATGAGATGCTCCTTCTTCTTTGCAGTGGGTGAGTGAGGAGTTTCCTATCTGGGAGAGCACAACCAGAGAGAGCCCAACATTAAAGGTGGAACCATCCTTATGGAAATCATAGCAGCTAGACTTCCCTCTAAAGGAAAGCTGAAGCAGCAAGCAGGCTACAGAGACCTGCCACTGTACTTGGGAGCAGTGAGCTTGTCTCCCATAACCCTAATTTCTGTTCTGAGCCTCCTGCACCAGTTCTCTAGCTACACAGAGGCTACAACTCTGCAGGTCTTGTTGCAGGAAAGCTCTGTCCTCTACATGTTTAAGATCAATTGTCATATTTTGCCTCCTTCAGGTGAAAAGAGTTCTGTGGAAATACAGCACAGAAAATGTTGATTACCAGGCAGAGCAGAGTGGGTGTTTATGAGCTGTATCTGCTTCGGGGGTAAACAGTTCAGTTTGTGTAAATATGTACTTTGGTGTATGTCACTGGGTGCATTAAGACATATCATTTACTGTAGGAAGGCTTCCCATGGATATTACTCATCAACCATATTACCCACTCCTCTTAGGTGCTTGTGCCTTAATAACTGTCCCCTTCAGCTCACAGCAGATTTCCAAGTGCCTCTACTCAGACTTGAGACTCATGTTTCTCCTAAATTGGAGATTACACTTACCCCACACAAATGAACCCCATGGGCTAACAACTTTCCTTTCTGCTCTTGAGGATTGCAGTGTGCAAGACCAAAATCTTGTTTAAATGAACGTTGAGCCTTACCCTTATTTGTCTACACTTCCTAGAAACCCAGTTTGCCAGTCACTGACAAAGAACATCAGCTCAGAGTTGTAGAGAGATTTAAAAAAGGTTTCTGTAACATTAAAGTCACTATTAAAGCCCTTCCATGAACTGGAGAGGTTAGAACAAGAGATTAGCTCACAAAGCAAACCATTAAAACACAAAGTGGACAGGTATCATTGTGCATCTCAACCCACTCCCACTTCCAAACTGCCACTGCCCTGAAAATCCTTCAGAGTTACTGCAGATTTTTGGACATAATTGATGAGTTGAGTTATTTTTGTTTCTTTGTTTTAAATTACACAACCCTTTCCCACCTCAACACCTCTGGTTAAAGACAAGCAATTACACAAAATACATGCAGCTCATAAACAGAGCAGTTCAGTCACCTCTTGAGCCAGGAATGCAATTTAGAAGGGTTTCCATCAAAACACAAGAGAAAAAAAAAGGCAGCCAGGTCAAAGGGTTTTCCTCAGCTCTTTTGGCATCTTGGCTAGAGAGAGGGACTCATTTTTAAAATGCTTGATTTACCAGAAAAATCAAAAACAAAGTCAGGAGAAAGAACATTTCCTGGGGCTCTTCCTACTCTTTTTAATCACAAACCTCTAGAGCTGGCCTAGGATTCCCAGAACCACAAATGTTAAGGTGGGCAGGAACTAGAGCACTACATGCACAGCTTACATCTTTGCATCTGCTTGCTGTACTCAGACATGTTATCTGGGCGAATAGACCTCAGAAATTTTATGTAGTCATCACTGTGATACTTGGTCATTTCTTCTGCATTTGCCTTGTGAGGGCGCTGCAAGGACAAAAACAAAGAGCAAGGTTTGGTTTGAAACACATCTCTCTCTTTAATTCCCATTTCCAATCTCAGATTTACTCCCAGAACAGCAAAAAACCCCCTCAAACCAGCAGCATTAAACAAGAGAAACTTATTTTCAAAGGCAAGAATGCCATTACAGGAGACTGGAATGTATTACATATCCACACAGAGAAAATATCTAAGTTACAGGGAGAAAAGCTATTTTCCAGTCTCCAAAGCTTATCTGAACATCTCATGATGAGCAATTAGAAGCAAACAGAAATAAATCATCAGCACAATATTTTGGGTTTTGTTTTTTTTCTTTCCTCTTTGCCTCATCAACAGAGAACTTCTGACTCTGAAGCTTATGACTCTCTCAAGAAATTATGACTCTCAAAATTAAAACCTGACAGGTAAACTAAGATCTTTCATCCATAATTCTCTTCATGAGCAGCCCTCCACTTACATAAATCTCCATTTTCCTGTAGAGGCCATAGTTCAGCAGCAGGTTGTGGGTCATTCGGATCCTGTGGGGTTTCATAGGATGGCCTTGGCCATAATAGTAGTTCCCAACATCACCTGGGAGCAGAAAGGACTTTGTTAGAGCAGGGAAAACGATGAATTCCTTCTTCAAACAGAATCACAGCCAAGCCACAAGAGCCACCAGCTATTTTATCTGTCCTCCAGCAGTGCATCTGTTCACAGGGCACAGGGCCTCCCATCTTCCCTGCACATGGATTCAGAAAATTTCTCCTAGACTCAAAAAAAGCCAAACACTTGGAAATTGGAGTATGGCCAGACAAGGGATTTGTTTAATGCCAGTTCTGTGGAAGGCAACCCAGGTAGAGCCTGAGCAACCACCATCACCCTTCAGCAAGTTCAGAGGAGGGAGCTCCAGCCTTCCTAGGCGGCAGGAGCACCACACACCACACCTGCCCATCCTCACAGCAGAGCCAGCTCTCCAGCGTCCTCCCCAGGCAGCCCAGCTCCACCAGGATACCTCACACTGACAGAGCTCACAGGTTTCACCCACACTCTGAGCAGAAACCCACAGGCCAAGAGGCATGCAAGTTTAATCCCAGCTCAGACAATGACTCATCAGACGGAGCACGTAGCCTCTCTGCCTCAGTTTCTTACTATTTACCTACCAGAAATGAGATATAAAGCAGCTAATCCTGTTGATAAAGAAAAAAACAGCTGTAGTTTTACAGCTTTCCAATCATTTTCACCTTTTATTATTGCTTTAAATCCTTCAGAAGAATCCCAGTCCCTACCAACCTCACCCCCACGCAGATACACCCAAGGAGCCATCCTACAGGCACCAGCTTTAATGAAATTGCAAATAATATCCCACAAATCATCTCCCCACATGGATTTTTTTCTACCTAGCAAAAGCTGAGCTCATGCCATACTGTCCCACTGGCAATTAGCAGGCACTGCTAATTGTTTGGGTTTTTTTTTCCTCCCCCCTCCTCTTCCAGGGTAGTTATTTTCACCAAACTTACAGAAATTTAACATGTCAGATTTCTGCCACCTGGATGATTTGGTTGTGAGAAGCACAAGACTCCAAAGCTGCCAAGAGCAGGAAAACACAAAGACAGCAGCAATATCTCATTTTCTTGGGAAACCAGACTAAGTTGTTCATGCAGTTGTACAATTCCTGATCAGTTTAGGAAGCAGGACACCCAATCCAGTCTGGCTGGTGACTCAGTTGGGAGGATTAATATTTCATCACCAAGCTGACTTCCTCACAGCACC
Source organism: Caprimulgus europaeus (assembly GCA_907165065.1). The sequence continues at coordinate 2,373,571 of OU015547.1, forward strand.
CAGCTGTAGTTTTCCCTCCTGTGAACACAGCCTTCTTTTTCAGTCAAAGCAGATGCAAAGGGTGCAAATCCCCCACACAAACAATTCTGCTGCTGACCAGGAGTTTACCTGCTCATGGTGTGACAGTGAAATGGGGTGTTCCTTGCACAAAGGTATTTTTCTGGGGTAACAATCCCTACAGAAAAATCAGGTTTAAAATCAAGCTTTGGGGAACTCAGGAATTGATGCTGAAGATCCTAGGTAGAAAATACAAGCACAAAACTACAGGAAGCTTTGAAAAAAAATCCTTCTCTTCACTTCAGGCTGGCAGTGAAATGCCCTGGGCTAAACCCTGGCTTCCAGAGCAGAGCAGCAGATGAGCTTGTCTGCTCCTGGATGTCAGTGCAGATTAAAACTGTGTGGACTGAACAGAGAGCTCTTGCTGTCTGTGAGGGCTGAGCAAGACCCTACACAGGGAGCTAATAAAGAAGTTACTGTCTTGAAGTAACTTCTTTACTGGTTGAAGAACCAGTAAAGAAGTTGAAAAGAACTTACTGGTTGAAGTTCAAGCCCTCAGCACTCCTCAGGATTTCCATGAAGGACCCTTACAATACCCAAATCACCTTTTCCCCATCCCCTCCATCCCACCTAGACCCTTCCCCACAGCCCAGATTCCTTCTCCAGCACCTTCTCCTGCCATCTGAAATCCATGGCTCAAGGCAGAGACCCACCACACCATCCAAAACAGCACCCAGAGACCTCCCTTTGGGGAATTACCACACCAGACTGCGCTGCTCGAACCTCCCTGCGTGGAAAATGAGAGACCCTGACAAACTGGGCTCCCACAACTGCAGATTTTGCCTCCCCTGACAATCAAAAAAAGCCCACTTTCACCCTAGGACATGCTGTGGATGTTTGCCAGGCTTATAAAAGAGCAGGGGAGGGAAATAAGGCACTGAGACCTCACCACAGAGTAAATGAGTGAGGGCAGCTATGGAATCGAGGGTAAAACATTAATTTCACATAGTTACCGTGCAATAAAGACTCCAAGGACAGCATTTCTGCTCAGCATTTTCCAACAAAATGACTGGTTATTTCATATTTAAGACCTCATTGCGTGCCTTTAAAGATTACAGCTTGCTCATAAACTGACAAGCTGCTTTGTGAACACGTTATGTTCCAAGGACAGGGAGAAATTTGGACACAAAGACCATTTTTTTTTTTCACTATCCAGGTCATGTGTACATGTATGGCACCCTGGCACTCCCTGCAAGCACTCTTTCAGTTCAAACAAGGCATTTGCCCCCTCCCTGGAGTGTTCAAAGCCAGGTTGGATGAGGCTCTGAGCAGCCTGGTCTAGTGGAAGGTGTCCCTGCTGCTGGCAGGGGGGTTGGAGCTGGATGAGCTTTAAGGTCCCTTCAATCCAAACCAGTCTGGGATTCTCTGATTTTAGGGGCTCCAGCACCCCCTTGGATATTTGGATCCAATGGGTGTTGCACAGAGATTGGTTGTGTGGTGAAATTGGACTCAAGTTTCATTGCATCTCACCCAGCCTCCTCCTCAGCCTGCCCTCCTGAAGGCACCAGGTGAGTCAGAGACCTCGCAGGACTCATTACAGGCTGCAAACCCAGTGCTTAGATTCACTTTTCTAGAGAAATAAAAGCCCTCCCCATGTGCCTGGCACATCCAGTGGTGTAAAAGAGCCTGTTTTACTGCTTGAACACTGAGCACATCCACTTCCCAGGAAAAGGGACCGAGAAGAAGTTTTAATTTTATTTCACAGACTGAAAACCCACGAGGAAATTGAGAATTGCACAATATCTTCCACAGAGAGCGACCACAGACTCTATTAAAAATGTGTTTGCCCATCACTGAAGCACCAAATCACCCCTCCAAAGAGGGGGTGCTTGTGAAGTGCAGAGCTGATGTGACTGTCATTTTTCCCCCAGGTTTTGGGGTAGAAGTGAGGAAACCACACAAGATACCCAGCTTGGGATCTGGCCAGCTCTAACACCCCATAACCTCCCCACCCTGATGATTCTGTAGCCCCAGAGCAGTGCTTCCCCAACCTTTAAAAGGGGAATAAAAATAAAGAGCCAGTCTACAACCCAGCCAAGTTCAGAGGCAGAACTAAACAGTGCTCCTAGACACAGGAGCTCCCCACAAACAGCCACACGCTCCAGCTGGCTCCCGACGCCTCCAGGTTTGTCCCTGGCTCGACAGCAACGCCGCTGACCCAGCCGGGAGCTTCAGGAGCCTCTTCCTCTTCACGTGGCTCAAGGAGGCTTCATCTCCCCACAACCCATCCTGTCTGTCCCCCAGCATCTCCTCATCCTCCCAGAAACCTTCAGCATCTCAACACAGCTCCCAAAGCCTCCCCCAGCCTCAAACCCCTCTCCCCATCCTGGACCCTTCACAGCCCTTCCCCACCTCCAGAGTCCCTGGATCTCCACCCCTCCCATCCTATTCTCCCCCCAATACTGCTCCTCTATCTTTCCCCCCACTCTTCCCTTTACCTCCTCCAGTGCTCCCCCACATCCCCACCACGCTCCCTCAAATCCTTCCTACACCCTTTATTGTCCCCCCAACCCCACTGCAGCCCCCACATAACCCTGCCCCCCCCCATTCCCTTGTCCCTATTGCCCCCAGCCCTCCCCTCTCCCTCAGTGCCCCCAGTACCCATCCCTTAGCCCCCAGTGCAGCCCCCCCACTCCTCCAGTGACCCCCATTACCCCTCCCACCACCCTCAGGGCAGCCCCCAGCCCCACATTTCCCACTGACCCCTCCCTAACGACCCTTACCCCCCACCTCAGAGCTGCCCCCACCACCCTCAGGACAGCCCCCAGCCCCACATTTCCCACTGAGCCCCCCCCACTACCCTTACCCCCCCCTCAGAGCAGCCCCCACCCTCCACGTCCTCCAACGACCCCTCTTTACCCCTCCCCAGCCAACCCCTCATCCCCAGTGACCCCCATTCCCCCTCAGCACAGACCCCATTACCCGCCCCCGACCCCAGCACCTCCCCGCCCCCGGTGCCCCCTCAGACCTCCCCACCCCCGGGACCACCCCGGGCCGCCGATCCCCGCCGGTGCCCCGCAGCCCCTCACCATCGTAGTAGTAGCAGACTTTCCGCTTGGTCCCCTGCGTCAGCGCCATTTTCCTGCCTCCCCACAGCGACAGACCCTACCGCCGCACCGCGCAACCCAACCCGGCCCGCCCCGGGGTCCGGGCCCCACCGCCCCACATGCCCCGCCCCCGAGCGGCTCTCAGCCTATCAGAGAGAGATTCTCCGCCCCCTCCCGCTTGCTGACCAATAGGAAAACGCGGCGGCCAGAGAGAGCGGACGCGGGGGAAGCTAGCAGGTTAGGCGGAGCGGCGGGGTGCCTGGGCTGTACCACTGCTGCGAGGGCGGGGCCGTGCGGGCTGTACCATCGCTGGGGTGCGGGGGGGTAAATGGGGAGAGGGTCCAGGTGGGCAGGACGGAACCATTCTCAAGGTGCGGGGGGGAGGGAATGCCAGGTGAGGCTGAACCATCCCGAGGGAACGGGGGGGGGGGGGACACACACTAAAGGCCTCGACCCCAGCCCCAGCTTGTCCTGCCCGGAGCGGGGCCGAGGGGGTCCCACACAGCCGGGACCGACATGAGAGCAGCACCCCGGGACGGGGCTGGTGTGAGTGGGGTCCATCCCCTGTGGGCATCACCCCACTTGCCCCATGGTGGCCTGGCCTCCCCAGGGCCGCAGCGAGGCCCCGCAGCCCCCGGTATAACGGCCTTTATTGCCCCAAAACACCGGGACTCCTGCGGCACCGTGAGGGGAGAAGGAGCATCCAACAGCCAAGGGCCTGGGCAGCCATTGTGTGCAGGGGGCACCCGCCATCATCACCGGGGTGAAGGAGGAGGTGAAGCCCAGGCAGAGGGGATGACGGGGCTGGTCTGGCCCCCGGGCAGCCCCGTGTGGGGCTGAGGGTGGATCTGCACCCTGGCAAGCACAGGGACGGTGTGGTGGGCACCCACCCGGCCCCACACAGCTCCACCAGAGCCCCCTGCACCAGCCCTCCACTCTTGGGAGCCACTTGGCTTTGGCCATCCATCGCCTTCTCGGAGAGGGAGTGAAATCTGCTGCTCCAAAGATCTGAAGCACTTCAAATCTTTACTGCCGAGGTCCAGGCAGTGCTGGCCAGTGCTCCAGGGCGATGGGTATGGAGTCTGCAGGGGTCTGGTGCGAGGGGAACACTCCCACCAGGGTGCCCCAGCCACTGCTTGGGTCCTCATGGCTGCTGCTGGTACTGGCCCTCGGTGGCAGTGAAGAAGTCCTCCAGCACGCTCTTCATGTACTCGAAGGTAGGACGCTCCTCAGGTCTCTCCTTCCAGCACTGCATCATCAGTTCGTACAGCTCCTGCGGGCAGTTGTCCGGCTGCGGCATGCGGTAACCGCGCTCCAGGTTCTGTATCACCTCGGGGTTGGTCATCCCTGTGAGGACAACGCAGACAGCGCTGAATTTGGGTCACACCCCCCCCATATCCCAGGTAGCCCCTTACATTTGCAAATCCCATGGGGAAACTTCTTTCCCTTTCTACTCTGAAACCCCCGATGGCTTTCAGGTCCCCGTGGCTGGCCATGTGCATCGGAAACCACGGCAGGGAAGGGAGCCAGATGGGGTGGCTCGGGGCGTGTGTGCGTGCGGGAGTGCATGCACACACTCGTGGGTGTCTGTGCGCCTGCGTGTGTGTGTCTGTGTGTCTGTGTGTGTGTGTGTGTGTGTCTGTGTCTGTGTGTCCGAGCCCTTCAGCCGCGCAGCTGCTGGGAAATCCTGACCTGGATACGGGATCCGGCCGTAGGTGACGATCTCCGTGAGCAGGATGCCGAAGGACCAGACATCGGACTTGATCGTGAACGTTCCGTAATTAATGGCCTCCGGTGCCGTCCACTTAATGGGGAATTTGGCCCCTGAAAAACAGCACGAGGGGAGAAAATAAACTGTTATGCTTGAGCTGGAAACATCCCTCTCTTTTTGTTTTTTTAGCCTGATGTGACAACTCTGAGTCAGCCTCTGTCCCTGCTGTGTGCCTGGGGACGAGCTGGGTTTGGTGACAGCCAGCCCCTCCCCAGGTCCCTGTTCTTGGCTGGCCACCGAGCCCCTGGCACAGGCTGGCACCCCGGCAGCGGGCCAGCACGTCTGTTCCTGCCGTAGCCACCAGATAGGGCTGTCACCCCACCAAAAGCAGGGTTGGGTGGGTAGATGAGGTCCCACAGCCCCCTCCAGCTGCGGAGAGAGATGGCGAGGGGAGAAAGACCCCTGCACCCCCTCCCTGCTCCACTCTCTGGGGGTCACATCCAGCCCTGCACCCCCCAGGGACCCCCAGAAGGGGTTGGGGTGTGTGGGGGTTTCCTTCTCCCGCAGCCCCAGGCTGTGCCCACCCCAGGAGTGGGGCTCAGTGGGGTTGGTGGGGGACGCACCCTCTCGAGCCGTGTACTCGTTGTCCTCGATGAGCCGGGCCAGCCCGAAATCGGCAATTTTGCAGCACAGGGTGTCCGAGACGAGGATGTTGGCCGCCCGCAGGTCGCGGTGGATGTAGTTCTTGGCCTCGATGAAGGCCATGCCCTCGGCGATCTGCGGTTTGGAGTAATTGCAATTAACAACCCGAGCAGAACAGCCCCCAGCTCCAGCCCTGGCAGAGCCCTCCCCGCGGCTCTGCCCCCCCTCACCTGCGCAGCCATGTCCAGCAGTTTGTTGATGCTGAGCTCGACTCCTTCTGGTGTCTTGAGGAAGTCCACGAGGCTGCCTGTGATGAAGGCAGCAGGTCTCAGCAGCAGGCAGGGGTGCTGCCTCCCATCCCCATGGTGCCTCTTGGGGCTGGGTGTTGCCCCCGGTTTATAGGGCACCATCCCCTGGTGCAACACCAGAAGGGTGGGCAGGAGTGGATGGGCAGGAGACCACCCTGCTACAAGGTCCTTTTTCCCCTGCCAGGGCTGATCCCTGAGCTCCCAGATGGTGGGAGAACCATGATGCAAAGGCAGAGAGCAGGGGGGTGAAGGACACCAAAAGCAGCTTGAGACACAAAAGCCAGCACTGACTGCTGGAAGGGGACAGCGGGGACCCAAAGGGAACAGCTGGGACCCAAAAAGAACAGCCAGGACACAAAGGGACCATGGCTCTTCACAGCCCCCAGCCACCCCCCACCCATGGTGGGCAGCACCCAGGTGCCCTCACCCTTCTCCATGTACTCTGTGATGATGTAGATGGGCTCCTTCGTCACCACGGCGTAGAGCCGCACCAGCCGCGGGTGCTGCAGGTTCTTCATGAGGTTGGCTTCTGCCAAGAAGGCGCTGGGTGACATGCTGCCCTGCTTCAGGTTTTTGATGGCCACCTTGGTGTGGCCGTTGTAGAAGCCTGTGGAGAGATGGGGCAGAGTGTGATGGGGGAGAGGGGACCCAGAGGGACATGTGGCAGTAGTGGTGCTGACCAAGGAGGCAAGTATAGGGGTTACTCTGTGGGTCTAGAGCATCCCAACCCAAAACTGCACAAGTGTGAGATGTTGGAGATGGCAAAGGTTGGCTGAAGATGGACAGAGGACCCTCACACCCTGCAGGACTGTTGCAGTGGGGCCAGAGGACTTTTGGGGATGATCACAGCTCCATGCTGGCCACCTCCTGGTTGAAAATCTGTAACCACATTTGAAGCCAGCAGGCAGAGAGCTTTACCTGTGGTTTTCAGCCACCAGAAGGAAAGGAAGCTGGTGATTGCAGAGCTTTGAGCAGGAGGGGCAGCCCGGGGACCCAGGCAGCGATGCCAGAGCCTGGCTTCTGCTGAGGGGACTTTTCAGGGTGGCCAGTGCCCATGGGAGTGAAGCAGGGACCCTGCTCCAGGGCTATGGGGTCCCTGCCCCAGCATAAGGGTCCGGCTTGGGCTGCTCTGGGGAAACTAAATCTGCCCCTGGGCTGCTGCAGCTGCTGGATTTCTTCCTTCTTCCAGGGGCCTTGTAAAAAGCTGAGGTCCTCAGCTTGGGGCTGTGCTGGTTGCTCCATGCAGGACCCCATCCAGACCCCTCCCTGGGCTGAGGACACCGCAGGGCTCAGCTGATGCTGCCCACACCTCCCCATCCAGGAGGAAGCACCCCAGTTTCACCCTGACTCACCCATCCAGACTTCTCCAAACTGCCCCGCTCCCAGCTTCTCCACCAGCTTCAGTGACTCCCGTGGTACCTCCCACTCGTCCTGCCACCACGGCTTCTGCGGTTTCTGGGTCCGGCAGTGCTTGCCCAGGCGGGTGCACAGCCCGTCGGAGCTGCCTGCGGCACACGGACAGCCAGAGCCAGTGTCAGTGCAGGCAGAGGGCACGGGGCACCCAGCATGAGCTAATGCCTTTGCTGGGGCACTGGTAACCTGCTTATCCCACCTCCATCCTATTCTATTCCATCCCATCTCCACCCATCCCCATCCCATCTCCATCCTATTCCATTCTATCCCCACCCCATCCCCATCTACCTCCATTCTACCTCCATCCATCCCCATCCCATCTCCATCCTCTTCCATCCTATTCCATTCTATCCCCATCCCATCCCCATTCCATTTCCATCCATCCCCATCCCATCTTCATCCTCTTCCATCCTATTCCATCCCATCCCTATCCCATCTCCAACCATCCCCATCCTCTTCCATCCTATTCCATCCTGTCCCATCCATCCCCATTCCATCTTCATCCATCTCCATCCCTCCCCATCCTATTGCATTCTATCCCCATTCCCATCCCCATCCTGTTCCATCCCATCTCCATCTCCATCTCCATCTCCATCTCCATCTCCATCTCCATCTCCATCTCCATCTCCATCTCCATCTCCATCTCCATCCCCTGCCTGCAGGCAGAACCAGCCCCTGGACCCCTCGTTCCCCCCAGCCCCTGGGCAGTGCGTACGTGTGTAATGCTCCACCAGCTCGTGCAAGCTGCTGAAGGTGATGCGGGGGGAGATGTAGTACCCCCCGTTGTCCATGTTGCGGATCTTGTAGTGCTTCACTGTCTCACCCTGGTTCTGGTCAAAGTCTCTCACCGACAGCGAGTAGGAGCCTGGGGAGGCAGGGAACCGTGTGGGTGCAGGACCCCAACATTCCTCCTGTGCTTCCCGGCACCTTTCCCAGCGCTGGTGGCAGGAGATGCAGGCAGGACCTGCGGGGTGGTACCTTTGGAGGTCTCGCTCTCCCGGATGAGGAAGGAGCCGTGCGTGTTGCCCGATGCCAGGAGCTGCCGCTCCGCATCCTTGCGGCTGATGTTTTTGAAGAACCACCTGGGGACGTGGAGCAGGGTTAGGGCTGGGGGGAGGCTCAGGCCACCTTCCCACACCAGAGGATGCTCCTGGCACCTTCCCTGCCCTACTCAAGTAGGTTCCTACTCAACCCCTACTCACGGCTCGGGCTCCAGGCTGTTCACCATGGCCACGAAGTTGTAGGGGATCAAACCCTCCTGGCCAGTGGTGAGCGACTGCGCCTTCCACCACTCCCCGCTCCTGCAAGGACACGGCAAGGTGAGACCCCCAACAGCTGCCAGGACCCCACAGGGACCCTTCAGCAGCACCAGGACGCGGGCCAAGGAGCCGCATGGTGATGCTGGAGTGGGTGTGGGACGCTATCGGTGCTCACTCACTCTTCCAGGATTCGGAGCTTCTCACCCTTCCGCAGCTCCAGGTCCCCATCGTGCTTGGGCTTGTAGCTGTACAGGGCCACCACCAGCTTATCTGGGAGGACAAGCGGAGGGGCTGGGTGGTGGCAGCCAACTGGGGAGGTGTCCACAGCTGCCCCCTGCCATGGATGGACCTTACCTTGCAGGGGGGAGCACGGTGGAGACGTGGCCTCGTAGGACACCAGAGGGTCTTGCACCTCGGAGCCGTTGCGGATCAGCCTCTGCGAGGGGATGAGGAGCCCCGTGAGCCCTCACCTTCCTGGGGTTTGGCCATCCCACAGCCACCTCGGAGGTGTTTGGCCACCAGGACAGGAGATCCACTCGCCCCCTCCTCACCTGGCGCTTGCCTTCGGGCTCGATGGGGTAATTGCAGTGGTCACAAATGTCGATGTTCTCGATCCAGTCCTCGTTGTAGTCTGAGCTGCAGCAGCAGCCCATGGTGGCTGCAGGGGGGTGAGAGGGGGTGAGGGAAACCTTTGCACCCCCTGCCCCAGACTTGCCTCTCTTCCTGCTCCAGCGCATCCCCATCCCCACGTCCATCCCCTGGCTGCCCATCCCACCCACTCCCCAGCTCCTCTGCTGAACTGGCCGTCCCCTGACTTGCTGTCACCAGCCATATTTCCTCCTAATTTTGTTCTGCCTTTGTTAATTAGAAACATTGAAGGTAATTAATCACCAGCCTGAGGCTCCTCGAGCTGGCGTTGCCTCCTTCACCGACTCCTTCCCACCTTGCAGCCCTTGGGCTGATCCCCATGGTCTCCATCTCATCACAAATATCCCATTAGTAATTAATTTGTCCTTCCATGCTCCTGCTACACCATTTTATGAGGTCTGGCTGGACCAGGCACCTCCCTGGCCCTAAAAGCAGCTCCTGGGGTCAGAGGCGGATGCGGGTGCTCCCCACCCACGCTGCACCGCCTCCTATTTCCCTCTCCTCAGGGCTCTCACTAGCCTCCCCCCACCCTGTGCTCCTGTATCTCCTGCATCAGGAATGTCCTTTAAACCCCCATCCCTGCTCGGGGACTTCCTCATCCCCAACAGCTCACCCTGAAACATCAAGAATCCCCCAACCTCAAGCCCGTGGGGCAGAGGGCTGCACCCTGGTGTCCCTGGCACTGCAGTGTGGGGACCAGGGCAGCCTGGCAGCGATGCCACGAGCGTGGTGTGGGCTCTGCAAAGCAGCCGGGCACCTCTCGCCTTCCCACGAAAGCCGAGTGTGACACAAAGCCGGGAGCACCGACTGTGTCAGGCGGAAACAGCGGCCCACGGCCCTGGAAAAAGCTCTTCTGCAGAATCCCCCCACGCCTACACCACTGGGATTTCTCTCCATTGAGATTTGACCCCCAAATCCTCCTTCCAGGCTCTGCCCAGCAGCTTTGGGGGCTCTCTGGAGGGGGTTGGGGGGGGCCCGGTGTGGTTTCCGCAGGCGCCGGGTGCCAACGGCAGGGCTGGGAGCCCCCGCGCCGCCGAGAGCCCACCCAGGTGTCTCTGCCCCCAGCACCCAACACCAGCGGCTGCTTCTGCAAACGCCGAGTGGGAGCTTTTATCCGGCAGTGATGGGGTGCACCTGCGAGGGCCCCCGTCCCCACTGTGCCCTGCAGCCAGTCGGCTCTGCTTTTACTGGGAGACACTGGCCACTTTACTGGGAGATGCTGGTCACTTCACTGGGAGATGCTGGCCACTTTACTGGGAGGTGCTGGCCACTGGCACTGCCATCACCATTTTCTCCTTGGTTTCCTACCCTGGAGCCATTTCATCGCTGTGTTTTCACAAGCACTCACTTAAATCCATCTCTCTCCGTGCTGCTGGGGAGGGTACAGCAGCAGCGGCTTCGTTTGAGGGGGTACCCCTATGGGCAACTGGGGATACAGGGAAGAGCCTCACAGGGGTTCCCCAGGGAGGGTGCAGAGTCCCCTGGGTGCTACCAGTCCCTGGTGCCACCAACTCCAACCGTCACAGCCAGAAACCCCCCAGCCCATGCTGCCAGGGCTGGTTTTGCAGATGAGGAGCCCCCTCCCTTGGGGACAGTGTGGCTATTTCAGCATCCATGGCAGGGACATGGGGACTGTCCCCACAGTGTCACCCCAGGGTGCCCAGTGCCAGGGTGGCTGATGGGAGCAGGCAAGGGGAGATTTTGGCAGGGGGAGGGCAGAGGAGTGAGCCTCCTCCACGCTGTGCAGCGCTGCTTTGGGGACTGCGATGCTAAAAATCACCCTGGTGCCATCAGCTTCCAGTGACACTTATTTGGGAAACACACTTTGTCACCTAACAAAGGGCCACGTCAAGGTGCTGGCTGCAGGGAGGAGGAGCAGGCAAAGCCCCAGCGATGCCCAGGCAGTAGCAAAGCCCATTCCCAGCCCTGAGCCCACCCCTGACCCCACAGAGGAGAAGCCCCCTCTCTCCCAAACCTGCCCACAGCCCTTCAAACGCCTTTACCGAAGGCGAGCAGTGCCAGGAGGTGTTTTTTCCTCCCTGCACGGAGCCGGGGTGGGGAGGGAGGTGCTGCTATTGTGCCTTTTTCTTTTCTTTTCTTTTTTTTTTTTCCCCTTTTCTCATGTACTCAAGCCACAGCACAGTTTCCACCGAGCAGCCGTTTCACCTGCGTGGCACGAGGAGCACACGGGTGAAAGGGGGTGTTTGAAGTCTGGGTTTGCCACTGCATCTGTGCAACCGAATTTCTCATACAAAGGCTGCTGGGGAGGGATGTGGAGACACCTCTGCCCCGTGCCTTGCCACGTCCCCAAGAAGGTGTCCCTGTGTGTGCAAGGGTGTGCACACGTGTCCTTGCACTGCCATGTGCAAGCCTCTCCTTGGCTTTGCCTGGGAACGTGTCTGGACCCTCTGGCTCTTTCTGGAGGAGCTGCCCTGGGTTGGCCCTTCCTCACATGCTTCTTCAGTTGAGTCCAGTTGGTTTGCTCACAAGTGTGGGTGGGGTGAGGAAGGCTGAAGGTTGGGCTGACCCCATCCCTGACGCTCTTCACAGCTCAGCAGGGTGACCCAGCTGGATGGTCAGCCCCATGCTGGTGACACAAAGGACCATGGCCCCAAAGCTGCCATCGCAGCACGGAGGTGTTCACACCAAGACAGCACCGAAACCAGGCGTATCTCGTGTCTGAACCCCCCAAACGGGGCAGTGGACCCCAGTGAACTAGCACTAAACTGCTGCCTGTCCCTAAGCTGCTCTCGCCCACAGCTGGGCAGGGGAGAGCCTGGGGTTGGGGACAAAATTCCCGCTTTGCCCTGGAAAAGGAGGTTCAGGGAGGGCTCTGCCAGGGGGATGGTGGTCCACCCTGGGCAGGCCCCCCAGGTGGGCAGAGAGCAATGGCTTTCACCCCAACTGGGAGGCCACAGAGGAGTGGCGAGCACAGCCCTTCTCCCCCCATCCCTCGCCTGGGCACCAGCGCTCACATCCCACACAGCAATGAACCCGAACCCCCATTTCCATCCCTCCAAGGGGCAACTTCAAAGAGTGCAAGGGGACCCCCACCCTCTGTGGACACCTGGGTGGTCCCCAGCTCCCATCTGCAGGGTGCAAACCCCCTCACCTCCCAGGTCCCCATTACCTGTTGGCAGCGAGGCGAGAACCAGTTGCTTTCAGACTCCCATGGCCCAGCAGCAGGATCGAAGGTGCTGTCACCCCTCACGTCCTCTCCATCCCTGGCAGGAGCACGGTGACCCTCTGGGGGAGCAGAGATGAGCCCCCCGCACGCGGGCGCGCGCTCCCCGCCGCCGCCGCTCGCTCTTGCTCGCCGCCTGCCCTGGTTTCCTGCCTCATGAGCAAACTCTAGAGAAGCTGGTTCACAGCTCGCGCACAACCGCAAGAGTCAGTGACAAACCCCGATGGCTTCCTGCCATCCCCGGCACCCAGGGTCCCTGTACCCCTGGTCACCAGTCCCCAGGGACCGGGTGGGCAAGGGGATACTGAGCCCCTCGTCCGGTGAGGGGGTGGGATGCCACGGGCTGGGAGATGGGCTGCAAGGGGCCAGTGATGGGCAGGGGATTGTCACCTGCTGCCAGGGCAGTCACAGCTAGCTGAGCCCCCCAGTGCTGTCCCCTCTCCGGTGCTCGGCGTGGGCAGGCTGGTGGTGCCATGCACCAGCCACCCCTGACCCCATCAGACCCTACATGGGTTCCCAGACACATCCTGCACCCCGCAGCCCCCACTTTGGCCATCACCACCGGGTCACCCCAGACCACGACACCCCAGGAGCCACAGTGACAGTGGCTGAAGCCGAGGGGACACATTGTCCCCCAGTCAAGCTGCCAGCCTTGTGTTTTTGGAGACAGCTTAGAGCAGAGCAACCACAACGCTATTGTCTTGGCTTTTGCAATCAAACACGAAGCCGCAGGTACCTGCCGGCTGCTCTGCGGAGGCACAGGCAGGAAGCCAGCCTGTGCCGGGGGGGGCTGCGGGAGCTTTGGGGGGCACCACAGTGACAGCACCAGAGATGAGCATCCGCCCTGGCAGGGACATTTCCCAGGGACAGCCGTGCAGCCCCGTTCCCACCACGCTTGCCAACAGCATCGTGTCCCCAAGCAGCAAGGGGTGGTGGGGAAGCACTGCCAGGCTCTGGCACCCCACAGCCTTGGGGTGCACATGGGGTTCTCCTCGTGTCCTGCTGCTACACTGAGAAGGAGAAGCAGCCCCCCAAAGTTATCCCTGGGTCACCCCACAGCTTTCTCGGGTCACCCCACAGCCACCCCAGCACCACTTGTTAAAAGCATCCTGTGAAAGTCACATCCCCAAGCAGCAAATTCTTTTGTAAAGGGTTTGGTGTTAATGGAGGAAAAGAAAAACCCAAAAGCAAACCCCGCTGGTGAGAGCAGCGTTGCCAGCCCTGGCTGGCACTACTGGGGAGGGTCCCTCCCGTGCCTGGCACAGCACTGTGGGGGATTGGGCAGGACAGGGGCACTGGGGCTGCCAAACCCTGAGCGTGGCCCCTGGCACCTCTCTGCCTCAAGCCTCAACACCAGCCCCTCGATTCACAGCCCGGTCGGTGACGAGTGCTTCCTGCAACGGCGCAGCCTGAGCACCCACCCGCTGCCACGGGCACCCGGGGAGAGGCTGGCAGGGAGGTCCCCAAAGCAGAGATGCCATCTCCCCAGCACAGCACCATCCTGCAGTAGAAACCAGTGAGAAACCACCCACCCCATGAGCCAGAGCCGCGGGGAAGGGGCAATGGCAGCACGGTCCCTCCTGCCACCCCCATGTCCCCTCAGCAAAGGGCCAGGAGCCACATCTGGAGTCACAGGCAGCTGCCTGGGTACACGCAAAGAAAGGAAAAAACATCAGCTCTTGCCTTGGCTTCCTTTTATTCCTCCTCAAAGGGCTGCTCCCCACACTTTACACTGCGTTTGACCCCACTATTCTCAGAGACAGGGCACTCTGTGCCCCAAAACACCCCGTGCCCCATGGAGATGGTGGCATTTCCCATGGCATGGCATTGCACCACGGCTCAGCACTGCCTGCACTGAGGGAGCTCCACAGTCCCCAAGGCACATTGAGAGGGATCTGCGAGCCCCACCAGGTCCAGATGCACCCATGGGTGCCCATGAGGCTCCCATCCGGACTTGGCTCTGATGGGCTCAGCACAGGGAGAACCGTCGGGAGTTGATGTTCATGCGGGTGACACCGATGTGCTTGAGTGGCATGGAGAGCAGAAAGGCAGCTTTGGGGGGGATGTTGCAGAGCAGGTCTGAGTCTTCCTCACAGCCCTCGAGGCCGAAGGTAGCATCGTCCAGCATCTCCTTGTGCTGGTGACAGGCTTGCTCCACCTTCAGCCGGTGCAGCCGTGCCCGCAGGCGCATCAGCTGCTGTGCCAGGCGCTGGTCCAGAGCCTGCATCTCCTGCTGCATGGAGAGATGGGGACCAGGGCTGGAGCAGGACTGGCTGCCAGGTCAGCTGCCCGGGCACTGGGGATGCTGGGGCAGCAGGGCTGGGGTTTGGCCAGGGCACAAACCCACCAGGGACCACATGCACACGTGGCTTTGGGATCAGCACACAGCCCCAGGGTCAGCACGGGGTCTGTGCCAGGGTCACAGCACAGGGTCTGTGCCAGGGTCACAGCCCCAGGGTCACTCAGATGCCTGTGGGTTTGTAGCCACATGGCTGTTGCTGCCTGTGCCACCCCATGAAAGCCCCACGTGCCACATCAATGAGGTCCACTGCAGCTGTGCCACCAGCACACAAGTGACAGACCCTGATGGACTTGTGACACCTGGTGCCACGCAGGGGACATGGGCAGAACAGTGGCAGCACAGAGCCACACATGCCTTGCAAAAAATGCACGTACACCGGCTGTGCTGGGTGAAGGAGCAAAGCACGGAGCTGTGGCTGGAGCACCCTGGCCACGACACGTCCCGTCACTGCTGCGTGAGGTCGGGCTGCGAGTGCTCCCTCTGCACAGAGGACTCCACCCCTGCTGTGGGGCTCAGTCCTTGCCCACCCCTCGTGCCCCCCATCCCACCAACAGCTACTCACCAGCTCCATCCTCAGCCACTCCAGAGCCGCCTCCATGGTGGCAAAGCCACAGATGCCACCACACTCATCCTCAGGGTGCCCAGGACCCTGCTCTGTCCCTCGTGTCTCCCCAGGGGTCCGACTGCGCCAGGGCTGTCCCCGCACCCGGGCTTCCCACTCCAGGTAGGAAGGTCTCCTGGTCTGCAGCTTCAGTTTGGCCGTCAGCGCCTTCACACTGTCCAGGTTCTCCTCCTCCCAGTGGGCTCCTCCTCACCCAGCTCCTTGAACTTCAGCTGCTCAAAGGGCATGGTGACACCCACCAAAGACCCCCCCAAAACCCTTGGGTGACCTCTCCCCCACTCAAAACCTCCGTGAAAACAAACCCTCTGCCCCACTGCACCCACAGAGTGGGGAGCACCTTGATCACAGACACCCACCCACTCCCACCAGCTGCACCCCAGTCCCAGCTATTTATCCACCCCCAGAACACTAGATGTTGGGGACGCCGAGGACACCTCCAACGGGCAGGAACGCTCCTTATCCAGCGCAGAGGAAGGGGTTTTAGTTTTGTTGGTGTTTTTTTTTTTCCCTTTTCTGTTCTTTTTTAGCATTATTGTCTCCAGCTGGGAGGGGACTCCCAGTTCCCCGGGAGGAAGCCTTTACTGGGACATACTGGCAAGGAGTAGGAGGAGGAGGGGGGGGATGATTTATCCCTGGGCTCTGTCGCTCTCCCGGGGCAAAAAAAAACCCGAGGAAGGAAACAGAAACCGGGGGGGACGGGACGCGACGGGGCGAGGTGCGGGGGCAGTGGGACCCGCACCCCGGGCGGGTCCTTAAGGTGGAACCGGGTCGGGGTCCGGCCGTTCCCTCCCCTCCCTGCCCCGATCCGGGAACGAGTCGGGGGTGACGGGTGTCTCCTGCGCCCCCCGGACGACCCCCCGTCCCCTCCAACCCCTCTCCGAGTCGTCCCTAAAGTCCCCCCCGTGCTGCTCTGCGAGCATCCGTGTCCCCTAGCGTGTCCCTTCCCACGAGTCCCTGCGTGTCCCTTAGTTGTCGCACCCCACGCGGTACCCCCGAACCCCCCGCGCCTCCGGGTGTCCCCAGTCCCGGGGAGCCGAGCGGGGCGGCCCCGGGGCTGAGCCACCTTAAACCGGCATCCGCCAGGCGCTGCCCCGAGCTGCTGTCCCCGCCGGCACGGCCGGGCCGTGCGGGACATCGCCCACCTCCCCTGCTTGCACCCCAACGTTCTCTGCTTGCACCCTGAGATCTCTGCCTACACCCCGAGATCTCTGCCTGCACCCCAAGGTCCCTGCTTCCACCCCAGCTCTTCTGCTGGCACCCCGAGATTCCTGCCTGCACCCCAACATTCTCTGCTGGCACCCTGAGATCCTTGCTTGTCCCCTAAGGTTTCCTGCTTGCACCCTGAAATCTCTGCCTGCACCCCAACATCCCTGCTTCCATGCTGACACCTCCTCCTTATGCCCAGAAGTTTCCTGTTTGCAGGTTGAGATCCCCCACTTGCACCCCAACTTCCCTTGCTTGCGTTCTGAGATCCTTGCTCACACGCTGACATCCTCTGTTTGCACCCCATAGTCCCCCCCTTAGCACCCCGAGATCCCCGCTTGCACCCCGAGGTCCCCGCCTGCTGCCCAGCCCGAGCAGGTAAGCACAGGGGTGTCCGGGACAGGCAATGCCAATGGTCACCCTCCTCTTCCTCACCCAGGGCTCTTGGCAGCAGCTTCTGCTCCATCCCGGTGCCCGGGGGTGGCTGTGGGTGCAGGCAGAGGTGGTGGCAGCTAGGTCGGGTTGGTGCCGGTGGTCACCACAGCACCGTACAGCCCCAGTGAGGTAGGACAGGACCCCGAGCCGCTCCCAGGGCAGCGGTTACATTTTCACCAGCCACCAAACCCCCCCCACTGCAGCGCAGGGATCTTGATTTGGGGTCTAGGAGCCCAGAGCCAGCTCAAACCCCTCTGCCCCGTGCCTCAGTTTCCCCATCTGCAATGAGAGCGTTGCTGAGGGAGGAAATCAGTCATGCTCCCCCACAGCGAGGAAGCTCCATATGCTATAGGTGATAACGTAAACACGGGAAGGGGGGGTGAGGCTATAGGGCCCGGCGTGACGCAGAGGGAAGAGGGGGTTTCCATGCTGGGTTGTGCTGCTGCAGGATTTCCCCTTTCTCCCTCCAGCCCCGCGCAGCCGCCAGCAGCGGCTCCGATCGCCCGAGCAGCCTACGCTGCCGGCACCGCCATGGAGTTCTCCGAGCTGATCAAGACAGCAACGGTGGAGAATGTGCTGCTGTCGTGCGTGGGGCTGCCACCCGTGAAGGGCACCCTGTGCATCACCAGCCACCACCTGCTCCTCTCCTCCTGCCCCGGGGGGGATGCCCAGCCTGGCACCGTGGAGCTCTGGCTGCTCATCCGCAACGTGGACGCTGTGGAGAAGAGGTGGGTTTCTCCTCACGGTCGGCCCCGCTCTCCCTTCTAGATGTCACCTCTGCCTTAGCTGGGAG
This sequence comes from Caprimulgus europaeus, assembly GCA_907165065.1. Next base: position 2,391,195 of record OU015547.1, read on the forward strand.
ACATTCCCTGCTGCTCTCCCAGTGCCCACGGCCACCCCATGGCCACCCCATGGCCACCCCACGGCACACACTGAGCTTCATCCCTCCTCTTCCCCATGTCCTCCTACCCGCACTGGAGGAGGCTGCACTGGCCCCTGGAGAGGTGAGGGGCTGTGCTGAGGCCTGGCACTCTCGTGACACTGATGATCACACTGCCCTGCCAATGACATGGGGAGTCCAAGCCCTGGAAAAGACTTACCAACGCTCATGACACCAGGCATTGACCTCCTCTTCTCCGTGCCTCAGAGTGCAGAATTTAGGCTGGTAACAGCCCCCCCGGACTAGGGGCTCCCCACAAGACACCAGGTTTGGCTTTGAAGGTGCTCTGGGCTCTGCTAACCCACCCAGCAGCGCCCAGCTTAGTGCTAACCCCCGCAGTGCCTGGCTTCAGACACGCGTGCCACCAGTGCCAGGTGAGAGCCAGCGATTCAGCACCGGCACAGCCCTCCTGCTTCATCCGATCAGCTTTCCCAGGGGGAGAGGGCAGCTCGGCACTGTCACACATCTGTCTGTGTGTCTGTCTGTGTACACGGACCCACAGCCAGCCCTCACCCCCTCCTGCCTCCCCCAGAGTTGCTGGTTCTTCTGGCACTATCACACTCCGGTGCAAAGACCTGAAGGTGCTGCAGCTGGAGGTCCCGGGCATGGAGGAGTGTCTCAACATCGCCAGCTCCATCGAGGTGAGCGCCTGGGTGGCCAGAGCCGTGCCGGGGTGCAAGGGGTGGCAGGAGACAGCAGCCACCTGCAGTGTTTGCTCTCGGTCTGTCATTAACCTGGGTAAACACTCAGCTCCGGGCTGGCGTTGGCACAAGGTGTTCACAGGACTGGTGGTGCCAGCACCTGCCTGCCCAACCCTCACTTGCAGCTGGGATACAGCCAGGGAACAAGGATGGGGTTTGCAGAGCCCTGGAGACACAGTGGGGACTTTTCCAACCATCCCTGGTCCACCTGTGAGCAGCTCCACCTTTGCTCCTGCTCCAGGCCCTCTCCTCGGTGGACTCCGTGATGATGATGTACCCGTTCTTCTACAGACCCCAGAGCCTGAAGCTCGAGGAAGGGTGGCACCTTTTCCCCCTCGAGCAGTACTTCCAGCAGATCGCCTCGCAGGTGAGCCTGGAAGGGAGAGACCTGGCTGGGCTGGGGGGAGAAGTGACCCCCAACCCGTGCTGGGCTGCTCACTGGGGCTGACACTGCCAGGGAGGCACCCTAAGCAGCCCCCCACCCCACATCTCCCCCAGACGGGCCGGTGGCGGCTGAGCGATGTGAACCGGGATTTCACCACGTGCCCCACGTACCCTCCCGCCGTCATCGTGCCGGCGGCGCTGGACGACGAGACCCTGCGGAAAGTCGCCCGTTTCCGGCAGGGCGGGAGGTTCCCCGTCCTCAGTTATTACCACCCCAAGAACGGCACTGTGAGTCCATCCCCCCATCCTGCCCCTCGTCCCCTCTCCCACCACCACCAGCCCCCCAGCTCCAAGCCCCCCATCATGTGGGGCTCCCCCAGCTCTTGCTGCCCGCTGTCCCTCACCCCGCAGGCGATGCTCCGCAGCAGCCAGCCGCTGACGGGCCCCAACCGCAAGCGGTGCCGTGAGGACGAGATGCTGCTGGGGATGGTCCTGGACGAAGGGGAACGGGGTTTTATCATTGACACGCGGTCGGCCCAGGCAGCGAAGCAGGCTCGGATGAGTGGAGGGGGCACAGAGCCCAAGTCCTCCTACCCGCAGTGGAGGAGGTTGCACCGGCCCATGGAGAGGTGAGGAGCTGTGCTGAGGCCTGGCACCCTCATGACACGGGTGATCCCACTGCCCTGCCAATGGCATGAGCATTCCAGCCATCCAAAAGAGACTCACCAAGCCCCTGACACCACTTTCCTCCCCTCTCAGAGGTCGCCCGCTGCAGGAGAGCTTTATTAAGCTGGTGGAAGCCTGTAACGACACCTCCACCAACATGGACCGGTGGCTGAGCCGGCTGGAGAGCTGCCGCTGGCTGAGCCACGTCAAGGCAGCCCTGAGCACAGCCTGCCTGGCCGCACAATGCATGGACAGGTAAAGTGGGGGGGCTGCCCCACGGCCCCCGCTTTCCCCCTTGCAACGCCCTCAGTGTGGCACAAACCTTGGGCATCATCCTGGGCTCGCTGGCACAGCTGGCATTGCCCCGATTGCTCACGCCCACAGGGAGGAGGCCAGCGTGCTGGTGCATGGGGCAGAGGGGACAGACACAACGCTGCTGGTGACAGCGCTGGCCCAGGTGATCCTGGACCCATCCTGCCGCACACTGGTGGGCTTCCAGGGGCTGCTGGAGCGGGAGTGGATTGAGGTGAGACTGGTGGTCCTGAGGGGGCTGGGAACCCCTCGCTCTCCTTGACCCCCATTATTCCCTCTCTGGGGTCCCACAGGCTGGCCATCCCTTCCACCTCCGCTGCGCCCACTCTGCCTACTCCCACGCCCGGCTGAAGCAGGAGGCACCACTTTTCCTCCTCTTCCTCGACTGTGTGTGGCAGCTGAGCCGCCAGTTCCCCTTCTCCCTGGAGTTTGGCGAGCGCCTCCTCCTCACCCTCTTCGACAACGCCTACGCCTCGGCCTACGGCACCTTCCTCTGCAGCAATGAGAAAGAGAGGTGAGTGGTGCAGGGGACAGGGACAGTGCTGTCCCTTAGGAGCAATGCCACGGTCACTGCTGTGCCCTTGGGGCAACCCTGCAGGACAGGGCAGAGCAGAGCCCTCCTGGTCACAGCTTGGGTGTAACTTGGCCCCACATCCCCTGGCAGGGACTGAAACGTGTCTCCACTGTCCCGTAGGTGCCTGTGTAAAGTGAAGGAGAGCACACACTCCCTCTGGGCCTGGCTGAACCAGCCTGGGGAGAAGAAGAAGTACCTGAACCCTCTTTACTCGCACAATGTCCTGGTTATCTGGCCTTCTGTCGAGCCCCAGAGCATCCAGCTCTGGCAGGGTAAGCTGGGTCCAGCACTCTCCAAACCCATCTTTGGCTCTGAGGTGGGCTGAGTGAGGGAAACCTGCTCTGCTTTTCCCTCTCTCGACAGGGCTACAGCACAGCTGAAATAACACACAGCCCCTTCTCTCCTAGGTTTATTCTTGCGATGGATCCGTTCATCCCAGTACCTGGATGAAGCCTGGGCAGAGATCCAGCGGTTGGCAGAAGGCAACGACCCCTCTGCCAAGGAGAACACAGGGACCAGGCTGAGCCAGTCGCTCTCCGACCCCGCTGCCCAGACAGAGGACGAAAGATGAAGGGCAGTGTGGGCAATTCGGTCCTTAGGGGCTGCAGGACCAAGGTGACACCGCAGCTTTCTGCGGGAAGCGCTGTGCAGGACACAGGCCCCACGGAGCTCTGGGCTGGGGGGACAGACTCTGTCACAGCCTCTGGGCTGCACAGACTGAGCTGGTTTCAGTAAAGTGCTCTCTCTCTCGCAGCCAACGCCTGCTTTTCCGCTCTTCCACAGGGGCAGGAGCAGCCCTGCTCCCTCCCAAGCAGGGCTCCTTCCTTCCCAGCAGGATTTCAGCAGCACTCGTACCCGGATCACTGGCAGAGCAGAAGGGCAGCAGCATTGACCCCTGGCAGCTCTCACCACAGCATGCCCAGCTCACAGCCCCTGCCCAGCTGCCAGGCACGGTCAGCACAGCAAAAACTACAGGGCAGAACACACACCAAACCCACACCACCCCTCCACAAAGGGCACACTGGCTGCAGATAAAGTGTTGCATCAGTCACTCCGAGCTGGGAGCCAGCCCGTGAAATCTGCCCTTGAACCTAGTTTCGAGGAAGGAAAGAGATAGAAACCACCCTGGCAGACAGACAGACACAGGGCGAGAGGGCTGGAAGGATGAGGATTTGCAACACAAGCGTGCAGGAAATAACTGTTCTATGAGGAAAGTTGGCTCAGGGTCAGTCCAACAAATAAACAAAAGCACCAGAACTGGGCGCGTGCGTGTCATCTGGAACACAACGCCTGGCTGCTGCTCTTCCAGCCTGTTCACACTTCAGAGACAGACTTGAACCCTAAGTGCAGATCCTCCCTGGGAAAGAGTTAACCCCAGGAGGAAGAGCACTGCTGGCTGCCCATGGGTGGGGAGCAAGGCACCGCCAACAGAGCCGGGAAAGCAAAGCACTCGAGTTAATTTTGTTCTAGATAGGAAAAAAAGAACCCCAACAAAAAAATCAACCACAAAGTTGCTTTTCCTTAAAGTGTTTATAAAAGATTTCTATTTATTTCTTGATGATTTATTTTTCTCCCCTGATGTATAAATATGCCCAGCAGGGCAGGAAGTTAGCATCCCCAGGGGCAGGCAGGCAGCCAACTCAACTCCCCTCCTCGCCTTCACTACCCGCTGTGAAAGCCCGTCCTGAGCCGGTTGGGTTTCTAGTTCCCCACCTTCACACAACCCCTGAGTTTCCCGCTGCCTCCTGTGGAACAGATTAACTTCAGGCCTTACAACAGTTCTGTGCAGGAGTTGATGAGGAAAGGGAAGAGGAGAAGTCATCCTTTAAGCTTCAAATTCAAACTCGAAATACTGGGGGTCGAAGTAATGGATGCGAACGTAGCCATCCTCACCCCCGCTGCTGTAACTGTACGGGAGGGAAGACAAGGTAAAGTCACTGATGCTGTCAGGAGCTCACAGTGTCCTGGTTTACAGCAGTACTGGAGCCTGTGCTCACAACTCCCTCCAAAAGGAGTCACAGGACAGAAAAAAATATCAGCAACGCAGCCAAAATGTGCACTAGAAGGTAAGTGTGAACCCCCCAGACAGCCCAAGGGCTGGAACGGGAGAATTAAGGGAGGTTTTGGGTCCGTTCCCACTGCAGAGCTGTGAGCCCAGCCATATCCTAACCAAAAGGCAGGTGAGGTTTGACTGGGACACGCTGCACGACCCACAGAGATCCTCACCTCTTCCCGTCGGGGTGAAAAGCAACGCTGTTGATGGGACCAAAGTGACCCTTCACTCTGCCAAACTCTTCTTCAAAAGCCAAGTGGAAGAATCTGGGAGAAGGAAAAAGATTTAAATCATCACAAGAAGTCAGGAGCCTGGTAAGGGACACAATCAGGTTTTCCTCCAGGTGAGGACTCAACCCTGACAGATGAAAAGGACCAACCTGGCCTCAAATTTGCCAATCCTGGTGGAGGTTGTGGTCACATCCATGGCCTCTTGCCCACCACCAAGCACAACCTGCAAAGGAGAAAAGCCACAACACTTCAGTGCTGCTCACACCACGCTCAGTGGCAGCCAGGAGAGGAGGGAGCCAAGCCCTGGAGAAACCTCCTGCTAACCCAGCAGATCCCACAAACACATGAGCAAGCCTGACTCCAGCCCCAGAGAAGTTCCCACCTCCCAGACACACTTGCTTGAAGATCAGAGGACATAAAGCCTTGTTCCCTGCACCAGACCGCAGTAAAGTTCCCCTGATCCATCCCACCATCATGTTTTTTAGCTGGACTGGTGACACTCAACCTTCCAGCTGCCTGGAACAACGCAGGAGTCACAGTAAGATCGTTACCATAAGTGAGCTCATCCTTACATGATCAAAAATAGGGGAGAGTGCAGCAGAGTTCACCGGTCGCTCCGTCCGGAACGTCTTCAAATGCTCGAGTGTCGTGCAATCAAACAGCTAGGAGACAAAAAGGAGAGAGTTATTCTGCAAAAGGACTGGCAGCCCAATTAACTCCCACAGATGTGGCTGCTAGGCCTCACCTGGGCAGATGTTAACTCTACAAGTCATTCCTGGGCACCCAAATCCCCAAAATATTTCCCCAAAATACTGGCCTAAGGTAATTCTCACCTCTGTCATCTCCCAGAGGTAATAAACTGCAGCCTTAATTTTGGCAATGTTGTTTCCAGTGCTTGGCTCTTAATTTAAGGTGGTGGTGCCTCCCTTTTCTCACTGAACTTTCCTATTAAGCTTTGACTTTACACTCAAATTCCTAAGGAGCAAACCTCTGTGATAGCCAGAGCTCTGAGCAGAGGTCTTGCAAGCAAATATCACCAGTACACTGGATTTCTGATGGGAGGCCTCACCTTGGCTGTGTTGTCCTTGGAGGCTGTGATGAACATGGTCATGTCCCTGGAGGTCTGAATATCATTGATTTGCTTGGTGTGCTCCTTGATGTTTGAAAGCTGCTCCCCTGACTGAAGGGTAAAGAAGGCAGTTTCAGCACGCTGACAAGAGAAGTGAGCGCACACGCGACTTCCCCATCAAAAACAATTTAGAAGATGTCACTGTCAACAGCAGAACAGGCACTGGTACCTCAGCCTTGCTCAAGGGAGCCACATATTTTATCTACCCTTCCATGAGCTGGATTGAACCAAAAAGCCCATATTCTGCCCCATGCTCACAACAGGAACACTGTGATATCCTCCCCCAGGCGCTGCTTCCCGAGGGAGACAACGCTCCTGATCAGACTGACCTTGGCACTGAACTGGTTCAGCTCCCCGCTCTCGTGCCCTGCGATGATGAACTCTCCCAGAGGGCCCCACACAGCACTAGTGATTTTAGAGTCACTGCAGGGGATTTTCATGTAAGGCTCGTTGTTCTCTGCAGGAAGGAAGGAAGGAGACAGACAGACAGACACAGTGGCACCGGCGATCAACGCTTCCCCTTATTCCCTGGTGCAGGCACTGGCCTGGATTCCTCACCAATCTGGCTGGGGTCCCGGAGGTCAAAGAAGCTCACAAAACACTGATAACCCATCTGCTTGTCAGTGGAAAACATGATGATGTTTCCTCCAAAGTCGAAGCCACACGTCCTCACCGCTGAGCTGGTCTTCACCAGAGCGAGCTGCTTTCCTGAACACGGAAACTCTCAGTCACTTCACTGCCAAGTTAACGAAAACGAGCAGCTAACAGCAGGGTCAGAGGGAGGATGAGAGCACTGGGTGGAGCTGACAAGCAGGTTTGGTGACCTGCAAGCACATTTTGACTACTTGGGCAGTAAAGTGAGTAAATTCACTAAATATTCACTAGAAAGCAGGCACATACACAAACCCTCCCCTCCAGCAGCCTGAGTTTGGATTCAGATCTCTTTCAAGGGACGAACAGGAACATGTCACGCTGCCATCACAGACTCTGAGCTCAGCAGACCTCAGGGCAGGACAGGGCTGTGACTCAAACACACTTACGTGGGAAGAGAAGAAATGAGTCTTACCTGTTTCACAGTCCCAGAGCCGACAGCTGTTATCGGCAGAGCCAGTGAGCACATGTCGTGTGTCCCCTGGGTCACCAGTTAGGGAATATCAACAGGCTCTCAGCCCCAAAAAGCTACTGTCTAGATACCCAGGGAATATTTATACACAAGATTAAAAAGCCATATTACACAGAGATTGGATCAGCAGTACTCCAGTACAGACAGAGTCCAAATGCTCCCACTATAAAACCCACAACTTTCCTCTTGTAATATTAAAGAAAAAGGTTCCAGCTCCTGCATTAACACAACCTTTGCAGATTTCTGTCTTGGCTACTGTGGTGGTTTCACTTGGCTGCAGCCAAACACAGCTGCTTGCTCACTTTCCCCACCACCCACAGGGGATAGGGGAGAGAACTTGGTGGGGGCAAGGGTAAGGAGACTCGTAGATTGAGGTAAGAACAATTTAATAATTGAAATAAAAGTTTAAATAACAATGATATAATAATAATAATAATAATAATAATAATAATAATAATAATAATAATAATAATAATAATAATAATAATAATAAACAAATGAGTGATAACACAGTGCAGTTGCTCAAAATATGCCAAAATATGGAGTAAGGGAAAGACAGCAGAAGAGTTAAATGCACTGTTAAAGAAGAGTTAAACCCCATGCTCCTATTTAAAAGGAAACAGTACAGCAGCTGGGAGGAATCAGCTCACAGAAAGATAAAGATAAAGATAATCTACGGGACAGACAAACTGGTTTCTGTGATCAAAGGATACAGTCGGCATCCACGCACCAGACAGCTCCTGTGTGGCCGTTGTAGGTGCCCAGCCTCTCTCCATTCACTGAATACCAAACGTTGACAATCTGCGAGAAAAAAAAACAACAACCAAACACTCTTCTTACCAGATGGATTAATTAACAGGACATTCATTAATTAATAAACAGCCACTCCATGATGGGGGGGGGGGGTGTTAATATTTGGGGGTTGGTTTACACTCGAGGAAAGGGGGAAGGCAAGGCAGGCAGTGCCCGCGGGACTCACGGGATCCTTGGCTACGGTGAAAAGCAAATCTCCCTCCCGGTTGTATTTGATCTGAGTGATGGAGCGCTCATGGCCCTGCAACAGGATCGGCTTCTGCAAAGGGAGAGACGCCATTTAACGCCTCAGGCGAGGTGCTGCCTCAGCCCCCGGTGCGTTCGCCCCGCACCCTCGGAACCCCGCACCGGGGGCCCCACATGTCCCAACCGCCGGTTACCGGCCCCGTCCCCGGCCCTGCTCTCACCATGGCGGCCACGCTGAGGGGAGAGAGCAGCACGATCGCTTCCGGATCATGGAGCCCGTGAAGCGGAACTACGTCCCCGTCGCTATGGCGCCCGTGGGTGAGCTTCCCGGAGTGAGGGGAGGCCGATCCCGGGTGGGGTTGAAGGGGGCTTCCGTGAGGGAGGAAAACAGCCACCGGTTGGATCCCGGTGTGGGACCTTCCCTGAGGGGGGATGTGGCAGCGGGAAGGACCCCGCGGGGACCCGCTCTGAGGGTGGAAAAGGCCCCGGTGGGGAATCCTCTGAGGGGGGGAAATGGCGGCGGGTTTGGCTCGCGCTGAGGGGAGAACATGTCTGCG